>CM055873.1:2557500-5447500 GCA_029582165.1 Portulaca oleracea | reverse complement strand
TTGATTCTCTCCAAATTGGTTGGACCGTAGGTGCGATGATTTACTTCACGGCGAGGTCTCCGTTCAAATTCAGGATGGCCCAGTACACGGAAAAGAATAAGAATAGAAGAAGCGTCGACTCCTTCATACATGCTCCACTTGGCTCGGGGATATAGCTCGATTGGTAGAGCTCGCTCTTGCAATTGGGTCGTTGCGATCTGGGTTGGATGTCTAATTGTCCAGCGGTAATGATAGTATCTTGTACTAACCGGTGGCTCACTTTTTCTAAGTAATGGGAAGAGGACCAAACATGCCATCGAAAGACTCTACCGAGACAAAACAAAGATGGGTCATCAAGAACGTAGAGGAGGTAGGATGGGCGGTTGGTCGATCTAGTATGGATCGTACATGGGATGAGTTGAGTCGGCGGCTCTCCTAGGGTTCCATAATCTTGGATCCTCGGGAAGAGGATCAAGTTGGCCCTTGCGAACGACTTGATGCACTATCTCCTTCAACCCTTTGAGCGAAATGCGGTAAAAGGAAGGAAAATCCATGGACCGACCCCATCGTCTCCACCCCAGGAACTACGAGATCACCCCAAGGACGCCGGCATCCGGGTCACGGGCCGACCATAGAACCTGCTCAATTCAATAAGTGGAACGCATTAGGTCCGCTCCCGGGTTGGGCGGTAAGGGTCGGAGAAGGCAATCA
Organism: Portulaca oleracea; assembly: GCA_029582165.1. Classification (NCBI taxonomy): domain Eukaryota; kingdom Viridiplantae; phylum Streptophyta; class Magnoliopsida; order Caryophyllales; family Portulacaceae; genus Portulaca; species Portulaca oleracea. The sequence continues at coordinate 5,446,810 of CM055873.1, read as the reverse complement.
CTCATTCTTAAAACCAGATTCTTAAGACCAAAGAGTCGGGCGAAAAGGGGAAAGCTCTGTTCTGGTTCTCCTGTAGCTGGATCTTCCGAACCACAAGAATCCTTAGTTAGAATTGGATTCCAACTCAAGACCTTTTTTGAGATTTTGAGAAGAGTTGCTCTTTGGAGAGCATGCGACGATGAAAGTTGTAAGCGTGTTCGGGGAGTTATTGTCTATCGTTGGCCTCTATGGTAGAATCGATCGATCGGGGCACGAGAGGCGGTGGTTTACCCGTGGCGGATGTCGGTTCGAGTCCGCTTATCTCCAACTCGTGAACTTAGCCGATACAAAGCTATATGATAGCACCCAATTCGGCGTTCGATCTATGATTTATCATTCATGGGCGTTGATAAGATCCTTCCATTTACATTTAGCGGCACCTTAGGATGGCATAACCTTAAAGTTAAGGGCGAGGTTCAAACGAGGAAAGGCTTACGGTGGATCCCTAGGCACCCAGAGACGAGGAAGGGCGAGTAATCGGCGAAATGCTTCGGGAGTTGAAACGAGCCTAGATCCGAGATTCCCGAATAGGTCAACCTTTCGAATCACTGCTGAATCCATGGCGAGCAGAGACAACTCGCGAATCAAACATCTTAGTAGCAGAGGAAAAGAAAGCAAAGCGATTCCGTAGTAGCGGCGGCGAAATGGGAGCGACCTAACCGTGAAAACGGGGTTGTGGGAGAGCAATACAAGCGTCGTCTTCTAGGCGAAGCGATGGAGTATCGCACTAGATGGCTAGAGTCCGATGGCGAAAGCATCACTAGCTTACGCTCGACCCGAGTAGCATGGGGCACGTGGAATCCGTGTGAATCGTGAGGACCACCTTGCAAGGCTAAATACTCTGGGTGACCGATGGCGAAGCGATGCAGTGAGGAAGGGTGAAAAGAACCCCATAGGGAGTGAAATAGAACATGAAACCGCACGCTCTCAAGCGGTGGGAGGGATGCAGTTCGACCGCGTGCTGTTGAAGAATGAGCCGCGACCATAGGCGATGGCTTGGTTAAGGAACCCACCGAGCCGTGAGCGAAGCGAGTCTTCATAGTGGCAATTGTCATCGCTTATGGACCCGAACACAGGTGATCTATCCATGACCAGGATGAAGCTTGGGTGAAACTAAGTGGAGGTCGAACCGACCGATGTTGAAGAATCGGCGGATGAGTTGTGGTTAGGGTGAAATGCCACTCGAACCCGAGCTAGCCGGTTCTCCCGAAATGCGTTGAGGCGCAGATTATTTGGACATCTAGGGGTAAAGCATCTGTTTCGGTGCGGGCGCGAGCGGTACCAAATCGAGGCAAACTCGAATACTAGATATGACCTCCAAATAACAGGGTCAAGGTCGCCCGGTGAGACGATGGGGATAAGCTTCATCGTCGAGAGGAAACGGCCGGATCACGGCTAAGGCCCCTAAATGACGCTCGGTGATAAAGGAGGTAGGGTGCGAGATGCCAGGAGGTTTGCCTAGAAGCCCACCCTTGAAAGAGTGCGTAATAGCTCATCGATCGAGCGCTCTTACCGAAGATGAACGGGGCTAAGCGATCCGAAGCCGTGGATGTCAAAAGCATCGGTAGGGGCGTTCGCCTTAGAGGGAAGAATCAGCGCGAGCCGTAATAGACGGCGGAAGTGAGAATGTCGGCGAGTAACGCAAACATTGGTGAGAATCCAATGCCCCGAAAACCTAAGGGTTCCGACGGAAGGTTCGTCCACGGAGGGTAAGTCGGGGCCTAAGATCAGCCGAAAGGCGTAGTCGATGGACAACAGTAAATATTCTGTACTACCCCTTGTTGGTCCCGAGGACGGAGGAGGCTAGGTTAGCCAGAAAGATGGTTATCGGTTCAAGGCGCAAGGTGACCACGCTTTTTCGGTAAGAAGGGGTAGAAAATGCCCCGAGCCAATGTTCGAGTACCAGCGTGACGCAACTGAAGTAACCCATGCCATACTCCCGGAAAAGCTCGAACGACCTTCAACAAAAGGGTACTGCACCAAACCGAGTAGGTAGGTAGAGAATACCTAGGGCGCGAGACAACTCTCTCTAAGGAACTCGGCAAAATAGCCCGTAACCGGGAGAAGGGTGCCCTCACAAAGGGGGTCAGTGACCAGGGCCCGGCGATCACATTAAAACACAGTCTCCGCAAAGTCGTAAGACCATGTATGGGGGCCGACGCCGATCTTGGAAGGTCAAGGAAGTTGGTGACTGATGACGGGGCCGCGATCAAGCCCGTGGAACGGCCGTAACTATAACGGTCCTAAGGTAGCGAAATTCCTTGTCGGGTAAGTTCCACCCGCACGAAAGGCGTAACGATCCGGCACCGCCTCGGAGAGAGGCTCGGTGAAATAGACATGTCCGTGAAGATGCGGACTACTGCGCACTGGACGAAAGACCCTGAAGCTTTACTCGCTCCTGGGATTGGCTTTGGGCCTTTCCGCGGCTTAGGTGGAAGGCGAAGAAGGCCCCTTCCGGGGCACGAGCCATCCGTGAGATGCCACTCTGGAAGGGCTAGAATTCTAACCTTGTGTCGACCTACGGGCCAAGGGACGCCTCGTGTAGACGATTTCTATGGGGCGAGGCCTCCCAAAAGGTAACGGAGGCGCAAAGGTTTCCTGCCGACGGAGATTGGCCCTCGAGTGCAAAGGCGTATGGAGCTTGATCGCAAGACCCACCCGTCGAGCAGGACGAAAGTCGGCCTTAGTGATCCGACGTGCCGAGTGGAAGGGCCGTCGCTCAACGGATAAAAGTTACTCTAGGGATAACAGTGATCTTCCCAAGAGTTCACATCGACGGAAGGTTTGGCACCTCGATGTCGGCTCTTCGCCACCAGGGTGTAGTATGTTCGAGGTTGGGTCGTCGCCCATTAAAGCGTCGTACGCGTGAGCCGGGTTCGTAACGCCGCGAGACGATTCGTCCCATATCCGGTGTGGCGTTAGAGCATTGAGAGGACCTTTCCCTAGTACGAGGACGGAAGGACGCACCTCGGTGTACCGATTATCGTGCCACCAGAACGCTGGGTAGCCAAGTGCGGAGCGGATAAGCTGAAAGCATCTAAGTAGTAAGCCCACCCCAAGATGAGTGCTCTCCAATTCCGACTTCCCAGAGCCGTCGATAGCCACGGTAGACAATGACGGGTTCTCTGCCCCTGCGGGGATGGAGCGACAGAAGTTTTGAGAATTCAAGAGAAGGTCACGGCGAGACGAGCCGTTTATCATTACGATAGGTGTCAAGTGGAAGTGCAGTGATGTATGCAGCTGAGGCATCCTAACAGACCGACAGACTTGAACCTTGTTCCTACATGACCCGATCAATTCGATCAGGCACTCGCCATCTATTTTCATTGTTCAATTCTTTGACAACACGAAAAAACCATTGTTCAACTCTTTGACAACATGAAAAAACCAAAAGCCCTGCCCTCCCTCTCTATCTATCCAAGGGATGGAAGGGCGGAGGCCTTTGGTGTCCCCTCCAGTCAAGAATTGGGGCCTCACAAGTTCATAACAAGAACAAAATTTTTGTTGACAATTCTTTGACAATTTTGGACGATCAAGAAATCAAAAAATTATGAGAAGGCTCTTTTTTTGTTTATACTATTTTTCTACATCTACGAGAAATCTGGAATTACTTGTACTACATTCTTAGTTAGAATATATATATCGCAAAGAAGACTATATTGACTTTTTTTTTTCAATCGAAATTGGGATGATGTCACTATTATCAAATATCATATGATATCTCAATTTCATAGAGTGTATCAAAAGTTTTCTATTCGATTCTAGAATCAAATTCGACTAGATACTAGACTAAGCGGGGAATATAACGAAAAGAGAAGATAAATGAGGGGAACAGACGATTCTAGGGGGGATTCGTTGCCTTCCTGGTCTTCGACACACGACAAGGAATTTTACACATACTTGCTTGTCGTGTGTCGAAATAGTAATGAGTTTTGATTCCCTTCGTCAAAAACTTAGTCGGAATTTCATTGTCTTTTTTTCACGATTTCTTTAAAATTTGTTTTTTTTAGATTTCTTATTTAATTTTTTTTTTTAGATTTCTTATTTAATTATTATTACGCATATATATATAATACTTTATAATATACTAAAGTAGTGGACAAACTGAAAAAAAGAAAGAGGAAAATTGATTGAACAATTGGAACTTCTTGCATGATATTTGATCTAGAAAAATATCGATTCTATTATGTGATTCACTAAATCAAGTGATTCCTTCTTTCTTTTAGGAAGGGTCAATAAAGAAGACTATCGAGAAATAGATGTTTTGAATCACCAAATAAATGAATTTACAAAAAACATCATTGCATTGGAAAGGGGGATTCCTTTTTCATTTATACGAAAAAAACTATGAGAATTAAATAAAATAAATTAACGGAACCTCCCCCTACGACGTGCTGGCTTGAACTTCTTGTTGACATGAAGCTGGTATTCAGCCACAACTCCCAAATTAGAATTCCTCTTCCTACTCCTCAATTCCTGCCTTTGAATATGTATATAATCCGTCCCAAGCCTCGTACACTTGAAAGTCTTCTTGCCCTTCTTCAAATGTGAGTAGGTAGATCCCTTCCCAAGATTGTTGCGGTGATGAAACCTCCTACCCTGTTTCCTGCACTCAAGGTTAGTCTTACCTGAAAATTGAGCCCTGTCCCTCTTGCGAATTTTCGGTAAAGGGCAATGCTTGTCGAGAATCTTGGTCGACCTTGGAGTAATATTGCAGCCAAAAGCAAACTCTGAAGTTTCAGGAGTTGTTGTGACAATCCTACTTTCGTCCATGGCACACTCCTTCTCCCCAATGTCTAAATGGTCAATTGCAGTAGGCTTGGCAATACTTTTTGAAGGTGGCATTTCCGTTTTTGCATTGATTTTGACCTTCATATAAGAGAAACTGAGAGGGTAAAAAATTTCGAAGTGATTCCCTTTGACAGTCCTTCGTATGCTTCAACGTTCAATGACAAGATTTGACCATCCAGTCGCTTAGAAAACGTGGCCTTGACTTGACTTGTTTGTGGATGCCTTCCAAGGAAGGGGCGTCTGCTGGAGATTTCGTAGAGCTACAACTAGCCCTATCCTCCACGCTTGTCATGGGAGTTTGAAAAGCAACTGTAGAACAATTGCGTGACTTAGTGGGACCTGTAGATTTCTGGGTGGTTTGTTTGTTGACCACCCCCTCTCCTACACGAGACTCCTCTCTTCTCTCCTTTCTTCTTCTTGGAACCTTAACCGACTGCACCCCAACAGCCTTTGAGCCTACATCTATCTCATCTCCTTCATCTATCTTGTCTCCTTTCTCTTGGTCTTGAAACTGAGAAACCTCATCGACCTCCATAGAGTCGAGAGTCCCCTTGGTGCTGGGACCCTTGAACAAGCTTCTTGGGCATTGGACACCCTCCTCCTTGTCACTCTTGTTGCTATTGTTAAAGATAAACTCCTCCTTGTCTTCCTCATTTCCTTTCCCTCCCTCTTTGGAAGCTCCCTCCACCTCCATATTTGCTTTTGACGACTTCCTATGCAAGTCCGCCTTGACCCTATTAAACTCCTTAAGCACTTCTTTATTTTTGGGTCTAACTCCTTTGCCTGTTCCAGATTTTTAATGGCTTCTTCCTTATGACCAAGATTCACCAAGGCTGTAGCTCTTCGAAACAAGGCCTTAACATTCAAAGGGTCAAACTCAAGGGCATTTTAACAGAACGTGAGGGTTTGATGGAACTCTCCTAACTTCAGACTACAGGCGGCAAGATTCAAGCTGAGCGAGGTACCCACTTCCACCATCAAGCTAATATCATCTTCACACAAAGGCTCCCCAGCCCCAAGGAATTGAAAGGCTGTATCATAAGCCAAAGTTGCTTCCTCGAACTCTTCTTCCTAAACAACTTGTTTCCTTCTTCTTTAAACTCAATCGCTTTGAAATGACGTGTCTAGGATGTGGCAAAGAAGCAACAATTTTAAGGACCTCCTTATCAATTTCATCCGCCATATTGGTAGAAACACACATGGATGCTATTTTGGATCTTATGTGTCAGAATACGAATGTTGGCTACCACCAACTAAAAACTATTGTAAAAACTACACAGAAGCAAGCTCAAACACACCGAACCACCAATTCACCAATTAACAGCCAACCACTTAACAAGATAAGTGGGTAAACCAGTTCCTACCCACAACAACCATAACCAAGGAAACACCCAAACTACTTAAAGCAAAAACTCAAATGTACTAAAACTGACAACCCGAGTAACAAAAGGAAGAAAAGTACCAAACACACCGAACAATCTCTTTGGAGTTCTCGGCGATGGATTCTGGCACCCGTGTGCGTCAAGAAACTCAGAAGACCTCGTGGTGGCTGACGGCTAGACCCACAACAATCTTCGATAAGGACGGTTTGCCACTCGGACTCGGGTTCAATTGATTCCGCACAACCGCCCCTGACCACCATAGACGACCACTGCTTGCCGACACCGAATAGCAGAGCCAGAGCCGAGACGACGGTGTTCAGATGTTGGTACAGTGGAGATGACACTGAGAGAGCGCCGGTGTCGGCCTTGTAGACCTCCACACACACCAGGACACACCAACAGAAACAGCCTAAAAACACTCGAAAAACTGGCTAGCACTGAGATTGAAAGATAGAGAAGGACAGATCGGAGGGCGGTGGTGCCGACGGCGGCCTGAATCGGCCGTCACCGGCACCGGCACCGGCAGTGGCTAATAATGAAACAACGCTAAGGTTGTTGAAGGGTTGTTGGCAGGAGTTACTATGAGAGAGAGGGGTTGATGACCAGTCATTTATTATTAATCTTTTTAGGGCAACATGCCATCAATGTGTAACTCCATTTATTACTTCCATTAAATGCAAAAGATTTGTGTTATTTATTCATTGGATTTTAGAATTTTGGTGGAGGTTTCAGAATGCCTTTTTTATTATCAATTATTGGGTTATTAGATTCTAATAATACGAACTTTGGGCCATATAAGACTTAATAATACGAACTTTCGATTTGATTCTTAATAATACGAACTTTGACCCCTTGTTGGATACAATAACACGCCACCGAGTTAGTGATTATTTGACTCGCCGGAAAGATGAGTTGGCAGGCCAGACCTCTTGTTTGACCTTGCCACCTCAGCCATTGACCAAAAAAAATGCCATGTCAGCCTTTTATTTGCCACGTCAGCCACCCTCTTCTTCTTCCTCCCTCTTTCTCTCTCCTCTCTCTCTCCATTGTATATTTCCAGAATTCTGGGTTGGAGATTTTGAAACCCCATCCCTCTATTCTCTCCAACCCCTTCTCAATTCCGCATGAATCGGAGCGGGCATGTCCGGGTCGGGTCCTCAGAGCTCCGAGAGTTGGGCTGGGGCTGGTGTCGGAGAGCTCGCCGGAGTGCCCTTTGGAGACGGGGTTGCTGGGGGCGGGTCGGCCGGAGACGGAGACAGAGCCCGACCCGGAAGAGCTGGAGGAGCTGCTGGTGGTTGTGGTGGTGGTGGTGGTGGTGGTTGAGGGCCCAGCAGTGGTGGGGCGGGCGGTACGAAGAGGGGAAACGGGGGAACCCAGATCGAGCTCTCTGAAATCTGGCTTGTTGTTGTTAATGGAGGTGTCCTTGAGTCAATCAGAGAGATTTTGGAGGGATAAATCGGAAATGGGTTTTGATCGAATTTTAGTGGGTTAAATGCTTGAATGAATTGGGGTTTAGAAATTGGGGTTTAGAAATTGAGAAGGGGTTGAATGAATTCTGGGTTGTTTTGTCTGCGTGGTTGAGGTTAAATGCTTGAATGAATTGGGGTTTAGAAATTGGGGGGAAAGAAACGCGGGAGAAAAGGAGAAAGAGACCCAGAATGAAAGAAACATGGCATTTTTGTGGCAATCAATGAAGGGGGGGGGGGGGCTAGCTTGAAATGGCAGATGAAGAAGATGAAGAAGAGGAGAGAGAAAGAGGGAGGAAGATGAAGAAGAGAGCTGACATGACATTTTTTTAGGGTCAAATGATGAGTTGGCAAGGTCAAACAAGGAAGAACACATGCCTTGCCTGCCAACTCATCTTTCCGGCGAGTCAAATAATCATTAACTCGGTGGCGTGTTACTGTATCCAACAGGGGGTCAAAGTTCGTATTATTAAGAATCAAATCGAAAGTTCGTATTATTAAATCTTATATGGCCCAAAGTTCGTATTATTAGAACCCAATAACCCTGATATCAGCCAAATATCTTTTGGATATGATATACCGCTGAAACATTTTATGCTTCGTATAATTTTCATATTCTGTTGGACTCTTGTTATACACCTATTTTAAAAAGGAATAACCAATTAGTTCAGTTGACTAGAGCGTGGTGCTAACAACATCAAGATCGCAGGTTTAAGCTCTACATGGACCAATTTAATTTTGCTTTGAGTTGACTTTTGTAAGTTTTTTTCAAAAACATTTCTGCAACATCTATATCTGAATCTCTAAACCGCATTTATATGTATTTCTCCCTGAACTCTATTGTTGTAATGGTAAAAAGAATAATACCTATTTTAAAAAAGGAATGACATATTAGCTCAGTTGGTTAGAGCGTGGTGCTAATAACGCCAAGGTCGCAAATTTGAGCCCTGCATGGGCCAATTGAATTTTCTTTCTGTTGGTTTTCAAAGGTTTTTATTTTTTTAAAATTAAATTTCTTTAATATCTAGCTATATCTAAATCCTTAAACTGCGTTTATATGTATTTATCAAAATACTGTAATATATATCTTGAAAAGAAAAAAATAAAATCATGGTGACAGGTTTCTAAGGGCTATCTACATTTTTCTCTTACTGGACAAATTTAGATATTTGGGTTTGACAAAATTTGACAAGCTCTTACCAAATGCAACAACTTCCACTATGGCTCTGAAAAATTTGTTTGATCCGAATATATACCTTATTCAAACATTCAATCTAATCTAGAAAAACCTGGACAAGGTCATAAAATGTCGTCTAAAGTTTATCGTTGATTAATTTAACTGAAAACAATTGGCCTATTAGCTCAGTTGGTTAGAGCGTGATGCTAATAACGCCAAGGTCGCAGGTTCAAGCCCTGCATGGGCCAATTAAATTTTGCTTTTTGTCGGTTTTCAAATGTTTTTATTTTTTTAAAATTAGGTTTCTTTAATATCAAGCAATATCTGAATCATTAAACTGCGTTTATATGTATTTATCAAAATACTGTAATATATATCTTGAAAGGAAAAAAAATAAAATCATGGTGACAAGTTTCTAAGGGCTATCTATGTTTTTCTCTTATTGGACAAATTTAGGTATTTGGGTTTGACAAAATTTGACAAGCTCTAACCAAATGCAACAACTCCCATCTGGGCTCTGAAAAATTTGTCTGATCCGAATATATACCTGATTCAAACATTCAATCTAATCTAGAAAAACCTGGACAAGTGTTCGGTTGTAATTTTTGTGGTTTTATAAGTTAAGGTTATCGGTCCACAGGGATGGGTGTGAGGCTTGATTGAGGTAATCGGTTTGTGGAAGGGGTTTTTTCTCAATTGCGGAATGCGGAAAATTATGTAAATGAAAGCAATAAAACTAACCTAGACATGGAATTATGGAAAGCAATAAAAGCATGAAATAAAACATGAAATTAAGGAAAGCAATTAAAAGCTTGAATGAAGAACTAGCATGAACAATGAAATTGGGCAAGAATTTATACCTTTGATGAACAAACTTCAATAAACCTTCAATCTACATTCGAATTTCCCCCGAACAAACAAGAAATTGTGGTTTGGATTACCAAGAATCCCCCAACTTCTCACTAGTAAGTACAATTGGAGTTCCTTGACCATCCTCCCCACTAAAAATGGAGTTGATTGTGGCCAACACTAGAAAGCTTGGAAAACAAGTCAACAATGGCATTTGAAAGGAGAGAGAGAGAGAGAGAGAGAGAGAGAGAGAGAGAGCGAGCTTGTAAAACACTTCAATGAAGACTAGAGAAAGCTTGAAAGAGATTGAGAATTGAAATTGCAAGAAAACTTTGAAGAACAATTGAAAACTTGAAGAACAATTAAAGAGAGATTAAAGCAAATAAAGGAAAGCAATAAATCTAATTCTACTCCTAAACTACCTAGGCTAGTTGATTCCACTTAGATTAATACAAGTGGATATTTATAGAAGAAGGAGAAATACAACTCAAAACCCTAGAAATAAATTGCAGCACGCGCGTCAGATTTTCCGCAGACAGAGTGGCTCGGGCGAGTCATAGTGTCGCTCGGGCGAGCAGCACTTCTGGCCGAAACATTCACCGTCCCTCAGCATTATGTCGCAGGCGAGACAGTGGCCTTGCTCGGGCGAGCCATGTTGCTGCTCGGGCGAGCAGTGCTTCTAGGCAGCTTTTCCCTGCCGACTTCAAACGCGCATAACTTCTTCATCCGAACTTCGTTTTAGACCCGTAAGATATTGATGGAAAGCTCTCAGTGTGTACTTTAAGCTCCAAAAATTTGAAACCAATAGGAGTTGTAACGAAGGCGTTATGACCCAAAGAGTGAAGGCACACGTATTTCAAACCTTTGAGTCTGTACAATTTCCCTGTTTTGCGCCAATCTTGACATGGAATTTCTGGCTTCGGTTTCGCCTCGGCTCTCGGCTCGGGTTGACTTGGTTTGACTCGGCTCTCGGCTCGGGTTGACTTGGTTTGACTCGGGAAATAGCTCGGGATTCCCTAAAAACCTTCAATTAAGCCCAAACTTCTTCTAACTCCTTATTTTCCTACAAAACGCCAAATCATTATATCTAATATATAAATAGGGGTTAAAACAAGCAAATATACCCTATAAAAGAGAAGAAATTTGGCACGGAACGAGACCGAACAACAAGGTCATAAAATGTCGTCTAAATTTTACCGGTTATTAATTTAACTGGGAACGAATGGCCTATTAGCTCAGTTGGTTAGAGCGTGGAGCTAATAACACTAAGGTCGCAGGTGCGAGCCCTGCATGGGCCAATTGAATTTTGCTTTCTGTTGGTTTTCAAATGTTTTCATTCTTTTTCAAATTAGGTTTCTTTAATATCAAGCTATATCCGAATCCTTAAACTGCGTTTATATGTATTTATCAAAATACTGTAATATATACCTTGAAAAGAAAAAAATAAAATCATGGTGACAGGTTTCTAAGGGCTATCTACGTTTTTCTCTTACTGGACAAATTTAGGTATTTGAGTTTGACAAAATTTGACAAGCTCTAACCAAATGCAACAACTCCCACTATGGCTCTGAAAATTTTGTTTGATCAGAATATATACATGATTCAAACATTCAATCTAATCTAGAAAAACCTGGACAAAGTCATAAAATGTCTCTAAATTTTATCGTTGATTAATTTAACTGAAAACAATTGGCCTATTAGCTCAGTTGGTTAGAGCGTGGTGCTAATAACGCCAAGGTCGCAGGTTCAAGCCCTGCATGGGCCAATTAAATTTTGCTTTTTGTCGGTTTTCAAATGTTTTTATTTTTTTAAAATTAGGTTTCTTTAATATCAAGCAATATCTGAATCATTAAACTGCGTTTATATGTATTTATCAAAATACTGTAATATATATCTTGAAAGGAAAAAAAATAAAATCATGGTGACAAGTTTCTAAGGGCTATCTACGTTTTTCTCTTATTGGACAAATTTAGGTATTTGGGTTTGAAAAAATTCGACAAGCTCTAACCAAATGCAACAACTCCCATCTGGGCTCTGAAAAATTTGTCTGATCCGAATATATACCTGATTCAAACATTCAATCTAATCTAGAAAAACCTGGACAAGGTCATAAAATGTCGTCTAAATTTATCGGTGATTAATTTAACTAAAAAGGAATGGCTTATTAGCTCAGTTGGTTAGAGCGTGGTGCTAATAACGCCAAAGTCGCAGGTTCGAGCCATGCATGGGCCAATTGAATTTTGCTTTCTGTTGGTTTTCAAATGTTTTTATTTTTTTAATTAGGTTTCTTTAATATCAAGCTATATCTGAATCTTTAAACTCCGTTTATATGTATTTATCAAAATACTGTAATATATATCTTGAAAAGAAAAAAATAAAATCATGGTGACAGGTTTCTAAGGGCTATCTACGTTTTTCACTTACTGGATAAATTTAGGTATTTGGGTTTGACAAAATTTGACAAGCTCTAACCAATTGCAACAACTCCCACCATGGCTCTGAAAAATTTGTTTGATCCGAATATATACCAGATTCAAACATTCAATCTAATCTAGAAAAACCTGGACAAGGTCATAAAATGTCGTCTAAATTTTATCGTTGATTAATTTGACTAAAAACATTTGGCCTATTAGCTCAGTTGGTTAGAGCGTGGTGCTAATAACGCCATGTTCGTAGGTTCGAGCCCTGCATGGGCCAATTGAATTTTGCTTTCTGTTGGTTTTCAAATGTTTTTATTTTTTTAAAATTAGGTTTCTTTAATATCAAGCTATATTTGAATCCTTAAACTGCGTTTATATGTATTTATCAAAATACTATAATATATATCTTGAAAGGAAAAAAAATAAAATCATGGTGACAAGTTTCTAAGGGCTATCTACGTTTTTCTCTTATTGGACAAATTTAGGTATTTGGGTTTGACAAAATTTGACAAGCTCTAACCAAATGCAACAACTCCCACCTGGGCTCTGAAAAATTTGTCTGATTCGAATATATACCTGATTCAAACATTCAATCTAATCTAGAAAAACCTGGACAAGGTCATAAAATGTCGTCTAAAGTTTATCGTTGATTAATTTAACTGAAAACAATTGGCCTATTAGCTCAGTTGGTTAGAGCGTGATGCTAATAACGCCAAGGTCGCAGGTTCAAGCCCTGCATGGGCCAATTTAATTTTGCTTTCTGTTGGTTTTCAAATGTTTTTATTTTTTTAAGATTAGGTTTCTTTAATATCAAGCTATATCTGAATCCTTAAACTGCGTTTATATGTATTTATCAAAATACTGTAATATATATCTTGAACAGAAAAAAAATAAAATCATGGTGACAAGTTTCTAAGGGCTATCTACGTTTTTCTCTTATTGGACAAATTTAGGTATCTGGATTTGACAAAATTTGACAAGCTCTAACCAAATGCAATAACTCCCATGAGGGCTCTGGAAAATTTTTCCGATCCGAAGATATACCTTATTCAAACTTTCAATCTAATCTACAAAAACCTGGACAAGGTCATAAAATGTCGTCTAAATTTTATAGTTGATTAATTTAACTAAAAACAAATGGCCTATTAGCTCAGTTGGTTAGAGCGTGGTGCTAATAACGCCAAGATCGTAGGTTCGAGCTTTGCATGGGCCAATAGAATTTTGCTTTTTGTTGATTTTGAAAGGTTTTTATTTTTTTGTAAAATTAATTAGGTTTCTTTAATATCTAGCTATATCTGAATCCTTAAACTGCGTTTATATGTATTTATCAAAATACTGTAAATATATCTTGAAAAGAAAAAAAATTAAATCATGGTGACAGATTTCTAAGGGCTATCTACGTTTTTCTCTTATTGGACAAATTTAGGTATTTGGGTTTGACAAAATTTGACAAGCTCTAACCGAATGCAACAACTCCTACCATGGCTCTGAAAAATTTGTTTGATTCGAATATATACCTTATTCAAACTTTCAATCTAATCTACAAAAACCTGGACAAGGTCATAAAATGTCGTCTAAATTTTATCGTTGATTAATTTAACTAAAATAATTGGCCTATTAGCTCAGTTGGTTAGGGCGTGGTACTAATAACGCCAAGGTCACAGGTTTGAGCCTTGCATGGGCCAATTAAATTTTGCTTTCTGTTGGTTTTCAAAGGTTTTTATTTTTTTAATTAGGTTTCTTTAATATCAAGCTATATCTGAATCCTTAAACTGCGTTTATATGTGTTCTCGATTTCTATTTGATTGAGAGAATCCTAAGGAAAAGTATTTTGTTTCCACCTAGCTAAAATAAAACAAAAAAAAGAGAAATATGTTGATTGAAACCTCTAATAAACTAAAGTCATCATTTAATAGCTATTTTGCTTCTTTCTAAAAAAAACGGAAGATTTAGTTACGATTAGAAAACTATCTTTGTATCTTCAGCCATGGATTTCTTACTTATACGTTTATCAAAATACTGTAATATATATCTTGAAAAGAAAAAATAAAATCATGTTAACAGGTTTTTAAGGGCTATCTACGTTTTTCTCTTATTGGACAAATTTAGGTATTTTGGTTTGACAAAATTTGACAAGCTCTAACCAAATGCAACAAGTCCCACCAGGGCTCTGAAAAATTTGTCTGATCCGAATATATACCTTATTCAAACATTCAATCTAATCTAGAAAAATATGGACAAGGTCATAAAATGTCGTCTAAATTTTATCGTTGATTAATTTAACTAAAAATGAATGGCCTATTAGCTCAGTTGGTTAGAGTGTGGTGCTAATAACGCCAAGGTCGCAAGTTCAAGCTCTGCATGAGCCAACTGAATTTTGCTTTCTGTTGGTTTTCAAAGGTTTTTATTTGTTTAATGGATTATTGGATATATAATAATACACTGAACTTTTTTTAGAAAAAACTTTTGTCGTGTTACCACGTCAACCACCAGCTAAATTGGTCTGAGCGCTATTGTCAAATACCCTTCAAAGTTCAGTGTATTAGAGTCCAATAAAAAAGTTGAGTGCATTATTGTTCAATACCCCTAAAGTTCAGTGTATTATTATCTAATAATCCTTTTTTAATTAGGTTTCTTTAATATCTATATCCGAATCCCTAAATCGCGTTTATATGTATTTCTCAAAATACTGTAATACATATCTTGAAAAGAAAATAAAATAAAATTATGGTGATAGGTTTCTAAGGGCTATATAAGTTTTTTCTTTGATTGGACAAATTCAGGTATTTGGGTTTGACAAAATTTGACAAGCTCTAACCAAATGCAACAACTCCCACTAGGCTTATGAAAAATCCGTATGATCCGAATACCTGATTCAAACATTCAGTCTAATCTAGAAAAACCTGAACAATGTCATAAAATTACGTCTAAATTTTGTAGTTGATTAATTTGATAGAAATTGAATGGTTTATTAGCTCAGTTGGTTAGAGCGTGGTGCTAATAATGTCAAGGTCGTAGGTTTGAGTCTTGCATGGGTCAATTGGATTTTGCCTTCTGTTGGTTTCCGAAGGTTTTTTTTTATTTCTTTTAAATTTGGTTTCTTTAATGTCTATATCCGAATCCCTAAACCACGTTTATATGTATTTATCAAAATACTGTAATATATATCATGAAAAGAAAAAAATAAAATTATGGTGACTGGTTTCTGAGGTCTATATTAGTTTTTCTCTGATTGGACAAATTCAAGTATTTACGTTTGACAAAATTTGACTATCTCTAACCAAATGCAACAACTGCCACCAAGGCTATAAAAAATCTGTTTGATCCAAATACCTAATTCAAACATTCAGTTTAATCTAGAAAAACCTGGACAAGGTCATGAAATTTCATCTAAATTTTGTCGTTGATTAATTTAACTGAAAATTTAGACTCAATATTTTCAATAGTTCAGTTGTCTAAATTTGATTTTGAACTTAACTTTGCCTCAATCGGATTGTCCGATCCGATAAATACCCTAAAAAAACCTATGATTCATACAATAAGTTTTTAACGTCCAATTCGTCCAAATCCAAAATAACCCTGATTTCAGCATATACCTTGATTTCCCGGGGTATGGAGAGAGAATTTACCAAATGCAGGTACAACAAAAACAATCTTTATCTCTCCTTCCAACTATAGTTTGAAGGAGGTCCATGAGTTTGATTATTTGTTCACTAGTTACTCTCCTATCCAAGGAGTATACTGATGCATGCTGATACAACATAAGAGGGTTTCAATAACAACTGGGGTACACAGTTAAATTTATGCAAAACCCTAACAGGCCTCAAGTAACTCATACAAACACACCCCTGACCCCAGATTGCACATAAATTGACCTGTTTATAATTATATTGATCACTGCAGAAGGTTTGAAGTCTTTGTCAAAACTCTTTCTGAATTGCAAGTTTGCAGCTATTAGAATGATGGCCAACTCTGCTTTGATCAACCTTACGGCGGTTACTGGCTGTCTGAGTGGCTGTTATGAACTTTTGAGCTCCTCGGCAAGAATGTGCCTGGCTTCCCTTGCTAGATCCATCACATGAGCATCCTTGTATCCTACCCAAAACATAGACAATGGCGAATATATCGAGCTGAATTACATCTAGAAAGAAGGAGCCTTGAGCATACTACAACAACTACAACTCAAAGTGTGGGTCCCGCTTGCATGGGATCTGGGAAGATCCAAATATAGACAGTTTTACATTGTCACACACAATTGTGTCCTAAGTGATTGGTTCCAAGAGACCCATGAAAAATGATTTGTGATAAAACCTTTTAAAGTAGAATACCCTTTGAGAAAAATAAGCCATAAATCACAATAAATTCAAAGCATTCATCCCAGTAAATGGAAATGTAAGATAATACAAGTACATTTCACAAAAAAAAAAGGAATTAAAAGAGTGATGAATCATACCGAGCTCAAGGAGTGCTTTCTCAAGATTGAATAGGTAGACTCTGTTAGGCCCTGAGGGACCTTCAGCACGAATAATTTGCCTGCATTTTCAACGTTCAACGAGGAATGAAGCATCTAACTAGCATATGAATCTTTGTTTCCATTAAGCAGGAAACAAAAATACACCAGTAATGCAGCATATGCATAAACAAAATTTGAATTCATATGTAAGAATCTATCGCCATGTTTGGTAGGATGCAATGTAATCAGTAAAGAAACTTTGGGTCAAAATTGTGTCAATCAGACAAAATACAATGTCTGAGGCAGTTTTAAGTCCGGTGAGAAAGAACATACTTTGCAATGTCCTCTAGTGGTGCAGGGCCGAGGTAATTTTCGTTGGTCTTCTTATCTGGGGAGGCAATATATCTGCACAATTACATCAGTTTCTCTCAGAAAACAGCTTCGAAATACACTGCACAATTACAGAACACACGAGCTATAGGTGGTTTGAGCCACTCACACCACAACTCCGGTCACAGCAGGTGTTGAATCTGTTGGGTCCTTCGGTTGCAAAGGACATCATCACGAAATGCAAATCAACAAAAAATGCGTGAGTGAACTTTGAGGAATTAAGCATTCAAAGGCAAAGATGGCATGGTGAATGTAGATAATACTTACGCTTGATACTTACTGTATAAAAATCTAGAAGAACTTTTTGGTCATATTGCTTTTCCCTCACCTCTAAATGCTGAACGCCGTTAAATCACAGGAGGGTTTTTGTCAGTAAAGCGAATCAATGATGACCAAAATCATACGAAAAGGAGTATTGGCGAAAAGGGGGTAGCGATAATACAATGGAAAAAGTATACCGTTATTGCATATTCGATATCCTCCTCCTTGGAGATTTTGTAAGCAACTCCCCACTACAACCTCCACAACGATAGAGAGCTTGGTAAATTTGCATTGCACATGATCATATATTACAAGAAAGCAAGACATCAATGTTTTTATCAATATAGTGAGGAACTTTTTTCTGATCATTTATGCGTGGCCAACACAAGTATCCATACATGGAAGGCACAAAAGTACCGACATTGCTCAACACTATGCAAGACACCTTCAGTTTGATAATGGTCTTCCGAAATTTTGAAAAGATGTCAACCTACTTAAGCCAATATCAACAAAAACCCAGTTGTCTCTCCACAATCAAGAAACTTATCGATCATCCCATATGAATCTTATAGACAATGTTGGGGGAGATCCAGATGTACACAACATTACTCAAGACAAGATCATAAACTAACAACTACTCTATTTCTTGGACAATTGCATTATCGTTAAGGAAGCAAAGGGAGCACAAAGGTGCCTAGGAACGTCTAGCACTTCGAAACTGTAGTCGATTCCAGTGTTTTTCTCGTGCTCAAACTTTCCAGCAAATGAACATGTGTAGTGGTCCAAAGGCAAGGTGTCCAAATTTACACCATAACAGCTCCAACGAGAGCGTTTACTTTAGCAATTAGAAGTCTATACACAAACATAAAGTCCTCTATGTACTGACCCTCCCACATTCAGTTCCTCATTAGCAACTTCTAGTTCTAAGACAAACACTTAAAAGTCCCAACTTTAATGCAATACGGGTCATAACACATAACCTTCAATTCGTGCTACAAAGCAATCACAATCATCAAAATCTCATTGTCGAAAGCAAAACCATATCATCAATACAAGCAAAACAACTGTCCAAATTACGAGTACCCCTTATGTTGAGTCACTGTTATTGCTTTCATTTCCCTTTTTCAAACTCTTCTTTTCAGTGAGCTCCATTGTCATGATCTCAAATTCAACACCCCACTGCCTCATTCTCAACTAATCCTCAGGCTGATAATTCACAACAAAACGTGGAAATTAAAACATAAGCCAATGACCACAGAAGCTCATTACCATAGATAAGACTACTACTTTATTTATGGTAACTTAAAGAAAACGCAGACCCAATTTGTAGTTTCTTTCTATGATTACAATCACACAAGCATACCAAAATGCACCCATCAATCACTATCAAATTCAATCATACAACCCAAAATCATAAATGGATTCTTTTTTTTTGAGGGAAACTCACACAAATTTCTCCCTCAGCAGGTTCCAATGTGACTGTTCTTCCTGGGTATTCAGCGGTTCCCCTGTGATCAGTACTTCCTGCATCCACAAACCCATCAAAATGGGGTAAAAAAAACCCAGAAAAATAGATGAAAAATTAATTAATCGGGAAAAAAAAGAAAGAAAGAAAGGAAGAAAATGCCTTGGTAGAAGACACGACGATAGCCCTTGATGCATCCAGGGAGACGTTCATCGTAGTTGAACCCGGATTTCCATATCAAAGATCCGTACCCGAATACCCATAATACCATTTCTCTCTCTCACACAATTTCGCGAAGCAGGGAGAGAGAGAGAGAGGAAGATGAAACAAGTGGAGAAAGACAATACGGAAAGAAAGAAGCAATTTTTTTTGGGGGTGTTGTAAATTTGTGTTTGATAATGCTACCACCTGTTATCTAAGATTCTCCATGCCCCAATCAATTTTAGTTTATACTATATGTATATTTATATATTTTCTGGTTGATGCTTTGTAGAGGAGTAATAAGTGAGGACAAATGTTTTTTTATTTTTTTATGATTCGATTCGAAAAACCACTACAAGTGAAAATCTTTTTTTTGTTGGGCTGCGTCGGTGTCGTTGCTCAAGTCTCTAGGTGTTTCTTGCTACTTCTTTCCCTTGCTGCTGGTTAGTTTTCGGGGTATGTTTGTTCACTGTGTCTCATGTCTAATTGTGAAGTGTTGGATTTTGTTAATGTTCTGTGGGTTTCCTCCCTCTTGCTTTGGTCATGAATTTAAACCGTCGAATTTATGATAGGTTTAAGGCATTGAAACTTGAATTTGAGAGTCTTGTTTCCTCCATTTATTTGGAGAATTTTTCTTCAAAGATTGTATGTCGGGCCTCCTTGAATAAAGCTTGTGAAATTATTGTTGTGTTGAATAAGTTGGGGGAGTTTCATGAAAGCTTGTTGACTCCCTCCCCTTTTCAAAATCACTTGCTTAGTGGTGATTGTGCTGTTGTCAATAATTTATCCCTTAAGGTTGACTTTTTTTGTGTTTGATATGCCTAGTAATGACAAATGTTTGTACTCCCTTTTTATTGATAATCTGCCTATCGATATGGGCAGCTCGAGGCTCAAAAATTTATTTAACAAATTTGGAGTAGTTATTGATGCATATATTCCCGCAAAAGTTGGAAAAAATGATAGAAAATTTGATTTTGTGCGGTATGCAAGCAAGGATGATGGGAAAAAAGTCATTAGTGAGATGAACCTTAGAATTGTCGATCACAGGGAGCTCTTTGTTTCTTGGGCTAAATTCAATAAAAAGCAAGGTGTTAGGCCTCCTGCTACTGCAAAATATCTCCAGAAGTGTACCTCCAAAAAGAATAATGGTGGTGTTATTGCGTTGAATGCTTTGCACATCTCGACCCTTTGTGAGGTTAACAATGGGTTGGGGAATATTGGAACAGATGAAACGGTTGTGCCCAACTCTCTTGAGACTTCCGATTGTAACGGGTTTGTAGATACTTCTAGTAAACCATTAGGAACCCTGTTTATGCTGTTTTGGATACCAACAAACATGCTAACATGCTCTTTTGAGTGGTTCCAAAAACAATCTGTGGCAGGTAGGGATCTGGGAGGTGACTCTGACTGTGGCCACAGTCATAACAACCCGATTGATTCCTTTGATGGTGTGGTTAGGCGTGACTTGCTGATCTTGATCGAGGATTCCATCCTTGAGGCTTCGAAGGGTAAAGTTAGGAGTAAGAGAAAACATAACATGTTGATAAAATTTAAGTGGCAGCTTGTCAGAGATGCAACTTGTAGAGTTGTTCGTAACAAAAAAAAGGTCAGAAGGTTAGGATGACTACGCGTGCGAATATGTTAGAAGATGACAATCTTGATGATATTGATGTTGAGATAGACGGAAGGACTGTGATTATTGGCAATGATATAGGCGTGAGAGTCCTTGATGACCCACCAAACTAAAGTTATTGATCTTGCATCGTGATTGAGAAATGAAGGTTTCTTTCGGTTGTTGTGGTTGCGAAAGTCCTTGCTATATGTTCTTTATATTTAGATGTTTGGTTGTAACCTTTTTATTTGGAGGTGGTTGTTTGTTAACGTTTAAGCTTTTTGACTCTAAATAATTGAAAAAAAGTGTAATTTTTTCTTTAAAAATTAGATGATAAAGTCATTACAAAGAGTTATAAATTGTGTCACTCCTTTTTGTTTTATCTCATAATTTTTCATATAATATTTTATTAAGAAACTACAACATTATAATTTTACGATATGGATTTTTGTTACAAATTTAATGATACTGCTTTTGTATGATAAATATTGTATATATTAAGAAATTAATTGTTAAATTTTAAAAGTTTGACCGATACGTAAATTAAGTGAAAGGTAAAATAAAAAGAAGAGAGTAATGAGTAACAACTTATAAAATTATAAAAAAAAACTAGATATGCACGTAAAGTATCATTTATAACAATGACAAATAAGGTCATTAAATCAATTGAGATATCTGTAAAATAGGGGCTCAAAGTTGAATAAACCCAACATATCCTTCAACCCCCCCCCCCCCCCCCAAAAAAAAATAAGAACACCAACTATTGTATCGACTGTAATATAGGGTTGGCAGTGGGTTGGGTTTTGTTGGACATGGACCCGGACCTATCAATTTTTTTGGACCCATACTCGACTCGGGATCTGATGGTTCTCTGAAACCTAAACAACTATACCCATACCTAGACACAATATATCTGCGGGTGGGTCCTTAATGGGTCCAACTCTCTTATATACTTATTTACTGGATTTATCGACTTTCGAGTTAATTTTATACTTGAAGCTTTGTACAATAACAACTGTTCTGCTTAAATATAATTGTTTTTAACTCAATAATATCTAACTCAAAGTGCGAGACTACGAGCAAAGTCTAACATAGAAACATTACAAAAGTCATCAAGACATTAACATAAAAACATTAAAAACGTCTTTAAGAACACAACAACACAACTTAAAATGCAAACACACAAACACACACAGTTCATGATTATTCAATAACAAATCACAATAGCTCTTGTCCTCATTTTTTTTAAAAACAATTTATATATGTTTAAATTTTGGCGGGTCCATGCGTCGGATTCGCATGTCCGTGCCCAGACCAAGACCTGACCTAGGCCTCATGGGTCTAAATTTTTTGGACCCAGACACGCCTTGTGGGCCAAGTCCGATCAGGTCTAAGTCGGGTCTAAGACTAATCCAAAAATGACTAGCAAACACTAAGATTCAAGCCCAAGTATTAACAACTAAACTAGAGTTTAAGGAAACCAACATTAGAACTCAAAACAATACCAATTTCTAGGGTTTTGGAAACAAGAACCATAAGAACAATAACAAATTAATAAGAAGATATGAACAAAGATAAAGAATCTCACCACTTTGAACTGGAATTTTCCATTAATGCTTAAAGGAGAACCACCAACACCCAAATAGAGATTCAAGACTTCATCAAGGTTAGCTTAAAGCCATGCCCACTAATCCATAAAAAAGCCACTCTCAATCACCACTAAGATTTGGATAAAGAAAAGGAAGATTTGAGGAGAGTTTTGAAATACCTAATAAGATTTCAACCTTGTAAGTGTTTAAAATGTTCATTAGTTGAGTTGTATGGGGAGCCATTACAAATATAAAGGGGTGGGGGAAGAAAAAGCATTCGAAAATTGGTCGAGAACGCGAAAACAGGACCCAAGGAGATTCTACGGAGAAAATTAGGGAGGCGCGGCCAACGCCGACCCTATTTTCTCTTCTACCTCCTTGGTCACTTTCCCGTTTGTTCTTCGTCCGATCTTCTTCGCTCTGTTCTCCCTCCCGAACCTCGTGTAATAACAAATCATCCCCTTACTTGACCTCGATCCCAACTCGGCGTCTCCTTTGTCTTCTTGAGTGATATCCGGGCTTTGAACTTGGAAAAATTAGCCAGTTCTTCACTTGTTTTTTTCATCTTCAGGACCCACAAAACCCGAGCTATTTGGAAATCCTCGGGGTAGGTCGAGATGAGTGTCGTGCTACAAGTGCCTTGATCCTCATGGATCAAGGATCCATTGCCATCCCTACCGTAATAACATCCAAGTCCATCGCATTAGCGCCAATCATCCTAGCTCATGTCATCTTTAATGGTGGTCCAACTTTGGACTGTATTGATGAGGGTCCATACTTAAAAGTGGTGCAATCTATTAGGAATAGTCCAACCTCAAATAATGACAATTCAATTGTAAGGATCACTTGATAATATTTGACATAAAAATTAAATTTTGGGGCCCACTTTTAGTAGTTTTTGTTAGGAAAGTGTCCTAAAATCACCCAGTCTCTTGATCCCACAATTATTTGCTTCCTAATTGTATTAGGATATTATTTAAGTTTCCTTATTATGTTAGGTTTCCTAATTGTATTAGATTCTAAATCTAATTGGAGTGGGAGTCAAGGTAGGTTTACAGGGAGTTTTTCCCTATAAATAATGGGTCTTGTTCGCCTTGTTTGGTGTGACCAAGTTTGGGGCACCTCCTATGGGAGGAGGTTTATTTAGATATTCTGAAATTTCGTATTCCAATTGGTGAGAGAGTTTTGTTGACTAAGAGCATGTGTCTCTTTCGGGTGGATCTCTTTCGGTGTTTGAGATCTTTGTAATACTCTCTTTGTTGGATCTCGGGAGGAGATTGTTCGTTGTACTCTCTACCACAGTGGATTCGTTTGTGCTTGTGACGCCCGTGGTTTTTTCTCGATTTGGGTTTCCACGTTAAAAATCTTTATGTCCCTTTATCTTGCATTTATTTATTTAGAAAAAATTACATAGAAAGAAAGTCCCCTCATCAAAGTTTACAGGCAGATATGCACTAAAATTCACATGAGGCATGATTTAGTTTCACTTTCAAACTTATCAAATCTCAAGTGACTTGCTACAGTATTATTTAATTTGCTGTCTATAGATTCCATAAATTTGTGGTTGCTCTATTCGTTAAGTCAAGTCACCTGTTCCAAGTGAGGGAACTAAGCTATATATATAAATAAATAGTGTTGTCATATCTATTAATTTGTCCTCATTCTTGCATAAATTCTTTGTTTGTGTCCAATCTATCACATCTTTTTTTTCATCATTTAAAATCAACTATATTACAACTAAGACCTAAAAGCATAAGTTAATTAAACTAATATTCCCTCTGTTTCATATTAATTATCATATATGACTCTTACGGTTTTTAATGTAAGTTTTTGATTGATAATTTATTTGCACAATATTATATTATACTTTTATGATAATATTTTTCGTTACGAATCTAATAGTATAATCTTATATAACAAGTTATTGTATAGATTGAGAAATTTATAGTCAATATTTTTAATGTTTGACTGCATAATTTTCAAAGACGACAATTAATATGGAACGGAGGGAGTAGTTTGTTGTATACATGATGATGTGAAATAAAATTCCATCAAGCCAAAATTCCTAGAAACATGTCACATGCCCCCTCCCAAAAACATGAATAGAATTTGGCATATATCCCCTGTTATATTTATGATTTTTGTTTTGTACATTCAATGGTAATTCACATTAATAATATATATATTCTATAGGATTAATTTTCACCAAAAAATATCTATAGGAGTGATGTCAAGGTTAAAATTTACTTTAGCATCTACAGATAGGTTTAAGAATGGAAAACATAGGATACCAAAGCTCCAGCATATGCCCACTTCAAATTAAAATTTAATCAAGAAAAAAGCTCATATATAAAAGCTTAAAGTTAAGATTTGGAAAGCAAATTACTCCATTTCAATTTGTGGAACAAAAATTGCATTATGTTAACTAGTCAATACTCACCTAATAAAACATACAAAAAGATGTTACATAGACAAATAACATCAATTCGCCCAGCAAAACGAAAAAAAGCACGTATTCCATTGGAATAATAGTTCATTGCTTGTCAAAACTCGGAATATAACTAAAGAAGAAATACTCCAAACCAAATATGTCCCCCCCAAAACTTATTAATCATCATATATGTCATGATATATATGATCGGTTCAGTTTATTATGCCTCTCGTAACGCAGGCATCTTGATCACCGACACTTCAGAAGGAACTGCTTCACAGTTTTCTGAAATTCCGTTAATTTCTGTTGATTTATTGTTACTGTTGTAAGTTGTGGTGCCTTCATTGATGATGGGAAGTTCTTGAGCCTTGCCCTTTTCATTTGAGATTGCATTAGGGTTAATTGCATCCTTGCTTTTGCCCCAAACCACTGTGTATAGTCCAATCACTATGATCACTGCTCCTATGATACTGCATGCATCAATGACAACAATAATTAGCATTTAAAACTTTAGGGTTTAGGGTACAATAGGGTAAAATGCGTGTATAGACAGTCTTATCTCCACAAACATATCGTTTTTAGGTATTATATACCTTCCAAGGTGTAGAAGCTCATGCAAGATGATGGAGCCAAGAGCAGCAGTGATGATCATGCAAAGAGGGCTAAAGACTGTCACAAAAACTGGTCCTCTTTCTCTGTTAACTACTCCTTGTACATAGTATGCAATCCCAGAGCACACAATTCCCTGCAAATTTTCAACCATTTAACACCATCAAAACCCTACATTCAATCTATCAAGATACTAATTAGTAACCTTATAATTATCCCAAATTTAAGTAAAATTAGATGACTAATTACAGTGTAAACTGAAGCTAGAAGTCTTGAGTCCCATCCAAGCTGCCAAGCCTTCATGTCCCTCACAGCGGCGAGCGAAATGACCCCCCCTTCGACTGACCCCATGAAGCATATCCATGCTGTCAAGGATAGCTCTGCTGGGTATTCCTTCAAAGTGAATGACTGCCAAAAACATATACGTTCATTAATGGTTAATGCAAGTTTCATATCAACCATAATAGAGAATGCACATTTACGTATAATTTTATATTCATGACAAACATTTTTAGAGTAATTTAAGCGTAACTCAAGATAATTAATAAACATTTTGAAATCTGGATATGAGTACGATTAGTAGACTTACTTGGAGGATGAAGAAACCGGACCAGCCAAGGCAACTGCCAAGGACTAGGATGGTTCCGAGGATCCACTGGCCCCCGCTAGAGGCGGCGGCGGTGCTAGCCGTGCCATGGTTGGCGGCGTGGACCCCGAAGAGGTTTATAACCGGGCCCCGGTAGATGGTCATCACCATTGCTCCTGAGACTGTTACTATGGTTCCTATGATCTTTGCTTGGCTTGGTATCTTCCTTATGTCAACTTTCTCAAGCCTGATTAATTATGCCATAATCCACAAGAAAAGGTGATTAGCAAAAAGGAAAAACATAGATTAGGTTTAAGTTGAGTGGAGATTATGATTGTGGGTTATATGTTATGTAACATTAGAATATATGTTGTATACCAATAGATGATTATAGCACTTGGAATAATGTTGACATATGATTTATATGTAATAATTTTGTGTATAGAATTATTGGATGGAAATATATATTATTATTAAAGAAATAATTCAATAAAAATGGCAAGAAGTGATAAATAGACAATACTAATGGGTGTTTGGTGGGGGTGGTTATTATCTTTTGTAGCTCAAATTAAAAGAGGGAAAGAGATTTTTGTCTCTCCAATTACATTATTGGTTGTTTGGGTTAAGCATATATATGATGTCATATTCATTGATAACACATCACACCCACTAGATTTGTAAAGTTGTACTTCCACTTGAAAACATTATTATTATTATTATTATTATTATTATTATTATTATTATTATTATTATTATTTTTAGTATTGTTGGTAGTATTATTAGAAGCAATAATAATGAGTTGTCTTATGTGAAACCCTTCCCCAAAGAAAACTGTTCGATTGAGAAATATGAAGAGTTTTTCTAAGATATGTAGGAATTTTTTTTAAAAAAAAGAATAATGCAAAAAAGTATATCTCTATCTAATACAACAAGCTAAAATAATACATGTTATTAAAGAGAAAATTTCTAATTATATCATAAAGTATGAATATAAGTAGTAGCTACTAGAATAGGAGTACTAGGAAAAAGATTTACACCTAATTAATTAATTAATTAATTAATTAGTGTTTGATTATAGTGATGAAAAAAGAGGGATATTCTAGTAAAGTTGGTTGTTTTTGAGTGTGACCTAACCTTGCACGGCATGCAATCCCGGTACTATAATATGAACAATACTAAAAAAAGGAGCCATCAATCAAGAAAAATAAAAGCTATGAACATATTGCATTTGATGATCTCATACACTATCATGAAAAATATGACTTTTTAATTACATGATTGAACTTTTTTTTTTTGTTTGTTATGCTTTCTAGATATGGTCTCTTAATTGAAAAGTAATTTCACCATATATATATAAATTATAGAGTAAACTGTTACAACTTATAGTTAATATATATACCTGAAAATCGTTGCCATGATGAAAGTGATCGCAGGAAGAACATTGACACTTGCAGAAGCAAATGTAGCTGAAGTATATTTCAACCCCACATAGTACAAGTTTTGGTCTAGCACTGGCCTGATATTCATAACAAGTTGGTAAACATTAGTTGAAGTTATGATCACTTAAGCTTTGGAAATACATTGATGAAAGAAACTTTTGAGTATTCAAGAGATCGACTTACTCAAGGAAACCGAGCAACACTATCTTCAAAAAGACTGAAAGAGTCATTTTGGGTCGGGTTTTCCTATAAACAAAGATTACAATATTACATCTTATCGTCATAGATTTATAAACTCACTTCCCAACGGGGAGAAATTAAATTTACCTTTCGAAAATGAGGGCAAAGGGTGCAATGGCAAGGGTGGCGAAAATATGGCGATAAACCGAGAGGATGAAATGGTTCATACCATGTTTCAAGCACACAGCAGTGACTATATACATCCCAGAATACCCAAATTGAAGTGAAATTATGGCTAAGTATGTCTTAGCTTTTGTGATCATTTCACACAATGACTTGCTACCCATTTTCCCTTCTTTGAGATCTTTCCTTCTTTTTTTTTTTTTTTCTTTCTCTCAAGGGTTAGCTAGGAGTATATCTAGCTAGTTATAATATATGCTCTCTTTCTTACTTAATTGGATTGGGGGATGAGGAGAAACAAATGGAGCAATGGCCCCTTTTATACATGAGAAAAGTTAGGGTGATGATAGGGGAAGGTGAAGGCCCCAATCACACGTATGCATCACCTTAATGCATGCACTTTCACCTTCATTTCTCAACAAACCCCAAAAATTGCAAAAAAAGAAAAAAAAAAGAGATTCTCTTATCCACATAGATATACCAATAGTCACACTCTAATGTTCTTGCACAATCACCAAAGGGT
Organism: Portulaca oleracea; assembly: GCA_029582165.1. Lineage (NCBI taxonomy): Eukaryota > Viridiplantae > Streptophyta > Magnoliopsida > Caryophyllales > Portulacaceae > Portulaca > Portulaca oleracea. The sequence goes on along the minus strand of CM055873.1, from coordinate 5,418,767 downwards.
ATTTGTTCTTTATTCCCATACATAACTAATTTAATCTTGATATGATATATTGATCATAGCTTCTTGATTCATAGTATAGATGTAACTAGTTTGTATATTTATTATTGAAATTAAAGAAAGCTAGCCAATTTCTTTTTGATTCTGTTTTTTTTTCTTTTTTTAATCGGGTACAATTGGTTTATACGTACGTACATATACCATCAACAAGTTTTATAGGTCCCATGAGAAGGAGTTATAAGTACTAAACTACTCGTGAGAAGTATTATCTATCACCCGACCCTCACAATTTTTACTTGAGAATTTTTTTGCTAAGCTTTCAACAAGAATTGAATTTTAGTGGCCAAGGGCTGATACAAGGGGAGCTGGGGAACTTGAAATATCAGGATGGTTGATAACTTGACTATCATCTCTTTTCATTATTCATTTGAAATGTATTATTGTACGTGGAACAATTTCAAACAAAAGTTTAAGTTCATGGTTTAAAAGCTCAATAATAGTTTTATTCCCTAAGACCTCCATGCGGATGCTACAAATGCCCCATTGAAATTGTTTAAATATTAGGGTTGTTGAGATTTGAACTAACACTTAGTCTAACTTTGATACCATGTTAAATCATCTCAACAAAAAGTTTAAGTAAGGTTGAAAGCCTAGTACGAACGTACACACACACATGTATGTATGTATGTATGTATGTATGTATGTATGTATGTATGTATGTATGTATGTATGTATGTATGTATGTCACATAATAGCAAAGTATTTCTAATTAATACTACCTCCGTCCCAAAATGTTTGTCATTTGACTAAATTTTGATTGTTAATTACTGACAAATTATAATGAGTTAAAATATGAAATTACTACCATTAAAAAGATAATTTTCTAAAAATTACAATGATGATAGTTTCTTATTGTAACTCATTGTAATTTGTGAGTAATCACTGTTTACAATTAGTCAAATTACAAATATTTTGAAACACATGTAGTAGCTGGCAAATGATTCATTTATTATGAGCTTGGAAAAAGAATGACTCAGATTCTTTTTTTTTTTTAAAAAAGAACTGATAAAAACAAGACCCATTTGTGTTTTGTATTTTTAGTAAGTTATAAATTTGGTATAATTTCTTAGCATTAAACCCTTAAACCTATTTATTTTACCTAGGTATCGATCTCAGGAAGCTAATCACAGTCTTAAGTGGTATAAACAAATTTTATCTTGATAATAAATTCTAACCCACTAGCTTAACACTACATACTCCACTTAGTAAATGAAAATTAGGCACCAAAAAAGTTATGTTGTTTATTATTAGTAATTAAACTACGTACATCAAATGTTCGTACAAAAGTAGTAAGGTGTATGACTTTAATTGTGATTGGTGAATAAACCAAAATAAAAGCTACTTAATTAAGGAGATTAAATAATTGAATTATTTTCCCATAAAAAAATATATGATTAGTTAAATTAAGACACTGTAGTTGACGTTATATTGACCAAATTGGACATTAGGCAAGGCCTTTAAACAAGTGGAATATTCTAGTTGCCTATAAATGTTAACATGTAGGACACTCTAATCAAATCTACAGCTTTGGTTCATATCTCCGCGTTTAATCAAACATCATAGGTAGATTTGATTTTTTTTTTTACTTTTATTTGGTTCGAAAGTTTAAATAGATTAAAATGTCGACAGTAAATTGGTGGAAAATTTGGATATATTCTCCTTCAAATTTATGACGTTTATAAATTCAACTCTAATGTTTTTGAGTTAATATTGAACCAATTTCATTTAGCTACTTTTCCGGTAAATTTAACAACTTTTTCGATGAATGTGTGATGTGTGATAAAACATTGGGGTTGAATTTATAAATGTTATAAACTTAAAAGAGAGTATATGTAAATTATCCGTAAATTGTCAATTAGGATATGTCCTGAGACTCCACGAGTGCTTAAATTACTTTTGTACATGCTTGGTTCAGATGAAAGTGTGTGGTCATTGATATCAGATGGTGTAGTAATGGATTTCATGATCACATTCCTCGAAATCCATATTCACACTCCCTGATATACATGATTACACAACGTTAGATGTAAAAATCAATAGCGATGATTTGCTCTTCTCACCTTTTTACCTAAACTCTCTTTCTACCAGATCCATTCCATTAGATATGCCATCGTGACATTATAAATATGTTATAGTTATATTATAGTTTTCTATATTTTTTAATTTTATTTAATCTACTTTACAATATTTAGTGGATAAGTCGATATAGCCGAATCCTTAGACATTTTTAAAAGTTACCCACGTAAATAATTATCATAGGATAATTACATTGACTCACATTTCTTATTTAACTTGTTCACCTTTTTACTGACTGCTTCAACACGTAACTGTTAGCATTTGAGCTTATTATTGATACATATGGCCCTGTTATTTATATGAGTTATTTTCAAGTTAGGATAGTTAGATAGAGATAAATTATGATAATTTTTTGGGGAATTGTGTTTTTCGACTGGATATTTGTTTTTAGAAAATTGTGTTAGATTGGAACAAATTAGGATAAATTAGGAGAATTAGAACCAACATAATAAAACAACAGGGCGTGACGATTATTGTTGTTGGATTAATAATTGGATTTGTAGGGAGTGGAGGACTAGAAACTAATCATAGACCACCTACTAAAAATTTTAAGTTGGGGGGGGTTTGATATATTGGGAGATGATGCAATGCAGCAAGCAATTCAAAGAAAAGAGATTGCTTTAATTTATTGGGATTTTAGGTTAATGGTACAAGTGTACACCATTACCAGGTGAAAATTAATTTGTAATTGGACCCCACAGACCCCCTTGTCATTTATTGGCTACTTTTTTGTGCATATTGTATCCAATTTTACACTCTTCTTGTTTGACTTTAATAACCTACTTGATATATTCAAGGGTTTGCGAACAATAATGTGTACATATATAATAGGGAATTTACTAATTTAATTCTTCATTAAAGTTTTCCCTAAATTTGGTAAATCATCATATATGTAAATCAAAGCCCTAAACGAGGAATTATAATGAGAATTGCTTTATGTTTGACTTTGACTTCAATTAATACAGATTTTTTGATTAATATTCTGCTAAATTTGTAACATATTTACCGTGACACTAAATTTCTTTTTTTCTATTTTGAGTGTCACTAATTTTTTTCTATTTTTAGCAATCAAAAATCCAAAATTTAGTGCCTAAAATAGAAAAAAAGTTAGTGACAGTAAATAGGTCAAAAGTTTAGTACAATGTCAGCCAAAAAGTCAATTTAAATTATTTCCAGTCATTTCTTTTTATTATACTTTTAATATTTTATAAATTCGACAATATATTTATAAATTTATTATAATTTTCTTCCTTTTTATTCTACTTTTAATATTTTATGTAACCTTTTTTTATAAAGAATTATAGTTTTAAGAACCATTAATAAGTATTTGGAGATCTAGAAGAAAATATTTAACAACTATTTATATTCTTTTGTTCGGAAATGAAGGCGGCGTTAGGAAGGGAGCTTTTAGTATATTGTATAAAATAATAACTTGTAATTTAATATATGCAATTTATACGAGAATATTTCTATTATTCCTATATAATAATGTAGTTGTCGATCATAAATATATTTTCTTCGTAGGCGAGGAACCGTCGAAGCATATGATACTTTATATGATGTTACATTATAATATAATATAATATAATGTTATTTTATTTATGATTTAGTATCGTGGAGAAATATCTGACCTACTAAAGACTTTCATCTTGTACAAGTTAATTAGCTGTAAACTATTAATCCACTAACACTCAATTGGAAAACTAGTCTTTCAATGATAGATTCTAGAATACGAAATAATCCATTCATAACAATAATTAATTACTAATCCTATGTGTTATCTACTAAGCACCTCCCAGATAATCACAATTGCATCATCAATTTGCTGTTTTCAACTTTTTAAAACACTGATCAAGTGTTTACTTGCACTAATATGCGGAGAATCGACACAAGTTTAGGGTTTCTTACTTGTGTATCCACTCAAACATTGTCCTAATAATTTATTCAATAACTCCCTCCCTCCCTCCACTCTTTTTTATTTGTTATTTAAACATTGTCTTAATAATTTATTCAATAACTCCCTCCCCCTCCCTCCATTCTTTTTTATTTGTTATTTACGGTTCTTATTGTTAATAATTTCTAAAAAATTTTTTTATAAAAAATATAATATTATACTTTTTTAATATTATTTTTGTAAGGAGCCTATCAACATCCATTTTGTACAAATTAAAATATTAACGATAAAAGTTTTTAACATAATTTCCTATGCCTGTTCGGCAAAATTATGTTTTAAATAGTGGATAGTGGTTTATGTAGTGTACAACGGTTTAAACAGCGGATAGCGGATAACAGATGACTGTTCCAATGAGAATTGTATTCGGTAAATTTAGCGGTTCAATTAACAGATTAATGTGAATTGACATAAATGGTATCAATAATTTCCAAAGATAAAATTTACAAAGGGTATTTTTTGACCGAAAAATATGAAACGTTACTCCAAACGCTAAACGTTAACTTTATTAACAAAACGCTCCTTAAAACACTAAACGCTCCTCAAAATGCTAGCTTACCGAACACTAATATTTATGCAATTAGAGTTTTGACTTGGTCAAGACGCTAAACACTACCACAAATGCTATTGCCGAACACAACCCTAAACGAGAGTGTGTATGTTATGAATTGATGATGGGGTTGAATATTTTGTCCTATTGAAGATGGGGTTGAATATTTTTCCCTGCTTAATATTAATTAATAATTAAAATTAATTAAATATTGATTTGATTTAAATAGAAAAAGAAAGAGGGGAGAAGAGGGGACAAATCATAAAAGAGGAATCCATAGTGGTTTCGTGCTTGGATTCCATTGTGAACCAAATTGGTGGCATGGAATCCCACCATACAAAAAATTGGATGGCACTGTTTATAGATACCTTCAAATTTCATTTATATTTATTTGTTAATCTAATTATTTTTGAAAAATAAAGAGAAAAAGCAAATATAACGTTTTCCCTCCTTGTTTTCCTTCGAGTGGAATGGGCGGCCACCATTGCAATCATATAATTAATCTTTAATTACTTCCTCCTTTTGATACTAATTATCCATTGAAGTTATTAAGTTTTTAATATGTATAAAGTTCTAAAATACAAAATATTATGATTAAATTCCTAATGAAAAATACTATCTAAAAATATAATAATATAATATTTTGATAAAATATATTATAAGAAATTAATTTTTAGTTAAAGATGATATTTTGGACAATTAACATAAAATAGAGGGAGAATATAGAAATAGGGTGTAGTAGAGTTATATAGGGAAAATTCCTTTTAACTTTTTTGAAGGGAATTTCTTGTGTAACTTCCTTTGTGGGGAAGATATGTGTTAACTCAATGATAATAAATTTACAAATACAAAAGTCTTGGCAATGAGCATATTTCAAGCCAAATATAATCACATCCCTAATTAAGGAAATATTTTAGCACGATGTTATGTGACCACATTACCACCTTGTTTGACATATATATCGCTGAAAAAATAAAAATGGTACTCGAAAATAATTATCCATTACTAAATGAAGCTCACTAAGATAGACAAAATTTTTCCTGGCTGTCTGAACTAGAGACAAATAATGTAACTCCATAACGAGCTTTGATTAGCCTAAATGTTGAGGTAATTGCACTCCATAATGAGCTTTGATTAGCCAAAATATGCAAATTTGATCATATAAACAACTTATATTCATAAAAACACCTTACTACCTAATCCCATTAGCTAGCTAAAAGCTTATTGAGGAAAGAATAATATTTTTGAATATTTGTCCCTACAAGCCTACTCTCTAAGCATATGTATCATATAATCTATCAAGTCCCCCCTACCTTTGTAATTTTTGATTCCTTGTGTAATTAGACTTTTTTGATGTTGTGTTTGGTAGTTTCCCACATATTTGATTCCTTGGGAAACAATATACTGAGATTGAAAGTGAAATAATAAGTGCCACACTAAATTTTTTCCATATATATGTTACAACCAAACAAGAGAAAATTTGTGAATTGAACTTAGAAAAATTCATTAACTTTCCCGAAAAAGTTTGGGAACCAAACGTATAATAAATCTATTAGAAAGATATTATCAAGGTTCTGATTGTCACGAGTCAACCAATAATTTGTCACATGATGAATTTCATATCGAATTAGTTTCAGACTCAAATATGAAGGAAACTATTGATAAAAGCATAGGTTTGGATTGTACTTTAATTTAGATAAATTGATTACTTGAGTTGATTTTTAAAAGTAATTTACAATAAGTTTGAATTTATTTGAAGTTTTTTTTCCAAAATAAGTATATGATTTAACCCCTTAATATCACTTTCAAAAAAAAAAAGACCGTTAATATCAAGAATAGAAAGGTTACATATATGCTACTGTTTTGTTTGATTGTCTAGTCAATTGTATTTCAATAAGATAAATATAGTTGAAAACTACAATATGCTTGTTAGACTACTTACTCAAATAAAGACATATTGGAATACCTACTTTTAAAATTATATTTATGCATTGGAATACCTACTTCTAAAATGGGTATGTCGGTATATATACCTAGACTCTAATGACAGAGAATACTTTTATATGTGCCTGCAATAACGTAAGTTTCAACCTGTAATTCTTACACATATTAATTATAGTCATACAACATTACTAAAGGTCAAAAAATGTTATTATTTGTGATTTAATTCTTACAAAATTTTAACAACAAAATCTAATATAAGTAACAATATAACTTTCTAATATATCAGAGTGGAGTAGGGGGTTGTGGATTTAAAAACTTTGAAAGGTCAGTTCTTAAACCTATACAGAGGAGATCGAGTTACGTGGATATCATATAGCTATGTATGGTTATTTTGACAATTAAATTTGTTATTGTTATGAGATATATATTTATATTTCCAACAACTCCACAAATAATTATTGTACAAGTTTACGGCCACAAAATAGCAACAATCAAAGATGTTTTCATTGTCAAATTTTCATTTCTTGTCGTGTACATATTAGAAAGAGTTAGGCATATATGATATGTACAACGCATGGGAAACTACAAAATAGCCAAAGAAAAAAGCTTACACATAACCTATATATTTTCCTCGTGGTAATATTCTACTGAAAATTGGAATCCAATCAAATCTAATCTAAAAAAGTGAAAAACAAGTCTAGAATGAAAAACTCATTGTGTTTTTCCATTACTAGTGGTGAAAAACTTTGTTTTAAATTCTTGAAATAATATTTGTGGCATTTGTAGGGGCCAAATATTATATGCCAACATCATATCATATCCCAAGGGTTTTCATTTGAGTTGATCATTGTCATTCCCTTATCCTCAACAATAGTGTCTAAGTTGTGGATCTAAATGGTGCCAACTTAATTAATAAATTAAATTAGGCTAGCTTCTAAACTATCTTTTTGTAAAACCCCGAAAAATCCAACGATGTTGACCGTGACGTCGTTAATAAAATAGGTTGACTTCGTTAATTACTGTTGTTCATATGTGTTTATTTATGCTAACGCTTGAGCTCGTAGGACCGTTGAGGGGCTAATAAGGGTAGAATAGTATTTTTCCGCTGGTTAATATTATTATGTGATTAATTACGTGAATATTATTTGCTATGTGATTATATGATTATTAGTATTAATATTATTATTACTATTACTAGTATTATTGGGTTTTTAGAAAAATCAGTTTTATTTGTTTTAAATGGGCTGAGTTAGGATTAGTTGGGTTAATTTGGGCCTAATTATGGGTAGTATATAACATCTCTCCTTCCTCTCTCAAACCCTAATCCCTCAAACCCTAAACCCTCCCCTCTCCTTTCTCTTTCCCTGCTCCCTCTCGCGTGACCACCCTCGACCACCACGCTCGCCGCCAACCACCACCCTCCACCACGCCCAGCCACCCAAAACCACCACCGCGACCCCCTCTCCTTCCCTTTCTCCTTCTCTCTCTCGGGCTCCCTTTCTCCTTTCCCTGCTCGACCGCCCCAAACCGACGCCGCCGTGGCGACCACCACGGACTACCGCGGGACCACCGTAGTCGTCGTCGCACGCCCAGCCGAGGCAAAAAAAAAAGCCGCCTGCTGTTCGAACCCCGACGCCGACCTCGACCTCACCCCCGACACCACCAACACCACCATACGCGACCACCGACGCCGCCGACCGTCGCACCACCTCTCGTCGTCGCCTCGCCGCGCAACCACCGACCGCCGCTCTGCGCGAGAATCCCCTGCGTAAACCCAAAAACCCTAACCCTAATCTATACTAACCCTAACTGCTTCTTCTTTTCTTTTCTTTTTCTTTTATTTTTCTTGTTTTAATATTAAAAATCTGATTGTAATATTATTGTTATTAATTTCTGTAATCTTGTAATTAGGGGAAATTAATTGTAATTATCTTCTTGTTGTAATTATGTGTAATTTTTCCTAATTGTTATGTGTAATTTGTTTACTTGATATGTGTAATTTGATGTAAATTGTAATTAGTTTTTAGGTTGTAATAGTTAATTGTTAAGGTTAAATTATTTTATTGTTCTTTAATTTATAAATCATGTTAGGTTAGATCACAATGTTATTGTATGCAATTCGATAACTAAATTATCTAGGTTAAATTCTTGACTAATAAATTAAGTTGGTTAATTTAGATTCAATCTTTATTAGTATTTCGTTCCTTGTTTAATACTTGTTTAATAAGTTAGGTTGAGATTATTGTTTATTAGTTCTTGGTTCTTGTTTTAATCTTGTTTAAAAGAAATTAGTTTGTTTAGGATTCTTGTTTTATAGTTTAAATATTTATTTGTCCTTTGTTTTCTTTAAAGGTTATTCATGTTTAAGTGGTTAAATAAATTAGTTAACCTAATAAAAGTACAATTCTTGTTTAGTAATTCATGTTTAGTATTAATATTCTTGTGTGACTTGGGATAAATTAGAATTTATTAAAGTGTCTTCCATGTCTCCTAAATTAGGTTTAATGTTGCGAGTTTAATTGTTGGACCTAAGTTAAGATGGACTCCATATCTTAGACCCTAGCTACTGTTTTAAGTCCAAATTAGAACCCGGAGACCAATTGGTAAAAGTTAGAACCGAAATAACAAATTAATTAATAACCGTTAACGGGACAGTTTCGTTAGTGTCTAAAGATCGGGTTTCCACGGTTAGTGTAGTTGTCTTTTGACCAAACCCTTTTAACTGGAGGTTCCCTTAGATGTTAGGAACCATACGAATTTTACGGATCGTACGTTTGAATTGTATAGCCCGAGTTATAACCGTTTTACTAGAACCTGTCAGAACTGGACCAATTGGGAAGATGGGTATTTTTAGAGTCCTTCGGGGCTGATATGGGTTTAGTTGTCAACATAGAGGTTTTAGTAGACATCCCGAGGTTTCCGAAAAGTCCAGAACCAGCCCCGTAGGATGTCGGGAAGTCGAGTTGTGACCCGTTTTATGTGAACGTTATAATCTGTCCTCTGCTTGCTTCTTTTTGTGTTAATTGTTGAGTGAAAATAATATGTGATCTTGTTATGTGTTTTCTTGGAGGTGTTAAGTGTAAATTCATAAATGTTAGGAACCTAAGTGTTCCTAGGGGATGGGTTAGGTAGTTAATGGTTAATACTAACTTCGTTAGAACGCGTTTTGATTAGATAATTACTTTTATTCTAGGCCCGAGTTAGTGCGAGACGTTAGTGAGCTCAAGTGTGTTCTTCTCTTTGTCTTTGTGAAGTATATCGTAATTGTCTATGCTCTAATCCCCACCGGGATGCTCTTTAAATGTGTTTTGATGTGTTATAATCTATTTTGAGAATTGCATCCCGAAAAGGGACTTTTGTGGAAATACGACCATCTGTTTTGATAATCTTCTTTTGATTCATTTGTGACCTTGGTTTATTTGAGTTGAGAAATTGGATGGTCTTTTATTCGAAGTTTTGTTACTGGTTTTGACAACTTGGGTTGGGTTTGACTTGAGAGTCGTGAGATGAGTTTTGAATAATGAATTAATAATTCAAAGTGGAAACGTTAAGCGGGTTTCGGGGGATAACCTGTTGTGCAGGCGTAACAACCTGCAGGGTTATGGACCAGGAGATCGGGGCTTCCTTCCCTGATATAGAATAGTATTTTTAATGCCTTTGGTGGGCGAATGTTATCATGCCTTTGGTGGGCGAATGTTTCGATATGCCTTTGGTGGGCGAATGTTATCATGCCTTTGGTGGGCGAATGTTTCGATATGCCTTTGGTGGGCGAATGTTATTATGCCTTTGGTGGGCGAATGTTTCGATATGCCTTTGGTGGGCGAATGGCATAATGCCTTTGGTGGGCGATTGTTTGATGCCTTTGGTGGGCAAAATGTTACTTTAAGGGATTTGGTATCCCGCCCGCAAATTAAAATATGGATTGGATGGGTTGAGGAAACAGTATGGGATTAAAGATTTCTAAAACGTTTGATTCGATCCCTCTCCCCAAAATGAATTGAAATGAACTTAAACTGTTTTAAACGTTAGGGGTAGACATTATTGAGATTTCCCCCTCATTTTCTGAAATGTTTTGATTTCAGGTGAAGAGCTAAATGCTGGGGACGGGAATTAGAAGTGAGGACGAGTTTAGAAGTCCTTGAACCTTTTATATTGTTTTCGTTATGAATTCTTAAAGTTGTTTTGAGTTGTTAGTAGTTACCGTTAGCAGACAGTTGTGTTTTCCTTTCTCGCCTTGTATTCCTTCGGGGATACAGCGTGCCAAACTAAATTTGAAGTCTTCCGCTAAGTTTTGTCTGCATTAACGTTAGTTTGACTTTGACTTTTCTATAATTGAATTTTCGGGGCGTTACAGAATGGTATCAGAGCTCTGGGTTACGACCTGGTAGCTCCTAAGTGTCCCTTAGGTTTAGTTAGACCTTAGGATGCTACGTTCGGAGTGATGAGTGTAGGATGGGGAAATAGGGTTTTATGCTTTCCCTGATATTACATGATTTCGTCATTAATATTTTATGTTACTAATATGTTCTAACCCTGTTGGACGGCATACCGCAGCGTTTGCTATGAGCACGAGGCTCTAGCTTCTCTTGAAGACCTAAATCCAGGAGGTTGTGAAATATAGCCCAGGAGGGCCTAGAACGTAAGAAGACCTCGATGAGAATTCGGAGGTCGAAGAAGGCGTGACATACAAGGAGTAGTCATTGGAGATTTTGGGTTGCGAGGAGGTAGCCTCAATGAAAGACCGAGCCTTAAGATGAGGTTCTAGTTGAGTTCAAGGTGGAGCGGACTCAGAAGAACTTTGGGAATGAGCTTGACGATCTGATTGGACCCCAATCGTGGTCGCATGAACTCTTTTAGTATGAAAATACTCTAAGTAGAGTTAGTAAAAGAGTAGGAGGAGTAGTCCCAGTAGTAATGTTTACATGTAAATAGTCTTTGATTGATTAAAATTTATAATCGTGTGGCTTGTTGCTTTTGTTAGCCCTAGTTAAGAGAGAATGAAACTTTATGTTATACTTGGGTGCAAGGGATATGAAATAATGAATTTCTTCTCTTGAGTTATTGGCAAGTTATCAAGTGAAATGTGGAGTTAATATCAAAGATGGGACCCTTGAATTTTGTTGCAAGTACCAAAGTGATGAAATGTGATGCTATTACATGCGATTAGAGTTAAAGTTATGTTTATGGTTCGGTTACTTGTCGAGTTCTTTTATGTTTTAGTCTAATAAGAGTAGTTAACTTCAGAATTTGTATCTGCGTTGTGAGAGTAAGAACCTTAAGTAGTCTAAATCGACCCCTTGGAACCAGGATGTCGGACATGAATGGGTCTCACGCCAACAACGGGAACCGGGAGCGCCCGCCAGCTGTGGCCGAATCGCGCCCTCAAACTGCAACTGAACTGCGCCAACGCCTGGCTCATTTGATACCAGGGTCGAGTACAGCAACATCGGGGAACGACCTTGCTAGCATGCTAATGATTGAGATGCTCGGCAAGCACGAGGACCTACTGAGGAAAGTGGTGGATCGACAAGGAGGAGGGAGGGAAGATGACCCCTCCGCTCTTCTCCAAAGGTTTAATAGCTTTAACCCGCCCACTTATACAGGGGTAGCTGATCCCAAAGTCTTTGAAGATTGGGTTAGAGAGATTGAAAAGATTTTCGACACCACGCGCTGCCCTGAGGAGTTAAGGGTGGATTTTGCTGCTTACCACCTGAAGGAAGAGGCTGATTTATGGTGGGCCAGTGTAAAAGAAATAAGGACTGAACCGGGTTTTGACTGGAACCACTTCAAGGTCGTGCTGAAGGATCGATTTTACCCAATTTCTCTCCAGAAGGCGAAAGAGAAGGAGTTCATGAATCTACGTCAAGGGGAAACCAGCGTACTCACCTACTCTGCAAAGTTCACCGAACTATCTCGGTTTGCATCTGCTTTAGTAGCCACTGAACAGCTAAGGATGGACCGCTTCTGGGATGGACTAAACTGCAAGATTCAGGATCGCATGTCATCACGGGAGTTCACGTCTTATCAGAACATGCTGAACGTTGCCCTCATCAGAAAGGGTAATGCATGACACGAACGACTAGACATACAAGGGCAAAAGAGGAAAGAGTCACCCCGTTTCAACCCACCTCAACCTTATCAGGAGAAGAGGTTCCGCCCTAACAACTGGCAGGGAAACCAGTCTTCAGAGCGTAGACCATCGAATATTCCAATATGCCACTTTTGTGGTCAAACTGGTCATTACTCCCAAGATTGTAGATCAAAGGCCGCAAGGGGAGGATGTTTTAATTGTGGAAGCTTCCAACATCAGGTCCGCCACTGTCCTGAACAACCCTCGGGGGACTACAATAGTGGAAATAACGAAAATTGGAGAGCCTCGCAGCCAACATATCAGAATAGGGGAGGCTACAATGGAAACCAAAGGCCACAACAACAAAACCGGAGTGGTCCCAGTGGGAATCAGAACAACCAAGGAGGCGGCAAACCCGCCGTCAAGAATAACAACGCCGCGCAACGCAGGAGGACGAGTATATGTGATGAGGAAGGATGAGGCTGAGAACGAAGCGGACGTCGTGACAGGTACCTTCTCTCCCTACCACGCCTCAGTTATATTTAATCCTGGTGCTAGTCAATCTTTTGTTGGAGGGACTATAGTAGAGAGGGCTAAGATGAGACCCTCAGAAAATAGTAAGCCCATGACGGTAGCCCTCTCTACCGGAGATACCATTAGCCGTGGAGGATAAAGGATCGAGGCATCCGCACCTTTTCCGACACATAATGTGCGCTAAGTTTCGGGGACGAAACTTCTTTTAAGAAGGTAATGTTGTAAAACCTCGAGTTTTAGGAGGAAAGAAACCGTAGTCTCCCTACCGGACCGTTAGGGTTAAGTTTAAGTTTAAGTTTCGAGGACGAAACTTCTTTTAAGAAGGTAATGATGTAAAACCCCGAAAAATCCAACGATGTTGACCGTGACGTCGTTAATAAAATAGGTTGACTTCGTTAATTACTGTTGTTCATATGTGTTTATTTATGCTAACGCTTGAGCTCGTAGGACCGTTGAGGGGCTAATAAGGGTAGAATAGTATTTTTCCGCTGGTTAATATTATTATGTGATTAATTACGTGAATATTATTTGCTATGTGATTATATGATTATTAGTATTAATATTATTATTACTATTACTAGTATTATTGGGTTTTTAGAAAAATCAATTTTATTTGTTTTAAATGGTGAGTTAGGATTAGTTGGGTTAATTTGGGCTTAATTATGGGTAGTATATAACATCTCTCCTTCCTCTCTCAAACCCTAATCCCTCAAACCCTAAACCCTCCCCTCTCCTTTCTCTTTCCCTGCTCCCTCTCTGCGCCCAACAGCCACCCTCGACCACCACGCTCGCCGCCAACCACCACCCTCCACCACGCCCAGCCACCCAAAACCACCACCGCGACCCCCTCTCCTTCCCTTTCTCCTTCTCTCTCTCGGGCTCCTTTCTCCTTTCCTGCTCGACCGCCAAACCGACGCCCGAATGGCGACCACCACCAGACTACGCCGCGGGACCACCGTAGTCGTCGTCGCACGCCAGTAGAGGCAAAAAGCCGCTCATTGCTCGAACCCGACGCCTCGACCTCACCCCGACACCACCAACACCACCATACGCGACCCGACGCCGCCTCGACCGTCGCACCACCCTCTCGTGCCGCCTCACGGCGCAACCACCGACGCCGCTGCTCTGCGCCTAATCCCCGCGTAAACCCAAAACCCTAACCCTAATCTATACTAACCCTAATCGCTTCTTTTTCTTTTCTTTTTCTTTTATTTTTCTTGTTTTAATATTAAAAATCTGATTGTAATATTATTGTTATTAATTTCGTAATCTTGTAATTAGGGGAAATTAATTGTAATTATCTTCTTGTTGTAATTATGTGTAATTTTTCCTAATTGTTATGTGTAATTTGTTTACTTGATATGTGTAATTTGATGTAAATTGTAATTAGTTTTTAGGTTGTAATAGTTAATTGTTAAGGTTAAATTATTTTATTGTTCTTTAATTTATAAATCATGTTAGGTTAGATCACAATGTTATTGTATGCACGAATTCGATAACTAAATTATCTAGGTTAAATTCTTGACTAATAAATTAAGTTGGTTAATTTAGATTCAATCTTTATTAGTATTTCGTTCCTTGTTTAATACTTGTTTAATAAGTTAGGTTGAGATTATTGTTTATTAGTTCTTGGTTCTTGTTTTAATCTTGTTTAAAAGAAATTAGTTTGTTTAGGATTCTTGTTTTATAGTTTAAATATTTATTTGTCCTTTGTTTTCTTTAAAGGTTATTCATGTTTAAGTGGTTAAATAAATTAGTTAACCTAATAAAAGTACAATTCTTGTTTAGTAATTCATGTTTAGTATTAATATTCTTGTGTGACTTGGGATAAATTAGAATTTATTAAAGTGTCTTCCATGTCTCCTAAATTAGGTTTAATGTTGCGAGTTTAATTGTTGGACCTAAGTTAAGATGGACTCCATATCTTAGACCCTAGCTACTGTTTTAAGTCCAAATTAGAACCCGGAGACCAATTGGTAAAAGTTAGAACCGAAATAACAAATTAATTAATAACCGTTAACGGGACAGTTTCGTTAGTGTCTATGACAACCACCATAAGGAAAAAAATCTTACCCATATATTTGTCAAGTTTTTCCTTGATCGTTAGCTTTTTTATTTAATATAAATTGCTAAATATATTTTTTAAAATTTTAGTTTATTTAAAAAAAATTAAATAAATATCTTTCAAAATATGTTTGTTTACTAGGCAAAAAATTAGAGTTAAGGTATTTAAATTTTAAAAAATTTCATAAAAATTTTTTAATTAAGAAAATATATTTTATCATGTTCTACTAAATAAAAAAAATGAATGACGAAGATAAAAGTTGACGGATGGATGGATAAGTATTCTTTTCATTTTGTGGTGGTTGTCATGGTTGACAACCACTATAAGTTTTTCATATATATATATAGGGATATGATATAATGAGAAGAGGGTAATTGTGAGAAGATAAGAAGAAGGAATCCTAGCCCTTAATTCCCAAATCAAGGGTGAGACTAATTAATTCTTTTCCCTTTTATTTCATTAGATAATTTTATTTATTTATTTTTGTTTAGGGGAGTCTCACGTGAGTGAGAACCCCAAGAGTAATTAATGTGCAGCCTTTACATTATGCACGCCGCTTCACTCCCATGCATGATTCAATTGTCTGACTTCTCAGCTCCCACCCATTCACATCAGTTCATGCTCTTTTTGCAATTTTCCATAATTCTCCATAGTTCTCAGTATCAAAGAAGAAGAAACCCTAATTTTCTAGGTTCTCATTTTCTGGGTTCTCATCAACAAACCCTAAAATGAAATACCAGAATTACAAGGGAAGGGACGTGCGTGTTCCAGAATCGAAGTCTCCGGCGAGTGAATTTTGCCCGGTGAGCGTGTCCCAGAATGAAGTCTTCGGTGAGTGAATTTTGCTTCTGCCATTTTCTTTTTGCTTCAGCTTAAAACCCAAAACCAAAATCAATTTTGAGCCAAGAAACTTTAGATGATTTCGAATCAAGAAACCCCAGGCGATTTCGGCAGCTTGAAAGTGTGTTAGTTTGCAATTTTTTTCATTTTGTTTCAAAATTGGGGGAGGGAGGGTTAATCCGGTATGTGTATTTGATTCAAAACAGATTGGGTGAAGTTTGGTTGCAATTTGAGTTATGAATGTGTTTTTGTCAGGATAGAAGGCGAATTGTTCATCTTTGATGTATAGCTGATGTTCATTTCAAATATGGTTGATGTTCATTGTAGGATACAATTGGACCCTATGTAAGTCAAATTATGTTTGATACTCACTCGTTTGTAGTATGCTTGATGTATATCTCGTTTGACATGGATGCTCATTGATGGACAATTTGGGGTTTATTTTGGGGGTGGCCAATCATGTGTATAGTTGATGTTCATTTCGGGGTATGTTGATGTTCATATCATATATAGGTGTGTTCATTATAGAGTTCATTATAGAGTTCATTTTTGATAAATTGGTGGTCAATCGTATGTATGTTCACTTGAACTGGATGCGAAGTATATACAATTATCCATAGTGGTGTGTATATGTCTCATGTATGTTCATTACAATTTTGATGTACCAGGTGTTCATTTTATCATAGGGGGTTGAAATGGAAGTGAAGCATTTTTTTTATTTCGCATGTATATCTTGTATATATTAACTCCTCTTGCAGTGGATGTTCATTTTGCATTGAATGGATGTTCATTTTTGACTTCAATGTTGGTTGGTCGTTATAAAACATGGCTGTTCATATTTTTGTCGATGTTTCACACTTGATTAACTTACTAGCTAAAACTTCTACTTTTTACAGCAAGAGTTGTTGGATGTGCTGAGGAGCATATATTGCCACAATCTGGTTATGCACGAGGTGAACCACTTGAAGGGCACAGTTCAATCGAGAGCATTGCATTGGAACAGAACGAACAACCTTGCACCGTTTTGATTTTGTTTAGTGTTGTAGTTGACGAAGTTTATTTTTTCCTATTCTCTTTGTATGGAACTTGAATTATTGTGTTCACTAGCTTCTGCATGACATTTTGTCAGCTCAGACATGTCTTGAGGGAAACTTGTATGTACTGTGTTACAAACATGAACACCGCACCCCAGTGTCATATGTAAGTATTGGTTTTGGATAATCAATTATCTTTCAGTTGTGTGTTAATGATCATTCATTATTAAATGATCACTAGGGACCCTAATGTAGTTGTACACCCCCCATTGAACATCTATGGATAATGAAGTGAACATTAAGGCCACATGAAACGACCATCAAGTTATAATGAGATGAACATCAAATGCGATACTCAATGAGGCATTATAAAATGAACATTTGGAATGAACATTAAATAAACATGAAATGAACAACAAGTTATAATCAACATTACGTGAACACCACACCCCGATGTGGTATGCAAGTATTCATTTTGGGTAATAAATTATCTTTCAGTTGTGTGTTATTGATCATTCAGTATCAAATGATCAATAGGGACCCTAATGAAACTGTACACCCCCATTGAGCATCTATGGATAATGAAATGAACACCAAGGCCACATGAAATGAACATTAAGTTATAATAGGATGAACGTCAAATGCAATACTCAATGAGGCACAATAAAATGAACATTTGGAAAGACATCAAATAAACATGAAATGAACATCAAGTTAAAATCAACATAACATGAACACCACACCTCAGTGTGGTATGCAAGTATAAGTTTTGGGTAGTAAATTATCTTTCAGTTGCGAGTTAATGTTCATTCAGTATTAAATGATCAATAGGGACCCTAATGTAACTGTGCACCCCCATGAACATCTATGGATAATGAAATGAAATGAATATCAAGGCCACATGAAATGAACATCAAGTTATAATGGGATGAGCATCAATGCAATACTCAATGAGGTACAATGAAATGAACATTTGGAATGAGCATCAAATAAACATGAAATGAACATCAAGTATGACGAACATCAAGTTATAACTTGATCAAATGAACATCAAGTGAACATGAAATGAACATCATATAACCATGTAATGAACATCAAAGTGACATGTAAAACAACATTAATTAACCATGGAATGTATATCGGGTTATAATGAAGCGATCGCCAAATGACAAGTTGTATTCAAATGAACTTCAACTGAACTCATAGTGAATATTGAACTAAATGATCTCTATGAATGAAAAGGACATCAGGTTGGAATCATATGGATGTCAGATGTTCATTCATAAACAATACGTCAGACCAATCCATCAAAAGTAAATCCGATTAACATGAAACCAAATATATGTTTATATGACAAAAAAATACCAGCCTCCAAATGTTCATTCATCAACTGCAATCCAAACCATATACAGTTGATGTTCAAAAAACTTGAATAGATTACGCATAATGTTCTGGGCAATTCCAGCTGTCGTGTGTTGTTATCTGGTCACAACACTTGCACCTTTGTGCGATTGCATTCTTCTTAGTGGCGACATCTACTGGTGTCTTCGTCCTCTTGCCTCTTCCTTTTGTGATCGAAGCAGGCGGTGGATGAATGGTAGCCTCCTTATGGACAGAAGTTCCAAAATACGTTTCAAAGTCTAAGGACACACTGCTCGTCGGCTCTCATACCCTGAGCACCTTGAATTTTGAAATTAGGGTGTTTGTTTGATCAATAATCAAGCCAAGCTTTGCCTCTTCCCCGGTAGACTATGTTAACAAGTAAGATACACACACACTGTGAACATCCAATCGAAACACATATGAACATCAGAATTTCACCCTGAACATCCAAGATGTTAAACTTGAACAATCCTCACGTCAGACATGAGCATCAACAATATTAACCATGAACATCAAATACATTAACCAATATGAACTGCACACACACACACACTATAAACATCCACTTAGAACATATATGAACATCAGAATTTATATTATGAACATCCAACATGACGACCATGAACAACCATTACACCAAATATGAACATCAATCATATGGGCCATAAACATCCAATATACATATTAAGAGCCCCAATGACTATTCAACATAATCAATACTCTGAACATCCACTAAAATATTCATGAACATCACTGTGACAAACATGAACATTCGCTCGTTAATTTTGAACATCAACTAAATTAACCATGCCCAAGCCCATGCACATCACTTTTCTACCATCTTCTTAACCCACCAATGGACGTTTTAATCAAACAGACATAACAATAAACTGATGCTTTTAATGATGCTTTTAATATATTGCAATGAACATCCAATGTATTAATCAACCATATTTTTTTATGACGAACCAACAAGCATTCAAAACACATCAAGAGATTCATGTTACCTCATTCCTTCATCTCATCCCTCCATTGTTGACCATCGAATCCCAGAAATTTCCCCTTATGTGTGCAAGGTCACGAATGATCAAATGAACTGCACATCGTCAGCCCTGTCTTGCTTTCTTCCTTCTCTAACCGAATCACTTCCTTGGACGCCATGTTCAATTGTCAACTTCGACTTCTATCTTGACAAAAACACCTTCAACAACTCAAATCCCAACCAAAACTTCACCCAATCTGTCCTAAATCAAATACACATACTGAGTTAACCTCCCTCCCCCTCCCCCAATTTTCAATCAGAATAAAAAAAAAATGCAAACCATACCTTTCAATCAATCGAAAAATTGCAAACCACACCTTTCAACCAGCCAAAAAATTTCCTAGGGTTTCTAGGTTTCAAATTGATGTTCACCAAATCAATTCCACACAATTTCACTCTCACTCGCACCTTTGACAATTACCGACTTTGACAAATTGCTTGAAATTTGTCAAACACAGAGGACAAATCAACAGAAACTTGAACATCATACCTTTGAACCACCAAAAACCTGTCGCTAGGGTTTCCTCCTCCCTTTTCTTTCTTCAGATGGAATTGAATGTGTTGTTGGTCTTTGAAGAAAATCGAAACTGCTCCAGATTTCAGCCGTGGTGTTTTCCAAACAAAGAATGATGAGTTTCTACGAGTTTACATCATTTTTGGAGGTTTACATGGTTGCTAATGGAGGGGGATGAGCTGGAGGGATGATGTTGATGACTGCATTGAAGATGTAAGTCATGCGTGATATTCCCCAGAAGCAATTCAATCACTGTCCATTTGTTTCCTCTTACTCACGTGACATCTCCAACATAAAAAAGAATAAAACAAACATTTCTTTTTTCAGCCAATGAAAATTAATCCAACCCTCTACAAATAAAGATAAAACAACTCTTTAATTTCTACCCTAGATCTTGATTTCAATGGTTGAGATTTGATCTGCTTCTATGCTTACTTTTCTCCCCTTCTCATTATATCAATTCCCATATATATATATATATATATATATATATATATATATATATATATATATAAGGTTTTTTTGGAAGTTATCGTAGGATAGGAATGCAATGGATATGCTTGTTATATAGGCACATACGGGTGTAAATGACCCGAGCTCCTGCACGTTTGGTCTCAACTCGGTAAGGAAAAGCTCAGTTCGAAGCTTGTCAAGCTTTCAAAGTCAAGGTTCGGGCTCGACTCAGTTCATATGTCTAGGGCTCGAGCTTGGGCTTGACTCAATTTTTATTGTTTATTTAATTTAAAAACTCTCCAAATTCAAACAAAAATAAAACATATTTATGGCTGATATTTGTTAAACTTGATAGAAAATAACATTTGTTTTACAATAAGGGTATAATCAAGTACAGTTTAAACATTAATACTTGAGATTTACGGAGCTTAACTAACTAGAAAATAAAGAACAACAACAAATTTATACTATAATAATAAATTTTAAACATCTAAATTAATATATAATTTACCAATATTCATAGAATATATCATACTTCCTACTTAAAATACTTGAACGAACCTAGCCGAACCTAGCTCAAACTGAGCTCAAGCCGGTCGAGCTTTGATTGAATCTAATCCAAATGACTCAAATCGTCGGCTCAAGTCGACTCGGTTCAGCTACAATCAGATAGATACATAAGGAGTCCAATTAACTGGTTCATATCATCATAATTATTGGACTGCATCAAGATAGACCAATTATCTGGTCAAAACCTAGTCAACTTTCCCACTTGGGTTTTGGGATATAATATAATTTTTGTAATAAAATGATCATAGGAGTCTTACTTTAATACACTTATTAAGTGTCTTATATTTCCCCTAATTAGTAGTTTAGTGATTATTTACATTATTTTTTAATAGTAAATGTTAATTATCAATTACAAGAACTTTTGGTTGCGTTCGCTTCGTCAATGAACATAAATTATACCCTTAGTCAAATCAATCATGTTCGTTAGTCTTATTTTATGCACTTTTTGAAAATATAAAAAATAGTGGATAAAAGTATGACTTTATGCAATTTATATGTAATATTATAGTTATAAAATCCAATCATTTCATTTAATTTTTACTTAATATATAATAATATAATTTTAATAATAATATAAAGCATTTAAAAAATGTCTTGCCAGCCCTGTTCTTTGGATTGGTTAAAATCAGATTTGGATGGATTAAATTTGATTATATTGGATAAGTTATGATGTTTTTTTAGGAAATTGTATTTTTAAAAAGGATGCTTTTTTGAGGAATTGTATTTTTAAAAAGGATATTTTTTGGAGAATTGTATAAGGTTTACATTGAATTGGATTAGATTGATTAGAGATACCAATCCAAATATAATTTTCGTAACTTTTATAATTATATCCTTATTTTTTTCAACTATAATTGAATGTGCTGTCTCTCCTCAGGATTTGAGAACACATGATTTGCACCAATTATGTAAAATTGTTGATCGAAAATTATATCGTACACCGTGATGGATTTATTTAATTCTATTGTATGCATTAAAATAAGTCAATTTTTTCTTGATGAATTTGTGCAAAATTTGATAAATTTTAAAAATATTGATGAATTTTGCAATAGTGTTGATAAACCTAAAATGAATTTATAATAAATATTGACGATTTTTTTAATTTAACACTTTAGTGATGCTTCTTTTTCGAATGTGTTGCACATCTCGTCCCCTTGTGAGGTTAACAATGGATCGAGGAATATTGGGAAAGATGACACGGTTGTACTCGACTTTCTTGACAGGTCTGAGGATGCTTCTAGCAAAACTATTACGGACCCTATTAATGTTGTTTTGGGTAACAACAAGCATGCAAGCAGGTTGTCTTACAAGGATGCTTTTTTGAGTGGTTCCAAAATCAATCGGGTGGCGGATTGGGATATAGGAGTCGACTCTGATAGTGACCGCACTCATAGCAACCCAATTGAATGCTTTGATGGTGCGACTGAACGTGACTTACTTGCTTATCTTGAGGATTCTATACTGGAGGCTTCGAAGGGTAAAGT
Organism: Portulaca oleracea; assembly: GCA_029582165.1. NCBI lineage: Eukaryota > Viridiplantae > Streptophyta > Magnoliopsida > Caryophyllales > Portulacaceae > Portulaca > Portulaca oleracea. Next base: position 5,396,200 of record CM055873.1, on the reverse strand, counting down.
CAGAAGTAAGAGAAAGCATAACATGATGATAAAATCGAAGTGACAGCTTGTCAGAGATGCAACATGTAGAGCTGTTTGGGGTCGAAAGGATGGTCAGAAGATTAGGATGACTAGACGTGCGAACATGTTGAAAGATGACAGTCTTGATGACATTGATGTTGTGTGATAGACCGAATAACTGTGACTATTGGCAAGGATATAGGTGTGCGAATCCTCGATGATCCACCAAGCTGAAGTTATATCAATCTTACATCATGATGAAAACGTGAAGGTTTCTTTTGGTTATTTTAAGCGCGAAAGTCCTTGTTGTGTTATTTATGTTTAGCTGTGTGGATGTAACATTTATCCTTTGGAGGTGTTTGTTTGTTGTTCTGTTTGCGGTTTGTTGTATTCTATGAACTTTTCAGCCTTTTGGCTCTCAATAATCGAAAAAAATAATCTATCATTCAATTCACTTTATCTTCATGTTCAATAATCTAAATTTTCATCAACAATCTTTTTCGATACCCTAGCATCTTCTTCTTTTCTCTTTGGAAAACCCTAACTTCCATCATTTTGGAAGGGTGTCGTTGATCTCTCTTCCCGATGGTAAGCCTCAATTTGATTGATTTCTATTTCAATTGTTAGTTTGGTTTTATGTTTAAACAAATTAAATAAAGTTAGTCTCTTCATTTGTAAGATTTTTACTTTACCCTTATTTAAGATTTTGTCTCTTTTAGGAGTTTTGTTCAATTAGTGTAGTTTAATACATTGGAGGAAGATCAACTTTCAAATCACTATACCATAGATTGTGAGTTTCTCTGTCAATGATAAAGATGCAAAGTCTTCGAAGAAATATGCAAAGCCATCTAAGAAGTCGGATCCGAAGGTCAATAAGATTAGTATTAGTTATCTGAAAGTTGAATTTAATATCTATATTTTAGATCTATAATTATTCCCTTACAGTTTTTCGTTGTAAGCGTCATTGGACATTTTATTAATGAAAACTGTTACGTTTTAATTAAAAAAATAATATAAATTTTCAATATCATAATTTACTTAAAACACAATTATTATAATAATGGACCGTTGGAGGGGCGTTCCTCAAGGGAAAACCGCAGTGTCTCATATTTTATGGGCTTTGATATTCGACGCCCCCTGGTTCATTTTAACTCTCACTCAATCTCTCCTTTCCCTCATTCTCTTTCATTTTCTCATTCTTTCATAATTCTCCAAATTGGTTACAATTTTTGAAATTCAACCTAAAAACCTCAGTGCAAGGCAGTACATTATCGGACGATGAAGAGGTTAGATTGTAAATTTAAGAATTTAAAAATTTTATTCGGAAATTTGAAAAAGCAGCGAGAACCAGCGTCACGCTATTGTTTGTGGCCGTGGTCGTGGTCACCGCCTGCATGTCTGACGCCACGACTACAACCGCACACTGACCGTGGCTGGGCCGCGATCAGCGTGCGATAGTAGCCATGGCTCCGCCGCAAACAGCACGAGGCGCGACTGAGGTTCGGCTGGGTTTGGAATTTTTTGTTTATTATTATTTTTAATTATGTGTATTTATTATTAATTAAATTTTTAATAATAATAATTAATGGAAATATAGTTATTATTATTATCATCTATTACATATATTAAAACAAAATGAAAGTAATTTACAAGTGACATGTGGCATGCTTATGAAAAACTCATTTATTATATAAGATTATTAATTATATTAAATCACCTATTCACCTTCCCCCTTCCAAGTATTACTCAATAGCACATTATAATCACATTGAATTTTAAAGAAAAAGAAAAAAAATATTCACTAAGGGTTACAATTCAAAGACAACTCAAAACTAATTGTATGACAATATAAAACCCAAAATTAATATTAAAACTGATTGTATGAGGGTTACAAAATGATTTATTCAAATTTAATAATAAAAATTACTATTATTCTTTATTATATGTAATTAAGACAATAGTAAAAACAAATATAGATTTTAGTATCCTTTACTACTATATTATGTAAATTAATTTTGAAGACAATAAAAATTACTATTATTCTTTATTATATGTAATAAAGACAATAGTAAAAATAAATATAGATTTTAGTATCCTTTATTACTATATTATGTAAATTAATTTTGAAGACAATTTGTACGAAACAAATACAAAAATAATGATAGTACGATTGTTGTATAATTGTTTTTATTAATTTCTAATTATTGTTTTAATTGATAATTATTATAAAGCTCCTCCAAAAAAAAATTGCATATAAATACTGAAAATTTCCCGTGCATCGCACGGGATATACAATGCTAGTTATTATTAGTAACGTTATTAATAATGTTAATATTATTATTAGTAAAGTTAATATTATTGTTATTATCATTATTATTAGTAATGTTATTATTATTATTCAAAAATGATAAACATCTTGACATAAGATGCCTCTTAACCATCTTGCATTTTTTCTAAATCACTAATATAGTGAAATCTAAGTGTATTTAAATCATTCTAAAGGTATCATCATTTTCAGGGTTAATACACCTTATAAACAATTTAAAAATAATTATTTATTTATATTTATTCCATAAATATAAAACTATGTATAAAATGTGGATTATCTACTATAATTGATAAAATTAGGCTATTATTATATTTTTTCACCTACCTAATAAATAATATATTATTATAATTGATAAATATATATAATTATTAAAAAAATATTTATAAAAGTTACAAAAATGTGAAATATGAATAATTCAAGATGGATAAGAACCATCTTGAGTCAAGATGGTTATCATGGTCCATTATTATTGTTATTATTATTATTATTATCATTAGTAATGTTAATATTTTTATTATTATCATTATTATTAGTAATGTTATTATTATTAGTAGTAAAGTTAATAATATTATTATTATCACTATTATTATTAATATTATTGTTTTGGTTGTAATTAATGCTATTATTATTATTATTATTATTATTATCTACATAATATTAATAGTAAAGCTTGTGGGTCCTGCTGAATGGAGAAAGGAGATTAATTGTAGGGATTTCGACCAATCAAAAAGTAGTTAAATGCTGAATTAAATTATTTTTGTGCCTCAGTAATTATAATTATTTTGGATTAATCTATATATAATATTAATAGTAAAGTTTGCATGTCCCACCGAATGGAGGAAAGAGATTAATTGTAGAGATTTCGACCAGTCAAAAGTGGATAAATGTTGAACTAAATTATTTTGGTACATCTATCAGTAATTATAATTATTTAGAAATAATAATAATAATAATAATAATAATAATAATAATAATCTATATATTAATATACCAAAGCTAAATATTTGAATTTTAAAATATTGAGCAGATAACAAGTTTAGGTGTATCATGAAATTCGTCGTTGTCAACGTTAGTTAGCATTTTAGGAAATTTTTCATTCATTTACGAAAGTAGTGCCCTCTACTTATGATTAATGTTAAATGGTGCCGTGCGAGGGAACCTACTGATATTGGTTGGGATGAGCCGTTCAAAGCTCATATTAATCAATTGTGTGCTATTAAGGCTGCTCAAAGAGGTTGATTGTATTACCTATTATTATTGTTAGATGTTAGGATTCTCAGGGCGTGGTTAGCAGACAAACAATAATAAGGGCAAAAAATAAATAAAGATTCAACACAAGGAGTTAACGTGGAAAAACCCAAACGGGGAAAAAACCACGAACGATGCACTATCAGAGGATTACAACGGTGTTTCAGAGATTCCCAGACCTCCACAATCTCTCACAATCTTCCTAGAGTTACAACTTGAGAACTCAACACTCACAGTTGAGCCTCACACAACTCCCTCAGGAACACAGAGATTACAGGTCAATCTCTTGTGGTATAAGATGAAACACTCTCAATTGCTATGTGATTGCTCTATCTCATAAAGAAAACAAGACCCCTATATATAGGAGAGGGATGACCAATTTAGTACAAGAGCTAAATTATTCTCCACCAATTAGTGTCTTGATTATTAATCCACTAACTTAGTGCTCCACTAACTCCACTAGTGCTCCACTTAATAATCCACTAACTTAGTGCTCCACTAACTCCACTAGTGCTCCACTAACTCCATTAGTGCTCCACTAACTCCATTAGTGCTCCACTAGTGCTCCACTAATCAAGGCACTCAATTTGTCTCCCACTTAGCAAATTTGTCTTCCACTTAGCAAATTGGTCTTCCACTTAGCAAATTGGTCTTCACACCCAACAATCTCCCACTTGAAGACCAATTGCAAACGCAGTCTTCTACCACTTTAACACCTTCTCGAATCTTGTTCAGCAAAGATCAACAGAGGTCCCAGTTGACCTTCCATCAACTCCTCTTTTTGTAACAGGCTCCCACTTGAACTGATCACGCCCCTGCAACTTCGACATACGCATCATCGTCAACAACTTAGGGGAATTTTGGATTAGAATTTTACCTAGTGTTGAACTTGTCGAATTCCCATGCAGGTTAGATGCGTTCCTCGGCTGACCATCCGTTCCTGTAGCCTCGACCGGAAACCTCCTCGTTTCTGGCACCCTTCTCTCATTAGAGAAGCTAACACGCCTTTAACGAGCATGAACATGCCTGTTAGAATTATCAATGGCAGAATATAGTTTCCCCTTTTTCTTGCCATTTGCAATTATCAGAGATCCTTTCGTTACCCTCCAATAACCATCTTCAAATCTCGTCGTGAACCCCTCCTCATCTAGTTGACTCACAGATACAAGGTTCTTGGTCAGACTCGGGATATACCGAACATTCTTCAACCTCCAAGTTCCACCCTTAGAAGTTTTAATGTTCACATCACCTCTTCCTAGAACCTTTAGGTTGTGACCGTTTGCAAGCCTAACCTCCCCACTCACAAAATTGCTAAAGGCCTCCTGCTAGACGAAGAGTGAAGCGAATCACCCGAATCTATCACCCAACTCCTTCGACTTGTCAACACTACTTGATTAGGACATCACCCAAATCCTCAGCAGAATTTACCGAGTCATGGTTATTATAACTGCTCTTCCTGGGCTTAGGACAATCCCTACGAAAATGACCTCTATCACCACAGTTCCAACACAACACTTGCTCCATGTTTCAACCTCTGGATTTTGATCGACCCCGACCCGAACTCCCACTATTCCTCCTATCCCTGACAATCAAAGCATTCCCCGAAGACTCAGACACATCGGAATCTTTCCTACGAATACTTTCATTCAGGACAAAAGTCTTTAATTTCCCAAAACTTCAGTTTCTCATTCTTCTTAGTTGAAGAAGTTACAGAAGTCACAAAATTTTCCCAAGGCTTAGGTAGGGTAGCCAATAGTATATTAGCGTTCATCTCATCGTCGAAATCAAATCCCACAGAGGTTAACTTTGATAGTATTATATTCAACTCATTCATACTATCATGCATATCACCAGACTCTTGCATCTTAAATTCAAACAAACGACGTAACACATATACCTTGTTCACTGCCGAAGGTTTCTCATATGTGTTTTGCAAAGCCTCGAGCTGATCTTTCGTCGTTTTCTGATCTTTGACGTTGAAAGCCACGTTCCGAGCTAGCGTCAGCCTGACCGTACTGAATGCCTGACCATCAAGCTCTTCCCAATCCTTCTGTTCCATCTTTTCTGGCTTATCACCCATCGCAAGATGCAACCTTTGTTTGCGGAGCACATCCTCAACGCGCATCCTCCACCATGCGTAGTATTTCTCATCGAACTCTGGAATCTTCACAATTGCGCCCGCCATTGCTTCTCAGTCTGCAAATCTACCACGCTCCAACCAAAGCTCTGATACCAGTTGTTAGGATTCTCAGGGCGTGGTTAGCAGACAAACAATAATAAGGGCGAAAAATAAATAAAGATTCAACACAAGGAGTTAACGTGGAAAAACCCAAACGGGGAAAAAACCACGAACGATGCACTATCAGAGGATTACAACGGTGTTTCAGAGATTCCCAGACCTCCACAATCTCTCACAATCTTCCTGGAGTTACAACTTGAGAACTCAACACTCACAGTTGAGCCTCACACAACTCCCTCAAGAACACAGAGATTACAGGTCAATCTCTTGTGGTATAAGATGAAACACTCTCAATTGCTAAGTGATTGCTCTATCTCATAAAGAAAACAAGACCCCTATATATAGGAGAGGGATGACCAATTTAGTACAAGAGCTAAATTATTCTCCACCAATTAGTGTCTTGATTATTAATCCACTAACTTAGTGCTCCACTTAATAATCCACTAACTTAGTGCTTCACTAACTCCACTAGTGCTCCACTAACTCCACTAGTGCTCCACTAACTCCATTAGTGCTCCACTAGTGCTCCACTAATCAAGGCACTCAATTTGTCTCCCACTTAGCAAATTTGTCTTCCACTTAGCCAATTGGTCTTCCACTTAGCAAATTGGTCTTCACACCCAACATTAGATTGCACGACTTATGTATTTATTTGTTTTCGTAATGTTATATTTAAATGTTATGTGCAACAAGCTATAACAAATCAAAATAAACCTCCATAGTAACGATAAGATAACAATGAGTTAATTTCGCTGAGAATTTGACCAATGAAATTAAAATAACGATAAAAGTTTAATACAAACATTAAGTTCACTAAAAAACTAATAGAACTCTACTATTTCTGCTCATCAGATGACTGGTTCGGGATCTGGATATGCATGTAAATTACTCATCAGTAATAGAACGCATACTCATAATTGTCGAATAGGACGCATACTCATAATTGTGGAATAGACTACACACTTGAAGTCTACACATAAACTACTCATCACTCTCACCTAACCTTTGAGGGAGGCAGCTATAGAATCTCCCCTCATCCACATCGTCCACAACATCACAAGATATTGTCTTCTATTAATATAAAGATACTCTCTCTAACCCTACCTTGACCATCACAACAATTATATATACTAAATCAAATACAATTAGAATATCCAACATAATGAGGTAACCCAAATAATTTTTTAAAATAATTCAGAAACAAATTATGTGATCAATTTGGAGGATTTTAGGATACGATATTTCTTGATAATAATAATAATAACAATAATAATAATAATAATAATAATAATTACTATTATTATTATTATTATTATTATCATACATACATGTATGTATGTATGTATGTATGTATGTATGTATGTATGTATGTACGTACGTACGTACATACGTAAGAGAAATGATAAACATACATACATATGTGTACGTGTGTTAGTGTGTGTGCGCATTCATATTGATGTCAGTTATTAGCTCCGTGGTGTTACTGATGAAACGATTGATCATAAGTTGGTTAAGTGATGGAGGGAGTATATTAGATATTTCACTCATTTATAAATTCTAGCCAACTAGGGGTTTGATCATTGATAAATGGGATGGATGGAATATGTTAGATATTTCACTCATTTGTGTACGACTCCTAAATTATTCAAAGAGACAATATTTACATGACTTTTTTGTAAATGGTTTCTTACGTTTCACTCATTTATGGATTCTAGCTAACTAGGGTTTTGATTGAGCATGTGTGACATAAGAAAGATAGCCACATTAAGGAAAGAGTTTGAAGAAAAAGAGGCAAAAAACCCCACCATTAGGTCATCACTCCTATTACCACCATTTTAGACCATTCCTGTTCTTACCCGTAATCATATAGTTATTAAAATCCCGATTTCGATGTTGATCATGCGATTATAATATCTACATTCCGATACACGATCCTACGTGAGTTAATTCTGATACTAACTACCTCATGGATCCAACTTAGAATCTCAATTCTAATTACCTTGCCCGTAATCAATGAAAAACATAAGTACTCATGCTCATTCATCCTTTCCTTTTTTTTTTTCCAAGTCCCAAATAGAATGTTAAATAAAAGGGAAATTGGATTCTAATAATACAAACTTTTGGCCATATAAGACTTAATAATACGAACTTTTGATTTGGTGATTAATAATACAAACTTTGACCCCCTGTTGCCCCCAGTAACACGCCACCGAGTTAAGATTAACTTGACTCGGCGGTCCGACGCGTGGAGCGCAGCGCCTCAGTTGTTTTGACTTTGCCACGTCATCCACGTTGAGTTAAAAAAATAATACGAAATTTACCTTATGTTGCTCTGAATAATACGAACTTTTTTCTCTCTCTAAAAATCTCAGATCCCATTTTTACTTCTTCAATCATTCCCCTCCCCATTCTCAGAAAACCCAGAAAACCCAGAAAGCGAAAAACATTACCCAAATTCACGTTTAATATCAAAACCCTAACAATTCTCCCTTTTCTTCCTCTCCAAAACATCCCACGATTCAGAAAGATACGGCCTTGAAACTGCTAATCTCTCCCTGTCACCATGATTATCCTCTAAAATCTCGTCATTATCATCAACAAAATCGGCATTATTTTCACCCTGTGATTGAGATTTCCTCCCAAATCTCTGCAACCCAGGTAGAATCGCGGCCAGGTTTGAATCCTTATCTTTTTTGGAGAACACAAACCCTAAATCCATAAACCCCTTCAGCTCCTGAAACTCTAGGTCTGAAAGACTCTTGCTTAAACCCTTGTTTTTCCTCCTCGTTCTTCCAATGTTGCCCTTCAATGGCGAAGCAACTTTCGGCATTGAATTCGTCGGCGTTTCGTGAAATTCCTTCTCTGCCCTCGAATCCTTGAACTCTTTCGATTCTTTCCCGGAGAAGATTTTCTGAAGTTTCGGTGTCAGAAGGACAGAATTCGGAGAAGTGGAATCACATCTCTGCTGTGAAATCGCAGTTATTTTGGACTGAATTGAAGGAAGGGGTGGAATTTCTGGGTTTGTCGAGAGTTTTTCTGAGATTTTCGAAATAGGGTTCGATTCAGAAAGGGTTAAAAAGTAAATGGAAAAAAATAGAAGGGTGAGTTGGCATTCTTTTTGTCAATGGCGAAAGAACGTCAAACACGTGAGCATACGTCGTGCACAAGTCATTTTACTGTGAGTCAAAAACACTAACGGTGGCGTGTTCTTGGCAGAATAGATACAAAGTCAGATATTATTAAGAATCAAATCGAAAGTTCGTATTATTAAGTCTTATATGGCCCAAAGTTCATATTATTAGAATCCAATTTCTCAATATACTAAATTTAATAAAGGAAAATGCAACATGTATTATTTCACATACATTATTTGACACATTTATGTTGAAATTTTCAAATAATAGAGGCTGGGTTGAGCTAACTCGCTTAAATATTGGCTTTACCCTACAAAATTATGTTGCGTCTTTGTCACCTAAAGAGAATGCAGACAAAATATTTTGCTCTCAACTATGATTTAATTGATTTTTTTCCCTTTCTATTTTGCTCATAATCTCTTTAAAAAGTATGAAAAAACACATAATATCAATCTGACTAGTTACTCATGATATGACATTCTTTTGTCTTGTATTTTTCTTGACCTTTGTTTTTGTGTACCCTTTCTCTTTCAATTATTTTTTTTTCTTTCAAGTTTTCTTTTTTATTTCATTTATTTCTTTTTGTGGGCAATTTTATTGTGGATGTTATTTAACTTGTGGACCAATGAATTATATGAGAATGCGTGGCTTCATTTCGTATGGTCAATGTGAAGTTGTACATGGAAAGGTATATTTCATCAACATGGGTCCAAAGTTTTAAGTAATTATGATTGTGCTTGTCATATATATAAAACAAATCATTTAGCATCACTTGTACATTTGTTTGTGTCAATATATTTAGAAAAAATCAATTTGACCGATCACAACTAAAAATATGTGTATTATCAACCACTTTTTTTAACAATCATTTCATATTTCAACTATTTTTCAAAAATTTTATGTTAGAAAAAGGGTTAAAAGTTTTAATCATTTTAGCAAAACTGGTTGGAATTTCCAACTCTTTTTCCCACATAAAATTTTTGAAAATAGTTGGAATATGAAATTGTTGCTAAAATGGTTGATTTTTCCAACAATTTTAAATTGGTTGGAAAAAAGTGATTGATAATACACATATTTTTAACGGTGGATTAAAGATCATACCTTTTATATCAATACTTGAAATTATTTTAAACCAAAAAAGATAGATGGTGCAAATTGCATTGTACTAACATAACCTTTGATGCAAGCAATGTAATAGTGTTGAGTGTTACTTCTTTGTTTCCAACAATATTATTTTATAGACTTTTATCATCTTATGATTTGATATGAAACATAGCACAATAACATATCTGATTAAGGAAATAAGGATAAAGAATAAATTTACCCATATACTTTCTGAAAATTATTTTAACGAGCGTTTGGTAGGAATCCCATGAAAATTTTTCTCGGGTAAAATTTCCCATGGGAAGTTTTCCATGGGAAAAACTTCCGTTAGTCCTCCAAGGAAAAATTTCCCTAGGAAAATGGAGAAAGTGGTGGGCCCATCGTGAAATTTTACCCAAGGTCAACCCACACCCAAACATGAGGAAAATAAGTCAATTCGAAAAAATTAACCATTTCCCCGGGGTTCTTAACCAGCCAAACGCACCCTTAAACTTTTATGAATTGTGATAACATAGGCGTATTTGTTCATGTGTTGTGGGTTGCCACGGTCATCTCCAAGTAAAAATAATTCAAAATTTTGATATAGTTTGTGATGAAAATTACGGATTGTTTGTTTTTTAAATAAGTATAGTAATATATTGACTATCCTTAATTTGAATACCTAGATTCGCCACTAACTAATAGCAGTAACATTTTAATCTGTTTTTGATGGATGTGATGTTTTATTTAACTTAATATAAGATCTATAAATATTTGTATTTTTCTTAAAAAAAAAATTAAAGCCAACAAAGGATGACAATTACAAGGAAAAGGAATATAAGTAGAGGACGTAATGACTCCATTCTAGGTACGTAAGTCAACAGTGCATGTCGATTTTCCTCATATTTCAGGCTTTTTTTTTCCCTTCTTGATTTTCATTATCCTGATATTAAAGATAAACTTAGAATTTTGGAATACCATCATATTTGGTTACTTTACTTGCCAAAACAAGATACATAGCAATTTAGCATTATGTTATCTCATTCCATCAGTCATCTTCATAGTTTTTTCTTTCCTCCAAACCATTGCCTTTGACACAAAATATTATGCCAAACATCTTTTTTTTTTTTAAAAAAAAAATAAGAACAAACATTTTGTTAGAGTGCTATTCTAGCGTAAGGGTGTCAAAAATCCTGGGAAAATGATCAATTTACCTAAGTCGACTTATTTTTTCATGTTTGGATATAACTTGACCTTGGGGAAAACTTTACAGGGGACCCACCATTTTCTACATTTTCCAAGGGAAAATCCAAGAGAAAATTTCCTTTGCGAGGGTTAAGGGAAAATTTTCTCCAAGAAAATCCCTGAAATTCCTACCAATGTTCCCTACAATAAATCAAGTAGATCATTATGTTTATACAAGCCAACTCATTATATTGCTCTTTTATTCTATATTTGGTCCTTAACATTCACAAATTTTAGATCATGATTGCAATTTTCGTTAGCATAATTATTAAAATTTCAACCAGAATCTATGCAATTTTACGATCTAAAAATCCTTCATATATATGATTCTAAAATCCTTTACTCTGATCCATGATTTTACATGACATTGAAAATGTTTGCAAACATTAGCAGCTTAAAAAAATTTTCACAATAATATAAATTTTGCATTAAAGTTATCAATGGAAGAACTTTTTAGCATATTGCTTAATTTTAGAAATATTTGTTAAGATTTTTACTATTATAAAACTTTTTTCCTATTTGCCTAACGTATTAGAATCTTATAGGTCCTGTTCAACAAAATTAGCGTTTTAGGTAGCGGATAGCGGTTTAGGTAGCGGATAGTGATTTAGGTAGCGGATAGCGGTTTAAGTAGCAGATAGCGGATGACTGGTCAAACGAGAATTGTGTTCGGTAAATTTAGCGGTTGAATTAGCAGATTAATGTGAATTGACATAAAAGGATATCAATAATTTTCAAAGATAAAATTTTCAAAGGGTATTTTTTGACTAAAAAATATGAAACGCTACTCCAAACGCTAAACGTTAACTTTATTAACGTTTCGCAAAACGCTCCTTAAAACGCTAAACGCTCCTCAAAACGCTAGTTTACCGAACACTAATATTTATGCAAATAGAGTTTCGACTTGGTCAAGACGCTAAACGCTACACCAAACGCTACTGCCGAACACAGCCTTAATCCTAAATCCGATTATATGATTTCGATTTTAACTGCCTCAATAATTTTAATTAAAATCCTCATTCTAACAACCTTACTTATATGTATTTATGCTAATGTCAAATAGATATAATTTTGTTGGGTGTTTTATTTAAAGTTAAAATAAGAGAAAGAAACTAAATATAGTTTTGACTTTTGAGCTCTCAAAAACTTTTCGCTAGATGAGTAAGCGAAACAACAGTTTCCAAATCCTAATCCTCAAAAAGTAAGAATAAAATCATGTGGATTAAAATCTAGAAAGTACACTTGGAATATTTTTTTTAGCTCGAATAAATTTTCATTAATATTGGTGGAAAAACAAAAATTAGAAGGGAAAAAAGCTACACGTAAGTCCTTTGACATAATATGCTTGTTTATTTCTAGATTCTTTTATCACATTGTTAGATTTGATTTATCTTTGAATTTTACTTTTTACCGAATTAATTCTCTACTTATCAAATTCATCATAATTCATACACCTAGCATGCCTATTTGTGGTTTAATTTATGTCATGTAATATTAGTCCCAAAAGGGTAAAAAAAAAATGGAGAGGATTAATTCAGGCATGAGCAACTTTGCAAGATACATGTGTGATTTTGTGGTTGGGGTGAATTATTGTGATCTAGTTTATTTTGATAGTAAAAGATGAAAGTAAAATGTATCATTAATATTATTTATTTATTTTTCATGATGTAGCAGACATTAAATGATTTTTAGATTTTGTTAATTGGAAATAATTTCTTTAAATTGTAAAATTTGGGGATAAAACATTAAAACTACTACGTTCATGACTCCTCCTTATTTCATCCTATGATGAAAATTGGGAGTATTAGTTTTGGTTTTATAAAATATTTCGACAAAGATTTTTTTAAAAAAAGATATGAAAACTGCTTTAAATCGATCATGTATTTCAATGGTATAATAATTTGATGGGACGTACTAGTGCATACTGCATGCATTTTATGCTTAAGAACCTATATTTGGGAAAAAGTCTTTTTCAAGATATCTATGGATGAAATCTTTATTTACTTGTTTTATCAAAAGTAGGAATGTCTCACTAATTTGAAGTGTAAGGTGAGAGAGTTGTACACAAATATTAGGTTATTAATTAAAAGTTAAATATTTGTAGAACAAAAAAGGCAACTACAATAGAAATGAACATACTAATTGTAAAGGGAAAAAGACATAAATAATGCGATGATATGGGTTAACAAATAAATGTATATATTCAAAGGAAAAAAGGATAATTTTCATAATCAAATAAAGATACTCTCTTCGTCTCTAAATAAGTGTGAGTTTGACTAAATTTTAACCGTTGATTACTCATAAATTATAATAAGTCATAATATAAATATTAGCACCATTGTAATTTTTATTACAATATGTTTCTAATGATAATAATTTCATATTGTAACTCATTCTAATTTATGATATTTATTTAGGGACGGAGTTAGTATGACATAAAAAAAATTATTCTAATGAAAAATTCTTAGAAATGAGTAACGTTGAACACATGATGATTAAAGAATCGTGCTTCAGTTCTTGCACTTGCAATATAAATTTATCATTTACTTAGTGCTATAACTATATGAAAAGATTATATGAATGGAATTTTAGAGAACGTGAGACTATAATATTTTCTAGAAATAATTCAATATTATAACTCGGAGTAGAGTTAAGATGCTTCTTGCTATCAAATTATTATGGAGCGAGATGGTAATAAGAATCTATGTGTTCGTGATTAAAAATTAGAGAACGAAAATAAATTCTCATTTCTAGAAAGGATAAATAATCTCACATATGAACATAACCTCACATATGAACCTTCGTTTTTAAATTTTCACCTTTTAAATCAAACTCAAATTAAAATTCTTAATTTGAAGGTGTATTGTTGGTAAGCTAAGCATCCGCAACAGTGTATTTGAGTTTAATTCACTGGATGAGATGAAATTTGTGGCGTCCACCAAGATTGTCAAAGTTTGTTTCTCTATTTACCCTTCTCTCCAATGGTGAGCAAAGTTTCACTATATTAATTTAAAATAGTGAATGCAATCCTACTTATAATTGATCCATGAGGATCAAGGGGGCACTTAGGGCATCACATGCAAGCCTAATGGACCAATTCCGAGATTTTCAAATGCCTTGCGGAGTTATGGTCTCGGATTGAAGAAGTCTCGTGGTGAACCAGCTAATGTTCAACACTCAAGCGCAGAAAATCACCCATGAAGAAGAGAGCAGAGCTAATAGATTCAATGCCAAGTCGGAGAAGTCAAGTCGAGGTCGGGATCCAACCAAGGGGCATTTTGGTCATTGCACAAGGTTGGAGCGAAAACAGAAAGAAAAGGGATCAAGCACTAGCCGGTCGAGTTAGGCTGAGTGCTGGCCATGTCTGTCTTTTTCCCCGCCCCAAATATCTGGTTGAGGCATTGGTCGCACCTCGACCTTTTTCTGCCGAATTCACGAATCCTTCCCCCTTTTCTTTGTTATTTTTTCCTCTTTTTCCCTTCCCCTATTTAAAATCCTCTCTCCTCATTTTGTAGGCAACTATTGAACATTTAAACAATTTGAAAAATGAATTTTGTTGGGTATTTTGAAACCCTCCACAAATCATCCTTATATCCTCTAAACTGATGGATGTCAACATAAATATACGGATATAGGGTCTCTCAATTTGCACAGTGTCCCACATTATTCTTGTAATTGTCTTTGCACATCGTATAAGAGCGAGTGCAATACCTAAAATTCTGAAATTCAAATTATCCTTCAATCATCTTCTTTTAGTTTAACCAAATTTATTTTTTTTCTATCAAATTTTTTCCCTAGAAAATTGCCCCTTGTCTCGCGAAAAATTAGGCGCAATTTACTATTCTCATTCAAAGGGTTCAAAACCTTAAGCTTGCCGCCTGACTTCAACAGCCGCTCGCCACCTATCCCGCCGCTTGCCGCAGTGTTGTTGCCTCGGCCTCTTGCTCTGGCCATTGTCTACCGTCGCTCATCTCCAGCCCAAGCTTTAATGGCCATCCCGCCTCGAGATTCCTTCGGGCCTAATTCGACCATCGCAAGCCTCAACCGTCCCTGTCACTCCACACTGTCGCACCCACCACTGAAAACCATCTCTCACCGCCCGCTACTCTCGCCACCCACTGCCACTCGCCCGACCTTTGTCCTACTAGTCGCCTCCCTCTCGACCTCCATCTCTTTCCAAACCAATCAACACTCCTTTACCAACTTGTTCATCGTTATCACTGATGGACGGAGAATTTCTCCATGATTCTTCCCTTTATAGGAAGATGGTTGGCGCATTGCAATATTTGACATTTATTAGGCCAGATATAGCCTATGTTGTTAATATTGTCTCTCAGTTTATGCATGCTCCTCGTACTACTCACCTTATGGTTGTGCAGCGCATTTACCGAGGCATTGCCACTCATGTATTGTTTCTTAAATAGGCTGCCTTTCTAGATGTTGTTCTTGTATACTAAGATTCTGACTGGGCTGCTTGTCAGAACACTTCACAGTCAACAACTAGTTTTGCCATTTTTCTGGATCCCAATATTGTCTCTTGGCGTTCCAAGAAACAACCTACTGTGTCTAAATCTTCCACAGAAGCTGAATACCGTGCGGTTGCAAACATTGTCACAAAAACCCTGTGGTTACAATATCTCCTAGCAAAATTGGGCATTCTTCTCTCTAAACCTGTTACTGTTCTCTGTGACAATACCTCTGCTACTTACATTGCTGTTAACCCAATTCTTCATAATCGCAACAAGCGCATCAAGGTTGACTATCATTTTGTTCGCGAACGAGTTTCTGTATGGTGATTTAGTCACTTGGTACATTCCAACTCAGCTTCAGATAGCTGATATCTTTACTAAATATGTTCCCGTTACACGATTCTTGTTCTTAAAATCCAACCTGTTTGTGCATCCGACCCTACAATTTGAGGGGACGTGATAGAATATTCTAGACTAATCTTGTATTATGGTAGAATGTTGTAGACCATACTCTTGTATGGATTTTTCCGGAATATTCCTTACATCTTCTACACTGTGTATGTCAATTTAAATATACGAACTCAAAGCTTCTCAATTTGCAGAGTGTCCCACATTATTCTTATAATTTTCTTTGCACTTCTCTGTCTCTCCACCACTATCTCTCTCCCATACCAGTTTGAGTATTTCTCTCTCTTCTTTCTCTCTCATGCATTAATATTTCTCTCTAGCATTCTTCGCCTCTCTCTCACATTCGTCTCTGTCCACCACTCTCTCTCATGCATCCGTCTAATAATTCTCTCTCTCTCTCTCTCTCTCTCTCTCTCTCTGTGTGTGTGTGTGTTTGTGTGTGAGTGTGTCTGTCCCTAGCTTCTTTCTCTCTTTTCTCCACCACTCTCTCTCACACATCCATTTTAATATCTCTCTCCTTACTGTGAAAATTATTTTGCAGGAAAACCATTTTTCTATGTACTATGCAAAAACGTGAAAGTATCAAATGAAAATTCATTTTCTAAAAAAAATCATTTTACAAGAAAAACCATTTTTCAAATAAACGATTTCCATTGCATCAAATACACCCTAGGATAAAATCCACTCATTAATGAAGGGGAAACTGGTAAAAATACTCGTAGAAACGTTGGTGTTTTGAACACCTAACCTTTCATTCAAAAACCAAATATTTGATCAGTCTTTCAAGATATTTTTCTAAACTTAATTATCTTGCACTTAATATGTAGTATATTTATATTGAGATTTAATCCACCTTTCCTAGCACTTAATAATATATATATATATATATATATATATATATATTATAATGTGATTTAATCCACATCATATCATTCATTTGAAAACTCTAACACAATTAGTTTAGATCTACTAATATTGCAATCAATGATTGTTAATGCTAGAAGATTATAGTACAATAATGATGTTTAATCACAAATGAAAGTGATTAGCTTAGGACTATGACATTGTGTGTTTAAATAATTGATCTTCTAATCACATTGTAATATCATTATTTTTAACTTAGTTGTGAGGAAAGAGGGGGATATTAATCAAGGGAAACAAGTGGGATTTAGAGGTGTGAGTAGTTGATGGAAAAGACACATAGCCAATACTTTGAGTCTCCCACTTGTGTATCCACAACATATATCATATGTAAACACCTTTCCCTTTCCTTTTCCTTTGTAATTGCCTTTGGGTTTAATTGAGGGCTCCATATATTTCATTTCATTTGCTTGTCCATCCTCACTAGCTCTATCATTGATTCATCATACACAAACCCAAGTTTAAACATAGCCATTACATCAATGTATATGCCAAGTTTGTTTCTTAATCATTAATATATCTTTAGTAAGTTGTTAAATGAACCGAACCACTAGTAGATAGCGATATAAAGAGTCGACATTTCATCGTCTGCATGTTGTTCGAATGATACTCTTTTTTTTCATTTTATCTGCTATTTGGTCTTATCTTAATTTATATGTTAGATAAAATTCGACAGCTTTGATTATTAATTTTTCAATTAATATACAATATTATATTATAGAAAAGTACTATTGTTAGATTCGTAATGAAAAATATTATTATAAAAGTGTGATACTGTAAGATTATAATAGCATATTACATGAGAAATTATCACTCAAAGGTAGACATTATTGATCCTAAAACATTTATTAAGTGCTGAATAAAATAGGAAGGATGTTGTAATGATTTTTAATTGATTGACTTTTTGATATTATATAAGATATTCTTTTATCACACACACGAAGTTCCTCTTTAAAAAAAAATATATCAATCATTTCTTTGTGATTGAAACACGTACTTCAAATTAATGAAAGTCATCATAGAAACTCACAATTTGAGTGCAAAATGTAAAGTAGCTAATAAACATTAGTTTAATAAAAAGTAAATATCTTCCAAATTCGTCCTACCGAAAATAAACCCTAAAAATATGGATATAAACATCAACATTTCGTATGATGTCCGATGTGTTCAGACATGAAATGACTCGAATCGGGATTATTGACAACCCTTTTTGTATTTAGATAATTCCTCATATAATATATGATTTACAATAGAAGTATTTTACTTTTAGGATAATATTTTTTATTGGGGAATTTAATGATAATAATTTTGCATGATAAATTGTTGTATATGTT
The DNA here is from genome assembly GCA_029582165.1 of Portulaca oleracea. Taxonomy (NCBI): domain Eukaryota; kingdom Viridiplantae; phylum Streptophyta; class Magnoliopsida; order Caryophyllales; family Portulacaceae; genus Portulaca; species Portulaca oleracea. The sequence goes on along the minus strand of CM055873.1, from coordinate 5,377,790 downwards.
GATAAATTAATGGTTAAATTTTTTAAAATTTAAAGGACCACAATTTTCACTGCTATTTTACGTGTATTACCAACCACTTTTTTCCAACCAATTTGAAATGGTTGGAAAAACCAACCATTTAATTAGCAATCGTTTCATATTTCAACTATTTTTCAAAAATTTTAGTGGAAAAAGGGTTGGAAATTCCAACCACTTTTGCTAAAATGGTTGAATTTTTTTTTACCACTCTTTTTCCTACTATTTGAAAATGGTCGGAAAAATGGTCGGATTACTAACCGTTTTTTCCAACCAATTTCAGATAGTAGGAAAAAAGATGGTAGGAAAAATTTCCAACCAATTTTAGCAAAAATGGTTGGAATGTCTAACCCTTTTTCCCACTAAAAGTTTAGAAAAATAATTGGAATATGAAATGATTGTTAAAATGGTTGGTTTGTCCAATCATTTTAAATTGGTTCGAAAAAAGTGGTTGATAATACACGTATTTTTAGTTGTGTTTCATGGTGATAATATAATTTGAAACTGAGTAAGGATTATAGAAATACATCAATTTTTTTTTCAAAAAAAAAAAAAACTACTTGAATTTACGTAGCACCTAACCAACTACTTATTCTGAATAGTGAGTGATATTTTGTTTCTAGTTAAACTTGTACTTGCAGATGAAATCTCCTCATTTTTAATATATATAGGCCCCGTTCTTTTCTGCGGTAGGCAAACTGCGGTACCACAGCTCACCGCAGTTTGCCACAAATCATTACTTTTCTACCACAATTCTACCACACCCCACCACAATTTCACCACACCGCACCGTAAAATACCGCAGAAAAGAACAAAGCCATAATTTTACTACTACACCCGTCCCTAAATAAGTGTCAATTTGATTAAATTTTGACCGTTGGTTATTCACAAATTATAATGAATTACAACATAAAATAAGTACCATTGTAATTTTTAATACATACAATATCTTTCTAATGATGGTAATTTCATATTGTAACCCATTATAATTTGTGGATAATCAACAGTCAAAATTTAACTAAATTGACGCTTATTTAAGGACAAATTTAGTATTAAAATTGGTCTAATTTTGACGATAAATGATTGTAATCCATAAACACCGAGGAATCAATAATTTGAAACTTTACTTGACTTAATACGCAAATACCATCTTTCTAGCACGTAAAAACAGTGACACAAAGAGATTGATATGAAATTTCTTTTTCATGCAATAATTGAATCAAAAATTTATGGGTTTAAGGCAAAGCTTTCCTTGATAAATGAGTTAACTATTTGTGTGTTTCCTTCCTCGTTTGCTTTTTGGTCAAAAAGGTACTAAAAAAAGAAATAAGACATCTCATCCAGTCATCCATTATTAATAATACTATTATTTCTTTTAGGATTTTTAACTCCAAATAATTCGTATTGAGCACTTTGTGATTGTGAATAATTTAAAGTGACTTTTTGATTAATGATAGTCTATACTTTCATCTTATTTTCTCATAGCATATTAACATTTTTTGGCAACGAAAAAATGTCGTTACCAATGTAGAAAGTGACGTTTCGGCCAATGAGAGTTGATCTATACCTTTCGGCCAATAGTACATAGATCGGTGGCCATGACATTTTCCCGTTGCCGAAAAAATGCAAGATTATGTTATGAGAAAATAAGATAAAAGTATAGATTGTTATTGATCAAAGAGTCATTTTGGATTATTCCTAGTCACAAACATTCAGTACGGAGGATTATTTGGAGAAAAAAACCTATTCTTTTAATATATTTGTTTGGTGCAAAAGACATAATATTTTACTATTGCAGAATGCAGATGGATCATGATCTCAGAGGCTCTACATTAATTGTATGCGTACATATTTTTTTTGGCTTTCAGGGGGGAGTTTTATACTTGCATGGGTTTAACAAAGATGGAACACTGCTAGCAATAATTCAATAGATCATTGTTCACCTTGACTAGACCATTTTAAGTAGATAAAATTTTATAAATTAAATTATAATATTTATACCATAAAAAATGTTAAAAAAGTAGTCAACAAAAATTCTACTTTAATAATTCAACATAAACTTACGATCATGAATATATCAAAAGAATGATTTCTTCTGTAATTGGTTTAGTAAGATTTGTACTTCAAATTTCAGAAAATTTTGTTCTTTCGTATTTGATTTATCATTCCTGCCAAGTTAATTTCAAATTATAGTTGCTACAATTTAATTTTCAAGGCGAATATAGTGGTGGGATATTTGAAAGTTTTGTGGGGACTTGCTTTTAGAACTAGGTCTTTATTGGATGAGTCCTGTTTGGGGCTTGCGTTACCTCGTCTTTATCCATGAGCTGACTCTGTTCTTTAGATCGGATAAAATGAGGTTTGAATGAATTAGATTAGAATGGAATGGAATGGATTGGATTAGATTGGATTGGATTGAATAAGTTATAATATTTTTTTTGGAGAATTGTGTTTTTAGAGAAGTTTTTTTTTTGGGAATTGTGTAAGGTTTAGAATAGATTTGATTGGAAAGAGTTACAAATTCAAAGAACGAGGCCAATAGGTCACTTAACATTATAAAAAAAATCGAGGCACATGTGTCATTATCTATTGTACATTGGTTTAAGAGGGGATGAAAGTAAGTAATCAAGAATAACTTTGTTCGGCAAAATTAGTGAATTAGACAACGCATGGTGGTTTAGATAATGGATAGCGACCTAATTAGGCAGTATATAGCAATTTAGATAGCGTGTATATATATATATATATATACATATATATATATATATATATATATATATATATAAATATATATATATATATATATATATATATAGGATAATTGGATTCTAATAATACCTACTTTCATCAATTGATAGTGGGTAAATCTTTCACTTTGTATTCTGGTGGTCCAAAAAAAAATAAAATTGGATTGTAGTGGGATATTTTCAAAGGAATCATAGATTTTGTGTTGCATTTGATTCAAAACTTAGTATAACACTTTACAATGATTTTTAATGAATTTACAGCATTTCTCCCAATTTTTTTTCATTTGTTTACTATTTTTTACGATTTTTTCACTTTTATTATTTTTAAAAAATCATAATAATTATTCGGAGTCTCAAAAAAATAATTTAAAAAATGTTTTAGAAACTACAATGCATTAACTTTCTAGGGGCATGAACGAAAAAAACAAAAACAATATAGTGTAGGAATGAAAAAAATAAGAAGAATATGGAGGTGGATTTGGTACCGCTACAATCCAATTTTATTTTTCTTTGGATCACCAGAATACAAAGTGAAAGTACGGTCCACCATTGTCCAATTGGTGAAAGTAGGGATTATTAGAATCCAATTATCTTATATATATATATATATATATATATATATATATAGGGAAATTGGATTCTAATAATCCCTACTTTTACGAATTGTATAGCAATAATCCCTACTTTCATTTTGTATTCTGGTGGTCCAAAAAAAATTAAAATTGTATTCTGGTGGGACGCCGCCGAGTCAAATGGTAGTGACTCAGTGTTTTGCTGATATGTACCGACGAGAGTGTGTTTGACCAAGAATTCGGACCACCAGAATATAAGCAACAATGAAATAGGACCACCAAAAAACAATAAATATGTCAATGAGACTACTAGAATACAATAACAATTTAAATGGGATCACTAGAATACAACTAAAATATATAATTTCTTAATTAAACACACTATCGCCGGTACAAGTCAGCAAACCATCGAGTCACCACCACTTGACTCGGCGGCGTCCCACCAAAATACAATTTTAATTTTTTTTGGACTACTAGAATACAAAATGAAAGTAGGGATTATTAGAATCCAATTTCCCTATATATATATATATATATATATATATATATATATATATATATGCACGCTATCTAAATTGCTATATACTGCCTAATTAGGTCGCTATCCATTATCTAAACCACCATGCGTTGTCTAATTCACTAATTTTGCCGAACAAAGTTATTCTTGATTACTTACTTTCATCCCCTCTTAAACCAATGTACAATAGATAATGACACATGTGCCTCGATTTTTTTTATAATGTTAAGTGACCTATATATATATATATATATATATATATATATATATATATATATGCTAATTATGTAAAATTTGTGTTCGGCAAATTTAGCAGTTGAATTAGCTAACTAATGTCGATTGACATAAAAGCGTGGTAATTTTCAATGACAAAATTTTAAAAGGAACTTTTTGACAAAAAAAATATGAAACGTTACTTAAAACAGTAAATGTTAAATTTATTAACATTTCAAAAAACGTTATTTGAAACGCTAAACGTACTTAAATGTTGGCTAATCAAACGTGTTCCAAATACCAAAAATTACCCGGAATGCTATTGTTGAATACAACTTAATAAAATAAACACTATTGTAGGAAATTTTAGGTGTTGTTTTCAGTGGCAAATCTAGCTGTCATATCACTTATGTGTATAATCAAAGAAGCATAGGCAATGGAAGCTTATATATGATGATTCACAAAATTATCGAGGATAGTAACATAAGAACAACGATGGGATAGACAACGTTTAGCATGGAACTATCTTGCAAAATGGATATTATAAAGAAATTCGTTGTTCCTAACCCTGCTTCAGCGAAAAGGGTGGGCATAGAAAAGGTTGAAGTCTATAAAGTATTGTTGGGATAGAGTGTCCTAGTTCAACTATGAGGGATGATAGTTCGAATTTCAAGGTAACGCTAAAGATAGCGTTTGTATGTTCAGGCATGGGATTGTCCTTGTTGCTGGGTTTTCATAGTCTGAAGGCTTTCAACTCTTTGGAAGAGAACCAAATGTATTGGTATAACTTTTGGTGGCGTTTTTTAATAAGTAAAGATTTGTTGTATCCGCATAGGGCTGATTTACAACTTAGAATTTACCCAAGTGTTTGGGCTTGTTTTTCTAATTTATTTATTAACAAGTCTAAATTAATAAGATTAAATAAAATCATACAAAATAATTTAATCTTGTAACTAAAAAAAATAGGTAATTAAAGATCACCATTTTACCTATACTAAACTAATTAGCTAAACAGTAATTAAACAAAGAATATAGAAACAAGAAACAATTATATTTAATGGAACAAAATCAAAAACAAACTTGGACTTTAATTTAACTAAGACCTATATCTAATGATCTAATGAAGACACAATATTAACCTAATTAGCATGACCCAACTAAACTAGCTGGCCTAATAACTAAACATAAACTGGCCCAAAATAAACAAGGGACCCTAAACACAAATTAACCCTGATAAATACTAACTGTAAACAATAACCTAAATTGACCTTGATATAACCCTATAACAACCATAGCTCCAATAACTAACCTACTACTTTAGGTCTAACCCTAGTAAAACCCTACTAAACTTACCCTACGAATGTGACCGCCGTTAATCCGGCCTAATGACCCTAGAAAATTTTGCTAACCCTTGACCTAAATTTACCCTAACTTTGTATCCACCTAGCCTATAGCCCTAGATTTGACCTAAGAGTTACCCTATGCCCAGATTAACAAAACAATAACAAAATGAAGAAACATAAAATCCAAAAAGAAAGGCAAAAATAGGGGAAAACAATGTGAAAACAGGAAGAAACATAACATTAATATGATGCGAGAACTAAATAAAGATGAAATTAATACCAAACTCAGAATTCAAAAATCCAAGAGAATTAGAAGCTGCCAGATTTGGCTTGACTCAGGCAAGGGAAGAAGAATTGAATTGCTATTAATGTCATCCAAACCAAGTAACCTAAAACTCGATTCAAACCCAGAAGATCAAATAATCCATCAAATCAAATGAGCTCAGAAAAATCCAAGAAAGCATTGAAACCAAAATAAATTGAATAAATTCAACCCAAAAATCAATAAACCCTAAAAAATTTGCCTCTAGCTACTATCCAAACCTAGAAAGAATAGCCAATTCAAGAACCAACTCAAAAGTTGATCTTTGAAATATAGAAATTTTGAACCTAATTAGTTGTGTTAGAAATTGAAATGTTAAACCCAAAAAATTTTCAAACAAACAAAGATATTCCATGAAGGACCAAGGGAGAGACTCTAGCAAGTATGTAGTGTACGTCGGAAATCTCCCTGAACTTATTGACAGATTTGGTCTTGGTGGAATCTTTGATAGATTTGGGAAAGTCAACCATGTTTATATCTCAAGAAGAAGAGGGAGAGATGACAGATTTTGCTTCATCCATTTCCGAAATGCCAGGGGGGTTGAGGAAAGCATCAAGAAGATGAATGGAAAATTCATTAGAGGCCATCGGATCAGAGTTAACCAATCCAAATTCTCCATAAGCAAAATCAAGGGAACTACAAATCAGAATGGAAAACACAAAACGAGAAAGGTGTGGGTTCCTAAAAAGAATTGGAACCAGAAAAGGCAATTTTGGAGAAGGAAAGAGATTAGAGTCGAGAAGGAAGAAGGAGGACAGATCCCAACGATAAGAGGAACTATTGAGGACAGTAATCAGGAATGGCTGGAGAGAAGTATTATTTGCAGTGCAGAAGAACTGGTGAACATCTCAGAAATTAGAAGGGCGATCCAGCAAAAGATCATAATCTTGAGTGTGAGGATGATTATTATCGTATGGCCATCCACTGAAGCAATGGAAGAAGCATTAAGTAGGTTGGAGGAGCTCCGAAGATGGTTTACTGAGATAAAGAGATGGTCAAGGTACGACACTTGTGACAGTAGAGAAGTCAATGTGGAGATCCTAGGGGTCCCACCACAGGCTGGATAGAGGAAAACTTCCGTAGATGTGTGGGACCATGGGGCGTACTGCAGCAACTAATTACCCAGGAGAAATAGAGCATCCAACAAATGGAAAAAACAAGAACCATTGTACTAACAAATGTCTTCAATCGAATTGAAGGTCAAGTCTTGCTCCAGTTGCAGGATTGCTCCTACAGGGTTTGGATCAGGGAATTAAGTTGTGACCTCCATAGAAATCGAATAGATGAGAGACGAGAGATGCATTACAGTAATTATGAGGAGGTCATGGAGTCGAAAACAAGCTGTTTCTCGGTGAGGGAAGTCGAAAAGGTACCGGAAACAACCTTGAACAGCCATGAGGAAAACCAAAAGTCGCAAGCAACTCCTCGCATCGCTATCAAGAATGCAAATAATGACCGTGCTTGCCACGAGGAAGGAAGTCGGCGAGACACCATAAATGGGCCATTGGAGCAAGTATCAGCCAATCAACAATCAGTCCAGATGAAGGAAAGTATGGGGGAGATGTCAAGACTAGCCAAGGAGCTTGATAATCTAAAGGACAGAATGATTGAAATTCTCGATATTAATGCCTGGAACAAAGCGTGGAACAAGGTCCAAGACAAAGGTAGTTATTCCCAAGACCAAATGCAAGATAAGGAGGCTGTCAATACAAATAACACAGGAAACAATGAAGACATTAATCCCTTCCAGAACTTTCCCACCCCAAGCACACCAAACCAAAGATCGATCAAGGCTCGAGGCTTCCCTTAATGATCTTAGCTCAGCAGAGATTGACACATTGGTAGCCAGGAAGATTGTATATGTGGGGGGCAGAGGAGGGTTAAGAATTCAAGGAGATCAAGAGCTGGTTGTGCAGAGGTTAGAAAAGGAGGCAGAAAAATCAAGGAAAAGCAAGAAGAAGGCCGCAACAAAAAAGGAACTAAGAAAGAGGGTCCTTCAAGAGCTAGAATCATCTGACCAATAACATGAGACTCGCCGCGAAAATCCGTGGATTGGGATCTTTTGATAAGAAAAAGGTGTCAAACATCTACTCATGAAGAAACATCTAAGCATCATGGGCGTAGTGGAACAAAGCATGAAGACTTCAATCAGTGCCTAAAAGTAAACCTGGGAGATGGAGGAAAATTAGATTCTGGGAAGCTAGATGGATGCAAGCACATGACTATTTGGGGGAAACTAGTACAAGACTTGGGCCACAGACTGTCGCAAACTGATACGTTGAAGGAGCATTATGAGGAGGGAGGATGGTGTATTTTTGCAGTAGAATGAGAAGGAGGTTATGGATGATGGTATGGTTTGGAACCATATGGATTCATAGATTGGAGAAAGAAATATCTTTGGTTTGCAAGATATGGACATTGTGTAACCATAGGACGGGTTGGGGTGAGCAATGGATAAAAGGAAGGGAAAGTAGAATCGGGTCACATCACTGTAGTTGGAGGGAGAAGATGAATTCAAAGATTCTGGTTATCATTCAATTGTTGGAACTTACTTCTATGTGGCCTATGTAATTAGATCTAGCTTATGGGCCTCTTCTTTGAATGAAGTAGTGGAGTAAATTGTGAATACTTGATGAAATGATAACTTAATTTGGAAAAAGCGCAAGGGTGGAGAGAATTGGCATGCTAGAATCCCTCCAATCGTGGCTAACCCCTACCTCATTTCCATCATCTATGCATAAAAAGGAAGGAAAGGAATCACAACAATGGGAAAGAGGAATTGGGCACACAATGTTGGGCTTAGTTTTAGTAATTTTGTCAATTAGCTAATCTTGTTGTTTTGGAAAGGATTTTGTTATTTTTGTCATCTTTTGGAGCGGATGTATTCGCTATTTGAGGCCACTGTTTGCGTACTTTGGGTATTGTGGTCCTCTTTCGGTACTAATAAATATGGGCCTACTGCTCTATTTATCAAAAAAAAAATTTCAAACAAACTTAGAGCTTCAGATGAGAATTCAACCTAGAGGAACATTTAACATGCACAAATTAAAGCCAAAACTTTTAACATGAGAAATTTAAACCCTAAAAGACTAAAACTAGTCGTAAAAATCTAAGGACAAACCCTAAATGGCAATGAGATCAACCGGTACACCCACCATTCACACTTGATTTTGGGTTCTTGTGCTCCTTAGCTTGATAAATCTTGGCCATTAAACATTTCAGATATTGATGATGAGATAATGGTTGTTCTAGATGCTTCCATGATGGGGTGGCGATTCAATGCTCTTAGTGTTCTTATCTTGTTGCCCCTTGTTAGTGGCTGAATTGTAACTCACAGACAGAAAGTGAGATAGATCAAGATGGAAAGGGGAGAGTGTTTGTGGTGATGATTTGAGGATTGTAGAGACACTGGTCTCCAAGTGGGAAATTGTTGTGTGTGGAGCCTAATAGACGCATAGCCCAAGTTTCTATGGAGTTGGAGGTGTCAATGGACCCTAGCACGGGCTACATAGGGCGCAACACTGCTAGAAAGGGCGACACAGGTGATAATTGTTTTGGCATAGGTCGTGTTTCAAACAGAAGCTCTGTTTTGAGCTACTGTAGTCGACATGGGTCCTGTCTTGATTGACACAGTCTGTGTCCACCTACGACACGAACTATGTCACTTTGACATAGACCAACACTTTTCACAAAGGTTGATTATTTTTTTTACACGTGCGTTGTACTATTTTTCCAAGTAGCCTTTATATGCTTTGAGGAAGCAATTTTTCTTTTGGTCTCACATACAATCTATTGAGAGAGAAACACACAAAAGTGATATTATTCAATCCTTTTGATCTCTTTGAACACTTATAATCCTCGTCATAATAATGCATCAATCCTTTCTCCACGCTAAAGAATTCTAGTGTTCTTGATTTATTTTTCGAACTCTCTTTATTGTTGTGGTAGCTTGTGTCTTTACGATCTGATAAGTGTATTTTATATATATGTGATCTAGGGTTATTTAGAGTTAATTGGAGTGATTTTTGATATGAATGTATTATTTTTATACTCAAATTTTCTATTTTATGCTTGGTTGGAGTTTGGTATAGTTTTGAAGAAAATTGATGTTTAAGTGAAGAAATCAAGCTCAAAACCAAGTCAAAGGAGTCCAAGTAGATCACAAATCAAGAGAGAGATCCATCCCAAGGCCCAAATATTGGCCCAAGAAGGCATTGGATGTCGTCTGGCACCAACACTGGTGTAAAAAGACTCAACACCAGTCGTTTCAGCCTCCAGAAAGTCCAGAATCCAACTCCAGGATCAACACGGGTCGATACAAGTCAACACGACCCGTGTTGACTTCGACACGGTCCGTGTTGACTTGTATCGACCCATGTTGATCCTGTTTTATGCCATTTTGACGTTTCAACTGCTCTTAATTGCTATATAATTGCTGTTACGGATATTTTGGCTAGGCATTCATTCTGATCCATTATCATCCTTATCATCATATTCATCTATCCTATCATCCATATTTCCATCCACATTCATCCATTGTGAAGAGAGAGTGATTGGGTGAGTTTTGGAAGATCGGTTCTCAAGAATTGGAGAGAAGTGGAGGAGCAAAAGTCCCCGCGGATCAACATTCAAGAAAGGATTGAAATCCAACTTGGTTTATTCCTCTTTCTTTAGATTTCCATGCATTTTAGTATAAAATTTCATATGTTTAGTGAATCGAACATGAGTAGTGAGTAGTTTTCATAAGTTTAGGGGATAAACCCTTATTAGTTTCTCTTATGAATTGAGTTTTGTTGGATTGAACAAGTTTGTTAATCTAGTTTGAATGCATTTTATTTAACCTTTGATTATGTATGTTATTGTTTTTGACTGGCCATCAAGAAAATGGAATTAGATTGTTGAGTGAAGTACCGAACGGAGAAATTCGATAATCGGAACCCTTAGGATTAAACTAGTTATGAAGTGAACTAGACATAGAAGACTTTATAATTAGGGGTCATTGGATAATTAGATATTTAACCTTGATTAAATCAAAATAACCACGAAGGTAGGTGATTGGCTTGTCTTGGCAATTCGCTCTAGTGGCAAAATCTCATTGCGAAGTAATTTATGCGATTATCGACCCTAAAATGTACCAAATTAGTGACATACATGTTCAATCCACTTGTTTAATTCATAGAGTGACTTAGGTTTTATCCTCTGAACGCCTTTTTCATATTGATAAATCCAAGTAAATTGTGTGCATAATTGTTTGTTAGTCTTTAGTAGTGAATAGAAATAGAGTTAAATTGTTCCAAACAAAATCCCGATCGACTTAGCAATCAACTAGGAGGCTAGTTCAGTGCGTTGAAAGGAAAAGTCCCTATGGGAACGACCTTGATTCATGCTACAATTTCACCCGTGCACTTGCGGCCTATCAAGTTTTTGGCGCCGTTGCCGGGGACTTTGTCCCTAGCCAGCCATTGAACGAATACCCTAAGGTTGCCTAAGTCATTTATTTTCTGTTTTGATTTTCCTTGGTGTTTTTGTTTTTGTCTTGCCAGGTTTACTCTACGTGCATGCGAAAAGCTCCACTCTTTGAGTTTGATCCTGAAATCGAAAGAACCTTTCGCTCCAGGCGGAAGAAGCAAAAGTTAGAGCACGCCCGGAGAAAGCAAGAAGAAAACTCCAAGCGAAAGAACGCCATGTCTGGTGGCGGTGGCGGTGGCGAGCCTAGAGTCACGCTTGGCTCTTATGTGATGCCCAACGTCACAAATCAACCCTCCGCCATAAATCCTCCAAATGTGGACTCTAATGATTTCGAGCTGAGGAGTTCACTCATCAATTTGGTGAAGGTCAACCCATTCCATAGCCTTCCCAATGAAGATACCAACCGGCACCTTCGCCTCTTCAACCAAGCATGTGAGACTTTTAAGGCAAATGGTGCAACGCCCGATGCAATCAAGCTGCGATTGTTTCCCTTCTCACTTGAAGGGAAGGCGTGGGAGTGGATGGACTCTTTTCCATCAAGCTCCGCTATCACCACTTTTGACCAACTTGCTAGCGTATTCTTGACGAAGTACTTTCCTACTAGCAAGTTGACGAGCCTCCGGAATCAAATTTCAACATTTGTCCAAGAGCCGGATGAGTCCCTCTATGAAGCATGGGAGAGGTTCAAGGACCTCTTACGTTAATGCCCCCACCATGGTTTCGAACCATGGGTCCCGATACAAGCTTTCTACAACGGGGTGGATGACAACTTGAGGGCCAATATCTTGGCGGCGGCGGGAGGCAACATCATGTCCAAAACAGTGGCGGAACTTCAAACGTTGATTGAGGAAATGGCGATCAACAGCTACCAGTGGTCAAAGCCCCGTTCCAAGAGGACGGGAGGTAAGTACGATGTTGATGTTATTTCTATGTTGAATGCTAAATTGGATGCCATGACTAAAAAGATGGATATGCTGAATGTGAATGCTCCCCTTCCCCAACCATGTGCGTCGTGTCAATCATATGAGCATGAGACCTTGAATTGTCCTAGTGGGTTGGCTAGTAATGAATCGACCGAAGTGGCTAACTATGTTGGTAACCCTTCCAATAGGCCAAACTTTGACCCTTTTTCTAATACTTACAACCCCGGTCTTAGGTTCCACCCGAACTTTTCTTACCGGAACAATAACCAAATGGGTCCACCCCAAGGGCAAAGACAAACCCAAGCACCTCCACCACAAGCTCCACCAAAGCCTGACCTAGAGGCCATGATACAAGCTTTAATGTTGTCTCAACAACAACACCAACAACGGCAACTCGAGCATCAACAGAGACAAGATGAGGTGATTAAGGCCTTAGCTACGAAAGTTGACATTATGAGCGCCCACAATCGAATGCTTGAGAACCAAATTGCTATTCAAGCTAGTACCTCCACCCCTCCTCCAAGATCACTTCCCGGACAACCCATTCCCAACCCTAATGCCCAATGCAATGCCATTATTTTGAGGAGTGGGACACAATATGAGGGACCTAGCCAGCCAAATGATAAGCATGAGGGGATTGAGGTTAAGAAAAAGGTTGAGAAGCCTCGTGAGAAAGTTGATGGGAGTGAGAGAGAGAAACACCTTGAGAGCGAGCCTTCAAAAGAGAACACCGAAACCCGACCTTCATCTCCCTCTAGTTTACAAACCACCGTTACCTTTTCCTCAAAGATATGCTAAGGCTAAATTAGATGCAAAATTCGGCAAGTTCTTTAATATGTTAAAGCAATTGAATGTGAATGTGCCGTTTTTAGATGCTTTATCTCAAATGCCTTTGTATGCTAAGTTTTTGAAAGAAATCCTCTCTAAAAAGAGGAAAATTGATGAAATTGAGAAAGTTGCTTTGACTAAAGAGTGTAGCTCCGTGGTTCTTAACAAGCTTACTCCTAAGCTTAAGGACCCGGGAAGCTTTAATATCCCATGTGTCCTAGGTAGTTTAACCGTTGACCGCGCTTTGTGTGATGTGGGCTCTAGTGTAAGCTTAATGCCCTATTCTTTGTATGAACGGTGTAGAGTTGAGACCAACTACCATGTCGTTGTAGATGGCGGATCGTTCCATCAAGTACCCTAGGGGTATTTTGGAGGACTTTCCCCTTAAGGTGGGTGATTGTTATGTGCCGATTGATTTTGTCATCCTTGATTTGCCCGAGGATTCCTGTACCCAAATCATTTTGGGGAGACCTTTTCTTGCTACCGTAGGATGTGTCATTGATGTACAATGTGGGAAGATGAAGTTTAGGATAGGGGAACATGAACTAGAATTTGACTTATTCCGTGATGTTTTGCCACGGGAAGTTTCCCTTTGTTTTGGTGTTGATGTGCTATGTGAAAAGGATGAGCATGTTGATGGTTTGGTTTGTGAGACACATGATGATTGTGTGCGTGGTGTTGAAGGTGAAAACCTTGAGAAATCTCGTAACAATTTTGTTAAAAATCCTTGTGGTTTATTTATTGATAAAGGCCATGAACTTGGCGATGCAAGGGTGGGGATAAAAGAAGTTTTGCCCCCATCTAACATCATCAAGAACGTGCCTTATACTTTTGACAATGGTGCTTTCAATGAGATTTTCAGGTTTGATGATGGAGATCCCTCCATTTCTAAAGGAGGTGATGAGTTTAACCCAAGCTGTAGCGTCAATTTGAAGATGATTAGAGGTACTTTACAAGATGGAACTCCTAAAGCCATTGGCTATGGAGTTATGGATTATTCACCGGGTTAAGAGGTACCTTGTCTAGCTTAGGACATTAAACAAGCGCTTCTTGGGAGGCAACCCAAGCTTTTTCAGTATTGTTTTCATTTTTAGGATTTTCTAGAATTTTTCTTCATTTTTCTTCTTTTTATTTTGATTTTTCTTTGATTTATTTTAATTTTTCTAGAATTTTCTAGGGTTTTTTTTTAATTTTTCTTTTTTGAGGTATTAGTTTTAGGGAAATATATAAAAAAAAAGAAAAAAAATCTGAAAATTTGAAAAGGAAAAAAAGAGGAGAGAAAAAAAGTAGAGTTTGAAAAGAAAAAAAGAAAGGAAAGATAAAAAAAAAGGGAGGAGCTGTTGTGAGGATTCGATCCCGGGTTCAATAGGCGAAGAACAAGGCCAACACGGATCGTGCTGACCCTAGCACGACCCGTGTTGCGTTCCAGAGAGTTAAATTTTGTGAACATGGGTCAACACAGACCGTGTTAGTTTAACACGATCCGTGTTGGACCCCGTCCTCAGGTAACACGGGTTTTCACCCGTTTTGAAGGCCTTTCTTTTCATTTTTTTTTTAATTTCGTCCGTTTTGACCCCCTCATACCCGTGTAACCTAACTCCTTCCTTCCACCCTCACTCACTCATTCTCTTTCTTCCTCCATACTCCCTCAAAGAACACTTAACCTCCATAACCATCCAACTCCTCTTCACTCTTTTTGCTCTAATTTCCTCAATTCTCACCCAAATCACTCCATTTTTCTTCCTTTCTTCATATTTTTCTTTCCTCTTTCAGATCCCACCAATTTCATCCTCATTCCTTTCACTCCATTTTTCACCTCCATTACCAAAAACCTCCATTTTCACCCACATTCAAGCTCCTTTCTCCTCTTCAAGTGTACAAGGTTTGGTTCCAAAAATAGCCCTTTGCTTCCAAAAATAGTCGATTTGAGGCTTTAAAAGTGACCCGAGCTTCACTTGAAGGAAAATTAGCTTTGATCCACTTTTGTTATTGTTTACTGATGCTAAAGACCCTTGGGAAATATGGATCAGTTGGGAAACTAACTTGGGTAGCTAAGTGTTGTCAATGCTTAGTGAGTTGTAGATCAAGAGTGTTGCCTTGATTGAGTTGTAGATCAAGCTAGGAGGATGTGTCTCCTTGACTGCGTATTTTGTAAGCTTGTCTTGGAGGTACTCAAGGGAGTCGAGTTTGAGTTTGTAATCGCGATCAAGAATATTGGTTCATTGACATCTCGAAATATTTTTGAGGATGAAGATGAAACACACATGCTTTTCTTAAAGCCTTGGTGCTTACTACTACACAACAATTATGTGAAATAAGATTCTAGACAATGTTATACATCGGACGTAACAAAAAATGGTGAATAAAGTTACATATGGACACATGCTTAGCATTTTGTGATCTACATCTATTAGTATGCCCTAATGTATCTGGAATAGGTTTTCTTTTTGTTGTGCTTTTCTGGATCAGGCTCCTGTGGGCTGTGGTGGAGGAATTTTTGTCTACTTTTTGTGGGTTGTTCTCATTTCCAACTGTTTGCCCGTTTATAATGGCTCAACTTATTTTTTGAATAAAAGGGTCTATTTACATATGGGCACATACATCATCAACATCAACTGCAAATCGTAGAACGAAATAAAAAATTGCAATAAAGCAACTGTATCCATCACCCAAGAAAAACCCAAATAAAAGATATGAATATTGATTAAAGTGACCATTTTCCCATAATTTTACAAAAAGAAATGGTAGTCGATCGAGCTTAATTAATTACTTATATGACAAATACTCGTCCAATACAACACAATTAATTTCCATTGACATATAATTAATAATTTCCCCCCTTATCATATCATACAATCGACAAAAGATGTGAAGTGAGAATTCATTCGATTTGCATGTCCCATCTGATTGATCACTACGTGCCTCGATGATGATCTCCTTGAGAAATTTTATTAGTACAAAATATCCATCTTGCATACATTGTTAGAAGACTGATTAAACTCTCTCTTTATTATTATCTGGGTGGTGATGATCAGGGAGAGAAGTTTTGATGTCAGCAGAGTTGGTGACGTGAACAATCGGTAATTCCTGGGTTTTACCATTATCATTTGTTAGGGTTCCTTCAGATGTTGATGGTAAATCCTTGCTTTTACCCCATACAACTGTGTATAAACCTATCACTATTACCACTGCTCCTATTATGCTGCATAAGAAACAAAACAGAAATTAATGTAGATATATTATTAGTATGAAAAATAAATAAATACATTTGTTATGAGGAATCTCTATTATTCACGGTTCTATTTATGAACTCATATTTTGGGTCTACTTAATGTTGAAGATTCAACAGTTGATCGATTTGAGTGTAAATTCGGACTGTTTGATTAAATTTCTAGTCTCGGCTTAGTTTTGTCTTTGTAAATATGACTACTCATATATCAATGATTAGAAGAAAATAAACCTATAAATAAGTGAGAGATTGTGGACAAAACAGAAACAATAATGCAACAAAAAGTATTATTAAAGATAAGAAGGTAGAGAAAGTAGTTGAGGTGCTCAAGTTAGCCGGGCAAAAAATCGAGTTCAGGTCAAATTTGGATATGTTGATGTTAAAATCTAGACGAGAAATTTATCTTCAATCCTAGTCTTTCTATAGGTTAAATTTGGATCGGTTGATGTTAAAACCAATTTATGTTCAGGTCAAATTTATGCTTGAACAAAAAGTTTATGGCTGAACCCAGTTTTTCAAGTTGGACAAATTTAAATACTTAGATTGCATAAAATTTTGCTAGCTCCTACTACAGTTATATATTTCAAATGAACTTTAATTTATAAATAAATGAATTAATTAAAAATATTACTATATATAATACCTGCCCAAGTGTAGGACTTCATGCAAGAAAAGGGAACCCAAAGCAGCAGTGATAATCATGCAAAGAGGGCTAAACACTGTCACAAAAACTGGGCCCTTTGTTCTGTTCACAAATCCTTGAATATAGTATGCTATTCCTGAGCACACCACTCCCTGTACATTACACAACACCCAAAGTTAGAAAATAATTTCAATATAGTGCTAAAGTTTTTGTTCTTTTTAATTAATAATCATTAACACTTAATGTTGGTCACAATATTCAGTTTTTTTTTAATATTAGTCACCACTTTAACATACTTTTAGTTAAAATTTCATAATAAATCAACACCAGTAAGCATGATATATATGTTGATGCTAAACTAGGGTATGTGGAGTATTAATTATCATGTGTATTTCGTGGGCCTTAATTAAACATTTAATTGAATACAAACCATAAGGGTAGGTTTGAGCTATTTTTCTTTTAACATTTCAAGAAGTTGTTGGAATCTACTTGTTTACATTATGCTCTTTGGTACCAACCCACAATCTAATTTTACATATTTAATTTAATCATTTACTTTTTAACAATTGTAATATTATATTTTTATGATAGTATTTTTTGTTATAAATCTAATGATGGTTATTTTATATAACAACGTTGTATATATTGAAAAATTTATAAAATTAAACTATAAAATTTCCAAAGACGACAATCACATGTGATTAAGTACAAAACAATGTCATTTCACTAAATCACCTTGATGTCCTTGACTATACACTGGTTTGCCGCTCATGTGGACGGGAATTCTAGAAACCTTATCATTATAATAACTTACCTACCTTTATGTTTTTACCTACCTTTTTTTTACCCAAAAATATACTTGTAGAAGGCTCTTTAGGATCGTTCTTTTTAAGTTAATAATAATGGTATGTAGAAGTGAAAAAGTAGGATAGGTAAAATATTACTAATTAATGAACTTACAGTGTAAACAGAGGCAACAAGTCTAGAGTCCCAACCAAGTGCCCAAGCACTCCTGTCCCTTACAGCAACAACAGACACAAC
The DNA here is from genome assembly GCA_029582165.1 of Portulaca oleracea. Classification (NCBI taxonomy): domain Eukaryota; kingdom Viridiplantae; phylum Streptophyta; class Magnoliopsida; order Caryophyllales; family Portulacaceae; genus Portulaca; species Portulaca oleracea. The sequence goes on along the minus strand of CM055873.1, from coordinate 5,359,928 downwards.
TCCACCTTCTAATGCTCCCATGAAGCACACCCATGCTGTGAGTGACAACTCTGCTGGGTACTCCCTCAATGTAAACAACTGCAAACCAAATAAATAACAATAAGTAAATGAACAAACATAGGTATTAGAAAATATATATAGGTTAAACTTTTGATTGAGATGGTTCTATACACGCGTTATTAGGTTAAGCTATACTATATAAAAGTCAGATTCAAACATCAATAGTGCTATGTTTGTTTGCGCGAGCTTAAAGGCCCCATACACAAATGCCCTTTGAACATAAAGCATAAAGTGTGCAAATAAAATAAGGGTTGTTGAGCTGACTCTGATACGAAATGTACCATCTTAACCAAAACGTTAAACTGATAGTAGAAGACCAAATGATGGTTATATACAAACAAAATAAGGGTTGTTGAGCTGACTCTGATACTAACTGTACCTGTTGGGATTTACCCATGAGTAAAAATGTCACACATCGGAAAAGTAAAAAATAGAAAGGACATGGTATATAATTTAAGTGGGCAACTCCTATTAATACCAATTGGTTTTAAAATGGAACCTCACTTAACTTGTGTATCATGGGTTTTGGTTGAAGTGGGCTCTCGCTTAACTCCTATTATAGGACATGAGGACTTACTTGGAGGATGAAGAAGCTGGACCAGCCAAGGCAGCTACCGATGAGGAAAATGGCACCAAGGACCCAATGTTGTCCACTGGTATGTGTGGCGGCATTGGCATGGTGGTCAACCCCATGGGTGCCAAAAAGGTTAACAATAGGTCCTCTATACATAGTCATCACCATGGCTCCTGATACTGTCACTATTGTTCCTATTATCTTTGCTTGGCTTGATATCTTCTTTATCTTCACTTTCTCTAACCTAATAATCAAACAATCCCAAAAAAGACATAATAGTAGTTATAATTATATATTAGAAGAGACAAAAATCCTATGAAATTACATCTAAACAAACAAAAATATTTGTATGGGTAAATTATATATCAAAATCTAAATATACAAACGGAATCTATACTGAAGGTGATGATGATGGTAACCATATAAGAAGATATAAGTAAAATATATACATGCATTCATATATTTGAATTGTCCTATTTGACATTTTTTCGTGTGAGATGGTGTTACACTAAATTATTTTAAGACCTTTTCAAAAATTATTTATTTTCTTTTTCAATTTGTAATGGTAGCTACTAAGTATTAAATATGCATGTGAGATAATCTTATAATAATTAACCATAAGACTATCTCAAATAAGATTTAATTACTAGCCTTTTTTTTCCGGCAGTTGTTGTAGCCTTGTACCGGTTAATGTTGGTTGTGTATCAATTGATGTATATACTTTTTCTAGAACTCGGGTAAATAATGTATCCCAATTGTTATATCTATTAATTATATATATTTTTTTTATTTTTATAAATTTAAAAGATTATGAATAAAATATATTTAAACAATTTATGTATATATAGGACTACATATACAAAATTCTGACACGCATAATATTTCTTTTTCAAATTAAATGTATAATGATTTAATACTAAAGCAAGACATTTGAGAAATATTTTATGGATTAAAATTAAATATACTTTTCCATTTGAAAACAAAAATACCTTAAGGCTGTGTTCTTTTATACGGTTGACTGCGGTATGATGCAGTGCGATGTGGTGAAATTTGGTGGGTATGAAAAAATTGTGGTGAATTATAATAAGTTGTGGTGGGTTTTTTTTTAAAAAAAATTTAATAATAGTAAATTATGTTGGTAAATGTGAAAAATTTGATTGCGGTGGGTTGTGGTAAATTATGGTGGATTAATATGTTGTGGTAGGTTGTGACAAGGTGCGATGTGTTATGGCACTGCAACCAGTCAGTCATATAAAAGAACAAGCCTTTAAGTTAACAGGAAAAAAAATCATAAGAATTATTGGAGATATGGATATGGATTGAAAGGTTATCTTCCTTTTTCTTGCGTTAACTTTAGTAGCTGAAATTCAAAAAAACAAAAAGATATGATATTGGTGTCTCCAGGGGAAAAGTATTAGTGGTGGATTGTGGTATTTAGGATATGCATTTACGTCATGATATTATAATTGATGCTGCATCATTCGCACTACTGCGATATCAGCTATTACTTTTATAGATCCTGCTTTTATTGTCTTTATTTATTTGCTATTCATATAATAATGATTGCCACTCTTCATTTAATTATTGATATTGATTAACTAAACATACATCCTATCTAAATCATTGTCATAAAATTAATTAACAAGAGTAATATAATTAAGTTCCCCATCTCTGGGAGCTTGTCTTTTATTTATCATTTTTATGTTTTGAATACCTTGTATGACCCCGTGCTTTTATACAGCTGGTTGCGATTGGTCGCGGTACGGAGGGGAAGAAATGTGGTGGATTGTGGTGAGTTGGGAAAAGTTATGGTGGATTGTGGTGGGTTGGGGAAATGATGGGTTGTGATTTAAATATATAATGGTAAATGGGTTGACAAATTTAACTTTTAATGAAATGATAAATTAAAATTAAAAAATAGATTGTGGTGGATTATGGTAGATTGTGGTGGATTGTGGTGGGTTGTGATAGAACATGGAAAGTTGTGGCACGGTGTGGAACCGCAACCAACCAGTCGAATAAAAGAATAGGGCCTTGTGTTAACAAAATATTGAGACTCATTTTGGTAATTAAGGATGGCTTATTTTCTCTGGAATTAACGGTCATACGGTGTATGTAAGTTTTTATAAATCATTGACATCTTGATTCAAGATGTTTGTGATTAATATTGTATTACGTTTAATTAAATTATTCTGAAATTTATATTTATAAATATTTAAACCGTTAAAAAATTATGTTTCATTAATTTAGGGTTGTTAGCACTCATAAATTATACAACATTTATTTCTATATTGTATTATTCATATTAATTACATGCAAAATATGTATTTTCATAAGCTTATTTGGCAGAAGTTTGCAAATTTTGACTGATAATTTATCTAAGTATACATTGAGTTTTATATAAAATTTTGAAAATTAAATTTTAGCAACTTGAACTATAAGTATTGGAACAATAATAAATCGAATTTTAGAAATGTATTAGAGCCATATGAATGAATTATTGGACTCTTGGATTTGAATGTACCACCTATGATTTGCTAAAATTATCATCTATTAGATTTATAGTAAAAGAACCTCATAAAAATACAACTTTATTTAATTTTTATAAAAATATATTGATAAAAAATTATAATTAAAGAGTTATATTGAAGATGACAATATTTTGTCAATTTAATTAACGATTTCCCTTATATGGGAAAAGGAATGTACAAAATAACCCTATATCTCACTTCACTAGAGTCTACAAAATGAAGTCTAGCTAGAGAAGCATTAAAAAAATAAAAATGTTACTTTCACTCTCTTTTTTTCAGAATTATTAAGGGTGATGCTCTTTCTTAGATCATTATCCGCCATATTTTGTACCCATAATTTGTACCTTTACGTTGAAGTTTTTTGTAATGTACACGTATCTTAAAGTTGGATAGAAGTAATGGAACGAGATAATGATCGAATAATGTCGAAGGACCATGATAACCATCTTGACTTAAGATGATTTTTAACCATCTTAAATTATTCATATTTCACATTTTTGTAAGTTTTTATTAATATTTTCTTTAATAATTATATATATTTATCAATTATAATAATATAATACTTATTAGCTAGGCAAAATGTAGAAAATCGACATTTTATATATAGGTTTATATTTATGAAATAAATATAAATAAATAATTATTTTTATATAGTTTATAAATTGTAGTAACCCTGAAAATAATGAAACATAAATTTAGAATGATTTAAATACACTTACATTTCACTTTATTAATGATTTTGAAGAAATGCAAGATGGTTAAGAGTCATCTTATGTCAAGATGTTTATCATTTTCGAAGAAAATAAAAGTAAAGTCCAACTTGAAAGCTCTTCAACAATAACTGGCTTGGCTTTTCTAAGTAATAATACATGTAAATGTTTGCTAATAATCATATCGCTTTCCTAAACTTGTAACCATTCTAAAATAAGAAATCATAATATTTTATGTATAAAAAATTCTTAATCACATGATGAATTGCACAATGAGTTCAATCCTAACAAAATTCAATGATAAGTACTCAAGTAGTTATTTGTTTACCTGAAAATTGTTGCCATAATAAAGGTAATTGCAGGAAGAACGTTGACACAAGCCATGGTGAAGGTGGCAGAAGTATATTGCAATGCGACATAGTATAAGTTTTGATCCAACACCGGCCTAATATTCAAATCCAATCATATAAAATCAATATGATTATTTTTACATGCATGTAAATATAAGTAAAATTACCGTAAAAAAACGAATACAAGGCGTTTGCGGGGAGATCTTACTCGAGAAATCCAAGAACCATTATTTTCCAAAAGACTGAGAGGGTCATCTTTGGCCTTGTTTTTCTGTTTACAAAGGCGCCAATGAATTGCATATTAGAATATCAAGACACGAAGTTAAAAAGAATTGGGCAAGAAACATCTTAACCAAAAGCATAATTAAAATGATTATTGTTGAAGACTCACAAATAATATTTTAATATATTAACACATCTCATTACACGAATGCTCTTTGAGTTTGAAGCGTGTGTGCTATAACGAGTCTCTTAACCTTATACAACTAAATATACAACTTCTACCTTTTGAACTTAGAGACATCCCGTCAAAAGACTGATATAAAGGAGTCATCTCAATTAAAATAGTTCTTGTACATATTTGAGCTAGCTAACTAGCTAGGAAAACAAATTAACATTATGAGTACGGTAACAATAATCTATTAAATATATTAAAACAAAACAAAACAAATAAAAAATCGTCATGTGTCACGCATATAAAAAAAGAAAATTTTATTAAAAATTCAATTATTATACATCATTATTGTTCGATAATTATAGCTCCCATTAGTTTTTTTCCTTTTCAAAAGGGAAATAAACTTAAAATAAAAAAAACAAAAATCGAGCAATAAGGCAAATTAACTCATGCATCGCATGAATCCAAACATTAGTTATAATAATAATAATATATAAACAGACGGTTATCTACTTTCACATTTCCTTTTACGACAATAGAGCCATAAAAAGAACATTAGATAAGTAATACTTCTTTTTTTCTAGAGTACATATTGGTCACTAGGAAATTCATGCAGTCATCTTTGAAAAAACGGAAGCAATATTTACTATATAAAATAAAATCAGTCTCATATATGAGCTATAACCATTAGATTTATACTTAAAAAAACACTTTTATAAAAATAATAACATACATTATATTTTTTCGAAAATATATTGATAAAAAAATAGTTGGTGTAGGGGAAGAGAGCAATTCATATTACATGCATGTGAAGCATCTAATTGGATAAGTATGAATGAACAATTATACTATAGAGAGTGAATAACGGGTAGATATAAGTTAACAATTATACTATTGAAAGTGAACAATGATCATATTTAAAGCACATGCTCCAGGAGCATTAAATAAATTATATGGAAGAGAGTTTACCTTTCAAAAATAAGGGCAAATGGGGCAACACAAAGAGTGGCAAAGATGTGACGATAAACAGAGAGGATGAAATGATTCATGCCATCTTTCAAACAAACAGCAGCAATAATACTCATCCCAGCATACCCAAATTGCAGTGATACTATTGCTATGAATGGCTTTGCTTTGTCTAACACTAACTTCAATTTCCCCATTTTAATTAATTCTCTCTATATATAATAATTAACTAAATAATTAGTTAATTAATCACCACTTCAAATCACCCTCAACTTAATCACTTAATTAACTAACCTCCTCTCTCTCTCTTAATCTCTGGATTTCTTTGTTATGGAATGAGAAGGGAGAAAGGGTAGACAGGTTCTTATAGGCAAGAAAAAGTGGACACCATGCATATACGAGGAGAGTCGAAGCCTTCAGCAACCATTATTATTACATCACCCTGTCCCCACTTTACATTATTATTCATCCATAATGCAAAAACGAAAAAAAAAAACTACTTTTTATCTTAAATTTGCATGGATATATTACTTTGATTTTTTGGGTTGAATGGATAAGTTGGTAATCCACCACTTGAGCAAAGATGGACCAAATAATGGACAAATCAACTTGGTATATATCTTCAACCATTGGGGGGGAACAATTAGCCTATAACATTAGAGCATTATGATGTATATGGGTGCCTCGAAAATTGTGTTATGCATTATTGCTTAATGTGTTGGCTATGCATATATACTATGAAAACAACATAGAAATGGCCTTGCTACTTGCTAGGTTTGAATCCCGTCTACATCAAACCTTACTCTTCATTATATTTGCATGAGTTTGATTTATGTGGGATGTTTTCTTGCGTCCAATTTCTATCAGCTTTGTTGGATGTACATATGGGTTAATTACATTTACCCTATCCGACTTATGTGGTAATAACTTTTGCACACCCGACATTTGAAAAATAATTTTCACCCTACCTGACATTTAAGTGGTCATAAATTTAAAGCCCCTCAGTTATGTTTTAATTGATTTTTTATTGACTTTTCCGGTGAACTGTAAAAAAAATAAATATGAAGTGACCTTTATACCTTGTTATTATTTCTTTTGACTTTCAATTAAATGTGAAATGACTTTTGTACCCTTAGTATTAATTGTTATGGCATTTTAAACCCAACCACTCCACTCATTCCTCTCCCCGGTACCCCATCCCATGCAGAAAATGAAAACCAAACCCCTCCCAAACCACCATGTCTGTCTTCTACTCTCCAACATAGTCTTTTCCTTCTCAAATTAAAGGGCCGCATCGTAATTTCACATAGTGATATAGGGGTATTATTGTATTTTTCCATTTCCGATGACAAGTTACCAGATTCTAACACTAAAGATCACTTTCACTAAATGTCAAGTAGGGTGAAAATTATTTCCCAAATGTTTGGTGTGCAAAAATTATTACCGCATATGTCAGGTAGGGTAAATGTAATTAACTCTACATATATATGTTAGGGAGATTCAAGGCGGCAGTTCACTTCAATTAAGTCCTATTGTACACAAGATAAGTGAGATTTCATCTTAAAATCAATTGGTGTTAAGAGAAGTGACCCACTTGACTTATATATCATATCATATCCTTTCCCTTTGTTTTTTCAATGTACGACATTTTACTCATGGGTGAATCCCAACAATCTCCCCCTTCGCACATGAGTTTCTCCCCCTTGAGCGGAAGCCACTTTTTTGCCAAGATTTCGAGTCACTATCAAGAGCCCATTATAACCGCACCTTACTCTATAGAGTCGCACCCTACTCCATCTGAGTCTCATGTCACTACTCTGTCTCAAGAGCCCCAACTGCACCTCGCACCCTACTCCACCTGAGTCTCATGTCATCACTCTGCACCTTTAGGAGACCCAACCACGCGCGCACTATAGTGCTTGCTCCTATCCGTGGTGATTTTTACGGGACCACCTTCCCACATCTTGCGCCTAGTCGAACGAACTGTTGGCTCTGATACTACTTGAAAGAACCCTTGAACGGGGTTGATTGAGGTGGTTGGCTAAAATTAAGTCAAGGCTACAAAACTTAACACACAAATCACTCAATGTCCTTGGCATAGTCAAGGATAAGGGATAGAAGCGAAATGTAGATAACAAAAATAAAAGAAGATAATACACGAGATTTTAGTCGATGTTCACCCTTCCAAATAGGGCTACGTCATCGGACCTAAACTTCTCTTCACTTAAGCTTTCAAACCACTTCACTTCTTGTTTACTTAAGAAGTACGACTAGATCCTCAATCTCGGCTCTCTTGAGTACCGCCAAGGCAAGCTTCAAAAACTCAATCAAGAAGCTAGGCACATCTTTCTTAATCTACAACTCAATCAAGGCAACGTCCTTGATCTACAACTCACTATGCATTAACAATACTTACTACCCAAGTGAGTTTCCCAACTCACCAAATTACAAGTCCTATTACAAGATTTATACTTAGCTACCCAATCTCATGTATTATTGTCTATTTAGTTATCAATAGTATTATTAATTATTAAACTTATATATATATATATATATATATATATAAATTAAAATCAAGATAAAATAGTTCATTTAAAAAAAGTATATTTTAAAAAAAATTAATTTCAAGAAAGGGTTATTAATATGGTTGGAGGGATTCAGAGGGTAAATGCTTGCTGATTGCACTATGCTTTTTCCCGGATCTGCTAGAAAGATTCACGTATAGAACTTTTACAAGCATTTCGTGGACAAATCGAGTAATACCTTTTCTCAAAACCCAAGATGAAAAAAGAAAAAGCGGTCCAAAATTATCAAATAAATATGTGTGAAAATGCTTGCACGTTTATAGTGCAATTGTTATGTGACATGCATTCAGAGGGTAAATGTTTGCGTGTTACATTTTATAACAAAATCCATCATCATTTACTATTAGCCATGTCTCATTATATTTGTTATCCTAATTTTTAATTTGAGAAAACTATTACTATTTTTAAATTTAGGTGAAAAGTTTGTACTTCACCTAAACTACCCCAATATTTATTGTAGGTTAATAGTGGTTGGAATTGATCGTAAAATGTCAAATATAACTAAGAACAAAAAAGAATTACAGTTCTTGAAACTATAAAAGTAACAAACAAATCGAGAAAAAAATAGTTAATTATTATGACAACATTTTGGGATTGAACTATGTATAAATTAGTAATATTATTGGAAAAGTTATTGATATTTTTTTAAACTTAATTATAAATTTTTTCATAAAATTTGTCACATGAAAATTGATTTATATTCTTATCATACGGTACACCTAGATTTAGGTAGTAGGCCACTGCACTTTGACATAAGATGTAATTTGGGGTTTACAATGAGTTGAAGATAATAAGTTCTTTTTGAGAGAGTAAAATTTGATTTTGTTTCATTATTTCAGTCTAAAAGAATTGGAGGACCTTTTGGCTTTGGGTGTATCCGTCCGCATTGTAGGAATTTTTTCTACTCCCTTTTCTTTTTCTTTCCTCAATTCCTCCATTTTCCCAAATGGGAAAACCTCTCCATCCCTAATGGAACATATCATTTTCATGGAAGGGGGCACAAACAACAATCCTTTTAAGGTGTGTTTGGTAGGAACTCCAAGGAAATTTTTCCCGGAAAAAATTTTTCTGGAAAAAGGTTTCTCTTAGCCACCTAAAGGAAATTTTCTCTAGGAAAATGTAGGAAATGACGGTTCCATCGTAAAATTTTCCCAAGGTCAACCTATATCCAAACATGAAAAAATAAGTCAACTCGGTGAAATTGACCATTTTCCTAGAGTTTTTGACCAATCAAATGAACCATTAGGAAAAATAAATTTTGAGCGTGCTTGTGGGATTTTAAATATAGACAATTTTTTGCCGTGAACTGAAATTCATGGAGATTGAGAGGTTTTAGGCTTAATGATTTAGGGTTTTTAATTTTCAACAAACCAATTAGAAATAAGTGGACAAGTTTTTTATATCATACATTTTCACTATTGTAAACATAATTTCAAGTAAATAGTAATGCAATTCATTTTTAGTCTTTTTTTAATGAAATGAAATGGATAAAATTAATTTCAGGAGCGAGATTCATTACAAAAAGATGGAACTATCATCGCTCTTGCCTTTTCTTAATCTCTTTTTGCTTTTTTAACATTTTCCCACCTATAATAATAATAATAATAATAATAATAATAATAATAATAATAATAATAATAATAATAATGATAATAATAATAATAATAATAATAATAATAATAATAATAATTAATATTATTATTATTGTGGAGGAAACTATTACTATTACTATATTATCATTATTATAGTTTTTATATTTTATTATTATTAATATTGGATAGAAAAATATAAGGAACAATTAAACCATAACTATCTTGGGTTTTAATTGCCTAACAGATGTACTTACTGAGTACGGCCCAGCCCAATTAAATTTTAGAGGAGAAGCTGCCACGTCTACTGCTCCCTCATATTAAAGTAAATGACGAACATATTGTATTGATTGGTGAAACGAGTTAGTTTTTATTTTCTTTAAGCAAAATAATAAAAAAACAGGTGGCATTTATAATGAAAATTGTTCAAGAATAATTGTAAATCTAAAATAAGCGTATGAAATTCAATTTTCGGATAACTAATATTAATTTTACTCACATTCGGCTCCAAAATTATGACAATCTCGCGACATAAATTTGCAATGAAAAAGCTCTCGTAAAAAAGGATTATACAAACTGAAATTAACCTTCATCTAATATAGTAGATTATACAAACTGAAAAAGCTCTCGTAAAAAAGGATTTTCGGATACTAATATACTGAACTTTTGGGGTATCAGACAATAACGCACTGAACTTTGACATTGGAAAATAATGCACTGAACTTTGATGGGTGTTGGATAATAATGCACTCGAAACAATTCCAACGGTGACTGACTTAGTGACGATCTTACGTGGCAGACCGAGAAGATGAATAGGCTAAATAATATCTAAATTTATGACATGTCAGCTAATTTACACAAACAAATATGATTTTATACAATTACAACAACAATTTCTCGGCGGAAACACGTTTAAACAAATGTGATTTTATGTTTTTTTTACTCTTTTCAAAGTTGATTTTCTTTGCTTATGTGTGGATTAACTGACATGTCATAAATTTAAATATTTTTAGATCAATTCATCTTCTGTACGTGCTACGTACGGTTGCCACCAAGTCAGTCTCTACCAAAATTGTTCTGACTGCATTATTGTTCAACGCCCCCAAAGTACATACAGTGTATTATTGTTCAATGTCAAAGTTCAGTGCATTATTATCCGATACCCAAAAAATTCAGTATATTAACATCAAACCCCCCGGTAAAATAAGACTAGAATCTCATACAAGGATTCAAAATTCTTACATATAAAGACAAATTTTGTTAATCCATAAACTAAAATTAAACTATCCATTGACATATGAACCAACCCTAAACCCTAAACATACCCTAGTGGAAGTATCGATCGTATGGACACTTGCATTGATATGATAATAGGAAATTTATTCTTCTACTAGAATTTATATTCTTATGACCAAAATATTCCAAAACTAGAAAAAAATCATTATTTTTCTGTTACATGTTTTTTTCTTTTTTCAATTAAATATTTCACTACTAAAATAATGAAAATTTTATTCAACAATTATTCAATATATATAGGATTAGTGTATGTTAATATACTGAACTTTTAGGTATTGCATAATAATACATTGAATTTTAACCTCGGACAATAATACATTGTACTTTAGGGGGTGTTGGACAATAATGCACCCAGAATGATTCCTACGGTGGCTGACTCGGTGGTGATCCTACGTGGTAGACAGACCATGTAGGATTGTCACCGAGTCAGCCACCGCTGGAATTGTTCTGGGTGCATTATTGTCCAACATCCCCCGAAATACAGCGTATTATTGTCTAAGGTCAAAGTTCAGTATATTATTATCAAATACTCCAAAAGTTTAGTATATTAACATCTAAAAACACACATATATATATATATATATATATATATATATATATATATATATATATATATGTCCCTTAATATGAAGAAGCCACACTTACTTCTTTGTTAACGGTTAACTTTATTTCTCCATGATTTGCAAGTTAAAACGCCCTCCCTTGGATCATTCAAACCAATTAGTATACCTCAGAAATAGATGATTCAAACTTACCATTGTCAAAAAAGTTATTGTATATCTAAGTAAGAAGAAAATACATTGGAAAAGATGGGAGTTTATTTAAGTCAAAATTCTTAAGAGATATTTTTGTTAAAAACAAAAATAAGGTGACATACAAATACTTAGATAGCTCTTCTCTTAATAGGTCCACCTAAGATATCCTCATAAATATTACAAAGACTATTACAAGGTATATGATGTTGGAAATAATTGAATCAAGGCTGCTGGTTTCAGAATCACAAAAAACTGAGTCGTTGATAAACCACTGCCTTGAAAGCGATTACGGCACGACCTAGGTGACAATCGATATTGCCGATCACTCCCCAAGGTTAACTCAGCTAATTCTTAGACTTGTGCACTCAAGGCTAAGAACTTGGAGTATGTAAAAACTGATTGCCCAGAAAATATTAATGGAAGAGGATGTAGAAGATGAAAAGGAGAAGATGATTGTTGGTGTGTGGATTGCAGCCATGGAGGAGCTTCATTTATAGGCTTAGAAGCCTACCGTTGGCTGGACATATCCTACCGTTGCCAACGGCTATACTGCCGTTTCTCCAACGGGCAAAATGGCCGTTGGGCAACGGCTAGTTCTCACCCGGGCTGGCTATAAAAAGAACCACGCCCGCGTCCTGCGACCGCGACCGGCCGGACGGGCGGGCGGCGGCGGCGGCGCGCGCGCGCGTGTGGAGTCCCAAGCCATACCTTCCTCCATAAAACACCCCTTTACACTTATTTAATACTACTAAGTGTGGTGGGATATATAAACCACTTTCAACTTGATTTCTCTACCAATGTGGGACAAAAAGCCTTGTTGCCATTACCAAATTGTAACTTCAATTGCAACAATCCCCCACTAATGGCATACAAGGAAAGCAGAAAGAACAAGAAAGAAAGTCTGGGCAAAAATGGGTTAGATACTTAGGCATCAATATCATAAGATTGAATTGACACATTAGTGATGTAAGGCAACAATCAATAATCTAACAAGTGGACTATGCCTTGAACTTGAAAGATTGTGATTTGATCGAGACCCCCACAACACATATCAACCCTGTAGAAATTACATACTCCGCGATAACACAATTACGCTTTTATGGCCATGCGTATGCCTTGGGTTTCATAAGTGCTCTAGAGAGATAGTCTTATTCTCCCATAGAAGGCGGCCAAACCTTCACATTTATATAGGTAATTCCATCAAGTCTATCTCAATACAGACCACCAAAAATTATGGCTATGGAATTATTAAGAGCAAATAGCTCATCCGTACATCATGCAGTCGGTGAATCCATCAGTGCATATCACAAGCACCCCCCAAAACGGGCGTAGATTCATTAAGAGTAAAACTCAACCTCAAACACTACCTAGCACCATAGGGATAGGAATGTAGTGCATCTCGAAGATTAGTATGGTTTCGTTTGACCACAAACGGGTGTCCACCATACTTCTTCAAGCCATAGGCTTAAGCCCTATCCCCCTCGATGCTTCTAATACAACTCGTCTTGTCAATCCTTTAGTGAAAGGATCCGCCAAATTCTTTTCGGATCTCACATACAACAAGGATATGACACTATGTTTCAGCAACTGTTTCACTGCACTGTGTCTGATACGGATATGTCTCCTTTTTCCGTTGTAGACACTGTTGTGAGCCACGCCAATTGCTGCCTGCGAGTCGCAATGTATAGAGACAGGTGTCACTTGATTTTCCCATAGAGGCACATCAGCTAATAAGCTTCTGAGCCACTCTGCTTCTTGACCTGCTAACTCAAGAGCAATAAATTCAGATTCCATGGTGGAGCGGGCTATGCAAGTCTGTTTTGCAGACTTCCATGAAATAGCCCCTCCACTTAAAGTAAACACATAACCATTAGTAGAGCTAACTTCATCGTTATCAGAAATCCAGTTTGCATCGCAATAACCTTCTACAACAGCAGGAAATTTGTTAAAATGCAAACACCAATCCATTGTACCTCTAAGGTACTTAAGTAAACGATAAAGTGCATTCCAATGTTCTTGACTAGGGTTATGAGTATACCGACTCAATCTACTCACTGCATAAGCAATGTCAGGACGAGTAAAGTTCATTAAGAACATTACACTTCCTATAATCTTGGCATACTCAGTTTGTGACACACCAATGCCGTTGTTTTTCTTTAAGCAAAGGCTGGGATCATAGGGAGTTCTAACAGGCGTCACATCAAAGTGGTTAAATTTCTTTAACACTTTCTCAATGTAATGTGACTGACATAATGCAAAACCAGTGTTTGTTTTGCATATTTTAATTCCCAAGATCACATCAGCTTCACCCATATCTTTCATTTCAAATAAAGAAGACAACAACTTCTTAGTGTCACTAACTACAAGCAAGTTTGTGCCAAAGATCAACATGTCATCAACATACAGACATATGAGCACACAATCTGATCCTATCAGTTTTGAATAAACACAGGAATCAAAAAAATTTGCAGTAAACCCATTTTCTACAAGGGAACTGTCAAATTTCTCATACCATTGCTTAGGTGCTTGCTTTAGACCATAAAGGGACTTTCTTAATTTGCACACCTTATCTTCCTGACCTAGAATCTCACAACCCTCAGGTTGGGTCATATAGATTTCTTCTTCTAAGTCACCATTGAGGAAAGCTGTCTTAACATCCATCTGATGCACAACAAGATCAAAGATGGCTGCCAAGGCAATTAGAGTCCTAATGGTGCTTATTTTTGTTACCGGAGAATAGGTGTCAAAGTAATCTATTCTCTTCTTTTGATCAAAGCCTCTAATGACTAGTCTAGCCTTATATTTGTCAACTGAGCCGTCAGACTTTAATTTCTTCTTAAAGATCCATTTGCTACTGATAGGTCTACAACCTTTGGGTAAGTCAGTTAATTCCCAAGTCTTATTAGACTCAAGGGAATCTATTTCACACTTAATGGCTTCTCTCCAAAAAGTTGCATCAATAGACCTAACTGCCTCAGTGTAGGTTTTTGGATCTTCCTCAATTAAGAATACAGATGCGACTTCATCAGTCAGGATATCTATTTCATGTTTGTCAATCACTTCTACTAGACAAGAAGTGATAAAGTCTGGACCAAAGTCAGTTGCAATTCTTTGCCTCTTACTCCTTCTAGGTTCTATTGTCACACCTCTATCATCAGAACTAGAAGTAGGCAAACTAACATTTTCAGGCACAGAACTAGGCACATTATCAGATGCACAGAACTAGGCACATTATCAGATACCACTTTAGGCACATTTTTCTTCAATGGAAAAATAAGCTCAAAAAACTCAGCATCTCTATATTCAGAAATGGAGTAATCACTTAAAGACATAAATCTATAAGCAGCACTGTTTTGAGCATAACCAATGAAGACAGCATCAAAGGTTTTAGGACCTATGTTTGTGCGTTTTTGGCCGGGTAAGGCTACCTTGGCCAAACACCCCCACACTTTCAAGTATTTCAAGTTTGGGGCGTATCCTTTCCAGAGTTCATACGGAGTTTGATCTAATTTCTTATGGGGAACTCTATTCAAAATAAAACAAGCAGTTAAAACAGCTTCCCCCCACATATTATCAGATAGACCAGAACTCACAAGCATGACATTCATCATTTCGTTAAGGGTACGGTTTTTCCGTTCCGCTATGCCATTCTGTTGAGGTGTGTAAGGGGCAGTGGTCTCATGTACGATTCCGTTTTTCTAAAGAAAAGATGCTAAAGAGCTTGAATCATATTCACCACCCCTATCAGATCTAAGCCTCTTGATTTTTCTATCTAACTGATTCTCAACTTTTGCCTTATACTTTAAGAACATTTCTTCAGCCTCATCTTTAGACTTAAGGAGATAGACTTTGGTATATCTAGAGTAGTTATCTACAAAAGTGATATACCACTTCTTTCCTCCTTTACTCATTGTGTTCTTAAAGTATGCTAAGTCTGAATGGATAAGTTCAAGCAACTGTGTAGACCTTGTCAATACTGACTTAAAGGGTTTCTTAGCAAATTTTGCTTCAACACAGATATCACACTTAGAACAATTCTCAGTGTTAATACTAGGAATTAGCCGCATGTTCTTTAGTCTGTTTAAGGAAGCATAATTTACATGTCCAAGTCTACCATGCCACAAATCGACAAACTCAGCGATATAGGCAGTAGATGAACCAGTCTTATTATTTTCGGGAGCAATATTCAAAACATACAGGCCGTTGCTACGATATCCCTTCCCTACGAATACTTCATTACGAAGTATGACAATTTTGCCAGCCTTTTGGTTTACTTCGAAACCAGCAATGTCAAGGAGGCTACTAGAAACTAGGTTTCTACGCAAGGAAGGTACATACAACACATTGAGTAAACATAATGATTTTCCAGAAGTAAACTTAAGGAGAACTTTTCCTTTACCCAATACCGCTGCAGTGGTAGCGTTGCCTATGAAGACTTTCTCCCCATCAGGAACTTCCTCAAAGTCATGCATCAGTTCCTTGTTGGTGCAGAAATGTCTGGTCGCTCCATTGTCCAGGATCCATTCTGTGTTATTGGTGACGAGGTTTGCTTCATTAGCCATCGCATTGCAGAATACTTGAGTCTTGATCAGTTGGTCCGATTCCTTTTGCATTCATGCGGGGAGGACCCTTGCGCTGGTTGCATGGATATGCCTTGTGGCGGTTTTCATGAGATGTAGCAGTGGACCTTCCCCTTCTCCTTCTAGATTTTACTGTTAGGTCCGTTCCACTGCTTAGATTTCTGATCCCTCTTATTCTTTCCTTTGAACCTGTCTTTGTTTGAAGGACCAACAGATTCAACAAGGTTAGCCTTAGCATAATTCAGAGAGGGAGAAGACATCTTATCTTTTAAACGATTAGCCTCCTCGGTTCTCATGTGGCTAATCAGCTCTCGAAGAGACATGTCCTTCTTCTTGTGCTTTAAGTGGTTCCTGTAGTCCTTCCAGGATGGTGGGAATTTTCCAAGCAACACATTTGCTTGAAGAATCTCGCACATTTTCATTCCTTCATTCAGCACTTCTGCACATAGGTTCTCATAAGTGTGAACCTGCTCCAATATTGGTTGGTCGTTGATGATTTTGAACTCCATCCACCTGTCGACCACGTACTTCTTCTTTCCAGCATCTTCGGCACCATACTTGATTTTCAGACTTTCCCAAATTTCTTTGGCTGTACTGAAAGTGACATACAAATCAAACAATGGATTTGTCATGCTGGTGAGAATGTAATTTCGAGCCATCTTGTTATCTTTCTCCAGTTTCCTCTTGGCAATTTCATCGAGAGGTATGAGTGGAGTTGTTGGCGCAGTAGGCGATCTCTCGGGATCATACTGCGGCGGTGGAGCATTTGGATCGTTGAGATGTGGAGATGATAGTACATAATCAATCTCCATTTGCTCCAGACATAAAAACAATTTTTGAGACCAACGTTTGTAATTGGTCCCATCGAGAGGCTCGACTTTGTAGGTTTCAGTGAGAGATTTTTGTGGAGCAGCCATTGACAATATTCGCTTTCAAATTGTTGGAAATAATTGAATCAAGGCTGCTGGTTTCGGAATCACAAAAAACTGAGTCGTGGATAAACCACTGCCTTGAAAGCGGTTACGGCACGACCTAGGTGACAATCGATATTGCCGATCACTCCCCAAGGTTAACTTAGCTAATTCTTAGACTTGTGCACTCAAGGCTAAGAACTTGGAGTATGTAAAAACTGATTGCCCAGAAAATATTAATGGAAGAGGATGTAGAAGATGAAAAGGAGAAGATGATTGTTGGTGTGTGGATTGCAGCCATGGAGGAGCTTCATTTATAGGCTTAGAAGCCTACCGTTGGCTGGGCATATCCTACCGTTGCTAACGGCTATTTAGCCGTTGGGACAACGGCTATACTGCCGTTTCTCCAACGGGC
This sequence comes from Portulaca oleracea, assembly GCA_029582165.1. NCBI lineage: Eukaryota > Viridiplantae > Streptophyta > Magnoliopsida > Caryophyllales > Portulacaceae > Portulaca > Portulaca oleracea. The sequence goes on along the minus strand of CM055873.1, from coordinate 5,342,212 downwards.
AAAATGGCCGTTGGGAAACGGCTAGTTCTCACCCGGGCTGGCTATAAAAAGAACCATGACCCGCGTCCTGGGACCGGATGGACGGGCGGGCGGCGTCAGCGGCGCGCGCGCGCGTGTGGAGTCCCAAGCCATACCTTCCTCCATAAAACACCCTTTTACACTTATTTAATACTACTAAGTGTGGTGGGATATATAAACCACTTTCAACTTGATTTCTCTACCAATGTGGGACAAAAAGCCTTGTTGTCATTACCAAATTGTAACTTCAATTGCAACATATGATACCAAACTACGAACAAACGAATTGTCTAACCATATTTTGACAGTCAATCCACTCATATTTGGAAACAATCGTGTTTTTTTCGTCTCTCTTGTTCTCACTCTGACTCGGTTGACTGTGTCCGCCTTTTGTTTTCTCTTGGGATTTTGTGACACTCATATTTCTTGTGGCTTGGTATATCACAATAGTAGCAAACGATTCTAGGACGAGATTTGGAACTCCCCTTGGACTTATTACATCCCTTGTTCTTTCCGCTGTTATCACTTTTGCTGCGACAATTGACAAAGTTGTCTTCTGATTGAGCCATTATGCCTCTTTCCTTTCTTCTAGATTCTTCATTTAGAAGGCTCTTATTCACAGTTTCCATTGTTAATTTTTCCTTCTGGGGTTGAATTACTAAAAGTAATTAAACACCAACTTCTCCCAACTATCCGGGAGAAGTTGGTGTTTTCTTTTGAGTTAAAGATTCAAGATGTTGCCAAAGTTTGTACATATCATCAAACCCTATCACATGCTTAAACATCTTTTTGTCGATATATTTTCGTATGGTAGCTACAACTTTACCATTTAACTTCTTCCAATCCAAAAGTTTGTACGTATCATCAAACCTCTTTTTTCATTGAATAGTCATCAGAAATTACACAATCTTGGGTATTATTTAACAAATTATTATACCCATTCTTCTTAATAAGATTGCCTAAATTTGATCTTTCTAAACATCTGAAAGCAAAATCTGCACCGGAAGAAATTATCAGAGCTCTTCTCTTTACAATCCAAGTGGCAACTGTATCTTCACTTGTAATCTCCAATAAATATATTTATGACTACCATCTAATTTCCCATATTAAGGTCATAATCTCTCATTATCTACTGGAGGAAGTGGAGTGTGATTGACTTGATCAGCAGGTTTATTGACATGAACAATAGGCAATTCATGTGCCTTGCCATTCTCATTTGTTAGGGTTCCTTCAGATGTTGATGGTAAATCCTTGCTTTTACCCCATACAACTGTGTACAGCCCTATCACTATTACCACTGCTCCTATTATACTGCATTAACCAAAAAAATTATATATATTAAATTTTCAGCAATAATATATAAAATGTTTTAATGATATGACAAGCATATCAAGAGAAATCTAACGTGGTGTATTGAAATATAATAATAAATAGTAGTAGACAATAATGCCAGAAAAGCAAATTAAAGAGAAAGGGTAGATAAAGATGTTGGCAAGGATTTAATAAAAAATGCAAAATAGAGCATATGTTATGAACAATTATGTACTCCTTTTTTCCCTTTTGATGAATCATGTATTTCCTTTTAAAATTAGTGGTGCCTTTAGTTCTTTTTTAAGAAAAAATATTTCCCAAACAATTTTTTTTTTTCTAAGAAAGTTCTTTCAGAAAAGTTTTTATAAAAAAATATATTTTACAGTGTTTGGTTTATATTTAAAATCATGGGAAAGCTTGTAGGAAAATTTATTTAAAATGTTTAAATTACCCTTATTTATTTGTTTATAAACTAAGGCTTTTATTAGAATATAACCATATAATATTATTTAGAAAAAATATTATTCAAAAACATATATAAAATACTATATCGATGACAATAAAAAATATAAAAAAACTAACTAATAATTTACAAAAATGAATGAAATATATATAATATATACCTGCCAAGGTGGAGGAGCTCATGCAAGAAAAGGGAACTCAAAGCAGCAGTGATGATCATGCAAAGAGGGCTAAACACTGTCACAAAAACTGGTCCTTTTACTCTGTTCACAAATCCTTGAATATAGTATGCTACTCCTGAGCACACCACTCCCTGCACACATATTTATGCATCCTATTTATTCAATTAAACCAATATATACCATAAATTTATCGTCTTAATATATATATAACATTGTGGTGACTATTTAAAAATACAAGGGTGACTAATATTAAAAAGATCAACCTGTAAAGAGTCCTCTCACAGTAAACTTACGTGAGACGGTTTCAAACGACAATTTGCGTTAATTAATCAGGTCTACTTAATTGATTAGTGAATATTAATATTATATTAATTAACAAAAGAAAAAGGATGTTTGAAATGATGATGCATCCATGCTATGTATTGAATTTAAGTTGATATGGGTGGCGGAGTATATGCTTTACTTTTGATGTTACTTTGCATTTTGATTGTTTTGTCCATGTAGTGGGGTGTGCTTTTGATTATATTCTTAGCTTTCTTTGACTGATTTTAGCTTAAATTTGTGCTCCCTCCATCCCTATTTTAATGTCATTTTGGGAATTGGAAGAGTATATATATATATATATATATATATATATATATATATATATATATATATATATATATATATATATATATATATATATACTTTAACTAGAAATTTTGTTAGATTAATAAAATTAGTAATTTATAAAGATAAATAGGATAAGATGGTAAAAAATATTATATTAAAATTGCAAATAATAAATATTGTAGAATATTAAAAAATAATTAGTGAAAATTAGCAACTCACAGTGTATACAGAGGCAAGAAGTCTAGAATCCCAACCAAGTGCCCAAGCACTCCTGTCCCTTACAGCAACCAGAGACACAACTCCTCCTTCCAATGTTCCCATGAAACACACCCATGCTGTGAGTGACAACTCTGCTGGGTACTCCCTCAATGTAAACAGCTGCAAAACAAATAATAAGAGTAAGTAAATCAACAATTATAGGGAGACCTGACAATTTCTGACCCGACCCAAACCCGCTCGAATTTTCTGGGTTTCGAACATGATTTTTTCAACTAAATCCGAAGTATACCGAGCCCGAAAATTAGCGGGTCAAACCCGACCCGCCCGTTTGACCCGAAAATTTAACTTTTAAAGTTGAACTTTACTAAAATTTGTTACTTTTTATTGGAATTTTTAACTATTAAACTATGAGCGCAACTTATTTATTTGTTATTTCTCTCATTTAAGTTAAAATAGTTACCATATTCTATCGTTACTAGAAGAAAATCATATTTTATTATGTATATTGTACTAAAAGTAATATTTAGAGACCATTTTTGAAAAAGAAAAAAACGGAAAAAGGTCGCAATCATACCCCGTTGGGTTGACCGGAAACCGAACTACACCGTCCGTATTTTCTCGAACCCGGAATACACCCGACCCGTATTTACTCGATCGAACCCGATATACGACCGACTCGAAACCGCCTGCCCGACCGAATTGACAGGTCTAATTATAGGTGTTAAAAAGCATAGGTGGTGTCTCTGAAAATTCAATTGTTACCAAGAGTTTGTGTTTAGGATCGCATTTAATAGTTGCGGAACCATCTCAATCAAAAGCATTGGTTTCACTTTTTTTTTTTCTCTAAATCAGGTAAATTTGTTTTGTTTACTGGGCCCTATATATCTCAGAGATAACCACCAATAAACTTAACAAGCCAGTACCAAACAATCCAGGGTAAACATATCCAATCAACTCCACAGTTTTCATCAATGGGAAATATTTTACTTCCGCCAAGACATGAACATTGGTGCGGAGATTGGAAAATGGGGTGATTGTCATTTGGCTACAACCTCAAAAAGTGTTAGGTTCGAATCTCAACAATCCTATGTTTATTTAGACAATCATAAAGGCCCCTTACGCAAATGCCCAATGAATAAAGCATAGATTGCGGAAATAAATGTGAGGGTTGTTTAGCTGAATCTAATGTCGTGTAGCACTGTCTCAACCTAAAATCTAAACTGATAGTTGAAGATTTAATAATGATAGTTATATACTTCAGTACTAAGTTTTTTATGACAATGGAGCACTATATAGGACATAGGGACTTACTTGAAGGATGAAGAAACCGGACCAGCCAAGGCAGCTGCAAAGGAGGAAACCGGCACCGAGAACCCAATGTTGACCATTGACGGCATGGTTGGGACCGTTAACGTGGTGGTCAACCCCGTGGATGCCGAAAAGGTTAACAACAGGGCCTCTGTACAGAGTCATCACCATGGCTCCTGATACTGTCACTATTGTTCCTATTATCTTTGCTTGGCTTGAAACTTTCTTAATGTTCACTTTCTCTAACCTAATAATCAATCCCCAATAAAAAAGAAACAAACCAATTAAGAATTATAAGAATAGATAATTAAATCTAGTTCCATTGCAAATTCTGGATTTGTTTGATTTAGCAAGTAATTAAGTGTACAGGAATATTTTGAAATAATTGGTTTGAGGGAGGCATGGTTAAGTTATCTTTTTCTTTGGTTTACTTTTATGGCTTAAAAATTTAAAAGTAAAGAGATTTTTGTCTCCTCAAAGGAAAATAACAGAAAAAGAAAACTGTGATTTGTGGAGACTATTATGTATGTTTTGATATATTAATGCACTGCCTAAACTAATTTCTTATATCACAAATCATTATATATGATGAGAAATTAATTATCAAAATTTTAAAAATTGACTGACGTGAATTTTAATGTGGTTAATAATACGGAATAGAGCACTCAAATATGTTTTGTTCATAATGCCCTTTAGGTAAAGTGAGGATAGATTGTAAACATTGTAGTATTTGTATTTTCCATGCATGTGTGTTTGAGCTTAGCTTTGAGCGTGTACTTGAAGCTGCAGGATTAGATATATATGTGAAGGGGTTGTTTAATAGGTTCATTTAATTGGTTGTACTTTTTTCATACTAGTCACATTATCTTTTTTCAATTATTTAAAGTTCAATCGGATTATATAAATTGTAATAAAAGTTGCATATATATAACAGTAGAAAACACCAATGAATTGGATCAGCAAAAAGTACCAAAGCAAAACAACTATCAAGATTTGTGATTCAAAATTTCAGTCTTTTTTTCTAGTCATTGCTATATGTAAAGTCTCGTTGTTAGTCACATTATCTACTTTATAGGATTTTCAACAACTAACAAAGTGTTGATTTATAAGTAATTGAGACATTTCATTTAAAGTACTTTGATTACAAATCCACCAATACTTTAAGCAAAAACTTAAAGTCGAGTTTAAAATAAGCTTTAATTTATACTCTATTCAAAAGCAATGATATCACCATCACCATTACCATTACCATCATCATCACGATTACCATCATCAATATTATTGTTATTATTATTATATCATTTGAGCATTTAAGATTATGCATGTAAGTGGCGGAAACCACTTAACTTAGGTACTTAAAGTTGGTAATGACATACTAGATTGAACAAGATTAGCACAAAAGAAAATTAATTAATTAATTAACAAGGTCCATCTTGAACACTTTAATCAATTTAGAAATCTTAAAGGGATATTCTAGTAAAATATGCACGAATGTGTCACAGTCCTAGCTCGTCCTTTTGCTGGTGTTCTAGAACCACATGATTATGGAAATTCACGAAATTAATCATAATATGATTCACATTTCACAGTGATAAAAACATTAACATATTGCCCCCACTCATGTATAAAATTCCAAAATGTCTTCCGTATGATTGGCCTTTCTTTTATTTTATGCAAAACATGAGCCCCTAAATAATCATGACTTCGGTGTATATATATATATATATATATATATATATATATATATATATATATATATATATATATATAAACACATAAAATTTATAAACCTCAAATAATCAATTCCTAATTGATGTCATTAGCAAAAGTTAATCAAGTTTACTTTAGTACTAACGACTTTCACATACCTGAAAATGGTCGCCATGATAAAAGTAATCGCCGGAAGAACATTGCTAACACCGGTTGTGAATGTGGCAGAAGTGTATTGTAATCCCATGTAATACAAATTTTGATCCAGTACAGGCCTGATAATATTTTAATGTTTAATCAAAAAAAATATACTTATAACTTATATAAGCATATCAAAAATCACTTATATAATTACATAAACAAAGAAAATCAACGATACAATCAAGTTCTTACTCAAGGAAGCCGAGCACCAATATTTTCCAAAAGACTGAGAGGGTCATCTTGGGTCTTGTTTTTCTACAAACATCAATAAAATCACGAGTTACATTATTACATTATATATATATAAATAATAATTTATTAATTAAAGGTTCGTTTGGTGTGGAGAAAAATTATTTTCTAGAAAATGTTTTTTTTCGATTTTAGGTTTTTGGCAACTAATAAATATGGAAAACCATTTTCAGCGAAAATGATTTTTCGCCCTCCCATTGTAAATTATTTTCTTAGGTTCAACACTAAGGAAATCCAATTTCCCGGTCCATATTACTCCTGTCGGTCCAAATTCTTCGCGTTCGCTCCTATCTCTACTGAAAATATTTTTAATATCTGATCAAACAGGTGAAAATTGTAACGCCCCGGCCCCTCCCCGGGCCGCGGACATTACCGATAACTGCTTCTAGGATCGCTGACTGCTCCCACAAATCACCACGAGTCACGCTGCCTGAGAAAAATTCCCAGAAGATCACCCATCCTTGGACTACTCCCAGCCAAGCACGCTTATTTGAGGAGTTCCCAACGGATGAGCTACCATAAAAGAAGGTGTACCTTGGTGATATGAGTAGTCATTTCAATCCTTTTAAACCACACTTTAACCACATATCTGGGGTGTTACAAAAATATCACTTGAAAACTTATTTTCCTAGAAAACCATTTACATAAAGAATGATTTTGACTTGCATAAACACACCATAAAAGTTAAATGGGTGAAAATATACAGCTAGCTAGGGTTGAAATACCTTTCAAAAATAAGGGCAAAGGGAGCAATAGAAAGGGTGGCAAAGACATGGCGATATACAGAGAGTATGAAATGGTTCATCCCATCTTTCAAGCAAACAGCAGTGATGATACCCATGCCTGAGTACCCAAATTGCAGTGCTATTATTGCCAAGAATGGCTTTGCATTTGCTAATCCAGACTTCATCTTCTCCATTGACATATTATCAACTAATTTCTCTAAGTATGAATCAATTGGTTTGTTTGCTTGATGAGGAGGAAGAAAAATGGGGAAGATAACAAGTGTATTTATAGATGAAGCCTAAGCAGCCATTGACATCATCATCATGTCTTTGGTAACCCTAATTAAATGCATGCATGCACTTTCACTTTCACCACTACCTCTACACTGCAATTAACAAATAAATATTGTAGATTTCATTATCTGGATTAATTAATTGATGATTGTGTTAGTAAATGTAGACCCACTCAGATTTATCCATGTGTTAATTGTGTAACAGTTTATTTGTAGCCAGATATATATTGGTTTTTCCTCTTCTTCTATCCCTATCCGATAAGTACCAGTGTTTGAATCAATAGAGAACCTTTTCTCCTGCATGAATCGATATTATTATATTCCAATTCCTTCCCGATACCTCCTAAGGAAAATCCCGAATTGGATCATCACAAATTGATGGGTTAGTGTGAATTTATCCATGCGGTTATGCACTCTTCGAATAGGAATCCATTTTAGTTTTTAATTTTTAGGTTAGTTAATTATTGTAAATCTATGTAAAAGTATATGGATAATTTACTAGATATATAAAAAAATCAATATATAAAAATTTACTTTTTGGATAGAAATTATATCTCACTGTTTGTAAAATGACTTGAAAGCTCATTTTATATTTAAAGTGCTTATTGTTCTTCCAAAGATTAGTATTTTGAACATTAGTATTTACCATTCTTAATACTATTGTCAAACATAATACAATATGAATTCAAAACAGCATTTTCTTTGATAGAAAATTTGCATATACCCATATTCAGGTTTATGATCGATGTTTATAAATTCAATAATGATGTTTTTGAGTTAATATTTACTCACACTAAGTTTTTGAACCAATTTTACTTAGCTACTTTTCTAATAAATTTAGTAACTTTTCCAGTGAGCGTGTGTTATATGATATAAAATTTGTTTGCTAAAATTATCTTTATTTTTGCAAACAAATTTCATCACAAATCACACATTCACCAGAAAAGTTGGTATACCCTAAAGAAATTGGTTTAAAAGCTTAGAATGGGTAAATATTAATTAACTTCAAGACACATCATGGTGGCTTTATAAATGTCATTGAAGGATCCTCCTATGCAAAGGACATTAGCCTCTGCAGGAATAAGGACGTTTATCTAAACGTCATAGCAACCGCAGCAAGGGAATATTTTTGAAGTGAAAGACCAAAGAAGGGCAAAAACCAAATTAGGGAAGATCAAGGAAAATAAATAATCTTCTAAATAATCTTCTGGAAAATCTCAGCCGCCTACTTCTTGAACTAATTGATATCTTTTTATTTCAGGAAACGGTAGATCAAGGAATGAAAGAGATTCTGGATCAAGACCAAGAAGGAAACATCAATTTAAGGAAGTTATCATTCAGCGCAAGGAAGGAAGAAATCTGATTTGCAAACGGCTCTATACCGTTGACAAGGCATAAATAGAAGAAACCATGCTCAAGGAAACTTAACTATTCCACGGATGAAATAGGGTGTATCAAACAGAATTGTGTTTTTGTTTGAGTGATTTTGTATGTGAGATTTCTTGTAAAGAGTGCTTTCAAGTTCTTAACGGATCTAGAACTGTATTAGACTCTTGTAATCAAATCCTAGACGGACTTAGGATTTGAATAGTGTTAACACCAAACGAAGGCTTTGGTGGGTGTTCATCATTTAACAAATAAGAAGCGTCCTTAGCAAGGCGCTTGGTTCTAAGTGAACCTAAGGACGTTTACCTTAGGTCACTTCCCCTTCAAACAGTTTTCATCTTAATAAAGGAGGTTATTCAGTTGATATCTATTGTCCTTTATTTGATTGCTATTACCAAACTGTTTTGAACCTTAATCTGAAAAGATTAAGGCATTAACGTCCTTTGTTCTGTGATCTTAAGTGCAGAAAAATTCATAACCCTATTCAGCCCCCTCTAGGGTTCTTTCAATTGGTATCAGAGCCTGGTCCAATGAAAAATTCAGAGACTAATCGCTCTGTAGCAAAGATCATGGGAGATCACAACATGGGAGACTTTAGTCAAGGACGTTCATGGAACAGATCACCTTTACTGACAGGTGACAACTACAGAATCTGGAAACGCCAAATGGAGATCTTCTTGAGAAATCAAGATGAGGACATTTGGGATGTAGTCACCAAAGGGAATTACCCTACTCCCCAGACGACTGCTGCAGATGGAACAACAAGTGATAAACCAAGATCTGAGTACTCCGCTGAAGAAAAAGAGCAAGCAAAGAAAAATACTCATGCACATTATCTTTTAATTTGCAGTCTTAACTCAAATGAATTTGAAATAGTGTCTAATTTTGATACAGCTCAGCAGATATGGAACTACTTGGTCACAACCTATGAAGGAACAAACCAAATAAAGAAGACCAAGGTCAACATACTAGTTCAAAAGTATGAAGGCTTCAAGATGGAAGAAAACGAGTCCATTGAGTCAATGTTCACAAGATTCAGTGCAATCATCAACCATCTCAAGTCCCTCGGAAAATCCTATTCCAATGAAGAACAAGTGAACAAGGTCCTTCAGTGTCTTCCTAGGCACAAGTGGGGACCAAAAGTAACGGCGATAGAAGAAGCCCAATATCTAGAGACCTTGAAAATAGAAGAGTTGATTGGCAAACTTCTTGCACATGAGATACGACTGTCTGAAGGCAGTCAGACCAAGGACATTGCCCTCAAAAGCACCAAGGAACCAGAAGAAGAATCAGAGGATGATGATGAAGAAACCATGGTCATGCTAGCTAAAGGTTTTAGACGACTATACAGAAAGAATCCCAGATTCCATGGCTATCTGAGAGAATCATCCTCCAAATGACCTTCACCCAAAGGTAAAATTCAAACCAAGGATGATAATGAATATAAATGCTTCGCTTGTGGTGCAACAGATCACCTGGTCAGGGAATGTCCTCATGTGAAGAAAGTCAAGGAACAAAGCGATTTCAGAGGAAAAATATTGAGCAGCAAAGCCATGGTTGCCACATGGAGTGAAAGTGAAGGCAGTGAAAGTGAAAGTGAGTCCGAGAAAATCACAAACCTTTGTCTCATAGCAAAGGACCTTATAGAAACACAAGCAGATGAAACAGAGGTGAATGACGATGATGAGGTATTTACGAATCTCTTTCTAAAATGTCCTTCACATAATTTGAAACCAAGATTGCTCAATTTGCTTGACTACATTGCAACCCTCACCGACAAAGTACAATATCTCACTAGAATTGCTGAAACAAACTCCAAAACCATAGAAACTCAATTGGAGATAATCAAAAACCTTACCTCTGATAATGTCAGCATGAGAAATGAAATGATACAGAACCGAAAAGAGCTGAATTCCATTATGAATCAAGAAATAGACCAAGTTCATTCTACCATAAATCCTGAGAAGAAAACCCCTACAGATAAACCTGGTTCACCCAGAACCAAACCAGAAATCTTACCCACTCATAAACCCACACCTATACCAAAACCGAGAACCAAAGCAAAGTGGGTTCCAAAGAAACCAAACAACAAACCAGTTCCCCCAAATAAAGAAACCTTTCATAAACCTCTTGGTCCAAAGAAAGGTATAATGTCCTTCAGTGCAGGTATGTCTCAGGGCTCACAACTACCTCAGGTATTTGGACAGCGGATGCTCGAGACACATGACTGGAGATCCAACCAAATTCAGAGAACTCAAGGACATCAGAAGTGGGAAGGTAACGTTTGGAGACAAAAGCCAAGGGAAAATCCTTGGAGTCGGCAAGGTCGGTAAGGATTCAGTCAACTGTATAAATGATGTATATTATGTAGAAGGTTTAGGGTATAATCTTTTAAGTATTTCTCAGTTTTGTGATAGAGGTTATAAAGTTTGGTTCAATAAGAACTCATGTGTCGTAGAAAAAGAATCTCATGAAATAGTCCTTAAAGGTCATCGGATGAACAATGTGTATGTTATTGACCTCAGTGATCATATGACAAAGGACCTTACCTGTTGCATCAGATGAAACCTGGTTATGGCATCGTAGATTAGGACATATGAACATGAAAACTCTTCAAAAGCTAAAACGCCTAGGCCTAGTTAGAGGACTACCATCTCAAAATTTCATTCGTGACAAGGTATGTGATGCATGCACTAGAGGAAAGCAGACCAGAACATCCTTCAAACCTGTATCTCAAGTAACCACCTCTAGATGTTTAGAACTGCTGCATATGGACCTCTGTGGACCAATTCCATACAAAAGTCTAGGAGGACGTTCATACATACTAGTCATTGTTGATGATTATTCTAGATTTACCTGGGTTTTATTTTTGAAGGATAAGACAGAGGCTTACCCAGAGTTTGAGAAATTATATAGGCAACTCAAGGTCCTTACAGACTCACCGTGTCCATAAGAACAGATCATGGAAAAGAGTTTGATAATCGAGATCAATTTGGAACATTCTGTGATCAAGAAGGAGTTACACATAACTTCTCTGCCCCAAGGACACCACAACAGAATGGTGTGGTTGAACGGAAGAACTGCACACTGGAAAACATGGCCAGAACAATCATCTGTGAGAACAATCTACCCCTTTTTCTTTGGGCTGAAATTATAAATGCTTCAAATTATATTCTCAATAGATGCACCATAAGATCCTTCATGAAGAAGACACCCTATGAATTGTTCAAGGGTAAAACACCAAATGTGGCCCACCTCAAGGCCATTGGATGCAAATGCTTCGTTCACAACAACAGCAAAAAGGCTTTAAGCAAATTTGAACCTAGAAGTGAAGAAGGAATTTTGGTAGGATACTCATTATCCAGCAAAGCCTACAGAGTCTACATTAAAGCATCCAGAAAGGTAGAAGAATCAATTCATGTTGTCTTCGATGAAACTTCCACCACTTCATCAGAAAGGCCCTCCATCAAATTCCAAATTCTTCAAGACGATGATGACGAGGACATCCCTTGCATATTTCAGCAAGGTCCTCGGCAACAAAATGAAGAACCTCCTCCTGATGACAACATGCAATCAACTTCAGAACATGAGGAACATGAAGCTCAAGGACCTCCGCATGATGAAGAACAAGGACATTCCTTAACAGAAGGACAAGGACCTTCCTCAAGTGAAGGACAAGGACCTTCCCCAATAGAAACTCCTCAAATGACTGATACTGCACAGCAAAACACCGAGGAGTCATCAAGGACCTTCAGGTTCAAACCTGCTCATCCAGCTGACAATCTCCTTTCAGGTCTGGAAACAGGTATTAGAACTCGATCCTCTCTTAGAAACTTTTGTGCCTTTCATGCATTTGTTTCTCAGATTGAACCTAAAGGACCTGAAGAAGCGCTTAAGGACAACAACTGGATCCTAGCTATGCAAGAAGAATTAAACCAATTCGAGCACAACAAAGTATGGAAGCTTGTCCTAAGACCAGAACACCATCCAGTCATTGGTGTAAAATGGGTCTACCGCAACAAATTAGATGAACATGGCACTGTCACAAGAAACAAGGCGAGACTAGTTGCCAAAGGATACAACCAGGAAGAAGGCATTGACTATGAAGAAACCTTCGCACCAGTCGCAAGACTAGAGGCCATTCGGATACTCCTTGCATACGCTGCATCAACTCACATGAAGTTATATCAAATGGACGTAAAAAGTGCCTTTCTCAATGGATATCTAAAGGAAGAATTCTATGTGAAACAACCTCCAGGATTTGAACAACAAAATCCAGACACTCATGTTTACAGACTTCAGAAGGCCCTTTATGGGCTCAAACAAGCTCCCAGGGCTTGGTATGAGAGACTCAGCTCCTTTCTTCTAAGAAATGGATTCACAAGAGGTCTCATAGACAAAACACTATTCATCAAAACCTCAGGTCAGGACTCCACTATTATTCAAGTTTATGTAGATGACATTATTTTTGGTGCTACTAATGAAATTTTAGTAAAGGACTTCTCTGATCTTATGAGCAAGGAGTTTGAAATGAGCCTTGTGGGAGAACTTAGATTCTTCCTCGGCTTGCAAATCAAGCAGCATGAAGATGATATCTTCATCAATCAGAGTAAGTATGTCAAAGAACTCCTCAAGAAATATGGGCTTGAAAATGTCAAGCACTGTAGCACTCCAATGTCCTCCACCATAAAGCTTGATCACGATCAAAACGGTAAGGACATTTCTGACAAACAATACCGAGGTATGATTGGATCTCTCCTCTACTTAACTGCAAGTCGTCCAGACATTATGTTTAGTGTGTGTGTGTGTATGTGCACGCTTTCAAAGTGCCCCTAAGGAATCTCACTTGATTGCTGTCAAAAGGATCATGAGATATCTTGCAGGCACAAAGGACCTTGGGCTATGGTATCCTAGCAACAACCACCTTCTTCTTGTTGGATATTCAGACGCCGATTTTGCTGGATCAAGGACGGATCGAAAAAGCACTTCAGGAGGATGTCAAATGCTAGGTTTATCACTCATATCTTGGCAATCAAAGAAGCAGAATGTTGTTGCCCTATCCACAGCAGAAGCTGAGTACATTGCCGCCGGTGCCTGTTGTGCCCAACTTCTATGGGTCAAGCAACAGATAAAGGACCTTGGCATCGAAACCTCAAGTACTCCAATTAGCTGTGATAATCAAAGTGCGATCCAAATTACAAAAAATCCAGTTCAACACTCACGCACCAAACACATTGAAGTACGACATCATTTTATCAGAGATCACGTGGACAAGGGCCATATCACTATGGACTTTGTACCCAAACATCAACAACTGGCAGATATTTTCACCAAGCCCCTCCCCACTGAGCAGTTCATCACTAATAGAAGGGAGCTTGGCATGCTTCAACCGAGTGCCTAGTTGAGGGGGAGTCGAGGGTCATCCTTCCAGGGGGAGCCAAAGGAACTCGCCCACCAGGTATGTTCACTAAATTCCTCTGCTCATAAAGGTCCTTGACACTCTTGTCCTGGAACCACATTGAGCATCCCTATATAAACTCCTGGCAAACAGTTATACAGACAGTTCATTCTATAACTGCTCTGGGTAACCGCTATTTTCAAAAATACTTTCCTAATAATTCGTAGTTATTTTTGTAAAATTTCTTTTCTTTCTCTTTCCTTCCTTCTTTCCTGTCTCTCACTTTCATTCTTGCGGATTTCAAAATCTTTTAAATCCTCCGTCAAATCACCATTAAAATCCCAACCGCCACTCTCAATTATCCCTCCTTCCTTTTATCGATAACTGTTCTCTCTCTCTCTCATTATTATCTTTCCCTTCCCCACATCCAACCTTCCCCCCTCTACCCTTTCACCCTCCTATTTTAACTGACCCCACCCCTTGCGCTTTTCACTCACTCATCCCCACCACCCATCTCTATCTTCCTCTTTCCTTCATATCTTCACCATTCACCATGGGAAAGCGACCTCCAATCAAACAAGCAACATCCTCTGGAGTTGCAAAACGCACTCGCTCCAGCAAGTCCTCACCCATTCCTCCCGACTCCACCAACTCTCACAGTTCCTCCTCTGATGCACTTACCATACCACCACCTTCCACCTCCACTCTTCAACTAACCTCTTCCCAACGTCTGGAACTCTTTGCAAAACGTCCACTGCTGTGCTATGATACTGTCGATTTGGACTCCCTCATTGAAGCCTTTCCCTCCTTTTCGACCCTGAAGGACGTCGGCTGTCAATCGTTCTTCAACTGTGACCAAAGCATCTACCCAACCCTTGTTCACCAATTTTTCGCAAATCTTGTGGTCAATCCAGGCAGAACTTCCCTTCATTCGAAAGTCTTTCTCTCTGCCAATCTTGTTGAGAAAATTCTGAATCTCACTCCCAGTATAGCCAAATCTCAACTTCCTTTACCCTCTGACCCAAAGCAGGAACTTTTGAAACTGTATGGTCGTCACTCCGAAACCAAAAACGCCCAATACACTGCCTTGACTTCTGAGGCCCGCTTCCTTTACTATACCATTGTTCGCACAATCCTACCCCGTGGTTCGAACAAAGAAACCTTAAACGAAGCCTGCGCCTACTTCCTTCTGAACATCCTAAATGATCGACACCTTGAGATAGCTGAAATTGTTATCACCAACCTCATTCGGGCAGCGTCCTCCACCTCTGGCCCTTTACCTTACAGCAACCTCCTCACCAAGGTCTTTCTCGCTTATATGGTCCCTCTACCTGCCTCAGAATGAGTTCATGTCCACATCTCCAACATAGGCATTCCTCTGCTCAAGAGTCTGGGCTATCAACAACAAGATGATGGAACTTGGCTTCATTCAGATGAGATAAAGTCGCCATGAGAGCTCTTCACGCTCCGCTAAGGACGTTCTCAGACAACCTCGCACTCCAAGCCTCCAACCTCCGAAGTGAAATCCTCACTCTCCACCAAGAAATCCAAGGTCTTCAAAATGTGCATGCATCTATCCAGTCTGCCATCACCTCTCTCCATAATGTCATTCCATCCCTGCCGCCTCCTCCAACCACTCAGACCGCTCCATGCACTTCTCCTATGGCTGACCCCAACCCAACTCCTGATGCAACCACTTCTACTGCCCCCCTTCCTTAAAGTTTTTTTTCTAAAACAATTGTGCCAAACATTCCTCCTGTTTCCTTTCTGGTGAAAGCCAAAAAGGGGGAGATGAACTACCTTATTTTGCGCTGTGTTCTTTTTGCTCTACTGAATTTGGTTCTGTAATTAACTAAATTGCTCTCTACTAATATGTATACTGCTCTCTACTAATATGCATATTTTGTAATATGCATGATATGCATGTGTTTCTCTGTATGTTGCATATACTGTTTTTGCTTGCTATGGAATTTTGTCTTTCACTCAAAAAGGGAGAGATTGAAGGATCCTCCTATGCAAAGGACATTGGCTTGTGTAGGAATAAGGACGTTTATCTAAACGTCATAGCAACCGCAGCAAGGGAATAATTTTGAAGTGAAAGACCAAAGAAGGGCAAAAACCAAATTAGGGAAGTATCTCCTAAATAATCTTCTGGAAAATCTCAGCCGCCTACTTCTTGAAATAAGATGAACTAATTGATATCTTTTTATTTCAGGAAACGGCAGATCAAGGAATGAAAGAGATTCTGGATCAAGATCAAGAAGGAAACATCAATTTAAGGAAGTTATCATTCAGCGCAAGGAAGGAAGAAATCTGATTTGCAAACGGCTCTATACCGTTGACGAGGCATAAATAGAAGAAACCATGCTCAAGGAAACTTAACTATTCCACGGATGAAATAGGGTGTATCAAACAGAATTGTGTTTTTGTTTGAGTGATTTTGTATGTGAGATTTCTTGTAAAGAGTGCTTTCAAGTTCTTAACGGATCTAGAACTGTGTTAGACTCTTGTAATCAAATCCTAGACGGACTTAGGACTTGAATAGTGTTAACACCAAACGAAGGCTTTGGTGGGTGTTCATCATTCAACAAATAAGAAGCGTCCTTAGCAAGGCGCTTGGTTTTAAGTGAACTTAAGGACGTTTACCTTAGGTCACTTCCCCTTCAAACAGTTTTCATCTTAATAAAGGAGGTTATTCAGTTGATATCTATTGTCCTTTATTTGATTGCTATTACTAAACTGTTTTGAACCTTAATCTGAAAAGATTAAGGCATTAACGTCCTTTGTTCTGTGATCTTAAGTGCAGAAAAATTCATAACTCTATTCACCCCCCCTCTAGGGTTCTTTCAGTCATAAACTTGAAGAGTTGCCAGTATATATTGGGATTATTCAGTTTAGATTTATATTTGTTATTAGAAGGGGATTAGTTAAAGTTAGTTGTAGTTTCTTTTTTTTCTTTTCTTTTTCTTTTTCTTTCTTCTTTTCCTTCTTTCTTGTTCTTTCTAATTAGTGTACGACTATATAGTCTCCATTGTAATCTTCTATCATCAATTAATTAGGAGAGTAATTATCTGTTAGAAATTCAGAGATGGGATTGATGCTTTGAGGCGTGAATGTGATCACTTTCTTTAAGACAAGATTTGTCCCTCATGCAAATTCGTGTCTCCAGGATACAACAAAGCTTCCTGGATCGATTTTTATATAGAAAATCAATCCCTTGTTCTTCTGATTGAAATGGATAGAGTTCTGGATAGATTCAAACTGTTAGACAGTTGAATCTTTTCCCCTGATCTCAACTGTCCCCAACCGCCAAAAGATAAAAATAAAAAGAAAATAGCATTGAACCTTAATGCAAGCACATGTAAGTTCACACATAGGCTTATATATTTATAAACCCATAACACTCTTTAATATATAAAGAGGTAGAGAATATGATATTCTCTCCATGTGGGACAATAATAAATTAACCTATTTTTTTCTCTTAAGAGTTAGAAACTTTAGCAATCTACCCATGTGGGACAAGTTAGGATCCCTAAACTTTTACTAACTATTTAACATTCTCAACCTCTCCCTCGCTTTGTTTATTCTCCATCACATTTCATGGTATCAAAGAAGGCATGATCCTGCCACTCTTCCCTCCTCTCTCTGTGTCTATGTTTCCATCGATCTCTCAAATCTCCCTCTTGCTGATTGCGTCCTTTCCGCGGTGACTGATACAACAGAGACCAAAGCAGTAGTCTTGGATCCTATCGACCCATTTTTCATCCACCCATCCGATCATTCGGGTCAATCTTTAGTCACAGATCCCTTTGATGGGAGTGACTTTGAGAGTTGGAAACGTTATGTTAGTATTTCTTTATCTGCCAAAAATAAAGTTGTATTTGTGGATGGCACATACAATAGACCAAAGGGGACATCTCCTCTCTTGCCTTATTGGAAGAGATGCAATGACATGGTCATCTCTTGACTCCTGAATTCTCTCCATAAGAACAATCAAGAAAGTGTCATATACTGTGAGACACCCACCATCCTTTGGAAAGAACTCTTGGAAAGATATGGACAAACAAACAAGGCATAGATGTTTCAAGCACAACAAGATGTCAGTGCACTAGCTTCTGGCTTCACTCTTCCTAGCCTGAACCAAGAGCGATCGCAGCAAATGATTCGATTCCTGGCCAATTTGCAGAACGGAGCAAAAGACAACAACAGCTCATCAAACTCGGATTCAACAACATACATGGCAGGTGCAAAACTTCCCTCTTCTCCTGTATGTCTTAATTCCACTCTTGAGAATAGAACATGTATAATAGATTCAGGGGCCACGGACCATATGGTTTTTGATAAAAAAAAAAAAAAAAAATCAGCTATGCAACTTGAAATGTCTGCCCAAACCTATTTCCATTGTTATACCAAATGGTGAGAAGATGCAGGTTACGGAATGTGTGGATTTAAAACTGGGAGATAATTTGACCTTACATCATGTTCTCTATGTTTCCTGTTTTAATTACAATTTGTTATTGATCTGTTAAGAGACTCAGTCAGCAACTCAAATGTTGTGTAATTTTTATATTTGAGTCTTATTCTCTACAGGGCTCTTCTCTGAAGAGGTCATTGGTTATTGGTAAAACTATAAGAGGACTTTACATTCTTGATGATCAATTGGCAAGCAACATGGAGAAAGATGAAACTAGAAGCCCCATAGGTTCTATTAGGATAGGACAAGATATTGACGTTTGTACTAGCATTCTTGTTAAAACACTATGCACTATGATTTGTAAAACGTAAATTATGGCATAAACGATTAGGCCACATATCCTTGGGAAAATTAAAGAAATTGCATGCATGTACTCTCTTGCTCCCATAGTGATTATCATAATTACATAATTCAATCTTGTTTTATCTGTCTCAAGGCCAAGCAACAAAGGTTGCCCTTCCCTTCTAGTGTTATCAACACCAAGAAACCCTTTGATTTAATTCACATTGATGTTTTGGGGCCCCTATCATGTTAAGACCTACACTGGCCATCGTTATTTTCTAACTATCGTTTATGATTTTACTCGATGTACTAGGACTCATTTGATGATTACTAAGGATGAGTCTTTGTCTTTAATCAAATCCTTTGTTCAAATGGTAAAAACACAGTTTGAAACCAATGTTAAGATAATTCATTCGGATAATGCCCTTGGGCTTGGCCTTAGTCATGCAACTGAGAATTTTTTCCTTGAGAATGGCATCATACATCAAAACAACTACGTTCAGACACCTCAACAAAATAGAGTTGTAGAGAGGACGCGCAAACATCTACGGGAAGTCAGTCGTTCCTTGCTTTTCAATCTCATTTGCCTGTCAGGTATTGGGGTGATTGTCTAGTAACTTCCACCTATTTCATAAACTGGATGCCCACGGCTGTGCTAGGCAACAAAACACCATATGAGGTATTGTATAATAAAGTCCCTGATTTCAATCATTTAAGGGCTTTTGGTTGTTTGTGTTATGTGTCAACTCTGAAACAAGGGAGATCCAAGTTTCACCCTAGTGCCATGCCTTGCATTTTTCTTGGGTACCCTGTTGGAAAGAAGGCTTATAAGGTCATGATCCTTGAAAATCAACAACTTCTTATCTCTAGGGATTTCAAGTTCCTTGAGGAAGTCTTTCCTTTTGCTTATGTGAGGGATTTCAATTACCATGATTATAATGTGTAAAATGTTGATCCCTGTGTTGATATTTCTGAACCAAGGCCAGAACCTTTATATAGTTCTGATTCGGGGCCTTTTGAAGTGCCTCATTTTGACCAACATATGTCCAACACTTAAGAGTCTTGACAGACGCGCATGATTCTGACCAACATACGTCTAACACTCAAGAAGTTTTGACTGATGCACATGATTCTGTCCATACCATTTGAAAATCCACTCGAGCTCATAAAATGTCGGCATATCTCAAAGACTATTCCCTTATTGTAACTGATCCTGATGCCCTGTGTTGTTTAGCAACATCTACAAATCTAGCCTTGAAGCCCCCTACACTAAGTATAAATGCCTTGTCTGTTGATAGTAAAACTCTCCTTGAGCATTTAAACTATACTGAACCCAAGTCATACTCTAAGGCAGTCAATCATTTTGGTGGTCAAGAGGCCATGGAAACAGAGTTTCAGACACTAATCACAAATAACACATGGCAAATTGTCCCTCTCCTCGATGGAAAGAAACCCATTGGATGTAGGTGGGTGTACAAGGTTAAGCACTGAGCTGATGATACTATAGAAAGCCTCAAAGCTAGACTTGTGGTCAAGGATATACACAAAAGGAAGGGCTAGATTTTATAGAAACCATCTCACCGGTTGTTAAGATGACTACTGTCAGAACACTTATGGCAATTGCTGTCAAAAAGAACTAGACTCTACATCAATTGGATGTCAACAACGCTTTTTTTCACGGAGAATTACATGAAGATATCTACATGGAGGTTCCCCCTGAGTTGTCTACTGACGTACCTAGTGCTGTATGTAAGCTTACTAAATCTCTTTATGGTCTCAAGAAAGCCTCAAGACTATGGTATGCTAAACTTGCAGATGCTTTGTATTCTCAAGGTTATCATCACTTTCAAAATGACTACTCACTTTTCTGTAAGAGATAGAGACTATCAAAGGATATTTTAAATAACAACTTCATAATTAAAGACCTTAGTCAAGTAAGTTTCTTTCTTGGCATAGAAGTTCTGCACATACCTCAAGGGTTGCTCCTCACACAACAAAAGCTCACAAAGCACCTCATAAAGGACTTTGTGTGTGAAGATCTTCCTTCTGTTGCTACTCTACTCGATTGTAACACAAGGCTTCTTCCAAGTTCAGGAGATCTTTATAAAGATCATGCATGTTACAGGCAGTTGATTGGAAAACTTAATTTTCTTATGAATATTAGACTTGATCTTAGTTTTGGTGTCCAGCACTTAAGTCAGTTTATGCAGTGTCCTTGCGTTTCTCATTATCAAGCTGTCATTCGTATCCTTATATATTTGAAAGGCATGACCTTACTCCACAGAGTCGCACCCTACTGTCCTGAGTCTCATGTCACCACTCTATGCATTCAGGAGACCCAGCCGCGCACGCGCCATGGTCCCTGCTCCTGTCCATGGTGAATTTTACGGGACCATCTTCATGCACCTTGTGCCCAGCCGAACGAACCATCAACTCTGATAGCACTTGTTGGGGAGATTCAAGTTGGGAGCCCACTTCAACCAAGGTCCATGGTATGCAAGTTAAGTGAGGTTCCATCTTAAACCAATTGGTTTTAAGATGGGACCTCACTTAACTTGTGGACTATGGGCCTGGTTTGAAGTGGGCTCTCGCCTTGGATCTCCCCAACACTCATATCCTTTTTTATCCTTTTACTTGCATCATTTAATCCAAACCACTAATTTCACCACACATTCTTTACAATTAACTTCTTAAACAGTTATCTGCTATTCATTATCCCCTAATAAGCAACAGGTATCCGCTATTATAATAACTATTCGCTGCCCAAATAGATATTCGGTTACTAAAGCCGCTACTTTTCTCGTAAAAATCTCAGTCAAAAATTAAAGTTAGGCCCCGTTCTTTTATGTGGCTGGCAGGCTGCAGTGTCACACCACATCGCAACTTTCCATATTCCACCACAACCCACCACAATCCACCACAATCTACTTTTTCTAATTTAACTTATCATTTTATTAAAAGTTAAACTTTCCATATTCCACTATAACCCACCACAATCCACCACAACGCAGCCAGCCGTATAAAAGACCGGGGCCTTAATATGTCTGTATACGGGCGCGAAGTATTTTCTTTTAAACTTAATTCTTAGTTCTAGACTTCTAGAAACTAGCTAGGGAGCTAGTCTTGAACATTGGTCTAACCGTCTAATGATTGTAATTGCATCAGCAAACATCTTTTCCACACATTTTCTAATAAAACCAAATATAAATAACAAATGTTGCATGTGTAGATTATTCATTTAGGGAGGTGATCGTAGGTTTTATTATAAAAATAATTAATCCTAAATGGAGTCATTATTAATATGTCCTTTTGTATAATAATCTATGTTTGTGCCCAAATTAACAGATTAATCTATACACAGACGTGCATGGTTTGAATTGCCTTCACAAATAATTCTTACAATTAAATATTAGAACCGTATAAATAAATAGGAATTAAAGTCGATGAGGACATATAGTAGTGGATATGTGTTTGGATTCCATTGATACTCATACTCCATCTAGAGACTTAATTCAGTCCAAACCCACGACCACACAAATTGCTCATTACTGTTGAGATGTATATAGTATATACTATAGTAGATATCGAATAATAGACTTCTTTTTCTTTTTTAAACTGAAATAAAATAATTAAACTTCCTTTTTTTATTTTTGCAAAGAATTATTTTCATTTAAGAAATTAAACCAAAAATAATATGAGTCGACTA
The DNA here is from genome assembly GCA_029582165.1 of Portulaca oleracea. Taxonomy (NCBI): domain Eukaryota; kingdom Viridiplantae; phylum Streptophyta; class Magnoliopsida; order Caryophyllales; family Portulacaceae; genus Portulaca; species Portulaca oleracea. Next base: position 5,319,676 of record CM055873.1, on the reverse strand, counting down.
AGAGCAAGACATTTGTTTAAGTATCTTATCCTATCATGCATTAAAATTATAATATTATATATTAAATTTAATTAAAATAACATAATTAAATTTTATAATTATAATATTATATATAAATTGTATAAAATTATAATTTTCTCCATTAATTTTTATATTTCAAAAAAACGTTTAAAATAATATTAACGGAAGGGGTTGATTTGTAAGTTTTCAATCTACTCACACCTCCTTGTTTTTGGGGCAAGTTTACTACCCATCTACACACGCTAAATACATATTTTCTACTAGTGTAAGTAATACTTAATTATTATTAGAAAAATAGTATAAAAATCATAAAAAATACCAATTTGGTGAAAAATAAAACACATAAAGAGCGTCTTGGAACGAGATTACCCAAATTGAATAGAGTTATGGAAATTTTCCACGTTAAAATTTAGAAAAGAACTGTGAAGAAAATTAACGGAAAAACAGAAAATCTGAAGAAAAAAATAAGCAAAAGCAGCGAAAGCATTCTATTAATTAAGAAGATATACATGAAGTTCTTTTTCAAAAGTGGACCAGGTTGCCGCCTATTTTTTTTCATTGGCGAGAAAAGGAAGGGGAAAAAGCGCAGTTGGCAGACAGTAGTGCAGCCACAACTCCTTTAGCTGTGCATGCTACAAAAAATAAATCAAACTTAGGTTTGTAATTAGCATTCAGCAACTCACAATAATAAATTTATATAAACAAAAAATATATAAGTATATTTTTATTAAAAACTAAAAAGTACATATTACTTTAAATTTAATTAAAGATACATAATACTGTAACTTATAAGATTATAGCTCATAAGAATAAGAGTTTTTGGATACTAATATATTGAACTTTTGGGGTATTGGACAATAATGCATTGAACTTTGACCTTGGACAATAATACACTGTACTTTGGGAGATGTTGAACAATAATGCACTTAGTATGATTTTGGCAATGGTTAACAAGGTGACAATCCTATGTAGCGGGTCGGGGAGATGAATTAGTGCAAAATATTTGTCTTCTCGGTCTGTCAGGTAAGATTGTCACCAAGTTCGCCATCGTCGAAATTGTCTCGAGTGCATTATTGTCCAACAACCCCCAAGAGTTTAGTGCATTATTGTCCAAGGTCAAAGTTCAGTATATTATTGTCCAATACCCAGAAAATTCAGTATATTATTGTCCAAAATTCCTAAGAATAACTTCAACAAAAGAAATTTATGTGTGGAGAGGACTTTAGGTAGAATATCTTGGACAAGGTGAAGCCGTCAATTGACTACCTGGCAAGTGGCAGGGCATCTGGAACGAATTAAGACCATCCAATGGGAGCACTCCCACCTTAGTGGAGAAAAACATGGAGAAGTCAATCGAAGGCATCTAGAACCTAGAGGGGTGAATAGGGTGTGTATGATCTTTTTGTTAAGGATACCAACAAAGCAAATCAAGAGTGAAGGTCGACTTGGAGATGACAGAATGATGAAGTTATAATTTGTTGAGTATTGGACAACTAATGAAAGATGGTTACTTTTTATTACTTGATGATGGTGTGTGCTCTATTATGATAAAGCTTCTTGTCAAGATATAGAAAAATGAAGTTCACTGGGAGTCGCCAAAGCAACATGGTGTTGCCGAGCGAAACAATCGAACGGTGGTTGAAATGGCTAGAAGTATGGTGAATGCAACACATTTGTCGAAGAAGTTATGGTCAGAAGTAGTGACCGGCTATAGCTGTTCATATTCTCAACATTTCACGAACAAAGGCAGTCTTAATTCGGACCCCGTACAAGGCTTGGAAAGGCCGAAAGCCAAGGGTAAGTCACTAGAAGGTGTTTAGTTTGAAGGATTCATCAATAATGGAGGTGAGGAAGAAAAGTATACGACTAAGGAAGGCTTTATATGGCCTAAAACAAGTTCCACGAGCATGGTACAACAAAATCGACTTATATTTTAGTGAGAATGGATTTAAGAGGATCAATAATGAACCGACCCTATGTGTAAACACCGAGGCAACTATGATTTTTTAGTGTTTTGTTTATATGTTGATTATATGATTTATGTGGGATCGTATGAGCCCATTATTGTGGAATTCAAATATAGTATGATGAAAAAGTTTGAGATGTCAAACCTTGATTTAATTTGTTGCACTACCTTTTTGGCCTAGAGGTGAATCAAAGTGAAGATGATATTTTTATCTCCCAGAAGAAATATGCTACTGATTTACTTAAGAAGTTTCATACGGTGAATTGTGTAAGCCCATGCCAACACCCATGAGTGTGAATAAAAACCTAGTGGTTGATGATGACACGTGCATAGCAAATGCAAAACAGTTTCAAAGCATGGTAGGAAGCTTAAATTATTTATCTCACATTAGACCCGACATTGAATTTTCTATAAGCGTGGTCTCAAGGTTTGTGCATAGCCCAACTATTCATCACCTTGGGTCAGCAAAGAGAATTCTCAGATATGTGGCTAGTACCAACTACCAATGATTTGGGAATACAATAGATCACATTACAAGGTTTTTCTAACGGTGATTGGGCAGGTTGTTTAGATGATAGAAGAAGTACACCATGGTTCTTATTTTCTCAAGGTTTAAGAGTTGTTTCCTGGAGTTTAAAGAAGCAAGATATTGTAGCTTTGTCATCATCAGAAGCTGAATATGTTGTTATTACAGCTGCTGCTAGTCAGGATATTTGGCTACGTAGATCATTGGTGGATTTCCTTTAAGTCTAGAGGCAGCTACAAATGTCTTTTGTGGCAACAAGATAACAATAAGCATGACAAGGAATCTAACATTTCATAGTAGAACGAAGCATATTAAAATCCATTATCATTTTATTCGGAAGTTAGTAAATGATGGAGAAATATCCTTGAGCTATTGTAACACGAGCAGTCAAATAACAGACATTTTCACAAAGTCACTTCCACGGGCTAAGCACGATCAATTCAGATTGCTGATGGGTGTAATCAGTTTTGAAGCAAGGGGGTATTGAATAAGTTACTTCAGAACTTACATTACTACAATAAAGAATCTCTACGTTTCTTTTGTTGAGAAACATAAGAATTAAAGGGTTATATATTTCATTGTCGTTTCTCAGAGTTTCTATTTTTAATGTATGTTATGAATTGAGATGGAAATAATAACATTGTGTGTAGAAGTTAAAAATTTCATTGTGGAGCAAAACTTTCTATCAGTCTATGTTTGTACTAAAAAGCCAACGAAATTGTTGGCTTTACGATACAAAGATAGGCAGAGAGAAAGCTTTACTGCACAATAAAATCTTCAACTTCCACACTAATTCTCATTGTTTCATGCTCAATTTATAGAATACATTAAAATAGAAACTACTTGAAATACCAATAAACTATAACCCTTTAATTTGTATGTTTCTCAACAAAAGAAACATAATGTTTCTTAATTATAGTAACGTGAGCTTTGAAGCAACTTATTCAATACTCTCTCTTTCTTCAAAAACCGATCACACTCATCTTAAATTTGATGAATTCATTGTTGGCTTGCGGAAGCGATTTGGTGAGTATATCAACTTGCTTTTTTGTGTTACAGTAAGTCAGACTTACTTCTCCATCTACAACCAACTTCCGAATAAAATGGTACTGAATGTTAATGTGTTTTGTATGGCTATGAACAGTTGGATTTTAGTCATGACAATTGTAGCTTTTTTGTCACAAAAATTATCTGTATCACTGTCTTGAATTAGAAGGAAGTCAACCAATAACCTTCGCAACCAAACATCTTGACAGACTGCACCTATAACTGCAACGTATTCTATCTCTTACAAAGACAAAGCTATTATGTCTTGCTTCTTTGAAGACCATGAAATAGCACCAGACCCGAGTGAGAATAAGCACCCAAAAGTACTCTTTCAATCCTCCAAACAACCTGCCCAATCACTTTGGAAAGTCCATACAATTTGAATTTTGATACGCTTGAGTACCAAACTCTGAAATAAACTGTTCCAACAACATAGTGAATTTTCGCTTAGCTGCTCCCAAATGATGTGTAGCTTGTGCATGCATCTTGACACCATATTTACGGAAATTGTAATGTCAGGTCTGGTATGACATAAATAATTCAAACCACTAACAATGCTTCTAAACTGCTTTACATCTGCCATGATATCCACCACATCCTCTACTGCGAGTATTCGAATTTTCTAATTTTCCTTTGTAGGAAGACTCCCCTTTACTTGTAATGCCTTCTCCTCTACTTTCTCATAGGACCTATTGATCCTAACTTGATGGGCTATAGTGAACCTATTAACTCATCAAGACTATACATAAAAAAATCCTTTGATTCCTCTATTAGAGCAACAACATGATCGAAGCCGTTAGTTAGACTCCTTAACACCTTACTCACTACATTTCGTTGTTGAGAATTTCTCCATAAGTACACATGACTTAGATTCCAGAAACTTGGATAGAAACTCTTCGACTAACTGTCCGACTCCTTTTCTTTCATAGCCAAGGCTTCGAATTCACGTCTAAGAGTTTGTGACTTGACTGCTCATCCAAGAATTCTTTCTTGAGTATCTCCCATGCCTCAGGGGAAGTACCTGTTGCTGCAAGATGGGGGGGGGGGGAAATTTCATCATCAACTGTTGATTGTATAAGAAACAAGGCATTTGCATCTCTCTTATGAGTCTACCATAGTTGTTGATTAGGTTGAGCCGGTGTTGGTGTAGGCTCATTATAATCCTTCTCCACCAAATCCCATAACTCCTGGGACCTAAACATAGTTTTCATCTTTAAACTCCAAAGGTGATATTTTTCTCCTTTAGAAGTTGGAATTAGTGGCTAAGATGAAGAATTTGTATCAATGCTAGTCTTGGTTGTTTCTAAATTGTGCTTTGTATGGGTTTTTTTTTTGGTGGATTTATTTTTTGGCTACGCGTGCCTTTTGTTCAAAAAAGAGGTGTGCTCTAACTTTTCTTGGCTCTAAGACCAAGTTTTACTGCTCAATAAAATCTTCAACTTACACACTAATTCTAATTATTTCATTCTCAATTTATAGAATAAATTAAAATAGAAATTCCTAGAAATAACAATAAACATATAACCCTTTAATTTGTATGTTTCTCAACAAAAGAAACATAAAGTTTCTTAATTATCGTAACGTTAGTTTTGAAGCAACTTATTCAGAAGTCAAACAAAGGTATCTAGAGGGGGTGAATATGTGTGTAATTTTTTATTTATTTTTTGTTAAGGATACAAACTCAGCAAATCAATTAGCTCAATGTCCATGACCCAGTAAAGGATAAATCAATGAAATTGAAAAATTGTTAAGTGTATATATTGTTCAACAAGACTCAAAGAATGATTATAGAGAAAGATTGATTGAATAAACATCAAGTCAGGAATCCCTTCCTTGATTAAATTACTTCACCGGATTACTACGCAACACACGTTGAATCAGCCTTAACACACCCTTCAAGGAAGGTTTCAAACATAAGAAGTCACTAAGCTTCTACCTAGTTACACAACACCAACTTCCTAATTATCCTAACCAACTAGTACACAGCAACAAAATTTGTCCGACCTGAATACCTAAATTTGTTCGACCCGGAAAAAACTGGGTTTGGTCATAGCTTTTTTGTCCGAATTTTGACATTGGCTTCGAACATAATATTTCTCATTTTTCTATTGTCCGAATCCCATTTTGACCCGGATTTTGTTCTGAATTGTCCGACCCGAAAAAATGAGTCTGCACGTCAATTTCTCATTCAAATTTTAACATTGATAGGCCTAAAGTTGACCCCGACCCCAAATTTTGCCAGTGCTACATAAGTGAGATCACACTTCACTTAGCACTGAGTTATAGAGAAGAATTCATAGGAACGATATGCCAAAGGTGCTTGGCATTCATGTGCTTGAATCGTTGATCATAACTTGGAGTAAACAATTCTTTATATAGGCTTCTTCATTTAGCCGTAGAATGTTTAATTGAAGACTGAGCAGCAAAAGGGTATGTGTCAGTCGCAATCTACTCTTATCTCAATTGCTTCTTTCAGAAAATATCCTTTGTTTACAAGTTCCTCTAGATCTGCAAAACCATACCCAAGAATAAATTTGTGCAATTTAGGTAATAAATCAATTGAATCGCACAAAGAAGGAAATGCTTGATTCCAAAATTGTCAGATAGCTATGTGAAGAACTTCAGACTCCAAATTTGGCGATTCGACTTCAGAGCAATCCTTCAAGGACATTAATCCTGTTGCGACCAGGTCAAGGAGATTAGCCGGAATTGAATTATGACTTTTAGATTTAAAACAAATGTAACTCTATTAGTCTTGCCAAGGTCATTGAACCTGTAAAAGAAATTGGGACGTTCTACATCAATTTGAAGTTTACATAGGATCCCTTGTGAGTTTTAATGGGTCTTTACTCTATAGCCATTAATAAGATGAAAAGATCACATAAAAATATGCAAAGTTTTATAAAATGGACGACTAGACACCAAAAGAAATAGCAAAACAAAATAATAAATGGCATAACAAAACATCAACAAAATAAAATCCATGGTTTAAATGACATATATCAAATAGTACAATCAAAGAGACTTCCTTAACTAATTATAAACGAATTTGTTGTATAATTAAATTATAATGCAAGATGTCGAATCACTACAAAGGAAGAAACAATTGGGATAAAATGAGGGATAAAAATTTGGTGCAAAAAGGGAGGGTCAAGCCCGTTTATTCAATAAGAAAGCCAAACATTACATTGTAAAGAGGCCACGAGCTTTCAAGCTATCCACATGAAGCAAGTGGATAATCTTGGGGGGGGGGGGGGTCATCTAGGAACTTCACAGTACTCGTTCCTAGCTCTAAGGCTAATTCCACTAATTTTCCGCCATTGACCGAGTTTGCTTCCCTAGGGCAGTGAACCACCGTCTTTCGAAGCCATTGGATCTGGCTACCTTTCTTGCTGGGCTTTGAATGCCGACTCCGACATCTTAATGTGGTATGTTAAATTAAGATATAGACAACTTAGCCTCAATGAATTAAAGTTCATAGAGAAACCAAAGTTTATATTAATGAAATATAATTTAACTATTGGAGTTATCACAGGTCAAAGATAAACCTATTTTTATATGCGCTCCTCGTCGATTGACCCTTGCCACTCCACATTCTATCTCGTCTTTCTGGGATTCGATTCTTAGAGGGAGTATCCTTTGCTTATCAGGAATAAGAAAGTGTTGTGAATGAAGTTTGGGCTTGGATCAAGCGTTAGTATCTTTGTATTCTAGTCCAATAAAAACTCATTGGATTAGGATTACTCTGAACCAAGGCCCAATATATTGGACCGCTTACCTAATAAAATAATATTTTGTATCCTCTTTACGAAACTCATAAGGCGGGCTTCGTTAAACTCACAACTAATGATTGTATGAAAATGTAAGGTAACACCTTGCTTACTTGTTTACAAATAACACACAAAATTATACTTAGCACAATTAAAAAACATCTTTCATTCATTGCAAATCTATGTATGCTGACCATGGTTTTCATAACTGAGAACATTCATTGCAAAACATGTCCATTACTTGCTAACAACCATACAACCCATCATGCCTTCCTCTTTATTTTCTTATAACTCATGAAATTTCGGGTTCATGAAGAAACCCTAGATGAGTTTCTACCAAAAAAGAAAGAGAAGAGAATATGAATTGAACTTTTGCAAATACATTTATCACATTTCACATTAAGGAACAAATGAAACACACACACACACACACAAAAAAGACTGTAACCTAGTCTCTTTTATATGCTACAACTAGTTATCATGGCATTATTAACCACACTGAAAGTTTTGTTTGGGAAGTGTCCTAAAATCACCAAATCTCTTGATCCCACAATTATTTGTTTCCTAATTGTATTAGGGTATTATTTAGGTTTCCTTAATATGTTGAGTTTCCTAATTGTATTAGATTCTAAATTTAATTGGAGTGGGAGTCAAGGTAGGTTTATAGGAAGCGTTTCCTATAAATAGGGTACATGTTTCTCCACCAAAATCACATCGGTAAACACAGAGAGCTAGAGAGAGAAAATATTGAGAGAGAGAAGGAGTCTCACCAATATTTTCCCAAGTTTATCATAAGAAAGAAAGATTGAGAGTTGGTAGGGAGAGAGATTGTTATTGTAATCTCCTCTATTGTGGATCGCATCACACCCTGTGATAGTGATCAGGTTGTACTCGTCCTTTCTCATAGTGGATTATTTTCTGACTGTCGCCGTCCGTGAGTATTAATTTCTCCGAGTTCTTCGATTTTCCCGTAAATCTTGTGTTCTTTTTATTGCTTATTGTCGATTTCTGAATTTTGTCGTAATTTCCGTCATCTCAATTTATTATTTCACTTCAGTTGTTACCTTGCCATTTTTCACGCATACATGGTGGATAATGTTGAAACCCACCAAAGCCATTTTGATATTAGTTTATTGGGTCGCATATTTATTGGTCTCTTCGTGGTTCCACTACTTGTCACTTATCCGGTTCAGTACATATAGTAGTCAAACAACAATATAAAATGGAATTAATAGTCTCTTTTGATATAAGATAAGAGATTGGTCCCTGGTAAGCCCCAGATCTCTATCACCTTATACAGATGAGGAGGTGTCTACGATTAAAGATGTGGATGGCAAGAATCAAATATACACACTTTTGAAACATGGACGTAAGACTGAGGTTTGAGATTTTTGGATACTTTTGAAATGTAGGGTCTCAAATTAAAATGGAAAGGAACTTCCGGGATTGGATTTCAACTTCATCTTTCTTGTTCTATGTGTCTCCATGACTATAAGAATGGATAGAAATATATTTTTATATTCTATCACGTTGTATTAATTGAATATATATATATATATATATGAAAATTGGATTATATAATGATCTCAACTTTTATAAATTGTACGTCAATAATCCCTACTACCTATTTGTATTCTGGTGATAAAAAAAAATTGTATTGTAGTGGACACATCGAGAGTATACTCTAAATATCATAGATTTATATTTTGTATTGCATTTGATTCAAAACTTAGGCCCTGTTCGGCAAAAAGAGCGGATTGAGTAGCGGATAGCTGTTTGGGTAGCGGATAGCTGTTTGGGTAGCGGATAGCTGATAGCGATTTAAATAGCTGTTTGTAAAGAATATGCTCGATAAAATTAGCGGTTAGATTAGCTGATAAATGTAAAGTGACGGTAAAAGACATTATTATTATTATTATTATTATTATTATTATTATTATTATTATTATTACACTCATGCATTTCGTTAGTTAACAAGTTATTTTTTTTAACTTAATTAATTTGTCCAGTTTACTTTTTCACGGTCTTCGATGCAACGTTTTGATGGTTAATTTTTTCACGTTTTTATCTTAGAAAGACTAATAATATTATATTCGGGTAAACATAATTTTCATCACAAATCTAATAATGCTAGTCTAGTAAAATAACTTAACATATAATTTGATAAATTAACGGTCAAAATTTAAAATTTTTAACCGAATTAATCAAACTTGGAGAATTTATTTGAGACGGAGAAATCATCATCATCATCCGTTGGCAAAATTTTGGAACATAATGGCAGACAAATGAGCCGGTGTACTTGGTAATATTTTATTGAACATTTTGATTTGGTAGAGAAACCTGTATTTGATAGGAAGCCAAAAGGTAGTAATATATTAAATAATTAATAACTTGGGAGGGGCACTTAAGGATTTCCAATCCGTCAAACGCTGTTGTTGAGCCTAAACGTTACAATTAGTAACGTTTAGCAAAATCCAATAAACGATGCATCAAACGTTGTTTGCTAAATTAAAACACTTTTTTAACGAACACTCATAATATAATGAAATAGCGTTTTGACTCGGTCAAAACGCTAAAAGTTACTCCAAACGCTAGTGCCGAACAGGGCCTTAGTATAACACATTACCATGATTTTTAATGAATTCACGGCATTTCTCCTAGCTATTTTCAATTTTTACGATTTTTTCACTTTTATTACTTTTAAAAAAATCATAATAATTGCTCGAAGTATCAAAAAAGTAATATTAAAAATGTTTTAGTAACTATACTTCATTACCTTTTTGAGAGCAGGAACTAAGAAAGCATAAACAATATCGGGTAGGCATAAAAAAAAAAGAATGTGGTGGTAGATTTGGTACCACTACAATACAATTTTTTTTTTACAACCAGAGTACAAACCGACAGTAGGGATTATTGATGTCCTATTTGTAAAATTTGGGATTATTATAATCCAATTTTCCTTTATATATATATATATATATATATATATATATATATATATATATATATATATATGAACGAATCCAGTAGAAAGAGAGTTTAGGTAGGAAGGTGGGAAGAGCAAATCACAACCCTTGATTTTACATCTAACGGTGTGTGGTCATAGATATCAGGGACTGTGGTCATAAAACGAACCCTTTTTTGGTGGCTTGTAAGCTAATTTAAGTTTGGAAGTATGTTTCTACCAGCAAAGGCTACCTACATTTTCAGTAACCACGTAATTTAACAAATAAAAAGAGATAGAAAAATTAGTTAATGTGACAAATAAAAAGACATCAAGGTAATATTTTCTAAATGAAAAGAATTGAAAGAAAAATGCAAGGAGAAAACAATAATTTTATTACTAGTGGATGTATGTTTCTACCAGCAAAGCCTACCTCTATTGAATGGAGGATTCGTCACAAGCTAATTGATTTTGTGACTACATATTGGTGGCTTGTTCTGATGGCCATACCAATAAACAATGTGTTTGGATTAATTGGGTCAAGCCTCATCTTGGAATGATTAAAATCAATTTTGATGGCTCAAGAGTTCACAATAAAGTGCGTGCGCGAGGGGGGTATATATTCAGAGATTTGAGAGGTCAGGTTCTTCAGGTGTCTTCGTTTAACTAAGGAAGATGCTCCATTCATGTTGTTGAAGCTACTGCCATGTGGAATGAGACTAGGGATATTGAACTAGTTGGGTATAGAAACATTCTTTTGGAAGGAAATAATCTAATTCTCATCAATATAGTAAATGGTGTGTTTCAAGTTCCTAGCGAGATCTTTAGATTGGTTCAGGATATTCAAACTTATATAGATATATGTCGTGAAGTTCGTGTTACTCATGATTTTCATCAAGGGAATGGTGGTGTAGATTGGTTACCAAAGTTTGTGCTTTTGATTTTGTTTATTTAATTTGTTGTGTTTAATTCAAGTTTTCATAGAAATTTATCGGTTACTAGCTGTTTGTGAAGATGTTATAGGTAGATCCCTTGAGAGAAGGATTTCCTAGTATTTATTGTTTGCATTTGTAAAAAAAAAGTTATCATAACATTTTTAGCTGCATGGATCGTAGGTGTATGCATCTCTGAACTTTCATAAGCCTCTTGGACTTTCAAATGTCTAAATTAGTTTTCAAAGTAACTATTTCAAAATATATTTTGTAACTCCACAAGAATCAACATTTCCATAAACTTCAATTCATGGGAAAAGATAGCTTGCATATAAATCTAGACATCATTGTTGGGGAGATTCAAGGGGCGAGCCCACTTCAACCAAGTCCAATGGTACACAAGTTAACTGATGTTTCATCTTAAAACCAATTGGTGTTAAGAGGAGTAGCCCACTTGATTTATATATCATGTGTTTTCTCTTTACCTTTTCGATGTGAGACATTTACTCATACGTGAATCCCAACAATTACATTCAAATATATTCTTCCCTACAGCCAGTTGTTATACAAAACAGTATCACTAATAATAATTAAATATTTGAAATGATACTACAATAATTTACCATATGATAACATACTAATCAAGATTCGGAAGATAAAGTTGCCACTGACGAACACCAAACACGTACCTCTGTGTTCTCAAATTTGATAAGACTTAATAGTAATTTGGAAAAGAAATTTAATTATTAAATAAACCACAACAATTGATAGATGTTGGTTTCCTTTATTTGGCAAGCTTTTTGCATGCTGAATTTATCGAATTATGCATCATGCATCAACTGCTGATTACAAGGCTTTCCCATCTGGATCTTTTGCTTTATGCCTTTATTCATGGTCAAAAAAGTCCAAAAATCTAAAGGGAAATAAATTACCATTCATTATTGAGATGATGCAACAGGCAGGGTCGTATATATATATATATATATATACATATAGATACTCAATTAGGGATTGTGAGAATAATTGAAATGGCTTGCCCCAACCGGGAGCCTATACACTGTATATATAAGCAAATTATGGAAATCCGATTACAAGAATATTCTATCCTCTATTACACCCCCTCAAACTGTACTGGAGGGGAACGAACAGACAGATTGGATTTTAAAAAGAGAAATTGACGAGAGGGCAATCATTTGGTGAATATATCAGCCAACTGAAGCTTGGTAGGGATGTAACGTACAGTGAGATCCCCGTGAGCCACACGCTCACGAACAAAATGGTAGTCAACAACAATATGCTTATTGCGCTCATGATGACTGGGATTAGCAGTAAAGTATGTGGCACTGATGTTGTCACACAACACCTTAGTCGGAGCAGTGGCGAATCTAGAAATAAAACTAAGCGGGTTCAAAACAAATGTAAAATGTCAAAACAGCAAATTAAAAACAACTAATTACATTACTTTTTCTTTGACTGGCTTGCCTAGCCACGACGCTACATGAATTAAACGAATGCAATATTTATCAAAGACAAGAATCAAGCTGCTATGGGGCTTCGAACTCGCGAAGACAAGGACATGACATCAATTTAGGAGACACGCTAGCCACTCCAACCAAATACTCTGATATGATTCTATTTCCTCGTTTTTTTATATGTACATTAATAATATTTTGGAAAAACGAAACTCTTTATTTTTCTTTTTTTTTTTTTTGAAGTGGGGTCACTTGACCCCACGCGAACCCACCCTAGATTCGCCCCTGTGAAAGAGAGATACCCAAGTCACAAAGCAGCTTGCGTAACCAAATTGTCTCTACTACAGTATAGGCAACAGCCCTGTATTCAGCTTTAGTAGATGATTTAGACACCATGGGTTGCTTCTTAGAACGCCTAGCAATCAAGTTGGGGCCGAAGAACATTGCATAGCCAGTGGTAGAACGACATGAGTCCTTGCAGCTTGCCCGATCAGCGTCTGAATACGCCACAATGATGGAGGGAGAAATAGCAGGACGGAGATGGATCCCATGATCAACAGTGCCCTGCAAATATCTGAAAATGCGCTTGACAGCATAAAGGTGAGAAGTGCGAGGGGCATGCATAAATTGGGAAACCACATGAACTACATAAGTAATGTCAGGTCGAGCCATAGTCAAATATTGCAAAGCGCCTACTATACTCCTGTACTCAGTAGGATCAACAAGTAACTCACCATCTGTGAGAGTAAGGGCGGTCCGGGCAACCATAGGAGTGGTAACAGATTTGCAGGTATGCATATGAAATTTGCGAATCAGGTCAAAGGTGTATTTTTGTTGAGGAGAAAGAGACCACATGATGAACGAACAACCTGGCTCTGATACCATGTGAGAATAATTGAAAATGAGCCAAGTCAATTCATGAGTCTTCCCAAGCTGGCTCGGTGGGAAGTTCATATAACTCGGCTTGAGTTGGGTTTGAACTCTTGAATTAGACAAGCTAACTTAAGCCACGAGTAACTCGGCTTGTTAGAATTGGCAAGTCGATCTATTAAGCTTGTATATGTGTATTCTAATATTACAATTTGATAGTTTTAGTTTTACTTATATATATTTAATATCTAATCAAAGAGGCAAATTAAATAGTTAAAAACATTATAAAACCCTAGGAAGGCAAACTCATCACAAAATATTGTATTAAGATATTATCTTTACATGAGAAAGCAACCAAATCAAAATATTAAACATCATTAATTTGTCTTCATACTAAAATCAAATTTATTTTGCAAGTTATTTAGTGCCTAAAACGTAAATGGTTAATATTTGTCATAATGACCAAATGATCCAAAATCAACTAGCTAATCAAAATTAATTACCTAAAGTTCGGCTAATCTACCTAGGATTTAAGAAAACCCAACATCAAAACTCAAGAACAACCGACTCTTAAGGGTTATGGATGATTCATAACAAGGAAAAAAAAGCAATAAATGATATATGAATACCTATAAAGGAGAATCCGACCAAGGTAGACTTAGCTCTTCAAGATTAAATACATAAAGATTAACAACCAATATTCAACAAAGCAAACATCTTCAATCACCAAGAGTGGAGCAAAGGAAGAACCACCATCTACACTCTAAAGGTTGAAATACAAAGCACTACCATAGATCTCCATGGATAAGGCTAGATTTTGAAGAAGGGTTTTCAAATGCCCAATGTTCGAGCTATAGTATAGCCGGGGTTTGTTTATCGTATCCACAGGGAGCAAAGTTCTTTTAATCAAAACTTTCGCTACTGAACTTAGTTTAAGGTAAAACAACGATTTATCGATGATGGGGGAAACAAAGACAGATTTCTGGATAAAATCAGAGAAAAGATGGGTTCTAGGGTCGGTCTTCGCCACCTAATGGTTACCCCTGAACAAAGCAATCCCGGACAAAGCACTAAACCAAGCTAGAAGTTAGGATATTTCATGAATAAAGCCACTTCGGGGCCCCTCTCGAGGTATACCCAAATTTAACCCTCAAAGTTTGTCCAATAATCTCTTAAGGACGCACCTAGAGAGCTTGATGTGCAAATTTCCCTACCCGAACTCCTCCACTATTCTCATGTGGAATTGTTCAAATATCCATTTGAATACTCTAAAAGATTATGTTTGATGTAGATGTAATGGACTTTCACCGCATTAAATCCCATAGTCAATAGAGTGTTCGAATGAAAACTTCATAATCAAGGTCTAATGCCCTATCTAGAACTAACTCTGAACAAAGGATCCCATTAGGGGCTAAACTTCCCCTTAAACCCTAAGGAAATTAGCCACTAAACATGTTAACTAGTACTAAAATTATCAGATCTAAAATGAAGAAGCTAAACATGATTTTAAGGAAAGAAACTCGACAAGATTTATCACAAGGAACTAATTAAGATAAATAATCAATGAAGGAAATGGACTTACCCAAATAAAAACTAAGATTGCTGGAATAAAAACAAGATAAATCCAAAGCTTGAATAATATATCTTCAAAATAAATGCTTCTTGATTGTAGTAATCTAGAACTAATGCAAAATAAAAGTGTTTGAGAGTAGAATTAGGTAAAGATCTAAGGTACAATGGGAGCAAATTAATTTCTAAGAGGAGTGATGAAGAGTAATCAAAGTCTGCTAGGTTTAGATTGGGACCGAGCTTAAATACAAAGGGGGAAAATTACATAAAACACGGTCGTTTAACGCTAAACATTACGTAATCCCAGCTCGTCACGGGCGCTACCAGCATTCGTCATGCCCGTGACGAAGCGATTTCAAAATCTCGGACTGGAATTCTTCGTTGTGGTCACGGGCGTAACCCTTGGGGGTCACGCCCGTGACCACCTGGGAAACGACTCTTGGGATTTTCTTCGATAACGTCACGGGCGCTACCTGCTGTCGTCACGCCCGTGACGGTTCTCAGCATTTTGGCCAAAATTCTTCTTACATTGGTCACAGGCGTTACAAATGGGGTCATGCCCGTGACCTCCGATGTTCAGCTTCCCCTTGATTTGCTCTTAGGTCACGGGCATTACCCTTGGGGGTCACGCCCGTGACCTCCTGAGTTTTCTGTTTTGTTCTCCTTTGGCCTTGAGGACGAGGGCCGGCTTCTAGGATCCCGGGATTGTTTCCTTGAACTCAGGAATTGGTTTCTTAGCGTCAACGAACTCAATATTTCCCATGCTTCGGGCCCAAACTAACCTGCAAATAAACTGGTAAAACACGGGTAAGAAATATTTATTAAGGAAGGTAACGAACTAAAATTCTAAGTAAATATAGTAATATTTGGGCTCAAAAACGAGCCTAAACACCCCCCCACACTTAGGATTTTGCTCGTCCCGAGCGAAAATTACTAAATGAAACCATCTAAACAACTATTCCGCTTTCGTGGGAGATAACAGATGCATTTAGCGTATGCACCAAGCCTTTAAACCCCCCGGCAGCCCGGGTGGACGAGGTGGGTCTCGTGAGGGTTTGTAGCGACTATACCCACAAAAGCCTTAAGAAAAACGGAAGGAAAAATATAAAAAGAGAAGTGAAGTAAAACATAAAACGAAGAAAGAAAGAAAGGAAGAAAGAAAGGAAAGAAAGAAAAGAAAAGAAAGAAAGGAAAGAGAGGAAAGAGACATCCAAGCAACCAAAGTCCCGAATTCACTTCAAATTTCCACTTAGCTGTTGGCGAACTAATTGGGATTGGTAGGACCTCACTTTAGGGTATGTGGATACACTCCCCTCTTGTGTTTGAAGGAATATGCGGTTTCACTCAAAATTCTCCTAATGCATGCGCACTACCATAAGCAGCAGGGTCTCATTCTCCACCACTAGGGACGACGAACGAGAATCACAATCATGAGGACTTTCATAAGGTTGTAACGGGGCTAGGTTAGGGAAAGGAGGGGAAAATAATTTTGGGAAATGTGGAGTTAATAACCAAGACTGAACAACACTTCCAACTTAAATCAGGAATCAACATCACCCATCAATCCTCCATAAATGAAGTGTATACAACCTATAAATGACCTCAACCAAGGGGGAAAGAAATTGAGAACTAGTCATGCCGCATACTTTATTCAAAGCGACTAACTAGCTAAACTCCTTTGTTTTTATATATTTTTTTTCTATCATTTTGTTTTTCAACATGACAAAGCACTGCGAGCGACAGGACTCAAAATACAGCTATTGATTCACCCCTAGGAAGATCATCGAACCTAATCGATTTTTCAAGGGAAATCCTAATGTAATTTGCAGTAAGAGACTCTTCCCTTCACAAATCACCAAAAACCAACCAACAAACCAACATATCGGAGCCATAAGACGCTCTCACCCCACAAAGCGTTGTTCGTATGCTTGGCAAAGAGGGTTAGGAGAAAAATTGAACGGCCAAGGCTAGAAATAGGTGAAGCATAATGTGAGTTAGGGCATAACATAGGCTAATAAAAAGGGATAGGGGGTTGGGAGGCTATTTGGCTTAGTGGCTACAAAAAATGGGCCTCAATCATGTTGATCATCAAGTAAGTGTCAAGTGTGGTCTCAAAGAGAAAACAAGCCAAGTTCTAGAGTTTACACACAAAGGAGAGTTAAACACACACAAGGAACATGAGACTATAAAAATAATAGTCTATTAGGCTCAAAAAGACCTCACGGGTTCAACCCTACTACAATCACTGCAACTAGTTCCTTTTATGTACCAACGCCAAGATTCAAAAATCATGCATAAGGGATGATCATGAATGGAGGTATCACAAAATTTTATTTATTTTTTTTTCGAGTTTTAGAAACTAGAAAAGAAGAAAAAGGAACTAGGTGAACTATCCTAAACACAAAGTGAACTCCCTTCCCCACACTTAAAATCCACAATGTCCTCATTGTGGAGAGGGTGTCTCATAAAGGGTAATAAGAAAGTGGTGGCGTCCCGAGCCCACACGGCTCCAACAACCAAGAGACCAACATATAGCACAATAGGGGTACGCCACCAAAAAATGGAAAAACGTGCATGCAACAGAGAAATAAGGGAGAGAAAAGGAGAAGAGAGGAGGAACGGGCTTACCAAGAGGTATCTTGAGCGCATTAGTGAACACCGAACCAACGGGGGGGGCAAGGGGAAAAAATGGTTAGAAAAAAAAAATAAATAAAACGGCATGCATGAATATATGTATCAACTAGAAAGGAAAATGAAAATAAAAAAAAAGAAAATAACTACAAGACTTAGACGGACTAAAAAGAAGAACAAAGACTCGATGAAAGGTAAAACGAAAATTAAAGAGAAGGAAAGAAAATGTATTTACAACATATACATTGTCAGGGATAAAGCCAGTTTAATGCTCGATGTTGTTGAGCGTAAACCGGTGAGGAAAAACTCCACAGAAGTCGCGCACTTGAGGAAGTGCGGACTGCGATACACCGTAAAGCAAAATTTCAATTTCCATTCTCATGACTTTAAACACTAGGAGGAGAAAGGAGCGCCTACCCCCAACGACACAACCAAAACCCAGCCAAGCAAAGTAATTATCCCTCCACATTTGTCATGCATAGGCAATATAGTCAACTAATGAGATTAAGGGAGGGGAATTCTTACAATCACTGATGACCAGAACCCCCGGGAGGGGGTTGATCTGAAGGGTAGTAGCCGGCTGGAGGAAACCATCCGTAGGGCAGACGCTGACCGCCTCCGCTATAGTAGCCGTAGCGGAGGTCATTGAGGATCTCGTCGTGCCGTTGCACCCTGGCTTGGAGGTTCTACAAGATGGCGTGGTCCTGTTGTTGGAGGGTGCGGATATCCTGGATTCCGGCATAGATGTTGTTGAGTTGGGTGGACATAGCAGAAAAGTCCACCGCACTCATGCCGGAAGGTGCTTGTGCTTGCCCTTCTTCTCCGCCCTCCTCCTCGCTCTCTTCTTCTTCTCCCTCGCTCTCCTCTTCTTCCTCGCTCCCTAGAGGGCTCCCTTCGTCTTCGCTTTCGGCTTCCAAGGGGTCGCCCTGGATCACGGCCGCGCTGCGGGGCTCGCAGGACCATGTATTTCGGTTCCTGACATCAACGCGAGCTGCACTTACCCGAAAATCGAATTCGGTTTGGCGCCGTGGTTTCGTGCCGTGCACATAATGGATGAGCATTCGTCCTTGCGTGAAAATCTTCATATTTATGAGCCAAACACCATCCAAAGGTTGACATTCAAAATGCGGGGCTGCCCTCCTCAAATATGGCCGGAAGCCACATCGTTCCGCAATATGGGAAATGATGTGACCCATGCCTATCGTGTACTTCCGGGTCGCCCGAGAGATCTCATGAAGTTGGTGTAGGATCACCGAGGCCGTGTTGACACGCCGTCCGAGTAAGGTGTTGAAGATGATGAAAAGGTTCGCCTTGCGGACATTGTTACGCCCTTCATCGCGCCCGACCACCGAGTTAGTGATTAGGCGATGGAGGTATCGAACGACGGGATTGCAGAAGTCCCGGGCCTTGGTGCGCTTGGGGTCGAAATACCGGTGGCGGGAGCCAAAGGCAGCGACATCGGCTCTAGCCCGGCATGTCAAGAGCTTCATGGCCCTGTTGGCCGGGAAGTTGTCAATTGCTGCCGCGGGTAGGCCACCCGTTGGTAATTGCAAATTCTCGCTCAATTCATTTAACGTCAGCCGAACGAGACGCCCATTAATCTGAAAACTCAACTCGGCATCGTCCCGGGTTGGTCGTTCGACTTGTAATGAACTTAGAAATTCAAGAACGACCTAGTCGTACACTCTAGTTCTGATTCTCATAAAATTCTCCCACCCTAGAATCCCAAATAAGTGGCTTAGACTAGGTTTCAGGTTCATGTCCCGGCATGTTTCATCGTGATAGATAAACGGGACAGCGATCTTCCTAGTCCGGAACTTATTGTACTTCTCTCGGTACCAATCGGCACGAAACTGGATTCTAGAAGGGTCTAACACAACCATGGGCTCAGATTCAAAGCGAATAGGAGGAGCCATACCTTGAGGTGCCGGTGGTGGTCCCCTACCAGAAGCGGAGTCGGAGCCGGGTTGAGATTGCCTTTGACGCTTAGATCGACTTGTGCTTGCCATCTCTTGCCGGGTTGCACAAAACAGTTACAGATCTGAAGGATGGAGGAGGTTGGGGAGGACCGTTCTTTCTCTAGCACCCAACTCACTAGGGTTGGAGTTTTGGTTCTAGAGAGAGAAAAGTGGCGGTGGTGGTTAAAGGTGGCGGCGCCGGTGACTGTGGTTGTTGTGGGGGTTGGGGATTTGAGTGGGGGTGGATGAATGTGGGTGAAGAGAGAGGAGATTGAAGTGAGAGTAGGGTTTGAGAAGGTGAAGATTTGAGTGTTTGAGTGGAATTTTAGGGAATTTGAGAGGGATTGAAAGAGATTAGAGATGGATTGAAGGGGAAGGAGGAAGAGGATGAGGGAGTTAGGGTTCTTGTGAGAGAGTGGAGTCACGGGTGTGAGAGAATGAGGGAAAAAATTTGGCCGAAAGTCGCGAAATCAGGTTATATTTCCCGTCTACAGTAGCCGTCACGGGCGTGACCAGGTCTTGTCATGCGTGCGACGACTGGTTTTCAAAATCGCCGGTGGTCACGGGCGTGACGACTGTCGCCGTCACGCCTCGGCATTTTTCGATTTATAACTTCAATTTTTGTCACGGGCGCTACCAAAGCGTGTCACGCCCGTGACCCTTTGGAAATGCGGATTTTGCCGTAGTGGGGTAGCGGGCGCTACCCATGGGCGTCACGCCCGTGACGACCTGGATTTCAATACCTTCAAGATTTTTGACTTCCAACCTCACTCCCGAGCTCCTTTACACCTAAGTATATCTCCAAAACGTCTCCTTCCACTCGGGAATTTATGCGCAATCATGTCTTTGAACCCTCACACTTGTTCTTTCTCGAGATTCTCCCTCATTAAAATAAAATAGAATTAAAAGAGAAGAAATTAATGGAATAAAACAAGGGTTGCCTCCCTAGAAGCGTTTGTTTTAGGTCCCGAGCCTGACCATAGAATTTGTTCATTCTTCATTCGTAATGATCGGAAGGATGCAGGACTTTGCAACTTCAATCGCCTGCCCTTCCAAGTATGGTTTCAGCCTTGAACCATTGACTTTGAACCTTTCACCATCGTCCTTGCCGATTTCCACTACTCCAAAGGGATGAACCTTGAATACCTTGAAGGGCCCTGACCATCTAGAGCGGAGTTTCCCGGAGAAGATCTTCAGCCGAGAGTTGAATAACAGTACCAACTCTCCTTCATGAAACTCCCTTTTCATGGTGTTCTTGTCGTGCCAAGTTTTCATCTTCTCCTTGTAGATCCGATTGTTTTCGTAGGCGTCCCTTCGAATCTCCTCGAGCTCGTTGAGTTGGAATAGCCTTTTCTCACTAGCTGCCTTCATATCGAAGTTGAGGCGCTTCACCGCCCAGTATGTCTTATATTCAAGTTCCACCGGGAAGTGACAAGGCTTCCCATACACCAGACGATATGAAGTAGTGCCAATGGGGGTCTTGAATGCCGTTCTATATGCCCATAAAGCATCATCGAGCTTGTCTGACCAGTCCTTCCTCGAACTAGCGACTGTCTTTTTCAGAATTTGTTTGATTTCTCGATTTGATACTTCTACTTGGCCACTAGTTTGAGGGTGGTAAGCTAGACCCCTTCTGTGAGAAATGGCATACTTAGTGAGGAGAGCTTCAAACTTTTTCTCAATGAAATGAGGCCCATTATCGCTGATCACCACTCGAGGTACTCCAAAGCGAGGGAAAATGACTTTCTTGAAGAGTTTTGAAACAACCCGGGAATCACAACCAATGCTTGCCACTGCTTCTACCCACTTCGAAACATAGTCGACGGCCACCAAGATGTACTTATTTCCCCTAGAGGATGGGAAAGGTCCCATGAAATCGATGCCCCAAACATCAAAGATTTCAACTTCCAGAATGTAGTTGAGGGGCATCTCGTTCCTCCTAGAGATATTTCCAGCTCTCTGGCATTTGTCACATGCCTTCACGTAAGCATTGACGTCTTTGAAGAGTGTTGGCCAGTAGTAGCCGGCTTGAAGTATTTTAGCCGCCGTTTTGGAAGGGCCTCCATGTCCTCCACAAGGTAGATCATGGCAATGAGCAATGATCGAGGTAGCTTCTTGTTGGTGCACGCATCTCCGGTAAATGCCATCATTGCACAGCTTGAAGAGATAGGGGTCATCCCAATAGTAGGATTTCACATCGTGGAGAAACTTTTTCTTTTGGTGGTAGGGTAGGCCTGGGGTTAGGACTCCCCCTACCAAGAAGTTGACTATGTCTACGTACCACGGCAACTCTTCATTTTGCATCGCCATCAAATGTTCATCCGGAAATGAATCATCGATAGGAGGGCCCTTGTGCTCGACCATAATCCTGGAAAGGTGGTCTGCCACCACATTATGCATGCCGGCCTTGTCCCTTATCTCAATATCGAACTCTTGGAGGAGAAGAACCCATCGAATAAGGCGTGGTTCGGCGTCCTTCTTTTCCAACAAGTATTTGAGGGCCGAGTGGTCAGTGAACAAGACCACTTTAGAGCATAGCAGATATTGCCGGAACTTCTCAATAGCGAAGACTACCACTAGAAGTTCCTTCTCAGTTGTGGTGTAGTTTCGTTGAGCATCGTCTAAGGTTCTGCTTGCATAGTGGATGACATATGGCTTTTTGTCTTTTCTTTGTCCCAATACTGCCCCGACTGCATAATCACTTGCGTCGCACATGATTTCGAATGGAAGGCTCCAATCGGGCGGTTGAATGATGGGTGCTGAGATGAGTGCCTGTTTAATCTTCTGAAACGACTCAAGACACTCGTTAGAAAACACAAAAGGAGTATCTTTGGCGAGGAGTTGAGTTAGAGGCCTCGCTACCTTAGAGAAGTCCTTGATGAAGCGGCGGTAAAAACCCGCGTGACCAAGGAAACTTCTCACCCCTTTCACGAAGGTCGGGGGTGGTAGTTTCTCGATAACCTCGATCTTAGCTCGATCGACCTCGATACCTTTCTGAGACACCACATGGCCAAGTACCACTCCTTCTTGGACCATGAAGTGGCACTTCTCCCAATTGAGCACGAGATCGACTTCTTCACATCTTGATAACACTGTTTTGAGATTTTTCAAACAGCCCTCGAAGGTGTTACCATAGACGGAAAATTCGTCCATGAAAACTTCCATGATACTCTCTATGAAGTCCGAAAAGATGGCCATCATGCAGCATTGAAAGGTGGCTGGGGCATTGCATAACCCAAACGGCATCCTTCGATAAGCGAAAGTACCATAAGGGCATGTGAAGGTAGTCTTATCCTGGTCATTTGGGTGGATTGGGATTTGGAAAAACCCAGAATATCCATCCAAATAACAGAAATAAGAGTGCCTAGCCAGCCTCTCAAGCATTTGGTCGATGAAAGGAAGGGGGAAATGATCTTTTCTGGTGGCGTGGTTCAGCTTTCTATAGTCAATGCACATACGCCAGCCAGTGATGGTCCTAGTTGAGACTAGTTCGTTCTTTTCGTTCTTTACAACAGTCATCCCTCCCTTTTTAGGTACTACTTGGACGGGACTCACCCACTCGCTGTTCGCGATGGAATAAATGATACCCGCATCAAGTAGCTTCATAACTTCTTTCTTGACAACTGTTTGCATGTTTGGGTTCAATCGCCTTTGTGGCTGCCTGGAGGGTTTATGGTCGGGCTCGAGGTCAATGTTATGCATGCACAATGAAGGACTCACTCCCTTAAGGTCCTCAATGCTATATCCAATGGCACCGATGTGCTTGCGAAGCACATCGAGGAGACTTTGAAGCTGGGTGCCCTGGATGTTAGCATTGACGATCACAGGAAAGGACTCAGAGGGACCAAGAAATTCATACTTCAAGGACGATGGCAAGGGTTTAAGCTCAATTTCTGGCATCTTTCTTCCCATGAACTCCGTTGGCTCTTGCTCTTCCACATTTGCTATGAGATCATCTTCCAATGCTGGTCCAGAATACTCCATGGCTTCGTCAAGAATGGACATATAGGAGGCTACATCTCCTTCCAAGGTTTCCCATTCAAAAGCTTCCAGCAATGCTTCCTCCAAAGGGTCTTCAAATGCCACCAAAGAGCTGAGCTTTTCATCCACCAACTCTTCAATGATATCGACCTGGTAACATGACTCTTCAATCGACGGTGCGGCAATAGAAGTTTGGAGGTTGAACTCTATCTTTTCATCTCCGATGTGGAGAGAAAGCTTCCAATTTTTCACGTCGATCATGGCTCCGGCAGTTGCTAGGAAGGGCCGCCCCAAAATAATTGGTATTTGTGCATCTTCGGCCATATCCAGTACAATGAAATCATATGGAATATAGAATTTTCCTACTTGCACCGGGACATCTTCAAGTACTCCTACCGGGCGCCGAATAGATCGGTCGGCCATTTGAAGAGAGATTGTGGTGGGCACAAGGTCATGACATTTCAATCTCTTGCAAATCGAGTGTGGCATCACACTCACGCTAGCACCGAGGTCACAAAGGGCCTTGCTAATCATCACATCCCCTATGAAGCACGGGATGGAGAAACTTCCGGGGTCCGAAAGTTTAGGAGGTTGTTTGTTGTCGATGATTGCACTGCATTCTTGAGTTAACGAGACCACTGCATTCTCTCCAATCCTTCTCTTGTTGGTGAGGAGCTCCTTGAGGAATTTAGTGTAAGATGGCATGTTTGTGATTGCCTCAAGGAACGGTATGTTGATGTGGAGAGTCTTAAGGATCTCCATGAACTTAGCAAACTTCGCATCTTCCTTCACTCTTGCGAAGCGTTGGGGAAAAGGAAGGGGTGGAGAGTAAGGTTTTGCTTGTTGAGTGATCGGCTTCCCTCCCTTCTCAACCGCCTTTTCTTTCTCTTTCGGCTCATCTTCTTTGACCACTTCTTGCATTTTGTCATCCTTCTCCCCAATCACGACTCCCTCCTTCTCAGCTGTTGTATCTCCAACTACAACTTCTTTTTCAGTCCTTTGATTGACTCCAGCTTTTGGGTCCTTAACTTCTTTGCCGCTCCTCAAAGTGACGGCATTGATATGCCCCTTTGGGTTTTGTTAGGGTTGACTGGGCAAACCTTTGGAGGCAGATTGAGACTGAAAGTTGGACACTTGTTGGGCTAGCTGAGCCAATTAGGTCTCCATCATCCTTTGGCTAGCTTGAATAGCCTCGTTTTGTTTCAGCTGCGCGGCATTGAACATCTCTTGATTCTTGAGATGCCTTTGCATGAAGTCCATATCTTGGTTTATTTGTGGAGGGGGTTGTTGGTAGGATTGGGGGCTTGGTTGTATGCTTGGTTTTGGTATTGATGACTTTGTTGATGGGGGCGATTTTGGTTTTGATGTGATTGGTTTTGGCCTTGGTTGGGATAAGAGAAACCTGGAGGGACGTAGGATGGGTTTCCTTAAGGGCGGACAGGATCATTGTTGCGGTATGAGAGGTTGTTTCTATAAAGAGCATTCGCTTGCTCATTAGATACCAACTCCGCTTGGCACTCAAAATTTGAATGACCTCCACCGCATATCTCACAACGTAGCCCTGAATTGGATGAGGATGAAGGAATGGAAGGTTGGACCTCCATGACCGACTTGAGTTGTCGGGTCGTCTTCATCTCAGCCATATCTTGAGAGAGCTGCTGCATCGTCTTTTGCATGTCCTTGATGAGATAACTCAAGTTCTCACCTTCACCACAACTTGTTACCTCCTTGAATTCCTTCCCCAGTTGCATGCATTCTCTGCCATTTGGGCCAACAGAGAATCTGCTTGATCGGGGGTCTTACTTAGGAAGAGACCTCCCGAAGCATTACCGACCGATTGCTTTGTGGCCATAGTGAGGCCCTCGTAGAAGGTATGCAAGATGAGTTCTGCTGGGAGGTTGTGATGTGGGCATGCCCGTTGGAATCCCTTGTATCGCTCCCATGCCTCAAAAAGAGGTTCTCCCGGTAGTTGTCTGAAGTTCACAATTTCCGTTCGTAGGCGAGCTGTCTCTATGGGTGGGAAGAACCTTCTCAAAAAGCCTTGGCTTAGTGCGTCCCAAATCCGAAAGGTGTTCGGATTACAGTTGTCAAGCCAACCCCGAGCCTTCCCAGCGAGAGAGAACGGGAAGAAAAGGTAGATGTATTCCTCAGGAACTCCGTGCATCCGAATCATTCCACACCTTTCAAGGAAGTTTGAGATGTGGTTGATGGGGTTCTCCGAGCTAAGTCCATGGAACTTGGATTTCTCAATTAGATGTAGAAAGTTCGGCTTGACTTCGAAGACAGTTCCCTCCGGGAGGTCAGGTAAAACAATGGGGGAACCTCCCGTACCCGTCAGAGGTGATGCGAAGGAAAGGAGGGTACGGGGTCCTGGCGGTGGTTGTGCCATTGCCTCTTGCTGTTGTCGTTCGAGCAGCCGCCTGCGGGCGTTTGCGGCGTTGTTGTGACGCGCAGTTGCTTCAATTTCCGGATTGAATGGTACGAGTGGTATTTGATCCCTCCTGCGCATGTACTAACCAAGAAAACGACGTAAGTAGCCCTAGGGACTCTAGACTTGACTTCAGCAAGGTAAATGTCACTTAAACTAAACGTCGTAAGGGAAATTAAAATTAAAAGGGGCGCTTGCTCCCCGGCAACGGCGCCATTTTGTTCGAGCTATAGTATAGTCGGGGTTTGTTTATCATATCCACAGGGAGCAAGGTTCTTTTAATCAAAACTTTCGCTACTGAACTTAGTTTAAGGTAAAACAACGATTTATCGATGATGGGGGAAACAAAGACAGATTTCTGGATAAAATCAGAGAAAAGATGGGTTCTAGGGTCGGTCTTCGCCACCTAATGGTTACCCCTGAACAAAGCAACCCCGGACAAAGCACTAAACCAAGCTAGAAGTTAGGATATTTCATGAATAAAGCCACTTCGGGGCCCCTCTCGAGGTATACCCAAATTTAACCCTCAAAGTTTGTCCAATAATCTCTTAAGGACGCACCTAGAGAGCTTGATGTGCAAATTTCCCTACCCGAACTCCTCCACTATTCTCATGTGGAATTGTTCAAATATCCATTTGAATACTCTAAAAGATTATGTTTGATGTAGATGTAATGGACTTTCACCGCATTAAATCCCATAGTCAATAGAGTGTTCGAATGAAAACTTCATAATCAAGGTCTAATGCCCTATCTAGAACTAACTCTGAACAAAGGATCCCATTAGGGGCTAAACTTCCCCTTAAACCCTAAGGAAATTAGCCACTAAACATGTTAACTAGTACTAAAATTATCAGATCTAAAATGAAGAAGCTAAACATGATTTTAAGGAAAGAAACTCGACAAGATTTATCACAAGGAACTAATTAAGATAAATAATCAATGAAGGAAATGGACTTACCCAAATAAAAACTAAGATTGCTGGAATAAAAACAAGATAAATCCAAAGCTTGAATAATATATCTTCAAAATAAATGCTTCTTGATTGTAGTAATCTAGAACTAATGCAAAATAAAAGTGTTTGAGAGTAGAATTAGGTAAAGATCTAAGGTACAATGGGAGCAAATTAATTTCTAAGAGGAGTGATGAAGAGTAATCAAAGTCTGCTAGGTTTAGATTGGGACCGAGCTTAAATACAAAGGGGGAAAATTACATAAAACACGGTCGTTTAACGCTAAACATTACGTAATCCCAGCTAAATCACGGCGCTACCGGCGTCGTCATGCGTGACGAGGCGATTTCAAAATCTCGGACTGGAATTCTTCGTTGTGGTCACGGGCGTTACCCTTGGGGGTCACGCCCGTGACCACCTGGGAAACGACTCTTGGGATTTTCTTCGATAACGTCACAGGCGCTACCTGCTGTCGTCACGCCCGTGACGGCTCTCGGCATTTTGGCCAAAATTCTTCTTAAATTGGTCACGGGCGTTACAAATGGGGTCATGCCCGTGACCTCCGATGTTCAGCTTCCCCTTGATTTGCTCTTAGGTCACGGGCATTACCCTTGGGGGTCACGCCCGTGACCTCCTGGGTTTTTTGTTTTGTTCTCCTTTGGCCTTGAGGACGAGGGCCGGCTTCTAGGATCCCGGGATTGTTTCCTTGAACTCAGGAATTGGTTTTTTAGCATCAACGAACTCAATATTTCCCATGCTTCGGGCCCAAACTAACCTGCAAATAAACTAGTAAAACACGGGTAAGAAATATTTATTAAGGAAGGTAACGAACTAAAATTCTAAGTAAATAGAGTAATATTTGGGCTCAAAAACGAGCCTAAACACCCAACATTCATAATATTCAAGTATTTAATTGTTCAAAGGCTATTCACAAATGAGAGGGAAAGAGTTTAAATAGGGGAAGGGGAAATGGGGAAGATAACACAACAAAGCGAGGGGAAGGATTTGCGAATTTGCGGAAAACTGCCGAGGCGGGGACAGCGCCTCATGTAGTAATTTAGGACGGAGTAATAAGAGGAGGTGCGACCAACACCCCTCTTGCTTCCCTTGCCATTTCTCGGTTGTTTTTCCATTTCTCCTTCGCTTGATTTTCTTCGCTTAGTCTTCCATCCCGATCCTTGCATAATGACCAACATGCCCTTTTGCTTGACCTTGATCCCGACTCGACTTCTTGCTAACCTTCCTAAACTACCGATTTGAGATCCGAAAGGTGACCGAACTCGGTTTGGAAAAAATGAACTTGGACCCTTCGTTGTTATCATCTCCGATATGAGGGACCCCTAAGAATTATAGATCACCAAACTGCAAGTCAAGCCAAGTTAAGCCTAAAACGAACATATTTAAGTTCGGAAAGTCACAAATCAAGCTCAAGTTCACCCAAAGATAATAAGCCAAGCCCAAGTTTATAAAGCTGAGTTCGGCTTGACTCATCTCCACCCCGGCCCAACTCATAATATAAATATAATATAATATAATATAATATAATATAATATAATATAATATAATATAATATAATATAATATAAAGATTAAACATGTCAGACTAATGGAGACTAAGGGTGAGAATGAGCCATTCAAATTTAAACTTGACATAGGCTTGAGGTATAATAAGTCTACGCCTTCACGAGTTTTAATAAGGCCATCTACCCATGCTTTAGAGTTTAATGTGTAGAGTTCTGTGGCGATTAGGAGCATGATGCAAGTCCTAATAAAGTGCAAATGTGAAGATTAAAAACAATAAAGAGCTTATAACAAAGTCCAATAATAATGCAAGATCAAAACAATTATGCTGAAAAACACAATTGAAATGACTAGAAAAAGAAAATTGGCAGTAATTACGAGGATGATTTATGATGGTAAGTTATTGATGTGCAAAGCATAAAAGAGACAATTCTGCTAAAGTAATGGTCCATAATCCATATCTACATGACTATGAATCATTTAGTTAGTAGTATATCATAAGCCAAATTTGTTGTTGGAGTATTTCATGACTTAAGAGATATAAAGGTATAAGTTATAAGCATATGATTGACCGGAAGGTAAAAAATAAACTTAATAAGAAAGAAAGGACTCAACACGGGTTGTGTTGGTGTTCAGAGAGCACATAAAGTGTGCCCTGGATCAACACGGACCATGGTATCTCACCACGAACCGTGTTGTGGTGAACACGAACCGTGTTAAAACCCAATCAAGATCGGTTTTGAAATCCTATGATTTATGCCTCGGGAATAATTGAGATGGAGCTTAGTTTGGGATAATGGTTGACTGAGAAATCAATCATGATTTCTCCCTAATAATCCTTAGACATATCCCAAGGATCAAGCTCCTTGTTTTGGTAAATTTGAACCTCTTGGTTGCTCCAAGAATCACTACAAAAGGAGGATGAATTCTTCATCTATCCACACACTAAAAATCCTCTTCTATCTTCTTCTAGAGAGCTTCAACACACTCCTAAGATGTTGAACTACAACAACTTTCTTAAGAGTCCTTGAGAGAACTTGTAACTTTGCTTACAAGAAGTTAGGTTTTACCATTGAATCTATTCGCGATCTAGTGAATAAGTTTTAAGGAAAGACAGGTTCACCCTCGACTTCTAACCACCCAAGTAATCCACATCTTATGAGAGAGACCGCTATACCCATTTTATTCCAACATTTGCCATATAGATACCCTCATTTTTTTTAAATTCTCTTGACCCTTATAAGTTGGACATCCTGAGTTAGGCTTGCCTTTGCTTGTTTATGTGACTAGTTTTATCCAAGCTTTTCAAGCTTTTTTTTGAGCCAAGCTATCTTGCAAGGGTCCACAAGCTAGCTTGGTTTATATCTTCGCATGTAGTTAGGATCCTCTTTCAAATGTAAGCGCAAAGTAAGCTCCATAAGTCATGAATAACAATGTCATAAGGAGAAACAATAAAAGCTAAATAAAGGAGAAACATTTACGTGGAAAACCGAAGAACTCGGAGAAAAACTCACGGACGACGACAACAACAAAAAATCCACTATGAAAATAGATGTCTACAAAGGCAATCATAATCACAATCTGTGATTTGATCAAAATTAAAGGACAAAACTCTCTCTCTCTCTCTCTCTCTCTCTCTATGATTACAAAGATGGATTACTTAGGGATGAAACTCCAATAAAACTCTCAAAGGGAATAAGAAAACTCTCACAATTACACAATTACATACTAAATTCTCTCTTTGATGTGTGAATGAGTTTTGTCGTGGGCCCTTCACTTTCATTACATCGATGTGGATTGCCTCGCGAAATAGCAATAGAGCTTGGACCACTTAAATTTTTTGTAATTCGTGGTCTAATTATACAACATCTTGCTTCGAACATAGGGGTTGCTGCAAGTGATATTAATACCCATGGTAGCTACCTCTATTGATACTTAGAGGTTGATAAAATTATGAAAAGAATTGTCGATGGAGTAATATGGAAAATCTTGTAAAACAACTTAGAGAAATTGAATAATATGGAAAGAATCCAATGTGACATATTCTCAACAAATAATAATAACAATAACAATAATAATAATAATAATAATAATAATAATGTCATTCTTATTGTTGTTATTATTTAATTGAGTGAGAAGATAAAATAGAGATGAAGATTTGTCTTCTTTTTTGATAAAAAAAGCAACCCGGCGGATTAAAAGTGGGTGATGTTGATTGCATAAAACCATGAACCATACAAAGTAGACATAGTTGTGGGGTTTGCTTCAAAAAGACTATCTTTTTTTCTTCAAGTGGGTTGAATGTTCTTCAGTCAAAGTTTTCTTTTTCTTTTTCTTTTCAGAATTTCAATGGTATCTTCTTCTTTTTTTGGTTCAGCTTATGCAAATGGGACAATGATTTGAGTTTATATATATATATTTTTTAAAATAATCATAAGTAATTTTTCATTTAAAATTCATATCTCACGTTAATATTTTAGATGAGGGTTTGGTGCACATTTTAATATACTGGACACTGATAAGCTACATAATGTAGATTTCTTCTCAAAAGTTCTAGAATGTTATAAAGAGTGAAGATATTGACGAAATTAAATATTTCTTTGAAGAAAAAAAAACTATCCGTAGAATTTAACCACATGTTTATTACCCTCATCCTGAAAATTGACCCGTCGTAATTAGGCTTGATTTAGAGTTCAGACTTTCATATAACAATAAAATTGCATATCTAATCAACGAGTAGTATATGAACTAAGAAGGTCTTTATCCTTCCCCAATGGATTGAATTACACTTTTTTCTTAGCGTCAACAAAGTTCATATCTTTTTGATTGATAATAACACGAATTTAGTTAATATCGACCAATCAGTTTCTACTTTACCTTTATAAAATAATTTTCAAAATTCTAGTACAAATTAAGATTGATGTCGTGCTTAGAGAACCAAAGATATTGTCACTAGACCATCTCAAAGTGCGTTTATTCTCCAATAATCAATACATGATAACAATCTGCTCATGGACAAGGTGACGCACAAATTTTAAAAAATGTAAAGGAAAAACTGCTTAGGTAGCAATCAAATTAAATGCGCGTGTACAAAGTGTATGACTGAATAAAAGAATAACACTTTCTATTAAACCTACTAAAAAACACTAAGATTTTGTGATAAATGGATTAATTTGATATAACAATGTATACCTACCATCACCTATTCCATGCATATATGTTAAGGGTTCTCCCATCTTTACATGTTTTTCCGATTTTATATTGGAATGAGATGAGTCGACCTATCCTCACCCTCTTATATTTTTACACTGTGTGGACAATTCTTTGCTAGACTCTTGCAAATGAAGCACGAATATGTTCAAAATTAGCCCTAATGTTAGAACAAATTCGAGATTCAAACTAAACCAGAACCACAAGTGGATCTCCATTTACCATGGCCACCCTAGATTAAAGAGTTTTAGTAGAATAAAGAGGAAAAATTATAAATTTTTTATTATATCATGTGAGTGTAATAGTATAATGGTCACTACCTTATTTAAAATTTCTAAATCCGCCATTGATTACAACTGGTCATCTAGAACCAAGTTACTATAATCAAATTAACTGGAGTTCCAATTCGGACTGCCAACATCCAAGAGTAGTTATATGTCGTGGAGACAAATGAGATGGGAAGGTTTTCAACCAATATGGCTACTTCGTTAGCTCATGAACAATTTATAAACAAATAGAAATTTCAGTATATTTTTAGAGGGTATTTGACTTGGATCATAAAATATCAAGACATACTATGAGATTCCATTTTACATATAAAGTGGGGACCCAACAACAATGAGTTGGCATGAAATTTTTTTTTTACTAAAACTTAATTAACCCTATCTGAAAATTACATATGGATCTAACATTTCCTCCAGACTCATTGGGCAGTTAGCCCAACAAAACATAAATGGATCTCACATATGACCATATAGATACAACGACTTTTTTATTATCAAAGCCCATAGGCCAAGCCCAAAAAGTCACCATACAAGACTACAAGAGCTCCAACACAAGAGCAACAAAATCCCACAAAAAACGGATGAATACACGGAAAAGCCCAATATGGCGTGGAAGAAATGAGGTAGAGTTTACAAACACTATTTTTAATCCTCTAAAATCATTATACAAGGACAAAAAGAAAGCCATTTAGGCCCTGGCCCGTTCTTTTATGCGCACCACACCGCATTATTCATTATTCTACCACACTTTATTACAATTATTATCAAAATATATTCTTACTTTTCTCTCTCCTCACTTTTTAAATTCTCTCTCTTCTCACCTACCCCACATACCACCACAACTCACACCACAACTCACCACAACCCACCACACTTCACCACACTTTTTCAAATTCCACCACACCGAACTATACCGTATAAAAGAATTGAGCCTTAGAATATAGAAAATCAAAGAGTGACATTAGAGACCGTGAAAGTCAAAATTATGACAATTAGATTTCGTTCTTTTATATGATTGGTTGCGGTGCGGTGTGATGGAAATTTGAAAATTGTGGTGGGTTGGGGAAAGTTGTGGTACGGTGGAATGTGGAAGGTTGTGGATTGTGGAATGTTGTGGTGTAAATAATTGTAAGTGAGTTGATATATTTGAAATTATAAAGTATAACTTTTAATAAAAAAAAATAAACTGAAATTGAAATGATAGATTGTGGTGTGTTGTGATGGAATATGGAAAGTTGTAATACGGTGTGAAACCGCAATCAATCAGCCGCATAAAAAAAGGGGCCTTAATATGTAACAAAGGGAGTAAATAATTATTGACAAATAATGTCTTGAAATTAGTCCTAATTAGACGGGCTCAATCTTAGATGTTATCGTTTTGTCATGCACTTCTGGAGGATTAGGAGTAATACAGTCGGAGGAGTTGATGTCATTAGCACTAATCTTGGGCAAATCTGTGGGGGTTGGCGATGGATCTTTGGTTTTGCCCCATACCACTGCATACAGCCCTGCTACTATTATCACTGCTCCAATTATGCTGCATAATATCCACTAATTTCATGTAAGAATCAAAGTTGCATTGAATAAGACATAGACCCTGTTCTTTTATGCGGTATTCTGCGGTATAGCGTTGGTGTGGTGAAATTGTGGCGGGTTGTGGTGCAATTGTGGCGGGTTATTGGTATGTTGTGGTGAGTTTTTTTGTATATATATAAAGAATTTTGGACGTTAATATAATGAACTTTTGGGGTATTGGAAAATAATGCACTGAACTTTGACCTTGGACAATAATGCACTGAACTTTGAGGGGTGTTGGACAATAATGCACTCGAGACAATTTCGACGGTGGCGAACTTATTGACAACTTTACGTGACAGACCGAGAAGACAAATATTTTGGACCAATTGATCTCCTCCCCCCGCTACATAGGATTGCCACCAAGTTAGTCATTGTCAAAATCATACTGAGTGCATTATTGTACACCCCCCAAAGTACAGTGTATTATTGTCCAATGTCAAATTTTAGTGCATTATTATCCAATACCCCAAAAGTTCAGTATATATATTAGCATCCAAAAGAAATTTGTATTTTGTAGTGGGTTGTGGTGAATTGTGGTAGAATGGTATTTTGTAATGGGTTGTGGCAAAATGCAGTAAGCTGTAGCACCGCAATTTGCCAACCGCAGAAAAGAATAGGGTCATAGTTTGAGTGTTTTGATAGATCTACCCTTGAAAATTGGGAAAATGTTTTCATAGAAAGTGTTTTCCCCTGCCAAACACGCATATATATATATATATATATATATATATATATATATATATATATATATATATATATATATATATATAGATAGAGATATAGATAAAAAAGAGTCGAAGTTTTAGGGTTTACAGCTATACCTTCCG
Source organism: Portulaca oleracea (assembly GCA_029582165.1). Taxonomy (NCBI): domain Eukaryota; kingdom Viridiplantae; phylum Streptophyta; class Magnoliopsida; order Caryophyllales; family Portulacaceae; genus Portulaca; species Portulaca oleracea. The sequence goes on along the minus strand of CM055873.1, from coordinate 5,285,193 downwards.
AGGTGGAGTAGCTCATGAAGGATAATGACACTGAGGGCAGCAACAATGACCAAGCAAAGAGGACTGAAGGACGTTATGAAAACCGGTCCTTTTGATCTGTTCACAATTCCTTGCACGTAGTATGCCATTCCAGAGCATACTACTCCCTATGTATTAACCCAAAGTTAGAAACTCATTATATTCAATTAATCTTTTGCACAACTTAAGAGATCGAGATTATTGTCTCTTATTTTAATATCTACACCGTAAAATATATATTACTACCTCTATCCCTAAATGAGTGTCAATTTAATTAATATTTCACCATTGATTACTTGTAAATTACAATGAGTTACAATACAATACTCATAATTATTTGTAATGAACGGTCAACTCTTAGTCAAATTAACATTTATTTGTAAATTACTTTGTTTTTTAATGTAGGCTGAGCAATTATGCTTTGTTTTTTTTTTTTAGGGTCCCAAATATATCTAGACCTGGTAATTGGGTCACTTGGGTTGCTATTTTGAGAAAAATTTAGCAACTTCTTAGTCTTCTCTTATCTAATGGAGGTATTATTACAGTCTCAAATATTACTATTAAATTATATTTTTATCCGTAAATTTCAAAATTATGAAAAGCTGCTAAAATATGCTCACAGATGAGATTTACTTAATCAAAACGTCAATCCATATTCATTATATTGGAATGGTCACACATGCTGATCTTCTTATAATTAATAGTTACTAACTATTAAAAAAAATCATGTAAGAAAACTACAATAAACATTAATTTAGTGAAAAGTAAGACACTTAAAATATTTATTAAGGCAAAAGATATATTAAGACCATCCGCCACGGCGAGTTTGAGACTGAAATAATGCTGATGTAGCGTGAGCAAGGACAAGAAAGACACTGCAACGGCGAGGACGAGTGTCGGTAGTGAGAAAAACTCGAACTCATGCTCGCCGCACCGCACCGCGCGAGGACGAGGACGAGATTCTCGACATATTTTTTTATTTTTTTTATTTCTATTATAGTGTATTTAAACTATTAAATATGGGGCTTACACACTTTTTATACTTATATATTTTAATCAAACTCGCACTCACTATTGGAAAGCAAGTTAACATGGAGAGTCTAACTCTAATTCTTTTGGTGGGTCATACGGCTTCCACCTCATCCAGTGAATATAACTCATGCTCACTACGGGTGTTATGTTTAATAAGTAAATAAGAGAAACCAACTTACAGTATAAACAGAAGCAAGAAGTCTGGAATTCCAGCCAAGTGCCCAGGCTTTGATGTCTCTGACAGCAATGAGTGATACAATTCCTCCTTCCACTGATCCCATGAAGCACACCCATGCTGTCAGTGATAGCTCTGCTGGGTACATCCTCAATGTATATGACTATCCCAAAAAATATTTTAAAAAAAATAAAAAGTGAATTGCTTTAAACCAAATAAAAATGTACAACTTTGAAGTTGCATATAACGATCTACTCTCTGCAACTTTTTACTCTTCTTAGTAATTAGTTTTGTTCATAATGGTAAGTTTAGAATAAGTTCAATCAAAACAGATAAGTTGAAAAGAACAGGTTTCTCTGCAAAATCTTTCCTTAAGATACACGGTCTCGTATAAAATAAGTTGATCATAGGTCGGATCAATTCTTGCTGGTACTCAAGTTGGCAACTACACCCATGTATCCTCCAAGTTCCACCAAATTTAATTTTTGGTGGACCCAAAACATTTCTCACAAATAAAATATGCGAGTTGATGTCACTTGATGATCATACTTGTTGTGGAAAGTTTGATACTTACTCTTTGCGCCGTGGCCCACTAAATTCACTGCTGTTTACACCTAAAATAGGGTCCAGTGGGTGGGCCTATTTTACTCTGGCCCACAAAAAAAAAAAGATAGATGTGATTATAGACTTACTTGGAGGACCAAGAAACCAGCCCAGCCTAGCTGGCAAGCGAGGAGGAAAAGAGCACCCAACACCCACCGCGGACCGCCATGGCCATCACCGGTGCCATCGGGTTTAGTCTCATTGACATGGTGGTTAGCCATCACGGTCCCCTGTGGTCTGAAGATGTCTATGACAGGGCCTCTGTATAGGGTCATCACCATGGCTCCTGATACTGCCACTATTGTTCCTATGATTTTTGCTTGGCTCCCCACCTTGTTTATGTTAACCTTCTCTAACCTAATCATATCATAATTAAACCCATGCATTAAAACTGGAGAAGTTAATTTGTACATATGAAACCATGTTTTCATGTATATATTTAGAATAGCAAGTAATTAGTACCTGAAAATGGCTGACATGATGAAGGCAATGGCAGGAAAAACATTGAAACATGCAGCTGTGAATGTTGGTGAAGTGTAGTTCAGTCCTATAAAGTATAGATTTTGATCCAACACTGGCCTGATATTTGAATTTTTGCATATGCATGTTAAACACTGAACTAAGAAGATAATTAACTATATGCAATTATGCATGAAATTAAAGGATATGAAGCAATCTTACTCTAGGAAAGCAAGCACCATTATCCTCAAAAGGATTGGCCAAGTCATCTTTGGCCTTGTTTGCCTGTTATAAAACAAAATCAACAGGATAAATTATGCCTGCAGTTACAAATATATATTGAAGACCGTGAAAATCAAAATAGATGGGAATTGGAGGAACCTATCGAAATAGAGGGCGAAAGGGGCGACAGCGAGGGTAGCAAAGACATGACGGTAGAAGGCTAAGATGAAGTGGTTCATGCCATGTTTTAGGCAGACAGTGGCAATAATACTCATTCCTGCATACCCAAATTGGAGTGATATTATGGCTAAGTATGGCTTTGCTTTTGCCCATATTTCTCTCACTAACATTGCCTTGTTCTCCTCCATCAGGACTTGTATCTCATTTTCTGCATATCCTCCTCCCTTTTTATATCAGTATTTTGTCACGCTAGGACAGACACTGGATACGTAGTGAAATTAATGCAGCCATATTGTGCGATACAAGAAATCTTGAAATGTGTGTATGGGAGAACTAATGAGCCAAGTTTTCAGTGAAGATTTAGAGAGGGGCAAAAAAAAAAAAAAAAAAAGAAAGAAAGAGTAGTAGTAGTCTCCTGTGTTTATTTTAACCTTAATTTACATGTGGCTTAACATTCCCAACGTGAAGTTTACCAATTTAATATACTCCCTCCGTTGTTTTTTATTTGTCTTTTCACGCTTTTTGAGGTCCGTCTTTAATCAATAATTTCACTCATAATACTTTTATAAAGATCTACGATATTATACTTTTCTAATAGTATATTTTATAACGAATCTAACAATATCAATTTTGTATGATGAATCATTGTACAAATTAAGATATTAGCGGTCAAAGTTTTTAACACAATTACCAAGATGACAATTAAAAAAACGGAGGGAGTAGCAAAATTATGAGGGGCTTGATTTAAGGTAGCTAGCTAATAACCTTTTTGAATTTCGCGTAATTACTCAATAAATAAATATAAAGATATTTAAATCATTATAAAAGTATGTTTCATTATTTTCAGGATTATTACGATTTATAAATTCTATAAAAATAATGAATTATTTGTATTTTTGCATAAATATAAAATTATGCCTCAAATGTGCAGGCTATCATATATTTCTTGACATAATTAATAAATGTTATACTCCTATGTTTATAAAAATAATTAGTAAGTTTGTGTCTAAGTGGGCCCAATATTTTCATACAATTGATGGGAAATACTTTCTCATGGGGGTGATGGGAAAGTTTTTTCCCCATGAAAAAGTAAATTATATTATAGTAGTTTATTTTCTCAAAATGCCTGTAAAAATTATATTATAAATTTTGTAAATAAGGCTAATTTGGACATTTTAAATAAATTTTCCCATAAACTTTCTCATATCTTCAAATGTAAACCAAATATTGTAATATATTATTTTCCTGGAAAAATTTGAAAAAAAATTCTCATAAAACATTTTCATGAGAAAGAATAAACACATCCTATGAAATAAACAATTGTTCTAGCTATATAAATTTCTTTTTCCCCAACTAGACATAGTTAATTATTCCAACTATACATAAGCTAGTTAGGGTATATATGATGTCGACATGGCAGATTTCACAACATAACAACCTCTATTATCCTTTCCATTTTTATGTATTTATATTTATATTATAAATTGTTTAGAAGAAAGCTCAACTTGGATGCATGGATATGAATATATATGAATCTACTATAAAAACACATATTATCCTACACCAAATTGAATATTAAATACTATGTCATATCATTAGCTATAGATTTATTTATTTTTTTCATTCTCAAATTTGACCGAAATTAAGAAGAAATCTTGAGCATTGAGCACATATTAATGTGCATTAAAAATTAGCTCGTCCTTTGATTCATTTGGTCCTTGAAACATGGTATTATTGTCCATTACCTCCGTCTCAAATTGTTTGTCCATCTATCTAACTCCTTTGTTCCAAAATATTTGTTCATTTTATAATTTCAATGATTGTAATTCCTATTATACCTATAATAAATACTCTTTTGTTTCTTTTTTATTTTTCTTCACATGAGAAAAGTAAAGGCAGTTCTGGTACATTACACATTTTTCACCCCATTTCCCATACCTTTGGACTTTTAAATATAGTTGGATGGACAAACAATATGGGACGGAGGTAGTAGTTCGATGTCATATTGAACAATAATCTATAACTAACCACATGGTATATTTAATTTTGACATGAGGTTTTGTTAACGTACATTAAGGATAAACTAGGTTGTTCTTGTGCTCTTCATCCTTTATTTTTTAAGCTTATAAAAAAAATTATTTTATTTTTTTCGAAAAATTGAGGAGGCAAGCCCAGTATTTATTCAAAAGATGCCATAGGCACAATGCTCATGGGCACTATCCGAATACAAAATCGGGTCTCAAAACTCAGCCCATCAACAGATCACAAATGGAAAACACAATCAAGTCTAAGATCCATGAGCCATCAAAGACACACAATTGCAAAACCTTAATCAGATCCAACCATTCAAAACCTTAAACAACTCCTCAATTGAAAATGGAGGCCAATTGATTGAAGTGTCAATTGCTTGCTTGAGTACCAAATTCTATCTTTCCATAACAATGCCCAGATCTTCCTTGGGCTTCATTGTTGCAAATAAACCCTTCCTTCTAATTTAAAAGATAGTCAATAAGGCTTAGCAAGTTAGCAGAATTAAGGTTTTCTTCTTTTTAAAAAAATATCATTTTAAGGTTCAAGGGTTAAGGGCCTTGGTTTTTATTTTGAGTTTCTTTTAAAAATTCTAACCGAGTTTTCTTTGTCCTTTGTTTTCAAAGTGGTTTTTGACATTATTTTTTATGCTGCTCCGTTCGAATCAATTTCTTCATAAATTTTTATTCATGGTGATAAGGTTATTTATATTTGAATCTCCCAAAACACGTTCCTACATGTTTCACCTAGAACGTTGTTGTTGTTGAAGGTTTAAAGAAGCTACCGACTGGCGAAAAGCAAAAACTATACGGAAGCAATGCAACTTTGTCCTTCCTCTCTGATCGGGACTTCAAAGCAAGGAAGGGTAGAGATATGGAATACTACCATATCGTTGGCGGGTTCATCGATGCTGGGAATTAATAACACTAACTTAGACTAGCAGAAACTTATATTGTTTATCCTCGATACCAAAACCTAAATAGAAATCTAAAACCAAAGCCATATTTTGATTCTTTAAAAGCAGTTGACGTGGAAAATGCCTTATTATTACCAAAATTCACGAAATAAAAACTACTATAAATTAAGAGATAAAGAAATAAAAAAATATTTAACTAAGATTGATATATCTTGCTTTAGTTTCCTTTATTTGTACTATGGCCAAAAAAAATAAAAAAAATTTAAACGAGATATATTCTTTGGTGATGGACATTCAAAGCTGGGAGGCTGAGAGAGTGTTATAATTTATGTATGTGAATGTTCATGTACTAATCCAACACCTATTAGATATTATGATAGGATTAGAATAATGGTTTGTACCCATATCAAGTTTGCATTGTTTACAACTCTCACTACGTAACTAGTATAAATATCTGGTGAAGCTTTAAACAAAATCATCATATGCTTCTTTTTCAATGTCTTTTATTTTTATTGTTCTTATCTATTATTGTTTTCTATATGTTCTCCCACTAATTATTTTATAATAGTTAATACTATTGTTATAATATATTGGTATTGTTTCAAAAAAGAACATTGTTCTTTTTATAAAAGTTGAGAGGGAAGATAAAAAGGAAGATTAAAAAAAATTTGTCGTTTGGTTTTTTTTTTATAAAAGCATGCAGACGTAGAAAGTAGTCATACATAATTGTGGCATGGGTGTTTCTTACAAAGCTTTCTTTCTTTTTAATTTTTAAACTGTGAATTATTCACATAGATTATATCATGGTTGTATCCTCCAAAGCCTTGTTTCTTTTTTATTTTTAAATTATGAATTATTCACAGAAAGATAATATAAATATTTTATTCTTGTAAGATTTTTTGGGGTATGTGAGAATGTCCCTGAACATTTTCTATTTAAAGTTCTTTCTTTAACAGTAAATTACCTAAATATTCTTCTGCTTATTTTTATATATAAACTATTTAAAATCACCAAAATCTACATAATTTTTGTAATCCTAAAACAACTCATTACCTATTGTATCTAATTTTATGTAAACAATCCAAACTTAGTTAATCCTACCCAATCTCACCAGCTTCAACCTATTCACTAAAAAAACTAGTGAATGATAATGTGGTAATAAATGTTGAGATTATTTCAAGAGTATAAGAGGATTATATAATATGATGAATCATGTAATACAAGTATAAGGATCATATATAAGTCAATCACAAGTAATATGACCACCACGGATAGAAATGGAATTGACACGGGTCGTGTCAGCATACAGAGAGCAATACAATGAGCGGCAGGCTCAACATGTCTGGGTGCCACAGACCCTGTTGATCCTGCCTCGGGTTGTGTCAACCCTGACATGGTCTATGGCAGTGCCCAGGAGCTCATTTAATGTCCAACTGTTATATAATTCGGATGCTTAAGACATAATCTCTCTTTAGCACATGTTATATGACCCCAGCAACTATATTTGTGATATAGCATGTGGTCAATGGACATGGTCAAATTCATGATTCTCATTAAGGACCCCAATTAAGTCTTTGATCAAGTCATAAGGGTGTGTTGGGTGACTCTTATAAATAGGAGTCATTTGCTAGTCATTTGGGTAATCTCACATCTAATCACAACCTCTCATTCTTGTCTAGACTACAGCTATACTTAAGTGAATCACGTGATAAACAAGTTTGTCTTGAGTATGTTAAGCACTAAGTTTTATCTCTCTGAACAGTTACAGTACAGTAAATAGTTTTTAAGAAAAATGAGTTTATCCATGACTCTTAGCAATATCCAAGCAAGTTAACCATTTGGTTATTATGATAAATCTTGGTCTTGTCATACATACCTCAAGAAGATCAAGAGGTCCAAGAGAAGATAAAGTTCCAAGTTGTTCAAACATCATTTTTCCCAACAAGCTTAAAGAACTATCTATAACTTCTCCTTTTTTCGTAGCTACAGTCCAATCGGGAGATGATCTAATAGCTTTTTGTCCAAGTGAGATACTTCTGCGTCTAGGAACTATACCACCCCCTCTAAATACTCCTTCAACCTTTGTTTGGCCTTTTCCATCTTCAAATCCAATTTCTTAGTCTCCGAAAGGAAAACCAAGTCCAATAATCTCCTACGGATCAAAGACTGGAGGTCATGAACAACTAAGAAAACTTTCCATATATTCCGCAATTAGCTCCATCAAAATTGGATCCTTTACTGCGAATGAGACTTTCCAAGAGTCTTGCGTATTTAAAGGAGGAAGCATGATCCAGTTCAAATATTAGACACTTGTTGGTCTATGAGGGACTGCGTCTTTGAGTTTATTTGAAATAGATGGCCTGCATCTTGCTCGACTATCATAATCTTCTCCCATTTGTCCTCTACCCCCTAGCTATCTAGAAAAGATTAACTAGACAATCGATTTAAGCATTTGGTTTCTTGGGATTACTTACATATTTTTATAAATTTAATTTAACTCGATCACAAATTGCTCATTTATTTCATCAATTTTTCTAAATTTACCTAGTTATAATATCACCAACTTAACCCAAACTTATCCATCATTTACCTCACCTTAAAAAAAAAAAAAAAAAAAAAAAAAAAAACATGTCCATACAAACAATACTAAAGAGATGCCCACCGAGTATTTCAAGCTCTCCACAAAGGTTCAATGATGCAACATGGATCGGATCTGGGTATGCAACATGGATCAAAATATAGGCCCATTGAGGTCTTGTGGATCCATTTAATATCCAAATGCATTTAAGGAAGTGTTTGGTAGAAACCTCATCCCTGCGAAAAATTTCCCTTAGTCTCCCCAAGGGAAATTTTCCTAAAATGATGGGCCCATTGTGAAAACTTTCCCGAAGTTAACCACATCCAAACATGGGGAAAATAAGTCGACCCGGGAAAATTGACCTTTTCCCCAGGGTTATTGATCAATCAAACTCACCTCCAATTGGGTGATTTTAGAATCTTGGTTCATTCCAATGGATGGACCTTCATAAGTTGATACAGTTTATATGTTTGCCTGGGAGCAAAAGGAAATGGAGAATTTTGTACTCCGTTCTCCATTGCTCCATTCGCCGTGGTTTCTAAACTAATGTAATTGTTAGTATAAAATATTATAAGCTACAATTTTTGGTTGAAATAGTTTCACATGATATGTATCACAGTTAAATTGAGTTAGAGGTCTCAAGTTTGAATCTCAGCACCTTATATTTATTTGCGCATGGTGAAGGGCACCTTCTGCAACGGACGTGTTATAATATAAAACTATCATTAGATCTTAAATTGTCAGCTAAAGTTTTTGTTTAAGATGGTTCCACAGTAATGAATATTAATTTATTTTTAAGTGTCAAATCTTAAAAAATTATAGACATGGATGGGAATAAAACTATCATTGGATCTTTTATTGTCGGCTAAACCAAGACTTGACTAAGAATTGACGTAGATGTTTCCTCTCTGGCTCCGTCAAAATTGCATGCATGTAGGGTATGCTTGGGAGGAGGGTAAAGGGGAGTTAGGGGGAGTTAAGGGGGGTGCTAACACCTCCTTACCCATGCTTGGGAAGAGAGTGAGAAAGGGTAAGGGAGAGAGTAAAGGGGAGTGACATTTACCCCCCTCTACCCCATATAACTCTTATTTTTCTTACACTCCAATTTGGGGTGTAAGGAAGAGTTTAATTAAATCATAACATACATAAAATAGAAAATGACCATATTACCCTTAACCCTAATTGAATCATAACACATACACATCAATCTCTCTCCAACTCTCACTCTCTCTCTCTCTCTCTCTCTCTCTCTCTCTCTCTCTCGCACACACACACACAAACACACATCACTCTCTCTCGCTCTCTCTCTCTCTCTCTCTTTGTCTCTCTCTCTCTCTCTTTCTCTCTCTCTCTCTTTGTCTCTCGCTCTCTCTCTATCTCTCTCTTTGTCTCTCTCCCTCTCACGCTCGCATCTCTCTCTCTCTTTGTCTCTCTCCCTCTCTCGCTCGCATCTCTCTCTCTCTCTCTCTCTCTCTCTCTCTCTCTCTCTCTCTCTCGCTCGCATCCCTCTCTCTTTCTCTTTGTCTCCCTCCCTTTCTCTCTCGTATCTCTCTCTCCCTCTCTCTTTGTTTCTCTCGCATCTCTCTCTCTCTCTCTCTCTCTCTCTCACATCTCTTTGTCTCTCTTTCTTTGATTAGAGAGAGAAATAGAGATATGGAGAGAGAGAGAGATAGAGAGAGAGAAGTGTTGTTCAGGGAATATAGTGAGAGAGAGAGAGAGAGAGAAGGGGGAAGGGGTAGAGAGAGAGAGGGGGGGGAAGGGGTAGAGAGAGAGAGAAGAGAAAGAGAGAGATATAAAGGGGTAGAAAGAGAATGTGTATTCTACAAATGTATGGGTATCATATTGAATTACATATAATAAGAAAGGGCAAATATGTCAATTAACATTTTACTCTTATAAACTCTCCAAATTGTTCTTCCAAACAAGGGTAAGTAGTTTACCCTTATGAACTCTCACATACCCTCACCCTCCTTTACTCCTATGAATCTCTACTCTCCATTTTAACTCTCCTCCCAAGCAGAGTGGTAGAGAAAACACAACAAACATTACATACAAAATGAGCTAACAAACTGTGAATTCAGAATTCATTTGTTAACCATATGAAATTATGAATTGAGGAAAAAGACGGTTTATGCTAATGTACATAATATTGCTTGCCTATCAGGGGAAAAAATAAGAATGATAAAATTAAAACTATGAATTTCTCTGTGGCCAAGCAAAGTATCCATTCTTCTGATTGTATGTCTTTTCTCAGGTTTCAACTGCTATGCTTCAGAATACATTACAGAGATGGTAAGACTAAGCCTATATAAGTTTCTTCTTCAGGAAGTAACGCTTGAGATGCCATACTTGAAACACTGCAACCGCGAGGCAAACCCCTAGGGACATGATGCTGAACCACGCCACTCTCGCGTTGGTTGTTTCACTCACTTCTCGCATTTCTGATTCCCTGATTAAACCAGCCAAAAATTAAACAATCGAGCTCGTCAATATCAGCTCATTATACATACACGCATGACATCATTAGTACAACAACAGCTCTCAATGTGAGTCCTACGTTCGCCAAAACATCAATGCCTACTACGGAGAGAGTCTAATTCCAAGAGATTCACGAAAAGGATTTTTAAGAAAAACTTTTAAAGTTGAAGATCCTTAGAAGAAGGACATGAGGTAGAGGGTATGTTTTGTAGGGCTTGTTCTTTGATGAGTATGTCAAAGTTGGGTTAGTAAGGCTGAGTAAGTTTGAGTAGGTTTGGGTAGTTTTTATGTAGAAGTAGGTAATGAGTTGTTTTAAAAACAGAAAAGTTATGTAGGTTTAGGTAAATTTACGTGGAAAAGGTAAATTGGGTAGCAGTAGATAGAAAAATGTCGAGGGTAATTTACCCTTGTAAGGAACAGGGTTACACCTAACCCCGCCCAAATTTACCCATTCTTCTCATATTTCCAACACTCAACTTTTCAACTTTACCTGAACTTACCAACCCTTATCTCAAACATTTTCATACCCCCAAAAAGAACACACTCTACAACTATGGCTCTATCATTCATTAGTGACATTTCTTTCTTTTTCTTTGAAGGTTTTGCTAAGCGACTGCTATTGCTTGACCAGGTGCAGACATGCAGTGCTAACTACAAGTTAATAATTTTGATCACAATCAACCAAACAAGCCATTATTCATTCACCCACCACAAGGCAAGGCAGGAAACTGGTTCAACACATACAACAGCAGAATCATAATCGGCAGCGAAACGCAAACATAGGAGGATGATATATACATACCTGGTCTTCAAGTAAAGCAAATTGTCATGGATAAACTGCACTACTTCTTCAAGCTTTCTCAACTCAAGCTCGACACCCTACAACATTTCCATTATATATGTTGCAATGAATCAATTCAAGGACTCTTGAAATTCCATAAACATCAATGTGAAGCATCAACTAGACACTAAAAGATGTTCTTGATTAGTTATACCTCGATATGCTCCTTTTTGGCAACAGACTCCCAGTCTTTGGCAGCAATACCGATTTTCCAGTCAAGGTTAAGCGTTGCAGATTCATGATTGTTGTCCACCCAGAAGCAGGCCACGTAGCTGCCAACTTCATGCGTGGTGAACGCAAACTGACCGTGAGTCACGTTTTCTTGATGGTACAGTGTGTTTCCATAGGGAGATGTCACCTGAATAATTCATCATCCCAAGTAGGTGAATGGAGGAAGTAATCTTTCAGTCTCAGCAAAATAGTTCCAAAAATGAAGCATTTTCTTTGGTACTGAAATTCACTCACCTGGTCATCTAGGGTCCAATCTAGGGAAACTCTAAAAAGACTATATACATCAAGTTAGACATTAGCACAAAACAATTTGGATCAAAGCCCTAATTTAGAAACCATTGACATTGCCGCATAGGCCCCATACCATGGTATTGAACCCCAAGATTGTTGAGAAACGACATCCATACATTTTTTGCAAAATTCACCATCCATCCTCTATCGTCATCAAGTTAGCTCTGCCCGATTTTCACTTCGAACCCCACCCCACCAAATACTGGATGGTAGGTTCAACAATACAGGAGTAATTGTGCCAGAATCGACTCAACCAAATTATTAAGCTGATCGTTGAAGGCCCATGAATGGTTTTACACTCTAATACGCCCCGTCACGCAAATGCCCTTTTCATATTGAAATTTATATGTTGCAAAGTCCCCCTCAACTTTGTGCGAGAGTTTTATACTCTAACAGGAACGACTTTTATACTCCCCCATTCACATAACACGAAAACCTCCGTTGCTTCTTTTCCATGGAGTAGCAAATTGTGAATGGTTTTTGGATCTTGGATCAATTAGAACCAATCTCTCTAATAAAATGCAAAATTCAAGGGTGATATCATAACATTAGACCCCTCAATACCTCACCTAATAGCAGGAATTTGGGTATTGGAATTTGGATATGGATGCAAAGTTCATCCCCTTATGAATAATTTCCTTCAAAATCTAGACCAAATACAACATAAAGTTGCTCAATTGGGTACCAATCCATCCCAATAAACACCACAACCAAATCAAGTCTAAGTGCTCAACACTAAAACAACACAAACTTCAAGCAAATCAAACAAACAAAAACAATCAAATCAAAAACCCAATTGCAAGAACCAATCAAACAAACAAACAACCAACCTAAATCGTCAACAAAGAATCCCGATTGACTAAAATCGAACAAGATCACGAAATTCACGCCAAAAAGGAAAGAAAAAACAACAAGAAGAAGAAGAAGCGACCTTTGCGGAGACGGTGGGAATAGCGTGACCCTGTTCGTCAATGACGACATAATCAGCGACAACGACGACGTTGTTCTGGATCTCTTCGGAAACGCACTTTGTGCCTTGACTTGGAAGATTCAACCATATTGCTTCCGACGCCATTAATATGCTGCTGATCAAGCTTGTGATTAGCAGCAAACTCAATGCCCAGTTTCTTTGTGTCTTCATCTTCTTCTCTCTCTCTGTTTCTGGGTTTCTTTTTTCTCTCTATCTCCCTTTCTTTCTCTGTGTGATGGTTTAATGGGGAATTTGAGTTGGGGGTTTGACAGTTAAGGCGCGTCGGATAGGGAGGGGTTTTGGAGTTAAGACACGCTGCGTAGTCCTCGCTGGACTGTGTTTGGCCAATGGGGTTGTGACATGTAGAGGTTGAGTTGACGATGGGAGAGTGGGGAGGGGTTGTCGGGTTCACGCGCTAGTGGGGGAGTGCGTTCACGCGCAGTCTTCTGCTCTTTTCTTAGTCTCCGATCAGTCTGTAAGACTGTAGATGGAGTTAAACGTTTTTTTACTTTTCTTGCCATCTTTTTTTTTTTTTTTGGGAGTTTTTTTTTTAGGTGGGGGTTGTTTAGCTACACACAAAAATAGAGGTGGCTTTTACTTTTTGGTTCAACCCAACAATGTTCTCATGCTATTTTTTACTATTTTTAGATATTAATATACTATATTTTGGGGTGTTGAAAAATATTGTATTATACCATATTTTTTATATGATAATACAGTGTAGTTTAGTGATGAGTATGGTGTATAACAGTATTAGCGTTGGTAAAATTTCGTCCGATTTGAATTACCCGAATTGTCCGACCCAGAAAAATTATGGTCTGGACATATTTTTTCATCCGAATTTTTATATTGACCGAATATTCGGACATAAAATTTCTCTTTTTTCTGTTGTCCGAACCCGATTTTTGCTACGTCTGAATTGTCCGACCCGATTCAACCTGAAATAGAACCGGGTCCGGACATGAATATCTCGTCCAAATTTTGACATTGTCCGAATTTGTCCGACCCGAATTTACCCAAATCTGAATTTTTGCCGGTGCTAAACAGTATAAACCATATCAGTGTTTTTTTTAGCAATTATCCAAATTTAGCTTAAGGCTCTATTAAACAACCAACACCCCAAAACAATAGGTCTTATTCTTGTGTACGATGCGGTGCGCTATCACAATTCACCGTATCGCTCAATATTCTTCCACACTTTATCATATCATATTACATTATGCCACAATTATTATCAATATATCTCCGCGCTTTTCTCTTTCCTCTATTTTTCACATTCCCCCTCATAACCACATCAACCACATTTTCCACAAATTTTACAATATCATTCCATACATTACCACATTTTCCACAATTTCACTACATAGCACCATTTTTCTCATCTTACTAACCGCACAAAAGAACATGGCCTAAAAATTTAATAATACCTTAGTAAATAAATAACCGTGAAGATTAATCAATGATAATGATATCCATACTAGTTCACATAATTATCATTTTGCAAAGGATTATTGGACGATAATACAATGAACTTTACAAGTATTGGACAATAATGCAATGAACTTTTTTTTTACTCTAATATACTGAACTTTGAGGATAATGAATTCAGAACAATTCTGGTGGTGGTTCTACTTTGAAGTGTCGTTTTTCTTTTTTTCTAAAAAAAAGTATATTAATCATCCTGATTATGTGTACTTTTTTACACAGCAAAAATTTTTCTGAAAAAAATAGAAAAATGACACCTCAAAGCAGGACAGCCACCGCGTCAACTACCAGCTGAATTGGTTTGAGTGCATTATTCTCCAATACCCTCAAAGTTCAGTGTATTAGAGTCCAAAAAAAAAAGTTTAGTGCATTATTATCTAATACCCCTAAAATTCAGTGTATTACCATCCAATAATCCTTCTGCAAAAGTCACTAACTCACTAACTCACTATCCATACTTTCATAATTCCATTCTATAATCACCCTTCCCCCTCCCAAAAATTGGGGGGGGGGGGGGGGAAGAAATTAAAATTCTAAACTAAGGCCGTAGATTATTTATTTTCCATTGTCAAGAACTATAGAAAAATGAAAAATTGCATCAAAAATATTACAATCAGCTGTAATTATAGTTATTAAAATCTCAATCCTGATCTACGATCCTACGATTTTATGATCCAAAATCCTTAATGCGATTCTATTATCTACATTCTGATCCACAATACTATATGGATTAATTCTAATCCTAACAGTCACATGGATCTAAGTTAGAGAACCTTAGCTGCAAAGCAACAAAAAATTGACAATAAACACAGTTCATAATAACAAGATGCACATTTACTACACGCAAGATTAATAAGTCAAACAATAGGTTGGGTTGGGACATTAATTATCAACCATTGGCCCCAGTATGCAATGCAACTCTTTCTCACATTTCATCAAACGTTTCAATCATCTTATCTAGATTAAATAAACCAACATTACTGATCAAGTACTCCTTCCGTTTCACAATAACGGTCATTAAAGTGAGTTACATAAAAACGTAAGGAGTAAAACACATATTTTTTTGCTTTTAACTTAGAGTGCGTTTGTTTAGTCAAAAACCCCGGGGAAATTGTCAATTTTCCCGAGTTGACTTATTTCCCAATGTTTGGTTGTACATTGACCTCGGGAAAGTTTTTACAAGGGGCCCACCATTTGCAAGGTTTTTCTAGGGAAAATTTCCCTTAGGGGGGTTAGAAATTTTTCCCGGGGAAATATTTTCAATGGATAATTTTCCAGGGAAACTTTTCTCTGGGAAAAATTTTCTTAGGAATCTTACCAAACGCACCCTTATCAAAAATAACTTATTGTGAATCTGTGGTCACACCAATAAATAAGCAACTACAGGGTGTAGGGATGAAATTTCTACTGCCTTTTATTCTTGTAGTTGTCAAAATGAATATGTACAAACTGGAAAATGAAGCTCTATAGAGACAAGTAAATAGCTGTTACAGAAGAATGCTACAACTTGGGTGAAATGAAGACCTATGCAATAATACTATAATCAAAAGAATACTATTTCACTGGCCAAAATGCAGGAAGGATCAATTTCTTTTCTTTTCTATATTCTTCTCCTATGGGATTGTGGCTACATCTCTAGGTTATTCAGTGATCTGACAGATTTCAAGATACGGGCTTTCGTACATAACGTATCTCGACCAATACGACTTGTATTTTGCGATGGCGAGATCCAACCACGGTTTGTAGTTCCCGTTGTAGTGGACGACAGCAGCATTAGATATCTCGGTCAGATTGAGTGCAGGATCGTAGCCAAGTCCCAAGGCGTGCCAGCTCCGGTCTAGTGGATAGGTTAGGTTGTAGAAAGTGATCAATCCTGGTGGTAATGTTCCTAGTTTCCAAAGAGTTCGGTCCTCATTCTGCAAAATAAAGTAAGTAATCAAGAATGTTTCGTGTTACTGTCATGTATGTGAGAACAGGTAGGAGAAACATTCAGTTGCAAGCCAGAGAAGGGATAAAACCACAACTCCTAACGTAGATCATGTTTTCATGGGATTTGGAGGAAATTCAAATATAGGCAGACTTACCCTGCCATGACAAGCATCACTCGACGGGTTACAATGGGGATGGGGATAAATATAGATCTAGCAATCGGGTCATTTGGATCGAATTAGGGTCGGGTCAATTTGGGTTGGTTCAGTTCAGGTCAACAAGGCTTAGGTGGGTCATTTTCACGTTGCTTTATTTTCAGGCTCATACTTGGTAAGCCTGTCTTGCAAAAACGAATAACTTTGGTGAAAGATATATTTTGATCAAGTTGTGTCAGTCGGATTGGGTTGGATCATCCCGAGTTCGGGTCTACTGGTCCATTAATTGAGGTTTTCAAGTTTGGGTCGAGTCAGGTTTGGAAGGGGGTCAGATCAGTTAAGCCAGGTCTGGACAGATATAGCACATTAGGAATACTCACCAAGTCTTGCCAATGATGATAGATTCCTGTGATGTTTCGCCTCTTCCACTCCTTCAAGTCAAACATATTCATCCCAAAGGCCCAGCCACAGGCATTAGGATCAAAGTTTTCCGAGATCAAAGGATTCGAGAAGTTAAGATACTTGTCAAACCTATGAAAACTCTCCTTACAAGTCTCCACTGCGCCGTTCACCATCCCACGCATGTCAATGGACCAAAGCGGAGTCAGGTCCTTCTGAACAACAATGTCGTCATCCAAGAACAGGATCTTGTCCAGCTTAGGGTACACCTCGGGAAGATAGAACCGAAGATGGTTCAGCATCGACAAGTACTTGGGGTTCCTGTACTTGAGCTGGTCTGTGCCAGTGGTCAGCGTCGTTGGATTGTTGACCTTGAAGTAAAACTCCCTCATCCGAGAAGTCTCAAGCTGCCTGAGCACAATGCAGTAGGAAGAATTGAGCCACTTGAAATCATCGACGTTCTGAACCTCAACTGCAGCACCGGAAGGCGGGTTTTCGAGAAACCACATGTTCATAGCAGCGACATTGAGCTTGTCCGTAACGATGTGGAAAACATGCTTGTCCGGGTCGCTCGCGTGCCGGATTGTGGAATTCACAACCACAGCGGTTGCCAGGACATTGTCAGAGAAGATTGCATAGTGGTAGAGAGATGGGTCTTCGAGCTTTTCTTTAGGGTAAATATCAGTCCTCGCACGCCCGGGAAGGAAATAATTGGCTGTCAGCAATTGGGAGAAGCAATGCAGCGGCTTTGGGATCGTCTTTGCAGCCAACTGTATCAAGAATGCGCTCTGCTTCCTCGTGGAACTAACGTTGTCTTCAGTTACCTGGATCATCGCTCTCAGTTTCCTTGCCAAAACAACACAGTCGTGCAATTTGTCCTTTGCCAATGCTAGCATATGACCCATTGCCTTTGCTTGATCAAGCGCACTGTGTGGGGGTATTCATCAGAAACTTTGAGGAAGATTTTCAATAGAAAAGGGTAAAACCGAGGGATGACGACATTACCTTGGCTGAAGCTCAGCATCAGAATTAGCTTCCCCAATAGCAAGAATGCTTTCCCTGGTGTGTTTCATGAGGGAACCGTAGAGATCGCTGTCATTCTTAGCTTGAGCAATGGTTGCATAAGCTTTTGCCATTATGATCTGATCACGCATAAGTTTTACAGTAGAGTCAGAGTTTGGATTCTCGTAGTCTCTTCTCCAAATGCTGTACTTTCCAACAACAGTAGTGTCGAGGCCTTCAGACCGTTCAATGGCGGCTTTCTCCATCTGGGCATCAGTTTCTTTGTCATGGCTCATCAATTCGGCTATCCTCCTTTCCCTCCTCTGCCGACGCAACATCTGGGGAGGAAGAAAAAGTGATGAATGTCTAAGAATCCAAGCAGAAGTAAAAATGCTGAAACAATAAACTACACAGTACCTGACGATAGCGCTTTATTGGATCAATAGGAGGAGAGAGGTTTGCGTGTAGGACCAAGCTTTCACCGGTTTCGTTTGCCTTGCCATGATGCTCCGAGCTGTCAGCTTGCCGTGTGTGAGGCTGAAGTGAATCCTCTGATTTCTAAAGGCAAAATTGTAGGCACTGCCATTCAGCTTATATTCACATTTCAGAAAGCATAACTAAAATGTTTGCAACAAGGGTTCGATTAATTAGACGTAATGACATAGAGAAAATGTTTGAAACTATCATTAACAGAACACAGCAGGAACTTCGCTGACATTGACACCACCACATCTTCAGCAAGTTCGCAATAGACAAGAACAATACTGTCACATGCCATATTTGGCAACTAGCTGTTAGTTGTTCGTTGTTATGTGTTTGAATTAGCTGTTTGACTTAGCCGTTTGGATTAACTATTTGCAGGAAAAGCTATACCAAATACTTCAAATGGCTTTTCGACAAAAAAAGTTAATAGCCTCCAAAAGAACTTCTTGAGGCCAAAAGGCTCCTCACCAAGCACCCCCTTGCCAGTTCTCACCACTAAATATTATCCATATATGGCGGAAGTTGAAGTTACCTGGGAACTCGTTATATGATCATGAGAATAACCACTAGGAGTTTGCCAGACCCACGAAGATGAGAGATCTCTTGCTTTCACAGAACCGACCCGAATAGCCCCAGAAGAGTCACTATATGTCACCATTATGTCGATGTCCTGCAATAGAAGAAAACAGGTTAAATACCGCTCAGTTTATGTCCCACTGTGTGATACATGTTTTCTACAGTTAGATTATTATTATTATTATTATACCTCGTCTCCTAGATTGCCAGGTCCATGAGGGGAAGTATACATTGTGGAAGCCAGGTCCTGTACAGCCATCACCGACAATCAGTTCATAATCTCAGGTATGCTTATTTTGTGGTTGTGGAATCAAATACCTATCATGAAGTATCAAACAAAACAAAGTTCACTGTCAATACCATCAAAAGCAAGCCTAACTTCCACAGGAAACCAATATCCATGATTGAGAACTTCGCTAATTTATTATGAATTAATCATAAAAGAATAAAGCGCAGGAGATGATGATGGAAGTGTAGTTGAGACTTGCAACTAGTTTACAACACAAGCAATCATTCTTTGTGGCAGTTCACCACGGATAAGCTATCCTGGAAAATTTCAGCTAAATCCCTTCAGAGAAAACGAGAAGGGAGAATAATAAGAAACATGGTTTTCTATTCTTAATGGCAAGTGTGTGATTTCTAGATAGCTGGTTGGATACCACGTCATATTAGACTACAGCATCACAAAATTTCTACACAACGATTGACGTAGGAGGAGACATGTTCAGTCATCAATAATAATAGTCATGGACTCATAGCTAACCAATCTCCTTTATGGCTTTACTGCGATTCAGGAATCTTTTTACCACAAACACAACTTTTTAACCTCTTTATCGTTATTGGCTAACGGAATCACAATTACAAACTTGTTTGCATTACCATGTTTGCAAACATATCAACCTTTATAATGAGAATTCCCTTGTATTGCATATATTTTCTTCACAATTTCACCTGTCTCTCCCATCCTCCCACCCTTTCAAACACGCCTATTCATTTTTCCCCTGGATGTGACCATCTCTCTCTCACGCACACACCATTGCACTCATTTTTATGTCTATCTCAAACACACTCATCCTTTTCTCTCTTAAACACACCCATTCCTCTTTCTCTCACACACTCACGCGCTGGCAAAAATCAATATGACCAATTTATTCCATTAGTGAATGCATGATCTATTTGAAGTAACCAAACATGGTAACGCAATCACTTTTTCAGTATATTGCGTGGCCAATTACATCACATTGTTAATTGCATTACACACTCATCACATTACATTCAACCAAACGACATGTAAGACTCAACACATCCCATGAGTTAGCATAAACGTGGATACAATTACACATAAAAGTACAAACTTAGAAAGAAGGAAGCAACCAAACCTTTCGTCCATTGCACTTCTCACAATCATAAAGAAGCGGATATTTTCTGCGATTTTGTTGGCTGGGAAAAAGGAGTATAACAATGTCACAACAAAGTACGACAAACTGATGCATCTCAATTTCAAGGTTACTGGAAACAGAAAATGGAGAAGTTGACTTACTCTGTATGAGCTTTGATTGAAATACTGTTGTCCCCAGCCTGTGCACAAGAAAATTTGTAAATAAGAAAATCTTTGGCGCAAATTATCATCAATATTCCCTCATACAAACACAACTCTCATCACAAAATACAAATGTCACTTGCATAAACAACAAAGGGCAGTCAAACTTTTGATTTCAGCCACTATGAATATTGGTTGTTCAGTGAAGTTACTACACGTGAAGGGACTGAAGGTTTCAAACAGAGATTACACATGACAACGCTAATCTGCGCAGGATGCTCTTAGGCCTCTAATCTCCAATTTCCACAGCAACATTATCAAGTATATGAACCCCTGAATTATAAGTGCAAGAAGATTTTGGGATTTTAGAAGAAACTACCAGGGATTCATGCCATATCGAATGAATACTTAATTTCCTCCAGTTTTGTCAGTAAGATAAACAAATGCAACTTTACTATCAAACATTCAAACTAAACACTTTGCTTAATTGAATTACATCAGTGGGACTTTGGATACTAAGGAAAAGTTCTGGATGATTTCAAGCCCATCTAACCCTTTCAAAAAATGGATAGATAGGAAGAAAGGCATCAATAAGGTTTAGACTTATGTTTTTTTTTTTTTTTTTTGTCCTTTCCTCGACTAAATGGCATAGAAATCATTCAGGACTCATCCTCCACATCAAAAGTCTCCTTGACCTAGTTCAAGAGATCAACCGTTAAGCAACTAAACAAGTGCACAAATTAATATTAAAGATACATATTTGTCAGAAGCATAAATTGGATGACATTAAGCGTCATCCAATATAAAGTGACCCTAGTTGGGAAAACATTAAGAACTGGCATCAATTAAAACACATGTCCTAGATCAGATTGAGCATAAGGAGGTTACCTCTGTATGCTTCTTCTTTACGACAGACTCTGCACCAACAGCACCAATTCCTCCGATTTTCCAGTCAAGGTTAAGAGTAGCAGATTGACGATTTCCATCCACCCAGAAACAAGCCAAGTAGTTGCCAGTTTCACTAGCGGTAAATGCAAACCGACCACGAGTCACATTCTCTTCATGGTACACCATGTTTCCAGATGGAGATGTGACCTGAAAAATGATAAAAATTTAAACAAAGAACCCCATCTTACACTCATTCAAAATTTAAGCATTGTGCATCTTGATTAAGTTGAATGGTTTCACTGGGGCACAATGTCCTACTCTTGTTGCACTAACCACTTTACTTAATAATTCACTCAAGAAGCTTTTTCACTCCTAGAGTCAAAACCAAAACCTAAATCAATACCCCAAAATCCCCCCCAGGCGGAGTATAGAGGGGTTCGATGTAGCACCCTTACCCCTAAATTTTGCAGTTTAGAGAGACCAGTTCCAATCGATCCAAAATTTAGATATTGTTTGCTACCAACTACCCCATGGAAAAGAAGTAGATGAGGTTTATGAGGCATTTTACTATTTAGCACCAGAAAACTCCCCCAAACATTAGCAAGGAACGATCTATGCTAATCCCGAATCCTAGTTTCAGGAACCACCAACTCTAACTCTCATCTCATGGGTCCAAGGGATTATATGACTAAACACAAATCAAATTCAAGCCCATATGAGTTATGACACTACAGAAGCACACTCTTAGTTTCATTTTTAACTGAAACCAGCATACAAAAATGCCGCCTTTATAGCTCATAGCACCATTCAATGCCTTCCATTGTGACTACTAATCTCCACAATACACACGAACATGCGGAAGAACAAATTAAGAAAACGAGATATGATACATTTGCACATTTCAGCATTCACCCTTATCATGTAGCTACCTCTGCTCATTTTTCATGTTGCTTCCTTTAAAACCGGGAATTCATTATAATGAGTGTAACAACAATATAAAGAAAGGATGATCCTTTTCCACCCAATACAAGTTGCATACTAGATTACCAGGGATAATCTCCAAATATGCTATAAATTGAAAGCAAAACCATCAGTACATTATACATACACATCCAATGCACTTTCTTTTCACATAAACTACCACCACCCAAAAAGAAAAAGGAAAATGATAGCTTGTAGAAGTATCATACACAAAGGGGTAAAAGGTAACTACATGGTATATTCTTTCATACGAAAAAGTTCATCATTAACCCATCAGTGAATTTCCATAAGCTTAAGTAGAATCTGCCCTTTTCACATAGAAGTTCCATTATGAGTAGCTCAATTGAGTACTTGTACAATAACACTCCCAAATCTAAACCCTAATGGATCAACCACTTGCACTAATTCACTCAACATTACAAATTAAACAACCAAATTACATCAAACAACAAACACAAAACCAAAATCAAAAACCCAGAATCAAAATAACCCCCCAAATTCGAAAAAAGAGCAAATTTGAAGCCAACCTTTGCGGAAATGGTGAGACCTTCTTCGTCGACGATGGCATAGTGACCAACAACGGCGACATTGCTGTGGATCTCCTCAGAAACACAGTTTGAACCATCAGTGGGAAGATTCAATCGAATTGCATCGGAAACAAACAATCGGATGGTAATCAGGGTTAGAAGCAGCAGTAAACAGGATGATTCCCAGTTTCTAGCCCTGTTCATGCTTGTTGCTTTTTCCCACTCTTCTCTTTCATCTCAAAGAACCCGATCTCATCGAAACTAAACCGATTTTCAATGCACAAGTAGTACGCCGTACGATCGCTGATTCGATAGGATACTGACAATGCCTGCCTCCAATCTATGAATCTGACAATCCAGATTAGTAATAGTAACCCCACCCGTTTTTTAATCACTGCACTACTATGAGTATAAACTATTAAGTATAAACCTATAAATATTGGCAAAAGTTTAGAAATTTGAATACTTTTAAGCTACTGCCACCGTACCAAAATATTTGTCCTTTTATCTAATTTTTTTGTCCCAAAATATTTGTCACATTTACAATTTCAATAACTGTAAATTTTTTTCTACCTCTAATTAATAGATTCATTTATCACTTTTTACAATTCCAACAATTATCTTCAATTAAAGTAGATGTAATTTGGGTAAATTACAAACTTTTTACCTCAATTCTCAATACACATTGATTTTTTTGAATTAGGAAAAAAAAAGGGATGGGCGTAGTACTTTCTGTCAAAAAAAAAGGGACTCAGGTAGATCCATGGATTGGTCAAATTGATCAATGTTAAAATTCGGACAAAAAAATTGATATCAAGACTCGATTTTCTTTCGGATCGAACAATTATGACATATCTAAATTTGAGTGAAAATCGAGTTTGGATGATAGAACAAAGATAAATATTGTATGTGGATATTCAGTCAATATCAAAATTGGGTTCCGAACAAATTGGGTTCTTCCTGGTGGAACAAATTTGAGTACTCTGATCGAACAAAATTTTATCAACCCTACTACTTGCCAATCAAATAAATCTAATATTTATTTCATTTATAAATATTATTGGGGCATATATGCGGTTGAAGTATTAAAAATTCTGATTATACATTTCTCAACATAAATAATAATCCATTTTATTAAATTTGTACTAGTAGATTCGTTATTGAAATACTTTCATAAAAGTATAACATTGTAACTTTTAACAAAGTGTTATATTTAAAATTTACGATCAAATTTGTATGATGATGGCCGTGAAAAAGTTGAAGCAATTACTATTATGGAACGAGGGAAGTTTAATCACAATGTTATTGCTTGAAACAATACTAATTGTGAGATAGCATCTGTTAAGTGGGTTTGGATCCCAAAGTTGCTCATAATGAGGAGATCATATCTACCCAAAGATAAGAATGAAAATTCTAGTATCCACCCAAAGATAAGAATGGAAATTCTATTGAGGAGGTTGTAGATAGCTTTGTCAGCTTACATCACAACCCTAATGTTACTCTCCTTGATGATCCATTTAGTGGAGTCTCTGATGATTTAATGGATTCTGATCGAGCCATCTTAAACCCAATTGGTGTTGTTCCGAGTCACGTGAGGGATGTTTCGAGTGTCCCTGCTCCTTTTGATTATAGTGATTCCTGCGCCAAGGGTGCATGAAGATTTTGATCTAAAACATAAGGGACAATTTACCTTTTTGTCACTTCATTCTCGATCTAATTCTCCTACTGAACTTGAGTCTTCCTTTTCGAAGGGTTCCAAAACACATGTTAGAATAAAAAAAAGATGGGGAATGCTTTACTGAAGTTTGAGTGGATGATGGTTATGTAAGTTATTTGTAAAGTAAAGTTTATTTTAAATGAGATCCTTATTCAAGTCAAAGAAATTGAGGATTCCGATGCAAAGATTTGCTCATAAGACTATTTTTCTTGGCAATGTTGGCGGCTTACGAGTTATTGGTGATCAAGTTGCAGTAGTAGAACATTTTAAGAGGAATGAAAAAAATAAAAGTTTTAATGGTTAAAACCGCTTTAGAACACACATGTTAGCTAGTGAGTTTTTACTTTGTTGTTGTGTTCTGTTTTGTGCCCCCTATGATGTTGCGTGTTAATTTGTTTTGTTATCAATTTTTCTTGTTGTTGCTTACTGTTTTGGCTGCTCATTGTAACATTTATGATGAGATCTTTTGGCTTATTTGGTCCTGAACCGTGTCGGGTTCGGGGCCGAGCTGTCAAAGTCGGGCTCGTAGATGATGGCAAGAAGGGAGGAATCCCGAACCAACATTTCCACACTAAACCCGTTCATCCGGACATGTTCAAGAACTGTTATACCTTTTCAAGGGGTGGATTGATGAGTATCGGGTTGTCGTGGTTAAAGCGATTCGTCCGATGTTGGAGCTTAGAGAGGCTCGGGTTTTGCCCCACCGACCCCATGGGCCTCGGGATCATGCCGAGCCGTCTCGGGACGAGAAGCATCGAAGAGTCGGGGTTCGGGTGTAGTCCCCAGAACGAAAAAGTCAAGGAACATGGCAAGCATGGAAGCGTCCGGGGACAGATGGCCGTCACAACCGAGATAGCAGGAGATAGCAGGCGTCACCCCCGTGACAGCCGTCTGGCCTAGGGGCAGTCTCACGTCCAGGCGCCCGTCGCGCCCGCAACAGCCGGTTGTCCTAGGAGCAGCCTCACACCTAGCCTTTGGTCGCGCCCGAGTCGTCTTGTGTCACACCCGAGTCCTTGTCCTGTCCTGGTCGTCGCGCCCGCGACGAATCTTGTAACACCCGCGACCTCCAAGGTATGGATGACAGGGTGCCGAGTCAGGGGGCCGTCGCGCCCACTACCACCAATGTCGCGCCTGTGACGGGTCTGCGGCACGTGCGTGCTGCGACGTTTTTAGGCTAAGTTTTGGCTTAAATCTTGTTTAGTATAAATAGCTTGTTTTTCCCATTTTCGAAGGCAACTTATGTTTATGAATGATCTGTTAATGCAATGTTAGGGTTTCTCCCTTTTCTCTCCCAAAATCTTGTTTTTACTTTATCCATTTGTTAATGGTGGTGTTAGTAAGTCATTCCTTTAGTGATTATCTAGTGGATTACCTATGATAGTTATGGTGGGATGTGAGGCTTAGAGTTGTGGATTACCTAACTCAAAGACATATCCTTCCTTTATTATTCAAATTTTGATCGATTGTTGCATCAAAAGTAACAACTCAAGCTAAATCATCAATACCCCCATCGCCCACTCTCAGGTCCATAAGCCCAAAGGCCCCAAATTCTTCTAGCCACTTCACAGTCTTTGAAGATATGTTCCATTATCTCCTTCTAAGCTCCCCAAAAACAAGTGTATGGTTCTTGTAGCTTGCTCTTCCTCTTATTTACTCAATTGGCAGAAACACGACCTAGTTAGGTGGCCACAACGATTCCCAATACATCCTTGACAAATTTAAGCTTAATTCACCCTATTTTTTTTCAATTGTTCTTTATTAAGAAAAAGAAATACCATATCTTTACTAATTACTTACCATATTGGTTTGACCCAAGACCAAGGTGCTAGTGCTTACTTCCTCCAATCCAAGGGAGTAATTCCTGTTACTCTATCCACATCTCTATGGAGAAGACATTACTCAACACATGTAGGTCCCAACTCAAGACTTGGTCACCAATCATGAAATTTGCTAAAGACTTTTTAGTTCTTACATGTTCGACTTTATTATTATAGAAGGACATTGGTTGACTAATCCACCTATGATCCTCAACAGTAACTCTTCTACCATTTCTAATCTTCCACTTCAATATTGATTGACTTGTATAACTGCATCCATAATTATTAAAATCTCGATCTTGATTTATGATCCTTCGATTTTATGGTCTAAAATCGTCGAAACGATTCTACAATTTACACACAATCCACGATCCTACATGGACTAAATTCCGATCCTAACTTCCTCATAGTCTCGAGTTAGGATCCCGATTTTAACAACCTTGACTGCATCCACCACTCCCATCCAACCCCACGAGGCATTGGAAGAAGGATTGTAGTTTGTGTAGAGGTTCATTAGGTCTAATTGTTTTTACTTGGCTTTCGTCAATAATTAGGATTGTTATGAATTCTCCACCCTTACTTGAGCAAAAGTGCCTTGTATGTTTTTTTCTCTCGGATTTCTAAACCCCCTGTTTCTTTGGGAAGGACGAGTAAATCCTTCTTAAGCCGGATGATCCCGTTTTGGTTCTTTAAGTTTCTCCATCAAAATAAAGATATGATAAATTTACTTTACGTAAGTCAATTTATGAGTCACTAAAGGATTTTTTTTTTGTCAGAATACTATATGGTCACTTGGGCAATTCTTCTTTTGTTGGTCGAGTAGTACATAACTTTTAAACATAAAAATCATGATTAGATTTTCGATCGGATTATCCAATTTTTTAAATTTGTTTTTTTTCATATGTAATTTTGGTTTAAAATTAGTCAGTTTTCTTCTGCACACACTCAATATATGGCCTTTGTGTGGCCATAAAGTTAGTTAACCAATTTTTTAAAATCTTTAGATCACTATTATCAAAATCGAGTTATTATTTATGGATAAAATTATAAAGTTCTCTTTGCAACTTTTTGTTATATACCTTATGATGAACCCAAATGGACAAAGCTCAAGGGCCCATGACAAATTTTCTTTTCCCACAAAATTTGAGTGTGAAAATTTATTTTGAGAAAGTAAATTTCAAATTAGCTATGATTTAAACATGGTGCATTATGATTTAAAAAAGAGCTATACATATCAAAACCGAAAACAGTTGAAAAGAAAAAGGCCTGTCCACCATGACTAAATTAGGTGTATGATAACTAGGCCTATTAATTACAAGTCATGTTCAATATTCACCGACCAACGGAAAATGGGGGCCCTAAACCTTAACAGTAACGATTCTGACACGTAGGTATTACATGTCATTTTGGTTCCATTCAAATTGGATATTGAACTACCTTGTCCGTTGTATATTAATTGTCATAATTTTGACTTTTATGATTAGGGGTGGAAATGAGTCAAGTCGAGCTCGAGCCTACAAGGCTTGAGGCTTGGTTTGTTACTTTTCAGGTGAGCTTGAGCTTGGCTTGCAGCTTACCGGGCTTAAATATATTTGGCTTGGGCTTGACTTGTCAAAGCTCGTGGGCTTGGCTTAGCTTGTGACTTGGCTTGCAGCTTGGTCATTACGACAAATAATAGTCATTTATATTTTAAGTAGTAAATAATTTGTAAAATAAAATAAATTTTATTATGAAGACAGGATTATGTGTAATTGTTTGATTTAGATGCAGTGCCATGTAACGCTAATATCCTAATACAATATTACATAAAAGGTTGCCCTCGATAGGATTTTATAATGCTTTTAACTATTTAATTAGTCTCTTTGAATAAATTTTTAATATATATAAGTCAACATAAAAGAAAGTCAATGAATTTGTAATATTAGAATACACATATACAAGCTTATTGGGCTTGCCAAGCCTAACGAGTCGAGCTACTCATAGCTTGGCTTGACTTGTCTAATTCATGAGCTCAAGCCCTAGCCAAGCCGAGCTAATCTCGAGTCGAGCTACACGAGCTTTTTGCCGAGCCGGCTTGTGAAGGCTCACGAGCCGACTTGGCTCATTTCCACCCCTATTTATGATAATATTTTACGTTATGAATCTAATAAGTGTAATTTTATATACAACTCATTATATATATTGAGAAACTTATGGTCGAAATTTTTTAAATTTGACGGCACGATTTCTAAAGGCGACAATTAATATGGAAAGAGGGAATATTTTTTCGTATCAAAATGTTTGTTACAATAATTAACTTTTTTATTGGAATTTATTTTTCATTTTTATAACTTCAAGCACTATCATTCTCCCTTTTTATTTCTAATTAATAAATTTGTTGCATTTTCTACAATTTTCAAATACTATCATTTCCAATTAATATAGGATAGTTTGGTTAAGTTATATTTATAAAGTTTTCATCCTAATTTCAAGGTGCATTGGTCTTCTCAAATTAATTGGGTGACAAATATAATGGACAAATGTAGCAACTTTTAACTACCCGTGCCATGCATGGTAAATGCTGTTAATAATTTAGCTAATTTCTTTCTAAAAGTAAATTATGATAATTATTAATCTACACTTGGAAATTAATATTATTGAGAAAATTGTATCGTTCCAATTATTGAGAAAATAGTAATGTCATAGTTTACATTTTTTTTTCTTAATGCAAATATTTTTCAATATTAATTTGCATTTTATGGTTGTTAAATCATAGTTAAAAGCACATTGTATCCTTAATGGGCAGCCCGGTGCATACAAAGCGTCATTGCAAGCTGGAGTTTGGGGAAAGATTTTACCACAAAGGTGTAATATAAGACAAGACAAACTTTACCTTACATTTCTGTAAAAAGTCACACTCACACAACAATAACTTAACCGTTGCGCTAAAACCGTCATCCATATTTTAGTCTATCGATCAATATTAAAACTCAAATTATTATTTTTTTAGGTTTTTGGCCACAAATAATCTGTACTGAGAAACTTGTAATTGAGAATCATCCAAAGTAACTTTTCGGCCACTGATAGTATGTAGTTATGTACTTTTTCATTATTTTCTCATAACAATCCAGAATCAATTTTCGGCACCGGAAAGTTGACATGGCGACTAGAAAGTATGTTTATTAATACTTCAAAAATGAAATTTCCGGTCGTCACGTCAGCTTTTTCGGTGCGAATGATTCTGATCTACATGAAAATAGTGAAAAAATCGATCGATAATGAAAAGTCACTTTGAATTATTCTCAATCACAAGCATCTCAGTATGAATTATTTGTGGCCAAAAAATCCTTTTTTTTTAAATTTTATTGTCAAGTATTTGGGTCATATCATGTTTAAGAGCCTTACATATGTCAAATGTAGGTGGGTACTTGGCGAAAACAATGGGGAGGTGATAGATGTGAGGAGCCAAAGATGACCATGCGTCCATCTTGGAAATTTCCCAATTTCCCTTTCTCTCAATTCTTCCATCCATCCATCCATCCATCACTTTTCTTTCTAATTCAAATTATTCAATTCCAACTTTCTATGACTTTAGTCTTGGGTTTTCTTTCTCCTCTCATTCCTTTTTTTCGCTTGTCATGGGGACACAAACGTGAGGATCAAATTTCTTGTGACCCTTCATTTTTGGAGCAAAGGTGGAGATGTGTCTAAAGTTCTATTTTCCAACAAGAATGAAATTTGTTTTGTGGTTAACATAAGTTTTTAGTTATGGTTGATACGTGTGGATAATAAGTTCACACTTAATTTATAAGTATAATAAGTTTTATTGTTGGATTGGATGCGGTTGGATATGTATTGATGGACATGGGTAAAATGGTTAAATGAAAAGTCTATTTTTAATCTATTTAAATAGGAGCAAACTTAAATTAACTAAAATTTAAGAAAAAAATACCATATTTTCAAACTTAATGGTCAAATTGTTTGAGAATCGGTGACTACTTTGAGGATCGTACACAAAGGACCCTTTAGTGAACTTAATAGAAGTCCCTCGTCGATCATGACTATTTGTGGACAAGAGAGAGAGAGAGAGAGAGATACTAAAATAGCTAGGTGCAGGAGGGAGAGTGGTGGAAGAGAGAAAACGAGAGAGAGGATATTAAAACGGGTGTATGAGAGAGAGTGGTGGAGAGAGAGAGAGAACGATGAGAGAGAAAAAAATATTCAAATCGGTGCGTGAGAGAGAATGGTGGGGAGAGAAAAAGAAGGGACAAAGAAGAGAGAGAGAGAGAGAGAGAGAGAGAGGGGGGGAGAAAATGTTTTTCATTAAATTGAAGTCAAGAAAATAATTTACAAAGGGGTGGAGAAAAATAATTTTCTTGAAAAAAAGTTTTCTCCATTTGTCGGTCACCAAACACTGGAAAATGGGAAAATCATTTTCATCCCAACCAAACACACTTTAAATCTACTATGCGTATACTTGGTGTTCTCCACTTTGAAGAATGACATTGTAGATAAGAGAAGAGTGAGTCTTTATCACTTGTCATTTGTCCCATCAAGTAATACCATTATGTTATTTATAGTGACTAGTGTCAGGGACACTTGTGGTATTTCCCGATCGTTTGAAAAGACGAAAATGACGCCATTCCACCTTTGGAAAGGTGGTTCGAGTTGACTTGCCATTGGAGTTTGGTCAAGGGAGTTGAGCTGGGATGCTTTGACTTGGGACGACTCAACTTATTTTGGACTTGTGTTAATAATCCAGATTGTGGTCCATGGAAAAATAAATATCATTAATATTTCAAGTTGCGTATTAAAATGCTAAATTGCTAATAATATTAACTTAATGGATTTCAAATGCAGTGTGTCATATCTTCAAACAAAACACGGTTTATTTGATATCCAACAATTTTTCTTTTCATATTCTATAATATAAATTGCATTAATAAACTGACTCAAAAACTAAATTCATTAAACATATTTACTTTCAACCACTAATCTAAATTATTATGTGCTAACAAATACAACTTGTAGTCTTGTATAAGTTATTCATTACTTGAATAATATGTAACACAAAAGCAACAAGACCTAACAAAACTGACCCGACTCAACACGAACTAAACCCAAAAAGGGCCAAATTAATTAATTGTCCAAAGTAAACCCGAACCCGAGATTATTCGACCTAAAATGAGCCTCTCAACTTTAACCTAAGTCATCCATTTTCGCAAGAAAAAATTCATCGAACTTAAAATAGAGCAAATCGAAAGTAACTTGTCCCAACCCAAACCTCATTCACCTAACCTACAATGGCTCAACCCGAATACTCGCCTAGACGATAATCTTATATTGGGGAACGATAAGAAGGGGATAGAGCGTGTTTTTATGAGCCAAAAGACAACGAGTGTGATGTGAGTGAGCTGTTGGTAAGTGGTTTATTGAAAATCTCCGAATTCAAACCATTTTTTTTTTTATAATTTTGCTCCATGTCTGTCCGTCAAGTTGGTTAATCATTCATCCATTCCCGCAACTTTTATTCATCTCTTGGTGTTGATTCTGTGATGCTGAAAAATCTTTTTGTAGATTTTTTGGCAATGTTGCTGATGTTTATATTATTGGTGAGGAGGGAAGGAATGTAATGAGATTTGGTTTTGTTCGTTTTAGGGCTAAACAAGTGGGTATGAATGTTATTCATGCTCTAAATAGCAGATTGTTCAATGATTTCATTTTATTTGTTTCTTGAGCGAGATTTAATAAAAAATAGAGTTTGCACCCTTCCTTAAGATGATCATTCGTCAAGAGGGTTTTGATCCTGTAAGCTACTCAAATTTGAGAGGGGGGGGGGGAGTCCACCAAATCTAAGAATGATATTTCTATTGAGGTGGTTGTTGATAGCCTTGCGAATTCTGAGCTCAACCCAACTGTCTTTCCCTTGGAGGTTCCAACTGTTCCAACTGGTGGTGATTCAATGAATTATGATCAAACCATCTCAGACCCATTTTGTGCTATTATGAACCATTCGAGTGGCGCCGCAAGTGTCCCTGATTGTGATCCATATGACAGTGAGGGAATAGAATCTCTATTAGTTCACTCTGAACCTCCCTTGTTGATCTTGAGGAATCCTTCTTGGAGGGTTCCAAAGTGCATGCTAGAAGAGGGGAAAGGCTTTTCTGAAGTCCAAATAGCATCTTGTTAGCCAAGCAGCGTGCAAGGCAGATTCTACAAGGTCTAGACGACATATCAAAAGAAAGGAAAAGAGTAATGTCTTGATAGATGTATCCTCATAAATTCTTTCAAATAGTTTGTAGGAGAAGATGCGCAATAATGTTTGGTTGTAGTATTGGCTTCATTCGTGAGGATCCTAAAACTGTGATGGATCTTCTTAAAGAGAAATGGAGAAGAGGGAAGAAGACATATGCAAAGAATTAATTTGATTTGCCATTTTAGCGGTCTATGCTGTCATATCGCATTTTGTTTTTTCGCTAGTTATTTTGCTATTATTACTTGTTGTTTTTGGGATGATGTTACGAACTCTTCAATCTATTCAGACTTTAAATAATTTAAAAATAACTAAACTTAGACCCAACTTGACCTAACTAAACCTAACTCAAATTAGACCCGAAAATGACTAATTTAATTTTTCTAAATAAACCCAAATCCAAAATTATCCAACCTAGCCAGAAGTTCAACTTTCACCAAAGCTATCCGTTTCCATAAAAAAAGTTGTATCGAACTAAAAGTAAAACAAGTCGATAATAGGTAGACCCCGACCTAAATCTAATTGACCCGAATTTAGTCCAACCCAATCAGGTATCTTATATTGGGGAGCGGTATGGCTCATGAGAGGTGACGTGAGTGGGCCGTTGGTAGATGGTTTGTTAGAAAATTCCCCCAATTCCCACTGTATTTTTATTTTGCACCATGTCTGTCCCACAAGTTGGTTAATCATCCATCTATTCTTCCAACTTTGTTTCATTTCAACCTCATCCCCCTCTCTATTTATTTATGCTCATCTTCTCCTCTCCTCTTCTATTCTCCCCCGCAGTTACGCACAGAATCTGGGAAGAGCTTCCTAAACCTTTGTGCCACTCTATCTCTCACACCCTTTTCCCGGTTTGCCCTCTCTCTGTCTCTGTTTTCCGCTGTTATTTCGCACTTCTTCTCATGCCCGATGTCGAAGAAATCACATCATATTGTTCTTAATCTTCAGTTTTCTGACCTACAGTCGTGATTTTTATGCAATGGATCTGATATTACTGGGTTGTTTCGGAGGTTTTGTTCTGGGTTTAAGTTTACCGCCCATTATCGTGTTTGTGTATTTGTGTTTTCTGTGGTTATGGTGTGATTCTACGTGGTGGGTGCACCGCATTATGTCGGCAATTTGATGTATGTTTATGACCCCATATCGGAAAATCAAAATACCTTTGATTTTGTATGTGAAAACAATATGGGATGAAAACGTAAATTGGGTTGGATATAGATAGATCTATTTTTGAAGGGTTTTATTTTGTCACCTCTTTGGGATGATATCATGATAAGAATTAGTATTGTTTTCGAAGGGTTTTTGCTGGGTGGGATTCAAATGTATCCAACTTTACCATACTATACCAACTCTTATGCAATCAGTAAGGAGAACCAGCCTATAATATATGGTCACACCCAATAGCAATATGATTTTTCAGTTAGGAGGAAGAGGTTTTGAGCATAAGGAACAATTTTTATCACTTGTATGACAGCATGATTCATTTGGGGAATAATTATGCATCTTTCTAATTGGTCTATGGATTATTTTTTCATTTCTAACTACACTTTTGAAATGGTCAATAGTAATAAAACTTAATTTAAGTTTCCTGTTGATCTAACTCCTCCAAGATTACTTGTGTATGTCTCTTTCTTTGCAATCTAGTCTAACATACCGCGTTTGCCCGGATGCAGATAAGTGCCATCTATGGGAACCACAATTGAAGCTCAAAACGGGGTGAATACACACTTTCACTTGTTCTTATTGTCATTTGATTGTGATGGTGGTGTAGAAATGTTGATTCGTAATTTGCTTGCTTGTTTGCTTCCTTTGGATTCTCAATTTTACTTATTCGGGTGTTTGAAACTGTAGGATTCCAACAAGAAAGTCACTGTTATTTTTGTTTTGGGTAAGCTTCTTGTTTCCTGCTTTGTAAGGCTTGTCTGTTGTTGTGTTATCTCATGTGTTTGTGGGACTAATTCTTGTATGGTTCTTTGTTCTTTCGCTTTCGTAGGCGGTCCTGGGAGTGGGAAGGGAACTCAGTGTGCCAATATTGTTGAGCACTTTGGATATACCCATCTAAGTGCCGGTGACCTTCTTCGGGCTGAAATTAAATCCGGGTCCCAAAATGGGTAAGCTCCATTTTTTTGGGTCTTGTTTTGATTTGGATGGTAAACCCAAAATGTCGAACATTTAAGCTTTTCATGTTATACTCATGTTTGCCTTATAGAGTACATATTGATAAGAACTATAATTGGCTGTATATGATCTTAGAACAATGATCCAGAGCATGATTAAAGAAGGGAAAATCGTGCCTTCTGAAGTCACAGTCGAGCTCCTTCAGCGAGCAATGGAAAAAAGTGGAAATGATAAGTTTCTCATCGACGGGTTTCCTCGAAATGATGAAAACCGTGCTGCCTTTGAATCCGTAGTGAGTAAAATTTTTGTTTTCTACTGTCAATATTCTCACTAGCTATAGGTTTTGCTGATCTTTTCTTATGGACTGATTCCAGACTCACATAGACCCGGAGTTTGTTCTGTTTTTCGATTGTCCAGAAGAAGAGATGGAGAGGCGTCTTTTGAATAGAAATCAGGTCCAAAGTGCTCCCTTTCCTCCTGCTATCTCTTTCTTCTTTTTCGATACCGCTTTACTTGTCTGTGTGCTGAATGAAACTACCATTATGGTCATTTATTAGGGTAGGGACGATGACAACATAGAGACCATCAGGAAACGATTCAGGGTGTACTTAGAATCTACTCTTCCAGTTATTCAGTATTATGCCTCCAAGGGCAAGGTTAAAAAGGTGATGATCTACTTCATAGAGTTCGTATTATTCTCCTTCCTAGTTGTGTTTTCTTATATGTTTATTTCTTTCAATGTTTGCGTCAAAGATCGATGCTGCAAAACCTGTTGATGCTGTATTTGAGGATGTTAAAGCTATATTGGGTCCAGTGAAAGATCAGGTAGGCTACTCCAATCTTAGTGTTCCGTTGTAAACATGATTAGCGAAAAAGAAATAATGGGAAGTTTGTCTTTGATCCGGCAAATTAGTGATTCTTAATTTGTTGTCTTAGGCTGTTGCTGAGAATTTCCAACTTCACCAAGAAGCCCCGGCTAGCTTGATCGACTAAGGTAACCTATTTCTTCTTTCCTTTTCGAGCAAGTAACCATATAGTTTACGATTATGGACCCTAATATACCAACCTTTAAAAACGGACACTAGTATACCGACTTTTGGACCAATTTATCGTTAACGTGCTGATCTTTGGCGATGATTGGTAAAATTGGATACTAGTATACGACCACTTAACCTGGCTACAGTGCACAGTATATTAGCGTCCAAAAATGCTATGGTTTATGAAGGGTTTTGAAATTGGTTGATGTGTGTCGAACTTCTTTACAGGTAGTGATGCATTTTCATGCTGCAAGATTCTATGTTTTGTCCTTTCACTCCACTGAAGAAAATTGAGGATGTGGTACTGAAAAGTGTGTTTGGTCATTCGACCTTCTACTACTAATGTGTGTGTGGATGTGTTGATCGATTATTGTCCCAATTTTATTGGATGTTGAACAGACGCCGTGTTGATTATTATTACAGTAGGGAGATAAATTTTTGTCACGACTCACAACTTCAGAAGGATTTGTGCCTCATTTTTCTGGCAGCATTCCTATTTGTATACCAATAACAATATTATTAGTTCATATTCATAATACAACAGGACCTTGTTCGAATCATCCATTGTCACTATGCAAGAACAGCTAAAATTGACCGTTCAACATACGTAATGAGTTGCTAGCTATCGTTGATATTTAGATGATATACAGATATGTTGTAATCATAAAATGATAGACATTATGAAATGAAACGTTTCCTAAAAAGTTAAATAAAAAAGAACAGAGTGCGTACTAGATTGTCATAGCTTCGGAATCAACTTTCACCACCCATTGTTCTCTTGCTTTTCGGTGCATTGAAAAGCAGTGGTTAGGAATCAGATTCCTAAAGCTCTTCTGAGCTTTGAACACTCATCACTCATGCACTTAAAGTTTGGAGAATAACACCTATGTTTTGTAGGAAAGTTATGCTACGTGCTGTAATTTAAGGCATAATATGGAAAATGCGAATATTTGCTGTCACATACCAAACACCACCTACAAAAGACAACAAAAAATA
Organism: Portulaca oleracea; assembly: GCA_029582165.1. Lineage (NCBI taxonomy): Eukaryota > Viridiplantae > Streptophyta > Magnoliopsida > Caryophyllales > Portulacaceae > Portulaca > Portulaca oleracea. The sequence continues at coordinate 5,248,286 of CM055873.1, read as the reverse complement.
ACATAGATTCTTCTATTACTTTTACAAGGACAGAATACAAGCATGAATTTCCTAAACTAAACTGTATTGACTGGTACAATGGTGATGTTTCTGATATGTCTGTAATTTGTGCTCAGTTTTTGTTATTTGCTGATGATGAACAGAAAAGAATGAAATATGCAGAGAAACGAAACATCTAGGCAGCAACCTGAAATGCGAAAACAATCACAGTGAAAATCAGAAGAATTCATCTGACAGTAGTTCAGAAGCATGAAAAAAAACTGACAAAGACAATCCTCCTTACCTTTTGAAACACGGCTTTAACATCTTCAAATACAGCTTCGATCGGGTTTGCAGCACAAATCTAGGTTCAGACAAATCATATATACAATGATTTAGAACACGAAGTTAACATGATTAGATTTGTCGAGAAAAAATGCTTGCATATGACTATAGTGATGTAAAATTTTAAAAATACCTAATGTTCGAAATCAATAGTTAAGGTAGTGCATTGGATATGGGATCTTGGATAAGATTGTAGGATCGTAGAATCGCATAGTAATTGTAATGCATAACATTTAGAGAAAACTAGGATCGTAAGATCCTAACTACTTGGAGAGTCTAATAGCGGTAGGATCGATTGAGTGTTTTTGGATCATAGGATTGAGTGTTAATTACCTTTCTAACCTTCCCCAAGGAATCATAGTAATGAATGACAGGGAGACTGGACTCCATATATACTTTGAATCGCTTCCTTATGGTGTCGATGTTGTCGTCTTCCCTCCCTTGGTTTCTACTTAACAATCTTCTCTCCATTTCTTCTTCTGAACAATCGAAAAACAGCACAAATTCTGGGACTATTCCTGTCTGCAGTATATATAAACAAAAAACAGACAGAAAGAGTAGATGTTATGTATGTAAGCAGCTTAGCGGTTAAACAGTAATTTAATCTAACAGTTGGGAATTAGCTTGAGAGATGGTCATGGAGGGAGTTACAATGGATTCAAAGGCAGCGCGATTCTCCTCATTGCGAGGAAACCCGTCAATCAGAAACTTGTCATTCTCGCTTTCTTGAATGGCTTTCTGAAGGAGCTTGATGGTCACTTCAGCTGGGACAATCTTTCCCTCCTTAATCATGTTCTGAATCATAGTGCTGCACAACATAAGATGACATTCAAATCTTGATTAATCAAGGCTTGATTAATGGTAATAATAATAAAAAAGAAGAAGATGTTGGGTAGGTATATAGTAGTATGTACCCATTTTCAGAACCCGATTTGATCTCTGCTCGAAGAAGATCACCAGCACTGAGATGGGTGTATCCGAAATGTTGGACTATGTTTGCACATTGGGTGCCTTTTCCACTTCCGGGGCCGCCTAAACATACATATGCCAAGAATGTAAGTAGATGTGAATCCGAATCCAATACCCTAAAAATCCCGTTGCAAAATCTGGCGTAAAGGGGACCTGATATAACAAATCTTGTTTAACCCCCGAATTTGAAAGAATTTTGAGAGGCTGGTTCTGGTTGACCCAAGATTTCAAAACCGTTCACTACTTATTAATCCGTACAAAAGAAATAAAAAAGGCAATAAGAGAAATTTTGCCTTAGCCCGTTACAATCAGGTGTGGACAATCCAAATCCGGATCCAAGTCCAGTACCCCAAAAGATCCCGTCGCAAAATCAAGTGTGTAGGGGGTTTGATGTTAGTTTTAACTGACCCAAGATTTCAAAACCGTTCACTACTTACTACTCCATAGAAAAGAAATAAAATCAGTTATTAGAGAGACATACTTGTCTAGCCCATTACAAATCTAAACTAAAAAAAATGAATCATTTTTAGCTATCAAGATTATGGATCATGGACACGATGTTGTGGATCTTTAACTCAAATTATTAGTTCGATACGGAGGAAACAAGCTGTCTACATCTAGATCTTTCTACACCCTGACAAGTGAAGCGGGACATGCACCGGAAGTTGTTTATACAAACCTATGAACTTACTTACCCAGAACAAAGACAACACTGATCTTTTTCTCCCCAGCTTCCTGGCTCACATTGTTCGTGTTCTCGGCGATAGATCCCATGATGCTAATTTAAAACTGTGCCAATAATAATCCAAAGCAAATACACAATGAGAACATGAGCAGATCAATTTCTATGTACTGTGTATGTTTATGATCTAAGTATGTTTCTGATCAGCTTAAGATGACATTCAGAACTTAACCTTAGATCTAAGATATCTCCTCTAAAATCATACTGTCACTAAGAATGCAGTCGAATATTGAAAATTTTAACCATTAATTTATCAACACGTCGCATAAAACTTGATCCACCATATGCACTCGTATGAAAGCTATCATCTTATAATATTTGCACGTACTATATACTAACAGCGATACAATTTAAAATGAGAATAATTACAGATTTGCTTTTTTATAGAATCGGACTCTATAAGCATTTCTAGAGCTGGAAAAATTTTGTCCAATCTGGAATACTCGAATTGTCCCACCCGGGAAAAATTGGGTTTGGACATAGATTTTTCGTCCGAATTTTGATATGGATCGAATATTAAGACATAAAATTTCTCTTTTTTCTATTGTCCGAACCGATTTTAGCTTCATCCGAATTGTTCGACCCGAAATAAAAACAGGGTCCGGAGTACGGACATGAATTTCTCATTCGAATTTTGACACTGATCGAATTTGTTCGACCTGAATTTATCCGAACTCGAATGTTTGGCAGCGATTCGACCCACAAACTCAAGAAAGAAAGAAAGAAACAAAAGGGACAAAATAAAAAAAACAGAGTATACTCTCAAAAATACACAGATCCGGAGTATATTCAGCAGAATATTGGATCAAACAACACAGATCCAACTAACAGTACCCAACAATTCATAGCAATATTGACTACAGTCAAAATCATGATACGATCAAAACAACACTAATCTAACAAAATGTTGATCCAGAAACAGGGGAAAATGACTACAAAATGGAACAAATTTTCAGAATTTGGGGGAAAAATATGCTGAATCTGGAGGAGATTGAAGACGAAAACACGATCGAAATGAGAATTCAAATTGGGAATTGGGGCAAGAGAGAGAGAATTACCGGGCGGTGTTGGACTGAGAGACTGGATCGCAAAGAAGGAGATTGGATTTGAAGGTGGGAAGAACAGAGGATGATGGAATTGAAATTTATAGATCTGAAAAGGAGTCGACGAAGCTTAGAATACCCGCTGATTTCCAACGTTCATAACTACTTTTCTTTCGTTGTCAACCGTTATAATCGGAGTATTTTAATTAATTATTTATTTATATTTCCCTTCCATGAAATTAAATCTGTTTTCGACAGCTAGCAAAATTGTGTCCGCCCCAAAAAAACTGGGTCTAAACATAAATTTTTCGTCTAAATTGTGATATTGACCGAATATTCCGATATAAGATTTCTTTTTTTTTTTCCATTTCAGAATCCGATTTTAGCTTCGCTCAAGTTGTTCGACCCGAAATAAAACAGGGTCCAAGTATGAATTTCTCGTCCGAATTTTGACATTGTCCAATTCATCCCACTTGAATTTACCCGAATCCAAAATTTTGCCAGCATTACTGTTTTTCTCCTCCCTTGAGTGGCGAAATTACAAAGAAAACAAAAAATGGAGCTGACATTTTTAAGTAAAATTGAATTTTAATAATCTCAACTTTTAATATGATAATAATTTTATGGTTGTTTTTGTATTTTAGCAGTCCTAAATTAATAAAATTATATTTTTTTGGTGTTAAATTTAACTCCACATATTAGTTTCACAACAATATTGGCGTGCAAAAGGATCGTATCTTCAAATTAGGGTTTTTAAATTTCTAGAATTCTTAAAATCATTTTTCATTTCTACCACTAGAAAAGTTATAAAGTGCACTTATTAAAAGAATTTTTAGAGAATTCGAATAATTATTACGATCTTTTAAGGAATAAAGGGGCAAAATATAAAAATTTGAAAAAAAAGGAGAAAATTTAAGTTAAAGCTTGTAAATTCATTTGAATGATATTTAGGGTAATATATTCGGTGGCAGTCAAAAAAATACAAATTTTCTTTTTTGGACTAATGATGTATAAAAATATAACATGATTTATTATTGTCCGATTGTCAAAAATTGTTATTATTAGAATCCAATTACCTTTTTCTAAGTTTAATGGCAAAGATCAAACGGTGTTTAATTATTTTTTATAAAAAAGGATGATGTTTAGTTTTTTTTTAAAAAAAATAACTAAAAAGACTAGCTTGATTTCTTGACATGGTTGGGTAATTAGGTTGATGAGTTTGACATATTGAAGGCAAAGTTGTTAGTGTTTAGGATTAATTAATAATTTACCATCTTTTATTGGTGTTTATTAGTTTTTGTTGTGGGATGTTTGGTATGGTGGAGTTTTAGAAGTGGAAATGATAATAGATGTATTGATAATATAATTCATATGTTTATTTTACGAGAGTTCTGAAAAAACGAGGTATTAGAATGAGTAGAAATCTTGGACTTTATGTTGGTGAGCATAAGAAGAGTGGAATGAGGGAGGAAAGGGTTTTAATATTTTTTTTTTCTTTTTGTTTGGAGAACAATTTTTGGAATGGAATAAACAATTTCATGGTAATTGTTATCCCTCCCAAATGGGGATTAGAAACCTCCCAAATGGGGGGAAATATGATATCTCATTTTTTTCATAATAACAATAATTTAATTAAATAATAATTAATAATTAATAATTAACTATTAATTATTAAATAATACTCCATCCGTTCCAATTAATTTGTCCCGTTTACTTTTTTACGATCTTATATCGGCAAGACTAATAATATGTATTCAGATAAACATATTTTTCATCACAAAACTAACAGTGATAATTTTGTACAATAACTCAACATATAATTTGATAAATTAATAGTTAAAATCTAAAATATTTGGCCTAATTAATCAAACCTGGACAATTTATTTAGGACGAAGGAGTAATAATAATCTATTAAATATATTAAAACAAAACAAAACAAACAAGAAGTCGCCATGTGTCACGCATATAAAAAAAAAGAAAAATTTTATTAAAGATTCAATTATTATATGTAATACCCCGAGTATGTGGTTAAAGTGTGGCTTAAAAGGATTGAAACGACTACTCATATCACCAAGGTGCACCTTCTTTTATGATAGGTCATCCGTTGGGAACTTCTCAGTTAAGCGTGCTTGCCTGGGAGTAGTACTAGGATGGGTGACCTCCTGGGAAGTTTTCTCAGGCAGCGTGTGAGCGAGGACGAAACACGCTGGAAAGATTCGTGGTGATTTGTGGGGCCAGTCAGCGATTCTTGAAGCAGTTATCGGTAATGTCCACGGCCCGGGGAGGGATCGGGGGAAGTTTTCCCAGACAGCGTGTGAGCGATGACGAAGCACGCTGGAAAGACTCGTGATGATTTGTGGGGTCAGTCAGCGACCCTTGAAGCGGTTATCGGTAATGTCCAAGGCCCGGGGAGGGGCCGGGGCGTTACATTATACATCATTATTGTTCGATAATTATAACCCCCATCAATTTTTTTCCTTTTCACATAAACAATAATAGAAAAAACAGCCAAAAGCTACTGCAATTGATACAATATTAAGTTGTAACGGGACCCCAGAATATTAAATCTCATAAATGCCTCACAGAATAATAATATCAACAACAATTCAAACTTACATTAAAATTATAGCAGTTGGTGGCCTATGAACTGCCACTACCCACTACCCACTGACTGCAAATAACAAGAGAAAACTACAATCAAAACTCAAAACTCAAACTCAAAGGTCAATGATACTTTTTATTAGCAAAATAAATAACAAACAAAAAATGATAAATAATAAAATAACTAACTCCAATGTTCAAAAATACACACAAACTTCATGAATAATTTGTTGTTTTACGTAAGTTAATGCACTCAAATTTAGTTTAATCTTCTACCTCATTCGTAATTTATTTTAATATTAACAGTATATTTTTATGTATCTCTATGAAACATTACGCTTAAAATTTAATATTGGCATAAGATAACATAGGCAATTTTATATATTATAACCTTCATTTTCAAGTCCAAAATCAACATACAATAGAAGAAAATCTCAAAAACAAATCGCTCTACTGTCAAAGTTATAAACATATCATTTCCATCTACTAGGTTACCTATGTATTAACTTTAACAAAATATACTACTCAAAAATATCAAATTTATGTTTATCAAAACTCATGTTTACCTTTATCAATTGTACCAATTCAACGCTTATTTTGAGAATGAGAAATATCTTAAATTACTATTTGTGGCGTAGTATCATGATGTATGTAGATTAATATATCCATCTGTATTCCCTCAAAAAAAAAAATCATCTGTACTAATATGATGAGAAGATTTATGATATAATAATCACTTTATTAGTGTACAATCATCAAAATGGAAATATTTGACACAATAGCAAGAAAAAACAATAATACTCAGGATGACCACAAGAACGACGAACATCACAATACAATAAAATGAAAACTACAATTCCAAGAAAGAAACTCAATTACATATGATTTTCTATTTTAGATCATGGATATTAAAATATGTTTAAGTACAACAAACTTTTTGTTTACTGAACATATCTAAGGCCCTGTTCTTTTCTGAGGTTGTAATGCAGTCTGTGATTCGCATGATTTGCCACAACTCACCATGATTTCTGCCACAAATCATTACTTTTCTCTCTCCTCACTCTTCTCTCTCTTTACTTTTCTCCTCTATTTTTTACATTCTCTCTCCTCACCTACCCCACATATCAATAACCTACCACAATTCCACCACACTCCACTACAATTCCACCACACCCCACCGCAAAATAGCGCAGAAAAGAACAGGGCCTAAGATGTGCTTGACAAAATAAAAAATGAAAACCTTTTTGTGAATTTCGTATCGCCCATTCAACCAAACAACGAATTCAAAAGAGAAATAAACTTTAAAAAAAACGACCCATAAGATAAATTAACTCATGCACAGCATGGGTACAAACGCTAGTAATAATTAATAACAATAATTACTTTGATTCAATTCTACACCTAATAGTTCAGAATTCTAATTTTAGGAAATTATTCCATTTTTCTCTCCAAATAGAGTCATTAAACGGATCATATGAATACGACACTTTGGTAAACATGTGAACATAAATAAACATCAAGTATTGTTTTAGGAAATGTCGAATTTGTATGATAAACATTAAGAATTGAAGACCTCCTTAATATTCACTATACAAATTTAATATCTCCTAAAACAATATTTAATGTCTTGGTCGACAATAATGATGTTCATCCATATCCACATCATCCTCATGAAAGTACTTGTAATTAATCTTATGACATGTGGGCGTGGTGTACAAATTGGCAAACTAATGTGTCCATTTTAAATTGATTGTCACTTTGATTAAATTTTGATAGTTGATTACTCACATATTATAATGAGTTATAATATAAATTTCCCTTATCAGAAAGATATTTTTCTAAAAGTTATAATAAATATAATTTTATATTGTAATTTATTATAATATATGAATAATTAATGATCAAAATTGAGTGAAAGTAACGATTAATTTGAAAAGAAAGTAATACAACCCAAGCGTGTGTGCGTGTGCCTGGGGCATACAAAATAAAAGACGCTTACACGGACGCGCATGCCCAACAGCTAGCAGCAGCTCAGAAGCCAAATGGAAATGTGAGATATAAATCTTTTAATGTTTTGTTCGAATTTCAATTTCAATCGATTAGATAGAGAGTTGGGATTTAGGATATAATATTTTCCATTTATTTATTGACAAAATATGATATTAACCCGAATTTAAATTTATTTGAATTGTCAGACTCAAAAAATTAAAAATTCTACCATAATTAAATGAAATTTTTTTTTCAACTATGTTAGTTGAAAATTGTATAACTGTTAGTTTATAAAAAATAAATCACATATATTAAAAGATTTATATCTCACATTCTCACTAAATAGGATTAACGGTTTGTAATAAGTTACTTTCATCAATATGGAGTATATTTTAATATTGATTTTTATGGTAGAAGGGCCCGTTCTTTTATACGGTTAACTGCAGTGTGGCGTGGTGCGGTGTGGTGGAATTGTGGTGGATTTGGAAATGTTGTGATGGATTGTGGTGAGTTGTGGAAAGTTTTTGTGTGTTTTGATTTAATAATTATAAATGTGTTGGAAAATGTGAAACTATAATTGAAAAAAGTGGGATAAATTAAATTAGAAAAAGTAGATTGTGGTGGTTTATGCTATATTGTGATGGATTGTGATGGGTTGTGGTGGCGAATACGGCAAGTTGCGGTGCGAGGTGACACTGCAACCAACCAGCCGCATAAAAGAACAGAGCATAAATGATACTTACACTTTCTACTATAATAGTTGAAAACAAATCAAATTGGGTAGAAAATTCTTCAAATATTAAATTTTGTAAAAAATTATATCTCAACAAATAGAATTGCTTATTATAACAAAGTCTTTGATCAATATATATCAATTTTAACTTTCTTAAAAATATATTTTAGAGTTATTTTACCTTTCAACTACCATAATTTAAAAAAATCCAAAAAAATTAAACATTGGATATCAACTTTTTATCCAATATCTATTCGTTTGGATTCGAAATAACTCGGACTCGAACCTTTGACAGCTATTTGTGCCCACTTCCTTCACCGCTTTACACCCAGTTCCCATTTGCATTTGCTAGTCTTACCAGAACCCAGCTGTAGTCTGCAGCTGTTTGATCTTCACCCTCTCACCTTCCTATGCATTTCCTCTCTTCTTCTCCCCCACTATATATATAATGTAACCACACTCACTACCATCTCCAAATTCATTCTCAACACAACAACACCTACAATCTCCATCCATGGCTGCTTCATCTCTTGTTTCTTTGCCATTCCTCCTCCTCATTGCTTCTCTGTTTGCTGCTGCATCTGCTGGCAACTTCTACAGAGACTTCGACATCACTTGGGGTGATGGCCGAGGCAAGATTCTTAACAATGGCCAGATGCTGACTCTCTCGCTTGACAAGCCCTCTGGCTCTGGCTTCCAGTCTAAGTATGAGTATCTCTTTGGAAGGATTGACATGCAACTCAAACTTGTCCCTGGAAACTCTGCTGGAACTGTCACTGCTTATTATGTATGTTAATCTTATGCTCTTTTCTTCATTCTTATGCTGCATATAGTATTAGTAGTATTATGATTCCAGGGATTGATTTTATGATCTGGGTATTTATGCAGTTGTCTTCACAAGGGGCTACTCATGATGAGATAGACTTTGAGTTCCTGGGAAATGCCTCTGGTCAGCCTTACACTCTCCACACCAATGTCTTCAGTCAGGGCAAGGGTGGCAGGGAGCAACAGTTTCGCCTCTGGTTCGACCCCACTGCTGATTTTCACACTTACTCCATCCTTTGGAATCCTCAGAGAATCATGTAAGTATATGTCATTTCACATTGTCTGTTAAGAGTACAAAACCATCGTTGGGTCTACAACCATCAGCTTAAACTTTTAGTTGCTGCGATGGTTTTGCGCGGTATTAGAAACAGACTAATGTGAAGACTGAAAGGGGCCTTTGCAGCATACAATCATCAGCTTAAACTTTTAGTTGAGATTGTTTCACACTGTCAACTGCTGCAATAATAAGTCATTGACAATATGTATACAACATAAGCTCACAGTTTCCCATGGGTGCATGTATCAGATTTTCAGTTGATGGCACAGCGATCAGAGAATTCAAGAACATGGAATCGATTGGTGTACCATTCCCAAATCGCCAACCGATGAGGATATACTCGAGCCTCTGGAATGCAGACGACTGGGCAACCCAAGGGGGGAGAGTCAAGACAGACTGGTCGAAAGCACCATTCACAGCATCCTACAGGAACTTCAATGCCAATGCTTGCGTTTTCGCCAATGGCAAATCTTCTTGCGGGTCTAGGAGTAGTAATGCATGGTTGACACAGGAGCTTGACACCACCAGTCAAGCCAGGATGAAGTGGGTGCAGAGGAACTACATGATTTACAATTACTGCACTGATACACAGAGGTTTCCTCAAGGCCTTCCCAAGGAGTGCACTGTATTGTAGAGAAATGGAACATGTTATGTTAGTTTAGGTTTCACTTGTGTTTTCTCAGTGGTGTGAGATTCTTTATTCTTTATTCTTTATGTAGTTATGGCATGAATGTGATTCTTTCTATGTAACATTGAGAGTGGAAAACAGAGATGTGGGTCTTGTTGAAGATAGGCAGTAATGAATTTGAGCAAACAATTTGCAGACATCCCTCCATTTGCACTTGACTGGAATGATGTGTTCATCATATGGTTGTCAAACATTTGGGTGTGGTAAATTTGGTTTGGATAAATTCGGTAAATATCAAATTTCAAAGGAGGAATTTATGACCGGACCCAATTTTGGTTCAGGTCGAATAATTTGGAATAATCAAAATTCAAGTCAAAATCGTAATACAACAATAGAAAAAGAGAAATTATACGTCCGAATATTCGATTAATATGAAATCTCATCTTTTCCAATACAGCTGCCACATCACATTAAGCATTAAGCATGTCCCACCATTTAATTAAAATTAGGACTCAACTGTCCTAACAAGACCTTTAAAGTCATCAAACTTCTATGTTCTTTGAATTTATAACTCTTTCCGATCTAATCCAATCCAATTCAATCCAATGCAATCCCAATCTAAATCTTACACAATTCCCCAAAAAAAAACATCCTCTATAGAAACACAATTCCCCAGAAGAGATCATAACTTATCTAATCCAATCCAATCCAATCATACCTCATTTTATCCAATCCAACCATACCTCATTTTATCCAATTCAAAAAATAGGGTGGTAATACTAGTATGTAGTTGTGATTGGCGGTTCAAATTCAAGTACCCAGATTTTATTTATTTTGTGTTTTATTTTAACTGCTTTTTTGGTATCTTAATTTTAGTATGGTTATTGTATTATTATATTTTATGTAATAAAGAAATATAAATTTTGCATATTAAACGTTATAACAATTAAGTATTATATTGGTGTGTAATAACGTAATATTTGATGTGCAAACGTACGAATTATATATTTATAGTGTGCGATATTCTAATATTTGGTCTGCATACCTAATATATTTTAGTATATAATAAAAATATAAAGATATAAATTTTGCACACCAAATTTTATAACAATAACTATTATAATTAGTGCGTAATAGTGTGATATTTGGTAAGCAAACGTATTATATATAGTGTGAAATAGTCCAATACTTAGTGTGCAATCAAATTATAGCTAGTGTGTAATAGTTCGATATTAGGTGTACAAACCCATTAATTAGTCGTAATCGTAAGATAGTGTGTTGAACCGTATGGGGATCAGTTCACTTTTGGTTTACCTTTTGTCACCGGCTCGCTTCAAGCCACCCTCTCCTCTCCTCGAATCAAACCCGGTTTCAATGTCCATTTCATGGTGGATACGTGTCCTTGGAGAGTCGTTATGGCCATCAAGGAGAGCGGTGTTTCATTGTATGAAGACCTCGGGCCATTGGATGACCTCTTGGGTCTTCATTAGACCATTCCTAAGCCTTCTATGGGGCTCCGGAACCATCGGCAAGAATAAACATAAGGTGGTGAAGGATTTCCGAGGCTAGAAAAGGGCGTGCCTTCACTCTTCTAATCATAACTCCTTCAATTCAACTCTGATGTTTGGGAGCTTAAGGTACACACCGAGAGCTTTCCATTGATACCTTATGGGCCTAAAACGAAGTTCGAATGAAAAAGTTATGCTAGTTTGAAGTCGGGAGAAAACTGCAGGTAGCGCTCGCGACCACTATTGTAGTGCCCGTCAAACTTGTAGCGCCCGCGACATCTGGCATGGCACCCGCAACGCCTCACTTCCGCGTGGATTTTGGCCTCCCTGGAAGAGAAGCTGGTAGCGTCCATCCAGGCGCTGCCAGCGCCTCTGTATTTTGCCCAGCAGCACGCACGTTTCTCTTGTTTTCTCCGTGCCTCACTTCCACGTGGATTTTGGCCTCCCTGGAAGAGACACTGGTAGCGTCCATCCAGGGCAGCGCCTCTGTATTTTGCCCAGCAGCACGCGCGTTTCTCTTATTTTCTCCGTGTCTTTTTTTCCCTTCTCCCCCTTTCCTTTATATACATGTTCCCCCCTCCATTAGAGATAGTTTATGAAGGTTTTAGGTTGGACACAAAAATTTCTCACTTGGAGAGTTTGTAATTGTGGGTTTTCAAACCCCGATCAATGAAAGCTAATCCTTTGGGTGGAAATTGCTTGGTGATTTCTCTTCTTTGTGAGTGAGTGTTCTTTCTCGACTCTTTGTGAAATTTTTTGGGTGTTTCAATACTCTTTGCTTGTAGAAGGTCCTTGTGCTAGAGATTGAACATCTTAGTTCAATTTGGTGAGATTTCTCTCTTTAGAATTGTCCATATTTTTTAATTTCATGTATATCTCCATTAATCCAAAATCCCAAAAAAATTGGTTTGTAGTATTTATGAGTTCTTTGGATGGATTTCCATTATCCATATGATTTTGCATAGACCCTAGGTCCCTATCTTCTCCATGTGCACACGTATTCTAATTGTAGTGTGTAAAAAAAATATAAATTTCACGCACCAAAACTTTATAATAATAATTATAGTGTGTAGTAGTACAATATTTGGATCTGCAATCGTATTGTGTAATATAACTTAATTAATTTAGTGTACAAACAGATTATAGCCGGGGTGTAATAGTAAGATTTTTGTAATATTAGTTTTTCGGTTTTTGTCTACCACCCCAAAATGACAGATGAAAAGACAAATGGAGTAAATTAAAAAAATGGATCAAAAATTAAATAATGAAAAAGACAAATAAATGAAAGGAGGCAAAGTTTTTTTCTTTTTGAATCCGGGTAAAGGAGAAGTATAAGGGAACTTATGAGACCCTTCTCACAAGACGTCTACCTACGTTATCATGAAACAAAATAAGTGAAAGATCAAAAGAAGTGCTAAAACTCCAAACATCTAGGTTTTCAGTGGAGTGCCCCTAATTGGCTAACCAATCCACCGCTATATTGGCTTCTCTAAAAATATGTTTAATCAAATAATCCTCAAGCATTTGTAAATACATTTTGATATCTCTAATAGTCGTATCAATCTGCCACGGAACTTTGAAGACACCTTAGATTGCCTGAATAAGAATCAAATTATCACTTCAACCATAACTTTATTGCACCCAGCTTGAAGAACCTGCTCAATTCCTCCTTTCAATGCCAAAGCTTCAGCTAGGAGAATAGGCTCCGAGTGAAGTTTGAAGGATCCCACTTAGAGGAGCCTGCCCAGATAGTCACGGATGGCGTACCCAGCTGCTGCCCCATGTTGATTTAATAGAGGCAGGAAGTTTACCAGAAATCCCATCAAATGACAGCATTGTATTTGTCACTAGTAAGTGGGTACCCGGAAAAAACATGCAAATGACCGCAAGAGGAAGAAAATGAAGGAACAGAGATTGGCAAAGGGCATGCTGAATTAAAATTAAAAAAAAAAAAGCAAATAAATGGACACAATGATATTATAAATTAAGAGTATGCCATAAATGTTACTTCCCATACTGTTGAATCAACAAGAAACATTCCACGAAAGCGTGAAATACATACCAGCTACTATATAGATCTACTGTAACCAAAATTTTAGGCTTCATTTAGTCAGGTGATGTTAACTACTGGTTCCATCAGTCCCAGTATATGTTTTGGCTTTGCGAGATCTCTTCCTCTTTCTAGTCCCGTTTCTCTGTGCAGAATCACCAGCCTTGTCATCCTGTATCAAAGATTCTCATCTTAGTAAGGCGTTTTGTACGATAACTATCAAACGGATATTCTTTGCCTAACGATTGGACATGTATTCGATTAGGTGCACTTTTTCTAAACTAAGTAGAGGGTTCAAATCCTTGTCATTTACATACAAGGTGTGTAATTACATCACTTATTCAGACCTTGCTTGAATGGTGTGACTTCTGAGGAAAACAATGAATCCCATCTTAATGAGAATCCAAAAGGTGAACCACAAAACCAAAATTGAAAAGCCAAGCTGCACCATTGTAGCAAAGTCACTTGCACTATCCTAAATCCTAATATCTCTATCCTTTCAGAAGGGAAAAAAAAAAAAAAGCAAGTGTCCACATCTTCGTACCCACACTAAAGTTATCCTGCATGTGTCACAACTAACAGCAACTAAAGATGATGACACAAAACTTCACAAAGACTGTTACTTTAGAGCAAAACAAAACAGCAGATCACCTCCCAATGGTTAGATACTAAGAAACTCGAACTGTATCAGCACGCCCACGTTTATCATAATAAGAAACCTCTAGGTGACAATTAAAAGAACAAATCCAGCATAACTACAGGAATTAGACCCATCTCACCTTTTCTGGTTTAGAATTGGAACTCGTTTGATTCTTTTTCTTCTTACATGAAAGTGGATTTGGGCCCTGCACAGGTCGCAATGATTTTAGGCGTAAGTAACTTGGCATATGAAGTCAAAATATCAAGATAATCAAATTTTGGTCTGGTGCATACAAGTTTCAGTGAAAAATTTCTCATGCATTTAGAGAGATGAATTAGATATTAAATTGCAGGTGCAATGCAATATGGGAATAGAGAGCAATACGGAGGCAATGTATTGTTCACAACATAGAGAGGACATAGATGCACATGGAAGTTGTATACTGAAATGCCTAAAGAGCTCGCTTAAAAGTAGTTTGACTGAAATTTTTTGAAAAAGGATGTTCCAGGAAAGCCAACATGAAGAACTGTGGCTCACATTGAAAAAACTTTCTGAGAAAACAAAACATTTGAGAGGATCCATTGAGGAAAAGATGTGAAAAGATACATACATAATCTTCAATTTGTTTTTGAAATTACTCAGGCCTGATTTAGCGGGTGATGTTCAAAGCTTAAGAATATAATAACAAACAAGCACCTCCCCCCACACACACACAAAAAAGATATTTCTTCAAACCTAAAGCATAGATGTTTAATAAGGATAAAATAACTGGCTGATCAACAACAATAGAAAATTTTTCTGTTACTTTTTTGCATCAGGGTGGTCAGAAATGTAAAGCAAACGAGTCAAATATGAAACACACCTTTGCTCGTTTCCTTTTAAATTGAACCTTATCCTTCACCTCCAACCTACTTTTATCTCGTTTTTTGTTGACTGAAAACTGATCCCTCGCGACCTCATCTCCATCACCAGTCTCTACAATAGTAGCATCGTTGGCTTCCTCGGATGGCAAAATAGTCTTTACTCTCTTTTGTAACATTTTCCGATCAAGGTCAGTGGCACGCAATCTTTCTTCCTCAGCAGACTTTACAAATTCACGCTGGAATGACGAGAGTTGCTCTAGAAATAAAGCATTTCGGAGGCCAAACAACACTGGAACTCCAGGAATCTGGAAAAGTTTTTCAAGATTAACAATGCGTAGAACTCTTAAACACACAATTGCAAGTATGCAAATGCTTACAAAATTGAAAATCATCAAATACCAAAAGATATCTAGCATGTCCCCCCAAGACCCAAATTGATACAGCCAGCAAAAGGAGAATGCTTATCTTGACAACTCATAAACTCTTATTCTGGTCGTCAAAAATCAATACAGCGTGCTGTCCATATGATCAAGTACCATAATTTACATTCACTAATAGTTACAGCTGGACAAAACCCAAGCTAACCATGACAGTAAAAAGTAGATGCATGCTTTGACCACTCAGTCAACTAAATTAGGCTTGGACAAGAAAAGGCAAATATTGTGACGTAACAAGCCAAAAGTTGACAAGAATCAGCTTGCAAAACGGTTTACAGATGTTTCATCACATTCTTTTCACTCAACAACAACGACAAACCGACCCAATATGGTCACGCTAACGCGGGGTCTAAGGGAGTCCAGATGTAGGCAGCCTTCCCCCATGCATGAAAATGCATGGAGAGACCTCTCATATATTATACATAACTAAATCCTCATAATATGGTTATGTCATGCAATGTTAGATCATAAGACCATAAACCCATGATCTAAGGAAGCACAGGTCATAATCCATAGGATGTTTATGGAAATCGGACATCTATCCCCTTTGTCTATTTTGAACACATCATTTCAGCCGTGAAGTATTCACATGGTTCTTTGCATCCCTCCACCTTTTATCAAATAATTGTGATCCCCCAAAATTTACCCATGGTTTGCATAAATTTCAAATTACAAATAAGTTATATCCACAACAATAGCAGAATGACAAGAACACACATGCTTCGATAAAAGATTGGCAAACCCTTCCAGATACAAGCAATCCTATTAGCTCAAATTTGGACTGGCCAGTCATCCATTGTATGTTGGATGTGCAGTCACAATACAAAAGCTACAGATATTATCGGTAGTGTATTTGTTTAAAAGAACAATTAGCAGCATAACCTGGCGCCGGAAAGGTGACAACGAAGAGATTCAATAAATAGAAATACCTTACGAAACCTCTTCCGTAGTTCAACGTCCTGTGTGGCGACAAAGAAGTGCTCAGGGTTATTTTCCCCAATAATCTGAATGATACAATCCAGAGCACTTTTATGTCCTTCATGCTCACATCTGTCACAAAGTAAAATCATCAGTACATAACAAAGCCAACAACGCAATCAAAGAAGAAAAGCCAAATTGTGCTTTACCCTCACTTGGTAGCATCATCAAAATGGTCCACGGAGCACAGAAGCATCACAACTCTTCAGCAGAAGAGAAAGAAATCCCAACAACACAATCACAATAACAACAACAACAACAACAACAACAACCCTCAATAAAGTCCCGCTAATGCAAGGTCTGAGGGGATCCAGATGTAGGAAATCTTCTCTTCATGCACGGTAGTGCAATCACCCAAAAAAACAAATCACATTTCTTTTCCTAGGCTTTCTAGTATCATTAGAATGCTCCACAAAATCATACAAACTCTTCCGCCGGCAAATGTCATATGACCCTCAGTACAATGTCCCAAAGAGATCTTATATGTGCCCTTAAGCATGCCATTAAATAAAAGATGATGACATTTAGCATTGTGTGTTATGAATGAATTAGACAAATCATGGGATTGCATAGTCCTCTAAACAAAATAATATGTCCTACCTGCCTTTAAGACACAACATAACATGACCAAAGACAAATAACAAGTTTGCTTATGAGACTGCATAATCCTCAAAACCAAATAATGCAGTCCTTGTAGAGGTGCTTCGTTGCCAAATCACAACTTTTTATATCACAATTCCAACTAATTTATCACTTAAAATGAGAAAGGTATAGAACAACTAACCTTGCAAGCTTGTATTCCTTACGGGCAGCGTGAAAGGAATCTGCATGTGAAGACCCCAGAGACTTCAACTCTTCAATGACACATCTATCACCAAAATTAGAAGTCGAAATAAGATAAAGTTTCCCTGCTTGTGTGTTACATCATGAAATGGATATAACCAAAAGCTTAAAAGGGAGGATTAATACTTGGAAGTGAAGAGCTTGACTTCCCCACCAAGGGTGCTGGAGACGGTCTTGTCATGGGAGAGATTGTTGGCAACAAGATGATGAATGAAGGTTCCATCGCAAAGGACTTTGAATGGTTCTCGGAAACCAAAGCAAGCAGTGTAGAACTTTACTGTCTTCCGATGACGCTTTTGTTTCTTGAATCTCATTGCTTGCTAGCAAAATGGTGTCTTCTACTGTTCTACATGAGAAAAAGAACATTGGCGGATCAAAAATTTGAATCAACCCTTTCACATTAAATTTAGTGCTGCTTTTAAAATCCGAATGTCCATATCCAGGATTCAGAATCAGTGGCGTCGACAACAAATTTGCTAAAAATTCCAATTTCACTAGCAGTCTAGCACCCAAAAAAAATTAATGCTACCAAGGAAGCCAAATTAAACATTAATCCGTGAAATGATATTAACCACACAATAATACTTTTTAAATGAAATTTACAATTAGTCATTTTACATTTAGCACCAAAACATTCAAACTTCAGTCGTGAATTTTGCGGATAGGGGACTCCAATGAGACACTGATTTTGTAGCAATCTTCTTAAAAATCTATCCTTTTTAAACAGAAACTATAAAGTAGAATTAATCAAACAAGTTTTGCACATCCCCAAAACGCTCAAAGACCAACAAATTAAGCAATGAGAACATCACCAAACAGACACAAAGTAAAGAGGTTAACAAGTATTCCAAATCCTAACTTATCCACATCTGGCCATTAACAAGTTGGCAAATTAGACATTCGGTGTTTCAATTAGCTAGCAAGTATTTGAAATCCTAACAAGCCGAGACCTACAAAATCAAATAGAAAATTAGTCAGTTAGAAGTTCAACTAACCAATCCTAATTTAACAAAATTCACATAATCCAATTCATAAGCTGGTAAAGCCTAATTTCATCGCACCAATCAATTTACAATTTGACAAAACCTAATTTAACCACATTGGATCATTCACATTTCACACAAAACAATTCATAAATTGGCAAGCCCGAGCACAAAAAAAATCAGTTCATAAATCATAAGAAACTGCAATAGCTTGAGAGTTTAGAATTGATGATGGATGAATGATAGACAGAACGAGTAACCTACACTACAGCCGGTGAATCAAAAGAGAATGCGAGACAGAGAGAGGCCGAGAGACAGAGTGGCCGGCGGTCGCGAGGGCGGTGGAGTTTGGTCACGGCGGCGGCGTTCGGTCACGGAGGTGGCGGAATTCAGGAGTGGGTGTGTCGTGGTTTTCGATGGGAGGTATTAGGGTTTTCAATTTACAATTTGACAAAACCTAATTTAACCACATTGGATCATTCACATTTCACACAAAACAATTCATAAATTGGCAAGCCCGAGCACAAAAAAAATCAGTTCATAAATCATAAGAAACTGCAATAGCTTGAGAGTTTAGAATTGATGATGGATGAATGATAGACAGAACGAGTAACCTACACTACAGCCGGTGAATCAAAAGAGAATGCGAGACAGAGAGAGGCCGAGAGACAGAGTGGCCGGCGGTCGCGAGGGCGGTGGAGTTTGGTCACGGCGGCGGCGTTCGGTCACGGAGGTGGCGGAATTCAGGAGTGGGTGTGTCGTGGTTTTCGATGGGAGGTATTAGGGTTTTCAATTTACAATTTGACAAAACCTAATTTAACCACATTGGATCATTCACATTTCACACAAAACAATTCATAAATTGGCAAGCCCGAGCACAAAAAAAATCAGTTCATAAATCATAAGAAACTGCAATAGCTTGAGAGTTTAGAATTGATGATGGATGAATGATAGACAGAACGAGTAACCTACACTACAGCCGGTGAATCAAAAGAGAATGCGAGACAGAGAGAGGCCGAGAGACAGAGTGGCCGGCGGTCGCGAGGGCGGTGGAGTTTGGTCACGGCGGCGGCGTTCGGTCACGGAGGTGGCGGAATTCAGGAGTGGGTGTGTCGTGGTTTTCGATGGGAGGTATTAGGGTTTAGGGCATTGGGTCCAACAGAGAAGAGGGGTTAGGGTTTAGGGCTTTAGGCTCCGTTTGGTTTGCCTGGTTGTTGAAAATAAAATGGAAAAAATGATTTATTTTTCATTTCTTTTTTACTATAAGATAATATCGTTCGGCTTGAATGAAATTTTTGAAAAATTGAAAATTACCTAGAAACATTACCGAAAAGTTTGATTAATATTAAATCAACAAATTAAGAAGAAATAGGGGGACAGAGGATCTCCTTATCGTAGTCCTCTATGGGGTTTAAACTCCGCCGAGGGGTTTCCATTAATGAGAATCTTGTATGACACTGTGGAAATGCACTTCATAATAGTAGCCACAAAAGCATCATTAAAACCCATTGCTAGTATAATATCTTTAACATAGGCCCATTCCACCCTATTATAAGCTTTGCTCATAATATCTTTAATTTGTGCAGAGGGTTTCTCGGCCCTAATAAGAGACAAGGAAGAAAGGGGAAGCATTCACGGAATCAGAATAGCAAATGGTGCACCAACCATCTCTCACTTATTTTTTTGCGGATGATAGCCTTCTCTTTGTGAGGGCAAATATGGAGGAAGCTGTGTGTTCGGTTGTAATTTTTGTGGTTTTATGAGTTAAGGTTGTCGGTCCATAGGGATGGGTGTGAGGCTTGATTAAGGTAATCGGTTTTTGTAGAGGGGTTTTTCTCAATGCGGAAAACAATAAATAATGTAAAGGGAAGCAATTAAATCTAACCTAGGCATGAATCAAAGAAAGCAATTAAAAGCATGAAATCAAATAAAGCAATTAAAGCAAGGAATGGAAATCTAGAATGAACAATGAAATTAGAGACAAGAAATTATACCTTTGATGACCAAAATCTTCTAACCTTCAATCTACCTTTGCAATTTCCCCCGAATATACAAGAAAATGTGGATTGGATTACCAAGGATCTCCCAAATTCTCACTAGGAAGTAGAATTGGAATTCCTTGACCCTCCTCCCCACTAAAAGATGGATTTGATGTGGCTAACCCTAGAAAGCTTTGAAATCAAGTCAACAATGGAAATTAGAGAGAGAGAGAGAAAGAAGAGAGAGAAAGCTTGTAAAACTTCAATGGAAACTTGCTTGAATTGAGAAAGCTTGAGAAAGTTTGAATACAAATGCTAGAAATCAATGAAAGCTTGAAGGACAATGAAGAACAATTGAAAACTTGAAGAACAATTAAGAGAGATTAAACCAAATAAAGGAAAGCAATTAAATCTAATTCTACTCCTAAATTACCTAGGCTAATTGATAAAACTTGGATGAATACAAGTGGATATTTACAGAAGAAGGAAAAATACAACCCAAAACCCTAGAAACAAATCGCAACACGCGCAACAATTTTTCTGTAGACAGAGTGGCTCGGGCGAGCAAGCCTACTGTCCGGCTCTCCTGGCTTGTCTTTGTTGCCTCAGAAGCCTGGCTCGGGCGAGCCACTGTTCTGGGCAGCTTTTCCCTGCCGACTTCAAACGCGCATAACTTCTTCATCCGAACTCCGTTTTAGACTCATAAGATATCGATGGAAAGCTCTCGATGTGTACTTTAAGCTCCCAAAATTTCAGACTAATCGGAGTTGTAACGAATGAGTTATGACCCAAAGGGTGAAGGCACACGTATTTCAAACCTTTGAGTTTGTACCGTTCCCCTGTTTTGCGCCAATCTTGATATGAAATTTCCGGCTTCGGTTTCGCCTCGGCTCTCGGCTCGGGTTGACTTGGTTTGACTCGGATCTCGGCTCGGGTTGACTTGGTTTGACTCGGGTCTCGGCTCGGGTTGACTTGGTTTGACTCGGGAAATAGCTCGGGATTCCCTAAAAACCTTCAATTAAGCCCAAACTTCTTCTAACTCCTTATTTTCCTACAAAACACCAAATCATTATATCTAATATATAAATAGGGGTTAAAACAAGCAAATATACCCTATAAAAGAGAAGAAATTGGTTCGGAACAAGACCGAACACTGTGCAGGTGATGGAGGTCCTAAAAACCTATGAAGTGGCTTCGGGACAAGTGATAAATGTTGAAAAATCGGAAGTTTCCTATGGCCGAAATGTGAGTGAACAACAGAAATATATGCTCCAAGAGAGTTTAGGATTTAAGGCAGTGGAAACTCATGAGCGCTATTTGGGCCTCCCTGCTTTTATTGGGAGATCGCAGAAAAGTGTCTTTAAAGCTATCCAGGATCGGGTGTGGAAGAAGGTGAAGGGATGGAAAGAGAAATTCCTGTCGCAGGCAGGGAAAGAGGTGCTATTGAAATCAATTGTCCAAGCTATTCCAATGTATGCTATGCAATGTTTTGACATCCCGGATAACATCTGTAATGAAATTGAGAGTTTATGTCGAAGCTTCTGGTGGGGCAATGGGCAAAGCAAAGGGGTGTCGTGGATTAAGTGGGAAGCTTTATGTGAAAACAAAAGAAGAGGAGGTCTTGGTTTCCGTGACCTCAAATGTTTTAATGAAGCGCTTCTTGCAAAACAAGGATGACGCTTAATACAGAATCCACAATCCTTGGCGGTAAGAGTCCTCAAAGCAAAGTATTACAAGAGAGTTGACTTTATGGACGCTAGGATGCCTCCCCATGCAAGCTACACATGGAGAAGCATTCTAAACGCAAGAGAACTGCTGAAGGAAGGATTATTGTGGAGAATAGGGAATGGAACCAAGACGAGAATTCGGAAGGATAAGTGGCTCCCCAAAATGTCAGGACACAAGGTTCCAATCCAACCACAATATCTTGGAGAGGAAGCAAAAGTGGTGGAACTAGTGGATGTGGCAGTGATGAAATGGAAAGAGGATCTCATTGACCAATGCTTTGGAGAGGATCTGAAGAAGGAGATTATGGCTATCCCGCTGGGGGATTCGACGGAGAAGGATATTCAGATGTGGAGATACACCAAAGATGGAGAGTTCACGGTGAAGTCGGCCTACCACGTAGCGAAACAGCTTAAACGAGGCAAAAAAGGAGAAGAGATAGGGTCATCAAGTGCAAATGAAAGGAACTGGAAGGTCTTATGGAAGGCAGAAGCGGCTCCACGAGTCAAGCATTGTGCCTGGAGGATGATGAAGGATGCTCTCCCAACTAGGGTGAACCTGGCAAAAAGGAAAATGGAGGTTGACCCAATCTGCCCAATGTGTGGAGAAGAATACGAGACAAACTCTCACCTTTTTGCTGATTGCGAGTTGGCATATAAGGTTTGGAGGCTGAGCCCTTGTTTAGCTATAATATAGCCGGGGTGTTTAATATCGTATCCACAGGGAGTTGGGGTACCGAACCTAGAAGCCACTCAAACTCTCACCTACTAGGTCTAGATTTCCATGATTTTTGGATTTTGGACTAATAAAAGAACACAATCAAAATCACAAATAAAAGAAAGAAAAAGGTTCGGGGGTTGATTTTAGCTACCTGAAGGAAATCTAATCAAAGGAAAATTGAAGAGTTATAACTAAGCTAAGAATGGGTCGTTACTAAAATTTAATCACTCTAAGCACCCTCTTCCAAAGGTAACATTAGATTAACTTCCCAAATCTCACCCCTCATTTTCATGAAGACTAAAACTTAAGAGTATAAAGCGTAACAAACCCTAATTAAACTAATCCTCATTTTCATGAATGACGAATCTAATTATCCCTCTAAAACCTCACACTAATGCTTTAAGGAAATCTAGCAACATTTCAATTAACTAAACCTCCACAAAAGATAGAGAATAATGGTGGAAAAATCCTAAACTAAGCTAATCATTCCAATCCAATCAAACCTCAAATCAAATCTCTATTAAGAGTCGTAATCACCCCCTAACCTAAGTTAACTACTCAATAATCATTTTATTAACAGATTTAATAAAAAATCTAAGACTCTTCTAACATTTCTGGCCCAATACCTAACTTAATGGCCCAACTTACCAATCACCAACCAACTAATATGACCCAAGACTCTAACCTAACATTGACCTTACTAATTTTAACAAGCCCAAAAATCCTAAAGACCTAGACTCACTAATTACTAACCAATTACCCTAAATGATTACTAACTTAGGTTGACCTAACTAATACTAAGAACTTAATAACTAAAATAGCACTAACCTAATACTACTGCTACTGACTGAAACAAGGAAAGAAGAAAAGGAAAGAAAAAAAAACAAAGACAAACGGCAGAAGAAGAAAAACAAAGGAACGAAGGAAGAGCAAAACAGAGAAATATGAACACAAGAAACAGGGGAGATAAGAGATATAAACAAGAGACAATCAATACAAATCAATCCCAAAAAATAACAAGATTCAAAGCCAGGAAACTAATCAAAGACATTAATTTAACCTAATCAAGTACTGCAATCGAAACTAAAACATGTAATAAACAATAATTACAACTAATCTAATCCTAAAATTAACATCTAATCTAAGAATGGAGATGGAAGGTATGGGTCATCACTTCCCCAAAACCAACCATCGGAAGCTTCAAACGGCTCCTCTTCTTATATATACTCGAATCTGACCATCAACCTTTGAATCTGAGCCCTTGAACCACCCTTAGATTGGACGATTGAGATGCGTTTGGTGGTTTAGAGGTGAGGGTGAGGGTGATGGTGATGGTGATGGTGATGGTGGTGTATGTCGATGGTGGTGCTTGCTCCTCTGCTAAATTGTACTTCCTCTACATTTCTTCAACCGGATCTGCAAAAGAGGAGAAATAGAGTGAGTGAGAGATGGAGATATATCGCGAGAATATGGATTGGAGAAGAGAAGAAGAGATATTGAGACGAGATGGGGAGAGATTGAGATGGAGAGTGGTGAGATGGTGGTGTATGTTTGTAATGGTGCTGGGGTGTTTCGGTGTCTGCAGAAATAAGGGAGAAAGAGGACAGAGAAAGAGTCAGGGAGAAAGGGACGAAGAAAGGGAAATGGAAAAGGGGGAAAATGAAATGAAAAAGGAAAGAATCAGTGAGAAAGAGAGGGAGAAAGGGGGATTGAATTAGAGTAGAATTAGGATTGGGGATTTGGGGTTACGTGGAGTAGAATTTGGGTAGTGGGTTAATGGTGGGTGGAAAATGATTGGGCTAGAGGGAAGAAAGAAGGTGGGCCAAAGGGAGATGAGGGGGGAGTAGTGATGAGTTGGGCTGAATAATATGTGGGCCGAGGGTTAGACTGGACTGAGAAGAGTGAGGGAATTGGGTTGTAAAAATGGGGTTTAGACTATAATTAGTTTTATTTATGATTTTTAGTATTTTTCTAACAATTTAGCAATAATAAGAACTAAATTAATAAAATGACATGAAATCTAATAAAAAGGTAAAAATGATAAAAACATAATAAAATTCCTAATTTAATTATTAAGATCAAGCAAAAAGTCATAGAATAAAGGTGGTAAAAATCATGTAAAATACCGAATAATCAGCCCTCTTCGCATTGATGCTAGTCAAAGATCCGTCAGAGATGTCGGAGAATGGGTTTGGCAGCTGCTCCAAGTAGATAACGAACAAGCGAGGGGATTGACCCTGATGATCATTTGGGCAATTTGGCGTGCTCGTAATCTATGGATCCATGAGAGGAAGAAACCTAAAGCTTCGGTGATAACAAACAGGGCGATTGATCTGTTTAATGAGTATTGGGAAGCAAAACAAAAAGAGGATGGGAGCAGACATACAACCGGGGAACGGGTTAGATGGAATCCTCCAAGAGAAGGATGGGTCAAAATTAACGTGGACGCTTCGGTATGTGAGAATGGGGATGGGGGAATTAGGGTGGTAGCAATGGAGGAGGGCGGCAGCATTTTGGGTGCAGCCTGTATTTATATGAAGAATGCTTGGACAGTGGAGGAAATGGTGGCAGCAACAATGAAGGAGGAGTTTATCCTAGCGGGCCAGCTCGGTCTCCAGAAGGTAATATTAGAGACGGATTGTCAGCAAGTGTACTCAGATCTGAAGAATAGGAGGGTGATAAAAGCAAGTAGAGGCATCATTATTAAAGAGTGTATGAGGATGGCCGACAATATCCATGCACGCAGCTTCAGCTTTACTCGAAGAGATGGAAATAAGATGGCCTATCTAGCAGCCAGAGAAGCAACAAGAACAAAGAGGTCTCAATAGTGGCTGACACGTTTCCCTCACTTCTTGATAGAACAATGTAATATGGACTTGAGTGAATGATTTTGTGTTGGTGTGCCCTTGTCAAAAAAAAAAAAAAAATTAAATCAACAATATTTGATTAATTTATCAACAACATTCTCCTTCTGTAAAAAAAAAAAAAATAGATTCAACCTTCTTTATTAATTAATATTTGATGTAAGTTGATAATCATAAAGACATAATCATCATATTAAAGTAATTATAAATCACTATTATATGCTATAGAAGAATACCTTATATACTAATAGATTCCACAACAATCTCCAAGTGAAACACGTTTAAACGTGGCTTCGTGGACCCAAAATGTAGGTAACCTTACCTCCATGAATTATTGCGATAAAAATATTTTTAAACTACCAATTTATTAAGGTTTTGCTTGTGTTGTGGGAAGGGGGGGGGGGGGGGAGAAGATTATTGGTCAAATTGTTTTTTGTTAGGGGAAAAAAAATACTTGGTGCATATAAAAATCTTCTCTCTCCTCGGTGGTGATCACAAGGTGAACCCTAACCTCGGCTTTGCCAAGATGCCATTGTTAGATAAAGTCCCCTCCCTTTAAGTAGGGTCCATTGACGTGCGAAGTAAACGCATTTTTCATTTTGCGGAATTCCTCCTTGAAGCCTGAATTTAGGTTTACTTCAAGGCCTAGTCGTTGTTGTTATGGTTAACTCACTGGCGAGAGACCTTGGCACACTTGATCTTACGACGGAACAAGAAAAAATATTTAAATTTGGAGAGCCAGTATCAGATAAGATGTAAGAGCAAATAGATCTATGTCTGGTTGGAAAGCTCTACACAAAGAACAATTTCAATGCCTAAGAAATGAAAACTACCCTAAAAAATATATGGAGGCCTGGACATGGAGTCCTCATCAAGGACCAACAAGACAAAAATCTATTTGCTTTATGATTCTTCTCCCCCTCACGCAAGGATGTCGTGCTAAACGAAGGCCTTTGGCCATTTGACAATTGCATAGTATTGTTGAAATCAATGCAAGGAGTTATACCACTGTCAGAGATAGTTTTTGACACAGTGCCCTTTTCGATTAAGGCAAGTGAAGGATGCCATAGTGGGAATAAATGTTTGAGTTGATGAACTTGAAGAATGATGATGATTATTATTATCATAACCAAACCCTAGGATTGAAGATCCAAATACAAGATATGGACTTAAGGTAAAGGAGAACCACCCAAGAACTATCAAACCCACCAAGAATTGATAAAGGAATCAACCACCACAATTCTATAAAAGATTTGGCTTGAACACCACCACAATTGGATTGAGGATAAAGTAAGCAAGACTTGAAGAAGAGAGAACTTTGAGAGAAAACTTGGCTTTCATTAATGAACTTTCAATGCCTTTTCCAATCCATTGTAAATGGTTACAAACAATGAAGGGGAAGAGGGAAGATATAAGGCCAAATTGCAAAAAGAGCATATACTAACACAATAAATGCCTACCTAGTGAGGCTTTAAAATTCATTAAACGATAGGCGAAATGGGAAATACACAAAAGGGGGAGAAACAAAAGGGAGGTAATCGGGCTTGAATCTCGATTTTCTTGTTCAGTTGCGGGCGCGACATCCGAATCTTCCAGATCAGTCGCAAGCGCGACAGACAAGTTGCGGGTGAACCTCATTCGGGAATTTAGAACAAGGGTGTCATCAAGAGGGTCACGAGCACGACCTCCAGTTCGTGGGCACGAACATGTGTTGGTCGTGGCCGCGACATAGGTGGTCACTAGCGTGACCCAGGGTGATTTTTGAAAAAGATTTCTCCTTGTCACGGCCACGACCCTTTACGTCACGGGTGCAACACCTGTGCTCAGCTTCAAGATTTTATGGGGGATGTCTCGGGCGCGACATGTCGGTGGTGAGTATGACTCTAGGCCACCAAGCCTGGTCACGGGCGTGATCTACAGGTCACAGTCGTGACTCCTTGCTGACCTCCATTTTTTCCCCTGCCACTAAACCTTGTCACGGGTGTGAAATAAACGTCACGGTCGCGACTCCCCTACTTATGGCACATAGTGAGTTCCATCCCTATGTAGAGGATGTGACATCCCCCTAGCAGTTCAAATGCTTTGTTATTGGAGCAGAAAGGTTTGCCTTAGCATCATTTTCCTCTCTAAAATAGTGTCAAACACATGCAAAATGGAGAGGTTGGGTCCGAAATTAGGGATGAACTTCTACAGCATAATAGCAAAGGAAGGTTTGGGGGTTTAGCTGTTTTTTGGCAAGACAATTCGGATTTTAGTTTGATCTCGAGTGATTGTAATCACATTATGGGGGATGTGTTGGAGGATTGGTTGGGAATTTATAGACGACCAGAGAACCATAACAAATGGAGACTTAGTAGATGATGAGGAATAGGGTGTCAGACCATCAAACACTAATTGTTGTAGGTGGGGAATTTAATGAGATTTGTCAATGGAGCGAAAGGGGGGAAGGGTGGAATGGGAACAAAGGATTATGAATACCTTTAGGGAAGCCTTGTCGAATTGCAACCTGCATGACATCGTTTTAAAGGCCAATGGTTTTCTTGGCTGTAAAGATAAGACGAAGCAAGTTAGGTGTAAGAGGGTGTAGGACCCGAGAAAAACCTCCAAGTGTCCCACACGATTCGGTGAGTCAAAGGGGGTGTTGTCTTTTACGACACTTAAACATGTGATTTATGTGCGCATTTCAAAAAATCATTGCATTTAATCCTAAATTAAAAATAAAGACACTACAAGAATGACTCACTTGCGCCACGAAATTATTCGTGGCTAAAGTATAAATATCCCGTGGCGAATGCTATTGGCCATGGAAATCTTGTGCGTGGCCTGTTGTGGCGAATGGCCTCGTGGCTAATAAAATGGCCACATAAATATCCATGGCATGGCGAGCTATCATAGTACTTGCCACAAAACATTTAGTGGCTAAATATTGTCCAACTTGAGTTATTTATTTCGATTCGCCACAATATCTTTCGTGGCTAATAAGTATATTAGCCACAAATAACAAAGTGGCCACTAAATTATATTAGCCACGCCATCATCCGTGGCTAAATTTTATTAAAAAAAAATTATTTCTGCTAATAATCGCCTATATATAACTATGTGTGTAACCAATTGTAATGCCCCGACCCCTCCGGGCCGCGTACATTACCAATAACTGCTTCAAGGATTGTTGGCTGGTCCCACGAATCACCGCGAGTCTTTCGAGCGTGCTTTGTTCTCGCTCACACGTTGCCTGGGAAAACTTCCCAGGAGGTCACCCATCCTGAGACTACTCTCACCCAAACACACTTAACTGAAGAGTTCCCAACGGATGAGCTACCATAGAAGAAGGTGTATCTTGGTGATATAAGTAGCCATTTCAATCCTTTAAAGCCCACACTTAACCATATACCTGGGGTGTTACACCAATATTGTTCATAGTATGCAGAATCTCTAGCCACAACTTTTCTAGTGACTTATTGGCACCATTGTAAATCACTAGCAAGAAAAAATTTATTTCATCTAATAAAAATATCAAGTATTCACCGTCATTACTAATCACTAATAATACTTAACAAGTTTGGCCACCAAATATATTTTGCAGGAGCATATGAAGTTGAACCTTCGAGCCACCAAAATAATTTTTCAGTGGCAAATATAAACAATTGGCCACCACATTTTTTTTTATGGCCAAATTCACAAACTAGCCACAGTATATTTTTATCATGGCCAAATTTTCAAACTAGCCATAACTATTGGCAACAATATATTTTATAATGACCAAATTTTCAAACTAGCCATGACTATTGGCCACAAAACATTTTTATCATGGTCAAATTCACAAATTAGCCACGATATATTTTTATCATGGCCAAATTTTCAAACTAGCCATGACTATTGACCACAAGATATTGTTATCATGGCCAAATTCACAAACTAGCCACGACTATTGGCCACAATATATTTTTATAATGGCCAAATTCACAAACTAGCCACGACTACTGGCCACAAAATGCTTTTGTCATGGCGAAATTCACAAACTAGCCACAATGAACTTTTATTCCATGGCTAACAAGGGACCATTTTCTTAATTGGCCACAAAAGAATTAGTTTCATGGCAAACATACTTTAGATCTATGGATTATAAACATTGATGTAAAATCTGCCTACCAAAACTTGCTTCCCATGGCCACTTTGGTGGCGCAAGTGAGTCATTCTTGTAGTGAGATAAAAAAAGCTCAAAATAAATTAAATAGTTACAGAATTGAATTGAATGACAAAATTCAGTGTCCACAGAGGGAAATGTTAGCTTGCTAAGTGGCACATGATGCTTGATGTGTCAAATTCCCTGAAGTAGAAGTGGATAACCTAACAATATACAAGTTAGACCATGCTACGGTCCTTCTGCACATAGAGGTAGGATTATAGATGACATACAAGAAGCAAAGAACACTTTATAAGTTCTGGGTGGAACATGAAGACTATGAGATGATTGTGCAAGCTGTTTATGATCACCCTAGAGATATATATATATATATATATATATATATATATATATATATATATATATAAACCAACAATGTAGCCACTAAACTGGGAAAATGGAACAAAGCAAAATTTGGAAACATTCGAAGAAAGATAGACGAACTTGAGAAAAATTTGAAGAGGCTTCAATCACTTCATCCAACACAACCACATATAGACAGAAGTTTGGAGATTAAAAATGAGTTGCCAAATTGGCATAAAAAGGATGAACAATTGTGACTCATGAGATCGAGGGTGAAGGTAATTGCTAAAGGAGATCAGAATATCTCATATTTTATCAAAAAGCAAATCAAAGAAGGAAAACAAACAGGACCAAAAAACTAGAAAACGACTTAAGGCAGTGGGTTGACGATCAAGAAGGTATAGTGCAAGTGGTGGAGAATTATTACAAAGAGCTTTTTTTACTGCAAATGGACAAACAGTCTGGGAAGCTATACTTGACAAACTTCAATCACGGGCTCAGGCGAGAGATGGATGATGATTTGACCTATCCGTACACAATAGAGGAAATTAAAAATGCCCTTTGTCCAAATTTATCCAATGAAAGCACCAATTGTGGATAGAATACATGCATTATCTTTTCATCAATATTGGCATATAGTTGGAAAGGATGTTGTTTCTTTTGTATAACATCTTTGACAGAGTGTAGTGACCTCAAGAAGATTAACAGGATTATAATCAATCTTATTTCAAAAGAGAAGGCATCTATGAAAAGTGTAGATTACTGTCCCATAAGCTTATGTAATGTGCTATACAAGGTGGCCTCAAAAACTTTAGTGAGAAGGATCAAGAATCTCCTTCCATTGGTTATCTCGAACAACCAAAACAACTTTATTCAGGGAAGACTGATTACAGACAATGTCTTCATGGCATTGTAGTTTTTTTTTCGCACTATTACGAGTAAGTTCAAGAGAAGAAGAGATTAAATGACCTTAAAGTTCGACATGAGCAAACCATATGATCAAGTCGAATGGGGCTTTCTCAAGCCCCTCTTGTTACACTTGGGTTTTGACGCAAACCCGGGTGGATGCAATTATAGGTTACATCTCTTCAATCTCCTATTCTTTCAAATAAATGGCTAAGTATATGGGAACGCAATCCCTGAAAGGGACATTACACAAGGGGACCCTTTCTCCCTCTATCTCTTCATCATCGTTGAAGTCTTTCGGCATTCATTATTACAGTGGTTCAGGAAGGCAGACTACACAACTCTAAGGCAAGTAGAAGTGGCCCTACTGCCTCCTATCTTTTTTTTTTTTTTTGCTAACTTCAGTCTTCTCTTTTGTAAACCAACTCGACAAGAATGTTGAACCCTTGTTGATATTCTCAACCAAAATGAAGCGGCCTTGGGCAAAAAAAAAAAAAAAAAAAACCCTACATAAGTCGGAGGGAGGTATCTTTTAGTAAAAGAGTTGTCACTGCAAAAGGGGAAGAAGTAGCAAACCCAATGGAGGTGAAATTGGTTGAAAACACACTAAGTACCTTAGGGCATCTACATTAGTAGGTCGTATCAAGAAAGAGATTTCCTCTCATTTTCATGAGAGAGTGTGGAAGAAACTCAATGAGTGGAAAGAATGCTTCCTATCTATAGCAAGGAAAGAAATATTGTTAAAGGCAATTACTCAAGCATTGCCTATACCTAGCTAATGAGCATTTTCAAGATTCCATTGAACATTGTAGAGGATATTATATTCATCACTCTTGTACTCAGCTCTGGTAGGCTTTACGGAAGGGAAACGTGTATGTGCTGGACATCGTGGCAAAAATTGTTCACATCTAAGTGTCTTGGAGACATGGGGTTTCGTAAGATGAATTTTTTTTAATGATGCGTTGCTAGCCAAACAAGGTTGGAAAATTTTGTAGAACGATAGCTCATTGTTAGTTCAGGTTCTCAAGATGAAATACTTTCAAAAGAGCAACTTCTTAGAGGCAAAGTTGGGTCCTTGTCCAAGTTATTCTTGGCGAGGAATTGGGTCCTCAAAAGCTCTTCTAAGGGACGACTAAGCATGGAGAGTTGGTAATGCACGCGAGATCAATTTGTGGGTTGATCTATGGCGACTAGATGGTGAAGGACAATTGCCTACAACACTAGTGGTGGCTGACACCGAGCGATGAAATGTAAGCAGAATGATTGATTCTGAAGAAGGGGCATAGAAAACTGAAATAATACAAATGTTGAATGAACAAGATAAAGACACAGTACTCTACATTCCTATAAGCTAACATCTCGCTTGACATAGGCCTATACACGGTCAGATCCACCTACATGCTTGGGCTCTCTGTCAATATGGAAGAATTCCAACAACGCTGGACAATAATATGGAGTTCAAGAGTGATTCCCACAGTAAAGTTAATATGGTGGAAATGGTGCGCAAATGCCCTACCAGCTAAGTCTCGCATGTTCGAACACCATATTCTATCCAGTGCAGCTTGTGTGCGGTGTGAAACAACAACAAAAGATGAGTGGCATGTAATTTTCTAGTGTTCCCGCGCGAAGGAAGCTTAAGAAAGCCTGGACAAGAAGATGTTAGAGATAAGAGTTAGTTTAAGGAATAGGGATATATTTAATAGTTATCAAACCTCTAGCCATACTTTGATCAGTCGTCCAAAGTATCGAGTAAATGACCTGAGGCGTAACAAAGATCACAACAAGAGGTAGAAAACCACGATAAGACCACAACTGACCATGGTGTGAGCAACCCTACTGTTAGAAATTATTAAATTAATGTTGATGCACACATATGGGAGGATGTTTAGGTGGGGCTTGGAGTGATTGGGCGTAATTTCAAAGGAGATGTTGAACTTATAGGGGTGAAGCTAATCAAGGCTCGATGGTCGATAATGGTTGCTAAAGCTCAAGCGTTTCTTTATATCATTTAGTTAGCATTTAGCAAGAAGGTTTCATGTCCATCCATTATGAGGGAGTCACATTGTTTTGCATTGATACAAAGATTCAATAAGGGAACCTTCCAAGTTAGTGATTTTGATATTGTATTAGATGACTTATTGCTTTATAATAGTTTTCTCTATTTTGGTTCGTGATCACATTTTTAAAAAGGATGGGAACCTTCCGACCCATCATTTACATGGAGTACTCCCTTAGGAGAGCACTAGATTTGTTTTGGCATGATTCCCAATCATAATCATAGAGTTATTATCAATGTGATCTTCTTTATTGGCCTTAAAAAAAAAAGTAAATGAATAGTAAGAGGGGAAGGGAGAGACATACTTCACCACATTCGCCTCTATTCACCTAGTTTTTTTAGGGAAAACCCCTCTGCCCTCAAAATTTGAGGCTGGGGGAAATGAAAGAATCTTGACATTTTTCTTTCCTTTAATTTCATTGTTTCGATTGTACATAAAAACACATTCATACTTTTGGTGTTAAAATGAATATTGTCTTATTGTCCAATGTTCAAATTGTATATAAATGTAAATTAAATGTCAACACAAGTTTGATCACATGCCATTGGTCAAAGCAGAGTCTAATTATCGAAATACCAAACCCGAATTTAATTTCCACCAAAAGGCAGTTAAATTAGACCTGATTTTCCTTACCAAGACCACACTTGATTTTAGGTAGCACAATGACCAATTGACAAATCTTTGGAGGCATACCTAATTTTTTCTTAATCAGACAAAATCAAATATTAAATCAGTCAAAATTTTGGGAGCAAGTCAATTTTACCATGTAAATAAACATCATGTCAATTAAGGCTTGTCATAGTGGTAGGTTCACCACCTTTTCTTCCATTACAGGGAGGAATATTCCTATTTACCCGAATGTATAGAGCATTCACCTCAAAAAATTGCTCTGGGGTGCCATACATTCTCTAAAAGTGACTATTAAGGGACCACATTATTATTTTTTTACTCATTGGGGACCAGATTGTTGTCAAAAGTTGCTGGTTGGGTATTTTCCGACCAAAAGTTACGAAAATCCTGTGAAGTCAGCCGGAGTCAACACAAAAAACGATTTAGGTAGCTGGAGTGACAAAAATACCCCTATTTGGCTCCAATTTTTGTCTTTAAAACTGAATTAACTCCTCCTCCCAACTACCAAATTGAATCGGCCATTAAAGACTAAGATTTGAGAGAGAGGAAGCTAGAGATTGAGGAGGAGCTTTGCAACCCACGATGTCGAGGGGGATGGGAGGTAAATCTAAACGAATTCATTGTCTGAGATGACATCAGTTTTGAAAATCGACAACCTTCAATTGTTTTGAAAATCGACAACCTTCAATTGAATTGGTGGTGTGCGTTAGTCTGAAGATTCAAAAATTAGGGTTTCAGAGTTGTTGTTTTTTTTGTCGATTTCATTTAAATTGATTGGGTTAAAAGTTTAGGGTTTTGTTGTCGATTTTCTCTGGGATGTAAATCCTCAATGAGTTGAATCGGACAATGAATGAATACATTGGATCATCCTGTGCATCACAATCAAACCCAATACATATTTCAACAAACAATTCCCAGTTTTGTTCAAATAATTCCCCTTTACTTTCAACAAAATTCAAACCCTAAATTTACAAATTAACAAATTTCATAACCTAACTTTTGAACAAAACCATCTAATACAGATTTCGAACCCTAACATTCAAAATTAACCATCTACCCTAATTTTCGAACCTGACATACAATCTGATAATGATGCTTACCACTGCAAGATTATTCGTCGACGATGGCGTGACTGAAACCGACACTCAAACTAGAAGCTCGACCAATTCTCATAAACTTAAACCTTCAATGCTCCTCTTCCTTCCCAATTCTCCAATTCTCTCTGCATCTTTGAAGTTGAGTGAAGTAGTGTAGTGAAGAAGAAGAACGAATGAAAGTGAAGAAGAAGAAAACCAAGACACATTTGAGTGGACAAATAAAAGGGACAAACTGGACTTTTCAATCATAAGTCAAGGGGCATTTACGTCTTTTTATTGATTCTGACTGTTTTGGTCGGAAAATACCCAACCAGCAACTTTTGACAACAATCTGGTCCCCAAAGAGTAAAAAAAAAAATAATGTGGTCCCCAAATAGTCACTTTTAGGGAATGTATGGCACCCCGGAGCAATTTTTTGGCATTCACCTCCCTTACTATATTCAATTATGATTATCCACCATAAAGTCGTTGGACTATTACCTAAATTTATTTTTTAAAAAAAGGCAAATAAACATCGTACTTTCCAAAAAATGAAAAGTATTATCGTAAAGAATCGGATCAAATCAAATGCTTGCACGTGGCATTACATTGAGCCATCCACTCACGTTGACTCCACCATGTTTTATCTATCGACTATCATCCTTCATCAGTCAACTCTTCCTCCACCCGTCACTTTCTCTCCACCACCACCATCGCCACCATCGCCACCGCAACCACCATGCACACCACCACCACCACTCTCTCACTATTCCCCCTCTTCCTCCTCCTCCTCTTTCTACTCTCTCTCTCCCCTCCCACATCACCATCACCACCACCACCACCAGCAGACACCCTCATCACCCGCTTCCAAACCTACCTCCGCTTCAACACCGCCCACCCCAACCCCAACTACACCGCCCCCATCACCTTCCTCCTCTCCCAGGCCCGCTCCCTCCGCCTCATGGCCCGCCTCCTCGAGTTCGTCCCTCACAAGCCCGTCCTCCTCCTCACCTGGCCCGGCACCCGCCCCGACCTCCCCTCCATCCTCTTCAACTCCCACCTCGACTCCGTCCCCGCCGAGCCGGATAAGTGGGCCCACCCCCCCTTCGCCGCCGTCCGTACTCCCGACGGCAGAATCTACGCCCGCGGTGCCCAGGACGATAAGTGCATCGGGGTACAGTACCTCGAAGCCATCCGGAACCTTCGAGAACTCCACCATTTTCGCCCTACCAGGACCATACACGTGTCGTATGTTCCCAATGAGGAGATTGGTGGGTTTGATGGGGCGGAGATGTTCGTGAAGTCGAAGGAGTTCGAGGAGTTGAATGTCGGGTTTGTGATGGATGAAGGGCAGACGTCGACTAATGATGAATTTAGGGTTTTCTACGCGAATCGATCGCCGTGGCATGTCACGATGAGGGCGACGGGAAGACCGGGTCATGGGTCGAGGATGTATGATGACAGTGCGATGGAGAATTTGATGAAGAGTGTGGAGATGATGATGAGGTTTAGGGAGGCGGAGTTTGATGTGGTTAAGGCGGGATTAGCCGCGAATTCGGAAGTTGTCTCGGTTAATCCTGTGTATTTGAAGTCTGGGATTCCTACATCTGATGTTAGCAGTGGCGAATCTAGAAATGAAATTAAGTGGGTTCAAAGTCAAACAAAAAAAATCAAAACAATAAATAAAAAAACTTACAATATTATTTTCTTTTGGGTAGTTGTCCTCGACGAGGTGCCATGACTTGAAAATATTCCATGATGTCATCATTTGATACTTTCTCGAACATATCATCCTCAAAATAAGTAATAACAGTGTTTTTCAAAAACTCATCCGAGATTCTGTTGCGCAAACTTGTCTTAATAATCTTCATTGCGGAGAATGCACGTTCAACCGTTGCAGTGGAGACTGGTAGAAGCAAAGCCAACTTCAGAAGTGAATGTAGGAGAGGAAATGTCTTATCCAATTTCGTTTGAACCAACTTCCTTGATAGTTCACCAACTCCATCTAGGCCCATGAGCCTTGGATCATCACGCAAAGTAAAGATGACATCAAGTTCACAGCTTAATGCGTCAATGGCCAATGCATCAAAATCCTCTGGATACAACTCAGCCATTCTAAGTATCTTTTCTTTCTCAAAGGTGGACCACAGTACCTTTGGGTCTAGACAAGCCATACCAAGAAGTAACTCGGATTACTTGTTTGGAAAGCATCGTTAAGCTCTTGCATTTGCATGTCGATAATGTTGTAAAACACTTCTACACGATAATAATGTTCATTTGTCACTTGAGAAACTCTACGACTTACTCTTTGTCCCCGAACAACATGGAAAGCATCCATAGTAGGAATCTCAATATCATAATTCATGCAGAATGTATAAACATTCTCAATCAATGGTTCCCATCCCATGTCTCTTGTTGTTTGTAATTGTCGTTTAGCTCCACCAAGCAATGCTACGGCATTAACAATATCTTGATCTCTTCTTTGTAGAGCTTGACTAAGTGCATTTGTAATGCCTAAAACCAACTTCATCACATGTAGCAAGAAAACAAACTCAAACTCGCATACCATCTAAAGCACTTTTGGCTTTAATCCTATCATCATCAAGATTTGCATGTTCTCCAATAGCATCAAGCACATCAAGAATTGCATCAAACATGAGAACAATATTGGTGAATGTCTTAAAATGAGAGCCCCAACGAGTGTCTGCAGGTCTTTGTAGTCCAACTTCTTGGTTCAAACCTCGCCCAGTTTGAAGCTCACCCAAACGTAATGCCTTTTCAACCTTAGTTTGGTAAAAAAAAAAAAAAGATCAACGTTAGTGAATTTAAACTTTAGATTTATGGAGTGAATAATAAATAAATAATTATATAGACTAAGTAATATATAAACCTTTTCAGCTTGTTTTTCTCGAAATGCATCTCTACGTTTATAAGAACCTCCAACCACATTTAACATAATGTTAATCACTTCCAGAAGCCATCCAACATCACAATGATGTTTCGCAACCGCTACCAAAGTTAATTGAAGCTGATGAGCGAAACAATGAATATAATGTGCCGATGGACAATCTTGTAAAATCAAGCTCCTTACCCCATTTACATGTCCCCGCATATTACTAGCTCCATCATACCCTTGCCCTCGTATTCGACAAGGACTCAATGATAAATTAGAAAGTACCAAATAAATGGCCTTCTTTAATGCCAAGGATGTAGTATCAGAAACATGAACAAGGCCAACCAAACGTTCGACAACTACACCTTCTTGATCAACAAACCTTAAAACGAGAGCCATTTGTTGCTTACATGATACATCTCGTGCTTCATCCACTAATATAGAAAAATATCCATCCCCAAGTTCCCTAAGAATAGCCTTGATAATTTCTTTTCCACAAGCTTCTGCAATGTCTTTTTGAACATCAGGGCAAGTCATTTCTTGACTACCGAGAGCGTTTTTCAATGCAACACTTCCTACTTCACTATTCCTTTCAGCATAAAATTTTAACAAAGTCTTAAAAAGACCTTGCCTTCTTGAAAATTCACTTTCATCATGACCTCGAAATGACAATCCAGAGGATAAAAGAAACCTTGCAATATCAACAGAAGCATTCAATCTAGTGTAATATTCCCACTTACTTTGCTCTGATTGTTTGTCAAGAATAACTCGAATAGATTGTTTTTGGTTCTTAAGGTCTTCAAGACGTCTCATAGATTTGTTGTGCACACTATTTGGCCCACCCATATGTATCTTGAACCTTTCTGTCTTATTCCAACTCCTAAACCCTTCATAAGTGAATGAGCCCCCACCAAAATGACTTGAAGTTTCAAACTCATTCTTAAACAAATAACAACACAAGCAAAAAGCTGCATCCTTTTCTTTGCTATATTCTAACCAATTTCCATACATATCAAACCAAGCTTCCCTAAAACGACGTTTAATTCCAGAAATCAACCTTTGAGGAAAATCATGATCTCGAGGTTGATAAGGGCCTTTTAGAATATAAGCTCGTCTTACCAAATCTTGTTCATCGGGTGATATTCACATATAGGTTTTCTCATTTGGATCACTTGATCGACACTCAAATCAAATCTATTTACCTCATCAATATTTGCATGTTCTGCTTGATCAGGTTCAGGACTATGCTCTCTACTTTCTTCATTCAGAGGAAAATTGGCAGAACTTGAAGGCAAATTTGTAGAACTTGAAGGAAATCGTGATTGATTAGATACTTTTTTGAAGTATCTTTCCATCTGAACTGAAAAAAGGGGATTACAATGACAATTATTCAAGAAAATTTCATTCAAACTTATTATATTTAAAGATTAAACCATTCTAAATTAAAAAATTAGAAGAGAATTGAACAAAATAAAACCTAACAAAATTTATCAAGATAAATTTTCAAGTTTGATAGATAAATTCAACTAAATCAAATAATGAAATAACTTATAGCAAACATAGTAATATTTCTAAGAATTATATGTCATACTCACACCCAAATCAATCTGAATTGAAATTGAATAAATTACTCTTAATTTGAACTAAAATTTGAAGAGAATTTTCAATTGATTATAATAAAACATAACAACTTACAGGGCTAGTATTGAGAGATCGGTGGTGGCGGCTGGCGGTGGGAGAGGTGGTGGTTAGCCGTGGGATAGGTGGCGGCTGGTGGTGGGAATGGAGGTGGCGTCTGGCAGTGGGAAATTGAGAATGGAAGTGGTCGTCGGCGTGACTAACTGCACTGCGTGAAACAGGGAGTCGAACAGTTGCCCTGATTAAAACAGCAGGTTTCGGATTTTTCTGTTTCGTTTACAAAAAAAAAAAAAAATGGGGCTTAAGTGT
The DNA here is from genome assembly GCA_029582165.1 of Portulaca oleracea. NCBI lineage: Eukaryota > Viridiplantae > Streptophyta > Magnoliopsida > Caryophyllales > Portulacaceae > Portulaca > Portulaca oleracea. The sequence continues at coordinate 5,208,570 of CM055873.1, read as the reverse complement.
TGGACTGGGTTCGAACTCACAACCTATTATCGCAATGCCCCCAAGCCCCAATGAGAGGCACGCACCACTCAGCTGCACAATTAATCTGATTCTATGTTGTTGCATATTGGTTTTATCCTTTTTTACCCAGTTTTATTCAAAAAAAAAAAAAGAAATTTTCTATTTTTTTTTAAGCGGGGTCACTTGACCCCACGTGAACCCATATTGGATCCGCCCCTGGATGTTAGTGTCTCTATCAACTCTGTCAATTTTGCATACACCCAGTTAGAGAATTTTGCATACATTTAAGTATTTTACTATCACTACATTACAATCATCACTTGTGTATTTGAAGTATGGGACTATGACTGTCAAAAGTTCGGGTTTAGGTCATTTTGGCTGGATGAATGGGACATTGGATGAAAGGTTGATGTACAATACCAAGTTTTTTTTGGGTATTTCTGAGTTGGACAATTTGGGCAAACCTAAATTCGGGTCCATATTGGATTCCGTCAATAGAAAAGTGAAAATATTGTGTTTGGATCTTTGGTCAAATCTGTCGAAACTAAAACCCTGATGAAAAACCTTGGTGTGTTCCCGGTCAGACTGGTTTTGGCAGCCCTTTTAGTGTCTATCAACTCACAATTTGCGTGCACCAAGTTGTTTGATTATACTTCTTGTAGTTTAAATACATTTCACAATACCTACTATCTGATCATTCAGCCTTGTTTTGTCTTCATTGGATACAACTAGTTTAACTCTAAGAAAATACCCATGTTTAAAAACAGGATAATGCAATGGCGAATCTAGAAATGAAATTAAGTGGGTTCAAAGTCAAACAAAAAAAATCAAAACAATAAATCAAAAAACTTACAATATTATTTTCTTTTGGGTAGTTGTCCTCGACGAGGTGCCATGACTTGAAAATATTCCATGATGTCATCATTTGATACTTTCTCGAACATATCATCCTCAAAATAAGTAATAACAGTGTTTTTCAAAAACTCATCCGAGATTCTGTTGCGCAAACTTGTCTTGATAATCTTCATTGCGGAGAATGCACGTTCAACCGTTGCAGTGGAGACTGGTAGAAGCAAAGCCAACTTCAGAAGTGAATGTAGGAGAGGAAATGTCTTATCCAATTTCGTTTGAACCAACTTCCTTGATAGTTCACCAACTCCATCTAGGCCCATGAGCCTTGGATCATCACGCAAAGTAAAGATGACATCAAGTTCATAGCTTAATGCGTCAATGGCCAATGCATCAAAATCCTCTGGATACAACTCAGCCATTCTAAGTATCTTTTCTTTCTCAAAGGTGGACCACAGTACCTTTGGGTCTAGACAAGCCATACCAAGAAGTAACTCAGTACTTGTTTCGGGAAAACGACTGTTAAGCTCTTGCATTTGCATGTCGATAATGTTGTAAAACACTTCTACACGATAATAATGTTCATTTGTCACTTGAGAAACTCTACGACTTACTCTTTGTCCCCGAACAACATGGAAAGCATCCATAGTAGGAATCTCAATATCATAATTCATGCAGAATGTATAAACATTCTCAATCAATGGTTCCCATCCCATGTCTCTTGTTGTTTGTAATTGTCGTTTAGCTCCACCAAGCAATGCTACGGCATTAACAATATCTTGATCTCTTCTTTGTAGAGCTTGACTAAGTGCATTTGTAATGCCTAAAACCAACTTCATCACATGTAGCAAGAAAACAAACTCAAACTTCTGCATACCATCTAAAGCACTTTTGGCTTTAATCCTATCATCATCAAGATTTGCATGTTCTCCAATAGCATCAAGCACATCAAGAATTGCATCAAACATGAGAACAATATTGGTGAATGTCTTAAAATGAGAGCCCCAACGAGTGTCTGCAGGTCTTTGTAGTCCAACTTCTTGGTTCAAACCTCGCCCAGTTTGAAGCTCACCCAAACGTAATGCCTTTTCAACCTTAGTTTGGTAAAAAAAAAAAAAAGATCAACGTTAGTGAATTTAAACTTTAGATTTATGGAGTGAATAATAAATAAATAATTATATAGACTAAGTAATATATAAACCTTTTCAGCTTGTTTTTCTCGAAATGCATCTCTACGTTTATAAGAACCTCCAACCACATTTTACATAATGTTAATCACTTCCAGAAGCCATCCAACATCACAATGATGTTTATGACCGCTACCAAAGTTAATTGAAGTGATGGCGAAACAATGAATATAATGTGCCGATGGACAATCTTGTAAAATCAAGCTCCTTACCCCATTTACATGTCCCCGCATATTACTAGCTCCATCATACCCTTGCCCTCGTATTCGACAAGGACTCAATGATAAATTAGAAAGTACCAAATAAATGGCCTTCTTTAATGCCAAGGATGTAGTATCAGAAACATGAACAAGGCCAACCAAACGTTCGACAACTACACCTTCTTGATCAACAAACCTTAAAACGAGAGCCATTTGTTGCTTACATGATACATCTCGTGCTTCATCCACTAATATAGAAAAATATCCATCCCCAAGTTCCCTAAGAATAGCCTTGATAATTTCTTTTCCACAAGCTTCTGCAATGTCTTTTTGAACATCAGGGCAAGTCATTTCTTGACTACCGGGAGCGTTTTTCAATGCAACACTTCCTACTTCACTATTCCTTTCAGCATAAAATTTTAACAAAGTCTTAAAAAGACCTTGCCTTCTTGAAAATTCACTTTCATCATGACCTCGAAATGACAATCCAGAGGATAAAAGAAACCTTGCAATATCAACAGAAGCATTCAATCTAGTGTAATATTCCCACTTACTTTGCTCTGATTGTTTGTCAAGAATAACTCGAATAGATTGTTTTTGGTTCTTAAGGTCTTCAAGACGTCTCATAGATTTGTTGTGCACACTATTTGGCCCACCCATATGTATCTTGAACCTTTCTGTCTTATTCCAACTCCTAAACCCTTCAGAAGTGAATGAGCCCCCACCAAAATGACTTGAAGTTTCAAACTCATTCTTAAACAAATAACAACACAAGCAAAAAGCTGCATCCTTTTCTTTGCTATATTCTAACCAATTTCCATACATATCAAACCAAGCTTCCCTAAAACGACGTTTAATTCCAGAAATCAACCTTTGAGGAAAATCATGATCTCGAGGTTGATAAGGGCCTTTTAGAATATAAGCTCGTCTTACCAAATCTTGTTCATCTGGGTGATATTCACATATAGGTTTTCTCAATTTGGATCAGCTTGAACGACACTCAAATCAACTCGATTTACCTCATCAATATTTGCATGTTCTGCTTGATCAGGTTCAGGACTATGCTCTCTACTTTCTTCATTCAGAGGAAAATTGGCAGAACTTGAAGGCAAATTTGTAGAACTTGAAGGAAATCGTGATTGATTAGATACTTTTTTGAAGTATCTTTCCATCTGAACTGAAAAAAGGGGATTACAATGACAATTATTCAAGAAAATTTCATTCAAACTTATTATATTTAAAGATTAAACCATTCTAAATTAAAAAATTAGAAGAGAATTGAACAAAATAAAACCTAACAAAATTTATCAAGATAAATTTTCAAGTTTGATAGATAAATTCAACTAAATCAAATAATGAAATAACTTATAGCAAACATAGTAATATTTCTAAGAATTATATGTCATACTCACACCCAAATCAATCTGAATTGAAATTGAATAAATTACTCTTAATTTGAACTAAAATTTGAAGAGAATTTTCAATTGATTATAATAAAACATAACAACTTACAGGGCTAGTATTGAGAGATCGGTGGTGGCGGCTGGCGGTGGGAGAGGTGGTGGTTAGCCGTGGGATAGGTGGCGGCTGGTGGTGGGAATGGAGGTGGCGTCTGGCAGTGGGAAATTGAGAATGGAAGTGGTCGTCGTGACTAAGCGCGCTGCGTGAAGCAGTCGAGCAGTTGCCACGATTAAAGCAAAGAGTTTCGGATTTTTCTGTTTCGTTTACAAAAAAAAAAAAAATGGGGCTTAAGTGTTGGACTGGGTTCGAACTCACAACCTATTATCGCAATGCCCCCAAGCCCCAATGAGAGGCGCACCACTCAGCTGCACAATTAATCGATTCTATGTTGTTGCATATTGGTTTTATCCTTTTTACAGTTTATTCAAAAAAAAATAAATTTTCTATTTTTTTTTAAGCGGGGTCACTTGACCCCACGTGAACCCATATTGGATCCGCCCCTGGATGTTAGTGTCTCTATCAACTCTGTCAATTTTGCATACACCCAGTTAGAGAATTTTGCATACATTTAAGTATTTTACTATCACTACATTACAATCATCACTTGTGTATTTGAAGTATGGGACTATGACTGTCAAAAGTTCGGGTTTAGGTCATTTTGGCTGGATGAATGGGACATTGGATGAAAGGTTGATGTACAATACCAAGTTTTTTTTGGGTATTTCTGAGTTGGACAATTTGGGCAAACCTAAATTCGGGTCCATATTGGATTCCGTCAATAGAAAAGTGAAAATATTGTGTTTGGATCTTTGGTCAAATCTGTCGAAACTAAAACCCTGATGAAAAACCTTGGTCTGTTCCCGGTCAGACTGGTTTTGGCAGCCCTTTTAGTGTCTATCAACTCTGTCAATTTTGCGTGCACCAAGTTGTTTGATTATACTTCTTGTAGTTTAAATACATTTCACAATACCTACTATACAGTCATTCAGCCTTGTTTTGTCTTCATTGGATACAACTAGTTTAACTCTAAGAAAATACCCATGTTTAAAAACAGGATAATGCAGTGGCGAATCTAGAAATGAAATTAAGTGGGTTCAAAGTCAAACAAAAAAAATCAAAACAATAAATCAAAAAACTTACAATATTATTTTCTTTTGGGTAGTTGTCCTCGACGAGGTGCCATGACTTGAAAATATTCCATGATGTCATCATTTGATACTTTCTCGAACATATCATCCTCAAAATAAGTAATAACAGTGTTTTTCAAAAACTCATCCGAGATTCTGTTGCGCAAACTTGTCTTGATAATCTTCATTGCGGAGAATGCACGTTCAACCGTTGCAGTGGAGACTGGTAGAAGCAAAGCCAACTTCAGAAGTGAATGTAGGAGAGGAAATGTCTTATCCAATTTCGTTTGAACCAACTTCCTTGATAGTTCACCAACTCCATCTAGGCCCATGAGCCTTGGATCATCACGCAAAGTAAAGATGACATCAAGTTCATAGCTTAATGCGTCAATGGCCAATGCATCAAAATCCTCTGGATACAACTCAGCCATTCTAAGTATCTTTTCTTTCTCAAAGGTGGACCACAGTACCTTTGGGTCTAGACAAGCCATACCAAGAAGTAACTCAGTACTTGTTTCGGGAAAACGACTGTTAAGCTCTTGCATTTGCATGTCGATAATGTTGTAAAACACTTCTACACGATAATAATGTTCATTTGTCACTTGAGAAACTCTACGACTTACTCTTTGTCCCCGAACAACATGGAAAGCATCCATAGTAGGAATCTCAATATCATAATTCATGCAGAATGTATAAACATTCTCAATCAATGGTTCCCATCCCATGTCTCTTGTTGTTTGTAATTGTCGTTTAGCTCCACCAAGCAATGCTACGGCATTAACAATATCTTGATCTCTTCTTTGTAGAGCTTGACTAAGTGCATTTGTAATGCCTAAAACCAACTTCATCACATGTAGCAAGAAAACAAACTCAAACTTCTGCATACCATCTAAAGCACTTTTGGCTTTAATCCTATCATCATCAAGATTTGCATGTTCTCCAATAGCATCAAGCACATCAAGAATTGCATCAAACATGAGAACAATATTGGTGAATGTCTTAAAATGAGAGCCCCAACGAGTGTCTGCAGGTCTTTGTAGTCCAACTTCTTGGTTCAAACCTCGCCCAGTTTGAAGCTCACCCAAACGTAATGCCTTTTCAACCTTAGTTTGGTAAAAAAAAAAAAGATCAACGTTAGTGAATTTAAACTTTAGATTTATGGAGTGAATAATAAATAAATAATTATATAGACTAAGTAATATATAAACCTTTTCAGCTTGTTTTTCTCGAAATGCATCTCTACGTTTATAAGAACCTCCAACCACATTTAACATAATGTTAATCACTTCCAGAAGCCATCCAACATCACAATGATGTTTCGCAACCGCTACCAAAGTTAATTGAAGCTGATGAGCGAAACAATGAATATAATGTGCCGATGGACAATCTTGTAAAATCAAGCTCCTTACCCCATTTACATGTCCCCGCATATTACTAGCTCCATCATACCCTTGCCCTCGTATTCGACAAGGACTCAATGATAAATTAGAAAGTACCAAATAAATGGCCTTCTTTAATGCCAAGGATGTAGTATCAGAAACATGAACAAGGCCAACCAAACGTTCGACAACTACACCTTCTTGATCAACAAACCTTAAAACGAGAGCCATTTGTTGCTTACATGATACATCTCGTGCTTCATCCACTAATATAGAAAAATATCCATCCCCAAGTTCCCTAAGAATAGCCTTGATAATTTCTTTTCCACAAGCTTCTGCAATGTCTTTTTGAACATCAGGGCAAGTCATTTCTTGACTACCGGGAGCGTTTTTCAATGCAACACTTCCTACTTCACTATTCCTTTCAGCATAAAATTTTAACAAAGTCTTAAAAAGACCTTGCCTTCTTGAAAATTCACTTTCATCATGACCTCGAAATGACAATCCAGAGGATAAAAGAAACCTTGCAATATCAACAGAAGCATTCAATCTAGTGTAATATTCCCACTTACTTTGCTCTGATTGTTTGTCAAGAATAACTCGAATAGATTGTTTTTGGTTCTTAAGGTCTTCAAGACGTCTCATAGATTTGTTGTGCACACTATTTGGCCCACCCATATGTATCTTGAACCTTTCTGTCTTATTCCAACTCCTAAACCCTTCAGAAGTGAATGAGCCCCCACCAAAATGACTTGAAGTTTCAAACTCATTCTTAAACAAATAACAACACAAGAAAAAGCTGCATCCTTTTCTTTGCTATATTCTAACCAATTTCCATACATATCAAACCAAGCTTCCCTAAAACGGCGTTTAATTCCAGAAATCAACCTTTGAGGAAAATCATGATCTCGAGGTTGATAAGGGCCTTTTAGAATATAAGCTCGTCTTATCAAATCTTGTTCATCTGGGTGATATTCACATATAGGTTTTCTGTCAGCTGGATCAGCTTGAACGACACTCAAATCAACTTGATTTACCTCATCAATATTTGCATGTTCTGCTTGATCAGGTTCAGGACTATGCTCTCTACTTTCTTCATTCAGAGGAAAATTGGCAGAACTTGAAGGCAAATTTGTAGAACTTGAAGGAAATCGTGATTGATTAGATACTTTTTTGAAGTATCTTTCCATCTGAACTGAAAAAAGGGGATTACAATGACAATTATTCAAGAAAATTTCATTCAAACTTATTATATTTAAAGATTAAACCATTCTAAATTAAAAAATTAGAAGAGAATTGAACAAAATAAAACCTAACAAAATTTATCAAGATAAATTTTCAAGTTTGATAGATAAATTCAACTAAATCAAATAATGAAATAACTTATAGCAAACATAGTAATATTTCTAAGAATTATATGTCATACTCACACCCAAATCAATCTGAATTGAAATTGAATAAATTACTCTTAATTTGAACTAAAATTTGAAGAGAATTTTCAATTGATTATAATAAAACATAACAACTTACAGGGCTAGTATTGAGAGATCGGTGGTGGCGGCTGGCGGTGGGAGAGGTGGTGGTTAGCCGTGGGATAGGTGGCGGCTGGTGGTGGGAATGGAGGTGGCGTCTGGCAGTGGGAAATTGAGAATGGAAGTGGTCGTCGGCGTGACTAACTGCACTGCGTGAAACAGGGAGTCGAACAGTTGCCCTGATTAAAACAGCAGGTTTCGGATTTTTCTGTTTCGTTTACAAAAAAAAAAAAAAATGGGGCTTAAGTGTTGGGTGGTTCGAACTCACAACCTATTATCGCAATGCCCCCAAGCCCCAATGAGAGGCGCGCACCACTCAGCTGCACAATTAATCTGATTCTATGTTGTTGCATATTGGTTTTATCCTTTTTTACCCAGTTTTATTCAAAAAAAAAAAAAAGAAATTTTCTATTTTTTTTTTAAGCGGGGTCACTTGACCCCACGTGAACCCATATTGGATCCGCCCCTGGATGTTAGTGTCTCTATCAACTCTGTCAATTTTGCATACACCCAGTTAGAGAATTTTGCATACATTTAAGTATTTTACTATCACTACATTACAATCATCACTTGTGTATTTGAAGTATGGGACTATGACTGTCAAAAGTTCGGGTTTAGGTCATTTTGGCTGGATGAATGGGACATTGGATGAAAGGTTGATGTACAATACCAAGTTTTTTTTGGGTATTTCTGAGTTGGACAATTTGGGCAAACCTAAATTCGGGTCCATATTGGATTCCGTCAATAGAAAAGTGAAAATATTGTGTTTGGATCTTTGGTCAAATCTGTCGAAACTAAAACCCTGATGAAAAACCTTGGTCTGTTCCCGGTCAGACTGGTTTTGGCAGCCCTTTTAGTGTCTATCAACTCTGTCAATTTTGCGTGCACCAAGTTGTTTGATTATACTTCTTGTAGTTTAAATACATTTCACAATACCTACTATCTGATCATTCAGCCTTGTTTTTTCTTCATTGGATACAACTAGTTTAACTCTAAGAAAATACCCATGTTTAAAAACAGGATAATGCAGTGGCGAATCTAGAAATGAAATTAAGTGGGTTCAAAGTCAAACAAAAAAAATCAAAACAATAAATCAAAAAACTTACAATATTATTTTCTTTTGGGTAGTTGTCCTCGACGAGGTGCCATGACTTGAAAATATTCCATGATGTCATCATTTGATACTTTCTCGAACATATCATACTCAAAATAAGTAATATGATGTTTTCAAAACTCATCCGAGATTACATTGCATGAAACTTGTCTTGATAATCTTCATTCATGGAGAATGCACGCGTTCAACCGTTGCAGTGGAGACTGGTAGAAGCAAAGCCAACTTCAGAAGTGAATGTAGGAGAGGAAATGTCTTATCCAATTTCGTTTGAACCAACTTCCTTGATAGTTCACCAACTCCATCTAGGCCCATGAGCCTTGGATCATCACGCAAAGTAAAGATGACATCAAGTTCACAGCTTAATGCGTCAATGGCCAATGCATCAAAATCCTCTGGATACAACTCAGCCATTCTAAGTATCTTTTCTTTCTCAAAGGTGGACCACAGTACCTTTGGGTCTAGACAAGCCATACCAAGAAGTAACTCAGTACTTGTTTCAGGAAAACGACTGTTAAGCTCTTTCATTTGCATGTCGATAATGTTGTAAAACACTTCTACACGATAATAATGTTCATTTGTCACTTGAGAAACTCTACGACTTACTCTTTGTCCACGAACAACATGGAAAGCATCCATAGTAGGAATCTCAATATCATAATTCATGCAGAATGTATAAACATTCTCAATCAATGGTTCCCATCCCATGTCTCTTGTTGTTTGTAATTGTCGTTTAGCTCCACCAAGCAATGCTACGGCATTAACAATATCTTGATCTCTTCTTTGTAGAGCTTGACTAAGTGCATTTTTAATGCCTAAAACCAACTTCATCACATGTAGCAAGAAAACAAACTCAAACTTCTGCATACCATCTAAAGCACTTTTGGCTTTAATCCTATCATCATCAAGATTTGCATGTTCTCCAATAGCATCAAGCACATCAAGAATTGCATCAAACATGAGAACAATATTGGTGAATGTCTTAAAATGAGAGCCCCAACGAGTGTCTGCAGGTCTTTGTAGTCCAACTTCTTGGTTCAAACCTCGCCCAGTTTGAAGCTCACCCAAACGTAATGCCTTTTCAACCTTAGTTTGGTAAAAAAAAAAAAAGATCAACGTTAGTGAATTTAAACTTTAGATTTATGGAGTGAATAATAAATAAATAATTATATAGACTAAGTAATATATAAACCTTTTCAGCTTGTTTTTCTCGAAATGCATCTCTACGTTTATAAGAACCTCCAACCACATTTAACATAATGTTAATCACTTCCAGAAGCCATCCAACATCACAATGATGTTTCGCAACCGCTACCAAAGTTAATTGAAGCTGATGAGCGAAACAATGAATATAATGTGCCGATGGACAATCTTGTAAAATCAAGCTCCTTACCCCATTTACATGTCCCCGCATATTACTAGCTCCATCATACCCTTGCCCTCGTATTCGACAAGGACTCAATGATAAATTAGAAAGTACCAAATAAATGGCCTTCTTTAATGCCAAGGATGTAGTATCAGAAACATGAACAAGGCCAACCAAACGTTCGACAACTACACCTTCTTGATCAACAAACCTTAAAACGAGAGCCATTTGTTGCTTACATGATACATCTCGTGCTTCATCCACTAATATAGAAAAATATCCATCCCCAAGTTCCCTAAGAATAGCCTTGATAATTTCTTTTCCACAAGCTTCTGCAATGTCTTTTGAACATCGGGCAAGTCATTTCTTGACTACCGGGAGCGTTTTTCAATGCAACACTTCCTACTTCACTATTCCTTTCAGCATAAAATTTTAACAAAGTCTTAAAAAGACCTTGCCTTCTTGAAAATTCACTTTCATCATGACCTCGAAATGACAATCCAGAGGATAAAAGAAACCTTGCAATATCAACAGAAGCATTCAATCTAGTGTAATATTCCCACTTACTTTGCTCTGATTGTTTGTCAAGAATAACTCGAATAGATTGTTTTTGGTTCTTAAGGTCTTCAAGACGTCTCATAGATTTGTTGTGCACACTATTTGGCCCACCCATATGTATCTTGAACCTTTCTGTCTTATTCCAACTCCTAAACCCTTCAGAAGTGAATGAGCCCCCACCAAAATGACTTGAAGTTTCAAACTCATTCTTAAACAAATAACAACACAAGCAAAAAGCTGCATCCTTTTCTTTGCTATATTCTAACCAATTTCCATACATATCAAACCAAGCTTCCCTAAAACGACGTTTAATTCCAGAAATCAACCTTTGAGGAAAATCATGATCTCGAGGTTGATAAGGGCCTTTTAGAATATAAGCTCGTCTTACCAAATCTTGTTCATCTGGGTGATATTCACATATAGGTTTTCTGTCAGCTGGATCAGCTTGAACGACACTCAAATCAACTCGATTTACCTCATCAATATTTGCATGTTCTGCTTGATCAGGTTCAGGACTATGCTCTCTACTTTCTTCATTCAGAGGAAAATTGGCAGAACTTGAAGGCAAATTTGTAGAACTTGAAGGAAATCGTGATTGATTAGATACTTTTTTGAAGTATCTTTCCATCTGAACTGAAAAAAGGGGATTACAATGACAATTATTCAAGAAAATTTCATTCAAACTTATTATATTTAAAGATTAAACCATTCTAAATTAAAAAATTAGAAGAGAATTGAACAAAATAAAACCTAACAAAATTTATCAAGATAAATTTTCAAGTTTGATAGATAAATTCAACTAAATCAAATAATGAAATAACTTATAGCAAACATAGTAATATTTCTAAGAATTATATGTCATACTCACACCCAAATCAATCTGAATTGAAATTGAATAAATTACTCTTAATTTGAACTAAAATTTGAAGAGAATTTTCAATTGATTATAATAAAACATAACAACTTACAGGGCTAGTATTGAGAGATCGGTGGTGGCGGCTGGCGGTGGGAGAGGTGGTGGTTAGCCGTGGGATAGGTGGCGGCTGGTGGTGGGAATGGAGGTGGCGTCTGGCAGTGGGAAATTGAGAATGGAAGTGGTCGTCGGCGTGACTAACTGCACTGCGTGAAACAGGGAGTCGAACAGTTGCCCTGATTAAAACAGCAGGTTTCGGATTTTTCTGTTTCGTTTACAAAAAAAAAAAAAATGGGGCTTAAGTGTTGGACTGGGTTCGAACTCACAACCTATTATCGCAATGCCCCCAAGCCCCAATGAGAGGCGCGCACCACTCAGCTGCACAATTAATCTGATTCTATGTTGTTGCATATTGGTTTTATCCTTTTTTACCCAGTTTTATTCAAAAAAAAAAAATAAATTTTCTATTTTTTTTTAAGCGGGGTCACTTGACCCCACGTGAACCCATATTGGATCCGCCCCTGGATGTTAGTGTCTCTATCAACTCTGTCAATTTTGCATACACCCAGTTAGAGAATTTTGCATACATTTAAGTATTTTACTATCACTACATTACAATCATCACTTGTGTATTTGAAGTATGGGACTATGACTGTCAAAAGTTCGGGTTTAGGTCATTTTGGCTGGATGAATGGGACATTGGATGAAAGGTTGATGTACAATACCAAGTTTTTTTTGGGTATTTCTGAGTTGGACAATTTGGGCAAACCTAAATTCGGGTCCATATTGGATTCCGTCAATAGAAAAGTGAAAATATTGTGTTTGGATCTTTGGTCAAATCTGTCGAAACTAAAACCCTGATGAAAAACCTTGGTCTGTTCCCGGTCAGACTGGTTTTGGCAGCCCTTTTAGTGTCTATCAACTCTGTCAATTTTGCGTGCACCAAGTTGTTTGATTATACTTCTTGTAGTTTAAATACATTTCACAATACCTACTATACAGTCATTCAGCCTTGTTTTGTCTTCATTGGATACAACTAGTTTAACTCTAAGAAAATACCCATGTTTAAAAACAGGATAATGCAGTGGCGAATCTAGAAATGAAATTAAGTGGGTTCAAAGTCAAACAAAAAAAATCAAAACAATAAATCAAAAAACTTACAATATTATTTTCTTTTGGGTAGTTGTCCTCGACGAGGTGCCATGACTTGAAAATATTCCATGATGTCATCATTTGATACTTTCTCGAACATATCATCCTCAAAATAAGTAATAACAGTGTTTTTCAAAAACTCATCCGAGATTCTGTTGCGCAAACTTGTCTTGATAATCTTCATCATGGAGAATGCACGCTCAACCGCTGGAGACTGGTAGAAGCAAAGCCAACTTCAGAAGTGAATGTAGGAGAGGAAATGTCTTATCCAATTTCGTTTGAACCAACTTCCTTGATAGTTCACCAACTCCATCTAGGCCCATGAGCCTTGGATCATCACGCAAAGTAAAGATGACATCAAGTTCACAGCTTAATGCGTCAATGGCCAATGCATCAAAATCCTCCGATACAACTCAGCCATTCTAAGTATCTTTTCTTTCTCAAAGGTGGACAGTACCTTTGGGTCTAGACAAGCCATACCAAGAAGTAACTCAGTACTTGTTTCGGGAAAACGACTGTTAAGCTCTTGCATTTGCATGTCGATAATGTTGTAAAACACTTCTACACGATAATAATGTTCATTTGTCACTTGAGAAACTCTACGACTTACTCTTTGTCCCCGAACAACATGGAAAGCATCCATAGTAGGAATCTCAATATCATAATTCATGCAGAATGTATAAACATTCTCAATCAATGGTTCCCATCCCATGTCTCTTGTTGTTTGTAATTGTCGTTTAGCTCCACCAAGCAATGCTACGGCATTAACAATATCTTGATCTCTTCTTTGTAGAGCTTGACTAAGTGCATTTGTAATGCCTAAAACCAACTTCATCACATGTAGCAAGAAAACAAACTCAAACTTCTGCATACCATCTAAAGCACTTTTGGCTTTAATCCTATCATCATCAAGATTTGCATGTTCTCCAATAGCATCAAGCACATCAAGAATTGCATCAAACATGAGAACAATATTGGTGAATGTCTTAAAATGAGAGCCCCAACGAGTGTCTGCAGGTCTTTGTAGTCCAACTTCTTGGTTCAAACCTCGCCCAGTTTGAAGCTCACCCAAACGTAATGCCTTTTCAACCTTAGTTTGGTAAAAAAAAAAAAAGATCAACGTTAGTGAATTTAAACTTTAGATTTATGGAGTGAATAATAAATAAATAATTATATAGACTAAGTAATATATAAACCTTTTCAGCTTGTTTTTCTCGAAATGCATCTCTACGTTTATAAGAACCTCCAACCACATTTAACATAATGTTAATCACTTCCAGAAGCCATCCAACATCACAATGATGTTTCGCAACCGCTACCAAAGTTAATTGAAGCTGATGAGCGAAACAATGAATATAATGTGCCGATGGACAATCTTGTAAAATCAAGCTCCTTACCCCATTTACATGTCCCCGCATATTACTAGCTCCATCATACCCTTGCCCTCGTATTCGACAAGGACTCAATGATAAATTAGAAAGTACCAAATAAATGGCCTTCTTTAATGCCAAGGATGTAGTATCAGAAACATGAACAAGGCCAACCAAACGTTCGACAACTACACCTTCTTGATCAACAAACCTTAAAACGAGAGCCATTTGTTGCTTACATGATACATCTCGTGCTTCATCCACTAATATAGAAAAATATCCATCCCCAAGTTCCCTAAGAATAGCCTTGATAATTTCTTTTCCACAAGCTTCTGCAATGTCTTTTTGAACATCAGGGCAAGTCATTTCTTGACTACCGGGAGCGTTTTTCAATGCAACACTTCCTACTTCACTATTCCTTTCAGCATAAAATTTTAACAAAGTCTTAAAAAGACCTTGCCTTCTTGAAAATTCACTTTCATCATGACCTCGAAATGACAATCCAGAGGATAAAAGAAACCTTGCAATATCAACAGAAGCATTCAATCTAGTGTAATATTCCCACTTACTTTGCTCTGATTGTTTGTCAAGAATAACTCGAATAGATTGTTTTTGGTTCTTAAGGTCTTCAAGACGTCTCATAGATTTGTTGTGCACACTATTTGGCCCACCCATATGTATCTTGAACCTTTCTGTCTTATTCCAACTCCTAAACCCTTCAGAAGTGAATGAGCCCCCACCAAAATGACTTGAAGTTTCAAACTCATTCTTAAACAAATAACAACACAAGAAAAAGCTGCATCCTTTTCTTTGCTATATTCTAACCAATTTCCATACATATCAAACCAAGCTTCCCTAAAACGGCGTTTAATTCCAGAAATCAACCTTTGAGGAAAATCATGATCTCGAGGTTGATAAGGGCCTTTAGAATATAAGCTCGTCTTATCAAATCTTGTTCATCCGGGTGATATTCACATATAGGTTTTCACACCTGGATCACCGAACGACACTCAAATCAACTTGATTTACCTCATCAATATTTGCATGTTCCGCTTGATCGTGTTCAGACTATGCTCTACTTTCTTCATTCAGAGGAAAATTGGCGTAACTTGAAGGCAAATTTGTAGAACTTGAAGGAAATCGTGATTGATTAGATACTTTTTGAAGTATCTTTCCATCCGAATCAAAAAGGGGATTACAATGACAATTATTCAAGAAAATTTCATTCAAACTTATTATATTTAAAGATTAAACCATTCTAAATTAAAAAATTAGAAGAGAATTGAACAAAATAAAACCTAACAAAATTTATCAAGATAAATTTTCAAGTTTGATAGATAAATTCAACTAAATCAAATAATGAAATAACTTATAGCAAACATAGTAATATTTCTAAGAATTATATGTCATACTCACACCCAAATCAATCTGAATTGAAATTGAATAAATTACTCTTAATTTGAACTAAAATTTGAAGAGAATTTTCAATTGATTATAATAAAACATAACAACTTGTGGCTAGTATTGAGAGATCGGTGGTGGCGGCGGTGGGAGAGGTGGTGGTTAGCCGTGGATAGGTGGCGGTGGTGGTGGGAATGGAGGTGGCGTCTGGCAGTGGGAAATTGAGAATGGAAGTGGTCGTCGGCGTGACTAACTGCACTGCGTGAAACAGGGAGTCGAACAGTTGCCCTGATTAAAACAGCAGGTTTCGGATTTTTCTGTTTCGTTTACAAAAAAAAAAAAATGGGGCTTAAGTGTTGGACTGGGTTCGAACTCACAACCTATTATCGCAATGCCCCCAAGCCCCAATGAGAGGCGCGCACCACTCAGCTGCACAATTAATCTGATTCTATGTTGTTGCATATTGGTTTTATCCTTTTTTACCCAGTTTTATTCAAAAAAAAAAAAGAAATTTTCTATTTTTTTTTTAAGCGGGGTCACTTGACCCCACGTGAACCCATATTGGATCCGCCCCTGGGATAATGTACTCCATATATCGAAATGTGAGTTTTAAATTTGTGGGATTTGTAGGGTTGAAGGGGGTCTATATTAATATAGAATTGATGGGTGTCTTAGGATTTTGTGTATTTTGCAGGGTTTTGCTATGAACATGCAGCCATCGGAGGCAGAGGCAGGGTTTGATATTAGCTTGCAGCCTATGGTGGACCCGGAGCTCATCAGGAGAAGAATTGCTGAAGAGTGGGCTCCGGCATCTAGGAACATGACATATGAGGTCAGTTATGTGTATATCTCGATACTGTATGTTAATTATGTTCTTTTGATGATGGCTTGGAAGTAAAAATTTCTAGTCCTACAATTGTGTTTTGGTGATTGTATTGGCCTATTGGTTGTCATTGTTGTGTTGACCTGCATGCTAAAACCTGAGGTACTAATTACCAAAATGCCACTCCTTGCCTAAAGATTAAAGGAGAGGTACAACCATCTCTTAATGACACGGTCATCCAGGGGTTCTGAAACGGAGTGGACGTGGCACGTGGAAGTTAACTTGTCAATGTTATGCATGTGTAAAATTGATATTAGTATGGGTTTCTCTGTTTGTTGAGCTTACATCCCTATCATTTTAGCACAATGAGTTACGTTATCATTGATTCATTGTCTAAACCATTACAATATGCTTGAGTTCCATCCATCCTCCCTATCACACCTTTATGCTCTGTTGATTTAATGAAGCAGTCATTTAGAGTTATGTCCTATGATTTATGGACAATGAATTATGAAATAAATATGCTAATTTTACTTCACACCCTGTATATGGGCAACTGTCACATGATTAATATATTATGAAAGCAGGGTATAGTGTTGTGTACTAGGGCTGCGTCAGTGGCACCTTTAGGACTGAGTAGCAGCCATCATGCTTTGGTATGGGTTTGGGCGTAATCACTTGTTCTCTTCATAGCCAACCTCTCTTATTCTCGAAGCAACGAGCTTTCAAGGCTCCTAAACTGAGTGAGAAGCCATAAAACCCATTTCTGGTATGAAACATTAACGCGAGGACAGGAGTTATCGTATAGATTTCTTTAATCTCTTCCTGAATCAAATCATATTCTTGTCAGTTTGCTCTTTCTATAAACTAGCTGTATTGCATTATTTGGTACTATTGAGAGCTAAGTCCTAAAGTAAGTACATAAATAACTGAGGGATTATGCTTGGCATAATAACAGGCTAACAGCATGTCACTCCAATAAATCTTTGAATCAAATGCTTGTAGACCGTCTTGCCAATCCTCGGTTGCCTTTGACGCCCTGTTAGTGTTGAACATTAGTGATTGTTCGGTACAACAAGTCAGAGGATACTGTTGGTAGGTCACGTGGTTTTTCGAACAGTCTAACTTCTGGATTCCTTATACTTCGACAAGTCACGGGAAATTTGCAAGGCCTATGCTCTAGTATTTGCTCAACCATATCCAATCTGAAGTCATTCGTGACTGATGGTTGATTGCAAAGGACTAGTTTAGAGTTGTTTGATTTTCATCATTAGCGTTGTTTGATTCCTTATACTTTGCGCTGTTAGTGATGAGCTGAATAAAATGCTCTTATTTAGTGTTGTCTGATTTTCATAGTTATTGCCTAGCTTTTTCGTGTGAATTCCGTGGGACGGTATTCATTCTACTCATTGGTTGTTTTTGCGTTGAAGTATAGTTACCATGGTTTTTCCTCCTTTGTGTGTGTGTGCGTGGAAGGGGGTGGGGGGTGGGGGGAGGAGTTTGATATTTCTACAGACTTTTATTTACTTCTGAAGTCCGATAGAGGTATTCCAACTTTTTGCTTGGGCATGTTTATCCGCCTCTGATAGAGAGGTTTCAACTTTTTTTCTAGTTGTTGTATCAGATCATTTTAGAAGATGTATGATCTAGAGCATAGTTACTAGGAACGCTTAGCGGGTTGTTCATCCTAGAACGCGGGCCGCTAATTTTTACACAAATTTAGTCTACTTTTGACATCGGAACGCCTGTTCCTGTTACGCGAGTTGCAGGCGCATGTAAACACAAATTTAGTCTAGTTTTGACTTCGGAACACCTGTTCCTGGAACGCGAGTTGCAGACGCATGTAGCGTTCCCGGTAACTATAATCTAGAGCTTGAAGCTGACTAATTCAGTTTTAGCACCTTTTTCCTATGAATGCACATTACTTTGAGGTGTATAGAATGAATTAACGCTCTTTGTTTTCCCTTCGCATTTGGTCTTTTTTTGTAAACCCCTCCTTTGCAATATAGGCATAAGCTAAGATTTGTTTTACTTTTACTCTTGTGAACGACAGCAATGTGTCGGAAACATTCTATATGACAGTATGAACCTAGTTGTTCAGTTGTTAACCTTTGTTTTACCTGCAACTTACTGAATTCAGTGTTATGCTTAACTACTTCTGCTCATTCATTCCAGATTGTCGAAAAGGGTCCAAACAGAGACTTCAAAGGCCGCCCCTTGATGACCGCTACAGACGATACCAACAAGTTATACAATACAAATAGGCAGAATACATATTCTGTTTTCTAGCAAGCTATTTCAGCTGTTGGAGGGAAACTCGCTAAGCCCGAGATCCTTGCTTCTACTACCGATTCTAAGTTCATGAGACAGAGAGGAATCCCGACCCTGGGATTCTCTCCTATGACTAACACTCCAATCTTGCTCCATGAACACAATGAGGTTTGTTCCACATTCTCATACATAACTTGTCGTCTTGTATATGATTATGGTTTCTTAGCATCGTTGTTCTTA
The DNA here is from genome assembly GCA_029582165.1 of Portulaca oleracea. NCBI lineage: Eukaryota > Viridiplantae > Streptophyta > Magnoliopsida > Caryophyllales > Portulacaceae > Portulaca > Portulaca oleracea. The sequence continues at coordinate 5,189,630 of CM055873.1, read as the reverse complement.
AATAGTTGCCCTTTTCATGCATGCAGCATCTTCAGGATACTGTATTTTTACGGGGAATTGAGGTGTATGAATCAATAATCTGTTCGTTGAGTTCGTTTGAGGGGTGATGCCTTTGAACTTAATACAGTTCGTTGTTTGTCCCTTCTCTTGCTGTTGCTAGTCTTCAGACTATACTCCGGTTGGGAACCTTGTGCTGACGTACGAGGCATCAGTAACACCTGCAGTGGATCTTGCATGAAGCAGGGTTTGTGCAACTTTTTCGTAGTGGATTGTACATTTGTACATCATTTGTCTATAGTCTATACGACGTCTCGTTGGTTTCGGCCATAACGATTGCGCAATTGCGAGAATGGAGTGTTCTCACTTCTCAGCATGTGATCCTTCAAGTTCATGTTTTGTAACTATGTATGGTATTTGTATGTTTATTGCTTGTCATTCTTCTCCATCCATTTCCCTCTTACTACTCATTGTTTGGTGTGAACAAGTATGAAGTTTATCGTTCTCTCTAATTCTGTCGTTCTCTTGATTTCTCAAGTGGTTTTCCTATTGGCTTTCGAAATGGTTTCGTGTTCAGTTTTCAAAAGGTTTTTTTTTTGGGTCCTCCGTAATTAGCCTTCCCGTGCACGAGGGAATACCGCTTATGTTTGGATCCTCCCAGACGACTACACTGGGGTTTGGTTATTTGTCGTTGCTGTGTATTATTCCATCCATCTCTGTATGCTGGGCTTAGTTTCTTATATTCACATGTCCTTACAAACTATGGAAAACAAGATTCATTGTGGATGCTAAAAGAATGCTGTTAGAATGTTGGATTTCAAGCAGAGTATACTTTGATACTTCACATACATTTCTGGTGTCTATAATATTGCTCATAATTGGAGAATTGTACAAGCATTGTCATGGAACCAACACAGTTTGTTTTTTTCAGCTTGAGTTGCCTGATGATGCAAATATCTGTGATAAAATGGCACGAAAACAAACACAGTACAATTCAAACAGCAATCTAGTATTTTGGGAAACATGGTTTAGAAACCTCGAAAAAATCAGGGAGACTGGTAGTTGCTGAGCTAGTCTGTACTCCTGTGTAATTTAATCATGCTGAAATATACTTATACATCAGAAATTTACAATTCTGCAATTGGTGTGAAGTTATCTTCCTTTATCTTCCTGATATGTTTTGTGCAGGAACTTGCTTAGCACGCGATGCACCTCTCGGACTCTCTATTATGAAAACACAGATACAAATGTTGAAAGGGTTTGCACATACGAAATCCAGCCGTGGGAGGTACATATTTTATACTTATGTCATCATCATATTTGGTGGAGTCCAATGTATTCCAGATTGCTTGGTCGAGTTAGCGGTTCTTGAAGTTTCTGTGAAGTTCAATGCCGATATTTCCTGTAAATCGTACTGATTCTTGTTCACACAGCACTATAGAGTTACATGTTGGAATTGTAAGAACAAGAAATATAAACATGTTTTCAATAGAATGACATCCAGCAGATTCTGGGTAACCCAGAATGACATTTTTTCATTAAAAGAAAAAACGGGCGGCAAGTTTTATTAAAAGAATCACTGTGGATAAAGAAGATATGCAACTGGAAGCATTTGCAGTGTGATCATATCTTATGGTTAGTTTCATAAGATTGATTTTCTTGATTAAACCCTTGTGGGTAGTTGTGCTTTGTATTTGGTATGTTTTTTCCTTGTTGCAATTTCCTCAAACCGATGAAAGTTCATGACAGAAGAGCAACATTCTTTAACTCGGCCACCAAAAAAAAAAAAACTCTGTTCCGTCATAGTTAGAAATCGAAGATCCTTATGACATGACTTGAATTATTATTTTGTGGCAACTTATTATTATTTTTAAAAAAAAAACCCATATGGCCATCCCTTTCAAGTCAACATGTATGTTGAATTAGTGTATTTAATTTTAAACGCATCTGGATAATGGTATTTGGTGCATTAGTGGTGGTTATTTTTCCAGGAAGTTTCTCTCTGAAAAATGAAGATTTGATGCTCCTTAAAATCTTTAATATTTTACCCCACATGAATCTTGCACATTTCTTTCTCCTCCACCATATTATTTAATGTGACAGTGATACTATTAACATTAATCAAAATGCTTCCTACCCCATTGAAACACTGTAGTTTTTGCAATTTTGCCCATGTCCTGTTGTCCTGTCCCTTGCTATTTTCTTACAGCATATAGCACAATAGTGAAAGTAAATGACATAAAAGTCTGTCTTTTACTTCTAAGTTCTAACATACGTGTTACAGCCTTATGTCACCGGTCATTATCCTTTTAAAAAAAGACGCGTTATTAGGAAGTGTAGGGCTATGTTAATCAGACACGGATATGGGTGTCCAATATGAACATGGATACAGTATTAGACTTGGCTATTTTTGAGAAAATTTACATATTTTTATTGTAATTTAAGTGTCATACTTTTATTCGGGTGTGGTGGGTCCGGTAAAGAATCGGGATAACATAGGTGGAGGGTATGTGTTTATAAATCCAAGACACTAACCAATGATGTATTAGCTCAATGACTTTTTTTTTAATTATTCAAAGCTTCAAACAAAGTCGAGTCTACAATTACACCTGACAATACACCCTACACGTCATTAAAATCAAATTATTCTTGTCAAGAAGTAACCAAAACTCCTAATTAAACTCTCACCGGGTCAAATTCTAAACCGATTGGACTTAAATACTTACAAATCACCTAAAGTACATATAAAATTGGTACGATGATCCAAGAGGACAAAACTCATATCATAAAGGAAAATCTAAGACCCTGTTTTTATTTTTTATTTTTTATTTCACCTTTACCACACCACTTTTTTCACCTTATCCATTTTATATAATACGTATCTAAAAATTCATATACTTAATAAGTGATATGAATCATGTGGTTTGTTCTTAACTACAATACGTAGCTTATTAAGAATAAAATTATACATTTAACAAGTGATATATGTAGATTACGTGATTGATGTAACTTATATTTCCAAATACTATCCCACAACCATATATTCTACCACAGAAAAGAACATGACCTTAAATATTTAAAACCCGTTAAACACTATAGTACATTGTAATTGACTTATGGTTCCTACATATCCAAAAAAAGGAAAAAAAAAATTAAAAAGAACTATGAGACTAGGGTGTCCCTACACATTGGCTGGCTTCTTGACTAACATGTACAACATTATCTAATGTCCCTTTCCGTAGTATACTTTGGTACGAATAACTAGCTTGGACCTCTTCTTCTTCTATTGCCATTATTATGGCTTTCTATCTCCACACATTTATGACCTTGGGTATACATCATATGATAATGTTGAATGACAGACGGAATTGAAACTCATTTTAGCCTGCTACACATGGTTTGAGGCTTTTGTTTTTAATTTATAACTAGCATTATATATCCCGTGCGATGCACGAAATTTTTTTCAGTATTTATATCCATTTTTTTGGAGGAATTTTATAACAATTATCAATTAAAATAATAATTAAAAATTAATTAAGACAATGATACAACAATCATACTATCATTATTTTTATATTTGTTTTGGATAAATTGTCTTCAAAATTAATTTACATAATATACTTGTAAAGGATACTAAAATTTATATTTATTTTTAATATCGTCTTAATTACATATATTAAAGAATAATAGTAATTTTTATTTTAACTTAAATAAATGCAAGCAACTTTATAAATCTCTTTAAATCTTTCTCAATAACATTCAAAAAATATTAATTTCAAACATCGGAATAAATGATTAAAATTATAGAAACTATGTATACACATTATAATATAGTTTTGTTGGAAACTTATTTTCATAAATAAATATAAATTTTTTATAAAAACAATTAAAATAAAAACATTTTAGAAAAATTATAAATCATTATACCATTTAGTTGTTGTAATGCCCCAAATCACTGTATGGATATTATATAATCGCTTCGAGATATCACCGATCACTTCCACAAATCACCACGAGTCTTTCCAACGTGCTTCGTCCTCGCTGACATGTTGCCTAAGAAAACTTCCCATGAGGTCACCTATCCTGAGACTACTCCCAGCCAAGCACGCTTAACTGAGGAGTTCCCAATGGATGAGTTACCATAAAAGAAGGTGCACATTGGTGATATAAGTAGTCATTTCAATCCCTTTAAGCCACACTTTCATCATAAATCTGGGGTGTTACAATAGTAAAAACTAATAATTGTAAATTTTAAAGTAGTGATTAATTCTAATTTAAGCATATATCAACAATGACAACATCAATAAAAACAAAGTTGCATTAGTTTTTTTTTTAACAAATAGAGTTTAATTTACATTTTTTTATCGCAATGTTTGTAATTTTTTTCCTTTTTAGTTATTAAAGAAAACATACAATAATAATATAGGTTTTTTTAATGAGAGTTTTACACTTTAATATCTCTTATATTTTATTTTAATCTAATTTTTATGTTAGGATTGATATATTTATAATTGTAATTTTGGTGGAAGAAAGATTGACTCATGAATACTTTTTTATAAAATGCTTAAGAATATTATTTTAATTGTATATTAATTATATTTTAGTTTTTTTTTGTATTATTAGTTTTGTATAATTAGATTAGGAGAATAAATCAAGAATCTTAGGGTCTATTTTTATGAACTTACAATTTATGTATTTGATGATTATTATATTTGTAATTTACCATTTTCGTAATAAGAAATAATGTTTTACTTGTTGTAAATGGCCATAATAATCTCAAATTTTCAATCTTTCGTCTCATACATTGAGACAAATTTCGATAGTTTGTAGTTTGTTGTTCATTTTAATTTTATATGATGCCTAGCTATATCACTTAATTATGTAATTAATAATTTACATTTTATCATAATGTGAGTTGCAATTTTATTTTCTTGTTACAACTATTAAAGAAAACATAAAACAATAATATACGTTTTACATAACGTAAATAGTAGATACTATTATCTGTGCCTTATAAATTGTAGAAAAATTTAAGAAGCTAAGTGATTTACATAATGAGAATAGTAGAATATGTGTAAATGGTAGTAATTAGCTTTTACCGTATGATATTTGACTGAATACATGCAAGATTGTGTCTGTGATATATGTTGCTATTTATATTTATAGTTAGGTTTGGAATTCGAAAAATTAAGCCTTTTATTTTATTTTTTTTAATTGATTGTTCAATTGAGTTATATAACAATATCAATAATAATAATAATAATAATGATATCATGATTATGATGATGATGATGATAATTTACAATTTAACAAATTTTAATATATAAGTTTATAGAGTTTGAAGTGTTGGACCGCATGGACGTCATTCAATAGGAATAACAGTGAGAATTTACATTATTATTTGGGGGAATGAGTTTTAATAGTATTAGACTATCAGTCATGACTTATGGGCTATCTTTGTAACCTTTAGTGATTGAAATGTACTATCAATGAGTATTTTTAATATTAATTTTTTAATACTATCATACAATTAGTTTTGAGTTGTTTTTAAATTGTAATCATTAATGGATAGTTATTTCTTTTTTAAAAAAATTTTAATGTGATTATAGCTATTGAGTATTGAGTAATATTTGGGGGAAGGTGAATAGGTGATTTAATATAATTAATAATCTTATAGAATAAATGAATTTTTTTCATAAGTATGCCACATGTCAATTGTAGATTACTTCTATTTTGTTTTAATATATGTAATAGATAAGTAATTTTCTTGATCAATGAATTTCGTTCATTTGTTAATGTGTACCACAATTGATGACAACAACAACAACCTTTCAGGTGAAATACGTTTAAGCGTGTGGTATGAGAGATCCGGATGTAGGCAGTCTTCTCTCTATGAATTAGAAAACATGGCCAAGTGTCGATGAGAAATACTTATGAATTTAGCAACCTATGTTCTTTTGGTGGTTAATCACCCATTTTATCCAAACAAAACCCAAATTTACTCGTTTCTTTTCACATTTTCAATTTGACTTGAACTTACCCAATCTTTCCTGGCCACTCTAAAAAATTATACCTGTTGCATTGTATTGTTGATCATCCCATATGTTACTGTTGCTCAGCGCTCACCAAACTTGCTAACTCAAGCACATCACGCGTTCAACCCTATAGATTATAGTGCATGTGTAAGAAACAATTACCACCCCGTTCTTTTGTGCGGTTGGTAAGATGTAGAAATTGTGCGGTATGGTGAATAGTGGAAAGTGCGGCTTGTGTAAAATTTGTGGAAAGTGTAGTTGATGTACGGTGAGGAAAGAGAATGTGAAAAGTAGAGAAGAGAGAAAAGTGAGGAAATATATTCGTAATGATTGTGTTAAAGTGTGGTATGATATGATGAACTGTAGAAAAATATTGAGTGATATGGTAAGTTGTGGTACCCCACTGCACCGTACAAAGAACAGGGCCTCAACCAAAAACTTAGGTTGATGTCCAGTTGTTTTAGTATCATACAAATGCTGTAAAAACACACTTAACCTTGTTATTCCGATACCATATATAAAAATCATCTTAACTAAAAGTTTAAGCTTAAGATCAAAGGTCTAAGATTAGTTTGATACTCTAAGGCCCTGTTCTTTTTACGACTGGCTGTGGTATGGTGCGGTGAGGTGCGGTGAAATTGTGGCGCGTGTGCTGGATTGTGGTGGGTTATTGGTAAGTTGTGATGAGTTTTGTTTTTTACTAATGTAAATTGTATTGGTAAATGCGAAAAAGTTGATTGTGGTGGGTTATAGTAAATTGTGGTGGATTGGTATGTTGTGGTGAGTTCTGACAAAGTGCGGTGTGTTGTGACATCGCAACCAGCCAACCGTATAAAAGAACAGCACCTAACATTATAATTTAGAGCTAATTCAATAAGGTTGACCAAAAGGACGGTCAAACTTGGTTAATCTTGCATGAATCAACCATGATTAGCAAAAATGATTCCTTGTGTAATTTTGAATATTTTTGATGGGACTAGCTAGGAAGGAAGCAGGGAGGATGGAGAGGGGGTGTTGTACGGATTGGCGACACAAATGCCTGGTTGTATTCCATAATAATATAATCCTGCTTCATTAATATTTGGGGAAATCCCCCAAATCTTTAATTACACCCCAAATCTTTAATAAACAGGGGATTGAAATAGATGTGTACCTTCCTTCACCCACCAGTGGTACGGAACATTAACGTACGTACGTACATGCGCCCGTGTGGCCGTATAATAATAATATTAATTGTTCATATTCATGAACCTTGTCTTGTCAGTCCAGCAAATATGTAATGTAATTGCATTTGTCTATGATTTGAAGGAACCCTAGTCCCTAGCTACTTGATGTTGCTGGCTTCAATTCAATCATCATGTGGAATTTAATGTTGAGAGGCCCCCTACTCTTTGAGCTTAATTTGGAATCTTGCTTTATACATTATTTTGCACTATACTTGGATGGTGAATTGACGAGTTGGGATTTATATTTGTCCCGGTTTTGATGAATCGGTGGGTTTTGTTCGAGTTAAGTTGTTGTCGGATTGTTTATAGGTAGAGTTATTTTATTGCAGGTCTTTCTTGCTTATAAGTTTTGAATAGAAGACCTAGCAAAATACTAATTTGTCCAAGTTTCAAGTATTTCGGAGATTTTAGGGTTCTTGAACATATTGCTTTAGGGATGAATGTGAACGCAAGAATTAGGAGACGAGTGAGTGAAATTATGAATACCCTCTCGAGAAATCTATACAAGGATTAGATATAGGCTAGGAAAAAATAATGAGTTCAGGGAGAGAATAAAGAGATAAATTGAGAAATATATCCATTGATTAATTGCCTCTATACAGTGCTCATGCAATGGCTTATATAGCCAAAATGCCCCCACACTAAACAAATTAAAATAAGGGCTTGCTGTTTGGATTGATAACTCTTTCCAATCCAATTCAATCCAACCTTACACAATTCCCCAAAAAAGTTTTCCCTCTAAAAACACAATTCCCTAAAAAAGTATCATAATTTATCAAATCCAACAAATCTATCCAAATTTCATTTTATCAAATCCAAAAAATAGTGCTAAAAGTGTATTATTTTTCTGAAATACCAAATATCAACTTAGGATAAAATTATGTCCACATTCTATTTCATTGCCTGTAATAGTTATACCAAAATAAAGCTTTGTTCTTTTTCATGGTACTATGCCTTATTTACCTGTTATTTGGATTTGATAAAATGATGTTTGGATGGATTGGATTGGATTAGATTGAATTCTTTTTTGGGAATTGTGTTTTTAGAGAGGATACTTCTTGGAGGAATTGTGTAAGGTTTGAATTGGATTGGGAAATCGAAATAAACACAAATACAATCATGAAAACTTCAATTCACAAACTACCGCATCTTACTATATCATAATCATACTACATTTTACCACAACAATTATAATTTTGTCAGAAGAGATTGTAATGCGGTGGCTCATAATCTAGCTAGACTCGCAGTTGACACTAGGAGTAACAAATGCTGGCTAGGAGTTTGTCCTCCTTAGGTTAGTTCGTTGGTGCTTGAGGAGATGCAAGACAAGTTTGGTGAACAGTAATATGGGTTGATTGCCCCTTCTTAAAAAAAAAAACTATAATTTTCTCTCCTTACTTTTCTTTCTACTTTTCACTTTTCATTTTTAATAATTCTTACTATAAATGATGTCATAATCTACCACACCGTACTAGAATATATCACACTTTCTACAATTTGACATGTCATACAATTTTCCCACTTTATGGCTCAAGGGTATGCAATTTTGGCAATGTAAATTTTGTATCTAGTGCACTGCGTATGGCATTTGTATAACCCAATACTTTATGTTTTAGCCCATTCTCTTCATATTAATAATAAATATTTAAAAGTCTTTGAAGTGATCTGATTATAATTAATTAATTTTGTATAGTATTGGTATGAATTGAAGCCTTGATGGGTATGTGATATGTCCATATTTGAAGATGCAAAAGTAGTCACATACATACGGTATGTGAACAGAACACCATTATGTTGACATACGGTATGAACCAGGTTGAGGCGTAGAGAGTCAACTAGTCATTATGGGGTTGAGAGTTAGAGACCATAAATAAACCAAGGTCAATTATTAAAACAAGACAAGTTAAATCAGCTTTAACAACATGCTATCTTATTACTCTACTCACAATTAGTCATATACTGTATATCAACACTGTTGCTGGTATTGGTATATATATGCACTGTATTCTTGTTTTACTCCTTTTTTCTTTTCTAATATAAAAAAAAAGTTGTTTAATGAAAACCTGCCGCCTTTCAGCATGGCCCACCTGGAAAGTATATGACTAATTGCTACTCCTCATGTGTCCTCTCACATGTCTCCTTTTCATATTAGGCTATTAGCTCCCCCTTCTCTTTTCAACTTTTGTGTTGCAATGCAACTTTAGTTCCCTATGTATTTATTGTTCATTGTTCTTACTTCTCCCGTTCTTTTGTGAGTTGTTTTTTCGGTTGTCTTTGCGTTGTATTAAGTTATGGTAGAAATAGTTAAAAAATAAAGGTAATTTGCATTATATTATGGCAGGATTGCGGTAAATTGCGTTGCGTTTGGGTGCATTAACGCATAAAAAAGATTTGATTTTTCTATTTATATCATTAATTATATCATTTCATTTCATTTCAGGGAACATTTGGTAAGAATCCCAAGGAAATGTTTCCCAAAAAAAACTTTTCATTGGATGGTTTCCATGGGAAAGATATCCTCCTTTAGCTCCCTTAAGGGAAACTTTTCCTTTGGAAACGTAGGGAATGGTGGAACCCTCGTAAAGTTTTTTCTAAGGTCAATCTATATCCAAATATATGGGGAAAAAAGCAACTTGAGAAAATTGACTCTTTCCTAGAGTTTTTGACAAACCAAACACACTTTTCATTTCATTTACTAATTAATTATATGTGTTTTGAATTTAGGTAAATTAATACAGGTTGGGTATATTAAACCCGTTGGTATATATGATGGGTCGATTAACTATTACTCCTCCGTCCCTAAATAAACGTCAATTTGACTAAACTTTTACTGTTGATTACTCACAAATTATAATGAGTTACAATATAAAATTAACACCATTATAATTTTTAATACAATATCTTTCTTAACCTATTGTAATTTGTAATCAACAGTCAAAATTTAGTCAAATTGATATTCATTTAAGGACAGACGTAGTATTTAATTAAAAGTAGATGTCTTTAATTACTTGGTAGAATAGTTGAAGAATTAATAGACTAGTGTTGGACGTTGAAGTTGAATGATTTTCAACTGTAAGGTTTTTAACCGTACCAAACAGCTCAATCTTATTGTATCTGTGAAATAATAAACTTGAACCCAATTCAATCACAAAAGCTAACTTTTGGGGTTGAATTGGGCTCAAGTTTATTATTTCACATGGTAACAGAGCCAGGTTCATTAATGTTGGGGTCGCGCCCACAGTTGTCTGCACCTCGTGGTGAGGGGGGCGTGTTGAGTTGTCCCACATCGGCCTTTGACACCCATATTGTGGTGTTTATAATTGTTAATTGGTTCAGTCAATTTATTCACAGTCTCACAAGTCAAATCAAAGGTAATTGCATGACTATGAGCATACCTCATTCAACCCATTGATATCATTTTCTAATTAATAGTAGAAAGATTAGATTTAGATTAAAGATTATATATATATAATAAAAGATTCCCAGTACGTACGTACGCGGTTTGTTTTTAGAGCTGCCAGCCAGATGTGCACCAGCTGGCTCTTCTTCTTCATATGGGCAACTATCCACTCTTCTACTGCGCGTTCTTTTCATTTCTCTCCTCTTTTTTTTATTTTTATTTTTTATGATACACATGTTAATGCAAGATGGTTAAGAATCATTTTGAATTATGCATAATTCATATTTTTATAATTTTTAATAATATTTCTTAAGTAATTATATATATTTATCAAATATAAGAGTATAATATTTATTTGTTAGGTCAATAAATATTAATAATAGCATAATTTTATCAATGATAGTAGAAAATACGTGTTTTGTGCATATTTTTATATTTATGATAAAATATAAATAAATAAATATTTTTATATAATTTATAAGTCATAATAATCCTTAAAGTAATGAAATTTACTTTTATAATGATTTAAATATATTTACATTTAATTTTTTGAGTGTTTTACATAAAATGCAAGATGGTTAACCATCTTGTGTCAAGATGTTTATCATTTTCTTTTTTCCCCTTTTTCCTTTTAAAAAAACTAAATGGGATTTTATTCATTTTTATTTATGTATTTGTTGATTTAGGTGTATATATATTGTCTCACTATCTTTCTTGCTTGCACTCTTCATATCCAGGAAGCTGCCTACGAACCAATCCTATGTTTCTCTCTCCTTTTTTTATAAAATAATTTAAGTAGGAGATACACTCGCCCTGAGAATTACTCTATATATATATATATTTTTTGATAAGATAATGCAATTATGTAGGTTGTCAATAATCACCCTCTTTGCCTCTTTTATACTATTTTTGAATGACTTCAATTCCTCTAATTAAGTCTATCACTAATGAAAGTGATTTTCGATCTTAAAACTTTGTTCTTTTAGAGTGCAGGTAAATAGATAAGTAAATAAAGTAAAATATGTAAGTAAATAAAGTAAAACAGGTAAGTTAAGTGTTGGTAGGTAATTCATAGCAGCCACAATAATCATTAAACATATGAATATTTGGTAAAGACACCGTTCTTTTGTGCATTAACGCAACTAACCGCAACCTATCACAACCTACCGCAACATATCGCAAATTATCATTACCTTTTTACTATTTCTACCGCAACGGAATGCAAATGCAACGCATAAAAGAACGAGGCCTAAGTTACATAAGTTGCATTACTTATTAAATGGCCTAAGTTACATAAGTTGCATTACTTATTAAATATGTAAAATTTTAAATATATATTATATAAGATAGATAAAGTACTGTTTGAGAAAGTTAAATAAATGTAAGTAAAATTAGTAAAGTTAGGTAATTTAAATATCATTAGCAATGAACACGACCTAGGTTAGATGAAGGATTCTTGCAATTGCATTACGTTGTATGCTTGACATAGACCCTACCCTGTTCTTTTCTTTGGTAAATATCCGCACTATTCGCAGTTATCCACATTATTCACACCACTTTCCTATCTTACTATATTTATTTATCTGCATCCGCAACTTATCATCCATAGAAAAGAATAGAACCATGTAGTAGACTTTTTACTTGTAGTACTCGAAAGTGAATGAATGTCAAGGGTTATGTTGCTTGAAAGAAAATATGCTAGTGACTTGTTATGCAAGTGAAGAGTATATTACAATTTACAAACACTGATTATTATCCTGGAGTGAAGAAATAGTAAAAAAAAAAAAAAAAATTTGGGGGGTTGTTAAAACGTGTAATTGGTGGAGATGAAATCCAGCTGCTGCTCGTGCTTCTGCATTTGGAGAGTCACCATCTTGTGGGGCTGTTTAAAGTCTCAAACTTTTAATGGTAATTTCTGCGAGGGTACAAGTGTACTAACTTCACCTAAGTTGCACCCCACCATGTAATTGAGATTTCTTCCACTTTTACCATTGGTAAGTTTCCTACTTGTCACTTCATTCCATTACATTTTGCTTCCTCAATAATTTATTCGACTATATTTGGCACTTTGATTAAGTTCGTATTTTTATAATATCTGTCTCTTTACCATTTCAATACAATACTAATGACATTTTTGCTAAATTTATTTCTTATTTTTATCATTATCAATACAATTGTATAACCAAAATGAAAATTAACTTCAATTCTTACTTATATCATTTTCAATACAATTATCATTTCCAATACTATTTTCTTAAAATATACCCAAAATTGAAATGTGACAATTACTACGTAATAACTTATATCAGGGTCTCCAACAACAGTTATGTTTGTCGAATTAAGAGTTTAAGACGGTCTATTTACATATAAATCTTCTTAGATTTTGCGATAAAGAAATCTATATTAATTGCAATGATAGTAATACTCGTTTTGAAATGATCATAATATCAAGATATCACTTGAAATTACATAAGCTTGAAGCATAACAAAATTTTTACTTATATAAAGGTGCGTGCATAGTGAAAAATTGTTTATACTGTATTATACTTTATTACAATGGGCATTTATTTAGATGATACATTTCATTTTTCGCTACTTGTTTAATTGATTAATCATTTAAAATAGTAGTAGTTATGATAATCAGATTAATAATTAAAAGAACACTAATGATCCTGCCATGCTTGTATGATTATCCATTAAACCTTGTTTAATTGTGGTGGTCTATGATTATTAGGACAAAATTCCTTTGATTAACCCATTTATTTGGTTTAATTAGATCTCTGTCTGTATGATCAAGGATCATGTTACATATACTGCATTTGTAGAAACTTTGTCCAAAGTTCTGCTCTGAGTTTTTGTCTTTATAGAAAGGGTAAGGATTCAATTGTTGGAAGTTGCCATGTCAAGAATCTGCTCATATTTTTTTCTTTTGTTGAATAGTACCGGTAGAAGTTTTTTAGTGTGCTAGAATTAGAAACTAGGATGAGTGTGTGCACCTTCTTAATTAGAGCACATTGATCTATTATGGGTTTTAGTTTTTGTTGAGTACATGTGATCCAAAGATGATTGCAATTTTACTTTTTATGGGAAATTACCTGTTTTTCAGAGTGATAGGATTGAGTTAGGCAAAATGAGATTGATAAAGAAAATAAAATAAAATAAAATGACATTTGTTAGAGTGTTTTTTAGAGGATTTAGGTAAGGCTTGGCAAGGTAAGGTAAGGAAATGATAGGATAGTTTAGACAATAAATGGGATATAAATTTAAGGAGTGAATAGTTGAGATTTCTTGCACTTTTACCATTGCTAAATTTTCTATTTGTCACTTCAACTTTTAGAGAGCAGATAGAATATAAATTTATGTTCGATAAATATAACCGTTGACAAGTTAGCTTATTAATACGAATTGACATAAAAAGATAAGATAGTTTCCAAATATAAATTTTCAAAGAGTACTCTTTTATAAAATTACTTATCATTAAATTTATAACGAATAATACTTTCATAATTAGTAAAATATTATGCTTAGAATTTATGGCTAAAATAGAGTATTAGAAACCGTAAACAATCAAAATGATTAATATTGTGAGATAGGGCGAGTATCATCGCAATATATACCACAACAACAAACGTCCAAGTAAAAATAGGTATTTTGAGTTCAATTTAAGAGATTCAAATATAGAAAGTCTTCCTTTATGAAGTGAAGTATATAGAAAGATTTACTCCTATAAACCTACTAAAACATTATGTTGACAACATAAATAAAATAAATAGAATTGAAAAAGAGAAGAAAAAGGTTTGGAAAGAGATGATTTGCATTTACCTGGTGTGAAATTGAACCTATCATCTATCTATGTGAATGTGCTAGTACTAATGAGAAGGTAAATACTAGTCTAAAAAGGTATCAAACACCTTTATAATGATGATTAAACTAAAATAAGCTAAAGTCATGTTATTAAAATAAAGCTTTCTATCCTATCTGGCACCCATTTGCTTAACTCCCCTGATTGACTTGAGGAATCTGATTGGCTCTATAACCAATTAACCATTTTCCCCAAAAAAGAAAAAGAAAAAAAAAATCATGAAGCTAGCTACATCTATAAATATGATTCCATCCTTACTAATCCCATCCCCCACCTTCCACTTTGCTCATACATTCAATCTCACCTCATCATTTCCTCTTTCACCCTTCTGCAAGCTCAAGCAAACCCAGAAAAAACTCAACTAAATATTTACAAATCCATCAATGGTGAAGTCAGAGCAAAGGGTTAAAGCAACCACCAAGCCAATGCCATCACCATCATCAACATCATCATCATCAACATCACCATCATCATCATCATCAGCAGCAGCAATGAAGAAGAAGTACAAGGGAGTGAGAATGAGGAGCTGGGGTTCATGGGTTTCTGAGATCAGAGCCCCTAATCAGAAGGCAAGAATCTGGCTGGGTTCATACTCAACCCCTGAAGCTGCTGCTAGAGCTTATGATGCTGCCCTTTTATGCCTCAAAGGCCCCTCTGCTAATCTCAACTTCCCTGACCATCATCACCATCATCATCATCATCATCATCATCATGATCATAACACTCCCATGTCACCCAAATCCATCCAGAGAGTTGCTGCTGCTGCTGCTAATTCCACCTTTGTCCATCACCATAATGCACCATCACCATCATCATGCTCAATGGGGGCATCATCTCCATCATCCATGTCATCCATGTCATCCATGTCATCACCATCACCATCACCATCAGAGCAACTTCTTATGGATGACATCATCTCCCTTACTGATCCATGTTTGGATGCCAATGATGTGCATGACTACTCATCCATGATGATGGTGAATGAGTCATGGCTAGATATGTCCCCAAAATACATTGATCCCATGATGAGCACCATGTTCTTCGACCCATCATCATCCATGATCATCAACAACATTGAAGATGAGTCATCCTTTTTGTTTGAAGATGGAGACATTCCCTTGTGGAGCTTCTGCTGATTAATTTCAGTATTTCACCATCTTTGGTTTGATTTCCTTGCAAATTAAATTTTTTATTCGTTGGTTGTTCTTGGTTAAGCAACTAAGGACAATATTACTGACAATGACGACATACATAATGTATATTTTCATTTTAATTCTTACTACGTACCAATTAAGTATATTATTATTCTCTAAGTTTAGGAAGAAACAATTCATTGAAAAAACCCAAAACAAAAATAAGTAATTCCATATTGAGGTTCAGCATTTTTTGGAATCTCAATATATAGTACTGTAATATATATTATATAGTCATTTATTTCAAGAATTCCTTGTTTGTAAGAGCATTGGAGTTCAATGTATTTGTATCTTTTGTACTGCTTAATTAAGTATAATTATTTACTCCTACTTTGTACTTTTTGTTGTCAATGTTGTATGATCAGAAGTCACAGTTCTTGTTGTCTCTCTTCTAGTAGAGGTCAGAAAAGCGAAAGTAAAGTTTAAGGAATAGATGAAATTGGTATCACTTTATTGTGTCTTGTTTTAATTTGTTAGATTTAGGTAGATCCTCATGTTTTTAACTGAAGGCTCAAAAGAGCCAATTATCCGATATCATTAGATTGTGGCTCAGTATGATAAATGACTTATCAAGCAGTACGTTTATTGTAAAAGTTATCTTATTTTCTTCCGTGCGTTTAATTTGTTGTTACGCTGCGTTGCGGTAAATTGCGGTTAGTTGCGTTAACGCACAAAAGAACGGTGCCTTAGGTGTCAACTAAGCTATTCAATTATTCATGTGTTAGGTAAATGGCTTGTTGGTTGGCTATTTTGCCCTAGTAACCCAATTTCCAATAGGCTGGTTTGATTAACTTATTGAGAATGACTTATTGTGAAAGGAACATTTTACTCCAAAAGTTGTCTAAAATTACGCAAATGTCATCTCAAAAATATTATTTATAAAAAGTATGAATGGAATTTCAACAAATATTTTTTTAAAAACAGCTAACTTTATCAACATCTTTTCCAAACAATCGATCCAAACAATCAATAAAAACAGTCAATTCAAACAACCAATAAAAAACAATCAATGTCAACAATTAGTAATCAACAACCACTAATTGTGAATCAAATAGGGCCTATATATTATATCCCCATCAAACATATATTGTCTACTACAATTTAAGAATAAGTTTCGCTATATATGAACTCTTGGGCCGTAAATTTAAATTGTTATATATACCATTTGACTGTGTTATATATGTTGTGTATTTGTGTAAAATAATAAAAGATATGGTAATTCAGTGGACGGACTAGATTTATCTGGTTTGGAAAATACAATGTGCCATATTGTAAGATACTAAGATGGCATAACTTAGCTAAGTAGCTAACAATTCAATTTTTCAATAATAATTATATATTAAATTTAAAAAAAGTGTTTAATTTCCTACTGCAATGATTTGAAGATATCAAGTTAATTTAGGCCCTGATTTTTGGATTTGATAAAATGAGGTTTGAATGAATTAGATTGGATTAGATTGGATTAAATAAATTATGATACTTTTTTTAGGGAATTGTACAAGATTTGGATTAGATTAAATTGAAAAAAGTTACCAATAAAAAAACAGGACGATTAGAAAAATGGAGTTATATTAATGTTTTTGGACATCCATGCTTAATTTGGGTCAATGCTCAGGGATGTTGAAATTGGGGACTCTGCAGGTCGCAACTTGGGAGATGGTGGTGTTAATATGAGTACCATGTTTTTGAATTTAATTGCAGGAGCATTGAAGAACGTGGAGAGCTGTGAAAGTTGCCTGCTTCAAGTTGACCATCTTGCAGGGTCAAATATCTTTTAGTGAAACTTAATTGTCATTTTTTGGTTGTTTTTTTTAACCCTTCTCAGAATTACCAGCTAGGTATTTGACTCCTAGCATCCGATTCACAATATATATGAATTAAAATTAAGTTTGGGTCGTAGAGTATTGCTGGTGTAAAAAATTTTGACTTTTGAGCTATTAAGCTGAAACAGCCCAAGCAAGGAGCTGCTATCCAGTTTAGACCTAGTAAAATTGACCCACTCCAACCAGCTAATCTAGATTAGAGAAAGTTAAATTAAAATTAATTGATCCTGAGTGACTCCACCTGATTTTACCATGGTTGTTTGTTTTTAAGGTGATCTTGTTAAGGTCCATGGTAATTAATAGGGTAAGTGAGATTTTATCTTAATACTAATTGATATTGAAAGGAGCATTCTCACCTAGTTTATAAACTATGTAATCTCATTTTAATTTTCTTGTGTGGGACATTTCACTCATAGTCATGGATGAATTCCGACAATCTTTCCCTTTACAAATGAACATTCTCTTGCAAACCACATTCACGAGCGCCTCCTTGACCGGAAGCCTTTCACTTGGCAAGTTTCCAATCACCATCAAGAGCCCCATAGCTGCACTCTACTCCACGTAAGTACAGAACTTGTAAATCACTCCCCACTTGAGTCTTATATCACCATTCTGCTTCAAGAATCCTAATCATGCATGTATGCCATGTGATCCATGCTCATGTATCAAAACCCTTACCTTGTTTGCAATGGGATTTTTAAAATATTTAGGTTCTATTCTTTGAATGATAAGTAAAATTTTACCTATTACTACTTACCTTGCCTTACTTACCATACCCAACATGCATATATACTTTACATAATTTCTATTTAACCTACAAAATTTATTTCAAAATGTAAATATGTGATGTGACATTTACTTGCTTCCACTACTTTACTTACTTTTTTTTAAATCTATGTGGAATCATATCAATCAAAAGCTTAAACTTATGATTATAGTTAGGTCCAATGATGGTTTGATACTCTAACACACCTCCTCACGTGGATGTTCTTTGGTCTTGAAGCGTGGATGATGTAAAAGCCCACTTAACCTGTGTGGATGGTGATGGTGTTTGTGTGAATTCTCATGCATCCGATGATTCAGTTACCATCTCTGATCCTCCTCCTTCGGTTGTTCCTAAGGTTTCTAAGTCACCTATAAAGATGCCCTTTTGAGGGCCCCTATTGTCAGTGGTAAGGCTACTGCTAATACGATGTCTTCTTCCGATAGTGAGCGCACTGTTAGTGATCCGTCTGACAATGTTGTTGACGAGGTGGTTTCTTCACCTCTTGGTATCGATGACTCTTTTCATAAGGTTTTCAAAGTTAAAGGCCGACAAAGAAGGTATGTGAACCTTTTGTGAACCCAAAATGGAGGTTGGTTAGTAGAGCATCGTGTAGGATCCGCTCTAGTGGTCCTAGTCATGGTAAAGGTTTGAAGAGGTTTTCTCGAAGTTGCAGGTCTAACAGCAAAGATACAATTGATAGTACTTCTGAAAGATATTCGAATGCAGTGGATTTATCCTTGGAAAGATTGGATGAGGAGGTCGGCTCGTAGAGTGGCCAAGGTCGTGAGCTTGTTGAAAATGTCTTATGATAATCATGAAACTGTGACTAAGGCCTTCAGAGATGATATGTTGGAGCAAAAGAAAAATCTTGTTAGATAGCTGTTTTTTTTTTTTTTGTTTCCTTTTGTCGCGCTTTGTGTTGCTCTTTGTTTGTTGAACTTTTTGCCTTTCTATTGTTTGCGGTCTTGTAGAATCTTTGATGCCTTCTTAGACTTTTTTTGTTAGCAAATTATAAAAAAAAACCTTGCGCAAATAAACATGGGGCCGTTGAGATTCGAACATGACACCTCTTGTTCAGGTTTTACTCTGGTACCATATGAAACCATCTCAATCAAAAGGTTAAGCTTATAATTGTCAGCACAATAATGATTTTATACTCTAACAATCCAACTTTACTTACCTTATTTTATTTCACCTTCCTCCTTACTTACCATTAAAGAAGCATACCCTTAATGTAAATTTTGATTGTTTTAAGGATGGTGAAATTAGCTAGGTCTGGCCATCAAGAGTTAATAGTAAAATGAGGCAATGTCATATAGGATAGGACTATTCACTATTCTTAGGCCTTTGAAGTTAAAAAGGTGGTACAACATGCACCATCAAATTGCATGCATGCATACAAAATTGCAAAGTGATAAATGGATGGGCCGTGGGCGGGTCAGACAGAGGCAGTATACCATCACTGTCACCATCACTGCCTTAACTTGCTAACAATTAAGATAATGTCTGGGGGTGGGGTTGGTTTCCCCCCCTCCCTCTTTTACATTAATTGCATTTGGTCCATTCAATCATCAACCCATTTGGAAGCATCCGGAAGATCAAGTATATGCCCCATAATATATATTGTAGTACCATATATAGTCTTTAATCTTAGTTAATCAATCAAGTATGTATCTTGGCCCCACTTCCCTATAATATTTTTATGTAAATGATTCTTTTTTTTTATACATATATTTTTTAGTGTCACAAAGAACATAATAGTACAATTGTAATATAGTAGAAGTGGGAAATTTAAACTTGAAATCAACTGTACTGAAAGGTTTAATCTTAACCACCAATTCAAAACCATATTAGCATTCTCTTTTAATTAGAGTATGTACTCTTGTGCATATATGGATGAAGACTGTCTACACTTAAATCCCTCAAAACCCCATGTCAGTGGGACTATAATGAAGACCGTTGTTATTGTTGTTTGTTTTAACTAAAGAGTTGAACATAATCGAAACTAAATATTACTATATATGTAACGCCCCGACTCCAATTAGGCTGACCGGGAACGACTTTAAGGATCACTGACTGGTCCCACAAATCACCACGAATTTTTCCAGTGTGCGAGCGAGTTCGTCCTCGCTCGCACGTCGCCTGGAAAAACTTAAGCGAGGAGATCCCAACGGATGAGCTACCATAAAAGAAGGTGCACTTAGTTGATATAAGTAGTCATTTCAATCTTCTTAAACCATACTTAACCATATACCCGAGGTGTTACAGTCGCCCCTACTCAAGCGCACAATGTCCTCGTTGTGCCACAATCCACTCCAGAATCTTTGCCTCGCTAGGTGACTGCCCATGGATCTCCCATCCACTGCCGCAACTCACGGTGGCAGGTTGGCTCTGCCTGGGAAAACTTCACAGGAGGTTACCTATATTAAGACTACTCCCATTCAAGCACGCTTAGCTGAGAAGTTCACAACAAATGAGCTACCTTAAAAGAAGGTACACCTTAGTGATATACTGATATAAGTAGTCATTTCAATCACTTCAAGCCACACTTAACCATATATCTGGGGTGTTACAATATAAGAGTTAAACTAAACTAAATATTAAATATTAAGGGCTTAAAACTTCATATCATCAACATAACAACAACCATTCTTGGATGTTCTGTTGGGGAAGTACAAACTTATTACTGGTTATTTTAAGGATAACTCACTACTCATAAATTTTAATGGTCCCTAAGCTCAATTAAAAATGAGTTTTTGGCTCAAAATAATCCGAAGTCAGATGTGAGTGGCTGAAAATAATACAAATTGACTTTTTGGTTGAGAATGTGCCAAACTTTTAACCTATGTACTCTGACTAAACCAAAATTGAATTCCGACGTCGCAAAGGCGCCCTTGAAAAGTTCGGATTTGACTGAAAATAATATAAACAGACTAAACTAGATATTAACCTACTGCATCTTTCAAATTTTTAAAGGTGTCAAGTCAACTTTATGATGTAGGAATTCAATTATGGTTTACTTAGAGTAAACAGGTTAAAATTTTGCACATTTTCAACCAAAAAGTCAATTGAGATTATTTTCATCCACTCACCTGTGACTTTAGATTATTTTGAACCAAAAATCCATTAAAAATTAGGTAGTGTCAAAAATAACTTAACTAGTTCACTTTTTTGTGCACCCATTCCTTGATCTCCTTTAGATTTTTTTTTTTATAAAAAAAATACGTATCTTCCTATGTTTTTCTTCCATAGATGTCACAAAATTCCAACTCGAGATATGATTTTAAAGTAATGTCTAAAACCATTTAATTTGGTGAGGATTCTTAGTTTGCACTAACTTATAAAACATTGGTAAAGAAGCCAATATCCTTGCACATTAGGTGGTGGGTCCTACCTCTGATACCATGGGCCCATGTATATCATGATTTATGTGTGCATGATCAACTTTAAGATAGGATAGGAGCACATGAATTAATGTGGAATATGATGCACTTGAAAACTGGGATGAAGTTTTGCTTGATTGATTCTCAGTGTCTCATCTTTATTATACCCTTCAACATCTCATGTGTTTTCAATCAGACCCATCATTGCTATATATTTGTCTACTTATTCTCATCAAACTTTAGTTAGTCAAGGCTTTCATCTTTTTCATTAGTGTTTCTAAGTAAACAAAGTATGAGATTAGCTAGTGCCTTAATTGATAAGTCTTGTCTTTAATTACAATTTATGGTTAAGCAATATTGTCAATAAACTATAGTTATCTTTAGAATTGTTTGGGTTTCATGAGATCAGCTAATAAAGAAGTTGGAAATTTTTTGACAGAGAAGTAGGAAAATGAGTCGCTTTGCTGGTTATATTGTTGTCCTATGTTCTATGTGTTGTTTACTCATAGCCGTTTGTTTATACATAGTTATTTATGCTTTGTATCACAACGATTTGGATTTAACCCTTTTAATAATAAAAAAACTATTAAATTAGAAAGGACATTTCATCAATCATCTCAAAAGATTTTTGCTTCTATAACAAATAGGTAGTTTTGATCAAAACTCTTGTGATGTCCAAATTGACTATTAATTTTTAAATCTAAAGATAATTGTGAAAATTTCATAATAGAATTATGTAATGAGTTCTAGTTTTTTTTTTAAAAAAAAAGAGTATACTTGGATGTAGTTTTAGACAATTTTTGGATATTTAATTTTTTTCTTTAGGCCTTTTAACTATTAATTGTTAAATTTAGCTATAATTTGTGAATAATATATGAAAATTATAAAAATTGGCTCTTTTTTTCATATAGCATATTTGGAGATAAATAGATAATTATAGAAAAATCTTGTTCAAATATGTCTTGAAAATCTTGCTCAAGACGTGGTGGTAAAATTTTACTTTCTCAAAACTTGAAGAGGTAAAAACTTAATTAGTTCATTTAATGAATATAAATATATTTAGAATTCTTCTATTCTTTTATCCGTTTTGATTAATCTTGAAGGTATTGGACAATAACGCACTGAACTTTTTTCTTGAACTCTAATATACTGAATTTTGAAGGTATTGGACAATAACGCACTCACACCAATTCAGCTGGTGGTTGACGCGGTGGTTGTCCTACTTTAAGGTGTCGTTTTTCTATTTTTTCAGAAAAAACTTTTGCCGTGTAAGAAAGTACACATAAACAGGATGACTAATATATTTTTTTTGGAAAAAAATAGAAAAACGATACCTCAAAGTAGGACAGCCACCGCGTCAACCACCAGCTGAATTGGTCTGAGTGCATTATTGTCCAATACCTTCAAAGTTCAGTGTATTAGAGTCCAAAAAAAAAGTTCAGTGTATTAGAGTCCAAAAAAAAAAGTTCAGTGCATTATTGTCCAATACCCCTAAAGTTTAGTGTATTATCATCCAATAATCCAAAAAAAAGTTATTAATGTTGGATTGAAACTGTAAAGTGACTGATATTATGGAAATTAGAAAATTGATCAAAGCGACAGATATTGAGGAATGGAGGGAGTAACATTTGATAGGATTGTAGAGTACTCAAACTATCACAAACAATAAAGATACGTGCGGAAAAGAGATAAAAAAAGACACAAGAAGTTTTAACGTGGAAAAACCCAAAGTAGGAAAAAAGAAAACCACAAAATCAATGCACTAGAACTGAGGAGGATTACAAGTTACAAGAAATTTTCCTCAATCTCACTTTCTCTCAAAGTAAATGAACAATCTCTCTCAAGTGTTGTGTTTTCTCTCAGTGTGTTTGTGGATACAACATATGTTTAATGAAAACCTCTCTCTAGGTATAAATAACGGCTAAGAGCAGTTTAGGTTAGACACACGTCATAATAACTCACCTAAACGGCCGCCACATGTTGTGCAACACACGTTCCTTCATAGGGCTCATTTACACCTTCATGGGATTCTTGACACACCTCATTCCATTACACACCGAGCCATGCCTCTATTGGGCTCCACACACAACAATCTCCCACTTGGAGACCAATGCCTTTAGAATCCTCAACTTATCGACACAAATTCCCCTAGTGCATCAATCGACCTCTTTATCAGTCAGAGAGGCCTACTAAGACTATATAGAGCCTCAATTTCCTAACATCCATTGACTTAGTAATCATGTCTGCTGGATTCTTGCTGCCTGCGATCTTCTCAAGTTTCACTCCACCACTTTCCACCAAGTTTCGAATAAAGTGATTTCATCTCCTGATGTACTTTGTCCTTCAGTGTAAAACTGGATTCTTTGTCAGCTGAATGACACTCTAGCTGTCATAATGAAGAACACTATCCTTCCCATGATCAAGCACCTCCAAGAAATCCGGTAGCCACATCATCTACTTGTCTGCCTCAGGCAGGGCAATATATTTTGACTCTGTTGTAGACATAGACACACACTTTTGTAGTCTTGAGATCATGACATACATTAAGCTCCCAACTGCTAAAGCATATGGAACTTTAGAGATGTACTCCTTCTCCTCCTTTGTCCTTGGTTTTTGTTCTTTGGATAATTTGAGATGATTTGCTATAGGAGTGATTCAAAGTTTAGCATTAGATACATTGAACCTTTCAAGCAACTTCTTGATGTAGTCTTCATGAGACAAATTCAACACACCATTATCCCTCTCTCTACTGATCCTCATGCCAAGGATTTGATTTACATCTCCCAAATCCTTCATCTCAAATTCTTCAGACGTCCTCCCCTTTAGTTTGGTAATCTCCTTCATATCAGCTTCTACAATCAACATATCATCCACAAAGAAAAGCAAAACAATGTAAGAGTTAACAAAACTCTTATAATAACAACACTAATCCTTATCACTCCTCTCGAATCCATTGTAGCACATGAAGGTGTCAAACTTGATGTACCACTGCCTATGAGACTACTTCAACCCATATAGACTTTTTCGAAGTCTAAACACCAAGTGTTCCTCCCGGAACCTCATATCCCTCAGGCCGCCTCATCTATAAGTCCTCCTCCAAATCTCCATGCAGGAAGGTTGTTTTTACATCCATATGCTCTAAATGTAAATTCTCAATTGCAACCGTACTAAGAATAATTCTAATAGTGGTTAGTTTCACAATAGGAGAGAAACTTTTATTGTAATTAATACCTTCTTTTTGTGAAAACCCCTTAACTAGTAATTGAGCCTTGTATCTCACAACATGTAAAATCCCGAGTTTTTGATTAAGGTAACCGTGAGTTCCGTCTGAAGAATCGCTAAGTAAGAGTTTAAGTTTTGAGGACGAAACTTCTTTTAAGGGGGTAATGATGTAAAACCCCGAAAAAAAATGCTATTGTGTTGCCGTTAAATTTCCTAACGAACGTTTTATTCCGTTATTTATTTATCTGTCTTCACACGGAGCTTTTAGGACCGCGAGTGTATTCGTAGTAATTTTTAGAGTCTTAAAAATATCAGTTAGGAATTTTTGGGATACCGGGTGAAAAATCTTTTATCAGTTGTGTGAATTATTTTATCTGATTACTAGGGTTTTTGCTGAGATAATTAAAGGCTAAGCATATTGGGTGTTAATAATATTTTCTCCTTTTATTTTTGGTGGGTTTATGACATCAATAGGGTGACATCACCCACAAATTTTATCTGATTTTTGTCTAATTTTGATAACCGTTGCAGCCAAATTCCTCCTTCCCCCACTACCTTTGCATACCCTCTGCTCCTCCAACCCACAGCTGCCACGTGGCCCTCCCCCTCTCTTTCCCGTGCATTCTCTCTCTCTCTTCCTCCTTTCTCTCTCCTCCCCCCTCCCTCTTCTTAAGCTACTACAACTGCTGCTGCTGTTGCTCGACGAGGACGCACGCCAGCCCACACCACCACTCAACCCCCCCTCTGCTGCTGCCCCGACGCCTGCCCACCGCCAGCCACCACCGAGCCAACTACCGCCGCCCCATCCGCCGCCAACCAACGCCGGAATCCGACCCCCCGTTCTTCCCTTGTTGCACCTCGACCAAACGCAACCCCACCTAGCTCCGCCCAGCCGTCACCTTTTCCGGCCACCGCCCTCACGGCTGTAGACGCTAAATTTTTCGGCTTTATTTTCTTTCTTTTTTAGTATTAATTTTAGGAAATAAGTTGACCGATAAGTAACACGCAAAGCCCCTTTTCCGTCAAAACCCAAAATACCAAGCCCAAATAAGCCGGAAACCATTTGGGTTCGATGGGCCAGAGGCTTGATCTCTGCCCCAAAGAACCCGTCTGGGTTCCTGGGCCAGAGGCCCAGCCTCTGCCCATGGAACCCGTCTGGGTTCTTGGGCCAGAGGCCCGGCCTCGACCCAGGAACCCGTCTGGGTTCCTCTTCCCATCACCACGGCGCCCCGGCGCCAAAATGCTCCAAAACCCTAAAACCTAAACCTAAAACCCTAGCCTAATCCACACTATAAATACCCCCCATTCATCACCCATAAAAAAGACACCGAAATATACTGGGAGTATTGACACTAGTATATTTCTCTTCTCTTCTCCCCCACTGCGTGTTTACTTTGAGGTTAGCGTAGCTCTTTTTTGTACATAATGTAATTTTGTACAGTTGTTTTGTGTGTTTTCTTTATTTTATTGTTATCGCGTGACATTAATGACAATTTTATAAAGTTTATTTAATTCCTCCCTTCTCTTCTTCTTTCTCATTACTTTAATTTAATCCTAGTAGAGTCCGTTCAGTTGAACGGACGGGTTTGATGATTTTTATCGTCAAATTCGTAACCTTACCCCCGAATCCATCTTTGGATTCGCAGGCCGGAGTCAATTTTCTTTTGGGTTTGTTGTTTTATCCCTAAAATTCAACTGGCGACTCTCACTTTTTCTTTTCCCGAAAACCTTTCTTCGAAAACCCTTTTTTTTTTCTTCTTTAGATTAGAGACAGGAACCCAGACGGGTTCCCTACCTCTAATCCCTTCTTTTTTCTTCTTTCTTCGGCGAACCAAGCCGGTTTTCCCTTGTTTTGTCCGGTTCAGTTTACAGAACCCAGACGGGTTCCGCTTGCTGAATCGGACCCCGATTCGTTCCTCGGAACGTTAACGGGTTTGGGTTTCTTTTTTTCTTTTATCTTTTTTGGAACCCAGACGGGTTCCCTCCTTTGTATTTCTTTTTTTTTTCTTTTTTCGTCTTCTTTCTCTTCTTTCCTTTTTTCTTAATGAATTCAGGTTTTCGGGTTAATTAAATTTGTCACTTAAAAAAGTATCCTTAAAAGTTAAGCCTTTAATTAAGGATAAGCAATCCCATGTCGGCTCCCAATTCAAAGAAAGAGGAAAAATTCACTCTTTCGAGTAGCGCCGCGGGAAGATCCTCATCGGGATTTTTTCGGGGTCTACAGATTGGCGACTCCACTGGGGACTTAAACTTAATAAGAGGGTAAAACTTGAAAGGATTAAATTTTAGTGTTTTTTGGGAGGAATTAATTTACTTCATAATTTTGTCATTATTTTAGGCATATTGCATCCAGGCTACTCTTGGGCCTTATGGCTGGGGAGCACAAAAGCGTTGGTAGGTTATAAAACTAGGGTTACCCTCAGGAGATCTGTCACTACTTGTGGGATGCACTTACATCGCCAAGCCTTTGACTCGCCCTCTCCCCGTGTTACACTCTAAGGGTTTCCCTGAAACCCCGAAGAGCAACACCCCACACATCACTGCCTACCTATGTAGGGAGGATGCACCGGGGCGAGAACATGCGGTACTATCATCTCCTATACCTAGAAAACCCTAATACCTAGAGTCATGGTTAGGTTAATCCCGCATCTGTATGCTATGTGTTATTTTATTTTTATTTTTATTAGAATCAATGTATAGGTTGTAAAGTTTGTATCTTTGTAAAGTTCCATCCATGTACAAAGTTGTAAAGATGTATTTTTGTACGAGTTGTAGAATTTTATTAGTTTGTAAAGAGCTGATGTACATATTGTAAAGTTCCACCTGTAAAGAATTTCAAGTTCATCATGTAGTTTCATTTTGTAAAGAGTTTTAGAGTCCGGTCTTAAGGAGTCTTTGAGTCCAAGTTGTCAAACCTTTCATGAGTCGGAGTCATTCTAGTCCGCGTAGGGACATTCGAGGTGGGTTCTGACTTATCAGAAACCCAGACGGGTTTCTGGTCTGTCAGAACTGGCCCATCCGCATCAATTTTCGGTAAGTGGGAGTCCAGTGCGTTAGAATCCCAGACGGGTTCCTGGCCCATCTTGACTGGCCCACTTGCTGAAAATTGACGGTGCAGGCCTCGTCAGAGAAAGGAGAACCCAGACGGGTTCCTAACCCAGTCTGGTCTTCTCTCTTCTCTTCGGGCCTGATCGCTTCACCCTGCAGATGGCCCAATACCTTGTTGATGATCCTATTCGGCCCTTTATGACATTCCTCAAGTCCAATCCCTATTGCGTTTGTTACTCGAATCTGAGCCCGAAGCCGAAAGCAATCGTGACTCGATCCAGGTAAGGGCCCAATAGGCGATTAATGTTGTCAGTCCACATGTTAGGTCCATATAGAGTTAAGACATGCACTCCCGCAAAGTGGGTGAGTCATCCTTACGTCAGCATGCAGGCATCGTGTCTGAGTCTTAGGCCCATATAGGTCCACTAAGTCATACATGCATTGGGTGGGTTGTTTAAAAGTTCTTTCGAGTACTAAATCAATTTCCATGCAGGCAAAATAGCATACCATCTTCGAGCCCGCATCCGCGACCCGCACACCGGCAGGCTCATCCACGATCCAAGTTACAGACCACCAACCCGATCTAGTACATCCAGCGAATCCATCATGTCGGGATCTCCTAACAACAACCTTTCCGGGGAAAGTTCTGGTGATAAGCTACCTGATGGGCTATATGAGAGGATACAGGAAGCAATAGCCTTTTACATATCAGATTTAGAGGATAGGACTAATGAAAAGTTGGAAAAAAGGTTCAACGAAAGCCAACAGACCATGAATGGCATGCTGGAGGCCATTAGGCAGCTCAATAAAAAGCTAGGTGTTGAAGCCGAAGAAGAGGAAAATTATTATGAGTCTGAGTCTGAGGTCGAGGCTGATGACGGGGATAGAAGGGAACGCCTCAAAACCAAAACTGGAAGCCTACAAATTAAATCATCTGGTGAGGTCAAGTCCAAACTTACACCAAAGGGCTCCAAAACGGAGGACCCTTATGTCGAAAGCTTGAAGAGAAGGTTGACATGCTCACTAGGAGGATGAAAACCGATCCGACATTCACCGACGCATGCATGGATTTAGCCATTCCTAAGCACCGTGTATCGAGGGTAAGAGACAAGGTCGAGGTGCCCGCCATAAAGTTCAAGCCCACTGAAAATCCCTCTCATCATCTAGAAGAATTCATGAGGCTGGCCCCTCTCCATAAGGTAGATGAAGGTCTCTATACCACAGTCTTCCCTTCCACTCTAGAAGGTAAGGCCAAGGTATGGTACCAAAATCTTCACTCACAAGTTAAGACCGATCTGACGAATTGTTCAAAGCCTTCATCACCACTTTAGTCGTCTCTGACAGAAGGTTACGCGGATGACGACTTCCATGAAACAAGGGGAGGACGAGCCATTTCTTTCCTACTACGAGAGATGGCACACCATGCTATCTGAAATCGATGAAGCTATCCCCTTTAGGATGCAACTGAGCACTTTCAGGCAAAGCATTCACCCTCGCATCACGCGACATTTCGGCTTCCAATCCATCAAAGACTTCGAAACCCTGAAAGATTTGTGCATTCAAGTTGAAGCTGCTAATAATGAGAGGGGCAAGCAAAACTCTGGTTGGAAAGGATCTAGCTCCAACAGGAGGGCCACTAGTACACCTAGCATCCCTCAGAAAGCTATTGAGACTAATTCTATCCAACGAAAGTCTTACCCCCCGAAGTATGACTCCTATCATCCGCTAGACATGTCTTACGCTAAGGCATTGGAAAGGCTTGTGAAAAAGGGGATTATCCAGTTACCTTTGCCGGCACCCGAACCTGAAATCAAGCCTCCAAGGTGGGACAAATACTGCAACTTCCACCGTAGTCGGGGTCATGACACCGAGGTTTGTTGGACTTTGAAAAATAAGATTGAAGGACTGATTCGAAACGATGTTATCCCTCCACCAAACTCATCTCAGAGGCCCAATAACAAGGAGAACCCAATGCCTAATCACAGCAATGCCATCTTTCTGGAGAAAGATCACTTTGATCCGTCCACCCTCATCACCGAAATGGGTCAGCTAATTCCAGTTGCTCCTCCACTTACAGACGACTTCACTGTTAATGGTATTTGGGATAGCGACGATGAAGAAGGCTTCACTGATCATGAGAATGAAGGGCATCCATTATATGACACTTCCGATAAGGAAGAAGATGAGGAAGAGGCAACAACTCCTCATGCGCACTTACTCGGTCATCATGCTATAATAGAAGTGCTACTATAGTAACTCCCAGTCCCGAAGCGGCAGAAACCCCAGTACCTCCACCGGAAGATCCTTTCCTCACGCAGTTAAAGAAAACAAAGGCCGAAGTCACGATTTGGCAACTTTTATGCGCCTCACAGGACCATAGAAAAATACTACTTGATGCTTTCAATAGGCTCATGGTCCCTACCGGCAAGATCACCAGGACTTCATTTCCCATATCATCTCGGAAGCCTACCATCACCTTCGGGATGAAGACTTACCAGGAAGGAGGGTCCCACAATAAAGCTCTCTATCTCACTTTGTTAGGTGCTCTACTGCGAACCATTCCACTTGTCCTCGTGGATAATGGTTGGTGTCAATGTCGTCCATGGAGAACCGCGCAAAGCTAGGAATTCAAAGACAACACGACACAAAATCTTTGTTCACTCTGGCGCATCGACAACTCTCCTCATGAGTCGCTAGGATCAATTGTGCTTCCCATCACCATGGATCACATAAGTAAGAACGTCGAGTTCATCGTCCTCGACATCCCGGCTTCTTTCAACATGTTGTTAGGAAGGCCTTGGTTACATGAATGCAACGCCGTTGCTTCCACCTTACACCAAAAGGTGAAACTAATCATTCAAGGCCAAGTCGTCGTGATCTCAAGCACCCCCCTTAGTGCCGTTTTCGACCCCAAGAGGCCCACACTCGAGATTGAGCATAGCTCGGCTGACGAGGAGCTACATAGCTTTGAGATGGTAGCGGTTTTGAGCCAGGATCAAGCCCACTTTGACTTCGATCCACACTCAAACCCTAACATCCATGCTATATTGAAGAGGCAAGGTTATTTTCCAGGGATGCCACTCGGCCGGAATCCTAGGAGCAACCAAGCCTACTTCTTACATCAGTCTTAGGGCCCAAGCGATCTTTCACACTAGTCTTGGGACCTAAGCGCTGCAATACATTAACCTTAGAGCCTGTTATACCTCTTGCATGAGTACCCTTTGCTTCTACTGTGGTTGTCAGCCAATCCAGATAACCTGGATCAGTCAATTCAGATACTTTTTCTTTTGAGGGAGCACGAATAGTGGGTCGTCTCTCCCAATACTTCAACCAAGATTCTGCTTGATTTTACGGAGGCGAAGTATCTTTGGGGCGTTGTGAGTCTTGTGGGAATACGCTCAACCCCATTTGCCGCATGGCCCGCTCGGGAAAGTAGAATGTCAGGTGTGTCAAACTGGCAATGCAAACATATGGAGTTCTTTGATCACAAGTAATGAAATCTGCGATGTGCCAATTCTCTATCCACCACTTTATCATGATCTCGTCAGACCTTGCGTGATTCGACCCATTCAATTGTTGATCGGCGCGGGATATCTCTTGCTACTTGCGAATTCGCGATCTTTGTGCAGACTCCGCCTTTTCAATCAGGTTGAGGTGCTCCATTAGCCAAACCTGCGAAACGAAAAAAGATCAGTCGGTTGGCAACCCAGACGGGTTTTGCTATCAAACAGGCAAGGAAAAGGCAACGAAAGAGGAATCCAGACGGTTTCTTGTGCGCAAAGGGCAAAAAGAAAACTCGGACGGGTTTTTACCTGCAAAATCAAGGGGCTTCCACGGTAATCATGTTCCGGTTTCGAATCATCTAAGCACATTAGCGTTTCTCCCAATATTATCGGTACAGGGTTATAGCCGCGGGCCATATCCTCCACCACATGGATCAGATTCGCGGGACCCGTCCTTTTGCTGCCATGGTAAAAGCAGAACTCTCCTAACAGGCATAGTACAAGAGCTCTTACGCGCACCACGGGCCCATACTCTAAGGTCTCGGGAGCCTGGAAGTACTCCACTATGGTTTGGAAGTGCACCCTATCGCCTATCATCATACTTCCAATTACCCTAGGGTGAAGGCATAATAACTCCTAGTATTCCTTCCTCACGTCGGTAGCAAGAGGAGGCATCACTGATGGCGCGTAATGATTAGTCCCAAGAATAGCAGAACATTCTTCAGGCAAAGGAACCAGTTCTTGCATGTCGAATCTATATGCATGGAGTTCTTTGTCCCAGAAGGTCTCAGCAGCGCGCAAAAAATCCCAATCTATCCTCACTTGCCTCAAACTCAGTAAGGATGTCAACTTGTACCTCCCCAATTCTTTCTTTTCCTCTTTGGACAGGGTACTTATCCAAGTGGCTAGCTTCTTTTCAAACGCCATGAACTCGGTTGAGGGAAGGTGAGTGTCGAAGGTGTAGCAGAACCCAGACGGGTTTTGTGAGTCAATAGAAGGCTCGAAGATGAGTGAATAAGACGAAGGGGGAAGTTGAATTTATAGGGTAACCCAGACGGGTTCCACTGACCTACACCACCGACGTCGCTCCACCGCCTTACTACCGCCGCCTAAGAGTCCTGGTCGCCGAGGAAGTCTAATACCACTCAGCATGAACCCAGACGGGTTCCTGGGTCCTTGGCCACACCATTCCAGGCCCAGGAACTCAGACGGGTTCCTGGCCTCTTTTGGGCTCAATATCTCGGCCCATTTGCTGTAGGCCCAAAACTCCTTTAAGGCCCTCAATTCGGTCGGTTTTCCTTCGGCCGATTATGATCGCGATGCGGGCCCGCGAGCTAACTATGTGTATTCGCTAGCCCTGAAATTGTAGCTCGAATTTACTTATAATACTTAATTTTCTTTTCTTTTCTTTTTATCTTTTTTCGTTTGGGGAAGTGGGAATGATCCCACCATATAGGTTGCATTTTGCATTGCATAAGTCCCGTGTCTCTTATCATATAGGTTGCATTGCATGAGCATCATATCAGTTTTAGTCATAGGTTAAAAAAAAAAAAAACAAAAAAGAGTCCATAACTTTTTTTTTAAAAAAAAAATCGACCTTTTTCCCGGCTTGACTTGCTTCACCTAGAAAGATCTGGATGAAATCTCAAAAGTTTTCAAAACCTTTTTCTTCAAGCCTTCTGATTTTGAGACCAGTAGTAGAAGACGTATCTGACTGCTTTGACTATCTTAGAAGGTATAAAATGTGCGTGCCGCAAATCTTTGGGCTAAGTTTAGCTGATTGAGCTCATCCCGTGAGTCCACATTGCCTAAAATCTGAATTGATCATTTTCATCAATTCCATGATCCCTTGAGAGACTCACCCATTAGTTGCATCTCTAGAACTTGTTTTGCATCTTGCTTGAGACTACATATTTGCATTGCGCGCTGTGACAAAGTGATCAAGGCATTCGATTTTTATTTTTTAAGCCACATAGCCAAATAGTCTTCCCTACATTATGTTTACCGTTCTTTTTGCCCCGCCTAGCCTTTGTTTATCTTTTTTTTTCATGTTTGAACCCTGACAATACAAGCCTTGGCCTTTGATATCCGATATCCCTTGCTATGCTTGGTTGGATGAAAGTCTATCATTTTGGAAGAACAATTGGTTCAGTGTGAGCAGAGTATGAAGTCTGGAAGATCTGAAGGTCCTATATCTTGAGTGAATTTGGTTGTGCTGTTTAAAGTCAAAGTTATAATAAGAATTTCTTCTCCCCGATCACCCAAAAAATCAAAAAAAAAAAAAGAAGAAAAATCAAAAAAAAGAAAAAGAGGGTGATTGTGGAAGATACGGCTTAAAGTCCAGAAAACTTTGACCTAGTTGTATTCGGTTGAAATGTTTTAGGGTGGAAGGTGAAAATACCTTAAGAAAGAAGGAGAGTTTGGAGAGTTTCATTCGTTGAAGACCAATCCAAGCATGGCTTTTAACTCCTCATTCCCAAATTTTACCGCTCCTTACCCTAGCCTAAGCCCCGTTACAACCCGAAAAAGTCCTTTTGATTGTCACTTGTGCATTGCATACGAGTAGTGGAGAGCGAGGTTCTTACCAAGCCTATGGTAGTTTGCTTCTTTTGGTTTGAGTATGAGAAAAACTCACATACATATTCAAAATTGAGTGTTTGAGTGTTTATTCATCTCTATGTGAGGTTTGTTCTTTCGACTAGCTTACGTCCATAACCAACGCGCATATTTGCACTATTCTTCGAACTGGCGGACTTATGCCTCGAATTACTTGTTCTCTCCTAAAGATTCGAAAACTTCTTCCTATCTCTTCGAACTGAGTTTTGATCTTGTCAGGATTAATCTTTGTGTTTGCTTGTTAGCCTTGGCCGTGTTAATAAGAAAATTTCTTTGCCCAGTTTGTTTGATGAGTATATAGAAAGTCATAGTCACATTACATAACATCATCTTTGCATAAACATTGCATCAGTCTGCATTAGTACATAAGTGCATCTAGTACATCATTACATAGCATGGTCCTAAGTACATGGTAAAAGAGTCGTGCACATCATAGTGTCGAATGCGGGCACATCATCTTCAGCAGTCATCACGTGCCACCGCCGCCGCTAGCACTATCAACTCCATGAGCTCCATTGCCGCCCGAACTGAAGTAAGTGTCCCACTGGTAGTAAGAGGGGTCTACCACCTGCAGACGCTACTGAGCCAAATAGGTGCAACACTTCGCGCCTTTGCATTTTCGAGTGACGCCGCTTAAATTCAATCGAGTTGCCACTAAGCGAAATTTGTTTGAATCGAAAGCATGTCACCACGGCAACTATCAATTAACTCCCAGTTTAGCAAGAGTTAAATCAAACTGCCACTAAACTGGGGGCTATGCAGCCCAAGCGAAGGGACAAATCAGCCGGGGTAGCCTGCCTAGGTCCACAAAATCCGCCATGGAAGAATTCAAAAGGGGCAAGTCACTACGGCAACCATCGATTAATCCCCGGTTTAGCAAGAGTCAGATCAAACTCCCACTAAACTGGGGGCTATGCGGCACCAGCAACGAGTCAAATCAGCCTAAGCGCCAGGGCACAAAAAGACGGGTTTGGGTCTTCTTCTATTCCATTTGGGCCAGGCTTTTCTGACCCACGCAAAATAAAAGAAGAGCCCGACGCCTGGGCCAGACAGGTTTTAACCTTTGGGCTTTGCTTCCGCCACAAAAAAATGTTCGGCCCATTTCATGAAAGAACCCAGACGGGTTTACCTCCATTTCCAGTGGGCTTCCTTCCATCTCCTCGGCCATAAAAGACGAAAAAGGGAAGCCCGTTCCTTCCACGCACAAAGATTACCTAGCCCATCTCACAAGCGACCCAGACGAGTTCTACGTCTTTCAGTGGGCCTCCATCCTTCGGCCCACGTGCAAACACAAAAAAGAGAAGCTGAAAGAACCCAGACGGGTTCTTATTCTTGTCCAGTGGGCCTTCTTCCATCTATTCGGCCCACGCACAAAATGAAAGGAGGAGCCATTTCTACAAGGAACCCAGACGGGTTCCTGCTCATTTTCAAGGCCCTTTTTCCACCTTTTTCGGCCCATACACGAAGATTGCTTGGCCTACTTCATGATCAACCCAGACGGGTTCTACACTTTTCAGTGGGCCTCCGTCTTCTCGGCCCACGTGCAAACACAAAAAAAGAGAGCCATGACCAGGAGAACCCAGACGGGTTCCTGGCCCCATTTTTGTCGGCCCAGCTCGACCGAGCCCAGTTCCAGCCGAACCCAGACGGGTTCTACTCGGCCCACGTACCGGATTTTCTACTTCGGCCCAATTCTTAGCTAAATCAACAAGTGGGAATCAAACATTTCTACTTGCAAATTTAAGCTAAAGCCAAAAGCAAAAAGGAGCCGAACTCGGACGATTTCTTCGGCCCAAAACAGGCGGGAACCCAGACAAGTTTCCTTGGGCCAAGACAGGCCCAAAACGCTGCGAACCCCAAACGAGTTGTTCGGGCCAAAAACACACCCAAATCTCGCAAGCCCAAACGATTTTCTGGGCCAAAATGGGAGATCAAGGTGGTTTCTGAGCCCAGCACGTTCCCGCACATCATCGAAGGCTATCATTGGGCCGCAATGCAATGAGGGCCGTCATCGGGCCTAACAACACATGACATCAGCCGTCGCCGGGCTAATACGCGACATTCACATCAGCCGTCGCCGGGCTAATACGCGACATTCACATCAGCCGTCGCCGGGCTAATACGCGACATCCATTCATCATCAGCCGTCGCCGGGCTAATACGCGACATTCACATCAGCCGTCGCCGGGCTAATACGCGACATCCATCATCAGCCGTCGCCGGGCTAATACGCGACATCTATCCACATCAGCCGTCGCCGGGCTAATACGCGACGAACATCACATCATCAAAGGCTATCATTGGGCCGCAATGCAATGAGGGCCGTCACCGGGCCTAACAATACGTGACACCGAAGGCTATCGTTGGGCCGCAATGCAGCGAGGGCCGTCGTCGGGCCTAACAATACGATGAACACCATATCTACATCGACGCAGGACCCAGCTTCCAAGCGTCAACAAAGGCTATCATTGGGCCGCAATGCAATGAGGGCCGTCGCGAACCTAACAATGCGTGGCGACAACAAAGGCTATCATTGGGCGCACGCAATGAGGGCCGCCACCGCCTAACAATACGTGACATCGAAGGCTATCATTGCCGCAATGCAATGAGGGCCACCGGTCTAACAATACGCGTGACAACAACAAAGGCCATCATTGGGCGCATGCAATGAGGCGTCGCCACCGCCTAACAATACGTGACAACAACAAAGGCTATCATTGGGCCGCAATGCAACGAGGGCCGTCGTCGGGCCTAACAATGCGACGAACATTACATCTACATCGGCGAGACCCGGCTTCCAGCGTCGCGCGGCCATTGTCGGGCCTTAACAATGCGACAAGGGCCATCATCGGGCCTTCACAATGCAATGAAAATCATATCTACATCGGCGCAGGACCCGGCCTTCCAGCGTCAGCGGCCATTGTCGGGCCTTAACAATGCGACAAGGGCCGTCATCGGGCCTTCACAATGCGATGAACGACATCTCGACATCGACGCAGGACCCAGCTTCCAAGCGTCAACCAGCTTCAGAACAGGCTTCTAATTCATATCCAAGACTATCAAGACTACTTTGATCGTCGTTTTACTCAAACTCGATCAAAGTGGGGGCTATCTGTAGACGCTAAATTTTTCGGCTTTATTTTCTTTCTTTTTTAGTATTAATTTTAGGAAATAAGTTGACCGATAAGTAACACGCAAAGCCCCTTTTCCGTCAAAACCCAAAATACCAAGCCCAAATAAGCCGGAAACCATTTGGGTTCGATGGGCCAGAGGCTTGATCTCTGCCCCAAAGAACCCGTCTGGGTTCCTGGGCCAGAGGCCCAGCCTCTGCCCATGGAACCCGTCTGGGTTCTTGGGCCAGAGGCCCGGCCTCGAACCAGGAACCCGTATGGGTTCCTCTTCCCATCACCACGGCGCCCCGGCGCCAAAATGCTCCAAAACCCTAAAACCTAAACCTAAAACCCTAGCCTAATCCACACTATAAATACCCCCCATTCATCACCCATAAAAAAGACACCGAAATATACTGGGAGTATTGACACTAGTATATTTCTCTTCTCTTCTCCCCCACTGCGTGTTTACTTTGAGGTTAGCGTAGCTCTTTTTTGTACATAATGTAATTTTATCTGATTGTTTTGTGTGTTTTCTTTATTTTATTGTTATCGCGTGACATTAATGACAATTTTATGAAGTTTATTTAATTCCTCCCTTCTCTTCTTCTTTCTCATTACTTTAATTTAATCCTAGTAGAGTCCGTTCAGTTGAACGGGCGGGTTTGATGATTTTTATCGTCAAATCCGTAACCTTACCCCCGAATCCATCTTTGGATTCGCAGGCCGGAGTCAATTTTCTATTGGGTTTGTTGTTTTATCCCTAAAATTCAACTGGCGACTCTCACTTTTTCTTTTCCCGAAAACCTTTCTTCGAAAACCCTTTTTTTTTTCTTCTTTAGATTAGAGACAGGAACCCAGACGGGTTCCCTACCTCTAATCCCTTCTTTTTTCTTCTTTCTTCGGCGAACCAAGCCGGTTTTCCCTTGTTTTGTCCGGTTCAGTTTACAGAACCCAGACGGGTTCCGCTTGCTGAATCGGACCCCGATTCGTTCCTCGGAACGTTAACGGGTTTGGGTTTCTTTTTTTCTTTTATCTTTTTTGGAACCCAGACGGGTTCCCTCCTTTGTATTTCTTTTTTTTTTTCTTTTTTCGTCTTCTTTCTCTTCTTTCCTTTTTTCTTAATGAATTCAGGTTTTCGGGTTAATTAAATTTGTCACTTAAAAAAGTATCCTTAAAAGTTAAGCCTTTAATTAAGGATAAGCAATCCCATGTCGGCTCCCAATTCAAAGAAAGAGGAAAAATTCACTCTTTCGAGTAGCGCCGCGGGAAGATCCTCATCGGGATTTTTTCGGGGTCTACAACGGCACCGTGACCCCAGCCACCTTCCGATCATCTTCCGACCACCGGACCGCCCAGCCGCCACCCCGAGCGTCCCCCTCTTCTTTTCCTTCCTTTTCTCCTCGTGCCCTAGTTGCACCCGTTCCTTGCTGCCGCCAACGCCGACCACCGCCGCCACCCAGGACCTGCCGGAGTTCACGCCGACGTCCAGCCGCCGCCCCGAGCCACCCCGGTCCCACCTCTTCTAGCTTGGACCCATTGTTTGTGCCCTCTCTCTCTTTCTCTCTCTATAGATTAATATGGGTATTATGTGTTAAGGTTAGTTTAATCATGTATTAATATTGCTAATGTGTTATTAGTGTAGTGAGCTTGTGTTTATACTGTTAATAATAAATAAATACATGTTAGTTTGTTAATGTGTAATATTAGGGTGTGGTTAGTGTGTTTTTACAAGTTAAAATGGCTAAATATAAATGGTTATATTAAACCTTGATGTTATATGTTATAATATTAATCATGTATGATTATTAGTATGTTAATGTCAAGTTTATCAAATATATTGCTATATTATATGTTGTGATTATTACAAAGTTTAGTTTATTTTATGATCCTTAAATACTAAGAGTAATTGTGACGTAAAGTTGTGGTTGAAAATAATACTTATTATTTTACGAGGTTATTATGTGATATAAAGGTTATTAAGTTTATTTTTATAGAGTCCTTATTTATTAGAAAATCTCTTGAGAAGCGTATTAGTACTATTAATCGAATTATTGGATTAAGTAGTAGGTACATAGATGTAAAGCTTTATGTTTCTGCATGTTCTAAGTATCAAGTGTAAAATCATTTCAAGGTTATTCTTGAGACCTAGGAATATGTTTAAGAACCCTAAATATGTGTTAAATGTGATAAGAGTAACCTAGTGTGGTGAAATGCATGTCTAGTGGCATATTGGTAAATATAGTGAATAGTGCCATGCAAGATATGAAATAAAGTATCTAGTTATTATTTGATTTCATGCAATATGGTTGAGTATAAATTCTTGGTTAAGTTTTATGAAAGAAATTGTGTGATTTGTGATTAAATGAAATAACCTATATTTTGGGAAGGGTAGTTAGGTTGTTAAAGAAATCGTTAGAGCACGTGTTGATTTTAGACCCTTTTACTAGGCTGAGCGAGGAATCGAATCGTAGAGCTCGTATCGCTTGTTGATTGAAGTTTGTCGTAGCAGGTAATACTATATCCTATTCCCTGCGAATGCCCTTAAGCGTTTTATATTAATATGCATTCCCCGAAGGGACCTTATTAAACTGTTAAAAATTTGAATGTTGAAATGTTATCGTTATTGAGTTTTGGATTTATGATGGTTTTGTACCGTTTGGAATGAACTTGTTTGATGGTTTTCATTAAAAGTTTTGTGGAAAGTTGTTTATGACATGAAAGGAACTGGATCTTGATAACCGGACTTAACTAACGGATACGAGTTAAAAAGCGGGTCAAGAGTTCAGGTGATGCTTGGTGTTATGGATGTGAATTTAGGCGCTGATCAGTCGAATAGGTATATATATTATAGTCTGTGGGACTCGAAGAAAAGAAAAGAAAATAAACGAGTTATGCGCTGATCAGTCGAATGATGTTGTTTATGCGAGTCCGTGGGACTCCGAAAGAAAGAAAAGAAAAGAAAAGAAAAGAAAAGAAAAGAAAAGAAATGAGTTGTGCGCTGATCAGTCGAATTATGTTGTTTATGCGAGTCATGGGGACTCCGAATCATGTTCTGCGAGTCTTTGACTCCGAGGGGTAATGTGGAACCCCGCCCGCTATTAAAAATTGGATGGAAGGAAATTATTACACTGTTTTCACATAAGATTTCGAATTGTAACCCCTCCCCTCTAAAATGTGTTCAAATGTTTATGCAAATGTTTATAAATGCGTAGGAGTAGTATTGCTGAGGTTTCCCCCCTCATTTGTGAAATGTTTTGTTTTCAGGTACGGACCAGTAACTTGGGATATAAAGGGGCGTAGAAGTGAGGCAGAGAAGTTAGATGAGTCAAGAATAAATTGTCGTTTTGTTTTGTTTAAGTAAGGATAATATTGAGACTTGTTTAGATTGTGGTCCAATTAGTCACCTTTGTTAGAACCTTTCGCTTGCCTTGTATCTCGAAAGAGGTACGGCAGTAACGCCCAATTTGATTAAAAAGTTGAAAATCTTTCCGCTGCAATTTAATACTTGACTTTGATCGATATGTTAGATTTAAATTTCCAGGGCGTTACAGAATGGTATCAGAGCCGACCCGCGACCGTGAGCTGCGCCAGTGGACGGGAGAGCCATGGGCAGTCACCTAGCGGGGCAAAGATTCTGGAGTGTATTGTGGCACAACGAGGACGTTGTGCGCTTAAGTGGGGGTGATTGTAACACCCCGGATATATGGTTAAGTGTGGCTTAAAAGGATTGAAATGACTACTTATATCACTAAGGTGCACCTTCTTTTATGGTAGCTCATCCGTTGGGAACTCCTCAGTTAAGCGTGCTTGGCTGGGAGTAGTCAAAGGATGGGTGACCTCCTGGGAAGTTTTCCCAGGCAGCGTGTGAGCGAGGACGAAGCACGCTGGAAAGACCCGTGGTGATTTGTGGGGCCAGTCAGCAATCCTTGAAGCAGTTATCGGTAATGTCCACAGCCCGGGAGGGGCCGGGGCGTTCCAGAATGGTATCAGAGCTCTGGGTTACGACCTGGTAGCTCCTAAGGTCTATTAGGTTTTTAGTTAGAGCTTAGGATGCTACGTTCGGAGTGATGAGTGTAGGATGGGGGAATGGGATGTGTGTCTCTTTCCTGGTTATCTTTTGTGTTATAAGTGCATGCTTGATCGTTTTTGACATTTGTTGGACGACATACAGCTGCCATTGCTATGAGCACCCGACTCTAGCCTCTCTGGATGATCTAAACCCTGAGGAGGAAAAGGAATATAGCCCCGAGGAGGGCTTGGAACCAGAAGAAGACCCCGACGAGGAGTCGGAGGTAGAGAGAAGACCCGACCTATGAGGAGCACCTGCTATGGATTCTAGATTATGAAGAAAAGTAACTTCAAAGAAATATCGTCCCTCTAGTAAAACTGTGATGGAGAATCATGCCACAATTGAAACCATTTATGAAGCTGAGGAGGAGATTGGATTGAGGTATCCACACCTACACAATGCATAAGGCATGTTGAGTTTCGAGGACGAAACTCTTTTGAAGAAGGTAATGATGTAAAATCCCGAGTTTTTGATTAAGGTAACCGTGAGTTCCGTCTGAAGAATTGCTAAGTAAGAGTTTAAGTTTTGAGGACGAAACTTCTTTTAAGGGGGTAATGATGTAAAACCCCGAAAAAAAATGCTATTGTGTTGCCGTTAAATTTCCTAACGAACGTTTTATTCCGTTATTTATTTATCTGTCTTCACACGGAGCTTTTAGGACCGCGAGTGTATTCGTAGTAATTTTTAGAGTCTTAAAAATATCAGTTAGGAATTTTGGGACTCCGGGTGAAAAATCTTTTATCAGTTGTGTGAATTATTTTATCTGATTACTAGGGTTTTTGCTGAGATAATTAAAGGCTAAGCATATTGGGTGTTAATAATATTTTCTCCTTTTATTTTTGGTGGGTTTATGACATCAATAGGGTGACATCACCCACAAATTTTATCTGATTTTGTCGATTTTGATAACCGTTGCGACCAAATTCCTCCTTCCCCCACTACCTTTGCATACCCTCTGCTCCTCCAATCCACAGCTGCCACGTGGCCCTCCCCCTCTCTTTCCCGTGCATTCTCTCTCTCTCTTCGTCCTTTCTCTCTCCGCCCCCCTACCTCTTCTTAAGCAACGACAAATGCTGCAGCTGTGGCTCGACGAGGACGCACGGCCGCCCACACCACCACTCACCCTCTGCGACGCCGCCCACGCCACCACCACCGCAAGGCCACTCGCACGCCCCATCCGCGCGACCAACGCCGGAATCCGACCCCCCGTTCTTCCCTTGTTGCACCTCGACCAAACGCAACCCCACCTAGCTCCGCCCAGCCGTCACCTTTTCCGGCCACCGCCCTCACGGCACCGTGACCCCAGCCACCTTCCGACCATCTTCCGACCACCGGACCGCCCAGCCGCCACCCCGAGCGTCCCCCTGTTCTTTTCCTTCCTTTTCTCCTCGTGCCCTAGTTGCCAACGCCGACCACCGCCGCCACCCAGTTCACGCCGACGTCCAGCCGCCGCCCCGAGCCACCCCGGTCCCACCTCTTCTAGCTTGGACCCATTGTTTGTGCCCTCTCTCTCTCTTTCTCTCTCTATAGATTAATATGGGTATTATGTGTTAAGGTTAGTTTAATCATGTATTAATATTGCTAATGTGTTATTAGTGTAGTGAGCTTGTGTTTATACTGTTAATAATAAATAAATACATGTTAGTTTGTTAATGTGTAATATTAGGGTGTGGTTAGTGTGTTTTTACAAGTTAAAATGGCTAAATATAAATGGTTATATTAAACCTTGATGTTATATGTTATAATATTAATCATGTATGATTATTAGTATGTTAATGTCAAGTTTATCAAATATATTGCTATATTATATGTTGTGATTATTACAAAGTTTAGTTTATTTTATGATCCTTAAATACTAAGAGTAATTGTGACGTAAAGTTGTGGTTGAAAATAATACTTATTATTTCTGAGGTTATTATGTGATATAAAGGTTATTAAGTTTATTTTTATAGAGTCCTTATTTATTAGAAAATCTCTTGAGAAGCGTATTAGTTCTATTAATCGAATTATTGGATTAAGTAGTAGGTACATAGATGTAAAGCTTTATGTTTCTGCATGTTCTAAGTATCAAGTGTAAAATCATTTCAAGGTTATTCTTGAGACCTAGGAATATGTTTAAGAACCCTAAATATGTGTTAAATGTGATAAAAGTAACCTAGTGTGGTGAAATGCATGTCTAGTGGCATATTGGTAAATATAGTGAATAGTGTCATGCAAGATATGAAATAAAGTATCTAGTTATTATTTGATTTCATGCAATATGGTTGAGTATAAATTCTTGGTTAAGTTTTATGAAAGAAATTGTGTGATTTGTGATTAAATGAAATAACCTATATTTTGGGAAGGGTAGTTAGGTTGTTAAAGAAATCGTTAGAGCACGTGTTGATTTTAGACCCTTTTACTAGGCTGAGCGAGGAATCGAATCGTAGAGCTCCGTATCTGCTTGTTGATTGAAGTTTGTCGTAGCAGGTAATACTATATCCTATTCCCTACGAATGCCCTTAAGCGTTTTATATTAATATGCATTCCCCGAAGGGACCTTATTAAACTGTTAAAAATTTGAATGTTGAAATGTTATCGTTATTGAGTTTTGGATTTATGATGGTTTTGTACCGTTTGGAATGAACTTGTTTGATGGTTTTCATTAAAAGTTTTGTGGAAAGTTGTTTATGACATGAAAGGAACTGGATCTTGATAACCGGACTTAACTAACGGATACGAGTTAAAAAGCGGGTCAAGAGTTCAGGTGATGCTTGGTGTTATGGATGTGAATTTAGGCGCTGATCAGTCGAATAGGTATATATATTGCGAGTCTGTGGGACTCCGAAAGAAAAGAAAAGAAAAGAAACGAGTTATGCGCTGATCAGTCGAATGATGTTGTTTATGCGAGTCCGTGGGACTCCGAAAGAAAGAAAAGAAAAGAAAAGAAAAGAAAAGAAAAGAAAAGAAATGAGTTGTGCGCTGATCAGTCGAATTATGTTGTTTATGCGAGTCATGGGGACTCCGAATCATGTTCTGCGAGTCTTTTACTCCTATGGGTAATGTGGAACCCGCGCTATTAAAAATTGGATGGAAGGAAATTATTACACTGTTTTCACATAAGATTTCGAATTGTAACCCCTCCCCTCTAAAATGTGTTCAAATGTTTATGCAAATGTTTATAAATGCGTAGGAGTAGTATTGCTGAGGTTTCCCCCCTCATTTGTGAAATGTTTTGTTTTCAGGTACGGACCAGTAACTTGGGATATAAAGGGGCGTAGAAGTGAGGCAGAGAAGTTAGATGAGTCAAGAATAAATTGTTTTGTTTTGTTTAAGTAAGGATAATATTGAGACTTGTTTAGATTGTGGTCCAATTAGTCACCTTTGTT
Organism: Portulaca oleracea; assembly: GCA_029582165.1. Lineage (NCBI taxonomy): Eukaryota > Viridiplantae > Streptophyta > Magnoliopsida > Caryophyllales > Portulacaceae > Portulaca > Portulaca oleracea. Next base: position 5,145,006 of record CM055873.1, on the reverse strand, counting down.
AGAACCTTTCGCTTGCCTTGTATCTCGAAAGAGGTACGGCAGTAACGCCCAATTTGATTAAAAAGTTGAAAATCTTTCCATGCAATTTAATATTTGACTTTGATCGATATGTTAGATTTAAATTTCCAGGGCGTTACAGAATGGTATCAGAGCCGACCCGCGACCGTGAGCTGTGCCAGTGGACGGGAGAGCCATGGGCAGTCACCTAGCGGGGCAAAGATTCTGGTGTATTGTAGCAACGAGGACGTTGTGCGCTTAAGTGGGGGTGATTGTAACACCCCGGATATATGGTTAAGTGTGGCTTAAAAGGATTGAAATGACTACTTATATCACTAAGGTGCACCTTCTTTTATGGTAGCTCATCCGTTGGGAACTCCTCAGTTAAGCGTGCTTGGCTGGGAGTAGTCAAAGGATGGGTGACCTCTGAAGTTTTCCCAGCGGCGTGTGGCGAGGCGAAGCTGTTGGAAAGACCGTGGTGATTTGTGGGGCGATCGGCAATCCTTGAAGCGATTATCGGTAATGTCCACACGGCCGGGAGAGGGCGTTCGAGAATGGTATCGAGCTGCAGGTTCGACACAGTAGCTCCTAAGGTCTATTAGGTTTTTAGTTAGAGCTTAGGATGCTACGTTCGGAGTGATGAGTGTAGGATGGGGGAATGGGATGTGTGTCTCTTTCCTGGTTATCTTTTGTGTTATAAGTGCATGCTTGATCGTTTTGACATTTGTTGACGACATACGGTGCCATTGCTATGAGCACCCGACTCTAGCCTCTGGATGATCTAAACCACGAGGAGGAAAGGAATATAGCCCGAGGAGGGCTTGGAACGAAGAAGACCGACGAGAGCGAGTCGGTAGAAGAGAGAAGACCTATGAGGAGCACTGCTATGGATTCTAGATTATGAAGAAAAGTAACTTCAAAGAAATATCGTCCCTCTAGTAAAACTGATGGAGAATCATGCCACAATTGAAACCATTTATGAAGTCGAGGAGGAGATTGGATTGAGGTATCCACACCTACACAATGCATAAGGCATGTTGAGTTTCGAGGACGAAACTCTTTTGAAGAAGGTAATGATGTAAAATCCCGAGTTTTTGATTAAGGTAACCGTGAGTTCCGTCTGAAGAATTGCTAAGTAAGAGTTTAAGTTTTGAGGACGAAACTTCTTTTAAGGGGGTAATGATGTAAAACCCCGAAAAAAAATGCTATTGTGTTGCCGTTAAATTTCCTAACGAACGTTTTATTCCGTTATTTATTTATCTGTCTTCACACGGAGCTTTTAGGACCGCGAGTGTATTCGTAGTAATTTTTAGAGTCTTAAAAATATCAGTTAGGAATTTTTGGGATACCGGGTGAAAAATCTTTTATCAGTTGTGTGAATTATTTTATCTGATTACTAGGGTTTTTGCTGAGATAATTAAAGGCTAAGCATATTGGGTGTTAATAATATTTTCTCCTTTTATTTTTGGTGGGTTTATGACATCAATAGGGTGACATCACCCACAAATTTTATCTGATTTTTGTCTGATTTTGATAACCGTTGCAGCCAAATTCCTCCTTCCCCCACTACCTTTGCATACCCTCTGCTCCTCCAACCCACAGCTGCCACGTGGCCCTCCCCCTCTCTTTCCCGTGCATTCTCTCTCTCTTCGTCCTTTCTCTCTCCTCCCCCCTCCCTCTTCTTAAGCTACTACAACTGCTGCTGCTGTTGCTCGACGAGGACGCACGTCAGCCCACACCACCACTCAACCCCCCTCTGCTGCTGCCCCGACGCCTGCCCACCGCCAGCCACCACCGAGCCAACTACCGCCGCCCCATCCGCCGCCAACCAACGCCGGAATCCGACCCCCCGTTCTTCCCTTGTTGCACCTCGACCAAACGCAACCCCACCTAGCTCCGCCCAGCCGTCACCTTTTCCGGCCACCGCCCTCACGGCACCGTGACCCCAGCCACCTTCCGACCATCTTCCGACCACCGGACCGCCCAGCCGCCACCCCGAGCGTCCCCCTGTTCTTTTCCTTCCTTTTCTCCTCGTGCCCTAGTTGCACCCGTTCCTCGCTGCCGCCAACGCCGACCACCGCCGCCACCCAGTTCACGCCGACGTCCAGCCGCCGCCCCGAGCCACCCCGGTCCCACCTCTTCTAGCTTGGACCCATTGTTTGTGCCCTCTCTCTCTCTTTCTCTCTCTATAGATTAATATGGGTATTATGTGTTAAGGTTAGTTTAATCATGTATTAATATTGCTAATGTGTTATTAGTGTAGTGAGCTTGTGTTTATACTGTTAATAATAAATAAATACATGTTAGTTTGTTAATGTGTAATATTAGGGTGTGGTTAGTGTGTTTTTACAAGTTAAAATGGCTAAATATAAATGGTTATATTAAACCTTGATGTTATATGTTATAATATTAATCATGTATGATTATTAGTATGTTAATGTCAAGTTTATCAAATATATTGCTATATTATATGTTGTGATTATTACAAAGTTTAGTTTATTTTATGATCCTTAAATACTAAGAGTAATTGTGACGTAAAGTTGTGGTTGAAAATAATACTTATTATTTTACGAGGTTATTATGTGATATAAAGGTTATTAAGTTTATTTTTATAGAGTCCTTATTTATTAGAAAATCTCTTGAGAAGCGTATTAGTTCTATTAATCGAATTATTGGATTAAGTAGTAGGTACATAGATGTAAAGCTTTATGTTTCGCATGTTCTAAGTATCAAGTGTAAAATCATTTCAAGGTTATTCTTGAGACCTAGGAATATGTTTAAGAACCCTAAATATGTGTTAAATGTGATAAAAGTAACCTAGTGTGGTGAAATGCATGTCTAGTGGCATATTGGTAAATATAGTGAATAGTGTCATGCAAGATATGAAATAAAGTATCTAGTTATTATTTGATTTCATGCAATATGGTTGAGTATAAATTCTTGGTTAAGTTTTATGAAAGAAATTGTGTGATTTGTGATTAAATGAAATAACCTATATTTTGGGAAGGGTAGTTAGGTTGTTAAAGAAATCGTTAGAGCACGTGTTGATTTTAGACCCTTTTACTAGGTCGAGAGGAATCGAATCGTAGAGCTCCGTATCTGCTTGTTGATTGAAGTTTGTCGTAGCAGGTAATACTATATCCTATTCCCTACGAATGCCCTTAAGCGTTTTATATTAATATGCATTCCCCGAAGGGACCTTATTAAACTGTTAAAAATTTGAATGTTGAAATGTTATCGTTATTGAGTTTTGGATTTATGATGGTTTTGTACCGTTTGGAATGAACTTGTTTGATGGTTTTCATTAAAAGTTTTGTGGAAAGTTGTTTATGACATGAAAGGAACTGGATCTTGATAACCGGACTTAACTAACGGATACGAGTTAAAAAGCGGGTCAAGAGTTCAGGTGATGCTTGGTGTTATGGATGTGAATTTAGGCGCTGATCAGTCGAATAGGTATATATATTGCGAGTCTGTGGGACTCCGAAAGAAAAGAAAAGAAAAGAAACGAGTTATGCGCTGATCAGTCGAATGATGTTGTTTATGCGAGTCCGTGGGACTCCGAAAGAAAGAAAAGAAAAGAAAAGAAAAGAAAAGAAAAGAAAAGAAATGAGTTGTCTGTGATCAGTCGAATTATGTTGTTTATGCGAGTCATGGGGACTCCGAATCATGTTCTGCGAGTCTTTGACTCCGAGGGGTAATGTGGAACCCCGCCCGCTATTAAAAATTGGATGGAAGGAAATTATTACACTGTTTTCACATAAGATTTCGAATTGTAACCCCTCCCCTCTAAAATGTGTTCAAATGTTTATGCAAATGTTTATAAATGCGTAGGAGTAGTATTGCTGAGGTTTCCCCCCTCATTTGTGAAATGTTTTGTTTTCAGGTACGGACCAGTAACTTGGGATATAAAGGGGCGTAGAAGTGAGGCAGAGAAGTTAGATGAGTCAAGAATAAATTGTCGTTTTGTTTTGTTTAAGTAAGGATAATATTGAGACTTGTTTAGATTGTGGTCCAATTAGTCACCTTTGTTAGAACCTTTCGCTTGCCTTGTATCTCGAAAGAGGTACGGCAGTAACGCCCAATTTGATTAAAAAGTTGAAAATCTTTCCGCTGCAATTTAATACTTGACTTTGATCGATATGTTAGATTTAAATTTCCAGGGCGTTACAGAATGGTATCAGAGCCGACCCGCGACCGTGAGCTGCGCCAGTGGACGGGAGAGCCATGGGCAGTCACCTAGCGGGGCAAAGATTCTGGAGTGTATTGTGGCACAACGAGGACGTTGTGCGCTTAAGTGGGGGTGATTGTAACACCCCGGATATATGGTTAAGTGTGGCTTAAAAGGATTGAAATGACTACTTATATCACCAAGGTGCACCTTCTTTTATGTTAGCTCATCCGTTGGGAACTACTCAGTTAAGCGTGCTTGGTTGGGAGTAGTCAAAGGATGGGTGACCTCTGAAGTTTTCCCGAGGCGTGTGGCGAGGACGGCGCTTGGAAAGACCCGTGGTGATTTGTGGGGCCAGTCAGCAATCCTTGAAGCAGTTATCGGTAATGTCCACAGCCCGGGAGGGGCCGGGGCGTTCCAGAATGGTATCAGAGCTCTGGGTTACGACCTGGTAGCTCCTAAGGTCTATTAGGTTTTTAGTTAGAGCTTAGGATGCTACGTTCGGAGTGATGAGTGTAGGATGGGGGAATGGGATGTGTGTCTCTTTCCTGGTTATCTTTTGTGTTATAAGTGCATGCTTGATCGTTTTGACATTTGTTGACGACATACGGTGCCATTGCTATGAGCACCGACTCTAGCCTCTCGGATGATCTAAACCACGAGGAGGAAAAGGAATATAGCCAGGAGGGCTTGGAACTGAAGAAGACCCCGACGAGGAGTCGGAGGTAGAGAGAAGACCCGACCTATGAGGAGCACCTGCTATGGATTCTAGATTATGAAGAAAAGTAACTTCAAAGAAATATCGTCCCTCTAGTAAAACTGTGATGGAGAATCATGCCACAATTGAAACCATTTATGAAGCTGAGGAGGAGATTGGATTGAGGTATCCACACCTACACAATGCATAAGGCATGTTGAGTTTCGAGGACGAAACTCTTTTGAAGAAGGTAATGATGTAAAATCCCGAGTTTTTGATTAAGGTAACCGTGAGTTCCGTCTGAAGAATCGCTAAGTAAGAGTTTAAGTTTCGAGGACGAAACTTCTTTTAAGGGGGTAATGATGTAAAACCCCGAAAAAAATGCTATTGTGTTGCCGTTAAATTTCCTAACGAACGTTTTATTCCGTTATTTATTTATCTGTCTTCACACGGAGCTTTTAGGACCGCGAGTGTATTCGTAGTAATTTTTAGAGTCTTAAAAATATCAGTTAGGAATTTTTGGGATACCGGGTGAAAAATCTTTTATCAGTTGTGTGAATTATTTTATCTGATTACTAGGGTTTTTGCTGAGATAATTAAAGGCTAAGCATATTGGGTGTTAATAATATTTTCTCCTTTTATTTTTGGTGGGTTTATGACATCAATAGGGTGACATCACCCACAAATTTTATCTGATTTTTGTCTGATTTTGATAACCGTTGCAGCCAAATTCCTCCTTCCCCCACTACCTTTGCATACCCTCTGCTCCTCCAACCCACAGCTGCCACGTGGCCCTCCCCCTCTCTTTCCCGTGCATTCTCTCTCTCTCTTCGTCCTTTCTCTCTCCTCCCCCCTCCCTCTTCTTAAGCTACTACAACTGCTGCTGCTGTTGCTCGACGAGGACGCACGTCAGCCCACACCACCACTCAACCCCCCTCTGCTGCTGCCCCGACGCCTGCCCACCGCCAGCCACCACCGAGCCAACTACCGCCGCCCATCCGCCAACCAACGCGGGAATCCGACCCCGTTCTTCCCTTGTTGCACCGCGACCCACCGCCACCCCACCTAGCGCCGCCCAGTCACCTTTTCCGGCCACGCCCTCACGGCACCGTGACCCGACCACCTTCCGACCATCTTCCGACCACGGACCGCCACCCGCCACCCCGAGCGTCCCCCTGTTCTTTTCCTTCCTTTTCTCCTCGTGCCCTAGTTGCACCCGTTCCTCGCTGCCGCCAACGCCGACCACCGCCGCCACCCAGTTCACGCCGACGTCTAGCCGCCGCCCCGAGCCACCCCGGTCCCACCTCTTCTAGCTTGGACCCATTGTTTGTGCCCTCTCTCTCTCTTTCTCTCTCTATAGATTAATATGGGTATTATGTGTTAAGGTTAGTTTAATCATGTATTAATATTGCTAATGTGTTATTAGTGTAGTGAGCTTGTGTTTATCATTAATAATAAATAAATACATGTTAGTTTGTTAATGTGTAATATTAGGGTGTGGTTAGTGTGTTTTTACAAGTTAAAATGGCTAAATATAAATGGTTATATTAAACCTTGATGTTATATGTTATAATATTAATCATGTATGATTATTAGTATGTTAATGTCAAGTTTATCAAATATATTGCTATATTATATGTTGTGATTATTACAAAGTTTAGTTTATTTTATGATCCTTAAATACTAAGAGTAATTGTGACGTAAAGTTGTGGTTGAAAATAATACTTATTATTTTACGAGGTTATTATGTGATATAAAGGTTATTAAGTTTATTTTTATAGAGTCCTTATTTATTAGAAAATCTCTTGAGAAGCGTATTAGTTCTATTAATCGAATTATTGGATTAAGTAGTAGGTACATAGATGTAAAGCTTTATGTTTCTGCATGTTCTAAGTATCAAGTGTAAAATCATTTCAAGGTTATTCTTGAGACCTAGGAATATGTTTAAGAACCCTAAATATGTGTTAAATGTGATAAAAGTAACCTAGTGTGGTGAAATGCATGTCTAGTGGCATATTGGTAAATATAGTGAATAGTGTCATGCAAGATATGAAATAAAGTATCTAGTTATTATTTGATTTCATGCAATATGGTTGAGTATAAATTCTTGGTTAAGTTTTATGAAAGAAATTGTGTGATTTGTGATTAAATGAAATAACCTATATTTTGGGAAGGGTAGTTAGGTTGTTAAAGAAATCGTTAGAGCACGTGTTGATTTTAGACCCTTTTACTAGGTCGAGAGAATCGAATCGTAGAGCTCCGTATTCGCTTGTTGATTGAAGTTTGTCGAGGTAATACTATATCCTATTCCCTACGAATGCCCTTAAGCGTTTTATATTAATATGCATTCCCCGAAGGGACCTTATTAAACTGTTAAAAATTTGAATGTTGAAATGTTATCGTTATTGAGTTTTGGATTTATGATGGTTTTGTACCGTTTGGAATGAACTTGTTTGATGGTTTTCATTAAAAGTTTTGTGGAAAGTTGTTTATGACATGAAAGGAACTGGATCTTGATAACCGGACTTAACTAACGGATACGAGTTAAAAAGCGGGTCAAGAGTTCAGGTGATGCTTGGTGTTATGGATGTGAATTTAGGCGCTGATCAGTCGAATAGGTATATATATTGCGAGTCTGTGGGACTCCGAAAGAAAAGAAAAGAAAAGAAACGAGTTATGCGCTCATCAGTCGAATGATGTTGTTTATGCGAGTCCGTGGGACTCCGAAAGAAAGAAAAGAAAAGAAAAGAAAAGAAAAGAAAAGAAAAGAAATGAGTTGTGCGCTGATCAGTCGAATTATGTTGTTTATGCGAGTCATGGGGACTCCGAATCATGTTCTGCGAGTCTTTGACTCCGAGGGGTAATGTGGAACCCCGCCCGCTATTAAAAATTGGATGGAAGGAAATTATTACACTGTTTTCACATAAGATTTCGAATTGTAACCCCTCCCCTCTAAAATGTGTTCAAATGTTTATGCAAATGTTTATAAATGCGTAGGAGTAGTATTGCTGAGGTTTCCCCCCTCATTTGTGAAATGTTTTGTTTTCAGGTACGGACCAGTAACTTGGGATATAAAGGGGCGTAGAAGTGAGGCAGAGAAGTTAGATGAGTCAAGAATAAATTGTCGTTTTGTTTTGTTTAAGTAAGGATAATATTGAGACTTGTTTAGATTGTGGTCCAATTAGTCACCTTTGTTAGAACCTTCGCTTGCCTTGTATCTCGAAAGAGGTGCAGCGATGCCCAATTTGATTAAAAGTTGAAAATCTTTCCGCTGCAATTTAATACTTGACTTTGATCGATATGTTAGATTTAAATTTCGGGCGTATGCTGAGAATGGTATCGAGCCGACCGCGACCGAGTCGCGCCTGGACGGGAGAGCCATGGCGGCGATCACCTAAGCGGGGCAAAGATTAGGTGTATTGTGGCACAACGAGGACGTTGTGCGCTTAAGAGGGGGTGACTGTAACACCCCGGATATATGGTTAAGTGTGGCTTAAAAGGATTGAAATGACTACTTATATCACTAAGGTGCACCTTCTTTTATGGTAGCTCATCCGTTGGGAACTCCTCGAAGCGTGCTTGGTGGGAGTAGTCAAAGGATGGGTGACCTCTGGGAAGTTTTCCCGAGCGGCGTGTGAGGCGAAGCACTGGAAAGACCCGTGGTGATTTGTGGGGCGATCGGCAATCCTTGAAGCGATTATCGGTAATGTCCACGGCCGGGAGAAGCAGGCGTTCGAATGGTATCGAGCTCGGGTTACGACACTGGTAGCTCCTAAGGTCTATTAGGTTTTTAGTTAGAGCTTAGGATGCTACGTTCGAGTGATGAGTGTAGGATGGGGAATGGGATGTGTGTCTCTTTCTGGTTATCTTTTGTGTTATAAGTGCATGCTTGATCGTTTTGACATTTGTTGGACGACATACACCGCCATTGCTATGAGCACCGACTCTAGCCTCCGGATGATCTAAACCCGAGGAGGAAAGGAATATAGCCAGGAGGGCTTGGAACTGGAAGAAGACCCCGACGAGGAGTGAGGTAGAGAGAAGACCCGACCTATGAGGAGCACTGCTATGGATTCTAGATTATGAAGAAAAGTAACTTCAAAGAAATATCGTCCCTCTAGTAAAGCGTGATGGAGAATCATGCCACAATTGAAACCATTTATGAAGGAGGAGGAGATTGGATTGAGGTATCCACACCTACACAATGCATAAGGCATGTTGAGTTTCGAGGACGAAACTCTTTTGAAGAAGGTAATGATGTAAAATCCCGAGTTTTTGATTAAGGTAACGTGAGTTCCGTCTGAAGAATTGCTAAGTAAGAGTTTAAGCTTTGAGGATGAAACTTCTTTTAAGGGGTAATGATGTAAAACCCGAAAAAAATGCTATTGTGTTGCCGTTAAATTTCCTAACGAACGCTTTATTCCGTTATTTATTTATCTGTCTTCACACGGAGCTTTTAGGACCGCGAGTGTATTCGTAGTAATTTTAGAGTCTTAAAAATATCGTTAGGAATTTTGGGATACCGGGTGAGAAATCTTTTATCAGTTGTGTGAATTATTTTATCCGATTACTAGGGTTTTGCTGAGATAATTAAAGGCTAAGCATATTGGGTGTTAATAATATTTTCTCCTGTTATTTTTGGTGGGTTTATGACATCAATAGGGTGACATCACCCACAAATTTTATCTGATTTTTGTCTGATTTTGATAACCGTTGACCAAATTCCTCCTTCCCCACTACCTTTGCATACCCTCTGCTCCTCCAACCCACAAATGCCACGTGGCCCTCCCCTCTCTTTCCGTGCATTCTCTCTCTCTTCGCCCTTTCTCTCTCCTCCCCTCCTCTTAAGCTACTACAATGCTGCTTTGTTGCTCGACGAGGACGCACGCCAGCCCACACCACCACTCAACCCCTCGCTGCTGCCCCGGCGCCGCCACCGCCAGCCACCACCGAGCCAACTACCGCCGCCCCATCCGCCACCAACCAACGCCGGAATCCGACCCCCCGTTCTTCCCTTGTTGCACCTCGACCAAACGCAACCCCACCTAGCTCCGCCCAGCCGTCACCTTTTCCGGCCACCGCCCTCACGGCACCGTGATCCCGACCACCTTCCGACCATCTTCCGACCACCGGACCGCCACCGCCACCCCGAGGCCCCTGTTTCTTTTCCTTCCTTTTCCTCGTGCCCTAGTTGCACCTGTTCCTCGCCAACGCCGACCACCGCCACCAGTTCACGCCGACGTCCGGCCACGCCGAGCCACCCGGTCCCACCTCTTCTAGCTTGGACCCATTGTTTGTGCCCTCTCTCTCTTTCTCTATAGATTAATATGGGTATTATGTGTTAAGGTTAGTTTAATCATGTATTAATATTGCTAATGTGTTATTAGTGTAGTGAGCTTGTGTTTATACTTAATAATAAATAAATACATGTTAGTTTGTTAATGTGTAATATTAGGGTGTGGTTAGTGTGTTTTTACAAGTTAAAATGGCTAAATATAAATGGTTATATTAAACCTTGATGTTATATGTTATAATATTAATCATGTATGATTATTAGTATGTTAATGTCAAGTTTATCAAATATATTGCTATATTATATGTTGTGATTATTACAAAGTTTAGTTTATTTTATGATCCTTAAATACTAAGAGTAATTGTGACGTAAAGTTGTGGTTGAAAATAATACTTATTATTTTACGAGGTTATTATGTGATATAAAGGTTATTAAGTTTATTTTTATAGAGTCCTTATTTATTAGAAAATCTCTTGAGAAGCGTATTAGTTCTATTAATCGAATTATTGGATTAAGTAGTAGGTACATAGATGTAAAGCTTTATGTTTCTGCATGTTCTAAGTATCAAGTGTAAAATCATTTCAAGGTTATTCTTGAGACCTAGGAATATGTTTAAGAACCCTAAATATGTGTTAAATGTGATAAAAGTAACCTAGTGTGGTGAAATGCATGTCTAGTGGCATATTGGTAAATATAGTGAATAGTGTCATGCAAGATATGAAATAAAGTATCTAGTTATTATTTGATTTCATGCAATATGGTTGAGTATAAATTCTTGGTTAAGTTTTATGAAAGAAATTGTGTGATTTGTGATTAAATGAAATAACCTATATTTTGGGAAGGGTAGTTAGGTTGTTAAAGAAATCGTTAGAGCACGTGTTGATTTTAGACCCTTTTACTAGGCTGAGCGAGGAATCGAATCGTAGAGCTCCGTATCTGCTTGTTGATTGAAGTTTGTCGTAGCAGGTAATACTATATCCTATTCCCTACGAATGCCCTTAAGCGTTTTATATTAATATGCATTCCCGAAGGACCTTATTAAACTGTTAAAAATTTGAATGTTGAAATGTTATCGTTATTGAGTTTTGGATTTATGATGGTTTTGTACCGTTTGGAATGAACTTGTTTGATGGTTTTCATTAAAAGTTTTGTGGAAAGTTGTTTATGACATGAAAGGAACTGGATCTTGATAACCGGACTTAACTAACGGATACGAGTTAAAAAGCGGGTCAAGAGTTCAGGTGATGCTTGGTGTTATGGATGTGAATTTAGGCGCTGATCAGTCGAATAGGTATATATATTGCGAGTCTGTGGGACTCCGAAAGAAAAGAAAAGAAAAGAAACGAGTTATGCGCTCATCAGTCGAATGATGTTGTTTATGCGAGTCCGTGGGACTACGAAAGAAAGAAAAGAAAAGAAAAGAAAAGAAAAGAAATGAGTTGTGCGCTGATCAGTCGAATTATGTTGTTTATGCGAGTCATGGGGACTCCGAATCATGTTCTGCGAGTCTTTGACTCCGAGGGGTAATGTGGAACCCCGCCCGCTATTAAAAATTGGATGGAAGGAAATTATTACACTGTTTTCACATAAGATTTCGAATTGTAACCCCTCCCCTCTAAAATGTGTTCAAATGTTTATGCAAATGTTTATAAATGCGTAGGAGTAGTATTGCTGAGGTTTCCCCCCTCATTTGTGAAATGTTTTGTTTTCAGGTACGGACCAGTAACTTGGGATATAAAGGGGCGTAGAAGTGAGGCAGAGAAGTTAGATGAGTCAAGAATAAATTGTCGTTTTGTTTTGTTTAAGTAAGGATAATATTGAGACTTGTTTAGATTGTGGTCCAATTAGTCACCTTTGTTAGAACCTTTAAACGCTTGTATCTCGAAAGAATGCAGCGAACGCCAATTTGATTAAAAAGTTGAAAATCTTTCCGCTGCAATTTAATACTTGACTTTGATCGATATGTTAGATTTAAATTTCCAGGGCGTTACACAACACCATTAGGCTAATTCTTGATCCTGTAGACCCACTTATTCGGCAAGACTTTCTGCCCTGCAGGCAACGTGATCAGCTCCCATATTCTGTTTTTCTCTGGTGAAGCAATCTCATCATCCATTGCATGCTCCCACTTGGATCTAGCCTCAACTTGCACAACCTCATTATAGGATTTTGGCTCACCAACATTTGTCAGTAATAACTAATGCAAAGATAGAGAGTATCTGTTAGGTGCATTATTTGTAGTAGCCCTCATGGATCTCCTCAAAATGGGGGGAAAAGTGTTCTCATCGTCACTGGAGCTTTCGCCTAGCTCATGTGGTTCAGACTCTTCAACAGCCTGATCTACAAGCAACGGTGGCTCCTCTGTTTCTATTGTTTCCCTCCTACGCACACCAAGCTTAACAGGAAACTTAACAGTTTCTGGCTCACGCTCCTTAGCTAGCTTTCACCGTCTCCTTGTCACATGAGTCATTTGATGTCAATCTGTCTTTATACAACGAATTCTCATCAAATACAACATCACAATGTCTCAACACCTTCTTACCATCCCACATCTTGTATACAAAAGAGTTAGTGTCATAACCAACAAAATAGCACTTCTTAGACTTAGGGTCTAGCTTATCACCCTTGTTAGGATCAACCATCACATAAGTAACATAGCCAAAACCACGAAGAAATGAATAATCAACTTTCTTACCACTCCATAACTCCTCAAGTACCTTCATATCTAAAGGAACCAATGGACTCATGTTGATTAAATATGCTGCTGTGTTTACTGCTTCTTCCCAAAAGTACTTGGGCAACCCTGCATGCATGAATCCTCATGCTCCTTACTCTTTCATTTAGAAACCTGTTCATCCTCTCTATTATCCCATTCTGCCTTGGTGTTCCTGGAACAGTTTTCAGCAATATAATACCATTCTAAGAGCAGCACATCCTAAACTCCTCCGTTTAATATTCTCCTCTAGACCTGGCAGTTTCTGACCCGACCCGATAACCTGACCCCAAGCCCCGCTCGAAATTTTTGGGTTTTGAACACGATTTTTTCAACTTAACCCGAAGTATATCGAACCTGAAAATTAGCGGGTCAAACCCGACCCGCTTGACCCGAAAAACTAATTTTTAAAGTTCAACTTTATTAGAATTTGTGATTTTTCTTTATAATTTTTAACGTTAAACTATAAGCACAATTTATTTATTTGTTATTTCTCTAGTTTAAGTTAAAATAGTTACAATAATCTATCATTACTAGAAAATAATCATATTTTTTTATGTATATTGTACAAAAAGTAGTATTTAGAGACCATTTTTTTAAAAGAAAAACCGGAAAAAGGTCGCAATCATAACCCGTTGGGTTGATCCGAAACCGAAATACACCACCTGTATTTACCCGAACCCGGAATACACCCGAACCCGTATTTACTCGAACCCGATATATGACCGACCCGAAACCCGCCGCCCGACCGAATTGACACGTCTATTTTCCTCTATTGTTTGTCCTCAGTCTGTCCTAAGACACTTCACCTTCAACCCAATCTATGTCTCAACCTATGTTTTCCACTCTAAGAAAGCATCAAACACATCAGATTTATGCTTTAGAAAATAAACCTATACCTTTCGATTGTGATCATCAATAAAGGTAACATAATACTGAGTACTACCCATGGATTTGACTGGCGCAGGTTCCCACACATCAGAATGAACCAACTCAAGCTTCTCAGGTTAAGGTTTCCTGCCAGTTTTGTTAAAACTGACTCTCTTCTGCTAGCCATAGACACAGCTTTCGCAAAGCTCCATATGTACAGTTTTTCAGATTTCCTGAAGCACCCTTTGAAGTTGGAAGTTGGAATCTTCATACCCTTCTTACTCATGTTTCCAAGCCTGCAATGTCATAAGCTAGAATAAGGAGCATCATTGACATTAGAAATCATGTTAGTGTTATCCATGGTGGAGTACAATATACTAGACCTCAATCCCTTCGGCACTACCATAACACCCTTCACTGTCTTCCATTTACCTTTCTCGAACCCTACAATGTAACCCATATCATCATATTGATTCATAGAAATCAAATTCCTCTTAATCCTAGGAATATATCTCACATCCTCCCACTTTCAAAGACCACCATTAGCAGTCTTAATAGTCACATCTCATCTACCTGTTATCTCATAATACTTGTCTTCTGCAAGGTAAACCTTGCCAAAATTTCCACTCTTGAAATTACGAAATAATTCCCTACTGGAGGAAACATGAAAGGATGCACCAGTATCAACTATCCATGATTCTCAAGACTAGACATACTCAAGATTAAGGCTTCACTAAGGTCGTCAACAGAATTGACAGAGTCACGGTCATCATTGTTACCCTTTCCCTTCTTAGACTTAGGGCAATCCCTCTTAAAGCGACCCTTTTCACCACTACCATAACACACAACATTGTTCATGTTTTTAGACTTGCTTTTACCCCTGGATTTTGACCGCTTCCTAGAATTGTTCGAATTCTTATTGTTCTTCCTACCCCTGACACTCAAAGCACTTCCCGAAGATCCACCACTAGAATTTTTCCTACGAAGGCCTTCATTGAGAATCACAGCTTTAACCTCATCAAATTTCATCTCATCAGTTCCCCTAAAACTACTAACAACAGTTACAACTGCATCCAAGAGTTAGGTAATGAAGACAACAATATACAAGCTTTAATCGATCTCATCATCAAAAGTCATCTTAACATAAGCAAGTTTTGATAACACTTTTGTAATCCCATTAATATGATCAGCCACATCATCATCATCAGACATCTTAATTCTGGCTAATTTGCGAAACAAATATACCTTATTCGTCGCACATGGCTTATCATACATCTCCTCAAGTGCCTTTAGCAATTTCCACGTCATCTTTTTCTCCATGACATTGAATCTCACGCTCCATGCCAGAGACATCCTGATCTAGGTCATTTCTAGACGATAAACCACTTCCCACTCTTCTTGTTTCACGTTATCTGGTTTATTCTCCAATAGTAGAAGATGCAAGGACTTCGGGTACAACAGATCCTCAATCTGCAATCTTGAGTAAGTAAAGTTCGTCCCGTTGAACTTCTCGATCTCGTACTTATCGTCCAATATTTCTTGAATGCGAGTTCTCTAACAATAACCTGCAGGCTCTGATGCCAGTTGATAGGATCGTAGAGTACTCAAACTACCACAAAAAAATACAGATAAGTGCGGAAAAGAGATAAAAAAAAGACACTAGAATTTTTAATGTGGAAAAAACTCAAATCGGGAAAAAAACCAAGAAATTGATGACCTAGAACTGAGAAGGATTACAAGTTACAAGAGATTTCCCTCAATATCACTTTCTCTCAAAGTAGATGAACAATCTCTCATAAGTGTTGTGTTTTTCTATCAGTGTGTTTGTGGATATAACGCATGTAATTTAATGAAAACTCCTCTCCAGATATAAATAGCGGCTAAAAGCAGTTTAAGTTAACCCACGTCATAATAATTGACCTAAACAGCCACCACATGTTGTGCACCGCACATTTCTTCATAGGGCCCATTTACACTTCATAAGTTTCTTGACACACCTCACTCCATTATACACCGAGTTATTCCTTCATTGGATTAATCCACACACAACAACATTTAGAGCTTGCAATAAATCATCTAAATTTAGAGTTAACTTAAACGTAATCAAATTTTTCAGAAGTTTTCATTTGACTTGAAAATTCCCTTAGGTAATTAATAGATTATTATCAAGACTTACGTGACTATAACTATTTTTCCAATTATTATTAGAGCAAAAATTTCAAACATCTATTGACAAGATGCATCTTCCACCCATGAAAACTATTGACTAAATTTGTGATGCTACGTATACTATGTACTAGATTGATGAAATGTTTAACAAAGACGAACATTTCAAATCACCATTCAACACCTTAATCATCATCCCTTTTCCATCCACCAACCTTATGATTTTTCCTATACTACATTATTTTATGCGGTAGGCTGCGGTGCGGTATCACACTGCACTGTATCTCTTTAATTTCTACAATATTTCACCACACCATACCACAATCATTATCAATATATATCCTCACTTTTCTCTTCTACTTTTCACACTCTCTCCTCAGATACCTCACTTATCACAACTTTCACCACAACTCACCACACTTCACCACACTTTTTGAAATTATACGGTACCGCATCACACTACACCAACCATATAAAACAACGCAACCAAACTCTTGGTTTTATGCTAATACAAGAATTGTCAAAGGTAGTGGGCCTTTAATAAGGTCACTTCACACAAAAAGGGCCGGCTACCAAAACCCTAATTATTGGGCTGTACCTATTCCTGTGCAACCCACTCTACAAGATCTCAACTTTATTATAATTAAGATTTTCTCTTTTTCTTATTTTTGGATGGGAAATTTGACTATAATTTGTTGCTACGAATCTTCTTGCCTACATCGTTGCATGTTTAAAAACCACGACCACAAGTAAATGGGTTTGGTTGGTGTGGTGTCTGTTTTATCAAGTAGAGCTGGATGCACAAACACCGACGTGGTCCATATCAAAATTATCAATCAATCTCAATCAAGAGTCCCCTATTTTCCACATCTTGGAAAAGTGCCTTTTTGGTTTTATTATTGCTCACTTTTTATTTCTTTGACTAGATTTTGACATACACACCAAAAGGAACATTCATCTAAACTATCCTAGAAAGTTCTTTGGTCGGCATTAGTATGAGCTTGTAGGCATGTACATTACCGAACATTCAACCAAAAGCTTAAGATGATAATTGAAAGCTTAATAATGGTTTTATGTTCTATTAGTATGTACAGATTAAATCAGATTTGAATTCATCTGTTTGATATGTCTTCTAATTTCTAAAAATGAGGAAAAGTCGAATATTTGATAATGTCTGAATTTATATATAAATTACAAATACAGAGAAAGCTGGCCCGACAAATAACCTTTATAATTTGGGTTCATTTACATTTATTTTGTGTGGTATCATATCGCACTTACCACAATTTACCATACTAACGACAAACCATCACAAATTAATACTACCGTACCACACTTTATCAAAGTCTTATAATAAATTAGATATACACAAATATAACCAAATATGGTGATTTAATTTAAGACACTTGTCATTTTCAATTTGTTCAAGCAAAGACTTTTTTAAAAATAAATATGGTAAAGGAGAAATGCCGACCCCAAGATTTGAACCCTGGATACCTGGGGTAGGAGGTGGACCTCTTGCCACTCAGGCAAAAAGTTCTCACTGTAAGAGCAGATGCAGCGGCTGGCATGTCCTCTTGGAACATGTGCCCAATCCCTTCATTCTGCTGCAACAAGGACCGCAATGAACAAAAACGTGAAAATAGAACGCTGCAGCGTTCTGTGCTTTTCTCTCTCTCTCTCTCTTTTTTTTCCTTTTACTCAACTAAATGGGGTTTTTTACACCTTTAAAAAAGAAAAATAAAGGTAAATTTGTATTTTAAGTAAAAAAAGTAGGAATGAGTTCCTATTGTTGTAGGATAAATAAAATGAAGTTCCAAAAAGTATGAATAATAGATGATGTGGAAGGGGTGGACCCCACTTTCATTCCAAAATATAGGATCATTATTGTATATGATCTAAGCCCACATTGAACCTCTTTAAGTTTAAGGCTTTAACCCTAATTACAACTCAACTTTGATGGTGAGCTGCAGCCCAATTGTTCTAAACTATTTTATTTCTTACATGAATCTCGTCATACATCTTTGGATTACGAAGCGATCCAAAATTAGTTTGGGCCCGGCCCAAAATACCTACAAATGCTGGCCCACTTCTATTAATACCTGTTTCCAACTTGGCCCAAACAAAAAAAGGAAAAAGGATAAAATCTGCATAGTTACATTAGCTAATTTCAAGATCAAGAGCTTTCACTATAATCTTACTCAAATCTGTATTTATTCATTTATCTATATATGGCTTGATAACAAATTCAAAATTTGAAATGGGGGAACCTGGAGTAGTTTACTAATTAATAGACTAAACTCCGAAGAAATGATAGTGACATTATGACAAGGTTAGAGCTGGTAAAAACTTTAGATCAAATAAATCAGTTCATGCATAAATTCATACAAAAAAATTTCTTCTGTCACACGTGACTTTTCTGTGTAAGAAAACTTTATGTAAATTATATGTGATATTAAAGTTATGAAATTCAATTATATCATTTTATTTCAATTTAAAGTATAAAGAATATAGTTTTAATAATAGGGTAAGACAACTGAAAGTTGCCTTACTCCAAAACTCCTATCATTTTCGTTATCAATTTAAGGGCATGTATGTACATAGTTTCGTAATATTTCCCCGTTAACAAATGTATACTAGAATTTTTTTGTTGTTGTTGTTATACGCAGTAGTTTTTTATTATCTTGTCAATAATCTATTCCACTTGTAATTGACAATTAAGCACACTGTAATATTGATTACTATAGTACTCAGTACTCATACCTACCTGCTAGTCCATTGAATGCACACTCTATAGAAGGGCCCAATGAGTAGCCAACTTATGAATGGAAAAAAATATTCATTCATTCATTCATTGATTAATTAATTAGTTCGTTCCTTGGTTCTTAATCTGTGAATGTTTGGGGTTTAATTAGAAATTAAATTTACAACCCCTTGAATCCTGTGAAAATAATGTCGTCATCTTGCTGTGATTGATCAGCATTCACCACTACTAGTACTAGTTGTCATTGTCTCTGCAAATCTTGAACTACTCCAAGAATTTGTTTTCTGCATGCATGTCTTAAACATGGTGTTTTGGCATCACTTCTGAGTTCTGAGCTCATTTGTATGGCAAATCAGGGCAGATATTGTAATTGCTAAAGGATATTGCAGAATCGCCATCTTGACCCACCAGCTGAAATCAACACACAACAACAAGGTGGTACCATTCAGTGCCCTATAACAGCAGCTGAACGAAGCTACAATTATTCTTTCCAAATGCCATAACTTAGGTAACAACTAAAAACTAATTCCATGCCATGAATCTTAGTATTTTACACCTTAACAGCCATAACTACTTGTTATTTATCCATCTCATGAATCTAGTAAATAATGCTATTCAAAAGTAAATGTTTAATTCTCCAAGTCATTTTGCATGTAAGTACAAATTATCTGCTACTGTTTTGAGCATCTGTCAGCTTGTTCTTCCATGCATGGGGTTTTTGTCCTGGTATCTTCATCGAAATAGAGTATATGCCAACAATGGTATTGCAACTATCAGAGCTAACATAATTGCTGGAATTAAACACACATACTTTAGTTAATTACATTCACTTATATATACAAATCACAATTTGTGCATGCATGCTATAATTATTACTGTAGTTTTGGATTCACGTTCTGACCTGATCTTGTTGAACTCCTTGTTGCATTCTCATCAACCGGACCAATCCTATGATACCTCGTCCGAAAGGGCCACAATCGGTCCCAATTGAAGCACCTCCTCCTCCTCCCATCCTCAGTACTCGACCCTTCTGACTCGGCAACAACTCGGTCCCTGAACTCAGTGCCGCCATTTTCACCGCCTTCCACGGGTATTTCGTTGCGGCAAACCGGGCACGAGTTATGCAGCCTCAGCCAGGGAACAATGCAGTCGGAATGGAACACGTGTTTGCACGGCAACTCTCTGGCTTCGGTCCCTAACTCGAACTCCTCCTTGCAGACCGGGCACTCCGAGCCGCCGCCCTCCGCCAGGTGCGCCGCCGTGAGAACCACCGTTGGCACCGCCTCAATGGCGGATTCCGGTGCTGGCGGTGGGCCCTGCCGGTCGTTCTCCGTCAGCTCGTCGATCAGTTCCTGCAGGCCGCCGCCCAGGTAGTAGTTTCTTGGGTCTACTCCTTGTGGGATGAGGACACCTTGTGGTTGTTGTTGCCGGGGAATTGGGCCCGTTATTGGGCCTGGAGGCCGGCCCATGGGCCTCAATATGACCCAGGTGGGCCGGCCTCTTGTCCTTCTGGGGTCCATGTCCCAGTCGTCGTATTCATCCTCCCTCGGCCTCCGGCTTGGAGGCCGAGCGAGGCGGACCCACCTGCCCGGGCCCGGGTCTGACTCAGGGCCTTGGACGAAGACGTTTCTCCGAGGCCGGCCTCGGGCCGGGCCCACGGGTTGTCGGGCTCGTGGGCCCCAGCCTGCATCCTTGGGTCGAGCATTAGGGCGAGGGCCTCCAGGAGGCGGGCCTCGGGAGATGGGTCATATGGGTCGGGGACCGACCTGGAGTAGGGACGGGTCCGGGGAGCCGCCATCTCGCACACGAACGGACCAAGGCATCTCGGGCAGAGAATCTCCGACGGGTTGCCCAAGGCCGCAATCCGGACTGCCCGGCTGCACTGGTAGCACCAGTAGAGGTTGAAGTTGGTTGCCGGGTCAGGCCGGGTCCGTGGCGGGCTCAAAGACATTGGCTGGCTCTGGCTCCCCTTAGCTCTCTGTATGAAGTTGTTATTGCGTGGTTGATTGAATTTTTCTGTAGCAAGAAAGCAATGAAGGTTGTTGGCATAGTGAGATTGATTTGGTTTTATACAACAAATTAAAGTGGGAAAATTTGTGGAGATGGGTTTGGATAAGGGATTGAAAACAGAAAAGAATAGCTTCAGTGTTTGCAGAAAGTGATTCTTCCAACTTTGTTTTGTGTTTGCTGTGTTTGATGATTGCAAAACAAAGAAACGTGTGTCGTGTGGTGCAATTTGGAGGGATGGTTTACCCGGGAAGGAACGCTAACTAATATATTTCCCGCTTTCTTGGGTGTTTGGGTTATGTTCTGGCTCATGCAAATATTTTACTTGCTGCTTTAGGCCCAAATTCACAAAATGGGTTGGCAATGTGTTTGGATTTTAGTCCATATAATGTGCGTTTCCCTCTAGCCGCCCAAATTTAATGTAAGGGTTAATGACCTCAAGAGATGGCCCAAATATACAATTGATCACAAGGGATTAAATGATAAAGATGTCCTAAATTGTAATAAATTAAGGGACCCAAAAAGCTGGGTTGACATGCCCTATTTCTTCAATTAGTCGGGCAGCATAATTAGAAATAAAACAAAAAAAAAATTAAAATAAGGCATGCCAATTCAGTTTTTTGGGTACCATTATTTATTATAATTTGGGACTACTTGATCTTTTAATCTTTTGTGATTTAATTATACATTTGGGTCATCCCTTGAGGTCATTAACCCTTAATGTAATATGTTTGAATCATTATTTGTGTTGCCTAGCATTTTTGTGTGAGTGGAGATGAGCATTGGTCCAAACACGAATTGGATCGGACCTTGATTTCACATATTCTTTGAGTTGAAGACCCAACCAAACAAATATGAAACTTGTTTTCAAACTATTCGGATACGAAATTTAAAAAAAATAAAAGATTGATTGGCAACATTCCGAGCTATTGTACCATGACAAATATAGATTAATCAATCCATGAAAGAGTAGAGCTCTCTCATTTTACATTTTCTTTATCCATAAAAGTCGAATTTAAGACCTTATTTAAAATAAACAAATTTTAAATTACTTGCACCAATCTACGTTAGTTGAAATAGCTATATATGCAAAGACACATTTGATTATACAATAGAATAAGGGCGTATTCTTTGGATGAGTTATTTTCTACTTAGGATAGTTAAGTTTGGATAAGTTATGATATTTTTTTGGAAAATTATGTTAAGTTGTGATGAGTTAGGATAAATTGGGATAAGTTAAAAAAATTAGAACCAATCTGACAAAAGAACATAGCCTTTTAAGTGTTCTTATTTTACAAACTAAAAAAAGACAGGCTAGAGCATTCTTGATTAGTTTTGTTACTTCCCGTTTTAGAATGTAAAATAGCAATTCTATGACCTTTTATCGTACTGGTACTATACCATTGGTAATTATCTTCATAATTTCTATGAAATATTATTTAGAACAATAGTTTTATCAGAAAGACTCCCAATTGCTCTTTTTCTTGTGTTTTATTTTTGTCGATTATTTGGTTTTTGCCTCATTTTTTGGTGAATTTGTTTAAAAAAAATTTTATAAAAAAAATCTCAATTGAACATATATTATTGGTCGTGTAGACAAAATATGTTGAGAAAGCAATTAGAAACACAAATTTCTTTGATAAAATGGGAGCACCAACTTACTTCAGCAGTTCAGCTAATAACTATAATAACTATACATATATATATAGGGAAATTGTATGACAATAATCCCTACTATCATTTTAGATTCTGGTGGTCCAAAAAAAAAAATTGTATTGTAGTGGTACCAAATCCATCACCACATTCTTTTTATTTTTCCATGCCTACCCCATATTGTTTTTATTTTTTTGGTTCCTACCCCTAGATAGGTAACGAAGTGTAGTTACTAAAACATTTTTTAAATTATTTTTTTGAGATTCCGAGCAATTATTATGATTTTTTAAAAGGAATATAATTGAAAAAAAAATTGAAAAAAATTGGGAGAAATGCTGTAAATTCAATAAAAATCGTGGTAAAGTGTTATACAAAGTTTTGAATCAAATGCAACCCAAAATCTATGATATTTAGTGTATACACTCGATTTTGTCCCACTACAATACAATTTTACTTTTTTTGGACCCCCAGAATCCAAAATGATAATAGGGATTATTGCCATACAATTTGTGATAATAGGGATTATTATAATCCAATATCCCTATATATATATATATATATATATATATATATATATATATATATATATATAGTTAAAACTAAACCATAGACAATATCAAACTATTTTTATGAACGGAAATGATATGAATTTTGGGGCATGACACTATATTAAACTATATTATTATATATTAAGATAAGGTCAAATGATATAATTGAATTCTATAGTTATAATATCATATATAAATTACATAATGTTATACTTTTATCCATTATTTTTTTAAATTTCAAAAACATGCTTCAAATAAGCTTAAAAGAAGTGATTGATTGTAGTAGGGTATTATTTGTTCTCATTAATGCAACCTATACATCCCAAACTTCTAATTTATAATTAATACTTATTATTGATCAAAAATAGTGTCAAAAATCATAAGAATTGATACACCAATTTGGTGAAGGGTAAGACACATGTTCTATTCATTGGTTAGGTTGGATATAACTCTCTCATTTTATCCTAACTTATCCAAATTTATTCAAACCTAATACAATTGCCCAAAAAAATATCAACTTTAAAAACACAATTCCCAAAAAAAAAGCATCATAACTTATCTCAAGTTATATAACTTATCAATCCAAACCTGAAAATAATTTAACTAAAGAACAAGGCTGAGTGTCTCGGGACAAGACTTGTATCATCATGAAATATCTATGATAATATTATTTTGCCTTCAGTAATAAATTTACACATCAAGGAGGATTTTCTTTTTTCCAAATCGAAATAAATGTGATGAGTCTCTTACATATGGTTTAAATGTGGAGCAACAAGGCATATGGCTTTATAAGAAACAACGATGAGTGATGAGTCACTTGATACTCAGAATTCGAAATTAGCTAGGTCACTACCTTAATATTGTTGAAGAATGAGAAAAGAATTTATTAGTCAATAAAAGAGACATCTTCATCTACACAATGTCGACAAGTAATACACTTTCTCTGCCTATTATTGTTTTCACTCACTCTCAAAATAACAAGTAATAGCTTCACCATCAAATCATAATTTCAACCATCCAAAGTGTGATATGTTGTATTTAATTGTCTTACTATTTGATTTAATTAATGTCTTTATCAGTTATTGTCACATTATTTGATCATGACTTGGCTGATTTTTGTCCATTTCTAAAAGAAAATAACTTATAATATGAGAAGTTAGTACATTTTTATAGTCAAGTAAGTTGGTTAATCTATTCAAATTATATCTCAACGATAATTTGATGAATAGGTAACGCACCATCAAATTTTATAGATCGGGTGTAAAAGGTATGAATTTAGTTTTCCAATGACAACTAAAACAATTTTCATTTTAAGGTGGGGTGTATGGTATGTAACTCGAGAAGATGGAACCAAATGAGTCGCAACTCTTTCTTAGTAATCAACCAAGAGACTGTCACAAAGTAATTAACTTGAGCTAAAACTTCAATATCAAAATAATAACCCCTAAAATAAAGTTTAGATAAACTATGGTACCACAATATGCACTATATATGACTTTGGCAATCACTTCTTTGATTAGCATGACTATTTATTTACATCCTTGTAATAATAAGGCCATGTTCTTTTGACTTATGATAACTAATTATTGGCCAGTATTATTGTTAACTTGTACATGTTAAATTAATTTATAATACACAAAAATGTTTTGATAAAATATTATAAATATGTCGGATTATAATTATTTATATTGAACATATTAATGAGTATCTAGTATTATCCATTAAAAGGATCAAACAAGCTCAATATAAGATTTTACGAGAAAAGAGAGTATTTGGTCTCAAAACTTTCCTAGGAAAGTAAGTTCATGTTTGATTGCTCCAAATAAATGAGAAAATTTTAGTGTAAGATCCATTACTTCTCTTAAGTTCAGCAAGCAGTTTCTCAATGAGACCCTAAAAAAAAGTCTTTCCAAAAAAAAATTTGGGTTATTGGATTCTAATAATACCAACTTTGGACCATATAAGACTTAATAATACGAACTATCGATTTGATTCTTAATAATACTTTGACCCTTGTTGGATCTGAGAACACGCCTTGTAGAGTTAGTGATTATTTGACTCGCCGGAAAGATGAGTTGGCAGGCAAGGCATGTGTTCTTCCTTGTTTGACATTGCCAACTCATCATTTAACCCTAAAAAAATACCATGTCAGCCTTCTTCTTCATCTTCCTCCCTCTTTCTCTCTCCTCTGTCTCTCTCTATCTCGATTTCAAGCTACCCCCCTTCAATGGCTACCGTGCCGAACTCCGCAACGGTGAGTTATAAGATGGAGAAACTCCGCAAACGCTACCGTGCTGAACTCCAGCGCGCCAAATCCATCCCTCACCACCGATTCTCGTCTTCCTGGGTCTATTTCTCCAAGATGGACGCCATGGAAAAGGGCCCCAACGCCGCTCTTCCTCGCCCTTCGCCGCCTCTCGCCACCGCCGTCCCCCTTGCCCAGAATTTCAACGATCTGGACGAAGACGAAGGAGATGAGGATGAAGACGAGGGTGATGATGATTATCCCTATCCAAGGAGGGATTTCAATCAGGAGTATAATCCGAATGGTTTACGAATCAAGATTCCGGGGAATTCCAATTCCAATTCCAGCTCTGGATCTGGGTTTCGATCCATGAAGAGGAGTTTCGGGGAGTATGACGAAAACCCTAACCCTAATCCTAATCCTGGCTATGGATATAAGCAAAAGTATGGGAATATCAACAGTTTTAGCTCTCCATCACCTCCTCAATTCGACGATGCTTCCTGTTGATTCAATTGTGATGATTAAAGGTAGCATTTTTATTTGGTTTCTGCTGATTTTCTGAGTTTTGAGAGACAGAGGAAGAGAGTTCTGATGTGGGGATTTGAATTTTGTAGTCTATGACTCTGAAGAGTATGATATATTACAAGGGAAATGTGAATTTTTGGAGGATAGGTTTGATTTGGCATTTGGAATTTAGGAATGCCCTACATGTGTAGATTTGTATTGGTTAGTGTAGGTGCCTCCAAACTTTGTAACTCAGAAAGTATCAATCTTTTTTCTTTTGTATTCTTGTGCCATTTTCCCTTTAATTTTATACTAGGAGATTCCTCTTCAACTGATCTTCCCTTTAATTTTGTGGCAGCCATTGAAGAGGGGTTGCTTGAAATCGAGATAGAGAGAGACAGAGGAGAGAGAAAGAGGGAGGAAGATGAAGAAGAGGGCTGACATGGCATTTTTTAGGGTCAAATGATGAGTTGGCAAGGTCAAATAAGGAAGAACACATGCCTTGCCTGCTAACTCATCTTTCCGGCGAGTCAAATAATCACTAACTCGATATTCATATCAGACGAGTTAAAGTTCGTATTATTAAGAATCAAAACGTAAGTTCGTATTATTAAGTCTTATATGACCCAAAGTTCATATTATTAAAATCTAATAAACCAAAATTTTTTATCAGGAACACACCATTATTATTTCATGGTTTCACGAAGTGCTGAGAAAAGAATATTAGAGCCTAGAAAAGGCCACGAAGGAATTATGTTGTGGTAAATATAATAAAATAGAGGAGGTTATCTTACATTATTATGGAAAGCAAAGGAGAAGAAGATAATGTTGGGTGTATGTTTGCGGCGTATGATACTTGTGTGGTACTTGTCTGTCTCAGATCTCGCTATCACAACACACCCTCTCCACGTCTACGTGTTCTACAATTATGGGATCACTATCTACACTTATTTGAGCCAGAAAATAATTGAAATAAATTACAAAATAACAATTATTATGGGATATATATACATAGTAGTACTACATGCACATAAGGATGGAAAATTGATTAGATTGACACCACTTCCTTTTGTCTTTGTTCAACAACCCTTCTCATGCAAAACCCCCAAACAACCCCTCTGAAAATTCAGATTCGAATCATTTCAGGTTTGGATAAATTGAATATTGGATCTGAGTAATTATAATACCCAATTTTTTTCATATGTTTTTCAAGTCAAATTAGGGTTAGACAAACATAAATTCAGGTTTAAATCAGATCGAACTATATAAATTTGGAAACAAAATATTATGTTTGAAATTTCGGTTAATATTAAAATACGGACGGAAATTTTATTACCATACCAAATTTTATCTGGGTGGAATAAATCTGAGTTATCCGATCCAACAGATTTTGCCGAGCCCAATTGGGGGAATGAAAAAGTTGGTTGAGTTTAATTAAAATAGTTATTTATTTTATCCCAAAGAATCTAATTTTAATGAGTGTTAACCACTACTAACTGAAGTTAAAAAAGTAAATAAAGCTGAAAAATATGGTTAATACAGATGAGTTTCAATGATTGTTGACCAATGCAAACAAGTCCCAACAATGAATATTTTATACTTAATTATGATGAACTAAAGAAAAATATTTTTAAAATCCGAAATATGCATAATCTTATCATATATTCACATGTAACTTAAAGGTGCAAACTGTTTCTGATTGATCTCAACATAAGCAATCCTAAAAAAGATATTGCCATATGTTATGAACCTTATCCTTTCTTGTATGGACAGTTATACATTTAACTATTAATTGAGATATGAAACAACAATGCTTATTATAAATTTCTTTAACTAGAAGCATTTCTTTAAATTTTAAGTTACAATAATAAGGTTTATAATCACATATAAATATTTTCTTTCTTCTGATAAAAATAACGTTAGAAAATACAATATCATAAATAGAGACTAAATAAATAGAGAATAAAAAATTTTAACTACTAAAAAAAGAACATTTGGAAAATATATGAAAAGCAACAATTAACACAAATAACTTACTAAGATAGTCTCTATCCAAAAAAAAAAATCTTACTAAGATAGTCAACTGAATTTGTTAATTTTTAATCCTTAATCTATCTTTAATACTCTCTCTCTCTCTTCTTTTTTTTTTATTCAATGCCTAAATTATATTAAAAAAAGTTCACATCATAATACTTATATAATTCAACAACACAACAACTAATCAACAATGAAATACGGTAAAATTAATGATACACAAAACCTCAATTGAGAGAGTCAATGATACTAATTCACTACAAAACAAATTCAATGAAACTTCTCATGACATCTACTATATTGAACTTCAATTACAATTTTCTTATTTCTTTTCTATTCTTAACAAGCAAACAATTATTGAACTTTTAGAAAAAGATTTATGGGGAGCAAGGTTGTTCAAATCTGGATCATAACTCGAATCCATGGGGTAGGGATGTTCATCGGTTTAGAACCGAACCGAATCAATTAAACTCAAAACCGAATAAGAGGCAAAGTCGAATCGAAAATTGAACCGAATTAAACCTATTCGGTTTGGGGTGGTTCGGTTCTCAGTTTATTCGGTTCAAAGTCGAATAATGCACACTTCTATTTGTGTTTTCATTCGTATCGAGCTGAGCCGAATAGGGGATAAAGTCCAAACTAAAAACCGAACCGAATAAAAATTGGTTCGGTTTGGACCGGTTCGGTTATCGCTTATTCGATTCAAAACCGAATAATACACACCCCTACCATGGAATAGTTAGGATAATAATTAAAACACATGAAATCGTGAATCCGAATATAAATAATAGAATTGCATCGGAAATTTTGAATAATAAAATTATATATAGAATCATATATCAGGATGGATCCATATTTTAATAACTATGATTAAAATATATCGATATTTTGGCGATTCTTTATAGAACTAAATTCATGCATTGGTGCTGGTGTAGGGGGCCAGGGGCACTCTTATCCTTTTCAATTTATCCATTTGAAGGGCATTAATCTTATTTTAAATGAGCTTCTTGTCATCTTTTTTGTCGATCTAAAGCATAAATTATTACAGACTTTATCATTTCCCATCCACTAATTAAACATTTTATCCACAATAATGTTGGTATAGTATTTATAATTTTATGGATATTTATTTCCAAATACGCAACGGTCGTTGTTATACGTACGCATGATAATGAAGTATTTTTACAAAAGATAAAGTGGTATGGGGTTTAGATTAAAAATGGCTTAATAATTTTTTCATTTTGTTATGAGTATTTATTAATTACTCCCTCCTTCCCATTTTATTTGTCACTTAAGACATAATTCACAAAACCAATAAAGCTTCCATTTTGCATTAATTTGCATTCTTGGAAATGAGAAAAAGTTGAATAAAATGGTGAATAAAAAAGAAAAATGGTGAATAATAAAGAAAAATGGTGAATAAAAGAGAAAAGTTGATGAAAAAGATGTATAATTTGATAAATTAGTAATTATTATGTTATTGGAATTGTAACATTACAGATATTATGGGAAAAAAGAAAGTTAGTTAAAGTGGCAGATAATATGGGAAGGAGAGAGTATTAATATTTAATTTTATTTGGCGTTAGTCATTATTAATCCATAATTTTTAACACTTACCAATAAAAGATTATTTAATGAGTGATGATATATATCTAAGGGCAAGACAATGCTTAAGTGTCAGTGTTTTGCTTCTTATGAAATTAATATTTATCATCATTTTTAATCTCGATCTTTTTGGACAGTTATTATTAATTAACAATTAAAAGAAGTTTGGAATGTGTTGGATACGTCAACAATTAAAATTGACACCTAACGAATGAATCTCGTTCGTTAGACATATTTTAGACGTTTTTTTTGGTAAATTTTTAAAAATATAGCTAAAGGTGTGATTGTATACCATTTGTGTTATTATAGTTATAAAAGTCAATCATGTCTTTTTGTTTTTCAATTTAATTTACAAAGATATAGGTTTTGTACAAAGGCAAGACATTAATGACGTCCATTAATGTGATGGATCGACGTGCAAAATTTCTTACCGAGTAACTGACATATTTAACTCAATCAAAGGTTCGTATTGACCTTTCAAAGATACAATGACAAAAATCTATGATTGTTTTCATATTATAACATATGATTTTTGTAAGAGTTTGAGCAAAAGGACACATAATATACATATAATTCCTTGCTATATGTGAATGGTAGAGATGTTAATCATTTCGTACATAGACATGGACAAATAAATTGAAAGAAATTATAGTAATAAGTTTTTAAAAGCAACAAAATCCAAAGTCCTCGTCAAAAATATGGAGGAGAATTGAATGGGAGGTTCACGCATTTATCTAGAAGATCTAATGAGAAGTAAAATTTAAAATGGAAGGTTTAATATCAAGGTGAAGAAAAGGGTAAAAAAAAGTCATTGGAGAGAAAACATTATTAACTGTAAGATATGAAAAATAATACACCTGTTAATTGTACAAAGTTTACGTAAGAATTACCTTTCCATTCTCAAATAAATTATATTATATTAATTTGCATGAATAATGAATATACTAAAAATCCTTTTAAATTCTCAAATAAATTATATTATACTACTATTAATTTACATGAATATTGAATATATTAAATCCTTTCAATTTTGGGATATGCCATACTTTTGGGTAAATGCATGAAAGCATAAACTTATTACATAAATGATGAAAAGTGATTTGTTTATAGATTAGATTGCAACTTAATTTATTTAAACTAATTTAAAATGCAACTTTTGGATTAGTGCATTTATTCTAACACAAACTAACACTTTACACTCCCGTTAATTTGTAATATATAAATGATCCCTCTCTTTTAAAATAATTGTCTTTCATGCTTTGTAATGTAATCTTTATTTAACAATTTTTAACAAAATTTTTATCAGAAAATTTTAATTTTATACTTTCATAATAGTATTTTTACTATGAATTTAATGATATAAATATGTACGATGAATCATAGTATATATCAAAAAATTAATAGTCAAAGTTTTTGACACATAGTAGCACTTGAATAAAACTGAAGAGAGTAAATGATACAAAACTGTTTTTTTTTTCTCATTAGGTAAATTTGGTGAACCAAAATGTTAGATCAATATTGTTGGACGTGTTATATATGATTTGATGCAATTTAGGCTCTGTTTTTTTGGATTAATAACTCTTTTCAATTCAATCCAATTCAATCCAAACCTTACACAATTCTCCAAAAAAACATCATCTCTAAAAATACGATTTCCCAAAAAAAATATCATAATTTATCCAATTCAATCCATCTAAAAGTAATTCAACCAATCCAAAGAACAGTGCCATTGGGAAGGTCAATTGACTTGCATTTTGGGGCATGGATCAACCCTAAAGTGATGAGGTCAACTCGACATTATATTTCAAATTCTTGATCTCTCTTGGAGTGTTTTACTTACACTCAATCTCTCTTTGATTGTTCATAAATTATTTGCATCAAAGTCAAAACGATGATCGATAGTTGGTAGGTGAATTTATGAGGTCAATGCACACTATATTTTCGATTGTAATTCAGAATAATTATGTTATTCAATTATCTTTTACTAAAGAAAATTGTAGTTGGTATTTGTTGGACGTTACATGAACTTCTTTCCTTGGGTATTCGATTTTTCTATACTTGTTTTGAGTTTTTACTTGTACTATGCAATTATCTAACTATTTATATGCAACAACTTTTAGGTCATCTCGGAGGAACCATTTAACAAAGTAATGGAATTTTAAGCATTGTTTTAATAATCCTATAGATATATACATGGGTCATCACAATTTTACTATAATATTGTTAGACTATAAATCCATTCTCGGGGCTTCAACCATCAGTTTAAACTTTTAGTTGAGATGGTTCCACGTGGTATTAAAGTCAGACCTGAATAGGGATGACAATGGGTCTTAAACCCGGTTCGGACCCAGTCCATTAAGATGGGTCTGGGTCCAAAATTTTTGGATCCAGTGGGTCTAGGGCGGGTTCAGTTCCAAGCACGGACCCGACCCGTTGACCCATTAAAATATAAACATAAATAATTTTTTCCTTAGAAAAAATAAAAACCCAAGTAGTACACCACTACTCATCTATTGTAAGGCGTCTGCTGGGAGTATTGGGCCTGTTGAAGTGTTGGCTTCTATTTTTTAAACCCCTAATATACTTTTTTTTTCCTTTGAAATGTTTTTATTGTGTAAAAAATAAATGTATTTAAACATAATAGTTATTATTATACATGTGTACAAGTATAAAATTAACCCAAAAAATTAATAAATCTAATAAAAAATGCATAAACCCATTAAAGACCCGCTAAGGATCCGTGGATCCTTGGACCCGCTGAGTCTGGGTCAATGTCTGAATTTTGGGACCCATCGAGTCCCGGGGCGGGTCCGGGTCCCAAAAAATCTGGCGAGTACGGGTCTGGGTCCAACTAGCCCCCCCCCCCCCCAAATATCCTTCACATTGCCATCCCTAGACCTGAACAAGAGATTTCAGGTTCGAATTTCAGCATCCCCCATATTCATTTGCGCAAGGTGAAGGGGGGCGTTTGCAGCATTCACGTTTCAAGCCTAAAGGGAATTTGCGTGAGGGGGCGTGTTAAACTATAAAACCATTCTTAGGGCTTCAAGCATCAGCTTAAGCTTTTGGTTGAGATGGTTCAACAAAAATGTTTGCTATTCTCAACAATGTGGACTCTTTGTTGTATCACTTTTTATTTTTCTAGCTTCTTATACAAAATTATCAATGATGGAAACACTCAAGCATACTTTTATTGATGATCAGCAAAGTAATTTATGCATCACCGTGTGAGTGATTTTATTACCAACAGTGGGCCGGATCTGGACAAACTCCATAGCTTTCTCCCTTCCTCCATTGTGCAGGATATAAGGAAGATTCCGGCTCAAAATGGCTCTCCTGATGTTGCTCCTTATAGATGGACCTCTACCTGGTCTTCTAAGTTCAGTGTTGCTACAGCTTACAAAGATTTACTTCTTGGTCCTGGCCCCATCTGTGGCAGGTTGTCCCCCTTGTACAAAGCCTTGTGGAAGGTTAAAGTGCCTTCTAAGATTAATCATCACATGTGGAGGATGAGCCATGAATGCCTCTTAAGGTTGTGCTTTCTCGTAGGATAAGTAATGTTGAGGTCACCTGTCAGTTGTGCCTTAGGCATCCTGAAGATCACTTGCACTTTTTTTAGGGACTGCAAAGTAGCTAGAAGGTTTTGGCACTATATCCTAACTAAAAACAGCAGTAGACACTCCCCTCTTCCCCTTTTCTAGGGCTCTTCTAGCTGTGAGATTTGGCTCTCTGTAAATCTCTTGCATACTTCCCCTGGGTGGAAAATTCACTTCGCTGCTACGCTCTGGGCCATCTGGACCTACAGAAATAATCTGGTTATGCAACAGGAACCCACTAACATGATTTCTTGTATTAACCAATGTTGGTCTGACTGTGTTTACTTTGAGAAAATGCAGGACTATGCCTACTCTAATAATGAGAAGATCCTGGGTTGGAAACTTCCTGCCAGACATACATACAACATCAACTTGGAGATCAGCCACAACAAGGAGGCTAGCTTCTATATGGGTGCTGCTATAGTGCGAGACTCTAGTATGCGTTGGGTTGTTGGCATCACTGCTAGGGTGTTCACCAGTTACCTTATCCCTGCGACGATGGTCACCCTGAGGGAGATTCTGCACCTTACCTGGGAACGTGGCTTACCCCCTTTGAAGTTGACCTGGAGGAAAAGATTATTCAGTTTCTCCGTCATCCGCCGGCTGATGGAGAACCACAACTTCTGGAGGTCATAGACGACATAAAGGCTATGACGGAACGTGACTGGGAT
Source organism: Portulaca oleracea (assembly GCA_029582165.1). Taxonomy (NCBI): domain Eukaryota; kingdom Viridiplantae; phylum Streptophyta; class Magnoliopsida; order Caryophyllales; family Portulacaceae; genus Portulaca; species Portulaca oleracea. The sequence goes on along the minus strand of CM055873.1, from coordinate 5,111,472 downwards.
GTGGAAGTTAACTTGGTCCAAAAGTATGTTAATCTCACTCCGGCTGTCTTGGCTGAAGAATTTGTAAATCAGCAGGATACTGTGATCACCCATAATACTCCTCCTGACTGTGTTGGTATGGCTCTGGACCTGGATGTGAAGACCTTCTTCTATGACAAGGAAGTGCAGCAGATGTTGGAGGAAAGGGACAATGACTCCTGTGATACTGATGCTTAGTAAGCCTCTTGAGAAGCCTGTGAAGATCTTGACATTTTTGGTGTTCTACCTTCTTGCCTTTTGGACTACTATGGTTTGGGAGAATGATCCCCTTGTGGGTCGTTACAAGAAGGGGTGCCACTGGTTTAAGCAGTTTGCTGTTTGTTTGATGGCTAAGTTTAGTGTTTTTTGGGTTTGCAGGACCATGCGTTGGCAGCCTTGCAACTATCCTTTCCCTGACTTTTATCATGTTATTATAGTCGGTTTTGGCAAAGTTTGGAGGTTAAAATTTTTGTTGCCTCCTTACAATTGTAACTTGTACGTTGTTAGTTAATTTATAAAGTTCCTTGTTTTCCAAAAAAAACAAAGTAATTTATGCGAGCAAAAAAAAAACAAAGTAATAGCATTGTGAATTTTATACTCTAACCACTTATAAACGAATTAAACATTAACATGGAAATAAAGTTGATGAATGAAAAGATTTTTGACTGCTAATATATTGTATTTTCAGAATGTTGAACAATAATACACTATACTTTTTTTTTTTAGTGATTCAGCTATCAATCATGTTACTCATTTACATCACACGTGCATCATAGCAAATTTGACATAGATAAATAATAAAAACATCATATACAGCTAGTCCTGGTTAATTTCAGTAATTTACCCCAGATCTGTGGGGGTACAAAAGACAAAAACATTTGTTCATATAATTTTCAACATTCTTCATGATTCAAGCCTTGATTCCTGCCCAGTTGATCTGTAATGATACTGAAGTGCTACTAAAATATTGTACCTAATAATCATTGCTAACTCATCATTACATATTAAATACATTTTAATTATTACTTCTTAATTAAATACAATTTCAATTATTATGTTCTAATTTATATGGATTAAATATAGATGCTTGATCAGACTCAGCATTTTGCAGAAAAATATGCATATCCTAATCATGCAGTATCAAATTTAATTAATGAGATTAATTGATGCCAATGGATAAGCTTAATAATTTATTTCTAGTAGTTGCCTAAACAAATTTGGTATATATCGTAATTATAAAGCTAGTCTTATCTAGTAAGAAAAAATGACATAAATTAATACTGACTAAAAATGACATTTTGAAATTAACACTCTTAAATTAATTAAAATTAATATTTTTGAAATATTATTAATATTTTTATACTATTGGCCAAATTAAAAAAAAGAACACATCTTGTTAAACTTGGATAGTTAAAAGCTTAACTTTGACATTGCTAAACTAAGGGAGGGTTGGCCACCGCCACCGGTAAAAGAAATTCAGTATAATTTAAGATAAAAATTATAAATTTTATGTACATTTGATAAATATAATAGTGTTATAATGACTATCCTAATCAGTAGACTTAGATCCACCAATATATATATATATATAATTTGTTTTTGGATGATTTTGTAAAGATCAGAGGATACTGAAAAATGATGGGCTTATAACTGGATTGGGATACTTTTAGGAAACCAGTTTTTAAGTCTATATTTTTTTCCTGTCCAATATTTATGGTGGATGAAACCTCTTCCTGGCAGTAGTAGCAATATTTGCATGACACATGTCCATTAATTCCACATTAGATGGGATTGCACATTATCCAAACCTCACGAGTAATGCCAGGTTGCTTAATATTATTTGTCTTTTTTAATGAGATTTTTCCCAATTACTCCTTATTTAGGCCCTGTTCTTTCGTGCCATATTCTCTAGTATGACGCAGTATATTGTGATGAAATTATGGTAGATTATGGTGAAATTGTGACGGGTTGTTGATATGTTGTGGCGGGTTTATATATATATATATATACATATATATATATATATATATATATTGTATTGGTAATTGCGAAAAGGTAATTGAAAAAAGTATTTGTGGTGAATTGTGGTGAAATGGTATTTTGTGGTGGGTTGTGGTAAATTGCGGTGGGTTGTGGCAACACAATTTGTCAATCGCAGAAAAGAACAGAGCCTTAAATTTGGAGTATTAATTAAGATGTTATTCGTAGTAAATCAAAAAATCTACCCTAATGTTCTGTGAAATGTTTTCAGGTACCCCAACTTTTCAAAACTCAATTTTGGGTACCCTTAATTTTTGGGTTAGAAATTATTAGGTGTTTTCCGATCATCAATTTGGTTAAGTGACCGAAATACCCTTGTTCTTTCATTTTTTATGAAATACCCTTGAAGAAGATGAAGAATAAGGGTATTTCTGTCACTTAATAAAATTGATGGCCGGAAAATAATTAGTAACCCAAAAATAAGGATACCTCAAAATGAGTTTTGAAAAGTTGGGATACCGAAAAATAGTTTCTCGAAATATTGGGTACCTCCGAGTAATTGTTTGGTAGTAAATTAATGGAAAACTGGAAACTAATAATTCATATTTTGCGATAGTGGAAAAAAATAATATGTATCTTAAATTTTCTTATGGATGAGTTGAAATTTAATAATTATTATTTTTACGATCCATCACCTAGTTAAATTTATTTGAAAGTGATGGTGACGACAACATTACACGTGGAGCATACTTATAACTTTTTTTAAGCTGCAAAAAAATTCACATATAATATCATTAGCACCACGTCATTTTTCGGACGAATTTAACTGGGTGGTGAATGTTAAAAATAATATGGGTTAAAGTTCAACTCATCCATAACAAAGTTCTAAGTTTGAATTATTTTTTTAATATCCTTAAAGTATGTACTCCCTTCGTTCCATATTAATTGCCACAATTTTGACTTTTACCATGTTCAATGTCACTCTTTAATTGATAATTTCTTACATAATATGTTATTAACAATTGCAATATTATACTTTTACGATAGTATTTTTCATTCGGAATATAATGTTGATAACTTTATATAACAATTCATTTTACATGTTGAGAAATTTATAGTTAAAGTTTTTAATATTTGACTGTATAATTTTCAAAGACGACGATCAATATGGAATAGAGGGAGTATTATTTTTTTTTTCGATTTACCTAAATTAATTCCTCAAGATAGTTTACAAAGCCCGATGCTCTCCTTGAATATTTGGTAGAACCTAGATTAATTTTGTACTGCCTCCGTCCCAAATTATTTGTTTTTTTACCTAACTTCTTTGTCCCAAAATATTTGTCATATTTAGAATTTCAACAACTCTAATTCATTTTCTAACCTTAATTAATAAATTCATTTATGACTTTTTACAATTTCAACAACTGTTATCTTCAATTAAAATAGGGGTAATTTGGGTAATTTACAGACATTTTACCTCAATTCCCAATATGCATTAGTCCTCTCAAATTATATAAATAAACAAATATAATGAGACGGAGGTAGTACCAGTATACACATCTCTTTTGGGGATTCCCAATCCGTTTGACAGGATATGAGATAATCGAGATTAGAAGGCGTAATTAACCAAATGTTGAGATAAAAATCAAGCTTAATTAGGCTGCTTAACCACCATTTTGCTTTTAAAAGAAATCCCCCTCCTCTTAAGAAAATAATGGGTGGACTTTCCAAAGAGTAACCAAAAAGAATCAAATCTTATGGATTCAAATTAGCATCCACAATTATCACAGTCTATGAAAATATACCGTCTAAGATTTTTCTGTCATAGGAGTGGTGTGTTTTACGTTATTTTATTTTGTTTAAACTTAGACATTTTATTAATCAAAAATGTTTACTCCAGTGCAAATAATGAATAGTTAAAGCCAATACATCATACCAATTTAAAAAAACACGGACACAAACACAAGGGAAGCACAAAAAACACTTAGCAAATTCACAGCAAGCTAAAGGCCTCCTATCGGTAACCTCACACACTCTCCCCCAACTACCTAATCCTAGCCTACCAAAGGTCTTATTAAGTGTCATGTCCTATACTTAAGTCTAGCTATGTGCTTCATATTGATCCTAATCACCTCTTTCATATACTTCATAAGTCTCGAACGCCTATGACGAAGCGAGAGATTTGAAGAATACATGTTCTTTGGATTGGTAACTCTTTGCAATCCAATCATATCCAAACCTTACACAATTCCCAAAAAAAATCATCTCTAAAAACACAATTCCCCAAGAAAGCATCATAATTTATCCAATCCAATCCAATCCAATCTATTCAAACCTCATTTTGTCCAATTCAAAGAACATGGATAATCTGCACCAAGAGCACCTATACTCATCATATACACACGATCAAACTATTGCAGTCTATTTTCATTCAACGTGTGTCACTTCTAATTTATCATGACCACCACATAGTCTCTAATCTAATCCAACATTGTAAATCCATAAATTCATCGGATTATTCTCATTTAACCACATTCAGGCTTTAACAATATATTTACTTATAGTGCAACGTACATCTAAACTATATATATAAATATTAGTGAATATTGAAAAGAAAAATGAAATACTACCTCCGTTTTGTTTTATCTGTCGCCTAGAGAATTGTGGCAAAAATTTTGACCTTTAATATCTTAATTTGTATAATGATTCATCATACAAAATTGATATCATTAGATTCGTAATAAAAAATACTATTAAAAAGTATAATATTATATTTTTCTATAAAAGTTTTATATTAGAAATTATTGATTAAAAATTGGCACAAAAAATCATAAATGACAGATAAAAAAGAACGGAGGGAGTACATTCTTGAACAATCCTAATCTTCATGTTTGAAAATTGAAAACAAGCAAGTTGGTTACAAAAATGGTTCCACAAGAAAGAATCCCACATAGAAATTCGAATGGTTATGAAAACACTTTCGGTTGCTAGCTTCCTCTTTTTTCATGTATAAATATTTATTTTACTTTAATGGACTGCCCCTTTCCCCAACAAGTAACTAAACTTGAAATTTGGAATAGCAATTAATGTGATCAAAAGGACCATGCAATTGGCCATTCTTTGCTGACTCAGTCATCATCGTTTTGTACTCCTATTTTGAATGTTTTTCTTAAACAAAAAAAGAGGTCAAACCAAACCTATCAACCTATGCACCAAACATATACTACTACGTGTTATAGAGAAAATCAAAAGTGTCATTGTAAATTAATATGATGTTTAGGGTCATACCTAACCTATCTCTTGTTTACGTGTTTGTGAAGTGTTGTTTCTTTGTTTTGAAAATCATGCAGTCAAATTTTAAAAATTTTGACCATAAATTTCTCAATAGATACAATTAGTTATTATATAAAATTACCACAATTATATTCGTAACAAAAAAATACTATCATAAAAGTATAATATTGTAATTGTTAATAACATATTGTGTACTCCCTCCGTCCCAAATTAATTGACATTGGGCTAAATACTAATTACTAACAAATTACAATGAGTACAAATATGAAATTACCGTCATTAGAAAGATGTTTTATTAAAAATTACAATGGAGGTAGTTTCATATTGTAACTCATTGTAATTGATGAGTAATTAATGGTCAAAATTTAGTCAAAATGTCAATTAATTTGGGACGGAGGGAGTAAGAAATTATCTATCAATGAGTGACATTGAAGACCGTGAAAGTCAAAATTATGACAATTATATGGAACGAAGGGAGTATTTTTTAGCTATTATATTATTTTACTGTTTTTGTTGATTCATCGGCGTTTTTTAGATTTTTTAATTTTTTTCAGATTTTGAATAATAAGAAAAAAAATTTAATATGATGTAGTATTTTTGGATCAATGGTTGTTTGATCTGGAATATAAAATTTAATTTTTGTATAAATTTAATGTAATTTGACTCAAAAGATTTATTTTCATAAAGATTTGGACGATAATAATGAATTGAACTTTTTTTTAGACTCTAATACAATGAATTTTAAGGGTAATGGACAACAATGCACTCGAAACAATTCCGATGGTGGTTGACTCGGCGGTAGTTCTACTTTGAGGGGTCGAGTTTTTTCAGAAAAAATATATATGTCATCCTGCCTATGTGTACTTTCTTACATGACAAAAAAATTTTCCGAAAAAAACAGAAAAAATAAACCTCAAAGTAGGACCGCCAATGTGTCAATCACCACTGGAATTGTCTTGAGTTCATTATTGTCCAATACACTCGAAATTCAATATATTAAAATTTAAAAAAAAATCAATATATTATTATCTAATATCCTTAAAATTCAATATATTATCGTCCAAAAATCATTTTAAAAACGTGAATTATTGAGGTGTACAAGGAGTTGGTAAGTTGTAACCATGATCCCTAGCAAATAAAAACACAGCAAAAGAGCTTTTGAATGCTTAAAATTTGAATTAAGACAGTCAACAATATCAATTCCTTTTACATAAATGGATTATCTATTTGTTTTTTTATAAAAAAGAAAATAGCAAAAAGTGCTTTTTTGTGCGTATTTTGTAAAACCAATGAGGCATGGGGCAGTTAAACACTTAAACCCAATTAAAATTGTCCCTTCTAAAGTCTCAATTTGCATGTCTCGATTTAAATAATTATTAATATTTAATTTACCACTAAACCTTAGTGGAATGCTAGTTATTTTTTGAAAGCAAGTTAACTTTAAAGGAGTATGTAATATTATAAAATTTAAAGAAAAAATAGTAGGGCATGGCACTAGTGTACTAGGTCATTCTTTGAAACTTTAAATTTGAAAGAGTCAAGAAATCTACTAATTCAACTCTTTAAGAGGAGAAAAAATTAATAAAAATACTCTCTCTGTTGTTTTCTTATGATCAATAATTTGTTATAATATATTAATTAATTTTTGTTACTCTTTTAACATCCCTAAATAAAATACTAAAAATTTATTTTAATTTATGATATTTAAATAATTTTCTTACTAAGTATTCTGTAATTTTTTATGATGTTGATTTTTTTTCCTATCACATTGTCTAGAAAAAGTAGAGCTGGCAAAATTTTGTCCGACCCGGATTATCCGAATTGTCCGACCCGGAAAAAACCGGGTTTGGACATAGATTTTCCGTCCGAATTTTTATATTGACCGAATTGACTGAATATTCGGACATAAAATTTCTCTTTTTTCTATTGTCCGAACCCGATTTTAGCTTCATCCGAATTGTCCGACCCGGTTTGACCCGAAATAAAACCGGTCGGACATAATTTCGTCCGAATTTTGACGTTGTCGAATTTGTCAGGCCGGATTTACCGGAAGGATTTGGCATTTCTAAGAAAAAGAAAGACACTTCCCCTCCTAAACATTTGAATTGAGAGGAAAAAGTTATCAATGATAGCCCCCCTTTTTTTTTACCTTCCCTTCATTTTTTATTTATAGAAGTCATAGTTGTCAATGAGCTAGTTAGAAGTTATTTGGCATCATGGTAATCTTTTACGATGGAGGTTATGTGATCAATTTCCCTCCTAGATCTTATTTCACTAAGGCCCCGTAAGATTAACATATATAGTGAAAATTAATGGTGATGTTTTTAATGTTTAAAGGGCAAAAAAAAGTCCTATGGGACAAAAACTATATCTTTGATCATTTTCAAATTAATTAAAGACTAAAAGAAACAGGATATAATTTTTTTCCTTCCAAGTCCCAAATGAACCCTACCATGATTTGATCATGTGGCTCTCAAAGCAAAATGACAACTCCTTTAATATAATAATTAATATACACTATTAATCCTAATTAATCCATAATCAATTCCAAGTACTCTAGTGTATATATTGTCCACATGCCTCTATTCTCTTTTTTAGTCCCCTCAATTTTAATATATTATTACAGATCAACATGAATGCTAGCTTGATTGCACATTTGCACTTGTGTTCATCCTTTAATTTATGAATGTAATTATGTAATTACATTGGAGCTAATTTTGTCTATTTGCTCAACTCAAGAGTTGCATGTATTTGTTTGTTTGGACATGAGGATGGGAGAGAAGCAATGAATATATAAAGTTTGAGTCTCAAAGGGATTCCAATATGGCATTTTGCTATTTGTCTATGTCATCATACTATTTCAAGATGTATATTCTTTTTACAATTATTTTATACTTCAATTTTAATGATATTTATTAGACTTTTGAAAAGAAATTCATATGCTTTATCTTATCTAAATTATATTACTTATATAATATATATATATATATTAATTTAAAATAAAAAAATATTATATTGTTCAAAACTTAATCAAGTTAAAAATTTTCATGAGTTACAGACTTATGGCTACAAATCTACAATATAACATTTTAGTATTTACAAACATTTTCAGTTTGTAAAATAAATAATTTCAAGAAAAATCTTATTACTAACTAACTATTCTCTTCATTTCCTTTTATTTATTGTGTCGAGGTGGTGAAGAAAAATCGATATTATAAATCTTTATAGGACAATCAATGAAAAAATTAATTAAGTATACTTAATTAAAATTTAGATTTAGATTTGATTCAATAAATATTTTTATAAAATAAGAAAATAATTAATCTATTAATAAATTTGTGAGGAGATTCTCTAGGAAAAACACCAAGGCAGATTCTTCAGGAAAAAAAAAACTGACGTAAAAGAGAGACAATTATTTAATGAATTGGCTCTGATTTAAAAAATGGGGGTAAAAATTAATGTCATCTTAGCTATAGTTTTGGTAAAGTAGGCCAGAAATTTGGACCTCCACTATAATTAATTAATTAAAAAAGGCTGATACTTAAATCAAACATCAGCATAACTATTCCCTGCATCCCCATACGGTCAAACTACAAGAAGTCCGCCAAAATTAAAGTACCATGTTTGATTTATTTTCAAAATTTAAAAGAAAAACGAAAAAAAAGGCTCCCTTAGACCATAGTCCCCCATTGCTGCTTATCCTTTTATCTTCACAGCCAAACTCCACTCAAAGAAAAATAGTAGTAGTATACTAGTATATATAAGTATATATAATGATATAAAAAATTGGGGAGCTTTTATCACAAAAGTATTATTATTAGATTTATAAAAAATACTATCATAATATATTATGAGAAATTTTTATAAATATTTGGACAATTAATATGGGACAGAGGATGTGTATTGATCTTCACAAATTAGTTGAGATGACAAAGAAATTGAGATAGAGGTAGCCGCTTTTAACTGATAAATGATGGTTATTAGCTAATAACTATTTAGATTAACTGTTTGACTTTTATCTCTTTAGATTAGCTTTTGCAAGAGAAGTATTTTTAGTAAAGGAGCTCTTGAAGTAATGAAGATAAAGCACATGCGGGAAATTTGCTCAAACCCCCCAGGCTTGGGGAATTAATTTTTTTAACCTTACTGTTTGGGAGTTTTATTTAACCACCCCTCATCTTTAGTTACAATTTAATTAAAGCCCAAGTCCAATGAAGTATTTAGTGGCAAAAATATCGAATCTCGGTCTTATCGGGTTCGGTTGATTCAGGAATTCGGTCAAAAACCTCAAACCCCGACCCTGGTCGAATTTCAATTTGTACAAAATAACCAGACCTAAACCCGAACCCGAATGATCGAATTTAATTTTTTTGTCAAAACTAAAAATTAACTGAATACTAGATGTTGGTTAAAATTTAGATTCGGTCAATTCGGGTTCGGTCAACCGAACCCGATTATGAGGATAGTGTTCATAACTCACATAAAGAGGCTCAAATTTCATATTTGGTCATTCGGTTAAATAACTTAAATTCGATCATTTGGTACTATTTGGTCAAAAAATCTAGTATTCAGTTAAATTTTAGTTTTGACAAAAATTAAATTCGATCATTCGGGTTCAGTCAACCGAATTTGTCCAAATGACCAAATATGAAATTTGAGCCTCTTTATATGAGTTATGAACATTATCCTCATAATTGGGTTCGATCAACCCGACCAAACTCTTAACCAGAATTGACCGAATCTAAATTTAAACCAAAATCTAGTATTCAGTTAATTTTTAGTTTTGACAAAAAATAAAATTCAGTCATTCGGGTTCGGGTCTGGTTATTTTGTCTGAATTCAAACTCGGTCAGGGTCAGGGTTTGGGTTTTTTGACCGAATACCTGAATTGATCGAACCCGATAAGACCCATACCCGATTTTTTACCACTAAATACTTCATCGAATTTGACCTTTAATTAAGCTGTCACTAAAGGTGGGGGACGGTTAAATAAAACTCCCAAACATTAAGGTTAAAAAAAATTAATTCCCCAAACCTGGGGGAGTTTCAACAAAGGTGGGGGGTGGTTAAATAAAACTCCCAAATATTAAGGTTATAACTATTTGGATTAACTGTTTGACTTTTATCTCTTTAAGTTAACTTTTGCAAGAGAAGTATTCAGGCCCTGTTCTTTTATGCGGTATTTTGCGGAATGGTGTGGTGGAATTGTGATAGGTTATTGGTATGTGGGGTAGGTAAGGAGAGAAAATATAAAAAGTAGAGGAGAAAAGTGAAGAGAGAGAAAAATAATGATTTGTGGTAAAATGTGGCGGATTGTAACAAACTACGATAGGCTGTAACACCGCAGTTTGCCAACCGCTGAAAAGACTAGAGCCTTAGTAAAGGAGCTCTTGAAGTTATGAAGATAGAGCACATGCTACATGGTGCCATGGTGGACCAGGTGGTGTTGTACTTTGTTGAAAAGAACCGATGAGAAAACACACACACACACGAACACAATCATGTACAAGTGGTAGAACACCTAATCCTCTTTACCACAATAAACACTTGCAAAACCGAAAAACAAAGCAGCCAAGACATATCTTCTGTTCTGTAGGGAAAAGGGTAAGTAAATACACATTCAAAGTACTCCCTTCGTTTGTTTTTAATTATCACCTTTGTAAAAGTGTTAAAACTTTGACCGCTAATATCTTAATTTGTATAATAATTTATCATACAAAATTAATCTTGTAAGATTCGTTATAAAAAATACTATTAGAAAAGTATAATATCGTAGATCTTTATAAAAATATTATGAGTGAAATTGTTAATTAAAGACGAATCTCAAAAATCGTGAAAGACAATTTAAAAAAACGGAGGGAGTATTGATTTCGTTCCATATTAATTATCATTTTTAAAAATATTGCAGTAAAACATTGAAAATTTTGACCATAAATTTCTTAATGTATTATCAATCAAAAAATAATATTAAATACCATACCAATTAACAAAATGACAATTAAAGTGGAACAAGAGGGAGTATAAAGTAAGAAAACTGAGCTTCCAATTCCATTGATCTACATTTGATTCCCAGAGTTTATATACAGCTTACAGGGTATGGTGGGTCATTGGAAAAAAAAGAGAGTTAAAAAACAAAAAAAAGAACTTCAAAACATCTCTGATCCTCCAGCAAACTTGTGCTTGCCAGGGTCATCCATTTTCCTTCCAAATTCTAATACAAGTTTTGAAGTAAAAAAGAAATTTACATCTTCTCAGGTGAAAAGGGGGACTAGTAGGGTTACATGTATTTTTTCTAGCCTCTCTTTTACACTTCTGTATCATGGAACTTGCTTTCATCCATCCGATTCTGGACGGCTTTGACGGCAGCCACTCTGGCCGCTGTGGCTGCCCGGTTTGCAGCCATCACTGCCTTATTCACTTGATCGTCCACCCGTCTCAGGCGTATCGCGTTCTCTGCTGCTTTTCTAGCTGCCTGTAATACAAAATGCACCAGCATTTTAGGAAGGGATCCAAACAGGGCTCATTTTACACCTTAACAAAAACTCCCCCTTTCATTTGAACTGGGTAAAGACGCGGCCAGACTAGTGGGCACCTATATCAAAAGTAACCACCTCGGGGGAACAAGGGGTAATTACCAAATTTGAGCCGATTCGAAAACCGACCCAAACCCACCTGGAAGTTAAGGATTTGGAACACGATTTTCAAACCCGCAACCGACCCTGAACTCAACCCTGTTTAACCCGCATGCCTAAATTGACATGTCCACCGCCTTCAACCAAGGTTAATGGGGAAATGTTCGGTAAACTTTCCCAACAATTTGGCAGCCAATTGTTAGCTGTTAGTTGTTTGGATTATAGGTCAGGTCGTGTTCCAGTAAACAAGATCCACATCGGGTTGACATTGGGGGGGAAAATGTTTCAATTTCAACCGGGACAATTCCAGTTCAGTTCCACCTTCTGATACATGTTCGGTCCGGGTTTTGGGTCTACTTTCCCCAGTGTAAATGTCAACGACTGCCAAATCGCACATTATATGAAATCCAGTAAAAAGTTCGAACCCGGACAATGACAGATCAAGTGATCAGTAATTACCTGAACTGCTCGTAGTACTGAATCCGTAAGTGGGGATAAGGGGGTTTTAAGAGAACCACAGTCCCATTCACCACACTTAGTCTCCCCGCTTCGGAAGGTATACATTCCATACCCTTGTTTACGACCCTCGTGCCACGACCCCTCATAACAATGTCCATTGGCGAAATGGTAGACGCCGAACCCATGGATTTTGTCACCAAAGTACTCCCCAGCGTACCTATCACCATTTCTGATACACCACAAAAATGGATACCATTATTAGCCTCATAATTTGCAGCAGTTGAGTTGTCACAAACTGGATTAGAGGTTGTGATTACCAACCAACATAGAAACCAATCACTCTCCACTGTATTAAATGACTTATGAATGATTAGTTTATATATATGGCAAGAGACCTAAACCAGATTACACTACTGATAAATGAGGGCAGATTCAAATCAAATCAATCAAACAAACAAACATGCCAGAGGAAGGGAATGTCATACAAAAGTTAAGAGTAAATACTACTCAAAGATTCAGACCCAACTGATAAGAAAACATAACATGACCCCATCATATTCATCAATGGTCCACCAGACCCAAAAAAAAAAAAATTGATGAAAAAGGCATGATAACAGGAACCAACTAACAAAGATCTAATCATTCACCCAACTTCAACTCAATCAAACAAACAAACAAACAAACCCAAATTACCAAAATCCTGATCCAGACTCCAAAACAGTGCAACAGTGTGATTAATTCAACAGTAAAAACAACACAAAATTTTGACAGAAACTCATCAACAACCAATTCACCAAACAATCTGTGGAAAAAGATGGAGATTAGAGGGAGGGAAATGAACCTGAAATGGTAGCAACCAAGGCCATGTTTGACACCACATTTGAACTCCCCAACATAGCAGCTACCATCAGAGCAAGTTTGAACACCAACACCATGATACTGCCCATTACACCATTCCCCTGCATATGAATCCCCAGTATAAAACCTGTAAACCCCAAATCCATGTCTCAATCCACCTCTGTATTGCCCTCTATATCTACTCCCTCTTGCCCAGCTCTCAATCCCATACCCATCATACCTCCCATCAACCCAATCTCCTTCATACCTCCCATTCACAAAGTAATTGTAAACCCCACTTCCATTACACTTTCCCTTATGAAATTCACCCTCGTAAACATCTCCATTGCTGTAGAACTCGACTCGTTCCCTCGACTCACACCCGTCGTTCTTCTCCGAGTCGGACTCGTCCCCGATGTACCACTGGACGGACTTCGACCGGTGGGGTTTCCGGTTCAGGTGGCGGAGGACCGATTTGGACCGGTCGACGAGTTCCCGGTTCTTGCTGAGGTAGAATAGTGCCACGGCGATGAAAATTAGGGCTAGGAGGAGGTTTTCCGAGGTGGCGAGCTCTTCTGTTTTGAGGTACGTGTAGGCAGTTACTAGGGTTAGGGTTGTAACCGTCATCGCTATCACCGGGGCCCACCTCCTCGGCCGGGGCTTGTGGGGTGCCGTCGGAGACGCCGCCTTCACCGGCGACGTCGACGGGGGAGGTTTCTTGTCGTCGGAGTCGGGGATGGAAGAGAGGCTGCGGATGGTCGGAGAAGAGCGGAGGAGGGAGGATTGTGTGCGGGTGAGCTTCGCTTGCCCGTCCATTTTCCGGCGAATTCCGGCGAGGAGATGAAACGATCACGGCCGTCGGATGATGATGATGGGGGGTGTCAGTGGCGGTGCCGGGAGATAGGGGTGAGAGAGGATTTGAGCGGCGGCGACATGACAGGGGGCGGCGGAGGAGAAGCGGCGGCGAGTTTTCCGGCGAAGGTTAGCAGTGGAGAGTGAGGAGAGAGAAAGAAGAGAGAGAAAGTGTGTGTGGGTTTGAAATGTTTGAAAAGGGGAGCAAACGAGTTTCGGAGGGGGGAGGGGCTGACTGGGGATTGTTGTCGATATTTAAGAGAGAAAAAATTGGGGGAGGGGGGACTGAGATTTGATCCGAAACGTTGGATGGGAATCGGAGGGGTGAGATTGGCGGAGGAAGGTGCACCGTTGGATGATGGGAGGAGAAGAGATATAGAATAGAGATGGTCTTTTCAATGTCGTGCCTTTTGCCTTTAGGTGTGGCAGGCACCGTGGCACGTGCCTTCCGTTCTTTCTTCACTTTGTATGTGACGATTTTTGTGGTAAATTATTATTTTTTTTTTTATGGAATGTGGTAAATTATTATTACTTACCCTTTAAAATATTTATCGATTCAATTAAATTTTAATTATTAAATCACATTAATTTCATATCGTATGTCAATGTAATTTGTGAATGATTACTAGTTAAAGTTTAATCAAATTGACAAATATACTTGAAGTGGGGTAGTACTAGTATACTTCTTTGTATGAAGAATACCCCCAGTCCCCACATTCCATATTAATTGTCGTTTTCGAAAATGGTGTAAATTGTGTCGTAACTTTAAAAACTCTTATCAGAAATTTTTTAATATATACAATGACTTGTTACATAAAATTACTACCACTAAATTAGTAACGAAATATATTATTTTAAAAGTATAATATTGCAATTGTTAATAAAATATTATGTTAGAAATTATCTATGAAAGAGTGAAGACCATGATATTCAACTAAGTGACAATTGATATGAAACTGAGGAAGTAGCTATCTATCAAAAACAATGAAGATTTATATCATTGTATTTATTTAAAAATCTACTCACATACAGTGTCTAAATTTTAGTTTACTTGAGAATAATACTCTAACCTCTAAAAATGATACATATCATGTTCTTTTGTATGGCACCACACCGCACCTACCACACTTTACTATATTAAGACCCTGTTTTAAAGAGTGGTAGGATCAAATTAAATTTGATAAGGTATCAAATAACATTTAAGATGAGTTATCATGGTGCATGTTATTTGCTTATGGAAGAGCCATGTGAGAGATTAAATGATAGGGTGAAGTTTTGGCACAATACCTCTGAATATAAGGGTTTTATATTTAGTAGCTCGAAGACGGAGTACAAAATGCTTATTTTAGCAGGATTGATCAGAAAGACAAGAATCAAGCTATTACCATGGGAGCGACACTTAATCCTTGGGTGGAGAAGTTTCGATACTTGAGTTATATTTCACAAATTGATGGAGAAGTTACTGAGGATTAACACATTGGGTTAAGATAGGTTGGCACAAGGTGGAAAGAGGCTTCAAGAGTGTTGTTTGATAAATGAATTTCGATTAAGTTTAACTTAAGGTATATCGTGTGCAAAGTGTTGGGCTATACGTATTGTCACAGGATGAATAATTGAATATGGTCGAACTGAGGATAGTATGATGGATTTGTTGGTTCACCAAGTTGAATAGGATGAATGATGTGTGTCATAATAAGCAAGGGGTGACTTTCATTAAGGATAAGTTGCAGTACGTAGAATATATTAAGATGATTAGGTCATTTGCACAAGACGAGTTTGGATGCTCCATATCAAACATGTGAAAAGCTTATGCTTCTATCACTTTGTTGTGGATGTGAGATGCCTAAGAAGTCTATGAGGGAAGTGATTAAAGTGGATTTCAAGCACATAGACTTAGCGGATGATATGACATTTGATATAGGAGTACTCAGCAGGTTGTGATTAAGGTTGTCAAGCGAAGGGGGGATAGGTTGCTAGTAGGACACCTTGCTTTGTCTTTTTTTTTTTAATGTGTTTATTGCGCTCTCCTTGTATGTGTGTGTTTTAGGTAAGTTTAATGTCTTAGCTTATTTACTAATTACTTGAAGCATACAAATATGAAGTTCAATTTCCTCTACCTCTCTTGTTCTATTGCCTTCCAAGTGGTTTTTCATTTTGGTTTATGAAATGTTTTTTTTTTTGCTCCCAAAAAATTTTCTTTTGCTCATAGAAATCAACCTTTTCATACATGAAGTAAGTATTGCCTACATTTGGATCTCCTCAAGCTTACACTAGGGAGACTATATCGAGGTTTGTTGTTATCTAGTAGTATAGTAGTAGTAGTAGTAGTAGTAGTAGTAGTAGTAGTACCAAAAAAAATACAACATTATAATTTTTTTGAAAGTATTTTTCACTATGGATCTATCGATAACACTTTTATAAAATAGATAGTTATATACGTTTTAAAATTTATAATTAAAGATTTTAAGTTCAATTGCATAAATATTAGAGTGACTAAATATTGTAGAATCTCAACGCTGCTCTGAGGACCTGAGCATATCTAGAAGTGAGGACCTGACTCAAAGATTTTGTTTGAAAGATCTCAGTCAAAATTAAATCAGGGAAGTTATCCATATCATATCTCTATTTTATTCCTTCCAATTCTGCATTCATATTATAATAGATCATATCTCTTTTTTAGACATCAAAAGGAAAGGAAAGGAAAGAAATCTCTTGGAATTGCATGATTTGACAAGATTGAAGATTGATTCAAGAAAGGAAACAATCATCCATCAAAGGAAGTGGAACTTTGCTGCTCAAGCATATAAATACAATCAGAACTTCTTATGAGACGTAACGATTTCCAAGCAAGAAAATCGAGTGTAGGAATTTTGGCTATAGCTAAAATTCCAAGTTGTAAGAATATTGTGTGAAAGTATTATGAGTTGTAACCACTAGGGTATTAGTAGTAAATTGTGTAACCAGTTGGTTGATAACTAGTGAGGACCTCAGAGTCGTGTAGCTAAAGTGAGTGAGTGACCTCACTTTAGAAAGTTCAATCCATTCTTCCTGCCTCAGTTGTGAGGCCACTACTGCAGGAGTTCATTCTGGATCTTCTGCCCTTGTAAGCATCTATTGAGGACCTCACAGTCCTTGACAGTGCCAAGTTTGTAACCTCCTCTCTTTTCTAGCACTTTAAGTTTATCAATAAAGAAGTATTATTCAGATATATAAGTGCTATTAACATACTTGTGTTGATTAAGTGCATAATTATTTATACAACCCCATTAAGCCCTTCTAGAGTTATTTCAATATATATATTAGACTAAGTAGCAGTAGTAATACTAGCAGTGAGGAGAATGACATCAAAATATTGATGATTTTTTGTTTTTGTTTTTTGAGTTCAAATGGAAAAGGGGAGATGCATTACTCAGTAAAAATGGATGTTGTCTTAGCATGGCTTAATCGATCCTCACTTATTTTTTGTTTTTGTTTTTGTTTTTGATTGGGTTCAAAAAGTGAATTTCCTAATTAATAATGATTTGTTAATTATATAATTCTTTTTTCTTTTAGGAAGATTTGTTACTTATATAGCTGGTGAGCAGTTGAGCACTATGCAATGCAAGTTTGGCCCATCAAAAAATGGATCAAAAAGGAATTAAATTCCTCTTTAATTTCTCCCACCTTACATAGTAATTTTTGAAGATAAATTATTCACCTAACAATAAGAAAATTCAAGAAAAAACAACAAAATATTAAATATTAATTAAAACAAAAATGGAAAAATATGCTTTCCAAAAATAGAATAAGTGTAAAAATAGAAAACTCCCTTATATCATCAAAATCAAACATGAATTAAATTTGAGATTCATGAGATCACCTTTTTTTTTCAACCAAACCAGATTTAGGTATCAGAAGGAATCAACTTTTTAGGAACCCCTTTTTTCTTTTTCCTGATTTACATTAATGAATTAATTAGTGGTGGAAAAATGAGGATCGGTTGATCTGATCTGGACGGTGATCGTAGAGTTTTGTAGGCATGCATAAATTGGTAAGGATTTGGTGGACCTATTTTTATCTAAATATTGAATCAATGTTTATTTTTGGTGAATTCAAATGCATTTTTTATCGTTCGCCAAGTTGTTATGATTTTAACTTATCGGAAAGATGACGTGGCTCCATAACGTGTAGCATGAAAGGTATGTTAGTGTCCACGTCAACATTTTCTACCCTAGCCCCGCCTTCCACGTCACACATTATGAAGTCGTGTTATCTTTCCGATGATTTAAAACCATAACAACTCGAAGATGCACTGTTAGAGGAAAATAGGTCCATAATTGGTACTGCTAGTGTTCAAGAAGAAAATTTGTATTATTAATCGCCAATACCCATAAAGTTGGTATTATTGATATCCAATAATCCTATAATATATCTATGGTATATTTGACTGACTCAGCGTAGGTACCTTCTCCTAACACAAGTATCTTTATGCTTGTCATTAGAATATGTTCTTAAAATTTAGGCACTTAACCCTTACTGTTCTTAAATCTAAAAATATATATTTATTTTCTACTATGCACACTTTAAAAAAAATTACTAAATGTATACTTATAGTAAATAATGACTTTTGAACGTAAGAAAGACAATCAAGATTATTAATTGTTGATTGCTATACCCATCAAATATCTACTGTCAAGAAGTTAACGTGTTTAGAAAAGGAAAATATTTGGGTTAGAATTTTCACATTATAATTATATACTACCTCCGTTTTTATTTATCTGTCACCTAGGAAATTGTGTTAAAAACTTTAACCGTTAATATCTTAATTTTTATAACGATTCATCATATAAAATTGATGTCATTAGATTCGTAAAGAAAAATATTATTTAGAAAGTGTAATATTATATTTTTTATAAAATTTTTATATTGAAAATTATTAACTAAAGATAACACTGAAAACCGTAAATGACAGATAAAAAAGAACGAATGAAATATTTTTTAAAATTTAATATTATATTACACAAAAGTTCCAAGTTCTGGATTACCTTAAGGCTTAAACTTAACAGGTTTTACGTGTAGGTTCCATATATATATATATATATATATTCCCTCCGTCCTTTGATGAGTGTCAATTTTTTTAACTACCTTGTCCCTTTTTATTTGTCAATTTTACATTTTCAATAATTAAAATACCTATAATACCCCTAATTAATGAACAAAAATTTTAATTTTACCTTTTAAATTTCTCCTTTATTCTTCTTTTTTAATGAAGGGTATACTTGTCCATACATAAATTTTTCACTCTATTTCTAACACTCATAAATTTTGTAAAAATAGTTAATTTGACATTAAAAAAGGGACGGAGGGAGTATATATATATATATAAATTGTAAGTAATAAATAAGTAAATAAATAGATAAAGTGTGCAGTGGTGTGGGTGTAGATTATTGATGATCACGTGCTTGACCATGTGCTGCTTCTCTGTCTGGAACTTGAGAATGTTTTATTGGCTAATGGGACCATATAAATCACTTCATTTGTAAAAAAAAAAAAAAAGATAGTAGATCTGTGATAAAATATACTAGTAGTAAACAATAATAGAGATTTACTATTATTGAAAAACGTCATTAGTACTAATAATAATAATGAAGAAGAAATGCATCTTTTATTAAAAAAAAAATACAAACATACTTCCTATATTTTTATTTATGTGTCACTTAGGAAATTATACCAAAAACTTTGCCTGTTAATATTATAATTTATATAATGATACATCATATGAAATTAATATCGTTAGATTTGTAATAAAAAATATTATTTGAAAAGCATAATATTATATTTTTTGATAAAAATCTTATATGAGAAATTAGCGATTAATTAAATATTAACCTTGAAAAACATAAATGACATATAAAAAAACGGAGGGAGTACAAATATAACATCTTACTCACGGGATTTGTGTATAACCCTTTACAAATCAAATATGTATGGACTATACAAATTGCAATTGCACTGAAGACATTTTTTTAATCTAATTTACTCATTAAAAAAATTAAGCATGTAATTATTAAATGATGCATCACTAATATGTTAGATGTGCTAAACAATATCGAATGTTGATGTAAATATTCATTATAAATTAAAAAGAACAAGCTCTACTAAAATAAAGTTTTGTATCATTGAATTAAAATTAATGATATATGAGAAATAATTCTTGCAATGAGATTGATTATGAAAACTTATGTAGTGTTTGTGTTTTAGAAATAGGAAATTTTATCTTACAATGAGATTGATTATGAAAACTTATGTAGTGTTTGCATTCTTTATAGCTATAAACACTTATATTATATTAGCATCAATATTCACGAGTATTGCACGCCAGTTAGCATTTATAAACTGGCTAGCTATCACTTTTCTTTTATTATTTAAAGTTTGAAAATATTGAGGAGTATGAAATAAAAACCCTAAAACAAAGTAAACAGTAAAATAACATGACGACTAAAAAAAAACTAACAAAGAAATAACACCGCTCATACAAATAAACAAGAGAATCAGAATTAATTCTTAGAAGTTGTAATTTTTTCTATGCGTCATTTCTCTTTGAACAATTTTGCTATAGCCGCGAAAATTCCAACAAGATAAATCGACTATCACTGAATTATAACCACTTATTTTCTTTAGAAAAACGTTTTCTCATTTGCCACTATACATAAATTTTAACCAATGCCATACCAAACCAAAAAAGGGGGGAAAATCGAAAGATGCAATCATGCTTTTGAAAATAAAATTTTGACCAACTTTATTTAATTTATAGCCGTTTCTTGGTCAAAAATATTATGAGAAATAAATTATAATGAGAAAAAAAAAGGAGGGGAAAATCTTATTTCATGTATAGTCGAAACCAAATCTGATGTTAGGTTTTATCATCAAAATTTGAGTATTTTGTTCAACGAATAGTAGGCCATTGACTTTGAAGCTAAGTAATCCATAATTAATACCATGGTTGATTAACAATTAGTTGGCCAACTGTTTATATGGTTTAGACTTAGTTGGATGGAGTTAATAAGTGATTACGTTAATATTGGAATCTAAGTACTGTAGGGCTTATATATTTTTTAACACTCCTAACCCAAGAGAGTATTAACTAATTACGTTAATTATTGTTGAATAGTAATGTTGATGAATACTGATCGATGTTGAAGTGTCAATTGATGTTAAAAATATATATAACTACGTGCAAATGGTGGTGGTATCAAGTTTTGAGTGTTTATCTCGTAATTTCTGATTAATATAGACATTAAACAATAATGTATTTATGAAAAATTGTTGTGATTAGATTCATAAATGAAAAATACTTTTGTAACACAATGACATTATATTAGTTATTCGTCGAGAAACCAACGTTGGTTTGAGGATGAAAAATTAGCGTTACCCACTTGCATTTTCCCTTTAATTTCTTCTACTTTTAGTCCAAAGGAGAACTGTGACAATTTTCTTTTACAATAAATATATTAATAGAAAATAGTAATCAAACTTAAATGATGTCAAAAATGTATTGTAAAAATAAAAAATGACAATAAATAGAATAATTAGTAATAATAAAAAGAAAAAAAAGGATAGTATGATGCACAAAGCATCCCCATAAACGAGGTTTCGAGGAACTCTTTCACGTGATCTATTTCTATGCAATTTAATTAGTAAAAGGATTCTTAAATCGTAATATACCTATCTTTAATTTTGGGATATCTAATCATAATAGATTCACGTTTACTATTGGATGTTATAGGTGATTTAATTAAGGTACTTATCATGACTTAAGTAGTAGTGAACCGGTGTCAAGGGTAGTATTGTAGGCAGTGGAAACTTTCTGAGACCCATAAGGAACCGATACAAGCTCACTAAAGTCATTCTTGAAAGCAGTTCACCATCACTAAAGTCATGTCCAGTATATTAAAATCACTAGAATATAGCCATTTTTTTTGGATTGGATAAAATGAGGTTTGGATGAATTAGATTGGATTGGATAAATCATGGTGTTTTTTTTTGGGAATTGTGTTTTTAGAGAGAATTTTTTTAGAAATTGTGTAAGATTTGAATCGGATTAGATTGAAAAGAGTTATCAATCCAAAGAACAAGACTATAAAAGTCGATATATTAATAATAAATATGTGGATATTATGATTCAATACTAAAAAAAATAACGATATTATGGTCCAAAAATCCTAAATAAAATCTTAAATTATTTGGTTCATACATCATATTGCATAACATTGACAACACAAGCCGTGTTTACCTGTTCTAATTTTATCGGTCTTTTGTTGGCATTTGGCCAGGTACGATTAAGATAGTACCTTAGTACTTGTGCCGTACTATTTTTCCTGGAGTCTTCAACTTGAATTTCTTCACTGAGGTTTAAAAATTGCAAAAATTAGCAAGTTGGTAAAGAAAATTGTGGGAAATTGTCAAAACCTAAACTTAAGAAATTATCAATAATTATCTTGCCCACTTGCCCTTCCATTCAAGGCAGCAAATTGGGTATATATTAATTACTACCCATTCCGTTATATATTAATTGACATTTAAACTAATTTTTTGTTCCAAAATAATTATCACTTTCCATTTCTCATTACCTAATTTAATTATTTTAACTTTAATAATTATGTAACTTTTTATTTTTTCAATCAACAATAATTACTTCTACTCACATTCTCTAATCACTACCCTACACCTTGTTATCCGAAAAAAACACCTTAGAAAATAGTGTTATTTAATTATGTGGATAGTTTTTTGTGTTAAACCTTGATATATGAAAATTTTTGAAATATGTCGATTAATATGGAATAGAGAGTAGTATTTTTTAAGATACTTGGAATAGAACAAGTCCTACTTCAATTTAATTGTCTGATGTTGCCACAAGAAAATGTCATCGAAATGTCAAACCATTTATATTCTCCACTTTTTGGTCACAAAAAAATGGATTTAATATGCCCTTGAAAATGGAGGCAAAAATTGTTGCACTTGTACACATTGAATGGTCTAAATTGAGTCGTTGACACTTGAAATGATCAAATGATAAGGTTTGTGTTAGTCATTATCAAACTTGTGTCTATTGACTTTTCAACTTTAGCTTAATACTCCATCCATCTAAAAATAATTATTTTTTTTACATTTTTCAAAATTTATCTTAATTTTTAATTTTTTTACATAATATTTTATCAAAAAATTATAATTTTGTATTTTTTAATAGTATTTTTCATTACAAATCTAGTGATATAAATTTTATATAATGAATTATTGTATATATTAAGAAATTAACGGTCAAAATATTTGATGTGAATCCCACAGCTAAAAAAATCGGAGGAAATACTGCATTAATAAAAAAAAATGGCTTCATATACCCTAGATCAAATTGTTGTGCTTCATCCTCTCAAATTATTGTCTGGATGGATTATGCGTAGTTAAATTTTAAAAATCTTGGGCATCAATTTCATGCGCGCGCGCGCACACACACATATATGTATGTATGTATGTATATATATATATATATATATGTATATATATATATATATATATATATATATATATATATATATATATATATATATATAGGGAATAGATAGGGTGAGAAGAGAGATTATGTGGGAATGTGAGAAGGAGATTTAATAGCCATTGGATCATAGATCAATGGTCATAATAAAAACATAATTTTTCTTTTTATTTGGCTGCCTAAAACTAGAAAAGAAAAAGGAAAAATTAAGGCTTGCATTGGGAATTGAATATATCATTAGTAGCTCCCAAAATAAATAAAAAAAAGTTGAAATGCATCAATTATAAGTTTGAAAAAAGAAACAAATTCAAGGCAAATAGGCATTAGATTAATTTCAATGAAGACAAACAAATTCATGAGTATCTTGCAGTGAAAATCGAACATTCATCCAAACAATTATGAGAATCGAACAATTTAAAGGAAAATGATGTCCATCTTGTATGAGTACGATGTCCATTTGGGTTGTACTTGATCTCCTTTTGGTGAAGACTTCATGTCCTTTTGGTGAAGACATTATGCCTATTTTGTTTCAATGTGATATCCATCTTGTCTGAGGACGATAACCATTTGGGTTATACGTGCTGTCCTCTTGGTCTACACTTGATGTCCATTTTGTTTATACGTAACGTTCATCTTGATAATGATATGACGATTTAGTTTGATATCTTGTTGGTTTGAACATAATGATGTCTTTTGTAGTTTATATTATGCCAAACATTGTATACATGATATCTGGTTTGTTTCAACGTAATGTGCATTTTGATTGAGCACGACGTCCTTAACGACCATGGTTACAAAAGTAAATTATAATAAATTGAATGTCATTTACAAATCATATGAACACAAATGAACAGCAAATCATAATAAAAAAATATCAGGTACATCCGAAATGAACAACATGATAAAATCAAATGAACAAGTAAATAAATAACAAAATTATTATAAACAGATCATGTACAAATCAAATGATCATCATGTGTGTAGTCACATGAAAATCACGCTCAAACAAAATGAACATAAAATTTTATAAAAATGAACATCATGTTCAAATGAAAATGAACATCATGTATCAGTCAGATGAGCATGACGAATAAACCAAATGAACAAACACACGTAAGACAATGACGTGCGGAGTTGAAAGGTCTGAAAAATATTTGCATAGTTGAATAGTATGAAAAATATTTGCATGCAATAATCTCAGCCAACAATTTTTTGAAAATCTATTGCACTTATTGCCTCACCTATTTCCAAGGCATCAATTTTTTTTCTTTTTCTTTTCTACACTAACTCACATGACCAATAAGGAAAAAATAAATCAAAAATAGTGAAATATTTAGGGCCCTTGATTTATGATCTAATAGTTAAAAAGATTCCTTCTCACATTCTCACCCAATCTCTCTTCTCATCCTATCTATTCCCATATATATATATATATATATATATATATATATATATTTATATATATATATATATATATATATGTATATATATGTATATATATGTATATATATATATATACATATATATATATATATACATATATATATGTATATATATATCTATACATATATATATATATATATATATACATATATATATATATACATATATATATGTATACATATATATACATATATATATATATACACATATATATATATATATATATATTTATATATATATATATATATATATATATATATATATATATATATATATATATAAGACCATCATATGAAATTACTATAAGTAAATTCATAATAAAAAAATACATTCATATAAATATAATTTTATAAGTTTTATACATACATATATATTGACATCAACTAATAGTCAAGATTGTATTGTTTTCAAGACCATAAAAAAAATTAAAAAATGATAGTTATTTTAAGAGGAAGAAAATATGACGAAAGTTTAGTTTACAACTTATACAACGGTGAATTTCAGCATTAACATAAATACAGTTAGAATTCCACCGATACACCTCTTAGTGAGTTAAGCGAGCATCTATATGTTATATAAGTTTGACTTTGTCAATTTTGCCACAAATCTTTCAAACCTAAAATGTCACTTAACTTAAAAAGTTTTGTGACAAATACCACTGAAAAGTTCTTGTGGCTTTGTATGGACGATAATACCAAATTTCTTTTAGTTTCCTTTTGTTTTTCTTGTTATTACATGTTACAAAATAAATAAAAAAAGAAAACATTCAAAAACCAAAATTTCCCACCCCTTTCTCCCTCTTCTTGCTCGACTCAATCTCCATTACTACCCATCTCCCTCCTGAAACCTAATTTCTTCAACCTTCCTACTTCAAGCCTGATTTATGAAACTTTTGGAATCCTAATTAAAGTTACTCACAACCGAACTCTCTAGCCATGACTAGATTGTCTCTAGAAAGCAAATATAACACGGTAATGAGCAACGTTGTAGTGATATATAAGGAATATTTGATCATGAATTTATGATGGTCGGAGGAGGTCACTAGAGACATATCGTCAAACATCTGAGCTCGATCAATTTGGATCTTCATCTTTGATGTTTGATTCAATTCCATGGATAAATTACAAGGCTTTAAAACTTCTGAAAAATAGGATTAATATGGGAAGAGCGATGAAATTAGGGTTTTTTTTAGAGCAAAGCAACCATAGAAAATATCAAAGGGTAACACGTACTAATAATAAATGAATTATATTTCATGTTTTATTTAAGTTTTTCTTCTATAACACATACCGATAATAAAGGGTAACTAAAAGAAATTTGGTGTTATTGCTTGTAGGTTGTCACAAGAACTTTTAGTCGTATTTTTGTTAATAAATGATTAAAAATTAAGTAGTACATTTGCCTTATTTTAAAGGTTTATAGTAAAACTAACAAAAATTCAAACTTATATGATATAGAAGTCATTTAACTCACTTCTTAATTCTTACAAGAAAATAAAACTCAATACAAAATAAAAAAGATTCCTTAGTTAGTTCAACCGATTTTGAAGATCTTTTTTCTTGCATTTTATTCCCTTTGCTATTCTTGTAGCTAGAAGCATTTTAATAGGATTACTAAGAAAACGGGTTAAATGAAAAACCTACAAAAGTAATGTTGATTTTTCATACATTTGGACCTTTATATAGATGGGTAATGCATAAAAGTTAAGTAAGCTAGGTTTCGTCTCAAAATTAATTGGCAATAAGTAAAGTAACTCATCAACGTTTATACACATATTTGAAACCGCTTGATCTTTCTATGTGAAACAGTTGCCCTGGTTGTTTTATGCCATATTTATGCCCCCTCTCACTTTGGATACTTTAGAGGCACATCACACGACTTTGTTTCTTGAATGGGTAGCACTAGCAGTTTCTTGATGGAACACTTAGCTTGAATACCATAATGAATTATGAAACACGATTTTAAGGTTTAGAAGTGTTTTTATGTATATTTATTTCAAAGAGGCTACAACAGGCATGGCTCGTGGGTGTGGGCATCGTAGAAAAAAGTAGGGAGTAAGTAGTATACTAGAAATTATCTTTCTTATTTACTTAATTTAAGACAAGACAACGATACAAAAACTTAGACATACACTCTCTCTTATTTTGTGTAGGAGATTTCTCAAATTCTCTTAGACACCTCTCCAACTCTCTTGAGTGTGATATTCCTCACCACTTATACATTACCTCACAATTGTACTTTACTCCTATTTATACTAACTTCACCTCCTTAATGTGTAGTGGACCTTAAAAGCCGAATGTCACAATCTTAGATACTTTGTACAATATTTCTAGATTACATAACCGATATCTTAGATATTCTAAGTACCTAGAATAATCTAGACAAATATCATAAATATTATGACAGCTAGATTAATCTAGACAATATCTAGCGTTTCCTCTTAACAATAATTGCCTTCATCTATAACTTTTCAAGATATTTCTTAGATAAAGTGGATGATAATATTTATACCTATAGATAAAGTGGATGATAATACTTACATCTAACAAACATGAGGGAGTGTACATATGCATATGCAACAACTTTTTCAATTTTAGTCCAAGTTGTGCATCGTAAATCTACATATACACTCCATATGAGGGAGAGTGATAGAGAAAATACCAGCAACCTATATTATTTTTCGTGTTTAATGCTATTGATGACCAAGGTAGGTTAAGGTAGAGGTTGGGTCTAACATACCTATATATATATACAAAATATACACATAATTAAGTTCTTCATTCTAAAATCTAAACCCTAAGTTTCCTACCTCACAAGTCATAAGTAAGGATCTTCCAAGAAGGACCGAAGATATTAATGGAGAATAAGTAGTATTACCCTTCCAATGAAAGAATCAAACTAGCAATTAAATTTGAACCCTATTATTCTAGATGTTGGCTTAGATTGAAAAGGCTAGACTAGGGAGTGCTCTTGTTAGTTAATAGTTACCAAACTTTGAAAAGGAAAAGGGATTTGCATGAAAGGGAGGGAAGTAATTAATCACTTGGCTAATCAAGGGTTTTTAGTATCTAAATGACATGTGAACTACCTTACAACTTTATTACTACATAGGACCACCACTCAATAACTAGCACTATTGTTTTAGTGGGAAATCTATTGTGATATAGAGGTGAATATCATAGCCAATATGATATTTTTTTAAACGGGAAATTGGATTCTAATAATCCCTACTTTTGCAAATTGGATGACAATAATCCCTACTTTTAATTTGTATTCTGATGGTCAAAAAAAAAATTGTATTATAGTGGTACCAAATCCATCACCACATTCTTTTTATTTTTTTTCACGCCTACCCCATATTGTTTTTGTTTTTTTGGTTCCTGCCCCTAGATAGGTAACGGAGTGTAGCTACTAAAACATTTTTTAAATTATTTTTTTGAGATCACGAGGAATTATTATGATTTTTTTAAAAGGAATAAAATTGAAAAAATTATAAAAAATTGAAAAAAAAATGGGAGAAATGCTGTAAATTCATTAAAAATCGTTGTAAATTGTTATACAAAGTTTTGAATCAAATGCAACACAAAATCTATGATATTTAGGGTATACTCTCGATTTTGTCCTACTACAATACAATTTTATTTTTTTTTGGACCACCAGAATACAAATTGAAAGTAGGGATTATTGTCATCCAATTTGAAAAAGTAGGGATTATTAGAATCCAATTTCCTTTTTTTAAACTCTCCACTAAGTTTTCAATTTGGGTATGTGTTAATAAAATTATGGGGTTTACGTGGCTATTGAAAATTCGGTTCGCGTCATTTTGGATCTGCCTGAATCAGATGTTATATAGAAAGTTGATGTCTGATATTCAATTTTTTGGATTTTTCTGGGTCACAAAATTTGGACAAGCTTAAATTCGGGTAAATATTAGGTTCAGTCACTAGGAAAGTAAAAGATATTGTGCCCGAATTTTAGGTCAAATTGGTCTAAGTCAAAATTCAGATCGGAAAATTTATGACTATACCCAATTTTTCCGGTTCGAACTAAACTGGATTTTCGGATAAGACAATTTTTTGACAGCCCTAATGAGATTTATGGTTCAATGTTTATTATAGCCAATTTGATATCTGTTTACCGATATTATTTTTAAAATGAAAAGGGTAAATCTAAGGTGACTTGTGTGAAACTCCAACATGGCATAACATAATTATGACAACCAAGTTGTGGTGATCAATTTATATGTTGAATTATGAAAATCAAGTACCATCATATCATCTTTCCCTTCCCCATGGAAACAAGACTCATAATTCCCACACTCTCAACCCTCTCTTCTGTAAAAAAAGCTACACAGTACACATAATTTCAACTCAAAAGGAACACTCTTTGAAATAAAAAAGAAATGTCAAATGTCCATGAAAATATCAGATTGACCAAAACTTTCATAAATTTTGTATTCTAGGCTTGAAGGGAGAGTTTAAAATTCAACACTTTCATGTACAGTGATAAAATATTACTACTTCTGAAGCAAAATTAAGTCAATGACACTCTAATTATCAAACTCTTAAAATAGTAGTACTTGAGAAAGAGAAACTGAAGCAAATTTTCCTCTGGTATCTGTTTTGGGCCTTTTTGGTCATGGTGTCATGCATTAAGGTGTTTTGCTTAGAGTATTTCTTCTCGTTGAGGATTAAGTTAGGTAGAGTAATGTTGGTAAGGAAAGGAAAGGTAAGGAAAATAAAATAAAATGACATAAATTTGAGTGTTTTTAAAAAATTTGAGTAAGGTAAGATAAGGTAATTAAGGAAATGATAGAATAAACCTAACTTACTATTTTAAAGAATGGTTTTTGGCCACAAATAATACATACTAAGGGGCTTGTGACTGAGAATAATTTAAAGTGACTTTTCGGCCACTAGCAGTCTGTACATTTTCACTATTTTCTCATAGCAGTTCACAGTCAATTTCCGGCACCGGAAAGCTGACGTGATGACTGGAAAGTATGTTTATTTATACTGCAAAAAGGAAATTTCCGGTGGCCACGTGAGCTTTTCGGTGCCGGAAATTGATTCTGGATTGCTATGAGAAAATAGTGAAAAAGTACAAACTGCCAGTGGCCAAAAAGTCACTCTGGATTATTCTCAGTCACAAGCCCTTCGGTACGGATTATTTGTGGCCAAAAACCCTTTAAAGAATAGGGCCTAAGTTTTTCGTGTTTATACCCACGAAGCCTCTTATGAGGAGTTTTATTATGGTGATTACCATTAACACTGGCACAACCCAATTCTGCTCTTCTGAAATGAGTATAGATTGCAAGGCCCAAACAAACATTCTGCTTTTGTACATGGTACTCTAAGATTGCTTAAGACTTGACAAAATTTTGAACGACCCGGGAAAAAACTAAGAATGGTTGCCAAAAGAAAAAAAAATCGTCTAGGTCAATTGGCCATGTCTCGTTCGAAACCATACGTACGAGTCTGAGTAAACAAACCTAAGTCCGGGTCCAGGTAACCAGAATAGGGTTCGGGTTGTTTGGTTTTGGTTTGCTCAACTCAGACTAGCTAAATCTTAATTCAACTTGCAATTATATGAATAATATGATCTTGTCCTTTGCCTAAGTGAGTTGCTTGGTTAATTTAGTAGTCTATTCTTTCATGTTGAAATTCATCTATTAGTAAAAATGTCTCACATCGGAAAAGCAACAGGAAAGGACATGATATATATATGTTAAGTGAGCTACTCCTCTTAACACCAATTGATTTTAACACGGAACTTCACTTAATTTATGTACCATCAGCATTAGTTGAAGTGGGCTTCCCGCCTTTAACCTCCCCAGCATCCCAAATTCTTTGCATGCTCTACACACACACACCTTCTCCACCAACTCACACTCTCTACTATGTTGCCTACTACCTCTCCAAGTATCAAACTCATGCCAATAATTTTGCATGGATCATAAACCTTGCATTTCTTTCTCACCAAACATTTAGATTTAGCCCTAAATCTTAGTCCCCAAACCCTATTTAACACTCCACCATCACTTCTACTTCACCATCTCATTCACCAAACCTACAATATTTCCCAAAAATGGAGGCCACAATCCAAGTAACTGACCAAGACATACTCAAAGATGACCCAATAACCCTAGTTTCCCCCCAAAACCCAGTCCCACATGAAACCATATTCTTGTCAAACATTGACCAAGCCGTCTCTTTCCCTGTCGAAACCCTCTACTTCTTCCAAGGGAGACAATCTTTGTCGACGACAGAGACATCGGACAAAGTGAAGACAGCCCTAATTGAGATCCTTGTCCCTTACTATTTTCTCGCCGGCAGGCTTAGGTTTAACTGCGAAACCAAAAGGTTGGAGCTTGTTTGTAACAATGCTGGGATGTTTTTTGTCAGTGCAGAATCGAGGTTGACGATAGAGGAGCTTGGAGATCTTTGTCTTCCCAATCCAACGTTTGGGCACCTCATTCTAAGACATGCCATGTATAAGAGCTTGGCTGAAACTCCACTATTTACTATCCAGGTAAACTAACGTCTGCTTAACTAATTATGACCACTTCTCTAATCTATGTTCCATCCATTTCATATTATTTGTCATTTAGTTGTATTTTGTAGTCTATAGGAGTATTATACTTGTAGGATATTATTTTTGGTTAATTACGAGTTTCACAGTGGATCATTGTACATGTTAACTAATAATGACAATGTTAAAATTAACCACGGATTCTAAGACGACGACACGTAATATGGAAATTGCATGTTAACCATCTTAAATTGTATATAATTAATTAATAGTTTTAAAATAACTTTTTTTTATTAATATGCATATTTATCAATTATAAGTACATAATATTTATTGGTTATATTGATAAATATCAATGATATCCGAATCATATCAACTGTATTGAAAAAATAAATATTTTACTTATAATTTTATGCTTTACATTTTTTTTACAAATAATTCTATATTAATAAATTGAAATGATAACTATTTTGAAGCAAGATATATAGTACCTCTTAACCAATCTTGAGTTATCCTTAAATTACACTAAAATTTATATTAATCCGAACTTATTTAAATTGTTGGAAATGTATATATGTTTCAATAGTTTGATTATTGAGAGTATTATTAATATTTAATGATTAAATAAAATGAAAAAAAATAAAATAAAATCTAGAATGTAGCCCTTAAAGTTTAACAAAATTACTAAAATGCAATTGAAATAGTAAATGTGCATTCATGATTTTTAATATTTAAGGATTTACTCTGTGGATGAATATGGAGATGGTTTTACAATCTGCAGGTTACGAGGTTCAAATGCGGAGGATTCTCCCTAGGAGTACTAACAAACCATGGCATCCTAGACGGCAAATCCGCCACCGAAATGCTCCAAAACTTAGCCTCCGTCTGTCGCAACGAAGGCCTGAAAACTCCAGTCCTCCACAACGACCGAACCTCCCTCCGAGCCAGAACCCCACCCACCATAAAATTCCCCCACAAAGAGTACATCATGCTCCCCAAAATCTCCTCCTTACCAACTTGCTTCACCACCTCCTACGAAGCTGCACCATCCAAACTCATATGGCAAAACCACTACGATCATCGCCTCTTCCCCTTCGACTCCCAAACCCTAACCCTCCTCAAGAAAACCGCCCACGTCAAATGCTCCACCTTCGACGCCCTCGTGGCCCACATTTGGCGGGTCCGAACACGGGCCATGTTTGACAACCCGGATGACATCTCGACCGTGTTGTTCGCCGTGGACATACGGTCCATCGTTTCGCCACCTTTGCCAAGAGGGTTTGTAGGGAACGCAGTGATAACAGCGTACGCGAGCTCGCGGGTGGGGGATCTGGTGGACAGACCGTTGAGTTACGCTGTCGGGTTGGTGAAGGAGGGGAAGGAGAGGACGACGGAGGAGTACGTGAGGTCGGTGATTGATTGGCTAGAGGTGTATAACGGGGTCCCGGCCACGAGTAACGGGAACTTTTACGTGTCGGCGTGGTGGAAGCTTCCGTTTGGGGAGTTGGATTTCGGGTTCGGGAAGGCCGTACATGGCGGGCCCGTGGTGAGCGGGAACGATGAGTTTGTGTTGTTGTTGTCGCAGGGAAGGAAGAAGAATGGGAATGAAATGGGAGGGGTTAATGTGTGGTTGAGCCTTGAGCCTAAGAAGATGGCTAAGTTTATGAACTATGTGTTTGAAATTTGATTTGGGGTTGGTTTGGAGAAGAGGGTTTCATAATGTTGTGAAATGTGGTGGGTTTATGTTGGATACATCTATGAATATAATAAAGTTGTTTGTGGGGGATTAGAATTGTGATAATTTGTTCATGTGTTGGGCAACAATTGTATAAGAGGTTTTTTTTTTTTTTTTTTATAAGTTGCGGCACACGGCCCTATTATTTAAGTGCCAAGAGGTTAATTTACTAGGTTTTAGTTTTGATGTTAATGTTATGTAACTTGATGATATGTTATATGAATTGGGATATAAACTTATGTTGGTTATGTGATTTTATTGAAGGTACCAATGTTTTTTTAAATGTAAATTGATCAACTAGGTTATGTACTTGTGAATTTTAGGATTAACATAAATATGATTACAAGCCAACTGGTATACCTTTTATAAGACTACTACATCATCCTTTGTATCTGGCTTTACGACGCGATTTTAGAACATTGGTTTTAATTTTGATTTATATACTTTTAATAAAACGAAAATCAAAATTAATTAAAAAATTGATCGTTTAGTTGGTTTAACCAATTCTAAAGATTTTTTTCCCTTCAATTTGTTCAGTTTACTACTCTTCAGTTAAGTGTGTTCGGTTGGGAGTAGTTGCAGGATGGATGACCTCCTGAAAAGTTTTCGTTAGGGATGGTAACGGGGCGGATCGGGGATAGGGGAGTATACCCCCGTCCCCATCCCCGCTCCCAAAACTCATCCCTATCCCCCTCCCCGTCCCCGCTTTGGGGAATGATTCTTGCCCCATCTCCATCCCCGCGAATTCCCCATCCCCAACGGAGATTTTTTAAAACTATCCTAAATTTAATTAAATTTTAATCGGATCAGGTTTTTAATCGAACCCGGTTTTTAATCGAACCCGGTTTTTAACATGTTCAAAATACAATGTATTTAACTTGCTCTAGTAATAATACAATACATCAAAATCAAACAATAATACATCAACAAGTGAGAATAAATTGGAAAATTACTACTTTGTCTTTCCCTTTAATATATATATATTTTTTTTGTAAAATCCCATTAATATATATATTAAATTTGAATAAAGGTTATTTGGTAATTTTAACATTTTCGGGGATGAGGATTCGGGGATGGGGACGGGGAATTCACCTCGGCGGGGAAAATAGGGACGGGGATGGGGAAAATTTTTTCTCCATTCCGGCCCCGTCCCCGAGCGGATTTTGGAAAATCGTCCCCGTCCCCGTCCCCATCCCCAATGGGGGCGGGGATTTTTCCCCAGAGCCGGGCGGGGCTCCGACGGGTTCGGGATTCCCCGCCCCATTGCCATCCCTAGTTTTCGTAGGCAGTGTGTGAGTGAGGACGTAGCACGCTGGAAGGACTCATGGTGATTTGTGGGGTCAATCAGCGATTTTTGAAGTAGTTATTAGTAACGTCCACGACTTAGATCGTTACATTAGGGGTTAAGACAAAAAGAATTTGTGACTTTATGTTTTGGACCTTATATTTGCCAAAGGTTGAATTTACCGTTGATATATAAAGCGATAGAGTTCTTTTATCACAGATTTTCTCCATTTATAAGACTTAAAGTTAAGAACCAATGTCGGGGAACCCTGTGCTAAACTACTTGAACTAACATATATTGGTAGCATTTTAATTCGATAATATAGAAGAATGGTCAAATGCAAGTATTTCAAACAAGATTGAATGAAGATATTCTAGTGTGAGTAGATTATCCTTCATTCCAATGGAAAGGATCATAATGGAAACTTTAGACACTATTATTATGGATGTTAGGGTGATCACTACATGGTATAACCAAGGTCAAGCACCATCATCTTTCCCTTCCTCATTGAAACAAGACTCATCTCCAACTGGTAAAAAGAGAAACATAGAACAAACCATTTAAAACCAGATCCCTGCCGAGCTTTCGTTGTGTTGCATATTGGATATTTGGGCTGCATACACCACCAATTACTACCGCGAGCCCTCCACCAGCTGACAAATATGAAGGGATTATAATTCAGAAACCCTTGTTATTGGCTGAGAATCGTAGATTCCTAAAGGCAAAAGTCTAGTTCAAACCGTGAATTTCCATTTTCGTGTGAGTACCAAACTTGTACATTTTGCAGTGTGGTTTCAAGACAAGTAGTAACAATTTCATCCTTCAGATTGGAATGTTACATGCATACATCAAAGTCTAAGTCTACATACAGAACATCAATTTACTAGCAATTTGCAAAGGATTACTACTAGTCCTAGATATCTTTTTCATGTAGTAAAAATTGCCCGAATCCAGCAAACTGAATTGTATTGTGATGCCAACAGCTTGAGAAACGGTCAACTCTTTGGCCTCATTGTTCGTTGAAGAAGTTTGCAAAGACCACCATTAAGTTTCAATCAGTAAGCTCAGCTTTAATGGCAGTTCACCTGTTAGAGGCAACACAGTTTTCAACGAACTAAAAAGATTGGAGACTATATACTAGATAGATATCCCAATGCATTCAAGGAATTCTTTAATATTTGTAGCTATTGAGATTTGAACTTTATTGGCTTTAATTAGTGGATATGCAACTTTGATTTATGTATCCCCGAACGAACTATCACTTATTTGAATTTTAGGAGAAATCCAGCATTTATAACCAAAGATTCCGAGAAAACTTTTACCTAGACACAAGCTGAAGTTGGTTGTCTAAACTTGACTATCATTGGATGAAGCAATTCTTTGGCTTAGTAAGCTGTGAACAGATCTGACTTCCGCTATTGTAGAATCTCCTTTTTTGATAACTTTCTCAAGTTCCTCAACCTTCTCTGAGAGCCCCATCACATTTGAGCTAGTGGATTCTACCAACTTCTTTGCAGTATCCAGGGCAGTACACAACTGCCAAAAAATAACAAAATAAGGGGGCAAAACCCAAAGCGACGCAAGACAAAAAGACTTACCTGATCCCGGTTTAGAAAAGGATGGGAAAATTAAGGGCAGGATAGCTCTGTTACATGGTGAAGCAATCGAAACGTAATATAGTGAAAAGAATTAACCAATCAACTTCTATGTGAATTTCCACCCTCAAAGTCGAAATAAAAAGTTCAAAGCTTAGTGGCAACTATCTCTTTGTAGTATAGAGAATATGCAGGAAGTAAGAAGGTGACCCAAAGTAGACCAAGATAGAAAGCTATGTATAAAGCATGCTATCATCCAACTATGTAATGAATTTCTTATGCTCCGTTTGGTTAAATAGAAAGGGATGATGGGGGCAGGAGAAAATTGTACTTTTTATACTAGATTAGTGAGAAGAGAGACGAAGTTTCTTTCCGTCTTGTTTTCTAAGAACCAAACGGAGCCTAAGAGATATAAAGCATGCAGTCATGCAACTATGTAACGAATTTCTTCGAGAAAGTAGAAATATCAAACGAGTATACCAGACATTAACGTGAAGAGTTATAAACGTAATTTTCAGCTCAATACTTTACCTTCAAAGTCAGAGAAGTCCACGAATGATCTGTCCCTGCAAGTGCCTTCTTCAGTTGACCATAATTTTCCTAAATGATGATGAATAAAAATGAGATCAAGACCAGATATATAAAACCCCAAAGCCAAAATAGAAACTACATAAAGCCCTACAACATGACATAGATCATGTATGTCACAGAAAGAGGTTTTAACGTCCTCCCCTGGACCATGTGATGCTCACAAACATCAATATCATTAGCCTCTTCAGCTAACTGCACAACATAGAGTAACTCTCATGAGTCGCACGCACTTCAACTTCTTCAAGATCTCAGATATATTTCCGTGTTGTTTTTGTTCAGAGATAAAAGGGATTGTGTCTCCTAAAGGGTTAAGATCTACAATAAAATTGTTAAACCGGAGATGGTGATTTTATATGAAGCCTGTAGCTTGGATAGAATGCAATCCATTCCTGCAGTTACAAATCCAATCAGCTATATAAAATACATGAAACTTTAAGGCTCTATCTGATTCACGGAATATAAAATGGAAAGGGAAAAAAAAAAAATTTCTCCTCGCTAATTTAGATTAAAAGGTCCCTTCTTTGATCTCCCATGCCATCTTGAGGACTGTTTGGCATGAGAGAAATAGGAGAGGTTCTGGGGTATGGAGCTTCCGGTACAACATTTCAAGGATAATTTCCTGAACTTGTTTTACATTCGGGATTGAAGGGAACATTTGTGTTTCTTCTATTCAACTTTTGAGGTTAGTACAGTTTTGGGAGGTGTTTAGCCTTTTGTATGCCACAAATTTTGTATCATTTTCCCTCTCTTTGATATCAATATGTTCCTTATACTTTTCCTTGTCAAAAGAAAAAAAACAATCCCTCCTTCGTCAACCATCCCTCACATTAGTTTCCCCTCTCCAGTGCTCCTCTTTTATAGCTTATCACATTTTCCTCCCACTTTCCTCTAGATTTTGGAGCGAAAATTGTATTGGCAAAATCAATCAAATTTTCCATAATGTTTTCTGTCTTACTCCGACTGTCTTCCAATTTTGTTGAGGCCAAATGACAGAAAGTCATTTTTTTTGGCTTCCCATATCATTTTCCAAGAATCAAATGGAGCCTAAATTGTGACTACATTTCCATTGCTCCAAATGCGACAGTGAGGCACCTCAAATTAGACAACAAATTACAAAAATGTGAACTAGCCCATTCCAAACTCCTATGTGGCTACTCACAAAACAAAATTTGATCCATACACGACTGAAGACACAAACTTGGCGCAACACAACACATAACATTATGTCTAGTGTTTGACAAGACATACAAAATGCAACTATTCATTTTTCAACTTGACCATCCATGATTACGCAAATAGAAATGCTGTTTTGCATTAGAAATCACGCACATCACTACATCAGAGCTCCAATTAAGATCTTAGAATTGAGATGCAACACAAAAAAAAGCAACTTCATGTTGGTCCATAGGGTTTCATTGAAAATTACATAATACTCCACCAATACAATGCATTATGCAACCACAAATTGCAATATCACTCTTCCCCAAATTCAAAACTCCTATTTTCCATCTTACGGTTCACCCGAGCCCTAAAGTTCAAGTTTATAGAGCCTTCTAGCCTTGGTTGTCCTTTTCTATTGAAATTTCCAGTGAAACTGAAGATTTATCTTAGTTGAACCCTAAATTTGATGACTGCATTACAAAGGAATGCAATGCATCATACCAGATTAATTGAATATAAAGGGTTAGAACGAATTCGTCTGCAAACAAAAAGCCCAGCATAAATTAGAATGGAAGAAAATCATAATTCAACATCCAAAAAATGACCAAATTCCAGCTCGCGGAAGTTGCAATCAGCAAACTAAACTCACTCATCAATTTCATCATTTTCGAAATGAATCAACTTAGTTCAACAATAGAAATCAGGAATCAACAACTAGAATTTGATGGGGAAATTACAGAAAAAGAAGTAGGATCATCGGCGTTCAATCGAAAACCAAAATCATACAAGAGCAATCGAGCAACATAAAATCGAGGAAGTAACCGAGGAGCTGATTTACCTGGAAGAGTTTATTGAGATCGGAGGGCTGAAAATGGAGGTCGGGCTGAGATGATGAAGGATGAGGTTCAGGCGAAGACTTGAGAGTTTGATCATGGAGGTTGTCAGCAGTATCAGGTTCTCCGACATCGCTAAGAAGATCTCCGATGCACAACAATGGCCCCCCTACACCTCTCATATCTCTCTCTCTCTCTCTCTCGCTCTCTCTCTCTCTCTCAGTTGTTGGTTTGTGAGGGCTTGCCTTCTTCAATGGCTTCCGCAGTGAATTTGAGAGACCGAACCGTCCGAACAAGCCACGGCCCACGAGGATTTAGCGGGGTCTGAACCCGCGGTTCAACCAACCCGGTTTGCTTGCCACTTTTTTTTTTTTGAGGGAAAACAGAGCAACACATTATATTGATAGTTTGTCCATGAGTACAAAGGATCCAATCTAACTTGGACGTACTCCCATCCACCCTCCCCGATAGTCATAACTTTCGCAAGGTGATGGGCAACAATGTTCTCATCCCTTTTTGTATGAACCCAACTATAACTATTAAACTGCTCAACAACAAAATCAAGTCTCCTATAACTAAATCAAGTTCACTACATAGCAAAAGTTGTTTATTCATGCGTTGTACCAGAGATGAGCAATCTGTCTAAAAGATCACATTGTCATTGTTAAATCTTCTTGCTAGTTGTATAGCGAAAATCTCAGCTTTCGCTTCGGCCATTCCTGGAGACCAAGATGCTTTGATTCTTCGTACTGCAGCCAGCAACATCTCACCTTGATTTGTCGCCACGCCCAATTGAACCCAGCCATCCTCACTCAGCGAAGCATTGAAATTGAATTTAGTTTGGCGCTGTTGTGGGGGCTTCCACACTGTTGACAACAACTGTTGGACAGGGACCTTCATTCCGTTGCTTATGCTCGAGAGTTGCAATATTTCCTTGGTTGTTTCATGTGGTTTCTTCATTAGGACTTGGGCTAGGAACCTCCATCTTCACCAGCCTCCGTGCACCTGAGAAACATGTCCTCTGTCAACACAAGTCTTCGATAAAGCTCAGCTTTTGTAAGTAGAATATCGGAACACTAACGCCACCAAAAGATCTTGGCCTTGGGGATGATTTTCGCGTCCCATGTCTTTGAACAAAAAGGTTCAAGTCACTCAGATTGATGTTAGCTCCGATGAGGTACGTCGACTAGACACTAAAAATCCCGTTATCATTGAAGCGCCAAGCTAGTTGATCAAGGGGCCTCTTGACGCTTAACGGGATTGATAAGATCAGATTAGCATCTCTAATGTTGAAGGTCTGCTTTATTAATTATTTAATTCCGTGTTCTACGCAACATTATCTGGGAGAATAAGGTCACTAACCCACTTGGGTCCTGCACTTTCAGGTTTCTCCGTCTGCATTTTCTTTCCATGCTCATCAAACACCCATTCATCCTCCCATATATCAATGTTCCTTCCACCTTCCATCATCCAGTATAAAACCTCTTTTAGTAAAGCCTTTGTCGTCCATCTTCCATCATCCATTATAACCCCTCTTTCAGTAAAGCCTTTGCCGCCCAAATTCCTCCCGCTTGCCACTTTTCATAAAATAATACTTTGAATTTTTTTCATTTTATTTGTAATTTATCAATTAGCAGGTTTAACCTAAACTTTTCATAGACGCAAAAATTTGGGTCCGACTAAATACAGGTCAGTCAAATTATGTCAATGTCAAAACTCGAACGATTAATTTATGTCTAGACCTGATTGAAAAAAATTTGACCCGTATTCAATCCGCTGAGATCATTGATGATTGAAATACAGTTTAATGAAACCATTGAAATTTTCAAGGCCAATTCCTCGTTTGGACTCGTTGAGATCATTGATGATAGGTGTCTCAACTTTACATATTACTCCCTCCGTTTCATATTAATTGACACTTTGACTAAATTTTAACCGTTAATTACTCACAAATAATAATGAGTTATAATATGAAATTATCATCATTAGAAATATACTTTAATACAAATTACAATGGATGTAATTTCATATTGTAACTCATTATAATCTGTGAGTAATTAACGGCCAAAATTTAGTCAAAGTGTCAATTGATATGGAACGGAGGGAGTAACTATTAAGTAATGGAAGAACTACCTCCAACCGGTATTTTATTGGAAGGCAAAACACAGTTGTCCTGCATTTGCTCCAAAATTGAAATACATTTGACCCGTATTCAACACTCGTCCGAATTATCATATCATATCTACCATTGCTGAATAATTTAAAAGACCCCTTCTTTTTTTTTGTATAGTGGGATAACCACTTTATCTCAACCACCCCATTTTATTCTGCATATCTTCGCTTTACCTTACTTCATTCAACTTTATCCACTTTATCCCACCAACCTACCACATGAAAGAAAATGGCAAATCCAGCACAATACATACACAAAATTACAACCAGAGAGAGCAACATCTAAACCAAAACAACAATATTCGAACTTCATGTAATAATTCTCCATTCAACAGTCCACTGTATAAAAGCGCAAACCAAAGATAAGCTCTCCATTAAACATAATAACTACAAAGCTCCAAAGCAACCAACTCTCAGAAGAAGAAGAAGAGCAGTACAAGACAGACACCAACGATCCCACATTAACTGGAGCAGTCAGTTTCCTAAAAAATACTACAGCTCCTTTTTTTTGCACATCTTATCTTATTATCATTTTTCAAGAAACTAGAAACTTCAAATACTGCCCAAAATTTTAAAAGACATTTGAGCAGCACCCATTCAAAAACCAAGATAAAAGAAACAAAGAAAGTTAAAAAAAAAAAAGAAGAAATCTGTGAGGCAAATAGAAGAGGGTAAAAAAACTAGACTATATGCCACCACAGCCTCAGCTCAGGAGAAATCGCCCGTAGAGTTAAAAATTCAAGGCTTTTTGCCCCCTGCACGATCTCGACAACAGCCATAGCATTTACCCTTCTTCCTCATTCACATCTCACAATTCGATATTCAGGCTCCCAAACACAAACCAACTTGAATTCATCCAACACTTTATGTAGGTTTTTTCATCTTTTTTTTCAATTTCCTTTTTTGTTTGTTTTAGACTATACAACGACTTCGATTATCTACAAGCCGAGCCCCGGTGTTGGTCTGAGACACAGACAACTCACTTGAAATAAGAGGTCACGTAGAGTCGGGCAGCTATGTCGAGCGGCCCATTGTCCCCACCGACCGCGTGGAGAGCGACCGGGATGGTGGACAACACCCGAATGGTGAGAGGGAAAACAGTAGGAGCAATATCGACCTCATCCAGCTGTTGCTTTGATAAGCTAGAATCCCCGTTTTGAATACCGTTATCACCCTGGTGTAGTCCTCGTAAGTTGCAAGGGCTATCGACAAAGGCGACTTCCTCCAACGGCTTGAATTTACCAGGGTAGTTGTTGTTGCCTCTCCGTTGAGAGCGCTTAGTGGGTATATAGCTGAGCACAAGTGTGGATGTAGCCTCGAGCCATTCCACCATCAGTCCCTCAACATCATCGTAGTATATGCGTCTCTCCATCTATATCAAACAAGGATTCATTATAAAGGGGGAAAGAGTGAAGAAAACAGTAAGTCTTATGCAAGACTACTATCATATATTTATTATGACACATCCAACTTAATAGTGACTTGTAAATAAACGAGTGACAAATAATTTATTTGGGATGACTCTAATAAAAGTAATCCACTGATAAAATATTAGCCACATTCGTATTACATACAAAGTCACAAAAAGTCGCCATGAAACTATGAAAGTTACTATCTGACCGTAATTTTACTTGAGACAGTATCATCCTAGAATTTGTGAAAAGAAAAGGTATCTTATTGATGAAAAGGAGTTTGGAGAAGAAACATACCGCTAGCTTCTGGACATATATGGACATAAACCTCGGACCTATACCCAAAACCCTTGCTTCCGAAAACAAAATCTGCAAATCACAAATGACAAACCAAACCATATCAGTAATGACATCGATAAATTAATACTCTCTGTTAAACAATTATGGTCAAGTTCCACTTCAGGATGTTCCACATTAGTTATCTGATTTTGTCAATCAACTGAGCATTTATTAAACAGGCCGTGTTATCGCCTTAAAAAGAATCACATACCTGCTTATTCTTCAGCAAGACCCACATATAAAGTTTATCAACAGCATCCTTGACGTTCCTACTGGCCAATTTTTTCTGATTGCAATAAAAAGCCACATCTGACAGCACCTCTGTGCCCGGTAACCTGTGCTTCGAAGCAGCAGATGCCAGTGCTTGCTGCCCTTCGACAGATTCTGCAGCAGACTTGTCAAACAGCAACCCAGAGAAGAGTCTTTCATTCCCTCCCTTGATGTTGTTGCTGCCTTCGTTTTGATGTTTCAAATACGTCTGCTCGGCCTCTAAAGCAGCAGTTAGTGTCCGATGTACCACTATATCAGGATAACGTCGTAATGGCGAAGTGAAATGAGTGTAAAGAGGAACTGCCAGTGCATAATGGCCCCAATCATCCTCTCCAACAGTTGCATCTCCAGTGCAGAAATACTTGGCCAATTGCATCGGCTTAGTAGCGTAATTGATCAGTATGTCGTATAAAACCGAATCATCCTTGAGCTTCTCCCTAATCATCTCCAGTGATCGATGGAAATTACCGGATGAAGTGGTGTCCAGTTCCAACCCATGTTTGCTGCAAAATGACTCGAGTTCCTTCAGCTTTCGCATGTTGGGTTCTGGGTGTCGCCGTAATAAAGCACTCTCTGGATAAGCACGTGATATGATCTCTGCAGCTGTCCTATTTGCCAAAAGCATGAACTCTTCCACGAGGAAATTAGATTCTTTTCTTTCACACAGAATGCTGTCATATGGCACTCCAAACTCGTCCAATAAGAAGACGACCTTGGCATTTTCGAGCCTTAGAGCCCCGTCGTTAAATCTTTTCTCCTTCAAACTTTTGGAAATGTCATGAAGACTTCTCACAGACTGAAAAATATCATGCCAATCAAATTGACCATACAGCTGAGGAAAGTTGTTTTCATCAGTGTTTAAACGGTCCGCATCAACCCTGCCCTCTATTATGTCCTGTGCATGCTCGTATGACAGCTTGCAACAAGATCTAATCACTGTGCGGCCCACCCATCGGTCAAGTACATCCCCAGAAACAGTCAAGTCCCAAAATATAGAGAAAGCAAGCCGTTCTACCCCTGGATTCAGTGAACCCAAATGCTCTGAAAGCAAGGGTGGCAACATTGGCAACTTACGCTGCAACATGTAAACACTTGTTGACTGAAGTCTACCCTCGGCATCCAAAGCTGTATCTGGTTGAACAAAGTATGAAACATCAGCTATGTGGACTCCAACCCTGTAGACTCCGGTAGACAGCTTCTCAACTGAGAGGGCATCATCAAGATCAGTGGCAGTGGAAGGGTCAATAGTAAACACACAACAATCTCTAATGTCTTTTCTACACTCTAGCTCTCTTTGTGGCACCTGCCATGACTCATCTGGCAAGCACGAAATTGACTCTGGAGAAAACTCGGAGGAACAAATTGCATTTTCAAACAGAATTGAAGCAATCCGTGGCTCCACTTCTCCACCATGCCCGAAGACACGCGAGATACAGGCCAGTGGAAGAGTACTTTCCTCCGGCCAACAATCAATCCGGGCTGCAACAAGCACATTCTCTATTGTTGGGTCCCCTACTTCTAATCTCTTCTTGATATCTTCAGGTAAAGATTTCACAGGGACGATCATCTTGGGAAATTTCGGGTCAGTTGGTACTAAATGAATGTAATCAGAATAGGAAAGAGGTGGCTGCGCATTCATGTTTCTCCTGTTGTTTTCCTTTCTGAAACCCTCCCCACTAAAAAGCCACCACTTAATATTAAGGAAGCCTACAATGGAATTTCTACGGGCAGAGGGTTCAATAATAGCAACAACCCTACCAGTTGGTCTCTTAGATGGGAAGGATGCAACGGCCTGAGATAATTTCTCAACTGAATCTATGATTATATTCTCTGTGCGGGAGACATTTCCATTCAAAGGATCTACGCCAGACTGAT
Source organism: Portulaca oleracea (assembly GCA_029582165.1). Classification (NCBI taxonomy): domain Eukaryota; kingdom Viridiplantae; phylum Streptophyta; class Magnoliopsida; order Caryophyllales; family Portulacaceae; genus Portulaca; species Portulaca oleracea. Next base: position 5,066,632 of record CM055873.1, on the reverse strand, counting down.
GATGGCCATTAATGTGGAGGTGGTTCATTTTCCCAGTAACTTCTGGATGAAGAGTTCCATTAGAAAGAGCGGTACCCACATCATAAAAACCGTTTTCATGCACAGCTGAGTTATCTGTAACTGGCAGCTGCCCACATTCTGCATCCACCTTACCCTTCCCCTTGGAGCTGTCATTAGGGCTCCCAACGCCATCAGAAGGACCACTATCATCAGTAGGGGATGAAACGTTGACGGTACCTGCTGAACCCTTCATCCGATTCCATAGTGAAGGAGGATCAACCTTAACTGCAACTACATCTCCCTCCACCTGAAAAGTCATATCCGTCGAAACAAAAGCTATAAGAAACAGGATGACAGCTATACAGGACATGACACACAGTCCATGTCCACCGCACATCTAAGAAAATGTGTACACATATTGCTTAAGTGTACACCACAATACAAAGATCCACCAAAAAGTCTGCACAAAAACATATCCTTCCATATTCGAACCAATCATCTGTGGGAGAATATCCAAAGTCAGAGCATCTAAGTTGTTTTGGACATAACATCGAGCGGGAGAAGAAAATAGAAGGCAACAATCTCCAAGTTATCGGATCTAAGATTTCTAAATTCACATCTATTCAGCATGTATCAAAAAGCTTAGTCAGTAAACACCTACTGAGAAAAATACTACACAAAATTATTAACTATCAATAAATAAATACCCACAAATCTAGAGAACAGCTAAAGATCCGGTAATGAAGAACTTACAGCTCTATTTTGCAAAGGGATTCCGCTAATAAGCACGTCAGTTGAAACACCTTCAACTGGGCAGTAAGCCTAACAAAATAGAGAGCACCAGATTCAGTAACCATCCCTAAGACATACCAAATCCAGATATACAAAGTATATTATCAATGTCCTGCTAACCTCAAGCCTGTTATGCGCATTCACGCGAAGTGTTGCTTGGAAGATCTCACCTCTCTGAAAAAGGAAAAACGCAATCAGGAGCTGCACTAGCAAAAAAATACACAATAAATGTGAGATGACCCCATTTTTTGTTTAAAAAAGCTCTAGACTAACCTCCAATGCTTCCTTCACGACATCCAATGGCCAGTGAGGATCAAAACGTTTTTGCTTGCCATACACTTCCAAATATGGAGGGATTATATCCCCATCATCTAAACCACTCGATTCACCAAACATACCCGGGGTTGGACATGACTTTGAATAAACTTGCGTGCCATAATCAAATTTGGCTCCCTGGTCATTTATATGCATAGTAGGGAGGGAATTGAATGCAACATTGGTTGTTTTGGGTGGCCCCTGCTGCTTTGATGAAGATCCATTTCTTGTTGCACTACCATTTTGAAAGCTCTGAGGTTCTTGCTGGTTTTGCCCAGGTACTTCCATAGATGATGTTCCTAGATGATATGATAACCATGACACAATGAATATTGGATATCACTGAAACTGAACATTTACTTCTGAAAATCAATGGAATCACGTGCAAATTAAAATATCCTGCGGCTACCACCATAAAGGATTTGAGAAAACAGAGGAAATGTAAAGCGGATCAGGACTCAGAAATTCAAGCTTCAACCATAGCCACCCCATCAACAGGTACTTTGGTAGAGTTGCACGATTGCGATATGCACTTCAGTTCTCAACATCTTTCATCCGGACGACACGGTTTACGTTAAATAAAAAAAAGGAATTAAAAAGCAAGCGACCCACAAAAGATAAAAGGAAAGGATGTCAATGAAGTCTCATAGTTGTTTCTTCACTTAAAAGAGCAGTTTGCTTCATAGGTAGCTGAAGGGACATTATCAATCACATTTCATAACACCAGACTGAAGGACAAAATGCATTTCTATTCTTTTTGTGGGTAAACAACTTGCAATCTAAGCACTCCAAATCCATGCGCAGCAGGAAATTCCTTTTGAAAATTCAATTACACAACACAGCACACATCCACTGATACCTTTACCTACATATTATCGCAACTACATGGTATAATTTATCTTCATTTCTTATTGTCATAATTTAGGTTCAGTAAGAACTAAAAAGGTGGAGTTGTTGACGAATCAAAAGCCGAGCAATGATTCAGGAGTAATCAACAAGCAAACTAGATAAAACAAAAAGAAAAATCCAAACAAACAGGAACTAAAACTGTAAAAATTCTCCCCTCCGTGCCCATTAGCTCATTTCCTAAGCACCTAGTCATTGGTTTAGCAATCAAAGTTACACACTCTTGGATACAATCCTCGTATTCATCAAACCGAAATAGAAACTGTGAATGATCAAACACAGCATCAATCAATCGATTCAATCATCCTCATATTTCACCCTATAAGGTATATAACACTTGGCCTGACTACCCTACTCCCACTTCACATCTAACAACAAAGTTTCGTCGTATTCATCAAACTGAAATAGAATTTGTGATCAAACACAGCATCAGTCAATACAATCAACCTCATATTTCACCCTATAAGCCTATAAGGTATATAACACTTGGCCTGATTACCATACTCCCATTTCACATCTAACAACAATGTTTCCCACTTTTCACCAGTTAGCAACCGATAAAACCCAAAACTCAACAACCCAATGCCAGAAAGTTTCGATTTCACAGTCCAGAAAAAACTACACACTCAACAACATCACAGCATCCCTTTCTAACAAACAGAATCATCAAAATTCAAAACAGTAAACTTGCATCATCAAATCAAGAGCACCAAAAAAAAACAATCAAACCCAAATTACCATTCAGAGAAGCATTAGAATTCTGCTTCGATCGTCGCGATCGGCGCTTCTTCTTCTTATCAACTGAATCTTCGCCCCTCAAAACAGATTGCTGTTGCGGTGGCAGCGGCTGAGGCTGCAGCTGTTGCTCGACGACCATCATACCCATAACTTACACTAATCACAAAACCTAAATCCCAAAACCTAAAATTAGGGTTAGAAACGATCAGTTACAAATCCCGATTACCAGACTCAGAACGTGACCCCCAGAACAGAAATTCAACCCCAAATCGAGACGAAAAACAAAACCTACAAAGTATAATCTACGTATATAACATATATATAGAGAGAGAGTCAGAGGAGGATCAGAGCATCTTCCGATGAGTTAAAAAATGACGGAAGAAGCGATTGAGGAGATGGGTGGAGTGAGACAAGGGGAAAGAACAAAAGAATCTGAGCAGAAGAAAGAGGGAAGAGGAAGGAGAAGATGGGGTTTATATATGGAAGGAGATTTGGAATCGAGAGAGAAAATTGTAGAGAGAGATGTTGGAGTGAAGGAAGAGGAAGAAGAAAGAAGAGAAGAGGATGAGCTGGGGATGAAAATGACGCTTTGATTGGTCGGCGTAGACATTGGGCGCCGACTCTCCGTTTCCTTGTGTCCCAATCCGACTATCCCCCTTCTTTTTTTCCCACTTTTTTTGCTTCTTTTGTTTAATGAAAATTAAAATAATTCCACATTTGTTACTACATCTGTCCCTAAGTATTTGTCATTTTATCTAATAGTTTTGTTTCAAAATATTTGTCTTATTTACAATTTCAACAATTGTAGTTAATTTTCTACCCCTAATTAATAAATTCATTTTTCACTTTTTACAATTCCAACAACTATTATCTTCAATTAAAGTATGGGTATTACAAACTTTTTATCTCAATTCTTAATATGCATTGGTCTTCTCAAGTTAGGTAAATGGAAAAATATCATGGGACGGAGTTAGTATTATCTTAGTCCCAAAATATTTGTCAATTTGAGTGTGAGTTGTTTCTATTGAATGAAAAAAAGTAAAAAATTAATATAATTACTAAAATTAAAACAATTAAATTATGTATTGAAAAATGGAAAGTGACAGTTATTTTAGAAAAAAAAATTATTAAGGTCATGTTCTTCTATGCGGTGTGGTATACAACTCACCATACTACTCAATATTTATATTCTTCCACACGTTACTAATTACCACAATCGTTACCAATATATGCTTTTACTTTTCTCTTCTAATTTTCACATTCTTTCCTCATCTACCCTATCTACCACACCTCATCACATTTTTCAATGATTTCACCATACCGCACCCACCGCACATATTAGCATGGCCTAAGATGTCAATTAATATAAAATGGGGAATATCTTGAAATGGAGCAGTATTTGGCAATTGCAATTCTTTAATTAATTTCACTTCTAAAGTAGGCTATAAAAAATGAGTAAGCCTTTTTTTTGGGGGGGGGGGGGGTGTTGCCAAACTACTTTTTCTATATTTGTTTAGTTAGGGTAAATTTTGTTATTATTCACATAATATTAAATTCAACTATCAACCTATGTAAAAATGTAATTGGGTAGGATGTTTGAATATTTTTGCGTGTTGTTTGTTGAAAATTTAATTTAAAAAAATTCAACTAGTGTTATTTGGAAATAATTCTTTTATGAATTTCACTTCTCAAGTTGTCTATAAAAAATGAAAAAATGGATTTTTTTTTTTTTTGCCAAACTACTTTTTCTATATTTGTTTAGATAGAGTAGACTTGTTGTTATTCACATAATACTAAACTCAATTATCAACTTGTGTATAAATGTATTTGAGTAGGATGTTTGAATGTTTGTGTGTGCCACATATATTTGGATGTTGAGGTGGATTATTATTCTCATGGTATTAAGGTCAACTATCACTTATTGACGATACGATATATTTCGGATTCGGGTCGAAAAAATCATGTTCTGAATTCAGAATTTCTGGGTGGGGTCGGGTCAAAGATTGACAGGTCTATCAATAATAGTTGTTCTACTTAGTGAAGGTATGAGCTAATAACTCCAAATGTCGTGAGTTTAAATCTCTTACTTATGTAAGGGTATCATTGGTACCTGATCTGGAAATACCTATATAAACATTTTTTGACTCTAAAGACATATGTCCTGGCTCCGATGAGCTTGAGGCACCAACTTATTTATACTTTTTTTAGCATAAAGAAAAGTTAATCATCATTTATCAACCTATCTAAAAATATATTAAAGTGGGCTAGATAAATCAATAATCCCCAATCTCACTTTAAACATATATATAATAAGTGAATAGTTCAAGTATTTGTTACCCTGATTCTAGCGAATCTCCGGGACCTAACTCATCTGAACTTTTTTTAATATCAAGAAGAGTCAATTATCAACTTATTCAAAAATATATGAGAGTGAACTCTATAAGTTAGTAGTTCTCCACTCTCACTCCAAACCTAAAAGGGAAATAGTTCCAATATTTGTTGCCCTTACCCTAGTGAGCCCTTGAACCTAACTTGCCTAAATTCTTTTTACCAAAAAGAAAGTCAATTATCAGCCAATCTAAAAATTTCGACATTAACCGAATTTAACCCGAACAAGAATTTTTACTGGTGATATTAAGGCTCCGTTCGCTTATGCGATAGATTGCGGTGCGGTATAACATCGCACTGAACTCTTTAATTTTTATCACACTTCACCACACCACAATTATTACCAATATATCTCTTCATTTTTCTCTTCCACTCGTCACATTTTCTCTCCTCACTTATCCCATTTACCACAACTTTCACCACAGCTAACCGCACTTTTTCAAATTTTGCTGCAGCGTACTATTACTGCACCGCACCAACCGCATAAAAGATCGGAGTCAACAATGAGAAAATTATAGTAATAACCCATGCATGTTTAATGTCATCCAATGGGGTAAGTTGTATGAATTAATCTCCACATTTGACGAAATAAATGACGGCTGATCCCTCTATCAAAATGGTCCCTTCTTTCGGCTTCCTAACTCCCTCATCAGTCAGCATTGTGACTGTGCTTTACCACCGCCCCTACAACCTCCCTCTTCTCTTCTTCCACAATTTTCTCACCAAAAGCTATCACCATTAATGACAAACATGGCTTGGCTACCTTTTTTGGACAATTTAAGAGGAGGGCATTAAAGACTGCTTTTACCCATTATAGAGCTCGGCATTGGGTGCTGAAATCTCAATTGCCCATGTGGTAATATTGTGCTGATTGTTTGGTGCAATTATGCACGCCAACTGTTCGATAAAATGTCTCAACGAAAGGGGTGCTTGGTATATGGGCTAAAATGAGAGAGTGGTTTACTGCAATCTATTAGGTGCATCCGGAATATGTGTTTTAGATACTATGATTGTTTACTCTTCTTGTTACGATTGTTTACTCTATGATTGTTCACTGCAAATATCATGGTGCACGAGTTCTAAATGTAATATATATTAGGTACATCCGGAGTATGTGTTCGAGATACTATGATTGTTCACTCTTATTGTTATGATTGTTCACTCTTATTATTTATGATTAATATCATAAAATACGAGTTTCAAGTACATGTAATATATATTAGGTGTTTACGGGACATCATTTTGAGAGGAGGGCAATAAAACTACTTTAACCCATTATAGAACTCGTCATTGGGTGCTGAAATCTCAATTGCCCATGTGGTAATATTGCGCTGTTGTTTGATTCAATTTGATTCAATTATGCATGCCAACTGTTCGATAAAAGGTCTCAATGAAGGTTGTGTTTGGTATATGGGCTAAAATGAGAGTGGTGTTTAAGGGGCAATTAATTAATGCAAAGATTTCTTATTTCTGGGTTGGGGATATGAATAATTATGACTTGTTTTGTTTAGTGGATTATTGGATTATGATTGGATGGGATTGATTTGTGGGGAGATTCTTGTCTGTATTGAGAGAAAAAGATCACCATATCTTGAGAAATTCTAGATGCAATTAGAAAAATATAAAAAGCAAGGATGAGGGGAATAATAATGCATAATGGTGTGTAGTGTAGTTTGTGGTTTGAATTGTGAGACCAACACCTCATTTGTGGTTGGCAAGGACTAAAATATGCACTCTTCCAAGTCATGACGTTAGCACCAAGTAAAATACTTTGAATTAGAATGGCCATACTTTGGAGAGCCACTAATGAATTAGTTCTAGAGTGATCAGCTGGTGATTAGCGCTGTGAAAATTTCGACCGATCCGAATTATCACAATTGTCCGATCCGGAAAAAACCGGGTATGGAATAGATTTTTCGTCCGAATTTTTATATTTGACCGAATTGACCGAATATTCGGACATAAAATTTTTCTTTTTTCTATTGTCCGAACCCGATTTGTGCTTCGTCCGAATTGTCCGACCAGGTTTGACCTGAAATAAAACCGGGTCCGGACATCAATTTCCCGTTCGAATTTTGACATTGTCCGAATTTGTCCGACCCGGATTTACTCGGACCCGAATTTTTGCCAGCGCTACTAGTGATCAATTAGCTAGTAGAAATTAGATTAAGGATTGGGACCATGATAATTTATTGTCCCGATTCAAAATAAATGAGCTGAATACGAAACTCAATTTTGAATGAAGGTCCAATACACGATTCAAAACCCTAAACCTCTTGCGTCGTTACACAGATCATGGTTTTGGGTAGTTTCAGGATCATGATCCAAGTGCTGAATCAACACGTATTGAGCCATAAGAAGATAACAAAGGCTTTCGGCCATCGTTCTAAATCCAATACTCAAAATTCTTACGTTTATTTTCCTCCTAAAATTTTACGGTTCACAAATACTGACTCCAATTTAATTAAAACTAAAAACCACTCGATGTCTATTGCTATTCTATTAAAAAAAAGCAGATGAGAGTGAGTAAAAAATTTTGTTTTAACCCATTGTAGTGTAAATTGAAAAAAAAAATGATCTCTTTCCAACAATCTAAATTATAGATTATTTTTACATCATATTATCAATTTTAATAATCATGACGTAAAACGATAATTGGTACCAAAAAGACTTACAATTTCACAACTAGTCTTTTTGCCCGTGCTATGCACGGGTTACTTTGTTTTATTTATTGTTTTTATTATTAAATTAAAGTGATTTAGATAAATTAAATCTGCTATTGAATTAGATAAAATTAAATTGATTTGATACTTCACCTATCTCTTTTTATTTGTTCTTTTTCTATATTTTCGACCATTTTGCTCTTTTATTTAATATTTTTAATTTATTCTCATTTTACATTGAAAAAAAATAAAAAAAATCAATAACCATGAACATTTTACATTTCTCTTTTTCTATATTTTTTATTTTACATTGAATTAGACAATTTTTCACGTTATTTCCTGTTTATAATATTTGATTTTACATTGAAAAAAAATCAATGGCTCATATGCTTTCTTGCATACGATCTCAAGATGGAAGGAGGGAAGGGATATGGGTCAATATCAATAACCATAGATCCGTGCGTTGTGCGGGGCGTAGGTTCTATACTTTATATTTTTCATCATTAAACTAATTAATAGGATTTTTATGAAATTATTTTACTACATAATATTTTATTATGAGTATTTTATAAAATTATTTTATTATTTAATATTTATTACTTTACAATTTAGTACTTAATAAAAATTATCAATGAGCTTTTTTATAAGGGGAAGGGAAAATCTATAGACACAATTGAATATAATCTTTCCTAAGACTCAACTAATAAAATATCCTCAATCATTAAAATGAGCTTTTTATAAGGGGAAGGAAAAAAATTACCTTAAAAATGTGATGTGAAGCGATAGTAGTATATATATGTAGGAACAATGGAATAGAGCATGCATTGATAATGGTATAATTATTGATTATATAACGGATAACAACGGAGAGACAATAAGAAAGATTTAGGTGTTTATAATGAGCAATGAGTGAAAAAGAACTTATTCTTTTCTTTGTGTAACTGAATGTCAAGTTGAATATAATAAATCATATTTACATTTTACGTACAATAAATTGGAGTAATTGTTGATTTTTACAATCTTTTGTTTTTGACAATAAACTCCTTCGAAAATATGAGGAACTTAAAGGTCCAATTGCAATTGGATAATGATTTTTCAAAGTTTAATTAAAAATTGATGTAATGATTCTTGTAACAGATTAGATTGTAGTTGTTCTTCCATCTTAAGCTACATACTAATTGATGACACAGGAAATTTGATAGGCTGGGATTTACATGTGGCATTATTTGGTGATGGGTTGGGATTAACACATGACATTTTCTTATTGTAGAGAGTTTTGTTTTAATATAGTTAATATATAATTGAATATCCCGTGCGTTGCACAGGAAATTTTTCAGTATATATATGTAATTTGTTTTTTTAGAGTAGTTTAATAATAATTACCAATTCAAATAATAATTAGGAATTATAAAAAATTATACAATAATCGTACTATCACTATTTTTTTATTTGTTTCGTACAAATTAATTGTCTTCAAAGTAAATTTAAATAATATAGTAGTGAATGATACTAAAATTTATATTTATTTTTAATATTGTCTTAATTACATATAACAAAGAACAATATTAATTTCTTTATTAGTTAATTTGAATGCCAGCAACTACATAATTCCCTTTAAATATTTGTCAATAACATGCAAAAAAATATTTAAATCGTAAATATTGGAATAAATGATTAAGATAATAGAAACTATGTCCATACATTATAAACATAATGTTTTTGGAAACTTATTTCATTGAATAAATATAATTTTTTTTATAAAACTGATTAAAATAAAAATAGTTCAAGAAATTATAAATCATTATTATTTAGTAGCAAATAACTAATAGTTTTAAATTTTCTAATTCTAAAATTTTAGTATATATCAACAATTACAACATGTCAAAACAAAGTTGCATTACTTATTGTTTTAACAAAGAGAGATTTATTTACATTTTTTGTCGTATTGTAAATAATTTTTTTCAATTATTAAAGAAAGCATACAACAATAATATATGTTTTTTTATGGCAGTTTTACACTTTAATGTCTCTGAGATTTTACTTTAGTTTGTTTTTTTTTTTTATATTGGGATTCATATATTATAGTAGTAAATTTGGTGAAAGAAAAACTGACTAACAAATATTTTTTAAAAAAAATCTTACGAAGATTATTTTAATTGCATATTAATTATATGTTTATTTTTTACATTATTAGTTTTGTATAATTAACTTAGGAGAATATATCAAGAATCTTAGGATCTCTTTTTTTATGAACATAATTTATGTATTTGGTGGTGATCATATTCGTATTTTGTTCACCGTTTTTTCTAATAGGAAATAAAATTTTACTACAAATATTTTCTTCATTAATTATAGAATAATATTTTTATAAGTTTTTTTACTACAAATATTTAATATAAATTATATATAATAAATTATTGTATTTATTGAAAATTATGCTTTAATGATTCAAAAGTTAATATTATGTAAATTTTGGGCAAGTGAATGTTAAGAAATGGAGGAGATGATTATTATGCATTTCATGACTTATGTTTATATCAACAATTTGTAAATGAATAACTTTTATTCGGCTTATTCTTCAAATCTTGAAACTGGTTTGAAGACAAATTTTGTGACATTTTTTCTTCCTATTATGGTTGGTTTGCCTATTTGACAAACTCATGATTAGTTTAATCTTTTGAAAGTAATCTCTTAGTAAAAGGGTACATGAGGCTATGAAATTAAAATGTTTACCCATCAAATGTCAAATAAAAGAATGCAAGTAAATTTGATAAGAATAGAATACCTGGTAATCTGAAGTGAAAGAAATCCACTTGTAAAAAGTGATGACTTTATCTAGTTGCAAGAGGAAGTTGTAGCTGTCAAAAAGTAAAGTTGAGCATGGATTACAAATGAGTTATTTGAACTTGCAAAAATGATTATAAGTTGGAGCAAATTTAAGAGTAGTGAGATAATAGAATAAAACTACCTTCAAATATGCTTTGTTTACTATGGAAAATTATGTGAGATTAAGGGATATATATGTAGGAACAATGGGAATATATGTATCAATGATATAATTATTTATCATATAACTGAACATATGTGAGATTTAAGTATTTAATAAATAATCAATGAGTAATAGATATGTGACTATTGATTTTTTGTCCATTGATTTGTTCGATTTTCATTTTATATGTTTTTGGTTGTGTGTAACTTACACAGCTGAAGGGTTACTTTGAAGAATATGAAGAGTTTTGAGCTTTTAGTTGTACAATTTAATATAATTGTCATACTTTATTTAATTAGTTTATTTAATTGTTATTATACAATTTAATTGCCATTAAAAATAAATTAGGTAGAAGGTTTTTTTTAAAGTAAAATTTGAACTTTTTTTATATGAATGACATGTGGCGGATTTGTGGTGATTTTGGTTTTGTTTTAATATAATTAATAGATAAGATTGAGATACATATACCCCAAAGTAATTAATAACAACACACATCAATATTTGATATTCTCTTCATCCCTTCTTTTAGCATCATGGTTGATCTTTTCAAATCAACATTTAACGATTTGGTCTTTTTTTTTTTTTAAAAAAAAAAGTAAGTAGAATATAGGGAAAGTATAGTGGATAGAGTATAGAGCAAGTAAAAATAGATAAGGTAGGTAGGATGTAAAAAAAGTAAGGTAAAAAATATACTATCGTATTGGATAAGTAAAAATAGGTAAAGTAACAATAAGATAAGTAAAAATGTGTAAGATATATAAATATATAGGACCCTACTGACCTTACCAAAGAACAAAAAATCTAATTAGTGTAATGTTTAGGAAGTTGAGAATAATAGTATTTCTTCTAAAGTTTCTAAAATACCTTTCAATGATGTAGTTGGCCATATTTCATGTGACAATATACTAAAGAATTGGTAGACAAGCGGTAACTACCCCATTTCCATGCTCTCCATCGAGATTCAATTTTTAGTAGAAGGAAAATATTTCTCATAGGGGAAAATGGTGCGGTTGATGAATCATAATATATAGTATACATGATAAATTTACCCGTCTAAAAAAATATTATGCGAGAATATAATAGTCAAAGATGCTTCTAGTTCTTGGAGCTCAAGAAAAGTTTTCTATGACAATTAGAGTTAGACACATGGATTATGATATTTTTTTTATTTCAATTTTATTATAAGATATATTTAAGAGCTGGTATTAATATTATCCAATGGCCAAAATTAGGGGCATTATTTTTGTTAAATTAAATTTAGGGAAATTGGATTCTAATAATCCCTACTATCACAAATTGTATGGCAATAATCCCTACTATCATTTTGGATTATGGTGGTCAAAAAATAAAATAAAATTGTATTGTAGTGATACCAAATCCATCACCACATTCTTTTTATTTTTTCCATGCCTACCCCATATTATTTTTGTTTTTTTGGTTCCTACCCCTAGATAGGTAACGAAGTGTAGTTACTAAAACATTTTTTAAATTATTTTTTTGAGATTCCGAGCAATTATTATGATTTTTTAAAAGGAATAAAATTGAAAAAATCATAAAAAATTGAAAAAAATTGGGAAAAATGCTGTAAATTCATTAAAAATCGTGGTAAAGTGTTATACAAAGTTTTGAATCGAATGCAACACAAAATCTATGATATTTAGCGTATACACTTGATTTTGTCCCACTACAATACAATTTTTTTTTTTGGACCACCAGAATCCAAAATGATAGTAGGGATTATTGCCATACAACTTGTGATAGTAGGGATTATTAGAATCCAATATCCCTTAAATTTAATGTACTAAACAAACATTTGAAAAAACTATTCCTAAAGAGTTAAAAATAAGTTATTTCTATTGTAAATTCAAACTTTGTAAATAATTTACAGGTGACAATTCAACACTTGTCCTAAAATTAAAATAAGATGGATTCTTGTTTGACTTGCAATATTTTTTTTTAATGAAAGACTTACATTATTATTATTTTTTTATGAAAGACTTACATTTCTAAATAAGCCTGTTTCTAAATTTTATCAATATTGGAACCATATTGGAAAGATAAACTGATAAAAGATAATCACTTCTTAATTACACCCTATACTCATTTAGTGAATAATAATAGTTGTTATTATTGATATATTTGAACGTTATGTTTTAATTATAATTTAGTAATGCCTTTTCCTTTTATAATTTTTAAACCTAATAAACCTTTATTTTTATTTAATCATGAATCAGAAACCAAGAAGCATGTCGTAATAAAATTATAGCTAGTCATCGAAAGAGAGAGCAACACAACTTTGATCATTATAATCGCCATGCATCCCAATTGTATTGGACTTGGTTTTCAGTTGACCCTATTAGTCTATTACTACCTTCGTCCCTTTTTATTTGTCCAATTATTTAAATTTATTCGTCCCTTTTTATTTGTCTAATTACGTAATTTTTATATTTCCAATAACTATAATACACATTTTATCTCTAATAAATGCATTTTTTACACCTTTTTAAGGATATTTTTGACAATGTATAAATCTTTTACTCCATTCCCTACATTTCTTGGTTTTGTGAAAGTAGTTTCAGAGACAAATAATTTGGGATAGAGGTAGTACTTTAGAAGGCTAATTGCAAATTCACTTGTGAAAAAGGGTACTATTTTTTATTTAGCTTTTGTTCACAAATGCAAAAGGGGCATTATATTTTTGAATTACTCGTAAAATTACACATGTCTTTTGTCGTTAGATCGTGGGTCAAATTTAGACTCTCAACCATCCATAGTCTTCCAACGAAACCCAATAGTATGGAAGTGCAACTGAATTACCCCTTCTCTTAACATGTTTGAAACTCAAAAGATTTACATAAATCAAGAATACACGATAAGAAGAGCGAGCATACATTACTTTTTTAGTTTCTAATGTTGCAGGCTACCAATGAGTTGAAGCGAGCCCCCTTCCATGATAAGCCTCTGATATCCTTGGTTTCTAACTTCAACAACAGAAAACAAGCAAATTCTGCTTCTTCCATCAGCAGGTACGGTTGATGAACCCATCCTTCGCTGCACACCCAGTGGCTCTACTTATATCACCCAAGTGGTAACGTATGACCAATGGCAGATCCCCACTGTGCTTGATGGTTGCCATGGCCACCCTAGGCCCAAAAAAAGAGGAAAAAAATAGTAAAATTAAGAGAAAAAATTAGGGATTTTATGTTATTACGTGAGCGTAACAGTGTAGTGGCCACCCCTATTTCAAACATCTAGGTCCGCTACTGCCTATGACAAATCCCCAATTGTGCCCCATATCCCATCTGCTCTTAACTGAAATTTAGCGTTGCAAGCCTAACTTCCAACGATTTCCAACACCCTTTAAGAGGCTAGTGCACTAGTGTCTCCTCTTTAATCTTGAAACTATTGCATTGTTGTTAACTATTTACACATGGTCCAATGATAGTGTTAGGATATTCAGGGACGTGGTTAGCAAACAAACAATAATAAAAGCGAAAAAATAAATGAAGATTCAACACAAGGAGTTAACGTGGAAAAATCCAAACTGGGAAAAAAAAATCACAAATGATGCACTATCAGAGGATTACAAGAGTGTTTTAGAGATTCCCAAACCTCCACAATCTCTCACAACCTCTCTAGAAAGACAATATGAAAACTCAACACTCACAAATGAGCTTTACACAACTCCTTTAGGGATATAGAGATTACAGGTCAATCTTTTATAGTCAGATGAAACAGTTTCAATTGCACGACAATAAGCCTAACACCTAGACTCTATTTATAGTATAAGGCCAACGCAATTATTGAGTATTAATAGAGTCTTTGCTGCCAAGGAATTACAAAAAGAGGCGGGTCACAAATCAACAACTTGATTTTCATTCAAACTCTTCTACCTTGTTTCCATCCAAGGACACAGAGACCAACCCAAAATTGGTCTTCACATTCGACCCAACAGGTAGATCATCCCATTCCTTCCGAAATAACTTTGTTCTTTTGGTTCAATACTTCCCACATTACCACCACAAACTACCCGATACTCACAACAAAAGATCATTTGCCATCCTAGCCAGATAGCAACAACATCATATTGTCTAACCCACACCATAACCCTTCTTACAAGGGGTTATTCCTCCACATCTCCTTGCCTAGTGGACAAGTAAATAGGGGTTATTCATGGTCATGCTCGACAATCTCTTAGCTAAATTAGCTTTTGTAGTTGTAGTTGAGAGCTTAAGGCTAAGGCATTAGAACCAACTTTCCAACAAAACACCTTCATTCTCGGGAGAATGTTTAGAGAGAGGCCAGCTTACGTGGACACATAAAGCTGACTGGGATAGCCCTCCGCTGCCATATCAGCGCGCCAACGAGTTATTATTCACTTAACTCGGTGGCTTACTACTAGAATCCAAGAAGACTAAAATTCATATTATTGAGAACCAAATCTAAAATTCAGATTATTAAGTCTACCATGACCCAAAGTTCAGATTACTTAAATCCAATTTCCTTATATCTAATGATATTAGTTTTGTATTTTAGGTCATTGTATACGAGGTTTTGCATTTTGGAACCCGAAGTATAGGGGTCTTTATATTCTGGACCCTTGGTTTTCATTGTTTATTTTTAGGACCCTAAAGTTTATGGTTGAATAAAAAAGGACCTTAAAGTTTGTAGTTTGAAGAAAAAGGTCCGTGTATTGTTTTTCTTTTTCTTCCCATGTTTGAATTTATCTCCCGATTAGCGTCAAACTTCAGGACTAAGGTTAAAACTAATATTGAAGCTGTAATACATCTCTCTTATTCATGCCAGAACTAATTAGACCCTTCTGTAATACACCTCACTCATTCATGCCGGAACTACGTAGACACTAGGTACTTCAAGGTCTAATTTGTTCCGACATGAATAAAAGAGGTGTATTATAGCTTCAATATCTATTTTAAGCTTACTCCTAAAGTTTGGCGCTAATCAGGAGATAAATTCAAACATAGGAAGCAAAAGAAAAACTAGTACATGGACTTTTTTTTCAAACTACAAACTTTAAGGTCCATTTTTATTTAAGCATAAACTATAGGGTCCTAAAAATAAACAATGAAAACCAAGAGTCCAGAATATAAATATCCTTATACTTCGGGGTCCAAAATGCAAATAACCCCATTGTATACAGTGAAGAACTTATTTTCAAAATTCACAAAAATTGAATCCATATATCTCAATAATCTCATAGCTGCAAGTGATAAAAAACATAGGGTGGTGTATTTATTTTTAAGGATATTGGATTTGAATAATTCCGAGTTTGAGCCATAACATGCTTGACAATATGAATTTTCAATATGTATAACAATAATTCGAACTTTGGAGGTATTGAATTTTAGTAAGTTATCTCCGAGTTTTTAGTCACTATATTTGATGATAAGAGAGACACGGGGGCAAAGTATTTTTGATTTTGGCATTATATACAGTATAGTTCCACTATTATAACACTCTACCACCAAATTAAAATGGTTGAAATTAATTTGATGGCAACCTACTGAAATCCAACAATCTCAAAGTTTGGATTATTACAGTGTATTTTGAAAATTCAAATTATTTAAAATACATATTATAACCCAAAGTTGAGATTATTCAAATCCAAAAGTCTTTATTTTTAACGTGCAATTTAAAGAAAGCCTTCTATTCCACATGGCAGCTAATCATAGGATACGATGCACTCAGAATTCGCCATGTCAAACACAGTAATAATACGATCTTCTCAAATTCATACACGTCATAAATTAAGATCTCATCACGACAAACTTACTTACGTGGCGTCAATCTAACGGGATCTCCTCATATCTAACAGGTGGACGCGCCCACACCCGAACACACGACTTTCCTTCTCCCGATGATCCATATATAAAGCATCGGCCTTCCTCAAACCGGCAATTTGCAATTTCGCGACGACCTGGTAAACTCTGGAAATCGCCTTCCATGGCGTACGTTGATCGAGGTAATTCCATCTCCTCCTCCTCAATCGTTTCATTGAATGAATAATTTTATAATCTCTTCATCTGTTCGTAGTATTAGGGTTTCAATTTGATAAGTTAGGGTATGTTTTTGTTCATGTTTCATTGTTTTCCTCTGATTTGGAATGTGTCGTAGTTTGTAGATGGTAATGATCTTGAATTGAATGGAGTTGATACCGTGATGAATTGACGGGCGAGATTGATCTGATTTTACGGATTTCCGATTTTGGTGTTTTGTAAATGAGTCTGTTGAGATGACATTTTAGGAATTAGGGTGTTTGTTAATTGGAATTGGGGAAATTAGGAGGTGTTGTTTGGTGAATTAATAGGAGCACTGGATTTTGGTGCTTTATTGGTTGGTTACATGATTGATCTGGTTAGTGCGTTTTAGGGGTTGGAGTTCATTATCAAGGATGTGAGATTACTGAGATGGTTCATACTGCGAAAAGGTTTTTGCTTTCCTAGAATGATACATAAGCAGGACTTTGGACTTTGATCTTTAGTGCTTGTAGTAGCTCAGATTATCAGAATGGAGAAGGGCAGTGTCGCTGGACGTAAGAAGAAGAGGTGGGTGTTTTTTCTTTGGGGGGGGGGGGGGGGGTTGGTTCTTTGTTGTAAGAAGGCAAGTTAATTGCATTGTGTGAATTATCTGAGAGAGGTTTTGAAGGTAGAACAAAAACAGGCAGTGCTTTTATCTTGAGTGATGTGTTTTGCCAGTATGCCAGGTTTAAGAACCTTCTGCAATAAAATTGATAGTTTTTGACGATTGGATATTTAGGTGTTGCACTCAGAATTTCCGATCGTCCAAGGTGTGGGTGAAAGGTTGGTGTTTTTAGGAAGCTGTTGCATTGATTCTGAAGCTGTCTAGGTTATTCGTGATTCGGTTGATTATTAAGATATCAAGTATTGTCCCTTGTTGCTTGAAAATGAGATGTGGTCGGCTTAATGTATGTGAGCTACTTTCACTCGAATTTGCATTGAGGACATATGCTACGCCTGTTTCTTTCTTTTCCGTTAAAGTTTAAGGCACAATTGTATTTGGTAAAAGTTTTTGAAACCTTGAGCTGTTCACGTAATCATAATTTAGTTGCGGAGTTATATGTTTCTTACCATACTCTAATAGGATAAGACTTACATGCATGGCATGCTTGTATTAGTGACAATATAATTATTGCAATTGTATTTTCCACCCAAAATTACACTTGAATGTAGATGTTGCACTATTGATGAAAAAAGTTTGCCTTCCCCTTTTTGGATGCATAACAAATTGATGCTAATTTGGGACTTCTAAGTAGGGATGGCAATGGGGTGGGGAATCCCCGAACCCGCTGGGGCCCCGCCCCACTCTGGAGAAAAATCCCCACCCCATTGGGGATGAGGACGGGGAGGGGGACGGGGACGATTTTTCAAAATCTGCTCGGGGACGAGGCGGGGAGGGGACAAAATTTTCCCCATCCCTGAATCCCCGTCCCCATCCCTGAATCCCCGTCCCCGGAAATTTTAAAATTACCAAATAACTTTTATTCTAATTTAAAATATATATTAATAGCAAGGATAAAGTATGTTGGGTTTTGTGACCCATTGGATCCTCAGTGGGGTCCAGAACGAAGAAGAATTGACAATCTTTGCGAGATGCGGCCAGCGGCGCTAAAACGCTGCCAGCGCCACCTCCAGTGGCTGTTGGTGCACATGACGTTGCCAGCGCCTAGGCTCCATATTTCGTCCGCGACGGGTTTTGTTTCAGGCGGCTGTAGGTTAATTGTTTTTTAAATCAAGTTTCCCTTCCTCTCCATTAGTATAAATATTATACATGTATCTCCACCATAATCACGGGCGCACGGTGCACGGCGCATGACGTCGTCGAGCACGACGAACAATGATCGAGTTATAGAGAGTCAGAGAGGGAGAAAATACTGAGAGAGAATTGAGAGAGAAAAGGGTCTCACCAATATTTTCCCAAGTGTATAGATTGAGAGTTGGTAGTGAGAGAGATTGTTATTGTAATCTCCTCTGTTGTGGATCGCATCACACCCTGTGATAGTGATCAAGCTGTACTCCTCCTTTCTCATAGTGGATTGTTATCTGGCTGTTGACGTTCGTGGGTTTTCTCCGAGTTCTTCGGTTTCCCACGTAAAACCTTGTGTTTTTTTATCGCTCTTATTTGGTTCCTGAATTTTGTCGTAATTTCCGTCTATCTCAATTTATTTTATATTTGATTCCGCTGTTACCTTGCTATTATTTATCTCTAACAAAGTAGTAATTTTCGAATTTTAAGTCAGAAAATTTTTCGATTTTGATGTATTATTGCTTGAGCAAGTTAAATACGTTGTATTTTGAACAAGTTAAAAACCGGGTTCGATTAAAAATCAAGTCCGATTAAAATTTGGTTAGATTTTGGATAGCTTTAAAAAATCCCCGTCGGATTCCCATTGGGGATGGGTAATCGCGGGAATAGGGATGGGGCAAGAATCATTCCCCGAAGCGGGGATGGGGATGGGGATGGGAACGAGTTTTGGGAGCGGGGATGGGGATATACTCCCCCATCCCGGATCCACCCCGTTGCCATCCCTACTTGTAAGGGGGAAACAATAGCAATCGTGAGTTAAGTTTGTTCGAATTTTAACTGGTATGCTTTCAGGGTGGTTAGTCTGAATCAAATTGGATGTATATTTAGTGAAGACGTTCTTTAGTTTGGGACTTTTGTTTGTTGAGGTTAGGATGCCTACATTTGGATCATCCGATACCCACAAAAGTCTTACCCACATTGGCAGTTATTGCTGGTCAAGCTGGTAGAATGGCATTGTTGATTGAGGAGGATAAGAGCGATCTAGGCATTTGGTGTGAGGGTCGTTTGGCTAGAGTGATATTTAGTTTCCTTGCAGTTAAATTTTTTGTGGTAATCAGGCAGTGCTAACATTCTCTGCCAATCATGTGTGTTTGGATTAACCTAGAGTAAAATTTGGGACACCATATCCTTGGAGCTAGAAAGGACATTTCCTTTTTAAATGTTTTGGTGTTCAATTACTTTTAGTTAGTTTTTTTTTTTTTTTTTTGGTTGAGACATGAGTAAGGTGTACTGCATATAATATTTTTGCTGCCAAGATGTGCTATTTACATCTAATTTCTTTTGTAGGTGTTGTGAGATCTGAGAGACCACTATGGCGCATAAAGACGATCACTGACTTCTTTCGGTCCATCTTCAACATAATTGTAGTTTTCTTCGTGACAATGTTCTCGGTGAGTATCAACTATCTTGTGATCATGTTATTTTTCGCTTGCAGGAACTGAAAATAGATTTTATCTTTGTGCATTGCACTTGCAATTATGATAATTTGGAAACTACTACATGGATCTTGCATGTGGTCACAGTGAAGAGAAGTGGAGAATGATTCAGAATCATGAATACAATTCTAGTCCCTTTGTGTTTCGTCTCCTCTTGGAGTCTTGGGTAGCGGAATATATGACTTTGTGACGAGTCATGCCTTTCTTGATAAATGTTGAAATCCTGGTGGTGATACCATTGGCTCCCATTTCTGCCTGAATCAACCAAGCTACACAGTTTCCAATATTCATTTTAACTGAGAAATGTCTTAGGCAAAATAGTCATTTCTAGAATAGGTTATTCCAATAGGATGCTCCTTTCAGCTTGTTGAAAATGGTCCTATTGGACCCAAACAAAATATTTTACCAAACACTCAGCCAACTTTTATCAATAGGCTAATGAATAGCTTGTTTACCAAACATGACCAAAGTGTGATTATGAGTTCCTTGTGTGGTCTTCTGTGCCCAACTATTGATGAGTAATAAATATGTGTAATTTGGTGACAGATGGAGAAGTCAGATGCTTACAGGAAATCTTCTGGGGCAAGCAAGAAATGGGACGGTGATGGCCCTGGCGGCGGTGGGAGAGGTCCATACGGTGGTGGACCGGGCGGTCCAGGTGGGCCACCACGCGGAGGTTTGGACAATGTCCGTGGATTAAGGGATGTTCGCGGTGCTGATCACAGTAAGTTCCTTTCTCTTCTGAAGTGAAAACCCTCTATTTGGAGAATCTATGATCTTTATATGATTACAATGTGGCATTCTCGAACCTATGATCTCTTATCCGACTTACAATGTGGCATTCTCTGTCTAATAATAACAATTCTGTGGTGTGAATTTCAGACTCGCTACCTGCCTGTGGTTCCTGCTGCGGTGGCTAAGTCGCAATCGGAATCCCCTCATACGATGTTACGAATGGCTGTGGGTATTATATTTGTTTGTGTAAACTTAGATGGTTGACATAAAGTGTGGCTCAAGCAGACGACGGAGCTGCACTCTCAGTTGGTTGCTATATGTGGATATAAATGTTGCTTCTAGTTGTGGGTTGTAATGTAATTGACCAAGTCACTTTTGTTGTGTAATAACTACGAGCTGAATTAATCAAATCCCCTATTCTAGGCTTCAATTGCTCATCTCTCAGTTCTGATCAAGCTTCTCCCAGGGGGAGAAGAGGAAGTGATGTACTTCTTTGTCTCAAAATAATTTATTATTATGTTTTTAAGACCTGTTTTTAATGAATACTTTTCACACAATATGACATTTAAAAATATACGTTGTTCTAACAGTTTTTTGTAGTACAAATCTAATTGTATAAATTTATTTGATGAATCAATGTACATTTCAAAAATTAACAGTCAATGTATTCGACATGAAAACTGGAGGAAATACTGCACTACTACCTGTAAGCTTCGTTCAGCATTAAACTACCTCAAGGCATTGATGAAAAGAGGATGTCATACTGTAGACTGAGAATGTCGTACTACCTCCGTCCCAAAATGTTTGTCCATTTTATAATTCCAATGATTGTAATTCCTATTATATCCCTAATAAATACTCTTTTGTTTCTTTTTGATTTTTCTTCACATGAAAAAAGTAAGGATAATTCTGGTACATTATACATTTTTCACCCCATTTCCCCTGACTATTGGATTTTTAAATATAGTTGGATGGACAAATAATATGGGATGGAGGTAGTATGCCAAAGATTATAATGAGAATGTTATATTGAAGTAACGAGTAGCTTAGGAATTAAGGTTGAGCCATAACCTTTGATAATTTTGACATCATTAAACTACCTTGGTGTCAAAGGTTATGTAGTGAAATGAGGTTGTCATATTGAAGTAACAAGTAGCATAGGAATTAGGATCAAGTACCCTGTGTCGGTAGAGCCTGAGAATTTATTAGTCCCCACTCCCCACTGTTTTTGCATTGAAGCCTCTCACCCTAGGCATAGGGAAGATAATCTTCCTTTTACTTTAGAACAGTTATACAGGTTTTTTTTTTTTTTTTTTTTTTTTTTTTTTTTTTTTTTTTTTTGTAACATACACCTGAATGAATGTTTTACATTGCAAATTTACAATGATACATACACCAAATCCTACATTTGTAATGGCAATTTCTAGTTTGTTTTGACTCAGTAATGGCAAAAATTTACCTCTAAGACATCGAGAAACACTACAAAATTTTCAGCATGTCAACTTTGTTAAAACCAAAGGTGGAGTTTCGATTAGGCGACATATCACTGTATCTGCAGGTCGAAATCTATGCAACCTCATCTTGTCGTCAAAATCTATGTTCGATTAGGCACAGTAATCACAACTTTTGGAGACCTGCAGGAAGAGCTTGGCGTTCGTGTTTGCACAAATCATGGGATATTTTTGGCCTATTTGTAACCCTTTATCCAAACAGGCACAGAGTAGACTAATGTTCCCAAGCCGAAAGAGGTACCTATTGTTGCGAAGGCGTATGCATATGCCCGCCAAGGTTGGCTGCTCAGTCTCATTGCATTGAACTCGGCCATCATGGTGGAAACTGTGCTTAAGCAGCCCATCAGCCCGAACTGTATTCCTGTGGCTACTGTCTCACAATTCCTAGTTTTAATCTGCCATACATGAAAGAAAACCCCAAGCAAACAATTGAACCACAGGCATTGGTGTCGTGATGAGGGAAATCATGTGCAAAAATAAATGGACGTTTTTGATGAGTCAGAGATCAAGCTCAAGAATTTGCACATTGCATAGAATTTAAGGCTCTGGACCTTACAAAATTTTTCTTGAACCGTAGCATTAATCTTTGAATGAACGGAGACTAATGTTTCTCCCTTTTAAAATTTATGAGGCCGAAAATATGAAATGACTTGAGTAACATGGGAGGAAGTCGGCTTTGTTCTTTTGGTGGATTTCTAGAAGTTGAGTAAAGTAGTGTTGGGTAGGTCTAGGTAAGTTTTGGCTAGGTTTACATAGAAGTAGACGGAAATAGGTAATGAGTTTTTTTATAAGTAGGAAAGTTTAGGTAAGTTTAGGTAGAAAAAGTAGAATTGGGTAAGACGTGTAAAATTGAATTGTGGTTAGTTTACAGTGCCAAAAAAATAGGGTCTAAGAAATCCTCAATTTCAAAAGGTTTTCTCCTTTTTTCCGTGCGGATTTCTTGGGATCCGCCACTCTGTCGTTAACAATGTTGGCTAAGGTAAGGGTGCCAATATCTCTACGAAAGTGGGACCCACATTGGAAATTGTTATGGTAAAAGCATGGAAGCAAGCCGAATCTCAGTGAAAGGAAATAAAACAAAGATGTATGGATGCATGAAAAGGCAAAGATCAAAGAAGCTATGATTTGCAAGAACTTACGACTTTTTTAAGAGTAGCAAGAGCCGCCATGATGCCTGCAGCAGAGACATTAGCAATCAGTGTCCCAAATGGCACCCACTTACAGCGTCCCGCCTTGCCTATTCCACGTCCGTTCAGACGAGCGAGCCACCACCTGATCCAAACACCGAAAGGGCCGACAAGGCAAGCCAACCACAGTTGAGCCGCCCTGCCTCCATGTTTGAAGTCTTTCATCTCCAAAACCCCGCTTGTCGCCCACAAGGCACCCCAGGCCAAAATCAGGACTACCAGTGCTACCAAGTGAAGGTTAGAATTGTTGTGCAACCTTTTGCTTATGGTTAAACCCTTCCCAGTTTTTCTAAGAAGCCACTTGAACCCCTTAGCTGTCTCGACTCCAACAATAATTGAATAAGCAGCCAAAAACAGTCCTGTAATATAGTGAAGGCGAAGAAAAAGTGAAAAACTATCATATGTGTACACCGGTATAGGCTATTTTACAGTGAGACGACTGCCAAAGGGACAAACCTATGATAAAGCCAAGAATAGCCAATATCCAATGTCCATGGATGCTGAGGTCGAGCATCTTCTGATTCCAACCACTGAATGTTGTTAGGCTTCCTAGATAACCAGTTGAAAGCCCGATTGCTAGTTGATCTGAGATGTGAGATATGTCGGCTTTGAATACAATGCCAAACCATCCCATTAAGAAAGACCCGACCTACAAGCATCCCAAATGCAAATAAGAAACCTAAATGAGGTTGTTGATCTGTGTGGTAAGGAAAACAGATGAAGCATATTGTTTACAGGTCAATAGAGATAAGCACACAAGGGCAGGAGACAGGATTCCCCAGCATAAAACACGCTAACCTAGAAGTCAGTGCAACAGTTTTAACTCCAAACATCAAAGACATCTGTTGACTGATTGAGCTCAGGTAGAGTCTGGGATATCTCAAGTACCACATCAGGGTGTATATTTACTCATGAATGTTTGTGTTTATTGGAATGCTCTGGGATTAGAAATCAATACCATATTTGCAGGAAGATCAAGGTAGATTATGCTTTGATCGCTCGTTACATCTGCAACACCAGGGCCAAAAAGTTCTTGCAGCACACTCCTAGTAAGCACCTGCAGGAATAAGATATGCCAAATTTACATGTTGAAGTTATAAAAAAGTGCACATTAAATCACCTTTCTCAAAGGGGAAATACGACTTTGATTTGAGCATTTGACTGCCTAATAGATAACAGGAAGAAGCATGAAACACAGGAAGAAGCATGATGAGTAAGCCCCTAATAGATAACTCCTAGCCAGTAAGCCCAGTAAAAAATAACTTAGTTGACGCTTTTTCCACGGTCCCACCTACTGTGTTGGAAAACAATGTATGGACTAACAGATAGGTAAAACAAAAAGACAAAAAGAAAACATGTAAATCAGAAAAATGTCCCAAGACATTTCACATGGCTCAGTCCCAACTACACATAATAGTTCAATTGCCAACCCCCTCCCCTGTGAGGCTGTGACAAATCTGTACACAATCTAGATTGCGATGTCAAAATAAAAGAGGAGCACCACAGAGTAAAAGCATTAATGTTCCAAATAGCATAGCACCGACGACCAGATAGCACTTTGATCATCCTTTAAAAAAGAACAAAGAAACACAGAGACTAATCAATTACCCCAAGAATTCCAAAGACAGCTAAATGTACAAGGCATGCAATGTATTCAATTGATGGTGACAGCTTTTTCTTCTCTTCCTGAAGAAAGACAAGGCAAATGCAGCATGCGTTAATAAATTTCCAAATGTAAGCCGATACAATGAACTAAACAAATTACTATAATCCACTCTGAAAAGGATGATGTAGCTGTTCTCCAAAAAAAACTTACATGTTTATCATTCAAAGCATCAGTTGGCGGTGAAGCTACAACTTCTGATGGTAGCTCTGACACTACAGGCAGAACAACAGACCTAGCAGGAAGATTGGACGAGAAGCCAAATGACTTCAATAAGAAATCAGGAATTGGAAAAACATCCCCTTCATCTATGAAAAATTGTGGACACTCTCTCAGACTACCTCTTCCACTAAGAGCCCTCTCTCCACTGTCTCCTGCTTCTGAAACCGCCTCATCTTCTGCATCTGCACTGAGACGGGGGTGATAAGTACCTGACAAGCTAAGGAGTCTCTTCAGGGAGACACCAGAGCAGCTGGCCCTTCCTACTGAACCATTCTGAGTTGACAACTGACTAGGAAAAACATCATTTTCTGTAGGATTTTCCAACGCTAATGGGATGTCAACTGTTGAATGATGAGCAGTCTCCTGATGCAAGTGATGTCCTACAAGTTCTGCCTGAGAAACATCATTAATTACTACACTCTCATTCACATTTGTCCAAAGTCCACTGGAAGTATCAAAAGTAAGTCTTCCAATTGCCGAATTGGTACTGTGGGATCGTCGTAGGGAGCTACTTTGCCTAGACTGTAAACCATTAGTCTGATGATCTGCAGTGTTCCGACAAAAGCCGTTCGCTGCCATTCCTATGCTGACAGCTTCACAGAAAGAGAAGGGAAAACTTGAATTCAGGTCTGAAACAAAATGATGATATCTAAAATCTAGACTGTCACTCACAATGAACAATTTGTATCTTAAAACTAACTGAAAGGAGATGAAACAAACGGGTATTTATTTATATTATCGCATATAGAATTTAAGATGGTTATTTCTGCAAGAAGACATAGTAGTTGGTTTGACAGTAAAACAGTATGCAAGCCATCAGAAGTGTATTGCTAGCTCAGGTGGACAAAATAATCCACTGATGGGTACAGCAATCAACCAACAGAAGTTGCACTTCAGTGCTGCAGTACTATGATCACAGATGAACATTGTAAGCTTTGCTGTATTGCACAAATAAGCAAAGCAGCGCAAATACAAGCCAAATTTCAGCTTTTGGAAATCCACACCTTCCAATGAACGTCAATAATTTTCATTGGATCGTAATTCTAAAAACAACTATATCCACCACGGGTGCCACGGGACAGGACTCAAGAAGGTCAAGTCATATGGTGTCTTATCCCTAGTTAGCATAGATACTGCTTTCCTAGCATCCACTGCTGAAAAAGGGAGTATTTAACTACGGAACTAAATGGAAGTCCGTGGAAGAACTTAATAAATAACAGAAAAGATACATGGCGGGAATGCAAATAATAAACAAAAATGTATGTGTGCACCCCGGGGGAGGGGGGTGGGGTGTTGAAGCATGACAGTCACATTTTGCAGAAAGTCATTAGTGCAAAACATCAAATTAGAAAGAGAATAATAAATCAAAGAAAATGAAACACATAAAAAGAGCAAAGCAAGACTTGAAAAGTTTAAGCATGGCAGGAATGCTTATAGGGAGCAAAACATATAAAATAAATCACATTAGCATTGTAAGGAATACAATAGCCATAAGGAAACATTTCCAAGATGTGATACAAACTTAACTGCTACGCCTACAATACCAGATAGCTTGAAGGCAGCTATGATTAGAAATCAAGGTCGCCAAGCTTTGGCTATAGCTAAGAAAATCAAACCAAAGAAACCAAACTTTGAGATTTACCCTCAAGATTGGAGACCAAGGGTCTGCAACAAAAACCCCGAGTTTATTTAATGCTCTGAACTAACACACTCATAAAGGAAAAACTGGGATTTCACACTCAAGCAATTGCAACAACAGATATTCTAACTACAAATTTACATGTAGACTTCCTATGTCTTAAGAGGATGACAAGACAGGGATGAACTCTATTTGGACTGTTTGTCATCCATAACGTGTCCATTTCAAATTTCCCGCTGTCATTAAATATACTCCTAGGTAAATCAAATTTAAAATAAGAAATAATTAGACAGGCAGCCTAAGCACATAACGCAATCAATCAGGGAATGAACCTAAATTGAAAAATAGGCTATTGCCCAATGCATTATGCTGTGTACTTCACCTTTTCTTGACTAATGAGGAAATAGCACATGCTCTTTAGACTCTTATTGGACCTCCCTAACTCTTAGTGATCAATGAATCAATAGCAATTAACCAAATTGCTGAACATTCCAAAACGGTCAATTGTAGGACAACTGGTCTTTAAAAAAAAAAAAATGTTCTGCTAGACTGCTAGTAGGATCTAAAAGACACTTAGGTCTTGGCCATTCTTATCTTATTGAACAATATCCTCTTTACAGTCATTGAAGTCATTGGATGTTTGTAAAGTTCATAAACCCTACCAGATCATAAACTGTTCATTTAATCATTCATTAAGTCTCAGTTTGACTATTTGAGGTGGGGCTTCTACAAGGCTTGATTTGGCAATAGATTAGAACCATTAAACTCGCAAACCACTAGGTTCTTGTGAAATAGCACAGCACCATCCAGTTACTGGAAAGATATTTTGAATGTATATTTTACAAAACAAATTTCATGTTTGTAGTCCTATTTTATCTTAATAACCAGAACTACATATAAGCTGAAAATTTATCTTCACATCCAATATTTGATGTGAATCTTCAGTCTCGCTCATTATACCTTATTTGACCTGATTTCTAAGCATGTAGCTTTCTGTACAAGCAACAATAGAGCCATAAACGGATTGGGTGTACTTGCCTTTGTATAAGTGGTCTTCATCATACTAGCATCTGACTCAATTACAGAACACAAGAATTTTCATTAAATTTTTCCTCCATTAATGACCATTTCATAGCTTCCAAAAGATGCCTCTAGATCAGTTTTCAAACAAAAATTCACAGATATCCTAATCTGTTGGTCCATACCCTCCGCAGGAGAATCCTCTAGAAGTGAGGGGTGTTCATGTGCTATATCATCTATATTCCCTCAAACCTTACTTGTTAAAGACTAACCTCAAATCCTGGAGGGTGTTCTCTTTCCTCCTTTATACTCTCCTAGTTTAGTCGTACCGCTAGGCATCCAAACGCTTTCCCAGCCATAGATGCTCGAAACATTGTATTCTTACTTCGTGCATTCTCGGTAAAGGCCACTCCAACCTTATCAAAATGCATCTATGATTCCTAATACGCTACTGGAGGTATCCTAATCTCATCCGCTCATTTCCTTTGCACCTGATCATGCTTAGATTACTAGCATAGGGAACTATATAATAGCATCAGTGTACCTATGTTCAAAAACACAATAGGGGATAAGAAAAAAACATGTATGCAACTTGGAGTAGCAATTTCTCAAAATGGAAAAATATTTTGTTCTCTAAGGAGTACATACTCACCTCAATTGTCAACATATTCTTTAGCGGGCGTATTTGTTGTATACGGATTATATATTTTGCCTATGTGCCTCGCAGAAGTATGTGATCCTATGAGCATGGTTTATGCCTCGCAGAAGTTATAAAAAACTTGTTGGGACAAAAAGGTTATTCATCACTTTCACCACAGAGAATAAAAGATGCTTGGGAGTGTTATCTCACCAATGCAAACTACTTCACTGTGACATAAAGTGAACAACAAAGCAGTTTATAACCCCATAGTGATCCTTAACCAATCGATAAACGCATAGCAAAAAAAAAAAAAAAAAAATAGTTTACTCCCTCTTTTAACTATAACTTATTGCTTTAACAGTTTCAAGTCACAATTATATCAATGACTGATTACTAATTCAGGGTAATTTTGATCATTTGACAGGAAACTTCTCTAAATAGCAAAATATTTTATGCTCTAAGGAGTACATACTCATCTCACTTGTCAGCATATAGGCATATTTTCTTCAATGGGAGTCTTTGTTGTATATGGATTATATATTTTGCCCTCAAAGAAATATGTGATCCTATGAGCATGGTTTATGCCTCGCAGAAGTTTTAAAAAACTTGTTGGAACAAAAAGGTAAACTAAGATTGTTATTCTTCACTTCCACCACAGAGAAATAAAGATGCTTGGGAGTGTTATCTCACTAATGCACAATACTTCACTGTGACATGAAGTGACCATCAAAGCAGTTAATCCCATAATTATTGCTTTAGCAGTTAATCAATTGATGAACACATAAACATAAAAAATATAGTTTATCCCTCTTTTCACTATATCTTATCGCTTTAACAGTTTCAAGTTGCAACATATCAATGAGTAATTACTAGTTTTAATCAAATTTTGCTCATTTGACAAGCAATTTGTTACGTATGATGAACTATCAGAATCTCACTCGGAGAAAATAATACAATATAAAATGCAGGGAGTTAATCGTATCAAAAGGCTACTATACAAACCGGTGCATCACATTAATAAATTAATGAATTGGAATGGCTCAAACAATACAAAAGCAAAAGGCGAGCGATCATTTTTCAAACGATGACATATAGAGATAGAGATAGAGAGTGTTTACCATCTACGAAATTCCCATGGAATCGCCGCCAATTCCGTCAACAAATTCCGAACCTGAAAAAGACGATCGATAGTCGCGATCACTGAATGAGTTCGAAAATGCCGAACAAAATATCACATAGAGATCATCATACGATGAGATCATCGACGTAATGTAACA
Source organism: Portulaca oleracea (assembly GCA_029582165.1). Taxonomy (NCBI): domain Eukaryota; kingdom Viridiplantae; phylum Streptophyta; class Magnoliopsida; order Caryophyllales; family Portulacaceae; genus Portulaca; species Portulaca oleracea. Next base: position 5,036,666 of record CM055873.1, on the reverse strand, counting down.
CAAACAGAAATTGCTGAGATTAATCAAAGAAACGAACCAGGAATTGGAATCGGCGATACTCGTCGAGTGTGTGCGGCTAAACAATGCTACTGCATACATACATGCGAGTTCAGATGTGTTTAGAGAGCTTCTAGGTTGAAGATGGTTGGCTATGGCGGTGGCATTGATTGAGAGTGACGATGATGCATTAATGGTGTCAAATTTGTCACTCGTCAAACTATTTCGCCGTGGTTTCTCATCAATGGTAGATTGATAGTGTCAAAATTGTGTGTCGTCAAACAATTTCGCCATGGTTTCTCAATCTTCCTATCGATCCCATGCGTGCACGTCCTTACGAAGGAGAGTGGTGATCAGTATTTTGGCACATGGTTTCTGTTTATTCAAATCAAGTATGTATATTTTACCTTTAAAAGTACTAACTTCGTCCCAAAATATTTGTCTTTTTATTTAATTTTTTTGTCCCAAAATATTTGTCATATTTAGAATTTTAATAAGAGTATTTCCTTTTTTTACCCCTAATTAATAGATTCATATATCACTTTTTACAATTCCAACATCTATTATCTTCAATTAAAATATGGGCAGTTTGGGTAAATTATAAACTTTTCACTTCAATTCCCAATACACATTGGTATTCTCAGTCAAGATAGGTAGATGGACAAATAAAATGGGACGGATGTAATATATTTTAAGGTCAAAATTAATACGTATCAATTAAAGTAATTTGTTGAAATTTGCAATAAATTATGATGCTTATTGCGGTATAATTTTTTTACAAAAATTTAAGGATTATTGGATAATAATATACTGAACTTTAGGGGTATTGAACAATAATGCACTGAACTTTTTTCTTGGACTCTAATACACTGAACTTTGAGGGTATTGGACAATAACGCACTCAGACCAATTCAGTTGGTGGTTGACGCGGTGGCTGTCCTACTTTGAGGCGTCGTTTTTCTATTTTTTTTAGTAAAAACTTTTGTCGTGCAAGAAGGTATACATAAGCAAAATGACTAATATATTTTTTTTGGAAAAAAGTAGAAAACGATACCTCAAAGTAGGACAGCCACCGCGTCAACCACCAGCTGAATTGGTTTGAGTGCATTATTGTCCAATATCCTCAAAGTTCAGTATATTAGAGTTCAAGAAAAAAGTTCAGTGTATTATTGTCCAATACCCCTAAAGTTCAGTGTATTATCATCCAATAATCCAAAATTTAATATTTTTAAGGATGTTCTGTCATAATTGGAAATTTTCAATTATCATAGTTAAAAAGTACGACGATCATTGATTCTACTCTAAATGATTGAAATTACTAGATTTTGATCAAAGTAACTTATGTAATAGTTAAGGGAATTTATTGACACATAAATCTTTTTAGCGGATATAATTTATCTTATTTGAATTAATGGTAATGAACTTTCAACTACCACATTTGAAAAATTAATATTATAAAAAACTATAGGATATTTCCTTCTTTTTGTATTATTTACTCCCTTCGTCTCAATATAGTTCTAAGTTTTAACGGTAAATATGAAATTACCAACATTAGAAAGACACGTTACTAAAAATTACAACGATATTTTATATTGTTACTCATTGTAATTTATGAATAATTAGGTCAAAGCTTAGTCAAATGGATAAATATTTTGAGACGGAGGTAATAGTAATACCAAATAATTATTTCACGATTTTCAATGTTTATTTCAACTAATTTTTTATATAATATTTTATTAAAAATGATAATATTATACTTTTATGATACTGTATTTTGTTCATTGCGAATCTAATGATAGTAATTTTGTATGATAGAACATTGCATACGTTGAGAAACTAGTAATCAAAATTTTCAAAGTTTTAATGATGCATAGATTTAAGTGACAAATAAAATAGGAAGGAGGGAGTAGTTAGTATTTAGTAAGATAATTAATTAAGTATATTTAATCAAAACTAAATTTTGGGTTGATTAAATGGATGTTGATGATAAAATAAGAAAAATAGTAATAAATATGTTATTGGATTTGTAAAATAACAGATAATATGAAACGAGAAAAGTTACTTAAAAGTTAATAAAAAAGAAGCAAGGTAGTATTTTTCATGATTTTTTACACCTGTTTTTTGAGAATTTGTGCACAGATTATACTCACTTTTTCAACCCTTTTAGTTTTCGTATTCTTGAATAGAACTTCTTATATATATATATAAATAGGACGAAGGGGCGTTATTTTATGTAATCATACCCTTTTGTTTCTGAGCTGTGTGTTTTTAGCCATTCTTCGTCTTTTCTTGTATACTAACGGTATAGGTTTTTTCATGGAATTCTTTCTGTTCTTTGGTGTCGTTGGTTTTCAAGAAGGTCAACCAGCTGCCAATCCTCCAACTTCTTCTTCCTTTTTCGAAGGAGTTAGTGAAGAATTGGCAAATTTTGGATATAGCGGGGAACCAGAGATAAACCAGCCTGTTCCACATGCGCGAGGGATTATTCTGGAAGCTGGTGGCCCTTCCAGAGTCTCCAACGCGCAAACCCCTATTACAGCCGGTCCCCAACTAAGTAACCCGCCGGATGCTACTAGCATCAGGGGCGAGTTTGAGGAGGGACCCTTGAGAATGGAGGAACAAAATCCTCATGCTGAGGGTCAACCTATCGGGCCAGAAGCAGCCCCAACTTTTGAATACTTATCCCAGAAAATATTTTCTGTTATAAGTCGTTGCCAACGCATTCGCGTTAGAAGTGATGTTCATGCTAGAATTATCGAAGATCTTCGGTTGGAATCTGCGTCACCTGAAAAACGACTCTATATACTGGAAGTTCTCAGGGAGATAGAGAGTAATAGAGAAATTTTCCTGGCTAACCGAAGATTTAATGCAGCCTACGTGTTGAAAGTAGAAGTCTATGATTGGGAAAGGGATCGACTTAATGACCTATTTAGAGGGAGTTTTACAAATGGTGAGCCACAGTGAAATTAGTCGTATCTTTCCACCCGGATTGTATATTTTTTCGTTCGCAACAAGGTAGCCGTAGGGCTGGATTGAATCCGTTTTGTTTTCAACTCATACTACAGAAGGGAAGAGTTATGAGAGGTAGCAAAGAAAGACGAAGGAGTATTACCGGTCTTACCCTTATAGAGTCAGATGAATGTGCAGCTGAGTCGAGCACAGGGAATTCTCTAAGACCTTATTCAAGTTAGCCATTTCCTATCATTAGCGAAGTGAAAAGATGGTAATGGGAAAGAACGAAAAGGATTGGGTAAGAATCCGGTTCTCGAGCGAAGGCAGGGCTTTGAATTGATGACCAACCCCTTTGTGATTCCTTACCGTTCGTAACCTAGCATTCATGATTCACCGAAGATGTAAACATCACCTAGATGGCTTTCGAAACTTGTCAACTAAGATAAGACTAAATAGAAATGAAGAACCGAATAAGGTTCTAAATTAGATTCAAGGCTCTCGAGGTAGTTCTCTGAGGAAATCATCGGTTAGCAAGGGCGAGCAGGGTTTTGGAAGTTGTTTTAGTATTTAAGCTATGTTTAAGTTTATATACTTTATCCAAGGGTTGTATAAGTTTTATATGTGAAGGTTCTTAAGTTAGTAAGTTATCTTGTGGTTTTGGAAGTTCTTTGGTGTTGTTGCCTTGTCTCTTTTGGGAGACGGCGGTGACACTTCAACCTAAAAAGTGTTCCGCTGCGCTAATCGCGGGCTTAGCTTCTCTAAGTAGAGTTTAACCCTGTGATTAAGGTTGGGGTGTTACAGTTGTGGTATCAGAGCTCCCAAGGCAAGGACAAGTCGGTTCCAAAGTAATTCAAGGCTCTCGAGGTAGTTCTCTGAGGAAATCATCGGTTAGCAAGGGCGAGCAGGGTTTTGGAAGTTGTTTTAGTATTTAAGCTATGTTTAAGTTTATATACTTTATCCAAGGGTTGTATAAGTTTTATATGTGAAGGTTCTTAAGTTAGTAAGTTATCTTGTGGTTTTGGAAGTTCTTTGGTGTTGTTGCCTTGTCTCTTTTGGGAGACGGCGGTGACACTTCAACCTAAAAAGTGTTCCGCTGCGCTAATCGCGGGCTTAGCTTCTCTAAGTAGAGTTTAACCCTGTGATTAAGGTTGGGGTGTTACAGTTGCTAGCAATAAAAATTCTGGGCAGAACTTGTTCCGGACAGCCCTGCTTCCCGGGCTCGTAACTCATACTCCCGATATCGGATGACTACGAATCATACCTTTCCGGAAAGCTTGAAACGTGGCCTAAAACTTTCATGTTCACCATAAAAACTAAAGAGGTCTCCAAAGGCACGAAAAACAGTCCTCAATATACTGACTCAGAATTCGTATATAAAATTGTACCTTCACGGTTTACGTGCTGGTATACTCTTAACTCTAGCGGTAATGCTTCGACCTAAGGTGTTCCGCTGCGCTAATCGCGGGCTTAGGGTCTTTAAGTGGAGTTTAACCCCGTGATTAAGGTTGAAGAACCACCGCTTTTGGCCGAGGATTTAACCTTCGAGCAGCAACCGATTCGAATTATGGATCGACGAATTAAGCAGCTACGCACGAAAGAAGTCCCATTAGTCAAAGTGCTGTGGGCCAATCAAGATACCTCGGAGGCCACTTGGGAAACCGAGGAGAACATGAAAGAACGATACCCTCATCTCTTTTGAGGTAACCAATCACGTTTTAACCACCATCAAGTTTCGGGGACGAAACTTCTTTTTAGGAGGGGAGGATGTAATAACCCACCCCAAAATCGTGTTTAATTATCTATTAATCACTGTAATTATTCAAATCGCGTTATAAATTTTTCGCGTTTACCTTTATTTATCTATTTATTTTATTTAGTGATATCGGTGTCAAGTCTCGTGCAGGAGATGGCTAAGGTGCCGGACTATCGGCTTAAAAGTTTACTTTACACTTTTATTCGATAAGTTAAAGTATTTCAGGTTATATGTTTTACGTTATAAATTTATTTACCGAGAAACGGTTATTATTTTTTTTCCGCCTCGATTTATATACATATTTTACCGTCCAAATTTTAATTTATTTAATTTCATTCCCTTTATATTATTTCAAGTGGTAATTTTACTCATTTTATCCTATTTTAATCCAAGTCCTAATTTATTTTACCCAAAGTGTTACCGATTAATTTTCTTGAGTACAAATTAATTATTTTTAGTCTAGTACATTTACAATAACTTTATTTTAATTAAAGTTTCAGATTTAATTAAGGTTTTATTCTAGTTATTAGTGGTATTAGTTTTATGTAGATGATATGTATTTATATATGTATTAGTTATAAGGGGCTTAAGTCTTCATTCTTCCATTCAAATTAGACAACACTCCCAAGCTCTCACTTCTCCTCTTCCCCCTCCAAGCTGCCGAGCCACCCAGCCCAGCCCCCTGCCGCCCTGTTCGGCCACGGCGCGGTCACCACCGCTGGAAAAAGTGGCCGGCCTTCTCCTTCCTCCTCTTGTGTTTTCATCCAATTTCAACTCCAAGGGTAATCTCTCAAACCCCAATTTCAATTTCTATAAACCCTAATCTGAAATTACATGTTTTATATATGTTTCTTTTGTAAATTTACTCTCTTTTTACTCTCTAAATTCATGAATTCAAGTGTATAATTGGATTGGTTAAGTTAGGGTTTGAGTTTGAGTATGTGCATGTGTATTTGGATGAGTTCTTGAGGTTTTCTTGTTAAATTCTTGATGCATGTGAATTTCTTGGTATGTTGCTGAGTATTAAGGGCTGGTTGTATATGCTAAGTTTATTATTTTAGTGTTATCATGTTTAATTTGGGTGAATTAGTGAGTTTTTGGTGAAAGAGTTCAAGAACAAGTCCTTCATGTTGAGTTTGTGTTTAATCCATGGTTGCATGTGGGATTTAAGCTCTTTGATGAGTTAACTTTCAAGGTTTAATTCTGGAAATATAGTGGATTATAACCAAAGTGAGGTTTGGTTGAGAATTAGTGTGAATTAAGGGTTAAATGTACCATTAGAGCTGAATTTAAGAACACATTAGATTCTGTTTTAAATCTGGAAATTTACAGCAGCATAAAAGTGGGATTTTTGCCCAGATTTCTACTCCATTTGATAGCTTAAGGTGTTAGCAAACCGTAGGCTTTGGAATTTCTAATTTTCGACTTGTATAGCCCGAGTTATGACCGAAACCGTGAAGGTACGATTTTATATACGAAATTTTGAGTCAGTGTTTTGAGGGCTGTTTTTCGCCCCTTTGGAGACCTTTTTGGTTTTTATGGTAAACATGAAAGTTTTAGGCCTCTTTGCAAGCTTTCCGGAAAGGTATGGTTTGTAGTCATACGATGTCGGGAGTGTGAGATATGAGCCCGGGAAGAAGGGCTGTCTACTTGAAGTTTCTGTCCAGTTTACCCTTTATAAAATTCCAACTTTAAGGTTCTAAACCAAGTCAATAGGGGACTTTAAGCATTGTTAAGTTATGATTATATGTTATAATCTTAGGTTAAGGTCTTAAGAGGGAAAGGTATGATTTTGGAAGCCTAAGTATGTCCTAAGGTCTTTTAGCCAAGGGTAGTGTTGTAAACACAAGTTATACATATCTTCCAATGAGTGTTAGTTAAGAGTTCAATATCTTTGGGTTGATCAAAGTTTTATCTAGCTAATGACTTCCAAGTTCTAAATAACTCTCAAGTTAAGTTTCTCTAAGTGCTCAACTCAAAGTTTATTCCTCAAACTCCTTTATTCATTCTTCTTTCATCAATCGTGACATCGACTTCGTTTTTCTCTAAATAAGTCTAGAGGAACCCTTCTTAATCTCATTTTGACCTTCAATCTTTGGTTCTTATACTTCATTTATCTAAGCTATCTTTCCAAGATTCAAGTGCCCTTCTTTGATTTCACCTTTCTACATCAATTTCCCTATGTAATTTCATTCCGGAATTCCTAATTTACTCTACTCTAGCTGCTGTCCGGGCCCATTTTGAAGCCCTTCCACTCGTTTTTGGCCTCTGATTCTGTTGACAAAGTTGTAGATTATATTTTTCCCTATTCCGGGATGTACTCTTTCACTTCGTTTCGATTTTCCTAACTCAAGTTATGCTATAAACTCTATTTTCTAGACAACCTGAAATTTTATTCCTAAAGTTATTTCATTAATTTTACTAAGTTTCTAAACTGGTGAATCTAATTTAGAACCTTATTCGGTTCTTCATTTCTACTTATTCTTATCTTAGTTGACAAGTTTCAAAAGCCATCTCCAAACCGAGCTGCGCCGCCAAGGTCTCTAACGTTTCAAGGTACGTGAATTGTCCAGCTTTTACGATCTAAATTATAGTCGTAATTCATTCAACTTATGCCATGTCCAGTTTTATGGTTTACAATGACTTTATATTTAACAGTGGACCCGCATTCTATGCTTATTCTTACTTCCATGTTTTAGCACTCCTGATCAGAGTGCCTTGACCTGGCCAGTGTCGACTGCTTGACAGTCACCCATTCCAAATTTAGATCAACTTGGGCATACGCGTGTGTGAGGTGCTTGCACCGATCGTAAGGGTTCCACCTACTTTCTATCTTCATTGATTTATATTATGCATATGTTTATGTTCATGTCATGCAAGTCCTATTTTAATATCCTTCCCTTGTTTTCAAAGTGAATTTAAATGCCGGCACCAAAACCGTTTTCGAACGGTTTACGTGCTGGAGGTTTACGTACTGAGTGTTTCCCCACTCACCTTTTTGCATGTCGAACCCCACTATGCTGGGGAGAGTTAGATGAAGCGTTGATCATAGGTCCGGAACTAATCCAAGACACGACCGATAAGGTCCGAGTCATCCAACAACACATCAAGACTGCTCAAAGTCGGCAAAAGAGCTATGCAGATAAGAGGCGAAAACCTCTGGAATTCCAAGTTGGAGATCACGTTTTTCTCAAGATTTCCCCGACGAAAGGGATTCGAAGATTTAACATTAAAGGGAAGCTAAGCCCCCGCTACATTGGGCCATATCCGGTGACAGAAAAGATAAACCCGGTAGCATACCGAATAGAGTTACCTTCTAGTCTAGGAAGGACCCACGATGTTTTTCATGTGTCGCAACTCGGATGCGTGCGGACCGAAGCATGTTCTAGCGGAAGAGCCGCTTTTGGCCGAAGATCTAACCTTCGAGCAGCAACCGGTCCAAATTCTGGATCGACGAATCAAGAAGTTACGCACGAAAGAGGTCCCATTAGTCAAAGTGCTGTGGGCAAATCAAGATACCTTGGAAGCCACGTGGGAAACCGAGGAAGGCATGAAAGAGCGATATCCTCATCTCTTTTGAGGTAATCAATCACGTTTTAACCGCAATCAAGTTTCGGGGACGAAACTTCTTTTAGGGGAGGTGTAATAACCCACCCCAAAATCATGTTTAATTACTTATTAATCACAGTAATTATCTAAATCGCGTTATAATTTTTTTTTCGCATTTATTTTATTATTTATCAACGTACTCGTTTATTTATAGTTATCGGTGACAAGTCTCGCGCAGGAGATGGCTAAGGTGCCGAATTATCGGCTTAAAAGTTACTTTACATATTCGTTCAATAAGTTAAAATATTTCAGTTTATACGTTTTACGTTATAAATTTACTTACCGAGAATCGGTTACGAATTACTTGTTCCGATTTATATATATATATTTTACCGTTTCAATTTTAATTTCTTACATTTTAATCCCTTACATAATTTCAAGAGGTAATTTTCCACATTATTATTTTAATTCAAGTGTCATTGTATTTTATTTTTTATGTTACCCAATTATTATCGATATATTTTATTTCCTACAAAAACTCGATATTTCAAGTTACTACCTCGATTACCATTTAATTACTCCTAATGTTATCATCCTATTATTATTTTTAATTAAGGTTTTAATCTCATTTATTGTTAGCATTGGTAATTGGATGATAGTTTTAAGTGTGTTTTAAATGTTTAGTAGAAGGGGGTCTCAATACACCTCACTTCTTTTCAAATTTGAACCAAACTAATTACTTTTAATTTATTTACTTAAAACTAATTTATTAAAGTTGTATTTTCAGATTTTAATTAAGTTAGTATTGGTGTTTTAAATTAAGTGAGGGAGTATACAATAGTAGTAGTAGAAGTGGGAGGCTCATTTTAACTCAATTCAACACCCATCTCATTTTCTCTCACTACACTCTCAAACTCTCAAACTCCTCCCTCTCCCTCCTCTTGGTGTCCACTCCCAGCCAGCTCCAGCCAGTTTCCGGCCACTTTTCCGGCCAGCCGGCGGTTTCAGATGATGCATCCCCTCTTCCTCTCTCTTGTGTTTTCATCCATTCTTAACTCCAAGGGTAATCTCTCAAACCCCACTTCAATTTCTTTCAAACCTAATCTGAAATTCTATGTTTAATTTATGTTTCTTTGGTGAATTCCATCTCTTTTACTCTCTTTATTCATGAATTCAAGTATATAATTGTTGTGGTTAAGTTAGGGTTTGAGTTTCAAGTTTATGCATGTGTGTTTGGATGAGTTTTGAGAGGTTCTTGTTGAATTCATGGTGGATGATGAATTAGTGTTGATGCATGTGGATTTCTTGTGAGTTTTTATGTGTTTAAGGGCTGAGATATTGTTGTGAGTTTATGAATTAAGAGTTATCATGCTTAAATTGGGTGAATTTGTGAGTTTTGGAGCAAGAGTTCAAGAGTGTGTTTATTATGTGAAGTTAATGTTTAATCCATGGATGCATGTGGTTTTCAAGGCCTTTGATGAAGAGTTTTTCATGGTTTATATTCTGGAAATATGGTGGATTAAGGCTAGATGAAATTTGGTTAAGTTTTAATATGATTAAGAGGAAAATCCAATTAAAAGATGAGTTTTAGGTGTTTTAGCTACTGTTTTCAATTCTGGAAATTTACAGAATTATAAAAGTGAGATTTTTGCCCAAATTTATACTCCATTGGATATCTTAAGGTGTTAGCAAACCATAGGCTTTGGAATTTCAATTTCCGACATGTATAGCCCGAGTTACGACCAAAACCGTAACCTCACGTTTTAAATACTAATTCTGATTCAGTGTTTTTAGGGCTGATTTTCGTCCTTTTGGAGACCTCTTTGGTTTTATGGTAAACATGAAAGTTTTAGGCCATGTAGCAAGCTTTCCGGAAAGGTATGGTTCTTTGTCATCCGATATCGGAAGTGTGAGTTCTGACCCGGAAACCGGGCTGTCCAGAATGGTTTTCTGCTCAAAATAACCTTTGTAAATTATTAGCTTTTGGGCCTCAAATCAACCCAATGAGGGGTTCTAGGTATAAATGAGTCATGGATATATATTGTCATTATAGAGTTATGTGTTTAAGGCTAAATGTACCATCTTGGAGTCCTAAGTAAGTCTTTTGTATACTCTTCAAGAGCTAATGTGTTAGTAAGTCCTTATTTCCTATATTTCTTTAAGTATCGTGTTCAATATCTTTGCTCTAGCTAAAAGGCTCTTTCTAGCTTGATAATCTCTAATGTTATCCAATTCATTCCTCATTTCATCACTCATTCCATAGTTCATTAATCCAAGCTTGCTTTTATTCACATTTGGACATGTATATCTTGCTCCATTTCGTCTTTTCATTCCATATCGTATTATCAAACCATAGTTGAACTCATTATTTTCGCATCCGAGCTTCCAATTTATAATCATCCTATTCCTCATTGATTCAAGCCTATTCTCTTGTATTCAAGTCCTTTTATTTGAATCACCTTTTACATCATACTTCTCATGTATTTTCGACCCGAAAAGCTTAAAGTTTCATATATTCAGCTTCTGTCCGGGCCCATTTTGGGGCCCTTCCACTCATTTTTAGCTTCTGGTTCTGATGACAAAGTTGTAGATTATGATTTTCTCTATTCCGAGATGTACTCTTTTACTTTGTTTCGATTTTCCTAACTCAAGTTATGCTATAAACACTATTTTACTATAACCTGAAATTTTATTCTCAAAAAGTTACTTCATGTTAATTATTAAGTTTCTAAACTTATAAATCTAATTTAGAACTTTATTCGGTTCTTCGTTTCTACTTATTCTTATCTTAGTTGACAAGTTCCCAAAGCCGTCTCAAGCCGAAATACATGTAAAGACTTTAGCGTTCCAAGGTACGCAAATTGTCCAGCTTTTACGTTTAAGTTATACTCATAGTTCATGTATTTCATGCTATGTCAAGTTCCATGAATTTCAATATATTTACATCTTTTAGTGGACCCGCATTTTATGCTTATGATAACATCCATGTTTTAGCACTCCTGATCAGAGTGCCTTGACACAGCGATGTCATCGTTTAACGATCAATCATTCCAAGTATAGATCAACTTGGGCATACGCGTGTGTGAGGTGCTTGCCGATCGTAAGGGTCCCACTTACTCTCTATTTTCATGAATTTATGTTTATGCTTATGTTTATGTTCACGTCGTTCAAGTCTTTTTTTAACCCTTCCCGTTTTGAAATGATTTTAAATCGGCACTAAAACCGCTTTTGAGCGGTTTATGTCTTTGGAGGTTTACGTCGAGTGTCTCCCCACTCACCTTTGCGTGTTTTAATGTTTTGTTTTAGGAGGTTCGAGCTCCCAAGGCAAGGATAAGGCAGTTGCAAAGTAGTTCAAGGCTATCGAGGTAGTTCTCCATGGAGTCCATCAGTAGTCAAGGACAAGCAGGATTTCTTATTGGAGTTGTTTAGTTTAAGTTATGTTTAAGTTGTTGTACTTTATCCAAAGATTGTATAAGTTTATGTGAAGGTTGTTAAGTTGGTTTGTGGTTTTGGAAGTTCTTTGATGTGGTTGCCTTGTCTCTTTTGGGAGACGGCGGTAATGCTTTGACCTAAGGTGTTCCGCTGCGCTAATCGCGGGCTTAGGGTCTTTAAGTGAAGTTTAACCCCGTGATTAAGGTTGGGGCATTACAGTTGATAGTTTAGCATAGAGATGGAGCCCGGCCACATCCTTTGAAATAGAATGCTTGTTTTGAACAGCCAGAAATTTCGATTTTGAGACGTGCCAAGAACAGGCATATAGTGTGGATGGCCCAAGACTCCCGAGGCGTACATGTCTGAAAAGAGTCAAACTATGCCTTCGTCCTTATGTATGGAGTTGGAGTATGCAACCCTACTTGAGCTTTCCACCTTCAGGCCTTTTGAAGTCGGAAGAAAGGGAATTGCTTACTTACTGTTTGAACGATTTTAGTTACTAGTAATGAATAAAGTAGCGAGTAGAGCGGTAAGGAGACGAAGCGAAGAAAATCGAAATGATTTATCTAGGACCGTTGAATATCAGCTACTTCTGAGTCCAATAACGAGAAAGACTTTTCCGGAAATTTACAATAAAGCTTTCGAATTTGGTCTAAAAGAGACGGAAGCTTTATTGCTTTTTTCTACATACATTATGAAATCACCACTCCCATATTTTGCAGGGGAGTCACATCGGGACTATGGGAATCGAACCCAAAGAGCCCCGCCGGCTTTTTGCAATCTCTCTTTTCTTATTCAATTTATAGTTAGCGCATAGTGGCTTAATTCGTATTCAATTCATTCCCATCGAAGAAATATATGATTGAATAAGAGTGAAAACTGACTTCTATACTAAAGGCAAGGAAGCTGGACTATTATCCTTTCTATCCTTTGAAAGCAGTCCAAAGAGAACTCATCTTTATTATATATATATATATATATATATATATATATATATATATATATATATATATATATATATATATAATAAGGGAGAGAGAACTCCTCTCCTACAAGGAAGCATGATCAACTCAGCCTTTTTATTTTTATATTTTTATATAGGTATAGGATAGCACGATCTCTTCGGTAAGATTTTGAATACTATGCTTTTGTCGGTACGGAAAGCGAGTCTTCTTACCCAGATGAAAGTTAGCCTAATAGTGCAGCGGATTCTGTAAGAGCAAGGATAGAAGGAATTTTATTGACATCCCGATGGGAAAGAGGGAAAAGACAGTCTTTGACTTCCCGAAAGCAAGGGTGCTTGCTGCTACCAAGCCTTATTTCTTAAAAAGCCAAAGGGGTATAGAAGATAGATTGCTAGAACGAAGACAGGAAATCAATTATATAAAGCAGAAGTCGTGCTAACAACCGTTGGCTCCTTGGACAGCAGGGAGGGATACTGGCTTGCAACAGCCGATTCTCTATACTCCTAGTGTCAAAGATCCGTACAACTAGTTTGCTCTCGAACTATGCTTAACACAAGCCGATTGGACAGCTCCCGGCTTTTCCTTAATGTTGGGTTAACGAGTGATCAATCAAGAGTAGAGTAGCATTCATTTCTATTATTTTCATATTACGCTTTCCCTCAGTATTTAGGCCTTTTAGTCGTAACCGACAGAGAAGTAATTTCTAAAGTCTTTCTATAATCCCACCCGTATGAAGATATATTTTTATATTGATATATTGAATAGTTCTCTTCTTATCGCCTTGTTTGTTCTATCGAGTGAAAGAACCCAACCCACAGGTTGTGAAGCAACTAAGTCCGTAGAGTAAGACCGTCCCCCCGATCATTCGCTTGTTGTTGGTCTTATTGCTTAGCAATACACAAAGATATTTTTTACACCTCACAGTCTAATCGCGCTTTACTTTAGACTAATCACCAGGCCTAGCGATAAGCTTCTCAGCTGGCCTTAGCGTAAGAAAGCAGCAAGGGAAGAGCTACTACTAAATTGGAAAATTCCCAGGGTATTCTTCAGAACGGAAAAAAACTCTTCTCTTGTAAATGTGTCTCTACCCCTAGCGAAAGAGCAGTTCAGCTTTCTATTTCGCACTCAAGCCGAGGAGATAAATAAGGGAAGACCACAGCGGAAACTAGCAGAGTGAAGCTCCCAACTAAGAGAGGTTTCTTCTTTCTTGTCCTTAGCCTGGCGTAGCGCACGATAAGCTCATCCCGAAAGACAAGACGACTTGCTCGGTTCGCTTGGATCGACTTCTCCCTTTAGCATACTAATTTACATTAGCCTCGATATGCTTAAAAGTAAGTACCTTACTCAGGCCTGTGTAGTGGGCGGGTAGACAAGGCAGTCAAAGTAGGACTCGCTTGTTTCGTCCGTTCGGCTCGTATAGTTCTTGCTTTCAAGGCTCAGGTGGGCTCCTTAGTCCGCTTAGGTTTGTAGGGGATAGGCATTTAAGGGCAGGACTTTGCAATTCCTTTGAAAGACTTAGGTACATACCTCAGTCCAAGACGGACGCGGAGCTCTCACCCGGGGAACAATCTCGCGTGGGTAAGAAGAAAGCGTCAAAGCTAGGCGAAAAGGCGCAGAACGGTGCAGGAGTTCTTTGCATCCGTAGAGGAGGCTCATCCATGATTGGGAATCGGAATGTAGGTGAAGCTCCACCTTCAATAGCGGAGCAGAGGACTTTCTCCTATGGTTGAGCAGTTTACCCAGAAGAGACGAAGACAAGGGCGATGATCAGGTGATCCAGCACTAGTGGTAGAGGTCGCAGAGCCTTTCACTTCACTTACCTAAGAGGTCAGGTTGAAAGTGAACCTATCGATTCACCGGCACGAATAGCATTTCCTCCTATCCCAGGATACCTACCGGCAAGTTTTCCATATGCTCCGATGCCCTTCGCCCCTATCTTTCTCTTGGATGGGTTCGAAGGTCAGGGCTCAGTTCGTTAGCGATGTCACCAATCAGAGATGCTATCAGAGTAGGAAAGTTAGCCAAGTTATCCTGCCTAGTTTAGATAAAGCACCCCTTATCGCCCCACGGTAGGACACAAAGCGGATTCTATAACAGCATTCTGCCTTTTCGAAGACAGAGCACTCGTGGCACACACGCTATATCCGTGAGGATTCCAAGTGTTATAATTCATCTCGTTACAGAAGATCTCCCACATCGAACATGCAACTGCTTGTCGCATACTCCTGCTACTCCGACCTACGCTTCTCACATCGCATCCTTGGTCCTTAAACGACGTTCTTTTTTCCGGGTTCTATGAGCGTTTCCTCCTTTTCGACACATGAATATGCCTCGACTCGAAAAGACAAAGATGTAAGCTAAGAATGAGAGAAGCTCACCGATCAAAGAGAGTAAGGAAGGCAAGATAGCGCTAGATAGAAAGCCAACAACAAAACTGGAAGGGAAGAGGCTAGCGAATACCATTTTCTCAGGATAAGGTTAAGGGTGGGCTTAAGGCGGCTTACCCAGTTTTAGGGAGGTTGGTTGGACTTGTCAAAAATATGAGGAAGAAGAAGTCGTTTTTCCAACCAAAAGAGGCCCTGTGCTAAACCAAAGCGTGCTCCGAAACAAGGTTAGTCTAGCGCGAAGAGCCAAAATGTGCTATAATAGAAAAATAGCGCGCCAGGCACAAAGTTTTAGTTAGCCATAGCAAGACCAAACGAGACTAAGAAGCCAGAGGTTAACTCACCTCCTGAGTATGGATCTTCGACTAAAAGGTATTTCATTTCCACTTCTAGGATTTGCGTGGGATACCTATAAGAGAAAACCGCGGCTTAGTTGGAAAGGTAGGCTGTAAAAATCCGAAGCTCTTCTACCTCCTGGTTTGCTCGTAAGAAAGCGGCAAGAGTTCCGTGTAGGGATTCCGTTTTTTTAGTCCAAAATCTTCTCCTGATTGTAATCCACGAAAAACGATACGATCATTCTATGTTGGGGTCGTTTTATCGAAAACAAACGTGAACGGCCGTCTAAGCTACTTGTGCTTTATCACTATGTTGGGTTTCATCTCCGCAGATATTTCCAGATCGCGAGACATAATCTTCTCTACGACACTGGAGTAGATGTCCGGTATAGGTCGGTGAAGGTGAGATAGTTCTATTCTATATGGATTTCTGTCTCCCCTTTCGGCTTGCTGTTTTCGCGTGTCAGCTCTTTAGGAGTGCGTCATATCCTTTAGTTTTGGCAAATGTTGTTCCGATTCTCGTACCTTTGCTTTGTGTCTAGGTTGTAGTTTTCCCTTCCCGCAGAAGAGGAAGAACAAGAGTCTGGTTGCGCTTCGGGACGACTTTCCCTACCACTACTGTTAAATAACGCCCTCTTCTCTTAGTATAGTAAGCTGGCGGGCTTCTCCCAAGAGAATGCCTTCCTCCTCCTTCAGACGCCTATGGAGAACTAAGGTACCATTAGGAGTATCCTTTCCGAAGGCAGGGGGAGAACAAACGCCACTATTAGTACTTCCTCAGAGCGATTGAACTAGCCTTTTGACTAAATAGATATGGGCGGAATCCTGAACTACAGGAAAAAGGGGGGAGCTACTTGCCAGCAGAAGTGAAGAAAGCTTTTGATTCTTTCTTCTTTCTGTTCACCTGAGCTAATTCTTTACTTGCTTTCGAGCGCTTGGTTGGCCTATTTGCGGTTAGAAGAGACACAGTAGCAGGTAAAGAGAGAGGGATTGCTCGGCAGGGAAGACGGTAGAATATCAAAACCCGAGGCACTCGACTCTATATACAAGAAAATAGTGAACTAAGGGGGCCAATCGAGGAGCTGGATGCAGCGATTCATTCGTCTTCTTTGCAGTTTTTCAGGGGACCCATCGGCTATTCAGATCATTTTCTATAGAAAGTTTACTTCTTTCTTCATTCAAGTAAGATAGTTGATCGAGAAAGGTCCTCTTCCACTGAGAAACTAAGTAGCGAAAGCGATGTGCTCCGATGAAAGCCTTGCGGGTCTAACGCGGCCCTTTACTCAATGAATAGGAAATATGACCAGAATCCCCCCGATCTGGGGCATGAAGCAGTTGGCTCTCCATAGCATGACTAGTTAAAGCAATCAAATTGATTGAGACAAGCAACCGGGTTCCTCATGACGAATCAATTGTGTCGGGCGAAAGAAAAGGCCGGGGCAGGAAAGGCATGAAGTTCTCTACCTCTCGGGCGATCTTCTCGCAAAACGAGAGTCTCTGGGCACATGGAGGGGAAGCTGTAATAAGAGCAGCAGGAAGCTCTAGGAAATATCATCGAACTCATTGGATTGGTATCTGGATTTGATGAGGGTTGAAATTGAAGTAGGTTCAAAAAAGCTATAATACCGGACTAGTGAAGGTTGCCATTAGTCGGGAATGAGCGAGAAGAGAAGGCTGAAAGCCTAGAAGTCAAAGCTTTCTTCCTATTATCAAGGAATCCGCTTTTCAAGTCAATTGAGCACGCAAGAAGCTGTCCAGAGTAGAGTTAGGGGGAGGCGAAGTTAGTCCAGTTACAGGTTACAGGTAAGCTCATGAATGCCTTATTAGAGGGAATACCTCTTTCAAGCTTTCAAGTGAGTGAAGTTAGCTGGGGGTATAATCAAATTCCTATTGCTCCAGCAAAAGGGTTTTTTAGTTGTAAATAGCAAAAAACGTCATTCAAATGGCTCCTTTGGACAGACGGAGATCCTATTCCTAGGGCATTGGATGGGCATCAGAGCCATCGATCGACTTTGGCTGAAACAGGCCTACCCGTAGAGTTATCCTTTCCCGAGTGCTTACTTCTTTAGTCAACAGATTCGGCTAGCGATGTAACCTATAATCTAAGCAGTCCCGCATCTTCTGAACCTGAGATTTAGAACTGAACTTCTACCAACACTTCGTTCGAGCCTTAACCGCTCCTTTCGCTATCGCTCAAGCTCCCTAGCTTTCTTCGTTCGTCTAAGTTGGTCGAACACTACGTTCCTCGATCTTCTTCTACAGCAAGGGGCGCCGCCCTCCCCCTTACCCCACTTTTTCCACCCTCTGACCAGACACTTAGAAGAATCATTACTATAAACTAGAACCGAAAAAAACTAATTACTCTTTAAGAAGTAGCAAAATGCGCTAAGTAACCCTATTTGAATCCCTATTCCCAGAAGCCAATTAGAATACAGAGACATAGTGGGGGCTGCAGGATTTAATTGGGACATAAGGGCACTTAAGACAAGAAGATAGACACCGTCTACTATTTTTACGGCCTCCTTAGACTCCGATAAAAGTATGTGGAAAAGAGCTGTAAAGAAGTGGTCAACCCTTACTCTATTCACCCTTTACTTTACTTTTTTTATTGACTTCCTCCCCCGCTGGTCGAGTCACTTCGTACCTCATAGAGAGTCAAGTCGAGACCAAAGGCTAGTTCCTCCATGAAGTCTGGACTGCCCCTCCCCGTCAGAGGAGTATTGTACATTTACCTCAAAGATATGGATCGGTCAACCGCGAATTCTCTTTCTTCATCATCAATCCAATCACCGTTCACCCTTTTTCTTTTTCTTATCAATGAATAGATCTCTTTACTGGAAAACTTACTTTGGTGGCAGTTGTTTCCTGAGACAGCTATCCCTTTTACCCAATGGCTATACGATTTCAAAACCCCCCTTTCTCTGCATTCCAGTTGCAGTCTCCCCTTTTCCTTTATTTGTCTCTCTGTTGGACCGACCCTAAGAGAATATTAGAATTCCCAGTAATAGAATGGGAGACCTTTCTTTCCACTCCTCTATCTAATGCTTTTACTTCGAGTGCGGGGACTGCCCCATCCCTTTAAGCTCCTTGCCTGGCTGACTACTACGAACTGCCTTCTTCCTGACCGACCCTTGCATGCGTGGAAGCTAAAACAGGGCTTGAAGGCAGAAAGTACAGAACTTGATGGCGGGAAAAGGGGAGTGCTTCCCCGATTCAATTCAAGAAGGAATAGAATCTCTCTTCCAATAGAACAGGAAGTATATTCTTTTTTCAGAGTGGGATATAGAAACTTATCCTCAAAATAAAAGCGCTACGCCACTCTGTTGTCTATTAGAAAAAGCTGAATCCAATACGAATTAAGTGCAAATGATGGGAAATTGCCTGTCTAAAATCCAATTCCTCTTCGATCAGTGCTGTGCAATATTAAAGAGATAGGGCCCGCTGTAAATGTTATCAACTTAACTGTCTGAGTTAAGGACTTACCCATTGCATTACTGTCTGTTCGTCAGTCTTTTGCTTAGCGAATACCCTTGTGAATTCGGCATCGGCAGTTAAAGGCAATCTTCATTGCTATGATAAGCATGACGGAAGAAAGGACGAGCGGTTACTCTAGTAGCGGCCAAACCAAGCCTAAAAGAGCGGATACGTTCTAAACCGATTCTTTCACCCCCCCGGTTCACTTCACTCCCTAAAGGCCGATTAAGACTCAAGCTACTCTCGGGAGTCAATGAAAGGGATATTCAATCAACCAAGCTAAGAACAAGGAAAAAAAGAGTTACATTCATTCGGGCGCCGGGACCTAACCTCGTCGACTCTGGTTCCCCCATTGAAGCATTGGATGCCCTTTTTTCTCCAACACTAGATGCGCTTGATCTAGCCCTCCCTTGGAAAGAAAAGAAATCGATAACTGGCTTATTTGCGTACTTAGCAATGGCCATGAATAGCACTTTTACAAATAATTTCTATTTTGAATGCCACTACTTCAACTACTGCTTCAATGGGAATAGCAGAAAAATGGAATTAAGAAAGTAAGACTTCCGGAATAAAAATCCCCCCTAAGGAAAGGAAAAAATGTATATCTTATCGTGAGCCCTAGAATCAGTTTGCCTAAAATCACTTGATGGAACAGGAGTTCTTACTCCAAGAACTACAGGGAATGCCATAGTAGAGCTAAAGCCAATAGCCGTAGCAGTGAAAGCTGTCTATCAGAAGGTAGGAAAGGTCCTCTTGCTCTAGAATCGGAAAGGGATGATCTTGTTACTGGTTCAATACCAGAAAGGGAATCTACATATGAAATAGTTCCAATATCGGCACAAAGATAAGCAGGAAATGGTGTAGCATCAGAGTGAATAGTTTATGTAGCTGGTAACTCATTCACCTCTCCAGCTTCTCCGAGCTATCTATCTCTAATTCATTTACTTTACTTACGAAGCCAGTCTCCTCTATAAGACTTTCATTCCCTAGACCTCGTAGGCTGATGATGGCCAACAGTATCAGTTCAATCTGGCATTTCATCCTTGGTAAGGGTGTACACTATCAATGAACCAGTAGTTGCATTTACAGCAGAAGATAGATGGAAGCGGGAGTAGAGGCAATTGTATTTTTTGCTACTAGGGCGGCTACAGAGATAATAGTGACAATAGAAATATTATTGAATGGTCAATCCTTAGAAGTACCTGTTGATCGGCATATCCAAGATCTGAAGCTACGGTTAGACTGGTGGTTTCCGCACTGGACTTTTGGTCCTCCAATGGCTAATCAATGAAATCCCACGGTACGAGTGTAACTACGTGAAACGAAGCCAAGAAACGAGATTTGAATAAGGAATAACAGAAATAGAGTAGGGTGTTATAAGACTGGGCTACGAGGAAAAGAAAGAATCAAGTAGCGGATGAAAGGTATGCAACAATGAAAGGCTATCCTTTTTTATCTCCTTTTTTATGTTGATTGGGTGAGTTTTCAGTGAACTTTAGTATTAGTAAGAGTATGAAGGATCTAGTGAGCGTACTGTCTGACCTGTCCACTCAAGGCATTGGAAGAAAGAAGAAGGCGTTAATAGCCCTGCACTTTACAGGATATCTATTAAACAAAATAGGTTGAGGGAACAAGGACCCTTGCCCAACTAGACACCACAGCGGAGGCTTTATACAAATTACTTTGATCCAAAACTCTACCTTCTCTTTACGCACGTGAAATCCTTTTTATGCCCGCCCATTTGACTTATAGCATCATCGACTTGGTTTTCAACCTAAGCGATTTCATAACCAGAAAAGACCTCTCTTTCGGGGTCAGTCCCGCCCCTAGATGTAGTAGTCAATCAGCGGGACATTCAAAGAAGCTATGCACCTTCACTGAATGTTAATGAATGGAAGCCCTTATCTCATCTACTGAAAAGGGAAGCTTGCTTCTTTGGAGATTTCTGAGACTCTCTTTGATATCAATCACTAAACTAAAGAAAGTAGAAATATCATAAGAGAAGTATGGTAGAATTTCATAAGACTATCTACTTCCCGGCTCACTTGAGTCACAAAGGAAGGTGCCCAGTTCTCGTTCTTACCACTATTCAATCGGGGAGGAAAGCGCTGGTTCGAATCCAGCTCGTGGCAAGGGCTTGGTCATATATCAGGGTAGACTCTATATGGCTAGAAAAGAAAGAAATGGAAATAAAGCAACTTCTCATTATGCCCTTTACACAAAGAAGCACCCCTCCGGAAATATCTCAATAAATAATGAAGTGCGAAAGGCAGAACGAAGAATATAAAATTATATACGCTATTTGATGTACGAAATCTAGCTCAACATCCAGAGATGGAGGTTTGGATGGCCCAATCGGCCCCTTAGCTTGTGCAATAAAGCTTCTATGCCCTATTTTATATAAAACGGAAAAACTTTAGTTTAGACTCTACTTTAATGGAAATCTATCTTGAAGAAAGAAAAGAGCTACTACTCTCGATGGTAAAATATAGTAAAAAACTTTCTTAAACAAAAGGGGATAAAACTCGCCGGGGGGCTGATACGATAATAGCCCTTTAGCTCTTATGCTCGTTATCCCAGGCAATATGATATGCTTAGCGCGTCAAAGACGAAATGCAGTTTGATCCGTTCACCGTCACCCTATTGTCTGTATGGACCGCTACTATGGACTTCTTACTTACTAAGTGGTAGAAAGAACCCTGCGTCTTTTCTCCTCCGCATTCGCCCTGTGCTTATCGTTGTGTCGGCGAATCGGATGATTTCCTTCACCCACTCGAAAAAGAATTCATTTGTCCCTTAGCGCAAGCACTAAGTAAGTAAACTCCCTTTTTGGGTTTACAAATATCATAATAAAACAATATGAAATGGTACGAGTGAAGAAGCGTAATGAAATGTAGCGTACGCGCTAAAGGGGAACGGAACGAAGCAAAAAAGCGAACTGTCAGTGTAACTTACGTGGAACGAAGCCTTTAAGTTAAAGACATTTGGAAGTGGATGAGCTGCATTGTTTATAAAAGACCCCCTTCTGGAAGGAAAGGAACATGTTATTGCAAACATTATCAAAAGGTCCCTAATCTTTGTTTCAAGCAAACCAAAGGAGTTATCTGAAATGGTACGAGACTCTTAAAACGAAGATTTCAAACGAAGCATTTACGCCCATAACGTTGAATGAAATAAACCAAAAGACTTCCATTAATCTCAAGACTAGGGTCAAAATCCCGACTCAAATCATTCTCATTACCAACAGCTTCAGCATAAGTTGGTTCAGGAATTACCTCATTTTCCTTGTTCGTGCAATCGGAGATGGAGTCCGAATCAGCCTGTACACAGACGAACGAGGCCCTGAATCACTAGGAGTCAGAGATGTGCTCGATTTCTCTACCGCCGATACTGTTTCATTAGCACTGCCGCTCGGTGTAGCCATCACCGAATTGGAGACAGATGAATTGGGTGTTTGTTGGACGCCACCAATCGTCGATCGAGTAGTGGAATTCTTCTTTTTCTCAGTGGATTTCTGTTAGCTACACTTTAGGAACTTTTTTTTAATAAATTTAAAAAATTATGGATAAAAATATAAACTTATAACATGTATATGTTGTACCATAGATATACAAGTAAATCATGTCATTTTATTTAATTAAATATGTAAATATATACGTTCTACATTAAGACAAAACATTTAAGAGATGTCTTGCCCAATATTTTATTATTTTCAAATGAAAAATGATATCGTACAGGTAAGGGGCAAGCAATGTCACATATAAAAACTATATATTTATATATGTTGGGATTCACTCATGAGTACAAAAATGTTCAACATCGAAAAAAATAGAGAGAAAGGGCATGGTATATAAAGTCAAGTGGGCTACTCACCTACTCCTGCTAACACCAATTGATTTTAAGATGGAATCGGAACCTCATCTAACTTGTGTACCATTAGTTTTGATTAAAGTGGGCCCCTGCCTAGAATCTCCTCAATAATATATATATATATATATATATATATATATATATATATATATTATTAGAAAATGATATGGGCCTTATATAACTATACTACAACATGTTTTATTATTATTATTATTATTATTATTATTTGCAAAGATCTAATAATAGTCAACCCTTGCGGTTGACACCAACACAGTGTCAAATGTCAATGTCTCTTATTGTCGGCCACCATGCTTCCACAATCTTGGGGCTCCGGCATATATGATTGTCAACGGTAATAGCTTCTTAAGTGATTAAAGATGTGGCTTTTTTTTTTTGGGTTGAAGTCACATGTTCAATTCTAATATAAACACTGAGGGTGCATTTGGTTGGTCATTCACTCCAGGAAAATGGTCAATTGTCCTAAGTTGACTTATTTTCCCATGTTTGGTTATGGGTTGACTTTGGGAAAGTTTTCACGATGAGCTCATATGAAAAAATTTTCCTACAAAAATTTCTCTGAGGTTCCTACCAAACACTCCCTAACATATTTTTTGCTTAATTTGTTTTGTTTCATGGACCTTGTCTATTGACCCATTTTACTTAGCCCCCTCACTTTATGGTTTAACCTCACTCCTACCTGTCAAAAACCTATGTTACAATTAGGTTACAATTAGGTGTAAACCAGCCTAAGCCCAAGTCGAGGGGGAGCCAAGCCTAAGCCGAGACTTCCTCTTCTCGGGCTCGACTTGGTCAGGAAAAGCTCGATCAGCTTTCAAAGTCAAGGTTTGGGCTCGGTTCATTTCATAAATCTAGGGTTCGAGCTCAGTTTTTAAGTCGGCTCGATTTGTTTAATAAAAATATCCAAATTCAACGCAATAATCAAATAAATTCTAGATATTTATTAAATTTAAGTAGAAAATAACATTTTTTTTTTTACAATAAGGGTATCATCAAGCAAATTAAAGTTTGACCATTAATGCTTGAGATTTATAGAGCTTTACAACAAAACATTAAATTTTAAACATCTAAATTAATATATAATTTACCAATATTCATTGAGCATAACCTAAATCTTACTTCAAATACTTATACGAGTTTAACAGAGCTGAGCCCGAGCTTGAGTCGAGCCAAACTTTGGTCAAATAGAGCTCGAGTCGAGCTTTAACCGAGTCGAACTTCCGAGAGGCTTGCAAGCCATCTTGGTTCAGTTACAACCCTAGTTACAATAATAGTTTATCATTCCTAATTTTGGATTATTGACTCTAAGGAATGACCCATGAAATAAATGGATCATAGAGGTTTTCGACTTGGAGGAATGATCCAATATATACAATATATAAGTTGGATTAATATGTATAAAAGTTCTTCTCAAAAAAAAAATGTATAAAAGTTCTTTTCTAAAAGAAGGTAAACATGGGAAATTATAATCTTTCAAATATATCGTCATTAAAATTTATATATTCCAATTATAACCCTTTGTATCCAATATACACTACAATTACGACATACTATACATGATATGATATTGGAAACACGTACAAGATCTTCAATATAAACCATATCTAGAGTTTTGATTTCATGTATAAAACTTTAAGGCTAGTAGTGACTTTTATACAATCAAATCTTTAATTCCTACCCAAAACTAGACCTGACAAAATTGACCCAACCCGAATGACCTATGCGAACCCGACCGCTCAAACTTGAAAATGGCAAAAATAATAAACCGAAACGATCCGCGAATTCGACCCAAATTTATCTTTCTCTAAAGTTGTCCATTTTTTAAAAAGATAATCTTGTATGACAAAAAATAAAGTGACCCAAAATCAACCCGATCCAAACCCAACCCAACCCATACCCAAATGACCCAATTCACTCGGATTGACCCAACCCAAATGACCGAATTCACACGTCTACCCAAAACCATTAAATGCCAAACACGGCAAATAATGCAATCTAACCAACAAATTGCCATCCTTGGCTACTACTTGGATGCTCACCCACTTATGTTGTTTACATTTCCTCAAAAATTTGTCCAAATGGGCAGAGAATATATCAAAGTACCCAACCCAAAAGACACTCCAATTGTGAAAATGACATACAAATAACCCTTCCAAGCTTGATTGTCCCGTGCCATTGTATAGAACTCCGCCATCATAGTAGAAACCGTGCTCAAACATCCCATCAAACCAAACTGAATTCCTGTTGCGATTGTGTCGCAACCATATGTATTAGCCTGCAATACCAGATGTCAAACTAGTGTTATCAATCGCGCTCATTTCCCTAACAGCCACATGCCTGTTTTTGTTATGGATAAGGTTGGATAAGATAAATATAAGTTCGATCAAGTCATAACCCCTGCGCAAGGATGTCTCACGCAAATCGAAAAATTTTATTTCATCCAAATTTACCAAAATGGATAGCGCCCCACCTCAACCATGAAAAACATATTCCTAAAATCGGGGAAAAATTGCAAGAGAGTGGATTTTTTTCCCCGGAAAATTCAGAGTAGTTGACTAGTAATAATTTGGTTGTGATTACTACTTTTCTGAAACAACTCCTCCTAGTGTAGATCCTGCCCAGGTAGAATTTGATAAGATCCATATATAGGTAATTTTAGTTCATTTTTTTAAATATTTAGTGACATGAACATAAGAAATTAGAAAATAAATGGAGGAGCTTACCGCGGTCTTCATCGTGGCAAGGGCAGCCATCGTGCAAGCTGCCAAGACATTTGCAGTCAAAGTTCCAAAAGGTATCCACTCAAACAATCCGTCGTTAGTTAGAACTCGACCGTTCAACTTGCCCAACCACCACCTCATCCAAACCCCGAAAGGAGCCACAAGACAAGCTAACCATAGTTGGGCTGAACTTTCTTGAGCTCTGAATGCTTTATCAAACAAAACTCCGCTTGTACTCCACAAACCACCCCATATTAACACCAAAATTAACAAGGCCATTAAGTGTCTATGCATAGAGTTGTTTGTCCTTTCCTCCGCAATGCTTGAGCCTCTTTTGAGCTTGGTTAGGAACCAACCGAACCCCTCGGCGGTCTCTACTCCAAGGATAATCGAATAGGCCGAAAGGAAAAATCCTGCCGAAAATTTGAAATTTAGAATGCTTCGAAACATCTAAGGTCAAGGAAAAAATTACAAAATGCGGGCGCAATATTTTAGGGAAACTACTAAGAGTTAAGTATTAGTTACCTATGACAAAGCCGAATAGGGCTAAACACCAGTGTCCATTGAAGCTAAGTTCGAGCATCTTTTGATTCCAACCGCTGAAAGTGGTGAGGCTTCCTAGATAACCAGTTGATAGGCCGAGTGCTAGTTGATCTGATACACGAGATATATCGGCTTTGAACACAATGCCAAACCATCCCATGAGGAAAGATCCAACCTACATTCGTACGTACTCAAAAGCTTGTAACATATAACATCGAACAATCATGACAAATGAAGAGTTTTGAGTCGTAATTTGCCATATACTTACCATATTGGATGGAAGATCGAGGTACAAGATGCTATCATTGCTTGTCACATTTGCCATTCCAGGGCCAAATACTTTCTGAAGTACGTACCTAGTAAGAACCTATACAACAGTAACAAATTTCAGTACGAGTCTCCCAAAGTGCGGAGAAATTTGAATGTAGCCACTCTTACTTTAGCAAACATAGCTACTTGTAGAGAGAAAAACAACCTTATTTGTCTTAAAACATAATTAACTTACCAAGAGTTAGAGCTTTAGAAACAAATGAAGCCATCATACATACTACTTCAGATGCTACTAACATTCTTGTGACATTAAAGTTAAAGACATTACCCCAAGAATACCAAACACAGCTAAATGTGCAAGGGAAGATACATATTCGAGTATCGACAACGACACCCCTTTCTTCTCTTCCTGCATACAAGATAAGTCATATTAACTGTCAGACAATAAAATCATTTCTGGACCGTCAACCATTTGCTTAGACTTTCAACTGAGTTGGTTCTTGTACAAGAGATCAAATAAGAACTTTTTAAGCAACATGTCTCAAATTTAAACATTAGCCACCCCAATGTTTATTTGGTTGAATTTTCAATCATCAGCTTAAACTTTTAATCGAGTTGATTTTTGCACATGAATGATAACATTTGTAAAAGAGTGTTAGAAACTTATATACTTGTGTTGTACGGCAGACGAGTGGGATTCTGATTTCTGAGGATTGTTGGGATGCGTGATAATCAGCCTGAGATTGAGATTTTTGTTCTGGGTCCATGGAAACAGCTGCACTTGAGCACACTAGAAAACAGGAAGCTTTATATGTATGTGAGAATCAAGAATGTGAGGGAGGTGGAAATGGGGAAATGGGAGGAGGTGGAGGAATCAGGTGGTTCAGGGAGTTTGTGAGGTTGAAATTAGGATAACAATGGTGGATGGAGTCATATATATATGGATATATACCCTGTTTGGATTATCTCTTTTGGTGTAGGGATGGCTCTTTAAGGAAAATGGAGAAACAACTAAATTTGTTTTCATTTGATGTCAAAATTTTAGGTCGGTTGAATGTTTTGACTGTATTTTACATGCATGTTTAGCATGAGGTTACGTATATATGGAATATTCGTAGTATTTATAATTATAAATTACTCTCTGTGTCCCTTTTCAAGTGTCACAAAAACTAATTTTGCAAATTCTGTGTCTTGGAAGTAGAGTAAAAAAGATTATGTATGAACAAGTATACCCCTCATTAAAAGGAAGGAAGGAATAAAGACGAATTTTAAAAGGTAAAATAAAAATCAGATTCATTATTAAAGGTAATATCTGTATTTTAATTATTCAAAATGCAAAATTGACAAATAAAAGTGACAAAGTAGTTAGAAAAATTGACACTTATTAAGGGGCAGAGGAAGTAATTATCATGCAAATCATATCATACATATCATACATTGTGAAGGACCTACTTAGGTCGTCAATTTATTAATAGATGAATTTTTGTAATAACCTGATAGATTTGCATATATCGATGAATTTTGCATTGCTCTATGAACTTCTATTCGTCGGGGACTATACTGAAACTTGAAATCTTATTATGGAGATAAAATTTGAAAATTATGACAATTAATTTATCAAAATAGTCAATCATACATAGTAAAAACACAGCTTTTATGCAAATACAATATTATAAATTTATAAATATATATTATAACAAACTATACTAAGATTCTCAAAAATTAAAAAAGGTCAAAAATAATAATCATTTTACAATCATTGTTGGAGGGAGTAAGTAGAGGCAAGATGGCATTTGGGAGTTGGGACACTTGCACAATCATTCACCTTCCATGTGTGGTGATTACAAGTTACTATACTATATATGGAGTAATGTGGAAAATTGGAAGTTAAAATGTTAAAAAGATGCAATCACCAATTCGGAGTAAACATTTGGGGATAAGCTGACCCACATCCATACATCCATGATGGATTGGGCTCCAAGGAAAAGCCTCCATTGACAAATGACAAGCAATTTCTTAACCCGGTTCTTTGGATTGGTTAAAATCAGATTTAGATTGATTAGATTGGTTAAAATCAAATTGGATTGAATTGGTTTGGATAAGTTATGATGTTTTTTAGGGGAATTATATTTTTAGAAATGATGATTTTTTGGAGAATTGTATAAGGTTTGAATAAATTTGGATAGATTTGAATTAGATTGAATTGAATAGTTGAACCAATCCAAAGAACATGGCCAACTTTTATTCCAACTTGACTATCTCTGCCTCATACTCATCAAATGCTACGAAACTTCGCATTTCTTCCCATTATGTTTCTTGTTGGCATTGACATTATATGTTTTGGTCCTTGTCAATTCCTACCTCGTGTTGTTGCTTTCTTGCACATGATGGTGCAAGCTAAGGTCGTTTATTGAGGTGTCTTGCTGGTCATAAAAATGATAATTAAGGCGTAAAATTGACTGATAAATAATAAATATAGAAATTATTAGAGATATTGGATATCAATATGCCGAATTATGAGGTATTGGATTGTGTAATAAATTGGAAATGAAGAATGTTACAACAAAGAGGAAATTCGATACATGATGGTGGTGAGAAAAGATCCTTATAGGAGCTTATTAATTTCATACTTTAAGAACATACTTCTAATATCTATTTAGGTCCTATTCTTTTATGGTTGGTCATACATACCACACCTCCGCAACTCACATATTTCACCACAACCCACGGCTGTTTTTGGACGCAGAATTATTTCCAATCCAATCCAAACCTTACACATTTCCCAAAAAAACATCATCTCTAAAAACATAATTCCCAAAAAAAAATCATAACTTATCCAATCTATCCAAACCTCATTTTATCTAATCCAAAGAATATGACACAAACCTACAATCCACCACAATCAACCACAAACCACCACGATCTACTTTTTCTAATTAAATTTATCTTTTTATTAAAAATTAAAGATTTTATAACCCATCACAATTTTACACTTTCCAACATATTTACAATTATTAAAACAAAAATCCACCACAACTTTCCACAATCCACCACTTTTTCGAACTCACCACAATTTCACCTCGCCGCACCGAGTTACACTGCAACCAACCTAATAAAAGAAGGGTTTTTGGCCATAAATAATCCGTACCGAGGGGCTTGTGACTGAGAATAATCCAAAATGACTTTTCGGCCACTAGCAGTCTGTACTTTTTCACTATTTTCTCATAACAATCTAGAATCAAGTTCCGGCACTGGAATGCTGACGTGGCGATCAGAAAGTTTGTTTATTCATATTTTAAAAAAGGAAATTTCTGGTCGCCACGCCATTCCTACACGGAAATTGATTATGACTGTATGAGAAAATAAAATAAAAAGACAATCGATATTAAAAAGTCACTTTGGATTATTCTAAATCATAAGCCCCTCAGTAGAAATTATTTGTGGCCAAAAACCCATAAAAAAATAGGGCCTTATATGTGTTGTAACTTGTAACCAGGTAATAGAAGAAATTATATTCCTTAACTTCTTCTATCACATCATTTTCTATATTCTAAATCTTTTCCTACATTGCCTCTAGAGTCTAGATATATCTAAAATATCCTAGATTTTTTTTTTATCTTTCCTGTCATTCTTTTCATAATTTTTCTGGATTAATATTGTCAACCGATCCAAACCAGAGAATCAAAACCCAGAATCAAACCCTCAAAATTTGCATTATTACAACACAAAATAAGACTTGACAAATTGAAGAAAGTAGAAAATGATGCTTACATTTTGGTGGAGTGTGTCATCTGAAACGCCACCATCACCTGAGCTGGAACTGACCGATTTCACCAAAAGGGTTTTCGAGGAAGGAGATTGATGAACACCAACACCCAGTTGCAAATATTGATCTGAATTTCCAGGATTCGAACCTAGCTTCAACGCTTTGACACACAAATTCATCACAGAGGAATATGACTGATTCACCCTTTCTTCAGGGGTAGTATTACCCAAGTTTGCCCAGCTGAATTCTGCACGAAAATGGCGGCGGATCAGAGAAGGGTAAGATGGTAATTTCGCTACAACTGCCATGGCTGCAGTAGCTATGGTGGTAAATTCGTTATAAGATTTTGACAGTTAGATGTTATGTGTCATGCGTGTGGTTGATGTGAATCTGCGTGGCTAGGAGAGTTGGAGGTAGACTTGTTCAATGGGCTGGGGATCTGAATGGCCCGACCTGACCTGACCCGAAAACATGTGGATCAAGGCTACAATTTTATAAGGTGACCCGGCTCGATTTGAAAAAGTCGGGGCTAAAGTATAGTCCAAATTACCAGATGACCCACCACGACTAAATACATAAATTAAATATGTGAATTTTTAAGCTTTTTATATAGAAAAAATTCATCTTATATAGTTGACGGCCAGTGGCCCGTTAGAGTTAGGGCTCGGGCTAAGGGTACCTTATCCGAAGGCTGAGCTCGGGCCGACATGTCTGAAACTTCTGATCCGACTAGCTCGGCCTGACCTAACCCGACCTGACTATTGAACAAGTCTAGTTGGAGGTAAAGATGACAGTTAGTCCAAATCCTATGTAAATCCACTCGAATTCAAAACAGAAAAATCCGATTCGAATATGGTTTAGATCGAAGTTAGATTTTGATTGTTATTGGAAAGGACATAAAGATGAACACCTCTGATCCAATTAAATTCGATTATAATAATAATAAATAATATATAAAAAATTGTAAATTTATAAGTGACCAAATTTGAGAATTGGCCTCGTTCTTTTATATGGCTGGTTGTGGTGTTGTGTGGTGAGGAAATGTGGTTGATTGTGGTGGGTTGAAAAAAGTTGTGGTGAGTTGAGAAAAGTTGTGGTAGGTTGTGGTGGAATATAGAAAATTTAACTTTTAATAAAAAAATAATTTAAATTAAAAAAAGTATATTGTAATGGGTTGTGGTAGATTGTGTAGATTGTGGTGGAATATGAAAAGTTATAGTGCGGTGTGACACCACAGACTGTCAATCGCATAAAAGAATAGGGCCTGAATGGATAATATGAATTTTAGTAAATTTTTTTTAAGTAAAATAAGAGGTGTATTTGATGTATAACTGACGCAGAGCTAGGGTTTTGATCAATTACACATCAAAGTGGGGAGGACGTGAACAAACTTAGGGTATAGGGAAGTTCATGAAATACTAGGGTTTTGTAGGGAAAGTTCAGAAAGATCGAAACTTTGGATAGTTCAAGGGAATCAAACTTGATACAAAGACACCACAAGTTAAATCCGTAGGGCTTCTTGTTCTTCTACTTAGTTACATAAACACCTTCTAAGTATTGGAACAGGCTCTACAACACCACTTGGATAGCCAATTCAAGATACAATAATAGAAAAGACAAGAGGAAAACTCTCAAAGTGAGTAAAAACTCGTTTGGTATTCATCATAATCGAAAGTCATGCGTCTAGAACGATTACACACCTCCTTATTTATACTAGACTAAGTCCTAATCCTACTAGGACTAATGACTTGACGCCTAAGCAACCAAATCCTCCTAGGATTTGGATTTACTAATCCTAAGGGGAATCCAAATCCTAAGGGGATTAGTTACAATTATATGAATCTTTCTAGGATTTGGCTTTCCTAATCCTAATTGGACTAGTTACAAAATTAGTCATCCAAGACTAGGATTCTCCTACTTGGCGTCCAAGCAACACCTCCTAGACGTCCTTCTAGACTCCTCTAGATCCTTCTAGACTCTTCTAGCTTGATGCCTAAGCTATTAGATATTACTTGACATCTCACTCAACTAATAATAAGGGAAAATACAATAATAAACTTGCTACAAATAAGGAAAACACAAAAGCTGTAAACTTCTCTTGAAAACACCAAAACTGTGAACTTCTTCTTGAAAACACAAAAACTGTGAACTTCTTCTTGAAAACACCAAAACTGTGAACTTCTCTTTTGGACGCCTATTGCATGTGACTTGGGCCGTCTTTAGCTTGTTTGGACATCCTCTTGGAATATAGAGCACACCACATGAGTTGGATGTTGGGCCTCTTTAAGGGGTGAGCTGGGCTGATCTCCATCACCCTCCATGAATCTTGGATCCCCAAATGTGAGACCAAGGCTATGCAAATCTCCATCACCCTCCATGAACCTTGGGTCCCCAAAAGTGAGACCAAGGCTAGGCGAATCTCCATCATTCTCCCCTTGTTGCAAAGAGTTTGTCCTCAAACTCGGTTGAATGAATTGGACCTCTTTAAGGGGTGAGCGGGGTTGATCTCCATCATTCTCCCCTTGTTGCAAAGAGTTTGCCCTCAAACTCAGTTGGATGAATTGATCAAACTTCCATGGTCTGTCATGTAAGACGTTGCAAGCATCTATAGGTACAATTTCACAACAGATTGAATCATGATACATGTTACGTATAGGGGATTGCACCAAACATCTTCTGGTCACTTGAATACCCTCGCTTTGATGAACAATGGCCTCTCTTGGATCTTCTTGTTGTTCTTCTAACTCCACAAGATTTTCCTCGTCATCAACTCATCATACTCATCAAAGATTGGAGGGAGATTAAAATCGACCTCTGGCTCATCTTTTAAACATTGATCTTCAAAAGGCTCAAAAGGGACCTTACTAACTTCTGCAACATCATCAACTTCTAGGGGGAAATTAAGATTAATCTCTGGTTCCTCTTGAACTTGATGTTCCTCTCATGAACCAAGGGTGGTTCACGTGGCTTCATGGAATATTCATACCAAGCCATCTTTTAAACTCACGTCTCAATCTCCTCAATCTCCTTTCCTTCTTGCTGGACAACATAACTAAGGTTCTTTTGTGGGGGGAATAAATAGGATTGTGTTTGGGCTGAGATGGAATCAAGGATTAACCCACCAGGAGGGTGGGCTAGCTCTGATACCAATTTTGGTGTATAACTGATGCAAAGCTAGGGTTTGATCAATTACACATCAAAGTGTGGAACGTGAACAAGCCTAGGGTATAGGGTAGTTCACAAAAAGGCTAGGGTTTGATAATGGAAAAACTCAATGAAGATGAATAATTTAGGATAGTTCAAGGGAATTGAACTTGATACAAAGACACCACAAGTTGAATTCCTAGGGCTTCTTGCTCTTCTACTTAGTTACAGAAACACCTTCTAAGTTTAGGAACAAGCTCTACCTCACCACTTGAATAGTCAATTCAAGATACAATAATAGAAAAAGAAAGAGAAAGACTCTCAAGGTTGAGTAAACACTCGTTTGTATTCATATCTCAAAGTTGTGTATCTAGAACGACTACAAGCCTCCCTATTTATACTAGACTAAGTCCTAATCCTACTAGGACTAATAACTTGACGCCTAAGTAGCCTAAATCCTTCTAGAATTTGGCTTTCCTAATCTTAATTGGATTAGTTACAATTGAATGAATTCTTCTAGGATTTGGCTTTCCTAATCCTAATTGGGTTAGTTACAAAATTAGCCATCCAAAACTAGGATTCCCTCCTAATTGACGCATATCCCTCCTAATTGACGTCCACACACACTAACTCCTACTTTGGCATTATGCCTTATAACAAACTTAACTACTAATAATAATAAGGAAAATACAAATACTACTATAACAAACTTATCTAATAATAAGGAAAAACATAAATACTCCTAATGCTTGTCTCTTTCACGTGACTTGGACGTTCTCTTTTGGGCTTTGACGTGATCTTGAGATGTAGGGCTCAATACATGGTTGGTCGTTGGGCCTTAATGGATTGCTATTCTAAGGCCTTCTCCTCTTCAATGTGTATAAGTTGGGCCTCCTTAACGGGTGAGTTGGGCTGATCTCCATCACCCTCCATGAATCTTGGGTCCCCAAATGTGAGACCAAGGCTATGCAAATCTTCATCACCCTCCATGAACCTTGGGTCCGCAAAAGTGAGACCAAGGCTAGGCGAATCCTCATCATTCTCCCCTTGTTGCAAAGAGTTTGTCCTCAAACTCGGTTGAATGAATTGGACCTCCTTATTGGGTGAGCGGGGCTGATCTCCACCAGTATTACCAATATTTTGATGGTTAAGAGATTTTTTCTAACATAGATTTTTTCTAACATGCTATATTTCTTTTGTGTTGTTGTGTATTTCTGGCTGTGTAAAGACTTTTTAAAGTTTATAGTTGTTCAAATTTTTACAAGTATGATATATTAATATACAACAAAAATATTTAAACAAACATCGAAAGATTAAAAAAACAAATGGTAAAAAAAGTTAATTCGACGTCCGATTAATCGGAAACTGGAGACAATCAGGTCGGATTCTGAATTAATCGGATTTGGAGATGATCATCCACCATAGATCATTATCCGATACGAAGGTGGAGATACCCACTTCCCATCCCTTGCCACCGACCTCTTTTGGGCATGGGGCTCCGACTACCATACCCACAAAGAAAACCTCCAACAACCACCTTATAAAAAAGCTTGTGTGCCAAACACAACCTTATAAACCCTAAACACAAAATCAGTAATAGGTCATGCATTGTGTTACAATCTTACTTACCAATTTTGGAAGTACATAATGTAAACCATAGATAGAGTTTTCAAAGAGAATACAATTTTAGCCCAATATCAATTGATGCTAAACATAGCCCAACACTGCAATCTAACCAAGAAAATTGCCATCCTTGGCTACTACTTGGATGCTTATTCACTCATCTTGTTTAAATTTCCTCAAACATTTGTCAAAATGGGTGGAGAATATATCAAAGTACCCAACCCAAAAGACACTCCAATTGTGAAAGTAACATATAAATATCCCTACCAAGCTTGATTGTTCCGTGCCATTGTATAGAACTCCGTCATCATTGTAGAAACTGTGCTCAAACATCCCATGAAACCAAACTGTATTCTTGTTGTGATTGTGTCGGAACTATATGTATGAACCTGAAGTACCAAATGTAATAATACTCTTATTTTTTTTACCGCCAAAGAATGAAACAATGATTAAGAATTATCAAGAAAGCTACATATGTCTGATGTCCTTAGTAGCTGGATTGTAGATAAAATATGGAGTCTCAACCATTCATGTTCTCTTATCAAAGGAAGTAGGATTAAGATAACATGAGCCACTATGTTACCTCCCCGCTAACATAATAAAAACCAACAAAATTGAAAGACTTGTACAACTCAAAAATGAGATTTAGGAATAGTGAGCACATATTAGGAATAATATTATTATTAATCGAGATCATTTGTTCTAAAGCCTACA
The DNA here is from genome assembly GCA_029582165.1 of Portulaca oleracea. Classification (NCBI taxonomy): domain Eukaryota; kingdom Viridiplantae; phylum Streptophyta; class Magnoliopsida; order Caryophyllales; family Portulacaceae; genus Portulaca; species Portulaca oleracea. Next base: position 5,001,157 of record CM055873.1, on the reverse strand, counting down.
CACTCTTTTATGTGGATAAGGTTGGTTACTTGGTTAGCTAAATATAAGTTGGTTTGTTGGAAATTCTAACTTACCTAAACTTACTTAAATCTATATCTACCCTACCCATAGTGCCCAACCTTAAGTCCAAAAAAAAAGCCCTAAAATGGGGTAAAAATTGCAAGAATGTTGATTTTTCAGCAAATCTAGAGTAGTTGACCGATAATAATTGGGGTGTGATTACTAGTTTCACTTTATGTAATTTCCCTAGTATAAGTATGCTCGTACAAAATTCGAGGAAATTTAGATATAGAAAATCTTAGTTCATTAATTTTACAATAGTTGGTCACATAAAGAGAATTCGGAAAGCAAATGGAGGAGCTTACCGCGGTTCTTCATTGTAGCAAGGGCAACCATTGTGCAAGCTGCTAAGACATTTGCGGTCAAAGTTCCAAAGGGTATCCACCCAAATAATTCCTCTTTAATGAGAACTCGGCTATTCAGTAGACCCAACCACCACCTAATCCAAACCCCAAAAGGAGCCACTAGACAAGCTAGCCATAGTTGGGTTGAACTTTCTTCAACCCTAAACTCCTTATCAAACAAAAATCCTCTTGCACTCCATAAAACAACCCACATTAATACCAAAATTAACAAGATTATTAAGCGTCTATGCATAGATTTGTTGGTCCTTTCATCCCCAATGCTTGAGCCTCTTTTGACCTTGGTTAGGAACCAACTACACCCCTTGGCGGTCTCCACTCCAAGGATAATTGAATAGGCAGCAAGGAAAAATCCTACAAAAAACTTGAAGTTTCGATCGTGATTCATTTCATTGGAATATCTAAGATCAACAAAAAAGATTGTTCGTGGGCACAACACATTTTGCTTAAACTTGGATCCCATTTTAAGAAAGCAAAAGGTTTACAATGTTTTATGTAAACCGTTAACAAGGTAACTAATCATTAGTTACCTATGACAAAGCCTAATAAGGCTAAACCCCAATGTCCGTTGAGGCTAAGTTCAAGCATTTTTTGATTCCAACCGCTAAAAGTGGTGAGACTTCCAAGATAACCGGTTGATAGACCGAGTGCTAGCTAGTCTGAGACATGAGATATATCAATTTTGAACACAATACCGAACCAACCCATCAGGAAAGATCCAACCTATACATATACATAGCCCAAACTTGTAACATATAATATGAAACAATCACAACATATAATGAAGAGTTACAGGTCATAATTTTCCATATATGTATACCATATTAGCTGGAAGATCAAGGTAGAGGATGCTATCATTGCTTGTCACATTTGCCATTCCGGGGTCAAACAGTTTCTGAAGTGCATACCTTGTAAGAACCTGTAGATTAAATAACTAACTAGTTCCATTATCAGAATTGGAATGAATTAGTCTTAAATCAATCACTTACATAAGTCTTTATATTATACAACAGTAACAATTATCAATGTAGGTTTCCGAAAGTTTAAGCCCCGAAAAAACTTAAATATAAGCAATCTTACCTTAACAACCATAATTTCTTGGGGAGAGGCAATTAGCCTTTATTTGTCACCATAATTAACTACCAAGTATTACGGCTTTATGAAACAAATTAAGTCATCATATATAGTAAATGCTAGTAACTTTTGTGTAATGGCCTTGAGAAAAGAAAATAGTTAAGATTAAAGCCCCGTTTGGCAAAATTAGGGCTGGTAATAAGCCAAGCTGACCCGTGAGTTGTTGCGAGCCAGCTCGGCGGGAAGCTCGACAAGCTCGACTCGCTATAAGCTCAAGTTGCCTCGCGCTTGAGCTCGTCACATAAACGAGCCAAGCCAAGCACAAGGAAGTTGAGCTTGTGAAACTCGTAAGGCTCGTAAGAATGGAAAATTTGATGATACATGTTATGTTTCATAATATAATTTCATAAACAAAATTACTTTACTCACATAAATTATGTGTTCTAAATTCACAATCATAAATTATTTTCATTGTTGCTATAGATTACTTTATTATACATTCTATAATTGTTTTTTTTTTTTTTGAGAAAGCCCTATAAGTGTATTTTGCTAAATAAAACCTTATATCATTGTTGACTTTGTTATAAGTGTTGTTTTTTTTAATTATTTTCTATTTAAAGAGATACCCTTTATTATCACCTTGTAGGTCAACAAAATGAATAGCAATGAACAAGCTAGTATTGGCTCGTCAAAGCTCGTGAGAGCTCGCGAGTCTTGGCGAGCCAAGCTGCAAGCATAACTTTTCAGGCTCCCCAAGCTCGCGAGCCGAACCAAGCCAAGCCTACAATATAGGTCACGAGTCAAGCCTCGAGCTTGCCTAGCTCGGGCTCGGCTTGACTCATTATCAAGCCTAGGCATCGTAGTTTTTTGGAGCAAAAAGAGTTTTTGAGGATAATAGCATTTTTTATCAGTCAAAACAACTAATATAATGTTTAGTAAATAGCTTTTTGAGTTAGCATTTAGCAATTTAGACTCAAAAAATTGGTTTTCAAAAAGCTATTTCAAATAGTTTTTCAGCAATAGTTGTTTATGAAACAAATAATTTTACCAAACATTGTTACTGTAAACAACTAATCTAAACAGCTAAGTCAAACATATAATTCAAATAGTTAAATGCTAACAATTAATATAAATAATTAACATATGACCGTCAAAAAGGACCAAAGTTAAAAGACATTACCCCAAGAATACCAAACACGGCTAAATGTGTAAGAGAAGATACGTATTCAAGAAGCGAACTTCCTTTCTTCTCTTCCTGCATGTAAGTTATATTAATTTAGCATACAAAATAATTTCTACATATAAGATACAACAATAAACTTCCACGAAAACACGCATTTGCATGAAATGAGGATTCCAATGTACGCAAGTACGCAACCCTTTACCATGAAGTGAAATTCGTATGGAGAAGTTGATCCATGCCATTTTCGCATGAAAGATAAGTTATATTAATTGTTAGAATATACTCCCTCTGGCCCTTAATGAGTGTCAATTTTTTTAACTACCTTGTTCTTTTTTATTTGTCAATTTTACATTTTTAATAATTAAAATACCTATATTACCCCTAATTAATGAATAAAATTTTAATTTTACCTTTTAAAATTCTCCTTTATTCTTCTTTTTTAATGAAGGGTATACTTGTCCATACATAAATTTTTCACTCTATTTCCAACACTCATAGGTTTTGTAAAAGTAGTTAATTTGACATTCAAAAAGGGACGGAAAGAGTATATAAAGTCATTTCTAAATGTCCAACTATTAGCTTAAACTTCTTTCTTTTGTGCTGACCCTTAATTTTTTGTTTAAGAGTTTTTTAAGTGAAAGGTCTCAAAATTAAATATTAGAAGCTCAATGTTTTGAATCATCGACATAAGTTTTTGGTTGAGTTGGTTTTTGCACATTCATAGCAGCAATCGAACGGGGTATGTATGTATATAAAGACAAATTGAGAAACATGTGGATTAGCATGGACTGATCATGGGATCCATGATGATCAGCCTGAGATTGAGATTGTTGTTCTGGGTCCATAGAAACAACCTGCACTTGAACACACTAGAAAACAGCAAGCTTTATATGAATGTGGGCAAGGTGGAAAGAGGAGTTTGTATTTTATAAGGTGGAAATTAGGATAACGATGGAATCTTTCTACATATGAAATGAAAACCCTGCTACTTGGATGGCTATTTAATTTGTGAAGCATTAGTTTTATAGGAGGAATAACAAATTAATGTTGTTTTATGTTAACTTATCGTTAGACGGACCCTGTATATATAATGATCGTTTTAATATTTTGTTACGATTAATAAGTGATATTAGAAGATTTTTTAATAAGTATTAATATGACTAATAATTTATCAATGAATCACTTTTATCACATATTTATATATTAAAAAAAAAAGACTGCAAATTTATACATCTCATGATAAATTTATGGTGAGACGGTCTCACAAAAAATTTAATGTTGTTTCATTTGATTTGAAAATTTTGGGTCGACTAACAGTTTCGACGGTATTTTAGACACATGATCAATAAGAAATAACAGTTTCATATATGTGATAGTATAGTTATAGAATTCAATCATATCATTTAATTAAATATTAATATATAATTATATAATTTTAATAATAAGGAAAACACTTAAAAAATATATTGTCCTAAGACATATCAAATAAGATGCCATTTGTGAGACTTGTCAAGAGAGGACTAAGTCAAAAAGGTTCTCAATAAATCACTTGCAACATAAGAACAAGATCACCATCACTCATCTTCCATGTTTGTTTGTTTTTTACTCGTTTGAAATTTCAACACAAACATTGCTCTCAATTAAGGTTGTTAAAATTGAGATTCTAACTTGAATTTATGGGGTAATTAGGATCGAAATTAATTCATGTAGGATCGTGGATCGTTTGTAAATATTAGAATCGTAAAATGGATTTTAGATCATAAAATTAATCGTAGGATCGTAGATCAGTATCGGGATTTTAATAACTATGCTCTGAACCAATATGGAAAATTACAACTTAAAATGTTAAAAAGACATGCAATCACCAATGAGGAGTAGCCATTTGGGGATAGCACACACAAGATATATGACCCACAACCATCCATGATTAGCCTCCATTGATGAGCAAACTTTTACCACTTTTTCAACTTCTTTTGGAACTTGACTACACTTTTGCCTCACACATTCTTGCCATTATTATTCTTGTTGCCATTGTCATTGTATATTTTGGTCCTTCCCAACTCATAGTCGTACCTCGTGCTTTTGCCTTCTAGTACTTGATATGATGGAGAGTTGTTTATTGTGATAGTCGGAATATATAGTTATGGGTGATTTAAAGGGATTAAAATGACTATTTATATTGCTAAGGTGTACCTTCCTTTTTTGAAATTAAACTCATTTGTTGGGAGCTCCTCAGTTAAGCGTGTTTGATCGAGAGTAGTCTTATGATGGATGACTTCCTGGAAAGTTTTCCTCGTTCGTGGTGATTTGCGGAGTAAGTCAAAGATTCTTGAAGCAATTATTGATAATTAGGAAATGAATGTTCTGCCCAAGTATCAAACTCGGACATATAAGGTAGAAAGTGAAGTAGTTACCATCCTGACAAGCATATCTTCGGCTATTCTGCATGGGTATGGTTTCAAAAATTATAGTTCATATTGTCCGATCTCACCACAAATCATCACAAAAGCCTTTTTCCAATGAAATATACTCCATTCACACCTCAATTGTTTAGAACTTTTAGGTAGATATGTCAATTCTGGCGGAGTATGACTGATCGGGTCAGGTTCGACATGCCCGTATTTCGGGTTTGTTATGTTTCAGATTTGAAAATCAGGTTGATTCAGGTTGGATCAACTTTGACCGTGACTACTTTTAGGCAATTACACCTTTATTGACATGCACTCAATTGTATTTGATTGTTACTTTTTTCATCATTCAATACCTTAAAGTTGAATGGTCTCAATGTCTCATTTTAAAGAATACAAAAATCTACTAAATAGTAGCAAAACTATAAAAAAAAGAGAAATAACTAAACAAACAAGACACACAACACTTACATACATAATACATTCACATTTACATATTCTTACCTACACTCAACTATACTTATCTACATTTACATGCAGTTATTTGCATTAAATTACAAATTACACTTTTTAAATTATCTTGAAAAACCTTAAAAGCGGGGTCCTTGTAAAGAAAATTTTATTTTTGTTAATACAATTTGTGTAAAATACTTTTATCCTCATATTTTATCATAATACTTTCAAATATTACATTTATTCCTCTTGAAAATCATATAGCATCCTCATGTGAGTGGTGGATTTGTAGGTTGGGCAGGGATGTCCATGGATGAGTAAATTATATTTACCTACCTGACATTTTGGTAATAATTTTTACGCGTCCAATATTTGTGAAATAATTTTTACCTTACCTGACATTAAGTGTTCATATCTTTAAACTCCCTAAGATATTTTATATTTGACTTTTGTTGGATTTTCCGGCGAACATTAAAAAGATAAATATGAATTGACATTTTGACCCTTGATATTAATTCATTTTCATTATAAGATATTTCTTCCATTATGATATATTGATTTTTCACACTTGATATTTATAAGATATTTTATAATTGGATTTTCATTTTCAGAATAGGGAGAGATTGAGTTTTCAAAAAAAAAGTTGGGGTTTAAATGCCATATAAATTAATATTAAGGGTAAAAATATCAATTCATGTTTAATTGAAAGTCATATGAATTAATATCAAGTGTAAAAAAGTCAATTCATATTTATCTTTTTAATGTTCGCCAGAAAATCCAACAAAAATTAAATATAAAATATCTTAGGAGGTGTAAATTAATATATGAACACTTAATGTCAGATAAGGAGGCATATTTATATGATGACGTGATTTTGTTAAGCTTGTGAATATGTCATTTAATATTTATTTTTATTGTTATTTATTTAAATTTTATTATTTTATTTTTCGAAAACATTTATGTAGTAACAAGTACATCATACACCCCTAAGTTAATGGTCTGGATCTACCACCGCTCATGTCGAACAATACCATACCAATCCTCCTTTACCAAGTAGCTCCAACAAATAAATTTAACAAAATTTGCCCAAGACCCAATTTTAGAACCATTAACATAGACTTATATAATACAAGATCACTGAAAAATGGACCCATGACTAGAATCAACCTAAATCAAAATTTTCCTATCAAAATTATTTCTTTTTAGAAGTTAAGAAGATCAAGGCCCACATTTACGATTTTGATTCAGGTTAGAAAAAATTGGCCTATTGGATTACAAATCTAGGGCCATGAAATATAACAGTCTAGACGAACCCTAAAGTTAGAAAGTTCAACATAAAAGTCTCAACTCATAAAAATATTCGAATATAACACCAAAAAACCTAAATCCGAACCACGATACTTTATAATCCTGGAAGAACAATCTAAGAGCTGACCCATATCCATATAGGTGGCCTCACCGTTTTCTTACTCGCTGATGATGACCCTGTTTGGCAACCAGCTGATAACTGTTAGATCTTAGATGATAGTTGTTTGGATTAACTATTTGACTTTAGTTATTTAGGTTAGTTGACAAGTTTCCTACTTTGTACTCCCTCGTTTCATATTAATTATCGTCTTTGAAAATTATGCAGTCAAACATAAAGAATTTTAGCAATAAAATTTTCAATATACATAATGACTCATTATATAAAATTACTACCATTATATTCATAACAAAAAATGCTACTATAAAAATATAATATTGTAATTGTTAATAAAATATTATATAAAAAATTATCAATCAAAAAGTGATATTGGAAACCGTGACAGTGAACAAAATGACAATTAATATGAAACGGAGTGAGCAGTATACAAACTCTTCAAGTATGTCCTCTGCTTTGAATACATAAACCCTTAAGTAAGATTATACCCGTCAATTCTTACATATTTTTATGGTTTTGTGCATAAAACTCACTCTTGGTCAAGGTGAACACCAGCTAAACCTTAAGGGCCTACTTGGGAGAGGGGTAAAGGGGAGTTAGGAGGGGTTAAAAAGGGTACCTACTCCTCCTTACTTCTTCTTGGGAAGAGAGTGAGGGAGGGTAAGGGGGAGTAAAAGGGAGTAGGGTTTACTCTCCTTTACACCTCTTTACACTTGGTTTTTTTAACACCCCAATTTGGGGTAAGTTAGTGTTCAATATAATTATATCATACATAACATAGAAAATGACCATTATACCCCTAACCCTAATGTACATGTATTATATTGTATTACATATATTATGAAAAAGTAAATATGTCATTTTAATATTTTACTCTTATGAACTTTCCAAATGTTCTCCCAAGACAGTTATCAGTAACATAAAACAAGGAACTCTTTGGAAAGAATTAGGAATTTCTAAGAAATTATACATTCTCAATTTCTCATGGCTCTCTCCATAACACCCAGATTTCTTATGACAAGTACCAGTAACATAACATTCATTCATTTGGTAGTTTGATATCACAAATGCATTAACATAACATCCATTCATTTTGCAGTCTGGATTCACAAATCACACAGAGTAAGCTTCTATATTTACACCACACTAGCAAGCATTCTACACAGAATTACCTCAACAGACATTTCCCAAACACAATTAAACAGAGACCCATCATCACTCATTGAACAGCAATAGCAGCAGCAGCATAAATTCAAGAATGGCACAAGGATTAGTTAGTTCTACCCACAATTTGCAGTTGAAGCCCAGAAAGTATATACTACTTTTTACAAAAAAACGACTCTGGGGGCCTCATATTTTGGTGTAATAATTATAAGGGCCCCCTATTTTCCTAAATTACTGGGAGGTGACATTATATTTGATGAAATTATTTGGGAGGGACTTTCAGGCTGAATTCCGGCCAAAAATTGGTGGGAGACATTTAATGATGTATTTATTATGGATTAAGTGTTTGGTGAGTTAAACAAACTCTATTAATTAGGGGGAAATAAAAAGAAATCAAAAAATAAAAATTGAACATAATTAAAAGGTTGACCAAATTGAAAATCCAAATCAGTTTGATAGAGAGAGAAGCAGATTAGCAAGTTGGACGTCCTCCATTGAAGAAGAGTGGTCATCCTCCATTGAAGAAGAGTGGTCATCCTTGGCAAGCTTCCACCTCATTCTCGGTTTCACCTCACTCTTGTTTCCCTCCTCATTGAATATGTGATAAAATGGCCAAACAAAGGGAGGGAGGATGAGAGATGAATGTTGAACTAGGAAGGAATGAAGTGACATTTTTACTTGGGGAGGGGGGTAGACTTAAGTGTTTTTTGTTATCTTTTTTTTTTTAATTTTAAACCTTTAATCTTCCATTAATGTTAATTACAGTAGAATTCCTTTTAAAACACTATTATGCATTTAATCACTTGGTTCCCGCCAATTTTGGCCGGAGTTCAACCTGAAAGTCGGTCCTTATAATTATTACACCAAAATATGAGGCCCCTAGAGTCGTTTTTTGCTACTTTTTATGTGAAATATTCTCAATAAGTTAACAATGAGTTACAGGCAATAATCCAATGTAAAATTCACAAAAACAAAAATCAAAATCAAAGCTTCATCTGCAGTAATGTAATCCTATGTAAAATCAAAACAATCACATGAACCCAGATACTACAGAACAAATACAACACCAAATATATATATTTACCAGGATGAGCTGAAAAATTCCGGCCACCCCAAAATCAAACAAAAACCACTCCAAATCAACAAACCCTGATCAAGTGAGAAGATCTCTCAACCATGAATGTTCGAATCAATCGATTAATTCTGCGCATTTGGACAATCCCTAGCAAAATGCCCTTCTTCCCCACAATTATAGCATTCTCCACCACCACCCCTCCCTCTTCCTCCTCCGCCACCACCACCGCGTCCGCCGCCGTAGTAACCACCGCCTCTCCTCCCGCCGCCTCTCCCACGCCCTCGGCCATAGCTCTCACCAGCATCACCTCCATCATAATTCCGACGGCCGCGACCTCCGCCATATCCCCGCCCCCTTCCACCGCCTCCTCCGCCGTGGGAGTAACAATCCCTGGCCAAATGCCCTAACCTGCCGCAATTATAACACTCCACATCGCCGCCGCGGCCGTATCTTCTGCCGGATCCTCCAACCAAAACGACGTCGGAGGCCCTGTTCCGGCCGTCATCGCCGACGTCGACGGTGAACTCAACCCTCTGGCCGTCGTGGAGGGTCCGGAAGCCGTCGGATCGGATGGAGGTTTGGTGGACGAAGAGATCGTCGGAGTTTTCGTCGTCGGGGGTGATGAATCCGAACCCTCGCCACCCGTTGAACCACTTCACGGTGCCTTGGGAGCGCGTCGATGGCTTCCCTCCGCCGGCGTCGTCCGCCATTGATGGATGGAGATGGAGTCGAAGGATCTGGAAGGTTCTGGAAGGATTTGGGATGGAGGAGGAGGAGTTGTTGTGTGGAAGTGATCAAGTGATGGAGGAAAGAGGAGGGAAGATTTGGGATTTGGGAAAGAAGGGGTGAGTGGGGGCCCATGTTGGGAGATTGGAGGGCTGAGATGGAAGTGACGTGACGGATTGGAGGGCTGAGATGGTCAGGTGATGGGGTCACGTCTTTGATCATGGAAGATTGGAAGAAGTATGAGTTATCCATACAGGTTGGCGCCATTGTATTTGTATCCACTTAAAAGATTAATTAAAATATTAAAATATTTGCCCACTGGGAAAATCCAATGTGATAAGCGAGTTGACTCGGGTCGGGTTGAGTCCAGCCCACTTGTTTGGGTTGTAGCTGGGTCAGTGCCTTTGGATTTAAGCCCAAGAGAAGTTGAGCAGTTCCTCAACCCATTTTATTACAAAAAAAAAAAAATTACTTAGAGGTACCTGTATTTTTGGAAACTATTTTTTTATATCTCAAATTTTCAAAACTCATTTATGAGTACCTTAAGTTTTTAAATTTGTAATTTTTTGATGTTTTTCCAGCAATAAGACCTACATATTTCAATATTAGGTATGAAGTTTGTAGTTTATGGGTACTTTATGGATATCTACATGCCTATAGTCCATTTCCTGCCTACACATATCTAAATCTTCAAATCTAATTACCGTAAAAGTACAAAAGAATTACAAATTTAAAAACTTAGGATACTCATAAATGAGTTTTGAAAACTTGAGTACCAAAAAATACTTTTATGATAATAAGACCGACGTATTTCAATATATTATATTATAGACTTAGTTTTAAACTTACTTCGATTTTATTGTTGGATACCTTTTTTGAACTCATTTTAAACTCATCCATTAAACTTATACCTAATTTATTTGTCTAAACTTACTTTAAACAAAACCTATCTGAACTTATTTTGGCCAAAAAGAACCAAGTTGAAAACAACTAAACCTAAAATATTCCTTGATTCCATGATAAACAAAAGGTATTTCAATGCAAACACCCTAAGGGGTCGTTTGGTATGAATTGGGAATGGGAATTCATAATAGGAATGGGAATTAAGATATCTTTATGAATTACCAATCTTTTTGTTTGTTGTATGGTAATTGACATTAGGAATAGGATTGGGAATAAAAATACATTTATTAAAATGCCCTTTTTATTAATTTATGAATGTTTTAATAAATTGAAATCGATGGAAAGTCATAATTGACACACATTTATTTGTAGAAAGTCAATTACCAAATAGAAAAAAAAAATTAAAGTTCATAAAGATTTTTTAAAACGTGAGGTTTATTTTTTTAAAATTAGGGTGAGTAATTAACGTGCTAAAAAATTTTTAAAACGTGAGGTTTTAAAAAAAAATTAGGGTGAGTAATATTGCTAAAAATATTTATAATAATAGGAAAGGAGAATCAAATGGCTACCCTAAACAATATTGCTAATCATAAAACGTTTTGGTTTATTTTTTAAAATTAGGGAAAGTAATATTAAGGGTAATATTGTAATTTAAAATAGACTAATGAATTCCCAAGATCAATTACCACACCTCCCCATGGTAATAGATTCTTGGGAATTCACCCTTCTCACTCCCATTCCCATTCCCCAATTTTTATTACCATGAAACAAACATAGTAATTATAATCCCAACCCCTCTATTATCATTACCAAGTACCAATTCCCATTAAACAAACGGCCCATAAACAGAATGGTTTATTTAGTATGTTGTTGATAGATTCCTTGCCTTTTCCCGAAAAGTTAGCCAAGAATGCAACGAATGAACAACTTATACGCCATGCAATGCAATGCAACTAGAATAAAGAATCGCCCAAAACTTGGTGCAAAGGTGGGAATCTGGATAACATTTTTGGCCTCTTTTGCGGTATTACTATTTACTAGTATTAATATTTTGTTAATTCTCTCCTTTTATCCTAAGTATTCTTCCCACTCCCTTGCTTTATATGCAACCCATGTTTTCCATAATTCCATCCCACTCACAACTCTTCCCTGTTTGCACCAAATTTGTTAGTAAACTCATAGGAGATTGGCAAGAGAAAGAAACACAAAACTAGCATGGATGTGATAAAACATGGCTTGGTGGTCTTGTGTTTTGTCTTCACCATTCTACTCCAAGGTAATTTATCCCAAACTTGTTTGGTAAATCATACAAAGTTATAACGAATATTGAAGTAGTTTATGGCCTTATTTCGCAACCACTTATTAGTTGTTAACTATTAACTTGTAACTGTTAACTATTAGCTTATAGCTTTTAGATGATAATTGTTTAAATTAGTTGTTTGGGTTAGTTGATTGCATGAAAAGTTGTTGGTAAAGTAGCTTTTTGTAAAAAAAAAAAAAAGTATCTCAAAAAGTCTCATCAAGTATTTTTTTGAAAATTAGCTTTTTGGGTCTAAAAGTTTAATATAAAAAGTTACTTACTAAACACCTCAAATAACATTTTAACTTTGGTCAAAAAACTTAAAGTGTCCAAAAAATTAAAAGTCATCCAAAAAGTTAAAAGTCTTATTGTTACTTTATTCTTATTTTTTAAGATAAAACCTCAATAATATTTTCAACCATACGTGTGATTCATTTGCGCCCCGTGTAACACAAGTATCTAAATACTAGTTTTTGATAAAAACTATATTTGGGCAGGCCCAAAACTATCAGAATCACTAAGAGTCTTCACAATCATAAACGACTGCAAGGAGACAATCTGGCCGGCAGTAACTCCCGGCGAGAGCTTCGGAGGTGGCGGCTTCGCCCTGAAGCCCGGCCAATCCATCGTCTTCACCGCCCCCGTCGGCTGGAGCGGCCGTATCTGGGGCCGGACCGGTTGCAACTTCGACCGAAACGGCAATGGCACGTGCCTGACCGGCGCGTGCGGCACCTCACTCAAATGCTCGGCCTCCGGGGCCCCACCAGCAACCCTAGCCGAGTTCACCCTAGCCTCACAGGACTTCTACGACGTCAGCCTCGTTGACGGCTTCAACCTCCCCGTCGTCGTAAAACCCCTGAACGGCGCCGGCGGAAACTGCACGGTCGCCGGCTGCGACTCCGACCTGCGGCGGACGTGCCCGACGGAGCTCTCGGTGAAGGCCGGCGGGAGGGTGGCGGCGTGCCGGAGCGCGTGCGACGTGTTCAACACGGACGAGTATTGCTGCAGAGGGGTGTATGGGAACCCCGTGGTCTGTCATCCAACGTATTATTCGAAGAGATTCAAAGCGGCGTGCCCTACGGCGTATAGCTATGCTTATGATGATCCGACGAGTATTTTTACGTGTTCCAGCGCGGATTACGTCATCACGTTCTGTTCGTCGAGATCGCAGCCCGTGTGCACGTACCATCACGGTAGACTCGTGTGTAGCGGAGCGAAGTCGTTGTTGAAGGGAAGATCGTTGTGGGGTTTGGGGCTTGGGGTTGGGGTTGGGGTATTGTTGTTAGGGTGAAACAATTTGTAAATTGTCCTGTAAATGTTTATTTTACTTGTAATTTTTTTAAATTTTTTGAATTCGTAGTTAATATATACAAGGGTGGTCATTCCTCGGAGATATTGTACATTTCGATTCAGGAATACAAAAGTAACAACAAACTCTTAGAGAAAGTACATACAAACACAGTTTGGAAAACTCAACTATAAACAGTTTTTCTTGTTGAAATAAAGTTCATGAGACGTTGATTCTTGTAATACATGATATTGGAAAAAATTAAACTAAGGTACCCTAAGTTTTATGGTAATTAATTTTTCATCCACGGCTTTCAAAAATGGTTTTGGGGTATATGTTAACTTTTTTGGCTAAAGATTTCCTGGAACCATTCCGATAGAATCCGGCTAAAGCTACAGAGATTATATTATTTTAGGTTTTGAGTATTATGAAAACAGGTTCTTCCAAAAAGACCCTTGTTCCTTCTTCTTCTTCTTTCCGCGGATGGAACTCCATAATCATTTCCATCCTTCTTCTTCTCCTCCCATCCTAACACTGCAATTTATTAGGTACACCTATAGTATATGTTTTAGATATTACGATTGTTCACCCACATATATTAGATTGTTCACTGTGATTATTATAATTCTTCGCTCGCAAATTTATGGACCATATACTCCAAATGCATGCAAAACATATACTCCCTTCGTTTGTTTTTATTTGTCTTTTACAGTTTTTGAGGTCCGTCATTAATCAACAATTTCACACATAATACTTTTATAAAGATATACGATATTATACCTTTCTAATAATATTGTTTATAACGAATCTAACAATATCAATTTTGTATGATGCATCATTGTACAAATTAAAATATTAACAGTTAAAGTTTTTGACACAATTATCGATTTGACAATAAAAAAACGGAGGGAGTATTGTCCTTAACACCAACAAGCCTATCCACCTTGAAATCGGCCCATTGGCATCCTTGGCCTTCCCAAAAATGAAATTTTAAAAAAAAATTGATGACACGATACGCAGCGTTTCATAAGAAAAATGTGCGCATGTTGACTCGGCTTAATTTAGACGCGAACAGCCCAAAACGTTGATACCAGATTTCTCAGACCGCCACCGAAACACCGGACGACCTCTGAGAATTTCTAATTGTTGCCGGAAAAAAAAACTCAGACCGGAAAAAATGGCGACCAATGGAGGAGCACCGGCAGGAGGAAAAGTATCCTTCAAGATCACACTCACTTCCGATCCCAAGCTTCCTTTCAAAGTGTACGCTTTCTCACTCTCTTTCTCTATCTCAATTTCTGATTCATTCATTCAATCAATCATGTTTGTAATCGGGAAATCGGTCAATCAATCAATCAATCGATGTGATCAGGTTTAGCGTGCCGGAAGCAGCGCCGTTCACTGCCGTCCTCAAATTCGCTGCCGAGGAATTCAAGGTTCCTCCTCAAACCAGCGCTATCATCACAAACGGTATGCAATTGTCTTGTCTAATTTCTAGTATTTGATTGTTTCTTATTGATTCTTGTATTTGGATCGAATTTGGATTGGATTACAGTCGGGAATCTTGGGATTATGATTACAAGCATTGAATTTTGATCGGGATTCATTCGGGGATGATTTGTTCTGTTAAGATTTGAATTTTCGGGGAATTCGTTCTTTTTCTGTTGAATTTAAAATGAATTTTAGATCTTTAGCTGGCGTTTGATTGATCAATGGTAGGTGCTGTTATTTCGAACTTTCAGTAATTAGGGTTAAGACGATTGAATGTTGAATTTACTTAACATTTAGGTTATTACTGAATTTCTCGGATTGAGACTTCCTTAATTTCACTATTTCATATCATTTCCGTCTAATTGCATATGTACATAGGCTTAAATAAAAACAAAACCAAAACCTCGAAATCCTGCTTAGACGAGGTATTGAGGGGTCAAATGTAGCCGTCTTATCCCTAAATTTTGCAATTTAGAAAGAATAATTCCAATTGACCCAAGATTTAGAAATTGTTTGCTACCTACTGCTCCATGGAAAAGGGAGCATAGGAGGTTTAGTTAGGCATTTTATTTTAGTCCGTTACAATCTAAGTTGAAAAAATAGACTTGTTCAACTATCCAGAGTATGGACATATGTACAGAGGCTTAAATATAGGCAAAATTTCAAATTTCTGAACATCTACAGAACAGGACTTGGTAAGCATTGAAAAATTGAAGTGTTCGGATTTTTTTGCGGGGAGGAAGTGTTTGTATGGGGCTATGGCCAAGTGTGAGTGCCATAGTTGTGCTAGATTATAATTGGTGAGCTGCAGCTAAAGCCCCCCCCCCCCCCCTGCAGCATAGAGGCAATCTTGGATGTTTAGTATTGTTTGACTTGTTTCCCAGCTCGATGTTAGTTAAGTTGCTAGAATTATGTGAACAATGTACATTTTGTAAGCATCCTGCTTTTATGAGGGTATTGCACTATATGTTTACTGCATGACTATGTATTATCGATGCATTATCATTACCTTGTTCAATTCCTACTATTGTGAACCGGAGATTGCTAAGATTATATGGAGTATGTTTGTGTCACGTATGAGTCAGGAGACATCCATTGTCGCTTTAAATTATTTTAACAATGTATCATATGTCTGACTCTTGGTCTCTTGGTGATGTTTGGTCTGTATTGTCTCACTAAGTTATGTCTCATTTTTCATTTTTGGGTACAGATGGAGTGGGAATCAATCCTCAGCAAAGTGCCGGTGAGTAGACCATGAAAGCTAGCCTGCTTATTGATCGGTTTTGCTTTCAACTTCGATTCTTTCACTGAGTTCACCCTTTCCTTTGCTATTGAAACTCCATGCTTGCCATAGTGACACTCCATCCTGATTCCATATGCATATATGACTTTCCAACATGGAACAGATACCACATCGTTTTTGTTGTCAGCATATGTTTTGCTCCCTCCTCATTCATGGATATTATACTCTGAGTCTGTTGTCCATGCATACTATCTCCTGAGAAACTGAACTAGCAGAAAGAATAAACGAAAAGTTTCCCTAACTTTGAGTCTTCTTGTGCGGAGCACTAAGACTATGCATCCGATATCCCATGATAATTGATAAGCTTGTGCTATGTTGGTGTGTGACTTTCATTTATAATATGTAGAGACATAAGTGCATCTATTGGACTACTCTAGTATGGCTGATAACAACAGGATCCTCAGACCTCGATTAAGTGAGACCCACACTGGTTGTTTTCATAGAGATATAAGCGAGCCCATTGAGGAAACGCTTGCCTTTATACAAAACTGGGTCGACAAAGTTTAAAAATCCATTCGTATTCATAGAAGAAATGGAAGATTATCCTTTCACAGGGCCATACTGTGTGTCTTTGTGTGTTGTCTGACAAACCAAGTTGTGTAACCAATGCTTCCACTTATCTAACCTTCTTTAGGGCTCTCGTGAATTGTTGGTTGCACAATATCTTACCATAGATTGGTTTGAAAACGCGGCACACTGCTGATTTGAGGAGTTTTGGAATTTGAATATTTCAGGCAATGTCTTCCTCAAACATGGTTCCGAACTGCGCTTGATTCCCCGTGACAGAGTTGGTGGCCAGACCGCTACATTTTAGATGAACTCACTAAATCGTCTTTCAATCTAGTCTTATCCCATACTGTACTCGTTTCTCTCATGTACAATGATTTATTCAAGGTTTGTCATAGATCATACAGCATACCAACGTTCAAAAACTTTCAACGGTTTTCGAGTCTTGACATTTGATTTTACCCCCCCCCCCCCCCACCCCACCCTTAATATCGAGCATAAAATGCGTGAAAGCTGCAGCAGTGGGTTGGATAAAAAGTGAAAACCCAAATGGTCCCGTTCGACTCAGAGACCCAAAATCGATCTGACGACGACCCGACAACGAAGAAAGGCACAATGAATGAACAAATTGAACATGGTGGGGGGAAATTACAGCCTGCCAGCCTCTTTTACCATGCTGATTATTGAGTATTTTTGGTTGAGTACTTGTTCTCTTTTCCACTTTGTGCTCGTGCTGTTTATGCTATCATTTTAATTGCTGCGTTCTAAATACGCAAAATCATGTTGAAGCTGCTTTATTTTCATTTCATCATGAAATGGTATTCTGCTGAGTGCTGCCACCCCCCCCCCCTTTTTTTTTTGTTTTTACTGCGGTGATTAGTGACCCTGAGTGTTTGGTTAGAAAGTTAAAAGAAGCTTAATTATGGAGTCATGTGTCTATTGTAGATTTGTAGCACAGTATTGTGATAACTATAGGGAATATTCAGAAAAACTTCGATCTCCAAAGGTGCCACCCGAGATTGGTCCTTTTCCATAAAAAGATTTTGGGTCTTGGACCTTTTTTTTTTAAGGTAAGGCATTGTTCTTTTCTCATGCGGTCTTCAAGCACAAATTACTTTTTCCAATTTATTATATATATACAAAAAAACTCATCACAATATACCAATAATCCGCCATAATTACACCACAATCCGCCACAATTTCACCACACCATACCGCTTCATACAGCAGAATACCGCATAAAAGAACAGGGCCTAAGTAAGAAATAATTTACCTTACCTATCTTTACTTATCTTATCTATTTTTATTTAGATTACCTTATCTATTGTTATACTTCCTCCGTCCCTTAATAAATATCAATTTTTCTAATTACCTTGTTCATTTTTTATTTATTAATTTTACAATTCTAATAATTAAAATACCTAAATTATCTTGAATTAATGAATTTGAGTTTTATTGTACCTTTTAAAATTCTCTTTATTACTCTCGTTACATTGAAATTAGTGGAATTGTATATTTGTCTATGCATAAACTTTGTACTCTATTTTCCAATGAGTATTGATTTTGTAAAATTAGTTATTTTGACACTAAAAAAGAGACGGAGGGAGTAGTGTTTTATTTATCTTACATAATATATATTTTAAAATTTATATGCTTATTAGGTGATGTGATTTATGGTACTTATTTTACTTACAGTACCTTATTAAATATTGTAAAACATATATTTAAAAATTTATATATTTAGTAAGTAGTGTGGCTATATAGTTTTACTTATTTTGTCTTCTACTATTTTCTACTCACTTATTTCTAGTTAGCTTATCTTTCTTTACTCGGCTTAGGTCTTACTCCCTTCTTTCCTTAGTATTTGTTACTTTAGCTAATTTTTTATTTTTCATAATATCTATCACTTTATAATTACAATACAATATTAATGACAATATTCTAAATTTACCTCTTACTTTTATCATTACCAATACAAATGTATAACCAAAATAGAAATTTATCTATGTATATCATTTCCAATACTATTTTCTTAAATTCTTCCCAAACTTCTAATGTGACAATTATTGAGGAAAGAAGGGAGTAGAAAACATCTAAAAGTTGGATCGACCTACCACCTAACACGGTTTCTATGGTAGTGTTTTCGATTTTTAAGAGAATTTTTCGATTTATCAAAATTAGCATTTTCATACATTTTCATGTATAGGAAAATGTTGTCTATCTTGATTCCCCGACTTCACCTTAGCATACTACGGCATGTTCTTTGGTTGAGTTATTTTCAGGTCTAGATAGATAAATTAGGATAAATTGAGATAAGTTAAGATAAGTTATGATCTCTTTGAGGGAATTGTATTTTTAGAATGGATGCTTTTTTGGGGCATTATGTCTTTAGCGTGGATATTTTTTTGGGAATTGTGTAAGATTTGGATAAATTAGGATAAGTTTGGATAAGTTTGGATAGATTTAGATAAGTTGGTTAAACCTAACCAAAGAATACGGCCTACAGTGAAAATTGTTGTTATATTTATACCCGTTGATCCCATTAAAATCGAAATTATTTACGTATTATCAACAAACTGCAACACAATGGATTAAAAATTGAACTAATTAGGTTTTTACCCCTTTAAGTTTTGAGAAAGTAGGATTTTACCCCCCTACTTTGGAAAATTAACTTTACCTTACCTCAACTTTAAATTAAGTAATAAATTTTCACCTTACCTTTATATTAAAGATTAAATACATCTTTTTCAGATGAATTAATGTTTACATTAATGTGAACTGACCAAATGTCCTTCATTTAAAAATCCATTTGCACATGTAACAAATTAAACATATCCCACCCTTCTTCATCTTCGTTTAATATCTGAGTTTCCATTCTTTGATTCATCCAATGTTTCGAGCAAGACAACCTTAATGACGATGAAAGGAGAGGCTACACTTTGTTACTCTTTTTGGAGAGGGATAAATATGTCTTTTGGTATTTTTAGTTAGGTCATCTCAGACTTTTTACACCTTTCTACAGGGGTAGTTTTGTCTTCCACTGGAAAAGGGGTAAAATAATTATGAGTTTAAACTTGAAGTAGTGTAAACCTAATTTTCAAAACCTGGAGGGTAAAATCCTACTTTTTCAAAACTTCAAAGAGTAAAAACCTAATTAGTTCATTAAAAATTTGTTGATTTCTTCCTATGCTCACCCTAAGGAAATTTGTGTCATGGTAGGTGAAAAATACTACCTCTGTCCCTGATTAATTGTCCCAAAAACTACTTTGACAAAATCAAAAAATATTGGGAATGGAGCAAAAGATTTTTACATTGCCAAAAATGTCCTTGAAAATACCCTTGAAAAGAAATAAAAAGTGCATTTCTTAGGGATAAAATGGGTATTATAGTTATTGGAAATTTAAAAGTTACTCCGTAATTAATTAGACAAATAAAAAGGACGGAGAAATTAGTTAATTGGACAAATAAAAAGGCACAGATGTACTATAGCATGTGTAAATACACACCTGAGTACCTGACGCCATTGCTAATAAATTTCTTGATATTATGAAAACTGTAGAATAGCTCTAAAACCAATATGCATTTACCTAAATTTTTGTCTTGACATGGGAGGACTTCAAACTCCCAAGCATTAATTTTATTGATTACGCACCCATAACCTCCAGTACTAGTAATTTACGTAAGGTACTAGAGGCTAGAATTTAGCATTAATTAATTAATTAAATTGTGATATAGAGTGGTAGTAGTGTAATGCATGAATAATTGAGTATAGAGCAAGAGCCAAAAAAATCCCAAAGCACCATGCATGCACCTTATTTTAACAGTTATGGGCATTTGAAAATGAAGCCACAAATTTCAAGATTACTGTAGGTAATTAACTAACATTTTCCACATTCCATTTCTTGGCTTCACTTGCCCAGGATACCTCTTGTGGCTCCAAAGTTTATGCCTCTGATTCTCCTCCCTATGTTCTAACTTGTAATCTTTCATCAATTGAGTACTTGAGTTTTTAAATTTAAGATGATATTGCTGAGTAGAGTTGAGCAATACTTAAAATAATTTGTTTTTGGTAAGGGCAATCTATCTACGATATTTGTTAACTTATTTTTACCTACTTTTACATAAACCATCTAAATGTGCATAACGTTTCTACATTACCTAATACCTACTTTACCTATTCCGATATAAACTACCCAAAATTACTCAAAAATAAAAAACCTTACTTACCCAACTTCTACATACTCACGGAAAGAACAGGGGAGTATTGAGTGCTGATCAACGATTGCACTTGATAATTATGTACTAATAACTCTTAAGATTAGTGACGATCAGCCCTTGTCTTGGTGACAAGGGATACACTTTCCTTCCCTCCAAGGTTCAAATCTTGTGTGTGCGTGTGTGGGGGGTGGGGAGGAGTGGGAAAACATTGCTCCTTAATAGTTTGATGAGTGTTTTAGACAAAAGTGAACCCGACTTTGGACATTGACATTCTCCACCTCTCATTCATTATAAGGTCTGTTGGGCTAGTATTCCCAGAAATATGGGGCTCGATGAGTTGGACTTACTGCCTATCATTACAAAAAAAAAACCTTAAATATTAAAAGTAAGTGTTTATAATAAGTTCAAAAGAAATTATATAAATCATACTTGGAAATAGCCATAGTCAATAGTCATGGAGGTTTGATACCATTTGGATTAGAAGTTTTGCCTAGAGACTTTTATCTCCAACTCAAGCTCGTGGTCCAATCAATTCTCCAAGACAAAGGTTTCTTAAGGAAAAGATTCTTGATGTTCGCTCATTTGTGCTTTTCCATTGGTAGTGTCCTTTTCATTCCATCTCATCCCTTCTTCCTACACACCCCAACATTTCTCACCTTTTTCTCTTTTGATGTGGGTCACTTTTACTTAGCCTCTTGGATGGATTAAGTACTCTTTAAGAACATTTTTCCCAACCAAAACTAGTCATTTAGGCAAATGCTTGGATGAAACTAGAGCTGGGAAAGTTTGGCCCGACCTGATAACATTATTTGAATCCGATAAGATTCAGAACAATGTCGGTCCCAAGGAAGTTGACACAATGTGACCGTTTGTGTTAAAATATGATAGCGAATTCTAATTTCGAGTGAAGTTTGAATTGTTCTTAAGTATGGAGGTGACCCGTTTATTAAATGGGTTGTGCGGAGTGTGAATAGGCATAAAGCAAAGTAATTCTATTTATGAGTTTGATAGGTTCATGTATGATTCAAGCAACCTTAACATCGATAATTAAGGTTTAAAACTTCTAAGTCAAATCAAGCGATTAGGACACGTTAATGACATTTCAAGCACACTTCAATAATGCATAACATAATTCACTTTAGTGAAGTTCAATCTAATCTTAGATTGCCAATCAACCATCTCCATCAACATTGCATATAGTACAAAAAATATGAAAGACTTGGGCCAAATCCAAAGCTAAAGATGTACAATAACCAAAGCTTCATAGAAACATCCTATTCACTCATGACACACATCTAAAAGACTAAAATCCCCTATAGATAACAACAAAACAAGGCAAGATAGCCTTGGGGTTAAACACATACAACTCATCCAAATTCGAATAGACTCCGGCGGTTGTAGCCACCGAGTCATACTCCTCCGACAACCCACCACCAGCACCAGCGCCACCAGCGCTACCAGCATCAGCTTCCGAGGTCTTCTTGACCCGGCCCGCAATGACCCGACACACCAGCATTGCCCTCCTTTCGCACTCCTCCGGGCCCACATCAGCCCGATCGTGGGCCCGGCCGCTGGTGGCGGTGGTCAGGATCCCCTTTTCGGTGGGCCCCTCTCCCGCCTGCAGGACCCTGAACCCGCTCTTGATGATGTTGCACACATTACAATGCGGGGTCGAATTACAAAGGTTGGATGAGCCATTTAGGCCTAAAGAGCACCTAAAAGTGGTGCAATGGAACCTCAAGAGCTCATTCCCATCAGCTATGCATCTTGGGTGCTTTTTGGGAAGTTTTGTGGCCTTGAATTTGATCAAGTCCCTATACTCTTCAAACTTGTTGATGGTTCTTTGAGTGTTGTGGACTTTGAGGATCCTCTCAATTTGGCACACTGGGGTCTGTTTTTCTAGCCAGCTTGATTGGAATATTATCTCCACTATGTTCTTGCTTGTGTCCTCTGGACCCAACTCAGAAACTACAATAAAAAAAATGTGTTAAAATTCCGATATCGTGTCCAAAAACCAGCTCAACTAGAAGCATAAACCGATTGTCAGAAACTGCAGCCAAAAAAATGTGTCGAAACTCCAATATCATGTTAAAAAAACTAGCTCAACTAATTGCTTAAAAATGTGTTAAAACTTCGATATCATGTTCAAAAACCAGTTTTAGTAAAGCGTAAACTGATTGTTCGAAAGCCAAAAATGTAGAACTCCAATATCATGTTCAAAGACTAGCTCAACCAAAAGTTTAAGCTGAATATCAAAAAATACAACCAAAAAAATGCGTTAAAACTCCAATATCATGTTCAAAAAGTCGTTCAACCATAAACTTAAACTAATCATTGAATCCAATACAAAAAATGTGTTAAAATTCCACATTTACTATGTTTAAAAAAGCGGCTCTAGTAAAAACTTAAACAGACTATTATAGGAACAAAAATGTGCATAGTAGTCTATAGACATGCAAAAGGGTTCATAATCTAACATCTAATGGGACCGGGACCGGTGTCTCTATATTTTTCAGGCTCGATGATATAGATATAGATATAAATATAGATATATACGGACATAAACTCAAGGTCACTCACAATCCACCCAAAAAAAACACCAAAAAAAAGTTAGAAAAATCTGGGTTTAAGAAAGAAATATATACCTGCATGTCTAACAGCTTGATGAAGCTCCAAATTCTCAGGTTTCATGAAAACTTCCCCACAATCAGGGCAAGAGCAAATGGTAGCTCTAAGAGACGGGTCTCGGGCGAACCCGAAAACAGGATCAACCACCATCCTACACTCATAACACCCAGAAAACTTGCTAAATGGCATCCCCTTGATTGATCTGTTTGTTGCAGAAGAAGATGAAGATTTGAGCAACACCCCATTGTTGTTATTATGACTTTGATTATTGTTGCTAATCTCTCTCAAAATGGGGTTTTTGGTTGAAGGAATATGATTAGTAGTAGACCCTTCATTGTTGTTGTTGTTGTTGTTGTTGTTGTTGTTGTTGTTGGTTGCCCTGTTTTTCCTCTGTAAAGTTTCTGGGGAAACAGGCTCTGGTTTGTGCATCACCTTTGTGTTGTTGCAGAGTGATCCAGAACACCTCATTTTCTTGCTCTTCTTGTTGTTGGTTTCCTCATTTTCTGAGTGTTTCTTCTGCTTGTTTTTGTGCTGTTGTTGTTGTTGTTGGTCAATTTCAAGGTGTTTGCAGGTGAGGATGCTTCTCATCACTGCCCATGAATGCAGCTGTGGCTGTTGTTGTTGTTGGGTTTTCATCCTGGTTTTGTGGGTTTGTTTCGTGGGTTTTCTAGGGTTTGTAGATTTAGCCATTGTTGAGCAAAGAAAGAGTTGTTGAGTGATGGGGTTTTTTGGGTTTTTTGGGTGTTTTTTGTTTTCAGGGTTTTTGGGTTTCCATGGGGAAGCTTTTTGGAGCACAAGTAATGAGAACACAGATGGTGGTGGTGGGTGTACTTATTTAAGAAGGAGATGGAGAGAAGGATAGAGGTTGCTTTTTGTGAATCAACTTATTAATGCATGTCAAGTGTCAAATACTTAATTTAATAATAATTTGTTCCGTTTAAGTAAAAAGAAAATCATTATGGGTTGTTTAGGTGTATCAATATTCCAATATTGTTTAGGCCCTGCTCTTTGGATTAGTTGGAATCACTTTTGGATGGGTTGCATTGGATTGAATTAGATTAGATTAGATTGGATAAATTGTGATGTATTCTTTGGGAATTGTTTTTTAAGAGAGGATATTTCTTTGGGGGCCGTTTGGTATGAGGAAGTAGGGGTTGGGAATGGGAATAGGATAATTGGGAATATTATTCCCATATTTGTTTTATGGTAATTTAAAAAATGGGGGCAATGGGAATGGGAATAGGATGCCCCAACTCCCACTAATCTATTACGACGGGGTGGTGGTAATTGATCCTGGAAATTCATAATCTCTGTTAAATACCAATTTTGCCCTTATGTTTAATTGTTATTACCAAGATTACCAATCTTATATTAAATAAAAACTCACGTTCATTGTCAATCTTGCCGGCTAGTCACCTAAACATGGTATTACTTTTGCTTATATTAATTAAATATTATTGTTATTACATATCCTTCGATTGAGATGTTGCTAATGCGACAGGGTTTACGCTTTTTCCTTCTATTAATTAAATAATTAGTATAATTAATATATTAGTAAACCCAGTTGAGTTATTGAATCTTACAGCAACCGTCAACAATTGATCCATCATTTTGATTTATTGAATCATTAATACTTTGAACGTTTATATACTTGTTTTTTTATTTTAATTCATATTTGATGCTTAATTAATTTTTATTAAAATTTTTATGAACTTAAATTTCTTTTTTTAATTTTTTTCACATGGTAATTGATTTTTTAGAAGTAAATGTGTGTCATTTATGAGTTTCCATCCATTTTAATTTATTAAAACATTCACAAATCAATAAAAAAGGCATTTTAGTCAATGTGTGTTTATTCCTAATCTTATTTCCAATTTGAATTACCACAAAATAAATTAAACAAGAAGGTTGATAATTCATAAAGACATGTTAATTCCCATTCCCATTATGAATTCATATTTCCAATGTCATTATGAATTCACATTCCCATTCCTACTGCATGCCAAATGGCCCCTTGGAAAATTGTGTAAAGTTTGGATTGGATTGGATTAGAAAGAGTTATCAATCCAAAGAACCGGGTCTTAATCGTTAGTGATAATGTACATTTATGCACCAATTTGTTGCATTTTACTTGCTGAAATTTCTAGGGTTTAATTGAAAATAAATAAAAAGAACACCCATCTTCAATCTTCATGTTAACTTACATCAAGGATACTGGCGGTATTTGGATATTTAGTCATTTGTTGGCATTTTTTATTATTATTCATACGGATAATATAAGGAGATGTATTGATAGAAGAGTCTCTTGAATATTTGATATATGTTGTTTACTGAAGCTTTTTTTTAAAAAAAAATGTTATGTCACATCAAGAACAACATTGTGAGAAGTTGAGAATAAATGGATATAAAAGTGGTTAACTTGAGATTGAGATTGAGATTGAGATTCTAATACAATATGTATAATGTACTTTTGTGTTCAAATGGTAAACAATCATGTATTTCATGAATATTTATTCCTTTTTATCTAGAGGGGAAAATGGAACTTTTAAGAAAAATGTTATTTGGTTGGATATTTTCTTTATAAATAAATTAATTAATTAACTAATTTAAGAAAGGAGGGTAAATTATCTTCATTCTATCACTCTGTCAGTATATATTGATGGCTGATAACGAAAGAAAATATTTGATATCTTATCATTTTGACGTATTATGGGAAATTTGAGCCTAAAAAGGATAATGGTGTAAAATACAAATCCATCAATAAGACAATAACATTCAAAGCTGAGAACTACTAAGTTACACCTTCGTCCCATTATATTTGTCTATTTACCTAATTTGATAAGATCAATACATATTGAAAATTGAGGTAAAAAGTTTGTAATTTACCCAAACTATCCCTACTTTAATTGAAGATAATAGTTGTTGGAATTGTAAAAAGTGATAAATAAATTTAATTATGGGTAGAAAAACAATTACAGTTGTTGGGATTTTTAAATAGCACAAATATTTTAGGACAAAAGAAGTTAGTAAAAGGACAAATAATTTGGGACGGAGGTAGTAATACATACACCTCTTGTCCTCTTTACATGAAGGATGTGACTATTTAGTTTTGGTCCCTGAAATTGGCTATCAAGAATACATAATTATATTCTTTTATATATCCTTTTTAATATAAATTTGTATTTATTATGAACTAAATTTGGAATGGAAATATGAATGGATAATGAATTACTAGTAGAAATATTGCATATTGTTATTGTGAAATATA
This sequence comes from Portulaca oleracea, assembly GCA_029582165.1. NCBI lineage: Eukaryota > Viridiplantae > Streptophyta > Magnoliopsida > Caryophyllales > Portulacaceae > Portulaca > Portulaca oleracea. The sequence continues at coordinate 4,974,323 of CM055873.1, read as the reverse complement.
TAACTTCACTTTTCAATTTATAAGTTTCACAATTAGAAATTCACATATGTTGTATACTACTTTTTCAAATGAATTTGATTTGGTTACTACCACATTTATAAGAGATAATTACATTTATCCTACCTGACATATGTGGTAATAATTTTTGCACACCTGACATTTGAGAAATAATTTTCACCCTACCTAACATTTAAGTGGTCGTAAATTTAAACCACTTAAGATATATTATAATGGTTTTTTTGTGGGATTTTCCGGCAAGTATGAAAAAAATGAATAGGAAGTGACATGTTTACCCTTACTATTAATTCATAGTATTTTCAATTAAAAACGAAATTACCTATTTACTCTTATAGAAGACGACGGTGAGAAGAGTGGAGTGACATATTTCTTTTTTAGATCGACAGTCTTTTCCCCCTTTTCCCACACAAAACAATTGAAGGGTCAGTATTATCATTTCAATCGGAATCTTAAGGGCAATTTGGTACTTTCTCATAATTATATAGGGGTATTATTGTATTTTCATTTCTCCGATGACAAGTTACTGGAATTTGACCCAAAAAAACACTTTCACTAAATGTCAGGTAGGGTGAAAATTATTTCTCAAATGTCGGGTGTGCAAAAATTTTTATCACATATGTCAGGTAGGGTAAATGTAATTATCTCACATTTATAATATGTTTTTACAATATATGTCGCTTTAATCAATAGCTTTTATGCTCTTTAATACATTTCACTTTATAATCTCACTATAATACTTACGAATATTTTATTGAGTTTGCACTTAAGAATGGCAATTTCCCTTATTTTGAATAAAATTTTATTAGCTAAACTACGACAATATGAATATACTTGATTTCCATCCACTACCATTTCCTTAATATTTTCCAACCCTTTCTACATTTATGACAATTATTTAGGAACAAATGGAGTACATTTTTTTTTGATAGAAATGAGAATCAATCATATTGCTCATGTCTTCCACAACCAGATCATGGATAATATTTATGGTTCCTCATTTGACCAGGCTCTATAGCGCAAGTTATATGGTTGTAGTTGAGCCAAGGTGTACACCACCTTGTTTCTAGAACTACGAATAAAGGAAAATGAACAAAAACTGAAATGTTCAACGAATACTAAAATTTCAAAAAATAAGAAAATCGAGCTCACTGCTTGGCATGTCTTTTCGCTTGATCTTAGAGATGCTTGCTAGGTTGTCCCCTTCAACTATCACTTGTTGGAAGCCAAGTTCGGTTGTCATCTTAAGCGCTAGAAGGCAAGCTTTAGCCTTAGTCCAGTCGGGGTTGGCAAACCGCATCCATTGCACCATTCCCGCAAACCTGAGCACCCCTTTATCGTCTCTACCTACAACAACAGCACTAGAGCCCCAATCACCTAGCTACCTTAGCTCCATCAAAGTCAACCTTGATCAGCTCGGGGATTGGATGGTTCAAAAGTTACCAAAATTTGCCAAAAGTTACTAAATTTTATCAAAAGTTACCAAAATTTAACTTTTACCCAACTATTTTCTACCCATAAATTTGACAGGGCCTTAATAAACTTTGTGCAAGCATAATTACAAAAGCGGTAATTCCAAAGACTAGCAATGTCAATGTGAGGTGCGGTCACTTAAAGAAACTTTGGCTAAGTTCCAAAATACTTGGGATTTAGGAATGATATGAATACATCGCAGCCAGAAATAGTGTCACTAAGCACAATTATGAGAATTGTATGTGTGATACATACATGGTTAATAAAAAAACGACATAAAGCTTAAAGACTTATATACTTTAAGATTCATGTCAATCATAGTGGTACACACTAAATAAATGTTCAAAGAGAAATCTATTTTTCTTAGGAATTTTGAACGCTAATATACTGAATTTTTGGGGTATTGGACAATAATGCACTGAATTTTGACCTTGGACAATAATGCACTGAACTTTGGGGGGTGTTGGACAATAATGCACTCGAGACAATTTCGACGGAGGCGAACTTGGTGACAATCTTACGTAACAGACCGAGAAGACAAATATTTTTGGACCAATTCATCTTCTCCACCCGCTACATAAGATTGCCACCAAGTTAGCCATTGACAAAATCATATTGAGTGCATTATTGTTCAACACCCCCCCAAAGTACAGTGTATTATTGTCCAAGGTCAAAGTTCAGTGCATTATTGTCCAATACCCCAAAAGTTCAGTATATTAGCATCCAAAAACCCTTTTTCTTATGATTACACTCTCCATGTTCTCAGGTGTTTGAAATATTAAGTTATTTGGAAATTAAGGAGATATCTTTACACCATAACTATAAATTGAATGTATTTTGAGCTCGAGTACTACATACTCTTGAAATGACAAGAGATTGTTGAGATTACTTCAAGAGTATAAGAGGGTATTAAGTGTTGTGGATTCATATAAGACAAGCTTAATTAAGGGTCAAAATGAATATTAGCTCGTTCATGGTGAACAAGAGGACAAAATAAGGACCCACACGGATCATGTTAATGTCTAGAACATAAAGAAATCTTGAACGGACCCAACATGGATCGTGTTATGTTGACGCGTTATGTGTCAGGTTTGATAGAGGCCATTAGACCTGTCAATACGAGCGGGCGGGCAGGTTACGGGTCGGTCGTATATCGGGGTCGGGTGTATTTCGGGTTTAGGTAAATACAGGTCGGGTGTATTCCGGTTTCGGGCGGTTTGGGTCGGGTTTACGGGTCATGACCGCCCTTTTTCTCAGTCATTTACAACTAATAAAATTGATTATAATTAGTCAAAGATACCTGTGTAATGTACCATTCCATTCCAAGTTCGACTACCACGATATGTTATAGTTGTACAAACATATTAATATGCACATAAGGGACAAAATTTGGCAATCTTCAAGTCTACAAGTATTATGCGGTTTACGTCAACAATACACGACTAACAATACTTATGAAATATATAGGATTTTGGGATGCTAATATACTGAACTTTTGGGGTATTGGACAATAATGCACTTAACTTTGACCTTGAACAATAATACACTATTTTATTGAAAGAGAGGAGAAGGCGGGACTGCATGAGTTTGAGGGTTCATTGAAAGAGTGAGTGAGTGAGTGACAGTGTGAGGGTTTTGTTTTGGTCATTTGTTATTTGATTATTTCATTTGTATGTCTCTCTCTACGCATACCTTTCTAAAGCCACTCAATATTTTACTGTTGGGCCTTAATTTTCATGAAATGAGCCATTTTTTTACACAAGGCGAGATTAGACAAAACATTTAAAATTAAAGTGTTTGACCCAATGGGTCGACCCAGACCTAACCCGTTTTTTACCGGGTTCTTTGGGTTGGGTCATTTTCGGGTCCCGGGTCGGAATTTCGTGTTCAAAACCCACTTTTTACGGGTCGGTTTGAGTCGGGTTTCCGAGTCGGGTCGAGAATTGCCAGGTCTAGAGGCCATGTCATCTGTCTGGATTGAAGTTAATGGTCTAACGACTATTTTTGACTTGGCTATTTAATGGTCAATTATATATTATCATGAGATTTTTGACGTTCATTAAGGACTCAGTTTAAGGTCTGACTAATTATAGAAGTGTTGCTCTATAAATAGAAATGTTCTTGTCATTTGCAAGATGCATCAACCATCAAGTAGCATCTCAAGCATCATTTTCCAAACACTATTCACAATATAAAAATATTTCATCTACTATATCTTTTTAATGTTCAAAAGAAGGTATAAAAATTTGTACATAATCCAATAAAAAAGTGCATATCTCTAATGTAGTGTATTTTTTCTTCTATTTTGCCACACTCAAACAAAAAATATATATATAAGAAATACTCACTTCACATAAAAACTACCCGTAAGCATTATTGAGAACGATATGTCACCTAATACAAAAATTTTGAGGATTAGATCAATATATGGTATTACTTAAATTACAAGTCTAGGTGATACTTGTAGTTACAAGGTAAAATCAACATTTTTGCTTGCTTGACCCATCTTTCTTTTTTCTAACCCCTCTTTTAATTGGGGTAACATTTAGTATTGTTTTTAAGAAGGGGCTTGAAAAACTACAAAGAGTAATTAAAATACTTTCTCTATTTACACAACTCGTTTTGTCAAAAACAAAATTATTTAGTTTGTCAAACTTTCAACATTTCATTAATCATAAACTATAAAGGTCTACTAGATGAAATCACTAGTTTTAGAAACTTCTCAGAAATATTGTTACTGGATATAAATTTATAGATTTTGAAGCGAAGATATTACGATCTTAACCAACCCGATCTTCAAAGAAGGATTCTTACATGTCAATTCAATTTCAAAAATTATTATAATTTTTTAAATATATATCTATAATGATCTAACATATGAAATTGTCATCTTTATTTATATTAAAAAATACTTTCATAGATATGAAATTTTTAAATTTTAAAGATATATAAAATTAATGATGAAAATATTACATTAAAGATTCTTAAAAATCAAAATTCACAATTTATTTTTGAAATGATGTACTCCATAAATATGGTGAAACAAATTAAATAGTGGTATTTGGCTTGACCCTGAAGGCAAAGGTGAATTTTTGGGGAAAGAGAGACCCTAAAACCAAGGTGACAAGACCTTAATTGAGCCATAATGACCTACTAATTCATGTCATCAACATAAAAAGAAATGTTTTTGATTCTTTTTGCCTCAAAATCATACCACCTTCAGACAATGTGGTATGGTTTTGGACTAAAGTACCTTTTTTCCTCAATTTTTTTAAATAAAAAGTTCATCATAGAAGTATATGCCTCATCCATCTAGTTTAAATTTTGATTCATTTTAATAAATTTTTTTGAGACAAATTGTTGAATTTCTTTTTTCTTTTGGATAGTTGCACTTTTGGATACTACTCACAAGTTTATTAGCCGTTAGTAACAAATCTAAAAGAAAAATAAATGTCTGTAAGATGATTTTATAATAATTTACCGCACAATCAATTCACACAAGTATTACACTTTCGACAATGTGGTTATTACATAAAACTAGTTTTTATGTCCATGCAAATGCATGGGTTATTTTGCCCTATTTATTATTATTTATTTAATTGTAAGTATGTTTTTTTCTACATTAATTGATGTTACGTTTAAACAGTGATACTAAATTTACGCGAATTTTCATTATTTTCTTTTGTTAAATGATTGTTTTTGATGATATTTTACTTTTGATATTGACCAAATTAGAAAAAATAGCAAAAAAATAATAAAGTATAAAATATAATATTTATTTGGATAATTCAATGAAGTGACAATTAAATATTTATAATTCAACTGTTGGGTGTCTTTATGGACTTGAGAAGACATGCAACTCAACAATTTCTTTTTCAATTTCTTATTGAATGTCACATGTCGATTGCCGGATGAATTTATTTTGTTTTAATATAATATATAGAATATAGATAAGGTCTTTGTAGTTTTGTATTAGTTAAAATAACATTAAATGACTTGAATAAAATATTCTTTTTAAAATAACTTTGTATTGGTGTTTGACACATGACAACACCACATTGATTTGGGTTTTGTTTTAATATACTTAATAGATTACCGCACAATCAATTCATACCAGCATTACACTTTGGACAATGAGGATATTACATAAAATTGTTTGCCATAAAGTGATGAAATGGTTTAAAAGAATGAAGAAAATCACTTTTAGAATTACAACTAGTTTTGCAACTATTATAAACGTGTGTGTCTAAACCAAAAAATGAAAATATGTCTAAACCAAAAAACAAACACGACATCACAAAAAAGCTTAAGTTTAATTTATGTTAACTGACAAATATCACCCCTAAAGGTTAAACTATTGTGAGTTAAATGTGAAATTTAGGATATTGTGATTAATAATCCCCAAAATTGGTACTTCAAAACGTAACATTACAAAAAAAAAAGAAAAAAGAAGACCCTAAAACCATACATTTAACATTTGCACGATGATGGGCCTGATAGCTTATTAATGATATGAACAAAAAGGTTAGGGTAATTGATCACGAGGGACAACCGATAAACCAAATTGACATAAAAGACTCTTTAGAACCATGAAGTCCCAATTTGTTATTCTTCTCCTTCCTTGCAAAGAATCCAACCTCCCCTCCCTCTCCTTTTTCCAAGTTTTAATTTTTTTTTTCTAAAGAAAGGGTAGCTTCCTTCTTGGCAGCTAGCTGCAAAAAAAATAAAAATAAAAAAAAATATATAATGTATAGATCCTATTTTTATAATACAAATTAGAACTTTATGGTCTTAGAAACCCTTTTATGTCAATTTGACTTTTGGACCGTCCATCGGGGTCAATTACCCAAAAGGCTATGGTTACTCTCGTAAGTTAGTGAATTGGGCTATGGGCCTATATTGGCCCAAGAGGTTACGTTGGATCTCAATACTTCAGATCATACCAGCCCAATGAGCCTGCAACTGTTAAGGCCCAATTATTCCCTTCGAAAGTGGAGAGAGAGAGAGAGAGAGAGAGAGAGAGAGAGAGAGAGAGAGCGCCATCAGACGCAAATTCAAAAATCTCCGAAGCTCGGTCTTGGACCAAAATCGACAATGGCGGAACCCCTCTGAACTTTCTCTTCTCCAAGCTTTCTCTCTCCTCTTTCTCTCTCCTCTCTCTCTCATCAGAGATGCAATCCAAGATCTGTCCATGGACGGGGAGGCTAACCTTCCGGCCCCACCACTGACTTCCAGGCCCAATCTCCTCCGTCCGATCAATCTGGACTCCAACTCTAACTCCTCTTCTTCGTCTTCGTTCGCCAAGTCATCGGAGCCGGATTTTCTCCGGAATGTTCAAGCCGCTTTCAAACGACACCGCCCTCTCGGTATTTCTCCGGAATCTTGATTTTTTCAGTGTGTGCAGTATGCTTTTAGTTAGTTGTTTGGATTCGGATTGTGAATTAGTGTGATTTTGAAGTTAGTTTTTTTCGATTAATCGGCATTGCTTTGCATGTGTATCATCAAATTTGTGAAACTGAGAGTGAAGTTGCTCGGCATTTTGAATGTTTTACTTTGAATGAAGAAGCTTAGGATTGGCAATTGGTAGCTTAGGGTTTGGAGGGTTTCTGATTGCAGACTTATTTTTGTATCAATATGTTCGTATGTTCTAATTTGTGAAACTGCTCAGCAGTTCAAATGTTTGCTTTCATTTTTTGGTGGGTTTTTAAATTATTTTTTTTTTGGGGGGGGGGGTGTTTAATGTAAGGTTGAGACTAAGGAAGAAATAAGTATGTAATGATTGAGGCATGCAAATAACTTTAGGGTTGTATACACCATGAAATTGAAACATCTAATTGGCAAGCCAGAGAGCATTTTAGTCCAGATCACCCGATTGCATAAATTGAACAGGAGTGTATTCAATTTGCTGTAGTTTGAGGATGATTTGGGTTTTTGATTTATCTGCATTGCTTATATATCATCTAATTTTCGGAACTGAAAGAGTGAATCTGCTTAGGATTTTGACATTTTGTTTTCATGGTTTTGGTTCTTTGGGTATAACTCTAATGGTAGGTTAATGCATGATGCATAAAAAGTTGATGTAGGGTTGTTAAAAGCATGCATTTGAATTGTCTACGTGCCAAACTCGAGCGTTATTTGGGATAGATAAGCACCCACTAGGATGATTGGAAGTGGACTGTGCTCAATTTTCCAGTGGCTTGAGCTTTGACGATTAGGGTTTTAAGTTTAACATGCTAAATGTGCTAGGTACAATGCAATCGAACAAGTTTTTGCCAAGACGTTCTGTGGCTCCAGTAAGAGAGACATCCAGCAACTCGGGACTGAGTTCAAGCTTAACAGTAGAGACAAAGCGGCCAACCATTGCAGAAACCCAAGAAGACGCCTCAATTACACCTCCTTCCATCTCTGGCACACTCACAAGTGCATTTGATGAGAAGTACAACCCATTTGGGGTGCATGGGAATCAAGATCAATCGCCATCTGATAATAAGGATGTTAACATAAACGTTCTGTCTCATGGAGAACCTAAACATGTTCCCGGGGTGGAGGGTTCAAAAAAGGTCCAATTTTCGGTGGCAACCTCCGCCATTTCACAGGGTAAGTATATTGTCCCTTTCATGATCATGAGTTAGCTTAAGCACCTCATACTTATGTGAACTCTGTAAGTCACGAGGGTTCATAGAAACTTTGCATATATTGTTGTCATGTTCACATGTTCCAAGTACCTATTAGGCTGTTTATCCATTTATAGTTTGAATTTTTCATACTTGAATGTTCCGAATAGAAACTGCACAATTAGTCATCAACTATGAAGTTGTTGGAAATGTACCTTCCTTTGTTCAATCACCTGTCAATGCAGGGGCCGGTGACCGAATGGCCACCAGAACGGGCGACTTATCATCTCATATGGATTCACTTGCATTGACAGAAATGGAATGGGAAGCGGTCAATCAAGCGGAGCAATTAAAGGCAGTGCTAAATGAACAGAAACACCATAATCCTGTGAGCACTGATGGAGATTGTGGTTCGAGTGTTGGAGGTTCTGCCCTAGCAGTAAGAATGTCAGCACTTCAGGATCAGCTCCATCACTTTCGAGACTTTCTGCATAATGATGTCAACCATCCCATTACACAATCTTCTATTGTGGGATCATCTTGTGCTACCACAACTTCTGTCCATGCAACATCTGCACCGTTGCTTAATTCAACAACTCATTGCTCACGCTATCATCAAGATCGTTTGCCAGTGGGCTCCACAACTGATGGCAATATGAACTCTCATAATGTTGTGCCGGGAAATGCGGTGCAACAAGCCTGTGCAACCGTGCTCAGTGGAGCAGCTATATCTGACAAGGCAGTCAGTGAAGCACAAGCTTCAAGTACATCAAGGGCAGAAGTGAAGGAAATCCAGCGTGGGAATGCAATTCAGCAAAGTCAAGTATCGAAAGATCCATCTCACTGTCAGGATCGGCCGATGCAAGAAAAGGGAAATGGAACTAATGCGTTAAATAACCAGCAACCTAGTCCTTCATTGAAGAACCCGTCGTCTGATCCAAAGATAGAGCCTGCTAAATCAGAGAAGCAAGAAAAGCCACCATCTCGGAAGAAGGGCTATGACCCGGATTTGTTCTTTAAGGTGAATGGAAAGCTCTATCAAAGGCTTGGAAAGATAGGAAGTGGAGGCAGCAGTGAGGTTCACAAAGTTATCTCATCAGACTGCACAATTTATGCCCTGAAAAAGATCAAGCTCAAAGGTCGTGATTATGCAACCGCATACGGGTTTTGCCAAGAGATCCTATATTTAAAGAAACTGAAGGGGAAGAATAACATTATACAGCTCATTGACTTTGAGGTAATGCTTTTCAAGTTATGTTTATAGTTATGCTGGGTCAAATTTTGCTTGTGCGGGATACTGTCATGCACTTATGCTGCAGTGGATTCCAACTATCAGAGATATAGCCTTTTATTGGTGGCATTCATGTCTCAGTTAACCTTAGAAAGATAGACCAGGATTGTTACACAGAAAATGTGTTGGATCAATTGTACACAGCTAAAGTGTTTTGAGTTTTCGAGAACATGCTGATGTTATCATTTATCAATCTTATCCACCTCTCGCTCGGTCGCTCCACTTCGTATTGAGTGTCACTATAACCTGGCTGCAGCAGCTTTCTAAAAAAACGTCAAATGGAGGAGAGAGGGAATAATATGTTAGGGATGTATTCGCTCTGTTGTTTCTTAGAAGTTGCTATTTTCTTTAGGGCATTGCTTTATGGATTAAGTTTTTCTTAGCACTTTCATGTTTTAGGTTACAGACAAGGCATTACTTCATGAAGTAATGAACGGATCCACTGATAACAAGGACAACAAAGTCAAGGATGACGGATACATATGCATGGTTCTCGAGTATGGAGAAATTGATTTGGCTCATATGCTGTCGCAAAAGTGGCGGGAAATTGAAGGCTCTGACGCCATTATTGATGAAAACTGGCTTCGATTCTACTGGCAGGTGTGTTTTTACGTATCCATGTTTTTATCTTTGTTAATGTCTTGGCAGATTGCACTTGTAAAAGTTCACCTTAAAGTAGTTGGATCCTTTAGCCTGAATCTAGTGTATAGAGAATGGACTTGCTTTGACTGATCGAACTATTTCAAGATAAACTTACAAACTATAAAGCCACACTGGCGTAGTAGAACTAGTTTGATTATCTATAGTGACAGAACTGTAATTTCGCTTGCACAACCTATAAAAACTAGTTTGCCTTCAAACTATTTCATTTGTCACATTATACTGATGCATAGGGAAATAACTTGTTATCGGTTAATCTACTGGCAGCAAATACTTCAAGCAGTGAACACAATTCATGAAGAACGTATAGTCCACTCTGACCTGAAGCCGGCTAATTTCCTCCTTGTCAAAGGTTCATTGAAGCTCATTGATTTTGGCATCGCCAAAGCTATCATGAGCGACACAACCAACATTCAACGCGATGCCCAGGTTTCTTGTTAATCCTTCCTTCTGTATTCCACTATTCCCTCATCCTATCACAAAAACTAACCTGAGATCCATATCTCATTTTACGATGCTGATACAGGTGGGTACACTGAGTTACATGTCTCCCGAGGCATTCATGTGCAACGAGAGCGATGCAAATGGGAACGTCATAAAGTGTGGGCGCCCATCAGACATCTGGTCTCTGGGCTGCATTCTGTACCAAATGGTCTATGGTAGGACACCCTTTTCAGAGTACAAGACATTCTGGGCCAAGTTCAAAGTAATAACAGACCCTAACCATGAGATCAAATACGAACCGCTCTCAAACCCTTGGCTCCTGGACCTTATGAAGAAGTGTTTGGCATGGGACCGAAATCAGAGATGGAGAATCCCTCAGCTTCTGGAGCACCCATTTCTCATGCCTCCCGTTGCGCGTCAAATAGCATCTCCTCCTGCAGACGGCCAAAACTGTAGTAAGGCTGTTCAGTTGATTGCTGAATTGTGTGGAAATAACCCAAAAACAGTTACTTTGTGCGCAGAGTTGCAACAGTTACTAGGGGATCAAACAGCATTGACTCGAGATGATCAGTGTAGATTATTGGCACAGATTTCGGGCATATGTCAGAAACTTCAGGAGGAGATCACAAAGACCGGTTGAAGTAGGGAGAGAAGATAGAGAAATCAGAGATGGTTGCACCTGCAAGTTCAGCAATTTGATTGTACAATACGGTTCCTGTGAATAGGATCTTGATTTATGAAACTTTTTTCGATGGATGAATGTATTTTCAATAGATTGGTTGAATCCTGAATTGTGAGTGTTGTAGAATCCTGTAATTGTCATGAAAAGAATGTATTTTGGCCTGATTTGATCCAATAGGTTTTGATGAATTTTGGTACATTTGCAAGCATTGCAATTCAAATTCAACTATACAAGACTAGTACTCCCTCAATTTCGTATTGACGAATGTGTAGTTAAAGTTTAAAAACAGACAGTTATTTTTCTATCATATGTGATGATCGATTTATATGATATTGTTGTTAATATTAAACTAATAGTGAAAATTACCTTTATAAAGTATAATATTTTCTTTTAATGATGTATCACATTATGATTAAAAATCACAAATATTGTGGAATGAAAGAACTCACCTGTAATAGGGATCAAGAGAAAACACAAGCCATCAAGCAATGTCTAGGTTTTTTTTAACTTCTTTTTAAAGCAATAAAATAAAGTTGATTTCAACTCAAAGTGGTAAAAGAAAGCAATAAAATAAAGTTGATTTCAACAATGCAAGCAATATACAACCACCTTCGAGGTAAAAATATTACAAAAAGTTACTATCTTTTTTTGTTTTTTGTTTGGATTGGGTACTCATTTTTTAGCCCCTTGGATCACGTTTCTGTACCGTGAAATAGGAAGGGTGATAGACTAATTATAGCAATTAATTGACAATCGCATTATAATGTTGGATGTACTTATCAAATGCAATGTCTAAGTAGGTTTGAAAAAGTGGGTGTCATACGAAAATGTAGGGACCTTTATATACCTTTATAAAAAAAAATCGCAATGCATAACAATCAACACCAACAAAATACAAGACCCTAATATTTGTCAAATGAACAAGTCGTCATGATGTCAATATACAATCTCGTCTTCTTCCTCTCTACCTTCCTTATCTTCCCGTTTGTCTATTCGAGGGAGCTTGATTTTCTTTCCTCGCCTGTTCATTCGGTACGCGAACTGCGATATATGGTACGTTCTCTCCCTAGTCTCCCTTGAATTCTATACAACTGACGATTGTTTGACATTTACTTGAATTTATTTGCTATTGATTTGTATGATACATTTCTTTGTCTAGTTTTTTGTCTCTATGATGCTATTTACTTTCTAAAGTCATTTTTTGTCTGGTTAATCATGTATTGTATTACAGCCGACCTTTTATTGTGTTGCGGATGATTTTGCATCAAAAGCTCAACTCGAAGCAGCAATAGATTATGTGTGTGGTAGAGGAGTTAACTGCGAAATTATAAAGGCAGGAGGGACATGTTTCCAACCTAATAATCTACAATTCCATGCATCAGTTGTGATCAATGCCTACTATTATGCACATAAGGGTCAAGGATTTTATTGCAATGGTGATGGACCCCTTCAAAGTGTTGGCCAACTTATCTTCACTGATCCTTGTGAGTACATTTTCTTCTTCTTTGCTTTTCTTTTCTCATATTTTTTTGTTTTCTTAATCAAGGTACTATCTGACATAATAAAACTGCTTACATCTGAATCTTTTAGTACTAGTGGGACCCACATGGAAGGTATTGTTATTGTTTCTTTGTGATAGAATTTTGAAAAGATAGTTAACAATGCTTGGCTTGTTTCAAACAGATAGCAACAATGTAACATGACAAGCTTGTGATTAACCTAAGAGCTTCCCTAAACTATGCAATAATATGGGGAAAATGACTGTCATTCTTTCTTAGGTTGTTTTTTTACATTACGGGCATAAATCATCCAATAAAATACAGTACATTTTTCAACTTGTAATTTTACTAATTTATATACTGAACAATACACTCAGTTCATTGTCAGAATGTCTGTTTTGCTGTGTTTGTGAGTTGTGATTCTAATTTTATTAAACGGGTTTCGAATTCCAGCAGAAGGATCATGCAAGTTCATCTCAGAATAGCAGAAGTTTGAAGGCCTATACAATGTCACGATGTCTGCGAGATCCCCAAAGACGACATTTGCAAAGAATAAATACAAACATCAATAGATGTCTGACATGTCTTTAATTTGATGCAAGTTAAACAACTTTTCTTCGAGTTTACAAAGAGACATGTTTCATGTCCTAATCGAACACCTGAACCCTAAACATCAATGAGAAATCTCAGCTACAGACAGGAACAATTACAGATCAGTTCAATCGTCCTCGTCAGCAGGCTTGAGTTTGTAGGATGCTTCAGCGCGAGCTTCCTCCAACTTAGCCAGCAGCTCCTTCATGAAAGGTGTGTTTGAACCATGGGTTACACGCAATATATCGAATGCCTTGGTAAGTGATCTGACTGAATTCTCGGTCTCTCCAAGTAACCTGCAATAGCATCAACTTCTATCTTAAACATGGTTACCAAGAACACCTCTCGGATCGTTAGTTCTGTAACGCAGTCATGCAGATCACTACTTTTTGCACTGATTTAGTCTAGTTTTGGCTTTGAAACAAGGGTATGTAGACCTGTTACTTTTTTACCGGACCCGAACCCAACCGAAAATTCCGAGTTTTTGACACGATTTTCTCAACCTGAACCTGAAATAAACTGAACCCGGGAAACCCGCAAATTAGCGGGTCAAATCCAACCCCCCCGTTTGGCCCGCCTAAAAGCAGAAAGGACAGGCACTAGTTTCTCGATCATAATCTAATCCATGTTCACCGCAGACATAACAAATGAAAGTGCAAAAAGTATACTACCTCCGTTTTTATTTATCTGTCGTCTTGGAAATTGTGTTAAAAACTTTGATCGTTAATATCTTAATTTGTATAATGATTCATCATACAAAATTGATATCATTAGATTCGTAATAAAAAATACTATTTAAAAAGTATAATATTATAAATTTTTATAAAATTTTTATATTAGAAATTATTGATTAAAGATTGGTACTGAAAACCGTAAATGACAGATAAAAAAGAACGGAGGGAGTACAGAATACCAAATCCTTACCATTCAAGTTTGCCACATGTATAGTATTGTAAACCGCGCATTGGATGACATCCGGGGTACACCTCTGTCAGGAAAGTGTTAGAAAAGTCAATGTAGAGCCAAATAGAACAAGAGTAAGTTACCCGTTGCTTGATTTCAGGGTCATCTAGCATAGAAAACCTAAAAGGGTCTCTATATCCAACTTAAGGGTGTGTAAATCCAACCCTCAAGCTTTGTCCTCCTATGAAACCCAAAGTAAAGGGGAGAAAAAAGAGCACAACCAAAAGACTGTGAAAGGAGGGCAAATCATTCAAACTATGATAGTGCGAAACCTTAACATAGACAAAAATTACTCGGATGTTAGATGAGAAGAGAAAGAAGGGCATACTTTCATATACAGGGATGGTCAACCGGCAATAAAACAGTGCTTCCTTCCAGTCGTTCAGATTCATGAATATCTGAAAAATGAATATATTGTACTAGTAAGTGATCTGATAAATAAGTGAAGATATTTTCCCCACTACATAATTTATTACAACAAAATTCTTAGCAACCCTTGAACTTGCCCATGTTATACTACCTTCATAAGACTCTCTCGGGTGTGCATTAGATTAAGAGAAAACGGATGACACAATCCCATCTGCAACCTTTCCACTTTCTTGTACAAGGAGCTTGCTGCTTGATTATCTGATCTTCGTCAAAGGCCAACTTTTGCAGCCAAAAGTAATAAATGGAGGAATATAAATTGCAGAAAGAGTGACTCAAACTCTCAAAGAGAAACATCAGATGAGGATACTTCCAGAAGATAAGGCTTTCTCAGCTTTTTCGGACATCGCCTTGACTTCGCTTGCAATGTCTTTGATATCCTCCAATTTCCTCACACGGCCACATTGTTGACATATGAATGCCTTCTTATCTGCACAATGGAACAGGGAAAAAAGAAATGAATACGCTTTTCACAAGTCTTGTTCACAAATCTGCAAAAGGATGTACCTGAATCCCGGAGAAGAAAACCCATGCACTTGTCATCCTCACACTTATATCCTTCCAGAATGGCACTCTCTTGAATATCCTCACTTTTCCCCTAGCATAGTAAAACCCAATAAATTAATGTAATATGCACCAAAAGTGCACTAGAGGAACAATTAAATTGGACAACATCTAATATAAACCCCATGAATTACCAGTTTTATGCAACGGGGACATGAGCAGCTGAAAAGGTATTGCTCTTTCAAAGCCTTCTGCCGAGTCATGGTACTTGCGGCAGTTTCTATATAACTTATTAGCACCTTTAAGAGCATCAGATGAAAAATAAGAATCAGAGCCAACCATTTTGGTTTCACGAGGACAGAGGTAAAGACGGAGAGATGGAAAAAGAGCGAGTGGTAATTGATTTCAAGAAAATAACGCAAGTTATCCCTTACAATTCTCAAGATAGGAAAGTAAATCTAAGCAAAGCTGATCCTATCCTTTGAACTATCATCATATTATGTGTCATGTTTGAGTTTTCTAACATCACTTTCACATCGAGTTTCTTATTGGTCTATTACACTACTACTTTATTCAAATATAAACGAGTCTAGTGATTATTTACCAAAAGTTATCAAAACTTACGAAAGTTTACTTTATTCAAAAGTATCACTTTTTTCCAATACTTACCAAAACTTAACTTTCTTTACCAAAACTTAACCACCATACCATCTATTTACCTGCGAATTTTACATGCCCTAAATGTGGAACCTAGTGCTGGCACCAAAATTAAGTGTGTGCAACTGAGGAAATGAGAAGGATTGAAGAAATACTGAAATGCCATTTAGTACCTCAGTACCTTTGGGTATGCGTTCCACTGCACGAACAACAGCTGTCCTTCCGTCGAAAACGAGTACAGAATTCGGCAAGCAGCTAAAGTATCAAAATCAATTAGCACATACACTACAATAGCGTGATAAGTGGAGCAATAGAAACAAAAGAAAAGGAAGATCACCTATGGTTGATGATGGAAATCACAGGGTATAATCCTGTACCCAGAGGTCTCAACTCTGGGTCACATATACTATGAGCATTGCATGCAAGCTGCAGCATGGGCAAACATCATTTACAGCTGAAAACTGACAACGTAAGAATATAACAATGACGCAGTGTACATCATTACTGCATCTCGACATCCTGTTAACTTAGTAGACACAGACAGGACTATTGACAGGAATGAAGAGATATGCTGCTAGAAAAATCTGTTCATTGTAGCAACTTCTCTAAGCCATGAAAAATAAATAAATTAAAATAATGAAGCCATTCAAGGGCTGGAAATCCAAGCATTACTTGATTCTGCAGAGCAGGTGGCTTTAGAGTTGTGTTAGACGCTTCCAAGCCATGTACACGTCCCAACTGAATTAATTCAAAACTAGAAAACACCAAGTTTCAGGGGAAAACCTTGGAAAAGTCTTCTGCAACTTCTTTAAGATTCAGGTCTGGCCACTGAAGTATCACATTGACAAGGTTAGCCATCTGCGCATACAAAACCAGCTGCTTCTCACCAATCTCAGACATATCTTGAAAGGTGCATGGTTAAGTAGAACACGTTGTTGATTTTGTCAGCAGAAGGAACATTTCCAACATTGAAGTTGTGAAAACACCATCAATGAGCAAAAGATGGCTACAGAACATTGAACTTCTCATCAACTATGATTCAATGTCCCTTTTGTATACGTCTCCTCTCCTCTCTACTCTGCATTACTCTCACTCGTATCAGCATAGGCAAAAAGGATACGGGACACCAAGGCATCCACCAATTTGTAGTTGTCAGTCACAGTAGTTGGTATAACCTGCCAACAAATTCAGCTGTTAGATCAATAAAGTCACTTAGCTATTTTGAACACGAGGAACGTTAACTAGAGAGAGGGTGCAAATGACTGCCAAAATTTGAGAATAGAAAAATATATACACAGATATGAATCCTACCATGCAGAACCTTTAAGTCTGTATTTTCAAAGTTGAATCAGAAGAACAGTCTTCCTTGTAGTGAAGCAAAGAAATATGACTAAAATTTTTAACAGTTTGCATCCAATTATTACCTACTGGTTGGTCTACTTAGGAAAATACAAACAAGAAGTCATACAATTACATACAAATCGGCCAGCTACAACAAGAATCATTAAGCTTGCTATCACCGACATCAAGATTCCACTAACTAACTGAAGATCTGGCAGAAGCAAAAAACTATATAGGGCACCTCACCTTTTCAGTTTGCAACTTTCTTCTCAAGTAGAGTTTCACCATCAAGCGTATAGAAGGAGTCAGGTACTTCAGCTTCTCCTTTTCAATCCTTGAGAGTGCCTGGCACTCAACACGATGCAACTTCCAATCTGCTTTCTGGTGATGGAGGGGGGAAATGCCATTCATGTCACTATTTAGGAGTCCATTACAACATGTGAATCCATTCAGCATACACAAGAGATCCATGTTTACCGACCCACCAAGAAAGAAATGATAAAGATGAATGGATAATTCTAACCTAGATATTTGTATGGAGCAATTACATTTATTCATTGAACAAAGAGGACTGTTGCTGAATATGAACATGTGGCTAGTTTCAAATTTTCTTGATCAAAATCTAAACACAAGTCAGTACCCCAACCTCCAACCCAGATTCTTTTCCCTCGATTTTCCCTTTTCTCTCATCACCGACAGCCCCCCCCCCCCCCCCAAAAAAAAAATAATAATAAATAAATAAATAAATAACGTGGGAAGTAAGAGGAAGGGGGTTCACGGGTAATAACCGTACTCCTAAATTTTATGAAGTATCTTTTTGGATAGATGATAGATTTTATATCAAAAACGATTAGCTACCTATTATGCAATTTATGTTACGCTCTACATTGCAGAAGTAGATGCCAAGTCTGAGCAAGGCAATTTGCATTGCTCAACTATATCCAGCTAAAATTGCCTGAAATTTTCGATGAGAAAATTATCATAGTTTAACATTGCAGGGATATGGTCAAGGTTACACATGATAAGGTGAAAACCACTGCATCGAAGTTCATTTGCATTCTATTTCATCAGACAACTGATAGTTTAACACCACATATTGACCTAAAACAAAAACCAAAATTGTTTTGTCATTGCATGTTTCAGTGCACATACTAAGAGGCAAGAACCTAAAATACCCTAAGTGACTAAGGGAATTTACATAGAATATGATGTTGTGTCCTTCATAAGCAAAGAAACGAATACTTTTACTTTCCTGTTTTTGTCAACCAATCTTCGCTTCTAGAAACGAATACTTTTAGGTATGCCAATGATGCACTTTTCATTCTCCTTCCATTAGATAACTTTACAAGCAAATTACTGATTTTGTCTAAGTGGGCATTTATTTGTAGGCGTAGTAGAGTCCATACAATAGTTTCATAGGAGAATGAAAATACCTGGCAGGTGCTTCCACAGTACCACACAACATGACAACCAGAACACTTCTTAATATTATCAGACTGAAAACAGATTTCACATTTGGAGGAACCGGAATTGTTGCTAGGCACAGAAACGTAAGGTTCTTGGCTAATAATCACTTCACCTGTTGTGCATGAGCCACATTCACATATCAGTATAAAGCCAATAAATCCATAAAAACCGAACCCAAGCGTTCAAGAACTCAATGGGACTTCTATCAGCTCAGTCACTACATAGGACAATGGAAGCCAACCCACTAAAGACTAATAAGGTTCATTACCCTCTGCCCCCAAAACAAACAATCAAACAAGAAAAACAAAAGCGAAAGAACTTAAAAATAAAGGGCAAAATTAAGGAGATAGTCAAGGTTGTAAAGCTTTGTAGCAAATGAGCCGCAACTTATGAACAAGGCCAAGAGAAACATAACTTATTGAGAAGGCAGGGGTGAAGCACTAAGTGGGTAGGACTGGACCACCACCACCCTGGTCTTTTGAGTATTAATTTTTCGAATATACAGCATCTCAAGATATACAAAACTGAGTTGAATTTTAGTATTATGGCCCCCATAAAATGTTGAACCTAATCTATGGCCCCTCGAATATCTCTCTAGCTTCATCCCTGTATGAAGGCCAAAACGCATCCAAGTAGTACGAACTATGAACCTATTCAAAAGTTTTAGCAATGCCATTTGAACCCCATCTCATAAACAGCTTTTAGCTTCGACCATCTCCTCAATTTTCCCAAAAATAAAGAATACCTAATACCAATCGGCTATGTGGACCAAGCTAGAGATACAACCAGCCACTAGGATGGAAGTTCAACTGAGAAAACTAGCTGCTAATCTAAGATGAGAAAAGGAGAATAAGCTATTGGCACCAGTCTCTCTAAATCTTGGGTCAATTGAAACCAATCTCTCTACTTCTTTTTCACGGAGTAGTAGGTAGCATACGAGTTTTAAATATTGGGTTAATTGGAACCAGTCCCTCTAAATTGCAAAATTCAGGGGTAAGACTGCTACACCCAACCCCTCCATACCTTTTCCTGAGCAGGATTTGGGAGTATTGGTTGGCGGGACCTAGACCTTCGAATTAGGGGGGGGAGGGGGGGCGATATATTATGACATTAATTTGTTTAACATACGATCCATAGTTTTTATCCCAGATTATGTGAAAGTTTAAATTTTTTTTCTTGGGTTACTACAATGGGGATCCCCTTTGGTTTAAGCTATTGGAAACTCCAATCTGTACATCAAAGAAAATGGGGCCTTGTCTCCATTAACAATTGCCATCAGAAATGCAATATATAATAAGCACCAAACATATGAACCAAATGGGGTTTCGTTTGCATGAACAGTTTTCATTCTGTGGGTAATTTTCACAAACACCTTGCCTGCAAAGTGCAAACCCATATATAAAGCTAATTATAAAAACAAATTTGGTTTCTTCCCAAGGTTCTTCAGTAGATTGCCGCAATTTCAGCATTCAAAAAGTCACTGAAGTTGATAATGAAGTAAACGTCTGATCCAAACAGGATTTAAATTGTTAAACTAAAAGCAAAATCATGGCAGCAAAATTGAAAGAAGCATATGAAGAAAGTAGACCAGGGGAGAAATCCTTGGTAGCAATTAGGCAACGGCCTTTGTCGGGCAAGCTCGAAACGAAGAGGCCTCTTCCAGCAAGGGTTTTCTGCAAATCCTCCATCTCCATGGCCAAACTCAAGCTTTCTCTCTCTAGAAACTTGCACACACTACCAGTAACGACTAACGAGAGGGAAATTTGGCCACGAGGGCCAACGAATGTTGTGTACTTTTTTATAGTAGGCCAAAATATAGCGGGCACAAAGCCGTCCGATTCCAAACTTATCCGATTCGAATTAAATCTGGTTTGATCATCGACTTTTTGTCCGAATTTTGAACATGATTTTATAAGTTCAACTTTGTTAGAATTTGTAATCTTTTATTGAAATTTTTAATTATGAAATTATAAATATAACTCATTTATTTGTTATTTCTCTAATTTAAGTGAAAATATTTACAATAGTTTATCATTATTAGAAGATAATCATATTTTATTATGTATATTGTACAAAAAATAGTGTTTAAAGACCATTTTTAAAAAGTAAACGAAAAAGGTCGCAATGATAATCTGTTGGGTTTGACTCGAAATCGAAACACATCGCTCGTATTCACTCGAACCCGATATACGTCCGACCCGAAAACATGTCTGCGCCGACCGAATTGACAGGTCTACTAAGGGATTTGCTTATGGTCTTTTAGAGTTTAAGGTATGACTATGTAACTTTAATTCAGCATATCCAGAGTCAGTCTATTTTCTTTTAATAAATTTGATGTGATTATTGAGGATTGAATTATAGTAATTAGTAACTGTAAGTGATCGCATGTTAGAAAAGATAAGAATCTTGTATTTTATAACATGATTAAGGTTGTCTCAAGTGAGGAAAGAATATTTCTAGTGCTAGCAAATACTCACTCATAGAAAGGTTCCCACCTACCACCTAACTTCTGGCTCTTCTCTTTTAATACAATCCCACCTATGCTGGTGATGGCCGCTTAGCTGCTGTCGCTGGCACCACCGTCGCCCGATCTACTCATTCTTTTCAATGGTTTTCCCTGTTAGGAAGTTAGTCGTTTTGTTTTCAGGCAGTTTGTGTTCGGTTTGTAGGAGTTGTGTCCTCTACTCCGGCGGTGGCTCTGGCGACTTTTCTCCTGTGTCTGAAGACAGGGGTGAGCGTCGAGAGATAGGGCAACATCATCTTGTTCAAATCTGCTTCCGGCGAAGGCCCGACTACTGTTAAAATCAGGGTTTACCTTGCAACGTTATTCAGCAGGTGAACAGTTCTCCCCTCCTATACTACCTAGAATGTCGGGCTTTATTGTTTAATTGTGCTCTGGAATCTTCTTTTTCTTGTTGTGTAATGTTAGTAGTCTTTGGAGTTGGGTATGTTTTCTTTTGGTATTCCTTTTGCCATTGGCTAAGGTGGAGTTTGGTGGACCTTGACTGCTGGTTGGTTGGAGTGACCCAACTCTTCTATAAAGTTGGGTGTGAGGTGTTGTTAGTTAGTGTAACCTTGGTTTTAGGCTGTGAGAGAAATTTCCTTGGAGGGCGATTATGGCTTCCTGGGAGTATGAGTTTGATAGGGATTTGTTTAATTTTGTGGAGCAGATGGATCACCCTAGGCAGGCAATCTATAAAGCGAAGGAGTTTAAAGAAAAAGGTAATCAATTGTTCAAAACAGGACAGTATCGCAATGTTGTTTGTATGTATGGGAAAGGCCGACAACTTGTGTGGGATACCGAACCACTATCCGAAGTAGAATACTTGTTATTGAGGGAATTGGCCGTGTCGCTTAATTTAAACCTTACTGCCTGTGAATTGAAGTTGGGAGGGTTTTCTAAGGTCATTGAAGCTTGTGGGTTCGTGTTACATTTTGACCCAAACAATGTTAAGGCTTTATACCGCAGTGGTGTTGCACACACTAAGTTAGGAAGCTTGGATGAAGCGAGAAAAGGGCTGGCTCGGGCGCTAGAGATGGATCCTTCAAACTTGGAGGCTAAGAGAGAATTAGAGTGGGTGGAAGCCTCTAGTAAGGCTCAATAATCAAACATATTATCGGAAAATGACAAGAATGCACGATCATCACATTTCTAAAATCGCGAAGTGAGTCAAAACTTGCCTCACCAAGGTGCAGGGTTGGGGAACGGAGTTGCCAAATCTCTAGCGAAAGAGGCAGAAGATAGTCAAGGAATGTGGAGAAGGGAAGAATCTCCCCAAGGTGCAGGGGAGTGAAAATGTGGCGGGGTATGAGGGGGACTCCACCCCTATCCCCTAGAAAAACCTCAATTATATGCGTGGAGGATAGGACTTGCCCAAGTCCTACCCAATCTCTGGCTTTCAATCCAATCAAAAAAGGACAAAGCATTTGCTAACTGGTTTGAGAAAAAAAAAATTTAAGACAGGCAAAAAAAATATTTAAGACAGGCATCAAGGGCGATACATTGTCTATCTCAAATAACACCTATAAGGAGGTTTTGCGGAAGAAGACACCGACTTTTTACGACCCAAGGAGTATGAGTTTTATGACAATGAGAGTTGCCGCCAACAGGTGTAGGAGTCTGGAGGATATGAAGGTGGATGAGGCTCTCTTTATTTCAATGGGACAAAACTCGAACGCTATAGGAGTCATAGTCACCTAAGACGTCGATAGATCTTCAAAGACGTCAAACCAGTTTGAAGAAGTAATCCCATGATCACAACAAAATGACGGTTTCTTTAAGTTTGCCGCTTCTAGAGGAAGATGCAAGTTTTCAAGGAGATATCGTCGAATATGTAAGGGTGTTCGAGTTGCGTCTAGGTGTCAAGATGTTTGTTTTGCAGGTACAAAGAGGAAGTTGTAGGAAGAAAGTCTGTCCTAGGTTGCATGTGTTCATCTGAATAAGCATCTAAACCGAGGTGACCAGCATGCAGTTTGGAAGGCACCAGAAGAAGATCACATTGTGGTTAGGGATTTCATCCAAAAGAGGCATGTAAAGAGGACTAAGCCGACGCAGGTTTTGGCGAAACAAGTCAAGTGAAGCACTGACGACTCTCCAACGGGATCTCTATCTATATATGTGTTTTAGTTATAGTTTGAATTATTATATTTGTGTGTCGTGTTGTCTCCTTTGGCAAAAAAAAAAAAGAAAAAAAAACACTTTTAGTTAGGTTCTGACCAAATATATCCATTCTCCATAATTTATGGGTGGATTAGTTATCAATATAACTTTTTATTCTTTTCTCCTTTAAACAAAAGTAAAAGGGCCACATCTTTATGAAAAAGATGTTCAATACAAAATTAGTGATACTATTTTATACGACAAATTATCATATATACTAAAAATTTAATTAATTATACTCAAAATTTATGAATGTAGACTTCAAAAATCTATTATAGACAAAATACATAGCAATTTAAAATTGTTACAAAGAAAGAAATCATGGGGAAAAAGTAAAAGTCAATCACCTCTTATTTGAGGCTATGTTCTTTTATATGGCTAAAGTTGTGGTGGACTTTGTTAGGTTTGCAAAAGGAGATGGAAGTCTTCTTTCGTTTCTCGGCGAGTTGTGGCGAGTTTTATTTTTAATAATTGTTAATTGTGTTGGTAAATGTGAAAATGTTAATTGTGGTGTGTTGTGGTAAATTGTGGTGGATTAGTATGTTGTGATGGGTTGTGTGGCAAGATACGGTGTGTTGTGACACCGCATCTAGCCAGCCGAATGACAAGAGATCCACCTCTTATCCCATTGTCCAGGGTTCGAATTATGGGCATAATATTTCACCATTCTTATATGGGGTAGGGGTGAGGCCAAGGTTGTTAAAATCGGATCCATGGAGTAGTTAAGATTGGAATTAACCATACAAGGATTTTGGATCATAAAATCCTAAGATCGTAGATCATGATCGAGATTTTAATAACTATGGTGAGACCCAACTTTGGATCATTAACATTTAAAAAAAAGGAAAAAATAAAAGAAAAAAAGCTCCGAATTCATAGTTGGTAGTTGATATCTCCGCCCGTTGACTCATCAAACTGATACAGTGATAAGCAGCGGTAGCGCCCATACATATGTTCGCCCTCCGCGCTTTCTCTCTCCAGACTTCACTCCCTCTTTCTCTCTCTAAACCCACCGCCACCGCCACCGCCACTTTCGCCGGCAGAGCTTCTTTCTCTATTCACTCCGCATCCATGGCGTCCGAGCCACCGTCTCTGCTACTCCTCTGCGGAAAGTCGACGGAAGAGACTCAGCTAGCGAGCTCTCTCAAGGCCAGTAACTCCCTCAAACTTCCCGATCACGATCAAATTTTGCTCCGGCTGCAGTCTGAGGTTGAAAACCCTAGCGATGGCGGTTCGAGTTTCGATGTTCAATCGTTCATGAACTCGCTGTCTACTACTCGGTTTGGCCGCTTTCTTATTTGGTCTCCGCGAGTGAGTTCTACTCATGACGTCGTTTCTAAGTTAGTACCGACTTTCAGAGTGTTTAGTCAGTTGATTGCTTTATGTTTTGATTGATTTGATGATTAATTCGTTGGTGTCTGTTGATAGCAATTTCGGCGAGCTTCCTATGGGGACTGTTTGTGTTGCTGACGTTCAGTTCAAAGGAAGAGGTTGGAATTTGTTGAATATATTGTGTGTTTTCTTCCGTCGGCAGATTCTTTTGCGTTTTTCAATTCATGCTTGTGAATTGTGCGAGTAATTAAGCTAAATTGGTTTGTGTTCCGGCTTCGGATTCATGTTTGGTTTCGGAATATTATAATCACTATCAAAATGGATGTGTTTCCTAGAAAGCAATTGGTTTGTGTTGCTGACTTTCAGTTCAAAGGAAGAGGTTGGAATTTGTTGAATATATTGTGTAGTTTCTTCCGTTGGCAGATTCTTTTGCATTTTTTCAATTCGTGATTGTAAATTGTGCGAGTAATTAAGCTGAATTGGTTTGTGTTCTGGCTCCGGGATTCATGTTGGGTTTCGGAATGTTATAATCACTATCAAAATGGATGTGTTTCCTAGAAAACAACGTGATTAACCTTTTATGCGTTTTAGTTTGGAGTGTTGTTTTAGATTCATCAGTAATATAGTATATTATGATATCTAGTTGTCCTTTTTAATTTGATCATGATCCAAAATCCACCCGTTGAAGACTTTTAAAGAGAATTTTAAACAGTGACTAGCCGCAAATGGTAAAACTTCATTTGTCTTTGTTGTAGGAAGGTCCACAAATGCGTGGGAATCTCCAAGAGGTTGCCTTATGTATTCATATACCATACAGATGGAGGATGGGCGAGTAGTGCCGCTAGTACAATATGTAGCTTCTCTTGCTGTTACAGAGGCCATAAAAGACCTATGCACTAAAAAGGTAAGTGCTTTTCATTTGTATGTTTTTATATGTTGAAGAGCAAGATGTCTGAACATATGGATGGTGTATAATATGTGTGTGTGTGTTGTGTAATGCTTTTATGGCTAGTTGTGATTGCATTTTAAATTGCCACATCTTTTGTCTTGGTTATGGTCAGAATTATGCTCACTGGCTAAATTTTGTTTTTTATTTTTTTGTGTAAACTTTAAAGGGGATAATCACATTCTAATCAGTTATCTTTGGGTGACCCATGTTGCATAGTTTTATGACTTCTGGTGAGCACACAATTCATGAACTAACTTTAAGCAGCTTACATGTTGGCATCTGGTGCATCACTTTTTGAGCAATGGACATGGCTAGCTTCTGCAGCGAACTAGGCCATAAAAAAGAGTAACTTTTTGAAAGCATTTGCCCGCTGATCTATGTTTGCTAGCTGAAACCTTATATTTTGAATTGCTAGATGGAATGTTTTGCATTTGGTGAGCTTGTTCTTTATATATTGCTATCAAATGAGGAGGGCACTATATCTTAGGATCACTCTATTGTTGAGATAACTGGTAAAAATCAATAATGGAGGTCAAGCAAACATGCACTCACATGGCCAGTAGATGGATGAAGAAATTTGAGGCAAAAACACTGATGGAGTAAGGCTTGTTACTTGCCTTAATGTGGTGGCAACTAGAGTAAAAACTTAGCTTTGATGTCAAGTAATTTCCCTGAAGAAGCCTTGGCAACATGAATGACCATTATTGTGTAGGCCTTGAAGTCAAGGGAAAGAGGGAGGAAACTTCCCATAGACTAGCTAAACACTCCTTTATTAATGAGAAGGGGGAATTGATGCTAAGAGAGGAGTACATGAGCTTCACATGACACCACGTCACCAACAAAAAATACTAAGAAAACTAAGTGTGTGAGGGCAAGTGTTGGAGTGAGCAACTGTTAATCAGTAGCTAGAAATCATATCTGAGTAAGGGGTGTAGGTAGTGATTGTTTAGAAGTGCGGATTATTACACTTGTAAACAGGTAGAGTTCTATTTTGTCTTGACATGGTGGAAATATAACTTTTCTCACGATTCTCTTGTTGTGTTTTTGAGTTTTTCACTTAATTTTCTGTTTATACACTCCTAAACCCTAAAAATGATATCGAAGCGGGGTTGCGCTGAGTTGGAGGATTTGTGAGCTGTATGAATGGAAGTTCGGTGTAAAGAACACTAAAAATGGCATAAGTGGAGGGCTCGGATGTTTCCATCGAATCTTTTGATGGCCGAGGCGATTTCACTTTATGGCGACAACGGTGAAAAGTTTGTTGACACCCGGGAATGGACAACCAAAGCTTGAAAGTGGAGACTCGTAGGACGAATAAGTATGACACATGATGAATGAGCAATATTCAAGCAAGAGGATCGGCCATACAACATGTCCATTGAAGGGTGGGGCGATTTGAAGGATATGACAACAAACATTATTTGTATGTGCCTTGCGAATATATCATCATTCTGGAAGTTCTTGGCTTGACGGACCAAGTTTATATTTGGGATAATATAGAGAGCTGATATAAATCAAAATTGTTGACAAATAGGTTGTACTTGAAGAAATGATTGTTTGGTCTCCACATGACCAAAGTAGCTGACTTCAATAGACATCTAGAGAAGGTCAACAAGCTAATTGAGTTGGCCTCACTAGAGTTTATTTTTTGAAGAGGAATACAAAGCTTTGCTTTTGTTGGCTTCATTGCCTTCCTCTTTTTTGACAACATCGTGACAAACAAGAGAACTTGAAACTTGATGAGGTGGTTGTTACATTATTGATGAACGAGATCCCGGCGAAGTAGTAATGGGTTCCAAAGGGAAGGTCAAGCTTTGGGTGCACAAGGGACAAGTCGAGGACGAGGATGGTCAAGATGGACGGAAGAAGGATCACAATGATCAAGGTAGAATGGTCCTAAGTTCAAGTGCTACTACTAGGATAAGGAAGGTCGTGTAAAAAGGAATTGTCCAAAAGGAAGAAGGATATGACAGATGAGAATCATCTGTGGTGGCAATTGCAGAAGGTTCAAGCCTGGTTGATAATGATGACTTATTTTTGGCAACTGCAGAAGGTCAACGAAGTCAGATTGAATCTTAGATTCTGGTTGTTCATTTATCATGTCTTTAGTTAGAGAGCACTTTGATAAATATCAACCATGTGAAGAAAGCGTCTTGTACATGGCAGACTGGGTACAAATTCGGATTGCCGGTACAGGAATAATACAGTTTTGCATGTCTGATGGGGTCGTGCGGCTAATTGGGGCTAGACATGTGCCAAGTCTGAAAGGAAATACAGTTTCTCTATGGATTTTGGATGCAAGAGACTATTGATATTTGTCTTATGGTGAAGTGTTGAAGGTCTCTAAGGGAGCGATTGTGGCTTGTAGGAAAGGGAAGGTGCAGGTCTTTGTAGCTGTAAGAAAATGGCTACAAGTGATTTCATGTGGACGACATAAAGTAGGGAGGAAGCAAGTTACATTTGCTTCTTGGTTGACGGTGGTAGGGACCTTGGCAACTTGAGCTAGGTGGAGCCCTCGGTGTTGAGTTTTATCAAGGTAGAGATTGTTGAGATTAATGATAAACATCAAAGGAAATGTAAGTCAAGCATGCATGCACTCACATATCCAATAGATGGATGGAGAAATTCGAGGCAATAAATATTTATGGACTAAAGCTTGATACTTGCATTAATGTGGTGGCAACCAAAGTCAAAATTTAGCTTACACTTGCGGAGTAATCTTCTGGAAGAAGCCTTCGCAACATGAATGGCCATTATCATATAGGCCTTGAAGTCAAAGCGAAAAGGGAGGAAACTTCCTAAAAACTAGGTAAACTCTCCTCTATACATGGGAAGGGCTTATTGTCGGCTACACAAGACCCCACCAAAGAATACTAAGGAAGGCTTATTTTGTGTGTCTGGATTGGTGCAGGAGTGAGCAACTGGTAATTAGTTGCTGGAAATCACATCCAGGTATGGGTTGTGGGCAAATAGAAGTGTGGATTGCAATCCTTGTAAACAGGGGCACTTGTATATTTGTGTCAACATAGTGGAAAGATATATATTATATATATATATTTTTTTTTTGTTTCCCTCAATTCTTTTTTGTTGTGTTCTTGTTTTCTGTTTATACGCTCTAAAACCCAAAATTTATGTAGCCACCTTATGTTTGGTGTATACCTGACATTTCTTACTAGCTGGCTGCTCAACTGTATGGAATGCTAGAGCATGAAACTTGTTTGTGAACCTTAGATGCGCCTACAAGTATAGATTGAGGTTTAGCGGCCACACTGCAATTTATAAGATGTGACTGGTAAAGTGGCTAACTGGCAATTGTCTATTGAATAAAGGACTGTTTTTAATCTTCCATCTTTCATCTTGCTGGTTATTTTACTCTTAAAAGATTTTGGATATTGAATATAAGTATCCAAATTGCTTTTGATATCAGCCACCACTCCACTTTCTGCTTCCAAAATTTAACTTACATAAAGCATGTGATTTGCAGGGCTTGCCAAAGTTGGATGTCAGAATAAAATGGCCAAATGATCTTTACTTGAACAGTCTGAAAGTCGGTGGAATATTGTGTACTTCAACTTATAAATCCAAGAAATTCAACATTAGTGTGGGTAAATAATGTCCAGATGTGACTACTTACTATTCTGCTTCTCTACAAGTGAAATTTCATGGCCTTATCTCTTGCCATATCTCTATATCACACCAAAACATGAATTATTCCTTAACATACAATGCAGCAGGACTGTGGCTCTGAAAAGATTGTTCCCATTTTCAGGGATTGGCATAAATGTGGATAATAGGCACCCGACAACTTGCTTGAACGCAGTCTTGCAAGAAACAACTTCTACAGCTTGCCAGCTGAGTAAAGAGGATATTTTAGCGTCTTTCTTTGACAAGTTTGAGAAGTTCTTTGATGTTTTCACAAGCCAAGGTGAATCAAGTTTGATATTTTTGTTTTTGCATTATCTGTTGAGGATAGTATTACGTTCTACACCTCCTTCCTCATCAGTGGTGATTCAATTATTGGCTAGTCATTTTGCATGTCCTTAAATGGAAGTTAACAGAGGTTGGTAATGGCTGCTAATGATGATGATATAGTGTATAGTGCCTTTATGTAAGAATTTCATCTAGAAGGGTTTGGAATTAGACCATTTTCTCCATTATTTAGAAGAACATTATAGAAGAGGTAAGATTATTTTTACTGGTATAAATAATAATGAGCAGCATGGTTTTGCAGGATTCCAACCTCTAGAGGAACTCTACTATCAAACATGGTTGCATAGGTGAGATTCAAGAACAACTTATGCACCTCTCTAACCCTCAACTATAACAAAGAAAAGGCATAGTTTTGGTGGGACTAATACATGATAGATCTTCCGTTGCCTGTTCACTATAGGAATTTTTGTATACTCAAGACATAAAGATGTACATTTAGAATTTAGAGCACTACCCCGTTTGTCGATATGAAGGAGCGGTCACATTCTTACTTAAGCTGCATGCTGGCTACCATAAATAATCTAATTTGAAGATAAATATAGCTCTGCTAAAAACTTTGCTGGATGGGGTGGTTCCAGGATAGGGGTCAAGTAAACAATAGTGCTTTAGGTTGTGTGCTTGGGCCAAACTTCTAGTTCTCTGAAGATTAGCTTTATCGAAGTATCTATCCCTTAGAATCTTGGTGTACTTGGAAACATATCCCACACACATGTGAAATGTTCTATTTGCTTCTTCTACCTTGGATATGTTTCTTTCCATTGGTTATGCTTTCAAGATCTTATTAGATACTAGTAGTAGCAAACTAAGTTTTTGGTTTTCTGCTGGTTCGTTGGAGGTGTAATGGTTCTTTTCAAACATTTCTGTTCAGTTAAGTTGGTATTTAATTGTCATTTGTGTGCAGTGGACAAAGGGTTATCGTACAGGAAAAGTGTGAGGATCAGCTGGTGGATAATGTTGTGACTATTCAGGTAATACTTCTTGGGATGCTTACAGAAATCTTTCATGTAAACAACTCTGTACAGAAAATGAATCTATTCTGTGATCAATGGCAGGTGCCTGTTAGCTCTGAATAAATTATAACAAGAAAAAAAGAGCCGAGTTATGAACAACTGAACAGTGTCATTCCACTGATCAGTTAACTGTTTATAGTGTCTTTAGCTTACGTGAGATAGTTTCTTGTCAATTTTGGGAACTATTTATTTGAAAGTAATTTGGTTAAGAACTATTGGTCAACCACTTGGAAATGTTCAATCATTGTCAATAACTATAAACTGGAAGTGTTAGTCTTAATTAATTCCTGACGATTTTTTGCTTTAGCAATTCATATTTTCTTGCTTTCTAGGAAATTGCTCTTCTGCTAGTATAATCGAAACAGGAGGTCAGTTACCTGGGGAAAAAGGGGGGGGGGGTTATAGGACAAGGATCAAGGTCATTTGTGTAGGTGCAAATGATTATCTGTACCTCTAAGAAGAGAAGTAAACCAGAAGGGTTTTGGTTCTGCTTATCTCAGAAAGATGCCGTTTTGGCTTGTCAAGTATGAGGCAACATATATATGAGCTTCGTTGGACCTTTTTAATAGAGATTGCTGTTTGAAAACTTTTGCCTCTAAATATGTATTTATGCATGTCTGTTGTTCGTTCATCTTTTGTTATCCTTCGACTTCAATTACTTGCCAGTCAACCTGTCACACTCACATCTGTGTATATAGCCACTGCATGGACATGCACTAGAAAATTTCATATTCCATCTCAATTTTTCTTGCAGGGATTGACATCAGCAGGGTATTTAAAGGCAATTGGAGACGATGGTCAAATGTGCGAGCTTCACCCGGATGGCAATAGGTATACTATATCTTCCTACTTCTGTTAGACTTTGATGCGTGTTTCTGCAGCCTAGTCTTTAGACCACATAGTGGTCATTGCCTCCCATGCAAGATCAAATGCCACTTAGCTCTGATCTTCTCAACTATCATCAGGAACTCATTATAGCTTGCATTTTGTTTTTCGCGAATGGATGTTGACAGAGAAGTGAAACCATATTTTTATTTTTGAAGTATATTCCCCCCAAAAGAATTTTTTTAAACAATTAGTAGCCTACTAAAAATGCTGTTCCACATTCATGTTTATGGAAGTTTAGGATGTTACCATTCAAGTTGCGTCCCTGTGAGAACGTTGGTCTGCATGTGGCACTTTTTTTGGGTGTGGATAAGGATGGCCTCCTAGCCTGGGCCAAAACTATGCTCACACAAGGAGCTTATGTTTTAAGTGATAGTGACTAGTACTAGCAAAATTTTGTCTAAATACAGCTTCCCCCCTCCTCTCCTCAAAAAAAAAAAATAATGAATGTACAAAAAAGGGAAGAAAAAAACTCTGCATACAGGTAGCTTCGGTCTACAGCAGAGCGCCTTTTATTCACGTTCAAGCTATATATGTTTGGTTATTTCTGGTTTCAATTGTGGCCTTTCCCGTGGATTGTCAGCATGCACATAGCAGCTACATAGAATGTGATTGTAACCAAACCCAATGTTGAGATTTTGCATTCTTATGAGCAGTCTTTCAACAAAATGCTGATACATTTTAGGATCTGCTGTTGACTTGTAGCTTCGACCTGATCTATCTGATGAAGTTGTTAGAATAGCATGGAACAATTCCAACAACACAAATGTATGGGGGTATCAGTGATTTCATCAATTTATGTAAAGTGATGACGTTGATAACTGACATGCAACTTTGCAAACCACAGAAACATATGGGGCTATCAATGTCCTCGTCAATCTTATATTTAATGGAAAACCTTGGAATGAGGATTGGCAAGTGCCTAACTTGAGCAAATGTAAGATCCTTTCTCTGTTGCACAATGTTTCACCCATGTAGGCTGCAGAAATGGTAGCTACTTCATTGTGTTAAAACTTAAAAGGCTTTATAAGGAGGTTTTAGAATGCCAGATAGTCTTCTTCCCTCTTGCTTATGCTTTTAACTTCCACTAGTTCTTTAAGCCCTAATTCATGTATTTGATTGGAGTTTGGTGCTTAGTGCTAGTAGTTTGAATTTTGTGGATTTTGTGATAATACTTTTTGATGAGAGCTTGAGACATAGTGTTGTATCTGCCCCTTTTGTAAATGGGCAACATCCCCTTGTTGTCTTTACAATACATCTTTTGGTTACTTATCAACTAAAAGAATTCATGTATTAGGTTATACTCTGTATCTACGTGTAACCGTCCCTTCAATTACAAAAGGTTTTAATTGAATTGGACCGTACATCGCTAAACTGTTGTTTGACTCCTACTCCTCTAGGCTCCAACAATGGAAGTGAAAGGTTGATGGAAATATTTTGAGGCAGTTTGCAATAGTTCACTGTAATCTGCACAACCAAAAAAAAAAAAAAAAAAAAAAAAAAAAAAAAAAAAAGTGAATTACAAGCTTGAGTTTCTTCAGCTGTCTGCTCTATGAGCAATTGGGAGGAGGTGTATTAAGGATATTTTTTGAGCAGTTGTGATGAAGTCAAACAAATAGCTGCTGGTTTCAAGATATATGATCTTATATGCTTCACCTTTATGCCTCATACAGTCAGTGGCGGATCTAGACTACTAAATTAGCGGTGTCCACTCAATAATATTTTGGATAATTGGACTATTGTGTTGAATTGGACACCCTTATTAATATTTTTTCAGCCTTTTCTAGGGTGTCCACTTAACATAAATATACAATAGTCTCCGAAAATATAATAGGTTTCTTAAATTTTTTCTGGAGCTTGGGGTGTCCGTGGACACCGTTGACAACAATGGGGATCCGCCCCTGCATACAGTCGAGGCCAGTGGATAAAAACAAAGCCATTGGTCTGTTGGTCAGTGGAATGAGTAGACAGCACTAAGTTGAGACTAGAAACGTTAGTAATTCATGAGAATCTGGTGAACCAAGTACATGCCCACCCATTATGAAGAGGTAACATAGTTAGGTTAACCAATTAGTTTGACTTGCATGAGGTTAAGGAAATTAATTGAAGCCTAAAGTTTAGCTTCCTCGTTCTCTTCCTCGTGCGTATTGAAAATGACAAGAGTACAAATGGATTGTTAACCCAGCCTTGATCATTGATGGACACATTGATTTAACTGGTTTGATCGGGATCCTTTGGCAGCCTCTTAGCTTGTAGGGGTGAGGTCTAACGTTGGATCTTGCAGGACCCATCGTAGAAAGATCCAAACTGAGTTGGCGGTTTTTTGTTGTCATTGTATGTATTTGGATGCTTAGACTTACATCTATTGGTATATTAGGCTGTGTTTGTTGGTATCTTAACAAAACAAATATTTGCTTATGTAAGTTTACTCTGTTCTTTTGTGAACTTAATTCAATTTAGCATCATAATTATATGTCAGATAATGATTAGTTCTTCTTTACTCTTCCCGGCAGCTTTGACTTCTTCAAAGGACTAGTCAGACACAAAATGAGTTAAGGAATCAGCACCCATGCCTTTCTCTTCCATGTGCTATTTATGAGGTTGTTCCCTTCTCCTTCTAATTTATTTACTAGGGCAGATCAGTATACCATGTTGTTTCTCTTTCAAACTGGTATATTCCAATCCATCAAGATTCCAGTCAAAGCATGCTTTTCTTTTTATAATCATGCATTATTTATGAACTTAGAGAAGGATTTGAGTAATGTCTACATTATATATTTTAGTCTAGATCATCTGACACTGCCTGATGTTTTTCCTTGGCTTTTATGATACTACTAATATATATTTATGTTGACCATTCTTGTTGTCCTTGGAAGGAAGGTAATTTAAATATTCTTCCATGAAATCTGGATTGGTCCTTGTTAGTTGTTTCATTAACTACATGCCCCCCATTTGTCTGCAATACTTGATGAATGCTATTATTATAGCAACTGGTATCTGTGATCTAAGGTATCTGATCTTGTGATGACTGATGAGTTGTTTTTCTTATTTAACTAAAAAATTTTAAAAATAACATTGTAGATCACCTGCCCCAACACAACAACTCAGTAATTAGTATGGGTCCTACAGTAGCAGTATCTAGAGATAGAGATCTACAAAACCTTACCCTACACATGATTTGCTAAGAGACAGAGAGACCCATGAAAACTTGTCTATACCTTCTCAAATTAGTTAGAACTTTTTTCAGACATGCTACCGAAAAAAATGTATCATAAGCAATTCTATGTTACTCAGACTCTTCATTTACCTACTATACTTTTGTCGATCCTTCTCATACCTTGTTATGCAACGGGATATTTGGGTTATTGGATTTGGACTCGTGTCAGACCCTTGATACTTCATATTACACTGCAAATCTACAAAGTTTCTTAAAAATAGTCGAGCCTGACTCCGTGGGTGTGTTGCAGTAACATAGATATTTAGAGCATTTGGACACCTGCACTCACCTGCATTCAGTTACAATTCAACTTAGGATGTCAACTGCATTGACTTGTGCATTGAGTTGCACATACGTGTATTGATTTGCATTTACCGACAAGTTGCACTTTCGAAGTAATCCAAAAAATGGTCCTAATCATGAAGATGCCATGGAGCGACCCCCCCCCCCCCCAAAAAAAAAAAGTAAATAAAATACATAAAGATATGTGTGTTTGTCTGAAGCAACTGTTTCGGACGATTTCTAGACAACAAATTGACATGAATATTTATGCATGCCTTTTGCAAAGTGGGACCTTGTGTTGAAGATATATACATATATATGTATATGTGTGTTTAATAATCGAAAAAAAATATGTATATGTGTGTTTAAACTGAGACTGCTAGGGTATACAAGCGCGATTCTTGT
The DNA here is from genome assembly GCA_029582165.1 of Portulaca oleracea. NCBI lineage: Eukaryota > Viridiplantae > Streptophyta > Magnoliopsida > Caryophyllales > Portulacaceae > Portulaca > Portulaca oleracea. Next base: position 4,938,966 of record CM055873.1, on the reverse strand, counting down.
GTTTGGTTCTCATATCTAATACTTGGGCATGGCCTAGCAGTCTCAGCACCACAATCTTACATGTTTCTGTCCCTTATCTATCAGTGGGGCTTCTCTCTTTCTCTGCCTTGTTTTAAAGCTGGGAAGTGGGTAGCAAACCCACATGGACATGGCACAAGATTTCGCAAACTTTCAGCTCAATAATCTTTTTCTTATCGCAGGGCGAACGATCCCACCACCATACATACATACATACATACATGTGTTGAACAAGAACGAGAGCGATTTTCCATCTTGACAATGATTTGGTCTTCCGTGTCCGAGCATCAATTCCCGATTTCTGCTTGATTCTCGTGATCGTATATCTCTTTCTTTCTTCTTGTTGTTGGTTAGGTCGCCATCGACATCTCGAAGCCCAAGGGGTCGATTGCGAATAAATATACCACTTTGCAGGGTTTCGCACCACTAGTGCATTCATTTCCTGTCGAGCTCAAGCAATAAACCCGACCACAGAGCATTTGATCTCGTGTCTTTTTAGCATTTAATGTGCGTTTAGCAGAATCTTGAAAAAAAAATGGGGAAAAACTCTCTACCCCTCGGAAAAATGTTTACCGAGTTCGAGAGTGAAATCATGGGGCTTTACATCGAGATTTTCCGATCTACTGGCTCTGTTCTTTTATGCGGCTGGTTGGTTGCGGTTCCACATCACATCACAACTAAACATCCCAATTTCTGCCACAACCCACCACAATCTATCATTTCAAATTTCATTTATCTTTTTATTAAAGTTATACCAACCCACCTACAATTATTTCCACCACAATTTTCTACATTCCACCATAACTTTCTACAATCCATCACAGGTTTTAAATTTTCACCACACCATAGCCAACCGCAAAAAAGGATGGGGCCTTACCGCCTTAAGTGCAACTAAACATAGAACTATTTATCAATCTTTAAAAGTTGATTGCCCTTTTAAAGAAAGTAAAACCCTGTTGTTTTATACGGTGCGGTACGCTACCTCAATTCACCATACTACTCAGTATTCTTCCACATTTCACCATAGTTCACCTCAATAATTACCGATATATATTTTCACTTTTCTCTTTCATAACTTTTTTCTTTTATTTTTCACATTCTCTCTCTTCACTTACCACATTTACCACACTTTCCACGAATTTTGCATACCATTCCACACTTCACTGCCTTTTCCATAATTTTTGCACATTGCACCACTTTCGCATCTTACCAACCGTATAAAAAAAACAAAAAAATAAAAAAAAAACAGGAGACCCATCATTATATGGTTGGGATAGTTTCCTTCACGTTGCAATTATGGTGATATTTTCGATCCTATGGGGGTGGGACCCCTTCTGCGAGACCTTGCCACATCAGCTTGATGTATGATATGTTGTCTATATAATTATTTGATTGTTGCATTGTTTCTTTGATTTGGATGCCTGCATAAAATCTTCCTGGCATATTTTGTTGGTGCTGTTCTTTTGATAAATGACTTTGGGCAGGGACCTTTTGATTCCTGCTGTTTGGAAGGACATAAATAAGGGGCAAAATTATCTGAATTTGACAAGGTAGCTAAACTTGAGAAAAGGTGATTATTAGGTAGAAATGAGCCAAGAAAACTCACAAGGGCTTGTGAGCTAGTGATGTGGGAATATCACAAGGCTTGATTTGATCTCAGGAGGCCTAGTTCAGATTACTGATGTGAACTAATGTTGGGAGAGCCAAACAAACATGCAAATTTAGAAATTGGAAGTAGAAATAATTATGAAAGTTGGCTTAATGTCAACTTAAGGCCCTTTTTTTGTGTTGTTTTTTGGTGCGGTTGGTATGGTGTAATTGTGGAAAATGCGGTAAAGTGTAGAATGGTATGGTAAAACTTGAGCGTTGACAAAAATTTGGCTTCAGGTAAAATCAAGTCAGACAAAATTCGGACAATGTCGAAATTCGGACGAGAAATTCATGTCAAGATCCAATTTTATTTTGGGTCGGACAATTCAGACGAAGCTAGAAATCGGGTTTGGACAATAGAAAAAGAGAAATTGTATGTCTGAATATTCGGTCAATGTGATCAGTATCAAAATTCGGATGAAAAATCTATGTTCAGACCTAATTTTTTCTGGGTCGGACAAACTTTTTCCAGCTGTATGTGGTTGGTGATGAGACTAATGCGAAAAGTAGAGGAGAAAATGGAGGAGATAAATTGGTAATAATTGTGAAAAAGTGTGGAAATATTGAGTAATACAATGAGTTATGGTACTGCAACGCACCGTACAAAGGAACAGGGTCATTGACATATGAGGGTGAACCAGCTTCTCCATTACTTCTATTTAGTTATTTACATCCCAAAAAATCTAGTATATGGAAGGACTCTAGCAGATCCCCATTCCCATCATGCTTGGGGTGATCATGCTATCCTTAGACTTAAAAAGAATATTTAAGGTTTCAGTAAATTAGGGGTGAAAATTAAGAATTTTGTTTGATCATATGAGTATAATAATATAATTGACACACCCATTCCAAATTTCTAGATCTATCATTGATAAAGGTGAATCAGCTTCCCTTTTATTATTATTCTAAAGCTTTAGAGAGGCTAGAAAAAGTTTAAAATACACCATACAAAATAAATGAAATTGGTACGAAGCAATGGTAAAAACTAAACAAAAAAAAAACTAGGCATCAAGCATAAAACTACGACTCATTGAAAATAGCTTCTTTGTTTCTGTACATGATAAAATTATATAATATTCAATTTTTTTCAAATTTTTTTTTTTTCAGATATGGGTTTTGGTGAGAATCTTTGCTGCATTATTTTTGTAATGAGTGAAAAAGCTAAATCTATGAGGGAAAACATAGAGCAGCTCGAGAGGATCTCAGCTTTATGCATTGGGAATCCTTATTTCAGTTAACAATAGAGGCTCTCTTTTTTGCGGTTGGCAAATTGCGGTGCCACACCCTATTGCAGTTTGCCAACCCACCACAAAATACCATTCTACCACAATTCACCACAACCCACTACAAATTACTTTTTCCAATTTATTATATATATACAAAAAAACCCACCACAACATACCAATAACCCGCCACAATTACACCACAATCTGGCACAACTTCACCACACCATACCGCGCCATACCGCATAAAAGAATGGGGTCAGAGTGTTGATGAATTATATTATTGTCTCCATTTCATATTATTTGTTATCTTTGAAAATTGTACAGTCAAATTTATAAAATCTTGATCATAAATTTCTCAATATATACAATAATTTGCTATATAAAATTACCATCATTAGATTCATAATTAAAAATACTATCATAAAAATATATTATTATAATTATTGATAATATGTTATGGCCCAGTTCTTCTGTGCGTTAACGCACCCAAACGCAACGCAAAATAAATAAAACCTAACGCAGGATAAACGCAAGATAACGCAACTTATCGCAATCTACTATTCTTATATTATAATAAACACATTAAGGCCCTGTTCTTTTCTGCGGTTGGCAAACTACATTCTGCATGATTTCACATGATTTGCCACAAATTATTACTTTTGTCTCTCTTCACTCTTTTCTCTCTTCACTTTTCTCCTCTACTTTTTACATTCTCTCTCCTCACCTACCCCACATACCAATAACCTACCACAATTCCACCACACCCCACTACAATTCCACCACACCCCACCATATCATACCGCACAAAAGAATAGGACCTATATAGAAAATTGTCGATCAAAAAGTGTTATTGGAGATAGTAGAAATTAAAATTAAAATTATGATTATTGATATGTAACCAAATAGAAGGCAGGCTCCTCCAATGAAGTGGATTTTCTGTTTGATGACTGTGAATGCACATAAATAATGAGAGCACAGTGTTGGAATTTTATTGGCAGTCAAACTCAAATGAGGAGGTCCACTTTCCAACTTTGCCAAAACAATCATTTTTAAAACTGTTTTAGATCTGAAAAGAAGCCCACAACATGATAAATCAGTAGAAATCACAGAGATGTGGAGCCTAGAATAACAGTAACATTTGCTTCCAATTTGTGAAAGATGAATGCAAATGGAAATAAAATACTGGTTGGCTTTAACCAACAAAATTGGCAAGTTTGACACCCTTTGGCTTTGGACAAATGTTAGCATGCTATAGTAGTACTACACCATGTCTCCGTGCCACAGAAGTGGTACTCAAGTGGTTCAATTCTTGAACACAAAAAAAAAAAAAAAAAAAAAAATTCACAAGTGAAAATTGTAAAGTTATAAGTTATACTTGTAAATTATAATGGATAGTTTTGTTACTTTGTACCTTCGTTTGCTTTTGGGGTGTTTGGCTACCCATATTTTTTAGTAGCTTTTAGCTTTTTAGGCATTGTCAATTTGTTGACCAAGCTTTTTTATCAAAGTTATACTTGTAAGTTATCAATTATTTGAGGTGTTCAGTAAGTATTTTTTATATTAGTTTTTTGGATCCAACAAATTAGTTTTCAAAAAGCTACTTAGTGAATTTTTTTGAGGTAACTTTTTCACAAAAAATTATTTTACCAAACACTTTTTTTGGAATCAACTAACCTAACCAGCTAAAGTCAAACAGCTAATCAAAACAACTATCAATTAATAACTACAAACTAACAGCTGGTTGCCAAACACGACCTTCTTTTATAAAACTTATTATTAGTTATTACCTCCATCAGCATCCTATAATAAGTGTCACTTTGGATGTTTGAGGAAAATCAAGAAAACTAATTTTTGTGGGTTACTTTAATTTCAAGATACAAAATACTCCTTCTAATACAAAAGAAAGGGTCAAGTCACCGTTCTTTTATGCGATACCGCAAGTTATCGCACCGCAATCTACCGCAATCTACCGCAACTCACCGCACTCTACTATTTACATTTTTATTAAAATCCCAAAAATTTCCAATATATCAATACCCATTTATTATTTCTCACTGCAACTTACCGCAACCCACCGCACCGCAATTTACCGCACCGCAATTTTACCATATAAAATAACGGTGCCTTGAATCAAGCACCATTTTCCGAGGAGAAGTGGTTAGGCTTTGTTCTTTTATGCGGTATTTTGCGGAATGGTGTGGTGAGGTGTGATGGAATTGTGGTAGGTTACTGGTATGTGGGGTAGGTGAGAAGAGAAGATGTAAAAAGTAGAGGAGAAAAGTGAAGAGAGAGAAAAGTGAGGAGAGAGAAAAATAATGATTTGCGGTAAAATGTGACGGGTTGTGACAAACTGCGGTAGGCTGTGGCACCGCAGTTTACCAACCGCAAAAAAAAACAGGGCCTTAATCTTTTAAAAAATATACATAATTATTTTCGGAGTATAATTTTCCGGCAATTATTTCCTACGTTCTGGTAAATTCCTGGAAAAGCTTTTCTTGCCCAAGACAAAAATTAAAATGCAAATTTCGAGAAAAGATTTTTTTTCTCCAAAACAAAAATTTGAGCTACCCTCCTCCTTGTAAAACAAATTTATTGTACTTGAGAGGGAACAGTGAATCTCTATTCTTTGGATTAGAGAAAATGATGTTTGGATGAACTGGATTGGATTGGATTGGATTGGATTGAATTCTTTTTTGGGGAATTGTGTTTTTAGAGAGAAAGATGTTTTGGGAAATTGTGTAAAAATTGGATTAAATTTGATTGGAAAAAGTTACCAATCCAAAGAACAGGGATTGGATTAGATAAAATGAGGTTTGGATGGATTGAATTTAATTGGATTGGATTTGATAAGTTATGATGTTTTTTTGGAGAAATGTGTTTTTAGATATGACTTTTTTTTGGAAATTTTATAAAGTTTGAATTGGATTGGATTGGAAGGAGTTACAAATCCAAAGAACATGGTTAGAATTTTTCTCATCCATCGTCAAATACAACCAATAACCATACAAAGATTTGTCAACTTGATAAAATTTTCTACTAATCTTACCATAAAGTGATGCTCCGTTCTTTTATGCGGTACTGCAAGTTATTGCACCGCACTTTACCGCAACTTACGACAATCCACCACAACTCACCAGACATTAGCATTTACCTTTTTATCATTACCATTACATTTCAACACCCATTTATTATTTCCATCACAACTTACCACAACTCACCACAACTTACCGCAACTTACCGCATCGCAAATTAACCGCGTAAAAGAACGGAGCCTAAATATTAATCAATGGTGGTCATTCAGAAGGATGAAGGAGTAGAGCTGCCAAAAATTCAGGTCGTATAATTTCGGTTTGGATAAATTGGACATTGGACGAAAAATTAATTTTTAATACCTAGTTTTCTCACATATATTTTCCGTCAAACTCGGGTTAGACAAATCGAAAAAATATAAATTTAAGTATAAATCGGACTCGGACTCGGACAATAGAAATTTGAAGAAAAATCGTGTTTAAATTTTTTATCAAATCAATCAATATCAAAATGTGGATGAAAATTCTATTACCATAACCAATTATTTCTAACCCGACAAATATGATTATATGAATCAAAAAACGACTAAAGGGACCTCATATTTTGGTGTAATAATTTTAAGGGCACTATTTTATGATAAATAATTGTTGGGCGACATTAGTTTTGATGTAAATATCTAGGGGTGACGTTCTAGCCAATTTCCGGCCAAAAATGGCGCAAAACGGTGGATTTTATGTTTAGACGTGTTTTAAATTGAAGTCTATACTTAACTCTAACATATACAAATAATTTGTTAACATAATAAACACGTCTAAACATAAAAACCCACTATTTCGTGTCATTTTTTGCCGGAATGTCACCCCTAAATATTTACATCCAAAATAATATCACCCAACAATTATTCATCATAAAATAGAACCATTAAAATTATTACACCAAAATATGAAGTCGTTTTAATCGTTTTTTTGTTATACCCTGTTATTTGGATTAGATAAAATGAAGTTTGGATGGATTGGATTGAATTGCATTGGATTGGATTATAATTTTTTTTTGGAATTGTGTTTTTAGAGATGATGTTTTTTTGGGAAATTGTGTAAGGTTTGGCTTGGATTGGATTGGAAAGAGTTACCAATTCAAAGAACAGGGCATGAATTATCAGGTCGGACCGCAACACTAGAAAGGACTCAGTAAGGGTAGAAACGGTGTGATGCGGTGCGGTTTCGGTGCGTCGAAGCGGTGCACCGGATGAAACGGTGCGCTAAAATCTTAAACCGGAACCGGAACCTTATCATCCGGTTTTTAAAAACCAGTGCACTGACTTTAATGGTGCGATTTCACTGGTAAACCGGAACCACATTAATTTCTATCAACATCAAAAAATGTCTATTCAATCAAACAAAAAAAAAAAGGGTTCGGTGCTGGTTCTTAGTTGTTACTGTCTTAGTCCATAAGTCCAATGCCCTAAGTTCTTTAATTTTTTTAACAAGTTAATTTACACTATTTTTGTATTAATTTTTGGGTAGAATTTTTTTTAACCAACATTTATATATATATTTATTTATATTAACGGTTCGGTACCGGTTCCCTATCGGTGTAAATATACCAAACCAGAACCGCCCCGTTTAACATCCAGTTTTTCCGATGTGTTGCCCCTTTTCGATTTTTTATCCTTCGGCGTGAAAGTTACGGATTTTTGTTCCACTCTTAGAAAGGAGTAGTGGAGCAGCACGGTTTTGAATGGAAATGGGAAGAGAGTTCTAGAAGTTCCATGAAGGCTGGCTTAGTTAGGCTTTGTTTGGTCCGCCTATAAATTTTGAAGGAAAAGGAGAGGGAAGTGGAGAAAGAAAGGTCACATGAAATGAAACGGAACCTAAAAGGGGTGACGCCAACTGTACACCGTCACGTCTCCCCAACTGCTGCCATCATACTTTCATTTATTAATCTCATATATGAAAATTCTACAAAATCAAATTTCTTTATTACTAATTTGGTAAAAATAAATTTCATTCGTTGAAAAGATTTATGTGCCAAAAAGTAATATTGAATAATTTATCTAAGATGAAAAACTTTGGGGAATATCTGGTAAAAATCATAGGGAAATTTTTCTCGATAAAAGTTTTTCAAGGGAAGGGAAAAATGTCCTTTAGACTCCCTTAAGAGAAAATTTCTCTTGGAAAATGTAAGAAATGATAAGTTTCCGTGAAGTTTTTCTCAAGGTCAAGCTGCATTTTAACACGGGAAAAATAAGTCAATCTAGAAAAATTGACCATTTTTCCGAGACTTTTGACCAACCAAACGTACCTTAATCTTTTTTTAAAAATACAATCTCCTTAAAAATAAAACAAAATCAGTAAATAATGATTTTATTATTATTTTTTTATAGTTGAAAGTCATTAAGATTAAATATGTATCAAAAATACTACAAATGATCCACAAAAAATAACAAAACAAACCAGCAAGACCAAATCACAATAGTTACAAGATACAACCAAGAGTAAAATACACGGTTTATGACTTTATGCATCCTTTCTTTTAAGGGTTCTATCACATTATTTGATTTTATCCCCTTCTATCTCATTATTTGATGTACTCCGAGACCAACTTTTACGAGTCAACTTACAGCTCGATTAAGCTTTCTAAAAACATCACTTACATTACTACAATTGAACACCTCAAAGAGAAAAAAAACCACCTTTGCAAAAAATTGCAAAAATTACTTAGGAGTACCCTAACTTTTGGTGAAATGTTTTTCCGGTACCCCAACTTTTAAAAACTAATTTTGGGGTACCCTAACTTTTAGAATTAAAAATAATTAGGTGAATTTTCGGCCAATGATTTGAATTCACCGGTGAGTTTTAGGCGGGAAATTGATTAAGTGTTTTTGTGGACAAAAATGTCGTTTGTTTTTATGGCGCGAAAATGATTTGAATAAATCGGAGTTTCGCAATAAATTCACCTAGTAATTTCTAATCCTAAAAGTAAGGGTACCCCAAAATTAGTTTTGAAAAGTTAGGGTACCAAAAAATTATTTCTTCAAAAGTTAGGGGTACCTCTAAGTAATTTTTTGCAAAAAATTACGATTCGGACATAAGATATTTTTAACAAGCTTAAATGTGATTTAGCACAACTCAATATCAAACCTCAAATAAAAATAAGGGGGGAGAAAAAAAAAATCCAAACTCATGTATTGTCATTTCAAAATTTCATACTCTCCCTAAAAAAAAATAAAAAAATCATGTACTCGTGTAACACACTGATATGGCATATGGGTTGGGTATTATTTATTTTGGATTATTAGGCGTTGGCCTCTTATCCCAACTTTATTCTAGTTTCATCGTTATATCATTAGGATTAATACGTACAAAATGCTTAATATTTCCCATTCAAATTTCTACCATAGTTGTAGTTGAAAATTTTATACCATTCATTTATTAAAAATAAATCATATTTTTTAAAAAGATTTAGATCCTCCTAGACATGATTAATTATTGTATCAAGTTACTTTGATCAACCTACATTGATTTTGAATTTTTATGGTAAAATTAATGTGTTTTTCACTTTTCAACTACGATAGTTGAAAAAAGTCAACTATGGTAGAATTTCCTTTAAAATATTCAATTTTGTAAAAAAATTATAACTTAACATATAGATTTACTTATTATAACAAGTCCTATGATGAATATATATACAAAATTAAGGGTAATTATACAATTCAACTACCATAGTTGAAAATAAATTCAACTATGGTAGAATCTCCCTTTTCCCATTTGTCCTCAATAATTTAATTTGTTTTACTTCATGCGTTCACAAATACTATATAATACTACGTCCGTCCCAGTTTTTTTGTCATCACAACTAACTTGGCAAAACCAATACACCTTGAAATTGAGGTGAAAATTTTGAACCTTACCCAAATTATCCCTATATTTATTGATAAATAAAGTTATTAATTAGGGAAAAAAAGAAATTATAATTGTTCGAATTATAAAAGTGACAAACAAATTGAGGTAAAGAAGTTAGTTACTTTTACAAACATTTTGGGACGGATATTATATACTCCCTCCGTCCTTTTTTTAATGTCAAATAAACTAACTTTACAAAACTAATACATCTTGAAAATAGAGTGAAAAAATTATGTATGGACAAGTGTACCCCTATTAAGGGAAAAAATGAATAAAGGAGAATTTTAAAAGGTAAAATAAAAATTTGATTTATTAATTATGGGTAATATAGATATTTTAATTATTAAAAATGTAAATTTGACAAATAAAAATAGAAAAGATAATTGAAAAAATTGACATTCGTCAAGGACAGATGTAGTAACACCAAAACTGCATTTGAGTTGTCAATTTTTCTCATTATTGATCAACGTACACTGGAGTGCGCCTCTAATTATTACAACTATAATTTGACAATAACTTTGGACCCACCTTGGATTGCATTTTTAACCTTGTACTATTTTACCATGGATTATCCAAAAAAAAAGGGTTGATTAGTAGTGGGTAGAGCTAATTGGGGCTTTTAAAGTTAAAAGTATGTTTTAAAAATATAATAGAGTGCTAATATAGTATTGAATGTTGATATTATGCAATTGTGCTTAGGTGCTCAATGAAATACATAATGGTATTATGCAATTGTGTTAAAATAGCCAAATCAATAAGCAATTGTGCTTTTTTTTTTTAAAAAAAAATTATTGATCAATGAAATGAAAATTTGATTTCAATAAAAAAAAAAGAAATGAAAATTTGATTATGGACCGGTCTTGTTTTATCTCAAATGTTCAAAACTGATTTTGGTATAATTCTTTACTATCAACAAAATACGTAAAACTGTATAAAGGACAAGTAATATTGACAAAAAATTCCAAACAACTTCACTTAAATTTTCCCTTTTCCCATTGATTATTATTACACAAGAATGTCCCCCCCCCCCCCCCCCCCCCCCCACAAAAAAAGATTATTCCATCTAGCTCAATTTCTAAAAATGATAAAAATTTCTTTATTCAAATTAACGGAGTAATTTCTAATTAGCAACCAAATATTTTATTTATCCTATCCATCAAAACATAATCTTTATTATTTTAATTATTATTTGACTTATTATAGCCAATAATCAACTAATATATTACTTTTTCAAAAAACAAAAGTCTATAGTAGAACTTAGAGTTTCATATTCTCCTCATAAATAAACAAGATTATTTTCTTTTCGAAAAAAAATAATTTCTCCAAGTACACACACAAAATTGTCCCAGAAGAGAACATCGATTCTTTTTAAAAAAATGCGCCCCAAAATTGAATATTTTTGCCGCTAAATATTCCTTCTCTATTTTTTGTTAAAAGAAAACGAAGGGTACTGTATTTGTAATTTGTAAAAAAATCAAGGAGATTAAATAAACTAACTAACCAATTAATTTAACAAAAGCTAAAAAGGATATTCAATTCAAACCGCTTCATATTTAAACTTGAACCAAAAATTTCCCCCACCCCTCTCTCTCTCTCTCTCTTCTCTGGTCTTCTTCTTCTTCGTCATCTTCTTCTTCTTCTTCCTTCCGTGTCCCCCTCAACTTTCTCTCTCTAACCTCCATAATTAGCTTCAAGATTCGCAATTAACCCTAACCACCCAAATTCCCCAAATGAAACGTTTCAACTGCCACCCACCTCCTCCTTCTTACTACCCACTCCCCAATATGATCATCATCGGCTAAACAAATTCAAATTCAAATCAAAATCAAACATTATCACAACCCAATTCCCCAATTCAATCCAAAATTCATCATCAAACTCAGAATCACACGCATACATACATCCATGCATCCGTTCTGCTGCGTTTCTCCGAACTCCGACCACCACGGCCCGTCGATGTCGCCGCTCCCGGCGGCGGCGCGTGAGAACGGGTGCAACCACGCGCCTTCGTCGGCGGTGGTGGCCGGAAAGCAGCAGCAGGATCATCAGAGGGAGGTGAAGATCAACGACATCGTAGGGAATGGGATTTGTGGGATTCTGTATAAGTGGGTGAATTACGGCAAAGGGTGGAGACCCAGGTGGTTTGTTCTTCAGGATGGGGTGCTTTCGTACTACAAAATTCATGGGCCTCATAAGATTGCGATCAGTGCTGATTCTGAAAAGGGTTCCATGGTTATTGGGGACGAGTCATTCCGACGGATTTATCGGAATAGGTATTCGTTGCCTCCACAGCAGCTGCCGCGTAAGCCCTTCGGCGAAATTCACCTCAAGGTAAGTGTTAGATTTTGATCTTTTTTTGGGATTTAGGGTTCGTTTTGAATTGCAGTGTTTGATTTTTGTTGTGGTGTTGGATTTTCTGGGTGTCATGGATATGTTCGTGCAATCATTGGGTCATGGATTTTAGCTCAAGTGTTGAGAAATGAATTAGGAAATTAGTTTTACGATTAGTATACGTTTTGTTTATCTTGAATGCGGGGTTATCAGAGAATTGATCATCAAAGAATTTAGTATTTTGATGAGATTATACCATTTGTGGGTGTAACTTAGTTCAATTAATTGGGGTTTAAATTATAGCATTTATGACTCCTTTCAGGCTTGATAAAAGTGTGTTGTACCATTTGCCCTAATTAAATGAAATGAATCACAGCAAGAAACTCTGTTTACATATTTGTGGCAAAATGAGAGAAGGGGGGGAGGGGGGTGTTGTTAAAATTTTGTCAGACTTGAATGCCCGAATTTGTTCGAAAACCGGGAAAAAGTTAAGTTTGACGATAGACAGATTTTTCGTCTGAATTTTGACATTTGACTGAATGTTCGGACACAATATTTCTTTTTTTTTTCCACTTCCTTTTGTTCAAACCCGGTTTTGACCCGGATTTAGTTTCGTCTTGAATCATCCGACTCAAAAAACACCTGGTCCGGACATTCATTTCTCGACCGAATTTGACGCGGAGTCGAATTTTTGCTAGCGCTAATATTTGTTAGCTTCACACAACAGTGAAAGTTCTTCCTGGACTTTATTGAGATGGAACTGGGAGGGATCATGTTTGTGTTAGTTTGGTATTCCGCTATTTGTACTAATTTAAGGGTGTTTTTAGGTTTCATCAATTCGCGAGAGCAAATCAGATGACAAGAGATTTTCAATCTTCACCGGCACAAAGAGATTGCATCTAAGAGCCGAGACCCGGGAAGATCGGGCCGTGTGGATGGAAGCGTTGCAAGCTGTCAAGGAGATGTTCCCTCGGATGTCTAACAGTGAGCTAATGGCTCCTGTTGACAATGCCGCGGTGTCTACTGAGAAGCTCCGGCAACGCTTGCAAGAGGAGGGTGTCAGTGAAGCAGCCATTCAGGATAGTGAGCAGATAATGAGAAGCGAATTTGCGGCGCTGCAAAACCAAATTGTGTTGCTGAAGCAGAAACAGTGGCTTCTTATAGAAACCTTGCGTCAGTTAGAGGTATATACAAAAACATTAAACGAAAAATTTACTAATTGATTTAGTAGTTTTCTTCTGTTTTTCCTGTTCAGGATTAGATTTATAGTTGATTGAGTTTTAGTGTTGGCTTGTTGGACTAAGATTCTGTGCATTGTCTGATAGATATGTTGCTTTTGTTTGTTGATCTGATTTATTTGTATAGATTTGCTAGTGGCTGCCGTAATTTTTGAATTACCTACCTAAATGGTTTATACATATAAATGTATTGCCATTTGATCTCTAGATCCTTTTTAGTCAAGTTCAAGTAAGCAGTGGTTCTTCAAACGTACTCTTATGAGGAACAAATGTTGATTTCTAGACCATTATTTTCCCAAAATGTTTCTGAGCAGCCACGCAAAATCTTGTCTTTGTGTTTTATGTATCGTTTTTGTGAGTGTAGTTATTTCACACGTGCACTGAAGCATGAACTCTGTTTCTAAGCCAGGGTCAAAGGCTGGTATCGGCACACACATGCCACTCCCCTATCTCTTTGACTCTACAACAACAACAAACTCCCCGAGAAACATGTTTGAGCGCAGTCTGGGGGATCCAGATGTAGGCAACCTACCCCTATCTCTTTGACTCTATGCGTGCTTTTTTTTTTCTTGGCAGGGGTTGTGGGTGGGGGGTTGAGAGATGAATTGTGTTCAGCTGAAGCAAGAAAGTTCAAAAACAAAGCTCAAAATCGATAGAAATCCATTGGTTATGTTGTTTCCATTTTTCTGCAATGGATGGTAAAATGTTTGGATCTTTCTATTTTGAGTGTTGTGTGCTTAGAAATTCTGTGAGAGGTATGAAAAATGAATGGTTGAGTTTTTAAGTTGTAGAGGAAGGCATGGTGGACTTTAGTGACTTGGATGCCCAACTCTTCATACTGATTCGATTAGTAGATTTTGTCATTGTCTGTGGCCTAGTATTTTTCTTCACAATTTTCATCATATTTTTTTAATGGATAAACATATTGGCTATTTCGGATCACATCTAAGATATTTCATTTTGTTTTGGGATTGTACGTTACGTAGACAGAAAAGGTGGACTTGGAGAACACAGTTGTTGATGAGAGTCAGAGGCAGTCAAGAGATCAAGGGGATACTTCAAGACTCAGACAAGATAAGTCAAGTGGTAAGTTTTTACTCAATGGTTGACTTCCTTTTGTTAATCGGTTTCTTGTCTATTCATATGCTTTGTGATGTCATAGTTCTTTGCAATTTAATCCCAATATGTACGTACTACAACTGTTTCTCAAATTGCAGAGGCAAGTCCAAGCGATTCTGATGATGATCATTTTAGGGTTGATGCTGCAGAGGAAGACACGGACGATGATGAAAACGCCTTCTTTGACACGCGTGATTTCCTCTCATCAAGTTCATTTAAAAGCAATAGATCAGAGTCGAGAATATCTTCTTTCTCTTCTGATGACGACGATCGTTATCCTCCTGAACCGGAAGATGAGATTGATCCATCGATTAGATCTGTTGGAGCCAACTTCCCATATGTTAAGAGGCGTAAGAAGCTGCCTGACCCCATAGAAAAGGAGAAGGGAGTTAGCCTATGGTCATTGATAAAAGATAACATAGGAAAAGATCTAACAAAAGTTTGCCTTCCGGTGTATTTCAACGAGCCTATCTCATCTCTTCAAAAATGCTTTGAAGACTTGGAATACTCATATCTCGTTGACAGGGCAAACGAAGCGGGAAAACAGGTAAGCTAATCATATTTTTCTGCCCCTATCTCTCACGACTTGATTGCCCTTTCTTTCCAACCTGTAGCTCTAACATAACGTTTGGAGGGTGTAATACATTCAACTGTGTAATGAAATTAACTATGCAATACAATGGAAAAGTGATCGCCTTACCATGCTTAGTTTCATAAAAAAGATTATGTAATAACAGATGTAATAAATCGGTCATACTTAGTTTTGGTTCTTGAGCAATCAGTTTGCTGTTAGGCTCCGTAGAGAACCAAATATGCGTTTAACTCAACAGTAACCATTTGTATGCATATACTTAATGAAGTTCATCTTCAGGTTTGCGTTTCGTGTTAACTTCATTATGATACTGAAATGAACTTTCTTCAGGGAAACAGCCTTTTGAGAATCCTGAATGTAGCCGCGTTTGCTGTTTCTGGGTATGCTTCTACAGAGGGAAGAACGTGCAAGCCATTTAACCCATTGCTGGGCGAGACATATGAGGCTGATTATCCCGACAAAGGACTTCGTTTCTTTTCCGAGAAGGTTTTCATCTCTCATCAATGAACAAATTTTTCCAATGATCTACTTTATTTAGCTTTCGTTCCAAATTATAATTTTTACTATGGAACCAAATTTCGGTGAAATGATTATAAGAAGTAGCAAATGATTTTCATGTATCTGCCACTCGATTGAACGGTTTCTGTTTTATTTTGTGTCAGGTAAGTCATCATCCAATGGTTGTGGCCTGCCATTGTGAAGGCACTGGATGGAGATTTTGGGGCGATAGCAATTTGAGAAGCAAATTTTGGGGACGTTCTATACAACTCGACCCCGTTGGAACTCTGACGTTAGAGTTTGATGATGGAGAAGTCTTCCAGTGGAGTAAGGTTAGTGAGAAGCAACCCTTTTGTCCAGTTTTCTTTTTAGTTCAAAACTTTATCGTTTGTTCATTAATTTTTGTTTTTGATTTCAGGTGACGACATCCATATACAACCTTATATTAGGAAAGCTATACTGTGAGCACTACGGAACAATGCGTATTCAAGGGAATTGGGAGTACTCTTGCAAGCTCAAATTCAAGGAGCAGTCTATTATTGACCGAACTCCTCGTCAGGTAAAATACGTCTTCCTAGTTTTTCTTACCTGATTCACATCTATCTATAAATGCGCTAAAACACAAGTAGGCGAGGGAAGTCCGAAGCAATTAACAACCAACCTGGCATCACACAGGTTTCTCAATACTAGTTCCAACATTTTTCACGTTGACACAAATTCTAGTAATCAAGATTTTCTGTAACTACAGATATACTCATTTTTTTGGCAAACTAAAACTCAATTTATATAACTTCGTCACACATTTTTCACGGTTTTACCCCTAAATTTTGCGATTTAGAGAGACTGATTTAAGTAGACCCAAGATTTAGAAATTGTTCGCATACCTGCAACTCCATGGAAAAGAATCAGACGAGGTTTAATTAGGCATTTTACTTTAGTCCATTACAATCTAAGTTGAGGAAAAAACCTTTATCTAGATTACGAACATAGGATTTCCCCGGTGATCTTTGTTGTATTGCTGGTTCAGGTACAAGGTGTAGTGCAAGACAGAAGCGGGAAGACGGTGGCGACATTATTCGGGAAGTGGGATGAAAGCATGCATTATGTACTTGGTGACTGCTCGGGCAAGGGAAAAGATGCCTTGTCGGAAGCCCGCTTATTGTGGAGGCGAAGCAGGCCGCCTAAGTTCCCTACTCGATACAATCTCACCCGCTTTGCTATCACTTTGAACGAGCTCACTCCTGGTTTAAAGGTAATTCTTTTCGTGTTACCTGACTACACATAATCCAGTTATATCCTACTATATCTTCCTGCTATTTTCATGTCTAAGTTGGACAGAAAGAGTCAATTCGAGGTTTTGCATTTTTGTACAGGAGAAGCTGCCCCCGACAGATTCAAGGTTGAGACCCGATCAAAGATACTTGGAAAACGGGGAGTATGAAAAGGCAAATGCTGAGAAATTGAGACTAGAACAAAGGCAACGACAGGTAAATATACTAGTAGATCCAAATGCAAGTATGCGATTCCATACTCGAGATTTCTAGAAAGTGGAAATAAGGTTCCGATTGTTCTTGCAAATTCATTAAGGTCTCGAAGTTGATGTTAATAAGAAAAACCGACAATATTAGACCTAGACCCGATAACTGAAACCCTGACTGAATGACCCGGACTGACATCAGAAAAGCGGACCCAAAACCCCGATCTGAAATCGATCAAAAGTTTTGTTCAAAGTTGTTTCTTTTACCAAGAAAATCATATTGGACTAAAAATTGGTTCCCAAAAACCAAAAATGACCCAACCCGAAACCAAACTGAAACTTTATCATTTGAAGTTCAACCAACCTGAAACTTAACTCGACCTGTGCCTAAACTGAATGACCCGTTTATCAGGTCTTGATAACAAACGATAGTGAATTATTTTTCTTGCAATGCAGGCACGGAAAATGCAAGAAAGGGGATGGAAGCCACGGTGGTTTGCAAAGGACAAGCAAACAGAGACATACCGGTACATGGGAGGCTATTGGGAGGCCCGGGACAAGGGCAACTGGGAATCATGCCCTGATATCTTTGGCCAAATTCCATCTGAGATTGTTGAGTAGTAATTGCTAGTCTTCAAGTATATATGCATACCCAAGGCTTTTCTTCTTTAGATTTTCATCATCATTATTCTTTTTTCTTTGGAGGGCTCTTATGCTCTCTGTAATTCTTTCTTCCTACCATATTTTGGCAGCCAGAGGTTATAGTAATTGTGTAGGTAATATTGTGAATTACAAGCATGTATAGCAGTAGTTAGTTGGCTGAGGATCAAAACAATAAGATTATCCCTAATTTTCGGTTTCGTCTTTCTGGTGTACAGAAGATTGTTGTTTACGTATCTGGGTTCTGTTGACTTTTAAGCCTTGTTCTTTTTTGAGGTAATATCCGCAAATATCCACAATGTCCACTATTTTTCTACCTACTATTCCATGCTATGCATAACTTACCAATTTATCCGTGTCCACAACTTACCATCGACAGAAAAGAATAGTAACCAATAATCTCCGCTGCTTCAAGCTATTTTTCTCATACAGTCCACAAAGGACATTCGGACAATATTAAATTATTTTGCGGCTACAACACAATGGAGATTAAAAACTCTAGGCCTAGGCCAATATATTGAGGACCTCTTTACTAAGTATGTGTGTGTTAACTTATGATATATACTTATGATGGGCATGCAACAGCTAGTAGTTATTCAGTGTTTGGTCATGTTTTCAACTTATATTCTTGGCCTTAAATCAACATTGATCAGCAATAGTAAGTTATATTACATTAATCAATGAAATCAATATAATGAAATCAATATTCATTGTGTTTGGTCATGTTAAATTTATTAATGCTTATCAATAAATTACTTATGATAATTAAAGTATTTAAGTTGAAAGGACCTTAACTGATCAATGAAATCAATAGTAAGTTATATTACCTTAATCAATGAAATCAATATAATGAACATGGCGCCTTGGAGCATTTGTAATGTTTGAACTTAGGTATTTACGGACTTTTATGTTACCATAATTTAATAAATAATAAATTTCACCTTAATTAAAATCATTTATAGAGTATTAGTACAGTTCAAGCTGAGTTTTTTAAAAAATTTTTTTTAATAAAACTATCATCCGAAATTAATTAAATTGTGTTATGTATCATCCAACCTATAGAGGTTGACCCTTATATTACTCCTATTTTTTTTTTATCGTTTATATCCATATTCTTTAAAATGGTAAGTTAGGTTTATCCTTATCTAATCTTACCTTACCCAATTTCCCTAAAAACACTCAAGTCAAAGTCAAAATTTTATCCTTTACTTTTATTTTCTTACCGTACCAAACCTAACTTGATCTTACCCCTCTAAAAAAACTGGAGCGGTTCCCGATGCGCGGTGGATTGAATAATAAACTTAGCTTGAGTAATTCTTGAAGAGAAGGTGAGAGAAGACCATTTGAGGATCCATAATCAATAGAATAGAGAGAGAGTGAAGCACACTTCAAACAACCATGCTTGAATCACAACAGTAATCAAGAACTTGCATAATAATAAAAATCATCTAATATAAATAACCTTGAACACCAAAGGGATTGGATATGACCTTGGATAAAGGAGAATCCACCACCAAAGCCTAACAGCCCACCATGACCATCCTTAAGGAGAACTCCACCAAATGATCAATAAAGGAATGACTTGCTAACACCACCATTAACAATGGATAAAGTAAGAACAAGATTTTTGAGAGAAAAGGGAGCAAACCCTAACAATGCCTTAGCAATTCATTCAATATCATAATCTTAATCTGCCTAGAAAAGGGTGCTAAACATGGTATTTATACTAAACAGGGAATTAGGTAAAAAACAGAACAAAAATACGAAACAACGCGTCCATCGCAGAAGGGTGACTCGGGCGAGTCTCCGAGTGGCACGGGCGAGACAGCCCACTGTTCGCCAAGATCCGTCGCTGGCTAATAGGGGTCGCGGGCGCGACGAGCGTCATGGCGCGACAAACGGTGACTTCGAAGTCTTTTCCTGCCGACTTCAAATGCGCATAGCTTCTTCATCCATACTTCGTTTTAGGCTCGTAAGATATCGTTGGAAAGCTCTCAGTGTGTACTTTAAGCTCCCAAAATTTGAGACCCATCGAAGTTGTATTGAAGGAGTTATGATCCAAAGTGTGAAGGCGCGTCCATTCCGACAACCCACGCTGACCCGTTTGCGCTTATTCTTGCTGAAAGACTCCGAACCCTTTTAAAGGCCCGAAGTAGGTCCCGATGAGGACCCATAGCTCCACTCCCATGGTCCGGGGTCCCATTTGAAGTGGATGCCACACCCGATGCCGATTAACTCATGACTCTAGGGCCCCGGGTCTACCTTGAAATGGATCCCACCCCCGACCCTGAAATCGTTTTGCTTGTTTTTCATGGAAAGAGTGCAGGAGGACTTGGTGCCCATGAAAAGTGAGTCTCGGGCCTCATCCCGATACGTTCCATACTCCCCTTCTTGAAAAAGAGTTGCCCTCAACTCTTGGGAGTTAAAATCGAGGCCCTCTCCACAACTTGGCACCCTGGGACTCCAAACATCCCGATCGCCATGAACAATTACACGAGGCACCCAACAAGCTTCGAAACCCACTATATATTCATCATCCAAATAAAATAAAAAGGTTGGAGGCTTGTTGTGTGGGGATAGGGGAATAAGGGAAGGAACGAGAGTATTTTGAGGTGCTTGGGAACACACTTCCTCACTTGGCTCGCTGCAAGGTAAAGACAAAGCAAGAGATCGCTCGTCCTCACCAAAAGCACACTCAACCCGTGTTTCGCTCGAAAGGAGAAGATTCCTCAACTCACTTCCCACCCCGGGTTTGATTTGATGTGGGGTTAAGGGATTCAAGAGATCAAATTCAAAAGAACGTTATTCATTTGACAAACACTCCCACAAGCATTGCATACCGAATTTCCAATAACACTCATTCAACGAAAAATCCTCAAATAACCAATGTCTACCAAACAACATGTATAACTCGTTCAAAAAGTTCATACCACAACGACCAACTTGCGAGCAATATTCACCGAAAGACGACACAAACGAAGAGCTCATAAATGTTGGTTGAACTAGAATCAAGGCATCATCAAACCCAAATTTACCACTAGACTCCAAATGAACACCAAGATTCTTAGTATGCCACTCAAAACATTAGGAATTTTCAACCGAGGACTTCACATGCTCATCATGCAACTTATCTCGCCAACAAACTTCATCAAACAACCAATATCTCCCAAAGATCATGCACGACTCACCCAAAGACTCTCACACCACATCGTCCATCTTTCAAGCATAATTCAATAAATTTCAAAGGAGAGTCTTCGGTTACCTTGTTCTTCCCATGGAGAAGAATTTGGGTGCCCACGGGCCACGGATGGAAGGGAATGGGAGTCATCGCCATTGTTGTTTGATTCCTTGGTTGGTGGCAATGATAAACCCAAAGGAACTTCTTCTTGGGCCTCTTCAACAAGGATAAGAGGAAGGGTAAGATCGATGTTCTCAACCACCTCTTGGCTTGGAACTTCAACAATAGCTTCAGAAGCCTCACAAGGTTCAACGGAAGCTCCCTCGTTGGGCAAGGAATCGACCTTTACTTGCTTAGCCTCTTCTACCATGTCACTTGTATGCTCTTCCACACCAAAGGATTCCTCAATCCAAGCTTCAACCATAGCCATTGTTGGACATTGCAAAGAATCGTGTCCCACACGCCGACATTTGACAAACTTCCGAGACGTGACGATCCTTAGCGGGGAATAGTAGAATGGCTACTCAATAGTGTCCCGTCGACGATGGCATCGAGGCGAACCTCTATCATCGTCACTCGACTCGTATGAAGGAGGAGAACGGATAGGGATACGAGTGGACCTCCTTCGTTCGTCTCGGGGTGGACCTCGACGTTCTTGGATGAGATTGTCCATCCGTGCAATAAGTGCTTCCATGTTGCGCTCGATGGTAGAGAATCGATTGTCAAGAGCGGCGGTGAGTCGGTTCCCGAGAGCTTGAAATTGAGAACTACGGTGTCAGCTTGATTCCTTTCGATCGGACCTATTGTCACCATCCATATCAAAGGAAGGGTGAAGGACGGATTGTGTTTGGGGGGTTTTTTGTGGTTGGCTTGTGTTTGGCTAAGGGTTCTTTGTGTTTTTCTCACTTGGGCATTTTATCGAACACCTTGCGGGCACAATTTTTCCAACTCTTCCTCAAAGCTCCAATATGCTTCAAAAACACCAAATACAAATACAATACAAAGTATTCCAATACTCTTGGATTGCAAAGGGAATGGGGATCACCAATATTTGCATACAATCCACAAAAATCAACACTAGAGAACACACTAGCAAGAACAATGAAAAAACTCAAGCTAAATGAATACCATAGCTCTAATAGCAACTGAAGCGGTTCCCGATGCACGGTGGATTGAATAATAAACTTAGCTTGAGTAGTTCTTGAAAAGAAGATGGGAGAAGATCATTTGAGGATCCATAATCAATAGAATAGAGAGAGAGTGAAGCACACTTCAAACAACCATGCTTGAATCACCACAACAGTAATCAAGAACTAGCATAATAATCAAAATCATCTAATATAAATAACCTTGAACACCAAAGGGATTGGATATGACCTTGGATAAAGAAGAATCCACCACCAAAGCCTAACACCCCACCATGACCATCCTAAAGGAGAACTCCACCAAATGATCAATAAAGGAATGACTTGCTAACACCACCATTAACAATGGATAAAGTAAGAACAAGATTTTTGAGAGAAAAGGGAGCAAACCCTAACAATGCCTTAGCAATTCATTCAATATCATAATCTTAATTTGCTTAGAAAAGGGTGCTAAACATGGTATTTATAGTAAACAGGGAATTAGGTTAAAACAGAACAAAAATACGAAGCATCGCGTCCATCGTAGAAGGGTGACCCGGGCGAGTCTCCGGGTGGCATGGGCGAGACAGCACACTGTTCGCCAAGATCCGTCACTGGCCAACAGGGGTCGCGGTCGCGACCAGGGCGTCGCGGGCGCGACAGACAGCTGACTCGGGCGAGTCACCAGCTGACTCGGGCGAGTCAGTCTTCTGGGCAGCTTTTCCCTGCCGACTTCAAACGCGCATAACTTCTTCATCCAGACTTCGTTTTAGGCTCATAAGATATCGTTGGAAAATTCTCAATGTGTACTTTAAGCTCCCAAAATTTGAGACTCATCGGAGTTGTATTGAAGGAGTTATGACCCAAAGCGTGAATGCGCGTCCATTCCGACAACCCACGCTAACCCGTTTGCGCTTATTCTTGCCGAAAGACTCTGAACCCTTTTAAAGGCCCGAAGTAGGTCCCGATGAGGACCCATAGCTCCACTCCCATGGTCCGGGGTCCCATTTGAAGTGAATGGCTGAATGCCACACTCGATGCCGATCAACTCATGACTCCAGGTCCCCGGGTCTACTTTGAAATGGATCCCACCCCCGACCCTGAAATCGTTTTGCTTGTTTTTCATGGAAAGAGTGCGGGAGGACTTGGTGCCCATGAAAAGTGAGTCTCGGGCCTCATCCCGATACGTTCCAAAAACATACATTAAATATTTTATGAAACATATAGATCTCACGTCTAAGACATGAATTGATGGTATTTTGTTGTAAGAACAACTAGCTGCAAACATCCATCATACATTCATATTAAAATATTTGAATTTTAAAGAAATATAATAAAATTATTATCTTTAAATATCCTCTAAAAGTTTTCTTAAATATCTTACAATGCGTGTTTTTGTTTTTTTCACCTACAAATCATAATGGTCGATGGTGGTCAGCTGACTCAAAACAAATCATGACAGGTGGTCTAATATTACATCTGCATGAAAGCTAAATATACATATGATGATGATCATGATGCTTGATTTTCTCAACCTACGATTACTACATTGCACCGTCCAACACCTTAATATTCTAAATAATAATCCTTCCGTACAACAAAAATATAATAAAATTAAAAAAAGCTGAATATTAATAACGAAAATGATAAGAGTCTCGACTTTTGAGGCAAGATCGAAACATTTTAAATATCTTATGTTTATATAAAATTTATATATTTGTATATTAAATTATAAATAATTTATATAATTGACATCTATAACTATAATACTATATAAACGGTATAAAATCATATTTTTATCCATAATTTTTAACATGTACAAAAAAAATGTCTACAATATGCCTATCGGATATGGTTCATTCGTTTAGAGTGTCATTTATTATTGTTGGTGTAGCCCGTACATTCCAAGCTTCTTATAAAGGATAACTAATAGTATTTATCAAGAAGTTGGTGTTAAAATTATAATAAATGTTAATTTTATGAAGAGCAAAACACTTAAACATTATTTTGTCCCAAAACTTGTACCATCACCCTATTAATAATATGATTAATATAAGGTCATTGGATGGGAGTAGTAGATTGAGCTTTTTTTTTTTTAATGAGCAGTATGATTTTTATGTGTTATTTTTTTTCAATTTTTTTACCTTTTTAAAATCTTGATTTATTGAAAAGCTTGCTTGGACGACGTTTTTGAATACATGACTTGATGTACTCTATTTGGTAAATTCATATCCAACATCCAAAACAACTGTCTATGTCAATTTTTTAGTAAATCAAAGTTCTAAAAGAATAGGTAAAAGTCTATAAAATTACACCCACTAAAGATAATGCGTACTATTTATATCCAAAAAAGGCATTGCGTTAATGGCATGTATTGGTAGTTTTTTGAAAAAGATTTTCTTGGGAAAAATTGTCCATGATCTCTCTTGGGAAATAGTTTACCGACCTGACGAAGAAAATAGTGAACCTCACATTAAAACTTTTCCATTTAATAGGGAGAATCAAACATAAAAAAAATTTGTCAACTTAGAAATTGACTAACTTTTCCGAAAAAATTTCACAGCCAAACGCTCTATACGATTGAATCATTTATCTTCAATTTTTCAAAAATTAATAAATATTACATGCACTATAGATAGTACGTTCCAAAAAAGATATATAGACATTATAGACTATGGGTTGGGGTCGAATCAGTCTCGGCAACGTTACAAATCATAAATGGTTAAGCACTCAACTTAAACTAAACTTAATTAAAAGCCATTATCCAGTACTTTTAATCAGGCAGATCTTAATATCTTATATTGTTGTTAAATAATTAATTAATTATTTAACAAGAATTTTAGTAATAGGAGTCAAATTTTCCCATGCATGGATGCATGGCTGGTTCTAATTCGCTGTGTTACGTACGTTACCAAACATATATTAAGGATTTAATTTATTATAATTAAGGAGGTGATGAATGACGACCCACGTTTCGATTAGCCAACGTTAGTTGAAATTATTAATCAAATACATAACCACATTGATAATTAAAGATAACGGTAAAGTAAAGTTATATATGTTTTGATGATAGTGACCGAATTGCTAATTGTGTATTCATACGTAGATCTCAATATTAGTTAGCATGACACCCATGGCTTGCTACGAGTAAATTATAAGAAAATGATAAATGTCTTGGACAAGACACATATTAAGTATCTTGTCATTGCATAAAATCTATATATTTGTAAATTAAATTGGAAAAAATATGTATGAAAAATTTATCTATTATTTTTATCTATTATTTTTAAAATTTATTTATTATTTTTAAAATTTATAAAATCACACTTTTATCTATTATTTTTAAAATTTATAAAAAAACGTCTAAAATATGCCTAACGGATGAGGTTCATTCGTTAGGATGTCAGTTTTAATTGTTGGCGTAGCCAACACATTCCAACCTTCTTATAATTGATAATTAATAATGTCTGTATTATGATTGAAAATGATAATAAGTATTAATTTTGTAAGAAACAAGACACTCAAGTAGTGTCTTGCCCCAAGACACATATCATCACTCTAAATTATATCATATATCGTGACTTAGGTCCACAAGCTAAAGGTCAATTATTTATGTGATGCATATGTAAATAATTGATGAATTTAAAATATAATCAATGAATTTTGTAATAATATTGATAAATTTACGATGTATTTTATATTACTTTCGTCCCTAAACAAGTGTCAATATTTGACTAAGTTTTGAATGTTGATTACTCACAAATTATAAGGAGTTACAAATTACAATATGAAATTGCCATCATTAGAAAGATAATATACTAAAATTACGATGGTGTTAATTTTATATTGTAACTCATTAATAATTTGTGAGTAATCAAATTGACACTCATTTAGGGATAAAGGTAATAATAAATATTGATAATTTTTTCATAAAATTTAAATTATTGATAATTTTATTTTATAAAATATAACTTTTTGATGGACCTTGATAGATACTCCAGAACATATTATGCAACAATGGATAGCTACGTGTTCTACTTGGTATGCTTATAAGTACTTGGAGTAGTATAGTACACAAGGATTATAGTATTATGTAAAATATATATTTTTTAAATGACTGAATAATGCGTATATTAGAAAATACTATAAAATAATTTCTGACATTGATTGGCCCAACATAGCCGCTCAATTAGACCAATTTTTAGAGCTCTTATAAGTTAAAAGAGCATAACATGAATATCAGTTGGAAAACATTGTGTACTAATTATATATTTAAATGCTTTCGTTGTCTTACAAGTTTTAATTTTAAAAAATAATTTAATTGTGAGTGTTTTGTCACTTTTACTAGCCAACTTTGATATGGTACAAAATTATTGATTTCTTACTCGTTAATTAGAGTCAAATTATCCTTTCACTCTAGGTATATGACTAGTTTTTTTTTTTTTTTTGAAAATTCATATAATCCTTGTAGGTTGAATTATTATCAGGCCTCATCTCATGTCTTATATAATCAATATTACTAGGCCTAAACCAGTAGAGTACTTCTCTATCTTCTGTCAAATGTTCTCTATCTTTTGTCAAGTGTTCTCTATCTTATGTCAAATATTTTACAAGTCTTAGAAGTGGTCTCTATCTTCTGTCAAATATTTACTAGTGTGTTATAGTCCTTAATAGGTATTATTCCGGTTTTTAGGACAAGAAAAACTCCCTTCAAGTTTATTACATTTATAAATTCAATCCTGACATTTTTGAGTTAATATTTACCCACCCTAACCTTTTTAACCAATTTCATTTAGCTACTTTTCGATAAATTTAGCAACTTTTCCAGTGAGTATATGTGTGATATATAATGAAATTTGTTTGTTAAAATTATCGTCATTTCAACAAATAAATTTGATCATAAATCACACATTCACTGAAAAATTGTTCTATTCATCGGAAAAATAGCTAAATAAAATTGGTTCAAAAATTTAGGGTGAGTATGTAAATATTAACTTAAAAACATAAGCCTGAAGGAAGTATATACAAATTATCTAACCCTTTTTTTTTTTTTTTTTTGCATTTGCAACAAAAAGTCATCCCATGATCGACTGTTATTTTCCAGACTTTATCATTGTTGCAATGCCTAACTAATATGCACTTTTATTTAATGAATTATTTTTTTCTTTTTAAAGGAATAGTAAAATGTGATCATTGATAATGAACTGAATTTGTTCGAATGATCAGCATTCATCAAGATTGTCCAACGTAGTTATGCATATAATTCTAGTTATTGGTCTGTCACTCCGTTTTTCTTGTTGTTTTCTTCTTAATAATAATGTGTAAGTCGCAAATGTAGAAGAACCAATTATTCAAAAAAGAATATTAGTTATTAATAATAGTAATCCTAGCACGAACAATGTCTTGTATAAACCAAACAGCCATAACAATGCACATTTAAGTGCCGGCTTCTAGCCTACATGCACCAAAATCTTGTCAATTTATATATATATATATATATATATATGCATGATTTAATTATTTCATTTTTCATAGTAGTATTTTAATGCATGGGAATGGGATAGTTTGAGGAAACATTGAAGAAGATAATTATGGTCACTTAATTTCCCTATCATTTTTTTTTAAATTTGGGTAAAAGAGGGTTACAAAGGAACTTAGGAGACCCTTCTCTCAAGGCATCTTCCTAAGTTATCATGAAACAAAATAAAAGAAAACTCAGATGACGGGCTAAGACTCCAAACTTCTAGGTTTTGAGTGGAGTGCCCCTTGTTTGCTAGCCAATCTGCCGCCATATTGGCTTTCCTAAAAATATGTTTAACAGAAACATCCTCGAACATTTGAAGATACATTTTAATATTTCTAATAGTCATATCAATCTGCCACGGCACTTTGAACATACTTTGAATTGCCTGAACAAGAACCAAGTTGTCACTCTCAATTTGGACCTTCTTGCACCCTGCTTGAAGAGCTTGTTCAACCCCTACTTTGAGAGTCAGGGCTTCCACAAGTAAAATAGGTTCCGAGTGAAGTTTGAAAGACCCAGCACGGATGAGTCTATCCAAATTGTCACGTATGATGAACCCAGCTGCTGCTCCATGTTGAGTTACTGAACCATCACAGTTGTGTTTAACCCACCCGGGATTAGGACGATCCCAAGCAATATGCAATGTTTTATGGGTGCGAGAAGAGGTAGCCCACCGCCTTTGAAGAGAACAGGGAGAAGCGTTGAAGGAGCTTCTAGCTTGCCACTCCGCGTAATTCTTCTTTGTCCGGATAATAACTCTAATACTGTTGAAGACGAAATTGTTGTAGGTGCAGTCATTCCTCTCCTTCCAAATGCTCCAGAGGAGGTAAGTGGCTCTTTTGAGCTCACTAAGGGAAAGTGTATTGTGAAGAAATAAAAGAATACCTTGCCACTAGAATCAAGTGGCCAATCGATTGTAGAGTTTAACCAATTGTGATCATTTACTATTTTCCACACTTTTCCAATAAAGTAGCATTGATGAATCAAATGTTGATAAGTTTCAATGTGTTCCAAACAAATGGCACAAGTAGGATCTATGTTGACACCTCGTCGGACTAAGTTACCCTTAACAGGAAGACCATCATGAAAAGTTTGCCATAGAAAGGCTTTTAGCTTAGGTTGGACATCCAGCTTCCAAATCCACCTGCCCTCCCATTTGTTCTTTTTATTAATACCATGGCACAACCAAGTGGCTAACTTAACAGAAAATAGACCATCACTTGTAAGACCCCAACACATCTCGTCATCTTGAACAGAAGAGGGGATATGGGTTGAAAAAACAAGCTTAGCTATTTCGGGACTAAGGACATCCCTGACTTTAGGAATGTCCCACTTTTTATCCAAAATGAAGTCACTAACAAGAAGAGTCTCTATCATTATATCTTGAAGAATAATTGTCTTGATGATATTGATGTTGAGATTAACTGTAGGTCAATGATTATTCGCAATGATATTAGCGTGTAAATCATCTATAACTCATCCAATTGAAGTTGTTGATCTTTTAACATCGTTATTGAGATGTGAAGGTTACTCTGATTGTTGTTGGCAAACAAGTCCTTGCTAGTTTGCTTTTGTTTTGCTATTATTGATTGGGTGTCGTTTTGTATTACTGTTTTGCTGTTTTTGTGAACTCTAAATCTTTTAGCTTTCAATAATAAAAAATATTACATCTTCGAGCCGTTAGCTACTTCAAAGAATAAAAATAATTCTAACAAAAACAACTCATTTTACGTCTTCAATCTTTATTAATTGGAGTAGCTAGCTAAATTGATATTCCAGGGTATATATTACACTTTCTCATAATATAGAATTATAACTAAAAAGAAAATTTGTAGTGATTGTCAATCATGGCAGTCACCATAATTAAAATGAATTTTATCAGTATATTTGTTGAAAATTATCTTGATCGTTCATATTTTTATTTAGTATAAAATTATAAAATATATTTTCTTAATTAAAAAATTATTTTCAAAAAATTTAAAATTTAAATATCATAATTGAAAAGATTTTACATATCACTACTTATTCCACTATTACAGGGAGCAGAATACAATTTGTGATAATATGAAGGTTGGTTATAATAATAATTTGAAAAAAAAGGTTCCAATATAGAAAATTATATATACATGATTAGGGGCGGGCAATGGATTGGAGTTTCATAGGGTCAAGAGATCGAGTCAGGCCCTAAGAGATAAGGGCTGTCAAAGAGACGGGTTAGTACGTGAAGGGTCGCGTCACTAACGAGTTGGTCTGTTTCACAATGTTAAATGGTCGGTGAATCGATCGAATCGGGCCGGCCTATTAATAACTTAAAATAAATAGTTTTTCCTATTATTTTATATGCTAACCTCACTTAAATATAATATTAATAGTACTCCATGCATATTAAATAACAATTAGCATAAGTACTTTTTTTAGTATAAATACAATTAATTTTAACTTTAGGGTCAAATAGGTCGACCCATGGGCCAACCCTTATTTTTACTAGAAAGCTCTGACCCGACCTATTACCACAAAGGGTCGACCTTGACCCGACCTGACCCTACATGGCTGATGAGCCGACCCTAACCCGACCCGTTGCCCACTGCTATTAACATGAACATAAATTGCTCATATCTTCTTTTGGAACATTATTCATCGTCAAGGAAATTAAGTAGGAGATTGGTCAACAAAATTTAGGTATGCAGTTTCCATAATCATTGTTTTCTTATCCATCTTCAATTCTTCATCTGATGAGTTGTTAAATATTCTTCTTGCTGATAATTTAGGTTGGTATATATCCTCCTAAAAATCAAGTAATCTACTCATCGTATTTCTTTTTAATACATAAAAAGGTGGCCATTCTTAAAAGAACTAAACTTTCATCTCTTTATAATTTACGTCTCCTCTTACTATTTACTGAAAAATGAAAATCCTAAGGAAGACAAAAAACACAGCAACTCACAATGCAATGTTGACTGGAAGACTAGTATTCATACACACACTCAACCTTCCATTTCTTTTGTCGTAAGCTTGATATCCAGTCATTGCAAACAAGGCTATGTACATATTTTTCTTTCCAAAAAGATTCACAATAATTTTCCAAGAAACAAAATCATTTAGGCCCTGTTCTTTTCTACGGTTGACATGGCTGCGGTCTGCACTCTACATGATACCATTATACCACAATTTACCACAACCCACCACAAATTACTTTTTTCCAATTTATTACATATGTACAAAAACCCACCACAACATACCAATAACCCGCCACAATTTCACTATACTATACCGCGTCATACCGCATAAAAGAACATGGCCTTATATATAAAAGAGGATAACATATATAAAAGGGGATTCCCCATAATGTGATGCTGCATGTTGTTTGGGCAACCCAGCTAGTTTGGTGTTAGTCCTTGTCATGCATGCATATATAGGCATCTAGCAAGCAAGAAAGCTAGGTTAACTTGATATATTTGGTAGCTGAATTTGTTATAAGGTGTGTCATTTCTTTGTATCGTTTTATACTTTTATGGTTTGCATACTTATTCTCTTGAATAATACATGTGGTATATATATGGTACCTTGTAAATAACGTAATATATGTATGGTATTGTATGGTTTGGTGATGGCTGAAACTTGTTACATCAAATAAAAAAATTGTACGATTAACCGGTAAGCGTTAGTGTAACACCTCGGATATAATATTTTTTTTCCGTATTTCAAATACTTCGTACAGTACCCAATAAGTTATTAGGCGTTTTTTTAATGGTTTCAGTACCTGCGGGATTATTATTTATTAACAGTTCCTTTTTTGGAGAATGTTAATAAATTCCAAAATCCATTTCGTCGTCCAGTAGCAACAACTCTCTTTTTGGTTGGTACCGTGGTGGCACTATGGTTAGGGAATTAGTTTCTTCGACTTTACATTTACAAAAAAAAAATAGCGGAATCGAAGCGCGAAACTTACGTTCTCCATAAGGAGCGACACGAAGGAAATCAAAAGCGCATCACGTGCTACATAGCAAATCGAGGCACAAGCACAGGAGTTGTAGGTACCAACGAAAACAGAAACCTTTGCAAATGAATTAACGCACGTGATTTAAATAGATTGAAATGACTATTTATATATCAAGATGCACATTCTTTTATGATAACTTATCCGTTGGGAACCCCTCAATTAAGCGTGTCAGGATGAGTGACATCTTGGGAAGTTTTCCCAAACAACGTGTGAACGAGGACGAAGTACGCTGGAAAGACTCGTGGTGATTTGTACGTGGGGCTAGTCAACAATTTTTGAAACAATTACTGGTAATGTCCGTGGCCTGATAAGGCCGGGGCGTTAAGTTAGTACAACTGATAAGGATTGAGGCTCGTGGTGTGGAAAGTTTGCGAGTTATCAAATTCCACTGTCGATATGAGGACGAGCTATGAATGGGAGATTCGTAAATATCTCCATAAACATTATTTTTTTGAAGCCAGTGGCATGCCCCGGCCTTGATGAGCCATAGGAGGCCAACACATGTAAACTTTTATGAAAAGAAGAAGGTACAAGTGATTATTCTAAACTGTATCAGTCTAACTTGTCAAATATGATATTGATATTATTCACCAAATAACACCCACAATACTAAAATTTCTTTTGGTAAAACCAAGCTTGAGTCGAGCTTTGACTGATTCAAACCCGAGCAGCTTGCAAGTTGGCTCGATTCAGTTACTGCCCTACCTTCGGAAGTTAAGGAATATATAAGGGGACATTCCAATTAGATTTACCAAATCTAATCTAATTAGGAAACCAACATAATAGGGAAACCCAAATAATTTCCTAACACAATTAGAAAATAAATCAATGTGGCCAACTTAGAAGATTGTAGGACACAATATTCCTAACAAATTTCCCTTTGGACTAAAATCGACCAATGCTCAAAAGCTTCCACCCAATCTGCTTGAACGGTCACAATCTGCACACTCCAAATTTGGCCCCACCATCTTGATTTGCCCGTGAACTTCTCGAACCAACAATCATGTCACTGTCGCTCTAACACTCGGGATCTACAACCAATCACTTTTGTGAATTTGGTTGAAACCGTTCTGATACCACTTGTTGGGAACGAAAATGTCGTTAGAGGAGACTTGCAGCGGGAACATAAATACATGATGCTTCAAAATACTGAGAACAATAGTGCAAGAATTAAAGAAAAAAAGGGAGACAGGATTTTACGTGGGAAACCCAAATGTTGGGTGAAAAACCCATGAACGACACAAATATGAACAAACTTCACTATCAAGGTTAGAGTACAATAACAAATCTCTACTCTTTCAATAGATCAATAGAAGAGATATAGCTCTACCCCAATAGACCAAATTAACTACATGAGAAGAATACCACCCTCAAGATACGTACTCATTATGACAACTCTTCAATCCTAATGAATCAATTTGTTCGCATCTCTCTCCTCCCCCTTAAGGGAGGCGTTTCAAGGAAACCTCAACCTTTTTTCCTTGGTGTTCTCTCCACGAGACACACGGTGCTCTCTCCACAAGACATACATAATACATTCAACAATTTAGGA
Source organism: Portulaca oleracea (assembly GCA_029582165.1). Lineage (NCBI taxonomy): Eukaryota > Viridiplantae > Streptophyta > Magnoliopsida > Caryophyllales > Portulacaceae > Portulaca > Portulaca oleracea. The sequence goes on along the minus strand of CM055873.1, from coordinate 4,905,847 downwards.
ATGTATATTGGGACAAACTTTGGTCACGACTCCAGTTAGATTTACCAAATATAATATAACTAGTTAACCAACATAATAAGAAAATCTAAATAATTTTCGAACACAATTAGAAAATAAATCATGAGGCCAACTTACGAGATAATAGGACACAGTATTCCTAAGAAACTCCCTTAGACTAAAATCAACCAATGCTCAAAAGCTTCCCCCCAATCTACTTGAATGGTAACAGTTTGTACTCTGCAAATTTAGGCCCCACTATCTTGAATCTGATCTTGCCCTTGAACTCTCAAACCAACAATCATGTCACTGTCACTCTAACACTTGAGATCTCACAATCAATAGCTTCCTTGAATTCAGTTGAACTCGCTCTCATACCACTTGTTGGGAATGAAAACATCGTTAGAGCAAATTTGCATCAAAAACAGAATTACATGAAACTTCAAAATATTGAGAACAATAATGCAAGAATAAAAAAAATAAAGGCGGAGAAGATTTTGTGAAAATATAGATCAAATCTTTTCTTTTCCTTGCTTCTGTTTTCTTTTTCTGTATTTTTCAGCTTCTTGCTTTGTTAGTTAAGTTAGTTAGCTTCTTCTTGTTTTTCTTGACCTTAGGCTGTGTATAAATAGTCTTCTAGGCCTCCTTTGGTTTGTAAATTGTGAAGGACATTCTCAATACAAAACCTTTGTAACTCCCTCTTCCATTTTGCACAAATTTAACATGGGCAACCCAAGAACTGGGTGAAAAACCCACTAACGACACTGATACGAACAAACTACACTATAAAGGTCATAACACAACAACAGATCTCTGCTCTTTCAAGAGATTAATAGAAGAGATATAGAACTACCCCAGTAAACCAAGTTACATGAGAAGATACCACCATCAAGACTCTTACTATGACAACTCTTTAATTTTAGTGAATCCATATATTCACACATCTCTCTCTTCCTCCCCCCCCCCCCCAAACAAAAGGGGAGCGCTTCAAAGAATCCCCAGCCTTTTTGCCACAGTGCTCTCCCATGAGACATACATATATAATACCTTCAACAACTTAAGAACATATAGGGGGACAAACCTTGATCATCACTCCAATTAGATATACCAAATCTAATATAATTAGAAAATCCAACATAATAAGAAAACCTAAATAATTTCCTAACACAATTAGAAAATAAATCATATAACCAATTTAGAAAATTATAGGTCACGATATTTCTAACTGTTGGGTTTTGTGGTCCATTGGATCTTCGGTGGGGTCCAGAACCTGAGAAGAATCGGCATATGATACAGTTTTAATCTAATTTTAATTCCCTGTTCAAGTCAAATACTACTTGTTGTTATTTGAGTTTTAATCTGACTCTATTTATTCTCCTAGTCGCCCTATAAATATGGTTCAGTTTTCTCCACTTTATTTCACGGCAAAATTGGTTGACACTTGAACGACGATCGATTATATTAGAGAGAAAATATTGAGGGAGAGACATTTTCACCAATATTTTCCCAGTGTATCCCGAGAGATTGTGAGTTCAGAGTTTGAGAGATTTTTATTGTAATCTCCTTTTGTTGATTGCAACACCCTGTGATAGTGATCGAGTTGTACTCCTCCTTTCTCATAGTGGATTATTTTCTGACCGTCGCCGTCCGTGAGTTTTCCTCCGAGTTCTTCGGTTTCCCACGTAAACCCAGTGTTTGTCTTATCACTTATTTTTCATTCCTGAATTTTGTCGTAATTTCCATCATCTCATTTATTTCGCTTTCGCCGTAACCTTGCACCCACTTTTTCCTAATACTAACAACTTGTAAACTTTTGTGGTGTGACATTTTTGAGTGTGAATTATTAAGTGGGGCACTTGGAAAAGTTTGGGGAGGTAAAGGCCAAATTCTTTTATGTATGTTTAGGGGATGTACGCATTAATGAACAAATTGGGTAGATGTTAAGTTGGCCGACCAAATACGTGTGTAATGTAACAAGTTTCATGATGCATGCTAACCTCCTCAAATCAAGCTTCCAACTTGCCCTATACCCCAACTTTCATCTTGTCCAATTCATATTTTTTGCTTATTGGGTTATATGATACATTTTCAAGAGATATAGTAATTTAACTATTGTAGAGTAGGAAGTGTATTTCTTTATCAGAGTTCAAATATGTGGGTCTTTTATTTCACATTAAACTTTCATTGGATAGAGTATGATGATTATGTCACACCTTCTTCATCCTACGATATAGAGTTCGTTGTAATATGTAAGTGAAATTCATAGGGTGAGTTTGATTGAAAAACTTTATTGGGGAAAATAGTATATTTGGTTGTCTTAAATAAATGAGAAAGTTTTGATGTAGAACCAATTAATAAACAGTTTTTCAATGAGGACCAGGTAAAATCTTTCCTAAAAGATGTTCCACAAAAAAATTTCCCTATAAACTACCAAAAGCACCATTAATATTTGTGGTCAAGGCATATATTAATGTTAATCAAGTGATGAGTGATTCGATAATCCCTCGTTTTTAAATTATCTCTCACTTTAATCTTTTAGGTTAATACTTAAGACAAGGACATAATTATTGATTGAACAAAAAAGCACATATACTTTGAGTTATTAAAAATATCTACCTCATATAATATTAGAAACATAAATATTTTAAGAAACTATATAGAGAAAAGTAGTAACTCAATAAATTAATTATTATTGTGTTATATAAAGTAAATTATTTTGGCTAATATTTCACAACATAATATTTGGGTTGGGTTTATAACTTTATATATTAGAAAAGTTCTCATAGGTGGTCGATATTTTATACAACTTTTCAAATGCGATTGAATAAATATAATTAAGATAAAAAGCTGCAATTTTTTTAAGTCGATTCAAATTTATGCAATATTTTTTTATAACAAAACCTTCATAATCATTATCTTTTTGAGGTAAAATAATGATTATCTATGAGCAATAACAACATATTTCGATATAATACCACTAACTAGACACTTAAGAGGATTCATATGTAGACAATTTTTTCCTATATATACATTGAAGTGCATCAAAACTGAAAATGTTGATTTGATAGACGCAAAACAATGATTATATACATATAAGCATAATAAAATTTTATATAGAAAAAACACATAATAAATTTTGTGACTAAACTCAAGTTTTCTTTTCCTTTTTTTCCAGGATAATCCATAGAAGAAGCGACCAAATAGAATAAAAAAACTAATATGATTTTAACATAAAGCCGCCTTGCCAAAAACATTATATTTGAATATTTTATCAAATTCAATATAACTTGACATGGAATGGAATAAATGAATTGTTCGATTTTAAATAATTTTCGGGAATGACATTAATTAGAAATTAAGAGATTAGATTGCGAGTGTCTTTTTGAGGATTTCCAGATATACTTGAATCCTTCTCAATAATTGGAAGAAGATTACCACATTTTTCCATTTTCTCTTTTTATATTCACAATTAAAGCTTATTCCAAAATGCCAATTTGCATGGTTGGAAATTCTCGGAGATGCTTCAAAGATACTAGTATATCTTCTTGTCAAGAATATAATTCAAATTTTCAAAAAAAATGCTCAGATGTACCCTATGTTTTGTAAAAATTACTTTTTAGAATTATATTATTAGAAATTATAATTGGGTGAATAATGGTCATAGATATTTGTTATTTGGTGATAAACTCGACAAAATTTATAGGATTTGACAAATTGTATATCATTGTATCACAAAAGGACGAAGTTTGGCTACAGGGGATGACGCGATCATGCCATCTGATTTTCCATGCCCAGTTTACTGTTGAAATTGTGATTGTCATGATCGTGTCGAGAGATGGCACTATCGTGCTCTACCTCGAGAAGGGGTGGCACAATCGTGTCCCTCCATGGCACGATCGTGTCAAACACGATCTGACTTCCTTCTCTTTTGGCACGATTGTGCAACACACTAGCATGCTCGTGCACTGTCCTTCTTCCCTTTATCCTTGATTCTTCTTCTCGCATGTTGAACACAACTCCTTATTTCCCTAGTCGAGAGTACGATAAACCCCTTAGAGATCCAGGAGGGGTTCGAGGCTACCCCAAGTAGCTACCATATGATCGTATCCCCAAAACCATTTGACCCGAATCTCGAAATGAAGGTGGTCAAAAGTTGAAGATCTTGTGATCTTGAGGACGACTTCTTCTTCCAGCCTCGGGATGATAAGTTCGACCCGGGATTGAGATACAATGGTAAGGTTTAATCTAGACCCTTGGTTTGTAATGATAATCTTGTGAGATTCCGTCCTTAAGTGCCCCTTTTCCATTTAGATACAACGGTAAAGTTTAATCTAGACCCTTGGTTTGTAATGATGGACTCATCTAGGCCCTTGATTTTGGGTGCTTCTTGGGAATCACCCCAATCTCTTGCCTTTTTGCTTGGGAAAGGAGTAACCCATATGTTGATGAATGGAAAAGATTTCAAAACTATCTCAAACTTTATCCTTTTGGTGGCGATAAAACCTCTTCTTTATAAATTACTTGGTGATTCTTTATGGTAATCTTGGTAGGGTGCCATTGAAGGTTGATTACTTGTTGGTGATTCATTCCTTTATGCAATTGATAAACTTCTCATATCATTTGGTGAGTTTACTCTTTATAATGATTATATCTCCCTCGTTTCTTGTTTTTGTTGTGAAATCTTGAAGTTTGATAGAAGTGGAATTGTTTTTTTTTAGGTTGTTTCTTATATTCATATGTTTTGGTTGAGATTTTGGGGTTGTAATTCATCAATATTTGGGGCTTTGTGTTTCTTGATGCAAAATTTTGACTTGGGACCTTAAATGCATGTTAAAAGAGATGATCCTTTCATGATGGACATGCCTCATGTTACATTCTCTTGGAAGCCTTTAGCAGCTATGCCCTATGAGTCTGTCCCCCTTGTTAGAATTACAACAACAACAACCACGTACCTTCCAAGAGAATCACGTTTAAAGCGCGTTTTGGAGAGTCGATCTATGTACACAACCTTCCTCCCATGAGCTAGAGTTCATGGAGGGACTAATTCTATGGACCCACAAAAACTTTTCAAAAACCACTTTGAAAACCAAACAAGACATAAAACAGATCCAAAAGGAAACCTTTGAGAACCAACTTGAAAAAAAACACAAAGGTAAAATGTTGGAAAATATATGAAAAACGAATAGTGTGGTATGATTTTGAAGGTTCATTGTTAATTTTCCATGTTCATTTATATATACCTATAATAATTTTTTTAAATCTAATTTTATAGCCAAAAATAATTTAAAACCTAATTCCTAAGTCATAAATAAACTAATAAAAATTTAAGACATGTTTAACTAATAATGTAATTATAAAAAAGTTCATCCTTAATATATAAGGAAGGGTTGACAAATATTGAATGATGATAATAAATATTTTTTTTTACAATAAATCAAATATAAAAGGATATTATTCATTTATCGAATCTAAAATCCACCTACAATTGAAGCGAATTATAATTCTTATCCTTCATGCAACTAATATCAAAAATAGCATAGAAGAACAATACAATAATCCAACTAGTAAAAAATGCAAAAATAATAATAAAAAAAAGCTTCAAGACAATCTTTTCTTCTACTATCTCTCAAAAAAAATTAAATTTTTATTTAAAAAGCTGTAATTAATAAGCACAAACATGTTGATATTACTTAATTATGTTAGAAATGTATGAAAATTAATGATGGTATGATTTTGAAGGTTCATTGTTTGGTGCTAATTTGCCTTAATCATTTATATTTACCTGTAATAATTTTTTTTTATCTAATTTTATAGCCAAAAATAATTTAAGTATTAATTTCTAAGTCATAAATCAATTAATAAAAATTTAAGATACGTTTAACTAATAACATAATTATATATTGAAAGTTAAATCTTTAATATATTAGGAAGGGTGACAACTACTAAATGATGATAATAAATATTATCAAAATAAATAAAATATAAAAGGATATTATACATTTATTGAATCTAAATTCCATTGACAAACTGAAGTGAATTATAATTCTTATCCATCATGCAATCAATTTCAAAATTATGATAGAACATTACAATAATCCAACCAGTAAAATACCCCAAAAAATCCCTTTAACCATGTCTGTTACTATCTCTTAAAAAAATGGGTTTTGGACGCTAATATACTGAATTTGTGGGATATTGGACAATAATATACTGAACTTTGACATTGGACAATAATACACTGTACTTTGGGAAGTGTTGGACAATAATACACTCATAGAAATTCCGGCGGTGACTAACTTGGTGGCAATCCTACATGGTCCGCCTACCACATAGGATCACCACCAAGTTAGCCACCGTCGGAATTTTTCCGGGTGTACTATTGTCCAACACCCCCTAAAATACAGTGTATTATTGTCCAATATCCTAAAAATTCAATATATTAGCGTCCAAAAATCCCAAAAAATATATAAGTTTTTCATTTATGGGCCGTATTTAATGAGCACAAACATGTTGATATTAATTAATATAATAGATATGTATGAAATTAATGATGGCATGATTTTGAAGGTTCTTTGGTGTTAAATTGCCTTGATCATTTATATATATATTTACATGTAATGTTTTTTTAATCTAATATTATAGCCAAAAATAATTTTAAAACTAATTTGTATGTAATCAATAAATTTATAAAAATTTAAGATGTGTTAACTAATAAATATAGTTTTTTATAAAATAATTCTTTAATATATTAGCAAGGGTCGACGAGGATTGAATGGTGATAAAATAATTTTCACAATAAATAAAATATATTATCAAATCTAAATTCCACTGAAAACTGAAGCGAATTATAACTTTTATCCATTATACAATTATTTTCAAAAATAGAATAGAACAATACAATAATCCGACTAGTAAAATACCAAACAAACAGCTTTAAGACAATATTTCTCCTACTATCTCTAAAAGAAAATATGTAATTTCATTTAAAGGTTGTACGTACGTGAGTAGATCGAAACATGTTGATACTCCTTCCGTTCCATGTTAATTGACATGTAAACTATTTTATTTTTTGTTCCAAAATAGTTGCCACTTTCCATTTCACAACACCTAACTTAATTATTTTACCTTTAATAATTATGTTAAACTTTTTACTTTTACAATCAATAAAACTACTCCTACTCACATTATTTCACTACCCACACCTTGATATGCGAAAAACACCTAAAAAATAGTGATATTTAATTATCTAGATAGTTTCTGTAGTTAAAACATTAGTATATGCAAAATTATGAAATATGACAATTAATTTGGACCGAAGGGAGTATTACTTAATATATATTTGAAATGTATGAAAATTAATGATGGTATGATTTTGAAGGTTCATTGTTTGGTGCTAACTTGCCTTGATCATTTATTTATACCTGTAGTAACTTTTTAATCTAACTTTATAGCTAAAAATAATTTAAAAACTAATTTCTAAGTCATAAATAAATTATAAAAATTTAAGACATGTTTAACTAATGCTCCCTCCGTCCCTTTTTAAGTGTCAAAATAACTAACTTTGCAAGACCAAGGTTCATTGGAAATTGAGTAAAAAATTGTGATGGACAAATATATCTTTCCACTAATTGCAATGTAAAGAGAGTAATAATTAAGGAGAAATTTAAAAGGTAAATGAAACTTAAATTCATTAGTTCATGGTAATTTGGGCATTTTAATTATTGAAATTGTAAAATTGACAAATAAAAAGGGACAATGTAGTTAAAAAAATTGACACTTATGAAGGGATGGAGGGAGTATTATAGTTATCGAAAAACAAATCTTTTACATAAAGGTTTGAGTCTGAATGATGATAATAAACACGTACCACAATAAATTAAATATAAAGGGATATTATTCATTTATCAAATCTGAATTCTAATGACAACCAAAGCAAATTATGTTTCATATCATTTTTGGATCGTAATATACCCGTCTTTTGGGTTGGTGGATCATAATATAACCACATTTATTATTGTTAATATACTGACATTTATATTTAGGTGAGTTTATTGTATTTATTATGACTTAAGTAGTGGTGAACCGCTCTTAAGAATAATATGACAGGTGGTGGAAACTCCCGAGACCTATAAGGAACCAATACAAGTCCACTTAAAGCTCCGTTCTTTTATGCGATGTGATCGTTTGCGGCTTCACACTGCACCTCAAATTTCTATTTTCCACCACAACATAACTTTTCATTTCCTTTTTTATTAGAAGTGAAAACTTTTCAAATAAAAAATAAAAACTTTCACTTTATTTCCTCCTACCATTATTTCCAAATTAAAATATATCAACCCATTTTCCATTATTTCTACCACAACTTTCCACATTCCACCACACTGCAACCAACTGCACCGTAAAAAAGAACGGGGCCTAAGTCATTATCGAGACCATTTCACCATTGTTAAAGTCATGATAAATAGATATAAAGATCAGTATATTCAATAATAAAAAATGAATATATTACGATCAAATACCTTAAAAAGTAAGTATATTACGATCCTAAAATCTTGATTCACATCCATCTTATAATTAATTTAAAAAATATGATAAAACAATACAGTAATCCAACTAGTAAAAATACCTAAAAGAAGTGTTAGTACTACAATCAAGGCTCGATTCAATTCTTTTCTCCTGCCATCTCTCAAAAAATAAAAAAAATCTTTTCTCCTGCCATACAATCAAGGCTCGATTCAATTCTTTAAGAAAAAGATTATTTGGTTTCAAAATCCCTAACTTTTGAATCTAAAAAAAAAACCCCCCAACTTTTGCTATTGTTTATCAGAATATCCCAAACTTTAATTATAACATGAATATTCCAAATTTTGAGGGTTGGTATACTAGCAGCCCAACGCCGAATTAATATCAATTAAACTTAGTTTTTTCTATAATGCAATGTTTTTTTTTTAAATTTAGATACACTCTCACTCTACAAATCGCCTCAAAAAAATATTGTTACATCGCATGAGTTCTTTTATGCGTTAACGCAACTAACTGCAAAGTAAATTACCGCAACCTACCGCAACATATCACAAATTATGATTACTTTTTTATTATTTTCATCACAATTTACTGCAACTAATCATACCGCAACGCACAAAAGAAGGGTGGGATATTCATATTAACAAACCCTAAAATTAAAACCTAACTACCCTGAAAAAAAAGGCTTGATTTAAAATCCCCTCCCCCCCTACTCTTACACATTTGCCCTACACGACTGTGTCACGTCAACAACACAATAAATAAATAAATCAAAAAGCAAAAAAATGCAATAAATAAAACAGTAGTAATAATTCAAAAAAACAAAAATAAAAACAAAACAGGAAGAGAATAATCCTCCCACCTGTCCATCCATCCATCCATCTTGGTGTTGTTGGGGACCAACATGTAAATCAATGTAAAATCCAAGGACAAATTTGTCCATTTGATTAGCCCAGATGTGTTTTTGCATTGGCCCCCTTTGTTCCCCTCACCAAACAACCAATTATCCCCACCTCCTTCTTCTTCCTCAATTCTCATTCCTTTTTATTTAACCCTTCTCTCTTTTCTCTCTCTCTACACTCCTTCATCTTCCACAATGCAAATCTCCAGAAATGTTGCAGATTCCACCCAGAATTAACCCACTTAATCGACTCAATCTTACCCATCTCTAGATTTCTCCGATTCTCTTTTACTTATTCCAATCCCACTTCGATTTCGATCGTTTCGAGTTCAAAAAAAGTGTAAAAATGGTGGAATCCTTACTGGATCCCAAAACCCACCACCAAACGACGCCTGAGAAGGACTCCAAGGCTTTCGATTTGCCATTACCCTTAAATCGGAGCAGGTCCCAGGTTTCCTGCCGGAAAGTGACCCCAACTCCGGCGGCACCCGCCGGAGCTCCGGTCGAGAAGCGCCTCCCCAACGGCGATCTCTACATCGGAGCTTTCCTCGGCAACGTCCCCCATGGCTACGGGAAGTACTTGTGGGTCGACGGTTGCATGTTCGAGGGCGACTGGAAAAAAGGCAAAGCCACCGGAAAAGGTCGGTTTTCATGGCCGTCCGGCGCCACCTACGAGGGCGAGTTCCGGTCGGGAAGAATGGAGGGTTTCGGGACGTTCACCGGCGCCGACGGAGACACGTACAAGGGTTCATGGGTGGCCGATAAGAAGCATGGTTATGGTGAGAAGCACTACGTTAATGGCGACTATTACGAGGGGAATTGGAGGAGGAATTTGCAGGATGGTAATGGTAGGTATGTTTGGAAGAATGGGAATCAGTATCAGGGTGAGTGGAAAAATGGGTTGATTTCTGGGAAAGGTATGTTGATTTGGGCTAATGGGGAGAAAGTTGAAGGTGTTTGGGAAAATGGTACTCCTAAGAAAAATGGCACTTTTTCTTACCCTTGGACTGAGATGTTAGATGCTGATGACAATAAAAATGATAGTAATAATGCTATGAATGTTACTACTACTAGTCCTAAGAAAAGTGGGGAGAGGATGTTTCCTAGGATTTGTATCTGGGAAAGTGATGGAGAAGCAGGGGATATTACTTGTGATATCATTGATAATGTGGAGGCAATTTATGGGTTTGGGTTGGATAGAGCAAAGCCATTCAAGGGTAGTCCTCATTGTTTTGTCAAGGAAGCTAAGAAACCAGGTGAAACCATTTCTAAAGGGCATAAGAATTATGAGTTGATGCTTAATCTTCAACTGGGTATTAGGTATGTATGTTCATCAAAATTCATTCTTGTTTTCTGGGTTTTTGTTTGAAGAAAAAGTGTGTTAATTTGTTTGGTTTTGTGGGTTGTTTTGTTTGTAGATATTCAATTGGGAAGCATGGTTCCATGGTTAGAGATCTTAAACCCAGTGATTTTGATCCAATGGAGAAGTTTTGGACTAGATTTCCAACAGAAGGATCAAAGTTGACTCCACCCCATCAGTCCACTGAATTCAGGTGGAAAGACTACTGTCCCATGGTTTTCAGGTAGCAATTCTCAATTTTAGTCAAGTTGTTTCATTTTGTATTCTTCTGAAATGGTTGATTTTTCAGAGCTGATTTTGATGTTGTATCTGGGTGTCTTTTTATTGTTTTGCAGACATTTGAGGGATCTATTTCAGGTAGATCCTGCTGATTATATGATGTCAATCTGTGGAAACAATGCTCTTAGAGAGCTTTCATCCCCAGGGAAGAGTGGGAGTTTCTTCTACCTCACTCAAGATGATAGATTCATGATAAAGACTGTCAAGAAATCTGAAGTCAAGGTTAGTTTGCAATTTCTTTGACTAGTCTATGTGAGATTTGGACTTTTTCATTAGTATGTATGAACACTTGTACTTAATTTAGACCTAAAAATACACTAGATTCTTCACCTGATACACTGATGTAAAATATTGTCAAATGGGAGAATCCAAAGTTTTGAATAAGATGGATTCTAGTTGTGAAACAGTTGGCCATATATACTGCTGGTTCATTTGTCTTATAATGAAAGTGGGTTTAAGAAAAGTTTAAATATGGTGATTTACTGTTGTATAGGTTCTCCTTCGGATGCTTCCGGGTTACTACCAACACGTTTGCCAGTACGAAAACTCGCTCCTCACTAGATTCTACGGTGTGCATTGTGTGAAGCCAGCCGGCGGTCCAAAGGTATATACATACATATATATGATATATTCTTCATGTGAAGCCAATGGGTTGATATAAGCTTAAATAACTGCATGATCCACGAGATTTCTGAACACAAATCTGATGATGTTTTGTCTCGTGAATTTGAACCAGACGCGGTTTATTGTGATGGGCAATATGTTCTGCTCGGAGTACCCTATTCATAGGCGGTTTGACTTGAAGGGATCCCGGCATGGGCGGTCCACTCAGAAGCCCGAGGATGAGATCGACGAGACTACTACCCTCAAGGATCTCGATCTCAACTATGTATTCCGCCTTCAGCGCAGTTGGTACCAAGAGTTGATCAAGTGAGTTCTTTAGCTCGATATTTTTGCACAAAATTGACCGTGAAATTACTGTTAAACTCGGGGATTGACTTTGTGTGTTTGAATGATGTTTAGGCAAATTGAGCGGGATTGTGAGTTCCTTGAATCCGAAAGAATTATGGATTACAGTCTCTTGGTGGGCATTCATTTCCGCGATGATAATACAGGGGATAAGATGGGGCTCTCTCCGTTTGTCTTGCGTGGTAATTACCCTATGATTACATTATACGAATTAGTCTCTTTGTTTTAGAAAATCTTTTTTGCGGGTCTCTTGGAATCAACCTCTCAACTATCAGAATTGTCTGCTGGGATAAGACTGCCTACATATGAATCCACATTTTACTACTCGAGTGAGTCCATAGGTTGACATGAAGTTTGATTTTGTGTCGTTACAGGTAAAAAGGATTCATATCAGAACGAGAAGTACTTGCGAGGATGTCGCCTGCTTGAAGCAGAATTACACGACATGGATCGTGTTCTTGCTGGCAGGTGTGTTTGTGATCCTCCTTTCTTTCTTTCTTTCTTTCTTTCTTTCACTTCAATCAATTTGTTGAGTGATTTGAAACACTTGGTGGTATTTGGAAAAAAGACATCATGGCCTGTTTCTGTTTCTAATCAAGCCCGTGTGGGACCGATGAAAGTATAAACGAACCCTCACAATTAGAGCTAATCATCGTGCTAATATGAGGATTAGCTTCTTCTGTTTAGACCTTAAGCATTGAACTAATCTCTTCCAAAATGTGTGCCTACTAGAATCATCTTATCAAGTTCCAACTGCCATATCCAATTATTCTTCTATCCATTGAATTATTGGTTATTTTTTCATGGGCATCTAAAGAGGATAAGGATAATCAAAATCTTTTATCCTCAATGCCAACTGCTAGGGTTAAGTATGGGCTGTCTAGTTGTCTTAGAGCACATATCATTGTGTTTGGTGCATTGAACATTGAAATGAGAAAACCCCGAATAATCATTTCGTCGTCTTGTTGGTTGTTCAGGAAGCCATTGATAAGACTCGGGGCAAACATGCCAGCTAGAGCCGAGAAGCTAGCGAGGAGGAGCGATTTTGACCAGTACATTCCCGGTAGCTACGGGAATCTGATCCCTTCTCGAAGTGGTGAGCTCCATGAAGTGATCCTCTACTTTGGGATCATCGACATCTTGCAGGACTACGATATCAGCAAGAGGCTCGAGCATGTCTACAAGTCTCTACAAGCCGATCCCAATTCAATCTCGGCCGTCGATCCCAAGCTCTACTCTAAAAGGTTCCGGGATTTCATCGGAAGGATTTTTGTGGAAGACCGATAGAATCCACAAGTCTGACATCTGTTGGGGCAAGACCGCCTACATCTGGATCTCCCCAGACTTCGCTTATGCAGGGCCCACATTGGATTTTCGTGGAAGAGCAGTTGTTAGGGTGAGACTGCCTACATCTGGATCACTCCAGACCTCGCGTGTAGGACCCACAATCAAGTCAACCGGCCCAAGAGAAAAAGAAAGACAGATCGAAAACCGAATGAGACAAAAGAAGGGGGGAAGAGATCAAATCAAAGCCTCTATTGATTGATTTCGAGGTCCCCCATCCATGTGGAAGGATCTCAAGTGAGATATTGAGTGTTGGTCTTTGTTAGTAAATGTTAAACCGAAACTGGACCAATGAACTTTCCGGTGGGGGCGAAATCGGGTGGCTGATGAAGCATTGGCAGTCATTGGGAGGACCAAAAAATCGAAGATTCGGAGCCGGATTTTGGCTTAATTTTTGTGGGTTAGCAAGCAAAATTCTTGTACATTTTAAAGGGTGGAGGTAAATAGGGTTTTTTTTTTTCACTTTTCCCTTTTTGTTTACTATCCTTTACTACCATGGTTTTGTAGGAAATCAGAAATGGTGTTGAGGGATTTTGAAGATAGGAAGGTGAGAGGGTATAGGGTAAAAAAAATGTGGGAAATTTTTGTTTTACCTAGGAGAAGATGGGATTCACAAACAAATTGGAAAAAATAGGGTGTATGTATGAATGAATGATTTAAATTGTACAGTTTCCTATATAGAAAGGATCAACAGATGATTTATCTCATCATCTCTTTTTCTCTGATGGGGTGAAAAATCAACAAATGGGAAAATTTACTCTTTTTTTTTTTCAAATTTGTGTATTTTTTTTACTGTGACTTTTGTTGCAAGCAAGGACCCATGATGAAGAAGATGAGCAAGTTTTGGAAATGGGGAAATGGTGGTGGGGTGAGGGGAGCTTTTTACAGGTAAAGGAGCCAATGAGTGTTGAAGGACTCATGAAAAGGAGAGAAAGCATGAATGAGAAAGATGTGAGAAGGATCTCCTTGTTTTTTTTTATTTATTCACCCTTTTCTTTTTTAACTGTATTGTACCTTATTTTGCTATTTGTAATATTGATTAAGTGGGGAATTTAATTTACTATAATAGTAGTAGGGTTAAAAAGAATAGGAAAAAGTGGAGAGTTTGCAGAGTAGATTTTGACTGGAATAATATTAGCTAAATTTTTATAGGAATAGATCCCAATGACATCATCATCACCATAGCTACATGTGGATGAGTCAGCTGCACATTTGTCATTTCATATGGCCATATGGGTAAGTGGGTAACTCCATATTGGAATCTCTCAGCCTTAAGGGTATCTTGTTTTCAAATGGTTTTGGCTGGATTTATTTTAAACTAAAGTCATTTAAATTTATTTCAAATTGAAGTTATTTGGGCTTTTTTTTTACTGGGCTCTGGCCATGTTCTTTGGTTGAGTTATATTCAGATTTGGATGGATAAGCTAGGATAAGTTGGGATAAGTTACGATATTTTTTTGGGGAATTGTGTTTTTAGGGTGAATGTTTTTTTTGAGGAATTGTATTAGGTTTAGATAGATTTGGATAAATTAGGATAAGTTGGGGGAGTTATATCCAACCTGACCAAAGATAGAGCCTCTGTTCTTTTGTGCGGTTGGTATGATGCGGAAATGATGTGGTATGGTGAAATTGTGAAAGTGTTGTAGGGTGTGGAATGATATGATAAAAATTGTGAAAAGTGTAATGAATGAAGTAGATGAGGAGAGAGAATGTGAAAAGTAGAGGACAAAAGTGAAGAAATATATTAATAATAATTGTGAGGTATGGTATGCTCAAGTAATGATACTCATATAAAGCTTTGTTCTTTTGTACGGTGCGGTGTGTTACCACAATTCATCGTATCACTCAATATTTTTCAATACTTGACCATACTATACCACACCACACATTACCACAATCATTATTAATATATCTCCTCACTTTTCTTTTCTACTTTTCATATTCTCTCTCCTCACCTACCACTTTAACCACACTTTCCACAAATTCCACTATAGCATTCCATGCATCGTCGCACTTTCTATAATTTTACTACACCTTACCATTCCGCATCTTACCAACACACAAAAGAACATGACCTAAATAAAACTCTATTTATATTCAGGCCTTGTTCTTTGGTTAGATTAGATATAACTAGACCTGGCAAATTCTGACTCGACGCGATAACCCGACGCGAACCTGCCCGAAATCAACACGATTTTTTCAACTAAACCCGAAGTACACCGAACCTGAAAATTAGCGGGTCAAACCCGACCCGCCCGTTTGACCCGAAAATTTAACTTTTTAAGTTGAACTTTATTAAAATTTGTGACTTTGCATTGAAATTTTAACTATTAAACTATAAGCGCAACTTATTTATTTGTTATTTCTCTTATTTAAGTTAAAATAGTGACAATAATTTATCGTTACTAGAAGATAATCATATTTTATTATGTATATTGTATAAAAAGTAGTATTTAGAGACCATTTTTTAAAAAGAAAAAATGGAAAAATGTCACAATCATAACCCGTTGGGTTAACCCGAAACCGAAATACACCGCCCGTATATTCCCGAACCCTAAATACACCCGACCCGTATTTACCCGAACCCGATATACGACCGACCGAATTGACAGGTCTAGATATAACTCTCCCAACTTATCCAAACCTAACATAATTCCCCAAAAAAAACATCAATTCTAAAAACACAATTTCCAAAACAAACATCATAATTTATCCCAACTTTTCCTAACTTATCTATCCAAATTTGAAAATAACCTAACCAAAGAACAGAGCCTCAAATCACACCAATATTAGTCTATCTACTAGGTACAAACTTAACATTTAGACCCTATTCTTTGGTTGAGTCATTCTATGGTTTGGATGGATAGGTGGAATAGGTTGAGATAAGTTATGATGTTTTTTTGGGGGAATTGTGTTTTTAGAGTGAATGATTTTCTGGGGAATTATGTTGGGTTTGAATAGGTTCGAATATGTTTGGATAAGTTGGAAGAGTTATATCCAACCTAACTAAAGAACAGAATGGTGAGCACATCTAGCTTAGGAGGCAAAAGGGTAAACAAATAATGTGACTTGAATTTATTTAGCTTTAAATTTTAATACATTAGGTAATTTGAAAAATAAATTAAATAGGGGATATAGTATAGTATAGTATAGTATAGTATAGTATAGTATAGGGGGGTTGTTTGGGTGAGGGCTCCATATATGGCATGCAGAAATGCATAGTGCAATGTGAAACAGTGAAAGATGATTAGGGAAACAAGACTAGCTATGCCTACAGAGTGCAAAGGTCAAAGTCATGGTCCATCTCTTTCTTTTTAATGGGGCATCCCCCCCCTCTTTGGACCACTTCATTACAGAGTAGGGTACCAATTCACACTTTCATTTTTCCACTCTTTCTCAAAAACTACTAGGGTGGTAAGTGGTCATATTTAAATAAGGAGTATTACATTTTAAAATTTATAATTGTGGGTTGTTTATTGTAATATCTAAAATTTTATATTAGATTCATGACAACTCAATTTTTGGGTAGTATTTGTGAGAAACCCAATACTAAACTAACATCAGCTAAACTTAAATTTTCTGTGATGTTGCGGTGTTTTAGGAATGATATGTAAGATGAAAGTGTTTTGATACAAAAAAACAATCGTCACATTACAAAAACTATTGGGTTTAATTAATGTTAACTCGGTGTACATGTTGGCATGCTTATAAGTACCCACCCCCTATAGATTATATTATTATGAGTCAAATGTGAAGATCGAATTGTTGTAACAAACAACCCCTAAAATTAGAGATTTCAAAACCTAATAGTCGTTAAAAAAATTGTCTCGTTAAGATTTAATTTCACCTTACACTTTTTATTTGTTTTTGTTCTAAAATGCAACCTTTTGAACCTGCTTGAAAATGTAAAATTTACCTTCACAGATATAATCTAAAACAAGTACGAGTATTAAATCTTTAGGATTATTGGATGATAATACATTGAACTTTAGGGGCATTGGACAATAATGCACTCAACTTTTTTTGGACTCTAATACAATGAACTTTGAGGGTATTAGACAATAATGCACCCAGACTAATTTGGTGGTGGTTGATGCGGTGTTTGTCCTACTTTGAAGTGTTGTTTTTTTTTTAAAAAAAAAAATATATGTTAGTCATCCTGTTTATGTGCACTTTCTTACACAACAACATTTTTTTCTAAAAAAGATAGAAAAACGACACTTCAAAGTAGGATAACCACTGCGTCAACCACTACCAAATTGGTCTGAGTGCATTATTCTCCAATACCCTCAAAGTTCACTGTATTAGAGTCAAAAAAAAGTTGAGTGCATTATTGTCCAATACCCCTAAAGTTTAGTGTATTATCGTCCAATAATCCTAAATCTTAATGATAAGTCAGAAATAAAACACATACAGTCCGAAAGGCTAACTTACCTAGGGATGACAACGGGGCGGATCGGGGACAGGGGAGTATATCCCCATCCCCATCCCCGCTCCCAAAATTCGTCCCCATCCCCGCTCCCAAAATTCGTCCCCATCCCCGCTTCGGGGAATGATTCTTGCCCCATCCCCATCCCCATCCCCGCGGATTCCGCATCCCCAGCGGGGATTTTTTAAAACTATCCAAAATTTAACTAAATTCTGATTGGACATGGTTTTTAATCTGTTCAAAATACAATGTATTTAACTTGTTCAAACAATAATACATCAAAATCAAACAATAATACATCAACAAGTGTTATTCGAGAAAAAAAAATATAATAATACATCCTGATTCATGATCAAGTTTGGTAGTTTGGTAATTTTAAAATTTGAATAAAGGTTATTTGTTAGTTTTAAAACCAAACAATAATACACCAAATTAGAATAAAGGTTATTTGATAATTTTAAAATTTTCGGGGACGGAGATTTGGGGATGGGGACGGCCGGACGGGGAATTTTCCCCGGTGGGGAAAATGGGGACAGGGATGGGGAAAATTTTGTCCCCATCCTCGCCCCGTCCCCGAGATTTTGAAAAATCGTCCCCGTCCCCGTCGCCATTCCCAATGGAGGTGGAGATTTTTCTCTAGAGCGAGGCGGGCCCCAACGAGCTTGGGGATTCCCTATTCCATTGCCATCCCTAAATTTACCTAAGAATAAAAACAAGTCAATAACAATATAGGTTCTACTTTTACGGGGTGGTAAAATCTAAACTAAAGTAATGCAATTTTATGTTGATAAACATACAATTGTATATATATAAAGTAATTACAATAAAAATAGGTCTAGAAATAGACAAATTTGTAGCCTCTAATATATTGTATGAGACTATGCACATGCAACTTTATCAGTACTAAAGACTATATAAATTCATAGCACTTAAATTTCAATCAAAAGTTTCTTTTATTCATCCAAAAACATATTCATATGAAATAGATGATCTATGAGTTAGGACATAGGTGGTCTGAGTTTTCCTAGTTTAGACAATTATTAGTGACCTAATTAAATTAATTAATCTCAATTTAACCACAGAGAATGAAGTTAATTGTTTAGAGAGACAACCTAATCTAATAGTACCACGCTTAATTCTGCCACCAAAGATACACCAATCTTCTTATTAAGCCTTGTAATGAAGAGAAAGCTTATGCTAAATATTAATTAAATTGCAGAAAATCTTCAATTTCATGAGATTGACTTGCATTATAATATGAATTAATACAATTAATAAATAGTAATCGTACAGGGGAATTCTTACTAATACCTAAAAAGCATCGAAATCAGAAAATTAATAAAATTGTATGCAGAAAGAACAAAGACCAGTAAAAATATTTTATTTACAAAGTTACTGTTAGAATTTACAGTCTCCAATATGCTAGATTGACCTTAAGCCCTAATTTTCATGCATTTTTAATTTAGTATTTTTTAAAGTTTAATAATGATTTAAATCTTCTTTATTTGTCTCTTGTTGTAGGGACACAGTCACCATCGATGACAGATCCATGGGATTTAATTTATATATGTTCATGTCTGCCGTTACCAGTATTTTGATTTTATTTCATTTTAATTCTAACCAAAATTTATAATTAGACTTCAATTTATGATAAATAAATTGACAATGCACCCAAAAATATTCAATATATGCGATATGAAGTTTGATTAATAAATTTCTTCTTCTTCTTTTTTCTTAGTTTTGTACTTGAATTGGTTTGTGGCTTTACTACTAGGCAAGTTATTATAATTTATAAGTAAAGTTACTTTTACCTACAACCTTTTCCTTTTGAAATTATCCATTGTTATGAACTATATATGTATGGTAATTTTTTGAATGTTTTGATTGTTAATGATATACATATATATATATATATATATATATTATAAAATTAAAGAATTTAAGGTTGTAAAAATAATAATAGTAATAACAAATAAATTAGAATATAAAAAGTACTATCAATCAAACATGCACACTCCATAAAACTTGCACACTCCATACAAACCTAAAACTTAATTTTATAGTAAATGAGAGTTATAATAATTCTAAAAGGATTATTCTTGTAAACTGAGTAGTAAACGAAACTACAAAATATACTAATAATTGAAGAAGTATTGATACAGATTTTTAGTTGCTTCAAAATTGGACAACTCTATATATATAGTATTAATAGTAGTATTTGTAAAATGATATCATGTCAATACTATTTTTTGGTTCATTTGTGTTGACCTTAGTGGATTGTCAACTATTTTAGTTGTTAATATGATATGATTTTTTTTGGTTATAAATTGTTTCTTTTTATATTCTATTTTATTTTTCAATTTCACCTAAGTTCCTCATTGACCTCAATGGGTTTTCAACTATTTCGATTTGTCGATATGACATGAATGTCATCTGGATAGCATAAATTGTTTTTTCCCCAATATTCTATCTTATCTTTAACTTCATCTTTCATCCTCCTCGTGAATCAATGACGTATAGTGATAAACTCGTTTAATAGCCACACAACAATGTAAATCTAATATTTCAAAACTATGTACTACTACCTAGTAAAACATTATGTACTCTATAGAAAAATCACATGAAAAAGAAAGTTAGAAAAAAAGGAGCATGATAAAATAAAATAAATGAAGAATGGACACAAAAATTAAAATAAATTCAATGTCCATAACCACAAGGTAGACATACAAGATACAATGATTAAAACTCAATTATCATCACAAGGATTTGAATTGGTCCTTTGAGAAATAAACATTTCTTCAAAAATAGGTCACCTGATAAATAACTAATAATAAAATAAAAAGTCAAAAATATTTATAATTCACCACCTAGGTTGGTCACAGTAGTGGAGGGCATGTATGGTCCACGTTGGGTTACCCTAAACAAGAAGGATCTTTATTTGTAAATAAATATAAATATCCTATAAATACAATGATTGAGGGGATGTATATTATCATAGAAGTTGGCACTTGGCACCTTCCTCTTTTATTTTAATTTTTAATTAATGTATAACTTTGATTCTCATAATTATTATTTGTTGAAATGAAAATCCAATGAGTTAAAAGACTTTAATTTGCTCCTAAGTTAAGTTTTTTTTTTTTTTTTTGAAAACACAAGCCAAAGATCAACTTCATACAACAGAAAATCCACCCTCCTCAGTTACTAAAGCTGCAACTTCAGGAGGATAGACATTGTTCCAAATACAGTCTAGTTGTTGACTAACAGCAAGCCTTGCTAAGGTATGTGCCACTCTATTACAATTTCTCTTGCAAAATATAAATCTAACTGAGATGAAACCAGGTAAAAAACTCCAGCAGTCCTTAATAATTCTTGTTGCTTGAGGGCTTGCTGCGCCCTTTCCTATGAGGCCTTCAATCACTTGATGACAATCAGATTCAATTTCCACTCTGCTCCAATCATTATCTCGCGCCAGTTTGAGTCCACATTTAATTGCGCACGCCTCCATTGTATCAATACTCCATGATGTCTCCATGTATTTCATCTTTGCTCCTACTAATTCACCTAGATGATTCCTAGCTGCAACCCCCCAACCGCCTTTGCCGCTCTTTCCAATTGATGCATCTGTATTTATCTTTATCCATCCTTCTGTCGGAGCTTTCCAGTATTGATGTTGTAGTACTGTCTCCGTCAGTTCGATCTTCTCCTGTGCCAATAAAAATTTGTGTTGCACTTCCACAGCACCCATTGCCACTGCTAGCGGATCACTATTCAAACCATCAAAAACTTTCCTGTTTCTAGCCCTCCAGATTGCCCCGATGATCATTACAAGGAAGCCTCTCCCTTCCTCATCCATTTCCTTAAGACATGTCTCCACCCATCTTCCAGCATCTTTAATTTCTCGCCCTTCCACATTAAAGCGGAAAAAGCTATGTTTCCACACCAATTGCGCCCAGCTGCAGTAAAAAAAGACATGGTCATTTGTCTCATAAGCTTCTCCACAAGTCGAGCATATGGGATCTATATCCACCCTTCGTTGCACTAGATTTGTTTTTGTCGGCAGTGTGTCATTCCACATTCTCCACAAGCAATGTTTTGTTCTTGGCATTGTATTTATCCCCCACAGCATCTTGCCCACCCCTGCTTGTCTTCTCGATCCCTCTCCCGGTTCTCTTTCTTGGGCAAATGCCATATTGATGGCCAAATGATAGCCACTTTTAACAGTATAATTTCCGCTATGGGTAAATTTCCAGACCATTTCATCAACTTGAGCAGTCTCACTAATAGGAATGGAGAGAATATGAGACACTGTCGTAGAGTCAAAGCACAGCTCCAATACATCTTTTCTCCACGTTCGTCTCTCTTCATCAATCAATTCTGACACACATGTCTCCTCTTCCAACATAACCTGTCCAAAAGGGATTAAACTATCATGCCTATTTGGAATCCACTTCTCTCCCCATATTCGCACCGATTTCCCATCTCCGATGCTCCATATCATCCCCTTCTGTAGCAAAGGCCGCACTCCTACAATGCTTCTCCAACTGTAGCTAGGTTGATGACCTAACATGGCTTGCCAGAAATTCCCATTTGGGAAATACTTTGCTTTGAGAATCCTCCCTGCTAATGACGTTGGACACTGAACTAGGCGCCATGCTTGCTTAGCTAAAAGAGCTCTATTGAAGCACTTAAAACTTCGGAAACCCATCCCACCAGTAGTCTTAGGTTTACACATTTCATTCCAAGCTTTCCAATTAATTCCTCTCTCATCTCCTGAGGTCCCCCACCAGAACCGTCTGCACGCACCTTCCAAATTATTGCATATCGAGGCTAGGAGTTCAAAGCATTGCATAGCATATGTTGGTACCGCTTGTGCCACTGCTTTGATGAGTACTTCCTTTCCTGCCTTCGATAAAAACTTCTCCTTCCATCCCTTTAGCTTCTTCCAAACTCGGTCTTGGACTATCTGAAACACCGCCTTCTTTGATCTTCCTATATAAGTAGGCACCCCCCAATACCGATCATGAGTCTCTACTGCTTTGAAACCTAATCTCTGCTGGAGTGTATTTTTCGTTTGTTCGCTTACATTCTGGCCGTAGGAGACTTCAGATTTATCGATATTTAACATTTGCTCCGAAGCCCTATCATACAATTTTAGTATCTCCAAAACCTGCATGGCTTCTTCCTCCGTTGCTCGTACAAAAAGGAGGCTATCATCTGCAAAGAACAGATGAGTAACCAAAGGCGCAGTCCGAGCCACTCGGATTCCATGAATGAGTTTTTGTTCCTCCCTATTGCAAATGAGAGCTGATAGTCCTTCTGCGCACACCAAAAATAAATAGGGTGACAGCGGGTCTCCTTGACGGAGTCCCCTTTGAGGGAGGATCTCCGCCGAGGTTTGACCATTAACAAGCACTTGATATGTAACCGAAGAAATCAACCTCATAATCAGGTCAACAAAACCATCTTCAAAACCTAGGGCTTTCAACATGCACCTAATAAAACCCCATTCCACCCTGTCATATGCTTTACTCATATCAAGTTTCAGGGCCATATGACCCTTTTTAATGTGCTTTGGTCTCTTCCTAAGGAAATGGAAGTGTTCAAACGCCACAAGAATATTGTCTGTGATCAGGCGACCAGGTACAAAGGCACTCTGTGATTCGTGGATAATAGAGGGAATGATAGATTTTAGCCTATTTGCAACTGTTTTTGAAACGAGTTTGTACACCACATTACACAAGCTAATAGGTCTAAAATCATTTGTGGACAGTGGGGCTTTTATTTTGGGAATGAGGGCTATAAATGTATGGTTTACACTCTTAGGGGAAGCCCCATTATTCAGGACATTAAGCACATACTCCACAATGTCATTTCCCACAACATGCCAGTATTTTTGAAAAAAGATAGCGGGCATACCCTCAGGCCCAGGGGCCTTTGTAGGATGCATTTGGGAGAGGGCCCGATAGATTTCCTCTAGTGAATGGCTGTCTCAACATTTGATTCATTTCCTCCGTGACCCTCGAACCGACGAGATTGGTAACCGGATTCGTATCAATGTTCTCCTGGGAAGGCTCCTAAGTTAAGTTAGCTAGCTCACAAAGTATATATATAATGGCCCCATTTGCTTGGAGTAACTAAAGGTTCTATGTTTTTGTGTAATTAAGAGAATGTTTGGTTCCAAATATTTTTCATTTTTATTGTCCTAAATAAGGGAGTGTTTGGTAGGAATCTCAAGGAAATTTTTCTTGGGAAAAAATTTTCATGAGAAGTTTCGATGGGAAGTTTTCATGGGAAAGGTTTCTAGGTAAATATTTCCCTTAGCACCCCCTCCAAGGGAAATTTTTTCTAGGAAAAATGTAAGAAATGATGGGCACACTGTAAAAGTTTTCCCAAGGTCGACATACATCCTAACATGGGAAAATAAGTAAACTTGGAAAAATTGACCATTTCCCTGAGGTTTTTTTTACCAACCAAGCCAACCCTAAATGAAAATTTTTAGTGTAATACCCATTATTTCACTTTCAGGTTTAGTAAACAATTTCTTAGGGAAGCACCATAAAATACTCGAACGATAATTTTGTTCATAAAGTTAGATTTAGGTAAGTTTTTGTAATTATATTATCATTATTTTTTTTACATATATAAAAAGAAAACAAATTAATCAAATCAGTTTGTACTTAACAAACTGTTTTTGCTAATGTTATTTTTTATCGCCAGATATTTCCTAATGTTATCTTGTCAAGAGAATTTAAAGGAAGGAAAAGACCTTGACAAACAATTTGGTTCCACCACTAATCCATTATTAAGAGGCTTAATCAAATTATTGAGTAAACACATAGCATTAGACAAAAGGATGAAGAGACATTCGCATATTATCTCTAAGGCATCTTTAATTTAACTAGCCTTTTTTAAATAACGGTTTTGCTAATCGTCGCCCTGGGGCGATAGTTAAGAAAGAATTTTATTCACTTTTATTTAGTAAATCTTTTATATATATATATAAAATAATAGATTATATTTTCAATAAATATATTTATTATCTAATCAAATCTGTATAAATCTTATCATTGCCTAATTAACTTTTTAAATATAGAATTGGAAATAGCATATAAAGTTGATTATATTGTATTTTCTAAAATATGAGCAAATAAGATATGAGCAAACGATATTAGTGAGACTTTGTTAGACAGTAGAAAACCATAAACTCCTAAGACAATTTAATTACATCAGAAAAGATTAGTGATATAATAACGAAAAATGGAAACGGACACATCTAAAAAAACATAGGTCAATGAGAATTATAATCATTAAAAAACGAATCTTTTATATTCCAATTCGTTAGTTTTCCTCTTCATTTCATACCCTTCAATCTTAAACTGTTCATGGCCTCCAAGTGTTCTTAGCCAACTATTCTCCTTTCCTTTTTCCTTTCTAATTTTTCCTTTCTTTGCGGTTAGAGCTGGCAAAAATTTGTCCGACCCGAATTACCTAAATTGTTAGACCCGAAAAAAATCAGGTTTGGATATAGATTTTTTGTCCGAATTTTGATATTGACCGAATATTCGAACATAAAATTTTTCTTTTTTCTATTGTCCGAACCCGATTTTAGCTTCGTCCGAATTGTTCGACCCAGTTTGACCCGAAATAAAACCGGGTCCGGACATGAATTTCTCGTCCGAATTTTGACATTGTCCGAGTTTTTCTGACCCGAATTTACCCGAATTTTTGTCAACGCGATCCGCAATGGATTGTCTATTTAATTTGTCTCCAATTCTATTGTTTTTATGCAGTAACTAATTCAATATTGTCGTCCTTTGCTGTAAATGAGATTATATGAAAGGCTCCAAAATAATAAACTTAGTATAATTAACAGTATATGTATTTTTTTTTCTAAAAACTGTAGTTAAAATAATTGAAAAATATTAGAAATCAGGAGTGCACTTATGGCCATGAACCCGAACAAGGCACTGGGCCCAGATGGCCTTAACCCATATTTTTTTCAACGCCATTGGGACATAGTAGGAGCTGATGTGAGCCGAGTAGTGCAACAAATCCTCCAGAAAGGTGATGTTCCGGACAGCCTGAACCACACCCATGTGGTGTTAATACCTAAGGTAAACAACCCGACTTCTATGGTCAATTTCAGACCGATTAGTCTGTGTAACGTGATTTACAAGATCGTTACAAAAGCCATTATGAACAGACTGAAGACAGTGCTCCCTCGAATTGTATCTGAAACGCAGAGTGCCTTCACCCCTGGGAGGCTCATTATTGACAACATCCTGATAGCTCAAGAGGTTTTTCACTCTATGCATAACAAGAGGGGAAACAAAGGCTCGATGGCGATAAAGTTATACATGGCGAAAGCTTACAATCGAGTGGAGTGGAGTTTCCTGAGACAAATTATGATCAAGCTGGGTTTTCGAGAGAGCTGGGTAAATATGGTGATGAGATGCGTGGAGTCGGCTACTTTTTCTTTCATGGTGAACGACCAACCGAGGGGATGGGTAAAGCCAAGTCGGGGGTTGCGGCAAGGAGACCCGATCTCACCATACCTCTTTCTGTTTGTCACGGAAGGTCTTATGGCACTAATGAGACATGCGGAGGAGACGGGATTGATAAAAGGCCATAAGATTTGCACAAATGCCCCTGGGATAACTCACTTGCTATTTGCAGATGATTCGATTTTCTTCTGTAAGGCAACGGTGGAACAAGCGGAAGTCATCAAGAAAATATTGAAGGATTATGAGAATGCGAGTGGGCAAAAGGTCAATTTACACAAGTCCTCCATAACCTTCAGCAAAGGAGTATTGGCAAACAGGCGTCAAGAAATATCGCAGGTTATTGACATCAGGGAGATATTGGCACAAGACAAGTATCTGGGATTACCCATCCACATTGGTTGGGTAAAGAACAGAGCTCTTAGGCCTATAAAAGACAAAATTACAAAAAGACTCTCAGGGTGGTTGGATCAGTTCATCTCTTGGGCGGGAAGAGAAGTGCTAATAAAGGCAGTGGCCCAGGCAATTCCCACTTATGCGATGAGCATTTTCAAGTTCCCAAAGGAGTTGTGTCACTCGATACAGGCCGTGATAAACAGGTTTTGGTGGGGCCACGGAAGAGACAGCAAGAAGATACACTGGATAAGAGGAGAACACTTATGCCGGAAAAAGGAGGATGGGGGGATTGGTTTTCGTGACCTAGAAGCCTTTAATGAGGCGCTATTAGCAAAACAGCTGCGGCGACTTGTGAATGATGGGTCGACTTTGGTGGCTAGAGTACTACGAGCACGCTATTTTCCAAACGGGGATGTCCTTAATGCTGAGTTGGGTCATCGACCTAGTTTCACTTGGAGAAGCCTTTGGGGTGTTCGAGATGTTATCATAAAAGGATCAAGATGGCTAGTGGGGAATGACAACTTGATTCGGGTCTGGCAAGACTGGTGGATCCCAAGACCTTTTTCCTATAAGCCAATGGGCTCGAAAAATTCAGAGATAACGGAGCAAAATCTCATGGCGGGGGAATTAATTGACCGAAAGCGGGGCTGCTGGAAAGAGGATCGCATTCAGGAGATTTTCTTGAGCATTGATGAGGAGAGGATAAAGGAGATACCGTTATGTGTGTCCTGGCCAGAGGACAAACTAATATGGCACTTCGAGGCTAGTGGAAAGTTCACGGTTAAATCGGCTTATCATTTGATCCGGATACTGAAAGACGAATCAGCTTCATCCTCGAACAACGAAGCCATGCGGAAATTTTGGAACACTCTATGGCGACAACGAGTCCCACCAAGAATCAAAATGTTTACATGGAGGCTGGCGAAAGGGGCTTTACCGACCAAAGCTAATATTGGGAGACGAATTCCATTGATTGAGGGGAAATGTGTTATCTGCGGCACCATGGAAGATACAGATGATCATGCATTACTAAGGTGTCCATTAGCCACTGAAGCATGGGAAGCGAGCTCCGTTCCGGAGGCAATTTGGGAAATTAAGGCACCCACAATGCTTGACTACTTGATCAAAATCCAGTCTATGAGGACAGAAGACGAAGTTGGGGAAATGATAGCAATTATGTGGGAGATATGGAATGCGCGAAATTGGTTTGTCCACGGAAAGAAGGTAAGGTCCGTTGTGAACATAGCAAAGAGAGCAATAAATTACGTTGAGAGTTTCCGGGCTATGAAGGAGTTGCATCCAACGCCTCAACCGAAGGCCAAGTCGTGGAAACCACCAACCTCAGGTGTCTACAAATTAAATTTTGATGCAGGTAGAACTGGGGAAAAGGGGAGCGGAAGGGGGTTCATTCTACGGGACCATCTGGGAGACATCGTCCTATGCGGAGTCAAGCAAGCTGCAAACTTCGCTTCACCGGAGATTGAAGAAGCTCTTGCGTGCCTCTTTGCAGTACAGAAAGCTCTCGAGTATGGATACACTCGGTTGATGATAGAAGGAGACAACCTGACTGTGATCTCAAAGCTTAGCAAACAGGATAGATCAAATTCGTTTTTGGATTTTGTTTTTGCTGACATTTTAGGTGTGGTAGCTAATTTCAGTTTTGTTAGTTGGGAACATGTTCATAGGGGTTGTAATTCGGTTGCACACATGCTTGCCCACGTCCAACTTGGGATGCTCTCAGAGAAGGTGTGGGAGAATGGATGGCCTGAAGCTGTTGAAGAGATGGCAAATCAGGACATGTGTGATTACCTAAATTCTTCATTAATATAGCCCCCTTTTCTCTCAAAAAAAAAATTGAAAAATATTAACTAGGTAAGGAGAAGAATTTGTAGATTTTTGGATAAAAAAAGATTTTGTAGATTTGATAAGATAACTAAGTATATTCTACTAAATTAGGTAAACTTTTATATTACATTCTTAATAATAAAAATAATATTAATGGATAAGATTCTTTCTTAACCATCGCCCTCAGGGCGACGATTAGTAAAACCGTTTAAATAAATAGGTTTATATTGACTTGATATATATTGATGTTTATTTATGGAAATTATTGTTTTGATAATAAGTTTAACTTCTTTCTTTTTTGATGAATCTAATTTGGGAATTGGGAACTTTTAATTTTAACTTATTGTGGTTTTTATTTTGTTCTATTTTTATATTTATTTTTATTTTCTTCTATTTTTATAACTAAATAGTAAATGTCAATAAATTATTACAATGAAGTACTATGTCCTTATAGATAAAGGAAAAGCAGGATATGTGTGCATGCAACATGCCATCAATATTTTAAGGGGAATGAAAGTCATGAATATGTTTCTTCAGTATTTCTTACTACATCTGTCACTAAATAATTGTCCATTTGACTAAATTTTGACCGTTAATTATTTATAAATTATAATGAGTTACGATATAAAATATCATTGTAACTTTCAGTACAATATCTTTCTAAAGGTAATAATTTTATATTGTAACTCATTGTAATTTATTAATAATCAATGGTCAAAATTTAGTCAAATGGACAATTATTTAGGACAGAGATAGTATTTTCTTTCTTTTTCAATTTATTAATCAGCAAAACATTTCGAGCATTCTTTGAGAGTGCGACGATAATAAATGGCGGTTCAATTTAATGGCGAGTCAAAATTCATAGTCAAGAGTGTCAAGATATATAAAATTGAACACAAAAAACTAATGGAATAATTCTAACATTTAACATATTCAAATAATATAAAGTTTAACAAAATGAGTTTTAAAAATTATAACAAATACATGCGTTAAACATCTGAACAAAATTGTAATTATGATTTCATCATTAAATTAATGAATCTACTAATGATTCAATATAAAATCAAAGCAAAATTAGTACTACCTCCGTCCCTAAATAATGGTCCATTTGACTAAATTTTGATTATTGATTATTAATAAATTACAATGAGTTACAATATGAAAATTATTACCATTAGAAAGATTATTAGAAAGATATTGTACTGAAAATTACAATGATATTAATTTTATATCGTAACTCATTGTAATTTATAAATAATCAACGGTCAAAGTTTAGTCAAATGGACAATTATTTAGGGACTGAGGTAGTACATTATACCAAAAATCAAATAAATGGTCAATAAAAACATATTCTGATGTTGATATTTGATTATTATGAATATTTGAACAAACTCAAACCAAGAATTAACAAAATCAAACCAAAATTAATAGATTATACTAATATCAAATAACTGGTTAGTCAAAGCATATTTTGATATTCATATCTAATTATTATGAACCTTTGAACAAAATTAAATCTAGAAACCCAACTGTTCCATTCATAGATTATGATTTCATCACTAAATTAATGAATCTACTAATTATTCAAATACAAATTTAATCAAAATTAACAGATTAAACATACTAACATACCTCAATTCAAGTATGATTTTGATGTAGAGAGTTTTTCGAATTGTGTTAACAATAGGGAGACATTGGCTGACGATAGGCCTAATGGGTCGACCGCTAACGTTAGTGGGGTGCTGCACAACGGTAGTAGATGACTGATTGGATGGGAGACTAACGAGTTAGGGGCTAGGGTATCCTTTAACAGTAGCAGTAGTGTAAGGTAAGGGAAAGGAGGAGAAGACTCGAAGGGGCGGATGTAAACACGCACACAACAAACTTTGTCGAATTGCTAAGAAAGACTTTCGAATATGTGACCTCAAACACTCGTGGACGCACCTTGAAGGGGGCCGGGGAGGGGGGGGGGGGGGTTCAAGGGACAAACCATTATGCTACTTCAATTTTTATCACCCTCGCACTAGAGAAGATGGTTTTCTACTTTCATTTTGTAAGGTATTTGTCCTGTCTTTCTTCAAGCAAGTCTCCCGTCAATGTTGTTCCAATACGTAAACTCCCAACCTACAAAACCCAAGTTAGACAACACACATATCTCCATCATCTCTTGGAAATAATCAACCACACTATAATGTTTTAGCAGTTCAGTTTTTTCTTTTCAAAATTAAAGAAAACTTCATTGAGGTCTTCCCCAACTAGCCACAGGATGTCTGAGTGAGTTTTGAGATCCTGTAATGGAGTGCAAGTCCACCAATTCTCCGAGCTATCCAAAAAGCTGTAAACACTTGTAAAGTGCTATTCATCTTCTATGTTTCTCCTTTTAGTTGCCAAGTCGATGTGATGAGTGCGTAAGCACTAAGAATTTGGACCTCTATTTTTTTTTCCCTTATGGCATCCTCAGTCCCTCATCTTTACCCATACACAACCTTGAGCACAAAATCGCCTAAATGCTTCATCACACTACCAAACTCCACACATGTTAGCTTAGTCTCCGAGAGCAAGACTAGTCTTAGTTGTAGATCCCCAACATCCACGGGAGGTCTTTAACCGCCTAGCTAAGGATTAATAAGCCCTTGACAATTTACACATAGTAGACTCATAAGTTAGGTGGAACTGGTCCATGCTAGTCTCCATCTCTAGATGTTCATTGGCATCAGTCTTCTCCGTTAAACGAACTTTTCTTTTACCTTGCCTAGCCCGCCATAAATCTACACTCCTTTTGTTGTTGGTGGCCAACACCATCATCTCTGTAGTGTTCCCATTCTGTATTCGTAACCTTCAATTATCTGCTTGCATCTCTTCTTTCAACACAGGACTATTAGATTTAGTTATGATGACACTAACTGCTTCAAGGATCGCTGACTGGCCCCTCAAATCACCACGAATCTTTCCAGCGTGCTTCGTCCTCGCTCACACGCTGCTTGGGAAAACTTCCCAGGAGGTTACCCATCCTTTGACTACTCCCAGCCAAGTACACTTAACTGAGGAGTTCCCAACGGATGAACTACTATAAAAGAAGGTGCACCTTGGTGATATGAGTAGTCATTTCAATCCTTTTAAGCCACACTTAACCATACAACCCGGGGTGTTACATTTCCCCTCTCAATTCCAATAGCTCCCTATTGTCTTCCATCCAATCCTCATCTCCCGCTCCACGTCTTTTCCTTTTTATGAAAGATCCCTTTATCTTTTGACCGTACAACATCTCCTATGCAAGGATCCCCACTTTATAACCCCTACAAATTCTGTAAACATGCTCAATAATTTCATAAATATAGTAATAATCAAGAATACGCACAAATTGCACCGGTATTCACCTTGGGATTCCATCAATCTCGACTCGCAATACTTTTCTCACTAGTTTTAATGTAATTTGAGTAGCAGAAAGCTAAATTACAAGCAGCAAATATCACACATTTTAAGCCATTCACATAAATTGCACCGATATCCACCTTGGGGTTCCATCAATCTCGACTTACAATACTCTTTTCACTGGTTTCATGAAATCTGAATAGCAAAAAGCTAATTACAAGCCTCAAATGTCACACATTTTAAGCCAATTTTTTCTGGCTTCACAATTCACATATTCAAATTTCATCCAACTTCTTACTAAAAAATAAAAATCATTCAACTTCAAAAGGTTGTAGGATTTGACTTTAGAGTTTAGACACCAATTAAACTAACTAAACATAGCCTTTTTTAGGTTTCCTTTTTGAAAATCACTTGCCATACATTTTTATTAGTGGGCAAAAACCAGACGTTGATCAACAATTGCAGCCAAAGTAGGACACTAAAATATGTAGGGGTTACTTGAATTAATTGCTAAGAATTGAAAATTCATTACTCATTAATCTCGTGTGGTTGAATCAATGCTTCTCTTGTTTTGATTATGTTGGGGAAAAGTGAGGACCATTTCCAACACTTTGATCGCTCACTAGGGGGACAAATGTATAGTATACTCTTTTCCTTCTATATTATCAGTCACTAATCAATAAATTTTTAAATAATATTTTATTAATAATTATAATATTTCACTTTTTAATATGTCAAGAATTTGGTGATAATAATTTTATATAACAGATTATTATGTAAGTTGAAGGTTAATGCTTAGAGTTTTTAAAGTTTGGCTGGGCATAGTTTCATTGTGCAAATGAACATGAGACCCTGTTCTTTTATGCGGTCTGGCGCGGTATGGTGGGGTGAAATTGTGGTGTAATTGTGGCGGATTATTAGTATGTTGTGGTGGGTTTTTTGTATATATATATAAATATTGTATTGGTAATTGTGAAAAAGTAATTTGTGGTGGGTTGTAGTGAATTGTGGTAGAATGGTATTTTGTGGTGGGTTGTGGCAAACTGTGGTAGAATGTGGCACCACAGTTTGCCAACCGCAGAAAAAACGGGGCCTTACTCTACCTAGCTCCCATGTCATGTGAAACCATCTCAAATTGTCAACTAATAGTTTGGGATAATTAAAGGTCCAACGATGATTTATACTCTAATATCACCCTCGGCAAATGCCCTATTAGCTTTATGCATGAATGCTAAAAAGGCTTACTTCATCTTGCGCAAATGAGTATGAAGGTTACTGAGATAAATAATTTAAGTCATCTGACTCAGTTTAGCTTTGATACTTTGTGACACCATCTTAACCAAAAACTTAAACTAATACTTGACACCTGATTGTCCAATGATGGTGTTGCACTCTAATGTCCATTATACGAATACCCTTCGGACATAGAACATCGATGTTGCAAAGATCTCTTTCACCTTGCACAAATGAACATGGTGCTATTGAAATTCGAACATGGCTTCAACTGAACATATGGAATCATCTCAACAAAGAATTTAAACTAACGGTTGAAGGTTCAATGATAATTTCACTTTGACATATAATATTAATTGAAGATCGTAAGAAGGAATTGCAAATAAACTAAAACAAAGTGTTTACTTTTAATTTAGGTGCAGATTAACTATCAAGATTATTTCCCAAGGTTGTGTTTAAAAGCCATCGTAATCATGTTCGTGTAAAAAGTGTCAAGCAAGTTTGGTACGTGATCACAATTACATATCATTGTTTTGTGTTTAATATAATAAAAAGGTTTTTATCTTATTTCTAATTCGTACTACCATGATTCACAAACCCTACCACACCTACTTTCAAATGTTAGAAAATATATAAATATATATAAATATATATATATATATATATATATATATATATATATATATATATATATATATCCAATCTAAATGAACATTTTTCTCAATTTTTTTTTTGTGAAAAATAAATTAAATGTCTATTCTTAACATTAATTAATAATGCAATATTCAATTCCGAAAGATTTGGCAAATATATTATTTTATTAGAGGAAGATGTATGGATGAATTTTCCTGTTATCAAAGAAACTTTAGCAACATGAAAAAACTTCACTATACATATTTAATAGTTTTTTTTATTAAACTTATTATTATTGTGACATTCATATCGATAGGTGATTGTTAGCACTAGTTAACTTTTGATCATATTTTCTCAACATATTTTAGCAATATTCATCATTATTCCGAATCGAAAATATATACTTTTTTACATTTTGTTTCTTATTAGTAGTTGCCAAAGGCGAAATTGGACACCATGTCAAAAGTTCAAAGAAGAAAACCTTACAATACATCATTATTGACTAAAATACCCCACGATTTTTTTTAACAATAAGTTCCAAGGGCATAAGATAATGAAAATCCTAATGACACTAAGGCCCCGTTCGTTTTTATGGTGGGTTCGTTTGCGGTTCTACACTATACCATAAATTTTCATTTTCTGCCACAATTCATTATAACTTTCCATTTCCTTTTTAATAAAAAATGAAAACTTTTCAAATAAAAAATCAAAACTATCACTCTATACCAACCCAACTTCCATCATTTCCACCACAACTTTTCACATTCTACCACACCGTACTCAACTGCACCGTAACCGCACCGTAAAAAAGAACTTGCCTAAATAGTAAATAAAACACCCTTAGCTAATATCGTTCTAGTATATCAATCTAAACAACTTGTGAACTTGCCATGGACCACAGTGCCATACTCCTGACTACTGTATTAAGCAAAATACATGATTTTGTTTTTACCTTTGGATATGTAATAATGTTTCTTGTCAACAACTTTTAAATTTGACAGGTTACCTGTTTCAATCGTTTTTCATGCTAGCTGCTAAATATTTTTAAGTGTACATCTTGAAGCTTCAATCTTCTTTTCTTTATAGGCGTCAAAAGTTTCATTATTACCATTAATATTAATCCATATTTATCCATGCATATGTACGTTTTTTAATCTGATAAGAAGAAGCAAAACGTAATTCAAGAGACTCGATCTTCTTGTAGGGCGTTGTCCCAAGTTATTATTAGTAAACAAAATTAAAGAAAATTAAAGAAAAATGTGATGAATCGTAACATCTTTAAATTGTTGGAAATAGTTTTTAATTTGATATCCTGAACAACCATATCAACTTGCCATGAGACATTGAGTTTTTTGCATTTTGGACCCTGGAATATAGGGTAACTAATTTTATACACCCTTGGTTTTCATTGTTAATTTTTTGGATTCTAAAATTTATGAGTTGAATAAAAAAGGATATTAAAGTTTGTGGGCTGGAAAAAAAAGGCATGTGTCGTTTTTTCCCCAATGTTTGATTTCTCTCTCGATTGACGTCAAATTTCAACACTAAGCGTAAACTGATATTAAAGCTATAATACACACTAAATTACTTGAACAAAGACGAGATTATCATTCTCAACTTGAACTTTTTTACGACCTACTTACTCAGAAGTCTCACTTTGAGAGAGAGCTAAGAGAAACTTTCCTATAAAGTATAAGATATATTATAAGCTAACGTGTACAACAAATTCAATCAATGAAAAAGAAAAGAGTCGTGGTGTATGTGTAGCCCTAACTAGTTTGTTGTCTTCGATGATGAATGTTTTTCATTTCTAATTTCTTCTACCATTCACTTGATGAGTGGAAGTACATTGATGTGAGAAAGAAAGAAAGAAAGAGCACGAGAGCAACCTTCTCTTTTAACAAATTGAGATGGAAGTTAGAAAATAGGACAAAATATTTTTTTTTTAAATTTTGGAAAAAAATGGAAAAAAGAAAAGGGAAATTAAAAGAGGAAATGTCACCAAAAAATAACAGTAATTGAGGGGTTTTGTCTGTCTGGGCCTGAGTTGTCCCAATCCAGCTTACAGTAAAGCGTGTTGTGGGCCTTCTCTCACCCACATAAGGTTCCCTACAAGGGAGCAATTTTCTCCTCCACATTTATTTCCCACCATTATCACAAAATTTTATAATAATTCCTTCGTATTATGTTCTTTATATACTCTCTCCGTTCCATATTAATTGTCATGAAATATCATTAATTTCTCAACATATACAATATTCTAATATATAAAAATATCATCATTAAATTCATAACGAAAAATACTATCATAGGAATATAATGTTATAACTTTTTGATAAAATATACTATAAGAAATTCTTAGTCAAAGGCGACATTTTGGACAATTAATATGGAACGGAGGGAGTATTAATCTCCAATATATTTTGATTTCATTTTATTTCAAATAATATTAGCTTAATTATCTATATATATATATATATATATATATATATATATATATATATATATATATATATATATATATATGAAAATTCATAAGTTCAAAGGACACATTTATTTACCACCATTATCATAAATTTTATAATTATTCCTTCATATTACGTTCTTTATATATTAATCTCCATTATCTTTTGGTTTCATTTTATTTCAAAATAATATTAGTTTAATTATATATATGAAAATTAATAAGTTCAAAGGAGCTTTTGATAACCCACCAAATTTATGAGGGGCCTTAGAAATTTGATTTTAAAGTAAAACTATTGGTATAATTAAAAAGTAATAAAATAATAAACGTGTTGGTGATGACAAAATGGATATTGAATATTTTTTTTTGAGGGAGGATATTGAATATTGATAAAGTAGCACTGCATATCATTATTATATTTT
Source organism: Portulaca oleracea (assembly GCA_029582165.1). Classification (NCBI taxonomy): domain Eukaryota; kingdom Viridiplantae; phylum Streptophyta; class Magnoliopsida; order Caryophyllales; family Portulacaceae; genus Portulaca; species Portulaca oleracea. The sequence continues at coordinate 4,869,179 of CM055873.1, read as the reverse complement.
TTTTAAAGTATATGAAATTTTTATCTAAAGAATGAAAAAAAAAATATTACGATTACTTGATTAAGGTTGTTTATATATTGATAAATAAATAGGCGGACAACCTCATCTAGCATTTATTACTCATGCTTATTACCTTCAAACATAGCTAGCTGCCTGTCTTAACCCATTTATATTAAAGGGAAAAAAAAGAGAGAGATTATATCGCAATTGAATTTTTTTTCAACCGTTGTAAGGCCCCGTACTTTTTTGCGTTGCGTTTGCGTAGCGTTACGTTTGTGTTGCGATAAGTTGTGGTAGAAATAGTTAAAAAGTAATGATAATTTGCGATATATTACGGTAGGGTTGCGCTGCGGTATGCTGTGTTAACGCACCCAAACGCAACGCAACTTATTGCAACCCTACCGCAACATAACGCAAATTACTATTACTTTTTAACTATTTCCATCGCAACTTAACGCAATTCACACGCAAATGCAACGCAATGCAAACGCAAACGCAACACACAAAAGAACAGAGCTATATATATAATTACCTTTAATTCAATTTTAAAATAATCAAAATTAATATATATATATATATATTTAATAATAATAATATTTTGGACGAATACATATATGGGGGAGTTGGAACCTATGAGGAATATGGGACGGGAGTTGGAATCGCATACTCCCCCTCTCCAAAATGAAATATTTTGGACGAATACATATATGTGGGAGTTTGTGGACAAAAGGTGATGGCAGGCAGGGTACTTATAAGAATGGGCAAACATGCGATGACACATAAGAGAGGATGTGAATGTACATAAGTTTGAATTGTCACGGTTCACTTTTCTCTTTTTGGGCCATCTTGATACGTTAGATATGGTAACCAACAACACAATGTGCTTTGGAGGATCTCTTATGGTGCTTCAATGTTGCGACCCCAAATGACTACCAAAGACTTGAATTTCTTCGAAGCCAACTTGTCGGTGCATCTGGAGGGCCTTTCGTTTTGACATCACTGGTCAAATAAGGTGATACAATCGGGCTTGATAATTAGCCTGGTGGTCGATCTTGGGTTCCAGGAGGCTTCTACTATAGAAAGTTCAATACAAGAGTCAAGATAAAGGTTGATCTTACTAAACCCTTCACGGAAGGGGTTTTCGTGAAGGATGAAAAAGAACAAAGGTATTGGGACGCTTCAGACATGAAAACCTATTCATTTTTTGTAAGAAATGTGGTTTATCATCCCAAAAGACTGATGAATGTAACTTGCACCTCGGAGAAGCAAAAAGGCTTATGAGAGCCAAGATTCGTGAGTTGGAATCTCAGGGATACTTTATCTGTGAGCGTTGGATTGTTACTATTCTTACAAGATCAAAGCTTCCCTCCTACAAATTTTCTTTAATGTCCAAATTGCAGTTTGCGACCAGACAATCTTGCCCTGAAAATTCCTCAAATAATGACATGGACACAGACATGGTAGAAGAAGAAGAAGAAGAAGAAGAAGAAGAAAATGATGATGATGATGATGATGGTTTTTGGAAATCAGTCTTGCGATTGCCACAGGGAAATCAGGGAGGCTATGTCATCCAATGAGGGCAGAAGGGTCACATCACATCAATGGGCATGGTGACCCGAGGCCAAGTTAAGGACATAGTCAGGGCCTTTCAATCCCTCTTGACTTTCCACTGAGACAGGCCGAACAGGGGGGGACAAATGATGAGATACAACAAAAACCTTAACCAATGGAGGTTTCGGAGACTAATGAAGAGGTTTTCATTAGAATATCATGGATGTGGAGCTAACACCAACACCCATCTCTGTAAGATCAAGGAGACCCGCAGGGAGACCTCTCTCTAGGGGGAATTATTATCAGATTCATCTCCCTACCCTTCTATTGGTATTCTTCAGGAGGTGATAAGGCATTAACAATAAACTGGTCCACAGGGTCAACGGGAAGATTTTATGGACATGCCCAACAATGACACGGGTGTGGACCTATAGTCAATTGGTGTCACACAGTTGTTAAGGCCTGACGCAAGTCCATATTATTCAAAACTTTGAAGCAGGTTGTTTTCAAATTCACAGGGCCCAATCCACGTTGATGCCCTAGTTGAGGAAGTTGAGAAATTTTTATCAAGAAGGGATTCAAGCTTCTTTGGCCTGGGCACCGATGGAATGCCAAATTGGATGGGAAAGCAAGGAGCTCAATGCTCAATTGGATATGCGCAATTAACCACGACTCTGAATGCGGTAACAGAGGCCTGAAATCAGGAAGGATCACAACTCATGTCACATGTTTCATTGACTCATATGGTGAACAACATCACTGAAGAACTCATTTGAGCTCTTTTTAACCTGAATTCAGGAAGCATATAGGAATATCTCGGGTCTACCATTGAAAGTCTCTCATCAATTAGTCCATAGGAACTGTAAAACCTCAAAAAATCCAACGATGTTGACCGTGACGTCGTTAATAAAATAGGTTGACTTCGTTATTTACTGCTGTTCGTAATGTGTTTATTTATGTTAACGCTGGTACTGAGGACCGTTGGCGCTAATGGGTAGAATAGTAATTTCCGCTGACTAATATTATTATGAAAATAATTACGTGAATATTATTTGTTATGTGATTATATGATTATTAAAATTAATATTATTATTACTATTATTAGAATTATTAGGTTTTTAGAAAAATCAGTTTTTATTTGTTAATTGGGTTGGATTAGGATTAGTTTTGGGCCTAAATTGGGTATTAGTATATAAACCCCTAAACCCTCCTCTCAAAACCCTAAACTATCAAACCCCAAACCCTAGCCCTCTCTCCCTCTCTGCTCTCCTCGTGACCAAAGCACCACCGCCACCAGCCCGGTAGTGGTGTCGCCGGCAGCCACAGCGAACCACCCAGACCACCCTCCCCCTCTCCTTTTCTCTTTCTTTTCCTTTCTCCCTTTTCTCTTTCCCCCTGCCTTTGCTTCGCACCACCAGACGCACCTCCACCGTCGTCGCTGGAGTCGCAACCACCGGTAACCACCGCGCCTTCTTCTCTTTCTTTCTTTTTCTCTCTTTTCTCTCCTTGCGCTTAATCGCCGTCCCGCCATCGCGGCCACCGCGACCGTCGCGGCGACCACTCGCGCGCCGCTCGACGTCGCCGGAGCCTCCCTACCGAAGCTGACGACGCTCGACCACCGCCTCGACCCGCCGGAAAAACCGACGCCAACCACCCTCCTCCGACGAGCCACCATCGCCGTCACACTGCGACCGCCACGACGCACGCCTCGACCAACGCCGCCGCCACCGCATAAACGACCTCGTAACCTCCTGCAGAAACCCTAACCCTAACCCTAGCTGATTTTTTTTAAATTCTTGTTCTTCTTTTCTTTTTCCTTTTTCTTTTCTTGTTTTTATTGTTAATCTGATTTTATTTTTGTAATTATTATTGTTATTAATATTCTGTTTTTATAATTATTGTATTATTAGTGTTGTAATTAAGGTAATTAATTGTAATTATTTTTCCTTGTTGTAATTATGTGTAATTTTTCTAATTGTTATGTGTAATTTATGTTATTAATTGTAATTAGGTTTAGGTTGTAATAGTTGATTATTAGGGTTCTTAAATATTCTTTGATGTCCTTTATGTTCTTTATTCGATTATTGTTAGACCACTTGTTATTGTATGTACGAATCTTGAAAAGTTTACCTAGGATAATTTCTTGAATACAATTAGTACTAAACTTTCTTGTTCTTGTTCGTTAAATTAAATCGTTAGGTTGCTTAATTGGTAACCTACCATTAGTTAAATTCTTGTTTTCTTGTTAAGTTATAAAAGAATTAGTTATTCGTTTCTTGATTAGTTAATTACTTGTAACTCGTTGTTTTCCTAAAGTTCTTTTAAATCTTTTATTAAAGAAAATTTCCGTGTTAGCCGCTTTTGTTATTCTCTTGAAAATCTTGGTTTATGGTTACAAACCTATAACTAATTTTGTGTATTTAAATTCTTGTGATCTTGTTAAATGTTTTATGTTTTAAGAAAGTTATTTTCTTTTGTGACTTAAAGGTTTTAATTAAAGTTTTGTTAAGGTGTTTCTTGTTTTTAAATTAAGTTTAGCCCTACAAGTTTTAATTGTTGGACCTAAGATAAGTTGGACCTTAGGTATAAGACCCTAAGTATTGTTTTGAGTCCCAATTAGAATTCCAAGACCTTTTGGTAAAGATTTGAACCGGATAAGTAATTAGACTGATAACCGTTACCGGGACAGTTTTATTAGTGTCTAAAGTTTGGATTGCCACGACTAGCATAGATGTCTTTTGACCAAGCCCTTTTTACTGGAAGTTCCTTTAGGTGTTAGGAACCATAGGAATTTGACGGATCGAACGTTTGACTCGTATAACCCGAGTTATAGCCGTTTTACAAAAACCTGTCAGTTCTGGACCAATTAGGAAGACGTGAGTTTTTAGAGTCCTTCGGGACTGAATTGGGCCTAGTCATCAACATGAAAGTTTTAGTAGACGTTCTGAGGTTTCCGAAAAGTCCAGAATCAGACCCGTAGGATGTCGGAAAGTCGTTTTATGAACCGTTTTGTGTAACCGTTATATTCTGTCCCTGCTTGTCTTTATGCATGTAAATTGTTGATTAAATTTCTATGCATGCTTTGTCTTATATTTCCTAAGTGTACTAAGTGTAATATTTTAATTGATAGGAACCTAAGTGTTCCTAGGGGATGGGTTAAGTAGTTAATAGTTACTACTAACTTCGTTAGAGCGCGTTTTGATTAGATAATTATTTTTATTCTAGGCCCGAGTTAGTGCGAGACGTTAGTGAGCTCAAGTGTTCTCTTCTCTTGTCTTTGTGAAGTATATCAGGTAATTGTCTATGCTCTAATCCCCACCGGGATGCTCTTTAAATGTGTTTTGATGTTTTATAATCTATTTTGAGAATTGCATCCCGAAAAGGGACTTTTGTGGAAATACGACCATCTGTTTTGATAATCTTCTTTTGATTCATTTGTGACCTTGGTTTATTTGAGTTGAGAAATTGGATGGTCTTTTATTCGAAGTTTTGGTAATGGTTTTGATAACTTGGGATGGTTTGACTTGAGAGTTGTGAGTCGAGTTTGAATACTGTTTTAATAATTCAAAGTGGAAACGTTAAGCGGGTTTCGGGGGATAAACTTTTGTGCAGTGTAACAACTCGCAGGTTATGGACCAGGAGATCGGGGCTTCCTTCCCTGATATAGGATAGTATTTTGATGCCTTTGGTAGGCGATGTTTGATGCCTTTGGTAGGCGATGTTCTTGATGCCTTTGGTAGGCGATATTATTTATGCCTTTGGTAGGCGATGTTCTTGATGCCTTTGGTAGGCGATGCTCTTGATGCCTTTGGTAGGCGATGTTACTTTAAGGGATTTGGTATCCCGCCCGCAAATTAAAATGTGGATTGGATGGGTTGAGGAAAACAGTTAAGGGTTAAAGGTTTGTAAAACGTTTGATTTGATCCCTCTCCCCAAAATGAATTGAAATGAACTTAAACCGTTTTAAACGTTAGGGGTAGACATTATTGAGATTTCCCCCTCATTTTTTCTGAAATGTTTTGTTTTCAGGTGAAGATCTAAATGCTGGGGACGGGAGTTAGAAGTGAGGACGACGAGTCTAGAAGTCCTTGAACCTTTTATGTTGTTTTCGTTATGAATTCTTTAAGTTTGTTGAGTTGTTAGTAGTTGCCGTTAGCGCATAGCTTGTGTTTTCCTTTCGCCTTGTATTCCTTCGGGGATACGGCGAACGCTTAAACTAAATTTGAAGTCTTCCGCTAAGTTTTGTCTGCTAACGTTAGTTTGACTTTGACTTTTCTATAATTGAATTTCCGGCGTTACGAATGGTATCGAGCTGCGGTTGCGACCTAGTAGCTCCTCGAGTCCTTTAGGTTTAGATGGACCCTAGGAAGCTAAGTTGAGTGATGAGCGTAGGATGGGGAAAATGGTTCCATGCTTTCCTTGAATATTTTGTTTGATTATATTATCGATTTTATGTGTAACGCGTCTAACCTTGTAGGATGGCACAACGCACACCGTCATCAAGACTTACGCCGTGCTTTCACCGTTACACACCCATTCCTCCTGGTGGGTATTTGGGGACACACATGTTGAACTTCTATGATGAGATCGAGCGGTACACCAAGGATGTCCCGAACTCCTGCTTGCGTGACAACGAGGAAGCCCAAGCTAACGCTTTCTGCCACCTTACGAGATGATCCTGGTGGGGCCATATCAGATCGTCATTGTTGCCACCGCTCGCTCGAGGAGAGATACCCACATCCGTGCTGTTGGTGTCAGAGGTACCGGGTGGAGTCGGAGCATCGAATCCCGGGGGTCTTTTCTAAGATTGCCCGGATTGGGATGCGCCGAGTAGAGAGGGTCCAGGTGAACCCACTGCACCGAGGATCATGAGGATGACTCAAGAAGATCCGAGGAGGACCACGTAGGGCGGACGGCTGTGTTTCGAGCCCGAGGTAACCTCAAGGGTCACGGCCGCACCGCCGCTGAGCCCGAGCATGATATTCCACCCGAGGAGGAGGATGAGGTGGAGGAACAGGAGAAGACCCGAGGAGGGCTCGGGGATGAGACGAGTGATCCCGAGTGGACTCGGTCGCCTGAGGAAGAACCCTCGATGCAGGAGAATCATCTGAGTGGGATGACTACTATGTGTTGAGTGTTGATGTATAGTTGTTATGTTGATATTTTTGTTAAACTGTGAAATAATCTGAGAATATTAACTTGTTGCCTCTCTTTGGAAATATTGTACATGAATACGTTGGTGTATAGAAATATTGTTTTGTGATCTTGCAAAATGCGATGAAAATTCATGAAATAAACTGTTGACATAAGAAGTTACTTGGTGAAATAGAGTTATGCTTACGTATTGTTTAGCACCCTATGAGAAGACCGGACCAAGTAGCTACCTTAAGTATAATGTTGAGAATATGGATTGGAACCCTTTAAATAGACTAAATCGACCCTTTGAATCAGGATGTTGGACGTGAACGGTACTCAACCTAACCATGGTAATCGGGAGCGCCACCACCGCGATCAACAAATACCAAATCGCAATCGAATCGCGCCAACGCTCGCTCATTTAGTACTGTGGTCGAATACAAAGAACACCGGGGAATGACCTTGCTAGCATGCTAATGATTGAGATGATCGGCAAGCACGAGGACCTACTGAGGAAAGTGGTGGATCGATAAGGAGGAGGGAGGGAAGATGACCCCTCCGCTCTTCTCCAAAGGTTCAACAGCTTCAACCCGCCACTTACACAGGGTAGTGACCCCAAAGTCTTTGAAGATTGGGTTAGAGAAATTGAGAAGATTTTCGACACCACACACCGCCCCGAGGAGTTAAGGGTGGACTTCACGCTACCACCAAGGAAGAGGCCGATTTGTGGTGGGCCAGTGTGAAGGAAATAAGGATCAACCGGTTTCACCGAACCGCTTCAAGATTGTGCTAAGGGATCGATTTTACCCAATTTCTCCGTAAGGCAAAAGAAAAAGAATTTATGAATCTGCAAGGCGGGAAACTAGCGTGCTTGCCTACTCGCAAAGTTCACCGAACTATCTCGTTTTGCATCGCTGGTAGCCACCGAGCCTAAGGATGGACTGCTTCGACGGATCGAATCGCAAGATTCGTGATCGCATGTCATCACGGAGTTCACGCCTTACCGAAATACTTTGAACGTTGCCCTCATCAGAAAGGGTGATGCATGACATGGAACGGCGCTAGGCATACAAGGGCAAAAGAGGAAAGAACCACCCCGCTTTAACCCACCTCAACATTTTCGGAGAAGAGGTTCCGCCCAGCAACCGCAGGAAATCGGGCCTTCGGGCGACCGTCGAATACTCCAACTGCAAAGTTTGTGGTCGACTGTGCCATTATCCACGGATTGTAGAGTAAGGAACGCGAGGAGGATGTTTCAACCGGAAGTTTCCAACATCAGTGCGTCGGTGCCCTCGGCCAACAAATGGGCGAAGTGGAGGGAACAATGGAAGCAACGGAAATAATGGGAACAATGGGAATTGGAGAGCTCCGCAGACGACATATCAAAACCGGGGAGGCTATAATGGGAACCAAAGGCCACAACTGCAAAACCAAGGTGGATCCGTGGAAGTCGAATAACCAAGGAGGCCAAACCCGCCTCGTCATAAAGAACCGCGCAAGAACGGAGGAGGACGAGTATACGTAATGAGGAAAGAAGCCGAGAATGAAGCAGATTGTGGCGGGTACCTTCTCTCTCCACCTCTACACTATATCTGTTTTGTTTGATTCTGGTGCTAGTCATTCTTTTGTTGGACGAGCTATAGTAGAGAAGGCTAAGATGAAACCCTCGGAGAATAGTAAGCCTATATCGGTAGCCCTACCTACCGGGGATACCATTAGTTGTAGAGAGTTACATGGTGGATGCACTATAGTGATAGCAGACGGGAGTTTGAGGTCGACTTATATGTTTGACCTAATGGAGTTCGACGTTATTTTGGGGATGGACTGGTTAGCAAAATATAGAGCCCAGATAGATTGTTATAAGCAAAAGGTGACCTTAATGGGACCAAACGGAAAGAAGGTAGTACATTGGAGTGATAGGCACCTTCATAGTGTACGGATCATCTCTGCCCTCAAGGCCCAGAGGTTGTTGGGTCAAGGCTGTGAAGGATTTCTATGCAACGTAATCGACACCAAGGCGGAGGAGCTTGCGATTGAGAATATCCCGGTAGTACGGGAGTATCCTGATGTGTTTCCAGAGGAGATTCCGGGTTTGCCCCCAATCAGGGAGGTAGATTTCTGCATCGATTTGGAGCCCGGGGCCGCACCTGTTTCAAAAGCCCCATATCGCATGGCGCCCGCAGAGCTTAAGGAGTTGAAGACTCAGCTGGACGAGCTGTTAGAAAAGGGGTATATCCGACCCAGCACGTCACCATGGGGAGCACCTGTACTGTTCGTGAAGAAGAAGGATGGTAGCATGAGGTTGTGCATCGATTACCGGGAGTTGAACAAGATTACCGTCAAAAATCGTTATCCTTTACCTCGTATTGATGATCTTTTTGACCAGTTGCGAGGAGCAACAACGTTTTCTAAGATAGACCTGAGGTCAGGTTATCACCAGTTGAGAATTCGCGAGGAAGATATCTCTAAAACCGCATTCCAAACTCGGTATGGTCATTATGAGTTCGTGGTAATGCCTTTCGGGCTTACAAATGCCCCAGCCGCCTTCATGGATTTGATGAACAGAGTGTTCGAGCCGTTCCTGGATAAGTTCGTAGTGGTGTTCATCGACGACATATTGGTATACTCAGAACACGAGAGGAGCATGCGAATCATCCGAGAGAAGTATTGACGACTTACGAGCAACAAGCTTTACGCGAAGCTTAAGAAGTGTGAGTTTTGGTCGATCAAGTAGCGTTTAGGACATGTGGTGTCTAAGGAAGGAGTGGCGAGACCTCAAAAGGTGGAGGCCATCACCAAGTGGCCGACGCCAAGAATGCCACGGAGGTTAGGAGTTTTCTGGTTTGGCAGGTATTATAGGAAGTTCGTGCAAGATTTCTAAAATCGCCACCCCATTGACCAATTTGACTTAAGTCAATAAAGTTCGCATGGTCGGAAAAATGCGAGCAAGCATTCCAGGAGCTGAAGAAGAGGCTTACCTCGGCCCCTATTCTTGCCTTACCACAAGGGAACGAAGGTTTTGTTATCTACAGTGACGCATCACATGGTGGATTAGGTTGTGTGCTCATGCAGGATGGGAAGGTAATTGCATATGCATCCAGACAACTGAAGACGCATGAGAAGAATTACCCCACTCATGATCTGGAGTTGGCAGCAGTGGTTTTGCACTAAAGATTTGGAGGCATTATCTGTATGGAGTGCACTGCGAGATATTCACAGACCATCAGAGTTTGAAGTACCTTTTCACGCAAAAGGAGCTGAACCTTAGGCATAAGATGGTTAGAGTTCCTAAAGGATTACGATGTGAATTTCCAATATCATCCCTAAAAGCAAATGTAGTGGCCGATGCCCCGTAGAAGACCGTATCCGCTATAAACCACTTGATAACGATGCCGCGAGTTGTGCGAGGAGTTTAAGAGATTGAGATTAATGTGGTAACACCGGGAGGAAAGTCAGATGAATGCCATGGAATTACAACCTACTCTAATGGAGGAGATCAAGAGAACCCAAGAACTGGACTTACAGCTTGTCAAGATACGGGAAGAAGTGTTGCAAGGGAAAGCCCCTGGCTTTGTGATCCACGAAGACGGTACATTACGGTTTCATAACCGCATCTGTGTACCCAATATGGAAGAACTGAAAAGGAGGATTCTAGAAGAGGGACACAATACGCCATATTCAGTGCATCCAGGGGGAAATAAGTTGTACAAGGATCTTAAACAGATGTTCTGGTGGAGTAATATGAAACAGGAAGTGGCAGACTTTGTGGCAAGTGTCTTACTCACAATGAGTCAAGGCAGAGCATCAACGACCACCGGGACTTCAGACCGTTAGACGTCCCTGAGTGGAAATGGGATTCGATATCAATGGATTTTGTGATAGGTCTACCAAGGACCAGGCGGAAACACAATGCAATATGGGTGATTGTAGATCGTTTGACCAAGTCAGCTCATTTCCTAGCCATCGCCAACAATTGGTCCCTAGATCAGCTAGCTCAAGCCTATGTAAGGGAGATTGTAAGGTTACACGGAGTACCCAGTTCTATAGTCTCAGACAGAGACACCAGATTCCAGTCTGGTTTTTGGAAAAAGTTACAAGAGGCGTTTGGCACAAAGCTCAAGTTCAGCACCGCTTTTCACCCAGCCACAGATGGACAGACAGAGAGGACCATCCAAACCCTCGAAGATATGCTGCGAGCATGCGCTTTAGATTTCAAGGACTCGTGGGATGACGAGTTGACTCTCATTGAGTTCTCATACAACAACAGCTACCATGCTAGTATAGGGATGTCACCCTTCGAAGCCTTGTATGGAAGGAGATGTAGAACTCCCCTATGTTGGTGACATCGATGAAGCTCTAACGATTGGACCGACCTAATACAGCCACTACTAATAAGGTTCGAATCATTCAAGACAAGATGAAGGCATCACAAAGTCGACAAAAGAGTTATGCTGACAGAAGGAGAAGACCTCTAGAGTTTGAAGTAGGGGAATACGTGTTTTATGGGTCTCACCTACAAAAGAAGTTATGAGATTCGGCCACGGAAGTTGACACCAAGGTTTATCGGGCCATACCCAATTTTGGAACGATCGGGGAAGTCGCATACAAGTTACAGCTGCCGGGAGAACTCCCCAGAGTGCATAATGTCTTCCATGTGTCACAACTCAGAAATATGTTCGGACCACCCATGTGATTGATCCCGAGCCGCCACCGCAAGAAGATCCGAGCTATGAAGAGCACCGCTAGAAATATCGACCGTAGAGAAAACACCTTAGGAGGAAAGTAGTTCCTTGGTAAAAATACGATGGGCGAATCATACTACAAATGAAGCAACACGGGAAATGTAAGACGAGATGAGGAAGAAGTACCTCACTTGTTCCAAGCCTATATGCGCAAGTTTCGGACTAAACTTATTTTAAGAAGGTAATGATGTAAAACCTCGAATTTTAGGAGGAATGAAACCGTTAGTTTTTCTTACGGATCATTAGGTTAAGTTTAAGTTTAAGTTTCGAGGACGAAACTTCTTTTAAGAAGGTAATGATGTAAAACCCGAAAAATCCAACGATGTTGACCGTGACGTCGTTAATAAAATAGGTTGACTTCGTTATTTCATTGCTCGTAATGTGTTTATTTATGTTAACGCTTGAGCACGTAGGACCTTTGAGGGGCTAACAAGGGTAGAATAGTAATATCCGCTGACTAATATTATTATGAAAATAATTACGTGAATATTATTTGAAATGTGATTATATGATTATTAAAATTAATATTATTATTACTATTATTAGAATTATTAGGTTTTTAGAAAAATCAGTTTTTATTTGTTAATTGGGTTGGATTAGGATTAGTTTTGGGCCTAAATTGGGTATTAGTATATAAACCCCTAATCCCTCCTCTCAAAACCCTAAACTATCAGACCCCAAACCCTAGCCCTCTCCTCTCTCGCTTCTCGGCCCACCACCACCAAGACCACCAGCAGCCCACCGCCACCGTGGTGTCGCGGCAAATGACGAACCACCTGCACTCACCTCTCCTTTTCTCTTTCTTTTCCTTTCTCCCTTTTCTCTTTCCCCCTGCCTTTGCTTCGCACCACCAGACGCACCTCCACCGTCGTCGCTGGAGTCGCAACCACCGGTAACCACCGCGCCTTCTTCTCTTTCTTTCTTTTTCTCTCTTTTCTCTCCTTGCGCTTAATCGCTTGCCGTCCACTGGCCACCGCGACGCCATCGGCCTTTGTCGCTGCGGCGACCACCAGCGACTCGCGCCGCTCGACGCGTCGCGGAGCCTCCCAAATGGCGTTCGACCACCGCCCTCGACCTGCTGCTCGGAAAAACCGACGTCAACCACCCTCCTCCGACGAGCCACCATCGCCGCCTGCCACCTGCGACCGCCGACGCACGCTCCCCGACCAACGCCCGCCGCCAGAACCTACTTTAACCTGCGTAAACCCTAACCCTAACCCTAGCTGATTTTTTTAAATTCTTGTTCTTCTTTTCTTTTTCCTTTTTCTTTTCTTGTTTTTATTGTTAATCTGATTTTATTTTTGTAATTATTATTGTTATTAATATTCTGTTTTTATAATTATTATATTATTAGTGTTGTAATTAAGGTAATTAATTGTAATTATTTTTCCTTGTTGTAATTATGTGTAATTTTTCTAATTGTTATGTGTAATTTATGTTATTAATTGTAATTAGGTTTAGGTTGTAATAGTTGATTATTAGGGTTCTTAAATATTCTTTGATGTCCTTTATGTTCTTTATTCGATTATTGTTAGACCACTTGTTATTGTATGTACGAATCTTGAAAAGTTTACCTAGGATAATTTCTTGAATACAATTAGTACTAAACTTTCTTGTTCTTGTTCGTTAAATTAAATCGTTAGGTTGCTTAATTGGTAACCTACCATTAATTAAATTCTTGTTTTCTTGTTAAGTTATAAAAGAATTAGTTATTCGTTTCTTGATTAGTTAATTACTTGTAACTCGTTGTTCTCCTAAAGTTCTTTTAAATCTTTTATTAAAGAAAATTTCCGTGTTAGCCGCTTTTGTTATTCTCTTGAAAATCTTGGTTTATGGTTACAAACCTATAACTAATTTTGTGTAGTTAAATTCTTGTGATCTTGTTAAATGTTTTATGTTTTAAGAAAGTTATTTTCTTTTGTGACTTAAAGGTTTTAATTAAAGTTTTGTTAAGGTGTTTCTTGTTTTTAAATTAAGTTTAGCCCTACAAGTTTTAATTGTTGGACCTAAGATAAGTTGGACCTTAGGTATAAGACCCTAAGTATTTTTTTGAGTCCCAATTAGAATTCCAAGACCTTTTGGTAAAGATTTGAACCGGATAAGTAATTAGACTGATAACCATTACCGGGACAGTTTTATTAGTGTCTAAAGTTTGGATTGCCACGACTAGCATAGATGTCTTTTGACCAAGCCCTTTTTACTGGAAGTTCCTTTAGGTGTTAGGAACCATAGGAATTTGACGGATCGAACGCTTGACTCGTATAACCCGAGTTATAGCCGTTTTACAAAAACCTGTCAGTTCTGGACCAATTAGGAAGACGTGAGTTTTTAGAGTCCTTCGGGACTGAATTGGGCCTAGTCATCAACATGAAAGTTTTAGTAGACGTTCTGAGGTTTCCGAAAAGTCCAGAATCAGACCCGTAGGATGTCGGAAAGTCGTTTTATGAACCGTTTTGTGTAACCGTTATATTCTGTCCCTGCTTGTCTTTATGCATGTAAATTGTTGATTAAATTTCTATGCATGCTTTGTCTTATATTTCCTAAGTGTACTAAGTGTAATATTTTAATTGATAGGAACCTAAGTGTTCCTAGGGGATGGGTTAAGTAGTTAATAGTTACTACTAACCGTTAGAGAGCGTTTTGATTAGATAATTATTTTTATTCTAGGCGAGTTAGTGCGAGACGTTAGTGAGCTCAAGTGTGTTCTTCTCTTCTACTTTGTGAAGTATATCAGGTAATTGTCTATGCTCTAATCCCCACCGGGATGCTCTTTAAATGTGTTTTGATGTTTTATAATCTATTTTGAGAATTGCATCCCGAAAAGGGACTTTTGTGGAAATACGACCATCTGTTTTGATAATCTTCTTTTGATTCATTTGTGACCTTGGTTTATTTGAGTTGAGAAATTGGATGGTCTTTTATTCGAAGTTTTGGTAATGGTTTTGATAACTTGGGATGGTTTGACTTGAGAGTTGTGAGTCGAGTTTGAATACTGTTTTAATAATTCAAAGTGGAAACGTTAAGCGGGTTTCGGGGGATAACCTGTTGTGCAGGTGTAACAACCTGCAGGGTTATGGACCAGGAGATCGGGGCTTCCTTCCCTGATATAGGATAGTATTTTGATGCCTTTGGTAGGCGATGTTTGATGCCTTTGGTAGGCGATGTTCTTGATGCCTTTGGTAGGCGATATTATTTATGCCTTTGGTAGGCGATGTTCTTGATGCCTTTGGTAGGCGATGCTCTTGATGCCTTTGGTAGGCGATGTTACTTTAAGGGATTTGGTATCCCGCCCGCAAATTAAAATGTGGATTGGATGGGTTGAGGAAAACAGTTAAGGGTTAAAGGTTTGTAAAACGTTTGATTTGATCCCTCTCCCCAAAATGAATTGAAATGAACTTAAACCGTTTTAAACGTTAGGGGTAGACATTATTGAGATTTCCCCCTCATTTTTTCTGAAATGTTTTGATTTCAGGTGAAGATCTAAATGCTGGGGACGGGAGTTAGAAGTGAGGACGACGAGTCTAGAAGTCCTTGAACCTTTTATGTTGTTTTCGTTATGAATTCTTTAAGTTTGTTGAGTTGTTAGTAGTTGCCGTTAGCAGACAGTTGTGTTTTCCTTTCTCGCCTTGTATTCCTTCGGGGATACGGCAGTAACGCCCAAACTAAATTTGAAGTCTTCCGCTAAGTTTTGTCTGTTAACGTTAGTTTGACTTTGACTTTTCTATAATTGAATTTCCGGGGCGTTACAGGAACCCACTAGCATAGACCTTGTTACTAAAAGGGATGAGTGGCCCCAACAGTTGCGCGCGCGACGGGGGGTGAAAATGGGCTGGAATATACTAGCCCTATCACAGTGGTGGAAACAAAGTGAACTTTTGAATTCGGGTATTCCCTTGCTACGAAAGCTCACTCGGATAATACTGACCGAAATCGGGGAACGTAGGGAAACGACTCGCAACCAACTAAAGATAGCTCAATTGAGAAACTGGGATCCCATGGAGTCTAGAGAAAGACGTCCTCTTCACTTGGTTTCCTTGCAGGGCCTAGGCCAAAGGGGAACAAATTGGGAAAGGAGGATGGGGCAACCTCAAAGTTATGAATGGAAGACAGGGTAAACGAGGCAGATGTACATGAACGGCCTAGGAAGGCCATATGTGTGGAGACAAGAAGAAGAGATATTGTGCTCATAGCCTTAGAGGAGGGGTTAGAAGCATCACTCAGAGAGGATCTGGAGGTTGTAGCAGAAGCAGCGACGAAGGCCCAAACCAAGCCTCCTCTGCCATAAAGTTATAAATTTGGAACTGTAGAGGTATTACCGCATTAGTGAATGGGATTTGTTCGGCCTCGTTTCGAGCCGAATTTCTTCACTTTTATAGGGTATATTTGCTTGTTTTAACCCCTATTTATATATTAGATATAATGATTTGGTGTTTTGTAGGAAAATAAGGAGTTAGAAGAAGTTTGGGCTTAATTGAAGGTTTTTAGGGAATCCCGAGCTATTTCCCGAGTCAAACCAAGTCAACCCGAGCCGAGATCGGAGTCAAACCAAGTCAACCCGAGCCGAGATCCGAGGCGAAACCGAAGTCGGAAATTCCATATCAAGATTGGCGCAAACAGGGGAACGGTACAAACTTAAAGGTTTGAAATACGTGTGCCTTCACCCTTTGGGTCATAACTCCTTCGTTACAACTCCGATAGCTCTGAAATTTTGGGAGCTTAAAGTACACACCGAGAGCTTTCCATCGATATCTTACGGGCCTAAAACGGAGTTCGTATGAAGAAGTTATGCGCGTTTGAAGTCGGCAGGGAAAACTGCCCAGAACGCTTGCTCGCCCGAGCCATCTGCTGGCTCGCCCGAGCAAGGCTTCTGGGGCAACAAAAACACCAGCCAGAACGCTTGCTCGCCCGAGCCAGAGGGTGGCTCGCCCAAGCCACACTGTCATGGAGAAATCTGCTGCGTCTTGAGAATTATTTCTAGGGTTTTGGGTTGTATTTTTCCTTCTTCTATAAATACCCACTTGTATTAATCTAAAATTATCAATTAGCCTAGGTAGTTTAGGAGTAGAATTAGATTTAATTGTTTTCCTTTATTTGCTTTAATCTCTCTTAATTGTTCTTCAAGTTTTCAATTGTTCTTCATTGTTCTTTAAGCTTTCATTGATTTCTAGCATTTGTATTCAAATTTTCTTAAGCTTTCTCAATTCAAGCAAGTTTCCATTGAAGTGTTTTACAAGTTTTCTCTCTCTCTCTCTCTCTCTCTCTCTCTCTCTCTCTCTCTCTCCTCTCTAATCTCCATTGTTGACTTGTTTTCCAAGCTTTATAGTGTTAGCCACAATCAACTCCATTTTTAGTGGGGAGGAGGGTCAAGGAACTCCAATTCTACTTACTAGTGAGAATTTGGGGGATTCTTGGTAATCCAAACCACAATTTCTTGTTTGTTCGGGGGAAATTCAAGTGTAGATTGAATGTTTATTGAAGATTAGTCATCAAAGGTATAATTTCTCATTCCCAATTTCATTGTTCATTCATTGTCTTCATTCATGCCTTTTAATTGCTTTCATCTTTAAGTGCTTTCTTTATTGCTTTCTTTTAATTGCTTTCTATATTATTATCATGTCTAGGTTAGATTTAAATGCTTTCTTTACATAATTTATCGCTTTCCGCACTTGAGAAAAACTCATTTACACAAACCGATTTACCTTAATCAAGCATAACACCCATCCCTGAGATCGACAATCCTTACTTATAAAACCACAAAAATTACAACCTAACAATGGCGCCGTTGCCGGGGATGGCGTTATTTGGTAGATTAGGCTATTGGTTTGTGTGTAAATAGTTTAATTGCTTTCTTGATTATGTTAGAAAAATGTAGCACAAAAACTTGAATATCGAAAAAAAAAACAAAAAACAAAAAAAAAAACAAAAAAAAGAAAAAAAAAGAGATGACATGTTTTAGCTTCCGTCAAAATGAGCAAGAATTATTTTGTGATTATCGTGATAGATTAAATGATTATCTTGCTTATTGGGCCCCTCATGGTTATATTTATTCTAATTGGGAAGTGTTAGTTGTTACTAATGAAGGATTGAATTTCGAGACCCGTTCTCTTCTGAATTACTTTGATTTCAATGTTGAACATGAGTATCGGGCTTGGGAATTATTTGATTGGTTGTACACGGATACTCGCCAATTTGGGGAGACTTTTTATTCATTGGGTTCTTGTTTTGGTAATCCATGTGCTCTTCATGCTCAATTGCACTATGAGAAACGTTATGATCTTTCTCCATGTGATGATGTTGAGCCTCGTCATTTGTGTGTGCATTGTGAATCTCCGTCTCATGCTTCCGAATCTTGTAGACTAGATAAAATTGGTGCTGAAATAGTTGGTTTACAAGATAGGATGAATAAATGCATGCAAGAATTTAAACACGTGCTTAAACCTAGGGTGGAAACTTATCTTGCACAATTGGTTGATTCGAATGTTGAAATAGGTCATTCATCGTCTTTGAGTCCTGAAATGCATGACGATTCTTCTGTATATGATTATGATTATGATGATGACTACTGTAATGGACATAGTTTTGTAAGGAGGAATAGTGATTCCTTAGCTCTAGCCCCACCTAGTGAGCATGAGGAACAAGATGATTCTGTGTGTGATGATGAAGAACTTGATGATTACATGCTTGATGATGAACCATTGTCCACACCGCTGTCCATGCCTTTGTGTGAAGAAAAAAATGAGTTTATTGAATGCCATGATGCTTTTGATATAATTGAGCATGATCTTGTTGAGAGTGAAGTTGAATTCTTTGTGATTGAATGTGTGCTAGATGCTGATTTATTCACTTTCATTGAGAATTATTGTATTAGCGAGACATTAGCTACCCTTTCTTGTAAATCCATTGATGTAAAATCTTGTGATGATGAACTTGAGTCTATGGGGATTGATCCTAAGTGTTTGAACTTGGTTTGTGACAATGATATTTTTGATGGTGATATGCTTTATGAATCGTTGTTTGCATCCAAGTCTTCCCATGAGCATGTCCATGAAAGTGTTGTATTGCCTCCTTCCGTTGCTTTGCATACCCAATTTCCATTTGCGAGTCAATGGGAGGACCCATTTGTCATGTATCCTTTCACCGTACCTAGAAAAGTCTTGTATATTCATGAATTTCATCAGTTCTATGACTTTTCTAAGGCATTTGATAAATTGTTAAGGGCACTAATGTTTGTTTATGTGCTATTGCGAGTGTGCTCTTACCACCACCATTCTGAGATGCATGAGAGGATGCATGATTTGTTACTCCGGGCGTTGAATGGTTCTGACTTGGTGCCCGATATCGTGAGGTGAGAAGGAATAAGCTTATTGATAAGATGCCTTCGAGGTAATATCCTTCCTCACCTTTTTGTGTATATTTAGTGAGTCGGTTTTCTTTTCTTCTTTTATTTTATTTTTGTGTGTGTCTTTTTCTTTTATTTTGGGGTGCTTGCTTACCTACTTCTGTTTCCATTTGAGGATACGGCAACCTCTTTGTGTGGGAGTGGGAGGGTAGTATGCATTCCGGTTTTTGAGTCCAAAGAAAAGAAAAAAAAGAGAGTGAGAATTGTTTTGTAAATATTTTAGTTTGTTTTCTTAGTTCTTAGTCCCTAGCGTCTTGTATAGTTTGTTTTTCCTTTTTTATCTTGCATGTGAACCATCACACATAGTATGTTTTTCTTGTTTATTTCTAACCTTTGGTGTGATGTTCCTTGGATCGTGGATTGAATATGCTTGATTGAAGACCTCAAGGTAACCTCTTTCCACTCTCTTTATGTGAATATATCGATGATCCATGTTGCATGCTTGGTTTTCTTTTTGGGTGGCGAACCCCTTGAATGTGAATGTTGGGATTATATTGTTGTTGGAGTCGTGTGGGCTCGGGTCGCCACCGCTTTTTATGTGATAAGTGTTTTGTATATATGCTTTTCTTGGTTTTCTACCTTACTTGTGACACCTTTCTCATGATGGAGACATTGTGATGTCTTGTGTTGGAGTGGGGGTGCTAATTTTCATTTGTCATGGGTAGATCACCTAGTTTTTTTGAGTCTTTTGTTTTTGTTTTTCTTAGTTTGTGTCCAAAAATCTAAAAATATTTTGTGTGTGAAAGAAAATAAAAAGGGGATAAATGTTGTGAAAAACCCAAAAGTTGTTTTTCTTTTTGAGGATGTTTCCGTTCACAGTTGTGTAGATAGTTGTCTAATCGGCTGATTTAGTCAGTTGGAAGCGGCCGGTATGAATAATGATGGGCCTTAGGAAGGATTTTTGCCATAAATTATCTCTATTAGACCTTTACATGGAATGGGAAAGCGGAATCCTCAATTCTTACACGCTTTGACTGTGAATTCTTACCTAAGTTAGACGGTTTTAGTTGTTCAATTGCTTAAGCTCTTAATTAATGCATTAAATAATTATTGTCGGGCCTACCGTCATGGGTTGGTTTGGGTGGATCGGCACCCTATGCCCCTTAAGTGCAATGACTCACGTATGGAGAAACCCGGCGAGAGGTAACCCTTTCAAGGCCGGTGCTTAAATCATGCAAACCCGACACAAACGCTCTAAAAGACACAAAACGGATTGAGTGGAAAGAAAAGAGCGTAGGTTTTGAAAAAGAAAGAAAAGAGCGAAGCAAGAAAAAGGAAAAAAAGAGTTGAGCAAAATAATGGTAAGAAAGAGAAAAGTAAAAAAAGAAAAGAGCAAAGTAAGAAAAAGAAAGAAAAGAGAGCAAAGTAAGAAAAAAGAAAGAAAAGAGAGGTTAAAAGAAAAACCAAGAGTGAAGTAGGATAGATAATCCCGAGCTTGAGCATGAGCACAACTCTGATTGTCTGGTTTAGGATAGGAAGGACCGACTAGAGCCCACTTGCACATATGCACGAGGTGTTTTGCTCATTAGGAAGTGTTTTGGTTCAAAATCTTAAAGATTGGCAGTTTTCCAACCTTCGTGTCTCAATTTGTTTATACTTACTTCTTCCAATTGATTGTTGAGGCGGGATGGGGAACTAGGTGCATGATTGGGGACGGGAATATCTTCTATGCTTTTGTTTCGTTTCGTTTTTAGGTTTTCACTTCTTTTTCTCTCCCCTTTTTCTTTTTCTCGGGCTTTTGTGGGTATAGTTGCTATAAACCCTCACGAGACCTACCTCGTCCACCCGGGCTGCCGGGGGGTTTAAAGGGCTTGATGCATATGCTAAATGCATCCGTGATTCCTGCGAAAGTGAGTTAGGGTTTTTAGTTTTTCTTTTTAGTCCTTTTCTTCGTTTTTAGTTTGCTCGGGGCGAGCAAACCCTTGTGTTGGAGTGGTGTTTGGCCTCGTTTCGAGCCGAATTTCTTCACTTTTATAGGGTATATTTGCTTGTTTTAACCCCTATTTATATATTAGATATAATGATTTGGTGTTTTGTAGGAAAATAAGGAATTAGAAGAAGTTTGGGCTTAATTGAAGGTTTTTAGGGAATCCCGAGCTATTTCCCGAGTCAAACCAAGTCAACCCGAGCCGAGATCGGAGTCAAACCAAGTCAACCCGAGCCGAGATCCGAGTCAAACCAAGTCAACCCGAGCCGAGATCCGAGGCGAAACCGAAGTCGGAAATTCCATATCAAGATTGGCGCAAACAGGGGAACGGTACAAACTTAAAGGTTTGAAATACGTGTGCCTTCACCCTTTGGGTCATAACTCCTTCGTTACAACTCCGATAGTTCTGAAATTTTGGGAGCTTAAAGTACACACCGAGACTTTCCATCGATATCTTACGGGCCTAAAACGAAATTCGGATGAAGAAGTTATGCGCGTTTGAAGTCGGCAGGGAAAACTGCCCAGAACGCTTGCTCGCCCGAGCCATCTGCTGGCTCGCCCGAGCAAGGCTTCTGGGGCAACAAAAACACCAGCCAGAACGCTTGTTCGCCCGAGCCAGAGGGTGGCTCGCCCAAGCCACACTGTCTGCGGAGAAATTGCTGCGCGTGCTGAGAATTATTTCTAGGGTTTTGGGTTGTATTTTTCCTTCTTCTATAAATACCCACTTGTATTAATCTAAAATTATCAATTTAGCCTAGGTAGTTTAGGAGTAGAATTAGATTTAATTGTTTTCCTTTATTTGCTTTAATCTCTCTTAATTGTTCTTCAAGTTTTCAATTGTTCTTCATTGTTCTTCAAGCTTTCATTGATTTCTAGCATTTGTATTCAAATTTTCTCAAGCTTTCTCAATTCAAGCAAGTTTCCATTGAAGTGTTTTACAAGTTTTCTCTCTCTCTCTCTCTCTCTCTCTCTCTCTCTCTCTCTCTCCTCTCTAATCTCCATTGTTGACTTGTTTTCCAAGCTTTATAGTGTTAGCCACAATCAACTCCATTTTTAGTGGGGAGGAGGGTCAAGGAACTCCAATTCTACTTACTAGTGAGAATTTGGGGGATTCTTGGTAATCCAAACCACAATTTCTTGTTTGTTCGGGGGAAATTCAAGTGTAGATTGAATGTTTATTGAAGATTAGTCATCAAAGGTATAATTTCTCATTCCCAATTTCATTGTTCATTCATTGTCTTCATTCATGCCTTTTAATTGCTTTCATCTTTAAGTGCTTTCTTTATTGCTTTCTATTAATTGCTTTCTTTATTATTATCATGTCTAGGTTAGAGTTAAATGCTTTCTTTACATAATTTATCGCTTTCCGCACTTGAGAAAAACTCATTTACACAAAATGATTTACCTTAATCAAGCCTAACACCCATCCCTGAAATCGACAATCCTTACTTATAAAACCACAAAAATTACAACCGAACAGGATTCATCTGCATTTTCTTATTTGCAATGGTTGACTTCCCATTTTAGGCCTAATGTTTTGTGTTTGTTTGAAACCAACTTTTTGGTTAATGAAATTGATGTTAGACTTCGCTGTTTGGGTGTTGGAGGTGTTGGGGTAGACGCTAATGGGTCAAGGGGGCATTTTGTTGTTTTGGAAGGGTATTCCTAATGTTGATCTTTTTAAATCACCCCTAATTAATATGTACTTTTACCAATGTTAACTGCTAGTTGTTGTATGGTGATTTTTTGTATGGCTCCCTCTACTAGGAAGAGAGGCAATATGTGTGAGACAATTTAGTTGAGAAACTAAACGAACTAAATCCCCCTTTGTGTTGCTAATGCCAGCTGAATTTAATCAGGTGGAATCTATAGACTAGAAGATGAGAGGTTTAAGTGAAATGAGAGGGGTGATTAAACAGGATCAACATTAGGAATACCCTTCCAAAGCAACAAAACGAACTAAATCCCCTGGTTACTGTTGGCTGCTACTATCAGGTACAAAAAAATGTTGTGAGTATTATTTATGAAAATAGGTTATCAATTATTAAGTTATATGTTTAACCAGTTAGCTGATAATGGAATCGAAAAAACTGGTTAACCGATATCCGGTTGATCCAGTTACGATCCTGGTTCATAATTTTCAAAACTGGAAAGAACGGTTACTAGACCTAAAATAACCCGAACTGATCGAACCACGCTTACCCGTAACTGGCAAAGTTGCTTCGAGAAAGCGTTTATTCAAATTCTACCAATGGTGAAACATGATCATACACCAATTATGCTTCTCATAGAACCAGTGAGATCAAGAGGTTGGCGTTCCTTTCATCTTCGTAGTTGGATTTTTGGGCAAAAGGTGTTTAAGAATTTGGGTCGAGAAGCTCTTTCGCCAAGAAAGGGAGGGTACACTCATATTTGCCTTAATTCGTTTGCTTAAGGAAGCTCATTACAAAGGAAAAGAGGTCTATTTGAGTTAGAAGTGACAGAACCAGGATGTTATGACAACCTTGATTGAAGAGCAAGTGGAGTTGAAAATGAACGTGAAAGACTTGGAGCAAGACTCCTCGACATTTGGTGTTTTCTAATATGATGCTTAACTGGGATTTAAGATAGGCTTTTTGTGACACGGTTCTATTTATGGCACTCCAAGACAAGAGCTGTAGCGAATCAAATTCATGCTCTTCAAACGGAAGAAGGGAGTTTGGTTATATAAGTAGGAGGATATGATGGAGCATACACTTAAGTCCTTCCAGGGTTTGTATGCTAAGGATATGGACTACTCACATTTAAGAGAGAGACTGATACAACACGTGATGCAACAAGTCAAGGTACAATATCTCTTTCTCAAGACGACAATCGTTGGTTATTGACACCACTTTCTCCCAAGAAGGTCGCTGTGATCGTTTTTCAGATCGAGAATAAGAAATCCCTGCCTTGTCACAAGAGGAAGGTAATTCACGCTATTTGTGTTGTGTTAAACTCGAGTAGTCTATTGAAGGAAATCAACAACATTGACATGATGCTAACTAAAAAGAAGGGAACATCTATGTTGAAGGAATTTCGACCGATCAGCCTATGCAATGAGATTTACTGAATTCTGTCAAAGTGTCTGGTGAATGAGATTCAGAAAGTTATGAGTAAGTTCATTAGCCCCACTTAGAATGCTTTTTTTTCTTTTTTTCTAGACCAATTGATGGGGGAGAGTAGCCTCCTTGCACATGAGTTGTTGCACTATATGTCAAGGAAGAAAACAGGCAGGAAATACATTGCCCTTAAGCGTGACATGAATAAATCATATGATAGAGTCTTTTGGGACTTTGAGAAAATGGTGCTAAAAAGATGAATTTTCCAAGCATATGGATATTGCGTATAATGCAATGCATTAAATTACTCCATCATGGTTAGTGGCCATCAATCAAGGCAATTTCAGCCCAAATAGGTTTAAGACAGTGGGACCCCTTATCTCCTTATATTTTCTTGTTATGTATGAAGGTTTTATCTCAAAATTAAAAGCAAGAAGAAATGGACGAACTATTGAGGGCAGTCAAAATGGCTAAACTCTGTCGACAACACACTTGTTTTTCAAGTATGACTATATTCTGTTCGCAGAAGCTTGGACAGATGGACTGATGAACATGAAAATGTTGATTTTTGCAACTGCATCAGAACAAGTAATAAATATCCAAAAATCTATTGTGATGGTTTCCCCATATCCATGCTCCTCACTCAGGACAAAGAGGGTCTAAAAATAATGTTTGGTTTTCAAATTGCTCATTACTTTATAAGGTATCTTGGAGCCCAAGCATATTAAGAAGCACAAAATCTACTAGTTTAGGTTTCTAGTTACAACAATACAGGATAAACATTAGGGGTGACAACCACATTTGCTTTCTTTGGTGAGAAGACTGGTCCTAATCAACTTTGTGTTGACCTGTCTTAACCAGCATATCCTACTTCTCTACAAGATTTCAACTAAGATTGCACAAAAAGATTACTGCCTTATCATATATTTCTCTAAGCTATAGGTAAATCTATAAGGAGGGACATTCGTTTGACGTGCATAGGAATCTTTTCCTGCTCAAAGGGGCCTGGTAGAAGGGAGGGTAGGAATACATGAGACGAAGATGTATAATCAATCATTTCTGATGAAGCAAGGCTGGAGAATCGTACAGAACCCATAAAGTTTCTTGCTAAAACATTAGTAGCCCAATATAAATGTCAAGATATTTTGAATGTCCTATCGAGCTATAAAAGACCATCTAATTTATCCCAAGGTTGGAGAAGCCTTGTTACACGAGTTCAAAAAAAAAAACTACCTTCAGACGGAAAGTCAAAATGGAAGGAGAATTTGGCCAGGTATCTTATACGGTTGGGAAAATCAATTTGGTTCAACTTCCTGGAGGGACAATCAAACTAGTCTAATCGGTCGATCGTGGACCTAGTAGAAAACGACAAGATTTTCACTTGGAATGTTTCAAGTAGAGTGATTAATGAAAGGTAAGGAAAGGTAAGAACAAGCAAATCCTACTTTGTCAGCTCGATCAAAATCTCCTCTCAAAGGAGACGTTTCTTTGGAAGCTCAACCCCACAACTTTGCCATCAACCCCTGTTTTGGTGGATGGTGCCTGGATAGCAACAAATTCTAGAGCAATCACAGCTTATGTACTACTCATTGATGTATTAAATCATTTTATATATCATTATTCAAAAATTTTCAAAATTAGTACACAAATCTTATAGTGATAATAGTCATAAAAAAAGTACTTGATTTGTCAATTATGATAGAGACTCTTTGTAAACTTTTATAATAGACTTCTATTGGATTTAGTCTGATGCTTATATATATAACCTTCTCTCATATTTGTGTACTCCGTACATTTTATTTAATTGACGTTTTGGGGGAGTTTTCTAAAATCAAAGTTCACAAAAACATGTAGTAGTTAATTGTAAAATTATTTAAATATGTCTAGTTAAAGTTAATATTTGATGTATTATTTAATGAATGTTATTCATAAAATAAAAACTAGTAATTAATATATTATTAAAATTATAAAATGACATATAATATAATATATAAAAAGTGCTACCTCCGTCCCTAAATAATTGTCCATTTGACCGTTGATTACTCACAAATGGCAATGAGTTACAATATGAAATTATCACCATTAGAAAGATATTGTACTAAAAATTACAATGATATTAATTTTATATTGTAACTCATTGTAATTTGTGAGTAATCAATAGTCAAAATTTAGTCAAATGAACAATTATTTAGGGACAGATGTAGTAGCTCACTATGATTTATCATATAATAATTATAATGTCTATCCTTATTAAAAAAAAATAGAGATTATCATGCAAACGTGTGGCCCTTCTTGATCCCCTCAAATTATTTATTTTACTCCGGCCCTGTTCTTTTATACGGCTGGTTGGTTGCGGTGCCACAACTCACCGCACTTTGCCAGAACCACCACAACATATCAATCCTCAACAATTTATCACAACCACCACAATATTTCATCTCACTTTTTCCATTTACCTTTTCACATTTACCAATATAATTTACAATTATAAAAAAAAAATCCACTACAATTTACCAATAACCCATCACAATCCACCACAATTCCACCACACCCATTACAATTCCACTACACCGCACCGCGCTATACCACAACCAACAGTATAAAATAACATGCCTACCTCTAATTTATCATCCAACAAATAAATAGAGCAACACCCCAAAAACACAATGGCATCAAAGTGATTAATTAGTGAGGTAATCATGGGACACGTGTATGGATATCCTTGGTTTGATCCAATCATACAACCAACCAATGCTAATCAGGGTTTGGATCAATGGCCATAAATTAATTTGCTTGAAACATTATTATTCACTATTTTCTCATAAATGTAAGTGTTGCCGACACCTCTCATGGGGGATATATGGGGCATGTTTTCTTTTTTCCTTGTGAATTATTCCATTATTCCATGCCTAATCTCCTCACTTTCTAACTAGTTCTTTGCATTATTCCTTAATTTTGTGATTTGTCATTGTCCATCCTACTTTTGTGGATGATCTTTTTAATAAAGGGTGGTAGTTAGCATCTTGGATCTCTGTATTAAGCTTTGCTAGGATGGGGATAGTAAGCAATTATCCAACTGTCCATAACAAATACTTTCTCTATTTTGTGGCAAATCGACATGATCGAAGGGGATAATCTAATCCTTTTCCTGACTATTCAAGGTTCTAATCGTATTTTGTGGTAAATCGACATGATTATTAGAGATATCAAAAATCTTATCAACCATGCTTGATGATTTCACTTTACGACATATCTATCGAGAAGCCAACTCTACAACTGACTGGGTGGCCAATTAAGGCCACAGATTAAATAATGCCATCATGTGGAACTGTAGTCATTTTTAGCTTTTTCTTATATTTTAATAGCGGATAACTTGGGAAGATGCCTTGACAGAAGTACCTCCTAGCTAATTCTTTGTTTTTTTTAAAAAAAGGTACTCTCTCCATTCGTAAATGTTTATAGCCATAGAAATTGTGCAGTTAAAATTTTTAAATTTTAACCGTAAATTTCTCATCATGCATAATGATTTATGATATGATACTACTATTATTAAATTCAAAACAACGACATCAACAAATTCAAGAGGATATCATTAAATTCATTGTGATCTTTGATTATTTTTTTTGAAAATATATTATTAGAACGTAATAGTTAAAGATTTCCATTAAAGATCATGAAAAAGAAAAAAAATAATAGATATTAATGAATGAGGAGAGTATAATTCATCACTTATTAACCTCATAATTTTGGAAAAGTAATATTTGCTTTGTAAAAGACATAGGTCAAAGGGTTCAAATGCTAGTAGGTGTTGGTGGTCCAAATGGTGTGGACGGTGTGGTGTTATGTGTGTAGAGGACATAGAATAGGAGATCATAAATTGAGTTCATTGAGAAAACATCGAGTAATGTATTAAATTATAATAATTCTTCTTCCTTTTTTTTCCGATTATTAATAGCCGAAAGGCTAAAAGTTCAAACATACAACAACCCGCATACACAACATCAAGCATCCATCACCAAAAATATTACAACCAAACTGCTAAAAAAATACTGCAAGGGCATAACAAGCACCAAAACCAACTAAACTATTACATCGCAAAAAAGCAAGATCAATGAAATTAGCTGCTTGGATCATCAAGGAATCGCAAAAAAAAAAAAAGATCTTTAATTCTTCTTCATTAGAGTCTACTTATTTTGATCAATTGTTCCCTAAAACATACTAAGACATCTCTAATATTACATAAGTATATGAATAACACCTATTCACTATTGAATCAATTATTAACACCATACAAACTCAGTTAATTTATCTAGTTCTATCACTTAGCATCAAGCCAAGAGTTGTTTACATACAAACTTTTCCTGAAATAATCATAACCATTTCTTTTAAAGATATGCGATCTTATACAACAAGTCAACTAACATCATGCTAATACTTATCATCGACGAAATTCAAATTCCTTCGAAATAATGAGTGAAACATACTCTTTATGAACATGAATAAATAGTAGCACACTATACACTTTCTTGCTACTTACAAAAACAGATAGGCAATGTCTCTAAATGTCCCCTTTGCATATACACTCTAACCCACTTAAAAAAGATAAATAAAAACGAGAGAAAAGACCAAAAAAGAGTCGATGAGAACCAAAATAATTTTCTATTCCCCGTCCCTTTCTGTGATAATATCCACATTATTTGTATTGACCCGTATTAATATCTACATCATTTTTTTACCTCATTGTACCAATTTATCCGTATCCGCAGTTTATCATCTACAAACAAAAAGATACTTCTCAAAATTGAAACTAGTGTGGGAGTAGATAGAAAAATTCCCTTTTTCATAGAGCATAAACCCATGTGAATAATTGGATGTTAGTGGTGGTGAGAAATGGGATAAAAATGATGATGATAAATTAAAAATAATCATGGAATTTTGATTTCACTATCAAACTTAATGTGGTTGAGAACAATTTGTGGAGAAGAAACATGGGAGGCATAAGCCCAGGGATATGTTAGGCCCAAAATGTGTGAATAATGGGAGAAAAGTGGGCCACAAGAAGTTCCAAATTAGCCCATTTATATGCGCTGGAAAATTTGATTTATCAAACATCCAAACAATTCACATCACATGGGAAGGTTTTAGCCTTATTTTGGGGCACTCTATGTGGTCTAAACTTGCTTCCTTCGTCTCTACCTTAAAATAATATCTTTTTCAGTGATGTTTTTGCAACAAAAAAATGATTTGATGTGTCAATTTACACAAATCTTTCATTCTTGCTTTTCATGTATAATAATGTTGATTGGAAATTGACATGTATGGAGATGGAGGGCACGTTTGGGTGTTCATTGGTTAATTTGATGGGTTAACTAAGTCAAGACAAATCTTTCGGTCTGAAAGTTGGTTTTCAGGTTGATTAGGACTATTTTATCCTTCTAGAATCTTGAATTATTCGAGAAATAGTTATCATGGGCGACATTTATTTAATAAAAAAATCATACTTCCTCCGTTTTATATTAATTGTCAATATTTAAAAATTGTGTTGTAAAAGCTTAAAATTTTGATCATAAAATTTTTCAATACATATAATGACTTGTTACATAAGATTACTAACATATAATAATTTGGGCACACTTTTAATTTGTCACATAGATCAAAATTACGCATTGTTCTTTCAGTGGGCATGTAGAAGCTGGGTAAGCAAGGTTGGTTAGGTTTCCATAGGTTATATGAAGATTGAAAGTAGCCTAAGTAGGTACAAGTATGTGATGATTGTTTTAGAAGTAGAAAAATTATGTAAATTAAACTAGATATGTAGTTTATTAGTGCAAAAAAAGAAAAAAAGGCCTAAGATGGAAAAAGTAGGGATTAGTAGATGACATAATATATTTTTTTTCTTTTTGGAATTGGTTAGAGGGTGCACTCCTTCCGTTCCATATTAATTGTGATTTTGGTGACTATCACGGTCTCCAATATTAGTCTTTGATTGATAAAGTCTCATATAATATTTAATTAACAATTATAATATTAATACTGTTATGACAATATTTTTTGTTATGAATCTAATGATAATAATTTTATATAACAAATCATTGTATATATTGAAAAAATTATGGTCAAACTATTTTAGGTTTGAGGGCATAATATCTAAAATTGATATGGAATGGGGGGAGTATAATGCTCCTTGATAATTGATAGGGAAGTCATATTGTTAATTTTTATTTGCATGCTTATTTTGACGGGTAGACTTAGTCATAACAAAACTTTTAGTTATATGGTTAATTATTACTCCCTCCGTTCCATATTAATTGTCATAATTTTGACTTTCACGGTTTCGAATGTCACTCTTTGATTAATAATTTCTTACATAATATGTCATTAATAATTGTAATATTATACTTTTATGATAGTATTTTTCGTTACGAATCTAATGGTAGTAATTTTATATAGCTTCATTGTAAATATTGAGAAATTTATGATCAAAATTTTTGAAATTTAACTGCACAATTTCCAAAGACGACAATTAATATGAAATGGAGGGAGTATTGTGATTATGATGATGATGTACTATGATAATCTAACTTATCGAGTATGTCGTGGAATAGATAGATGTCGATGTTTGAGCAAACTTTTGGCACATGTATGGATTAAAAGTTGAATTGGGAAAGTGGGGATCATAATGTCTCTTTTCTTTTCGTATTACTTAGAACATGCCATATTGCTGATTGATAATTGTAATGCCCTGATTCGAAGAATCGAACTATTTTTTTTCATAGTTTTTAGCCAAAAAGGCTAGAAGCACCAAAGATGCAACAAAAAGTCTGCAGAAAACAGCAAAAACAAACCGACAACGAAAGAACAACAGCAACAAGAATAAGAAACGGCCAATAAAAGCAAGAAGAACAACACCAACGAAGCCAGCCAAACACCCAATCACTTCTTCATGGTCGATAAAACCTTTAGCCCACCAATCTTTCTCACCAAAGGCCTTTCTCGAGCATACGCCTCCTCAAAACTCAAAGTTTTAGGACTGCATTCTTGAGAAAGCTTCTTCGAACCTTTACCGCGGTTAGGACCACAAGGACAGATCTTCCACGAGGCTCTACTAACTAACCTCCATTTCGGGTGCCACAATTCAACATTTCTTCTTTGCCGGCCTTTGACTTTGAAAACTTTATGGATGGACTCCTCGATACATAGAGGTGTAGAAACCACCTCCTCTATAGCAATGTCAGAAGGGTCACTAACAGTGCGCTCACTATCGATAGAAGACGCCGTAGTAGCACCAACCTTACCACCAACAAAAGGAACCCTCAGTAGTGCATCTTTATATGGTGATTTAGAGACCTTAGGAACAGTTAAAGGAAAAGGATCGGAGATGGTAACTGAACCATCAGATGCATGAGAAGTCACACAGACACCATCACCAGCCAACACACTACCCTGCTTAACCTTAGGAACACAAATCCAAGAATCTGAGCCCCTTTTAGGGCAGGGAACAAACTCACGCTTCTTGCAAAATTTTGCCCAAACTACTCGCAAGGCAAACCCGCTACACATCCACCCATTCAACTCAAGAATAGCATTTGAACCGGCTAACTGATCCTTGAAACGAACAAAACCAAACCTCTTACCATTTTGCCCCAACTTACGGGGAATATAAGCATCAGCAACTGTACCAAACTTCGCAAACAAGTTCCTCAACCAGCCATTATTAACCCCATCCGGCAAATTCTCAACAAATAGAGAAAATAGACAGCCACCCCGATCACCCCCAACATGAAAACCACTGGGCCTCGCAAGTTTACCAACAGGCGAAGACACCACATCCAACGGGGTAGAAGCAGAAGAATGACCAGGAGCACAAAATTTAGCATCCCCCAACAACAACACCAAATCATTTAGCACAAAACATATAACGCTCGCCTAGAAAGGGCAGCCAAAGAAACCACATCCATACCATTAGCACTAAAGGAAAGGGAGGAAAAAATAGAGTTTACCTCACCCTTCAACTCGTTACACCGGAACACAATGAGGGAATTTAAGAGAGCCATGAAACCCACCGAAAACCACGACCAACCCGAGATATAGCAAAGACAACACTCGCACAAACCGAACCACGACACGCGACAGCCACCAACAACGACACACGACCACCGTAACAGCCGCACCGGTCACGATAGAATGCCACAGACCACTGCT
This sequence comes from Portulaca oleracea, assembly GCA_029582165.1. Lineage (NCBI taxonomy): Eukaryota > Viridiplantae > Streptophyta > Magnoliopsida > Caryophyllales > Portulacaceae > Portulaca > Portulaca oleracea. The sequence goes on along the minus strand of CM055873.1, from coordinate 4,837,142 downwards.
GAGATCAGCAAAGCCGCCCAAGCCTGCCGGCGACCACCACAAAAATCGTCGTGGACAGGGCAAACAAGCGTCAGACCGTCAAAAGGAGAAAGCATCCGCAAACGGAAGCCATCACCGAACCTCGACAGCACGAACACAACTCTCACCCACCGGCGGCCAGGCCGACACCGGCGGACCGGCGGCGCACTTCCAAGGAGTTGCGAAACAAAAGCTAGGGTTTCTCACTTGGAGAGAGAAAACGGCTGAGAATCGAACTATTAGACCAGCAACTAGTACTACTAGCTAGCAATCTCAGCTTTCATCTATTCACTCTAAATATTAGCCTTAGCTTCTAATAGGAAAATTAGATTATAATGAGCCGAATTATAGGGGCGAAATAATAATAATTGAACCGAATTATAGAATTATATCACAGAAAGCTGAATTATTGAATAATTGGATTTTAGTGCATCACTACCGAATTGGTTTTCGTATGTTGCACCCAAGATAGTGGTTTTCCTAACCGACAATCATAATGTAGTAATTCCAAATTTTTATGTATTGGATTGTAATAGGGGTTTTTTGCTTTTTGGACCCGAATTTTGGGATATTTATTTTCTGGACCCCCATATTTCAAAGTTTATATTTTGGACCCTATACTTTGTGGACCCAAAAAATGTGGCCCAAAGTGGTTTTCCTAACCGACAATCATAATGTAGTAACTCCGGCGATGACCTAATTGTTGCCTAAACTTCCCGATATGACCTTTTTATCATTTTTTTCTGCTTTTGACTGTTGTTTTGAAATCGACCAGACTTTGACAGTTAAGGGTGTGTAAAATTCATGGATAAAAAACAGTAGGGTAAAAGTTAAATTTTGGTACCTTTTGATAAATTTTGGTAACTTTTTTGGCAAATTTATGCTCATATGGGGGTTGAGAATCATGCAAGAAGAGAAAGAAGAAGTTGCGGCAGGAAAATTTTCGAAAGAAAAAAAATTGATAATGACTTTGAATTATGGGGGTCCATATTATTGTCGGAGACAAAGTATAGGGTCCATATTGTTGCCGGAAATAAAGTACAAGGTCCATATTGTTGCTGGAGACAAAGTATAGGGTCCAAAATATAAACTTTGAAATATGGGGGTCCAGAAAAAAAATATCCCCAAAATTCGGGGTCCAAAAAGTAAAAAATCCATTGTAATAGTCCAAACTATCATAAATATTGGATTGTATTAGATCAAATTATCATGTACTTGATTACAGTAGCCCAAACTATCAATATTAAATTTTACTAGTCTAAAATATAGGTCAATTTGGAACAACTCAATAATAGTATTTTGAAATCCAAACATTCCATAATTCAGCTTACTGTGATATAACTCTAACATTCAATTCACTACTATCACAAACCTTGTAGTTCGATTCACTAAGTTTTGATTTCCCTCTTAATATCCTCGTGAAGTATGGAGACTTGTGATAATTCGCCCTAGATTATACAGTTTGCCAATTGCAATGCCCTAAGGGGCCGTTTGTTTTGTGGGAATAGCCACTTATGAATGGGAATAGATGGTTGGGAATTACAATTACCATGTTTGTTTCATGGTAATAAAAAAAAATAGGGGAATGAGAATGGGATTAGAATGGGTGAATTCCCAAGAATCTATTACCATGGGGGAGGTGGTAATTGATCTTGGGAATTCATTAGTCACTTTTAAATTACAAGATTACCCTTTTAATTAATTACTAATACCATTATTACTCACCCTAATTAATTAGTAAACCCATATATATCCGCAAGTCGAGTTATTGAATCGTACGCCAGCCGTCAACAATTGGTGTATCATGTACGTAATATATTTCGTTCAATTTGATTGAATCAATATTGTGTAAATTTAATATTTTGTAAATTAGTTAGGGAATATATTCTTTATGAACTATAATTTTTTTAATTTTTTTCCATATGGTAATTGATTTTCTAAAAGTTTTTTTCTTTTTTTTGAGGAAGGATTTTCTAAAAGTAAATGTGTGTCAATCACAGCTTTCCATCCATTTTAATTAATTAAAACATTAATATTTAATAAAAATGGTATTTTAGTAATTATGTTTTTATTCCTAATTTTATTCCCAATTTCAATTATCACATAACAAACATGAGGATTGGTAATTCATAAAGACATTTTAATTCTTATTCCCATTATGAATTCTCATTCCCGCTAGCATTATGAATTCTCATTCCTATTCCCATTCTCATTGTATGCCAAACGGCCCCTAAAGGCCATGAGACAACTTAATACCAAGTTAACATCCTAAAGTCCAAACATTGATTGTGTTAAAATCTAAATGTTAGTCCCTTAACAGCCTCATTTAAATTACGTTAAAAAAGAAAAATTAAGTGCTACTATAGTTTTTTAGAAATAATTTACGCTTCCCTCGTCTTTGGAGACTAGACACAAGATGTTACAATAATTGATATGCTGGGGTTGCAGTGCTTTTTTTTTATTTATATATTTATAAACATCTATATTATGATATTAGGTGCATGTGTTCTTGCAAGTCATATTTAAAAATTTACGTATAAAAAATAAATATAAAAATAAATAAATGTTTCAAAGATATATATGTAAGTATGTAACTTAGAAGTCATGTTAATTATAAATTTTATGCAAAAAAAATCAATATAGAATAATCAATGTTTAAAAAGTGTATACATAAATATAGAATTTAAAAGTGTATAAATGATCAATGTTTAAAAAAAATTAATATATAAACATTAAAAAATGAATACGTACAGAAGAAACAAATGCTTAGAGAGTCTATTAATATAAATTTTAGAAGTTATGTCAATAAATATTAAACATGATATATTGAAGGGAAATTGGATTCTAATAATACGAACTTTTGACCATACAAGACTTAATAATACGAACTTTTGATTTAGTGATGAATAATACGAACTTTGACCCTCTGTTGCCCCCAATAACACGCCACCGAATTAAGATTAACTTGACTCAGCGGCGGTCTGACGTGGCGGCGGAGACACGCGCTTGATTGTTTTGACTTTGCTACGTCATCCACGTTGACTTAAAAAAATAATACGAACTTTACCCTATGTTGCTCTGAATAATACAAACTTTTTTCTCTCCCTAAAAATCTCAAATCTCATTTTTACTTATTCATCTTCTTCAATCCTCCCCTCTCTCCTCCTCCATCGGAATCAAACCCAGAAAACTTCATTACAAAGCAATTCTTCATCAATCTTTCACCAAAATTACATGAACTTAAGTGGTTGAAACTTGAAGAAAATCATTGTCATCAACAATTCTACAACAAAATCAAACAAATAGCATCTCGAATGACCCACAAACAGTCAATTCACTCAATTGTACAAACAAACATCGAACACAAAATGACAGCATACCATACCCAACTCAAATTCAAACATGGGTAATTCAAAAACACAACAATCAAACGAAAACTCACCCAACCTTGCTGAACAGAAGCCCAGGCATCTCTAAACACAAACCTAGACGATCTCAGAACCCTACGACATTCCTCCAAAACACTCTCAACTCCATCGTTTCCCACTAACCATCGCCTGAACCCTCGTCGCTTTCCACTCGGAATCCGGAATCTTCTCCTTCGCAAACCCTACCAACTTCTCCACCACCCTGCCCACCACACTCGGGTCGGATCCTGACCCGGACTCAACCCTAAAGAGATCCGAACTCTCTCCCGAAAATGGCGTCCCAGAAACCTCATTGAGCGACTTGAACACCCGGATTTGTGACTGCGAATCTGCGATCTCGATCACCAGGCCGGACGTAGACGGAGATGGGATGTGAAGGGAGCGGTATAGAGATAGAAGGTAGAGAGAGAAAGGGAGGAAAGAGAGGGAGATGATGAGGAGGAGGTGTTTGTGTGGGTGTCGGGAATTAAGGTTTGATTTGGGGGGATTTAGGAAAAGGATAGAGAAGGAGGATGAAACATTCGAGGATGGAGCTGAGTTTTGTGGAGTGGGATGAATGCTGCTGATGATGAAGATGATAATGATGATGATGATAAGGATGAGAATGAGAGTCTGGGTTTGAAATCTGCGGAAGCCATTGTTATACGCAAGTGAGAAGATTAGGTTGCGTCGGTTTTTACTGGATTGATTGGAATTTTTCCCGGAGAGGAAAATGGGAATGGAAGGACTGAAGCTCGATGATCATATCCATGGCCGCCGGGATCCTGTTCCTACCAGTTCTTCTCTGAATTCTGCATCGATAACGTGAAGAATGGTGGGAAATTCTAAATTAATTCACCTAAATTTAATTTCATTATTTCCATGACATATACCACTTAAGTTGATGTAATTTTGGTGAAAGATTGATGAAGAATTGCTTTCTAATGAAGTTTTCTAGGTTCAATTCCGATGGAGGAGGAGAGAGGGGAAGGATTGAAGAAGATGAAGAAGTAAAAATGAGATCTGATACTTTTAGGGAGAGAAAAAAGTTTGTATTATTCAGAGCAACATAGGGTAAAGTTCGTATTATTTTTTTTAAGTCAACGTGGATGACGTGGCAAAGTCAAAACAATCAGGCGCGTGCCTCCGCCGCCACGTCAGATCGCTGCCAATTCAAGTTAATCTTAACTCGGTGGCGTGTTATTGGGGGCAACAGGGGGTCAAAGTTCGTATTATTCATCACTGAATCGAAAGTTCGTATTATTAAGTCTTATATGGCCAAAAGTTCGTATTATTAGAATCCAATTTCCCTATATTAAATATAGGGTTTTTGGCTGGGAAAAATCTGTACTGAGGGCCTTGTGATCGAGAATAATCCATAGTAACTTTTTGGTTGGTGGCAGTCTATACTTATTCATTATTTTCTCGTAGCATCCCATATTGGAATTCCAGCACCGGAATGCTGATGTGGCAACCGGAGCACGTGGCATGCTTTTAATTCATTGCTAATGTTTTTCTCCAATAATGTAAGTGCAAGGTGAATAATCTAAGTTAAACGATAAAATAGAATTAAAAAAAATTGACGTGGCATGCTTTTAATTAAAAGGGCACATGCTCCAGTTGCCACATTAACATTCCGGTGCCGGAATCTCAATCCGGTATAATACGAGAAAATAATAAATAAGTATAGACTGCCACCAGCCAAAAAGTCATTTTTGATTATTCTCAATCACAAGATCCTCAGTATGGATTTTTCCCAGCCAAAAATAAATAAATTTAGGAAAGAAAGATGGATAATTGGATTCTAATAATCCCTACTTTCACCAATTGGACAATGGTGGACCGTACTTTTACTTTGTATTCTGGTGATCCAAAAAAAATAAAATTGGATTTTAGTGGGATATTTTCGAGTGAATCATAGATTTTGTGTTGCATTTGATTCAAAACTTAGTATATCACTTTACAATGATTTTTAATGAATTTACAGCGTTTCTCCCAAATTTTTTTATTTTTTTACTATTTTTTACGATTTTTTCACTTTTATTATTTTTAAAAAATCATAATTAATTATTTGGAGTCTCAAAAAAATAATTTTAAAAATGTTTTAGAAACTACAATTCATTAACTTTCTAGGGGCAGGAACGAAAAAAACAAAAACAATATAGTGTAGGAATGAAAAAAATAAGAAGAATGTAGAGGTGGATTTGGTACCACTACAATCCAATTTTTTTTTTTTTTTGGATCACCAGAATACAAAGTGAAAGTACGATCTACCATTGTCCAATTGATGAAAATAGGGATTATTAGAATCCAATTATCCAAAGAAAGATCTCACCTCTCATACGAAAGAAAGACCGGTAAAATTACATTTTCATAATAGCGAGAGTATGCACTTTAGAATGTTAGTAAATTGCCTATTTTGATGGCCTAACTTAGTGATAATAAATCTTACAGTAATTGTGATTTTAATTATTATTGTCACTGTGCCCTTGAAAAATCTAAAATATCCAGCAACAAATTACTGTAGACACGTGGACGACCTTAGATTTTTGTTGGAATAAAAATCTTAGTTACTAATAGTATAGACATATCAATAATTTAACTCATGAAGCATGTAGGGAATGGGTGAACATCAATTTGATCGAGCAAGTATATAGCCAATTTGAGAAAGTGGAGGAGAACCAATGGACGATATATGTATGACTAGCTACCATATATTAGAGTATAAAATTATTATTGGGTCTTCAATTATCAGTTTAAGCTTTTAGTTGAGATAATTTTTTATGGTATTAGAACCAGACCGATAAATAAGATGTCTCAATTCGAATCTCAGCACTCCATATATTCATTTGCGCAAGGTAAAGAGAACATTAATTTACAGCATCCATACTTCAAGCCAAAAAAATATTCGTGTGAGGGGGCATCACTATCTCTTCTTTTTATTTTTCTTTTCACATGAAAATGCATGCACCAATTGACCATGCATGTGTACTTTGTTTCTCCATTTTGCATGTGTACGTGTTCTCGCTTCTCACAACATCATCAACTTGGACTAACTACATGCTCTTTTTAATCGGTGTTACGTTGATAAGATATATATGGACCATTGTTTTTGCAAACAAATAACAAAAAAAAACAATGAATAACTTAATTTCTCACCAATCAAAACAAGTTACAAGTTTCATCGTCTCACGTAGAATTACTGTGAGGTTGACTCTTTTTAATTAGGAGATTTTTTTTAAAACTTTTTCAATATTAATGTAGCTAGTAAATCATATTAGAATGATTTTTTAATAATTTGTTTACGAATGACTTTTAGTTTCTGTTTTTTTTTATGCGGTTGATAAGATACGGAAATGATGTGGTATGGTGAAATTGTGAAAAGTGCGGTAGATTGTGGAATGGTATGGTAAAATTTGTGGATAATGTGGTTGATGTGGTAGGTGAAGGAGATAGAGAATGTGAAAATTTAAAAAAGAAAAGTGAGGAGATTTATTATAGCACCGTTTTTTTGTGCGTTGTGTTTGCGTTGCGGTTAGTTGAGGTAGATTGCGGTAAGTTGCGGTGGAAATAGTAAAAAAGTAATGGAGTTGCGGTATGTTGCCGCGGTAATTTGCGTTGCAATTAGTTGCGTTAACGCACAAAAGGATGGTGCCTTAAAATGTAACAACACAGTTTACCTAGATGACTTTTTTTCCTAAAAAACATATGGTGATTACCATTACATGTCAATTACCATCATAATTGATAAAAAAATGATAAAATCCCTAGCGTATATTTACCGAGTTAATTAATAACAACCATTTTCTTGAACTTTAAGCTAAATTTCTAAAAACTCGTTTCTAAATTCCTCATTAAAAATATTTTAAAATATTGAGACTAGAATTAAAAAATAGAGTTGTTGTTAGAATTAAAATCATTCATGGAGTTTCAACCATGAGTTTAAGCTTTTGGTTGAGATGGTTCTACATAGTATTAGAGCTAAACCTGTGCAAGAGGTCTCAAGTTCGAATCTCAGCAGCCCCCATATTTATTTGCGCAAAGTGAAATGGGTCACGCTTCAAGCTCAAAAAGCACTCGCGTGAGAGGGCGTTTTAGAATTAAAACCATTCTTGAGGCTTCAATCGGTTGAGATGATTCCACGTATGTAATGATGTCTATTGTTCTCGTACCCATTATTCCTTTTTTATTTATTATTATTTTTTTTTGGGGGGGGGGGGGGGTGGTAACACTAGGGACTGTGCATTTAAACCCAAAAAACGCATTTAAGCCCAAAAGAATGAATATAAGCCCATGAACTCCAAACTTTGGAAAAAAGCCCAATGACCCAATGCTATACTAATATTCACAGTAATTAACGTTTGCATTTCATTTGTGCCACAAAATAGTCTTTACTAATGGTGTGTTTAATAATTTTTTTGGAAAAGACTTTTTTGAGAAAAAATTTCCCTGCAGAGACTTTCTTTAAGGGCTCCTTGTGAAAATATTTACTAAACTTAGAGTGAAATAATAGGTTTCACACTAAAATCTTCCTATCTATTTATCACAACCAAACATCAAAAATTTTGTTCACTTAAAAAATTTCACTAACTTTCCCGGAAAAGTTTGGGAACCAAACACTCCCTAAGCTTATCAATCAATATAATGGACAAGATACCATTATTGATAATTAGGCAAATTGCATACACAAGGTTGTTTGCATTTTGGACCCCAAAGTATAGGGTAATTTATTTTCTGAACCCTTGGTTTTCAACATTAATTTTTTGGACCCTAAAGCTTATGGACTGAATAAAAAATGATCTTAAAGTTTGTGGGTAGAAAAAAAAGGGCCCATGTTCCGTTCTTTTTTTCTTCCTATGTTTGAATTTCTTTACCGATTAGCATCAAACTTAACGACTAAGGTTAAAATTGATATTGAAGCTATAATACACATCTCTTATTCATATCAGAGCTACTTAGATCTCTAAGTACCCTGGGTTTAAGTAGCTCCGACATAAATAAGAGATGTGTATTATAGTTTTAATATCAATTTTAACCTTAGTCCTTAAGTTAGGCGTCAATCAGGGAGAAATTCAAACATGGGAAGAAAAAAAAGAATCGAACACAAACCTATTTTTCAACCCACAAACTTTAAGGTCCTTTTTTATTCAACCCATAAACTTTAGGGTCCCAAAAATTATTGTTGAAAACCAAGGTCTAGAAAATAAATTACCCTATACTTCTGGGTCTAAAATGCAAAATACCCCATACAAAATACACTAATTGAATCATGAGTTTAAAAAACAACCCGCTTGCTTTTCGTCGCCCCCCTTTTTACTATTGTCGCCCACCTTTCGCACAATATTTCCTACCCACGACCTTGAACCTCATAACTTCACTCTTCACTATCTCTCTAGTTTATCTCTCTAGAAAACGCTCTCAACCATCGACCATCACAAACCACCCTCATACCGGGATTTAATCGACGAATTTGAGGTATGTTTCGAATTTGTATTTTGAATTTGAGGTTTTATTTGTTGTAATTTTGAATTTCGACGGAAAAAACGCAAAAAAAATTAAAAAAAAAGAGTCGGGAAGGCTGCCGCACGAAACGCACGGCAAGCCGCCGCCGGTGCGGCACCTAGATCCCGGCACGGCTGTGGCCTTGCCAGGATTTGGGTGCCGCAACGGCGTGCTGCGCCGTCATGCACTTTTTTAATTTTTTCGCTTTTTTAAATATTAATTTTATTAATATTAATTATGTCAATAATAGGATATTATTATTGTTATGTTTATTAATATTATTATTGTTATTTTTATTAATATTATTATTGATAATAATTGTTATTAATATTATTATTGTTAATAATTGTTATTAATATTATTATTGTTAAATAATAAATAAAAATTAAATATTATATTTATTAAAGTTATTATTGTTATTATTAAATATGATAATTATTAATATTATTGTTAATCATGTGTTAATATGATAATTATTAGTGATTAGTTGTATTATTATTATTAATATTGTGTTATGAAAATTAGATTAATACTAATATTAATGTTAAGTATGTGTTAATATGACAATTAGTAGTGATTAATATCAGTGATTAGTGATTCGTTGTTAATATTTGATGCGTTAATATTATTTAGTGATTAAGCATGTGTTAATATTAGTGATTAATTGTGTTAGAAAAAAATTGTAATTGTGATGTAGGGTTAAGTTTAGGGGTTAGTGTATATTCTGAATAGTTTATATGTAGTTGTGTTAAAAGGATGTTGAGTTTGGATGATTTTGGTTGTTATTTGTAAGTAAGTTGACGTATAAAGTTGGTATGGGTACTCAACTTATGTACTCATAACTCCAAATAATGACATAATAGTTATGTCACATCCATTTAATAACTTAGGTACTCAACAACCAGTTGATACGTAAGTGAATAGGTTATTTTGTGATGGTAGGTTAGGATAATAATTATGTTAATGTATAGTTATAGTATGTTAGTTGTATACGTCAAAAAAAGAGGTTGAGTTTTGGGTCATGTTAGTGTCCAAGGAGAGTGTGTGTTGTAACCTGATAATGTATGGTTGAGAAGGTTAACCAATGCCCCGCATCGACTCTCGTTTATTTGTTTGGTTCCCAAAAAGTAGCCCACTGTCAGCAGAGAAATTGAGCGAGGTCTGCAGTGCTCTGGGAGTTAGAAGCATGTTAGATTCGGTACAATGCAATGTTTCTATTATGCATCCTGGTGGTCAACAAGATAAGGCGGATCTGAAAGGGAAGCTAGTAGTGAAGAGTCTGGTACAAATCGTGTTGGACTTTCGTGCATGTAAGATTCATAGGTCCATCAAAGCATTGAACGATGATGCAAATTCACACCTGTGAATCTTACATGCAAGATAGCCCAACACGATTTGTACATGCCCGATCGCGTCGTCCGGCAGTTAGGACACCTACAACATATCCCACGGAGATTGTCAGTCTCAAAGAGCGCTGAACGACCGGCGAAGGGCCCCTACAAAGTGGAATTTGTGGATGCTAACGTCAGCGCTGACTGGGCGGGGTTTCCCATATACAACAAAATGTCAGTGCGTGATGTGCCTCGCACGAAACAAGTGTCGTGGGAAGCGGATGTCGCTTACAACGATTGGTATGCGGCACATTCACACAAGTTTTTGAATAACAATGCCTCTGCCAGCCAATCGACAGTCGAGGACCTTCCGACACACGAACAGGTACACTTAAACCCTCATCATAATTTAATATTTTGTTTAACTGATTTGTTTATGGGATGGTGGATATCATGATTGGTCTGACAGCAATATTTTGTGTTTTATTTTTGTAAAAGTGGGCCTATACATGGGCCTCATTAGTGCAGCGAGGGAGGCATCTGTTCCAAGCGAACGATGAGACAGCGACAATTAATCGTGCGTGGTACGATGAGATGGTCGACTTGCACGGGCGTTGGTGCCATCAAATGAATATCGAGGTCCCCGAGCCGGAAGATGATAAGGAGGAGGAGGAGTAGATTGGTTTTTCAATTTCGTTGTTTTTATTGTACCCTAAACTAAGTGTTAATTTGTGTTGAACTAATTAACTGATTTTGCATTGTGTTAATTTGTGTTATGTTTGCCAATAATGTTCCAATTAACTGCATCAGTTTCAATTTAAATATAATTAGCAATTCATATATACACAAGGGTACAACTACAACCATCATTGGCGTTGAGCGGCCCTAATAGCCTGCCATCTATCAATACGAGCCTGGAAAGGCTCATCCCAACCTTGAACAGTTGTGTCTCTAGCTACTCGCCATCTAATATGAATCGGCGGTAGAGGGCAGTCATCCCGTAAATGGATTAGCATGAAGTGGTTATTCACCCACACAATTCCCTGAACTTTCGCAGGTGCCGTACGTCTTGGCCCTCCTCTTATGGGTAATATTGATATGCATAGTTCAACAGTCTGCGATCGTGGACCAGGAGGTGTTGACAAGAAAATCCACATCATATTCGTCACTGTCGCAGCTGGAAATAAATCATTTGGAGCCGACATCCAATGTTCATACGGGGCTGGCCCAGCCAAGTGGTCGTGAATCCTTGAGTAGGTCTCAAGGAACATCTCCTTGCTGTTAGAAAACGCAGTAACATATGCATTTTCACTCGCCTGCAACTTAGTGCCCATTGACCACCTTGCACTTGACCACAAATGCTCATCCCCGTAACCTGCCTCGACTACGCATCTGAAACCACAGTTGCCATCAGATTCCACATCCGTCCATCCAACGACGTATGACAGAATGAAATGTGGCAAAGCGTCCTCGAACGGGAACGGATCTTGACGCATCCGGTTGATACATGCGAATCATATTATCTTAAGTTATAAACAACAATATATAGTCATTATGAAAACCAAACAAGTGCTATAAAGATTAAGATATGCAAACCTGTTGACCCCATCCCAACTGATGAAGAACTGGTTCCCTTTTTCCTTGACGAGTTCGTCGTAGTCTTGCTACCCCGTCCCGATGATCGTCCGTACTCAAACGCACTGGGGTTGCGTCGCGTAAATATAATTAATAAATTAACATAATTAACATACTATAATAATAATAATAACAATACGTAAATAAATAAATTAATTAACAATACTATAATAATAATAATAATAACCATAATATTTAAAATAATATTAATTAACAAAATTTTAACATAATTAACATAACAATTATAATTACCAACATTGATTATCTTAATAATAATATTATAAATAAATAAATAATATTAACATATTTTATACGTAAAAAATAATTTTCCTATTTTAAAAAAATTCTGAAATGGCGTGCCGCGTCAGATCTGGCGGCACCGCCAACCGTCTTGCGATCGTCTGGCGACCCCATGGTCGATGCCGCGATTCGCGACAATGGGCCGCGACGCCAGATCTGGCGGCGCAACGAACGCGCCCGATCGCAAATCAAGAAGACCACCATTTCCGGGAAATTAATTTTTTTTTGTTTTTTTACCCAAATTTAAAATTTACAAACTAACCTCTTCCTCTTCATTTGAATTATCACCTTCTCTTGACATTTTAGGTTAAATTTCAACAATAAATCAAAAATTTAGATAGAGAATGTTAGAAAGAGTGAGGGGAGAGTGAGAGGAGAGTGAGAGGAGAGTGAGAGAGTTGAAATATATGAAGGGCAAAAACGTCTTTTGGGTGGACGACAATAGTAAAAAGGGGGGCGACGAAAAGCAATACCCAAAAACAATATGGGTGAATCTGATTTAGAGACAACCACACAAACAACACAATGTAACGATTAATTTTGTCTAATACTAGAGTTTGTTTTGTTGTTGTTATAATTTGTAATGGACTAGTTTTGTCTAATCCGATTTAGGGGTCAATATCCTTGGATTAACTTCAATTAATTTGAATCTTTACTATTCCGATTAAGCGGTTAACTCAACCTTAGAGCATTTACAATGTTCAAGGCTTATATTAAGTGTTTAAGGATTGCAAAAATTTATAGTGATTGTCAATCATGACAACCACCACAATGAAAATAATGTTTATCTATACATGTGTCAACCTTTATCCTCGCCATTCATTTTTTTTATTTAGTACAATATTATTAAATATATTTAAAAAAAATCAAATTATTTTAAAATTTAAATACCTTAATTCTAAGTTTTTTTTGCCTAGTAAACATGCATATTTTGAAAAATATTTATTTTAAAATCCTTTAAAATAAACTAAAATTTTAAAAATATATTTTACAATTTATATTAAATAAAAAAACTAATTACCAAAATAAAATTTGACATTATATACAAGTAAAATTTATTTTAGTTACGGTGGATGTCATGGTTGACGTACAACCACCATAAGTGTATCCTTAAGGATCTACTATAATAAACATCAAATTTCCCGTTATGAAACTTATTTGTACATTTGTGGTGCTAAGTTATTATTCCTAAATAAAAGTTCTTACTTTTCCTTATATTAGCTCCAATTTGTACTCATTTTTCTATATTTGCCAAAAATTTAATACAAATAGGTGGGCCCCACATCTATCTACAAAAGCTTTGATTTTTAAAACAATTTTTAGCTAAAAACACGTGCCTTATCAAAATATGGGAATTAATTTTAGAGGAATTTAATATAATTATTATCTCTAAATTTCCACTTTAACTTCCAATTGCAAATGTTGTTAGGCAGTTCTACGAGAATAACTTTCAGTTTGTTTTACAAGTATTTATGATAATTCCTACAAAAGAAGTGGTTATAATAAGTATTTAGCGCTGTTAATATCAATCATGTGAATCAACACTCGTAATAGATGTTAGATCACTTGCAATGATAAGGTGATGAAAATGGATTGGAATGAGTAAACTTCACAGTGGTAAGAGATCAATTAAGGAAATAAAAAGATAAAGAGTATCATAGGGAGAGGAAAAAGAGGAGAGAGAGACAGAGACATAAAAATAATTGAAAAATTGATCAAGTGACTCAATTATTGAGGGATTAATAGATTTATCCAATTTAAACTTCAATTAATGAATGTCACATCACTGCAATTGCATTTAACCACTTGAAATGGTGAGTTACATTAATTTTTACTTGAAAATAATGTGACATTCAGTGATTGGATGTTGAATTGAACAAATTTATCAATTTCTCAATAATTGAGTCACTTGATCAGTCTCTCAATTACTTTTTTGTATCTATCTCTCTCGTCTTCCTCCTACGCTCGATCCCTTACCTTACATTTTGTCTTTCACTCTCCTTAATCAATCTCTCACCACTGTGGAGTTTATTCATTCCAATCCATTTTCACCACCTCACCACTACAAGTGGTCTTAGCATTCATAACATCAATCAAGACTAATACTAGTCAACATAATTGATCAACACTCATCAAAACAATTGGTATCATTTGCATGTAGAGGCGACAAAAGTTAACACAATACGACACCATGACATGAACCAAACAAGAAAAAAGGCAAGTTATATCCCAAAATTTGAACATGTTTAATCAAAATGGTTAATATGTGTAACCTGTTTAATTAAATAATTAGGTTAAGATTGAATTTTTTCGATATGAAAAATACCTTATTTAATCCATTTGATCAGGTTAGGTAAGTTTACCTACTTAATTTTAAAACCCGACAACACACTACGACCCTATTCTTTCGGAAGGTAAGTAAGACCTACCTACATCCTTAATATCTTACCTATTTGTACTAATATTCCTAGAAATACTTCAATACCATCCTAGATTACCTTATTTAAACATTTACCTATTTCTATCTATACTATCGTACATATTAATATCTACCTAATCCTACCTAAACTATCTAATTTTACTCACCCTATTTAATTTCTATTTACCAACAGAAAGAACATGATCTCAACGTCCCTTGAAAACAACACTTTCCCTTATAAACTTGGTGACAGATGGTTAAATGCTCATCAAGTCATACTAAATAGAAATTATTAAGTGGTTGATTAGATATGAACAAGTGAATTCAATACAAATAGGTCTTGACTCTTGGATTTTGACCGGGTTTAAACAAGTTATATATGTTGACATGATGTAAGCGTACTTATTTTAAGTGGATAAATAGGTAAGAATCAGATCAACCCGTTTAATTTATAGTCAAGGGAGATCTAAAATGTTCTTATCTTATTTATTACCTAGGTCATCTCCAAATCGAAGTACTTTCAACCCATTTATTGTTAACACATGTACAAACACAATTTAACATCCCTGGCTATTTACATGTTTTACTTTTCACTCAAACGCACATGTGGACTAATAACACTAACAATAATTCTCGTATGAGATCGTCTTACCATAAATTTAACGTAAGACGTATAATTTTGTGGTGATTATTTATCAAAAAAGAGGTGACTAATAATTTATTTTAACTTACTAAGATAAAATTCACTCCATAATAAATTATTAGTCATATTCATATTAAAAAGTCATTCTAATATCACTTATTAGTCATAAAAAAATATTAAAAATATCACACTATAAAAACTTCGTCTTACGATAAATTTATATGAGACGGTCTTACACTGGAATATTTGGGTAACACTAATTAGGAGGCCTACTAATCAACAATGATGAATTTATAGAACAAGACACAATCTTTAGGGCAAGGAATCCAATGCAGGGAGAGGCATGATGGAAGACACTTGTTGGGTTCGCCACCAACTGGTTGGTAATTACCATGGTGTTTTCACTTTTACCGTAAAGCTACACCTCTTGCCATGATTGCACCTCCACTTATTATTCCAAACTATAAAAATGCCAACTTTCCTCTCTTTTTACGGTATGAATGCCTTTCTTTTATCAAGCCAACGTCTTCAAATATTACTTACCAGCGGACTTTGACAAAACTGACCCGAAACCCGAATAAGGAAAACTGAACTTGGATGAATGATCCGACCTTACTTAGAAGTGAAGAACCCCGCCTTGAAAACGATCTGAACCGCAATCCAAAAAGGGATCACCCGATTAAAATTCATACCCAAATGACTCCAAATCGAATTGAAATCCAATCTGAAAGAACTTCACACGAACCAATAGAATAAGGCTCACCCGAAACCCGACCCGAAATTGATTAACACGATGTCTACCGAACCGATTTACCCCTTTGCTAAGTCTAACTTCTAGGACATGTGTATCCTATGAATTAAAAAAGGACATATATACTTAGGACATTGATTATTTGTTTATAGGGCTGTTCATAGTCCAGTTCGGACTGAAAAATGGATTGGACCGAATGGACCGAGGGAAGTTCGATCCAGTCCTTAGTCCAGGAAATTTTGATGTTCGGTGCTCGGTCCAGTCCATGGACTGAACTGAAGGACTGAAGTTACTAAAATTATAGGGTTTCTTTATGTATAGTCCGGTCTGAACTTTTTTCGGTCTAGTCCTCGGTCCAGCTTAGTCCTCTAATTCGGCCCTCGGTCCATTCGGTCCAGTCCGGGACCGATGAACATCCCTATTTGTTTATGCATCTTTGTTACAACTACGTACTCTTGTATAATTGCCAAAATGAGATTTGAGAGAATTAAAAGTAGGCAGTATTCTCTGATTTCTCCCATACAAAGGTGTATGAAGATATTGATTCTAATGAATCAAGAAAAAAAATACATTTTATAAACTACTTATGAAACAAATAGAACAAAAGAATATGGGGGGGGGGGGGGAGGAAAACTTCATCATACCTTCTTTGAAAAATTGAAATGTGATGACATTTGTTGACATTTGCTAAAACATGATAAACTATGAACTTTGTTTGAAAATGCACCGAATCATGCTGAATTGGTTGAAACTTGAAAGTTGATCGAGCTATGTTGAATGGTGTTGAAAGTTGCTAGATGTTTGTGATAAGTTGCTCATACTTTAGGTTTTCAATTAAAAGCTTTAAACATTTTGATGGGCATGTACACAAAAACTATCTATCATTTAAATCAGGAATAGACACAAATAACACGAGTAGATGAATATCTTACTCACATGCACTTAACACAAACAACAACAACAATAATAATAATAGAATCACCCATATATATGAACATTTTTTTTACATAGGTAAGTAGTCGAATATATTGGACCAACCCGAAACACAAATAAGAATATTTCCCCGGCCAGGATACAAACCCTAGAGGTGAGGGATATACAGGAGGTGGACGCCCTTGCCCGGTGACAAGGGCTAGTCGATATCGGTATGCACATTATCATTAAATAAGCTTACCAACACATTGAAGATTGAACGGAGCTGTCTCACATCCAAAACCCTGAAATTTCCATGTGAAATAGGATGTAACAGTTTTTTGTAGTCTGTCTTATCTCAAGATGAAAACCGGAAGTTTGTCAGAGAGAAATTTGTAGAGCCGAATTTGGCATCCTGGCTTCCTCCCTCCCCCTTCAAGATTGATTTTTTTTCCCCCTCTTGTGGAGTATTTGTGTGACATTTGAGTGCAAGATTAATAGCAGGGAGTGGGAGGTAGACAGAATGCCAAACATGGCTCTACAATATAACCTCTGAGAAACACGTTGGTCTACAGATGAAGAGAGGTGAATATAATGGAGATATATAGAAACTGAGTGATATGAATGAACTATAAAGGTTTTCAAGGCGTGCATGGAGTGCAACTATGCAACCCACTAAAACCCTAACACTTTTTTACCTTCTTTTCTCATTATCTTTTTGACTTTATCCACTATAAAGTTGGAATATGTTGTTGGTCTGACTTTACCCCTTCCCACACCATAAAGAAAACAAAAAGAGACCTTCTAATGATTTCTGATGGCATGGTCAACTACATATATTTTTTGTGGGGAAATTTAGGGTTTTGAGGGCTACATTCAATTCAAAATAATAAAAGTATATATAAATCCCCTAACATATCATATCGTTATATGATTTGAGAAATAATTTGTATGATTTATAGGATGATATTGCATATATAAATTCCCAAGCATATCATACGATTGTAGTAAGGGATAAGTTAATGCCTTGCTAAAATAAATGAAGGCCACATTTTAGACATATCAATTGTTAGTGATCAGAATTAAGAAGCAATGTGAAATACATTAGGGAGAATGTGCAAAAGGAAATGGAAGTTTACTTGAAGAACCATGCTTAAAGAACATTGTAATATAGCTTTTGCTGCTAGATTTTTACTTTTGCGGTCTTCGCTTATTCGTTTTTACAGTTATTTCTAGTCTAACTATTGTTTTGCAATACTTTGCATCTTTTGATGTAGAAATTATAACCTTTTATTGGTGTTAAATAATTGGAAAAAAAAAGACGTTTACTTAAAATATGTTCCGGTTGTAGGAGTTGTAATCTTTAGCTTAAGTCTGCCTACTGGGTCTTATCTTAAAGGTAACCACTAATCACTGACAAGCTCTACGAAGTCGCGACAAGGACTAAATACCAAACTGCCAAGCCCATGTTTAGCTGGACCCATAGCATCTCCCAATTTTCAGTTCAGCCAGGTTTCTATCTGAAGCTTCGGATTCTTGGATACCGAGTTCGTCTTGGCTCATTTTTGCTACGTTCTAGATTCCCCTAAACCCGAGGGATAAACCGATACATCAAAGGGGGGGGGGGGGGTTGATGACGACTACAACTGAAGGTATGCTATCCACCAGTTATGAAGTTAGCATCACAAAAACAGCTTCTAAACACTATTGAGCACCCATTATAAGGACATGTAATAGATCCTCTAGTCCTCTTATTCGGAAGAAGAATGAACAAAAATAGCTTAAAATCGCTCCGCAAGTTAGCATTTCAAAACTTACAGGTCGAATTAAATGGCAAACAAATGAAAAGGTAAGCACAACAATACATGGCCTTTCTTGCCCTTCAATGTTTATTTCTACCTAGAAGCCTTCTTTCCAGCAATTGCAACTTTCTTGCTCTTCAATGTCCCACAATTCGTCTTTGTTCGTTGTCCACGGCAAGGCAAACCCTCAATATGTCTTACTCCTCTGTAGCATTGAATCTCCTTCAATCTCTTGACCGCCGAAGCGTCAAATCGCCGCTATATACAAATTGCACAAACCCCGTCATCCACATCTCCAGAATATTACATAAATTGGGCTTAACAAACCAAAAATGCACGTAACGAGTGCTTGGATAAAATTGTCATTCAACTTTCCCGAATAGCAAAAAAGGGTCACTGAATTTGATAACCTCCACTGATATGTTATACAAGAAGGCAAGTCGAACCTATTAAAATGACATTTTTTAGTTTTAGTGAAAGTTAAGTGAGTGGATGTTGTCAAATTCAGGGACATTTTTTACCAAAAAATTACTGGGAGGTACCCCAATATTTGGGAAAACTATTTTTCGGTACCCCAACTTTTCAAAACTAATTTTGAAGTACCCTTACTTTTTGGGTTAGTAATTATTTGGTGCTTTTCCAGCCATTAATTTTATTAAGTGACCGAAATACCCTCATTCTTCTTCTTTTAGGGTATTTCTTCAAGAATGGAAGAACAAGGGCATTTTGGTCACTTAATAAAACTCCCGCTTGCTTTTCGTCGCCCCCCTTTTTACTATTGTCGCCCACCTTTCGCATAATATTTCCAACCCACGCCCTTGAACCTCATAACTTCACTCTCTCTCTACTTTATCTCTCTAAAAATACATGTATTGGATAATTTGTGGTTTTATGTTTTTTAGTTTTGAAAAATGAAGAAAAAACAAAAAAAAATTCCGGGCCTTGGCATACGGCAAACGCACGCAAGTCTTGACACTCGAGATCCGACAGCAATCGTCCCAGATTTTTTTTTTGTTTTTTTTGCGTTTTTTGTAAAAATATTATTTTTATTAATATTATTATGGTTATTAATAATAATATTTTTATTTTTATTAATATTATTATTGTTAATAATTAACATAATAATTATAATTAACAACATTAATTATATTAATAATAATATTATAAATAAATTAATAATAATATTAACAATAATAATTAGCATAATTAACACTTCTAAACAACTTATTTATAATAATATGTTTTGACAAAATTTTAACATAATTAACATAACAATTATAATTAACGACATTGATTACCTTAATAATATTAACATAAATAAATAAATAATATTTTTTACATAAACAATAATATTAACATTTTATAAAAAAAATTTAAAAAAAAATAAAAAAAATTTCCGGAAAATGGCGCCGGCGAGATCCGCGGTGCGCAAAGCGTCGGCAAGCGCGGCGCCGTGCCGCACGTTTTGCACGGCAGCGCCGCGGCGGCGCCGGAATCTGGGCGCGGCAGCCGGCCATTTTCCGGAAAATTTTTTGTTTTTATTTTTTTTTTAAAATTTAAATTTACAAACTAACCTCACTTGAATTACCACCTTCTATTGATATTTTAGGTTAAATTTCAACAATATATCAAAAATTTAGAGAGATAATGTTAGGGAGAGTGAGGGGAGAGTGAAAGGAGAGGGAAGAGAGTTCAAATATATGAGGGGCAAAAATGTCTTTTGGGTGGGCGACAATAGTAAAAAGGGGGGCGACGAAAAGCAATGCCCATAAAATTAATAGCCGGAAAAGCACCAAATAATTACTAACCCAAAAAGTAAGGGAATAACAAGGACATTTTGGTCACTTAATAAAATTAATGGCCGGAAAAGCACCAAATAATTACTAACCCAAAAAGTAAGGGTACCTCAAAATTAGTTTTGAAAAGTTGGGGTACCAGAAAAACATTCCACCAAAAGTTAGGGTACCTTAGAGTAATTTTTTGATTTTTTACTATTCCGGAAAGTTGAATGACAATTTTATCCAAGTACTCCGAACATATAAGCTCAAATTGATTATAATCCTAGAATCAATTCTCAATATGTGGAGTAACTCACAAACTTACAAACTTGCTATATAAACCCAACACCAAATTCACAAAAGTTAAGGTAACATTCCAATATCAGGCTTGATAAATAACACAACGCAAACAATCCCAATTCCCAAGTTAAGTTCCATCCTGAAACCACTTAACAATATTGCGGTAACTCACCGACTTATAAACATGCCTAATGCTTTTCTATCATCTCAAAACACAATTCCAAATGTGCAGTTTTGGATCCAAATACAGCATTAAGAAGGCAAAACAAGAGAGCTTACCAGGTCACCCTCAATCGTGTACTTAGAAACTTCATCTCTGACTCTAACAAGCTCATATTCAGACAAGTCCTTAGTAATTTTGTTCTCCAAGCTCAAATCACAGAGAATTTGTTTAGCCGTAGCACGCCCAATACCATGAATGCATTGAAGAGAGTACTCGATTCGTTTGTTGTTAGGGATTTGATGAACTTTCCCAGATACAATTGCCTGGACACGAACACGAGTCAGAACCTTACATTTTGGCAGCAGCGAAAACAAACCATACTCAACTGGAGCATAATACTCCACTACCAGTCTACTAGATATCCAAGATATGTTCACCAACAAAAAGGAGGGTTAATTTTTTCCGACTTGAATATCCGAATTCGTCCAACCTAGAAAAAAATCGGGTCCAATCATAGATTTTCGTCCGAATTTTAATATAGATCGAATTGTCCGAAGACTCGGACATAACGTTTCTCATATTTCTATTGTCCGAACTCGATTATGAAACAATTTTACGTCTGTCGAATTGTCCGACCCCAAAAAAGGCAACAGACCCTAACCAATTTGACCGACCCAAATTTGACCCCGGCATGAATATTTGCTATCATTTTTCAAGCCTTCAAATTATTTATGTTCTTTCAATAATATACATCAGTTTACAGTATTCTCTTTTCTAGAATTCCTTGTCAAATCCTGAAAGTTCAATTTGCAAGCATGATAAGGCATAACAAGATCCTTTAACACACAGAAACTGGGCCTATAAGTTGTTAAATTCAGAGATGAAAAAGACCCATAATTCATTCAGAAACGTATAATAAGCTATGATCAAGCTGAACAATCATCAAATACCTTGGGAGCACCTCTGGGATTCCACCCCCTTCCTTCACTGTTCTTTCCACCATGATTATCAGCATCAAAAGACACTGTGGAGTACCAATTGTTCATCCCACTTTGTGATCCAGACACTGATTACACAGAAACAAAATACTTGAGTTTGAAATTGACTATGAAATTACAGCGGTGTAACACGATGCACACAAAGTGTTCGACAAAATGTCTGAAGTCTAACCCATCACAGTACAGAGAAATACAAGAGAAAAATTGAAACCCACAACAGAAAATTGAGACCTTTCAGCCGTAGAATTGAATCCAAAACGAAACTGAAGTTCCTCTAAAGAAAATGGGGCTCAAGATTCTCCCAGCAACAGTTAATTTGTGAATAGTAGTGAGGGAGAAACAGAACAACATACCTAGAGCAGAAGAAGTTCTCGCATAGGATGTAAATTGTTTCGCGATTCTCACAGCAACCGACGACATGGCAATGCGGAAATGCAGAATGCGAAATAAGCGAATAAAAATTGAAATCTGGAAGATCGAATGATACTGTTCAGTCCAGGCTCCAGAGTTTAACGAGGTTTTCCCCCCTCTTTGTAGGGGCGCTCAATGACAAAGTTTATATCAAAACCTTATTTTATGCGTTTAATTTTCATTCCGTATTTTATTAATATGGCTTGAAATTAGTAAAAAAACATAAATAACAAAGGAAAATTGAATTGAAATAATCTGAACTTTGACCATATTGGATTATAGCAGCATTTCAACATTAATTATTTACCTAATCTTGTTAATAATCCCGATCTGTCGATGGAAGACGTTACTCGGGCCACCTCCATACCCTCATTAGGTACATCCTCCAATGCCAAATTGAAACAGACTTCCTTTGAACTGTCTCTTAAAAATTTCTCTACCCAAATGCTTTTCAATGTTTTAATCACTACAGATGTCACCTCCTGGTCCCCCTCTAACTCCCAGAACGCATCCCCCAACTCTGGCATAGAATGACACTTCCTTTTGAGCTTTTGAGAAGAAGTGTTTCGATCGATATAAGATGCCCCAAGAACAACATCCCTCGTCAGGTCACTTTTTCTTTCTATCGATCTAGCATTAATATGAACGACTGTTTCTAACTCACCCTCCACAGAACACGGTATCCAACACCTCACTCCTTTCCGACATCAATAAACCATTATCTTCATTCATATTAGTTGTATTCTTATCCGAAGCCTTATGATCCATATTTCCCAAGGGTCCTTATCATCGGAGAAAATGGCAGGAGTGGTCCATACTAATTTAACTTAAAGTCAAGCTCGGATCGTTTTTGAAGCCCTAATTGACCGTCTAGGAAGTATAAAGGTGTTTTGGTCATTACACAAGGGTTCGGGACGGAACCATGGAGCGTCAAGTCAAGCCCCAAAAACCAAACTTGAGGAGGCTAGGTAGAAGTCACGAGGGAATAAGGTCAAGTTGGGGGAGCAAAGTTGAAGAAAATTCAAGTTTAAGGCGAAATTGGGCATGAAAAAAAGACATACCTTCACTTTTTTAATCGTAACTCCTTCGACACGACTCCTATGACCACCAAATTTGGTAAGCTTATAGTACACACCGAGTGCTTCCCATAGATATATAATAAGCCTAAATCAAAGTTAAAATAAAGAAGTTATGTGCGTTGGAAATCGGTGGGCTCCGGCAGGCGCGGGCCGCGCCCAGCTAGGCGCTGGCTACGCATGTCCCAGTTTTTTGCCCCAACTAATTGGTTGAGGCGCTGGTTGCATCACCAAGGCACTGGCTGCGCCTCAGTGCCTTTTTTTTTTCTACAGATCTCGCGATTTTCTCTTTCTTTTGGTTGTGTTTTCTTCCTCCATTTAAACCCCAATCCCCCTCATTTTGCATGTATCAACTTTCAACACTCAAACACATATGTTTATTGATTATTGAGAGGGTATTTGGAACCCTAATTCCTTTATAGTTAAGCTTAATCCTTTGTGGGAGTGCTTAATCAAATTCCTTTTCACTTGTAAGTTGATGTACATCTTTCAACCTCTTTTTTGGTGGAATTCCATGGAAGATCAAGTGTGGATGCTTGTGAAGATTTTCTTTGCAACCTCTTGTGATTCTTAGGATTGTAGGTAAGTTAATTACTTTTTACATTAGTCATATCCTTCTTTTAATTGTTCTTGTTATCTCTATCTAAAAAACCCTACAAATAGTTGGAAGTTATGAGTTCTAATTTTGGGTTTCCTTCAACCTTAGAGTAAGTGTGATCCTTGTGTGATTAATCTTGTTTGCCTAGTCGATTCCGGATCACCTTATTCCATACTAAACTTTGCGGCAACCCTTCTAGCCTCAAACACCTCGTCATGGATGCCCATGGGTTTGGTTGAGTCCTCCTCTGCTAAAAAATCAAGGAGATCTAGCAAAGACAAATGGGAAACAGGGCAAGGTGGGTTTATGGTATGGATAAACGAGGCTCTTCATGTTGGACCTCTAGCTCCCGGCCTAGCAGGATGTGGCGAGGCTTGATGTTTTCCCTGTTGGTTGAGATGAAACATCGGACATTGTTGGAAACCTGGAGGAAACGTAAGAACATCATCATCAGCTCCACCCTCATCACCAAAGTCTCCCCCTTCCTCACCATGGCTTATGACTTCCTTGGGCTAGATGCTCCTTCAAGCCCCTAGTAGTCATGAGGAAAGACTTCTCCCTAGGAAACGTCATTATACATTTGGAGTACGAAGCTTCAGGACCATAAAAAATTCTGTTTTCCAACTTCGTCCATCACCGCATAGCTTTCCTCAACTAGACCTATCGCTCGATGAGGCGTGTATAGACAAGAACTAGTTCTATGACCCATCTAACCACACTGTTTTACAAAAACAAAAGATTTTTTCATATATAGACCTAACCAAGAAAGGAACCTCGCCTTTCATCCAACACAAACACACCATGCAATAGAGGTTTGTCCCAATCCACCATGACTCTAACCCTCGGTTTCTCACTAACCCAATCCAATTCCCCAACAAACCCAAACTCCAAAATCTCCCCCATTGCTTCCATAATTTAAGCTATGGCAGATCGAGTTCTATACATGAATGGAAAGTATTCTAGCTAGATCCATAAAGATGCATTATGAAATACTAGTCCCTCCCAAACGGCCTAACAATAACATCATCACCAAGATCCCAAGCATTATTAATTAATCCTGTACATCAAATCGTCCGACAACCATAATCTCGGGTCAAGAAACTTTTTGCACCGGACCTCGGCAAGCATAGACACAACCAAGACTTTCCGCAGGATTTGAGTTTTGAGACGAAGAAAAGAAAGTCCCCATCATCCTTGGATTTTTCTTATTCTTTCTATGACGGGGATATACTTTTGTGATGTACACATACTTCAGACTGCACCGCCTTATATAGAAAAGAACGAGGTCGGAATTGAGACTCATCACACAATCTTGGGCAATCTTCCCCTTGCTCTTCACGTTTGAACACCTTGAACAATAGACAAAGACTTCTTACATCCAAAGGCCAAATCCAATTGAATGCCACTACGAAAACATTGATTTAACAAGACCTAACTTGGACTTGAAAGGTAAGAAGGGAAGACTTGGTAAAAGGGAAGAACGAGAATCTCTCTCTAGAACTTTCTCTCACTAACGAAAGTCTTAACCGAAAAACACATCATCTTTGATATGCCCACTTTAGCAATGTTACCTTTTGGTGCTATGAGTTATTTTCCATTATAAATTATTTGAAAATTGTTTGTATCAATATATATATATATATATATATATATATAGACTAGTCAATACGGGTGGCGGGTAGGTTACGGGTTGATCGTATATCGGGCTTGGGTAAATATGGGTTGGATGTATTTCGGGTTCGGGTACGGGTAAATACGGGTGGTGTATTTAGCTTTTAGGTCAACCCAACGAATTATGATTACAACCTTTTTCCAGTTTTTCTTTTAAAAAATTTGTCTCTAAATATTATTTTTGGTACAATATACATGGTAAAATACAATTATCTTCTAGTACCAATAGATATATTATTGTATTACTGGTATTTGCATTTGTATTGTCTTACCTAAATTCACAACCGTTGAAAAGAACGGGCAAAAAAACTCGTAAAATGGAAACGGAGATCTAGTATAATAAAACTGCACCAAGAAAAGAACAATTGATAGATGTGGAGTTTCATGTCTATTTCCAAGTTTAACGAAGAGTATTGCCGCATAAATAATTGAAACGATTGGATCATTTATGCCTATATAACTTCCATGAATGTAGGCATTCATTGCTCCCTACCAATTCCTAACTCGAAAAACAAGCAAATCACCCCAAATTCATTCCAAACTAAATGAAATTTTTTCATACCTTCAATCTTAATGTTGCAATTTTTCCATAAGCCCATCATTCACAATTAACTTGAAAAGTTCATCGAAACTTGAATATAATACGACAATGATGGTGCTTATGTAAATCGAAGATGATGATGAAAGGTGTAGATAAAATGAATCGTAAGCTTGGCATTCTGATGATTGTCGTAATTTTAAGTTTATCAAAATGCAAAATTTGCTATTCGGAAGAAGATCATGACGATGAATCGTACTCGGACAACCCAGCAGGACTTCAAGTTGCTGCACAACTCTTATATGAACGGATAGCAAATGCCGCCCTTGTCTTTGAGGAAGACATCAAAACACATCTTGGCTTTTGCATAAAGAATGTGTATGTTAAAACACTTTGCCCTTTTTATTTAAGATTTTTGCACGTCAACAATATTAATTTTAGGGGTATTGGCCTGTTAAATTCATGGGTAAATTGAATTTACCAATTTTTATCTAAATTTATCAAAATCTAACAAAAATTATCAAAATTAAAAAATAAAAAATTAATTTTGATATAATAGAATAAATTTGATAAAAGATATCAAAGTTTACCAAAAGTTATGAAAAATTATCAAAATTTAACTTTTACTCAACTGTTTTTTACCCATGAATTTTACACACCCTAAGACTATTTTTGTGGTCACTGACAATACCAACTATTGACATATTTTGCACCAGTAGTACACCACTGATTTGGTATCGTTTTGATTTATGGAAGGATGACGTGACTCCATAATGGGTGACGTGGAAGACTGATTTTGTATAGAAAATGCTGACACGAACACTAATATGCCTTACACGTCACACACTATGTAGCCACATCATCTTTCCGATGAGTTAAAATCATGAAAACTCGATAATGTACTAATTGTTCGGATAAAACAAGCCGATAGTTGGTGCTGGCAGTGTCCAAGAAAATAGTTTTTATTATTAACTGTGAATGCCCCTAACATTGGTATTATTGATGTCCGATAATGCTTTTATTTACTTTCCAACTATTGGCACATAAGCTTTTCATGTGCATGTTTGACTAAGAACGACATGTGATGATTTAGGAAGGATGAATGGAATAATGCATTCAATTTTTCGAGCGATCTTGGATTTATAAAGAATTGCATGCAAAAAAAGAAAGGTGATTTTTTTTCTAACATGAGAACAAGATTTATACAGCTTAGTCAGTAATCGATTATATGGTCCACCATGGTATATTTACTTAGGTATACCATTTGTATTAAACTTTTTTAAATGTTCATCAATATTAATTATAAAATTCATCATAAATTTATCAATATTACTATAAAATTCATCAATATTTTAAAAGTTATCAAATTTGTTACAAAAATTTATCACATAAAAATTCATATATTTTAATACATGTGGTGTACCTAGGCAGGTAAACCACGGTGGACAGTATAATTTGGGTTTTGTCAGAGCCTAACTAGAATTGGTTTAGCCTTCATAGATAATTACAGCTAATTATTAAAATTGAGGCTTTGTTCTTTTGTACGGTGCAATGCCATAACTCACTATACTGCTCAATAGTCTTCCACACCTCGCCACACTTTACTACAATCATTACCAATATATCTCTTTACTTTTCTCTCCTATCACTTTTCTCCTCTACTTTTTCACATTATCTCTTCTCATCTATCACATCAACAACACTTTCCACAAATTTCACCATATCTTTCCGCTATTTCACCAGACTTTCCACTTTTCACAACACTGCACCATTTCTACATCTTACCAACCGCACAAAAGAACATGACCTGAAATATGAATGAAACGAGTGAATTTAAGATTATGTTGGATTTATACAGATGTTCCAAGGAGAATATGTAATGCAGCAGAAGTGAAGATATATTTTAACAGTTTCTTAGATGAAACTCGTGAGAGTTCAAATTACTTGGAGCCAAACCAAAATTGTAATTTGAGCTCATGGATTGATGGATGCGAGCCAGGATGGGCATGCAGTGTTGGTAAAGACCAGAAAGTTGATTTGAAAAACATACAAGACGTGCCTTTGAGGACCAAAGAATGTCAACCTTGTTGCGAGGGCTTTTTTTGTCCCAAGGGTATCACTTGCATGTTACGTAAGTATTTTTCTTTTCCATTTTCTTAAAACATTATTCCCTCTGTTTTTTTTTTAATCTATCATTTATACTTTTCAAGGTCAATATTTAATTAATAATTTCTCATAAAATATTCTTTTTTACCAAAATTTGCATCATATTTTCAAGGACAATAGTTTGACATTTTCTTAAAGTTAACAACATATTTTCACCAAAATTGCATCATGTGTTGCACAATAATGATTTTAAGAATACTTTCTTAAGGATTCAATAATTATTTCACCGAAATTGTATCAAATGAAGTTAATCTTATTTAGATAAGATCGAGTTATGTTTTGATGGTATAAAATGATTTATTAAGAATGGATGACACTAAGTTGTTTATTTCCTTCACTTTGTTTTTACCGAAATAAAAAAAATATAGTTTTGCTGGAAGAATAATAATCATTAATTCAATATATTCGTAGAGTTAACAAATTGTTCATTTTGTTAGCTCTAGTCATATAATAAATGGTTTTTTTTAATGTAATAGATTTTAGTAACTATTAAAATAAAAATAGAATTGGTATTGAATAATAATATGACAAATTTATATTTTAAAAAATATTTTGTAATTATAAATTTGTAATCTATTTTGAAATATTTGTAAATTATAATGAAAATAATTATATTGCTAAGGATAAAATGGAAAATCACCAACTTACATTTTTACAAACAATTGATTTTACCAAACAATTTTGATATAAATAGTTGATACAAATAGCTAACAGCTAACAGGTAATTCAAATAGGCGATAGACAAATATGGTAAACCTTTCATAATATTATGGTGATGAGTTTTTGTTTTAACTTTATGCAGCCTGCCCATTGGGTGCTTATTGTCCATCGGCAAAGATGAATGAAAGTTCGGGTACTTGTGAACCGTAAGTCGTTATGCATGTTGTCTTTCCTTTTGAAAATTGGCAACTCAATATGTTCATGGTCGGCTTTATTTAAGTACCCAAGTCAATATGTGTAGCCTACATGCATTTTACCATCAATAAAATCCTCGATAATTAGTATGCAACTGTGAGGTATTTTCTTTGCATATTAATATAAGGGAAATGATAAAAGTCTTGTGCAAGACACATATTTTGTGTCTTGTCATTATAGAAAACCTATATATTTGTGAATTAAATTGGAAAAAAGTTATATGATTGACTTCTATAACTATAATAATATATATAAATTGTATAAAATCACACTTTTATCTATATTTTTAAAAATTTACAAAAAAGCGTCTAAAATATGCTCAACGGATGGGGTTCATTTGTTAGGGTGTCAATTTTAATTGTTGGCGTAGCCAACACATTCCAAGCTTCTTATAATTGATAATTAATAGTATATGTCAAAAAAATTGGGGTTAAAAACAATAATAAGTATTGATTTTATAAGGGAGAAGACATTTAAGGAGTGTCTTGGGGCAAGACACTTATCATCAGGGGGGTGATGATAACTGTCTTGCCTCAAGACACTGCTTAAATGTCTTCTTTCTTATAAAATCAATATTTATTATCATTTTTAATCTCAATTTTTTTAACATATATTATTAATTATCAATTATAAGAAGCTTGGAATATGTTGGCTACGCCAACAATTAAAATTAACACCCTAACGAATGAACCTCATCCGTTTGACATATTTTGGACACATTTTCATAAATCTTAAAAAATATAGATAAAAATGTGATTTTATAACATTTATATATATTATTATAGTTGTAGAAGTCAATCAAATCATTTTTTTGCAATTTAATTTACAAATATATAGATTTTGTAGCATCACAAGACACTTAACTCCAACACATTTATCATTTCTCTAATATAAATAAATTCAAGTACCAGTCGAACTAATTTTTGTTTGCGTGATTATAATAATTAAGATTAAGAAGTGGAATGTTGCAGGTACACGTATCAAATGCCACCAGGACAGCCTAATCATACTTGTGGTGGAGCTGATTTATGGTCTGATGTTATCAACAGCAGTGAAATATTCTGTGCACCTGGCTCTTACTGTCAAACTACAACCCAAATAAGTCCATGCAAAGAAGGGTACGTATCAACTTTAATTACTGAAAAGAAATATGTGCACGTCAAAATTCTCAGAAATAGTAAAAAGTTATTTGAAAAAAATAGAGGGGTAAAAAGACACAGTAAAATGTTCAAAGTATGTCACAACGTATCATATTTGCTTTCTAATGGCATGATTTCTCTGTTTCAGATACTATTGCAGACAGGGTTCTGTTCAACCCACAGGTAAGTTGTATTTCTAAGTGCTCACTCAATAAAACTGTTTGCTACTATGTGTCTTGTATATAAGGGTGGGCAATGGGTCGGGTTTCCAATGGGTCAAGTGGGTCGGGATGTATAAACAAGGGTCGGCAAAGGGTTGGGTCCGTGAAAGGGTCGGGTCATTAAAGGGCGACATGTGAAAAGGGTCATGAATGGACTGGATCAGATCGACTTATTAATAACTCAAAATAAATAGTTTTTCCTATTATTTTAAATGCTAAACTTATTTAAACACATATATTTTTTTGAATCAAAATAGGCCGATTTCATTAATAATACGCCAAACGGCACTTACAAAATTCAACTGGCAAATAACTAATAGTTATCTTACTGATGTCTGGCTCCGACTTCTTCAATGACTTTACTTCTTTCTTTGATAACCCCGCATCTTTTTCATTAATGGAAAATCTCACAATCCGTGTTACGGCGATTTGAAAATCGATTTTCATCCAATGTATTAGACCATACCAATTGAACAATATCTCTAGAAAGAGACTAAAAACCCAAAAGATGGGTAAAATAAAACTCTTACGAATCAAGAGACTAACTTTATTTGTGCAAACTTAGAACCAAATTGACAGGTAGAATAGAAAACAATCACGTTGGGGCTTACCATCAGCAAAAACGATCGATGGTAACCCCTCCAAAAAAGTGGTGGCTAAGATTTTCTAGAGAGAGCAAAATCAAAATAGTTAATAAACATCTTGAATTTCATCTAAATCACTAAAAAAATTAAATATAAGGACATTAAAATCATTATAAAGTTATATTTCATTACTTAGGGCTTATAAGCTATATAAAAATATTTATTTTATTTATATTTTTCATAAATATATTTTTTGTACGAAAAGGGAAAAAAAATACAAGGCTATATTATCCTTCTCTCAAGGGAAATACCCAGTTGGTCCTCCCACAAAATAGAGGACAACTTCATAAATATATAACTATGCATAAAATGTACATTATTTGATATGATTGATAAGATAAGACTATTATTTATATTTATTGACCTAACTAATTAGTGTTATACTCTTATAGTTGATAAATATATAATTACTAGAGATCGAAAGTATTAATAAAAATTACAAAAATGTAAATCATGGACGATTCAAGATGTTTATTATCCACCTTGATGCAAAATGTGTATCATTGTCCTTGTTCGATTCACAAGTAAATGGCTAAGATGTCTTACACCTTTGTGTGTGCAGAGTGCTTTCAATTGGCAACTTGTAATCCGAAGACTGCGAACCAAAATGTACATGCTTATGGTATTCTTCTAATAGTAAGTACTCAATATCTCAAATCCATGCCACAAGCATATATATATATATATGGTGGTTTACATTACAGAATTGGGACAAATTTTGCTAAATTTCGAGTCATAACTTGCAGGCTATATTGTCCACGAGTCTACTTTTGGTGTACACTTTTTCCGATCAAGTTCTGACAACCCGAGAACGAAGGATGGCAGAATCAAGGGAGCGAGCCATAAAGAGCGCACGAGAAACAGCTCAAGCTCGCGAAAGGTGGAAGTCTGCGAAAGACAGTGCCATGAAGCATGCAATGGGACTTCAGCAGCAGCTATCGCGCACATTTTCAAAGAGGAAATCTGCGAAACATGATCAGCACTCAAAAACTTTAGGAAAGCTAGGAGGGGCATCCGACGATGCAGATACAAAGAAGAAGGAACCGACCAACCTAACCAAAATGATGCAAGAGATCGAGGAAGACCCTGATAGTCAAGAGGGGTTCGACGTCAACCTAGGGGATGACAAGTCTGCCAAGAAGGCGTTCAAGGCGAAAGAGCTGCATACTCGTAGCCAGATCTTTAAGTACGCGTATGGGCAGATTGAGAAGGAGAAAGCAATTCAAGAACAGAACAAAAACCTGACATTTTCCGGAGTCATTTCCTTGGCTACAAACCAAGAGGCAGAGGTCAGAAAAAGGCCATTGTTGGAGATCGCTTTCAAGGATCTAACACTCACATTGAAAGCGAAAAACAAGCATCTGTTGAGATGTATCACAGGGAAGCTTATGCCGGGTCGCGTTTCAGCTGTCATGGGTCCATCAGGGGCCGGAAAAACTACCTTCCTTTCCGCTGTTACTGGCAAGGCAACCGGGTGTCATGTTACAGGGTCCATTTTGATAAATGGAAAGGAGGAATCAATCCATTCTTACAAAAGAATTTTCGGGTTTGTACCACAGGATGACATTGTCCATGGTGATCTAACTGTTGAAGAAAACCTCAGGTTTAGCGCCCGATGCAGGTATATATCCACTATATATGCCTACACGAGTTGTCTGCATTTTGGACCAAACTTCAGAACTATGATTAAAACTAATAATGCCGGAACTACCCCAAGTACCCTGTGCATACATATCAAAATCAGCTGCTGATTAACCAGTGTTTCTGAACATAAATGTGCAGATTACCTGCTGATCTTCCCAAGGCAGAGAAGGTCCTTGTCATCGAAAGAGTGATAGAAGCATTGGGTTTGCAAGCCATACGCGATTCGTTAGTTGGGACAGTTGAGAAACGAGGGATATCCGGAGGACAAAGAAAGCGAGTAAATGTAGGACTAGAGATGGTTATGGAACCTTCGCTCTTGATTCTGGATGAGCCCACTTCTGGTCTAGACAGTTCGTCGTCTCTGTTACTCCTCAGGGCGCTCAGACGTGAAGCTCTTGAAGGTGTCAATATTTGCATGGTCATTCATCAGCCCAGGTACATATACTACTTAACCAACTTATAAACAACTCTGAAAACATCCATTACTGAATAACAAACAAACATTTGTTGTTTCCTTCCTTCTTCAGCTTTGCATTGTTCAAGATGTTCGACGATTTCATCCTGCTAGCAAAAGGAGGAATAACAGTGTATCACGGATCAGTGAAGAAGGTAGAGGAGTACTTCTCAGGGCTGGGAATAAACGTGCCGGAAAGAGTGACCCCCCCAGACCATTACATAGACATACTTGAAGGGATAACAAAACCAGGTTCGAACATAACCAGAGAACAACTGCCTGTGAGATGGATGTTGCACAACGGGTACCCGGTGCCTCCAGACATGCTGCATCTTTGTGACGAACAGGCATCCGCGTCTTCCAACGAAGACTCTACCAAGCCGAGTGTTCATAACAAGCCACTCGAGAGTTCCTTCGTTGGCGACTTTTTCCAAGACCTCAAGTTTGCTGTCGTCCTCAGGGCTGAACATCTGATGCATAATTTCCTGAGGAAGCAGGATCTCTCTAAGCGCGTCACCCCTGGCACCTTGCGCCAATATAGATACTTTCTTGGAAGGTATTTTCGCTTATTTTCGCTTAACTGTCTTCTCTCTTATAAAACCAATATTTTATTATCATTTTTAACAACAATTTTTTTGACAGATACTATTAATTGTAATTATACTCCCTCCTTCCCATATTATCTGTCACTTTAACTAACTTTCTTTTTTCCCATAATATCTGTCATCTTATAATTCCAATACCACATTAATTACTAATTTATCAAATTAACCTTATTAAGTACATCTTTTTCTTCAATTTTTCTTTTTTATTCACCATTTTTCTTTTTTATTCATCATTTTATTCACCTTTTTCTCATTTCCAAGAATGAAATTTAATATAAAGAGGAAGTTTTCTTGGTTTTGTGAATTATGTCCTAAGTGACACATAATTTGGGAAGGAGGGAGTAAGAAGCTTGGGATGTGTTGGCTATGCCAACAATTAAAATTGACATCCTAACGAATGAACTCCGTCCGTTGGGCATATTTTGGACGCATTTTCATAAATTTTAAAAAATATTGATAAAAATGTGATTTTATAACATTTATATATATTATTATAGTTGTAGAAGTCAATCATGTCATTTATTTGCAATTTAATTTACAAATATATAGGTTTTGTAGCATCACAAGACACTTAACAAGTGTCTTTGTCCAAGACATTTAACATTTCTCTCGTAATTTACCCTACCTGACATATACGGTTATAATTTTTGCACATCCGACATTTGGGAAATAATTTTCACCCTACCTGACATTTGGTGAAAGTGATTTTTAGTGTTAGAATCCGGTAACTTGTCATCGAAAATGGAAAAATACAATAATACCCCTATATCACTATGTGAAATTACGATGTTGCCCTTTAATTTGAGAAGGAAGAGACTATGTTGGAGAGTAAAAACAGACATGGTGGTTTGGGAGGGGTTATGATTTCATTTTCTGTATGGGGGGGGGGGGGTCGGGGAGAAGAATCAGAGAATTTGGGTTTTCGAATTTAACTGAAGGAGAATAAGTAGAGATAAGGGAGTTGAATGGTTGAGTTTTAACAATTAATACTAAGGGTACAAAAGTCATTTCACATTTAATTAAAAGTCAAAGGAAATAATAACAAGGGTATAAAGGTCACTACGTATTTTTTTTTTACAGTTCACCGGAAAACTCAATAAAAATCAATTATAAAATACCTGAGGGATTTTAAATTTATCACCACTTAAATATCGGGTGCGCAAAAATTATTACCACATAAGTCAGGTAGAGTAAATGTAATTAACTCCATAGATAAATATGCTTGAAATGGAATGAAGAAGCAAAAATCGTACATTTATTTAACAGGGTTACGAAGCAGAGGCTTAGAGAATCGAAACTACAAGGTGTGGATTATCTGATTCTGCTACTTGCTGGTGCTTGCCTGGGGACTCTTGCTAAAGTGAGCGACGAATCATTTGGGGCACTTGGTTATAACTACACTGTAATTGCCGTCTGTAAGTTTAGCTTCTATTCCTTTACAAACAATAAATTGATTAATTTGCTGATTTCAAAAAATTACTCGGAAGTACCCCAATTTTTGGTGAAATGTTTTTCAGGTATTTCAACTTTTCAAAACTTATTTTGGGGTATCCTTACTTTTTGGGTTAGAATTAGGTGTTTTTTCGATCATCAATTTGGTTAAGTGACCGAAATACTGTTGTTCTTACATTTTTTAAGAAATACCCTTAAAGAAGAAGAATAAGAGTATTTCGGTCAGTTAATAAAATTGATGGCCGGAAAAGTACCAAATAATCACTAACCCAAAAAAGTAAGGGTACCTCAAAATTAGTTTTGAAAAGTTGGGGTAACGAAAAATAGTTTCCCTAAATATTAAGGTACCTCCGAATAATTTTTTGTACTGATTTGTACATATAGATCGAGTGATAATTTGTCGATTTTGATGGCAGCGCTTCTATCGATGATAGCAGCGTTAAGATCGTTCACGAATGACAGATTACAATACTGGAGAGAGAGCGCGTCCGGGATGAGTAGCTTGGCATATTTCATGTCCAAAGACACAGTTGATCATTTCAACACAATTGTGAAGCCTTTGGTTTATTTGTCCATGTTTTACTTCCTCAACAGTCCAAGATCAAGCTTTTTCAGCAACTACGTCGTCTTGCTTTGCCTTGTCTATTGTGTCACTGGCATTGCTTATGCTTTGGCCATCTTCCTTGAGCCTGGCCCAGCCCAACTGGTGAATTCCTTTCCATCTTTTCTTCCGCTAACTACTAATTAATGAAATTTTTAGGTCATGTTTGTCAACCAGTTGGTAGCTGTTTGACTTTAGCTGTTTGAGTCAACTGATTGCAGGAATAGTGTTTGATAAAATAGTTTTTTAACATTGGTAAAAAAAACTATCCGAAAAGCTAAAAGTTACCCAAAAAGCTGGATAACCAAATACCCTCTTAGTCACTCTCAGCTCAGTTCTTGGATAAAAATGTTACTCAACTTTAAAAACTGTCAATAATGTCACTCACATTTTCAAAAAAATAAAAAATGTTACTCAACTTTTCAAAAAAAGTAAAAATGTCACTGCTACCTTGTATAACATTTATTTATTTTTTTTAGAAAGTTGAGTGGCATTTGTGATGTTTTTGGAAATTGAGTGGCATCAATAAATTTTTTAAAAATATTAATATTTTTACTAAAATGAAAAGTTGAGTGACATTTTTATACAAATACCGGCTATCATTTGCATCTCATTTTTTTTTTAATTCAATGCAGACGTGTGTACTTCTTCCTGTTGTGTTATCACTTGTAGCAACTCAAGATAAGGATAGTAAAATAATGTACGAGATTGGGAAATTTACTTACACCAAGTGGGCTCTGGAGGCTTTTGTCATTGCAAATGCCGAAAAGTAAGATATCTTAAGAGAGATGTATTATAACTTCAATATTAATTTTAACTTTAGTTTTAAAGTTTGGCACTAATGGGGAGAAAAATTCAAATGTGGGAAGAAAAAAAAAATGATACATGACCTTTTTTTAGCCTACAAAGTTTGAAGTCTTTTTTATTCCGCCCATAAATTTTAGGATCCAAAAAATTAGCAATAAAAGTCAATGTTACAGAAAATTAATTACTTTATATTTTGAGGTCTAAAACAAAAAAAAAAAAACCTTTTAAATGCGTAGCCATTTTAAACCCCCTAATCTTCAAGTTTATTGAAAAAGGAACTCTGACAGTAGTGAAAACAACAGTATGTACCTTCAAGGATAGCATAGAACTTAATGAAACGAACATATGTTTTAGTACTACTTCCATCTTAAAATATTTATCCTTTTACCTTATTTCTTTGTCTCAGAATATTTGTTTCATTTACAATTCCAATAACTGTTTCTTTTGGTTTTTACCCCAAATTAATCAATTAATTTATCATTTTTACAATTCCAACAACTGTTATCTTCAATTAAAGTATGAGTATTTTGGGTAAATTACAAACTTTTCACCTCAATTCCAATATGCACGGGTCTTCTCAAATTAAATAAATAGATAAATATAATGAGACAGTGGTAGTATTTTCAAAACAACCCTTTTTTTCAATACTAAAACTATTGTATAATTATACTTTTTTGGGTAATTGTAGAGAGAAGGCAAGCAGGTTTGATTCTTTGGAAAAATATGCTTCTCTGATTTATTCCAGGACATAAACATCAATTATATACAAAAGGGGTAGTCCTAGTTTCCTTAACAAGTGCCCCTAAAATAGCTATTCTAAAGATACTTGACAAAACTAAAAGATAGGAGTAAGGGTAGAAAATATTGATATTACAATTTACAAAAATAAAGAGATCACAAGATGTGTATTCTCTGTCACTCCCCCTCAAGTTGGAGCATGTAGATCAACCATGCCCAACTTGCCTTGTAAGTATTGAAACTGTGAGTTCCCGAGCGCCTTAGTGAATATATCAGCAGGTTGGTGCTGAGACCTAATATGGAAAAGTTGTATCATTTCTGCTTGCAACTTTTCCCGAACGAAATGACAATCTATCTCAATATGTTTGGTCCGTTCATGGAAAACTGGATTAGTGGCGATATGAATAGCCGCCTGGCTATCACAGTGAAGCTGAATGGGTTTGGTGTGAGAGACGCCCATTGAAGCAAGGAAAAGTTTGACCCACACAAGTTCACCGCGAAACTCCATAGAACGATATTAAACCTGTGACGGCGAGAAACGGTAGATTGTTTCTTGGTTTTCCAAGATATCGGAGAGTCTCAAGCTTGATAAAATAGTCGGTGAGAGATCGTGAGATAGGCAAGCACCCCAACTGAGTCACAATAACCAACTAGGCTGCAAAGTATTCGCTAGGAAGCAAAATGCCTTGTCTGGGCCACCTTTCAAGTATCGAACAACTCGGTTATTGCCTCCATGTGCTCGACTCTTGGGGCTTGCATAAAGCGAGACAAAACATGAACCGCATATGTAATATCGAGCGAGTAAGGGAAAGGTATATCAAGCGACCCACAAGTCGTCGATACTGTAGGATCATCTAAGAGTTTTCCGTAGCAAGTGCCGCTTTATGATTTTCTTCCATGGGCGTCATGCGAGTTTAGCTCCTGTAAGTCCACACTCATGAATGATCTCAAGAGCTTATTTTTGTTGGCAGAGGAAAAGTCCTTGAGGCCCTCGAGCCACCTCAATGCCAAGAAAATATTTCAATACACCAAGATCCTTTATGCTGAAACATTCATGTAGATAAGCCTTGAACTGTTGACATGCCTGACTGTCATTGCCTGTGAGAACAATATCATCCACGTAGACTAATAAAGCCATAAAGATGCCACCTTGACGATAGGTAAATAATGAATAATCAGCATAGGATTTGGTAAACCCAAAGTCACACAACTTAGAAGAGAGTTTTGCGAACCATTGTCGAGGAGCCTGTTTCAAGCCATACAATGATTTTTTTAACCTGCACACTTTGTTAGACCCAGAAACATGAAATCCAGGGGGCAATTTCATGTAGACCTCCTCATCTAGGTCCCCATGAAGAAAAGCATTATTAACGTCAAGTTGATGTAACTCCCAACCTTTCGCAACTGCAACTGATAGAAAACATCGAACACTAGTCATCTTGGCGACGGGAGCAAATGTTTCATTGTAGTCAATGCCTTCAATCTGATGATCACCTCGAATAACCAGACGAGCTTTATACCGCTGAATGCTACCATCAGAATTATACTTCACACGGTAAACCCATTTGCAACTTATTGCTTTCTTCCCGAGTGGCAGATCTACAATGTCCCAAGTCCCGGTTTTTTCCAAGGCCTCAATCTCTTCACTCATAGCTTGTCTCCACTGTTCATCTCGAACTGCTTCATGGTAAAAATTGGGTTCCTGCACCTTCATAATCGCTGCAAGGAGCTTTTGATGGTTAAGAGAAAAATTGACACATGTGACATACTTTTGCAAAGGATAACGCGTACCTGAGGATCCCTTTTTGAAGGAGTTTGCACACGAGGCAGGGTCAATAGCTTGAGCACTATAGCACATGTAGTCATTCAATCGAGCTGGAGGTCGTCTATGACGCTGTTCTCGACCACCTATATTGAACTCGGTTGAACTACGTGGAGTTGTTGCATTGAGATCAGGAGAGTGTGGTGAGCCTGTAGTCACGGATTCTTGGACTAGATTAGGATTGCTAATATGTTGGGAAGATGATTCTTCCACACTCGCTGATTCTGCATTTTGGGCCATCGCCTGTGAACTTTCAGTCCCATCTGAAGCACTCCCCCTTTCGTCCAACTCCTCCAACACGGATTCTTGCTGCTGAGTGTCCTTGAAATTTTGCACCCCCATTTCCAAGTCATCATGCAAAATCAAGCCTTGTTGGGCATTGTTATTTTCCAAGGGAGCTGTACTTTGCTCTTTGTTTGCAAAGGGAAAAAAATGCTCAAAAAATGTCACATCCCTACTTTCAAAGAATTCTTGATTTTCAATATCATATAATTTCCAACCCTTCTTGCCAAAGGGGTACCCAGCAAAGATGCATTTACGACTCCTTGAAACAAACTTATCTTTCCCTTTCAGCTTATTCATAGCAAAGCACAAACATCCAAAAACCTTGATAGAATCATAGGATGGTTTTTCATTAAAAATCATTTCATACGGGCTTTTTCCTTTTAGTAACTTGCTAGGTGTTCGATTAATAAGATGTGCGGCAGTCAAAATACAAACTCACCCCAAAAAATTTAATGGGAGGTTGGCTTGAAATCGAAGTGCCCTGGTGTAACGCCCCAAAACCTTAATCACACAATTACCCAAACATTACGGCAATCACATGATTAGCGCAACGGACAACGGCCTGAGGCGCTACCGCCGTCCCACTAAGGACAAGGCAAAACCAACCAAGCACACCAACAAAGACAACCAAAACCACAACTGAACCGCATTCACCAACACGTCCCCATACATAAAGGAGTTTACAAAAGCCACAAACACTTAACTTTAACAGTACATAAACACACATAGACCCACACGCTTATAGATCCTTATATATATCTCCATACACCACTATCACTTACTTTATAAGTAACCCTGTACGACGCAAAAGTCTACCTTTCACTTTAGGGAGTAAACTACTTATGTACGTCCTTTCCTTTTCTGTGGAGCTCGGACCACCTAAAACAAAACAGCAAAATAGCGCAAAAGTGAGTGGGGGAAACACTCAGCACACAAACCTCCAACATGTAAAACCGTTTTGAAAACGGTTTTTCATGCCGGCCTTTAAAACATTTCGAAAACGGGGAAGGGGCAAATAAAGCATGCTAAACCATGGAGTCTTTAACTTTAAAAATTCTATGCATATGTTGTGGGTAACTTTGAAAATATAACAATGATAAAACGTGGTATCCCTTACGATCGATGCCGAAGCACCTCACGCGCGCACGTCCAAACCGATCGGGAGTTTGGGTGGTGACTGCTAGGCAGTCGACACTGGCCAGGTCAGGGTTACCCCAATAGGAGCCTGTAAACTAATGCTAGACTTCACTCTAGCTACTGTAGAATTAACTGTCGGGACCACTTATAAAACAATAAAATCATTAGAGTGTATCTATGCAATAAACTGTACTCGACTTTAAATAGATATAAGGGTTGGACAATTTGCGTACCTTGAAAATACTGTGAACTTGGTGACGATCTGGCTCGAGGAATGGCGTGAGGCGGTGCGAAACTTTGAGCTAAGACGATAAAGATTAATAATTAGTGGAATGGCTATGAACAATTAGGGCCGTAACGTCCCATAGAACAAGACTTGGAATAAACATGTGAAATAATTTTCAGGTTTTTGCGGTACGAGTGTTTTGGCCATAAATCGGCCTAGGGAGCTTGGTTTTTGATGAACAAACACTTTTCGGAAAGGGAAAAATATAATCTATAAGTTTGTCAACTGGACCAGATGCTAAAAAAGATGGGAAGTGCTCGAAAAAGGCTCCGGACAGAAACAGTGAAAACCGAAATATTTTCTTTGTGCGGTTTTGAAGTTTAGACCAAAATCGATAAAATTTACGTAATTGCTCTAAAATCATAGGGCTTTCAAGGACAGTAGAATACTTGTAAAATATGTACTCTTATTCTATCAAAGAGGCTTTAAAAATTTGAGAGCGATACGAACTTTACTTCCTTTAAAAACGCGAGATTCCGATAATAAAATACGATAAAATCAAATGACATAAAAGACGTCAAGGTCTCTTAAAACCAAGTCCTATGGTCCTCAATTATCAATTCCATCTTAACAACCATAATGTCACACTTGAACACCCCAAAACAACTCACAAGGTCACTATAACACTTTTGGTTCAAAGCTTAAAACAATATATTATACCCAGAATTTCCAGATTCGCAGCCCTTCTTCCGGGCTCTATAACTCACACTCCCGACGTCGGATTGTCGCATACCATACCTTTTCGGAAAGCTTGCAAGGTCTCCTAAAACTCTTATGTTGAACACTTTTTCAAATTCAAACTCCACACAGACGAAAAATGTGCCACAAGTCACTGCCTCCAAAATCGTATATAATTGCATGCCTTTACGGTTTTGGCTCTAACTTGAGCTATACAAGTCGAAATCCGAAATTCAAAAGCCCGGTGTTAGCTAACGTCCTAGGCCACCTTTTTAAGCAATAATCTGGGCTAAAAACTAATTATAACTCCTCTGGAAAAATTCGAAAACAACCAGAATGTTCAGTGGGTGTTCAAACCGTCATGCATGCTCATAAACATTCAATTTTTACACTAATCAAGTACCCAATGTAATCGAATCATATAACTCTCAATTTCCAGAATTTTAATCTCTAACATTATCCTCTAAACTCATATAATTCACATGCATAAACATCAAGTTACATGCACTTCCAATCCATCACAAATTCCATGACTTTCTTCACCATTTTCACATAAAACTCTTAATTAAACTAACCCTTCCTTAATCAACTTGTAAAATCAGAATGTGTAACTCCAAATCTTCATGAAATACAACATGCAACACCATAAACATAAATCTCTTCATCAAGTAACACAACCTCAAACAAAAGGGTCACTAACTACATCAAACACACATGGATTCTCAAGGAAACTTCACCACTTATAACAATACTTTAAAACTCATGTTAATGGATGATAAAACAAGAAGAAAACAACACTTTTAACATTAAAACAACCAAAGCTCAGATTATATAACAATGGAGTTAGAGTGTGAGATGACTACCACTTGAAAGAGGAGATAAAAATGAGCAAGGAGGTGTGGGAATGGAGGAGGAACACTTGGTCGCCGGAATTCTCGCCGGAAAACTCGCCGGCGGCCGGCGAAAATGCAGGTGGTGGCTGGGGGGAGGCCTCGGCCAGCAGAGGGAGAGAGTGAGGGCTGAGAGTTTGAAATGGGTTTGAGCAAAATAATGACCCTTCACCTCCCTTTGATGTATATATACTACTCCCTCCCTTACTAACTAATACTAATAATAATAATATTCACAATACTAATATACCCAATACAAGTGTACCAAAGTTGTCTTATATAAAATGGTAATAAAAATACAACTTGTAAAATGAATTAATTCGTTACGGTAAAATCGGTAACGATCGATATTTTTATTAAAATTCACCTTGCCGTAAAAATCGAAACGGTAATCAAACCAACTTTAAAAATAAACATTAGAACTTAAAATAATAATAATATGAGGTCGAAAAACGATAATCTTTCAGAGCACTAAAAGAAATCCACTAAAAAAATTTGATCGGTAAAATTGACCGCTACGCCATTTCCTCGAGACACATCATAGTTAGTTAGCGTAAAAAATTATAAAAATTTAATAATCACATTTCAACTAATTAAACAAGTTTAACCATTATAATTTCTATGATTTAGGGTGGGTTGTTACACCTGGCGACATTTAAGAGATGCCGGTGTTTACGTTCCACCCTTCCATTTTGTTGAGGTGTGTCTACGCAGCTAGTTTGATGCACAATCCCGGCTTCTAAATAGAACAATTTCATTGAACTTGATGCGAATTCAAGTCCATTGTCTGTTCTTATGATTTTCACCACCTTATTAAACTGAGTCTTCGCCAAGGCCACAAATCCTTGCAACAGCTTGCCTATTTCACCTTTTTCGTTCATGAGAAACACCCAAACACCTCGACTAAAATCATCAACAATAGTCAAAAAATAAAGTGCACCACAAGAAGAAGGCACCCTATAAGGTCCCCAAATATCACAATGAATAATCTCAAATAACTCCTTTGCTTTACTGTCACTAATAGGAAAAACATTTCGAGTTTGCTTTGCACGAAAACACACATCACAAACTTTATTATTGCAATTAACATTACTGGATGAATTCAATGACCTCAACAAAATAGATATGATTTCTTTCGACGGATGACCCATGCGTTGATGCCACAACTCTCCCACTTGAACTGCATGTGCTTGTATCTTTCTCCCTTGTGGCTCCTTATAGTAATAGACCCCGCCTCGTTGCTCACCCACACCAATCGGAATCCTCAAAGTACGGTCCTGCAATATACAAAAATTTTCGTCAAATATCGCATAGCAATTTAACTCTTTACAAAGCCTCCAAACTGACATGAGGTTGCAACTTAGGCGCGGCACAATGAGGACTTTGCTCAATTTCAATTTTTCACCAATCTTCACATCTCCTTCCTTATCAGCCCAAGTTTGATCACCATTGGGCAAATCGATAACCACAGGGCTTATACCTTGTGATTGACTAGCCAAGCTCAAGTCTCCTGTCATGTGAGGAAGCTCCATCACAATAATCCACAAAGGTTTACTCGTGAGTTTTTCTTGGCTGCCCTTTAATGTGTCTGCGAGGGCCATTAGACGTTGTACCTCTTCTGTGAATCCGTATGGTCATTGGTTGCATCCGATTGTTGTTTCTTATTTCTCATTTGCTTTCTTTGTGGAACCGCCTTGGCGTGTGCTCCTTCTCGTCCACGCTTCTTCCACGACTGCTGTACTTTGTCTAGTGCCACGCGAAGCTCTACCTCCACGCTCTCCTCTACCTCTACCACGATTGTTCCACCCGG
The DNA here is from genome assembly GCA_029582165.1 of Portulaca oleracea. Lineage (NCBI taxonomy): Eukaryota > Viridiplantae > Streptophyta > Magnoliopsida > Caryophyllales > Portulacaceae > Portulaca > Portulaca oleracea. The sequence continues at coordinate 4,792,595 of CM055873.1, read as the reverse complement.
TTGGATATCGAATAATCTCATAGCATCTTTGTTTCCTCATGTCCAACCCTTCCGCAGGTGTCTAAGTTGGTCGCTCGCCACGCATCGATTTTTGAGCCAACAAGGCGGAATCGACCTCGCTTCTCACTTCTCGACTTGAGATCACATCTCTATGGTGTTCTTCTTGACGCACCATATTGAAGATCTTATCAAGTGTGGGAAGAGGCTCAATGGCCAATATATGTCCGAAGAACAAAAACCTCGATCATCAAGGCACATCGAAATTGATGAGTCTTCTCTTGTTCTCACTGCTGGATCAGTTTTTCTCCAAGTTTGCATTCACATTTTCTACAGGTACAGAAGTGTTGGATGGACTTTGCTTCCAACTCATTCCAAAATCCAACCAATTTCGCATAATATTCAATCACACTCATTGTTGGGCCCTGTTTGCAGTTTGCTATTTTAGACTTCAAGTCATGAATTTTGGGAATGTCAGATACTCCATACCTCTTTTTCAAATCATCCCACATAACCTTTGCAGTATTGGCGTACGCTACGGTGGGACGGAGTTTGTCTTCAATGACGTTCAATAGCCACGAACATACAGTGGAGTTGACTATCTCCCAAGCATCCACTTCGGATTGATCGGCGCCGGTTGCTACTGTGGGCTCTGCTATTTTTCCGTTGATGAACCCCAATTTGTTTCTAGATCGAAGTGCTGTGATGACAACCTTCTCCCATAGGTCATAATTGTCTCCATTGAAGATCACGGAGGTTATCAAGATTCCGGATCCTTCTGATGGGTGGACATAGTAGGGTGATGTGGGTGTGATTATGAAAGGGGTAGGCTTCTCTTTCTTTGAGGAATCACTAGCACTCATCTTTGTTTGTTAATGGAGCCAACCTGGCTCTGATACCATGAAGAGAGAAGGCAAGCAGGTTTGATTCTTTGGAAAAATATGCTTCTCTGATTTATTCCAGGACATAAACATCAATTATATACAAAAGGGGTAGTCCTAGTTTCCTTAACAAGTGCCCCTAAAATAGCTATTCTAAAGATACTTGACAAAACTAAAAGATAGGAGTAAGGGTAGAAAATATTGAGATTACAATTTACAAAAATAAAGAGATCACAAGATGTGTATTCTCTGTCAGTAATCAACAAAAATAAATTTAAATGGTTTGAACTTTATTTTTATTAAATAGGATACTGAATATGAGTCTTATAATTTGAAAAACCAAAATGATGATATGAGTTTTGGGTAAGATAGCTTTTCAGTGTCTAGCTTTAGTATAAAAATCATATTATTGTATATTAAATAGAAAAAAGAATGATATGATTGAATTTTAGAAATAAAATATCATACATAAGTTGCATAAATTATATATTTATCAATTGTTTTTTTATATTTACAAAAGTATAATACATTAATGGATATGATTGATTTGATAGGATGTGATTTATGTTTATTGACGTAACTAACACATCCAAAACTTTTTATAATTAATAATCAATACTTACCATACCATTTCATAAAATACCAATTTTTTTAATGTGATTTGTTACTATTTTGTAGGTATGATGGAGTATGGTTGATAACACGTTGTGGCTCCTTGATGAAACAAAATTACAGTCTACATGACTACTCTCGGTGTTTAATATTTCTTTTTGTGGCTGGCGTTGTTAGTCGTATCATGGCGTTTATTTTGATGTTGACGTTTCAAAAGAAATGAGGCATACAAGATTAGGTTTCTAAGTGTTAGTGTACAGAAATTTAGGGTTGAATTGCAATGTCTAACTAATGTTTACAAAAATAAGTACTTTGGAATAGAAAGCATGTAGTAGGGAAAAAAATGTAGTTTTAGACAATACATGCTGACCATCTAAAACAGTGACTGTATGAATGTGAATATGTATACAACTTTTTTTTTTCTTCCAATTATTTGAAGTCCATTAGGGCAAAAGAGTTTTGCAACAAAGCTTGCATGTACCAACAAAAACAAAAAAAACAAGACATCTCAAACCTTTACTCATTTTTAGTTTTTGACTGCTCAATCCCCCCCCCCCCCCTACACAAAACCATGCTATGCCCTAAGCTTTTAAGAAAATGCAAAATTCACACATTGAAAATTGAACGGAGTGTCTCAAATCCAAACCCACGTAATTTCACTACTAAAAATATGTGTATTACCAACTATTTTTTCCAACCAATTTAACATGGTTGGAAAAACCAACCATTTTAGCAACTATTTAATATTCCAACTATTTTCCAAAAAAATTTTGTGGGAAAAATGGTTGGAAATTCCAACAAATTTTGCTAAAATGGTTGGAAAATTTTCCTACCACCATTTTTCCTACTATTTGAAGATGGTTGGAAAAATGGTTGGATTACTAACCATTTTTCCAACCAATTTCAAATAGTAGGAAAAAGGATGGTAGGAAAATTTTCCAACCAATTTTACTAAAATTGGTTGGAATTTCCAACCATTTTTCCCTCTAGATTTTTTGAAAAATAGTTGGAATATCAAATGGTTGCTAAAATAGTTGGTTTTTCCAACCATTTTAAATTGGTTGGAAAAAAGTGGTTGGTAATACACATATTTTTAGTAGTGTTTCCATGTCAAATAGGATGTAACAATCAGTTGGAGCAGTCTTATCTCAAAATGAAGACGGGGTTTTTCGGAGAGAAATTTGTACAACCGAATTTGGCACCCGTGCTTCTGTACTCCCAACATGTAATTCCACAAGATTGAAAAAACCAAATACCATGCTTCTGTACTTCCAACATACAAGGCCTCGTCCTTTTATGCGGTAGGTTGCGGTGTGGTACCACACTGTACCGTTCTTTTTAATTTTCCAACACACTTCACCACACCACACCACAATCATTACCGAATACCAATATATCTTTTCATTTTTCTCTCTCATCACTTTTCTCATCTACTTTTCACATTCTTTCTCTTAACCTACCCCACCTACAACAACTTTCACCACAACTCACCACCAGAGGGACGATCCTACTCCGGGTGTAGGATGCATAGTGAGCCCATCCCTTCTCTTTCTTTTTTTTTCTTTTATATTTTTTTGATTTTTTTTTGTGTGTAGTATTATTTTTTAAAATATTTTTGTGTCGTGCTTTTTAATTTTCTTTACTATAATATTTACAAATTAATATATGAATGTTCATAAAGCTAAATTATAATGTTTATAAATCAATATATGAATGTTCATAAATTAGCAGATGAATGTTCACAATTAGTAATAGTCTTGCTCACAATCTCTAATGGTCTTTGTTGATATAACGTATCTCATACAATGTTCATAATTTATAATATATAGACGCTCATAAATCTATACTAGATGACCCATAAACTAGTACATGAATGTTCATAAACCTAAACTACAATGTTCATAAATCTATACTAGACTGCTCATAAACCAGTACATGAATTTTCATAAACCTAAACTACAATGCTCTTAAATCTATACTAGAGTGTTCATAAACCGGTACATGAATGCTCATAAATTTCAAACTATAATGCTCATAAATCTATACTAGAGTGTTCATAAACCAATACATGAATGCTCATAAACATAAACTACAATGCTCATAAATCTATACTAGAGTACTCATAAACTAGTACATAAATGTTCACAAACCTAAACTACAATGCTCATAATTCTATACTAGAGCGCTCATAAACCAGAACATGAATGCTCATAAACTTAAACTATAATGCTCATAAATCTATACTAGAGTACTCATAAACTAGTACATGAATTCTCATAAATTTGAACCACAATGCTCATAAATTTATAATAGAATACTTATAAACCAGTACATTAATGCTCATAAATCTAAACTAGAGTGCTCATAGACCAGTACATGAATGTTCATAAACCAAAACTACAATACTCATAAACCACTTGATAAATGTTGAGAAATATATACGACAATGTTCATAATTTTTAAAATGAATATTGTGAATTGAAGGCACCTATTGCGCTTGAGAAAAAAAATTAAAAAATGACTCAAAAATACTTCCTTCGTTCCATATTAATGGTCGATTGTCGTCATTAATTTCTCGACAAATATAATATTTTTAGAATATGAAAGCATTATCATTGGATTAATAACGAAAAATATTTTTTTAAGAACATAAAGTTGTATTTTTTTGATAGAATATGCTTTAAAAAATTTTAGTTAAAAAAGATATTTGCACAATTAATATTAAATGGAGGAAGTACATGTATGTATTATACCCAAAAATAAAAATAAAAATAAAAACAAAAACAAAAATTAATGTTAATGGACTCATGAAATAAGGTGCTCCCGGGCTCACCATCTTCTTTTTAACTCTTACTTGGTAGGAAACATGAACAAAATTGCTTAATTACCTCCAACTTTATTTACCAAGGGGTATTTACCTCCAACTTTATAAGCCCTAGAACGTATTGATTCTCAGTTAAATTGCTTAATTATCATTGGCTAAACCAAAGTAAAAACAAATTCTTTAGTATATGAAAATTAGGACGTGACATTTTTTTTTACACAGGTAAATAGTTCAAACTATTGGCCCCTATCTCAAGGGTATAACCCAACAGATTTGTAACGAACGGGTACGGGAGATGTCAATGGCCCAAAGACGAGTCCCACTATAACCCACTACACTCTCTGAAATGGTAAGAGAGAGATGTCGTATCCAAGATCCAAACTCTAAACACCTAAGATGGGAGATGAACCTTTTGCCACTCAGACAAGAGGTGATTGACACATCTTACAATAGCGTTTCCTATTTGGTATTGATTCCTAGATGAACGTGCTGAATTACCATTGCCTAAACCAAAGGGGAAAAATTCTTTACATGAAACATAAGACTATTATTCACTGCCACGTAAATAAGTATCTTTACATTTTATATTATTGGGATAGTCCCTCAAGCTAGTATAAATACGCAATGGGCAGAAGCATAAATGTTCAGGGATACATCTGATCCAATAGAGCACACATATCACCTTTGCCAGATCTCAACTCTCAAGGTACTACCTCCTTTGCATATTGTTTGTCCTATTCATAAATTCTGTTGTCAAATTTAAAAAAAATTAATATATACCATGATTTGTTAAATAAAATTACTATCGTTAGATTTGTGACGAAAAATACAACCTCCCTAAAAGTATAGTATCACAATTGTTAATGAGATACATATTATATAAGAAATTATCAGTCAAACAATGACATTGAAGACTGTAATAGTCAACAAAAAGACAAATAGTATGGAATGACATTGAAGACCATGACCACTCTTAACACAAGAAACATTATTTAAAATTTCATATATATAATTTCCAAAATGAATAATATATGAATTATATATTGAATAAATGAGTGAGATAACATATTGACCACCTTTAATTATTTGAAAGTTTAAATAAGTCGCTGCCTTGGAATGTAGGCAACATAGATGGCTTCCATTCAAGAGCAGCCCAAGAGTGTGGGTCGTCCGGTACGGTTGATCGGCGACCAGGATCAAGCCCGTGTCGCGATGCGCAATGACTCCCCCGGCGACCAGAAACGTAAGGAAGTGCATGTGTATCCAGGAGGGGGGAAAGGCAGCACCTATCCGGCTAATATTCCCCCAAATCACACCATCACGTTCAACACCGATGGTAACAAGCAGGGAGTTGTTTATAAAGGAACCAATAAGGACGGTGGATCTGATAATGTTGCATGGCTAATGGCTTACCATGTACCCTCAGATGGCCAGACCAACAAGGTGCCTATAGATCCATCTTACTTACTTATACGTAATATCTTTTTGTCTTAATATTTATCAAATATCAATTTTGACTTTCCCCGGTTTCAATTAAAAGACTTCAATCATAAATTTCAAACAATATAATATATTATATTATGAAAAAGAATTATAAAACTCTTACTTTTATGAAAATACTTTTCACTATAAATCTAACAATAGTACCTTCATATAATAGATCATTATAAAAGTACCCGTCTAAACTATTACGCATGGGAGGGAATTGAATACTATGCTAATTAAATTAAGGGAAATTCCATTTGGTAGAGTTCAACTTTAATTTTGTCTATTCCAAGTAGTCAACCACTTTTTAAACTGTTCCATGTGGTAGCCTTATTTTGAAAATTATTCCATCTCATGAGCTTCTTCTTGTACTGTTGTTAAATATTGCTCGCAAAACTTTTTCCTCTCTCAATTTCATTTATCTCTCCTTATCAATCTCACAATCAACTCACTAGGAATAATATCTAAAGAGATTGATAACTAGGAATAGGTTTTAGTTAAAGTGCTTGAAAACTTGAAGTAATTTTCAAAGTTTTCAAAAAACCCCTACCATTTGGAATAATTTTCCAAATAAGCTTACCACTTGAAATAATTTAAAAAGTGGTTGGCAACTTGAAATAGACAAAAGTTGAAATCTATCAAATGAAACTTCCCTTAAATTAATGATAGGTGGCTGGATTTAAAATGGTTAATTTAATTTGAGCTAGTTGCAGGTGTACGTGGAATGCGGGAACATCAACGCCTATAACAATGTTGACTGGGATGACATTGAGAACAAACTGGATGCTGCTGGGAGTCAATCCACCTATGAGGACTCCCCTACTCATACCAAAGCATCTGCCCAGATCGATTCTACGGGTGGCAACCCAAAACTTAACGTTACTTTCTCAGTGACAAATTCCACCTAATCAGAGGTCCTAGTTACGCAATTACCGAGAATGTTAATTTTCTCGGTCTCCTATATATGTGTGCTTAGTTGGTCATGTCCTTTACTTGTTTTCCTCTATGTATCGTGTATGTGTGTGTATGAATAATGGTTTCTGTTGTCTGGTGTACAAAGTAAGGAATCAACTATAATAACTTGCATGCATCCTTCCTTTAAGGAATGGGGTATGTATATTGTAATATATGTTTTCACTTCTACTAAATAAAATAAGGGCATGTGTCTTTTACCTTTAGCTCACTTTATCTATTATGTTAATTAAATATATATTATATGAGTTAAAGACTCTGTACTTCCTCTCACTTTGATTTCTTTTGTGAAGGAGTCCTCTTCTCTTACAACTTATTTACGGATAATTATATTTGCAAAAATCCTCCCCCATATATGTAGAGTTAATATTTTTCCCTCACTTGGTTAAGTTGGGAGTTGTATTTAACCTCCCTCACCTCTGTTAGCAATAAAATTATTACTCTGCCTAGATGGACACTTTGGGTACCCAATGTGTTTTATGTCCCTCCCGTCACTTCTGGCTCGGCTGGGGTCAAATATGTTGACTGGCATGTACGATTAAGAAATAATTTCTTATATGGTTTGCATGATTTCATTCATGCTTATTATATATTTCCTTTGAAATCAGTCTATTTTGTTTATATTGTATTTATATCTCTACTAATTTTGTTGGCATAAGTTTGCAATAATTTGGAGTGACTGGTGTGGATTGTCTTCATTGCAAATATTCCATCTTTTAATCTAATGGGGCAAGGAAACATATGGCTTGGGGGGGGGGGGGAGAGGTGCCTGTTGTTGTGTATATTGGGGGGACTTCATGGGATTGTATCACAGTGAGGCATAAAAAACATTGTGGTGGGCCACATAGGCGTCCGACAAAAGTAGCTTCCCCTCTGTGAAACAACAAGGTATTGAAAATACAATTTTGATTCAATACCTCTAATTACAATCAAACAATTAGAAGGGTATTTATACAGATGGGGAAAGACAATACATAAGGGAAAGAAAGAAAGAAAGAAAGAAAGAAAGAAAGAAAGAAAGGAAAGAAAAAAAAAAGAAAGTGCAAGCTAGCTAGCTAACTAACTAACTCAACTAACTTACTAAAAGAACTAATAACTACCTTCTTCAACCCTCCCCCCCCCCCCCTCAAGGTGGATTAGGTGGAATATAAACTAATCCCAACCTTGAGTATAGCTGATTATGATGACAATCTCCCAAAGGCTTAGTGAAAATATTAGCAATCTGCTCCATGGTAGAAACATAGGCAGTTTGAATAAGACCTTCTTGTATTTTATCCCTAATATAATGGCAGTCAATTCTAATATGTTTCGTTTTTTCATGAAACACTGGATTGGCTGCTATATATTGTGCTGCTTTGTTGTCACAAAACAATGTGATAGGCTCCTTTAAGTTGATATGAAAATCTTGTAGGATCTGGTGCACCCATTCTATCTCAGAAGTTGCAGCAAACATAACTCTATATTATGCTTCTGTTGTTGATTTGGAGACAGTTCTTTGTTTTTTTTTGTCTTCCATGAAATCAAAGAAGAACCAAGAAAGACACAGTAGTCAATTAAGGATCTTGCAGTGAATTAACATACTCCCCAATCTGCATCATTGTAGGCAGATACTTGAAAGGAGCTGCTGCTGGGATAAAATAACCTTTTGTTCACTGTCACTTTTAAATACCTGAGAACATAGTGTGCAACATCAAGATTTAAGTCAGTGGAAGATTGAATAAATTGAGATAAATGTTGTACAGCATAGCATATATCAGGTCTGGTAAGAGTTAAATATAAAAGCCTCCCAATTATCCTTCTGTAAGGGAAATGATCTTTCAAAGGTGTGCCTGTATCAACAAACAACTTTAGTCCCCTTGATAAAGGAAATTGTGTTGTTTGGCTGCAGTTAGTCCAGCATCAATTAAGAGATCATTGATGAACTTCCTTTGATTGAGTAAGGTACCATCTTTGGACCTAGCAATCTCAATCCCAAGAAAGAATCTGGCTTGTCCCAGGTCCTTAATAGTGAAAGTTGCATGTAGAGAGACCTTCGGATTAGTGATTTCTGCAAAATCATCCCCCATAATTAGTAAGTCATCCACATATACCAATATATAAACATGTCCAGCTTTAGATTTAGAGAAAAGAGAATAATCATTCTTTGATTGCATGAAACCCCTTTTTAAAAGAAATCTAGTAAGTTCAAGGTTCCATTGCTTGGAAGCCTGTTTTAGACCATATAAGGATCTAATTAACTTGCAAACTTGCCCTGGTTCAGCCTTGCTATATCCTTAGGGAGGTTCCATGTATACTTCTTCATCAATGAAACCATGTAAAAAGGCATTATTAATGTCTAATTGGTGAAGGTCTCATCTCTTTGCAGTGGCAATAGCTATGAATAGTCTCACTGTACCTAACTTAGTTATTAGAGAAAAGGTTTGCTTATAATCCACATCTTTTTCTTGCAAAAAAAAAAACACACACACACACATAATTACTAGTCTTGCCTTATATCTTTCTGCCTCTCCTCTTGGGTTGAATTTGATTTTGTATAACCATTTAGAGGTTAAAGCCTTTTTCCCTGGGGGAAGTTTGGTCAACTCTCAGGTTCCATTAGTTTCCAAGGAAATAAGTTCCTTTTTCATAGCCTCAACCCATTCTAGATATTTTTTAGCTTCATCAAAAGATCTAGGCTCAGAAATATGCAGAGATGTTAGTAAAGTAGTAGCAAAATCTTTAGATAAGTGTGAAAAATCTTGTATGCTAAATAAAGGATATTTCACATGATTACTAAAACTATGAGACTGAGACTGAGATGAAGATTTCTCCCTCCTTGCTTGAGTGTAATCTTGAAGCCAATTTGGGGCTCTTTTGATGTGAGAAGATCTTCTAATTTGTAATGTGTGTTGGTCATTATTGTCTCGAGTCTTGTCAGAATCTTCTGTTGTCAGGATTTCTGGTTTTGAAGAAAGATCTTGGTTGGTCTCAACACTGTCATAATGTTCTTCATTATCTGTGTGCAGTTGTGAGGGATTACTGATGATAGGATTAGGATCATGCTGCTCACTTTCATCATTGTTTTCAACAAAATTTGAGTTTTCATGAGACTCTGACTTAACATTGTCATAAACATCAAGTTGTGCAGTGTTGTAAGGGAGATCATGAGGTTGATATACATCAGAAGTATCAGAAGAAGTCTTGAAAGGAAATTTGTTTTGAGAAAACAAGACATCTCTACTATGAAAAACTTTATGATTGTTTATATCATATAATTTGTAACCTTTCAGACCAAAAGTGTAACCAAGCAAAATACACTTGGTAGCTCTTAAATCAAATTTATCTTTGTTATTTAGATTCACAACATAACATAGACATCCTATTGTCCTAAGATTACTTAGGTCAGGGGCTTGTCTAAAAAGGATTTCATAGGGGGTTTTCCAATTAAGAATGGCCATGGGTAGTTTATTAATGATATAAGTGGCTGCAAGCACACATTCCCCCCAAAATTTCTTAGGTAACCTAGCATGAAATCTCAAAGCTCGAGCAGTATCTAACAAGTGTCTATGCTTTCTTTCAACAACCCCATTCTGTTGGGGAGTGTAAGTCATGGTCATCTGATGTATGATACCATAATTGGCAAACAAAGTTGCACAAGCTTTGTTGACAAATTCAATTCCATTATCAGTTCTAATAGTAGTAACTTTAGAGCCAAATTGAGTAGAAACCATATCAGGAAACTGAGCAAGAGTGGAATGAATGTCAGTTTTGTTTGCAAGTAATTGAGTCCAAGTATTTCTTGAGCAATCATCAATAATAGTAACAAAATATTTTGATCCATCAATGTTTGATTCCTTATAAGGTCCCTACAAATCAATATGAAGCAATGAAAAATTTTCAGTAGCCCTAGAAGTACTTCTACTGAAGGGAAACCTATGAGCTTTAGCTTGAATGCAAGTTTCACAGTAAAGACTGTTTGTTCCTTTACATTCAATAATATGTTGAAGTTTAGACAAGGAAGTGTGCCCTAGCTTAGCATGTAAAAGATGTAAAGTTTTTTCTTGTTTTTTGACATTATTTGAAGAAATAAAACCAGTGGCTTGCTGAGCTCATCTTGAATTAAAGTGTAGGAGCCCTTCAGTAGGTGATATTGAAACAAGAACCTCCTTAGTTATAAGGTCCTGAAAATAGCAAATGTCAAGATAGATAAGTATGCAAAGATTCTGATCCCTGACAAGTTTCAGGGCTGACAACAAATTAAATTTGAACTCAAGAACATATAGTAACTTTTTCAAGCTTGATTTTGTCATTTAAAATTACAGTCCCAGCTTTAACATGTTTTAAAGTCCCATCAGGCAAAATTATCTGGATTGGTTCTATCAAAGTATCAAGATGATTAAAAACAGATTGATCAAAGCACATGTGGTCACTAGCCCCAGTATCAATGACCCTAACTTACTATTAATAGCTCTAGTATTAAAGGAATTGACATCTTTATACAAGTTACCTGAGAAACTGTTAGAGTCTGCAAATTGAGCAATGACTTGATCAACTATAGGTTTCTTGTTCTTTTTCAATTTTATCAATTCTTGTGCAAGAGCATAAATGAGTTCAACATCAAATCGAGGTTGACTTGTTACTTGTTGCTGTTGATTTGAGTTGTCATCAAGAGGGGTGTCTTGGTCATTCTTGCTGACATTGGCTGCAATTTTCATCTGCCTTGATCTGTTTTCTTTTGAACCTTTCCACCAATCTGGATATCCATGTAGAAGGAATCCCTTTTTGATTTAGAATTTCTGGCAAGAAAAGACTGAGCAACTTTCTTATTTGACACATTACCAGCAAAGTCTCTCGATTGTCCAAGATTGCCGGTAATTTGTCTTTGTTTTTCTACCTGTTGCACCATATTATACACTTTATTTATTGAGGGAAAAGGATCAAGAAGCAAGATCTGGCCATAGATGCCATCATACTCTTCATTAAAATGCATAACAAATTAGAGTAGCTTCCTTCTTTGGTCTCCTTCAATGATCTGCTTGATGGAAGGACAACTTTCTTTGCAAGTACATGTGGGAGTTTCACATACATCTGCTAACTCATCCCAAATCTTTTTCAGTTTTGTAAAGTACGCAGCCACAGAATCATTATTTTGATAAAGATCTGTGAGTTCCTTTTCTAAATGATAGATTAAGGGTCCATTTGATTTCTAAAACCTCTCAGAGAGATCCTTCAACAAATTCTGAGCAGAATCCACATAGATAAAAGCATCAGAAAGATCAGACAACATAGCATTGAGGATCCAACTTACCACCATGCTGTCAACCTTTATCCACGGATCATAATGGGGTGTGTCAATGCCTGGTTTTGAGCATTTTCCATTGACTGATCTACTCCATTTCTAGAACTTGGAGCCATTCAATTTGACATTTGTTATTGGAATCCGTGGATGATCAGTTGGGTGTAGGTACAAAGGGTCATTGTTGTACCCATCTGATGTTGTCGAGGATGCTTGTCCTCCAGTGGATGATTATGACATTCTTGTATCGAAGATAGAGAAGCTCAATGGAGGAAGGGAGATGAATTCACAGGTGAGCACTTAGCTCTGGTACCATGTGAAACAACAAGGTACTGAAAATACAATTTTGATTCAATACCTCTAATTACAATTAGACAATCAGAAGGGTATTTATACATACGGGGAAGGACAATACAGAAGGGAGAGAAAGAAAGAAAGGAAAGAAAAAAAAATAAAGAAAGTACAAGCTAGCTAACTAACTAACTAAAAGAACTAATAACTACCTTCTTCACACCCTCACATTGATTTTTTTTTTCATTTGAGAATTAGAATTCTTTGGGCATGATACTAATTTGGGACTTATAAAGGAAAAGGTCAAAAGGAAATAATGTAAGAGTTTGAGCCTTTGCAAACCATGATCTTCATATTCTAGTTGTTGAGTTATGGACTTGCAAACAATCATACAAATAGTTCAGGTGGGTCAGTGCATCTCATTGTAGTTAGATTCATGTATTTTAGTTTCCTTCTTCAGCAATCGTGACTCTCTCAGGGACATAGAGATTACTGCATAACATTTGTTGTTTCCTTCTCCAGCTTTTCTCTAAAAGCATATCGTGACTCTGATTGGGCAATCTTGTGTTCATTTTAGGCAATCTGTTAGTGGTTATGTCGTGTTCCTTCGTCCGACATTAATATCATGGAATTCTAAGAAATAGCAGACTGTGAGTTTGTCTTCGGCAGAAGCAGAGTACAGGTGCATTAATTAGGAGGCTAGTTGTAGAATTATCTTGGCTTAGCAGGCTCCTCAATGAATTCACTGTCTATGAAATCACACCTATTCTTATCAAGTATGATAGCCAAGCAGCCATTTACATTGCCAAAAATCGTATATACCATGAGAAAACCAAGTACATAGAGCTCGATTGTAACTTCGTAAGAGAAAAGCTGCTACAAGGGCTTATTTCCCTTTCTCATGTCCCTACTAAAGGCCAATTAGCAGTTGTGATGACAAACCCTCTTCCAAGAGTTGCTCACCAGCATATTCTATCCAAACTAGGGGTTCACCACCCACCAATTTGAGGGGGAGGGGGGCCACTTTCTTCTTCCTTTGCTCTTCACGATTCAATCCCTCTCCATCATTTCTTGTCTTCAATCTTGAACATTTACAACTCACGGCACCGATTGGAGTTCTGGATACCAATTCATTTAAATATGTGTGCATGTGTCAATGAATGTGTGCGTGTCATTTAAATATGTATACAAGTGTCTATGTGTGTGTGCGCGTGCGCGCACTACCAAAAATATGTGTATTACATACCATTTTTTCCAACCAATTTAAAATGATTGGAAAAATAAACCGTTTTAGCAATTATTTCATATTTTTGTAATTTTGCAACTATTTTTGTCATTTTAGGCGGGAAAAACGGTTGGAAATTCCAACCACTTTTACTAAAATGGTGGGAAAATTTTTCTTACCACTATAAATTTTTTCCTACTATTCAAAATTGGTTGGGAAAACAGTTAGTAGCTCGACCTTTTTTCCAACCATTTTCAAAAGGTAGGAAAAAAGATGGTAGGAAAAATTTCCAATCATTCTACCAAAAGTGGTTAGAATTTCCAACCATATTTTCCCACATAAAATTTTTGAAAAATAGTTGTAATATGAAATGGTTGCTAAGAGTTCACTTTGAAAGGAAAAAACATGTGAGAAGGGGAGGAGGTGAGAGAAGGCGACAAGGAAATCAGAGAGGAAGCTGAAGTAGACCATGACACCTCAGGTCAGGCGACTATCTTCATCGGTAACCTCCCGAAGGACTTGGATAGATTCGGCCTTGGTGGAATCTTCAAGAAATTTGTATATGTGAAGTCTACATCAATCGTCAGTCGAAGAGAAAGGAACTCAAACTTTGGGTTTGTACAGGTATGGAGGCAACAACATGCAGCAACGTGTATTCATCATCTGAATGGAAGATTGATCAGGGGTAAGAAGATTATAGTTGATTGGGCGAAGACCAGCAGACGTGCAATCAGGAAGAATACCCTTGTGTGGGTTCCAAAGCAACCTACACAGTCATTCAGTCATGACCCAGAAACGGCGAACTTCAGAGTTAAAGGGATGGCGAATGATGAATTTGTGGAATGGCTACAGCGGAGTTTAGTATGCTCGTCTAATGACCTAAGAGACCTTGATGCCCTCGCATCTCTGATCAGAGCTAATTTTGGGCCTCTCTCCAAAATTACAGCTCTAAGTGGTGTCAAATTCCTGCTAACATTTGAAACGGTTCAAGAGATGGAAGAAGCGTTAGCAAACCCCATGGAACTAAAGGATTGGTTCTATGAAATTCAGCCCTGGTCAAAATATGAAACGGCGGACACTAGGAGGGTATGGCTTGACATTACAGGAATTCCTCCTCACAGATGGATTTGGGAGAACTTCCAAAGATGCACTCAACCTTGGGGCAAATTATTAACACTGGCTAGATGCATCTCTTCAACCAACCAATTTGAAGTGATGAGAGCTCTAATTCAAACGGACGTATTCAAGAGAATTGGAGGACAAGTGTTGTTAGATATTCAAAACCGCTCCTACAGGGATTTTATTCATGAAGTTAGCTCTCACTTCATCCTCCATCCATTGCCCATGATTCAAACAGAGATAATACCTCTATTTTTGGCCAATCCAGCAACGATGATGATCCTATTGACGAAGCAGATAGTCAACTTCAACACAGCAATAACCTTGTCCCTGAGACTGCAATGGACTTTAACAATCATTGGTCCTGCCGGCCAAACAATGAGGAATTTCGACAGTCCGTCCACAGCAACATCAATTCCCATAGAAGCTCCAGTGAATTAATGCTACAGCTACCTAGTAACAGATACTTTGATGAAGTGCAAAGGCTTAATGACAAGACAAATGCCATTAAAGAAGTACTAATTAATGCCTTGGGAATGCAAGCATGGGAGGAA
Organism: Portulaca oleracea; assembly: GCA_029582165.1. Classification (NCBI taxonomy): domain Eukaryota; kingdom Viridiplantae; phylum Streptophyta; class Magnoliopsida; order Caryophyllales; family Portulacaceae; genus Portulaca; species Portulaca oleracea. Next base: position 4,777,360 of record CM055873.1, on the reverse strand, counting down.
GTGGAGCAGCTTCACATTATTGAAATGGAAATGCAGGGTGTTGCTAATGATGTAAATGCTTTGAATGAGCATGAACCCATAATCGACCATTCACTTGCACTGGTTCCTATTACCAATGATCATCATCTTATCATTGAATCAGCCGCCCTTGGAGACAGAGATGTGCTTGGAATCGAGAAATCTGTGGAAGTGATTTCTGAAGTTGACCCTCAAGATAATGATGAAAGAGTCCAGGGTCTAGATACCCAAGTTTCTCAGCCAATCCCCAACAATTCAGGTAGTAGCGAATTTGGTAATGACCTCAACTCCATCTCCTCTGACGATGATTCTGTGATCAGAGCCAGGAATTTTATCGCTGAAAAAGCAATAAGTTTTGGGGAAAACAGTGGCTTTATGAGAGCTAAGAAAAACACGAACCCAAGGAGATACTTTGGTGAAAAGCTATCAGCAAGGAAGAAGAAGAAGATCAAAGAAAGCACAAGAAGAAAGAAAAGTTCTACCAAGTCCATCACACCTTCTGTTGAAGGTGACAACCTACAATGCTTGAAATTGGAACTTGGAATGTAAGGGGAATTGGGGCCAAGGAGGAAACGGTATGTGAAGACTGTTATAAACAAGAGAGAATTTCTCCACCTTCTTCTGGAGGTGGGCTGGTGTCTAATTGAGATTTGGTATGAGATACGAGTTGGGAATAAGAGCAAATCAGAGGTATTTATTCTCCCATTCCCTGTAGACAAAGCGTTAGCTTTGTTGAGTTCCAATATTGGTAATGGTGCTCAAAACTTCTTTGGGTTGATCTCTGTTTGATCAAGCAGTGTCTGAAATTGGCATTTCAAATACGAGTTTCAATTGTCAATAAAAGAAAAAGATTGTTTGATAAACATGGTTGGTTCTAAGGTGAGTCAAAGAAATGGTCTTTGGTTTGGTGATTATGGCAATGGATTTGCTTGCTGAGGAGCCTAGAATTTGTTCTCATTATGTGATGACCATCAGTTGCAGTGTCAGGAGGGATATTTCAGTGACATGGTTTTTAGAGATTTGAGGACAATATATATATAGACATGAGACATTACTCCTGGGGGTACTTTCTGCTTGGCAATGGGTTATCTCTTGATCAATTCACTATGTAAATTGCTGGTCTTGGGGTCTGCACACATGAAGCACTCTTCAATGAGTTCATATGATCTGAAATCAAAATTCAAGGGTAAGTGGTGTATATGCTGCAGGATTGGTGAGAATGTTCATTTCCTGTTGTCGTCATCGGTATGCTACTGCTTGGCGTTGCTCTGTTTGTGTGTTCCTGTTTTGGAGTTGAAGCTTTGTTCATAATTTGTCAATGGGTTTGTCTGAGGCGGCGTCATTTATGTTGTTTTGATTCGTGCAGTATTGGCTTCTTCTGGTTCGTTGGTAATGTTCATGAGTTGTATGCTCTTCTAAGCGCTCTTTTGCACTTCTTTATTACTTGAATAAAAGGGCTTTGATGGCCGCTGCTTATCAAAAAAAAAAAATGATTGCTAAAGTGGTTGATTTTCCAATTGTTTGAAATTGGTTGGAAAAAAGTGGTCGATAATACACATATTTTTAGCACTGGTCTATGTGTGTGTGCGCAGGTATTAAATCTTATAGTATACTAATCCATTCCCATGTATACATATATATATATATGTGTGTACAGTATTAAATCCTAGGGTATACGAATCCATTCCCTTATGACATTAAAATTTTTGTCAAATTAAATGTAAAAGATGACCTTTTATTTAGGCAGAGAGAGATATAGAGAGAGGAGGGAGATATATAGAGAGAAGAGTATCATTACAATCAAAACCGTCGTATGTTGGACATTTAAATACCCCTCACGTATCATAACAGGGACGAAGGGACTAGTGGACAAAACCAAGCCACGCCCCTCTCGATTTTTGCGTGCAACTAATTTCCAAATATCGATCTTTTGTGTGCAACTAATTTCCAAATGTACGGTATTATAAACTATATATAATTTTATTGCTAACAAAGGTGAGGGAGGTTAAATACAACTCCTAACTTAACCAAGTGAGGGGAAAAATATTAACTCGGGAGGGTTTTTGCAAATATAATTATTCCTAAATTATAAGTCGGAAGAGAAGAGGAGTCGGCCTTCACCAAAAAAAATCAAAGTGAGAGGCAATACAATGTCTTTAACCCATATAATATATATTTAGCGGAATGGATAAAGTGGGGTAAAAGTAAAAGATACATGTCCTTATTTTATTAAGTAGCAATGATACATACCTCGTTCCTTAAAGGAAGGATGTTTGCAAGTTATTATAGCTTATTCCTTACCTTTTACACCATACTTCAGAAATCATTATTCATACACACACACACACACGATACATAGAGGAAAGTAAGCAAAGGACATGACCAACTAAGCACACATATATAGGGGATTGAGCAAATTAACATTCTCAGTAATTGGGTAACGAGGACCTCTAATTAGGTGGACTTTGTGACTGAAAAAGTAACATTAAGGTTTGGGTTGCCACCAGTAGAATCGATCTGGGCAGATGCTTTGGTATGAGTAGGAGTGTCCTCATAGGTGGATTGACACCCGGCAGCATCTAATTTGTTCTCAATGTCATCCCAATCAACATTGTTGTAGGAATTGATGTTGCCACATTCCACGTACACCTGCAACTAGCTCAAATTAAATTAACCATTTTAAATCCAGCCACCTATCATTAATTTAAGAGAAATTTCATTTGGAATAATAGTTTAGATGGATATTTTTATAATGATCTATTATATGAAGGTACTATTGTTAGATTTATAGTGAAAAACATTTTCATACAAGAGTTTTATAATTCTTTTTCATAATTTTATTATATTATATTGCTTGAAATTATGATCAAATTTTTGTAATTGATAAATATTAAGACAAATAGATATTACATATAAGTAAGTAAGATGGGTCTATACGCACCTTGTTGGTCTGGCCATCTGAGGGCACATGGTAAGCCATTAGCCATGCAACATTATCAGATTCACCGTCCTTATTGGTTCCTTTATAAACAACTCCCTGCTTGTTACCATCGGTATTGAACGGGGTCTTGTGATTTTTTTTAATAGTAGTCGGATAGGTGCTGCCTTTCCCACCTTCTGGATACACATTCACTTCCTTACGTTTATGGTCGCCAAGGGAGTCATTGCGAATCGCGACACAGACTTGATCTCCGTTCTTTGGTCAACGATCTACGCTCTTGAGTCGAAGCCATCTATGTTGCCTGTACTCCAAGGCAACCGCAGATTTAAACTTTTAAATAACTAAAGGTGGTAAACATGTTATCTAAGGGCCTGTGTTTTAATGCGGGCTGGCTGGCTGGAGTGTCATACCTCACCGCAACATGCCATATTCCACCACAACCCACGCAATCCACCACAATCTACTTTTTTTAATTTAATTTATCTTTTTGTTAAAAGTTATTTCTACAACCCACCACAATTTCACATTTTCCAACATGTACATTTACAATTATTAAGACCAAAATTCACCACAACTTTCCACAACCCACCACAACTTTTCCAAACCCATCATAACTCACCCCAATTCCACCATACCATGATCAGTAAAGAACATGGCCATAGTAATTTTATTCAACAAATCGTTATAAATATATTGAAAAATGTATATATGTCAAAACTTTTCAAATTGACAACACAATTTACGAAGAAAACAAATAATATAGAATGGACGTAGTACCTTGAGAGTTGAGAGTTGACTTGGCAAAGCAAAGGTGATATGTGTGCTCTATTGGATCGGATATGATGTATCCCTGAACATTTGTGCTTCTGCCTATTGCGTATTTATACTAGCTCGAGGGACTACGCCAAGAATATAAAATGTAAAGATACTTATTTAATTACGTGGCAGGCAGTCAATAATCTTATGCTTCATGTAAACAATTTTTCCCCATTGGTTTAGGCAATGGTAATTCAGCAACTTCACCTAGGAATCAATACCAAATGGGTAATACTTTTACAAGTGTCACGTCCTAATTTTCATTTATTAGTTAATTTCGAAGTCTTAAATAATGCAAGTCTCAAATAATTATTATTTTAGTGATAATAGTGACATTTATCTTAAAATAATTAATTCTCACTAAAACGACAATCATTTTTAAATAATTGTGATCACTATTATCACTAAAATAATATCCTTAATTTATTAGTTAATATGGAATTCTTAAATAATTATTATTTTAGTGATAATAATGACAATTATCTTAAAATAATTATTATTTTAGTGATAACAGTGACAATTATCTTAAAATAATTGTCACTATTATCATTAAAATAATATCCTTTATTAGTTAATATGGAAGTCTTAAATAATTATTATTTTAGTGATAATAGTGACCATTATTTTAAAATACATTTTACAACAACTAATAAAGGATATTACTAAATATGGAACGGTGGAAGGGAAGTCTTAAATACATTTATGTTATAATTGTCTTTTAATTATTAGACATTTACTTTTAAAAAAACTGTGCATAGCACGGGTAAGTTTAACACAACCCAGAGTAATTGTGGGGGCTCGCTGCCACTCATAATATTAAAGAAAAATAAAATTATAGTAAACAATTCGCACCTATAAATAATAAAAAAATCGATTTTAAAAAACGCTATACAAAAAGCTGAATCAAATTAGGAGTCTAACTTATCTAATTAGAAATTTACCTCCCAACCCAATTATGAGTTTAACTTCCAATCAAATCTAATTAGGAATCCACATCTCACCCAAATCTAATTAGGAGTTTACCTCCCAACCTAATTAATAGACATCTAGGCATTTTTCATTCTCTTTTAATTTGTCAACTATCAACATTTGAAGCAACCATTGAATACTGGGCAAACCTGCAAATACAAATATGTTTTTCTAAAATTACTATCAGTATGTACCACACCATAACTATTTATAAAGCACGCCATTGAATTCTCTTCCAATCTGTCTATCAACGTTTTCTATACAAATTGGTTAGTTTTCAAAAAGTACTATTAGCATGGACCATACCATAATTATTTACAAATCACACTATTGAATTCTCTTCCAATCTGTCTATCAACGTTTTCAATACAAACAGGTTAGTTTTTAAAAAGTACTATCACTATATACAACACCATAATGTACAATGAATTGTCTTAGAAAAATTCTATCATAAATTTTTTCACTAAAGGTACTGTGGGACGTGGGAAAATCCCCGTGGTATCCTCATGATGGCAACGAGTCGAGCAGGTGTCTTTTCTTTTGGGAAGATTTGCTTGAATTTCCGTTTAAATAAATTAAAATTTAAATTTAAATAAAGTTTTTTCTTTTAGATTTTATTAAAGTCTAAGGATTTTCTTTATTCGGAAAGTGAACAGAAAATAAAAGAAAAACAAAAAGAAAAAAAAGAAGACAATAAACAGAGAGTCCCGGAGCTGGGCTCGGGAAGATTCTTGTAGCAATACTGCAGTATTGTGAGTCGATGCTCAAAAGAGTCCGGACACGAAGTCGGATCAGGCACGGATGGCGAGAATACCGCGGTATTCATGCATCCCGACCTCGGATTTGCTTCCGAGACGGAAAGTAAAAAAACTGAAAAATAAAATCTTTTTTTTTAAAAAAAAAGCTTTCCGAAACAGAAAATAAAATACGAAAAGAAAAGGAACGAAAGAAAAAAAAAGGAAAAAAAGAAAGAAGAGTCACCAATTAATTTTTGAGCGAGAATTAATAAACTCAAGAAAAAGAAGACTCCACAAACCAAGAACCACGAGATTCGGATCCGCGGGTAAGGTTACGAATTCGGGAATAAAAATTCCCGAATTCGCCCGTTCAACGATCGGACTTTACTAAACCGGTTAAATAAAAAGAAAGAAGAAGAGGGGAGAAGAAGAGAGTAGAACGGAGTATTAATTAGTGTAATTAGTGTTATTTAGTTACATACAAACGCGATAATAAAGCGAGAAATGAATTCAAGAAATAAAAGAATTGAATAAGAACATACCTTTATTCACAAGCAATCCATATTATTAGGGTCGAGTTTAGGGTTAACTCACATTACAAGATAATATGAATAAAGAAAGGATAGAGAAAGAGAAAGCAAATAAAATGTCAATTAAGCGTATGCAAAAAAAAATGAGAGAAATAGAGAAGGAGAAGAGAAGATGAAATCATCAAGTGTCAACACGCTAGGGTGATTTCGGTGTAGGATGAAATGGGTGTTGAGAAGGGTTTTTATAGGAGAAATTAGGGTTCAGAATTAGGTTAAAAAAGAGGGGGGGAAATGCGGCATAATACCGCCAAGTATTAGGCCCAGCTGCGCGAAAAATAAGGTCGTGTACGCTTCCGATATGGATGGTGGCGCCTGGGTGGGCGAGAACCGCCACAATACTGCAAGCATCTTTGGGCTTTGGGCGCCAGTGCGGCGTTCCCTAGGTCAACGCGCCGAGGTGGCCGGTCGGGCGACCGCCCAATACTGCGGTATCTTTGGGCTGGGAGAAGCTCAAATGCATGCTTTCCGAGGTGGACCATGCTTCCCGAGGTTACCACGCTTCCAAACCGGCCCGACCAGCCAGAATACTGCCGGTATCTTTGGTGCAGGAGAAACCAGTTGCGCTTTCCAGAGGTGAAGCACGCTTCGAGGTCAACATGCTCCCGAGGCAACCGGTCCGGCGGCCGAAATACCTGTGGTATCTGGGCCTAGGAGAAGCCAGGTTGCACGCTTTCGAGGTGGGCATGCTTCCCGAGGTGACTGGTCGGGCATAACCCACGGAATACTGCGGTATGCCCATATTCGGTTGTAGTCTGCTTTGGGTTGCGTGTCGGGCTTTACTTTTTGTACATTTGGATTGGGCTTTTTTTTGTGATGGCTTTTTTTTGGGGGGGGGGGGTTTCCTTCATTTCTTCAACTTTTTTGCATTTCAAAATTCTTGGCATTTTCCTAAACTAAAATAAAGATAAAATAAAAAAAAATACATAATTATAAGACACTTTACGGGTGTCTACAGGTACTATTAGTATGTACCACACTATCATTATTAGAAAAATACTAATATTAAAATTTGTTTATATCTTTCAGCAGATAAAGTTTGCCTGCCAAACTATCATCATCAAGTAAGTCTTCCTAAAATTTCTTTTTTCTTATTTTACTGCTATCACTATCAATATCATTGCACACATCAACCCAGTTTGTGTTTTTCAACTTCCAACTTTATATCATCCATATTTTTTATTATAGTTTCCTCCCTATATTTACTATCATCTATATAAACTTACCAGCACATATTTTTTATGAATTCCGTTTAAAATCTCTTCAAATTTGCGTACATAAACACTAGAAACACATTTGAAATCGGATCATAAAAAAACAGATGATGTGTGCAATGATAGGTTATGAATGGGGATGGAAGTCAATATTCGCGTACAATAATAAAAAAAAAACAGATTATGTAGCAGATGATGTGTGCAATGATAGATTATGATGTGTGTAATAATATTTTTTATTATAGTACGCGAATTTTAATAGATTATGAATGAGGATGGAACTCAGATTGTCAATATTTTATATGATCTTCAAAGAAATCAACATCATACCTAAGATATATTATGTATGGGAATTTGGATCGGGGTGTACTTTTTTGGTTAGGAATTAGCATCATAGTTCCCCCTTTAGCCCAAGAAATGGCCCCGATCTGAAGTGCCAATATAATGCCAGTAAGTTATCCAGTAAGACACACAATGAGATGCACCGACCCACCTGAACCACTTCTATGATTGTTTGCAAGTCCATAACTCAATAGCTAGAATATGGAGATCATGGTTTGTATGAATATATATGAATCCAGAAAGAGGAAGAGAATCCAAAAAGAGAAAGAGAACCCAGAAAGAGAAAGAAATAACATAGCTTTTTTAGTAGAGTCGGATATATGAATATGAATATGCGCATATGATACATGAAGATTGGCATAGAGGTTTTTTATTTTAGTATTTTTATTTCAGTATATTAGTGTCTTGGAGAAGGAGTCACCTTTACTATATAAGTATCCTTTGATTCACATGTAGAATCAATCAATGAATGAAATACATCTTGTTTGTCTGTCTAAATTCTTTGTTCTCCCTCCTAACCCATTTTCCTTCTTCCTAGTCTACATCTAAAACCTTGTGTAGGATTCTCGAGAGGTATTCTCCAATTCTATCAACCCTCTCACGACTACTTACATCACCATGAGAGGAGTGTGTGTAAATGAGGTTAAATTAAATTTCAAGTACACGTATTGTACAGAAAAAGAATGGGACCAAAAGTACACTTAGCTTACTACATAGAAAAATAATGGGACCATGTACTACTCCAACCCAATCCAATTCAATTAAATTTCTATCTTTTTCATGAAAAATTAAATTTCTATTGGGAATTCGGGTTGGATTGGATTACATTTCCACTCTTTTTTTTCCCCTCTCTTGGCATTGCTCTAAACCCATAGTATTTGGAGAAATATTGTATCTACACTTATTTTATAGTCTCTGTTGACTTTTCCCATCAAAATTTATCACTTTTTACTATCGATTGAAGGTCTGTCAAAAATCTGCTTAATGTGGTTAAGGTAAATTTTTCCTAAAATGGTTAAGGTCTGTCAAAAATTGATTTTTCTGAGACATTTTCCCGTGGTTAAAATGACTATTGTCAAAACTCTAATGGTCGTTGTTGTCAAAAGGAAATGGACTATATATCCATCAATTATACGTTAATAATGCTTTCTTACACGGAGATCTCCATGAAGATATCGATCTATATGACGGTTCCCAAAGGATTACATACAACGATTCCTCATGTTGTATCCTTTACAAACTAAAACAAGCATCCGGACAATGGTATGCCAAATTTGTTAACGTCTTGTGCAAAAGGGGTTACAAGCACTCTGAAAATGACTACTCTTTGTTCTACAAAAGGTCCAATTCCTCGGTTACTTTCTTAGATGTGTATGTGGACAATATTTTCTTGACAAGAAATAATACACAAGAGATCCAAGAAATCAAATCTTACCTCGACCATGAGTTCGAAATCAAAGATCTTGGTTTTTTGAGTTATTTCCTTGGATTAGAAATTCTACACTCTTTTGCAGGAATTGTTTTAACTTAACCAAATTCACCTCAAGTCTCATCAAAGAGTTTGAATGTCAGGATCTTACTCCTGTGGTAACTCCCCTTGATCTCAATATCAAGCTTGCTCCAAACTCTGGTGAGATCTTTCCTAAACCCACCAAGTATAGACAATTAATTGGAAAGTTAAACTTTTTACTTCACACTAGGCCCGACATTGCGTTTTCAGTGCAGTACCTGAGCTAGTTCCATCAAGAACCTAGGATTTCTCACTATCAGGAAGTAATTCATCTCCTCAAATACCTAAAAGGGAAGTCTGCTTGGGGATATTACTTCGTTCAGATGTTGACTTTTCTCTAAAAGCATATCGTGACTCTGATTGGACATCTTGTTTTCATTTTAGGCAATTTGTTAGTGGCTATGTCGTGTTCCTTGGTCCGAAATTAATATCATGGTATTCTAAGAAATAGCATATTCTAACTTTGTCTTCGGCAAAAGTAGAGTACATGAGCATTGGGAGGCTAGTTGTACAATTAGCTTGGCTTAGCAGGCTCCTCAATGAACTCATGTTCGATGACATCACACCTATTCCTATCAAGTGTGATAGCCAAGTAGCCATTTACATTGCCAAAAATTGTATATACCATGAGAGAACCAAGTATATAGAGCTTGATTGTAGCTTCGTAAGAGGAAAGCTGCTATAATGGCTTATTTCCATTTCTCTGTTTTCTTTTGAACCTTTCCACCAATCTGGATATCCATGTAGAAGGAAACATTGCTCTATGTCTTTACCAAATCTTTTGCAATGGTCACAAAACTTTTTTGCTTTGGAATCCTTTTCTGATTTAGAATTCCTGGCAAGAAAAGAATGAGCAACTTTCTTATTTGACACATTACCAGCAAAGTCTCTCGATTGTCCAAGATTGCTGGTAATTTGTCTTTGTTTTTCTACCTGTTGCACCATATTATACACTTTATTTATTGAGGGAAAAGGATCAAGAAGCAAGATCTGGCCACGGATGCCATCATACTCTTCATTCAAATGCATAAGAAATTGGAGTAGCTTCCTTCTTTGGTCTCCTTCAATGATCTGCTTGATGGAAGGACAACTTTCTTTGCAAGTACATGTGGGAAATTCAGATACATCTGCTAACGCATCCCAAATCTTTTTCAGTTTTGTAAAGTACACAGCCCCAGAATCATTATTTTTATAAAGATCTTTGAGTTCCTTTTCTAAATGATAGATTAAGGGTCCATTTGACTGCCCAAACCTCTCAGAGAGATCCTTCAACAAATTCTGAGCAGAATCCACATAGATAAAAGCATAAGAAAGATCGACAACATAGCATTGAGGATCCAACTTACCACCATGATGTCACCCTTTATCCACGGATCATAATTGGGTGTGCCAATGCCTAGTTTTGAGCATTTTCAATTGACTGATCTACTCCATTTCTGGAAGTTGGAGCCATTCAATTTGACATTTGTTATTGGAATCCCTGGATGATCAGTTGGGTGTAGCTACAAAGGGTCATTGTTGTACCCATCTGATGTTGTCGAGGATGCTTGTCCTCCAGTGGATGATTATGACATTCTTGTATCGAAGAAGCTCGAGGAGGAAGGAGATGAATTCACGGTCATCACTTAGATCGATACCATGTGAAACAACGAGGTACTAAAAATACTGTTTTTATTCAATACCTCTAATTACAATCGGACAATCGAAGGGTATTTATACGGATGGGAAGGACAATACAGAAGGGAAAGAAAGAAAGAAAGGAAAGAAAAAAAAAAAAAGAAAATACAAGCTAGCTAACTAACTAACTCAGCTAACTAACTAAAAGAACTAGTAACTACCTTCTTCACACCCTCACCTTGATTTTTTTCATTTGAGAATTAGAATTCTTTGGGCATGATACTAATTTGGAACTTATAAAGTAAAAGGTCTAAAGGAAATAATGTAAGAGTTTGAGCCTTTGCAAACCATGATCTTCATATTCTAGTTGTTGAGTTATGGACTTGCAAACAATCATACAAATAGTTCAGGTGGGTCAGTGCATCTCATTGTAGTTAGATTCATGTATTTTAGTTTCCTTCTTGACAATCGTGACTCTCTCGGGGACACAGATATTCTTGCATAACATTTGTTGTTTCCTTCTCGACTTTCTCTAAAACATATCGTGACTCTGATTGGGCAATCTTTTGTTCATTTTAGGCTATCTGTTAGTGGCTATATCGTGTTCCTTGGTCCGACATTAATATCATGGATTTCTAAGAAATAGCAGTTGTGAGTTTGTCTTGTGAAGCAGTCTGAAGCATTAATTAGGAGGCTAGTTGTAGAATTATCTTGGTTTAGCGGTAGCCTCAATGAATTCATTGTCTATGACATCACACATATTCTTATCAAGTATGATAGCCAAGCGACTATTTACATTGCCAAAAATCGTATATACCATGAAAACCAAGTATATAGAGCTCGATTGTAACCGTCGTAAGAGAAAAGGCACTCTGAGGGCTTATTTCCCTTTCGTGTCCCTACTAAAGGCCAATTAGCATATTTGATGACTAAGCCTCTTCCAAGAGTTGCTCACCAGCATATTCTATCCAAACTGGGGGTTCACCACCCACCAATTGGGGGGGGGGGGGTTGTTAGGATAATTAGTTGGTTCAGCCTCTTTTAGGTTGTTGGGAGTTTTTTATTTACTCTTTTCCCTTGTGTTCATTGCAATCAATAATGATAATCACTTTTTTCTTCCTTTGCTCTTCATGATTCAATCCCTCTCCATCATTTCTTGTCTTCAATCTTGAACATTTACAAGTTGCGGCACGAGTTGGAGTTCCTAGATACCAATTCATTTAAATATGTGTGCATGTGTCAATGTATGTGTGTGATTATGCTATTTAAATATGTGTGTGTCTATATGTGTGCTTGGCGCATGTACTATCAAAAATATGTGTATTACATACCATTTTTTTAACCAATTTAAAATAATTGGAAAAATCAACTGTTTTAACAAACATTTCATATTTTTGTAATTTTTCAAATATTTTTGTCATTTGAAGCGAGGGAAAAAAATTGGAAATTCCAATCACTTTTACTAATATGGTGGGAAATTTTTCTTACCACGATATTTTTTTTCCTACTGTTCAAAATTGGTTGGGAAAATAGTTAGTAGTCCGACCGTTTTTCCGACCATTTTCAAATAGTAGCAAAAAAGATGGTAGGAAAAATTTTCCATCCTTTTAGCAAAAGTAGTTAAATTTCAACCACTTTTTCCCACATAAAATTTTTGAAAAATAGTTGGAATATGAAATGGTTGCTAAAGTGGTTGGTTTTTCAATTGTTTAAAATTGGTTGGAAAAAAGTGGTCGGTAATAGACATAGTTTTAGCAGTTGTGTGTGTGTGTGTGTGCGGGTATTAAATCTTAGTGTATACGAATCCATTCCCATATATATATATATGTGTGTGTGTAGTATTAAATCCTAGGGTATACGAATCCATTCCCTTATGTCATTAAAATTTTTGTCAAATTAAATGCTAAACCGTCGTATGTTGGACATTTAAATACCCCTCACGTATCATAATAGGGACGAAGGGACTAGTGGACAAATCCAAGCCACGCCCCTCTCGATTTTTGTGTGCAACTAATTTCCAAATGTCGATCTTTTGTGTGCAACTAATTTCCAAATGTAATTTCCAAATGTCGATCTTTTGTGTGCAACTAATTTCCAAATGTACGGTATTATAAACTATGTATAATTTTATTGCTAACAAAGGTGATAGAGGTTAAATACAACTCCTAAGTACTTAACCAAATGAGGGGGGAAATATTAACTCGGGAGGGTTTTTGCAAATATAATTATTCCTAAATTATAAGTCGGAAGAGAAGAGGAGTCGGCCTTCACCAAAAAAAATCAAAGTGAGAGGCAATACAATGTCTTTAACCCATATAATATATATTTAGCGGAATGGATAAAGTGGGGTAAAAGTAAAAGATACATGTCCTTATTTTATTAAGTAGCAATGATACATACCTCGTTCCTTAAAGGAAGGATGTTTGCAAGTTATTATAGCTTATTCCTTACCTTTTACACCATACTTCAGAAATCATTATTCATACACACACACACACACACGATACATAGAGGAAAGTAAGCAAAGGACATGACCAACTAAGCACACATATATAGGGGATTGAGCAAATTAACATTCTCAGTAATTGGGTAACGAGGACCTCTAATTAGGTGGACTTTGTGACTGAAAAAGTAACATTAAGGTTTGGGTTGCCACCAGTAGAATCGATCTGGGCAGATGCTTTGGTATGAGTAGGAGTGTCCTCATAGGTGGATTGACACCCGGCAGCATCTAATTTGTTCTCAATGTCATCCCAATCAACATTGTTGTAGGAATTGATGTTGCCACATTCCACGTACACCTGCAACTAGCTCAAATTAAATTAACCATTTTAAATCCAGCCACCTATCATTAATTTAAGAGAAATTTCATTTGGAATAATAGTTTAGATGGATATTTTTATAATGATCTATTATATGAAGGTACTATTGTTAGATTTATAGTGAAAAACATTTTCATACAAGAGTTTTATAATTCTTTTTCATAATTTTATTATATTATATTGCTTGAAATTATGATCAAATTTTTGTAATTGATAAATATTAAGACAAATAGATATTACATATAAGTAAGTAAGATGGGTCTATACGCACCTTGTTGGTCTGGCCATCTGAGGGCACATGGTAAGCCATTAGCCATGCAACATTATCAGATTCACCGTCCTTATTGGTTCCTTTATAAACAACTCCCTGCTTGTTACCATCGGTATTGAACGGGGTCTTGTGATTTTTAATAGTAGTCGGATAGGTGCTTTGCCTTTCCCACCTTCTGGATACACATTCACTTCCTTACGTTTATGGTCGCCAAGGGAGTCATTGCGAATCGCGACACAGACTTGATCTCCGTTGCTGGTCAACAGTACCGGCTGCTCTTGAGTCGAAGCCATCTATGTTGCCTGTACTCCAAGGCAACATGATTTAAACTTTTAAATAACTAAAGGTGGTAAACATGTTATCTAAGGGCCTGTGTTTTAATGCGGGCTGGCTGGCTGGAGTGTCATACCTCACCGCAACATGCCATATTCCACCACAACCCACGCAATCCACCACAATCTACTTTTTTTAATTTAATTTATCTTTTGTTAAAAGTTATTTCTACAACCCACCACAATTTCACATTTTCCAACATGTACATTTACAATTATTAAGACCAAAATTCACCACAACTTTCCACAACCCACCACAACTTTTCCAAACCCATCATAACTCACCCCAATTCCACCATACCAGTACAAAGAACATGGCCATAGTAATTTTATTCAACAAATCGTTATAAATATATTGAAAAATGTATATATGTCAAAACTTTTCAAATTTGACAACACAATTTCTGAAAACAAATAATATAGAATGGACGTAGTACCTTGAGAGTTGAGAGTTGACTTGGCAAAGCAAAGGTGATATGTGTGCTCTATTGGATCGGATATGATGTATCCCTGAACATTTGTGCTTCTGCCTATTGCGTATTTATACTAGCTCGAGGGACTACGCCAAGAATATAAAATGTAAAGATACTTATTTAATTACGTGGCAGGCAGTCAATAATCTTATGCTTCATGTAAACAATTTTTCCCCATTGGTTTAGGCAATGGTAATTCAGCAACTTCACCTAGGAATCAATACCAAATGGGTAATACTTTTACAAGTGTCACGTCCTAATTTTCATTTATTAGTTAATTTCGAAGTCTTAAATAATGCAAGTCTCAAATAATTATTATTTTAGTGATAATAGTGACATTTATCTTAAAATAATTAATTCTCACTAAAACGACAATCATTTTTAAATAATTGTGATCACTATTATCACTAAAATAATATCCTTAATTTATTAGTTAATATGGAATTCTTAAATAATTATTATTTTAGTGATAATAATGACAATTATCTTAAAATAATTATTATTTTAGTGATAACAGTGACAATTATCTTAAAATAATTGTCACTATTATCATTAAAATAATATCCTTTATTAGTTAATATGGAAGTCTTAAATAATTATTATTTTAGTGATAATAGTGACCATTATTTTAAAATACATTTTACAACAACTAATAAAGGATATTACTAAATATGGAACGGTGGAAGGAAGTCTTAAATACATTTATGTTATAATTGTCTTTTAATTATTAGACATTTACTTTTAAAAACTGTGCATAGCACGGTAAGTTTAACACAACCGGAGTAATTGTGGGGGCTCGCTGCCACTCATAATATTAAAGAAAAATAAAATTATAGTAAACAATTCGCACCTATAAATAATAAAAAAATCGATTTTAAAAAACGCTATACAAAAAGCTGAATCAAATTAGGAGTCTAACTTATCTAATTAGAAATTTACCTCCCAACCCAATTATGAGTTTAACTTCCAATCAAATCTAATTAGGAATCCACATCTCACCCAAATCTAATTAGGAGTTTACCTCCCAACCTAATTAATAGACATCTAGGCATTTTTCATTCTCTTTTAATTTGTCAACTATCAACATTTGAAGCAACCATTGAATACTGGGCAAACCTGCAAATACAAATATGTTTTTCTAAAATTACTATCAGTATGTACCACACCATAACTATTTATAAAGCACGCCATTGAATTCTCTTCCAATCTGTCTATCAACGTTTTCTATACAAATTGGTTAGTTTTCAAAAAGTACTATTAGCATGGACCATACCATAATTATTTACAAATCACACTATTGAATTCTCTTCCAATCTGTCTATCAACGTTTTCAATACAAACAGGTTAGTTTTTAAAAAGTACTATCACTATATACAACACCATAATGTACAATGAATTGTCTTAGAAAAATTCTATCATAAATTTTTTCACTAAAGGTACTGTGGGACGTGGGAAAATCCCCGTGGTATCCTCATGAAACGCACGAGTCGAGCAGGTGTCTTTTCTTTTGGGAAGATTTGCTTGAATTTCCGTTTAAATAAATTAAAATTTAAATTTAAATAAAGTTTTTTCTTTTAGATTTTATTAAAGTCTAAGGATTTTCTTTATTCGGAAAGTGAACAGAAAATAAAAGAAAAACAAAAAGAAAAAAAAGAAGACAATAAACAGAGAGTCCCGGAGCTGGGCTCGGGAAGATTTACTGTAGCAATACCTGCAGGTATTGTGAGTCGATGGCGAAAAGAGTCCGGACTGGAAGTCGGATCAGAGGCACGGATCGCGAGAATACCGCGGTGTATTCTGCATCGTCCCGGCCTCGGGATTTGCTTCCGAGACGGAAAGTAAAAAAACTGAAAAATAAAATCTTTTTTTTTAAAAAAAAAGCTTTCCGAAACAGAAAATAAAATACGAAAAGAAAAGGAACGAAAGAAAAAAAAAGGAAAAAAAGAAAGAAGAGTCACCAATTAATTTTTGAGCGAGAATTAATAAACTCAAGAAAAAGAAGACTCCACAAACCAAGAACCACGAGATTCGGATCCGCGGGTAAGGTTACGAATTCGGGAATAAAAATTCCCGAATTCGCCCGTTCAACGATCGGACTTTACTAAACCGGTTAAATAAAAAGAAAGAAGAAGAGGGGAGAAGAAGAGAGTAGAACGGAGTATTAATTAGTGTAATTAGTGTTATTTAGTTACATACAAACGCGATAATAAAGCGAGAAATGAATTCAAGAAATAAAAGAATTGAATAAGAACATACCTTTATTCACAAGCAATCCATATTATTAGGGTCGAGTTTAGGGTTAACTCACATTACAAGATAATATGAATAAAGAAAGGATAGAGAAAGAGAAAGCAAATAAAATGTCAATTAAGCGTATGCAAAAAAAAATGAGAGAAATAGAGAAGGAGAAGAGAAGATGAAATCATCAAGTGTCAACACGCTAGGGTGATTTCGGTGTAGGATGAAATGGGTGTTGAGAAGGGTTTTTATAGGAGAAATTAGGGTTCAGAATTAGGTTAAAAAAGAGGGGGGGAAATGCGGCATAATACCGCCAAGTATTAGGCCCAGCTGCGCGAAAAATAAGGTCGTGGCACGCTTCCCGATATGGATGGTGGCGCCCTGGGTCGGGCAGAACCCGCCCACAATACCTGCAAGCATGCTGGGCTTTGGAGGCGCCCAGCTGCGCGTTTCCCTAGGTCAACGCGCTTCCGGAGGTAAACCGGGTCGGGCCTGACCCGCCCAAATACCTGCCGGTATGCTGGGCCTGGGAGAAGCTCAAATGCATGCTTTCCGAGGTGGACCATGCTTCCCGAGGTTACCACGCTTCCCAAGGCAACCCGGCCCGACCCGACAGAATACCTGTCGGTATGCTGGGTCTGGGAGAAACCCAGTTGCACGCTTTCCGAGGTGAAGCACGCTTCCCGAGGTCAACATGCTTCCCGAGGCAACCCGGTCCGACCCGACAGAATACCTGCTGGTATGCCGGGCCTAGGAGAAGCCCAGTTGCACGCTTTCCGAGGTGGGCATGCTTCCCGAGGTGACCTGGGTCGGGCATAACCCACCAGAATACCTGCAGGTATGCCCATATTCCGGTTGTAGTCCTGCTTTGGGTTGCGTGTCAGGCTTTACTTTTTGGTACATTTGGATTGAGCTTTTTTTTGTGATGGTTTTTTTTTTTTTGGGGGGGGGGGGGTTTCCTTCATTTCTTCAACTTTTTTGCATTTCAAAATTCTTGGCATTTTCCTAAACTAAAATAAAGATAAAATAAAAAAAAATACATAATTATAAGACACTTTACGGGTGTCTACAGGTACTATTAGTATGTACCACACTATCATTATTAGAAAAATACTAATATTAAAATTTGTTTATATCTTTCAGCAGATAAAGTTTGCCTGCCAAACTATCATCATCAAGTAAGTCTTCCTAAAATTTCTTTTTTCTTATTTTACTGCTATCACTATCAATATCATTGCACACATCAACCCAGTTTGTGTTTTTCAACTTCCAACTTTATATCATCCATATTTTTTATTATAGTTTCCTCCCTATATTTACTATCATCTATATAAACTTACCAGCACATATTTTTTATGAATTCCGTTTAAAATCTCTTCAAATTTGCGTACATAAACACTAGAAACACATTTGAAATCGGATCATAAAAAAACAGATGATGTGTGCAATGATAGGTTATGAATGGGGATGGAAGTCAATATTCGCGTACAATAATAAAAAAAAAACAGATTATGTAGCAGATGATGTGTGCAATGATAGATTATGATGTGTGTAATAATATTTTTTATTATAGTACGCGAATTTTAATAGATTATGAATGAGGATGGAACTCAGATTGTCAATATTTTATATGATCTTCAAAGAAATCAACATCATACCTAAGATATATTATGTATGGGAATTTGGATCGGGGTGTACTTTTTTGGTTAGGAATTAGCATCATAGTTCCCCCTTTAGCCCAAGAAATGGCCCGACCAAGTGCCAATATAATGCCGATAAGTTATCCAAAGAAGACACACAATGAGATGCACCACCCACAGAACCACTTCTATGATTGTTTGCAAGTCCATAACTCAATAGCTAGAATATGGAGATCATGGTTTGTATGAATATATATGAATCCAGAAAGAGGAAGAGAATCCAAAAAGAGAAAGAGAACCCAGAAAGAGAAAGAAATAACATAGCTTTTTTAGTAGAGTCGGATATATGAATATGAATATGCGCATATGATACATGAAGATTGGCATAGAGGTTTTTTATTTTAGTATTTTTATTTCAGTATATTAGTGTCTTGGAGAAGGAGTCACCTTTACTATATAAGTATCCTTTGATTCACATGTAGAATCAATCAATGAATGAAATACATCTTGTTTGTCTGTCTAAATTCTTTGTTCTCCCTCCTAACCCATTTTCCCTTCCCTAGTCTACATCTAAAACCTTGTGTAGGATTCTCGAGAGGTATTCTCCAATTCTATCAACCCTCTCCTGACTACTTACATCACCATGAGAGAGGGAGTGTGTGTAAATGAGGTTAAATTAAATTTCAAGTACACGTATTGTACAGAAAAAGAATGGGACCAAAAGTACACTTAGCTTACTACATAGAAAAATAATGGGACCATGTACTACTCCAACCCAATCCAATTCAATTAAATTTCTATCTTTTTCATGAAAAATTAAATTTCTATTGGGAATTCGGGTTGGATTGGATTACATTTCCACTCTTTTTTTTCCCCTCTCTTGGCATTGCTCTAAACCCATAGTATTTGGAGAAATATTGTATCTACACTTATTTTATAGTCTCTGTTGACTTTTCCCATCAAAATTTATCACTTTTTACTATCGATTGAAGGTCTGTCAAAAATCTGCTTAATGTGGTTAAGGTAAATTTTTCCTAAAATGGTTAAGGTCTGTCAAAAATTGATTTTTCTGAGACATTTTCCCGTGGTTAAAATGACTATTGTCAAAACTCTAATGGTCGTTGTTGTCAAAAGGAAATGGACTATATATCCATCAATTATACGTTAATAATGCTTTCTTACACGGAGATCTCCATGAAGATATCGATCTATATGACGGTTCCCAAAGGATTACATACAACAGTTCCTCATGTTGTATCCCTTTACAAACTAAAACAAGCATCCAGACAATGGTATGCCAAATTTGTTAACGTCTTGTGCAAAAGGGGTTACAAGCACTCTGAAAATGACTACTCTTTGTTCTACAAAAGGTCCAATTCCTCGGTTACTTTCTTAGATGTGTATGTGGACAATATTTTCTTGACAAGAAATAATACACAAGAGATCCAAGAAATCAAATCTTACCTCGACCATGAGTTCGAAATCAAAGATCTTGGTTTTTTGAGTTATTTCCTTGGATTAGAAATTCTACACTCTTTTGCAGGAATTGTTTTAACTTAACCAAATTCACCTCAAGTCTCATCAAAGAGTTTGAATGTCAGGATCTTACTCCTGTGGTAACTCCCCTTGATCTCAATATCAAGCTTGCTCCAAACTCTGGTGAGATCTTTCCTAAACCCACCAAGTATAGACAATTAATTGGAAAGTTAAACTTTTTACTTCACACTAGGCCCGACATTGCGTTTTCAGTGCAGTACCTGAGCTAGTTCCATCAAGAACCTAGGATTTCTCACTATCAGGAAGTAATTCATCTCCTCAAATACCTAAAAGGGAAGTCTGCTTGGGGATATTACTTCGTTCAGATGTTGACTTTTCTCTAAAAGCATATCGTGACTCTGATTGGACATCTTGTTTTCATTTTAGGCAATTTGTTAGTGGCTATGTCGTGTTCCTTGGTCCGAAATTAATATCATGGTATTCTAAGAAATAGCATATTCTAACTTTGTCTTCGGCAAAAGTAGAGTACATGAGCATTGGGAGGCTAGTTGTACAATTAGCTTGGCTTAGCAGGCTCCTCAATGAACTCATGTTCGATGACATCACACCTATTCCTATCAAGTGTGATAGCCAAGTAGCCATTTACATTGCCAAAAATTGTATATACCATGAGAGAACCAAGTATATAGAGCTTGATTGTAGCTTCGTAAGAGGAAAGCTGCTATAATGGCTTATTTCCATTTCTCTGTTTTCTTTTGAACCTTTCCACCAATCTGGATATCCATGTAGAAGGAAACATTGCTCTATGTCTTTACCAAATCTTTTGCAATGGTCACAAAACTTTTTTGCTTTGGAATCCTTTTCTGATTTAGAATTCCTGGCAAGAAAAGAATGAGCAACTTTCTTATTTGACACATTACCAGCAAAGTCTCTCGATTGTCCAAGATTGCTGGTAATTTGTCTTTGTTTTTCTACCTGTTGCACCATATTATACACTTTATTTATTGAGGGAAAAGGATCAAGAAGCAAGATCTGGCCACGGATGCCATCATACTCTTCATTCAAATGCATAAGAAATTGGAGTAGCTTCCTTCTTTGGTCTCCTTCAATGATCTGCTTGATGGAAGGACAACTTTCTTTGCAAGTACATGTGGGAAATTCAGATACATCTGCTAACGCATCCCAAATCTTTTTCAGTTTTGTAAAGTACACAGCCCCAGAATCATTATTTTTATAAAGATCTTTGAGTTCCTTTTCTAAATGATAGATTAAGGGTCCATTTGACTGCCCAAACCTCTCAGAGAGATCCTTCAACAAATTCTGAGCAGAATCCACATAGATAAAAGCATAAGAAAGATCAGACAACATAGCATTGAGGATCCAACTTACCACCATGATGTCACCCTTTATCCACGGATCATAATTGGGTGTGCCAATGCCTAGTTTTGAGCATTTTCAATTGACTGATCTACTCCATTTCTGGAAGTTGGAGCCATTCAATTTGACATTTGTTATTGGAATCCCTGGATGATCAGTTGGGTGTAGCTACAAAGGGTCATTGTTGTACCCATCTGATGTTGTCGAGGATGCTTGTCCTCCAGTGGATGATTATGACATTCTTGTATCGAAGAAGCTCAAGGGAGGAAGGGAGATGAATTCACAGGTCATCACTTAGATCTGATACCATGTGAAACAACGAGGTACTAAAAATACAGTTTTGATTCAATACCTCTAATTACAATCAGACAATCAGAAGGGTATTTATACAGATGGGGAAGGACAATACAGAAGGGAAAGAAAGAAAGAAAGGAAAGAAAAAAAAAAAAAGAAAATACAAGCTAGCTAACTAACTAACTCAGCTAACTAACTAAAAGAACTAGTAACTACCTTCTTCACACCCTCACCTTGATTTTTTTCATTTGAGAATTAGAATTCTTTGGGCATGATACTAATTTGGAACTTATAAAGTAAAAGGTCTAAAGGAAATAATGTAAGAGTTTGAGCCTTTGCAAACCATGATCTTCATATTCTAGTTGTTGAGTTATGGACTTGCAAACAATCATACAAATAGTTCAGGTGGGTCAGTGCATCTCATTGTAGTTAGATTCATGTATTTTAGTTTCCTTCTTCAGCAATCGTGACTCTCTCAGGGACACAGATATTACTGCATAACATTTGTTGTTTCCTTCTCCAGCTTTTCTCTAAAAACATATCGTGACTCTGATTGGGCAATCTTTTGTTCATTTTAGGCTATCTGTTAGTGGCTATATCGTGTTCCTTGGTCCGACATTAATATCATGGATTTCTAAGAAATAGCAGATTGTGAGTTTGTCTTCGGCAGAAGCAGAGTACAGAAGCATTAATTAGGAGGCTAGTTGTAGAATTATCTTGGTTTAGCAGGCGCCTCAATGAATTCATTGTCTATGACATCACACATATTCTTATCAAGTATGATAGCCAAGCAGCTATTTACATTGCCAAAAATCGTATATACCATGAGAAAACCAAGTATATAGAGCTCGATTGTAACTTCGTAAGAGAAAAGCTGCTACAAGGGCTTATTTCCCTTTCTCGTGTCCCTACTAAAGGCCAATTAGCATATTTGATGACTAAGCCTCTTCCAAGAGTTGCTCACCAGCATATTCTATCCAAACTGGGGGTTCACCACCCACCAATTGGGGGGGGGGGGGTTGTTAGGATAATTAGTTGGTTCCCGCCTCTTTTAGGTTGTTGGGAGTTTTTTATTTACTCTTTTCCCTTGTGTTCATTGCAATCAATAATGATAATCACTTTTTTCTTCCTTTGCTCTTCATGATTCAATCCCTCTCCATCATTTCTTGTCTTCAATCTTGAACATTTACAAGTTGCGGCACGAGTTGGAGTTCCTAGATACCAATTCATTTAAATATGTGTGCATGTGTCAATGTATGTGTGTGATTATGCTATTTAAATATGTGTGTGTCTATATGTGTGTGCGCGCGCATGCGCGCACTATCAAAAATATGTGTATTACATACCATTTTTTTAACCAATTTAAAATAATTGGAAAAATCAACTGTTTTAACAAACATTTCATATTTTTGTAATTTTTCAAATATTTTTGTCATTTGAAGCGAGGGAAAAAAATTGGAAATTCCAATCACTTTTACTAATATGGTGGGAAATTTTTCTTACCACGATATTTTTTTTCCTACTGTTCAAAATTGGTTGGGAAAATAGTTAGTAGTCCGACCGTTTTTCCGACCATTTTCAAATAGTAGCAAAAAAGATGGTAGGAAAAATTTTCCATCCTTTTAGCAAAAGTAGTTAGAATTTCCAACCACTTTTTCCCACATAAAATTTTTGAAAAATAGTTGGAATATGAAATGGTTGCTAAAGTGGTTGGTTTTTCAATTGTTTAAAATTGGTTGGAAAAAAGTGGTCGGTAATAGACATAGTTTTAGCAGTTGTGTGTGTGTGTGTGTGCGGGTATTAAATCTTAGTGTATACGAATCCATTCCCATATATATATATATGTGTGTGTGTAGTATTAAATCCTAGGGTATACGAATCCATTCCCTTATGTCATTAAAATTTTTGTCAAATTAAATGCTAAACCGTCGTATGTTGGACATTTAAATACCCCTCACGTATCATAATAGGGACGAAGGGACTAGTGGACAAATCCAAGCCACGCCCCTCTCGATTTTTGTGTGCAACTAATTTCCAAATGTCGATCTTTTGTGTGCAACTAATTTCCAAATGTAATTTCCAAATGTCGATCTTTTGTGTGCAACTAATTTCCAAATGTACGGTATTATAAACTATGTATAATTTTATTGCTAACAAAGGTGATAGAGGTTAAATACAACTCCTAAGTACTTAACCAAATGAGGGGGGAAATATTAACTCGGGAGGGTTTTTGCAAATATAATTATTCCTAAATTATAAGTCGGAAGAGAAGAGGAGTCGGCCTTCACCAAAAAAAATCAAAGTGAGAGGCAATACAATGTCTTTAACCCATATAATATATATTTAGCGGAATGGATAAAGTGGGGTAAAAGTAAAAGATACATGTCCTTATTTTATTAAGTAGCAATGATACATACCTGCTCCTTAAAGGAAGGATGTTTGCAAGTTATTATAGCTTATTCCTTACCTTTTACACCATACTGTAAATCATTATTCATACACACACACACACACACGATACATAGAGGAAAGTAAGCAAAGGACATGACCAACTAAGCACACATATATAGGGGATTGAGCAAATTAACATTCTCAGTAATTGGGTAACGAGGACCTCTAATTAGGTGGACTTTGTGACTGAAAAAGTAACATTAAGGTTTGGGTTGCCACCAGTAGAATCGATCTGGGCAGATGCTTTGGTATGAGTAGGAGTGTCCTCATAGGTGGATTGACACCCAAAGATCTAATTTGTTCTCAATGTCATCCCAATCAACATTGTTGTAGGAATTGATGTTGCCACATTCCACGTACACCTGCAACTAGCTCAAATTAAATTAACCATTTTAAATCCAGCCACCTATCATTAATTTAAGAGAAATTTCATTTGGAATAATAGTTTAGATGGATATTTTTATAATGATCTATTATATGAAGGTACTATTGTTAGATTTATAGTGAAAAACATTTTCATACAAGAGTTTTATAATTCTTTTTCATAATTTTATTATATTATATTGCTTGAAATTATGATCAAATTTTTGTAATTGATAAATATTAAGACAAATAGATATTACATATAAGTAAGTAAGATGGGTCTATACGCACCTTGTTGGTCCGCCATCCGAGGGCACATGGTAAGCCATTAGCCATGCAACATTATCAGATTCACCGTCCTTATTGGTTCCTTTATAAACAACTCCCTGCTTGTTACCATCGGTATTGAACGGGGTCTTGTGATTTTTTTTAATAGTAGTCGGATAGGTGCTGCCTTTCCCACCTTCTGGATACACATTCACTTCCTTACGATTATGGTCGCCAAGGGAGTCATTGCGAATCGCGACACGGACTTGATCTCCGTTCTCGGGTCAACTGCATCACGCTCTTGAGTCGAAGCCATCTATGTTGCTCAGACTCCAAGGCAACCGCAGATTTAAACTTTTAAATAACTAAAGGTGGTAAACATGTTATCTAAGGGCCTGTGTTTTAATGCGGGCTGGCTGGCTGGAGTGTCATACCTCACCGCAACATGCCATATTCCACCACAACCCACGCAATCCACCACAATCTACTTTTTTTAATTTAATTTATCTTTTTGTTAAAAGTTATTTCTACAACCCACCACAATTTCACATTTTCCAACATGTACATTTACAATTATTAAGACCAAAATTCACCACAACTTTCCACAACCCACCACAACTTTTCCAAACCCATCATAACTCACCCCAATTCCACCATACCGCAGTCAGCCGTACAAAAGAACATGGCCATAGTAATTTTATTCAACAAATCGTTATAAATATATTGAAAAATGTATATATGTCAAAACTTTTCAAATTTGACAACACAATTTACGAAGAAAACAAATAATATAGAATGGACGTAGTACCTTGAGAGTTGAGAGTTGACTTGGCAAAGCAAAGGTGATATGTGTGCTCTATTGGATCGGATATGATGTATCCCTGAACATTTGTGCTTCTGCCTATTGCGTATTTATACTAGCTCGAGGGACTACGCCAAGAATATAAAATGTAAAGATACTTATTTAATTACGTGGCAGGCAGTCAATAATCTTATGCTTCATGTAAACAATTTTTCCCCATTGGTTTAGGCAATGGTAATTCAGCAACTTCACCTAGGAATCAATACCAAATGGGTAATACTTTTACAAGTGTCACGTCCTAATTTTCATTTATTAGTTAATTTCGAAGTCTTAAATAATGCAAGTCTCAAATAATTATTATTTTAGTGATAATAGTGACATTTATCTTAAAATAATTAATTCTCACTAAAACGACAATCATTTTTAAATAATTGTGATCACTATTATCACTAAAATAATATCCTTAATTTATTAGTTAATATGGAATTCTTAAATAATTATTATTTTAGTGATAATAATGACAATTATCTTAAAATAATTATTATTTTAGTGATAACAGTGACAATTATCTTAAAATAATTGTCACTATTATCATTAAAATAATATCCTTTATTAGTTAATATGGAAGTCTTAAATAATTATTATTTTAGTGATAATAGTGACCATTATTTTAAAATACATTTTACAACAACTAATAAAGGATATTACTAAATATGGAACGGTGGAAGGGAAGTCTTAAATACATTTATGTTATAATTGTCTTTTAATTATTAGACATTTACTTTTAAAAATCAGGCATAGCACGGGTAAGTTTAACACAACCCAGAGTAATTGTGGGGGCTCGCTGCCACTCATAATATTAAAGAAAAATAAAATTATAGTAAACAATTCGCACCTATAAATAATAAAAAAATCGATTTTAAAAAACGCTATACAAAAAGCTGAATCAAATTAGGAGTCTAACTTATCTAATTAGAAATTTACCTCCCAACCCAATTATGAGTTTAACTTCCAATCAAATCTAATTAGGAATCCACATCTCACCCAAATCTAATTAGGAGTTTACCTCCCAACCTAATTAATAGACATCTAGGCATTTTTCATTCTCTTTTAATTTGTCAACTATCAACATTTGAAGCAACCATTGAATACTGGGCAAACCTGCAAATACAAATATGTTTTTCTAAAATTACTATCAGTATGTACCACACCATAACTATTTATAAAGCACGCCATTGAATTCTCTTCCAATCTGTCTATCAACGTTTTCTATACAAATTGGTTAGTTTTCAAAAAGTACTATTAGCATGGACCATACCATAATTATTTACAAATCACACTATTGAATTCTCTTCCAATCTGTCTATCAACGTTTTCAATACAAACAGGTTAGTTTTTAAAAAGTACTATCACTATATACAACACCATAATGTACAATGAATTGTCTTAGAAAAATTCTATCATAAATTTTTTCACTAAAGGTACTGTGGGACGTGGGAAAATCCCCGTGGTATCCCTCGCGGTAAACGACGAGTCGAACGGGGTGTCTTTTCTTTTGGGAAGATTTGCTTGAATTTCCGTTTAAATAAATTAAAATTTAAATTTAAATAAAGTTTTTTCTTTTAGATTTTATTAAAGTCTAAGGATTTTCTTTATTCGGAAAGTGAACAGAAAATAAAAGAAAAACAAAAAGAAAAAAAAGAAGACAATAAACAGAGAGTCCTGAGTGGGCTCTGAAGATTTATCGTAGCAATACTGCAGTATTGTGAGTCGATGGCCCAAAAGAGTCCGGACTGAGAAGTGAGATCCGAGGCACGGATCGCTGAATACCGCCAGGTATTCTGTCTGTCCCGGCCTCGGGATTTGCTTCCGAGACGGAAAGTAAAAAAACTGAAAAATAAAATCTTTTTTTTTAAAAAAAAAGCTTTCCGAAACAGAAAATAAAATACGAAAAGAAAAGGAACGAAAGAAAAAAAAAGGAAAAAAAGAAAGAAGAGTCACCAATTAATTTTTGAGCGAGAATTAATAAACTCAAGAAAAAGAAGACTCCACAAACCAAGAACCACGAGATTCGGATCCGCGGGTAAGGTTACGAATTCGGGAATAAAAATTCCCGAATTCGCCCGTTCAACGATCGGACTTTACTAAACCGGTTAAATAAAAAGAAAGAAGAAGAGGGGAGAAGAAGAGAGTAGAACGGAGTATTAATTAGTGTAATTAGTGTTATTTAGTTACATACAAACGCGATAATAAAGCGAGAAATGAATTCAAGAAATAAAAGAATTGAATAAGAACATACCTTTATTCACAAGCAATCCATATTATTAGGGTCGAGTTTAGGGTTAACTCACATTACAAGATAATATGAATAAAGAAAGGATAGAGAAAGAGAAAGCAAATAAAATGTCAATTAAGCGTATGCAAAAAAAAATGAGAGAAATAGAGAAGGAGAAGAGAAGATGAAATCATCAAGTGTCAACACGCTAGGGTGATTTCGGTGTAGGATGAAATGGGTGTTGAGAAGGGTTTTTATAGGAGAAATTAGGGTTCAGAATTAGGTTAAAAAAGAGGGGGGGAAATGCGGCATAATACCGCCAAGTATTAGGCCCAGCTGCGCGAAAAATAAGGTCGTGGCACGCTTCCCGATATGGATGGTGGCGCCCTGGGTCGGGCAGAACCCGCCCACAATACCTGCAAGCATGCTGGGCTTTGGAGGCGCCCAGCTGCGCGTTTCCCTAGGTCAACGCGCTTCCGGAGGTAAACCGGGTCGGGCCTGACCCGCCCAAATACCTGCCGGTATGCTGGGCCTGGGAGAAGCTCAAATGCATGCTTTCCGAGGTGGACCATGCTTCCCGAGGTTACCACGCTTCCCAAGGCAACCCGGCCCGACCCGACAGAATACCTGTCGGTATGCTGGGTCTGGGAGAAACCCAGTTGCACGCTTTCCGAGGTGAAGCACGCTTCCCGAGGTCAACATGCTTCCCGAGGCAACCCGGTCCGACCCGACAGAATACCTGCTGGTATGCCGGGCCTAGGAGAAGCCCAGTTGCACGCTTTCCGAGGTGGGCATGCTTCCCGAGGTGACCTGGGTCGGGCATAACCCACCAGAATACCTGCAGGTATGCCCATATTCCGGTTGTAGTCCTGCTTTGGGTTGCGTGTCAGGCTTTACTTTTTTGGGCTGTTTGGATTGGGCTTTTTTTTGTGATGGCTTTTTTTTGGGGGGGGGGGGTTTCCTTCATTTCTTCAACTTTTTTGCATTTCAAAATTCTTGGCATTTTCCTAAACTAAAATAAAGATAAAATAAAAAAAAATACATAATTATAAGACACTTTACGGGTGTCTACAGGTACTATTAGTATGTACCACACTATCATTATTAGAAAAATACTAATATTAAAATTTGTTTATATCTTTCAGCAGATAAAGTTTGCCTGCCAAACTATCATCATCAAGTAAGTCTTCCTAAAATTTCTTTTTTCTTATTTTACTGCTATCACTATCAATATCATTGCACACATCAACCCAGTTTGTGTTTTTCAACTTCCAACTTTATATCATCCATATTTTTTATTATAGTTTCCTCCCTATATTTACTATCATCTATATAAACTTACCAGCACATATTTTTTATGAATTCCGTTTAAAATCTCTTCAAATTTGCGTACATAAACACTAGAAACACATTTGAAATCGGATCATAAAAAAACAGATGATGTGTGCAATGATAGGTTATGAATGGGGATGGAAGTCAATATTCGCGTACAATAATAAAAAAAAAACAGATTATGTAGCAGATGATGTGTGCAATGATAGATTATGATGTGTGTAATAATATTTTTTATTATAGTACGCGAATTTTAATAGATTATGAATGAGGATGGAACTCAGATTGTCAATATTTTATATGATCTTCAAAGAAATCAACATCATACCTAAGATATATTATGTATGGGAATTTGGATCGGGGTGTACTTTTTTGGTTAGGAATTAGCATCATAGTTCCCCCTTTAGCCCAAGAAATGGCCCCGATCTGAAGTGCCAATATAATGCCAGTAAGTTATCCAGTAAGACACACAATGAGATGCACCGACCCACCTGAACCACTTCTATGATTGTTTGCAAGTCCATAACTCAATAGCTAGAATATGGAGATCATGGTTTGTATGAATATATATGAATCCAGAAAGAGGAAGAGAATCCAAAAAGAGAAAGAGAACCCAGAAAGAGAAAGAAATAACATAGCTTTTTTAGTAGAGTCGGATATATGAATATGAATATGCGCATATGATACATGAAGATTGGCATAGAGGTTTTTTATTTTAGTATTTTTATTTCAGTATATTAGTGTCTTGGAGAAGGAGTCACCTTTACTATATAAGTATCCTTTGATTCACATGTAGAATCAATCAATGAATGAAATACATCTTGTTTGTCTGTCTAAATTCTTTGTTCTCCCTCCTAACCCATTTTCCCTTCCCTAGTCTACATCTAAAACCTTGTGTAGGATTCTCGAGAGGTATTCTCCAATTCTATCAACCCTCTCCTGACTACTTACATCACCATGAGAGAGGGAGTGTGTGTAAATGAGGTTAAATTAAATTTCAAGTACACGTATTGTACAGAAAAAGAATGGGACCAAAAGTACACTTAGCTTACTACATAGAAAAATAATGGGACCATGTACTACTCCAACCCAATCCAATTCAATTAAATTTCTATCTTTTTCATGAAAAATTAAATTTCTATTGGGAATTCGGGTTGGATTGGATTACATTTCCACTCTTTTTTTTCCCCTCTCTTGGCATTGCTCTAAACCCATAGTATTTGGAGAAATATTGTATCTACACTTATTTTATAGTCTCTGTTGACTTTTCCCATCAAAATTTATCACTTTTTACTATCGATTGAAGGTCCACAAAAATCTTAATGTGGTTAAGGTAAATTTTTCCTAAAATGGTTAAGGTCTGTCAAAAATTGATTTTTCTGAGACATTTTCCCGTGGTTAAAATGACTATTGTCAAAACTCTAATGGTCGTTGTTGTCAAAAGGAAATGGACTATATATCCATCAATTATACGTTAATAATGCTTTCTTACACGGAGATCTCCATGAAGATATCGATCTATATGACGGTTCCCAAAGGATTACATACAACAGTTCCTCATGTTGTATCCCTTTACAAACTAAAACAAGCATCCAGACAATGGTATGCCAAATTTGTTAACGTCTTGTGCAAAAGGGGTTACAAGCACTCTGAAAATGACTACTCTTTGTTCTACAAAAGGTCCAATTCCTCGGTTACTTTCTTAGATGTGTATGTGGACAATATTTTCTTGACAAGAAATAATACACAAGAGATCCAAGAAATCAAATCTTACCTCGACCATGAGTTCGAAATCAAAGATCTTGGTTTTTTGAGTTATTTCCTTGGATTAGAAATTCTACACTCTTTTGCAGGAATTGTTTTAACTTAACCAAATTCACCTCAAGTCTCATCAAAGAGTTTGAATGTCAGGATCTTACTCCTGTGGTAACTCCCCTTGATCTCAATATCAAGCTTGCTCCAAACTCTGGTGAGATCTTTCCTAAACCCACCAAGTATAGACAATTAATTGGAAAGTTAAACTTTTTACTTCACACTAGGCCCGACATTGCGTTTTCAGTGCAGTACCTGAGCTAGTTCCATCAAGAACCTAGGATTTCTCACTATCAGGAAGTAATTCATCTCCTCAAATACCTAAAAGGGAAGTCTGCTTGGGGATATTACTTCGTTCAGATGTTGACTTTTCTCTAAAAGCATATCGTGACTCTGATTGGACATCTTGTTTTCATTTTAGGCAATTTGTTAGTGGCTATGTCGTGTTCCTTGGTCCGAAATTAATATCATGGTATTCTAAGAAATAGCATATTCTAACTTTGTCTTCGGCAAAAGTAGAGTACATGAGCATTGGGAGGCTAGTTGTACAATTAGCTTGGCTTAGCAGGCTCCTCAATGAACTCATGTTCGATGACATCACACCTATTCCTATCAAGTGTGATAGCCAAGTAGCCATTTACATTGCCAAAAATTGTATATACCATGAGAGAACCAAGTATATAGAGCTTGATTGTAGCTTCGTAAGAGGAAAGCTGCTATAATGGCTTATTTCCATTTCTCATTTTCTTTTGAACCTTTCCACCAACTGGATATCCATGTAGAAGGAAACATTGCTCTATGTCTTTACCAAATCTTTTGCAATGGTCACAAAACTTTTTTGCTTTGGAATCCTTTTCTGATTTAGAATTCCTGGCAAGAAAAGAATGAGCAACTTTCTTATTTGACACATTACCAGCAAAGTCTCTCGATTGTCCAAGATTGCTGGTAATTTGTCTTTGTTTTTCTACCTGTTGCACCATATTATACACTTTATTTATTGAGGGAAAAGGATCAAGAAGCAAGATCTGGCCACGGATGCCATCATACTCTTCATTCAAATGCATAAGAAATTGGAGTAGCTTCCTTCTTTGGTCTCCTTCAATGATCTGCTTGATGGAAGGACAACTTTCTTTGCAAGTACATGTGGGAAATTCAGATACATCTGCTAACGCATCCCAAATCTTTTTCAGTTTTGTAAAGTACACAGTTTTAATCATTATTTTTATAAAGATCTTTGAGTTCCTTTTCTAAATGATAGATTAAGGGTCCATTTGACTGCCCAAACCTCTCAGAGAGATCCTTCAACAAATTCTGAGCAGAATCCACATAGATAAAAGCATAAGAAAGATCAGACAACATAGCATTGAGGATCCAACTTACCACCATGATGTCACCCTTTATCCACGGATCATAATTGGGTGTGCCAATGCCTAGTTTTGAGCATTTTCAATTGACTGATCTACTCCATTTCTGGAAGTTGGAGCCATTCAATTTGACATTTGTTATTGGAATCCCTGGATGATCAGTTGGGTGTAGCTACAAAGGGTCATTGTTGTACCCATCTGATGTTGTCGAGGATGCTTGTCCTCGGTGGATGATTATGACATTCTTGTATCGAAGAAGCTCAAGGAGGAAGGGAGATGAATTCACAGTCATCACTTAGATCCGATACCATGTGAAACAACGAGGTACTAAAAATACGCTTTTGATTCAATACCTCTAATTACAATCGGACAATCGTAAGGGTATTTATACAGATGGGAAGGACAATAAGGGAAAGAAAGAAAGAAAGGAAAGAAAAAAAAAGAAAATACAAGCTAGCTAACTAACTAACTCATTTAACTAACTAAAAGAACTAGTAACTACCTTCTTCACACCCTCACCTTGATTTTTCATTTGAGAATTAGAATTCTTTGGGCATGATACTAATTTGGAACTTATAAAGTAAAAGGTCTAAAGGAAATAATGTAAGAGTTTGAGCCTTTGCAAACCATGATCTTCATATTCTAGTTGTTGAGTTATGGACTTGCAAACAATCATACAAATAGTTCGGTGGGTCGGTTGCATCTCATTGTAGTTAGATTCATGTATTTTAGTTTCCTTCTTCAAAGAATCGTGACTCTCTGGGGACACGGATATTCTTGCATAACATTTGTTGTTTCCTTCTCGACTTTTCTCTAAAAACATATCGTGACTCGATTGGGCAATCTTTTGTTCATTTTAGGCTATCTGTTAGTGGCTATATCGTGTTCCTTGGTCCGACATTAATATCATGGATTTCTAAGAAATAGCAGATTGTGAGTTTGTCTTCGGCAGAAGCAGAGTACAGAAGCATTAATTAGGAGGCTAGTTGTAGAATTATCTTGGTTTAGCAGGCGCCTCAATGAATTCATTGTCTATGACATCACACATATTCTTATCAAGTATGATAGCCAAGCAGCTATTTACATTGCCAAAAATCGTATATACCATGAGAAAACCAAGTATATAGAGCTCGATTGTAACTTCGTAAGAGAAAAGCTGCTACAAGGGCTTATTTCCCTTTCTCGTGTCCCTACTAAAGGCCAATTAGCATATTTGATGACTAAGCCTCTTCCAAGAGTTGCTCACCAGCATATTCTATCCAAACTGGGGGTTCACCACCCACCAATTGGGGGGGGGGGGGTTGTTAGGATAATTAGTTGGTTCCCGCCTCTTTTAGGTTGTTGGGAGTTTTTTATTTACTCTTTTCCCTTGTGTTCATTGCAATCAATAATGATAATCACTTTTTTCTTCCTTTGCTCTTCATGATTCAATCCCTCTCCATCATTTCTTGTCTTCAATCTTGAACATTTACAAGTTGCGGCACGAGTTGGAGTTCCTAGATACCAATTCATTTAAATATGTGTGCATGTGTCAATGTATGTGTGTGATTATGCTATTTAAATATGTGTGTGTCTATATGTGTGTGCACAAGATGCTACAAGACTATCAAAAATATGTGTATTACATACCATTTTTTTAACCAATTTAAAATAATTGGAAAAATCAACTGTTTTAACAAACATTTCATATTTTTGTAATTTTTCAAATATTTTTGTCATTTGAAGCGAGGGAAAAAAATTGGAAATTCCAATCACTTTTACTAATATGGTGGGAAATTTTTCTTACCACGATATTTTTTTTCCTACTGTTCAAAATTGGTTGGGAAAATAGTTAGTAGTCCGACCGTTTTTCCGACCATTTTCAAATAGTAGCAAAAAAGATGGTAGGAAAAATTTTCCATCCTTTTAGCAAAAGTAGTTAGAATTTCCAACCACTTTTTCCCACATAAAATTTTTGAAAAATAGTTGGAATATGAAATGGTTGCTAAAGTGGTTGGTTTTTCAATTGTTTAAAATTGGTTGGAAAAAAGTGGTCGGTAATAGACATAGTTTTAGCAGTTGTGTGTGTGTGTGTGTGCGGGTATTAAATCTTAGTGTATACGAATCCATTCCCATATATATATATATGTGTGTGTGTAGTATTAAATCCTAGGGTATACGAATCCATTCCCTTATGTCATTAAAATTTTTGTCAAATTAAATGCTAAACCGTCGTATGTTGGACATTTAAATACCCCTCACGTATCATAATAGGGACGAAGGGACTAGTGGACAAATCCAAGCCACGCCCCTCTCGATTTTTGTGTGCAACTAATTTCCAAATGTCGATCTTTTGTGTGCAACTAATTTCCAAATGTAATTTCCAAATGTCGATCTTTTGTGTGCAACTAATTTCCAAATGTACGGTATTATAAACTATGTATAATTTTATTGCTAACAAGGTGATAGAGGTTAAATACAACTCCTAAGTACTTAACCAAATGAGGGGGGAAATATTAACTCGGGAGGGTTTTTGCAAATATAATTATTCCTAAATTATAAGTCGGAAGAGAAGAGGAGTCGGCCTTCACCAAAAAAAATCAAAGTGAGAGGCAATACAATGTCTTTAACCCATATAATATATATTTAGCGGAATGGATAAAGTGGGGTAAAAGTAAAAGATACATGTCCTTATTTTATTAAGTAGCAATGATACATACCTCGTTCCTTAAAGGAAGGATGTTTGCAAGTTATTATAGCTTATTCCTTACCTTTTACACCATACTTCAGAAATCATTATTCATACACACACACACACACACGATACATAGAGGAAAGTAAGCAAAGGACATGACCAACTAAGCACACATATATAGGGGATTGAGCAAATTAACATTCTCAGTAATTGGGTAACGAGGACCTCTAATTAGGTGGACTTTGTGACTGAAAAAGTAACATTAAGGTTTGGGTTGCCACCAGTAGAATCGATCTGGGCAGATGCTTTGGTATGAGTAGGAGTGTCCTCATAGGTGGATTGACACCCGGCAGCATCTAATTTGTTCTCAATGTCATCCCAATCAACATTGTTGTAGGAATTGATGTTGCCACATTCCACGTACACCTGCAACTAGCTCAAATTAAATTAACCATTTTAAATCCAGCCACCTATCATTAATTTAAGAGAAATTTCATTTGGAATAATAGTTTAGATGGATATTTTTATAATGATCTATTATATGAAGGTACTATTGTTAGATTTATAGTGAAAAACATTTTCATACAAGAGTTTTATAATTCTTTTTCATAATTTTATTATATTATATTGCTTGAAATTATGATCAAATTTTTGTAATTGATAAATATTAAGACAAATAGATATTACATATAAGTAAGTAAGATGGGTCTATACGCACCTTGTTGGTCTGGCCATCTGAGGGCACATGGTAAGCCATTAGCCATGCAACATTATCAGATTCACCGTCCTTATTGGTTCCTTTATAAACAACTCCCTGCTTGTTACCATCGGTATTGAACGGGGTCTTGTGATTTTTTTTAATAGTAGTCGGATAGGTGCTGCCTTTCCCACCTTCTGGATACACATTCACTTCCTTACGTTTATGGTCGCCAAGGGAGTCATTGCGAATCGCGACACAGACTTGATCTCCGTTGCTGGTCAACAGTACCGGCTGCTCTTGAGTCGAAGCCATCTATGTTGCCTGTACTCCAAGGCAACCGCAGATTTAAACTTTTAAATAACTAAAGGTGGTAAACATGTTATCTAAGGGCCTGTGTTTTAATGCGGGCTGGCTGGCTGGAGTGTCATACCTCACCGCAACATGCCATATTCCACCACAACCCACGCAATCCACCACAATCTACTTTTTTTAATTTAATTTATCTTTTTGTTAAAAGTTATTTCTACAACCCACCACAATTTCACATTTTCCAACATGTACATTTACAATTATTAAGACCAAAATTCACCACAACTTTCCACAACCCACCACAACTTTTCCAAACCCATCATAACTCACCCCAATTCCACCATACCGCAGTCAGCCGTACAAAAGAACATGGCCATAGTAATTTTATTCAACAAATCGTTATAAATATATTGAAAAATGTATATATGTCAAAACTTTTCAAATTTGACAACACAATTTACGAAGAAAACAAATAATATAGAATGGACGTAGTACCTTGAGAGTTGAGAGTTGACTTGGCAAAGCAAAGGTGATATGTGTGCTCTATTGGATCGGATATGATGTATCCCTGAACATTTGTGCTTCTGCCTATTGCGTATTTATACTAGCTCGAGGGACTACGCCAAGAATATAAAATGTAAAGATACTTATTTAATTACGTGGCAGGCAGTCAATAATCTTATGCTTCATGTAAACAATTTTTCCCCATTGGTTTAGGCAATGGTAATTCAGCAACTTCACCTAGGAATCAATACCAAATGGGTAATACTTTTACAAGTGTCACGTCCTAATTTTCATTTATTAGTTAATTTCGAAGTCTTAAATAATGCAAGTCTCAAATAATTATTATTTTAGTGATAATAGTGACATTTATCTTAAAATAATTAATTCTCACTAAAACGACAATCATTTTTAAATAATTGTCACTAAAAAAACAATTATTTTAAAATTATTGTCACTGTATCACTAAGATAATATCCTTAATTTATTAGTCAATATGGAAGTCTTAAATAACTATTATTTTAGTCATAATAGTGACAATTATCTTAAAATAATTATTATTTTAGAGATAATTGTGAAAATTATTTTAAAATACATTTACACTAGCTAATAAAGGATATTATTAAATATGGAACGGTGGAAGTCTTAAATACATTTATATTATAATTGTCTTTTATTTATTAGACATTTACTTTAAAAAAATAATAATAATAAACCCATGCATAGCACGAGTTTAACACAATCAAGAGTAATTATAGGGTCTAGCGGCCAATCATATCAAAGAAAAATAAAATTACAGCAAACAATCCCCACCTATGAATAATTAAAAAAAATCTATTTTAAAAAATGTTATACAAAAAGTCGAATCAGACTAGGAGTCTAACTTATCTAATTAAAAAGTTACCTACCAACCCAAATAGGGGTCTAACTCACAACCAAATCTAATCAGGAATCTACATATCACCCAAATCTAATCAAGAGTCTACCTCCCAACCAAATTTAATTAGGAATCTACATTTCACCCAAATCTAATAAGGAGTCTACCTCCCAACCAAATCTAATCAGCAATCTACATCTCACCCAAATCTAATCAAAAGTCTACCTCCCAAGCAAATCTCATTAGGAATCTGCATCTCACCGAAATGTATTTAGGAGTTTATCTTCCAACCTTGTAAGAATTACTAATGTGAATCGGAGGAGTAGTCTTTCTTTGTTTTAATGTATTATAAAAAAATGTATAATAAGAAGTTTGTTAGACCTGGCTCAGATACCCTTGTGAGGCTCTGATACCATTCGTTAGGACCGAGGTAAAATATAGAACCTATTATTTGCAGCGGAAGAGAGAAATTATCAGGATGTATAAATTGAGAAGAAATATAACAAGATCAGTAATTAAAAGGTAGAAAGTATAAGACACACGATTTACATGGAAATCCAAATCGGGAAAAAACCACGGACGGCAACGGAGCAATAATCCACTAGTATAAGGGGATAGATTACAAGAGAGATCCCAAGGGGCTATATAACGCAGCGAGATCGACGGCAAGATCTCAAAGGGTTAATAGCACAGCGGGAATATATTGAAGACAAAATAACTCTCTAAACGGGACTCTCACAACCTAGGGATGGGTAGAGGTGAAGAATGCTCTTTGTGTGTTTTATCGTATGCCATAGATGTATAGGTTGATAACAACCTATATTTATAGTAGAAAGAAGGATAAAAGAAACTAGGTTAAATAATAACCTAAAATACAAAACGAAAAGATTCCGCCGCTGGACAAGTCACCCAGGCGCTAGTAGCGCCCGATGGACGCTGGCAGCTTCTTGTATCGGGAACCACTGGTAATTTTGGTACTTTTTTGTAATTTTTGTCAAATTCGCCTAATATATACCAAAATTAAAAATTTTATATGTTTTTAATTTTGTTAAATTTTGGTAAGGTTTGGTATATTTTAGTAGATTTAAGTAAAAATTTACCTTAACCATTTTAACCAGATTTTTGGCAGACCTTGAATCGATTGTAAAAAGTGATAAATTTTGATGGGAAAAGTCAACAGAGACTGTAAAATTAGTGTAGATACAGTATTTCTCCAAATACTATGGGTTTAGAACAATGCCAAGAGAGGAAAAAAAAAGAGTGGAAATGTAACCCGAATTCCCAATAGAAATTTAATTTTCCATGAAAAAAGATAGAAATTTAATTGAATTGGATTGGGTTGGAGTAGTACATGATCCCATTATTTTTCTATGTAGTAAGTGTACTTTTGGTCCCAGTCTTTTTCTGTACAATACGTGTACTTAAAATTTAATTTAATCTCATTTACACACACTCCCTCTCTCATGGTGATGTAAGTAATCAGGAGAGGGTTGATAGAATTGGAAAATGACTCTCGAGAATCCTACACAAGGGTTTAGATGTAGACTAGGGAAGGGAAAATGGGTTAGGAGGGAGAACAAAGAGTTAAGATAGACAAACAAGTGTATTTCATTCATTGATTGATTCTTCATGTAACTCATAGGATACTTATATAGTAAAGGTAATTCTTTCCCCAAGACACTAATATATTGAAATAAAAATACTAAAATAAAAATCCTCTATGCCAATCTTCATGTATCATATGCGCATATTTACATTCATAATCTATCTTAGGTATGATGTTGATTCATATAAAATATTGACGATCTGAGTTCCATCCTCATTCATAATCTATTAAAATTAACGAACTATAATAATAAAAAAATATTATTACATACATCATAATCTATCATTGCACACATCATCTGCTACATCATCTGTTTTTTTTTAAATTATAGTACGCGAATATTGACTTCCATCCCCATTCATAATCTATCATTGCACACGTCATCTGCCTTTTTTGACGATCCGAGATCAAATGTGTTTCGAGTGTTTATGTACGCGAATTTGAAGATATTTTGAACCGAATTCACAAAAAATATGTACATGTTGGTAAGTTTATATAGATGATAGTAAATATAGGGAGGAAACTATAATAAAAAAATATGGATGATATAAGGATGGAAGTTGAAAAACACAAACTGGGTTGATGTGTGCAATGATATTGATAGTGATAGCAGTAAAATAAGAAAAAAGAAATTGGAAATTGGATTCTAATAATACGAACTTTTGACCATATAAGACTTAATAATATGAACTTTCGATTTGGTTCTGAATAATATGAACTTTGACCCCCTGTTGTCAACTTAACTCGGTGACGGGATGACGTGGCGGCGGCTGGGTCTGTTGACTTTGCCACGTCAGCAATGTTGACTTAAAAAAGCCAGGTCAACTTTTTTCCCCCTCATCTTTCCCTTTTTCTTTTTTTTTCTCTCCTCCCTCTCCTATTCTTTCCACGTTCTTCAGAGCAGCCATGGTAGCCATGGCTGCTGACTCTCCCTCTTCTCTCTATGTTCTTCTTCTCTTTCATCCATCTTCTTTCTTCCCTCTCCTTCGTCCCCCTTCTTTCTTCCCTCTCTGTTTCTGCTTCTCTTTAACTTGTTGAATCTCAATTTGGGTTTTTTCATAACTTGATTCTTGACAAGGGGTCATCTTTAAGTGTCTTCCAAATCGTTCGAAGTTCAAATCCCAAACCCCTAAAAACTCCATTTTGAATTCAAGCTAAGAAGCCTTACTTTTTCCTCTGCTTTCTTCAATCTCTCTTCTTCTTCTTCTTCTTCTTCTTCTTCTTCTTCTTCTTCTCAGTTTTTCGAATCCCTTATAATTAATTAAGACGTGGATGTTCTTATAATTAATTAAGATGTGTGAGTGAGTGTGAGGGATTTGTTGGTGGGGATTTTCTGGAAATCCATCGCACCAGTTCCAGCCTCAACACCCCAGAAAAATTCTTGAAACAAATACTTTGAAGTTGAAAGGGGAAGCAACACAAATTATTTCTGGGTTTTTTGTGATGCAAATTTGAGTCTTTTGTGGTTTTCTGAGTCAATTTATATGGCCAAAAGTTGGGAAGTTGAGGGGCTATTGAATACGAAATTGAATTCGAAACTAATGTTGAAGTGAGAATCGAAGGAGATGAGGGGTTGTTCATGGTGGATTTCCGATTTCCACAAACCCAACAACAGAAACACTAACACCCTCACTTTACTCTCACTCCTCTTCCTCCTTCCTCCTCAATAAAGGTAATAAAGCAGCTTGAAGATGGCCGCACTCTTGCCGATTACAACATTAAAAAGGAGTCGACTCTTCATTTGGTTTTGAGGCTTCGTGGTGGAATTATTGAGCCCTCTCTGATGGCCTTGAACAATCAAAACCCAGTAGCAGTTTCTGTCTGATTAATGCGTTGTTGTGACCCATGTTTTGCTGAACAATTGTGTTTCAAAAAAAAAAAATTAAAAAATCATCATTTCATCCCAGTTTCCCTCTCTTTTCTGGAATTAATGTTGTAATTTCTGGGAAACATTGATGGGTTTTAATTTGTTCGTATGTTCGGTTTTGGTAATTTTCTGGGTTTGATCAATTGTGAAACTGGGGTTTGATTGGTTTGCTACATTTCGGAGAAATTAGCCTCCAAATCTCGTGATGATATTGCAGTTTGTATTACTGAGCTGTTAGATTTTGGTGAAGTAGGGCTAGGATTGTTCATTTGGAATTGAAGAGAAATGGGGGACCATCTGGTTGTGCAGTGAGAAAGACGAAGGTGAAGCAGCTCCCCTGGTTCTCCCGGATCTGGTTGCTGCTTCATTGAATTCCTTCTTTGACTTGGTAGTTTAAGTTTTGCTTGGTATGAAATTAGTAAATTCATGTCTGGAAAAGGTTTCTGGGTTAATGGTGATGAGAGGAGGAGGAGGAGGAGAAGAAGAAGGAGGAGGAGGAGGAGGAGGGAGATTGACGAGGAGAGAGAGAGAGAGAGAGAGGGGCTGACATGGACAAAAATAAAGTTGCCTGGGATATCTCTCTGCCGTCACGTCAGACCGCCGCCGAGTCAAGTTCAACTTAACTCTGCTACGTGGCACAAACACGCACAAAGCTCATATTATTCGTAACCAAATCGAAAGTCAGACATTAAGTCTTATATACTAAAAGTCAGATATTAGAATACAATTTCCCAAAAGAAATTGTAAGAAGACCTACTTGATGATGATAGTTTGCCAGGCAAACTTTATCTGCTGAAAGATATAAACGAATTTTAATATTAGTATTTTTCTAATAATGATAGTGTGGTACATAATAATAGTACCTTTAATAAAAAAATTTATGATAGAATTTTTCTAAAACAATTTATTGTACATTATGGTGTGGTATATAGTGGTAGTACTTTTTGAAAACTAACATGTTTGTGTAAAAAACGTTGATAGCCAAATTGGAAGAGAATTCAATAGTGTGATTTGTAAATAATTATGGTGTGGTCCATGCTAATAGTACTTTTTGAAACTAACCTATTTGTATAGAAAACGTTGATAGACAGATTGGAAGAGAATTCAATGGTGTGCTTTATAAATAATTATGGTGTGATACATATCGATAGTATTTTTAGAAAACTAACATGTTTATATTTGCAGGTTTGCCAAAAATTCAATGGTTGCTTCAAATGTTGATAATTGACAAATTGAAAGAGAATGAAAAATGTCTGGATGTCTATATATGTAAACACTCCTAATTAGATTTGGGTGAGATGTGGATTCCTAATTAGATTTGGTTGGAAGTTAGACTCATAATTGGGTTGGGAGGTAAATTTCTAATGGAAAAATTTATAGTGGTTGTCAACCATGACAACCACCATAAGTAAAACGAATCTTAACCGTACATGTGGCGAATTTAATCTTGACCATTGATTTTCATGTATAATATATAAATGTAAAATATATTTTTTTAATCAAATATTCATTTATAAAAGATCAAAAATTAAATATCTACTAGAGTATGTTTGTTTATCTTATTAAAAATATTAGCTAGGAAATGTCATTCTTCCCAAATCAC
Source organism: Portulaca oleracea (assembly GCA_029582165.1). Classification (NCBI taxonomy): domain Eukaryota; kingdom Viridiplantae; phylum Streptophyta; class Magnoliopsida; order Caryophyllales; family Portulacaceae; genus Portulaca; species Portulaca oleracea. Next base: position 4,734,862 of record CM055873.1, on the reverse strand, counting down.
ATCAAAAGTCACACCCATGAAATCCGGCAACCCTCCGGCGTCATTCCTGGCGACCCTTCGGCGACGACGACATTTGCACCGGTGAAATTTCCGACCACCCAAATATATTTAAAAGGGAAAAAACTTCTAGAACACCATTGTTGGTGAGTTTTAATAAGATGGAAGAAGAAGAAGATAGGTTGAAAAAGATGGAGGAAGAAGAAGAATAAGACGCTAAATTAGGAAGAAGATAGAGAAAGAAGAAGATAGGTTGAAGAAGAACGGTCACCTGCAAGTCGAGGCTCAACCGGCCGTCCATCTTCGCCGGACAACCATTGTTGGCAGTGGCAGAGGAGGCGCTAATAAATTAGGGTTACGAAATGAAGAAGAAGGCTTGTTCAGTTTTTTTTTTTAAATTTAATTTGTTGTGGTTTGTGTTAATTAACTTTTTGTCTGCTATGTAAACATATAACTATTGGTAGTCTGCTGGTCTCCTCTCAAGATTTGAATTCTACATAGTGTTATTAGGTTGAGGGTTCAAATTTGGGGCCCCTTTTTGGAAACTTGATTTTTCACTTTTTTGAATGCTTAATATCATAATAATAATTTGTTTCCATATTTTAGCAAATCTCACATTATAGACTCAAATATTATTTATATTAGTTAAAACACTAGTACTAGTATTTATATTAAAAGAATTAATGAAATTAAGTTTTACATTAAATTAGTTAAAACACTAGTATTTATAGAGAAAGTTGTATAAAATATTAAAATCATATGAAAAGATATGATGCACAATATTTTCCATTTTATAAGATATTGTGTTGTTAAAAAGGTAAGAATTGGAGTACAATTATTGGGTTGGATTATTTGTTGAAAAATAAGATATTAGAATTTTTAAAAATAAGGTGAGAATAAAAACTTTTTTAGGAAAGATTGAACCTCTGACCTTTCATGTTAATTTGACATTGTAAGAGTTCAAGCAGCCACTTAATTTATTTAAATCTTTTGAAATAATTGTAACAATAAAAGTAACTGAAGGCTATACATGATGGAATGTTTTTTTTTTAAAAAAAAAACGCTCATCTAAGTTATCTTCATCCTTGGGAAATCCTAATATGAGCAACTACGCCGCCTCAAATGCCGACAACAATGGTGGTCAGCAAAAATGGAGGGTCAATGGTGGTCCATTAATTCTTTCAATGGTGGAGATAGAAAAAGATAACAATATGCTATTTTGAAATAATTGTAACAATAAATGTAATGGAAGAGGAAGGAGGAAAGAGGAAGAAGAAGAAGATAACAAAAATGGTGATTGTGCAAATAAAAGATCATAATTTTATCTTCTTCTTCCTCCTTCCTCTTCCATACCCACAACAATGGTGGTCTAATAATCCTACAAAAATGGAGGGCCAGATTATTATCTTCTTTTCCTCCATCCTCTTCAATATCACTTTTAATGGTGGTTTAACAATCTTGACATTTTTCTTATGGAAGTAGTGATCGGAAAAGTCATACCACCGGACGGTCGTCGGCACCTGACACTGCTGCTGTTTTTTTTTTTTGGGGGGGGGGGGGGGATGGGGGTTGGTGAAGCTCATGAAACAAACAATGGATGAAGTCTCCTAGAAACAAACAATGGATGGAAAACAAATATGACTTAGGAAATATTTAATTTCTTAATATTTGATAATAAATTTGTAATTAGAAAAATATACTTTATAATTTTATATTAAGTAAAAAAATGAACGATTAAGATTAAACTTGACAAATGTACGGATGAGATTGATTTGAGTTATGGTGGTTGTCATGGTTGACAACCACTATAAATGTATCCAATTTCCAATTAGATAAGTTAGATTCCTAACCCGATTGGGCTTTTGTGTAGCGTTTTTTAAAATCGATTTTTTTATTATTCATAGGTGGGAATTGTTTACTGTAATTTTATTTTTCTTTAATATGATTGGCCGCTAGCCCTACAATTATTCTTAGTTGTTTTTTGTTTTTTTTTGAAAAATCCAAAACGGACTAATTTCATTCCTCCAAATTCAGAATATCCTCAACAATTACATCCATCAAGATAGAAGGTGGGGCATCAAAACTAACAAAATTCGGCCCATTATACAGAGCCCAGGTAACCAATCTATGGGCTACCATATTCGCCGATCTCCGGACCCATTTTATACTTCTAATTGGGCTTGCCTCCAACTTGTCCAAAACTGCTTGGGCCTCCAAAGCATAGCTTCTTCTGCCAGGGTTTTTTAAGTGCAATAATTGTACCACACCTTGCGCATCACTCTCAACCACCCCTGTCCTCACACCCTTTACTCTGCATATTTCAAGGGCTAAGTCTACTGGCTTCAGCTCCGTAAACTCCGCCGATCAGCTGACATCCAATTTCTTCACCACTGCCCATTAGAAGGCACCCTTTCCATCTCTCGCCACACACCCAAAAGCTACCCTTCCTTCTTGACAGTCCACAGCAGCATCGCAATTCACAACGGTGATATGCCTGTCTGCTCCACTCCAAGTGTGCTTAATAAATCGACTCTCAGGCTGCTTCCTTTTTTCTCTTCCAGATGCTCAAACTCCGCAAAATTGCTCAGGGCTCTCTCAGCAACAAGCTGCGAATCAACTCGTCGGACCTTGGCTGTGTCTTCATTTCGAGCCCACCATATACTCCACAGTCCATAGCTACACAACTCAGCTCTAGAGATTTCCAGCTTTTGAAACATGTTCCACACCCAGTCTTCACTGCTTACCCCATGAATGTCCTTCACCTCATTCAATCCCAAATGTTCCCACACCTTTTTTGTCCATTTACACTCAAAGAAGACGTGCTTCTGGTTCTCCTCAGCCGACCTGCAGATTGTAGACCAACTGGGCTCCACACTTTGCTTTTTATGCAGCTTGGCCAGAGTTGGCAAGACACTTCTAGCAAATCGCCATAAAAAGTTTTTTACCTTTGGATGCACATTCAAATTCCAGATCTGCTTCCAAAGCTTCGCATCTTGATCTTGTGATTAGGACTCTTCTGTTGTACTCACTGCTAGATGGTAGCCGCTTTTCACGGCATATTCTCCATCTTTAGTATATAACTACCTCACTTGATCTGCAACTTTGGTGGTAGGGATTGGGGTTGATATAATCGCTTTAATGGTCTCCCCCGAAAATGCACTCTCCAGCTTCTCTTCATCCCAGATATCCGTATCCCCCTCCTTCAACAAATCTTTAACTTTCCAACTCTCCTGCCCTTCTCTCGGATTCCTCACAAAGAAGGAACCCTCTACTGCAACCCACTTATCCCTCCACACACTAATGCTTTCTCCATTTCCAATATTCCACCCTAGACCCTTCACCAAGAGATCTCTCCCCTCTAACACACTTCTCCACACGTAGCTTGGATTAAAACCACACTTCGCTTCGAGCAGGCTGCCCCTGCGGAAATATTGTGCCTTCATAACTTTGTTGGGCAAGGAATCTTAGTTTGTTAATAACCTGTAAGCTTGCTTAGCCAGCAGGGCTAGATTAAAATCCTTGAGACTTCTAAAACCCATCCCTCCTCTATCTTTTCGGATACACATCTTACTCCACTTCAACCAGTGAATACCCCTTTTGTCAGCTCTCCCTTTCCACCAAAAGTTACTAATCATGCCTTGCACTTCTTCAAGAAAAGATAAAGGAAGTTTGAAGATACTCATCGCATATGTTGGTATGGCTTGGATAACTGCTTTAATGAGAACTTCTCGCCCAGCTTGTGATAGAAATTTCTCTTTCCAACCATTAACCTGTGCCCATATTTTCTTCTTTAAATCTTCAAAGATCACTTTCTTCGAACGTCCCACAGTAAGAGGTTGCCCGAGATACTTCTTTTTTGGTTGCATTTCCTCCATTCTCAAGTGACTGAGAGTATCTTCTTTCCGCCTTTCCCCCACATTCGCACTAAAGAACACCTCTGATTTCTCTAAATTTATTTGTTGACCAGACATTAACTCATACTCCTTCAGGATCTGTTGCAAAACCTGAGCTTCACTCTCATTCGCTTTCAGAAAGAATATACTATCATCGGCGAATAAGAGAGGGGTTATATAAGGACCACCTCTACATATCCTTACCCCTTTCCATTGCCTCCTATTGACTGCGCCCTGGATAAGGGAATTGAGACCTTCCGCCACGAGCAAAAAAAGGTAAGGTGACATCGGATCGCCCTGTCTTAAACCCCTCTCCGGTTTCAACAACCCCACCCTTTCACCATTGATACAGAACGTGTAGGTTACTGTACGTACGCATTCCATGATCAAATCTATCATTTTCTGTGGGAACACCATCTCCCGCATAATAAGCTCCAAAAATCCCGCTCAACTCGATCGTAAGCCTTACTCATGTCTACCTTTGCTGCCATCCACCCCGTTTTTCCTTTTCGTTTCTTCTTCAGATAATGGAAGACTTCATAGGCCACAAGCGTGTTATCTGAAATAAGCCGCCCCGGAACGAAGGCCGACTGTCTTTCATCAATAACTTCTTTCAGGACTGGCTTCATTCTATTTGCAATCACTTTCGAAATGAGTTTGTATACTACATTGCTCAGAGCAATAGGACGAAGATCTTTCAATCATTCTGGATCCTTCACCTTCGGAATTAGAGAAATCAGCGTATGGTTAAGCTCAGCCGGCATCCTGCCTCCATTTAGCTCTCCTAAAACTACTTCACCCACATCTTTCCCTATGTCTCCCCAATATTTTTTATAGAATAGAGCACATAATCCATCCGGCCCAGGAGCTTTAAGAACACCCATATGGCGTAATGTCTGTTCTACTTCAGCCATTGTGTACTCTCTTTCAAGGTCTCTCCTCAACTCCCCACTAATTCGACCATGTAAATCAAGAAAAGACTTACCTTCAAGATCTGGTTTACTCGTAGCAAATATGTCTCTAAAATACTCCTCAACCGTCTCTTGTATGGCTTCCTTTCAGGTATGACACACACCGCTTGAATCAACTATTCTTCGAATCAAGTTCTTTTTCCTCCTTTGCTTAACTCTCGCATGAAAGTAGGCCGTGTTTCTGTCTCCTCCTTTTAAAGCTTGATGGTGCGCCCTCTGCGCCCAATATGTTTCTTTAGCCACTTCCAACTTCCCTAGCTGGATTTCAATATCCCTCAACATCTCAAGGTTTTATAGTGGGCGCATCTTGGCTAAGTAGTTGGAATTTTTTTCCTCAGCTCCACTATATTCTCGTCTAAACCCCCAAACTTTTGTCTTCCCCACTCTGCAAAAGCATCACCACACCGCTTGAGTCTTTCAGACAGAGAGATCATCCTAGTTGTTTCATTCCATTTTTTGTTAACCACACCTGCAAAATCTTCATGTTCCACCCACATCGCCTCAAAGTTCTTTTTCCTCATTTTTTGTCACCTTCCTTGCAACCATCTATTAGTATCCATTAGAATGGGGAAGTGGTCAGATCCCTCTCAGCAGACATGATCTATCCGTGCATCCGGCCACTCCTCCCGCCATGCTTCATTACCCAGAAATTTGTTGAGCCTTTCCTCAACATGTTGTTCTAGCTCTCTCCTATTACTCCAGGTGTAAGGGTAGCCATGATAGCCCAGATCCTGCAAGCTCCAATTGTCCATTGTTCTGATCATGTCGGCAGCCCCTACAAAGTCAAACTCACTACCCCCTTTTTTATCAACAGGGAAACACACCTGATTAAAATCACCAAAAACAAGCCAGGCATTATCGCTCTAAGCCCCTAGGAAATTAAGAAGTTCCCAAGAGTTCTTTTTCTTAATTTTCTCAGACCAGCCATAGAAGCCAGTACCTCTAAAAATCTTTCCATTCACATCTATCTCCGCATCTATGTGGTGATCCGAGTATATTCTGATAGTTACTCCAATCTCTTCCCTCCAAAGCAAAGCTAACCCACCAGCTCATCCTCTTGCAGAAACTGCCAAACACCCCGCCATTCCACACTTCCTGCGCACCGACTCTATTTCTTTTGTGGTACGTTTCGTCTCCATAAGGAATAACACATCCGGAGAGTATTTCCGAACCAACTGTCGGAGAGATGCAACTGCCTCGGGACTCCCCAGCCCTCGGCAGTTGTAACTAATGAGTTTCATTGTTCCCGGCAAGGGTGGCTGTCGCTCACCCCCGCCGATCCGATTGCATCTGTCATAACCACATCTTCTGTCCTTCCTCGCTTCTCCCTGACTTCTACTTCCATCAATTGTAACATGTTGAGATCAATAGACCCTTCTGCCTTTCTTTTCTCTCTCCCTTCTCCCCTTTCTCCACCTTGACTCACATTTTTCAGATCTCCAACATTTTTCAGCCTTCTCCACGAGCCTTTCTTATCATTGGATCTTCCTTTCGTCGCCAGGTTAGGTCCATTATCCTCTACTATCTCTTTTCCTTTGTCTTTTTCAAAAACGTCCTTATCCTGCATGGCACTGTTCCCATGCACCTCCCCAACGCCCTGACTACCTTTTTTACTCGCCCTAATTTCTTCGTTTTTCTCCTGCTCTAAAATAATCTCTTTTAATAGTACTTCCCTTCCTACCTCCCCCCTAGGTGTTTGTGACTCTACAGAAAGCTCCTTCGCAGCTGAAGTTGCCTCCTCTAACACCTCCCTCAAAGATCTCCTCGCTCCTTTCTGCTTCCTCTCAGCCCCACATCCCCCACCTTCATCCATCTTCCCCTCCAATACAACTATCTCTCCCCCTTTCCCTCCATCCCCTTCCCACCTCCGTTCCTCGAATTCCTAAAAGTTTTTTGTGGAGAGGCCCGCATCCAGTCTCCATATTGCCCCTTACTATCTTCTTCCTTTTGTGTTTCACAATCTTCAACGTGACCCAGCCGCTCGCCGCGATAGCAGAAGTTAGGGAGCTTTTCATATTTGAACGGGATCCACTTTGTACCCGCTGCGCCAAAGTTAACTACTGCTACTCTCAAAAGAGGCTCTGAGATTTGGACACGTACTCGGAATACCACATATCGACTCCAACCCAAGTCATCGTCCTCTCTATAATCCACCAAGCCTCCAAAACCATCAGCCAGCGCATTCGCCGTGTCTTTGGATATTTTACCCAAAGGAACTTTATAGCCCCTCACCCAGAAAAACGCATTCGGGAATTTGATTTCCGATGCTACCATATTATCTTCAATGTCCGACAACAAGATTAATTGTCTACCAAACACCCATGTCCTCCTTGTTTTACTCTCTCCTTATCTTCCTTCGTGTAGAATTGAGAAACATACAAATTTTTGCCCATCTCCCGTATGTCGAAACTCTTCTTCACACGCCATGCCTGCCGAAGAAAAGCAAACAGTCCCGATACTCTATAGGGTTTACTTGTGAGAACCTTACCAACCAAGGCAAGTGAAGCTCTCTCTTCAAAAGCATCAGACTTCACCATAGCACAATCTATCACTTTTTCCTCCTTCTCAGTAAGTTTCACATCCTTCCATCTGTTCAATAATGGAGAATCCATCGCGAAAGTAGTAACTGAGATCCACCTCTGGTCTTTTCCGACCCAGACGCCGCCCACACAGGTGGGGATAGACACTGCTCACCTGTAAACCCTAGTAGGGAAGCCGTACCCTAGAGAGAGAATACCGTGGGAGCGATTGTTTTTTTCTTACTCTTAGTTGTGTTAAACCCGTGCTATGCACAGTTTTTTTTATAAAAAAAGTAAATATCTAATAATTAAAAAAAATTATAATATAAATATATTTAAGACTTCCACCGTTCCATATTTAATAATATTCTTTATCAGTTGATGTAAATGTATTTTAAAATAATTGTCACTATTATTACTAAAATAATAATTATTTAAGACTTCCATTTTAACTAATAAAGGATACTATTTTAGTGATAATAGTGACAATTATCACTAAAATAATAATTATTTTAAGATAATTGTCACTATTATGACTAAAATAATAGTTATTTAAGACTTCCATATTAACTAATAAATTAAGAATATTATTTTAGTGATAATAATGACAATTATTTTAAAATAATTGTTTTTTAGTGACAATTATTTTAAAATGATTGTCGTTTTAGTGAGAATTAATTATTTTAAGATAATTGTCACTATTATAACTAAAATAATAATTATTTGAGACTTGCATTATTTAAGACTTCGAAATTAACTAATAAATGAAAATTAGGACGTGACACTTGTAAAAGTATTACCCATTTGGTATTGATTCCTAGGTGAAGTTGCTGAATTACCATTGCCTAAACCAATGGGGAAAAATTGTTTACATGAAGCATAAGATTATTGACTGCCTGCCACGTAATTAAATAAGTATCTTTACATTTTATATTCTTGGCGTAGTCCCTCGAGCTAGTATAAATACGCAATAGGCAGAAGCACAAATGTTCAGGGATACATCATATCCGATCCAATAGAGCACACATATCACCTTTGCTTTGCCAAGTCAACTCTCAACTCTCAAGGTACTACGTCCATTCTATATTATTTGTTTTCTTCAGAAATTGTTTGTCAATTTGAAAAGTTTTGACATATATACATTTTTCAATATATTTATAACGATTTGTTGAATAAAATTACTATGGCCATGTTCTTTTGTACGGCTGACTGCGGTATGGTGGAATTGCGGTGAGTTATGATGGGTTTGGAAAAGTTGTGGTGGGTTGTGGAAAGTTGTGGTGAATTTTGGTCTTAATAATTGTAAATGTACATGTTGGAAAATGTGAAATTGTGGTGGGTTGTAGAAATAACTTTTAACAAAAAGATAAATTAAATTAAAAAAAGTAGATTGTGGTGGATTGCGTGGGTTGTGGTGGAATATGGCATGTTGCGGTGAGGTATGACACTCCAGCCAGCCAGCCCGCATTAAAACACAGGCCCTTAGATAACATGTTTACCACCTTTAGTTATTTAAAAGTTTAAATCTGCGGTTGCCTTGGAGTACAGGCAACATAGATGGCTTCGACTCAAGAGCAGCCGGTACTGTTGACCAGCAACGGAGATCAAGTCTGTGTCGCGATTCGCAATGACTCCCTTGGCGACCATAAACGTAAGGAAGTGAATGTGTATCCAGAAGGTGGGAAAGGCAGCACCTATCCGACTACTATTAAAAAAAATCACAAGACCCCGTTCAATACCGATGGTAACAAGCAGGGAGTTGTTTATAAAGGAACCAATAAGGACGGTGAATCTGATAATGTTGCATGGCTAATGGCTTACCATGTGCCCTCAGATGGCCAGACCAACAAGGTGCGTATAGACCCATCTTACTTACTTATATGTAATATCTATTTGTCTTAATATTTATCAATTACAAAAATTTGATCATAATTTCAAGCAATATAATATAATAAATTATGAAAAAGAATTATAAAACTCTTGTATGAAAATATTTTTCACTATAAATCTAACAATAGTATTTTCATATGATAGATCATTATAAAAATATCCATCTAAACTATTATACCAAATAAAATTTCCTTTAAATTTTTTATAGGTGGCTGGATTTAAAAATGGTTAATTTAATTTGAGCTAGTTGCAGGTGTACGTGGAATGCGGGAACATCAACGCCTACAACAATGTTGACTGGGATGACATTGAGAACAAATTGGATGCTGCCGGGAATCAATCCACGTATGAGGACACCCCTACTCATACCAAAGCATCTGCCCAGATCGATACTACGGGTGGCAATCCAAACCTTAATGTTACTTTCTCAGTCACAAAGTCCACCTAATCAGAGGTCCTCGTTACCCAATTACTGAGAATGTTAATTTGCTCCATCCCCGGTATATGTGTGCTTAGTTGGTCATGTCCTTTGCTTGCTTTCCTCTATGTATTGCACTATTGTGTGTGTGTGTATGAATAATGGTTTGTGATGTATGGTGTAAAAGGTAAGGAATAAGTTATAATAACTTGCAAAGATCCTTCCTTTAAGGAACGAGGTATGTATCATTGCTACTTAATAAAATAAGGACATGTATCTTTTACCTTTACCCCACTTTATCTATTCCGCTAAATATATATTATATGGGTTAAAGGCATTGTACTGCCTCTCGCTTTGATTTTTTTGTGAAGGCCGACTCCTCTTCTCTTCCGACTTATAATTTACAGATAATTATATTTGCAAAACCCTCCCAAGTTAATATTTTCCCCCTCACTTGGTTAAGTACTTAGGAGTTGTATTTAACCTCCCTCACCTTTGTTAGCAATAAAATTATACATAGTTTATAATACCGTACATTTGGAAATTAGTTGCACACAAAAGATCGACATTTGGAAATTAGTCGCACACAAAAAATCGAGAGGGGCGTGGCTTGGTTTTGTCCACTAGTCCCTTCGTCCCTGTTATGATACGTGAGGGGTATTTAAATGTCCAACATACGACGGTTCTGTTTTTTTCTATAAAAATATATTAGTCATTTTAATTATATATACTTTCTTACATGGCAAAAAATAATTTCTTAAAAAAACAGAAAAACAACACCACAAAGTAAAACCATCACCGCGTCAACCACCACCGGAATGTTCCGAGTGCATTATTGTCCAATACCCTCAAAGTTCGGTGTATTAGAGTCCAAGAAAAAAGTTCAGTACATATTGTCCAATACCCCTAAAATTCAGTGTATTATCGTCCAAAAATCCTATATTATATGACTTAAAGACATTGTACTGCCTCTCGCTTTGATTTCTTTTGTGAAGGACCCCTCTTATCTTCTGACTTATTTACGGATAATTATATTTGCAAAAACCCTCCGGAGTTAATACTTTTCCCCTCACTTGGTTAAGTTGGGAGTTGTATTTAACCTCCCTCACCTTTGTTAGCAATAAAATTATACATGGTTTATAATACCGTACATTTGGTAATTAGTTGCACACAAAAAATCGATATTTGGAAATTAGTTGCACAAAAAAAAAAATATCAAGAGGGGCATGGCTTGGTTTTGCCCACTAGTCCCTTCGTCTCTGTTATGGTACGTGAGGGATATTTAACTGTAATGTCCAACCTACGACCTGTTTTGATTTTAATGATACTCTTCTCTCTATATATCTCCCTCTTCTCTCTTTATGTCTCTCTCAACCTAAATAAAAGGCTATCTTTTACGTTTAATCTGACAAAAATTTTAATGACCAAAGGGAATGGATTCGTATACCCTAGGATTTAATACCGTACACACACACGTATATGTGTGTGAGTGTATCTATATATGTGTGTGTGCGGACTGCTAAAATATGTATCTTACAGATATTTTTTTTTAAAAACTATTTTAACAATTTTTTTTTTTTGTTTCGCATTTTATTACTGGAAATTACCATGGCCAAATACAACCTGTTTTGCTCGTCTCGGATCAACTTTGCTGCACCAATTGATCTGAATATCAGTTCACCTGTACTGTTGTCACATTCTTGCAAGCCAAGGAAGGAATTGGTGACAACCAGCTCTTACTTCCAATATGCACAATAATGGTGAAAGGAATTTAGACCTGGCATTCGGGTGAATCGGTTCGAGTTCAAGTTGGCGTAGGGCCAACCAAATTCGGTTCTGGTGCAAGTTGCCTTCAGGTGAGTTTTATTCGAACTAATTCGAGTGAGGTTCTTTCCGATTGGGTTCTGGTTTGATTTGGGGTCATTTGGGTGTGGAACTTAATCGGGTGACTTTTCGGGATGCGGTTAGGATTGGTTTCAGATTCGGTTTTCCTTCAAGGTCGGATCGTCTATTCGGGTTCAGTTTTCCGTTCGGGTCTCGGTTTAGTTTTGCCTCGCCTAGAAAGGATCACAACTTAAGAACCAGAGGAAGAAATCACAACAATGCATACAAGACCAAGGATCAAAAGAAGCATAATGTATAGAAGGAAGCCTGAACAATAGCTTAATTGCTTAACATCTCAAAAATCACAGAATTGAACAAGCTACTGGGAAAGACAAATCTTTGAGGAAAACATTCCATACAAAAGACACCATAGTGAAACTCAACAAAATATACCACCTATTTGCATCTCAATGAACAAGGAAAGCACAACAATACAGCCAATTACCTAGGAGCTATGTCTACCTAGGAGCCTTCTTCTTTCCAGCAATCGCAACTTTCTTGCCCTTCAAAGTTCTACAGTTGTTCTTGGTTCGTTGTCCACGGCAAGGCAAACCCTGAATATGCCTTACTCCTCTGTAGCATTGAATCTCCTTCAATCTCCTTATTGCCAAAGCATTGAATCGCCTCTGTGTATAAGATCACGCAAACCCCATCAAAACCCATCATCGAAAACTCTTAAATTTCATATAAATTGGGCTTATTAAACCGAACCAAATCAAACCGAATACCCCAGACTTCTTGCCATCAGGCGAGATATGGAGGGCGGAGTTGTATGATGTAATGGTTTCACCCCTAAATTTTGCAATTCAAAGAGGTTGTTTCCAATTGAGCCAAGACCGTTCACAATTTACTACTTCATGGAAAAGAAGAAAAGGAGAATCTAAGTTGAAAATGAATTCTTCACATGTAAAGTAACTTGCAAACTTATAAACATGCTTAATTCCCTTTAATCTTCTCAAAAAATCCCAATTCCAAATTCATATAAATTGAGTTCAACAATCAAAATTTAGGCTGAATCCAATTCCCAAATCAAGTTCATCCTAAAACTACATAACAACATTACATCAACTCACAAACTAGTTACAATGCTAAATGCTCTTTAATCATCTCCAAAACCCAACTCCGAATTCATACAAAATTGATCCAACAATCCAAAATTAGGCTAATAAACCAAACAACAGATACAATTCCAATTCCCAAATCAAATTCCACCCGATTAACAAGCATAATCCTCCCTTATCATCTCAAAATCCAATCCCAATTTCCAAATGTACAATTCCAAACCCAAATAAAGCATCAAAAACAGAAAAGTAGGGGTAGAGAGAGATTACCAGGTCACCCTCAATCATGTACTTTGAAACTTCATCCCTAACTTGCATAAGCTCATCCTCAGACAAATCCTTAGTAATCTTGTTGTCCATGCTCAAATCACAGAGAATCTGTTTAGCCCTAGCACGCCCAATGCCATGAATGTACTGAAGCGAGTACTCGACCCTTTTGTTGTTGGGGACTTCCACCCCACCAATACGCACACATTGGATGTTCAACCCACCAACCTACACAGAAAACCCACAAACTGGAGAGTTTTTCCCACAAAACAAAACGCAATTTAACGCAGAGATTGAGTGATTGGTTTACCTTGGGAGGGTTTGGGGTGGGGAAAGAGACGGAGGAGGAGGGGGAAAGAGAAAGCCTCGTGTTGCAGATGAGCGAGAGAGAAGGTGCCACCGGCGTTGCGAGGGCGTGCGCCATTTTCAGAGAGAGAGATAGAAGATTGTGGGAGATAAGCTTGGGTAGCTATAGCTATGGCTTCTCTTATCCAGTATTCTGTGTAAGCGGGTGGAGTCTGTACAGTAAGGAAAGGAACACCGTGGAATTTACACTGTTGGGCTTAGATTAGAGTTGGGCTTAAAATATGGTATTGGGCTTAGACCAGTTTTTAACTGAGAAATCAGTCCAAATATTTGGGCCTTTTGTACGACGTAGGGCATAGTATTAAGGGCTGTCAAAAAAATGTCCAACCCGAAACTCGGTTCAGTCCGACCCGGAAAAGCGGGTATGGTCATAAATTTTTAGTCCGATTTTTTACATTGACTGATTTGACCGAAAATTCGGAAACATAATATTTTCCAATTTTCTATTGTCCGAGCTCGGTCTAAACCCGAATTTATGCTTGTCTGATTTGTCCGACCCGGAAAATGTTCCAAAAAACTGGGTATTGGACATCAAATTTTCGTTTGATGTCCGATTCGTCCGAACCCGGATTGACCCGGACCCAAATTTTTGATAGCCCTAATAGTATAGTATTGGAATCATATCTTTTTATTTCATTATTTTTTCATTTGGAGATTTTGAAACTAAATTAATTTGGAGAAAATTATGTCTTTTTGTACTCTCTCTGTCCAAATTAATTGACACTTTAACTAATTTGAAGTGTCGAGTGTCATACCCTTATCGGATATCAAGGGGTACAACAAGGAAAATGAAGAGTCAGGAATTAAAATAAACCAATTCAACTTGTCTGTGATTGTCACCTGAAAATGTAAAACTGGGGGTAAATTAAGAGAACCCAATGCACTAATTAGATTGGTGATTGTTGATAGCTACAAGTCTACAACACTCATCGCCACCATTCCTTGCCGCACAATCATACAGTAGAACCTAATGGAACATCAGATGACACCAGGAAAACGAATTCAATTAAGACCAAAGTTTTGGACTCTAAGAATGAAGAAACCCTAAACAGCAATACAAAATGGAACAATATAACCCTACTTTTCGACTCTAACAATCAGCAATAGACAGAGAACAAAGGAAAGGACAAGACCTTCGGAGAAGCTATGCTACGACGTATGCTCTTTATCCGGGAACATGTTTGCCCCTTACATTAAGAGGTCACCAATCAAAAAATAACTAGTATTTGGAAAATTGACAATTTCCCGCTTTTCTCTCTGCTTTTCGATTGTTTTCACCTCTTCGTTGTTGTGTTCATCATCATTAGGGAAATTGTTAACCTGTTTTTGGAAGCGGAAGGTGAATGGAGCACACCCATCATCCTGATTATATCTTCAACTTCGAACAACCAGTTCTAGATATCCCACGATATCAAAATTAACCAATACATATAAATTACTTGTCAGTTGTCACAACAATACATATTACTAGCATTACGACTAGCAAAAGGACTACATTTGCTGGTGTATGTATTCATAAAGTATAAAAAAGTCTAAAATATTCCTTAGTTCCCCTTAGTTTATGTAGATCGTAAAAAAAAACTTACATAGCATGCTTGACTCTATTTGTTTTTTCTTTAAAAAAAACTTACATTTTTACCACAAGCTAATAGTACTAGTATAGTACTTTAGTAAGCTAACTAGACCAAAGCCAACAAACTCCCCCGTGTCGTTACTCTTTAGTCATATTATTGAATGCCGAATACTGATCACCTCCTTGCGTTCGCACTTCCACCACCATGGGCCACATCACCCGGCCCATTGGGCCTGGGTGGTTGCTGTTGGTTAGGGAACCCACCCAACCAGCTCTCCTGGTGGAACCCATCGCTCCCTCTGGGCCCGAAGCTGCCTCCGAACCCAAACCCAAATGGACCACGGAACCCATTTTGATTAACCCCCGGAGCATGACCTTGACCTTGACCTTGACCTGAACCGCCACCCCAACCGAACCCAAACCCGCCACTGGGTCCATTGCCGCTAAACCCTCCAGAACCCGACCCGAAACCAAACGCGGACCCTCCTCCAGCTGCTGGGCTCGAGCCATAGCCCCATGTGTAACCCCAGCTGCCATCAGGCGAAGCACCGGAGCCCCACTGGAAGTTCCACCCGCTGGACCCGGGTTGACCCGGACCCGTGCTGCTGCCTTGGTGGTTAGCCATGCTTTGTGGGTCTTGAATCTTGACCCGAATTGAATGAATTAGGTTAGGGAGATCAAGGAGAGTTTAGGGGGAAGAAGAAATGAGATGATCTTTGAGAATTAAGTAAACCAAATCCACTAATAAAATGGCATATCCTTATCTTAAGACTTTTTTTGTGACTGTCATTTTTGTCAACGTAAAGGTGGCGCCCATCATATTTATGAATCAATTTTGCTAAAAATAATAATCAAATTGATGAGAGACACATGGACTACAAATTTACAAGTTACCTAATTTTAGTCATTGATCTTTGAGTTTTTTTTTTAAAAAAAAATTCAATTCAATTCAAATTCTGTGGGTTCATGAAAGTTGGCCAATTGGGCTCAACTCAAAGCCTCAAACACAGTGGGTTCATATTCTCGATCTGAACTACTCACAGTAACTAAAGGCTAAAGCGCATTTTTTAAAAGAAAAATGAGCAAGTAGTTCACTAAATCCTTAGGAAAATTGGAAAAAAGTAATCCAAATTTTGGGGGTATTGGAAAAAAATAATCCGAACTTGTAGTTTTGTTATGTATGAGCTGAACTTTAACCTCTATTATTTTTAACATCCACCATCTAGTTAAACTCGTTCGAAAAGTGACATGATGATGACGATATTATACGTGGAACTTTTGACAGCTCAAAAGCAAGTTAAAAGTATGTTCAGAGTGTAATATCGTCACAATTACGTCACTTTTCGGAGGAGTTTAATTAGGTGATGGATGTTAAAAATAATTGAAGTTAAAGTTCAACTCATTCCTAACAAAACTGTAAATTCCGATTATTTTTTTACAATACCTACAAAGTTTGGATTATTTTTTTCTAATTTCCCTTTATCCTTATGTTAGGGGATAATTACCCATTATTACTTTTATAAAGTTTTAACTATTGGTGAACAACTTAGAAGATGGGGCATAACCCAATTAAACTGCCATATTTTCTGTACTATTACTATATGTATATTCTTATTATCATAATTTATTCTTAAAATGTAGCATAAAAGGAGGGGCTGAAATTATTTAAATGATGGTATGAAATACAGAAAAAAGCACTTAAATTTTTTGAATTTATATTTATTTAAGATTGTGTTTTTTCAATAGCATAACAGAGAAAACAACACATCTAATTTATCAAGTATATATATTAACATACTACTCTAGAGAATAAATACAAGGTAACAAAAGCAAACACAATAGAACTTACACATACCACTTCTTTTCGTTAAGCGTGCGTTTAGTTGGTCAATAATCTTGGGGAAATGGTCAATTTTCCTTGGTTGACTTATTTTCCCATGTTTGGATGTGGGTTGACTTTGAGAAAGTTTTCTCGATGGACCTACAATTTTCTCCATTTTCCTAGGGAAAATTTCCCATGGGGGCTAGGGAAATTTTTCTCATGGAAATCTTTCCCATAGAAAACTCCCATAGAAAATTTCGCCTGAGAAAAATTTCCAAGGTTCCTACCAAACACTCCCTAACTAAAAACTCTTATTATCATAGTTTATTTCAAACCATATGGGATTTATAATTGAACACTTTTTTTAGTTCAGCCAAACTAGTCTTAAACAATAGTCCAACTTCCTAATCACCAAATAATAATAATAAACCAAATTAATTAAGGAGAGAATCAATGAGAAGTTTAAGTTCTTGAGAGCTAACAGCCCCATCTCCATCCCCATCCATGGAGTTAATAATCTCCTGGCAACTCTCATACGAGAACCCACCAATCCCCATGTCCCTCATCGCACCAAATAACTCCTCCCCGGTGATGACGTCATCTCCATCCACATCGATTGACTCGAACGCGCTCTTCAGGAGCGTGGCCAGGCTACCAAGCTCCATATCTTTGGTGTTGAGCTCGAGGAACTCAGCTAGGCTTAGCCGCCCATCTCTGTTGGAGTCGGCTTGGCTCGGCTTGGCTCAGCATGGCTCGAACCTCCCGGTCCGTTATCCTGTAGCCGAGCGAACCCATGATCCCGGCTAGCTCGGCTTCGGTTATGAGCCCGTCGTTGTCTGAATCGAAGGCGTGGAAGGCTTGCATTAGGGTTAGGACGTGGCTTAGGGTGTCGGCTTCGATCGAGATGTTGGGTCCGAGCTGAGCCATGGGTGTTTGAGGGCTAAGATTAGTTTGAGCTTGAAATTAAGAAGTTAGGGTTGTGTTGGAGTAATTCAAGTTCTTGTTAAATATGAATGTATAGATGAAAGAATTTGAGAATGTTATGGTGATGTCTGTTAAATTCTGTTCTTTAAAATAAAGGTATAAGCCATAAGGTTTGTGAACGAAAGTATAGATTCTAGATAAATTAATTTTCATGTTCTCATATTCTTCTTTATCTTTAAGAATGATACTATTAGAGTGATGTCCACATATTTGTTCTTCCTTTTTCTTTTTCTGTTTTTTAAAATCAAACATAACGATTCCATTACTAGCAAGTCATACGACACTTACAATGAAAATTGTGATTGAACAATTGTAGATCTAAACCATAGATATGAAATTTAACTTCCAAATAACTAATACTAATTTTACTGATGTTCGCTTCGATTTCTTCGATAACTTAGCATCTTTCTTCGATAACTCAGCATGATCATTACCATTGATGGAGAATCTTACAACCCGTGCTATAGCGACTTGAAAGTCGATCTTCATCCAACGTATTAGACCACACACCGACTGAACAAAAACTCTAGAAAGAGACTAAAAGCCCTAATTAAATAAGGGTACTAAAAAACTCTTACAAAAGAAGAGACTAACTTTTTTTGCGTAAACGTAAAATCAAACTAATATTTATTCTTTCTTTATGATCACCTTGCATGAAATGTTCTTCGCCTGATAATTCTTTAGGCGGTTCTATATGCCCGAAGGGCATCCACAAGTTTCAAAGACCAATCCTTCTTATTCTTAGACATAGATTTGCCAGTTAGACACTTCCTCTTGACTATTGGCCGGATTGTGGATGGTAAGTGCTAGTGAGCTTATGCGCCATAGAGTACCTCTTCGGTAAGGCCTTAAAAGAACGGTTATTAAAATGGATGCCTTCATCACTAATGATAACTCTAGACACCCCAAATAGGGGAAAGATGAATTCCCCAAGAAACTTGGTAACCACTTTGGCATTATTATTTTTAGTGGGGATGGCCTCCGCCCACTTGGGCACATAATCCACAAAAAGGAGAATATATACTCATCGCCAAAAAAGTTAAGGAATGATGCCATGAAATCAATGGCCAACACATAAAAAACATCAACAAAAATCTTAGGTTGTAGGGGCATCAAATCACTTCAAATGAATTTTTCCCAAACTTTGGCACCCAGAGCACTGTTTGGCATTGTCATGAGCATCATAAAAAATTATTGGCCAATAAAGGCCACTTTAGAGAACCTTAATGAAAGTCTTCTTATAATTGTAGTGTCATCCACAAGGTTGGTCATGGCAAAAGGAAAGAATATCAACAATAGACTCATCTGGACCATATCTCCTAAGAATCTAGTCAAGGAAATATTTAATCAAATACAACGTACTCATCCCAAACAAGTTCTTCACAATATGAAGGAAACGCGTCCCTATCATGCTTGTTTCACTCTCTAGGCATCTTAAAGTTTACAATGTCTATAAACCAAGGTTTCACCCTTCACATTAAAGAGTTGCTTGTCAAGAAAGTGTGCATCAACAGGGGTGTTACTCATATCATTCATTAGTCACAATTCTAGAAAGGTGGTTTACAGCAGGGTTTTCGACCCCTCTCCTATCTCTAATCTCACAGTCAAACTTGTGAAGTAACAAAACGTACCTAACTGTACTAGCCTAGGCTTAGAGTCATTTTCCATCAAGTATCTCAAAGTAGAATGGTTAGTGTACACTATCACATGAAAACCAAGCAAGTAAGACCTAAACTTTTCAAAAGCATACACGATGGTCCATAACTCTCTTTTAGTCACTATGTAGTTTACTTGAGCCTCATTCAAAGTGTGACTTGTACAATGAATTACATGAGGCTTCTTTTCAATTTTTTGGCCAAGCAACACTTCAATCAATAAGAGTACCTTCAGACATTCGCAACTTGTAGAGTTTCTCCTTCAATTAGTACTTGTTGGCAATGCTCTTTTTCATATACAACTCCTCTAGCTTTGCCCATAGCTTCCTCAATTTCTGCTCCTCCAAAATCGATCCCAAAAACGTGTTTTGCGAGCACAATTGCATCCCTACCTGCGCCTTAAGTTCCAATTCAACCCACTTGCTTAGATTCAAACCACTTACAATCGCATCATTTAGCGCCTTAAAAGCTTCATTAGTCAACGACGCAGGCTTTGTGTCAGGATACTGAATCACCTTCCATAGCCCATGTTACGTTGGATGAAAACAATTCTCATTTGCACCTTCTACAATGTGAGACTTATTTTCCCATCAAATTTTGGAATTTTCACACTTTATGATCGAAACCATCTCAAACTAGAGCTCTAATACCCCTTGAAAGGAAATTCAAAGTACTAAATGCAAATTATGAATAAATTGGAAGCATAATAGAAATGACAAAAATTACACAAGCTTAGGGAAACAACTGAATCAAAAAAAAACATACACCAAGACTACATGGAAAACCCAAGACTAAAGAGAAGAAATTCACTTTTAGTCAACGCCACGACCCGTGGTTAGCATCACATGGTCGTGTCGACTGGATTTTAGTTGATTTGCATATCTTAAGTTTAGGCGACCCTTAAAAATATCCAATGGCCATAAAACTCAATGGTTAATATTTTTTCCACTTACATAAAATTTATCATCAATGTTTAGCATTCATATGCTCATTAAATTTGTATAAATCTTTAGGTAATTGAAGTGCCTAGGAGGCAGATGATTGATGAGTTGAGTCATGCAACAATATTGTAGAAGCGACGGGCCCAATCTTATAATAACATCCTTTCACACAAGAAGTTATACTAAAGTTATAGTTTATGGAGAACTTTTGAGGGGAGTATGGAGGAGAGAGAAACAAATAAAAGGAAAATAGTTGGGGAAAATTGTAAAAGAACGAGTCTGCTTTCTTACCTTCTTAGGGAGGAGAAGTATCCAAGAAAGAGAAAATATGAAAAAAGAGGAGAAAAGGCAGCGCAAAAGGGGAGAGTGTGCGCCGGTCACTGGGCTTGGCAAGGGCGTGTGTGGCTGACGCACCCGATGGAAGGCACGTCTATCACCTTTGACGCAGGCCCAAACCCTTGTTTCAATTCTTTGTTTTTTTTTTTGCTTTTTCGTTTTCCTTGTTTATATTTAATTACTAAATATTTCAACTTGTCCAACAACATAATTAAAGTATTATCTCCTACCCCATATTCCTCTCCTCACCCTTCATTTCATACCCTATCATAAGCAATATTCATACCCAATTACTCACTAAAATATTAGTATTTGTATCATCCATCCTCCATAAAAAAATATTATAAAACATAGTCTAAAAATACTAGCAAAACTTATCTAATATAAATATACATGCAAAAATAAAAAGAATCATAATGGAGAACATGCATGGTAGATGCAACACAGTGATTGGGTGCAAGAAATACGAGAAGAAAATGCCAAGAATAGAAGGATCATGACTATAATCGAAAGATAATGGTGGGACCACGGTCAAAGTCCTTCACCATCCACGAAGGACCTTAAATTTTAATGAAATGAAGGACCTTAAATTTTAATGAAAGTCAAAATAGACAAAATAATAAATGGAAAGTATACTATGTTTTAACATAAATATGCTATGTTTTAATATCTAATTTTCCTCTCCGTATTTCTAACCAGACTAATCGATTGCACTACCTACTTTGTAGGAAACAATCGATGAAGAAAATGGAAGGAAGAGAAGATTATGATTTCCGGAAGAAATCTCAGAAAGAAGGAAAGAGAATCGAACAAACTTGGAAAGAAGAACAGAGAGCGAAGAAGGAAAGAACCAATTCCAACGGCTACCAAACAACACTTATAAATTGAGGAATTGAAGATTGAAGAAATAGGCGATTCCACGGAAGTAATCGCAGAGTAGGAAATCGTGAGAATTTCTAAATGTGTAGCCAATGGTTCCAAGGTGAAGGTAGCTAGTAAAGGACTTCTGGTGAAGGTATAGCCGAGGACCTTAGTGAGTGTTCTTAATTTGTAGCCATATGATGGTGAGATATTGTGTAACAAAGTCTTGAAGGACTAAGACTTTGTGAGTTTGAGCTTCAATGTAATCCATCATGGTTCAAATCGCTGCTAGGGTTTTTCCTACGACGATCCTTATCCGTAGCTGATTCAAGGACCTTCTGTCTTGGTCAGTAAACCCATCAGTAACTGCCTTCAGGTTGTTACTTCTTGCTTTGTTTCGTAAGTGTATCTTGTTATTTGATTGTTATAAATATAAAGAGTTATTTAAGTTACACTTTGCTTTGATCCTTAGTCTGAAACCAAGGAAGTTTGTTCTCCATCAGGTTCCTACATATAATAATAATAATAATATACAAAAGGAAGACATATAACTGCATCATGCATGCATGTGTGTTGTCAGTGTAGAATAGAAAGGGAGTATGGACCTCATCCTGCAACTGCAAGCTGCTGCTGCATATATGTTATATGCTGCCAAACCCTAGCTGTTACCTAGTTGACTGTTGAATACTAGTAAGGTCGCTTACATATTATACCCAACCCCATCCCCATGCAACACAACGTACGTGTACAGACATACCGCAGGTATATATATCATTATGAAGCTCTTCGAGGCTTCTAAGGGCATGAATATGCATATGCATGTGCATGTGCATGCCATGCATGGGTGGTCTATCTAGAACGTGCCGTACTCATTTCTAGACTTTTCATTCTAACATGGGCACATAGGCGTCTGTTTTTTTTTTTTTTTTTACGGTTTTTGGATGTTAATATATTAAATTTTTGAGGTATTGGAAAAAAAAACACTAAACTTTGACCTTGGATAATAATGCACTGAATTTTGAAGGGGTGTTGGACAATAATGTATCCAGAACGATTTCGATGGTGGCTGACTTGGTGGCGATCTTACGGATTGGGCCGGTAAGATAAATTGACTAAATAATATCTTAATTTACGACATGTTAGCTAATTTATACAAGCAAAATTGATTTTATACAACTACAACAACAATCTCTTAGCGAAAAGACGTTTAAGCAAATGTGATTTTATGTTTTTTTTTTTACTCTTTTCAAAGTTTATTCCCTTTGCTTATGTGTGGATTAGCTGACATGTCATAAATTTAAATATTTTTGGGCCAATTGATCTCCTCCACCTGTTAAGTAGGATTGTCACAGAGTCAGCCACTGCCGGAATGGTTCTGAGTACATTATTCTCCAACACCCCCAAAAATACAGTTTATTATTGTCCAAGGTTAAAGTTCAGTATATTATTGCCCAACACCCAAAAATTCAATATATTAGCATCCAAAAGCCTTTTATTTATTTCAGTGGTCCCATTTTACCTATCACTTTGATTATGTGTTGGTCATATTTTGACAATTGATCTCACCGCTGCTTATATACAGTAATCTATTATATGAATTGAATGTAGTATTATCAGATTTGTAATGAATAATATTATCGTAAAAATATTATCCGGTAACTTTTATTAAAATGTTATGCAAGAAATTAAACTATCACTATCAGTCAATAAACAAAGCCAGGGAGAAGTAAGAACATGATCATCTAATCAGCTGTATATATGATAATGGTGACGACCCTTTATGGGCATCTCTACTCGGGATAATGAACAAGGATGAAATATAATTTGCCAAAATTTGAGAGAAAATGGGGTTTGGAACGTAGTTTTTCTAGAGATACAATAAACACGATAAAGAGAGACGAGGTTGATGGAGACAAGGAAGAGCAGTGTTGGCAAAAATTTGAATTCGATTAAATTCGGGTTCACCCAATATCAAAATTCGGACGAGATATTGATGTTCGGATCCTTTTATTTTGGGCCTAACCGGGTCAACAGACAATTCACACAGAACTAAATTCGGGTCAAAATCGAGTTTTGACAATTAAAAAAAATATTACATTCGAATATTCGTCAATGTCTAAATTGGATTCAAACAAAATCGAATTTATCTGAGTCGGACAAAATTTTAATAGCACGCTAGGTAGGAGAAGGTTGGTGAGGACACATTAATCTATCTGAACAAACAATATCCTAAATATATCTTGCTGCCTATTAATTCACTCGACATTTTTGTCTCTTTGTCTTTTCAGAGCAAGCATCAGCCAACCATGGCAAATATATACTTGAAAAATACCGTTATGTATATCATAGAATGCTGGGGCTGGGTTGATGAGTAAATATCTAAACATAAACCCTAATCTTTGGAATAATAGCACTAATAATCAAGTATATATATATATATATATATATATATATATATATATATATATATATATATATATATATATATATATATATATATATCTGAGAGAGAGAGATATCATCAACCTATTCCTTTTTTTTTTCCTCTCCTCCTCCAATATAACTATACAAGAACAAAAGGAAATTTGGGATAACACACATTTTAAATATCTTACCTTAATATAAACTCATATTATTACATTTTCAATTGAAAAAATGATATAATTGAATTGTATAACTACAATATCATATATTGCATAAAGTTATACTTGTTAAATATTCTGGGATTGGCAATGACTTTGAGGTGTGATTGATGTCGCTTTTTTTTAAGATAAGATTCGCCCCCTCAAGCAAATCATGTCTCCATGATACGACAAAAGCTTTCTGGATTGGCTCATATATAATCAATCCCCACGATGATCTTCTATCTGGATAAAGATGACAACCCATGCAATTGGATAGAATTGACAGTTGACAGTTGTAAACAGTTAACTCTAGCCAACTGTATTTAACTGTTTAGAAATTAATAATAATAATAAATAATAAATAAATAAATTTTATAATGTTGTCTGCTCCTAAACTCCGAGCTTACGTGCTAAGGAAATAAATGTATTTGTTCTATCAAATGTCCCACATGGATAAAATAGTGTTGTTTTTAACTCTTAAAGAAAATAAATATATTTTCCTAATTAATGTCCCACTTAGACAAAATAAGATAACTTATAGCTCTTTATAAGTTAAAGAGTCATACAAATTTATAAATAAATAAACTATGAACTCAACTAACATGTGTTTGGATTAAGGTTCAACGCAAACACACACACTCGTTCATATCATTTCTCATCTTGCAGTTGAGCTAAATTATACTCAAGTTTGGCTTAGTGAATGCCTTCCGAGGTTACCCAATGGTCTTCGAGGTGTATGCTGAGGACTCTTTGATAGATATACGACAGCTCAGTTTGGTTGTTTTTTCTCAAAAAGAAAATAAGATAAACCCTACTCATATTCATAACTCTGCTCAAGCAGATTGAGTTAGTGTTATCATTGTTTTATAGGTACTTATATAAATGTGATGATGCATATAATTTCTTTCATTCATTTTACCACAAGATGGTCTAACACTTATACAAAAAAATGATCTTCATTATAGTTTTGAGGGATCTAGATATAGACAGTTTGTCTCCCATGCACAAGAGTGCATGAAAAAGTTGATTTTGGCGGACTCAAAAGAGAAAAATTTGAAAACCAAAAGGGGACCAAGAGAAGAAGAGAGTCGTAAACCCAAAGGAAGAGACAAAGATTCAGACATGTGTAACACAATGAAGTAAGACATTCCTAAAAAAACACATGTAAGGCAAACACAAGAGAATACTATACATGCACAAACAAAACCAAAATATGGTGACCATTCGATAACCTTGCATCCCCTTACCCAACTACCTTAATCTTATCCCTCCACTTCTATCTAGCCTCATGTTCTCCACTAAGCCTAGTTGTTTCATGTCACCCATAATCATCTCCCTCGTAGATTTTCTTGGCCTCCCTCGCCCTCGCCCACGACGAATTGACGAAAGAAGATCTTTTTGCATCTTCGAATGGGAGCATCCTCGCTCCTCCTATACACATGACTGAACATCTTAATCTATTCTCTCGCAACTTATCAGCAATGAAGGCTACCCCTAACTATTCACGAAGTACATAATTCTTAATCATGTCCAACTTTGTGTACCTGCAGATCCAACATATCATCCTCATCTCTGCAACGCATAACTTCTAACATTAGGACCTCTTCAATTCAAAGTCCAACACCCCAAGCTGTATAACATTGTTGGGCTGCTGACAAATACGACCCTCAAAAGTTTGAGATATTCATTTCAAAAATGAAGTTCGGAATATTTTCATAAACAATCCTCAAAATTAGGAATTTTAAAACCTAATAATCTGATTTAAAATTCTTTCATTAATAGTTCACTTTAAGCAAGATTACTAAATTCAAAAAAAAACTTTTGTAATATTTTAAAGACGTACGATGTATGTACTTTTTGTATGAATGGAATGTCATAAACTTGTACTATCTACACACAATATATTTCAAAGAAACGATGAAAATTGTATTATGGATGGAGACTTGAGATAAAACTGCAGATTATTTTTAGAAAGTATCAAACAAATGCATGACATAAGAGAAGCGAAAAAGGGTGACCTTTGCGTCCACCCAAAAAGCAAGAACGTCCCAGAAGCTTCAAATTGGCTAAGTTGTTGCTAACAAAAGGCCAATTACTGCCTACAATATTTATTTTTCTTCCAAAATTTATTTAAATTATATATACTTATACAGTCAACCATCCCCTCATCTATAAATTTAATATATAATAATATAATTTGTAGATTAAACTAATGTACAAATTATATTATTATATATTAATATTAAATTTAAAGAACAGAGAAAGATTGAAATTAACTGATAACAATACTCAAAAAAAGTTTTATATTGCTATTTATAGCTTTTTATATTTTTTAAAACACTAAAACATCGTGTGTGTGTTGAATCTTGACCATTAGATCAATCATCAAGGATGACTATTAATCTAGCTTTTCTCTTTTTTTTTTTGGTTGGGGAAAACGAAAAGATTAAATTTTTAAGCTTTTTTCTTCTTTTTTTTTGGTTTTTTTTTTGGTTGGGAAAAATAATTAATGTGCATTAGAATATGAACAATTAATGTTGAGCGATTTCCCAAACGCACGTCAATAATTTCGCAACTCTAGAGATAAAAAAAAACATTCCAACATATATATACCTTGATGTTCATATATATATATATATATATATATATATATATATATTTTGGAGAAATCTAAGGTGAGAGTCCACTTCAACAAAGGCTCATGTTACTCAATTAAGTGAGGTTTCGTCTTAAAACTAATTGGTTTTAAGAGGAGTAGTCCACTTGACTTGTACACCATGTCTTTTCCCTTTGCTTTTTCGATGTGGGACATCTTACACATAGATTAATCCCAACAATCACACATGAGTCTCTCCCCCTTGATCGGAAGCCTCTTTTTTCTTGTTATGGTTTCAAGACACCATCAAGAGTTCGTCATAGTTGCACCTTACTTACAGAGTCGTACCCTTCTCCGCATTAGTCTCACGCCACCACTCCGCCTCAAGATTTCCAACCGCACCTTACTCCACAAAGTCGTGCCCTACTTCACTTGAATCTCATGTCACCACTCTGCGCTTTCAGGAGACCCAATCGTGTGTACATATCCCTGGAGCATTTGCACATAGACGCCTTCATCAAGGTCAACATGCAAAAAATGCATTAGTGACATCCGATTGAAATGAAAACCACTAATTCGTGGCAATGACAACTAAGAGAGAACGAATCGTGGTGATCTAATTAGCCACTGGGGTAAAGGTTTCTTCATAATCTTTGCCATACCTTTGCCTACACCCTAAAATAACCAGCCGAGTTGTATCACTCTATAGTGCCATTAGAATGATATTTGGTTTTGTAAAGCCATTTACACCCAATTGCCTTCTTGCCGGAAGGAAGAATAGTCGATTTCGAGGTGCCCTTGTCCTCCAAGGCTCGTAATTCATTATTCTTTGCCTCGCACTGGAAAGGCTCTTGAATAGCCTGAGAGAAAGACGTTGGGTGACTGTTAGCTGCCAAGGCAACAACAAATCCATGGTTGGCAGTCGCATTGGAAGCAACAGTTCTATTGCTGACATAGTTAGCCAACCAAGGTGGTGGTCTGGTAATGCTGGTGGATTGTCTTACCAAATGAGGTGGTGAGATAAGCGGTTCATAACATAGAGGGTCTTGAGTTGGGGTTGGGGGTGTTTGTGGCTGAGAGTAAGCAGTAGGATTAGGTTGAGGGCTAGATGTTAGTGAAGGTGTAAGAGACGAAGGAGGATCAGGGATGGTGAGTTGTAGAAAGTCATCATTTCAGGTCTGAACACCTGGCAGAGGACATGGTAACGGGCTCATGTAATGTATCTAAGAGGTAGATTTGAAAGGGAACACCTGCTCAACAAACTTGACATCACGAGAAACAAAAGTGGTGCTGGTGAGAATATTCAAGAGTTTATACCCCTTTTGGGTTTGAGATAACCCAAAAACGCACATGACACTTCTTTGGGGTGTAATTTATCAGTCATTCTTGAAGGGTTAGAGGCAAAGGCTAGGCATCCGAATGTTTTGAGATGTTCATAAGATGGTAGTTGATGTAGAAGGATTTATAAGGTGTTTTATTGTGCAAGGCTTGTAGTGAAAGTCTATTGATGATATGGGTGGCAGTCAACAGACAATCCCCCCAAAATTTCAAAGGTAGGGAAGCATGAAATCGCAAGGCTCGAGCAATCACAAGTAAATGCTAGTGTTTGCGTTCCACAACCCCATTTTGTTGGGGTCTATCCACGCACGAAGTTTGGTGAATGATCCTAGTCTGAGAGAAATAATGCTTGCACTCACGTGAGTCAAACTCCAGCGCAATATTAGAACAACCACCTTTACCATACAACCAAACTTGTTTTGCACATAATGAAAGAAAGATTGAAAAGTAGTAAATGACTGAGATTTGCATTTAAGCAAGTAAATCCAATGTCACGACTAAAGTCATCAACAATTTTCATGAAATATTTATTATTACCATGAGTTGGAACTTGACTTTGACCCCAGAGGTTAAGATAAATTAGCTGCAAGGCATGCTCAATAGCAGTATTACTGTTTCTATAAGGCATATTTGAGAATATTGTCATAGGACATGTTATGCACACTGTACCATTGTCCTTAGGTATACTTAAGTCAATTCCATGCACATACTTCAATCTAGACAAAGGAAAATGCCCTAATTTATGATGCCACAACTTAACATCATGTAATTAGACATTATTACAAGCATAATCCTAAGTGTTAGGTGATTGCTCACACAATATTGATGATGTAGGTTGTCTAGCTCCATGATCCACAAGGTACTAAAGGCCTCTCTTCTCCTTACCAATTCCTCTAACCTCCTGTGCTTCACAGTCCTGTATCATGCACATTTTTTCATGGAATATGACACAACAATCATCGTCTTGATCTAAGTTGGACACATATGACAAATTGTACTAGAAAGAAGGAACACATAGTACATTCATCAATTCAAGCCCACTGTTCAACATGATATTACCCACGCCACTTACAGGCACTCTGTTCACCATTTGGTAAACTTATTTGAGACACTCGAGAACTCAAACATATATCTTGTAGGACATCACCACAAATCAATTGATTTGTTGCTCCAGTGTCTAAAATCCAAACATATGACTTAGCTAAAGCAGATGAGCAGAAAACATTACAGGAAAAATGACTTTTTGGATCATCATCTGTACCAAGTTCTGATTGTGGGACAAGTTTAAGTATTTGTTCAATCAACCAAGGTGTAAACTGAGCAATTTGTCTATCTAGCTTAATCTAAATACTTTCTGTTTGAGTAGCCATTTTCCATCCTTGTGAGCTACTGCTAGTAATGCTATTTGATCCTCCTGACTCCTTAAACCTCCTTTGCGGCTGTTAAGAATTCCTTTGCGGCTGTTAAGAATTCCTTTGCATCTTCCTTTGTCGTTGCTGTTGTTGTGGATTTCTCTTGGACCGTGGATGCCAAGGGAGATAGTCAATCACCGCCCAGCATATCTCTTTTGGATGTCCCTTGTTACCACACTCGGAGCATCGAACATCAGTTCCTTTACTCAACAAGGCAGTTGATACAGGCAAATGCACTACTCTAGAAGTTCCCGTTAAAGTTCTTCTTGCTGAATCATCCCACACACAGTGTCAACAGAAGGCAAAGGTTGCATGAGTAGCACTTGACTTCGTTGATGACTAAATTTGTCATCTAAGCCATTAAGAAATTGAAAGAGCTTCTGATCCTCTTGTTGCTTATTCAAGGCTTGCAAGGAAACAGTCATATCTTCTGCTGTAGTTTTTATTTGGGGCAAGTCATTCATGGCATCTAATTCCTCCCAAATACTTTTGATGCCATTGTAATATTAACTTACACCTCCTATTTGCTTCAATTCATATAATTCTCTATTTAATTGATACTTCCCGGATCCATTTGCCACGGAATGTCTTCGAGCAAGTTGCTTCCAAATCTCAGATGCCTTTGTGACAAACAAAATAAAGTTAGAAATCACATCACTTACACTATACATAATCCAAGAGATCACAAGGCTGTTGCAAGCATCCCATTGCTATGCCTTTGCCTGATCATTTGCAAATCTGGTCAGGGTTCCTTCTGTAAAAACGAGTTTGTGCATAGTCGTCAAAGCAATCTCCATCACACAACGCCAAGTTCTGTAATTCGAAGCTCCGATCAATTTCTCATAGAGAGAGACTGAATTCGGTCCATCTGAAGGATGTATAAACAATGGATTCTGCAAATCATTCATATTTACATTCTCCCGCTCATCTTCAACCACTCGATTTGACGCACAATCGATTTGACGCAGATGCTCTACTGATCGATTACTGAAAAGTGACCCAATCAATTTCAAAATCGAGTTCAAACAGCAAGCAATATCCTAGAATTTTCTCTACATAGCCTGCTTTGATACCATGATGATTTAGAGTAAATGTAGAAATCAAAATCAGAGAGAGGGAGAAATAGACAAAGAAAGACGAGGTAGGGAAGGAGAAATGTTATTAATGAAATCCTCAATCTCCCAAAGGAGTCCTAGCAAAGTATATATAGACAAGAGAATGATAGAGAGTCACTTAACAAACGAGGACAACACAACAATAATTGTAACCGATTTGCTTTCTACATACCACAAATTCCACTGTATATGAAGCTTTAAATTTAAATTTTAATCCTTATAGTTTTTCTTATTAAACATCAAAAGATTTAGAATTTTTCCTTTATCGTATCCCAAGTTTTCTAAAACTATAAAGAAGAGACAATCATAATTGTTGATTAAGAGATGAGGTAGACCGTAGACGTATATTACATTCTTATGAATATTATACAAATAATATCGAGTCATGTTATCATATTGAGTCGATGTTTATGCTTAAATTGACAATAACAAAATGGTATTGAGATATCTCCTTCTCTTATATATATATATATAGACATACAAAAGATTACATAAGAAAAAAAATTATTTACAATTATTTACAGCTATGTACAACTCTTCTTCTGCTTAGTCCTTCAAAAAGATGTTGAAAATAGAGAAAATTGGAAAATAATTCACCTACAATGTCCTAAAATTAGTATGTATACAATTACTAAAGAAAAAGCTTCTCTAATTGTTGTGCCACAAGTCCCACTATAAATGTAACTTTAAATTTAATTTTAATCTTTATAGATTTTTTTATTAAACCTCAAAAGATTAATAATTGTTCCTTAACATCATGTCCCAAGTTTTCTAAACTAGATTGAACTGCAAGGACCATGGGTTGGGGCCCACACACAAGGGCCAACACTTCCTCACATGCTTCAGGCACGTGCCCCCTAAGTATACTTTCCGTCACAAATCCGGTGTCGTATTCCCACGCTTCCCTAACACTCTGCTGCACCACGTACCACACTTTTACCCTGCTCTCGAACTCAACCGCCCATTGATCAAGCTCATCTCGGAGCAAAATATCATCCTCGGTTCGATTAGCATACACCAAGTACATCTCCGTCCTGTCCTCGGGATCTTTTAGTACAGCCTGCATCACCTGATAAATCGGCGTGATACCAGTCCCTCCAGCTATCATTGCTATTTTTTTAGCATGCTTAGGTTTTCTGTGGATCAAGAATTG
This sequence comes from Portulaca oleracea, assembly GCA_029582165.1. Classification (NCBI taxonomy): domain Eukaryota; kingdom Viridiplantae; phylum Streptophyta; class Magnoliopsida; order Caryophyllales; family Portulacaceae; genus Portulaca; species Portulaca oleracea. The sequence continues at coordinate 4,703,186 of CM055873.1, read as the reverse complement.
GCCCCTCCCATTGTACTCGATATGGCCCAATGGGCCTTTCACTTCCATGATTGAGCCCAATGAGAGGGAGTCCAAATATTGGGACAACACCCCACCGTCGGGATATTTCTGATGCTTACCCTTGAAATAGATCTTAACCACTAGATCAAAATAGCCGATTGTGTCTACACTCGAAGTGGGAGTGTAGGCCCTCATATAGAATCTCCCATTGATGGTCGCACACACATATATGTGCTTACCCACAGGCAATCCCAATGTCTGGTCCTTTGAGGGCAACTCGAGCCTGAACCGTCTGACGTCATGCGAGACCGTAACCTTCTCAACCAGCCTACATGGGATCCAGTCACGTGACTTTAACGGGTTGAGGGCCACATTGTTTAGTGGGGCCATCTCCATGATCGGTGAGAACAACCCTTGACTTTGATTTTGACTTGACCTTCTACCATGGACTGAGTCACCAGACGAGTCCAACTCGCCAATCCGGAAGTCTTCTAGAAGCTTCTTAGCCCGGTCGGAATGGATGGCCTCGAACTCATCCGTACAGTCTACGCCGGCATTGACAAGGATACTGTCGACCCCGCCTGGGTGGTCGTTGAGGAACCCAGTTGCATCGTACACGTGTCCATTGACCACGATCCATGTTGACTCAGCCGAGTTGTGTTTCATGACTTCCGACATTGAGATCATATTTGGATTGTTGTTAGGTTTGCCTTGATGATGATCACTCTTCATGAAGGGGCTCTTGATCAAGGAAGCCCCGTTCGAGTCAGTGAGGTCGAGGTGGCGCTCTCGGACCATCCACCCGCCCGGTTTGTTCCCGGGTTGGGTGGGGTGGTCAAATGTAATACTGATCTCGCCTTTGTTAGGTCTGCACACGTTGGTTCTTATTCGAAACCAACAATTGTTCATCATCCCCTGCAATATGTACAAACCAAATCAGCAATTTAGATAAAAATAAACATTAAAAAATAATATTAGACTCAATCATCATAAGCAAATTTATTAATTTTTATAAAAATTTAATACATTAATAAATTAATCTTTTCCCCAATGCACCATGATACTGATACTACAAGGTCCCCCAATAACTTGATTTTATAAAATAAAATTACCAATTTATCATAAATTTATTCACTAATCGTGCATAAATTATATGGAAAGAATCAAGATAAGTTATCTTTAATGTATGGTGTAATTTATGGTAATTTTCATTGTGTTGTTTCATATGTAAAGCTTTGTAATTATAGAGTAGAATATATATGATATTTATGTAACAATGAAAATGTTTTTTAAAAGCTTGTTTGGAACACAGATGCAACAACCAATGAAGCATTGAACCAAATGCGTTTGCGGCATAAAAACTAATCGGTATGCACCAAACGGGTCGTTGGGGACTTGGGGGTTGGGACGTTCCTTTGATTGCCAAAATGCCAAATCAATAGTCGGCTCCATGAAATAAAAATAAAAATAAAAATCACTAATTGTCATGGGATGACGTCGTTTGGCGGCTCAAAAGCGCCTATAATTCCATAAACATAGGAAGGGGAACAACTACATCTAATATTTTATTATGTTTATAGATATCTAAATTAAAAATTCCACTACAGTTGAATTCAACTATGGTAGTTGAAAATTTTATATTACTCATTTGTTAAAATTAAATTATATTTATTAAAAAGATTTATATCCTCCTAAATATGGATAATTATTGTAACAAATTATCTAAACAGACCTAATATTTTATGGTTAATAATTTATTCTTCTCATCTAATTTTTAAATTTAATTTTTCAATTTTTACTTTATTTTATCCAATATTTTCATACCAATTGTGGACGTACACCCTTAGGCCCCATTCTTTTATAAGGTATCGCACTTTGCGATACCGCAACTCACCACAATTTACCACAATCCACCAAAACTAACCACAATCATTTTTTAATAAATTTCAAAAGTTTTACTTTTTCACTTTATTTCAACAATTTTCAATATCCACTTTTTAATTTCCACTACAACTAACCGCAATTTACTGCGCTGTACCACATCGCAACTTACCGCACCGTAGTGGTACTGTATAAAAGAATTGGGCCTTAATATAGTAAGCGTAAGAAGTCACAACCTAAGTTCTATAGTCCTCGTAACTCCCAAAGATAGAATAGTTCTCAAAAACTGTTAGAATAAAGAAAAAAAGTATTTATAAGAAAGAAGGGACATAAAATTACCATGAGATTCCAAATGAGGTTCTCCGGTTGGGTGTTGAGGGCTTCATCCCAGGCACGAACAGCGATTTCTTTGGCTGCAAGTAAGTCCGACACTTGGACTTGGAGTGACCAGAAACACCAACACCAATACTTGCCATATCTACTTGCCTTCTCCGGGTGGTCTAACTGGCACACTTGCCACGTCGCTCCTCCATCCATGGTCACTTCCACCCTAGTTACTTTTCGTCCACCTCCTGTGCAAATTTATTTATCAAAACTTTAACATTCAGCTTTGAACCGTATAATGTAGGTAAAAGCTAGTCTAAATTATTGATATATGGAAATTCATGGGACATATGTATGTACATAAATTCAATAAATACAATTAGGCCCCGTTCTTTTATACGGCCGCCTGCAGTGCGTTGCGGAGGAATTGTGGTGTATGGTGGTGGGTTCAGAATAGTTATGGTGGATTGTGGTGGGTTGGAGAAAGTTATGGTGGAATATTAAAATTTTAACTTTTATAAAAAAAAGATAAATTAAATTAAAAAAAGTAGATTGTGGTGGGTTATGATAGATTATGGTGGGATATAAAAAGTTCGGTGCAGTGTGACACCACAGCCTACCAGCCACATAAGAGAACGGGTCTTAAGTAGATCATAGGTCGAAATTAACCTCAGTTCATATATGATATTTGTAACTTTAGTGTGTGTTGACACATAATAATCAAATCGTCTTTACTTTCTCATCATCGTTAAGAATATTTCATTCAATCAGTGTAAATTTATTTCAACCTTATTAAGAATTAAACATAATAACAATACATAAAGGAACAAGTGAAATAGCAAACATAAAATTTAATTATCATGAAATTATTTATAGAGCAAATTTATATTCATTTTCTATGACATATTTTATCAAAAAATTATAATATTATAGTTTTGTAATTTTGTTGTACTTTTATTAATATTTATTATATGAACAAAATTTAGGAAATTTAGTGAACTCTAAAAAAGTTGTTAAAGAGAAAGAGGAACACAAACCAGAATAGGCGTAGCCGCGCAGCGTGTAAGGACGTTGGGCGGTCCACGAGTTGATGCGCAATATTTCCTCGTGGCATGGCGTCGTAATAACTGAATTTATATTCAGCTCTGTTATCACATACTCTGGCTTGTACCACCAAGCTATCACACAACAAAATACAATTACTACTTGTCACTTTAATGCCCACTTATAGAAATCTACATTTTTATTTTCTAGTCTTAGCCGACATTCTTACCACCAATCCAATCCAATTACCTCCTTATTAAGAAATTGTTCGTGCTTCCCTCACAAAACAACAAATTATTCATGCACTCTATTGAATTTTTCTATTCCTCGTGCATCAATAATTTACTCATTTCAGGGTCCATAAAATTCATAAGAAAATCATAGAATGATAAAAATTGGTAGATCAACTGTGTATAAATAGATATTGAATTTTTTATTAGCTATCCATCTATATTTATTAAAACTCATTCAAAATTATGAAAAATTACTAAAATTTATTTATCATATCTTATCTTACCCGTGAGTATGATAGGATATCAAAAAAATAACTAGATACCAAACTCAGTACTGTCCGACACTTTTTTCAATTTTAACTTTTATATATAAAGTCACTATATTATTAAATGTATGAAAGAATGTTTCAATAACAAAATATTGAGTTACAAGTTTTTTGTTGAAATTTTAGATGAGAAATAATTGGATAAAATGATTGGTAATTAACAGAGGGAGTACATACCTTGAGAGTTAGCAAGCTCAGCGTCAACATGAGAAGGGAGGACCCGGTTGTCATGGTAATGGTAGTAACTATCCGACTCTGCGGTTGTCACCACGATCCGTTTCAACCACTTGACCATCCGTCCCCCGATGAACCCGGGTATTATGACCCGGATGGGGAACCCGTGGTCCGGGGTGAGTTTCTCCCCGTTCTGCATGTACGCCAGGATGACTTCCCGGGCGTGGTCCATGGCGATTTCTTTCTTAATACTGGTCCCATATTTGGACCCGCCCCCGCCCGGGAGGTCCTCGGCGCCCTCAAAGCAGACGTTGAGGGCGCCTTTTTTAGAGCTCATGATCCCGCAGAATTTGAGGATGTCTCTAAGGAGGACCCCACGCCAGACGGAGGTGGAGATCACCGCTGGGCCCCAGTTGAACCCAACGGTCTGCTTGACCATGTTCTGCTCCATGCGGCGGTTCCCCGCACAGACCAGGGTGGCCGGGAACTCTCTGCTCGGAAACCCGGCCACCAGCTGGTCCATGGTGAGCCGGGCTGGCCTGCGGATCAGCCCGGTCACCTCCACGGCCCAGTCCTCCCACCGGGCCTTCGGGACTGGGCCGTGGTTGCGCACGTAGTGGACCGGCACCGGAGTGATGAACCCGTGGCGCATGAGCTCGGCCAGGGGCGGCTCGCTGTTGTAGGGGTGCTTCCCCGTGAGCCGGATCATGGCCGGGTTCCGCTCCACCCAGCGATCCGCCGTAGATTCATCTCGGACGTCGCGAATCAACGGCTGTAGATCCACGTTCGCCTTTCGGATCATCTCGTTCAGTTCGTCTTCATCATTGCCACGGTCATCGTCTTCATCGCTGTCGGAGGAATAAATGTGTTTGTGATTAGGAGGGTGATTAGGGGGGTGAGGCTTGGGCTTAATCCGAGGATTAGGGATGTCGTTATTGTTAATTAAGCTACTGCAACCACGATTAGGGGAGATTTGACGGTGGTGATGGGGAGAAAATGGGGTCCGAACGACGCCGTTTAGATGGGGTTGTTCGAACCCGTGAAACTGCCTATCAACAGCGGCCATTGATTATGTAAACTTAACAACAAACAGAATGCAATTTTGAAGGATGAAGAAGATAGACAGAAAAACAGGAATTTGGTTGCAAAACTTATACAGTTTATGGGTTTTTAGATCTGTTGTGGGTTTTTCTGAATGAGAAACATAAATGAGAGGGATGTTTGATGGGTTTATATAGATGCTCGGTGCATGGACCGACCCTTGATATATTAGCCCAAAAAAATCAAGGCTCGTGGGACCCACAATATTTTTTTATAAAAAAAATATACTGAGAGAATTAAAATATTCAATTTTCCCAATTTATTATGTAAAATTATTATCATAAAATTTTATTTTATTTAAAAAGTTGTGTGTCAAAGAAGAGTTGAAAAAACGTTTAACAAATATACATGGAATGCATGGAAAATGCATTAATTCAGGGTTAATTGTGAAGGCGAATTCTGTATTTGTAATACCTAAAGAATTCAATTGGTTGATCAGAGATAGTTGTGTTTTGATTTGCATTTAATAAGAGCAGTAAAATTAAAAATTCCCAGATATAAATATTTGTTCTGGTTGGTTGTGCCTCAAGTGGAGGCCAAAACAATTAATTAAAATTTCACGTTGGAAATATCGTTTAATAAAAATAAATAGATTAATCAAAGTGTATTGGAAGAAGAATTGAAATGGATTTTTGCTCTAGGTTTAGATAGAGATCAATTTATTGACGCATGCAGTGACAGGAAGAAATTGAATTACAAGATAAGGTGATGAGCATTCTGGGGAGAGGAAGGTTTTGAGGAAGCAAAGGGATTGGAGTAAAATTGTCACAGGAGATGCAAAGAAATTAAATTAAGATCTTCTCTGAAATAGAATTGAAATTAAGATAGCTAGGTTATAAATAGAGAAAGAGGGAATATGGACGATGGAATGTTCACAAATTTATGAGAGGTGAATATAAGACAGAAAGTTTAAACAGGTGAATGTAGATTGGCGTAGGTTGATGCAGATTAGGGTAAGTAGGTGTAGGTTGATGCAAGTTGGATAATATAAATGTAGGTGAAGAATTGGTTACTGTCGTTGTTGTTGACTTTCTAAAAATTATTAATTAGGGTTCATTTAATTTATTTCTCAAAAAAAATTCCCGGTCGTGTATAAAATTTTGTTATCAACTTTCAACTTTCTATTATCAATTTTCAAACCATGCACCCTCTCTAATTCTCTTTTCTTTAGGACATTTGCCAACCTACACATGTACTTATCTGCGTTCACCTGCACCAATCTACACCGATTGCAATCAATCAAAAAAAATAATTATATCTTAACAAATATTAGCATTTACAAATATTAATTTATATATATATATAACTATATATATATATAGTATCAATTAATATGGTAATTACAACATCATCAACAAGTCCCTAAATTGCAATTGCTTATAGCTTGAAAAAAAAAATACAATAACTTATATCTATATGTTTGAGCGCAGTTTAGGAATCTTGATGTAGGCCACTTTTTTCCACATGTTGATGTTTATGAACAGAAAGTAATGCAATAATATCAATAAAAAAATATAATTGTTATTGTATACTAGAAATCTAATCAAAATAGTTCTTTAAAAAAAAGTGTAAACATCCTCAATTTTAACAAAAATAACGACTCTGAGTCAATGGATAGGGAACCATTTTCCAAATAATCTCCTGGTTAAGAATGAGAATGCACCACCTAGTGATCTTTAGTGCCATGTCCCTCGCAATCTATTGTACTCCCTCCGTTCCATATTAATTGACACTTAAACTAACTTTTTTTTGTTTCAAAATAATTGTCACTTTCCATTTCCTAATAACTAATTTAATTATTTAACTTTAATAATTATGTTAATTTTTACTTTTTTTCAATGAATAAAAACTACTCCTACTCACATTCTCTCACTACCTACACCTTGATATTCGAAAAAACACATTAGAAAGTAGTGTTATTCAATTATATGGGTAGTTTTTTAGTTAGGTATTGGTATGTGAAATTTTTTAAAATATGTCAATTAATATGGAACGGGGGAGTAGATATGTAGCTCACTCACAAGACAAGCCTTGCATGACCCTTTACCAATAAATTGCAACCGATTTAAATTAGAATTAAGAGGGTCAGAAACGCTATAATTGAGATATTTGCATGGTTCACGTAACTATCGACAATAATTTCATTTTCAATCAACTCATCATGGGCGGATTTAAGGGGGGGCTGAGGGGGGTCATGGCCCAGTCTATGATTTTAGATTTCTATTAAATGTTGCTCACTGGCAATAATGTAAATGATTGGCATGTCTCCCTTGTCTCTTTGGTCGCGTGTTCAAATCCCCTCGCAAGCGCCCCATTTTCCGTTCTTTAATACCGCTCCACGCCCCTCTGGCCCTCTCTGTGTTGTTCTTTTTATTTATTTTTTTGTTTCTATATTTTTTTATCAACTTATTTTTGTTTTTCTTATTGGTTGGGTATCCTATTTTTAGCATGTATATTCCTCTATACTTTACATGAATATTCAATAACAACGTTTTCCTTTAGATTTTAATTAATTTTAAAAAAATTTTATATTCTCACATGTTTTATAAAGAAATGAATAAATGTTCTCTTAAGAATAATGTCAAACGTATGAACCGGTTTCATAATACTTATTAATATTATTAAGAGAAATTAATATTTTGTTTGTTTTGATGCCTCATTGATAAGTTGATATTTTCCTTTTTATTTTGTTATTTCTGTGTGAAATATTTCATATAAAAATTGTCATATTATGGCCCACCCTAATGAAAAATTCTGGCTCCGCCCCTGCAACTCATCAACCTTGTTAGTAATACAATTAGTAGCATTGACTCCATCCCTAACACTTTTGAAGTGCTTACCAAATTTCTTAGTAACACCATGCACATCCTAATCACCCTCAGTTATGAGAAAGTCGTTTTCTTCTTAAACATATAATTTCACCCCATTGACATCTTAATCAATAAACTAAGGATATAACACCTATGGCAAAAAGGTCGAGAGAGATTAATTTGAGATGGTTCAAGCATATAAATCCATAAAAAAATCATAAAATAAATATCTGTTGACCGTCGAAAATGTGGGATCTAAAAAAATTCATAAAAGACAAATATAAATAAATATAAATAAAAGAATAATCTATGCATGAATATAAATAAAAATAACATTTGGTATTTCCAAAGTTTGTTAAAACAAATAGATGCGTTCCCGGGTCAGTGGACATTATCCAATTATTTATGTTTGACCAATTCAAACTAAAATATGGAAAGAAAAAATAAGAAGAAAAAGAAAAGACAGATAAATAGAGAGGGAGCAACTGAGGAAGAGTTGTGCATGACCCTTTGGAGAAGCTTTGAGTCGCCTCTTATCATGTTTAGAAAACCAACCCAAGTTTGTCGTGAAAGACAAACAACTTCGATTCACTACATGCAACGTACTACTACTACCTTCTCTCTTTAGGCCCTTTTTTTGTGTGGTTGGCAGGCTGCGGTGCTACACCGTACCATAGCTTTTCATATTTCACCACAATCCACCGTAATTTACTACAATTTACGATAACCCACAACAATCTACTTTTTAATTTTAATTTATCTTTTTATTAAAAGTTGAACTTTATTTACCAATACATTTCTCAACACATTTACAATTATTTAAATCACAATTCATCACAACTTTCCACAACCCACCACATTCTACCACAATTTTTCCAAAGTCACCACAATCCACCAAATTTCCTCCACACCGCACCACATCGCACCGCAACCAGTCGTATAAAAGAACAGGGCCTTAGTGTAGAACAAGGGATAAGATTTGGGATTTATTTGGTTGGAGGTTGTGGAATGGAATGTCATAACTAAATGTATAAGTTCTTTTATTTTATGTCTAATTAAGAATTTAAGGAATTAAACTTCATATCTATATGAATCAAGTTCCCCCCATTTGAAGAGACTTGATACCCCTCCTTTTTTGAAAGTTCGTAACTCATTCTTAAAACATCAATATATATCTTCAAAAATAAAAATAATTTATACCAATAATTTTATTTTCATATTTTCCTTTAATTCACCTTTGAACCCATTTCCAATATTATTTATTGTTTAACTTCATTCTATATTTAGGTCAGATAATAACAATGATATTGATTTCATTCCTTTAGTCAACCGAACACATAATATCCAAGAATCAAGTTTTATTTCATTCCTCTATGTATCAAGTTTTTTTTTCCCCATTAAATGAGGTCGAAGCCAAAGCCAAAATATCAACAAAATTCACAACACCAACAACATCTTCACAAAAGTTGACGCCAAACAACACCAAATAGGAAAAGGAACAAGAAAACCACAACACAATCAAAACAGGAACCACCAAAACTGAAACAGCAAGCCAAACCAAGACAACACCAAAAAATAGCCCATAAAACAACAAAAATCATCTGCACCAAACTTTAGCAAAAATATCGCCATGGCTCGAAACTCATACACTATATTTCTCAAAACCACACATCAGGGAAAGTCAACCATTCAAGCCTTGACTTCAGCCAACCTCTTCTCCTTTAGCAGTTTTATAGCTATCTCCCGGTCTTGTAAGATTTTCAAGACGCCATTATTGCTGATATCAACTGTCAGGCGCTAGTCCACAAAATCATCCCAGCGGTAGAAGGAGATTTGGCCTTTAACACCGTCGAACCACCTTTTGAATGCTTGATGTCTCTGGATCTTCTTATACTCTTGCTTGGTCGGTTCAAAGATTTGAATTGCATGACATAACGCTTGCTTAACCTTCTATGGTTCCGCTTGAATGCCTTGACTTTGGCTTTCTCTTTTCTCTTGGCTCTAGCTAAGACCTTCAACTCTTTAGAGAGAAAATCTTCAAAACCAGGAGGAAATTCAGGGCCCGGAATTGAAAGAGATAGGTTAAGCCTAGAAGACCCTCGATGAACCCCATCTCTCTCCTCAGGAACTCTAAAGGCCTCACTAGAATCAGAATCACAGATCAAATCCCCATGTTTGCCATCTACCGCACCCTGCGAGGCCATACCCCTCTCCACCTCTTCAGAGTCAAGAACAATAGAGGTAACAGGGTAATCAAGGCCAACACTAGGGCGCACTGGCAAACCCCACCAACATCCCTAGAAACATCGATATCACGGTTATTACTCGAGTTACTAGAAGACAGGTCGAGACAAACTGAACATCATGCACGCCCACATTGTCCTCAAAGACACTAACATAATATGTCACTTGGTCAACCTCGAGAAGGACTTCCCCATCAATCCTAGACAGATGCTTCGTAAGAACGCAGACCTTAAAGGAATCAAAAGCATCCAAGTTCTCGGTCAATTTCTTTGAAAGGAAAATTAGGAGTGGCAACTTCTGGATCTGGAAAGGGTATTTCCATATAAGCTAGACCAAATGCCAAAGCCAAAAAGATATTTCCATATAAGTTTACATAAGAAGGCTGCATTGATTACTTCAGCCTTACGGAGGCCAAGGCCTCCCAGTTTTTTGCGAAGCCAGGGTTCGGGATACCTTTGCCGGTAAACTAATCTTTCCAAAGGAAGCTACGGCTAGTAGCATCAATATTACTGGATATAGCATGTGGTATTTTGAAACATTGCATCATATGAACGGGTAGGGATTCAAGGTTGGATTGAATGAGTGCAACTCTGCCAGCTTTAGAGACATGCTTGCTCTTCCAGCTTTGAAGTTTGTTTTGAGAGCGAGTAATCCCGATCATTGAAAATGGAGCCTGTGGCTTTACTTTTGAACAAAGGGCAACCAAGATACTTTCCTAGATTATTTCTTCAGGGAATATTGAAGAAACCCGCAATACGTTGCTTATCACTGGATGTAGTATTTTCAGAGAAGATTAAAGTGGATTTATTGAAGTTTATAAGTTGGCCTGATAGATAGTTGAATTTGTCAAGAATATATTTCAGATTATGAGTCGAGGTGGTGTTAGCTTTACAAAAAACAAGGTTATCGTCCGCCCGCAAAAAGAAAGCAAGGGATAGGTTGAGAGTGGGGAGCAAGATTGATACCTATACCAGATTTCGGTAGGGTGGAATGAATTCTTAAACTATAAGTTAGAACCTCCATACAAATAGCGAAGAAATAAGGCGAAAGAGGGTCTCCTTGTCGTAACCCTCTGGAAGGCTTAAAAAACCCAACAACTTTCCCCATTAATGTTGATAAAGTAGGCCACAGTAGTAATACATTCTCAAATCCACGAGATCCATTTGGGATGAAAGCCCAATTCAGACAAGGCTTGAAAAGGAAGTCCCACTCAACTCGATCAAAAGGTTTATCAAGATCAGGCTTGAGAGCAACCCTTCCTTTTCCTTCTTTGGTCGATTTAAACTTATAGATAATTTCATGCGCAATGAGAATATTATTGTGTATTGATCGACTAGGCATGAAGGCGGTCTGAATAGGGTCAATAAGTTTTTTCAAGAATAGGTCGAAGTCTATTTGCTAAAATTTTGGAGATAATTTTGTAAAAACTATTGCATAGACTAATGGGCCGGTACTATGCAGGGGTAGAATAATGATCCACTTTAGGAATGAGAGTAATTAAAGTGTGGTTGAATTGTTTAAGCAACTTAGCATCGCGGAAGAAAGACTTGACGGCAACGTACACATCTTTTTTAATCTCAGTCCAATGAGCTTCATAGAAGACGATTCCAAAACCATCAGGTCCAGGCGCTTTGTATTTATTTTGTTGGAAAACAGCTAATTCTATTTCCTCATCAGAGACATCTTGGATGAAAGAGGAATTGTCGGCTTTTGAAAGGCGAGGAGAAAAGTCATGGCCTCAGTGTCGCCCAAGATCAAAATCCGATTTAAAACGATTCGAGAAATTTTCGATGAAGATATATTTAATATCGTTGCTATCATATCAGTCCGTCCACTCACATCATTTTTAATGCTACAAATCTTGGACCGGGATATACGCGCCTTCATGGAGAGGTGGAAAAGTCTTGAATTTGGATCTCCATTAACCAACCACTCTTTCCGACTGAGATTACCCCAGAATATATATATTTACGTATGTATGTTTACTTAATTTTAATTTTTTGGAGTATTGAATATAACTGAACATAGTTTACTTCTAAAAAAATAAAATTTTTATTTATAGATTTATTTTTATTTTTATTTGTCAAATTTATAAGTAGAGTTGTTCATCGGTCCGGGACTAGACCGAAGACCGAACTAGGAACTGGGCGGGACCGAGGACTGGACCGACCGAAATGGACCGAATAAGGGGCTTTATTAAACTCTTGGAAACAATAAGCAGCATACATTATTATCCATAACACTATAGTAATCAAAGCAATAACAGTGTTGATAAGCTAAACCTTGGTTATATTGAAAAGTATAAAATATCATTCAAAACTCAAAAGAATATTGTCCCTGTGAGTCTGTGGACTGTAGCCTTGCTACTGCCTAATGGATATTAGATCTTAAGATTGAAATTAAACACCATAGATTCATAGCAATGAAATGAAAAGAACTAAAGAAACCATTGAACAAACATCATAGCAAATTAGCAATGAAATTAAAAGAAGCCATTGAAGTATTGAACAAACATTTATATCATACCCAGATCTGACGAGCAATGACGACCGCCGAGACGGAGAGAGTCGACAGACGGATAGGGTGGAGGCCGGAGAGCGACGGTGATGAGGTGGTGTGGGCAGAGGCCGGAGAGACTTCGGCTGTTCGGAGTCGGACAGTAACTCAGTGAGAGTCTGAGTCTGAGAGAGAGTGAGACTTCGGTTGGACGATGGAGCGACTGAGCGAGGGACGACGGCAGGACGACGGAGCGACTTTGGTTGCTGGCTGCCGGCTGAGCGAGAGGCGAGAGCGACACCGGGATGGTGAAGTGAGAGAGTGAAACAGTGGACCGAAGACTCAAGAGTGAGATAGGGAGAGTGGAATTGAGAGATTTCGAAAATTGAAAACGAGGATTGAGTGACAGATTGAGAGAGGTACCTTAGAGTCTTAGACAATAGGGACTAAGACAGACGACAATAATGAAACCCTAACTACTAGTCTTATTCGGTCCTCGGTTCCAACTTTTGTCTTTTGGTTCGGTCTGGGGACTAGACCGAAGATCGAACTTTAATATTTTTGGACTGAGGACTGGACCGAATATAATTCGGTCTAGTCGGTCCAGTCCGATCCAGTCCAACTTTCGGTCCGGACTGGATTATGAACAACCCTAGTTATAAGTATTCTTGAATCTTTAATTAATTTAAATTAATTTGATTGTTTGAATAAATATCTAATAGACTTCTATTGTATTTGTTGGTTATTACTTGTGTTTGTGTTGATTTGTGGTTACTATTCTTGACTTTTGTGTCTATGAATAATATTTTATTCTTATATAGTTCATATATTTGGAATATCTGATCATAGAACAAATTATATTTACCCCCACCAAGTTTAGGAAAATGAGAAAAACACCCCCACATATGAAAAATAACTTTTTTCCTACTTGACCTTTGCAATTATTATAAATAAGTACTCTTTTCGGTTGGAGGTAAATTTGAAGCATATTTTTGACAAAAATGTCCCTAATTTACAATGGTAAAAGACAAAAATAAACCCCCTTAATTAATCCTTTACTTTGTTATCAATTTTGGGCACAACTAAGCAGGACATACTTATGTATGTTATGACAATGGCTTTTATATTACTCAAGTATTATTACCATAATTCAAGGGCAATTGTTCTTGGATTACTATAGTTGTGAGAACAGGTACAAACAACAATTTAGATAAGCAAGTGGGAGAAAAAATCCAAGTATGTTAATTTCTTGCACAACCTGTGAGTTACTGATACATTTTGACACTTTCCAATTTGTATTGCTCTATCGAGTGTTCCCTTTTTTCACAGGAAATGAGGATATGAGTATTTGACAAATACAAATATTATAAGACACATGAAACAATGATACAAGAAACAATGTACAAGTTTGTTGTCCAAACAACCAAAGAAAATGCAATATAAAAGGCCAATTGATTCCAATATTTGTTTCCTTATGTAAATCAAGCATACATTAGTCAACTAAAATACAACCCCTGCAACTTCATTCAAATTTTCTCTTGTAACAATTCACTTTCTTGCCCTTGTAACAATTTCAGCCAGATTAATTTTTGGGCAACAAGAAGAAGTTATTTCTCATATATGGGCAACAAGCCATATTAATTTTTGAAATAGGAAGAATGAATTCGTAGCCAGATTAATTTCTGGGCAACAAGAAGAAGTAAGTCGCAGCAGATGAAAATGCATAAGGAATGAAGGGCGTAGGGAAGAAGGGAATAAGAAGTAAAAAAGAGCCAGGAAGAAAGGAAAAATAATTCAAAATTAGGGCTATAAGGGTTTTTTAGGAAATTTATGTATATAATTTAATTAACTAATCTAAAAAGATACAAAAATATATTAAATTCAATGGTTAGGTAGGATATTAAAAACAAATGCTATAACTTAGGTAGGGTAAAAGTTATTTTTCATATGTGGGGTATTTTTCTCATTTCCCTAAACTTGGTGGAAGATAAATATAATTTGTTCTTTGATTATATGTTAATGTGATGCTAATTACTTGAATTTGGGTTAGTTAGGCGTAATCATCCTAAATAAGTTGATAACAATTTTTATTTATTCTTTAAGTTCTGTACGCCCCAACCTAAGGTGGCTAGGCATGTCACTGTCGTGGGGTCCTCCTTGGACACCCACAAGGCTACCTAAGCTCCAAAACTATAACTATTCTCAAATATCATAGAGTAGCGGAAGCTTTTCCCCATAACAAAACTCAAACTTAGGTCGTAGGAATCAATTTAACACGTACAAACCCATACCTGCTTAGATTCAACAAAGTTTACATGTTTACACACAAAATACGTCCATATTATACTTAACAACATATTCGATATCAAATATATAACTTCAAGCCTCCTTCCTAGCCATAACTCCAAAAGACTTCAAGAGCTAGTCGCTTAAGGTACCTTCTTGCCTTTCCGCTTTGAAAACCTGAAAAAGTTGAGGTCATGAGCTCCCCGAGCCTAGCGAATAATCCTTATCTCCCCCGTTGTTACACTTTGCACATTAACAGGTTTGCACATAAAGCACATTATCATATACATATCACATAATTTACATAAACTATCACATTCTTATCAAAATCACATCACATTTCATAATCAAAGTCACACATAATCACAATCTTCTGATTTCGTAAAGCTTAACACAAATCACAACATAGCACAATTTTCTCAATTAATTAGAGTAACTTGTTGTAGGGAAACTCAACTTATAACTCACTCAATGGTCTATCACTTATATATCACAAGGGTCACAAACATATCCTGATGGACCGGGCAATGCCCACTCAAGGTACCTACCAGGGACTCATCGCTCTAGAACGCAGATATCCTCAATTCACAAACTATGCAGTCACATTCACATCCTAGCGGACCGGGAAAATCCCACTCAATGTACCAACTAGGGACTTATATAGATCCAAAACAAACAAGACGAAAATCACATCTTGGTACCTACCAGGCGACCTGACACAAAGACACTACTACTATGGCCATAGTCTTAGAACGACACATAAGTAATAGCCCAAAGCAAGACACAAATCTAATTCCCCAACTTAGTTTAATTACAACACTAACAAGAACAAACTCAAAGTATTCTTCTTCTTGAAGGTAAGTAAATCATAATAGTCAATAAGATAAAGATCCAACAAGGCACAATATATATGCTACATCATAATATTTGACATACCTACTGATGTCAAGGCATAATACATGTTATTTTCACAATTGATAACTCCACTTAGCACACAAACAAGCCTAATTTACCCCAATTAAGCATATCAAAAAATCTGAATGTACCGAAAAATTGTGTACAGAATGATCCACCGATGCCATATCAGCATTTTTATTTGGTTTTAATTTTTTTTTTCTAACTCTCCTACTAACGCTATATTAAAAATTCCCCTTTTTTCTTATTCTTGTTTTTTCCCTACAACTAAAACATTACATATTGTAAAGATGTTCATGTTTATCTCCCACTAGCGCTATATAGTACTACTTTCTCACTTAAGTTTTTTGCAGAATCCATGGCCATCTGTCCATATTCCATTATGAATGGTGTCTAATAATTATTAGTTTCTCTTCCCTTGCATTCTCTGTGTATAAAGAATTGAGACATGCACTTACAGTAACTCTATCTCTTGATAAGGTTTTAATGGTTGTTGATTACTACTTTCTAGGATCTTCCAATTCACCATACTCAAAAAAAAATTGAAGCTTGCTAGAAACATGATGATTTTCCCATAAAGGATTTATTCTGCCATTAGTTTCTCTCATGTTT
Source organism: Portulaca oleracea (assembly GCA_029582165.1). Classification (NCBI taxonomy): domain Eukaryota; kingdom Viridiplantae; phylum Streptophyta; class Magnoliopsida; order Caryophyllales; family Portulacaceae; genus Portulaca; species Portulaca oleracea. The sequence continues at coordinate 4,686,740 of CM055873.1, read as the reverse complement.
CCATAAAATGACTATAATTTTCCAGAATTCAAGTTTCATAAATAACTCTGTAACTAGTAACTAGCTTGTGCCCAAAAATCCAAGAATCCAATATCATCCATAACCACCGTTTGAGAAGATGGTGATGGAAGACAACAATGGCGATGAAGAAGCACCGACAGAAAAGATGCAAAGGTTAATTAGAAGGGCATGGTTTAATAATAAAAAATGCTAGTTGATGCAAAATTTGGAAAGGAAAAGGTCAAAGGATTATTTATTTATTTATTTATTTTTACCATAAATAATACTAGATGAGAAAACAGATAAAAGGCAAAATATAAGAAAAGGATTGCGTGGCACTTTCGGTACACATTCTGTACACAAGAATTCGGTGCATATAGAACAACTCTTAAGCATATATATTCAAAACTCCATAACTCTTAAAATAAACATCCTAAATTCTTGAAATTTTAAACACACACAGTATATACCATATAAAATTTACAATAAAATTTAGAGACATGAATCTAAATACATAATTCACGAAAAATCACACAATTTCATCAAATTTGAACTAAAAAACAGGACAATTTCACTCGAAAAATTATATCTCACATAATATAACTCCAAAATTCATGAACATTTACCACAAGCTGTCTAATAGCGTCTCAAACCTACAGTAAAAATTTCGTTCAATTTGGATAAGCCAATAATTCACAAAAGATCAAACAGTAACCCAGTTCCTGTGCATAGGAATTTTCCTAATAATTTTCATCCATAATTTTTGTTCTCCAAACCCTAAAATTCAAGAATCAATCACTATCTAGTGCATGCAAACTCAAATTCACATCATAACCAACAAATTTCATTCAACCCACACAATCAAACAATCTAAAACATGTAATTTAGGGGTAGGTTTATAAGTACTCAAATTAGGGTTCTCTACTCTTTTAAACCCTAAAAACAACTCAAATTTGTGAATTCAATCTCAAATTTGAATACAAATCATAATCAAAATTTTTCCTACCAACTTTAATCAAAGAAAAGATAAGCATTACTCACCAAAATTGGTGGAACAACACAATCACGTAGGTCTCTGATTCTGGGCTATAACTCGAGCTAAGGAGGTCAAAACGACAATCACACCATTGGATATGAAGAAGAAAGTGTCGGGGACAACATATTAAAATTTGAAACGATCGGAGGTCGTTTGGTCGTCGATCGGAGCCAAAAACGGGACTGCCAACACAGTACTCTGCTCTCCTCCCCTTCTTTGTCTCCCTTTCTCTTCCTCTCTCTGAAGTGTGTGTGTGAATATCAGACGTGATAAAACTCAAAACCCCCTCCCCTATTTGTTTTTATTTTATTTTATTTTCTTTTCTCCTTTCCCTTCATTTTCTTATTCTTTTTCCTTTTTTCTTATTCGCTCTTTTTTTTTGTCAACATCTAATTAGTAACAAAGAAACTAATTAATACTACAAGAACTAACACAATTAAAAAAAATAACACATCAAAGTATCACAAAGATATAATTTAAACAATTAAAATAAACCCCAACAACAAAGTTAGTCAATAAAAAAACGGGGTGAAAGTTAAAATGTAAAAATCGAAGAAAAAATTGTGTACATTATGTATACAATATATTATATATCATATAGTACTTAATTATGATTTGTTTGTATTTACTTTTTAATATTTATTTTTAAAACCTTGCTAATTGGATGTAAAATTTTCAATTACTCGTTTTTAAATATTGACCCCTCTATTTTTAGTTGTTGAATTCGCCTCTGAATTTACTCACAGATCCTATCCAACTCCCCTCTAAGGAGTTGCTATTCAGCCATGAGAGCACATTTGTTTAACAATGCTCTCCTTATCTCGATCTCCTCGAACCCATTCATAAAAAATGATTTTTTAAGCCTTAAAATCTGTTCACCGAGTGCTCTAGATGTTGCTTGTGCTGCTTTTGTTTTAGTTCCCCTATATTCAAGATAGTCGCCAGATACAATTAACTCATTTTCTTGAATCCAATCAACCACATCCGTAGGACTCACAAAATAAGATTGATTTTCTGTAGCTCCTTTATTGCAATTATCAAGCAATTCCTGTTTGGAGAGATGGATCCACTTCCCATGTTGTAAGAAATAGTTTATCTCTAACATGTCCACCGTTGTCGTGGCAAAATAATCCCTATAAGGCAACTAATAATTAGTTGCAAATAAATTTTGATAATGAAATAAAAAAAGACTTCAGTTTATTAAACTTCACTTACTGCATGTTTTCCGTTCAACTGGATGATCAACTCCTTCCAGGCAATCAAAATCAATCATGCGCTAAGCCTTGTCCTGTCAAGAGTATGTCATTAATTAGAATGTCTATTTTACCCTTAGGAGTATAATGCTTCATACTCCAACTCAATATTTAATTATTTTTTCTTTTTGTATTTGATCAATTTATATGAAATATTTTTCTAATTTAAGTATCAAACATGGTGTGCTTAAATACTTTGAAAACTAAAATTATAAATTCATTTATTTATAGGAAAGAAATTATAAAGTTATATGAGTGAAATTCAGAATGGTTGACAATGAGTTTGATTCAAGTCTCTTATTATTTTCAAACTTAATAACGCGTAATTTGGTCATATTGAAGAAAGAATGAACGAATATATACATCCTCTTGTTCTTGTTTGATTGGTTGTTTCCATTCCCTTTTGCCAGGGTTGTCGTCGTCATCTTCTGAACTACTTTCCTCACTACCTCCACCTTCATCATCACCCCTCTCATCACCATTGTTCCTCTCATCGTCATCATTACCTCCGCCACTACCACTATCATGATCGTCCCTTCCATAAGCACCCCCGCCTCCATCGTTGTCTCTTCCATGACAACGATCGCCACCATCATAGTCATCCCCTTTATGACCACCACCTACACCATCACTATCATCATCATCGTCATTTTCATCATCATCATCCTCTTCACAAGCACCCTGATGAATACCACCTCCGCCATCATTATCATCATCAGCAGCATCCTGGGTTTCTCCATGACCAACTCCACTGACCCACGTACCACCACTAATGGTATTAGAATGGTATTAGAATAGTATTCACCATAAGCTCTACATGTACAGTACATGAAACTCAATCAAGGTCATATTCTTTTTATTTTTTCCATTGCTATCTCATATTGTTTCTGTTTTTTTTCGTTCCTGCCCGCAGAAAGATAACGAATTGTAATCACTAAAACAATTTTTAAATTATTTTTTTGAGACTCCGAGTAATTATTATAATTTTTTAAAAGGAATAAAAGTGAAAGAAAAATCGTAAAAAAATTGAAAATAATTGGGAGAAACACTGTAAATTCATTCAAAATTATGGTAAAGTGTTATAGTAAGTTTTGAATCAAATGCAACACAAAATCTATTATATTTAGGGTATACTCTCGTTGATGTCCCACTGCAATCCATTTTATTTTTTTTGAGCACCAGAATCCAAATTAATAGTGGAGATTATTATTGTCCAATTCGTAAAAGTCGGGATTATTAATTAGAATCCCATAGCCAAGGAATCGGCAAGGTTCTCACTTGAAGACACATACCGGATAGTCATACCCCATCCGTGATGAGTTGATTTGTGTATGCATATGTCTAAGTCCAATGAGTCTTGACTTGCCATTATAAACATGACCATACACCTTAGCTAGGGTAGACTTAGTACTATCGCAATGTATGGAGATTGGTGCCATATGCTTAGGCCAAATTGGCAACTCCAACATCAAATTCCGAAGCCACTCCACTTCCTTACAAGTCGAGGCCAAGGCCACTAACTTAGATGCCATAGTGGAATCTGAAATGCAACTTTGTTTCTTGGAAGCCAAGAAACAATTCCACCACCAAGCACGAATGGACAACCCGTAGTTGTGGATTAGTCCTCCTTATCACTAGCCTAACTTGCATCCGAGTATCCCTCTAAAAATGAGGGTTCTCTTTTATAATGTAGGGCATAGTTTGGGGTTTTCTTAAAGTATCTTAATACCTTCCTTATTTCATGCCAATGGCACTTGCTAGGATTACCAGTGTACCTACTTAACTTACATATGGCATAAGCAATGTCCGACCTTGTACTTGTCATGACATACATCAAGCTACCAATAACCTTGGCATACTCTTCTTGACAAATAGTTCTTCCTTCATTCTTAACCAAATGAAAGCTTGCATCGAAAGGTGTCGAAACCGTACTAAGTTCCTTATATTTGACCTTCTCCAACACCTTTCGATATAATGGGATTGTGAAAGGCTAATACCATCATTATTTCTAATATTCTTAATGCCCAATATCACATTCGCTTCACCCATGTCTTTCAGGGAGAACTTAGATGAGAGAAAACTCTTGGTTTTCTCAACTTATTCCATGTCAAAAATCAACATGTCATCCACAAATAAGGAAATAATGATTCCTTTTCCATTCTCAAACTTATAGTACACACACTTATTAGATTCATTAATTCCAAAGCCAAACAAACACACAATCTCATCAAACTTTTGATGCCATTGCTTAGGAGCTTATTTTAAACCATATAAAGACCTAACTAGTTTGCACACTTTCTTTTCTTGTCCCTTGAATACAAAGCCTTCGGGTTGCCTCATGTACACCTCTTCCTCTAATTCCCCATTTGGAAAAGCAGCCTTAACATCCATTTGATGAATTTCAAGCTTAAAGATGGTGGCTAACGCTATTAGAACTCTTATAGTTGTTATTCGTGCCACCGGTGCATATGTGTGAAAGTAGTCAATAACATGCCTTTCTCTAAAGGCCCTAACAACTAACCAGGCTTTATACCTTTCTATGGTACCGTCTACTTTCCTTTTCCTTTTAAAAACCATTTAGGGGTGATAGGCTTACTAGCGGGTGGAGGATCCACAAGGATCCAAGTGTTGTTTTCTGGAATTGAATCCATCTCTTCTTGTATAGCCTTCTTCCAAAAGTGGGCATCGTGTGATCCCATGGCCTCACTAAAGGTCCTAAGATCACGATCAACAGTATGGATGTAAGGGATTTGATTGAAATTCTCTTTCCTTGTTCCCTCTACTAAGTAGAGATAGAAATCATCCCTAAATGACTTCTCTTTTCCAACTCTCTAACTTTTTCTAGATCCATCATTTTCATGATGTTCACAAGATAGTTGTTCATTTGGAACCACGTCACGAGTGACATCTTTGGGTAATCACCACGAGTCTTTCCAGCGTGCTTTGTCCTCGCTCACACGCTGCCCGGGAAAACTTCCCAGGAGGTCACCCATCCTTGGACTACTCTCAGCCAAGCATGCTTAACTGAGGAGTTCCCAACGGATGAGCTACCATAAAAGAAGGTGCACCTTGGTGATATGAGTAGTCATTTTAGTCCCTTTAAACCACACTTAACCATATATCCGGGGTGTTACAAATCATGTCTTTAAGAGTTCAATTTTTCATTTCGGCCACCCCATTTCATGAAGGAGTATAGCGGGTTGTTACTTGATAAACAATCCAGGCTTCTTGAAAGTATTTAGGCTCAGAATACTCCCCACCCCTATCCGATCTAAGGATTCTCATAAAGGATTCACAATGTAATTCACTTTTGGCCTTAAATGATTTAAATTTATCAAGTGCTTCATCTTTAGTTCTTAATAAATAGACTTTGAAATATCTTGAATGATCATCTATAAAAGTGATGTAGTACTTGTTACCACCAATTGTAGGATTAGTGTGGAAATCACTTAAACTAAGAATAAGGTCTAGTAACTTAGATTCTCTCTTAATACATGGAAAAGATGCTTTAGTGATTTTGGTTATCATGCACGTCTTACACTTATATTATCCTCTACTTGTGGAATCAAAACAAGTCTACACATGACTTTCATTTTCCTAAAATTCACATGACCAAGACAATAATGACGTAAAGAATAAAGGGAGAGGGTTGGACATACATATAATCAAAAATCATTTCATTATCATTAGCAACATCAATAGAGTCATTACACACAACATTAAGTTTAAACATGGTTCCACTAACATAGGCCTTACGCACGAAAATTCCACTCTTAGAAAGTAAATAATTATCTCCATTATACACTTGGAGAAACTCATGCCTACTTAACATAAACCCAAAAACTAAATTCTTACTCATTCCTTGGGCAAAATAAACATCCTTCAGAGTAAGAGTTTTGCCAAAAGTGAACTTGAGATCGATTTGGCTAACACCTTTCACTAGAACCGGGGAATTGTTCCCTATGTAGAGGCTCTTGCCCTCCTCGACCGCAGTGAAACTAGTGAAGAAAATGCGGTTTTCGTACACGTGCCTAACGCTACCCGAATCAACAAACCAAGCGTAGTCATCACATACTACGTTGATTTGTTCCTTAATCATAGCAACGAACTCACTTGGTGCTTTCTCCTTGCCCTTGTCCTTTTTATTTAGTAGGCCATGTTTCTTTTTCCAAACATAGCAATCTCATTTCTTATGTGTTGGACTACGTACGACACTTCTAATACAAGGGCTTGTTGTTGTTGTTGTTGGCATCCTTATTGTTTTTATTATTCTTGCTGTTGTTATTAGGCCTTTTCCTCTTGCTTTTTAACCATGGCTAGAACCGATATCTTGTACAACATGAACCTTAGAGGCATCCTTAGGATCATCATGTAAACGCAACTCTTCCTCGATACGAAGATGGTTAGCAAGTTCCTCAATAGTCATTGCCTCTTTCGTATGTTTAAGGGTTTTCTTAGTGTCTTTCCAAAAGGGATTAACTTATCAACCAATGCGGAAACTATAATAGACTCATCGATGTTCTGATTATCTTGTTTAAAATTGCTTAAAATATTTTGGACTTCACGAAGTTGGTCTAAAATAAGATGACCTTTGATCATGTGATAATTCATGAATCGACTAACCAAGAAACTCTTACTTGATGCGTCCTCCGGTGTGTGTTTGTTTTCTAATGCCTCATAAAGATCTTTAACGATCTCTCTGTTTCGATAAACATCAAACAATGTGTACTCCATGTCGTTGAGAATATACCCACGACATATGCGATCATCATTCTCGAATTTCTGGCGCCTTCTCACCTCCGCCAATGTCTCATCATCCGACTACTCTGGGTATAACAAGGTTAACATGTCAACAACCTTTGGCATGGTTAGTATGAATGCATCTTCTTTTGCCACTGATGAAAATTCACATCATCAAACTTGTCAAGTTTTTGCCAACTGGATGTCAAATCCTTAAATGATGCCAACTCTATGATATATAAGTCAAAGTTTGTTGAGATAAGGGGTAGATTTAGGATGGGAACTAAGATAATCAACAGAATTGTAGGCGTACCCACTCTCCTTTGACTTATATACCAATTGTACCTAGTCGCAGAATAAAACCCTTGCCTTAGAGGAGTAGAGTTAGTCAAACTCTCAATGCTTGTCTAAGATGTGGTGCAGTCACAGCCTAGAAAGGGGGTATTTAGGAAGGAATGAAGTAAGTGTTAAGAGGCAGAAGAAAAAAAACACCCCTATTATAGTGTAAGGGTACACCTTTGGACAAGGTAGAAATGCCTTGTTCATAGGGTGATGATGCCGGAATGTTGGAAAAGATGGGGTAACCCGGTCAGTTGCACAAGATACAGGATCACTTGGGTAGCTAAGAGTCAATGGTGAAACCACTCTCCCCTTAAGACTTATTCACAAGACCGTGAATAGACTTAAGGGTAAAACCTAACCTCTTGTAAGCAAAGTATAAGATCTCTCAAGAACTCTCAAGAAGTTGCTGCAGTTAAATACCTTAAGAGTTGGGTTGAAACTCTATAGGAAAATTCCCTTATAACTTTTCAATTTAGTTAAAAATATCATTGGTTTAAAATACTCAAAACTGTCATTTAACATTCCATCTTGATCAAAAATATCCTTCTAACTCGTTTTTAACCTACTGTAACTGGTAAACTTCCAAAATAAGTTACCTAACATTAAACCTTCCCCCTCTGATCCATATTTCCCGAGGGTACTTAACATCAGAAAAAAATAACAAAAGTGGGTCCAAGCTATTTTCCTTTAAGTCAAGCTCGGGTCGCTTTTGAAGCACCAAATTAACCGTCGAGGAAGCATAGGGGTGTTTTGATCATTACACAAGGATCGGGATGGAACCATGGAGGGTCAAGTCAAGCCCTGAAAACCAACCTCGAGGAGGCTAGGAAGAAGTCATGAGGAAACAAGGCCAACTCAAAAGAATAAGTTGAAGAATATGATGTATTTGGGCAAATTGGATGACAAGAAAAGACATGTCTTCACTCTTTTAGTCATAACTCCTTCAATACAACTCCGATCGACTTCAAAATTTAGGATCATAAAATAAACACCGAGAGCTTTCCATCAATACCTTATGGGTCTAAAACGGTGTCCGGATGAAGAAGTTATGCTAGTTTGAAGTTGGCAGAAAAACTGCCCAGATTGTCACGCCCGCTACCCCCAGTTGTAACGCCCGTGACGCTTCTCGGCAAAACAAGGAAATCATGTGCCCAACTTTGTGACGGCCGTGACGACCGGCGTAATGCCCGTGACGAGCCTGTCCGGAACTAAAATTCCTCTCACTTGGAGAGTTTGTAATTGTGGGTTTTCAAACCCTAATCACTGAAAGCTAATCATTTGGGTGGAAATTGCTTGGTGATTTCTCTTTTTGATGAGTGGGTGTTCTTCCTCCACTCTTTATGAGATTTCTTGGGTGTTTCAAGACTCTTTGCTTATGGAAGGTCCTTGTGCAAATAATTGAACATCTTAGTTCAATTGGGTGAGTGATTACTCTCTACAAGTGTCCATATCCCTTTTAATTCTTGTTGTGTTTGTTGTTCATCTCCAAAACCCTAAAAATTAGTGGTAGTTTTATGAGTTCTAAATTGGGGTTTTCTCAAACCCTAAGTAGTTAGTGAATCCTTGGCCTTCCATATTTATCCATTCGAATGACCCCCGGGTTTCACGGATCATTTGATATCAGAGCTCAGGGTTAGAACTCATTTTGGGTGCTTGAAATTTCCATATTTTGTTCTTGTTGATTTTGGGCATTGTTCTTAATGTTTATGGATACAAAACTCATACTTGATCATTGACATTGGTCCTTTGATGTGTTAGGAGTGTTGGGATATGGTTTCTTTCATTTGGGTCTAAGTATTTGTTGAGTATTTAGTTGATTTTTGAAGTTGAACTTGCCCAGAAAATTAATTCTCTGTTTTGGAATTTTAGTGTTTCTTAGCATGTTTGGTTGAGTTTTATTGTGATTTTTGGTACCCAAATGAATGTTATACATGTCCTCTTGTTGTTGGAAGTGATTTGTTGAAGAATTTCATTGTTTGGAGTCGATTAGTGTAGCAATTTTGGAGAGCATTAGGAGTAGGTTTGGAGGTTGAATATTTCAAGATTTGGTGTTTATTCATACTTCTTCTATGGATGAAAATGGTTGATTTGGGTGTTTTGTTGGATTATTTTTTGTTGACTACTTGTGTATGAGGTGGTCACTTGGTGCTTGCTGTTTGCATTGGTGGTTATCATTAGTTTGGTCGATTGTGGTGCACTCCCTTTGCTGGTTTCACCCCATCTTCCTCCACAAAGTTGGCCTAGCGAAAGCTCCACAAAAGAACCCTAAAGTCTCATCTGATCATCTTTACCTACCCCGATAAACCCTTAAACTCCCCAAATGACGTCTTCACCACATCCCCAAGACAAATATGATTTCCCTTCTCAACCCAATTCTCATTCCAAAACCACCCTCTCGATGGCTCTTCAACACATCATAGATAGCCAAGAAGTGATGCGACGTCAAATGAATGATTTGAGCTATGCTATAGCCAAATTGCGATCCGGTTTCTCGAGAAAGGTTCATGGTGATTATCGGAGGTCTTATGTTGGACGTCGACCTAGTACCTCTACTCATGAGCCTAGAGTTGATGATCTACTTGATTGGAGAAAGGAGAAGGCTTACTCATGGTCTTCTATCAAGGAGGACACTCAGTTTCGGGTTAGCTCTTCCTCCAAGGGAAGTCGATCTAAACCATCTTTTAGAGCTCAAGCGGAAGATGCAAATTATCTTAGGAAGCTCAAGGGTAGAAAGTGCTTCAAATATAGAGAGTATGGCCACTACCAATCTCAATGCCCTATCAAAATGGTTGAATCGCCCCAAGAAAGTGTGATGGATGGTTCGGAATCCTCTACGACTATTGTTGAGACTCAAGTTCAAATGGAAGAGGCCTTGGCTCCTAGGCGATCCCTAGTCATGACCAAGGATCCCCAGGATGATTCTAAGCGGGAAATGCTCTTCCATACCCGATGCACCATCAACGATAGAGTGTGCAAGATGATCATCGATAGTGGGAGCCGTACGAATGTAGCATCTACTAATTTGGTTGAGAAGCTTCATTTGCCCATTCTAGTTCATCCCCAACCCTATAGCTTGCAAGGACTTATAGATGGTGGTCATCTTCAGGTATCTCAAGAAGCCTTGATATCTTTTTCTATTGGTTCTTACATAGATATTGTTCTTTGTGATATCGTTCCCATGGATGCTTGTCATTTGCTCCTTGGAAGACCTTGACAATATGATATGCATGCTATCCATGATGGTTATGAGAACACTTACTCCCTCTTGATGGGAAAACGACGGATTGTGCTCAGAGCCCTCTCACCTACCCAACTCTATGAAAATCAAACCGGAATGGGAGGTGAGAAGAGAGGCCTCCTCCACATGAGTGAAACACGGGATGAGAGTGCTTTGAGTGAAACAAAGCCACATTTGACTTTACTTTTGTAAAAAGGCAATCCTAGTGAGGTTGAGAGATCCATAGCTCCTCAAATTTTCCTATCTCCCTCCCTTGTCCCCCACCTTCACCCAAAAGGCCTCCGACCAAGCTCCACACCATGATTGCAAGCGTTAAGCCATGTCCGCCCACGCCTGAACCACAATTTGGAGACGAAATGCATGTCGGCAAGTCCATAACCCAACACCCTAAATTGCTTCCTCCCGAATTGAGATCGACCAAGGAAGAGGCATCTTCTACCGGCCTTGACCTTGACATCTCTTGTGACGACTACCTTGTGGCCTTCAACAAAATGATGACCGCTAAGTATGTGCAGGTCCCTCTTGATGGTGAGTCGGTCCCTTTTTCCTTCTGAAATTGCTACACCTTTACAAAGAAGGGGTTGATAAGTTTCACTTTTATCCGGCCAATGGGTTTTATTGAGTTGATTTTACGTGAGCAGTCGGTTGGATTTGAACTCCCAAGAGTTGAGGGCAACTCTTCTCCAACAAGGGGAGTCTGATCCATATTTCCCGAGGTTCCTTAACATCAGAAAAAAATAACAAAAGTGGGTCCAAGCTATTTTCCTTCAAGTCAAGCTCGAGTTGCTTTTGAAGCACAAAAATAACCGTCGAGGAAGCGTAGGGTTGTTTTGATTATTACACAAGAGTCGGGATGGAACCATGGAGGGTCAAGTAAAGCCCCGAAAACCAACCCCGAGGAGGCTAGGAAGAAGTCATGTGGGAACAAGGCCAAGTCAAAAGAATAAGTTGAAGAATATGATGTTTTTGGGCAAATTGGATGACAAGAAAAGATATGTCTTCACTCTTTTGGTCATAACTCCTTCAATACAACTCCGATGGACTTCAAATTTTGGGATCTTAAAGTACACACCGAGAGCTTTCCATCAATACCTTATGGGTCTAAAATAGTGTCCAGATGAAGAAGTTATGCTAGTTTGAAGTCGGCAGAAAAACTGCCCAGATCGTCACGCCCGCTACCCCCAGATGTAACGCCCGTGACGCTTCTTGGCAAAACAGGGAAATCATGTGTCCAACTTTGTCACACCCGTGACGACCGACGTAATGCTCGTGACGACCGACGTAATGCTTGTGACAGGCCTGTCCGGAACTAAAATTTCGTTGTTTTTCCCTTTTCCTATATATACCCCAATGTTATATTTTTGTAGGGACTTTTGATGAAACTTTTAGATTTAGACTCAAAATTCCTCTCACTTGGAGAGTTTGTAATTGTGGGTTTTCAAACCCTAATCAATGAAAGTTAATCCTTTGGGTTGAAATTGCTTGGTGATTTCTCTTTTTGATGAGTGGGTGTTATTCCTCCACTCTTTGTGATATTTCTTGGGTGTTTCAAAACTCTTTACTTGTGGAATATCCTTGTGCAAATGATTGAGCATCTTAGTTCAATTGGGTGAGTGATTACTCTTTACAATTGTCCATATCCCTTTTAATTCTTGTTGTGTTTGTTATTCATCTCCAAAACCCCAAAACCCTAAAAATTAGTGGTAGTTTTATGAGTTCTAAATTGAGGTTTTCTCAAACTCTAAGTAGTTAGTGGATCCTTGGCCTCCCGTATTTATCTATTCGAAGGACCCCTGGATTTCCCGGCTCACCCCCCCTCAATTTCCTGATTATTTTGGGAGTTTCAAGAATGGGGAAAATTGCCCGAAACCCGATCTGACACATCTGGTTGTCAGGTCTAATTCTAATGACCCTAATCCGCTAAGTTTAATCTACTATGTTAAGGATTTTAAAATATAATAATCTTTTTCAAAATTACCCAATTACTTTTTCTCTCCAATTACTGGCTTGTTTCTTAAAAAAGAAAAATAATTCCAAATAAAATAATCCACAGGGGGTGGCCTAGTTGGTGTCACTTTCTACTGTCATTGCCCCAAAAAAGAAAAAGAAAAATAAAAAAAATGACTAAAGGGTACTCGTATTTTGATGTAATTATTTTAAGGGCTTTGTATTTTGATAAATAATTATAGAGTAACATTATCTTTATTGTAATTATTTATGGGGACATTCCAATCTATTTTTCGGCAAACAAAGTATTAATTTCAGTATCTATTATTGATTATAGTTATGAATCTTTGACCAATCTTAAATATTAAGGCCTAAAATGATACTCCCTCCGTTCCATATTAATTGTCATAATTTTGACTTTCACGGTCTTCAATATCACTCTTTAATTGATAATTTCTTGCATAATATGTTATTAACAATTGCAATATTATACTTGTATGATAGTATTTTTCATTACGAATCTAATGATAGTAATTTTATATAGCAATTCATTGTATATATTGAGAAATTTATGGTCAAATTTTTTGGAGTTTGACTGCGCAATTTCCAATGACGACAGTTAATATGGAACGGAGGGAGTAGATGACTTCAGTTAAAACAACCTTAAATCCAAAAATCATTGTTTTGCGCATCTTTAAACTGGAAAATTGGTCAAAATGTTCACAATAAATAATTATCACAAAAATAATGTCACTATGTAGTAATTTGTCAAAATATAGCCCCCTTAAAATAATTATACCAAAATAAGGGGGTTTGTTAGTCAATTTTTTATAGAAAAACTAAAAGGCAGGTAATAGTGTGTATGACTGAATCGGCTAATTATACGAACGCCAAACGGAAAGATAGGTCATATGATCATATTTATGAAAATTCCTTTTTAACGCAATTAGAGCAAAAAGTAGTTTTGACGCAGAAAACGATGGATACGATTCCGGCACCGGAGAATCAGTCGACGGCGGACGATGCAGTGAAGAAGAAGAAGGAGAATTCGGGCGACAATGGAGGGATGAAGGACATCTGTGTGAAGGAGGAATCGAAGAGCAAAGTAGGAGGACTAGAAGAACGGAAAAAAAAAGGTATTCTGCTGGGAGCAGATGGAAGAAGAATGTCCGTACTGGAGCAGCGAGGAAGGCGACGTCGACTTTTCCGACGCCGCTTTGGTGATTCTCCATGCCGACGATCTCAAGCCCAAGCCCCTTGGCATCTACCAGTGGCTCATTCAGTTCGCTCGTGAATGCCGTTTCAAGTGCTGCCTTCAGGTCCTCCCTACTCTATTCTTTTAATCTTAATCAATGAATCAATGAATATCTGGAAATTTTACATATGTTGAATGCCTTGAAATCAATATGCTTGGTTGGACATCTAATGTTGATACATACATGGCCCTTTTAGATGATTTATCTAAACTAGACTAAAAACTCCATCAAAAACACTTCAAACAGTTGACTGTAGGAAGGTAGATAATAATATACATCTTTTGTGTGGAGTGTGTGTGTGTGAGGCGCTACCCAAAAAGGAATTGGGATAAAATTATTAATATTATGCTAGATGTGGCCATAGTTATTAAAATCTCGATCCTGATTTACGATCCTACGATTTTATGTTCCAAAATCGTCGATACGATTCTACTATTTACACACGATCCGTGACCCTAAATGGGCTAAATTCCGATCCTAACTTCCCCATAGTTTCGAGTTAGGATCCCGATTTTAACAACCTTGATGTGGCTCACTTGGATCCTACCTGAGAGCATGATACCTAATTATGGGTGTAGACCTTATCGGAATATGTCTTTTTCACTTAAGAGGGAGCGTTTGGTTTCCAAACTTTTTCGGGAAAGTTAGTGAACTTTTTGAAGTGAACAAACTTTCTCATGTTTGGTTGTGACAAATACATGGGAGAATTTTAGTATGAGACGTATTATTTCACTTTTAAGCTCCTTGAATATTTTCTCAAGGGGCCTAACAATAGTCTTTCCCCAGGAAACTATGAAACACACCATTAGGGATTTAGTAATAGGATATTTCAAGCATATTTAATCAGTATGACATTTGCTTTCTTAGGTTTTGATACATGTTCTGTTTTATTTGTTTGTGTTGTATGTAGCATTACTAGATCCCCAATTTCAGCTGTAGTGCTTCCCATGATTTGTTTGCATGTCTTGTACTACACCTTATCTAGGTAATTTTATATCCCTCTTAACTCATGGTATTGCACAAGATCCTCAGCTACAGCCTGTTTGGCACTGATTTGAGTGCTCCTATATACTGTCAAAGAGAGACTAGTAACTACTTTTGCTGTTGTTACTTGGAAAAACATCTTACAACACTGATTACATTAGCCATTTCTCGATACAGAATATTCACATTCACAGGGTCCTTCTGTTGGGCATTTTGTGCATCATCAAACACCTGAGTTCTAGGGTTTTATGCATAGTTACGGGGATCGCTACATATGTCTGTGATCCCCATTCCAGGAACAAGCGTTACGGAGTCAAAACTAGACTAAATTTGTCCAAAAATTAGCGATCCACATTCCGGAACAAATAACCCAAGAAGTGTTTCCGGTAACTATGGTTCTATATGTAGTAGCCATGCAGGTGCTTGCAATCAGTTAAACCAGCTCAAATCAACATCATTGAGACCATAGATTAAGGAGACTTAAAAGCTGACCCCAATCTTAGGCCTTAATGGTTGGCAATGTATGAGTTGTTGCTTAGAGATAAGTATGCAGTTGATATTGTTGAGGGTTTCATTGGATCCATATATTATCCTTCCTCCATGGGATAAGTGTTATGGTTGCAAAAATTCTACCAATTTGAAAAAATGCTCATAAGAATCCCCTTGAAAGTTCACCAGCTTTACCTTTGTTTTTATTAGCCCCTTGAATCTCACTTTATTTGAAGCACTTTAATTGTTCCCAAATATAGTCCTATTTGAAGATTCTCATTTTTTTGTTTGGTTGGGCGGTGTCAGTATTTTCGGCATCCAGGTTATTCTCAACCGGGCCCATTGGCTGTTATGGTAGGCTCCCGTATCACTGATGAAGAGCGCAAACTTGCTCGTATTGCTATCGAGAAATACGAGCAAGTTAACCAGGTATTCATTATTTTCTATGTATTTTTTTTAATGTTTGGTTAACTATTCATTGTTACTCTTTTCTCTTTTATGTATTTCACTATGTTGACGATGGTTTTTGTAGAATGTGAAATTGCAACTAAGGGAGCTTATGAAGGTCAATTTTATTGGACCTGGTCTTTTTATCTTTTACATGACATTTTCTGCTGAAAATGAGATAACCGGAGAAGTTAGACCTTACCAATTAAGCTGCATTAGCAGAGCATTTTGACGATGAGTACATTCTGGGTTTGTTCAGAGATCTTATTGATAACAAGATTCTAGCCATTCTATCGATCGAAGGTAACAATAATTTTCATATTTGTTGTTGTTATTATCTTGAACATTAGTATCTCTTTCCTGTGATTCTTGATGCGTGCATATTGTATGATCCTTTCTCTTTGCTTAACTTAAATTTAAAAAATGATGAGTTCCTAGTGAACATTTGAAGAGAAATTCAACTATAGATATCTATAGTCTGAGTGAGATAAATAAGTACTGAGCCACTTTTACAACGACTAAATAAAGGTAGCTTTTGTGAAAGTTGCTCTTGAATGAATTATTAGTTATGTTAGTTGAAAAATCAATCAATAAATAGTTAGTCTTCTCTAGACTGTCTCCACTGTCCACAAGAATTTATCTTGTGTTGTTAGTTTCCCAATTTGCTTCACATACCAGGGTTGGCAACATCTCGAGTTCTCGGATAAAATTGCCACTCAACTATGCCAACATTCAAATTTGGGTATTTTTACGTGCCACTTGACTTTTGAAAGTACAACTTGGGATTTCAATATTTAATTTGATTTGATCTGTTTGCTTTCAATCAATGTTGTTGCAATGTATTTATTTTTTCATGGTCAACCAATGGAAGGCTCGGAAGAGGATCGGGCACCAAGGCAAGCCGAAATGCAGAAAGAGAAACAGTTAGAGAAGGAAGCGAAGAAAGCCAAGAAAAGAAAAGAAAGAGAGTAAAAGCATGTTGGAAGTTGAGGTTGTCAAGCTTCTTATATTGTTGATACCAAGTGCAGTCGAAACTGTTTTGTCGACTTTTGCTGATTGATAAGTGCTGCTAAAACTTGTGCTAGTGACTTGCTCGAATGATCTGACATGTTTTAAGTGTAATCAAGAATTCAAGACAGATATATGTCAAGTGTACTTGCCCAAAACTTAAGAACTTGTGCCTTTTGAGTTGTGCTGATGGTCTTATTGATATTGTATGTGGTTTGAAGAAGCATCATCCTCTCTGTACATCTCTTTTTGTTCTTGTGTGAGTGTTCTTCGGGGATTTTTGCTTTTTGGACCCCAAACTTCGGGGGTATTAATTTACTGGACCCCCATATTTCAAAGTTTATATTTTGGACCCTATATTTTGTGATCCCAAAAAATATGGCCCAAAGTTATGTTTGACTCCGGCGATGACCTAATTGTTGCATAAACTTTCCGATATGACATTTTATCATTTTTTCCTTCTTTTGACTATTGTCTTGAAATTGACCAGACTTTGATAGCTAAGGGTGTATAAAATTTATGGGTAAAAAACAGAGGGCAACTTTTGGTAAATTTTGGTAACTTTTGGTAAATTTTAGTAACTTTTTGGCAAATTTATACTCATATGGGGGTTGGAAATCGTGCAAGAAGAGGAAGAAGAAGTTGCGGCTGAAAAATTTTCGAAAGAAAAAAAATTCGATAATGGCTTTGAAATATGGGGGTCCATATTGTTGCCGAATACAAAGTATAGGGTTCATATTGTTGCCGGAGACAAAGTATAGGGTCCAAAATATAAATTTTGAAATATGGAGTTTCAGAAAATAAATAGTTAAATTCCCCCAAAATTCGGGGTCCGAAAAGCAAAAAACCCGTGTTTTTCGTATCATGGAACTTATGTGCTTTGCGTCGATTTATATGCTGCTGATTTACCAAGAGGTTGGTGGATGTTAAAAGATTTCATGTGTGTTATGTTGTGAGTTAATGGTTCAATGGGTCACGTCTATTATGTGCCTTATGATCAATATGCTATTTTGGATATAATACTTGCAAAGGTCATAGCGCACCCCCTACCCCCACCAATTAAGGGAAAATTCAGGCTCATGCAAGTGGAGGTTAGTTAAATTCGGGTAATGTCAAAATTTGAATGAGAAGTTAATGTCTGAAGTTGGTTTTATTTTGGGTCGAACTAGATCATACATTCGGGCAAAACTGAATTAGGTCCAAATCAGGTTTGGACAATTAAAAAAGAAGAAATATTTGATTAATGCGTTAATGTTAAATCAGGTTTGGATTAGACTAATTTTTTTTTCGGATAGGACAAAGTTTTGTTGATGCATGACATATGAAGATAGTAGGTTTTCTTTTAATCACAAGTAGTTTAATGATGGTTATAATCTACCAAACGGAAAAGGAAAGCAAAACAAAATTCACCCTTCATTAATTGAGGAGTAATAGTGAAAGGCAAAGCAATATTAATTAGCAAATTCTTGAGTAATCTTTATTTTTATTTCGCTCTCAAACTCTTCATTATTGTTGGATTGTGGAAGATGGATGATGGTTTTTGTTATATAAAAAAAAATCCAGGTCGCATAATTGTTGGCCCGCTGACTTGACCTGCCCACTGGGTCAGGGCTCGGGTCGACACTGCCTAGCCCGAAGGACGGTTTGGCAGATCACAAATTTTCGGTCCGCTACTCGGCCCGACCCGCTCAATGCCCAGGTCTAGTTGCAGTGCGGTTCCATGCCATACTGCACCGCACTATTTAATTTCTACTTCACCGCACTACACCACAATCATATAATTGTTCACTTTCCTTCTTCTCACTTTTCTCTTCTGTTTTTCAGATTCTCTCTCCTCATCAATTCCACCTACCATCACAACTCACCACACTTCACCATACTTTTTCAAATTTTACCGCACCGCACCATTACTATACCGCATCAACCCTATAAAAGAACAAAGCCTAAATAGAATGTCATACACAACTTTACAAAATTATTGTTAAAAAAAGAAACTTTTTGCGGCTAAAACTAACTGAAACTTTTAAAAATTCAAATTGAACTGTTGAAACTTTATGATTTGATAGTATGGACTAAGAAAATCCCAAATATAAATTTTGAACTCCAAATATTTTCATTTGTAATATATATTGTCACTTTTGTCGATATTTTTTTGCAGTTAAATATGATTGAAACTTAAGAGTCAAATTCAATTTTATCGGTTTGTCACGAAACTTTACAGTACAATATAAACGATTAAAAAAAAAAGCTCAAACATAAAATTAATTTTGAGCTCTAAATATTTTGATTTGTAACATATATCATTACTTATGTCAGCACATATATATTATATTATCATTTTCTGAAAAATGATTTGTCACCTACTAAATAAAGCAAAATTTAATATGAAAAATCATTTTCTTTAAAAAATTATTTCTCCGAAAAAACGATTTCTTACAAAATCATTTTCTTTTCCATCAAATACCACCTTAATTTCGTATACCCTTAGACCCATCCCATGCAAAGCGTCCATGTTATCACTAATACTACCTCCGTCCCAAATTGTTTGTCCATCTACCTAACTCCTTTTTCCCAAAATGTTTATCCATTTTATAATTTCAATGATTGTAATTTTTATTATACCCCTAATAAATATTTTTTTGTATCTTTTTTATTTTTCTTCACATGAGAAAATTAAGAGCAATTTTGGTACATTACACATTTTCACCCCATTTTCCATGATCATTGGACTTTTAAATATAGTTGGATGGACAAACAATACGGGACATATTAATTCTGAATAAAACAACCCACATGGGGTGGCCTAACCGCCTAACTGTCACTGTCATTGCCCCCCCCCCCCCCCCCAAAAAAAAAAGGTAATAATGTGTACGACTGAATCGGCTGATCATACGAAAGCCTAACAGAAAGATAGGTCATATGATCACATATCTATGAGAATTCCTTTTTAACGCAACATCTAAACGAAATTAGAGCAAAAATTAGTTTTGACGCAGTAAATCAAGTCGGGGGAGATAGCGCTCACTTGGGAAAAACCCCAGCGGGAACAAAACAATGGACACGATTCCGGCGCCGGTGAGTCAGTCGACGGCGGACGATGCAGTGACGATGAAGAAGAAGAAGAAGAATTCGGGCGACAATGGAAAGACGGACATCGGTGTGAAGAAATCGAAGAGCAAAGTCAGGACTAGAACTAGAAGAAGGGAAACGAAAGGTATTCAGCTGGGAGCAGATGGAGGAGGAATGTCCTTACTGGAGCAGCGAGGAAGGCGACGTCGACTTTTCCGACGCCGCTTTGGTGGTTCTCCATGCCGACGATCTCAAGTCCGATCCCCTTGGCACCTACCAGTGGCTCATTCAGTTCGCTCGTGAATGCCGTCTCAAGTGCTGCCTTCAGGTCCTCCCTACTCTACTCTTTTTCATCTTAATCAATGAATCAATGAATGTATGCATGAATATCTGGAAATTTACATCTGATGAATCCCTTGAAATCAATATGCTTGGCTGGACATCTAGTGTTGATACATGCATTATCTAAACTAGACTAAAAACTCCATCAAAAACACTGCAAACAGTTTACTGTATAATGTTCTGAATGACAAGGGAGGGAGTGTGTGTGTGTGGCTACCCAAAAAGGAATTGGGATAAGATTATTATGCTAGATGTGGCTCACTTGCATCCCACCTGAGAGCATGATGCTTAATTATGGTCGTAGACTTTTCCGAGAAAGTGAATTTTTCTAAGGAAGTTTTTGATAGGAACCCAGGGAAATTTGGGTGAAAATTTGGGTGAAAATTTCCTATGGAAAAGATTTCCCCGGGAAAAATTTTCCTTAGGAAAATGAAGAAAATGGTGGGACCATCGTGAAAACTTTCCCGAAGTCAACCCTCATCCAAACATTGGGAAAATAAATCAACCCGGAAAAATTGACCATTTTCCCAGGGTTATTGACCAACCAAACGCACCCTAAGTGGACAAACTTTCGTACGTTTGGTTTTGACAAATAGATGAGAAAATTTTAGTATGGGACATATCATTTCACTCTTAAGATTAGTAAATATTTTCTCAAGTGACCTAAGAAAAGTCTTTTTCGGGAAAGTTTTTCCCCAGGAAACTACCAAATGCACCATAAGGGATTTAGTAATCTCTTGTTGGCATTTTTTAAGCATATTTAAGCAGTATGACATTTGCTTTCTTAGGTTTTGATACATGTTCTGTTTCATTTGTCTGTGTCGTAGCATTGCTTGATCCACAATTTCAGGTGTACTGCTTCCCATGATTTGTTTGCATGTCTTGTACTACACCTTATCTTGGTAATGTGATATCCCTCTTAACTTATAGTATTGCACAAGATACTCAGTTACAGTCTGTTTGCCACTGATTTGAGTGCTTCTATATACTGTCAAAGAGAGACTAGTAACTACTTTTGCTGTTGTTACTTGGAAAAACATCTTACAACACTGATTTCATTAGCCATTTCTCGATACAGAATATTCACATTCATAGGGTCCTTCTGTTGGGCATTTTGTGCATCAAACACCCGAGTTCTACGGTTCTATGTCACCGTGTAGGTGCTTTCAATCAGTTCAACCAGCTCAAATCGACATCGAGGCTATCAATTAAGGAGACTTAAAAGCTGACTCCAATCTTCAGCCTTAATGTTGGCCAATTTATATATAAGTTGTTGCTATTGATCTTACATCGTGTTTGAGATGTGAAGGTTTATTTTGGTTGTTGTGTTGCTGTGTTTTTTTGTGTAGCAGTTTGGCTGTAACATTTCTCTTTTGGAAGTGCCCGGTTGCCGTTTTGTTTGCGGTTTGTTGTTTTCTATGAACTTTTAAGCCTTGTGGCTCTTAATAATCGAAAAAAATAAGTTGTTGCTTAGGGATAAGCATGTAGTTGATATTGTTGAGGGTTTCATTGGATCCATATATATCCTTCCTCTATGGGATGAGTGCTATGGTTGCAAAAGTTCTGCTCATAAATCCCCATGAAAGTTCACCAGCCTTACCTTTGTTTTTATTAGCCCCTTCAATCTCACTTTACTAGAAGCACTTTAATTGTTACCAAACAGAGTCATATTTGAAGATTTTCATTTTTTTTTGTTTGGTTGGGCGGTGTCAGTATTTTCGACATCCGGGTTACTCTCAACCGGGCCCGTTGGCTGTTATGGTAGGCTACCGTATCACTGATGAAGAGCGCAAACTTGCTCGTATTGCTGTCGAGAAATACCAGCAAGTTAACCAGGTATTCATTATTTTCTATGTATTTTTTTAATGTTTTGTTAACTATCATTGTTACTCTTTTCTCTTTTTATGTATTTCATTAGGTTGACGATGGTTTTTGTAGAATGTGAAATTGCAGCTAAGGGAGCTTATGAAGGTCAATTTTATTGGACCTGGTGTTTTTATCTTTTACATGACATTTTCTGCTGAAAATGAAATAACCGGAGAAGTTAGACCTTACCAAGCTGCATTAGCAGAGCATTCTGATGATGAGTACATTCTGGGTTTGTTCAGAGATCTTATTGATAACAAGATTCTAGCCATTCTATCGATCGAAGGTAACAAGAATTTTCATATTTGTTGTTATTATCTTGAATATTATTGTCTCTTTCATGTGATTCTTGATTCATGCATATTGTATGACCCTTTCTCTTTGCTTAAATTATAAAAATGATGAGTTGCTAGTGAACATTTGAAGAGAAATTAACTATAGGTATCTATAGTCCGAGTCCGAGTGAGCTAAATAAGTTGTGAGCCACTTTTACAACGGCTAAATAAACGTAGCTTTTGTGAAAGTTGCTGTTGATTGAATTATTAGTTATGTTAGTTGAAAAATCAATCAATAAATAGTTAGTCTTCTCTAGACTGTCTCCACTGTCCACAAGAATTTATCTTGTGTTGTTAGTTTCCCAAGTTGCTTCACATTCTTACCAGGGTTGGCAACATCTCGAGTTCTCAGATAAAAGTTCCACTTAACTATGCCAACATTCAAACATGGGTATTTTTCGCTGCCGCTTGACATTTGAAAGTACAACTTGGGATTTCAATATATATTTAATTTGATAAGATGCGCAGTTATGTTCAAAGTTCGGTGGCCGGTGCTTATTATCTTGTTGATTTGATCTGTTTTCTTTCAATCAATGTTGTTGCATTGTATCTATGTTTTCATCGTCAACAAATGGAAGGCTCTGAAGAGGATCGGGCACCAAGGCAAGCCGAAATGCAGAAGGAGAAACAGTTAGAGAAGGAGGCGAAGAAAGCCAAGAAAAGAAAGGAAAGAGAGTAAAATCATGTTACAAGTTGAGGTTGTCAAGCTTCTTATGTTGATACCAAGTGTAGTGGAAACTGTTTTGTCGAATTTTGCTGATTAATAAGTGCTGCTGAAACTTATGCTAGTGACTTGCTCGAGTGATCTGACATATGTTTTAAGTGTAATCAAGATATACTATATGTCAAGTGCACTTACCCAAAACTTAAATAACTTGTGCCTTTTGACTTGTGCTGATTATCATACTGATATTGTATGTGGTTTGAAGAGGCAGGCACTCATCCTCTTTGTACATCTCTGTTTGTTCTTGTGTGAGTGTTTTTCGTATCATGGAACTTCTGTGCTTTGTGTCTGATTTACCAAAAGGTTGGTGGATGTTAAAAGATTTCATGTGTGTTATGTTGTGAGTTAATGGGTTAATGAGTCACGTCTATCATGTGCCTTATGATCAATTAAGGGAAAATTCGGGCTCATAGCGCATATTACTTGCATAGGTCATAGCGCACCCCCTACCCCCACCAATTAAGGGAAAATTCGGGCTCATGCAAGTGGAGTTCAGTTAAATTCGGGTAATGTTAAAATTTTAAGGAGAAATTGATGTTTGAAGCTGGTTTTATTTTGGGTCGAACTAGGTCGTACATTCGGGCAAAACTGAATTACGGTCAAAATTGTGTTTGGACAATTGAAAAAGAAGAAATATTTGGTTTCGTTAATGTTAAATCAGGTTTGGACTAGACTGATTTTTTTTCTAAATTGGACAAAGTTTTGTTGATGCAGGACAGATGAAGATGGTAGGTTTTCTTTTAATCACAAGTAGTTTGATGATGGTTATAATTTACCAAACGGAAAAGGAAAGCAAAACAAAATCCACCCTTCATTAATTGAGGAGTAATAGTGAAAGGCAAAGCAATTATCTATTCAACTATTACATATATTAAAACAAAATCTTCTAGTGGAAGTTTTTGCCATGTGGCATCATCAAAAGTTTCAAATAAAAGATAAATTAAAAATCATAATTAATAACCTTATTTCTTTTTGAATCAATTAAAGGCTTATTAGTTATTACACATATGACCACAAATATTTTTACATAATGAAAACAACATTCATCAGCTTTTACATATGTTGACTTTAGAAAGGAATGAATATGTAAAAGTTTTTTTCAAAATTATTTAATCGAGATTTTAGATTATTCAATTTTAATAAATTTAAATTGTTAATTTTCAATAGTTTAATAACTAAAATTTAATTATGTGCATCCACACAGGATATATAGCGCTAGTTAGCAAATAAAACAAAACGAAGAAGCTTTCTTACACAATATTTTGATTAATGCTGGAATGGGAAACAAATGATTTATTGTCTCAATTAGAATATCACAATTCCATGACCACTCCAACATAAAAATATAGAGTTCAATTCCCCCCAACGTTACAAAATAACTATCCCAAAGCCTAACTCATTTTCTAGCCTAACTCATTTTCTTTCTCTATATCAAAACTGTTGGAAATATTAATTTAGAAAAATCATTTAAAGAATTATTAAAAAGATTTATAAGAAAATTTAGGATATTATGTGAAATAATATCATGAAATGTTCTAGATATATTATGAGATAGTGTAAGAAAAATCTAGAATATAGATAATGACAAATTAGTGAGGAGATTAAGAATTCTAGCTCCTCCTTACTACACATATAAATAGGCATTAGAGACATATTCTTAAGGTGTGGAATTAATAAGCTCATATAAGGATCGGAGCTCCTCCCACCAACTTCATGTATCCAATCTCTCCCTCTTATAACATTCTCCAAAAAAATACTCGGAGGTACCCCAATATTTGGGGTAATTATTTTTCTGTACCTAAACTTTTCAAAACTCATTTTGAGGTACTTTTAATTTTTGGGTTAGTAATTATTTGGTGTTTTTTCGGCCATTAATTTTATTAAGTGACCGAAATACTGTTATTCTTCTTCTTCAAGCGTATTTCTTCAAATTGAAGAATAAGGGTATTTTGGTCACTTAACCAAATTGATGGACGGGAAAACAACTAATAATTATTAACCTAAAAATTAAGATTACCTCAAAATGAGTTTTGAAAAGTTAGGGTACCAAAAAATAGTTGCCCCAAATATCGGGGTGCCTCTGAGCAATCTTTTCAACATTATCCACTTCCAAATTCAAACACCAAGTTTTCTTTTCAAATTTTGGCTCACTACACTTCTGCTACGCACCTCTAAAAAATTTCAACATGGTATCAGAGTTCAGATTGATCCTTTCTCTTTTATCTCTACTCATACTATGTTAAGTAATTTTTCTATGCTTCCCAAAAAAAAATTTCATTGTTTCAACATCTTTCTCCACATTCAAAGCCAAGTGCATTGATCAACAATTCTTCCCATACATTCGCAAGGTCCGTCGCAAAGGCCTTGCGACGAGGCTTTTTGCGACAAAAAAATTTCCGTCGCAAGGTCCGTCGGTCGGTTCCAAAATTCCGTCGCACCTTTGTAATTTTCTGTCATAAATTTCGTCGCAATATGACAAGTTTTTAGTAGTGTACAGGCACATGCCTCCACCGCCACATCATCCTGCTACCGAGTTAAGTTCAACTTAACTCGATGGCGTACTACTAGAATCTAAGGGGGCCAAAGTTCAGATTATTTAGAATCAAATCTAAAATTCAGATTATTTAGTCTACTATAGCCCAAAATTCATATTATTTAAATCCAATTTCCCTAAAAAATATCTTGCCACTTACCTTCCATCTGTCTAGTTGAAATCTTTGAAGATCACCCACACTCCAATTGACACAATTATGTCGATCCTCAAATTTAAAACATCAATTACTAGCCAAAGTTTCATTATGTCTAATGACAGGCCTGTCAAATAAATCTTGGTAAAATGGGTAGGAATTACAAAAATTTTCATACCAACAGTGTTTTTCAACAGACCAAAACACTAAAACTCAACCAACAATCCCCCTGACCTATAAGCTCGTTGGTACCAACAGTGTCTCTTCCTTACAATCTTCCTACCGCACATGCCTTCTTTTGTTGGCTCGACCCACAGGAGGTAGGACAGGATCTTCTACAGGATCTTCTACAGGATCTTCTAGATACATCTCTTTGTTAGGTGTATGGAGACCAAATTAGTGGAGACCAAAATTAGTGGAGCTAGTTAGGGGAGCACTAATTTAGCTAGTGGAGCACTAGTGGAGTTAGTGGAGCACTAATGGAGTTAGTGGAGCACTAGTGGAGTTAGTGGAGCACTAGCTAAGTTAGTGGAGCTAGTGGAGCACTAATGGAATTAGTGGACCACTAAGTAAGTGTTCTCCCTTTCCTATAAATAGGGATCAAGTTTCCCTTAGACACACACCACAAAACACCACAAAACACCACAAAACACCACAACACACCACAATAGAAACACAAGAGTGAAGTGTGTAAGGCTCTTGTAAATTGTAATCCTCATATTACTAGTGCATCGATTCCGTGGTTTTTTCCCGCTTTGGGTTTTCCACGTTAAACCTCTGGTGTCAAATTTCTTATTTCTTTTCCGCTCTTATCTTACATTGTTTGTGGTTTGCTTGAGTGCTCTTCGATTCTAACAACTGGTATCAGAGCTTTCAGGATTTGTGAAAGAAAACTCGCTTTCAAACAATGGCAGGAAACAAGTATGAAATAGAGAAGTTTGATGGATCCGAATTCATCTACTGGAAGCTGCAGATTGAGGATTTGCTGTACGCAAAGTTGCTGCATGTTCCATTGCTGGACAAACCAGATGAGATGAAGCAGGCTGAATACGATCTGCTAGATCGACAAGCGATGTCCCTAATCAGGATGTCGTTGGCTCGGAACGTCATGTTTAACGTCATGGAGAGAAAGACAACGAAGGAATTGCTGGAAGCACTGAAGAATATGTATGAGAAGCCTAGTGCAGCAAATCAGGTATATTTGTTCACTAAATTAACCAACTGTAAGATGGCTGAAGGTGGAGATGTGGCTGATTATATAAATGAGATTACTAAAATTTTATCACAACTTGATTCAGTGAAAATGGTTTTTGCTGAGAATGTTAGAGCTTGCATATTATTGTCTTCTATGCCTGAGTCTTGGAGAACTCTTGTAACTGCTGTTAGTAGTGCTAAGGATACTGACCAGTTGAAATTTGATGAGGTCAGGTCTGCATTGCTTAATGAGGGTCTTCGTAGGAAGAATTTTAGTGGTGAATCTTCGGGAACTGCTTTAAGTGTCAGGGGTAGGAAGACTAACAGGAATTCTGGTAATTCCAAGGGGCGGTCGAAGTCCAGGGGTAAAAGCAAGTCTAGGAACATGAGTGAAGTTGTGTGCTATGGTTGTGGGGATAAAGGTCACTTTAAGAGGGATTGCCCTAAACCTAAGAAGGGGAAGGGTAACAATGACCGTGACTCTGTCAACTCTGCTGAAGATCTCTGTGAAGCACTTGTCTTGAGTGTGTCTAGTCCTGAGGAGTCTTGGATTGTTGATACTGGTGCATCCTTTCATGTTTCTTCAAACAGGGAGTTATTTCATAATTTCAGGAGTGGAAATTTTGGCAGGGTTTATCTTGCTGATAACAAATATTATGAGATAACAGGTAGAGGAGACGTGACAATTAAGACTACTAATGGTGGTCTTTGGAAACTGGAGGATGTCAGATACATTCCAGGTATCAAAAGGAACTTAATTTCTGTTAATCAGCTTGATGAGATGGGCTATTCTGCAGTGTTTGGGAATGGAAAATGGAGGATTGTGAAAGGTGCTATGGTAGTGGCGAAGGGATTGAGATCCGGTACGTTGTACTCCACAAGGGATAGCACTGACGTGATTTCTAATGTCAATGCTACTTCTTGTTCTAATTTATGGCATTGCAGGCTTGGTCACATGAGTAAAAAGAGCATGAAGATTCTAGCTTCAAAGGGCGTTTTGGAAAATCTGAAAACCGTAGATATGGAACTCCGTGAGAGTTGTGTCCTCGGTAAACAGAAGAGAGTCAGTTTTACCAAAACTAGCAGGGAACCAAAACCAGAGAAGTTGGAGTTGGTGCATTCAGATGTGTGGGGGCCTGCGCCAGTCAATTCCATGGGTGGTGCTCAATATTATGTCACCTTTATTGATGATCACAGTCGGAAGGTATGGGTTTATTTTTTAAAAAATAAATCTGATGTGTTTAGTGTTTTCTTGAAGTGGAAAGCACAGGTTGAGACACAGACTGGATTGAAGGTGAAGTGTTTGAGGACAGACAATGGAGGGGAGTA
Organism: Portulaca oleracea; assembly: GCA_029582165.1. Taxonomy (NCBI): domain Eukaryota; kingdom Viridiplantae; phylum Streptophyta; class Magnoliopsida; order Caryophyllales; family Portulacaceae; genus Portulaca; species Portulaca oleracea. Next base: position 4,658,454 of record CM055873.1, on the reverse strand, counting down.
TGAAAAGAAGGAGTTTGTGGAATATTGTGAACAGAACGGCATTAGATTACTGAAAACCGTTCCCGGGACACCAAGGCAGAATGGAATAGCAGAGAGGATGAACCGGTCTCTGAATGAGAGGGCCAGGAGCATGAGGATTCATGCCGGATTGCCCAAATATCTGTGGGCAGAAGCAGTAAACACAGCAGCATACCTAATCAACAGGAGTCCGTCGGTTCCTTTAGATTTGAAGGTACCTGAGGAGGTATGGGGTGTTAAGAAAGTTGATTACTCCTTTCTTCATATTTTTGGTTGTACTGCTTATGTGATGACTGACCCTAAGAAGCGTGATAAATTGGATCCTAAATCCAAGAAGTGTTTTTTAGTTGGCTATAGGACTGACGCTTTTGGATACAGGCTGTGGGATGGTAAGAAGATATTGAGACACTGTGATGTAGTCTTTAATGAGAATTTGTTATATAAAGACTGGCAGGCATCAAGTGACTTAGGAGACAAGGAGTTAGTGGGAGCTAAGGTGATGGAGCCAGAAACTGTCAAGTTTTCTGATGGTGCACCGGAGAGGAAAACAATGGAGACAGAGGCATCACAGGAAGTTCCACAGGCTACAAATCAGGCTGCTGAAGAGCCTGATCCACTAGAGCTGGCTGAAAGCTCTAGTGATGATGAACAAACTCCACCGACCATTGTGAGGAGATCCATGAGGGCTACCAGAGGTAATGCACCTGAAAGATATTCTCCATCTTTGCATTATCTATTACTGACAGATGCTGGTGAGCCAGAATCCTATACTGAAGCTATGCAAGTTGAGGATCGTTCCAAGTGGGAGCATGCAATGGATGATGAGATTGCCTCACTTGAGAAAAACAAAACTTGGGAACTAACCAGGTTGCCTGCGGGAAAGAAAGCCTTGTTAAATAAATGGGTTTTCAGGATTAAGAATGAGCCTAATGGTACTGTGAGGTACAAGGCTCGATTAGTGGTTAAGGGATTTTCACAAAAGGAAGGTATTGATTATAATGAGATTTTCTCTCCTGTTGTGAAACTAACCACTGTAAGAATTGTCCTTAGTATGGTTGCAGTGGAAAATTTATATCTAGAGCAGATGGATGTAAAAACAGCCTTCTTGCATGGAGATTTGAAGGAGGACTTGTATATGAAGCAACCTGAGGGATATGAAGTTCCAAGGAAGGAACACTTGGTGTGCAGACTTCGGAAAAGTCTATATGGGTTGAAACAAGCTCCAAGGCAGTGGTATATCAAGTTTGACACCTTCATGTGCAACAACGGGTTCAAGAGGAGTGATAAGGATCAATGTTGTTATTATAAGAGCCTTCCTAACTCTTATATTATTTTACTTCTCTATGTGGATGATATGTTGATTGCAGGAGCAAGCATGAAGGAGATTACCGGGCTTAAGGAGAGGATGTCTAAAGAGTTTGAGATGAAGGATTTGGGTGCTGCAAATCAAATCCTTGGCATGAGGATTACTAGAGACAAGGACAAAGGAGTTTTGAGGCTGTCTCAGGAGGACTACATCAACAGGGTGCTAGAGAGGTTCAGTGTGGCTGATTCAAAACCTAGGGGCACTCCTATGGCAAACCATCTCAAATTATCTAAAGAACAACAACCTAGAACTAAGGAGGAGAAAGAATACATGGTCAGGGTTCCTTATGCTTCAGCAGTTGGGAGCTTGATGTACGCCATGGTCTGCACGAGACCAGATATTTCTTTTGCAGTGGGAGCGGTGTCCCGCTTCATGTCTAATCCGGGGAAATCACACTGGGAAGCTGTGAAATGGCTGTTGAGGTATTTGAAAGGTACCTCTCATTACTGTCTTGTGTTTGGTGGAACTAACCTTGATCTGAAAGGTTATGTAGATGCTGATTTGAGTGGGGATTTCGATACGAGCAAGAGTACAACAGGCTACGTGTTCACTCTTGGTGGCTCGGCAATTAGTTGGATGTCAAGATTGCAGAAGTGCGTTGCTATGTCAACTACAGAATCTGAATATATTGCCCTGTCTGAAGCAGGCAAAGAAATGATATGGCTGCAGGATTTCTTGGAGGTTCTTGACCAAGGGCAGGACGGTGTTATTCATTGTGACAGCCAGAGTGCCATTCAACTAACGAAGAATCCGGTGTTGCACTCAAGAACAAAGCATATTAGAAGGAGATATCACTTCATTCGAAACTTGGTGGAAAGTGGTGAAGTGAAGCTCGAGAAGATTGTAGGCAGTAAGAATCCAGCAGACATGCTAACCAAGCCAGTGGATGTTGGGAAATTGAGGTTTTGTATGGCCTCAGTAGGCCTCTCTGACTGATAAGGAGGTCGGTTGATGCACTAGGGAAATTAAGCTGAACTGAGGATTTATGAAACATTGGTCTCCAAGTGGGAGATTGTTAGGTGTATGGAGACCAAATTAGTGGAGACTAAAATTAGTGGAGCTAGTTAGGGGAGCACTAATTTAGCTAGTGGAGCACTAGTGGAGTTAGTGGAGCACTAGCTAAGTTAGTGGAGCTAGTGGAGCACTAATGGAATTAGTGGACCACTAAGTAAGTGTTCTCCCTTTCCTATAAATAGGGATCAAGTTTCCCTTAGACACACACCACAAAACACCACAAAACACCACAACACACCACAATAGAAACACAAGAGTGAAGTGTGTAAGGCTCTTGTAAATTGTAATCCTCATATTACTAGTGCATCGATTCCGTGGTTTTTTCCCGCTTTGGGTTTTCCACGTTAAACCTCTGGTGTCAAATTTCTTATTTCTTTTCCGCTCTTATCTTACATTGTTTGTGGTTTGCTTGAGTGCTCTTCGATTCTAACACTCTTCAACCCCTACTACAGACGATATTGGGTTCAATTGATCAGATGATAAGCTTGAAGGCATTCTCACGTAGAATTGGCCATTGCTTGGTGCTTTGTTTCCACTAGGATCCTGGACCCGATATGCGTTGATACCATTCACCTGTGTCCAGCCCGTGATGGTAACGGTTTGTTTCAGAACATAATCTTTTCCTTTCAATCCTGCTAGTTTGTCACCAAAGTCTTGTCCTTTAAATGCTGCTAATGCACTCATCTGTGTGTTGTAGTCCTTTTCTTCCACGGTATAAACCAATGTTTCTGGCGACTATAAGATCAAATTAAAAAGATCAATAAATCAAGCAAATGAAACGAGCGTTTAATTTTCAATACAAAATCTATATGATATGTAATAGCAAAGTTGGGAAAAGCCTAAAATCCAGGTCTGGTAGTAAATTTCGAACTTCTATGTTATCTCGGTGATCATAACCTTATCCCAAATCTATATTGTGTATCTGCTTGACTCAACAAGCTTCATGTTCTTTATATTGTCCATACCTTGTATTCCTGCAATGCAATGGGAAGATTCTATCTACACAACTTTCCCTTGCTCCCTTAAAATAAAGTTTTAATGAATTATTATTTTGACTATCCTGTGATTTCTATCTATTAATGAATAGTTATTTTTAGATTTAATGAGTTGTCTTATTGATATCATAAAGGTTGAGTCTGTGCTGTGTCAATGTTCAACACGAGAGTATTTTGAAGAATAGGAAAAAGGGGGTGACATTTGTTTCGATCATCTTACCATATGAAGGTTTGCTATTTTTTTTGAATGGATATGGTGAAGTTTGTTACGTTGTCTCTTTAAAAATGGGCTATCCACATTCTTTAATTTACAATTTTTATTTTTTATCCAAATATCCACTATACTAATTTAGATAAGAGGAAAGATCAAGGTCCAATGACATGTATTAGTTTAGATATTGTCGTCTTCAATAAGTTAAATGGCAATTATCTTGCATTACTAATCCACATTAGTCTAATATATAACTCATTGAAGAAAATGAAGTTTTCTCCTGAGGTTAAACATATGCTTCAAAATAATACTCTTATGTACTCAAGCAACTATAATCACTTTTTTTTTTTAAAAAAAAACCCTTTAGAGGTAAATAACTAATTTTTAACCAAATTTACCAAGTATTTCTATTACTCCCTCCATTCCAAACTATTTGTCCGCTATTCTATTTTTGAATGACCAAAAATTATGTTCGCTTTCTCAAAATAGAAACTTTTATTTTATTGAAATTACTAAAATAGCTTTAATTTGAATTTCAAAAGTATTTAAATATGTGCGGGACAATTATAAATAGTATTTTTAAGTTTAAAACTGAAGGTATTATCGATATTTTGTTGTGAATTGAAATTAATTTGTTAATTTTTTTTAAAAACGTATGTTAAATCGAAGTGGACAAATATTTTAGGATGGATGAAATAATATTTATCGATCCCTTATCAATATTAACAATTCTATATCTAAAAGTTTTATCTTACTTTACATTACCTTCATATAAAGGTAGCCCGTAACCTATAACATGGACTTCTAAGATTTGCCCATGGAACTGTGAAACCCCAATAGCCTTAAAATCTAGCAATCCTCTGGATTTAACTAATACACCAGTAGAATTTAACCCTAAATGCATCTGTAAATGGCGTCTGGAAAGGGGTTAAACGGACGCCAAAATGATTTTGGCGTCTGATTTAAACGGACGCCAAATATTGTTCCGCCTTTTTCAAAAGGCGTCGGCGTTGCGTCTGTAAAAGCAGACGCCATGTTTCGCGTCGGTATCATGACGCCGGCGCTGATCTGTCTACGAGGCGGTTTTTCAGCTGAGGTGGCGTCTGTTTAATGTTAAGAAACGCTATACTTGGCGTCTGATTAAGCCCTAAACGGACGCCACCTCCACATAAATTAAAAAAAAAATTTACGATTAACATAATCAGAAATATTATGTGTTTTTTATATTTATTTCATTGTACAATGGAATAAATATAATAAAGAAAATTATAAATTTAATTATTATTTGTAATAAAAAATTCAATAATAATGAAAAATATTACGATTAATAATGATAAAAATACAAAAACAAATTATATACGTCATTAATAAAAACACCAAAAAATACAAACATATATTAGTAACGGAAAAATATAGTTTACATAATAGTACAAATTAAATTGTAATAATGGAAAAAAATACAGTTTATATGGAATTTAAAATGTACAATTTCATATACATATATGTGTGTAAAAATTACAAAAACAAATTATAATAAATATCTATTTTCAGAGTTTTTGAGGTTTATAACTAATAAGATACAAAAAATAACTTCAATTTTCAATCTTCAATCTTCAATCTTCGTAAATTTTATTAATTAGTGGAGTGAATTGATTTGAGGTGGAGGGAATTGAAAGGATATGGAATTTAGAGAGAAAATTGATGGATGAAGGAGGGAAATTTAAGGAAGAGAAATGAATTGGAGGGAAAAATGTTCAGCTGGATGGTGATTATATAGAGAAAAATGGCGTCTGTTAGGTTGCTGAACAGACGCCATGACGGGGTAAAATGGCGTCTGTTTGGTTCCGTAACAGACGCCATTTTGTTTGCCCTTATTTTGGTTGAAAATTATCCGCATATACGTATATAATTATAATAATAATTATTAATAATTATTAATAATATTATTAATTAGATATATTATTATAACAATAATGCTAGTAGTATTATAATTATTAATATTAACTATAATTATTAATTATACATGATATACAGTTTTTTTATTTATTTAGTTATAATTATATTATTAATCTTTAACGATATATATATATATATATATATATATATATATATATATATATATATATATATATATATATATATATATATATATATATATATATCGATGCGTATTGAATGATATTTATTTAGGATATTTACTTAGTTATAATTATATTATTAGTATTATGATTGTATTTTTAAAAATTTAATATATTTCAGTGGAATGATATTTAATTATTTATTTGTATACGTACGTTAAGTTATATAATTAAACAGGACGACATATATACGTATTTGCGAACATAATTACTTATTAGACTCTGACCAAGAAGTTATCAAAACCAGCACAATATATTACGTACATATAATAATAAGAGTCAGTGTTTGATTATGTTCAAATATTAAAAAAATACAAATAAAAGAATTATTCTTCTCCAGCGTCATTATTATTATCATCATCAGTAGGGTGGGTGGGCTCAGGTTGGGTTGGTTGATAAGGAGGGCGGGGGACTGGCTGCGGATGGGGCGTAGGAGGGTATTGCCCTTGTCCAGTGTAGGGCTGACTCCCAGACGAAGATCCGGCAAAGAAGGGGGCTTGCCAAGTATAAGGTGGCGGCGGTGGTTGCTGGTGTTGCTGGTATTGCATTTGCATTTCGCGTTGCATTGCCGCCATCCGTTGCTCGAATTCTGTATGCATTTGTTGCTGCAAACGGCGTTGCATCTCCCTCATTTGATCCTGCAACTTTATCTGCAACTATTCCTCCATTCTTTGCTCCATTCTCCGCCTATCTTCCTCGCGAGCTTGTCATTCTCGCTCGAGTTGCTGCTGGAGCTCTCTGTTCATCTCCGTAACTTGAGCTCGGATGTCGACGGAGGAGGAGTCACCACGCCGTCGTGGACGTCGCCTAGATGCGATGTGGGGGAACTGCTGCTTCATATGTTCCCCCACAGCCCCCATGCCTACGACGTGCCCCCGACTCTGCAGCTGTTTATCAAACCAGAACTCTTCTGCAGACATGAATAAGATTTCCCTGTCATGTTGAACGGGCTAAATTCGGGTGGCAAGTTGTAAGGAGTAACTACAACCGGCCATATCGAATAAGATTTCCCTGTCATGTTGAACGGGCTAAACCCATCCGCACACAGGCCCAACCTTACATTCCGCGATTCCCTCGCAAAGTCTAGATGCGCGCTGTCAAATATTTTCCATGATGCGCCGTCCGACGGATGACAAACAATACCTTCATCGCGCTTGTTCTCCGCGTGCCACCTCATATGACCGGCTGTATTCTTCGATGCATACAGACGCTGCAGCCTAGGCGTCAAAGGAAAGTAAAACATTCTCTTGTACGGGACACCTTTATTTGTCTTCGCCGACGATTTTTGTGGCTTATACCTCGGATGACCACAAAATTTACATTCAGTGAGATGTGCATCGTCCTTATAGTAGATCATGCACCCCCTAATGCAACAATCAAATGTTTCATAGCCCATCCCCAACTTTTTAACCTTCTTTTTCAACACACCATAGTTTCTAGGCATTAGGTTCGGTTGGGGACAAGTCTCGCTCATCAATTCCATGATATCGTTCATTGCTTGCTCCGACAAATTGTGCTTCGACTTGTGATTGACCAGTCTCACGGCAGTGGACAACTCAGTATGGGTCGCACACCCTTCCCACAGAGGCTGTTGACCAGATTGAAGCATATCATAAAATTGTTGAGCTCCTGCATTAGGCGCCTCATTCGCCATGATGAAATCATTCATCATATCTTCCGTTCTGTCAATGAACGGTGGCTGATTGGGTTCCTCGTTTGTCGGCGAACTATCTACACACGGTTCCCCCTCACCTACCGCATCATCACCACTGTCATCGTCATCATCATAATATTCACGCCAATCTTCACCATGACTAACCCAACACCAATATCGTTCCATAAACCCTCGCCTGTACAAATGTGTTTTAACTTCATCGGGAGTCAATCCGCACTTATTCTTGCACTTCACACATGGACACCGATACTTTCCAGTCCTCGGATACTCATACGAATTACTCTTTGCAAATTGATCAAACATATATACCCCAGCGACCCATTCTTCCCTGATAACCCTCCTTCCCGGTTCAAACCTCTGGTACATCCAACGTCGATGTGGAGGCCCTTCCATAATGTACGTGAATCTGTTCATGAATTTAAATTACTCATGCTTAATCATCCAGTCGAGTACAATATACATATCACAATGCAAATTCATATTCACCATAATTTTCATTGATCATATCACAAAATTATATCAAAAACTCATAAACCCTATACCTCCTAAACATATATACAAAACATACAAAATTCATATCACAAATTCCATTTCGATCACTACTATTTTCGTTATTCATATCGCAAATTTATATCAAAAATTCATAAAAACATACATAATTCATATCATAAAACCCTATTTTTCACCGTAATTTACGTTATTCATAACAAAAATCTATATCAAAAAATTCATACCATAAACCTCCTAAATATACAAAACATACAAAATTCATATCACACATTCATATTCACCATATTTTTTCGTTATTCATATATATATCACATATTTATGTCCAAAATTCATAAAAATCATCATTCTAAAACATATAAAACATCCAAAATTCATATCACAAATTCATATTCATGATATTTTTCGGTTATATATATATCACAAATTTATAACAAAAATTACAAAAGAACATAACCCTAATAATTTAAAAAACAACAATAATTAATAAAATTACCTAACTTTTGTGAATTGAAATGCTCTTTCGTTGGATCTTCTCTTCAACCTCTCGATTTTTCTCTCTTCCGTTTCACAAATGGCGAGCAAGAGAATTTCTCCACAGTTTTACCCAGAGTGGCGTCTGTTTCAAGGTCAAACAGACGCCAATCGGGTTTAAAATTTAAAAAAAAAAATTAAAAAATAGCCTCACAGCAGCCGAGAAATCAGCTACAACTTTGGCGTCTGCTTCCCCAGAAATCAGACGCCACTTGACTAAATATTTTAAAAAAAATATTTTGGCGTCTGTTTGCCCAGAATCAGACGCCACTTTACAAATTATTTTAAAAAAACTACGTTTGGGCGTCTGACATTTAAACAGACGCCATTAGACAGACGCATAATGACCCCAATTCTACTAGTGATAAAGCTAACACACACACATAGCATAATCCAAAGCATAAAATGGTTTTTTAATATGTAATGAGGACATTGTGATTAGAAATAATCCAAAGTGACTTTTTGGCCAATTACAGTTTATACTTTTATCTTATTTTCTCATAACATAATATTGTATTTTTCAACAACAGAAAAATGAAGTGGCCACTAGACAATGCGTTCTTGGCCAAAAAGTATAAACCCTCATTGGTCAAAAAGTCACTTTGGATTATTTTCAATCACAAAACCTTTAGTAGAGATGATTTGGAGCTAAAAGTCCATATATATATATATATATATATATATATATATATATATATATATATATATATATATATATATATATATATATATATATTGTAACTCCCCGCAATATCAATTATAAAAAGTCAAAGTCAAACTAACGTTAACAGACAAAACTTAGCGGAAGACTTCAAAGTTCGGTTGGGCGTCAACTAAGTATCCCCGAAGGAACACAAGGCGAGAAAGGAAAACACAACTGTCTGCTAACGGTAACTACTAACAACTCAAAACAGAACTTTAAGACATCATAACGAAAACAAAATAAAAAGATTCAAGGACTTCTAGACTCGTCGTCCTCACTTCTAATTCCCGTCCCCAGCATTTAGATCTTCACCTGAAAACAAAACATTTCAAAAATGAGGGGGAAATCTCAATAATGTCTACCCCTAACGTTTAAAACAGTTTAAGTTCATTTCAATTCATTTTAGGGAGAGGGATCAAATCAAACGTTTTACAAACCTTTAATCCCATACTGTTTCCTCAACCCATCCAATCCATATTTTAATTTGCGGGCGGGATACCAAATCCCTTAAAGTAACATCGCCTACCAAAGGCATCAAGAACATCGCCTACCAAAGGCATAAATAATATCGCCCACCAAAGGCATCAAAACATCGCCTACCAAAGGCATCAAGAACATCACCCACCAAAGGCATAAATAATATCGCCTACCAAAGTCATCAAAATACTATCCTATATCAGGGAAGGAAGCCCTGATCTCCTGGTCCATAACCCTGCAGGTTGTTATACCTGCACAACAGGTTATCCCCCGAAACCCGCTTAACGTTTCCACTTGAATTATTTATACAATATTCAAACTCAACTCACGACTCTCAAGTCAAACCATCCCAAGTTATCAAAACCATTAACAAAACTTCGAATAAAAGACCATCCAATTTCTCAACTCAAATAAACCAAGATCACAATCAAATCAAAAAGATTATCAAAACAGATGGTCGTATTTCCACAAAAGTCCCCTTTCGGGATGCAATTCTCAAAATAGATTATAAAACATCAAAATACATTTAAAGAGCATCCCGATGGGGATTAGAGCATAGACAATTACCTGATATACTTCACAAAGACAAAGAAGAACACACTTGAGCTCACTAACGTCTCGCACTAACTCGGGCCTAGAATAAAAAATAATTATCTAATCAAAACGCGTTCTAACGAAGTTAGTATTAACTATCAACTACCTAACCCATCCCCTAGGAACACTTAGGTTCCTATCATTTATGAAATTACACTTAACACCTCCAAGAAAACACATAACAAGATCACATATTATTTTCACTCGACAATTCCTTATAAATAAAAGCAAACAGAGGACAGATTATAACGTTCACATAAAACGGGTCACAACTCGACTTCCTGACATCCTACGGGGCTGGTTTTGGACTTTTCGGAAACCTCGGGATGTCTAATAAAACTTCTATGTTGATGGATAAACCCAAATCAGTCCCGAAGGACTCCAAAAACACCCGTCTTTCCCATTGGTCTAGTTCTGACAGGTTCTGGTAAAACGGTTATAACTCGGGCTATACAAATCAAACGTTCGATCCGTAAAATTCCTATGGTTCCTAACATCTAAGGGAACCTCCAGTCCAAAGGGTTTGATCAAAAGACAACTACACTAACCGTGGCAACCCGATCTTTAGGCGCTCATGAAACTGTCCCGATAACGGTTATTAACAAATTTGTTATTTCGGTTCTAACCTTTACCAAAAGGTCTTGGGGTTCTAACTTGAGCTTAAAACGATACTTAGGGTCTAAGATACAAAGTCCAACTCTAACTTAGGTTCAACAATCAATCTTGTAGAAGTAAACTTATTAAAACGAGAACACCTTAATAACACTTTAATTAAAACTTAAGTCGTACAATGAAATAAAATTCCTTTGAACATAAAACACGTAAACAAGGCTTTAAAGATTTTAAAACATGAATTAGTTATAAGATTATAACATTACAACAAGAATTTCACAAGGTAAAACAAAAGTGGTTAAACATGCGATTTCTTTAAACAAGAATCAAGAAAGACTTAGGTTACATGTAAAAGAAACATAAAGAACTTAGAAACATTAAAACTACCAATCAATAATTCCAACAACTAATTCTTTTTACTAGACTCCATCAAAATTCAAGAATTACTTAAACAAGAATTGCACTTTTATTAAGTCCACCTAATTTATCTAACAACCTTAAACATGAATACCCTTAAAAGAAAACAAAGAACATATAAAGTACGATAAACATATAACTACTAATCAAGAATTTAAGGTTTCATTAACAAGAAACAACTTGTAGTAGGTTAACTAATTTATTAACAAACTTAATAAGATCTACTTTTAAGGAACAATAAAGAACATAACGATTTAATAACTAAACACTCAAGAATTAACCTAGGTAATAAATTCCAAATTCGTACATACAATAATATTGTGGTTTAAAAAAAAGGTTCATATAAAGAATATAAGGAATATTAAAGAACCACTTTCAAACCTAATAACCAACTAATACAACCTAATCTAATTACAATTTTATAACATAAACTTACACATAACAATTAAGAATTTACACATAATTACAACAAGAAAAACAATTACAATTAATTTCCCCTAATTACAAAAATTACAGAATTTGCAAACATTAATATTACAAATCTATAAATCAGATTTTAATAATAAAACAAGAAAAGAAAAAGGAAAAAGAAAAGAAAGAGAAAGGGTTAGAACAGATTAGGGTTAGGGTTTTTACGCAGGGGTTTCTCGGCGGTTATGGGCGGCGGTCGACGATAGCGGTGTCGCAGTGGTCGCCGGATAGAGGGCAAGCGTCGACGAGGGTCACGGCGGTGGTTGGGCGGAGTTTGAATTGGCAGCGACGTCACAGCAACAGCTTGTTCACCTCTGGTGGCCTGCGACGACGACTGCGGTGGCGGGACAGGTCGTGCGGCGGTCGACTAGTGTCCGGGAGTCGGTGGTGATGGCCGGCGATGGCTGGGCGGCAACGGTGAAGGCGCACAGTGAGCGAACAACGAGTGAGAGGGAGGGGGACGAAGACAGAGGGTGAGGAGGTCACGGTGGTTCTGCGGCGGTGGTGGCGGCGCTGCGGCGGCTGCCGGTGGTCGGTGGTGGCGTCGGCTGCTGGGCGAGAGAGAGAGAGAGAGAGAGGAGAGGGGAAGGCTAGGGTTTGGTATTAGGGAGAGATTAGGGTTTAGGGTTTGAGAGGGGGTTTTTATACTAATACCCAATTTAGGCCCACTAATCTAATCTAATCCTAATCCAACCCATTTAAAACAATTAAAACCTGATTTTTCTAAAAGCCCAATAATTCTAATAATAGTAATAATAATATTAATACTAATAATCATATAATCACATAGCAAATAATATTCACGTAATTAATCACATAATAATATTAACCAGCGGAAATTACTATTCTACCCTTGTTAGCCCCTCAACGGTCCTACGAGCTCAAGCGTTAGCATAAATAAACACAAACGAATAATAATAAAACACGAAGTCAAACATAATATACTAATGACGTCACGGTCAACATCTTTGGATTTTTCGGGGTTTTACATCATTACCTTCTTAAAAGAAGTTTCGTCCTCGAAACTTAAACTCAACAAAGACAGTGCATAAACGGAACTAACACTGGCGTTAACCAAAAATTCGGGGTTTTACATATATATATATATATATATATATATATATATATATATATATATATATATATATTCATAATAACTAAATCATGAATCACATGGGTTTACTAATAATAAATAAATATAAAGATTGTTAAATTTACCTCACGGATCCTATCCAACTCCCCTCTAAGTAGTTGCAATTCAGCCATGAGAGCACCTTTGTTTAACAATGTGTAGGGCCCGCGGCCCCGGAGGGCACGGTCCCCCACGGAGGGTCGATTCGACGTAGGGTTGCTTATTGGTCCTAGGGTATATTTTTAAGTGCCAATAAAAAAGAACTTCATTTTATGTAGTTTTAATCAGATTGTCTTTAAATTTCTCTTTTTTAAATAACCTTCGGTACGAGAAGATTCCCATGGACCGAGGTCGAAATCCGCGCGGATCTCATAGCTCGAATCCACGGCTGGTGAGTCTGGATTTGGACCAAAGTGCAGTCCCGGCCCACTGAAGAGGAATCCGCGCGGATTCCATGCCACTGATCCGCGAGGATCACTGCTCCGCTGAGTATGGGATCCGCGTGGATCGCCTAACCTTTGGGCTGAACAACCCTTCGATTCAAACCCGAACCGCCTGTTCACTTTGATGTTACCGAAAATTACTAGAAGAGAAAGTAAAATTGATCCGAAAAAAACATGCATAAAATAAAGCGGAGTCGCCAGTTAATTTTATAAAAATTAACAAAATCAGTGAAAATAAAACTCCACGGTCTTCAAACCAAAAATCGGGATCGGGAGTAAAGGTGTCGATGTAGGGGGGTGCCCTTGCATCGCCCGCCGAAGCGGCCCTTACTAGGTCGGGTTTTGGAAACACACAAAAAACAAAAGTAAAGTTGTCACTTTGAATTAACTAAAATAAAAAAAAAACATGCATAGGTTCATGATGACATAAAAAAAAACTAAACACGAATTACAGCGGGCGGGGACTAATTAACTACATTTTTACAATCTGATGAAACGACACTGAAAGGGGAAGAATTGGAACGGAGCCCTACCAAATCCGCGCGGATTTGCTTAGCTCAAAGTAAGTATCCGAAATCTTCACTCGAAACCGTTCAGAACTGCGGGAGAGTTGTGCTGAAATCTGCGTGGATCTTCTGCAGTCGGCTCTCAAGTGTATTTCCCTCTATTTTATCAGAATTCTTTCAGCTAATTTCCGCCCCCCCTATCAAATCCGCGCGGACTCCTTTTATAGCCGAAGGGCGATGGCGGCCGAATCTCACGCCTCGGAAATGCGTGATTTCCCCATTCTGTGATGCGGTTCAGCGGTTAGTGTTTGCCGAGAAATCCGCGTGGACCGCGGATCGGGATCGACCCAAAACCGGATCCGCTGGCTACAACCCATGGATCCTTGGCCGAGAAATCCGCGTGATCCCATGGACTGACCCACGGTACATTTTTGCCCCGGTTTTGTAAATCCGCGTGGACCCAGCACATTCTGGCCCAAAATCCGCGCAATTCTGGCCCTAGTTTAGCAAATCCGCGTGGACCTTCATTTTGGGTCTGGCGTGACACTGATGCAATTTTGGTCCGACTGTATTTTGGTGTCTACAGTTAGCCCCCACTTTGACTGAGTCTGAATAAGACGAAAGTCAAAGTATACATCTTGAAAAGAGCGTTGTAGTTAACTGGAGGTAGTCCAATTAATAAATTCAATTGTTGGATATTGTCCAGGCTGAGCTATCCAAGGGTAGCTTGAATATCAGAAATCTGACCGGAGGTAGTCCGATGCTGGTTTGGTTGCTGGATGTCGTCTAGGCTCTGATGAATTTTTCGGGGGTAGCCCGTACACTTTGATGATCTGCGGAGGTAGTCCACCTGGGATTGCTGGAGGTCGAAAAAGGCTTTGATGAATTTCTCGGGGATGGCCCGAACACTTCGATGATATGTGGAGGTAGTCCACTTGGGGTTGCTGGAGGTCGTCCAGGCTTTAATGAGTTTCTCGGGTGTAGCCCGAACACTTCGATGATATGTGGAGGTGGTCCACCTGAGATTGCTGGAGGTTGTCCAGGCTTTAATACTCAAGGGTAGCTTGAGGATTTATCCGGAGTTAGTCCACTGCTAGCATGGTTGCTGGATATCGTCCAGGCTTGATTCGTTTTCTCCTGAAAAGGACAAACTTGTAAGTATATGACAGATAAAATAAAATTAAAAAAGATAAAATAAAAAGAGAAAAAAAAAATAAAAAGATGAAAATAAGATAAGTAAAATAAGATTTAAGTAGGATAAGGATACTCCCATTTATATCCGCCATCCATGCATTATCTTCAATTGGAAACTTCCATATCTGCACTCTCTTCAAGAGCCATACCTTCCTCAAGCTTATCACTTTCAACCATTCACTCCACTCCTCACCGGAATCCGCGCGAGACTCAGCAGCTCGGGGACCAGGTTTCAAACAAAATCCGCGTGGAGCTTTCACTCTTCAGCTCAAGTGGTGCTCCTTTTCTCAGCCAGATCCACGTGACACCACCATTTTTTGAAAATTTGTGAAGCTAGTTCTGCAAATCCGCGTGATACCACCATTTTCCTGAAGATTTGTGAAGCTAGTTCTGCAAATCCGCGTGATACCACCATTCTTCTTGAAGTTTTTAGCTGCAGTTCAAACTCAAGCTCAAGCTCAAGCTCAAGCTCAAGCTCAAACTCAAGCATTCACAGCCCTCAATAGAACGAGGGATCTACTGCAAGTGGTCACTATCCTGATCCGACTCCGCAACCTTCTTCCTGGGCAGCTGATGGATGGAACTACTTCACCAAGCAAGAATATGCTCCCCTCCCAGGCCGGCGCTTCGGCTTCTCGGGCCCAGAGTATATAGACCTCGTCTCGGATGAAGAGGATGATTGAAAGGCATCCATGTATAATACTTAGACAATTGTCGTTTCATTTATTACTTATGAGCTATCCTAGACGCAAACATTGATGCAAATGCTAATGTATGAATGCTTTTTTTTTTATGACTATATAAAAAAAACTAAGACTACATGCGATGCAAAACAAAACAATTAAGACAGGACGTTGAGCTGTGGTCAAAACAAGAGTTGATTTCTATAAATATTGTCGGAAGCAAATAAATCTTGATTACACCAAAATTTATATAACTAGCCTCCTTGCAAACAAATAGTTCGGGCTTTTAATCCCAACAACTTCGACAAATCTGCGAGAATTAGCATATGCTTAACTCTGACCCCAAATCCGTGTGAACCCAAGCAATGGCCCAGGAATCCGCGTGGATCCCAGTCCGACCTGTGTTTTGGCCCAAAATTTGCCAAATCCGCGTGGACTTGGGCTTGGCCCAAAATTTGCAAAATCCGGGCGGATTCCAGTACTTGGCCCAAAATCTGCAAAATCCGCGTGGACCTGTACTTGGCTCAAAAACCTGGAAAATCCGCGTGGATCCCCGTACTTGGCCTAGAATCTGCAAAATCCGCGTGGACCTGTACTTGGCTCAAAAACCTAAAGAATCCGCGTGAATCCCCGTACTTGGCCTAGAATTTGCAAAATCCGCGTTGATTCCATTACTTGGCCCAAAATCTGCAAAATCCGCGTGGACCTGTACTTGGCTCAAAAACCTGAAAAATCCGCGTGGATCCCCGTACTTGGCCCAAAATCTGCAAAATCCGCGTGGACCCAATCCTTGTCTGATCCGCGTAAGCCCCAAGTTCTTCTCGGACGCGCATGGACCAACTTGCTGCAAATCCGCGTGGATTCTACGTCCGGCAGATCTATCCAACTTGAATTGCCAACCGAGTCTTTGATTCCCATAGAGATTAGTATTGCAAATCTGCATGGACTTTTACTGCAACCATAACACTGCATGCAGACTTCAGCCTTAGTATTTTGGGTCGGGTCGATAATCAGATTCGCGTGGATTTGCCCAAAACTGCTCCAAAAATATCATGAGAGTATTTTAGGCCAGATCAGTAACCAAATCCGCGTGGATCTCATTCTAAATGATGGGTCCCGAAAAGCAAAAGATCTGCGCGGATTTGCCCGAAACTGCTCAAAAATATCATATGAGTATTTTGGGGTAGAAGGTGAGTGAGATCCGCGCAGATTTACAGGGGAATACTGGGTCAAGCGAAGTCTGAAATCCGCGTGGATTCGCCCCAAAACTGCTCCGAACATATCAGAAGAGTATTTTGGGCTAAAGGTTTGGAAAATCCGCGTGGGTCCATAGGGGAAACTGGGCCAAGCGAAATCTGAAATCCGCGTGGATTGCAAGTCCCAACCCCGACTTCGCCGGTAAAGAAATTCTGGGCCGAAAAGAGGAAAATAAAACCTCAGAATCCGCGAGGATTCATAGTTTTTTTTTTTCAAAGGTTGGAAGAAACATGATTTCGGTCTTTGGCTTCAGAAATCCGCGTGGATTTACCGAGGCCCGGATAAGATTTTTGAAAATTAAAGCCCTATAAAGGTCTTAAGTTGCATGAATCCGCGAAGAGCTCATGTTGCTTCAAGGGCCAAAAACAGATAACCGGAATAAATTATCGGGAAATTTTTTATTTGTTTGGGCCGGACTTTAGAGAAGCTTCCTACGTATCCACATTACATGGAATCAGGCCATCGTAGTTCAAATGGTAGTGTAAGTATTTAGTTGCTGACTTAATAGGTCAGTGGCTAATAATTTAGGGGTAGCTTCTGATTCTGATCAC
Source organism: Portulaca oleracea (assembly GCA_029582165.1). Classification (NCBI taxonomy): domain Eukaryota; kingdom Viridiplantae; phylum Streptophyta; class Magnoliopsida; order Caryophyllales; family Portulacaceae; genus Portulaca; species Portulaca oleracea. The sequence continues at coordinate 4,640,956 of CM055873.1, read as the reverse complement.
CAGTTGCTATAATTTATATTGTTTTTAAGCATAGAACCTCCTTAGTCGCTGTAGGTTTATTGAAGCTTCTTGACTCATATGTGAATACACTAGGAGCGATATGCAGCCCAGGATCCGTAAGAACTTCACGAATGAAAAACCTTTATCTTCAAGCCCAAATCGATGTATGTGAACATGCTGTTGTAAAAGTTGTTCAAGGGCTTGGCGTCTAGTGTTGTACATTGAACCTGCTTTAAAAAAGTCGTTCTTATGTAAAAGGTTGTTAGAAGAGTTGATGATGGACATTTGCTCCTGAGAATTCGCGAGGACTTTTTCATTCAGCCTTACAAAAATCTGTTAGGACTTTTCTACAACTATAGCTTATTTTTACTGAATAGTAGAGTTATATCTTGCTATCCGATGAACATGAAGGAAAGTGACAAGACCGACATGTCATTTCCACGAGAAGGAATTGGAACAAAATGTTCGCTCCTAGGCACCCTAGATTGACCGCTAAAAAGGTCAGCAAAAGGAAAAAAATCGTCCCTGGATGCAACCTGTAGTGTTTAGGAAATCTAAGCCTAAATAAGTTGTATCCTGATAGTCCCCAGTTGAAAAAAAGAAGACAGAGATAATGAGAAAGCCCCCAGTTCGAAAGGAAGATAAAGGGGAAGAGAAAGCCCCCAGTGTCTACAAGGATAAGCCATGAAGAAAAGTAAGTATGAGACTTCACGAACAAGACCTCATATCACATAACAATAAGACCAGTGAGAAAAACAATGATGCATAAGGTCAAAATCATGTCAAAGCAAACTCTATTTCAATACTATGAGCGTAAGACCAAGACACAAACCAATCACTCTTTGTTGTACCTCTAAACAATCATGTATCACCTTAGCAATTGATGAGCTAGTGAAGCTATTAGATCCTCACTTTAGGTAAAGTGGAACACTCCTCTCAATGTGTTTAGAAATATGTAAGGGTTCACTCAAGCTCGTTCCAATGCGTACAACTGCCATAAGCTTGGCAAGACTCTCAACTCTCCATCACTGAGGACAACACGCAAAAATGCTAATCATGAGGACTTTCAAAAGGTTGTAATGGGGTTTAAGCTAGGGTAAGAAGGGAAATCATTTGGAAAATGTGGAGCTAAGTAGCCAAGTACCTAAGGAGCAACAACATTTCCGCCACACGCAATGCAACCTCCACACTGAACCTTAAAAGAGCACAAAACATCCACAACAAAAGAAGACCGGGATAGAGTACCAAATACAAATCAAACCCAAAATTAAAACAAAAATAAAACTTCTCTTTTTTTTTTGGATGCTTTTTTTTTGTTATGAATTCCTAGTTTTTGAACTTTTTCTTTCCTTTTTTTTTTCAATGAATCACATGAATATATAAAGAGCAATTCAAATCCCAGTAGTCACAAGTTATAACCTTTGAGGATAAAGAGGGTAGAAAGGATATTCAACAATGTACTTCCCTTGTAGCAACAAACCAACTATTCACTCTCAACAAATGACCACGAAACAGTCCCCAAACAACTTAACTGTTGCTCATTCTATCTTGGCTAAAGGTAGGAAAATCATGTAAAGGCCAAGGGTGTGAATTTATAAGGTAAACAACAAGACAGGAAAAAGGGTTAGCAAGGGCTTGCAAAAAGAGGTCAAAATGTCAGGTGGCTATTTGGCTATGTAGCTAGCAAAAGGACGCCTTAATCATATTAACATAATGCATATGCCAGATGCGATTTTAAGGAATGTCAGGCCAAATTCTAGAGATGCACACATGGAAGAGTTACACACAAAAAGAAAATTGAGACTATATATAATGAATAGTCTATGTAGGTTTACAATCTCACGGGTTGTTCTACTAACTCTTCAACTAGCTCAAAAAGATAAACAATTACTAAGATTCAACAATCATGCAAGAAGTACTCAAGAATAAAAAGCTTGTACAAGGCAATACAACTCAAAGCATTTCGACTGGATAATTGCTTCGACCTAGACATTTCCTTCATTTTGATCAACATAGTGTCCTCAGGCTCTGTGGTACTTGCAAAGTTCATCCGCATCCCCACTTTGGAGTATTTCCTTATTGGCTCATCCTTTCCTTGGAGATTGTTCTAGCGCTTCAGCACACGGAGTGTTCTTTCACCTCGTTTCCCTTGTTAGGCAAGAAGTTTGCTTATCAGTATAAGTGTTCTTCTAGCCCCCAGTTAACTAGTTCACTTTCGATTTTGATTCCAGCTAACCTCAATGAGATGAAGTCCTTGAGAGGTTGAAACCTTAGATGGGTGTTGTACGAGGGCTGTAAGCTCTGCACAAGCATATCTACTTGATGTTCCTCAGAAGGCCGATCTACCATTTGAGCTGCTTTCGCCCTCCATCGAGCGAAGTAGTCAGAGAATCTCTCTTCCTCTCCTTGCTTCATGAGCTCCATGTCCCTTAAGGTGACGGGCATGTCAACATTGTAGGAGTATTGATGTAAGAACTCCTTGCAAAGTGAGCTCCATCGTGAGGACTTGGTAGGACTAAGTGTGTTGTACCATTTCATAACATCCGGGCCAAGAGTCCAAGGAAAAATAATGTGGTAGATATCTTCTTCCACTCCTTTTAGCGTCATAGCCCCCATAAAATTCCTCACATGTTGATGTGGATTCTCATCACCGTGAAATTTAATATCAGGCATGTTGAATTTAGGGGGAAGTCTACCCCTCGGGACAGGCGTGAAACCAACGTCGTCCATAAACTGATTGTTGAAAAGAGTAGATTCCTTCAATATCTGTTCAATACGGTCTAGCCTCGAGTTTGAAATCCCGTGGACTGATCCATCCTTCTCTCTTCCAGATTGTTCTACTTCACTCGTAGGAGGATTCTTCATATTCGAATTTTTCACCTCCTCCATGGCGTGAATGACGGCGTCGATTCTTTGGTTTTGTGCCTCTAATTGAGCATTCATAGAGACTTGCATATTCAGAATTATGTTGGTCAATTGCTCCATTTCGTTACGTGGAGGCACCGGCTCCTCTCCGGGGTCACTATGCGGATGATCTTCAGGATGATCATCATTGGGATCCGACATTATCTCAAATGGGTCAATTACCAAAGACTCAACACCTTCTTCAGATGCTTCTTTGTCAGTTGCTCTTGAATTGGTTGCCTCAGATGATGCCTGATCTTCGTTACTGTCGTAGTGGACGTCAAAAGTTTCCAACCGACCCGTCTCGTTCCGCTGATAAATCCGAAACCAACCTATCCTGTCCAGAAAGGTGGATGAACTCAAAGACTCAGCTCAACGTCGCTCCAAAACTTCATGCATGCAATGGATGAAGAATTCTATTTGGACCACAAATGATCGAACTAAAGCTCAAAATCATATGCGAAGCCAAAATAAAACTCTTATGCAAAATGCAGACTCTGGCCTGGAATGACATATTTAGACCTTATCGGGTCGAACTCGAAAACGAACTCAGGCCTCACATAAGGGCTAAACATACCGTTTCTAGCCGACTAAACAGACTGAGGAGCCCATTTGGACCACACAAGAGTGGGCTCGCTCACAAAATCCGCGAGGATCCATGAGGCCCAGCAGCCTTGTGCCACCCAAGTGACCTACCGACACAAGATAAAAAAGACTTCACACACAGAAATGCAAACTAATGGCCCTAAGGACACCTAAATTTAGGCCCAGTAGCAAGCGAACTCACTGGGATCCGCGCGGATTTCATGGGCTCAGGCCTACTGAGATCTGCGCGGATTTCCTGGGCTCAGGCCTGCTACTAAGCCTAAATCCAGGTCAAACAAAGAAAAGAGGCGAAGAAAAAACGAGAATTTGGACCATACATAACCCAGCCCAACCTGAGATCCGCGTGGATCTCCTGTGCTCGAGTTATGTATGGGCCAAATCCTAAAGACAAGACGACGACAAAAGGAAAGCGGGAATACCGACTTGGACCATACGAGCTCGACCTCGCCTGAGATCCGCGCGGATTTCAGGAGCCTAAACTCCGTATGGGCCAAGTCAGTCACCACAACCCAACACATAACCCTAAAAGACACTTCGACTTAGGCCCGGTAGGACCCGAGCACACCAAAATCCGCGCGGATCCTGGGCTCAAAAGCACTACAAAGCCTAAACGGAGACTGACGCCCATAAGCCTGACCATTAATTTGGGCTATACAAGCACCGACCAGTCATGAAATCCGCGTGGATCTTCGAGGTCAGACCTTGTATAGACCAAATCAATTATCTTGGCCCACAACTCAATAGAAAAGACCATTTGATTTTTTTTTTTACTTTTTTTTCTTGTCTAAGCATTATGGCATGGTCTCGGGTTCGAAGGTTACGAAGAGCACATAGCATACAAATGAGTTCCAACTTAACCAAAGGGCCTATGTTTAGAGGGTTAAAGGGTTGGTTCATCCTAACCTCTAGCTCGTGTCCTGAGTATTTGATCTTCCATGGGGTGCATGGCAAGATTAATGTACCCGGATTGCTCCCTTTTATCATGTGGATTAGGGAGTGGTGCACGAGTGGGAAAAACAACCACCGGCTCGGTGAAGGTCTAAGTGGACCCACCTGAGTTGAATGGTTAACGTTTTCCCAAAATGGTAAAAATGGGGATAAACCTAAACGGTGCCTTTTGTGCCCAACAAAGGGGAAAGCCCGAGAAAATGTAAACGTGCCTAAAATTAAAAAACGTGACAACTTTTTTTTTAAAAAAAAAAAAACCCGACTTTTCAAGTCTTACCCACTTACTAAATAAGTCCCCAGTGGAGTCGCCACTGTAGGGCCCGCGGCCCCGGAGGGCACGGTCCCCCACGGAGGGTCGATTCGACGTAGGGTTGCTTATTGGTCCTAGGGTATATTTTTAAGTGCCAATAAAAAAGAACTTCATTTTATGTAGTTTTAATCAGATTGTCTTTAAATTTCTCTTTTTTAAATAACCTTCGGTACGAGAAGATTCCCATGGACCGAGGCCGAAATCCGCGCGGATTTCATAGCTCGAATCCACGGCTGGTGAGTCTGGATTTGGACCAAAGTGCAGTCCCGGCCCACTGAAGAGGAATCCGCGCGGATTCCATGCCACTGATCCGCGAGGATCACTGCTCCGCTGGGCATGGGATCCGCGTGGATCGCCTAACCTTTGGGCTGAACAACCCTTCGATTCAAACCCGAACCGCCTGTTCACTTTGATGTTACCGAAAATTACTAGAAGAGAAAGTAAAATTGATCCGAAAAAAAACATGCATAAAATAAAGCGGAGTCGCCAGTTAATTTTATAAAAATTAACAAAATCAGTGAAAATAAAACTCCACGGTCTTCAAACCAAAAATCGGGATCGGGAGTAAAGGTGTCGATGTAGGGGTGCCTTGCATCGCCACTGCGCCCTTACTAGGTCGGGTTTTGGAAACACACAAAAAACAAAAGTAAAGTTGTCACTTTGAATTAACTAAAATAAAAAAAAACATGCATAGGTTCATGATGACATAAAAGAAAACTAAACACGAATTACAGCGGGTGGGGACTAATTAACTACATTTTTACAATCTGATGAAACGACACTGAAAGGGGAAGAATTGGAACGGAGCCCTACCAAATCCGCGCGGATTTGCTTAGCTCAAAGTAAGTATCCGAAATCTTCACTCGAAACCGTTCAGAACTGCGGGAGAGTTGTGCTGAAATCTGCGTGGATCTTCTGCAGTCGGCTCTCAAGTGTATTTCCCTCTATTTTATCAGAATTCTTTCAGCTAATTTCCGCCCCCCCTATCAAATCCGCGCGGACTCCTTTTATAGCCGAAGGGCCAGTAGCGGCTTCGGAATCTCACGCCTCCTGGAAATCCGCGTGGATTTCCCCATTCCCAGGTGATGCGGTTCAGCGGTTAGTGTTTGCCGAGAAATCCGCGTGGACCCGCGTAGGATCCGGACTGACCCAAAAACCGGATCCGCCAGGCTCTGGGCTAACCCATGAATCCCCTTGCTGAGAAATCCGCGTGATCCCATGGACTGACCCACGGTACATTTTTGCCCCGGTTTTGTAAATCCGCGTGGACCCAGCACATTCTGGCCCAAAATCCGCGCAATTCTGGCCCCAGTTTAGCAAATCCGCGTGGACCTTCATTTTGGGTCTGGCGTGACACTGATGCAATTTTGGTCCGACTGTATTTTGGTGTCTACATAATGCTCTTCTTATCTCGGTCTCATCGAACCCATTCATAAAAAATGATTTTTTAATCCTTAAAATTTGTTCACCGGATGCTCTAGATGTAGCTTGTGCTGTTTTTGTTTTAGTTCCCGTATATTCAAGATAGCCGTCAGATACGACTAACCCATTTTCTTCAATCCAATCGACCACATCCGTAGGACTCACAAAATATGATTGATAGTCTATAGCTTCTTTATAGCAATTGTCAAGCAATTCCTGTTTGGAGAGACTGATCCACTCCCCATGTTGTAAGAAGTAGTTTATCTCTAACATATCCACCGCTGCCGCGGCAAATAATCTCCTACAAGGCAATTAATAATTAGTTGCAAATAAATTTTGATAGTGAAATAAATAAAGACTTCAGTTTATTAAACTTCACTTACTGCATTTTTTCCGTTCAACTGGATGATCAACTCCATCCAGGCAATCAAAATTAATCATGCGCCAAACTTCATCCTGTCAAGAGTATGTCTTCAGTTAGGATGTCTATTTCACTTCTAGGAGCATTATACTTTATATTCCAACCCAATATTTAATTATTTTTTATTTGATCAATTTATACTAAATACTTTTCTAATTTAAGTATCAAACATGGTGTAGATAAATATTTTGAAAACTAAAATTATAAATTCATTTATTTATGGGAAAGAAATTATAAAGTAATATGAGCGAAATTCAAAATGGTTGATAACAAGCTTGATTCAAGTCCTTTATTGTTTTTAAACACAATGAAGCGTAATTTGGTGATATTGAAAAGAGAATGAACGAATCTATACCTCCTCTTGTTCTTGTTCGATTGGTTGTTTCCCTTCCCTCTGGCCAGGGTTGTCGTCGTCATCTTCTGAACCACCCTCGTCATTACCTCCACCTTCATCATCCCCTGTCTCATCACCATTGCTCCCCTCATCGTCATCATCATCTCCACCACCGCCACCATCATGATCGTCCCTTCCATAAGCGCCGCCATCACCGTCGTCCCCTCCATGGCGACGACCACCTTTATCATAGTCATCCCCTCTATGACTACCACTCACACCATCACTATCATCATCATCTTCATTTTCATCGTCATCATCGTCCTCTTCACAACCACCCTGATGAATACCACCTTCGCCATCATTATCATTAGCAACAGCATCCGTGGTTTTTCCATAAACAACTCCACCAATCCAAGTAGCACCGCTAGTAGTATTAGAATAGTATTCACTATAAACTCTGCATGCACAGTACATGAAACTCAATCAATGCATTTTACTAACTAATAACAACAAGATAAGAAATACAAGTACTACTACAAATTATTTATATATATATATATATATATATATATATATTAGAAAACGGGTGAAGAAAAATATACGATTGAGTGCCATAATCTGAATCATCATCATCTTCTTCTTCTTCTTTGTCTTCTTCTTCTTCTTTGTCTCTGCGCCGTGATTGATTAAGCCAAGGTTAATTAATTAACCAGACATATAAGCCAAAACATCATGCATAAATGAAACACATGATGAGAAAATCCAAATAATTAGGCAAGGTTATTAGCCAAATTAAAAGAAACAAAATGATGAGAAAATGAAGTATAGAAAGGAAATATATTATACAATTGGATAACATGTTGAGACAAGAGGTGGATTTAGGATGGGAAACTTAGATAATCAAGAGAGTCGTAGGCGTACCCACTCTCATTTGACTTATATATCGATTGTATATAGTCGCAAGATAAAACTCTTCCTTATTAGAGGAGACTTAATCAAACTCTTAATCAATCTCTCAATCAACATTAATCACACAACTCAAAACACATAAGGGAGTAAGGGTTAGTCGTGCATCTTAGATAGTTTCTTCCAAAATGGAACTTTTAAGTAGTGAATACAATTACAAATGTCTGAATGTGATAGTAAACAAAGCATTGAACTTCACATCCTTGTTGGATATTTGGATACATCACACCGACATGACTTAGCCAAACTAAGAAACCTCAAACTTATGACATTGTTAAACGTTGTGTATCCCATATCCTCTCGTGAGCAAATCAAAATCAAATCCAATAGCTCCTTGAAGCAGCTACACTTCTTGCTTACATTAGGGGTGAGCAAAAATTTCGGGACTCCCGGTCCCGATCAAATCCCGGTCCCAAAATTCCGGTCCCAGTGGGACTAAACATGAAGTCCCGATCAACAACGGGACTGGGAGTGGGACTTAACCTCATATCCCGGTATCGGTGCCGATCCTATATATATATATATATATATATATATATATATATATATATATAAGTCCCCACTGTTTGTTTTCGTTTGCGCTTAACTTGTATTATTATAGTTTGTTCAACTTGTATTATATATATCACTGTTTCAGAAACTATCATTTACCTATTTTTCAAACTTGTATAATGCTTACAATAGATTTTTCCCAACAATGCAATGACTTCGCGCAGGTTATGTTTATTTTATAGAACATTGGACTTGGTTTAGCTAGTGGAGTGGTACTTGTGTTGTTTCCTGAAATAAAATGACTATTTTGGCTATAAAAAAAAAGGGAAATCGTCAGAGAACTTGTCACCCAATCGTCAGAGAACTTGTCACCCAATGACCAAGATAAAATCCTCTGAAAAAATTGCATTCAAGATTTCAAGTTTCTCGATTCCAAAAGACTGTATTTTGCCCTCCTTGTGCTCGCTTGTTTCATATTTGATAATCTTCCCTTTACTTGCAAATTGTCTTGATTAATAGTAAGATTATCGGACGATAATACACTAAACTTTAGGGGTATTGAACAGTAATGCACTAAACTTTTTCTGGACTCTAAATTCTATTACACTAAACTTTTAGGGTATTGGACAATAATGCACTTAGAACAATTTCAGTGGGGTTATTGGAATTAAATAATCCAACATTTGGGACAATTTGGATACAACAAATTGACCTTTGGAATTTAGACTTACAAACTATACTTAATATCCTATTAGATTGAACGAACTTTCACGGATCCCAACTCGTCGGAAAAGTGACTTACAGTAGTGATCAATGTGTTTTTTCTTTATTTTTTACCTTTTAAATAGTCTACATAAGCAATCACATTTGTTACATCACTTTTCAGACGAATTGAGATCGGTAAAAGTTCGTTCAATCTAATAGGATATTAAGTATAGTTCGTCTAGTCCAAATTCCAAAGGTTAGTTTGCCATATCCAAATTGCCCCAAAGGTCGGATTTTTTAATTCCAATAACTCATTCCGGTGGTGGTTGACTTGGTGGTGGTTCTACTTTAAAGTGTCGTTTTTCTTTTTTTCCAAAAAAATAATATATTAGTCATCCTGCTTATGTGTGCTTTCTTACACGGCAAAACATTTTTCTGAAAAAAATAGAAAAACGACACATCAAAGTAGAACAATCACCGCGTCAACCACCAGTTGAATTAGTCTGAGCGCATTATTGTCCATTACCCTCAAAGTTCAGTGTATTAGAATAAAAAAAAAAAAGTTCAGTGCATTATTGTCCAATACCCCTAAAGTTCAGTGTATTATCATCCAAAAATCCTTAATAGTAAAGTCTAATGCTGATAAAATATTATAAAAATATGAATATAAGAACACACTGACGAGAAGACCGCAAGAGAAACAATAAAAATAGAGATATGAAGAATAAATGATCTTATTCATAACTCGGAATGGGTATTTATACTAGTTACAAAGCAAGCTAAGAGTCTTACACAATATAGATTTCATATGGAAATTGAATCCTCTCAAATTATATTATGGAAAATGGGATTCTAATAATCCCTACTTTTACAAATTTTATGGCAATAATCACTACCAAAAAGTCTATTTGCACATAATTTTGTGCCACAAAAATTATACAGAATAGCCAAGTCAGTTGTTTTCATTTTTTAAATATTCATCACAATATATAGTTTAGTTGAAGAAACAATACTAGAGTAAATGGTAATAATTGTTTCTTGTTGATTATTTCCATAGCCTGTCAAGAAGTTTTAGAAAAAAGATCTGTCTCTAACTCAACTCCTTCGGTCCTTCCATCTCCAAAAGCTCTCCGTCTCTCTCCTTCTCCTTAGTTGCCCAAACCCCACATTTTTTAGGGGTGGAAGAAAAATCCGGAACTGGCACACCGAACCGGAAACCAGATAAAAAAAATCGGAAATGGGCAACACCGAATCGGCTTAAAATTCTGGTGCACCGCACCGGAAAAACCGGATGCTAAACGGGGCAGTTTCGGTTTGGGATATTCAAACCGGCGGGGAATCGGCACCGAACCGTTAATATAAATAAATGTATATATAAATAAATTTTGGTTAAAAAAGAAATTATATCCAGAAATTAATACAGAAACAGTGTAAATTAACTTGTTAAAAAAAATAGTGTAAATTCTACCCAAAAAAATAATACTGAACCGTTAATATAAATATATATATATATATATATATAATTCTTTTTTTTTGATTGAATAGAGATTTTTTTATGTTAACATAAATTAATGTGGTTCCGGTTCACCGGTGAAACCGCACCGTTAAATCCGGTGCACCGGTTTTTAAAAATCGGATGATTTGGTTCCGGTTTAAGGTTTTAGCGCACCGTTTCGTCCGTGCACCGCTTCGAGACACCGAAACCGCACCGCACCGTTTCCACCCCTAGCCTTTTTCTCATTAAATTACCCAACCTCATACTTCATGAAGAAACCATATATTTTCTAGGCATAAACGAGTGAATACAACATCAATTTTAGACATGTATATTTCCCCATGGAGGATGCTCCAACAGAGACCATACTTGAGCATAAAACTAGCTCGATGAGTACTTAACAATGGCAACAAAATCACAATAATAATATTCATAGTGAAGGATATAAAATGTTGATTGCAGAGTTGATGAATATTAATTCATCTTAGAAAATTCAGAATATGGACATGAAGTCTCTGAAATTCATGATATTTTATGGGTTAGACTTGGCAAAATGGTTCTTTCCATGTTGCTCACCACCTGTTTGTTGTTTTGCCTCACTGAATTACAATTGCTAATAGTAATTTTTGGCTCAAAGATAGTAATGTTGCCCTTTATTTGATTTTATGGAAACCTCATTGTCTGAGCAACTTCAGAATGAGACTGAAAGGGAAATTTGGGAGCAATTCTTGATTGGATGGTTGAATTCGAGCTCTCCTCGAGTAATTTTGTTTGTTTATTGATTAATTTGATCCATAAATTGCAAGGGAATAGGCATGTTGAGTTTCTGATTTTTTTTCCCTTTCTAAAACAAATTATATTGTAAATTTGTAATTAATATTTAAAAATGAAAACTGCTGACTTGGAAATTCTGTATAATTTTTGTGGCACGAAATTTTGTGCAAATAGACTTTTTGTATCCCTACTCTCAATTTGTATTCTGGTGGTCCAAAAAAAATAAAATTGTATTGTAGTGGGACATAATAGATAGTATACCCTAAATATCATAGATTTTGTGTTGTATTTGATTCAAAACTATGTATAACACTTTACCACAATTTTTAATGAATTTACAGCATTTTTCCCAATTTTTTTCAATTTTGTTCTATTTTTTTATGATTTTTTCAATTTTATTCCTTTTAAAAAATCATAATAATTGCTCAAAATCTCAAAAAAATAATTTAAAAAATGTTTTACTAACTAAACTTCATTACCTATCTGGGGGCAGGAACGGAAAAAAAAACAATATGGTGTAGGCATGAAAAAAATAAAAAAAATGTGGTGATGGATTTGGTACCACTACAATACAATTTTTTTTTGGACCACCAGAATACAAATTTAAAGTAGGGATTATTGCCATCCAATTTGCAAAAGTAGGGATTAGTAGAATCCAATTTATGTAAGATACCCAAAAGATATCTGATTGGTATATGGACATTTATATATATTATTTCGTAACAAATATTTTCAAATTTGAAAAATACATGAATGAAATGAATGCCCTCCGGCAAACTTTGTATTTCTAATCATCTAGAAATGAATTTGCAAAGGTTGACAAATAAGTAATGAGTCAAGGCAGAGCTCATATGTAAGTTTAAGAGTTGTGAAAGCCCTTAAAAATAATTTGATAAGGAAATAAAGGTAATGAAAAATGAGTAAGCTTAAGAGTCTGTTTGGACCTAAGAAACTAGCATAGGGAAAAAAATTATAAAGTGAGAACTTTTTCTTCGTTTGGATTGAAGAAAAATAAATGGAAAAAAATAGTTGGAAAACTACTTGGAAAATTTGGGGAAACAAATAACACAAAATTTTCCCTTAAAAAATGAAAGGAAAGTTGAGAAAAAACTTTTGAATCTAAAAGTCAACATTTCTCTCATTCATCTTTCATGATTCTCTAGACTCTCTCTCTCTCTCTCTTACTCTAACTCTATTATCTCTCTCTCTCTCTCTCTCTCTCTCTCTCTCTCTCTCTCTCTCTTTCGCTCGCTCTCTCTCTCTAACTCTCTCTATCCTCTTTCTCTTTGTAACTCTCTCTCTGTCTCTAATTATGTTGTCTCTCTCTCTCTCTCTCTCTCTCTCTCTAACTCTCTTTTTCTCTCTCTTGCTCTCTCTCTCTCTCTTCTCCAAAATCATATCATATGATATAGAAAAATGAAATTTGACATTTACAAGTTTCCATGCAAAATTTATTTTTCCATGCATTTTTCCTCAAACCGAACAAGGAAAAGAAAAGTGAATGGAAAATCATTTTTTTCCTTCAAAATTTTACTTTAACCAAACAACGGAAAGAAATTTACTTTACCCAAAAAAAATTTCCCTCTAATTTGTTTTCTATGAGATTTTTTCTCCACCCTGTTTCCCTAAGTCCAAACCGACGCTTAATGTGCAACAAAAAATGGTCATATCTTTCATGTTCGTAATTAACTTGCTAGCAATCCCAAGCCAGTTGCTAGTACCTTGTTTTTCTTGCTATATTTAAAGTTCTGAACTTTGATAGAGTACCTAATAGCAGAGTTGAGTGCTAATTTAATTGCATACCCCCTAATTGCGCCTACTTTTGAGCTTTATCCACTACATAATTAGGGACAAAAAAATCACAAACTATCCTTAACAAAAATGTATATTACAAGTGACAAATTCTAGCAAACACAAATTATAGTTTGATTCAACCAAACATTTGAACTTACTACAAAAATTGGGGCAACAACCCAGATTGTGCTTCAACACAGCCTTGGAATGATTACAAACATTTAACACATAATCATTTAAATACTAGTTTGACAAATCTGGATAAATCCCCTTCAAATGTTAGGTTAATACTGTCAAAATCTGTTTGTCATTTACACTCCATCTGTTTAGTTGAGATCTTTGAAGATCATCTTTTCTATAATTGACACAACTATGACCAAAAGTTGCCAAAAGTATCAATTACCAGTTGAAGTTTGATTCAAACTAATGAGTCATTGAGATAAGAGATCGAAATTCTTTTTGTTTTAAATATAACAAAGGACATCATCAACACAATCGTTTTTCTTAGTCACAAGGCCATAGTCATGTTTATAGGTTTACAACATCAAAACTCGATAATCATAAGTAAAATTCATATACAACTGTTTAACTTTAATACCAACAATGCTTTTTAATGAGACAAAAGCACTTAAACCTAACCAAGAATCCTATGACCTTTAAGTGCTCCTAAGTACTTTGTTTATTCCTTACAATCTTCCTAACAATCTTCCTATGACATATTTTACCTTCTTTTGTTGACTCGATGAATAGGAGATACGACATTTTCTTTTAGAAACGTTTCTCCAACCCCTATTACAAACGACACTGAGTTCAATTGATCTTCGCCTAAACTTGAAGGCATCCTCACCAAGTATTTTCCATTTATTGACGCTAGGAGGTTAGTAGGGTCGCGGACCCGATATGCATTGATACCATCCACATTTTCCCAACCTGTGATGGTAACGATTTGATTGAGAGAATAATTCATTCCTTTATATGCTTTTATTGCATCCATCTGTTCGTTCAAGGCATGTTCTTCCACAGTGTAAACCAATTTTTGCGGCGACTAAGATCAATAAGTGAAACAAAAGAAATGAGTCATTAAAATCAATTTCTACACAAAATCTATATATATATATATATATATATATATATATATATATATAAAGCCTAAAGTCCTGGGCTGGGAGTAAATTTTGGAAATCTATGTCATCTTGGCCGTTATAATATTTCCCAAATCTATATTGTGTTCATGTGTTTGAATCAACAAGTTTCACGTTCTTTATGCATGGTGTTCATATCTTGGATTCCCGTGATGGGAAAATTCTCCCTACCCAAATTTCCCTTGTTCCCTCGAAACAAAGTTTTAATGAATTGTTTTTTGGGCTATCTTATGTATTACAATTTTGATACAAGCACTATAATCACCTTTTGAAAAATTACCTTTTAGAGGTAAATAACTCATTTTTGCCCAAATTTACCAAGTATATTTATTGATTTTATCGATACCTATTTAACATTACCAATTTGATCTAAATTTACTTTATTTTACCATATCTTCAAAAGAATATACCCTTACACCTACATAACATGGGTTTCTATGATTTGACCATTGGAAGTGTGAGACCCTATTAGCCTCAAAATCTAGCAATTATCTGAATTTAACTAATAAAGATAAGCTCTCTCACACACATACATACATACATACATACATACATACATACATACATACATACATACATACATATATATATATATATATATATATATATATTCGCACACACATACATTTATCTAAATAACTATTTTTGTAATACACGCGTAAATCGCACATGTTTAAAACTAATAAATAAATATATAAAACCGAATGTTTGATTTACCTTTCTGATCTTGGCGAATTCTGTTCTAACCACTTGCAATTGGGCAATGATAGCATCTTTATCTACCAACACTTGCCTGATCTCATTCTCCTCTAACCCAGATAAGTAAAATGATTCTTTCACAATTAAAATTTGTTCACCATATGGTTTTTCTATTGCAGTTGATTTAACTCCTATGTAGGGAGGATAGTCATCGGCTAGACATAGCCCATTTGCTTTGATCCAATCAACTACCTCAATAGGACTCTTCCAATAGGGTTGCCCATTTGGATGTTCGGGACAACATTTGTCCAGTAATTCTTGCTTGGAGAGGCGGATCCACTCGCCTTTTTGCAAAAAATAATTTCTCCTAAAAAAACATCCCCTAAAATAACAAGTAATAATTAAGTGCGAGTAAAGTTTGATAGGGAAATTAAAAAAGAACTTATTAAACTTTACATACTACATGTTTGCCGATCAACTGGATGATCAACTTCCAGGCAGTCATAATCACTCTGGCTCCAAACCTCATCCTGTTACGATGGTGTCATTAATCAAAATGTTTATTGTACTCCAGAGAGCGCCATGCACTCCGAATCTAATCTTTAATTTTTTTTTTTTTTGTACTTGACCAACTTATATTTAGTTAATTTTCTAATATAAGTATCAAACATAGTGTTGCTATATATTTTAAAAACTCGAATTATAAATATATTTATTTATAATTTTTTAAAAATAATGTAAATGAAATTCAAAATAGTTACTAATAAGTTTGATTCAAGTCACCTATCATTTATAAACTTAATAAAGGGTAGTTCGGCGATATTAAGAAGATAATGAATGGATATATACCTCCTTTTGTTCTTCTTCGATCGGCTGTTTACCTTCCCTTTGGCCGGGATTGTCGTCATCGTCATCTCCGGAGCCACCCTCATCACTACCTCCATCATCACCACTCTTATCACCATTGCCCCCCTCATCGCTATCATCTTGACCACCATCACCCCCACCACCACCATCATCGTCCCCTACAAGACCATCATCTCCATCATAATTGTTCCCTCCATGACCACCACCATCATCATGGTCATCTCATCCATGACCGCCACCTCCACCACCATTATCATGATCTTTATCGTCATCTTCATCATCATCAGAATCATCATCTCCCTCTTCTCCATCATCAATATCATTCTTATCAACGCAACCTCTACCAGTTTCGTCAGAACCACATGTAGCATCATCTGAATCTTCTTCGTCTCTACACAGTAATTAATTAGGTTGAGGTTAACTAGGTAATCAAACAGATAAACTAAAGAAGAATGAGTGGATGAAACAAATACACATTAGAAGAAGCATAATGATGAGAAAATGGAGTATTAAAAGGAAATATATTATACATTTAAGTAATATATATATATTAAACGTTGAGTATACTCAACGAAGTCTTGTGAGATAGAGAAATTAAAAAATGTAATTAGGGAGGAATATGTTAAATGTTACCTACCTATGATGGAATACTATAATCTTGAACGATAATTAAAGTAGCCATAACAATAACAATAATAATAGACTAGATATATATATAAGAAAAAAGTAAATTTAGATGCACCACAGAGTACGTATACTTAGTTGGAACATTGTATGTAAAAAGATTAGTTTGTCAGTCAATAGACAATAATATAAATTATATAATAGAAGGTAAACTTATATGCCATGATTTTTAAAAAAAATAACTATGTCCATAAAAGCATGAAGTGATTTAATTATTAAAAAAACTTACTAAAATATTTATATGAAAATTCAAAAAAAGTTTCTTATAGTTATCTAGCCAACAAATTAAAAATCCAAAACTACATTATTTTACTATAACAAAATATATGTAGTATGAATAATAAAACTATTTCTTTATAATTATTTAAATAATTGAGAGATAAACATTAGAGAAAAATAGTTATTGTAGTTGCAACATAAGTTTGTGAAATAAATATTACATATGTCCCATTATATATATATATACAAAGAAATAGTTTTATTATTCATATACTACATATATTTTGTTATAGTAAAACAATGTAGTTTTGGATTTTTAATTTGTTGGCCAGATAACTATAAGAAAAAACAAATTTGTTTTGAACAATAGCATGAGTAATTTGTTTAAAAATGTAGTATATGAATAATAACAAATTATTTAATAATGTTAAAACAGTTGCTCATTTGAAAAAACAAATTACTCATGCTATAGTTTTGAACAATGGAAAAGCTAGTGCTTCAATTTTTAAACAATAGAAATTTTTATATTTTGTAGCTTTAAGATGTTTTTACTTATTAAAGAAGAAAAATTACTTAATTTTTTTAAATTTTGAGAATAATTTTAGTTATGATAGATATGGCGATAATTTGTGTGAAGCACGAGCATACTAGTACAAGTCAGAAAGATTGCAATTAGTGGACTGATCCATGTAATTTATGTCATCGATTAATGTTGTCAAAGGAGCTTTTTACATTCTAAAGGAGATTTTTTTTGTTGGTCCATAATATCCGTGCATACATGAATTTATGTCAAAAGGTTCATATTTCACATATTTATTATCAAGGAAATAGGGTTGCAACTTAATTTGCTAAATTTGATCTCTAAATTCAATCAACATGACTAAATAATAACAACAAGACAATGAACGTATGAAACAGAAATATATATTATTAATAAATGGGTAAAGAAAAAATATTTACTGTACACCACGATCAGAATCATCATATTCTTCTTCTTCATCATAAATATCATTCTGATCATCATCTCTTCCCCCGTTGCATCGGAATCACTAGTAGTATCATCATAATCTCCATCGGAATCACTAGTAGTATCATCATAATCTCCTTCATTTCAGCACAATAATTAATTAGGTAGGGGTTAGAGATTAATTAATTAGCCAGATAGATAAATTCAAGAAGCACGCAAGCAACACATGCAGAAGAAAACATAATTATTATTATGAGAGATGTTGGAGTATTTCAAGAGTTTAGAGGCATAAAATTATAAGGCATAAGCATAAGATCGACTAGGAGGTCGAATAAGAGCTTAACAAAGAAAATGGACTCAACACGGATCGTGTTCAGTTTGTCACGACCCGTGTTGGCATCCAGAAAGTTTAGAAAGTGTGCTCATGATCAACACGGACCGTGTTGATGCAACACGGGTCGTGTTGGCTTCAACACGGACCGTTTTGAACCAACACGGGTCGTGTTGAGCACTGACGGGATTGAATTTGTAATCCCTTGATTAATGCCTCGTGGTCAAATCCTTTTGAGCATGTTTTGGGATGAGATTTGACTGATTGATTTCTCATCATTATGAGTCAACCAAATCCCATGGATCATGCACTATGTTTATGGCAAGTTTGACCCTCTTGATGGCTCCATAGTTCACTATATAAGGTGGATGAATTGCACATTCATCCACACCCTCAATCATCTTCTTCTTCAAGTTTCTAGAGAGTTTCAACACACTCTTTGAGGTGTTGACTGCAGCAACATTCTTTGAGAGCCCTATGAGAAATCTTGTTACTTTGCTTACAAGCAAGTTAGGTTTTACCCTTGAGTCTTTTCACGGTCTAGTGAATAAGTCTTAAGGGGAGACGGCTTGGCCTCGACTCCTAACCACCCAGTTGATCCCCCATCTTGTAATTCCGTTTATTCCATCTCATCGTTCGTTATTTCCAACAATCTTAAGACTTATTCACTATGGATGATCGAGTTTGAGGGATGGAATTTCAAGATCAAGATGCTACGGAATCGAAATATAAGTTTATGTTGCTTTTTATGAGTTTTTGTTTATTCAAGTTTATTAATTTTAATTATCAAGATTATTAATCAATTGTGATTCATTTGATTGATGTAGTTGAGATCACGATCGGTTGTGGCAATGTTGATTGATGTTTATACTCAAGAGGTTCAAGGAGTATGATGAGATTGTCTTCATATACATCGAGATAAGTTATCTATATTTTTAAGTTGGCTTCTATTTGATTCAAGTGGCATAAGTTATCTTAATTTGAATTTGGGTTAATTCAAATGGATGGTTAATTGGAAACATGTTGAGATTTACTTTTATGCACCTTGTTAAGTCACCATTTACAAGTTTTTCAAGAAAGTGGTGTGTTAAGGTGTGTGTGAGTACATGTTTATTTATGCCAAGTTGTTAAGTGTGATTTTATTATTTGTCAAGTAAATCGCAAAGTGTCATGTTAAGTGAGTTTATGAGTTTTATGGCATGTATTTCTATGATTAAGTGCACATATATGTGATATTCATATATGAGTTGTAAAACATGATAATTGTTTGTT
This sequence comes from Portulaca oleracea, assembly GCA_029582165.1. NCBI lineage: Eukaryota > Viridiplantae > Streptophyta > Magnoliopsida > Caryophyllales > Portulacaceae > Portulaca > Portulaca oleracea. Next base: position 4,621,601 of record CM055873.1, on the reverse strand, counting down.
AAGTTTATCATGATTATTTGAGTACATGAGTTTATCAATTTGTTGTTAATTGATGGAATAACAAGCATGAATGTTTTTAAGTAGTCATATATGTATATGTATAAGTATATATGTCAATCTTTTTGATTCACATGTTTAAGTTTATGTACATGACTAGTGTTACTCCCCACTAGAGATAAAAAAACATGTTTGAGTTAAGACAATGTTTATTCATGAAAGTTCTTGTTTCATTAGTATACATGATATTAAGATATATACTTGTGTTGTCTTATTTGGTTTATGTCTTGTTAAGCATACATAATATGAATAAAGTGCAAGTGTTCATGAAATGTATGAGTTTGACATGAAAATTTTATAAGTTGCGAGAATATGAATTCGTGGTAATTTGTTTCAAGATGAATTCATATGATTAATTCTTATTTATTTGATTATGCAAAGAAGGTTTATATGTTTGCTCCTATGTTTTAAGTCTTTGCATGTTTCTCTCAAGTTCAAGTTGATTGTCTAAGGTGAATTTATATTTATGATTCTTAAATTTTGACAATCATATGTTTATAAGTGCTTGAAAAGTATTCATGATTATAAGTTGTTTAAATATATATGTCGTTATATATTTTGGTTAGCACTTATGCAAGTATGCCTTGTTAAAATGTTTTGATTGATCTAAGTTTCAAGTATGCTAGTATGCATGTCAAGTTATTAATCAATCATGTTATATATACCTTTTATTTATGTTGAGGCATGTCAAGTTCAAGAGTATCATATGATGTTATTTAAGTACTTGTGCTAACTTTGTTAAAAGTATAAGATCAAGTTAATTCATATGATTACATTGTGTGAATAAGTTAAGCCATGACATATTTTCTTATTTTTAAGATATGAATAATGTATTTTTGTTCATATGAGTACAAGTAGAAATGTATATTTCTTGTTTGTCATGGTAGTGATAAGTTTCACGCATAAGAATGTTTCAATAAGTTTAGCATAGCCTAATAAGAAATAATGTCGGTTCATGTGATTTTTTATAAACATATGGACTATGGGTGTGTCATAAGTAACATAAACACAAATTTATTTATAAGTGCAAGCTTCTCATGCTTAATGATCTTGTTATTATCAAGATGATTTATTTGATAAGTGTTTAGTTTGTCATATATGATGTTTCTTCATGAAATAAAGTAAATGTTTATGAGAAGGTTCATACTTTAATTGTATGGTTTATATGTAAATATATATGGCTTACACATTGAAGCATATGGTTAAGGCTTATTAAGTATATGATTATGTAAGATGTAAGGATAATCATGGCTCTATGTATTCATGTGTCTACGTTGAATACATGTACTTGGCTTTACCGCCATTTTTATGAGTTTATAAGTGTTCATCATGTATGAATGTAAGTAAAGTGTATCTACTATAAGAAAAGTTGCATAATGTATGCATGTTGGACTATGAGCATGATCATTTATTTTGAACGCATGATGTTTATCTAAGTTCATGTGTTATAAAATTGGATGATCATTGCTTCATTTGTTAATAGTCTATTAATCAAGTTTACATGTTTGATATGTAGGATTCAATCAAGTTTGCTACAAAGGGAAATGCATATGGCTCTCATATACATTTGTTTGATCCATCCTTGAATGGTTTACGGATTAATATTTATGAGTAAGATTGGCATACGGGACGAATGATTATGAGTTCCATATTTAATATTTAATAAATGGATCTAATCATATATGGAGATATGACCCAATTAGAATGATGTTTCGTCATATGAGAATAAAGGTCATATTACTATAAAATAATCATTCAAGATCGATTAAGGTTCTTTCTCGCCTAGCCAATATTAAGATATGTAATAAGTTTCATTACATATGTTATTCAAGTTTATGATATTCAAGCATTGTAGCAAATGGTTGAAAGTGTAATGGTTTAAGTTACACATAAGATGGAATCTAATTTCCATGAACTTAAGTGTTTGTTCAAGTTTAAGTTGGAAGAGGCTTCTTCCATGGTAAATCAAATACCATTTTGATTTATACAAAGGCTATAACTATGAAATCCAAAGTTATTTGGATATAGTTATTCAAAGAACATGAAAATCAAATGATAGTTTGATCTACAAGGTTCTAAGGCGATAAGTTTTAACTATGAAATCCAAAAGTTATTTGGATATAGTTATGCGAAGAACATGGAAAATCAAATGTAAATTTGATTTGTAAGGTTGTTCTAAAGTATAAGTAGTGGCTATGTAATCCAAGGTACTTGGATGAAGACATAGTGATAAGGAAAAGAATGTGAAAAATCAAAAGAAAATTTTGATCTTGTAAGCATTTCTTTCAATGTAACTATAAAAGTAGACCAACATCTTGGAAAATGTTATAGTTATGTTATTAAGATAAGCATTACGAGGATTATCCATGTTATTTGGATAATGGTTTGAGATCATGAGATTTGACATTACAAAAGAATGTATAGTTCAAAGGTTTGTCGCCTACTAAGCATTCGGTTTGTAAGTTCAAATATGAACTCAATATTTTAAAGTTTACCAAAGCTTATAATACGATGGTTTAGTCGTACTATGATAAGTGGTAAAGTATTTCTTACCTAAACCTATAGTGTGATGGTGGAATCACAACTATGATGAAGGAAAGAAATGTTAAGTTTAAGATATGATCATGATAAGTAAGGTCATGGAAAGATATATATTTATCTAGTGATCTTAGTTAATTGAGGGCACTAAAAGGCATCATGATCAAGTTCTTTCAAGGTCACAAGGTTCTCTAGTGGTCCTTGATAAACAAAGAAATGGTGAGAATTTCATCAAATGGGATGGGGGTTAGCCCAACCAAATGATTGTCATCAACGGAGCTCCAACTCATGCTTGACACCTCTTGTCAAGCCTTGAGTTCAATGGTCGACGACGTTGAATGATAATGGAGCATCAATTCGTCAAGCTTAAGTCATCCCAATGACAAGGTGATGCTCAAGAACCGTAATGTTCAAGAGGTTTGGGTCTATGACTCATTAACAGACTTTGAAATCGTTAAGATGGGGAGCTCTATTACGGGGCGTAAAAGTCTGCCTATGCGAGAACGTGAAGTGGGTCGCTTCAGATAACCTAGGGCTGGGCTTGATTGTTCTCACGGAGGGTATGGGACACATGGCCGGTTTGAAATAGTGTCTTTTTTTTTAAGCAAGGTTTTGGGTTGTGTGTGTGATATGTATCCAATTAGTCAAATAAGGATGTAAAGTTCAAAGCTTGTCTACTTATGCATCCAGACTAATTGAAATTATGTACACTAAGTGAAGGTTCAAGTCGTGAGGCACTTTCATGACGCATAACTACTCCTTGATTTCTCGGGTGTTGAATCTTTCTAGAAGGTGCCATGTATGGCGGGGGTAATCTTACCCAAGTGAGGGATCCCGGGCTATTTCAAGTGGTACTCTTGAAATGGCGGGGGATTGTTGGAGTATTTCAAGAGTTTAGAGGCATAAAAATATAAGGCATAAGCATAAGATCGACTAGGAGGTCGAATAAGAGCTTAACAAAGAAAATGGACTCAACACGGATCGTGTGAAGTTTGTCACGACCCGTGTTGGCATCCAGAAAGTTTAGAAAGTGTGCTCATGATCAACACGGACCGTGTTGATGCAACACGGGTCGTCTTGGCTTCAACACGGACCGTGTTGAACCAACACGGGTCGTGTTGAGCACTGACGGGATTGAATTTGTAATCCCTTGATTTATGCCTCGTGGTCAAATCCTTTTGAGCATGTTTTGGGATGAGATTTGACTGATTGATTTCTCATCATTATGAGTCAACCAAATCCCATGGATCATGCACTATGTTTATGGCAAGTTTGACCCTCTTGATGGCTCCATAGTTCACTATATAAGGTGGATGAATTACACATTCATCCACACCCTCAATCATCTTCTTCTTCAAGTTTTTAGAGAGTTTCAACACACTCTTTGAGGTGTTGACTGCAGCAACATTCTTTGAGAGCCCTATGAGAAATCTTGTTACTTTGCTTACAAGCAAGTTAGGTTTTACCCTTGAGTCTTTTCACGGTCTAGTGAATAAGTCTTAAGGGGAGACAGCTTGGCCTTGACTCCTAACCACCCAGTTGATCCCCCATCTTGTGGTTCCGTTTATTCCATCTCATCGTTCGTTATTTCCAACAAGAGTTTGAAACGGAAAAAAGAGGAAATACTTCCTATGTTTCATATTAATTGTCATTTTATTGAATATTATGGTCTTCAATGTTATTATTTGATTGATAATTTTTATATAATATTTTATTAATAATTGCAATATTATATTTTTATAATAGTATTTTTTGTTATAAATTTACGATCTAAAATTTTAAAGTTTAAATGTGACAATTAAATATGAAACAAAGGGAGTATGTATATACATGTAGTAAAAGTTGCTATGAGTAGACATTGAAGACAATTCTATCTGAATTCTGGCACACTTGATTCGCAGAAGAAATGAAAGCAAGCTATCTTTATATAGTGGAGAAAAGTAAGAAAATGGCATATATATACATATATTTGGAGCTTTTGATTGGCTAGTCATTAACCTCATGCTGATTCCATGATTAACAAACAATCGGCAATTAACAGCAACTCAACTTTGACATATTTAGCCCCGATATAATATATATTTGATTAATACATGCATGTAGTTGAGGGTACAAAAGGTGACGATTGAAACATTTATATTTTAATAAAGGATTTTATGATAATTTATAAGTATTTAGGATTACTTTTCTTTTCCTTTCCTTTCCTTTACTCTATAATAAAAATGACTAGACATTGTTAGAGAAAAAGTGAGTAGCAAGGTAACAGCGGAAGCGAATAATAGAATCGAAAACGAGATGACGGATATTACGAAAAAATTTAGGAACGAAAAATAAGCGATAAAATCAAACACCAGAATTACGTGGGAAACCGAAGAACTCGGAGAAAAACCCACGGACGGCGACAGCCAGAAAATAATCCACTATGAGAAAGGAGGAGTACAACCTGATCACTATCACAGGGTGTGATGCGATCCACAAAGGAGATTACAATAACAATCTCTCAACACTCAACTCACAATCTCTCAGGATACACTGGGGAAAATATTGGTGAGACCCCTTTCTCTCTCAATATTTTCTCTCTCTCTAGCTCTCTGTGTTTACCGATGTGTTTTTGGTGGAGAAATATGCACCCTATTTATAGGGAGAACTCCCTATAACCTAACTTGACTCTCACTCCAAATAGATTTAGAATCTAATACAATTAGGAAACCCAACACAATAAGGAAACCTAAATAATATCCTAATACAATTAGGAAACAAATAATTGTGAGATCAAGAGATTTGGTGATTTTAGGACACTTTCCTAACAAACTCCACCTTAGACTAAAATCAACGAATCATCGATCCAAATAAACATCTTGACTGTCGCCATCAACATGCCCCTCATGCGGCGTGGCCTTGAGGCTCTCATGCTTAGAACACCAACTAAGTCCAAACAATGTTCGAACTTAGCTATAGATAGAGGCTTGGTTAACATGTCTGCAGGATTATCAGTATGAACCTTCTTCACCACGATCTCTCCTGCGGCTATATCTCGATGAAGTGATACCGCTTATATGCTTGGTCTTCGAATGATAAGTGTCATTCTTTGTCAGATGTATAGCACTCTGACTGTCTGAATAAACCACAGTCTCGCCCTGTGGTACTCCAAGCTCCATGACCAATCCCCTCAACCAGATGGCCTCCTTCACTCCTTCCGTTGCAGCAATATATTCAGCCTCTGTAGTAGGCGAGTGCTATAGATTGAAGTGAAGCTTTCCAAGATATTGCTCCTCCACACATGATGAACACATACCCTGAAATTGAGCGTCTCCTATCCAGATCTCCACCATAATCAGCATCAACATAACCTGCAACATCAGACGTTGCAGCACTACCTCTATCATACAGGATGCCCTTCTCCAAAGTACCCTTTACATAGCGAAGGATCCACTTCACTCCTTCCCAATGCTCCTTCCCTAGATTCTGCATATATCTACTCACCACACTAACTGCATGGGACAGGTCAGGTCTAGTACACACCATAGCATACATCAAACTACCAACTGCACTAGCATAGGGAATATTAGACATCCTCCTTACCTCCAAATCAGATTTAGGACAGTTCTCACCAGACAACTTGAAGTGTGCAACTAAAGGAGTTGAAACTGCTTTACAATTTCTCATATTGAATCTGTCCAACACCTTCTCCATATATTTCTTCTGAGACAGGAACAACTTCCCTGCATTTCTATCCCTTTGGATCTCCATACCCAAAGTCTTCTTCGCCGCTCCGAGGTCTTTCATCTCAAACTCCTGATTGAGTTGAGATTTCAGCTTCTTTATTAGTGACATGTCCCTGGAGGCAATCAACATGTCATCCACATACAATAATAAATAAATGAAAGACCTTTCTTCAAATTGCCTGTAGTACACACAATTATCATAGTGACTTCTTGTGTACCCTTGCCCTACCATAAAGGTATCAAACCTTTTATACCACTGTCTGGGTGCCTGTTTAAGTCCATACAAGGACTTTTTCAATCTGCATATCTGTTCCTGCTTACCAGGAACGTTGAAACCCTCTGGCTGCCTCATATATATTTCCTCCTCCAACTCGCCATGGAGGAAAGTTGTCTTGACATCAAGTTGCTCCAACTCCAAATCAAATAGAGCAACAAAGGTAAGCAAGGTGCGGATCGACGTATGCCTCATGACTGGCGAGAATACTTCGTTGTAGTCGATTCCTTCTTTCTGGTTGCAACCCCTTACCACTAATCTGGCCTTCCACCTTGCACTTTCTACACCAGGGATACCTTCCTTTCTCTTGTACACCCACTTCGCAGTAAGAGCTCGTCGCCCTTTAGGCAACTCACATAGCTCCCATGTATGATTTTTCTGCAGACTCTCCATCTCCTCTTGCATAGCTCCTATCCAATTTGAGGCATTCGGACAAGAGATGGCCTCCTGATAGGTAGAAGGTTCAGCACCTTCAGGAGTCTCCTCTGCAACACTCAGCGCATAAGCAATCATAGCATCATCTTCTTCAGTATATCGCACTGGTCTCCTGATCTCCCTCCTGGGACGATCTCTAGCAATGCATGGTTGTTCCTCCACCTGAGGAACATTCGTCTCAATCTCAGGCTCATCAACCTGAGTTGGTTCAGGAGCATCAGTAGTTTGCTCCTGATTGCAGGTTCCAGCAGCTCCACCTCGAACACCATTCTTCCTGCATCCTTCTCCTGATTTCCTGCATCATCAGAAGTACCGGTAGATTCCATTCCAGATAACATAGCAGTTTCATTAAAGGTTACATCTCTAGACTGAATAACTTTCATCAAATCAGGACACCACATTCTATATCCCTTAGACTCAGACCCGTAACCTAGAAACATGCATTTAACAGCCCTGGGAGACAGCTTCCCATCATTCACATGGACATATACAGGACATCCAAAAATTCTCAAATTAGAATAATTAACTGGATTACCTGTCCATACTTCCTCTGGAATCTGGTATTCGATAGAGGCATGAGGTGATCGCTCAGCAGCAAGAGTAGATATCACCGCCTGTAACGATTTGTTCTTCCAAAGCCCTCGCATTCGAGAGCATGCGGGGCTTTCTCAAGAGTGTCTGTTGATTCTCTCGGCTACCCCGCTTTCTTTGAGGCTTACCCACCAAGGTTCGATGCCTCGCAATCCCACGCTCCTCGCAGAGTGAAATTGAATCAACAAACTCCAACCCATTGTCATCCCCGAGTTTCTTGATTTTCTGCTGTCTCAGTTCTCCACCAAAGCTTTGAACTTCTTGAAATATGAGAATGTCTCATTCTTGTGCCGCAGGAAATAAACCCAAGTCTTCCTCGAGAAGTCATCCACGAATGTCAACATGTAGCGCTTGCCACCCAGTGATGGCACTATAGCAGGACCCCACAAATCTGAATGAATATAATCAAGGATCCCTGTTGTTGTATGTTTAGCCCTTGAAAAGCTAACCTCTTCTGTTTCCCGTAGACACAGTGATCGCAAAACTCCAACTTGCCGATCTTTGCGCCTTCAAGGTATCCCTTCTTGCTCAACATTGACATTCTCTTCTCACCCATGTGGCCTAGTCTCATGTGTCACAATTTTGTGCTGTCGGACTCATCAAGATTTAGGACTGCTGCTGCAGATCTCACATCAGAGACCCTGCAGGATATATAGATCGCCCTTCCTGATTCCCTTCATAAGAACCATGGAACCCCTGCACACTTTCAAAACACCATCTTCTCCTTTGTACCTGCAACCGTTAGCTTCAAGAGTACCCAAAGAAATTAAATTTCGAGTCATGTTAGGGATATGACGAACCTCCTTGAGAGTTCTAATGATGCCATCATGAGTCTTGATTTTGATGCTACCGATTCCTGCAACCTTGCGAGCATGTCGTTACCCATGACTACGACCCCGGTGTCAACACTCTCATAAGACTCGAACCAGTCCTTATGAGGACACATATGATAGGTGCACCCTGTGTCAAGAACCCACTCATCTCTAGCTATCCTACTCGATGTGGTAGCCAAGGCATCATCCGTAACTATAAACCCATCACCATCCGACTCGGACTCTCACGGTTTGAGGTACTGTGTTTGGTGTGATTATCCTTACCCTCCCGCTCGGTCTCTGCTTTTGCCCAACAGTCTCTCTCTATATGCCCCATCTTACTACAGTAGTTACACTTCTTATTCTTGTGAGGATTCCTAGACTTTGAACGGTGTTTAGACCTCCCTCTAGACCCGTTTTCCTTACGTTCGATTTCTACCCTTACAACCATAGCATCACCACCGGTCATCACCATCGGTATCAAGTTTCTCCTTAGACAAGAAACTAGCCTTTACTTCACTAAGGTTAAGGTCACCACGATTCCCATACAACATGATTTCCTTAAATTGTTTATGTGAAGCAGGTAGGGACAGAATTAAATGAAAAGCCTTATCCTCATCAGTGTGTTTTATATCCATTGATTCCAATTCAGTAATAATAGAATCAAATTCACTAAGATGTGCCTGAATAGAAGTACCTTGGGGCATCTTCAACCTGTAGAATTTCTCCTTCATTCGGTACTTGTTTGCACGACTCTTCGACATGTACAGCTCTTCCAGTTTGGTCCAGAGCACCCGAGGTTTCTCGATATGCATCACCTCTCTCTGAATGTGCTCTGCCAAGCACAGCTGAATCCCTGCCAGAGTCTTATCTTCAAGCTTCTTCCACTCCCTTGGAGTCAGATTCCCCTTGATATCCTTCTGGAGTTTTTGGAATTCATCATCGCTCATTGTCGCATCAGTCTTCGTGTCGGGATACTCAATCACATCCCATAACCCGTGCTGAATCAGGACCGCCTTCATCTGCAGTCTCCACATAGTAAAACTCCTCGTTCCATCAAATTTTGGAATATCACACTTCATGATTGAAGCCATCTCCACCTTGCTCTGATACCACTTGTTAGAGAAAAGTGAGTAGCAAGGTAACAGCGGAAGCGAATAATAGAATCGAAAACGAGATGACGGATATTACGACAAAATTTAGGAACGAAAAATAAGCGATAAAATCAAACACCAGAATTACGTGGGAAACCGAAGAACTCGGAGAAAAACCCACGGACGGCGACAGCCAGAAAATAATCCACTATGAGAAAGGAGGAGTACAACCTGATCACTATCACAGGGTGTGATGCGATCCACAAAGGAGATTACAATAAAAATCTCTCAACACTCAACTCACAATCTCTCAGGATACACTGGGGAAAATCTTGGTGAGACCCCTTTCTCTCTCAATATTTTCTCTCTCTAGCTCTCTGTGTTTACCGATGTGTTTTTGGTGGAGAAACATGCACCCTATTTATAGGGAGAACTCCCTATAACCTAACTTGACTCCCACTCCAAATAGATTTAGAATCTAATACAATTAGGAAACCCAACACAATAAGGAAACCTATATAATATCCTAATACAATTAGGAAACAAATAATTGTGAGATCAAGAGATTTGGTGATTTTAGGACACTTTCCTAACAGACATTTTTATTGTTTTGCTGCTTAGGTCACTATTCATGGTGGGTGAGAATTCACCCGGCCCAATTATCAATGTAATATTGGTGAGTAACATTGTCCAATGATGAGAAAATGAGCGGGTGGGTAGAGAAATTTAATTTTCACTCATATTTCCAAGTAGACTTGAGCAATAAATATGTGGGCCCAAAAGTTGCATATAAATTTATTTTTTATATTACCTATTATATTTATATATCCAATGGTAATTTTTATGGTAGTTTTGCTCTTTCACTGTTGCATTTATCTGTCGCATTTATATATCCAATCCAACCAAAAAATTGCTAGGGGTGCCACACATCTTTTTTAATTGACTCGCGGGTCACAACTTTTTTTAATGCATTCCCAGGGGACATTAAACTTACTTAAATGGTTGGAGGGTGACAATCCGGCATGTTTTGGCCGGAAAAAAAGGGAAAGTCTTGTTTACCCTTGGTGTTAGGAGAAACCATGAACAACCCATTTCTCCACAATGATAATGATGGTGGTGATGATGATCCCCATGCCCATGATGCAGATGATGAAGATGATGATGCCAAAAACCACCACCATCTCCAAAGAAGAGCCCTCACTCACTCACTCACTCACTCTCTCACTTTCTACTTCTGGCTTCTTCAGCACACCATTCGACCGTTTTTATACTCCCTTCAAAAATCCCCCCACTCACTCACTCACTTTCTACTTCTGCAAATTCATGGTGAGAACAACAAAGTGAAAGAGAGAAATCGATCAATCGATCGATCGACAAGACAATGTTCTACTCGCAGTGTTTGATGTCAAAGAAGGGACCTCTCACAGCCATCTGGGTTGCTGGGTACCGCATCAAACGCCTCAAAAAGGGCCAAGTTAACGATACTCATATACCCTCTTCTGTTGGTTTGTCTTCCTTCTTTCTTTACTTCTTCTTTGTTATGATTGATTTTCTCGATGTTTTGTCATCTGGGTTTGTAGTTTCTGTCAAGGAGTTTCTATCTTTGTTGATTGTTTGCTATGTTTAGACGAATTGGTGTATTTGGGTTTTGATTTTGTTGAGTTTTGTGATGTTTTTGTGCCTGGTTAGTAGCATTTTGTGTTGTATGAAGGTTTGAATATTGATTAAGTTGAGAAACTGTGATGAGTTTTGTTTGATGTAGTCATGTGATGTTTGTTTGAGAAGTTAGTAGCAGGAAAGTTGTAGTTTTTGATGGAAGATTGTGTGTTTGAGAGATGTTCTTGATTGAAGCATACACAGTCAAGCAATCACCGACCCGGAAGGCATTGTTTTTCAGCGGGCAAATTATGGGTAAAAGGGTCACTTCACTCCATTTTTAAGGGCAAACAAGACTTTTCCTTCTTTTCCGGCCAAAACATGTCGGATTGTCACCCCTTAGCCATTTAAGTAAGTTTAATGTCCCCCGAGAATGCATTAAAAAAAAGTTGTGACACGCGAGTCAATTAAAAAAGATGTGTGGCACCCCCAGCAATTTTTTGCAATCCAACGGATGGTAGCTTTGCTCTTTTACTGTTGCATTTATATTAACTATTGCATTTATATATCCAACGGTAATTTATATCCAAAAATTGTGTATAAATTAATGGAAGCATGTATAGCAATTTCCAGCTTTTGGCAATTATGACAATTATTGTAATTCTTGCGATGTGTACCGTACATATGGCATGACCAAATCTCATACGTCGATTTTATTTATTTTTAAAAAAATATTAAATTTTGATTTTTGAATTGTAAAAATTATGTATAATTAATGAAAAATTAATTTTCTCAAGGACTTGTTTATATATAATTAATTAAATGGAGGTAGAGATGTTCCCCATTTTCATAATTTTAGGTAATTTTGTAAAAAAATCTTATTTTTTTAATTAGTATATTACTAGTCTATACACGTCCGATGCACGGGTGTATCAAAAAATATATGCTTAGTAATTAAAAACAACTACATTATAAATTCCTTTCAAATTTTCATAATTTTTAATTAATTTTTAATTAATCATACATACTTTTCACAATTTTAAAATCAAAATTTAATATTTTTGAAAATAAATAAAATCGACATATGAGATTTGATCATGTCACATGTACAGTACACATCGCGGGAATTACCATAATTGCCATGATTGTCAAAAGCTGGAAATTACCTTACCTTTTTTGGTAAATTTAATTAAACACCAACTGCCCATCTGCCTCAATAAATTGCATCTGTCCAAGTTATTTTTTTCTCAGTTTTTTTGTTACTGTTGGAATCCAACGGTAAATTTGATTTTTTTTGGGTATAAATTTGTCTATAAATACGTATCAAATTGGCACTTTCATCAAAATTTTCATAATATCTCCTCACTCTCTCTCAAAAAATAATATAACATCTCATCAAAGTGGTCTTCATGTGCAATATTTATGTAAGTATTATTATTTTACTTTAGCTAATATTATTAATTTAGCAAGTTCTCTTTATGTAATGGTAAATGTCATTTAATTGATATTATTTAATTGATATTGTTATGTATTTGTGTAGTTGGTTTGAAATTGAAGAGAAAATTAAGCAAAGCAAAGTGAAGTGAAGAATTGTAAATTTTTATTAAACTAACTATTTAATACTTATGGATAACTTATCATGTGTGACGAATGATTATTTGTCCAATTGAGTGAACATGCACTAATTACGTGACCATGTAAAAATTAGTATTATTATAGCTTAATATGTATGCATGTATAAGATATTATTTATATATAAATATTATATGACCATGTAAAAATTATAAGGGAGCATGTCTTAGTAATTATGTGGTTAATTAATTAAAAAAGTATCTTAGCAATTCGTTGTCATATAATTATAGGGATTATTTTATAATTATGGTGATTTTATAATTTGTTAAAATATAGCATGTTGGTTATTGTAAAACCCCGAAAAATTCAAAGATGTTGACCATGACGTCGTTAGTAAATTAGGTTTGACTTCGTTAATTATTATTATTCGTTTGTGTTTATTTTTGCTAACACTTGAGCTCGTAGGATCGTGAGAGACTAACAAGGGTATATCGGTAATTTCGTGGGTTTAGTATTATTAGTTTTACACTATGTATTATTAGTATTACTATTAATATTATTGTGTTATATGAATAATTATGTGAATATTAATTGCTATGTGATTACTATTAATAATATTATTATTACTATTATTATTATTACTATTATTATTGTTATTAGTTGTTTTCCAGAAAAATCAGATTTTAATTGTTTTAGTTTTGGGTAGGGTTGGGTTAAGATTAAGAGTGTTTAATTGGGCCTTAATTATTAGCTAATATAAACCCCCCTCTCTCTCTCAAAACCTTAATCTTCCCTCAAACCCTAAACCTAGTTCCTCTCCTCTCCCCCCTCTCTCTAGCCGGCGCCCCACCACCGCCAGACCGTCGGTCGCCGCACCGTCCAACGCCGGCGACCACGCAACCACTTTTCTTTCTCCCTTATCTCTCTATCTCTCTCTTCCTCTCTCTCTCTCTCGATCTGTTCTCTCCTTTGCTGTGAGACTGTCACACGCCCTTGCTCGCACCACCGTAACCGTCGCTCTTATCCTCGTCGCCGGAGTCGCAGCCACCCCCCGGAGCCGTCGTCGCCACCATCGAATCCAGCGTCGCAGGCTGTCGAGAGTCGAACCACTACTGCTGTTGTTGTTGTCGTTGCCTCGCCGGACGTCGACATTGGTGCCACCTCCGACCATCTTCGACTGACGCCGCCGCTGCCGCCTCGACCGGCCGCCACCCAGTCGCCGGAAAACCGCCGCTCTAAACCCTAACGTAAACCCTAATTCAGTTTCCAAAACCCTTTTCTTTTATTTCTTGGTTTTCTGTTTTGATTTGTTATTATTTCTTGATTTATATCTTGTAATCTAGGTAATTAAGGGTGTAATTTTATTATGTTGTTATTTGTAATTATTTGTTCTTGTGTTGCATTATTTATGTGTAATTTGTTTAAATTATTTTATGTAATCTTTATGTTCTAAATTGGTGTATTAGGGTTGTAATAGTTGTAGTAAGATTATTAATGTTCAATCGTTTGATATATTTGTTTTCTTGTGAAGCATGTTTAGGGTCTTAGAAAATTATTATTATTGTATGCACGAATCTTTAAAGTATAATTACCTAGATTAATTCTTGAATTGTTAAATAAATATTCACATGTTCTTTAATTCTCTTAGGGTTCATTCATGTTTAGTTTCATGTTTGAATCTTGTTAAATAAGTTAGGTTGATTGAATTACTAAAGTTCGATTCTTGATTATTAATTTATGATTCTTGATTAAATCTTGTTTAAAGAAATTGGTTGTTGGGATTCTTGATTAGTAGTTTAAATGTTTATATGTTCTTTATAGTTTATTCACGTGTTCTTTAAGTTCCTTCTTGTTTATTGGTTAAGAAATTCATGTTTAGGATAGTGTTAATATTTCATGCATGCTTTTAGGGTTAGTAGAAATATTAAAGTTGATTTCATGTTTTACAATTTGGTTTGATGGTAGGGAGTTTGATGTTTGGAATTTAGTTGGATTAGACTAATTACTTTGGACCTTATTTACTGTTTTAAGCCCAAATTAGGACCCCGGGATCGAATGGTGAAAGTTAGAACCGAATCTGCAAATTAAATGGAAATCGGTAACGGGACAGTTTTGATGGGGTCTAAAGATCGGGTCACCACGACTAGTGTAGTTGTCTTTTGATTAAACCCTTTGGACTGGAGTTTCCCTTAGATGTTAGATTTCATAGAAATTTTACGGACCGGACTTTGAAATTTTATAAGTCGAGTTATACCCCGATTACCAGACCTAGGTCAGGTCTGGACATTTTTGGAAGATGACGGTTTTTGAGGACCTTAAAGCGTGTTTTGGGTCTCGAGTTCAACTTAAGAGTTTTAGTAGACATCTCGAGGTTTCCGAAAAGTCCAAAACCAGACCCATAGAATGTCGGGAAGTCAAGTTACGACCCTTTTTGTGTGGATGCTGTAATCTGTCTTGTCATGTGAAATTGCTAATGAATGTGTTGTTGATTGAAAAAGTTTACTTGGTATTATTATGCGATTATTTGGAATGTGTTAGGTAATTTAAAGTGTAAATTCATGATTGATAGGAACCTATAGGGTTCCTAGGGGAGGGTTAGTTAGAAGGTAGTTAATACTAACTTCGAAGGGCGCGTTTTGATTAGAATAATTATTCTACTTTAGGCCCGAGCTAATTCGCGTCGTTAGTGAGCTCAAGTGTGTTCGTTTTGCTGTGAAGTGAAGCTAACCAGGTAATATCTATGCTCTAATCCCCACTGGGATGCTCTTTAAATGTGATTTAATGTTTTCTAATCTGCTTTGAGAATTGCATCCCGAAAGGGGACTTTTTGTGGAAATGTACGTGACCATCTGTTTTGATATTTAATTGTGATTATTGATTTATGAGTTGAGAATTGATATGGTCTTTTATAAGTAGTTTTGATACTGGTTTTGATAATCTGGGTTGAGTTTGACTTGAGAGTTGTGAGCTGAGATTTGCATAAGATACTAATAATTCAAGTGAAACATTAAGCGGGTTTATTTGGTCGTAGCCTGTGGTAGGCAAAGGGTCTGGTCGTAGCCTGTGGTAGGCGGAAATGTGAACTCTTGATATTCTGGTCGTAGCCTGTGGTAGGCAAAGTGTCTGGGACCCTGGTCGTAGCCTGTGGTAGGCAAAGGGTCTGGGACCCTGGTCGTAGCCTGTGGTAGGCAAAAATGTGAACTCTTGATATTCTGGTCGTAGCCTGTGGTAGGCAAAGGGTCTGGGACCCTGGTCGTAGCTTGTAGTAGGCAGAGGATCTGGTATCCGGTTTGATATTTGTTACTTTAAGGGATGTGGTATCCCGCCTTCATAATAAAATATGGATTGGTTGAGTTGAGGAAAACAGTTAAGGGATTAAAATTTTGTGAAATGGTTTGACTTGTTCCCTCTCCCTCAAATGAATTGAAATGAACTTAACTTGTTTTTAACGTTAGGGGTAGACATTATTGAGATTTCCCCCCTCATTTTTGAAATGTTTTGTTTTCGGGTGATGATCAATATGCTGGGAACGGGAATTAGCAGTGAGGCTTGGCATGTTTAGTTTTATTAGTCGTGTTATATTTTTTTCAACTCAGAAAGACTTGAAGTTAGTCATGTTGAGTTTATTTTTCTAAGTTTGAAGTTGTTCAGTTTGTTATAGTTGAGCGGTTGTTAGTTTCCCTTTTGCCTTGTATTCCTTCGGGGATACGGCAGTGACGCCCCAATAAGAGTTTGAGTCTTCCGCTAAGTTTTGTCTGTTAACGTTAGTTTGACTTTGACTTTTCTATAATCGAATTTCCGGGGCGTCACAGTTATTATCTTAAAAAAAACATGCTAGTAATTATGCTAGTAATATTATGTGACCATGCAAAAATTAAGAGGGAGCGCTCATGTCCTAGTAATTATGTGGTCAATTAATTAAAAAAACATCTTAATAATTCGTTACCATATATAAATTTAGTGATTATTTTATAAATATGGTGATTTTATAATTTGTTAAAAAACCATTTTGGTAATTATTTTAAAAAACCATGCTAGTAATTATGCTAGTAATATTATGTGACCAATTAAGAGGGAGCGCACATGCCCTAGTAATTATGTGGTCAATTAATTAAAAAAGCATCTTAGTAATTCATTACCATATATAAATTTGTGAGCATGTTATATGTTTAATTACGTTGACACGTTAATAATAGCGTGTTGGTAAAGTTGTTTATGAGCATGTATAATTAGCTAGTACTACCTCTGTCCCAAAATAATTGTCCATTTGACTAAATTTTTGGCCGTTGGTTATTTATAAATTGCAATGAGTTACAATATCAAATTATTATAATTAGAAAGATATAGTACTAAAAATTATGATAATATTAATTTTGTATTGTAACTCATTGTAATTTGTGAGTAATCAACGGTCAAAGTTTAGTCAAATGGACAATTATTTAGGGACGGATGTAGTATCTTTATAATTTAACTACATAAATATGTTGATATTGTTATTAAATATGTGAGCATGTTATAATTTAAATATGTGAGCATGTTATAATTTCTAGTATATTAGTGGCATAATTTCTAGTTAGGGTTTAATTAAGCATATTATAAGTTAACTTTGTAAAAATGTATTTGAAAACTTTAATATAAATGGACCCAAATCATCCAGATAATTTGAGGCGTCTTTTGAGTTCACTATTTGAAAACAATCACACTCACAAAATGAATCACAAAATAATCCTTCCCAAAACCCAAACAACTCTCTAGCCTCTTCCCAAAACCCACATTACTCCTAATTGTTCTCACAAAACCCAAACTACTCTCAAACATCCTCTCAAAACCAACCTGTAGAAGGCTAGAAGCTTAATTTTGTCATTCAATTCAACTTTACAAATATTGTAATTTATTTTGAGTTTCTTTTATTTTAGAATAATTTAGAAAAATGCCAAGAATTTTGAAATGCACGCATTCTTCACATGTTAAAATCCCAAAATCAAATTAAACCAAATCAAATCCCTATTTATCTTATTTCATTCCTCCTCCATTCTCCAAATCAAATAAAATCATCCTTTATTTGATTTTATTCTCTCAATATTTTCTAATCTACCACCATAAATAAGCTCACCTCCACCACAATAAATACACCCTCTTTTCCACTCTTTTACCTCACCTCAAAATCATCCTAGGAGTATTGACACTAGCTGATTTTATTTCTTCATCCTCCTCCTTCTTCACATCATCATCATCATCTTGCATTCATAATCTTGGCATTAATTAACTTGAGGTTAGTATTGTTTTTTCTTACTTTATCTTCACTATGATGTAGATCTGACTTAAACAATAATATTGATGTTCTAATTAATCTGATTAAATGCAAACTTGTAAATATTTATGCTTATGTTCTTTTATTTCATTTTATTAGTTGCATTTATTTGTTTTGTTTTATTTTTGCATTTAATCATTTCATTTGTATGAGCTAAATAATATTACTTAATCTAATTAATTCTCTCATTCTACTGTTTTCTTTAAATTAACCGATTTAGTAGAGTTCGTTCTTTGAACGGACGAATTCGAGGGTTTTTACTTTCGAATTCGTAACCTTACCCCCGGATCTAAATCTCATGGTTCGTGGTTTATGGAGTTTAAATTTGAGTTTATTAATTCTCGATAAAAATTAATTGGCGACTCCTTTTTATTTTTATTATTTTGATTCACTTGAACATTATGATAAAATACATTTAAATTCTTTAAAGATTAAGACACCTCATTCGGCTCGTCATTTCCCGAGTGGGACACCACGGGGATTTTCCCGGGTCCCACACAACCACACTCTCAAACTTTCTCGCTAAACCTAAACTCTCAAACCTCTTCCCAAAACTCACATTACTCCCAATTGTTCTCCCAAAACCCAGACTATTCTCAAACATCCTCTCAAAACCAACCACACTCTCAAAGTTTCTCCCAAAATCCGAACTACTGTCAAACTTTCTTCAAAAATCCACAAATCAATGCAACTTCTGCCCCTCGACGTGGTCGCTACAGAGATGAAGACAGCACTAGATCTGCGACTTGGATTGATAAAGAAGACAAGGTCTTAGTTGACTTATATGTCAACCTAAGTGTTGACTCTGTACATGGTACAGAGCGAAAGAGCAAGTCGTTCTAGGGTGACGTTAGCACAAATTACAATAATTATCGTTCCCGCGGTAGTACAGAAAGGAATGAGAAGATGTGCCACGGGCGGTTTGATTGTGGCCAGAAGGAAATCTTTTACCTCTTGGCTTGTATGAAACAAGCACGAAGATTTCAAGCAAGTGAGATGTCTGAGAACGATATTATGGATAAAGCACATGAGCTTTATGATAAGAAAAATAGATGTTCTTCCAAATATATGAGTTGGTTAGAACGAATCAAAATTGTCCCTAAGTTTAGAGAAGAAGCTGAGAAGTTGCACACAAAGGAGTTTGGTGGAGGTAGAGCAAGAGAAGGGTCATCAAAGTCGTCAACGGTCAATGAGTCAGGGGGTTATAGTGACTCTTTCAACCCCAACACTCCTAGCAATCCAAGCACACCTGGTTATACTGCCACCGATGAAGCCCCCACTGAAGAGGAATCCCCTAGCTCAGGACTAGAACGACCCATTAGGAGACATTGTGCAAAAAGGAAGGACAAAGTAAAAACCTACAAAAGGGGGTGGACTTGATGGCCCAAGAACTCTCTAAGATTAACACTGAGAGAGAATCTATGGCTAATGATCTGAAGCGGTGGTGTAAAAGAGATGAAATGAAGACTTCATTCTCTGCACAATCTCTTGAGATACAAAAGAAAGCCTTGTACCTTTCAGAGAAGGTAGAAGAAAGGAAACAATTACTATTTGAGCAAAAGTCATGGGAAAATGATATGAAGACATTGACTATGGACTTGAGCACACTTGCACCAGATGTTCGAATGTTTTATGAACAAAAGAAGACTGAAATTCGCCAAAGAAGGGGCTTGCCATCACCGCCCACATCTTAGGGACATTAGTTATCATTAACTCCTATTGTATTTACACACGAATTTACTATTTTACCCTTAGATATAATAATTAATCAACAACTTCTTTTTAGCTTGTGTTCAAGTACACTCAAATTGACTATTTTACCCTCAAGTACAATAACTAGGGCCCTGTTCTTTGGTTAGGTTGGATATAACTCTCACAACTTATCCTAACTTATCGAAACATATCCAAACCTAACACAATTCCCAAAAAAAAAACATTCTTTCTAAAAACACAATTCCCCAAAAAAGCATTATATCTAAAAACACAATTCCCAAAAAAAACATCATAACTTATCTCAACCTATCCAAACTTATTCATCCAAATCTAAAAATAACCTAACCAAAGAACAGGGCCTAGGTAATATAGGTCGACTGTATCTTTGGTTAAGGTAAACCCGGGACGAGTGTATTTCGATTTCGGGTAAAATTCACTCTAAAAACATGACTTGGGTGTATTTCAAATTCAAATAAATACGAGTCAGATGATCTTTAATAGTAAAAATTACTTTTTAAGGTAAATACGGGTATGATGTATTTTAGTTTCGGGTAAATTTCACTCGAAAAATATTACCTAATTAAGTGTATTTCAAATCAAATTCAGGTATGTACAGGTCAAATGTTCTTTGACAATAAAAATTTCTTTTAGTTTTGTACAGGTAAGATGTTCTTTGATAGTAAAAATTTCTTTTTATGGTAAATACGGGTTACGTATATTTTGGTTTCAAGTAAATTTCATTCTAAAAAATAACGCGGGTGTATTTATTTTGTTTTTTCTGCGGTTATAAGCATGTGCATAACGCATCGCATGATTTGCCACAACCCACCACAAAATATCATTCTACCATAATTTACCACAACCCACCACAAATTACTTTTTCCAATTATGTTTCACAATTACCAATACAATATTTATCATCCAAAAACAATACAATATTTCAACTCACTTTTTCCAATTACTTTTTCACAATTACCAATACAATATTTATATATATACAAAAAAAAAAACTCACCACAACATACCAATAACCTGCCACAATTTCGCCACACCATACCGCACCATACCGCATAAAAGAACAGGGCCTTCGTGTTTAGATGAATATGATCGGATGTATTTCAAATTCAAGTAAGTACGGGTTGTTTGCATTTTGGACCTCGAAATATATGGTAATTTATTTTTTGAACCCTTGGTTTTATTATTTATTTTTTGGACCCTAATGTTTATGGGTTGAATAAAAAATGACCTTAAAGTTTGTAGGTTGAAAAAAAGCTTGTGGACCTTTTTTCTTTTTCTTTTTCTTCCCATGTTTGAATTTATCTCCTGATTAGCGCCAAACTTCAGAACTAAGGTTAAAACTAATATTAAAATTGTAATACACCTCTCTTATTCATGTCGCAACTACTTAGACCATGATTTCATGGTATAATTAGTTCCGCCACGACCACCATCGCCGCCAATGCCTACCGCCACAACCACCACAACCACCATCATCTTCCCTACATCCTTCTCAAACCCCAACTCCATCTTTTACCACTGCCCCTGTCTCTCCTCTGCCCAGAAATCACTACTGCCCCACCACTTACCGGTGACCCCCCCTCCCCCCCGCGTCCACCTCTGTCGCACCAACCACAAGCACAAACAGATATCCAGCCACTTCCTAATTAGGGATTTTGAGTTTGATTTTGAATTTCAATTCTAGAGATTTAGAGGGGTCTGCGGATAGTGGTGGTGAGGAGTGTGGTGGTGATTTGAGAAGGTGGAAGAGAACGGGTGAAGGTTGGATTTGGGGTTTGAGACGGATGTAAGGGAGAATGTACTGGTGGTTGTGGGGGCGCAGGTGGCGGCAGCGGCAATGGTCGTGGCGGAGAAGAGGGTGATGGTGGGGTGGAGTTTGAGAGAGAAAGAGTGAGGTTTAAAAAAAATGAAAAATGTTGATTATTTCAATCCAACTCAGCAAAAAATATGGCTAAATTTTTTTTTCTCTTTTTTTTGTTGCTTAAAAAACCGCCACATAAGTCGTCGCCATGTTACACTTCCGACGAGTTTGACTCGGTGGTGGTTTGCTAGAAAAAAATAACATGTTAAGATCAGTTTGTCTAATATTAATGTTTAAGGTTGGTTCGTTATACCAAAGCACCTCCAAAAGTTGGTTTATTTAATTCTAATTTCCCTTATTTTTAAGCTATTAAATGAAAATATAATTTTATTTTTTTGTATGTAAAAAATCTGTCGTTGTTAAATTTTTACAAACTTTTACTTGTTTATTTTAGATTATTAATCGCTGAAAAACTAGTTTGAAAAGTGACTCAACATTCATGTGAAAAAATATCACAATCCGACACAACTATTTTGACTATCTATATTTATATGAACAATTTTCAGGTGGACTAAATCATGGGCAATAGTGTAAAGATCATTACATTGCTACATGAACAACCTTCGCTAAGTATAACTCCATGGCTCTGTTCTTTTATGCGGTAGTGTAACGCCCCGGAAATTCAATTATAGAAAGTCAAAGTCAAACTAACGTTAACAGACAAAACTTAGCGGAAGACTTCAAATTTAATTTGGGCGTTACGGCCGTATCCCCGAAGGAATACAAGGCGAGAAAGGAAAACACAACTGTCTGCTAACGGTAACTACTAACAACTCAAAACAAACTTTAAGAATTCATAACGAAAACAATATGAAAGATTCAAGGACTTCTAAACTCGTCGTCCTCACTTCTAATTCCGTCTGACATTTAGATCTTCACCGAAATCAAAACATTTGAGAAAAATGAGGGTGAAATCTCAATAATGTCTACCCCTAACGTTTAAAACAGTTTAAGTTCATTTCAATTCATTTTGGGGAGAGGGATCAAATCAAACGTTTTAGAAATCTTTAATCCCATACTGTTTCCTCAACCCATCCAATCCATATTTTAATTTGCGGGCGGGATACCAAATCCCTTAAAGTAACATTTGCCCACCAAAGGCATCAAACAATCGCCCACCAAAGGCATTATAACATTCGCCCACCAAAGGCATATCGAAACATTCGCCCACCAAAGGCATAATAACATTCGCCCACCAAAGGCATATCGAAACATTCGCCCACCAAAGGCATAATAACATTCGCCACCAAAGGCATTAAAATACTATTCTATATCGGAAGGAAGCCCGATCTCACGGTCCATAACCTCGCAGTTGTTACGCTGCACTGAGTTATCCCCCGAAACCCGCTTAACGTTTCCACTTGAATTATTTAGTATATTATTCAAACTCAGCTCACAACTCTCAAGTCAAACCATCCCAAGTTATCAAAACCATTAACAAAACTTCGAATAAAAGACCATCCAATTTCTCAACTCAAATAAACCAAGATCACAAACGAATCAAAAGATTATCAAAACAGATGGTCGTATTTCCACAAAAGTCCCCTTTCGGGATGCAATTCTCAAAAATAGATTATAAAACGTCAAAACACATTTAAAGAGCATCCCGGTGGGGATTAGAGCATAGACAATTACCTGGATACTTCACAAGATAGTAGTAACGAAGGGCACACTTGAGCTCACTACCGGCACGTACTAACTCGGGCCTAGAATAAAAGTAATTATCTAATCAAAACGCGTTCTAGCGAGGTTAGAATTAACTACCAACTATCTACCCCATCCCCTAGGAACACTTAGGTTCCTATCATTTAGAATTTACACTCAACAATTATTATAAAAAGAAGCAAGCAGAGGACAGATTATAACATTCACATAAAACGGGTCACAACTCGACTTCCCGACATCCTACGGGTCTGATTCTGGACTTTTCGGAAACCTCAGAATGTCTCCTAAAACTTTCATGTTGACGACTAGGCCCAACTCAGTCCCGAAGGACTTCAAAAACTTCCATCTTTCTAATTGGTCCAGAACTGACAGGTTTTAGTAAAACGGCTATAACTCGGGTTATACAAGTCAAACGTTCGATCCGTAAAATTCCTATGGTTCCTAACACTTAAAGGAACTTCCAGTAAAAAGGGCTTGGTCAAAAGACATCTATACTAGTCGTGGCAACCCGATCTTTAGACACTATCAAAACTGTCCGTTAACGAATTCAATTAATTTGTTATTTCGGTTCTAACTTTTACCAAACGGTCTCGGGGTTCTAATTAGGACTCAAAACAATACTTAGGGTCCTATATCTAAGGTTCAACTTATCTTAGGTCCAACATTTAAAACTTGTAGGGCTACACTTTAATTTAAAAACATGAAACACCTTAACCAACTTTAATTAAAAACCTTTAAGTCACAAAAGAAAATAACTTTCTTAAAACATAAAACACTTAATAAGATTTCAAGAATTTAACCACACAAAATTAGTTATAAGTTTGTAACCATAAACCAAGATTTTCAAGAAATAACAAAAGCGGTTAACACGTAAATTTCTTTAATAAAAGATTTAAAAGAACTTTAGGAAACAATTAGTTACAAGTAATTAACTAATCAAGAAACGAATAACTAATTCTTTTATAACTTAACAATAAATCAAGAATTTAACTAATGGTAGGTTACTAATTAAACAACCTAGCGATTTAATTTAACGAACAAGAACAAGAAAATTTTGTACTAATTATATTCAAGAAATTAACCTAGATAATTTAGTTATCGAATTCGTGCATACAATAACATCGTGGTTTAACGGTTTATGTAAAGAAAATAAAGAACATTAAAGAACTACTTTTAAACCTAATAATCAACTATTACAACCTAATCTAATTACAATTTTCATCATAAAATTACAAATAACAATTTAAACAAATTACATATAACAATTAGGAACTTACACATAATTACACAAGAAAAATTATTACAATTAATCACCCTAATTACAATACTAATAAAACAATAATTATAAAATCAGAAAATTAATAACAATAATATTTACAAATAATAAATCGGATTAATAAAAATAAAAACAAGAAAATAAAAAGGAAAAGAAAAGAAAATCAAGAATAACGATTAGGGTTAGGGTTAGGTTTTAGGGTTTACGTAGGTTAGGGTTCGGGTCGCTCGGCGACGGCGGCGCGATCGGAAGAAGTGCGTCGGGTCGGCGTCGGCGGGAGTCGACGGGGTCGTCGAGAGGGGGTGGTCGGCGTCGAATCCGAGCAACAGCCGTGGCGATTCGGGGTTTCTCCTTCGACCGACGGCCCGGCGACGTTAGGCGGCGGTGATCGTCGTGGTGGTCGAGCGGCGGCGGCGATGGGCGTGGCCGGCGAGCGGTGGACGGTCGGACGTTCAAGAAAGAGAAAAAGCGGTGAGAGGGAGATCGGGAGAGAGAAAAAGAGGGGAGAAGAAGGTGGTTACCGGTGGTTGCGGTGGTCTGTGACGGCGGCGACGACGGCCCTGGTGGCGTCGGTGGTGGCGCGACTGAGCAGGGGCGAGGGAGAGCAGGAGGGAGAGAGAGAGGGTAGCTAGGGTTTGAGGAGGGTTTAGGGGTTTATATACTACCCACATAATTAGGCCCAATTAACCCAACTAATCCTAACCCAACCCAATTAGCAAATAAAACTGAATTTTGTTTTCTAAACCTAATAATTCTAATAATAGTAATAAATTTATTTTTAATAAACATACAATCACATAACAAATAATATTCACGTAATTAACCGCATAATAATATTAACCTACAAAAATTACTATTCTACCCTTGTTAGTCCCTCGACGGTCCTACGAGCTCAAGCGTTAGCATAAATAAACATATTACGAACAACGATAAATAACGAATTCAACCTATTTTATTAACGACGTCACGGTCAACATCGTTGGATTTTTCGGGGTTTTACATCATTACCTTCTTAAAAGAAGTTTCGTCCTCGAAACTTAAACTTAACCCTAACGGTCTGCCAGACGGAACTAACGGCGGCCTTAACCAAAAACTCGGGGTTTTACATCATTACCCACTTTAAAAGAGTTTCGTCCTCGAAACTCAGAGCAGCTTCTGTGATGAATAGGAGTGGATGCCTCGATCCTTTATCCTCCACGGCTTCCTAGATGGCTTCAGTTGTAGCATATACCGTTCTACTAAAAGTTCGGTCTTTCTTTGAGGCTGATTCTCTCTGCAACCTATAATCTCCGGCGACCGTTCCTCGTATGTCAAATCTTCTTTCAGCCTCCAAATTCTCATCGGAGGTCTTCTTCTGGT
The DNA here is from genome assembly GCA_029582165.1 of Portulaca oleracea. Taxonomy (NCBI): domain Eukaryota; kingdom Viridiplantae; phylum Streptophyta; class Magnoliopsida; order Caryophyllales; family Portulacaceae; genus Portulaca; species Portulaca oleracea. Next base: position 4,595,704 of record CM055873.1, on the reverse strand, counting down.
TCCAGACCCTCCTCGGTGTTGTATTCCAAATCCTCCTCGGGATTCAGATCCTTCAAAGGAGATAAAGTCGGGTACTAATAGCAGAGGAGGCAATATTCCATCAAAAAAAAATAAAAATAAAAAAAATATCAAAACGAGCCAAGCATGCGCTTATAACACAGAAGGAGACATACAAATAGACACACATTCAATTTCCCCATCCTACACTCATCACTCCGAACGTAGCATCCTAAGGTCTAACTAAACCTAAGGGACACTTAGGAGCTACCAGGTCGTAACCCAGAGCTCTGATACCATTCTGTAACGCCCCGGAAATTCAATTATAGAAAGTCAAAGTCAAACTAACGTTAACAAAACTTAGCGGAAGACTTCAAATTTAATTTGGCGTTACGGCGTATCCCCAAGGAATACAAGGCGAGAAAGGAAAACACAACTGTCGCTAACTTGGTAACTACTAACAACTCAAAACAAACTTTAAGAATTCATAACGAAAACAATATGAAAGATTCAAGGACTTCTAAACTCGTCGTCCTCACTTCTAATTCCCGTCCCCAGCATTTAGATCTTCACCTGAAATCAAAACATTTCAGAAAATGAGGGGGAAATCTCAATAATGTCTACCCCTAACGTTTAAAACAGTTTAAGTTCATTTCAATTCATTTTGGGGAGAGGGATCAAATCAAACGTTTTAGAAATCTTTAATCCCATACTGTTTCCTCAACCCATCCAATCCATATTTTAATTTGCGGGCGGGATACCAAATCCCTTAAAGTAACATTTGCCCACCAAAGGCATCAAACAATCGCCCACCAAAGGCATTATAACATTCGCCCACCAAAGGCATATCGAAACATTCGCCCACCAAAGGCATAATAACATTCGCCCACCAAAGGCATATCGAAACATTCGCCCACCAAAGGCATAATAACATTCGCCCACCAAAGGCATTAAAATACTATTCTATATCAGGGAAGGAAGCCCCGATCTCCTGGTCCATAACCCTGCAGGTTGTTACGCCTGCACAACAGGTTATCCCCCGAAACCCGCTTAACGTTTCCACTTGAATTATTTAGTATATTATTCAAACTCAGCTCACAACTCTCAAGTCAAACCATCCCAAGTTATCAAAACCATTAACAAAACTTCGAATAAAAGACCATCCAATTTCTCAACTCAAATAAACCAAGATCACAAACGAATCAAAAGATTATCAAAACAGATGGTCGTATTTCCACAAAAGTCCCCTTTCGGGATGCAATTCTCAAAAATAGATTATAAAACGTCAAAACACATTTAAAGAGCATCCCGGTGGGGATTAGAGCATAGACAATTACCTGGATACTTCACAAGATAGTAGTAACGAAGGGCACACTTGAGCTCACTGCACGCGTACTAACTCGGGCCTAGAATAAAAGTAATTATCTAATCAAAACGCGTTCTAGCGAGGTTAGAATTAACTACCAACTATCTACCCCATCCCCTAGGAACACTTAGGTTCCTATCATTTAGAATTTACACTCAACAATTATTATAAAAAGAAGCAAGCAGAGGACAGATTATAACATTCACATAAAACGGGTCACAACTCGACTTCCCGACATCCTACGGGTCTGATTCTGGACTTTTCGGAAACCTCAGAATGTCTCCTAAAACTTTCATGTTGACGACTAGGCCCAACTCAGTCCCGAAGGACTTCAAAAACTTCCATCTTTCTAATTGGTCCAGAACTGACAGGTTTTAGTAAAACGGCTATAACTCGGGTTATACAAGTCAAACGTTCGATCCGTAAAATTCCTATGGTTCCTAACACTTAAAGGAACTTCCAGTAAAAGGGCTTGGTCAAAAGACATCTATACTAGTCGTGGCAACCCGATCTTTAGACACTATCAAAACTGTCCGTTAACGAATTCAATTAATTTGTTATTTCGGTTCTAACTTTTACCAAACGGTCTCGGGGTTCTAATTAGGACTCAAAACAATACTTAGGGTCCTATATCTAAGGTTCAACTTATCTTAGGTCCAACATTTAAAACTTGTAGGGCTACACTTTAATTTAAAAACATGAAACACCTTAACCAACTTTAATTAAAAACCTTTAAGTCACAAAAGAAAATAACTTTCTTAAAACATAAAACACTTAATAAGATTTCAAGAATTTAACCACACAAAATTAGTTATAAGTTTGTAACCATAAACCAAGATTTTCAAGAAATAACAAAAGCGGTTAACACGTAAATTTCTTTAATAAAAGATTTAAAAGAACTTTAGGAAACAATTAGTTACAAGTAATTAACTAATCAAGAACCGAATAACTAATTCTTTTATAACTTAACAATAAATCAAGAATTTAACTAATGGTAGGTTACTAATTAAACAACCTAGCGATTTAATTTAACGAACAAGAACAAGAAAATTTTGTACTAATTATATTCAAGAAATTAACCTAGATAATTTAGTTATCGAATTCGTGCATACAATAACATCGTGGTTTAACGGTTTATGTAAAGAAAATAAAGAACATTAAAGAACTACTTTTAAACCTAATAATCAACTATTACAACCTAATCTAATTACAATTTTCATCATAAAATTACAAATAACAATTTAAACAAATTACATATAACAATTAGGAACTTACACATAATTACACAAGAAAAATTATTACAATTAATCACCCTAATTACAATACTAATAAAACAATAATTATAAAATCAGAAAATTAATAACAATAATATTTACAAATAATAAATCGGATTAATAAAAATAAAAACAAGAAAATAAAAAGGAAAAAGAAAAGAAAATCAAGAATAACAGTTAGGGTTAGGGTTAGGTTTTAGGGTTTACGTAGGTTAGGTTCCGGTCGCTCCGGCGCGACGGGCGGGCGGCAATCGGAGAGGCGTGCGTCGGGCGTCGGCGGGAGTCGGCGGGTCGTCGGAGGGGGTGGTCGACGCCGAATCTCGAGCAACAATGGCGGTCGGTTTCTCCTTCGATCGACGGCCCGGCGACGTTAGACGGCGGTGTGGTGGTCGGGCAGCGGCGGCGGCGGCGATGGACGTGGCGGCGGCGAGAGACGGTGACGGTCGGACGTTCAAGAAAGAGAAAAGCGAGAGAGGAGGAGATCGGGAGAGAGAAAGAGGGGAGAAGAAGGTGGTTACCGGTGGTTGCGGTGGTGCACGGCGGCGACGACGGCCACAGTGGCGTCGGTGGTGGCGTGGCGGCGAGGAGAGCAGGAGGAGAGAGAGAGGGTAGCTAGGGTTTGAGGAGGGTTTAGGGGTTTATATACTACCCACATAATTAGGCCCAATTAACCCAACTAATCCTAACCCAACCCAATTAGCAAATAAAACTGAATTTTGTTTTCTAAACCTAATAATTCTAATAATAGTAATAAATTTATTTTTAATAAACATACAATCACATAACAAATAATATTCACGTAATTAACCGCATAATAATATTAACCTACAAAATTACTATTCTACCCTCATTTAGCGGTCCTACGAGCTCAAGCGTTAGCATAAATAAACATATTACGAACAACGATAAATAACGAATTCAACCTATTTTATTAACGACGTCACGGTCAACATCGTTGGATTTTTCGGGGTTTTACATCATTACCTTCTTAAAAGAAGTTTCGTCCTCGAAACTTAAACTTAACCCTAACGGTCTGCCAGACGGAACTAACGGCGGCCTTAACCAAAAACTCGGGGTTTTACAGGTAGGTTGCGGTGCAGTACCACAGTTCACCATATTCTTTAATTTCTACAACACTTCAGCACACTTGATCACCACAATCATTATTAATATATCTTTTCATTTTTTTTTCTCTTTTCACTTTTCTCTTCTATTTTTCACATTTTCTTTTTTCACCTATCTCATCTACCACAACTATAAATCACATTTCACTACACTTCTTCAAATTTCACCGGACCACACCACTACCATATCCCACCAACGTTATAAAAGAGCAAAGCCTAAATAGAATGTTGTACACAACTTTAAAAAATTCTTTAATAAAAAAAACTTTCAAAATTATTGTTAGAAAAAGAATATTTAAAAATACTGTAAATAAAAATAATTAATCTTATATTTATACCATATTCTGATTTATTTAATTTGGTGCACTCTCAACCCCATCACAGACACACTGCATGTTATCACTAGTAATCCTAAAGAAAAGTAGTACTAGTATAAAACAACCCACAGGGGTGGCCTAACTGTCACATTCTACTGACTTCAAAAAAAAAAAAAAAAAAAAACTGTCACGTTCTACTATTATTGCCAAAAAAAAAACAAAACAAAAGCAAAAAGAAAAGAAAAAGAAAAAGAAAAAGAAAAACTAAAAGGCAGGTAATAGTGTGTACAACTGAATCGGTTGATAATACGAACGCCAAACGGAAAGATAGGTCATATGATCACATATCTATGAGAATTCCTTTTTTTTATCAACCGATTCAAATTAGAGCAAAAAGTAGTTTTGACGCAGAAAATCAAATTGGGGGAGATAGCAATCGCTTGGGGAAAACCCTAGCGGGAACAATACGATGGAGACGATTCTGGCGCTGGTGAGTCAGTCGACGGCGGACGATGCAGTGATGAAGAAGAAGAATTCGGGCGACAATGGAAAGACGAAGGACATCATTGTGAAGAAATCGAAGAGAAAAGTAGGACTAGAAGAATGGAAACAAAATGTATTCAGCTGGGAACAGATGGAGGAGGAATGTCCCTACTGGAGCAGCGAGGAAGGCGACGTCGACTTTTCCGATGCGACTTTGGTTGTGCTCCATTCCAACGATCTCAAGCCCAATCCCCTTGGCATCTACCAGTGGCTCATTCAGTTCGCTCGTGAATGCCGTCTCAAGTGCTGCCTTCAGGTCCTCCCTACTCTACTCTTTTTCATCTTAATCAATGAATATCTGGAAATTCTAAATATGTTGAATGCCTTGAAATCAATATGCTTGGTTGGACATCTAATGTTAATACATGCATGGCCCCTTTAGATGCTGTATCTAAACTAGACTAAACACTCCATCAAAAACACTGCAAACATTTGACTGCAGGAAGGTAGATATGTATATCTTTTGTATAATGTTCTGAATGACAAGGGAGTGTGTTTGTGTGTGTGGCTACCCAAAAAGGAATTGGGATATGATTATTATGCTAGATGTGGCCCACTTGCATCCTACCTGAGAGCATGATGCTTAATTATGGTCGTAGACTTTTCCGAGAAAATTAATTTTTCCAAGTGGACAAATTTTCCTATGTTTGGTCGTGACAAATAGGCGGGAAAATTTTAGTATGAGACCTATTATTTCACTCTTAAGATCAGTAAATATTTTCTCAAGGGGCCTAAAAAAAGTCTTTCTCGGAAAAGTTTTTCCCCAGGAAACTACCAAACGCACCATTAGGGATTTAGTAATCTCTTGTTGGCATTTTTTAAGCATATTTAAGCAGTATGACATTTGCTTTCTTAGGTTTTGGTCCATGTTCTGTTTTATTTGTTTGTGTTGTATGTAGCATTACTCGATCCCCAATTTCAGGTGTAGTGCTTCCCCTGATTTGTTTGCACGTCTTGTACTACACCTTATTTTGGTAATGTGATAACCCTCTTAACTCATAGTATTTCACAAGATACTCACTTACAGTCTGTTTGCCACTGATTTGAGTGCTCCTATATACTGTCAAAGAGAGACTAGTAACTACTTTTGCTGTTGTTACTTGGAAAAACATCTTACAACACTGATTTCATTAGCCATTTCTTGATACAGAATATTCACATTCATAGGGTCCTTCTGTTGGGCATTTTGTGCATCAAACACCCGAGTTCTAGGGTTCTATGTAGCCATGTAGGTGCTTATAATCAGTTCAACCAGCTCAAACCGACATCGAGGCTATAAATTAAGGAGACTTAAAAGCTGACTCCAATCTTCAGCCTTAATGTTGGGCAATGTATAGGTTGTCACTTAGGGATAAGCATGTAGTTGATATTGTTGAGGGTTTCATTGGACCCATATATATCCTTCCTCCATGGGATGAGTGTTATGGTTGCAAAAAAACCTACCAATTTGAAAAACTGCTCATACAAATCCCCTTGAAAGTTCACCAGCCTTACCTTTGTTTTTATTAGCCCCTTGAATCTCACTTTATTAGAAGCACTTTAATTGTGCCCAAACAGAGTCCTATTTGAAGATTCTCATTTTTTTTGTTTGGTTGGCGGTGTCAGTATTTTCGACATCCGGGTTACTCTCAACCGGGCCTGTTGGCTGTTATGGTAGGCAACCGTATCACTGATGAAGAACGCAAACTAGCTCGTATCGCTATCGAGAAATACCAGCAAGTTAACCAGGTATTCATTATTTTCTATGTACTTTTTTATGTTTTGTTAACTATTCATTGTTACTCTTTTCTCTTTTTATGTATTTCATATTGTTCACGATGGTTTTTGTAGAATGTGAAGTTGCAGCTAAGGGAGCTTATGAAGGTCAATTATATTGGGCCTGGTCTTTTTACCTTTTACATGACATTTTCTGCTGAAAATGAGATAACTGGAGAAGTTAGACCTTACCAAGCTGCATTGGTAGAGTATTTTGATGATGAGTACATTCTGGGTTTGTTCAGAGATCTTATTGATAACAAGATTCTAGCCATCCTATCGATCGAAGGTAACAAGAATTTTCATATTTGTTGTTATTATCTTGAACATTAGTATCTCTTTCATGTGATTCTTGATGCATGCATATCGTATGACCCTTTCTCCTTGCTTAACTTAAATTATAAAAATGATGAGTAGCTAGCGAACATTTGAAGAGAAATTCAACTAAAGGTATCTATAGTCCGAGTGAGCTAAATAAGTTGTGAGCCACTTTTACAACGACTAAATAAAGGTAGCTTTTGTGAAAGTTGCTGTTGAATGAATTATTAGTTATGTTAGTTGAAAAATCAATCTAATAAATAGTTAGTCTTCTCTAGACTGTCTCTACTCCCCACAAGAACTTATCTTGTGTTGTTAGTTTCCCAAGTTGCTTCGCATACTTACTAGGGTTGGCAACATCTCGAGTTCTCGGATAAAATTGCCACTCAACTATGCCAACATTCAAACTTGGGTATTTTTACCTGCCACTTGACTTTTGAAAGTACAACTTGGGATTTCAATATTTAATTTGATTAGATGCACAGTTAAGTTTGAAGTTGGCCACCCGGTGCTTCTTATCTTATTGATTTGATCTGTTTGCTTTCAATAAATGTTGTTGCATTGTATTTATTTTTTCATCGTCAACAAATGGAAGGCTCGGAAGAGGATCGGGCACCAAGGCAAGCCGAAATGCAGAAAGAGAAACAGTTAGAGAAGGAGGCGAAGAAAGCCAAGAAAAGAAAAGAAAGAGAGTAAAAGCATGTTAGAAGTTGAGGTTGTCATTTGTCAAGCTTCTTATGTTGGTAACAGGTGTAGTCAAAACTGTTTTTTCGACTTTTGCTGATTAAGTGCTGCTAAAACTTGTGCTAGTGACTTGCTCGAGTGATCTGACATATGTTTTGAGTGTAGTCAAAACTTGGGCTTGTCAAGTAATCAAGGTATATATATGTCAAGTGTACTTACCCAAAACTTAATAACTTGTGTCTTTTGACTAGTGCTGATGATCATACTGATATTGTATGTGGTTTGAAGAGGCGGGCACTCATCCCGTCGATCTGTACATCTCTTTTTGTTCTTGTGTGAGTGTTTAGGGTTTAGGGTTTATGTCGATTTATGTCGATTTATATGCTGCTGATTTACCAAAAAGTTGGAGGTTAAAAGATTTTCATGTGTGTATATGGGTCATGTTTATTATGTGCCTTATGATCAATATGCTATTTTGGATAAAATACTTCCATTGGTCATAACGCACCCACTACCCTCACCAAAAAAAAAAAAGGGGGAATGTCAAAATTTGGATGAGAAATTGATGTCATCCAAATTCCAAATTGATGTCCGGAACTGGTTTTATTTTGGGTCGTCAGATCGGGTCGTACATTTGGGCTTAACCAAATTGGGGTCAAAATCAGCGGACAATAAAAAAAGGAGAAATATTTGGTTAATTTGTTAATGTCAAATTAGGTTTGGATTAGACCGAATTTTTTCCGGATCGGACCAAATTGTCGGCGCTGGACGGGAGGAGACGGTAGGTTTTTCTTATAATCACAAGTGGTTTGATGATGGTTATAATTTACCAAACGGAAAAGGAAAGTAAAACAAAATTCACCCTTCATTAATTGAGGAGTAATAGTGAAAGGCAAAGCAATTATTAGCAAATAAAACAAAAAGATGAAAAAGCTTTCTTACACAATGTTTTGATTAATGCTTGAATTGGAAACGAAGGATTTATTGTCTCAATTAGAAGATCACAATTCCATTATCACTCCAACATAAAAACATAGAGTTCAATCCCCCCCCCCCCCCCAACACAAAGTAACTCTCTCAAAGTTTAACTCATTTTCGTTCTCCATATCAAAATCAATGAGCAAACTAGAGAGGAAAAAGTGGAGTGAAAATGGTGTTATTGTGACAATATATGAAGAATCCTCAACCATTGGATCACATGGGAGTAGCAGTGAGAAGCTTAGAAGAGTGAGAAACCCACATCCATGTCGATTTTTCGACCGACGGGCCGATCTTCTTGCATATGCTCATCACCTTCAAGATATGGCCTCCTTAAACCTTCATCAAAATCTCAATCCTGCAACGTCGATATTACCTATACCAAAAAAGGTAATCATCAATCTACTAGTCTATTTTTTTATTTTTGAAAGTCAGTAACAACTGAAAGGTTCGCATTAGAAAAATATAAAATTCTACAAAGCTATGAAACTATTACTAATCATAATGACTCGTTATATGTATTGAGAAATGTGCCAATCAAAATTATGAAACTTTTTATTGTAAGCAGTTCATATCACCACAATTTGAAAAGGAGGAGGTAACATTTCAATGAATTGACACTCAAAATATTGTAGCCATGTAAGATATCACCGCAAAAATATGTCAGTATTAAAAGTGATTCATGTATCTTGTATCTTAGTAAGCGAATAACTTTGATGAATAGGAAAAGACGTGAAAAGGGTCTAAACTTTTGGTAGGAGTCACCTTGATGAATAGGAAAATACATGTTTTTATTTGATGGGGTTTGAAAGTTATTGTTGTCGTTTTTTGTGGTTTCTAGATGTATTTTTTAGCTACTGTGGTTTGGTCTAGTCATTTGTTTCTGTTTTATTGTTTTGCGAATCTTTATAGCAGCGTTCAATTACCGAAAAAATAGGAAAAGACGTATAAATATGTTGGTATTAAAAGAGGTATTTATGACTAATTATTTTAGTAAAATGTATGAACAGAAAAAGAGGAGGTCATTAGGCCCATTGAGAAAACTTCGGCTGTCATTTGGTGGTCCTTTTAGAAGCAAAAGTGAAGCATTGAGATATCAAAATATTGAATCAAGTGGTCAACAAAGAAAGTACCGATTATGCCATCCAAGGAGGATCAAATGGAGTAAACTTTCCAAGGTATCCATTCAATAAATAAACAAACAACATTACTTTTCTTTCTTTTCCATTAATTTTTGAATTACAATTTACAATTATGATTGAATTATTGGTTCCTTTCCTTTTTCTTTTTTTTCTTTGTTTTGGTTTTTTGCAGATACTACTACGTTTGTTGAAAGAGTGGTCGTCAGTTTGGAAGTGCAACAATCGATCATAATTCCTAGAACAATTATCGCAAATTTGTATTTTAATGTCCTATAAATTTAAACAACACCAATGATCGCACAACTTTTTTCATATGAGGGTTTGTTCTTTTGAATTTGTACGATCAACAATGATTGGGATTGGAACAAACTTGCCACTATCGATACCAATCAATTGTCAATTATGTTTTTAAGTTATATCTTTAACTCAAATAAGCATCAACACTTGTCACTATTGATTAACATTCATCAACAATCAAGTAGACAAGTACTTACTGTCAATTGAAAAGAACAAGTCCAAAGTCTAAACTTCTATCTATGCATTAAACCTACCTTAACACCCCCCCCCCCCCCCAAAAAAAAAAAAAAAAAAAAAAAAAAACTGCTTGAAAATGGTAATGAACTAATGATTGATAACCTATTACATTCCAACAACCCTTTAAGCAAAGTTAGTGCTAGCAAACTTTAGGATCATATTAATTTTGAGCATGTTAAATCGATCAATATCAAAATTCAGACAATAAATCAATGTCCATTACCCGATTCTTTGTACTAAATTGGATTGGATAATTTAAACAGATCCAAATTCAGGTCAAAATAAAGTTTCGACTTCTGACAATAAATTGACAATAAAAAAAATAGAAATACTATGACCAAATATTGCATCAAAACGGTCTATCTGTACAACAAATCTGTTCGTAACTGAATTCGAACATTAGGGCCGGACATAGTTGTGCCAACTCTAAGCAAAGCCATCCCTTGGAAGTTAATGCCAATGATCTAGGAACCATAAGCAAACCCTGATGTTCTTTTGTAAGGTTCAAAGTTCAAACATCATCAAATTATAAAACACTCTACAGTTGATAGTCCATATTCATATGGACACTTTGGTACCGACCCATTTCTACATTCATACATTATTGCATGTCCAAAGAAAAGTAGACGATGAACCTGTTGAGATCACATACACAACAGAACCAACTGGAAAAGACCGAGCCGAGTCTCGTTGAGAAAAGATAAATGGATAGACAGAATGACTTTGATTTGAACAATTTAATCCCCCTTGAGGTTAAATGTTCACTATGCACAATCAGGCATTCAAATGAGGAGACCTGCTTAAATATTCAGGCTTACTGGTTGTGTTTGGTACCTACCATACCACAGCATATCCATGCTTTTCTTCTTGCTTCTTCTATTCCTAAAATCCCCCTACAATGCTGAGCTGAATCACTAGAAATGGATTTATATAAACCTGTATCTAACATCCACAATATGTCCAACACAAGCCCTAAACATTAGGAAGAAAAGAAAAATGATAACATGCCCTACTGGCTGCTTCCAAGGAAGACGAGGATTTGGGCCCCATAATGATTCAAATTAAGCACAAAAAAACCCGACTGACCGTGGTTTTACTGTGGGGTCCCCGAAAGGTTGTCTTTTCATGGTTGTCAACCATTTCTCCACCTCTGGCGTTGCTGGTGGGGCCTGCTGAAAATCATCACTCTTCGATCATGCCGATTGAAGGGAAGCCTGGCATTACCCCCTACATCTCGGGAAAAGGCCGGATGGCGACCTCGAACTACTTCCATTTCATCATCATGGTCATCATCGTCGTCGTCATCAACCCCGAATGACCCAAAACTAATCCTGGACGGCCTATGCAACTGGAAACCACCACCCCTGAATCGGCTCCCCCCGTATATCTCGAGACCATCATCGTCATCTTCATCCTCATCGTCGTCATCGTCCTCCATTCCAAGACCCATGTTGAAGTCCCCGAGGAACCGGTTGAGGTTGGGGAATGGGTCGAGAACATAGTCACCTACGATAATGGTGCCCGGTGCAAGAGTGCTGAGGACATCATCCCGTTCACGTTCCCTCTCAAGCCTCTTCCACTCCTCCTCTAGGGTAGGATCCACCTTCCTCGGCCGGGCCAGAGGGTGCTCACTCTTGACGTGCTTCTTGAGCTGTTTGTACGTCCCGACAAAGGAGCAATTCTCCTCCATGCAACCTCGCTTCTTCTTGTTGAGGTGTTTCCGGGCCGGCTCAACCAGGGTCCACCCCTTGACCTCGCCCCGGCAAAGAGGACACAGCAACAGCTCAGAAGCAGCCCCAGCCTTGTCATTGAGGGTGGTTAGGGCGGAGGTGGGTGAGCCTGAAGTGGCCTTGGTGTAGGCCTTCTTGTATTGGTCCAGACAATTGGAGAAGCGATCGTTAGTGGCACACATGTATGGACGGCAGCCTTTGTTGTAAGAAGAACAGAGCAGAAGGACGGCGTTGTGAGGGGGCTCCATGCACACCGAGCATGTCGCGTCCTCCCAGTCCTTTTTTTCGGATAACTTACAAGCGTTCTTCTTCATGTCCTTGAAGATCTTGTGAGAGCAAGACTGCATCCGGTAACGGTCCACTTTGTCACTAGGGCACCTGCGCTTCAGACGCCTCACCCTGTTTACTTTCGCCATATGTTGAACCTGAAAGATGATATGTAGTGTGAAGTGAAAAGACTACTCAGATCATGAAGATAACCAAGGTCATCCCTAATATAGCACATGTGTATCAGTATTCAGTGAAGATCTCAAAGCAAAATATCAATTAATGACCAGGTATTACTTCATCCTGATTAGAAATCACAGAGTGATGGAACTAGAATGAAAAATGTCAGCAGAAGTAAAAAAAGTGATTCTGACTTTCAAACTCCTATCCCTGCACCACATCATCGTGTGTTACAACCATACTTGTACAGATCTGCCCTACAATTTATTTGAGTGGCATGAATTAGGTCAACAGCATATATCCAAATCCATTCAAAGGGGGTACTGCAACGGATGGATCCAGAGCAAATTTGAGAACCATCACAACTGAGAATGTAAACTAGGCAGCTTTACAAATAACACAAAGTTCCAAATAGAGTACGGCTCAATGAAGTCATACTTTCACAAATTTATGAATAGGAAAAATGACAGTTTTCACTTTATTCTAACATAATGCACTCACTGAAACATCAGGCATTGCACAGAGGAACGCTCATTCATAAATAATTTAAAACTATATTACCACCAAACTAGCACACCAATAGAAAACCAGCTAAATATCTCCCATCTCAGTCAGTCTCTTTGTCTAAAGACTAGCATTTTAATACTTACTCTAGTCTCCATAATATCACATCACATACACATAATTTAAAACAAAGGATTTTGTTCATGAACTAGAGGGGTTTATCATAAGTAAGAAAAGCCAGTCAAGACAAAGGGCCTTTTTCCAGCTACATATGTACATACAACACCACCATGGGTAGGTCTAAATGGGATCCAATCCTGCCTCTTGACAGGTCATGGAAGCTACTCCCAACATATCAAATGTGTTCTGCATTCGTAGCATGCTGATAGTACTGGTAATGAAGGGAGCCATGCAAAGTACTTGATAAAAAGCAAACCAGGGACTCAGGACGGCAGGAAAAGAAGTCTATGCAAAGTACCTATAAAAAACTTGGTATGTACAAAGGGAGCCACACAAACTTCTCTCCAAATTTCCAGACTTAGTAAGAACTAACAGCATGTCATTAGTACTTGGATAGCTGAATCCTCCATCATTCTGCAAGAGTTTCTCCTCTTCTTTAAGCAGTCATTGGAATGATCCCATGTTTCCAAACACATCAAAATCCTCCCCCCCCCCCCCCCCCAAAAAAAAGAAAAGAAAAACACACACACACACTAGGCGGTCAAACCCACCTGACACAGCTCCTCTCTTTCATTTCCCCTTAGCAAGGCATGCAGTTTCCTTCCCAATACTTTCATTGTTTGAGCTTAAGTCAAAACTCAATTGAAATGGTATACTGATCAAACAACTATCTAAAAAGTATTAGCTCAAAGCCCTAAACAGTTCATCTTATGTCCACCACCCAGCTAAAAAAGCTTGACACTGAGGAAGGAAATAATCTCCAGCCCATTTCATTACCAGTCACCAAGTTAACTTCCAACTGCACCACTTTATTCACCAGATTAATCAAACCTTTACATGACCCACTAACCTGGGATACACGTTAACTAGTCATCAAATGAACAACAACCCAACAGTTCAAGAAATTCCATTTCAAATTTAATTGCCCACCAATTTCACATGGCTTTGAAACTTATGTCCAAACAAAGTTAATACCTAAAAAATAGATAAAGGATGTCATATCCTAAAGACTGGGAGGAGGGTTTTTCCCAAACACAAACCTCCTTCAACATCTCTGATAACTCATGAATGACCTGATATTTTCAGAGCAAAGACAAAGACCTACGAGTTCCTAACAACTTGAGAAGGGCATAACAACATTTTACATATTAACATACACAAACAACACTACAAGTTTCCAACAAGAAAATAAAGTCTCCCGTTCATATAGCTGCTGCCAATTCACCTCAAAAGATGGGCTTTACCCAAACAAAGACATAAATACTTCTAAAAAAATGTACCCCTAGAAATCCTGTCCAATAATGCACTGAAGGTAAGCCAACTACAATGGTTAGAGACAAATGACACAAAAAGGATATGAAGAAGAGGCAACGATATCAAGTCAACAATAATACAACCCTCTCCCCTTAGTAGGAAGTAGTTGCAATAAAATTCTCCCTCCTCTAATTTATACATCAGCGGTCACGTCTTCTATATGACCTGGACTTTGCTCAAGTTTTTGCTTTATAAATTGTGATATAACAACCGGCACTCAGGTTACAGTAGCACACAACCCCCAATACAACAAAGCTCTAGAAAAGGTCAAATGATGAGCAAATTCTCACCCCTTTCGCAATCTTGAACCAATTCAACAGTCACCATTCTCCATTCCCATTACACCATTCTCCAAATTTGTCTAAGTCCTCACCACTCCTGCTTAACATCTAAACCCACCTTAACACAGGGAAACCAAACCACCTTACACATTTCATACTACCATCTCCAACCTGAACTCAAACAACACAAACTCAATCACAAATACTAATCATAAAAAAATTCCAACTGAATCTTGAATGGACCAATTCAGCACCCGGTCAATTGATCATCCAGAACCACCAAGAAACCATCAGAAGCTCTCACTTCAGCTACACCAAACTCCAAAATTCGGAATTCTTCACCAAAACAAAATCTAAAAGTTCAAACACTCCCCAAATCCAACCACACTCCATCCAGCAAACATACAATTTCTTTAAACAAAAAACAAACAATCCAGGCACCAACAGAAGGCGAAGGGGAAGGAAACAAACAATCCAGACACAGTTACAGTGCCGCATCGCAACAACATTAACACAAAGGAATCCAAAATCAGAAAACCCTAAACCATCGAAAAGTGACGAAACGAAACCCTAAAGAATCAAGAATCGAAACGAAAACATACCGAATGATAGCGCGAATCGAAGAGAAGATTGTAGAATGAAGACGAAGGAGGAGAGAGAAATGGAGGGGAAATCCGATCTTCAATCACGTTCGAAGGGAGGGGAGAGAGAGCGGGGTAGCGTGGTGCTAAAATGGATTATTAATAATAAATATAAATGTATGAGAAATTGATAACTAAATTAAATTTGACAGAAAAATAGAAAAAGAAAAGGTGGAGAAAAAAAAATAAAGGGATCTAGAAAATAGAAATGGTGTCATATTTACGCCATGTTGAGGAGAGAGAAAGAGAAAGCCATGAATTTACATACGTGGAGGCTTCAAACACGAATATATATACTCGATCCTTTTCATAGTATTTGTCTGTAATGTATGTAGCAAATAGCAATAGTATTATTCGAGTTTTCATGATCTCTAGTAGACTACAGGTCCATTCGTCCCAAAATAATTGTATTTTCGAAATTTAGTTTTAATTTATAATATTTTATAAAAAATTTATTAAAGAATATTAATTTTACATTTTGAAATATTATTTATTATTTTTATTTTGTGTGTCTGACGATATTAATGTTTATATTTGAATAGTTGAAAAAGATTTAAATTGAAATTGACTAAAGTAAATTCTTATTAAAGATTTGGATATTATTCTCAGCTCAAAGGCGAAAACCTCTGAGCGACGTAAACCCTAATCGTCGCCAAAAACGCCAGGTCAGTGTGGAGCCCTGTCCCTTCATTAGGAAGGGTGTGTTGTTGGTTATTACCTCTCTAGGAGATGCTTCGGAGTCCAGTGAGGGACTTTATCGGAGCCTTGTCCCTTCATTAAAGATTTGCACGTTAGGGCTTGTGATAATGGAGTTGGAAAAATCAATGCAAAACCTCTGACTAACCCCTGAGCGAGGAACATGAAGTTATTGACTTCATTGACTCGGACGAGGCCAAAATTGAGCAACAAGTTGCACTGTGTCTTGTGGGCAAACTGTGCACAAAAAGCAAATTTAATGGGGATGCCCTGATGACGACAATGAAGAATAGCTAGCGCCCAGCGAACGGGATGGTGGCCAAAGAACTTGAAACGAACCTTTTCTCATTCTAATTCTTTGCATAGGATGATAGGAATAAGGTGATGGATGGGACCATAGACGTTCGACAAGGGCATGCTACTACTCAAACAATTGGATGGGAATGAGCAACCTTCGGAGATAAATTTTACCACTACAAGATTTTGGATTAAGGTGCAAGAACTGCCGCTTAAGAAAAAGACTAGAGCTTTTGTGGAATTTCTAGGTAATACGATAGGGAAATTTGTGGACGTTGACGAGGATGATCTTCTCACCCATTCAAAATACTTGAAGATAAAAGTAGACATAGACATCACAGAGTCGGTGAGGCGAGGATTGCATTTAAAGATAGATGTGACCTCGAAGTGGATCCTGTTAAAATACGTCGAAATTCCGGACTACAGCTTCATCTGCGGTGTCATAGGCCACGTGTTCAAGATGTGTAAGGACTACAAGCTAGACATGGTGATGGAGGAGATGTCGTACGGGGCAAAACTCAAAGGTTCAACTATAAAATGGAAGAGGAGGGGGACAACAAGGAGGAGTGGGCGGAAGATAGAAGGAGGCTGCTGGAATTACGAGGTGAAAATAGCACCACAAGAATCAAGCAGACGGATGGTATAAAGGGTGATGATAATATGAGTGGAGGGCTGGAGGACATGGTGTTGGATACGTTCAATAAGAGGAAAGGGGAAGATTTTTGGAAGAACGAGGTGGGGGAAAGGAAGATTGGGCTGATCAAGGAGGGTGGAAGGGCTAGTATGCAAAGGCGAAGGTTGGCACGGTCCAACCCCGCCTGTCGCCATGAAAATTCTGTGTTGGAAATGTCGGGGGTGTGGCAACCCTCGTGTAGTTCATGCGCTCCGAGCATGGAGCAAAAAACATAGCCCCGACGTGGTTTTTCTCTCCGAGACCATGTTGGAAGCAAGGAGAGTGGAGATGGTGGGAAGAAGGTTGGCTTGGTAAATGCTTTTAGAGATGATAGTGTGGGAAGATCCGGAGGTTTAGCATTGTTCTGGAATGAAGGAGTGGAATTCACCCTACTGTCATACTCCGCGAATCACATTGCTGGAGAGGTGGTGAAAGATGGAAGCAGGAAGATGACGATCATAGGCATGTATCGGTGGCCGGAGACCCAGGAAAAATGGCGGACTTGGTCTCTTCTAAGGCACCTAGCAGGAGACACGTGCATTCCTACGGTGGTTGGGGGACCTAAACGAGATTTTAACATCGCACGAGAAGGAAAGGGGAACAACTAAGGGGCAACGGATGATGGATTAGTTCAGAGAAGCACTGCAAGATTGTGATATGAATGGCTTGGGTTACAAGGGGTCGTGGTTTACATGGCAAGGAGGGAAGGAGGCAAGTAACTGCACTAGGGAATGGCTAGCTAGATCGGTTTTTAGCCAACTCTGCATGGTGTATAGAGTTCCCAAATGCACAAGCATGGAAATTAAACGAACATAAGTCAGACCATACACCGATATTGTTGGATATGGAACGAGATCCAAGTGGAGAAGGGAAGAAGAGGAGAATTCAGAGATTAGAAAAGGTATGGCTCGAAGATGAAAACTGCGTGACAATAGTGAAGGAGGTGTGGGCAAGTCACAAGGGTGATATATTGGCCCAAATTAATAACTACCTACAGAAACTAGATGATTGGGGCAGAAACAATTTCGAATCCATGGACAAAGACATTGACCAGCTGGAGAGTGATCTTAACTGGGTACAGCTAGGTCGCCTTACTCAGCACAACATAGATTCAATGGTAGATATTTCGAAGAAGTTAGACTCACTATATATCCAAAAGGAGCAGCATATGTACATGCGCAGCAGGACTTTGGAACTAAAGGACGGGGACCGCAACACGAATTACTTCCACCGCAAAGCCCAACAAAGGCGGAAGAATAACGACATTCTGCAACTTCAAAATTAGGAGGGGGAGCTGAAAAATAGCAAGGAGGAGATTACCGCCACCATTAGGCACTACTTCTCGAGCATTTTCACATCAGATGGATAACAAGACCTAGAGCAATCCCTCAAAGGAGCAGACATAATGGTGACAGATCGAATGAGAGAAGAGCTAAACAGGCCATACACAACAAATGAGATAAGAACCGCGCTCTTTGAAATGCACCCACTCAAGGCATCGGGTCCTAACGATATGGATGCGTTATTTTTTCAGTGGCATATCATATGTGATGATGTTGTTGCTTATGTAAAGTCCATCTTGGTGGGGGAAACTATCCCTTTCGAGGCAAACAAAACTCTCATCACCCTTATTCCAAAAGTGAGATCCCCAGAGAGCGTCACCCAGTACAGGTCGATAAGCCTGTGCAATATGATTTATAAAATTTCCTCAAAAAAGCCAATCGGTTAAAAAAGCACTTACCCCATATTATCTCTAAAAACCAAAGTGGCTTTGTACCGGGTCGATTAACAATAGATAACGGGCTTGTGGCCCTTGAAATTTTCTAATCCATGAAGAGGAGGAGCAATAGTAGGAGGGGGATCATGGCGGTGAAATTAGATATGAGTAAGATATATGAACGAGTTGAATGGACCATTTCAGAAGCGATTCTTAACAAACTGGGGTTTGATTGCGGCTGGACTCGAGTAATTATGAATTATGTATCTTTTGTCTTTTATTAGTTAGGGTGAATGGTCACCTCATTGAAACTATTATCCCCTCCTGGGGCCTTAGACAGGGCGATCCAATATCTCCTTATTTATCTTGGTTGTCGAAGCTTTCCAAGGTTGTTGAGGAAGGTAGCGCAAGCTGGGAGCATCCATAGGGCTAAGGCTAGCAGGAATGGCCTAGCAATCTCCCACCTCTTTTTCGATAACGACAATCTTCTCTGTACCAAAGCCACAAGACAAGAATGCTTACAGGTAGTTGATACCATCAACATATATCAGAAAGCATCTAGACAAAAAGTTAATATCGAGAAGTCAAAAGTCTCTTTTAGTAGAGTAGTGGTTGGCAATAAAAACGAGGAGCTAGTAGGCTTGTTAGGCATTAGAATGGTTGATAACGTGAAAAATACTTGGGTGCCCCAACGTTTGTAGGTAGGAGCAAGAAAGAGATTTTTAATTCAATCCGAGACAGGGTTGGAAGAAATTGAATGGGTGGAACGAGAGGTTGCTATCTAGGGCGGGGAAGGAAGTACTGCTGAAATCAGTCATTCAAGCAATACCAACGTATATTATGAGTATTTTTAAACTCCCATGCACGTTAGTGAGTGAATTCCACTCGATGTGCGCCAACTTCTGGTGGGGCTCGAAACAAGGGGAGTGTAAATTACACTAGAAAGAGTCGGCTGATCTTTGCAAGCCTAAGTGCCTGGGAGGTATGGGTTTCAGAGGCCTTGATGTTTTCAATGACGCCCTACTTGCAAAGCAGGGCTGGAGATTACTTTAAAACCAAGATTCGCTTTTATATCGGGTGCTTGATGTTAAAGTATAAAATCATTCCTGGGGCTTCAACCATCAGCTTGAGCTTTTGGTTGAGATGGTTTCACATGGTATCAGAACCAGACCAATAAACAAGAGGTCTCAGGTTCGAATCTCAGCACCCCCCATATTCATTTGCGCAAGGTAAAAAGGGCCTTTGCAGCATCATGCTTCAAGCCCAAAGGGCATTCGCGTGAGGGGGCGTGTTAGAGTATAAAATCATTCATGGGGCTTCAACCATCAGCTTAAGCTTTTGGTTGAGATGGTTCCACACTTGAAGCCAAATATTTTCGAGGTAAATCCTTTCTTCAGGACCCTCTATCGTACTTTCCTAGTTTCTCATGGCGAAGTTTATGGTCGGCCAAGGCACTCTTGAAGACCGGCTTGTATTGGAGGGTTGGTGATAGCAGGAATATACATATCTAGAAGGATATTGAGTTGGTGTTCTATGAGCAAGGCAAGTATATCACGACAGAGCAACCACACAACTCAGAAGTACAATGGGTTAATCACCTCATAACGGAAGATGGGAGCCAGTGGAGGTGCGACCTAGTGAAGAGCCTATTCAACGAGAGAGATTCCTAATCCTATCCATACCTTTGAGTAGTAGGAGGCCGAGAAACACCTTTGCATGGTGCTTTGACAAAAAGGGCATGTATACAGTAAGATCGACA
Organism: Portulaca oleracea; assembly: GCA_029582165.1. Taxonomy (NCBI): domain Eukaryota; kingdom Viridiplantae; phylum Streptophyta; class Magnoliopsida; order Caryophyllales; family Portulacaceae; genus Portulaca; species Portulaca oleracea. Next base: position 4,575,433 of record CM055873.1, on the reverse strand, counting down.
TATATGATGGGGGCAACCCTCGATCTGAACGACTTTGAAGAACACTGTCCCAAGCTATAGGAGGCGCAGTGCGTACCAAAAGCGAAGACTTTCTGGTGGCAATGGATATCTAACATCCTCCTAACTAGAGTACTCCTCCATTACCGCCACATTGCGGCTGAGACGAAAAGTCCAAGGTGCGATGACCCTATGGAGGGATATTTGCATGCCATCATAGGGTGCTGAGAGAGCAGAGAAGTATGGGAACTGTTGGGGGACAAACTATACGTGATCTAAGAAATGAGATTAGGTCGGGGAGTTGATATTATGATGGAAACAAGATTGTTCTGAGGAGGAGTTCAATGCGTGCCTAACTGTAGCCTGGCTAGTATGGCGGGCACGAAATGAATTGCTTTATCAATCAAGGCAAACCCCAACCCAGGTGATTGTGCCTAGAGTAAGACAGTTAGCCTGAGATTGCTTGAAGATGGCCAAGAACGAGAGGATGATGTAACACCCCCAGGTTATCAACCACTAAATTAAGTTAAAGGTACACCTGACCCAATGATTAGCAGCGAATAAACACCTGTGAGTATTACCGCCGTCCACGGAGACGGACAAGGCTAAGACTAAAACCCAACAAAACAACCAAAACATAAACTAACTTCGGTCATACATCACCAAGACAAAACTTAACTTAAACCACCTCAAAACAACCTAACACAACCCAGTTAAAACTTATACAAACCAAACTATCACAAATTTCTCTTAAATCTTCCATGAAGAGTCTTTAACCACCTTCAATCTCCTTAAGAAGCTCTAGGGTTTCGTCCTTCCGGGGCTTTTCCTTTCTCCTTTCCCCAGGTTACTACCACTAGATTAAACTAAGGGCGTTACAATGAGAAGCACAGATGGGGCACCTACAGTCACCACGGCGTGAGCTCCCCCTGCAGGCCAGGAGGTGAAGATGAACTTGGATGCCTCTCTCTCGGAGGAAGGATGGGTCACGCTAGGGGTAGTAGCCAAAGACGCCTACGGACATCGGCTAATGGCGGCAACGAGGAGATGTCAAGCAAAATGGGAACCGGCGATGGCGGAAGCAAAGGTAGGGGCGTTCGCCGTACAACTGGCGCGTTGTTCAACTACAACTCGGTTATCTTTGAATCAGACTGCTTAGCATTAGTGCAGCGTTTCAATACCTCAGAAACCTTTTTTAGCAAATTTGATTTGATTGTAGAAGATATTAAAGTTGTTATGTGTTATTTTCGTAAGAGTAGTTGGGTTCATGTCAAGCGGGGAGGTAACCTGTACCCCATAATATGGCCAAGGTACACCCTACAGAGGAAAAGCAGATCTGGCTTGGAGTACGTCCAAGACAAATCGAGTCATATGTATTGATGGATAAATTAGCAATGTAATCATCTTCCCCGTTTTCCCTCAAAAAAAAGGGTTTTTGGACGTCAATAACACCAACTTTGGGGGTATTGGATACTAATAATACAAACTATTTTTTTGGACACTAGCAGTGCCAACTATCGACCTATTTTCCTCTAACAGTACACCACCGAGTTGTTATGGTTTTAACTCATCGGAAAGATGATGTGGCTTCATAATGTGTGACATGAAAGGCATGTTAGTGTCCACGTCAACATTTTCTACCCAAGCCCCGCCTTCCACATCACACATTATGAAGTCATGTCATCTTTCCGATGATTTAAAACTGTAACAACTCAAAGGTGTGCTGTTGGAGGGAAATAGGTCCATAGTTGATACTGCTAGTGTCCAAGAAAATAGTTTGTATTATTAGTCTCCAATAACCCCAAAGTTGGTATTACTGACGTCCAATAATCCAAAACAAAAAAAATAGAAGCAAATTCTCATTAAACCTCTAATGTGTGAAGAGTAGGTAGGGAACACTTTATAAATCTTAAATCAATTGAAACCAGTAACGGTAAGTTACATCCAACCCCTTCATACCTTATTTGTAGGGCCCCCTATAAAGATTTTTCCAAGGTCAAACCTGTTCAACGGTCGAGTCGAGTCGGGTCACAGGGCGGGCCGATCGGGACGAAAGTTTATGACCCATCAGTTTGAGCCCGACCTTCGAGCCAGGTAGGTCGGACAACTAAATAAGAAGATTTTTTTTTTCTACACGAAAAACCTTAAAATTCATGCATTTAATTTATTTATTTAGTCGGATCGGGTCACAAAAAATAAAACTTAATCTAGGATTTTTTTTTAAAAAAAAAAGTTAATATTTTTAGTCGGGGGTCGCGTCACAAAAAATAAAACCTAATCTAGGAATTTTTTTTTAAAAAAAGTTAATGTATTTAGTTGGATCGTCGGGCCGGCCAGGTCACAAACCCCCAAGCCCGAGCCTGGCCCCGACTTTTCGGGTCAGGTTGGGTCACCATCTAAAGTTACGGCATTGACCCGCATTTTTTCAAGTCGAGTGGGTCCCCAGCCCGTTGAACACGTCTACCCAAAGTCAACCTCTATCAAACATGGGGAAATAAGTCAACCAGGAAAAATTGACCATCTCCCCAGGGTTTTGAATTTACCAAACACGCCCAAAAAAATAATAGAAGGAAGTAGTAATTTTATAGGGAGCGTTTGATAAAAAAACCCAAGAAAATTTTTCCGTAAGAAATTTTCATAGGAAAGTTTTCTTTTAGCCCCCCCCCCCCCCAACCCTCCAAAGGAAAATACTTCCAATTTTCCCTTGGAAGATGTAGGAAATGATGGGTTCTCCTATAAAGTTTTTTCCAATGTCAACCTACATTCAAACAGGGGTAAATAAGTAAACTAGAAAAAATTGACAATTTCCCCAGGGTTTTTCATTAACTGAACGTGTCCTAAAAAATAATCGGAGGAAGTACTAATTTTATAGGGAACGTTTGGTGATAACCTTAAGGAAATGTTTCCATAAGAAGTTTTTCATAGGAAAGATTTCTCTAAATCCCCCCCCCTAACCGCTCAGGGAAATTTTTCTAGGAAAAATGTGGAAATAATAGGCTTCTCGTAAAGTTTTTTCTAAGGTAAACATATATTCAAATATAACGAGAATAAGTCAACCTAGAAAAATTTACCATTTTCTCAAGGATTTTGACCAAGCCAATGCACCCTATATGTAAAATTCTCCTATTATATGTATTGATAATTATAATATTATATTCTTAAATAATATTTTTGATTGTAAATTTAATAATAGTAACTTTTATAATAAACTTCTAAAGTAAAAGGGCATGTAGAAATTCATTTGTTCATCTCGTGTACTAATTTGGTGTTAAATTTTTATTATAATCCTTCAGTCTTGGATATAGCTCTGCATAAAAAATTATAAAAAAAGGTTGGAATGTTTTCCTTGTTTTTCTAGTAGGAGGAATTCTTGGTTTTTCTTATTCTTCTAATTAGTTCGAGAAAATTACGTATAGGACTTTCTACTTTGTGCTTTGGTTAGGTGAAATGAATTGTGGAGGTGTTCGGTAATGAGCCCTTTCCCATGCTTTTTTTCCCCCCTTTCTTATTTGCCTTAAAATAGTTATGTAATTAACTTTTGATAGCTATTAAAGGTCACTTTAACTAATACTATTTCGGGTTTTTGGCGTAAAATAATTCAAAGTCAGATGTGAGTGGCTAAAAATAATCCAAAATGACTTTTTGGCTGAAAATATGCAAAACTTTTAACATATTTACTTTGACTAAACCCTAATTGAATTCCTACATCATAAAGTTGACTTGACGCCCTTAAAAATGTCAAAGATGTAGTAGGTTAATATCTGGTTCAGCCCGTTTATATTATTTTCAGTCAAGTCGGAACTTTCAAGGACACCAAGTCAGTTTTGCGACGTCGGAATTCAATTTTGGTTTAGTTAGAGTAAATAGGTTATAAAAGCTTGGCACATTCTCAGCCAAAAAGTCAATTTGGTTTATTTTCAGTCACTCACCTCTAATTTCGAATTATTTTGAGCTAAAAATCCTACTATTTCCATGCTTCATTTCTTAATAATTATCACTTTAGACTTTTTACGATTTTTAACATTAGGCATTGAACATCATATTTAACAAAGTATTTGTGAAAAAAATTAAGAAAACTATTTTATGAAAGCACATTTCACTATTAATCTAATAATTAGTGGTGGATTTAGGATTTTTTTTCTATGGGGTCTGACTTATGTTAACCGTTCTTTTGATATTATTCTTTTCATAATTCAATCGCACTTATTAGCTCTATTTTTATCGTCAAATGTAGTTTCAAGGTATTTTTGTTTTAGGAAAGGACAATGATATCAGCCAAATTTTATCTTAAATCAATATTCACAAAGTAGGATAAAGAATATGATCAATTTATTAAAATAATTCACAAGCAAACTAATATAAATCAGTAAATGAAGAGGTCCGAGGTCCTTACCCTCTCTCCTCACCCCAAGCCAAGAGGGTCGCATCATATCGCACCAACTCTGAAGTCCAATTCTCACTCGATTCAAATCCCTCCAAGCTCGTTTTGGTTGTCCTTTGAATTGGTCTTGAACCCATCTAATGGCTTCGGAGCGTGTCACCAGCCCCGAGAACATTTGGTTCTTTAGCACCCGGTCCAGGTCGTCCCTAAGGTGTGTTGGTCTTGGGCACCATGGGTCGGGTCGGGATGTACTTCAAGGAAGGTAAGGGTCGCACGATCATGCACAATCAACTGCACGATCGTGCCTTGGGCGTGCTAGCATTCTTAGGTAGGTTCAAGAAGGGTACGATCGTGCACCTATCGTAGCATAGGCAAAGTTTGGAGGTGAACCTAGGTGCACGATCGTACACCTGTCGTACCAAGGGTAGCGTCTAGAGATGAACTTGGCCGCATGATCGTGCCAAATGTGGCATTGTTGGGTTTTTCAACAAATTTCCTTCCCTTGTTTGTGGTGTTTTAATCCTTTTGCTCCCACCCTTATGTTGATGTACAACCTCACTTGAGGGTAATATTTGTAAAGTATATGGGCACTCTTGTAATTTAGCCCCAAACCTCTTCGACTGCAATGTATATATGCATTTACATTGGTGAGGGAAAGTATTGCTGAGATTTCTCTCAAAACTCTCTCCTCTCAAGTCTTGATTTCTTTATCCTCAATTGTATTATGATGGTGATTCAAGTCAAATTCTTCATAAAGTTGTGGTGGTTTAACCTTTAGTAATTCTTAGTGAGTTTGTCAGTTCTTGACAATAGTTATTATTTATCCCAAGTTCATATTGACGTGAAAAGTTAACCTACAGTTTAGTTAGTGTGTAATTCACCTCCATCATCATCTACAACTACAACATAAGTTACAAATTTCCCACCATGATACGCTTCAGTAAATAAACAACAAAAGGTTTTAATTATCATCATCATCATCATCCAGGAAAAACTCTTGATTGCCTTCAAAAACAAAAAAAAGCTCTTGATCCAAGAACTTATCAAGACTCGACTACATATCCCATATCCCCATATCCACAAGACAACCCCCCTTCCCCCTTCAAAAAAAAAAAGAAAAAGAAAAACCCCTTTTTTTAGCATTGATCTTCGTTGATTTACCCAAAATTCCTGCATCTTAGGTCTTTCTTGCTCATCTTTTTTTTTAGCCATCTTGATCATATGATCCCACTTTCAACATGAACTCAAAAAAAAAAAGATTACAATCAAACATCTACAATTTGTACATCTTTTTCCATAATCAGATAATACAACGGCACAAACAACTTACACTATAACACACAATTCTCAGCGTGAGTCCCCACTCGCTTATAACCTTCCGCTTCCGCTACAGCACAAGCAGGCTGTATGGCCTAATATACAAAAATGCAGTAGAAAGATAACCCAGTGAAAGATAACATAATACCACAAACACAACAATCATAACAGATCTCAATGATGAATTACTACTACAGAAAAACCCGACACTGGCAATTATTTCATTTCATATATACAGAAAAAGGGAAAACAAAAAAGCTACAATACAAATGCCCCTAGATTGTGGACTTTGCCCCCATACAACATCATTCCATCTTCATAAGCCAACTGATTTCTTAATTCACAAACAAAACACACCCTAAACAATTGGTTTTAGAGCTTTGCTGTGTTGCAATGTTTTGTTCAAATGAAGAGGAAAGGAATCTGATTGCCATATCTAGGACCACTTCACAAAGCATCTGAGTTCGATGCTCAAACGACCGTTTTTTTTCTTTTTAGGTCTCTTGTTTTTACCAGGACAGATCGTGAAGACTGCGGAATAAACTTGCATCTCCAGATAACCGATACCCACAGATTCCAAAAAGTGGTCCCATTTCTGCACTGGACGAGGAAATCTCGATTAGCCAGAAGGAAGAATGTCACTCGGAGAAGTAAAGTAGCAATCTGGATCAAGGGTTGCAGGCAGAAAGCAAAGAAACACCCGCATTTTGTAAATATGAAAATAGATTCATTCCACAAGTTTCGCAGTTCAAGGATCAAATAAGAATGTTGCAAATATTTATATTGTTGTGTGAGAATATCCAAACTAGGGCTTTCCATGATTTTGGAACCGATTACAATGGAGCTCCAGAGACTGTCCAACCAAACCAAAACCAATACCAATGCTCCGAAATACCAACCAGACGGCGCATGGAGCGGTCAGATGTAGCAGTCTTACCCCTAAATTTTGCAATTTAGAGAGACTGGTTCTAATTGGTCTACGATTTAGAAATCGTATGCTACTTACTACTCCATGGAAATGGGGTAGAAGAGGTTTAATGAGACATTTTACAATAGTCCATTATAATCTAAGTTGCAAAAATAAATCTTTTTCAACTATCCAGATTGTGGACATTTTGTATTCAAAAATCCCTTCTGCATAGTCCAAGGCATCCCTTGGGGATCAGGGCGGGGTGTTGCTGTTCACTCTTATGTCAAGGTTTTCAAACTAGAATACAAAATGTCGTGTAGATGCAATATCAACTTTTCTAGACTGCATCTTTCTTTTTGGGAGGGGGGGGGGGGTTGCTAGGGACCAAATTTGCAGTTTAAGGGCATGAAGAAATCAAGAAACTTAAGCTAGCAAGATGCAAATAGCAACCCAAAAGCTGTTGGGATAAAGTCTTACTTCTTGACTGCAGTAACCCCACACCCTAGAGAGAGAGAGAGAGAGAGAGAGAGAGAGAGAGAGAGAGAAAGGGGGGGCGTTTCAAGTGAGCAGGATTAAACGGCTTACCTAATATCTAATTTACACAACATTATTAATATCTTCCAGGCATTGGAGACTCTGATCCTGCCGGTACATAGAGTTGCCTCCGTACGAATGGATGCTCCAAGAGCTCAGCAGCAGTAGGTCGATCATTTGGATTCACACGTATACATTGCTGTACAAAATTTCTTGCATCTCTTGACAAAGAATCAGGAATTGGAGGTGGTTCACCCTTCCCTATCCTATAGAGTGCTTGCATCTGCAAACATTACCAACAAGGAAGCCTTGAGCACATTAAAAAAACAAGCATGGTTCAGATTATGCAAGTAATGAAAGTTCTCATCAGCCTGATCAAGGAATGAAATGATCACGATATTGCATGCCTATGAACAATAAGATATGAAAGAGATTAACAGGATTTAGCACGGTGGCCCTTCTAACTCAATGTACAAGCTTAATTTGATGGTCATTTCAGAAATGTGAATACATACCCACCAAAACAAAACAAAATAAACAAATACATCATGACCTGACCTAGACAAAATGAAACACCATAATGCAATAAATATAGCACCCAGATGAAGCTGCATGCCTACCAAGAGTCTTGAACTAATAACTTTTGGTACATAACTGGAAGACAGCTCAACTCAGAACCAGAATAATAGTGCTTTCAAATCTAGGTTTGATGTTTATATAGTTCAATCACAGAAGTATGGCCGTAAGCCTGTAAATATTGAATTTCTCCCTTCCACCGACCACCCTTACCAAAATGAATCAAATAACCACCCGGGGAAGGCAGAATACCAAGGGAACGGGGCTTTCTTAAACGAATACCTAAAGAATATCAAATTACACATCATCAGACAGTTTATCATCCAATTTGGTCCTGTATAAAACAATCCCTAGGACTCTTTGATCCATGCTGATGCATTTTACAAACCTAATGATATCGCCTCTTGGAAACCTAAATCAGACCAGAAAAACATGCAAACCAGTTACAGGTAGAAGAAATCATACACCAACTTAAATAATTGCAACTCAAGTCCAAGCCAAGCACTTGAGTTTCTCATTTGTAGCTATTAAGATTCACTGCAGTGAATGCCAAGTTGCTAGGAGAAATCGATGTGAATTAAATGTTACGAAAAGCAAAGCCAAAGTATCTCCACAAGGGGAAACACATAAGATGACAGAGAAAATAAGCATAAAATAACAGATGAACAGAACAATGTTAAAGCAGAAGAGAGTTTCATAGGAATGTTTCACATACAAATTCTAAAGGATAGTAAGGAACATGTCCAGTTAGCATCTCTAAGACAGTACATCCAAGACTCCAAATATCTGCAGCAAGCCCATAACCTTTATTCTTGAGGCTAACAACCTGAAATTGGTCAATTAAACATCAGAAACATCACACTGAATCAAGTAATTATACACAAGTTGTACCAAACAGAGGACATAGTTCTCGTACATGTTTGCAGGTTGTCCAGAAATCATAATACTAGCGAAACAACTCCGAGGATACACCATGTCAAAGTACTAATTGCAAAGAACAGACAAGTAGTTTAACCAAATATTGCCGAGCAACCCACCCAAAAACTCTAATTGTTCCCCAGGTAACGACCCCGCTCCCACGGTCCCAACCCAAATCCCCACCCCCCCCCCCCCAAAAAAAAAAAACACACAGAAAAGGGAAAATATTTTAGAAAAATCAAGCACTTAGTCATATACTCATATCCACAGTTAAGATGTCAAGTCATTCTCAGACAAGAATCTTAGTTTAAGAAGGTACAAGGCACACACAGGATGCAACTAGGCCCAGGAAGGCACAGCCTATGGCACCTCAGTAAAGATGAGGCACAACCCTTCAAATAGCCTCAAAAAGCAAGCCCTTTGGGATGTTAAGGTGCATGCCCACCTTCTTTTGCTGGGTACCATTCAACTTCAACCCCCATCCATAAAAAGTCACCCGAAACACTGAAAAGTTCTTCTCTAGAGGATTGTGTGTGCGTTTGAAGTGTGCATTGTCAATTAAATCCCATGGCACTCATTAAGCAACCCCCCCCCCCCCCCAAACACACACACACACAAACCACCACCACCACAAAAAAAGGGGGCAACCAATCAGAAAAAAAGGTTAAGGGAAAAACAAATCCCATGAGCAGTCCATGACTATGAAGTATAAACATTCAACAGACCAAAATGGAAACTAAGAGGCAAAACAATCCTCCCATCACAAAGGATATCAACCCAGCAATATTTCATGAGAATTAAGTTCAAGCATCATCGAAGCATAGCAAATTTCCTGTTCATAATCAATCAGCATGAATCCTATGGGCATGAAGTTTACCATACCAGGCATAACCAGTCTAGGACCACAGAGCAGGAAATCAAGAACAAACAAGCCCCAGCTAGATAATCAAAAATACCGAACCAAGTATAAAAATCAGAAAGCATCGTAATCTCAACATCTGCCACAACAAATGCAACTAGGCATTATATGAATATCTAGTAAAGAATTACTTAGCTTACTGGCCAACAATAAACAGAAGACAGATACGCATTGTCAAACAATATTAAGCATTTGTAAAAGGAGCATCAAACAAGGACAAATATTCTGCTCTCCAGCAAGATTCTCATATGTCATCAATATAAAAAGTGGCATATTACTACGTTCACAAGCACATCAGCAAAGACCAAAGGGGCTAAATCATACACACATCAACACAAAAGAAAATTTAGACAAAGAAAACTAATGGCAGCAACCAATTTGGACCTTCAAGGTCAGAATCTACTTGGATTCATTCACTTTCTAGAATTTCAGATCAGTTGAATGGAAGTAATGGAACATTTGTTATTATGCTTGAAGTTGTATTTTAGATTACTTAGATAAATTGTGCACATAACGAACTTTCTCGAAGTAAAAATTAAATATATAGGATTCATAACAATATAAGCACAAACTATTAGAGCAACAACTGGTCTAGAAGCCATTAATCAGAGTATCGACCCATATGAACGATTGTTTAGAGTCTAGTTAAAAACTTCAGCTTGATTTAATCTTAAATCTAAATATAGTATATCCTGATTTAGATTCTAGAAAGATATATGTTCCTTCTAAAACTCCTACCTCAACTATAGATACATAAATGCAGAACATAGAAATTGACAAGTAAAGCACGAGTATATAAATATAAATACAGATTTGCTATCATAAAATAGGATCGGCATGCTCAACAAGTTCCATATTTCGACTCCACATATTTGCAACAGTATATCTTAAGTTTGTGTAGGATGACAGAAGCAAACCTCGGGTGCCATCCAGAACGCAGTCCCTTTGGAAGACTTCAAATCATTCAATTTGGTTGCCTGAAAAGGAAAGCAGCATCATATTGAGCCCACAATCAGGAAAAACTCAAATATGGGAAAGAAATAGAGTTTTAAAATGGCATGGTGAATCAACAGGATAATGTTCAAAAGACAAACAGTAAAAGACCTTTGCTAATCCGAAATCAGCTAGCTTCACTGTTCCATCTGATGCCACCAATATGTTTGCACATTTGATATCCCTGGAGAACACAAAACAGAAAGATACAATTTAACCCCTTCAGATTCTTCCCCCGCCTGACATTTTGAATCAAAAACTAAACTCAAACAGAAAACATATGATATCCCTGGATACGATCTAGGGTTAATGCCAACTTTATATTCTGTACACTAGGAATTTAGGATAGAAAATGGGTCTTAGTTAGGTTAGATATGGAAGCAAGGCAGATTTCTCAGCCAAGGTTACACCCGCTTCACCAAGTCCTTTCCACACCTTTCCCAGACAGTTTTGGAGCTTTAGCGAACTCATTCCTCATACTTTTGGCTGCCTCCACATGGTTTTCCCTTTGACACATCAGATAACTATAAGCTATGCAGTTAAGCATTATTTAGGGTGGAGCTCCCTTAAAGAGGTAAAGCCTCCTCTTAGCTCAATGAAGAGCCTCTGAAACAACCTCTTCATCCTTTTTTTACCTAATCGTCTTCTGCAAGCACCACATATTCTTCAGCTTCAGTACATATCTTATTTCAACAGGTCCAAATACTTTAGATCTACTCTAGTATTTGTTGTCTTGAAAACTTCTCTCCATTTCTAGATGTCCACTTGTGAGTTGTGACACACTGTTCCACATATTCTGCTACCCAGTCACATAAATCATGTGGGTGCACATTGTTGCCATCTGTCTGTTTGCCCCAACTGAGATCACCCCAAAACTCTCTGAAAGCATTTAAGAGTTTCAGCGCTCAGTCACACGGAGAATCTATGTCGCATTCTTACAGACCTCCCAGAATAACTTTGCAGTCCTCATATACAACACAATCACATCTTCAAGATCACGCAGCAGTTTATTCCATGGAAGAGGAAGATGGATCATTGAGCAAAGTTATGAGGAAGTACCACTTTGATCTTTCATTGAAGACACATTTTGAGAAGGAGACTCTGAGATTTAAGTTGGGCATTATGTTATTATGGTTTGTGAAAGTCCAATAATAAAAAAATTAAAAAAAAATATTGGTTCGTTTTGTAGATAGAACACATGCTAGTATTGACAAATAACATAAGCAGCAAACTTCTAAAGCCTAGAGCTTTGAATGAATCAAAAGCTCCTATTAACCCCCCCCCCCCTCTCTTCCTTTTCACAATGGAACAAATGGCTCCACGAGTTCCATATGACAGCGATACAAACAATAGACTGAAGATGACATGTGCACACACAAACATCTTTGAGTTTTCCATTCTCTTTATTGAGTTTTTAGGGGATACTTATGCTGGAGAGAATTCCCATAAAAACTGATAAACGCTAGCAATGAACTTGGTAGAGGTTTCGTTGCTTGTAACATAAGAGGTAAAGTACGATGCTCAACTAAACGGCATCAAAATAAATTAAATAAAGTTATTTAAAGATATAAGCTTAGACCGTGATGAAGCCAAGAATTTAAACCTAGTGTAAGTCATAATTAGTGCACAGCAATGACATTATCTGTCTGTCAGAGTTCCCATCCGAATGTGCAGCCATGCATATGAGTTATGACAATTCAAGAATAAGAGCACTAAACAGCACCAAAAAATGGAAAAAAAAAACAAAGAAAAGCCTTGATCAGCACACCAATAGCCAAGATTGCAGCCATATTTCTATAGTATAACTACACATACCTATGGACCACATCTCTATCATGAAGATACTTCAAGCCCAGCAGAATTTGTCTTGTATAATTAGAGGCATGAGAATCACGGAGATGATACTTTTGATATAGACTTGCGAGGGAACCTTGGGTCACAAGCTCCAAGAAGATATATAGTTTAGAGTCATCCTGCAAAACGCAAAGAACATTGATGAATGCCAAAAGCATTCATTGGAAAGGGAAAGCATTTACTTTATATAACTCAAATCCTGTGACTATACCATTTCTCTCAACCATGATGCTGAACAATAAAATGTTTACAGAGAAAACACTTTATCCAAACATAGCAATGTTTACAGAGGATAGAATCATAGAATACCTTGTCTGTCCCAAGATACCGTACGATGTTTTCATGTTCAAACTGGCTCAAAAGATCAATTTCCTGAGTGACAAAAGAAAGGGAAATGTGAGAAAATACCAGCGAAAACAAATATAATTTGCAATGGTGCAACAAAGCAAGACAAGTTTTAGACTTCTAGAATATTATCGAGTGCTCCAAGAGATGGATTTTCCTTACCTGTTCGAGATAGTATATACTCTCCTTTCCTCGGCTCCCCTCAAGGAGAGAAACCTCTTTCACTGCGAAAAAGAATCCCTCGCTGCCAATAGATTATCAGCTCTTGTGAGAATTCACATAACAAGAATCCAATAGAAAAGCAACATAAATGAAGCATCACGTACATATTCTCAATTAACTTTGGCATCAAGTCACAACATTAAATCCTTCATCAGAAATGAAAAGTCAGGAATGCTGATTGAGCAGTTTAGGACACCAAAACCACTCTGCTTAGTCTCCACTTACTAATATCCAACTGAAATATAACTAATTAAGAAGTTTCAACTTTGAGCAGTAAGTGCTCATGCAGTCATACTTCATTCAAGTGAAATTCGATCTTCAAAGAACACCAACATATTTCACGTGACAATAAATGACTACAATTATTCCTATCATGTAATATAAATCTGCCCTAACATCTTTTAGGTCTTCAACTTCTCCCTTATTTTCTAACAAACAACCTTCTCTAATCTCTACCACAAACCCAACCATCCATTCTGTGCATCCAAAAAAAATAGCTGAATGAAAAATGATAGAGAAAATGGACCATAGTAACCATGAAAGAGGTAGCTACCACCGGTAAGAAAATGCAAAATTGCATCAGTGTCAAATGAAGAAGGAAATTCAAACAAGACAAAACATATAATAGTTAGAACATCATTTCACCCTCTACATCTACACATATCAAAAAGAACATCATATACCTGGAAATCCCTTCATATACGGTTCCAAATGACCCCCTCCCTAAAAGCACACCCTTTTCCCAGTGGCTTATATTCAATCTGCAGCCACCATTTGGCGAGATAATCGACACTGGTTCTGTAGTTGTACTGGACGAGTCGTCATCATCATTTGTCGTGGTAAAAGAACAGGACCCTGATCGGATAATGAGATCCCCACTCCTGATCCTATTAAGCCTCTCTCTGGTGGCATTCTCTCCATCGGTTTCTTCCTCCATCCCAGGAACATGAGATGTGTCCTGATATGAAAACTGAGGGGCACCAACTCCATCGGGGGCTAATCTTTTCACAATTTCCCAAGTGGAACATTCATTATCGAGCATAGGAAGGGACATTGCCGGAGGAGGCATGAGTACCGGGGGCCGGTCACCCTTGATTCCTCTCCCCTTGGCAGCCGCATGATTCAATGGTGGCATAGGAGCCTCAAACAGCTTCAGCTTATGGTTACCAGCATCAGCTTCAACTGTGTCATTCCTTAAATCAATTTTACCATTCGTACTAGCAGGAGAGTTGACAATTTTCTCAACCTCTTCATTTTGAGGCTCATCAGGCTCATCCTGCTCACCATAACCCTTATTAGGACGCAAAGTGATATCAGATGGTGACCTATTTTTCATAGCCTCCCATGCTGCTCTTGGAATCTCAAAATCTTCAGGCCCAGAAAACCCTAAACCTTTAATTACAGATTCTACTTCCCCACCATTTCCATCAATGCGAAAGCTAGCTCGATCCACTTCATGATGCAAGTCGAACGACCGTGCTCTATGAGCTGGAGAACTACAAGTTGATGGGGACGTCGAAGATGAAGGAGTATAATTAAAATTCTTGGCCGCGTTTCTTCTGTAGAGTCTCCTCCCTGGAGATGATGATGTCTGCTCCATTTTCTTGCCCTGCTTCCTAAGATCAAATATCCTTGGCAAGTGATGCATCGAAACAACCTATACCCATCCACCGTTAACTGAATTTCTGTCCCCCCTTACCCACCCCCAGCAAACCCTAGAATTGAGGGGGGGTAAAGACGATCACAGAACACACACAGCTCAAGCTTCGTCCAAATTACTCTCCCTAGAACCAATTCTCCTTCCGAAAACAGACCAGAAGAACCCTAATTCACAAACAGCTAAATCAGGACCTCAATTTGCACACAATTTGTGCATTTGTCCCTTTCCTTCATATCTCATCAATTTCAAACAACAAAACTGCACAAAAAAACCTCGAGCTAGGGCACAAACTCAAACACCCCCTAGATTCTCCCCCCGTCTTTCAGTATCGCCGTGCAGGCTGAATTTTCTTTCGATGGCAATAACAGCACAAAACTTAGCATAAGAGACCAGAATCACACGATGCTAACCTACTTGAATTCCAAGAAATTGGGGATTTATTGCCAGAACCTACTCGGAAACTCACACAAGACAAGAAACTTCGAAGAACTTACATACACGTCGATACTCCCAACTTGATCAAGAAACCGAATTAAAACGCCGAGATTATTCCGAATTTTGATATCATCTGCTACCTCTTTGTTGCAAATAGGGTTTCGGAGAGTTCAATTTTAGGGTTTGTCAGGAATTTTGAGGGGATCTGTGATGACGGCAGTGAAGCTGACTGAAGGAAGCTCGATGAGAGAGAAAGGGGAGTGTACGGAAACGGAAAGTTGGAGACGAAGAGAGAGAAAGAGATGATGAGAGAAAAAAGCCAACGCGGGGATGACGGGCGTAATTAGGTAATAAATGGTGAGTTGTAGTAGTAGTAATTGGATTGGGTACAGCAAAATTATTAGCTTTTTCCTATTTAAATAATCCCAAATAACTATAGCTCTATATTAAAAAAAAAATTGAATCAAAATGTAAGAATTTCATTAATAATACATCAAATCTAGCGCTAGCAAAAATTCGGGTCAGAGTAAATTTTGGGTCGAACAAATTCAGTCAACGTCAAAGTTTGGACGAGAACTTCATGTTCGGTCCCAGTTTTATTTCAAGTCGGACATCTCAAACCAAGTTAAAATCGAGTTTGGGCAATAGAAAAAATAGATATTTTAAGTCTGAATATTCGATCAATATCAAAATTCAGATGAAAAATCTATGTTCAGATATGATTTTTTTCAGGTCGAACAAAATTTTGTTAGCTCTAATCAAATCACACCTACAATAAAAAGTATGAACGAGCAACTGTAGATATAAAATATAAATATGAAATTCAACTTTTAAATAAATGTTATACTAATCCTACTGACATACGACTCCGATATCTTTGGATCCTGTATCAATCTCCGATCATAATCCATGTCTCGACGTCTTTATACCATACCAATTGAACAAAACTATGGAAAAAGGCTAGAAACTCGAGATAATAGTAAAAAAATTCTTATAAATGGAGAGGCTAATTTTTTTGTGTAAATCTAAAATCAAACTAACAAATTGAATAAAAATTAATCAAATTAAGAGTTATTATCGACAAGAAAGATCCATGGTTGTCCCTCAAAAAAACGAAGGTCAAGGTTATCTAAAGAGAAAAGAAAATGTGGCGGCTATGATTATTTTGATATTAAAATATTGTAGCAAAGGAAGCTAAATAATGTGAGAGGCTTGATTACTCCTAGGTAAACTCAAAACGTATTTATTATTACCTACATTTTGTTTTATCTGTCGTCTAGGAAATTGTGGCAAAAACTTTAACCGTTAATATCTTAATTTGTATAATGATTCATCGTACAAAATTGATATCATTAGATTCGTAATAAAAAAAATACTATTCAAAAGTATAATATTATATTTTTCTATAAAAGTTTTATATTAGATATTATTGATTAAAAATTGACACAGAAAACCGTAAATGACAAATAAAAAAGGACGGAGGGAGTATAAATTATAAATATATCATAAAAAAGAGTAAATACCTTTTCAACTATAGTCATCACTCATCAATAGATGTTTCATGTTTGAAACATTGAATGGTAAACTAATTCAATGTAGTTAGATAACATAGCATCAATTTATATATTTAATCACACAAAACTCACCATTACAAAAAAATTTAAGGGTTAATAATTTTGAACTTTGAAGAATAAATTTATTATTCAAGATTTTTTGTGATTATTTTCAAATATAATATTTTTTGTGACCTAAAACTCAATTTATAATATTTCAAAGCTGCAAACAAAAAAAATGAACTGTGGACTATGTAAGCCGCTCATAGAGGACATTAGGGACTATAGAAGAAGATGTAGACTTTCCTCGCAAGTCATGTTAGGCAAGGTGGAAATATCGTAGCTTGTCTTTGTGCTAGAATAGATGTCCATGTAAACATTGATATGATGCTTTCTGAGAATTTTCTAAACAGTAACCTCTTATGCTTTGGATGGAATGTCTTATCTGTCGTTGGGCTTTCATCAAAAACATTTGTTAACCTGACATTGCATAGTTTGTTAAGACTTGTTTTATGTTTAAAGACTTGTTTTGTGTTTCGATTTGTCATTTTTCTATAAGAAAATTTTATTTGCTATTCTAACTAAAATGTGGTTTTAATGATTGATTTGTTACTTTTGTCATTATAACTTTTTTTTTAAAGTTCTAGTGATATCAATTGCAAAGGATGAGTTGTCACAAGCTTGAAATTTTTATCAAAAAATTTGTGTAGGCTTGATACTCAACAGTCAACACAGTCACAAAGTGAAGGGAATTTTGAATAATTTAAATTTTTACTATACAAGTTAGTAATTGAATGGTATGTTTGGTAGAGTTCCGAGATAAATTCTTTCTAGCACCTTGTGGCACTAGTTACTAAATTTAAAGCAAATACAATGGGTCCACGTCAAAATTTACATATGTATAATGTATTATATATAAAACCAAATAGAAAAGTTTGCAACTTAGAAAAGTGTACTAACCAAACACACCACAAATTTATGGTGTTAAATTCAGTAGACAACCACTCATTTTGATCCCTTGAACCATGGTAAAATGGATATGAAAGCAGTGTTGTAAAATATAACGTTCAAAAGTTCAGATTATTTAAATAGAACTGAGTACAAATTTACATAAAAGATTATAAAACGCATCATTTTGTCCAGATTATACCTAACATTCTAATAATGTCCTGGATCTTATCAGCTCTTGGCCTCTAGCAAATTTTGGAGAATAATTACTAAAGCTTTCTGCCACGGTGGCCTTCTTTACCCTATCATTTGATCATATTCAACAATTTCTTCCCTTTTTCACAACAAACGCAGTAAAAATCAAACCTAAAACCTATTACATGGAACACAATGCTAAATCAATGAATTTAAACGTCACGAACAAAAGGAAAAGGGAAAGCGAAGCAGTAACACAAACTCAAATAAGTATATGAACTAATAATAGCGAGAATATAAGCATGTACACGAACTCGAAAACCAAAAGCTTTCCATATCTTTCTTTCTGCCATAATAAATTTACCAAAATCCATAACTTTTTCTTCACTTTCCCAACATTTTCGAAGGAAATAAGAAAATGGGGACTTCTAAAGATAACCAAAAGAAAAAAGAAAAGAAAAAAATGGATCGAATTATGCACATTCTCCCTATTGGTTGCAGAACAAAATAGACCCCCCCTTTCATGATCCCCTTCATCACCAAAGCCAGGGAAAGATACCAACTCCAGATTGGCAACATCATCAGGACTGGATGATGGATGGCAAAAACCGTACCGTCTCAGTTCTCAGTTTCGACGCCACCCAACTGACCAACTTTGTTTCACATACCCATCTCGATTAATCAGGCTTTTCCAAAACCCCGACGAGAGAAGAAAAAAGTAAAGAAAAAAGAGTAGGAACCAAAAAAAAGTCTACCGGTAACCATTCCGCTTCTTTTCCATACCACCAGTATATAAGAGATCAAAAATTCAATCTTCAGAGCGAAGAATCTGTTGTCCTCTCAGTCAGAGTATGGACCAGCAGAACAAGAGGCTTGAGGGTCTGATTCTGGTGTGATCTTTAGCTGCAAGTTTTGGCACAGTTTTGATGCTGGTTTGTGCTTCATGTACTGCATATGTAACACACTTATGTCAGAAAACATAAATTTGGGTCAAATTTGCGCTGGTCAGATTGTAACACCTAGTAACCTAGAAACAAGTGCATTACTTTTCATCAAACTAGCGCTGCCACAAATTCAAGTCTGGGTCAAATTTGGGTCGGTCAATCTCAAAATTCGGTGTGAAATTGATGTTGGCCACCGGTTTTTTTGGCGAGTAGAACAGATTAAAATCAGGTTTAGACGATAGAGAAGAGGGATATTGTGGCCGAATATTCGGTCAAATTGGTCAATGTCTACGACCACAACCAGTTTTCCCGGGTTGGACAAATTCAGCTATTCAGGTAGGACGAATTTTGCCAGCTCTACAACAAATCAATATAGTCACAAAAATAGAGGTTAAGAGTCCAAGGTGCAAATTCATTACCTTCTGAACAAAAGCATTTATCTCTTCCTCTGTCAAGCCACCTTCATCTCCTGTGTTATCCTCCCAGCCAAGAGATCGCAGAAATGCTTCTTCTTCCTCACTTGGGTAAATGACTGCATTATCATCTAAAGTACTCTCCTTGCAACCAGAAGAGCTTTCAGCCAAGTTACAGGCTTCACCATTGCATTTTGACTCACACCCATTATTCCCACCCTGGTTCGCTTCACCACTAGCCGCCTCTTTCTGCTCATCAGAATTTGGCATGCCGGATGAAACTGATCCAGAATCAGCAGAAGATGATGTGTTGCTCATTGATTTCTTCCTCACCAAGTTAAAGAAATCATTACGGCTACGAAGCTGTGCTAACGACAACCGTTTATCGACCACCGGTCCAACATTCAAGTTATAAGAGGATGCCTTGCGCTCATTGGTGGAAAGCTTCGAACTGTTAGGGTTCTTCAAAAAAGCAGATGCAGGTGGAGGAGCACCTGTTGACTGTCCATTTGCAATCACAGCAGGGACATTGATTGCCTGCCCAGGACCATCCTTCAAGGTAGGTGAGGCAACAGTGTCTCGTGTAGGTTTAAGCAACAGTAGCTTTCCAGCAGAAGATGATTTTGGACCATCTGCTCTGGTACTTCCACTACGAACTGGGTGACTGCCTATTTGCAAAGATGACAACTGCTGCAACCCATTCTTTGGTCCAGATGCCACCTCGGTGGATCTTGTTGCTGTCTTGGGTTTAAGCTTATCCGACGGATTAAGTACCTGGTCAGAAAGTTGAAAATCATCAACATTGGGATATGAAAGTGCTTCCTTCAGTCAAGCAGAGAGCAAACCACACCACATGGTCCACAAGTCAACGACGCCATCCAAATAATAACATGTGCAATGACTCAACCATCAATGCATCAGTATTCCAACAGAAAAGGCACTCCAATTTCCCCATGAAAAGTCCATTTCTTGACATCGGAAAATACCCCAGCCTGAAATTCTCCACATGACAACTGGTCACGTACAGTTAACTCTGCATGAGTCTTCCAACAGAAAAGGCACTCCAATTTCCACATAAAAGGCCATTTTTTGCCATTGGAAAATTCCCACATGAAAAGACCATTTTTTGACATTGGAAAATACCCCACCCTAAAATTTTCCACATGACAACTGGTCAACTACAGTTAACTCCTGCACCACAATCACACCCAACCCTGGAAACCCTTGGACAACTTGCACAATACAACAGAAAATAGAGAATGAGAAAGGTTTGAGAAACCCTCACTTTAACTAATTCCCTGACCCCCTCTTTCCCCAACCACAAAAGAAAAAAATGACAAATTAAAAATCATTCACCTCAACAAATACTGCTGGATGCACAAATGCAGACAAAAGTCAAAATTCTTGATCAATGGAGACCGAAAAGGACGAGTATATAATTTCAAAAAAAGATGAAATGTATCATTTTAGATAAGTTTACTAGTTATCATAAATGATCAGTGGAAACGAGAATCAGTGAGGAAATGGTTTGCTCAGCAGCGACGTTTTCGGAATTGAGAAATGTTTCTTTCAGACTATACCATATAATTTCAAAAAGGGCAGTGCTCAAAATGGCTAAAGTGCACTTGCAGCTAGACAAGACTCCCCACTTTATAAGAACTGCCTAATATGGTAGTTTCCTTCCTCCACTATGCCATTGGTATTTTACTTGAGCAATCTCAAATGTTATACTACCATCGAAACTCTAGTCAAGATCCTTCCACATCAGTTCATACCAAAATAACCCATTTTAATAACTGAAAATTGGAATGAAGCAAAATGTGAGTCGACTAAATTACTTTCTACCATAGGACTGCCCATTTATTGTCAGGCACAGGAAGATGCATAAAACAATTTCTAGTTCGATTGGATTCATAGGAGGTAAATGTCCTCAGCATGGAGATCAAACTAAATAGCCGATTCCTCCCTCTATTACAATTTACTTTTTCACTTTTGGCTCATTACAATATTGTACTTCAACCATCATTTTCCATTAATACAGTTTCGAAAACAATTACAAGATTGTACTTTTATAAAAGTATGTTTTACTTTGAATATAATGGGGATAGGTTCATATATGTTATCATATATGTTGAGAAATTAATAGTCAGTTTTCAAAAGTTGACAACACGAAACCAATAGTGACAAAATTGAGGGAAAGAGGGAGTCAGCAAAAGCAACAGTGTCTTTTAGTATATAGATTAGAGGACCTAAAATAACTAAAACTTAACAAGGAAATTGCAGCCAAGCCACCATAATTGTTTCTGATCTTAGTTTAGAAATGTGCGCCTAGTCCCAGTGAGAGTGAGACCTTGCCGCCTTAGACAGGGCGAGGCGAGGCTCACCCAAAAGGCGAGCCTTTTGTACATCTTTTGAGCGACTTATGTGTGCCTTTTTGCACCTTTCGGATCCCAGTGAAAAAGAAACGTAAAAAAGATTCATTTTGCTTCTAACCTGATCCCCTCAACACTAAAACTTCTCTGCAAACACTCAAAATTTCTGGTTTTGTCTACTACATTCATGTGGGAATGGTTTTCATGCTAAAAGAATGCAAACATATGAAGTGCGCCTCACGTCCAAAAGGCGTGCGGCTTTGCCTCAGAGCCCACTCCTAGGCTCTAGAACCCTTTTGCGCCTTCGGCTTTTTAAATCTAATCCCCGCACATATCCAAACAGCGACAGTAAGACTTAGGCTAAAGAATAAGAACTTGACAGTTTTCATACAGCTGAGATATATAGGACAACAATGATTGGAAATTTAAGGACGTCAAGCCAATGCAAAAGCCAGGACAAAGTGACCATGATAAATGATATACGCATAATACCAATTCACATAGAATATGGACTACTTATGAGGCTATGAAGGATTCCATAACAATTTATGTCATACACCAAACTGTCAGATGCCAATGTTGAATATTTGAACAGTCTATACCAACATGTGATTTCCTAACTCAGATACAAGCATACACTACATGAAACCCTCCATAAATCCATGATGCAAGAGATAGTGATGTTCATGCAACTTTTTATTCACTAAGTAAATGTACACAAAACATACAAATGAAAAGAGTGGATTTTGCCTAAGCGCAGAATAAGTACCTCAAAAATTTAAAGATCATTTGTTGATTCACTGTGAGTTTGCAAGGGTCTGGCAAGCTAAACTTCAGTTGTGTGTGTTTCTCTTGGGTTGTTTCTAATTCCATTAAAAGCATCTTCCAGCTTGGGCGGTTTCTTTGGGAGGAAAGAGAAGGCAATGGGGGTACCTCGTGTAATTTTTGGATTGTTTGGAGAAAAAGAAACCAAAGAGTTTTTGAGTTGAAATTCCTCCTCACCAGATGAAAGACACTTTCATCAAGACTATTTTTGGGAAAGTGCAAAGTTTAGCTCACCCTCTTAATATATGGCGGGCTTTGTAGATAACTTATATTGTGGTTGTGCATAGATTTGTAGGATGCAAATCATAAATCTGTTCTTTTTTGTTCAGACTTATAATATAATTTCTTTTCCTTATCAAAATTCTATCAGAGTGCAGATGATTCACAAGGCATCTTGACTATTTAGCTTTTGTGTGTGTGGGTGTGCACAGGGTTGAAGTGCACACAGGAGCAAACAAACAAACAGACAGAAAAGGAATATGAATGTCGTAACAAAGTCAACAGATTAGTTTCCCAAACTGCAATGCAGCCAGCCAGCCACAAAGAAAGTATAAAAAAGAAAAAGATAGGAGAGTTGAAAATTCACAAAAAATTTACTATAATGTGCAGAAACTATGTTCATAGACAATGGCAACAGACTAGTGAGGAGTTTACAGCAGAAAATTGAAGAACAACATCAACCACACAAACTCATACAAGGAGAAGTAACAGATTTAGGACCAAAAATGCTTTGTTAATATCTAAATTAAACAAAAAAATAAAATTACCCCCCCCCCCCCCAACACACACACACACTCACACAAAAAAAAAATATTGCAGGAAAGAAGGTGTGAGAATGGGTAAACAAGAAGGAATCATAAGAGCATGTTCCTTACCAAGGTTTTCGGTGAGGGGGTCATAGGTATCAACCGTTTGGATCCCAAAGAAGACAGTTCCTCAGACCTCTGTGCTTGTACAGATTGCTGCTGCATAAATTCAAAGAGTATTAATTCACAAAATACATTGTAGCAAGACATCGAACAACAAAAGAGTGAACAGCTTATACCTGCTGAGCATTCTGAGATCTTGGCGTCTGCACCAATGCTTCAGCCATGTTAAGGCCATTAGTCGCAACAGCAGCAGTAGATACCGAAACAGAAACCGGCTGCACAGCAGGGGCAGCAGCAGCAGCATAAGGAGGATGCTGTGAAGTAGGTGAAGATGTATTGCAGTTGCTTCCCACTACTGCAGGAACCTCAGCAAGAGCTGATGTCCAACCTTCGTTGCCAATCAATGATGAAGATCCAATCGACAAACCTTGAACACCCTTGCTCAGCCCAGGTGATGGGACCCTGATTACATCAGGTGTAGTGGGCCTCTCATCAGATCCCAGTACCGGGAAATCTTTGTCAAATGATACCTTTGGGCCACCAGTAGAGCCACTAGCAACAGCAACCGTTCCATGTCCATTCAAGTTGATGCTACTACTATTTCTCATATCTGTAGATACTCTACGCTGTGAAAACTCATCAGGCCTCCTCGAAATCATCGAATGAGAGCGTCTTAGAGTATCCTTCTCAATCCTCCCAGTAATAATGCTCGGCAAGGAATCAGGATACTCGGAATCCCAAGTGTCAGTAATGCCTATCCTTTCTCTACCTTTGTTACGTTGATTTCTAGTGGAATTGCTATACGAACGTAAATAGGTGTTTGTTTCATGCTTGCTAGAACCATTACTGCTTGAATTTTTCCTAGAATTGGTTGAAGAACTCCGGTTTAAAAAGGAAGAATGAGGGGCATTGGAGTTACCGATGCTCTTGGAACTCTTATTCCTTTTAACTTGCGCTGAAGAAGGACCATCTACGACAATCAATACAAGCAAAACAAATATTCATAATTCATTCAATTCATCGAAATACACAAATTACACACAGCAACAAAAACAACAGTCTTAATAGAACAAAATCCAACCAAATACCTGATTGTAATGACGCAAAATGGTGACTCAAACTGCCACCCCCAGTGCCACCTCCACTGCTTCTCAACCATTCTGGTGCTAAACTGGGCTCACTTTTTTCCATAACAAATGCTGAACATTATAATGAAATGTACCAAGGTTAACTTTTATCTCCCCACACCTAGTCCTCTGTCACTTCAGTATACTATCTATCACACTACCCAGAACTTCTGCAGCAACCTTGAACCATCAACAACTATCAGCCCTCTAAATAACAATCTCAAATCAGACCTTACAACTGACCTCGAAAACAGCTGTATGATGAACCTTTTTTGCCTATACCCTCAAAAACCCTCTTTCTTCAAAGAAAAAACAATCACCCTTGAATAAACCCAGACAAAAGCCTTGTTTTTTCAAGGTGCATTCAGTATGCAGCCTACCTACACTACTAAATTAAAAGCCCAAACCCTAATTTTCTTCCTGTACAATCAAAACTATGGATTCCAACCCACACCACAAACATCAAACGAGGCGCAGGCAAGCAACTCAATGCCCTCCGCAGAGATAACAACAACTAAAACCCTATTACGCCTCCATCTTTCAACAACCAAGATGGATTTTATACCCTCATAATTCCCCAAAACTTCATCCCGGCCCAATCAGGCACACCACGCATTCAAAAACCCTAAAATCCCGTGCCGGAAAGCAATACAAAAGCCCTAAAAATCCAAACAATCGCGGAAAAAGTCGAAACCCTAGAACACCAATCAATCCAGAACAAACAGAATGTTTTAGAGTAAGTCCAGAAATCCCGACCTCTAGGGGGTGAATGCTTATTCGGAAGTGTTTCTCAAAACCCTAAAAAAAGGGTGTCAGTAACAATATCCAAAAGGAGAATTGGTGGTGATAGTTGCCCCAATGGCGTGGTGAGGTGAGCTCGAAGGATACTTCAATGGAGAGTGAGGAAGGAGGAAGAGAGGATCGTTAATGGGGGGAGGCTGGATGAGATTGTTAGGGTTTTATGGATGTCGAAGTCGAAGAGAAGAGAGCGAAGAATTGCAGTTTTGGGTTTGTGAAGGCGAAAAACAGAAGAGAGAGAAACAAGAGAGAGAAAGAGATGTAAAATTGTGAATAACAAATAACTCTGCCCTTTTTATTTTTATTTTCTCTTTTTTTTGGTGGGGGTGGTGGAGGAGGTGGAGACGAGGGTGCATCCTACAGGCACAAGGTAACCAACTTATTAGACTTTTCTCTTGGAAAATTGAGAAAAAATAATCAATACTTATGAGGTATTGGAAAAGAAAAAAAAAAAGAACTTACGAATTTATTATGAATGAACTGAACTTTAACCCGTATTATTTTTAATATTCACTACCTATTTAAACTTGTCTGAAAAGTAACATGATGGTGACGATATTATACATGAAACTTTTTGCAGCTCAAAAACAAGTTAAACGTATACTCTATGAGTAATATCGCCACAACCATATCACTTTTCAGACAAGTTTAACTACGTGGTAGATGCTATAAATAATAGGAGTTAAAGTTTAGTTCATCCATAACAAAGTTGTAAGTTTGGATTTTTTTTTCCAGTACCCACAAAGTATGGATGATTTTTTTTCCAATTTCCCTTCTCTTTATCCTTTTTAATATACTCCTTCGATTCTATATTAATTGTCATAATTTTGATTTTTACGGTCTTCAATGTCACTTTTTAATAGATAATTCTTTTACAAAACATATTATTAACAATGACAATATTATATTTTTATGATAATATTTTTCTTTATGAATCTTATGGTGGTAATTTATAGAACAACTCATTGTACCTCTTAAGAAATTTATTGTCAAAATTTTAAAATTTGACCGCATAATTTTCAAAGATGACAATTAATATGGAACGGAATGAGTACTTGGTTAGTTAATTAATTAACTAATTAATTCATTAAAACTTTGGATTTGATTAATTAATTAATTAGTGTTAAGCACCTTGTTTTCGTGGGGGGATTTTCTATTTTGGGTTTCAAAAGGGAATAAATCACATTAGAAGATCCTATTGTGAAAAGGATAATCTAGGTGCAATGGCATTTGGGTGGGGATTATATCAAAAATCAAAATCTTGTGTTGGGTCCTTTTATAGAAAACTTTTTTTTTTGGAAACCTTTTTGTTAATATGTTTTTCTGCTAATTTTTTTAAAATGTACATTACAGTGTTTAGTTTGCATTTGAAAATATGAGAAAGTTTGTAGAGTTGTCTGTTTGTCTGCTTGTGTTTTGCAACTTGCATACCTTATAGTTTGTGTCTACATACGAATTTACTCTTAAACCTTAAACCCTAAAATCTAACCCAACATGAAGTCGACTCGATTTTTCAAACCTAAAACATAAAAACCCGGGAAATGAGGCATACTGAGCCCGACCCCCCCCCCCCACCCCCGCGCCCGAATTGACAGGTCTACTTGTAACTTATGTTTACATTCAAATTTATTATTTTGCTCTCAAATTTAATATAATAACACACAGTTTGCTTTAAAGCTTATGTTTAAACTTGAATTGCTATTTTACACACGAATATATAACAAATTAAGTTCTTAGCATCAATGAAAAATTAAGTAGTTCTATCAATTTGGATGGACGTATTGAATATAGGTTGTGTATATATCTGGCTAAAGCAAAAACAAGTCAAGTGTATTTAGAATTCAGGCAAATTGAGCATAAAAAAATACGATCGAGTATATCATAATTCAGGTGAATACTAATATAATTTTAATATTAATAACAACTTAACCTATTCCTCAAGCTAGATAACTAGTTACTCCCTCCATTTTATATTATTTGTCTTTTTGTTGATTGTCACAGTCTCCAACATCACTCTTTGATCGATAATTTTTTTATATAATATTCTATTAACAATTGCAATATAATTATTTTTATGATACTATTTTTCATATATAATGATAGTAATTTTATTAAATAAATCACTATATATATTGAGAAATTTATGGAATTGTATAAATTTGACTGTATAATTTTCAAAAAGGACGAATAATATGAATCAGAGGCAGATGTATTCATGAAATAGCGCAAATTATAACTACTCCGGTTCTTTGGATTGATAACTCTTTCCAATCCAATCCAAACTTTACACAATTCCCCAAAAAAATTTTCTCTCTAAAAACATAATTCCTCAGAAAAAATATCACAACTTATCCAATTCAATTCAATCCAATCGATTCAAAAGTGATTCCAACCAATTCAAAGAACAGGGCCTTAATAGTGATTAAATAAAGACTAGTTGACCATAATGGTGAATGGGTGATTTCTCTCGTGTAACCTCGTAGGCGACGAATTAATAATTATTAATTAGGCCATACCAATAAATCTTGGTAGGCTTCAAATTAAAATCGAGTGATTCGTCTTTGATATGCTGATTTCATCTTTATATTTTTAAATTGGAGACTTTTCAGACTTGGCTCAAGCTCAAACGCTCAATTTGACCAATATCCTGCCCAATTTTAGTCAGACTTCATATTTTTACACGGTTGATGCGGTGTAGTAATAATATAATGCGGAGAAATTTGAAAAAGTACGGTGAAGAGTAGTGAATTGTAATAGGTGAGGACCGTGAGGTAAGTTTTCAGATGAAAATGTGAAAAATATAAAGAAAAGTGAAGAGAAAAAAAATGAAAATATATATTAGTAATAATTGTAGTATGATATGATTAAATGTTGTAGATATCACACCGCTCCACAACTTACGACATAAAAAACAGCTTTGAGATCCATAATCTTCATATGATTAGTCTCACAAGTATCTACGCCCACGGCCAAAACGGAGCCTCATCACTACACAATTTTGAGACCCATAATCTTAATATGATTAGTCTCACAATTATCTACTCCCACTACCAAAAGGATACTAAAAAATACTCTTATTGGATGCGCAAGAATCAGCCACTTCATGAACTTTTAGATAATAAGGAAAGGCCGCTTACAGTTGTATTCATCAGACTATGCATTACTTGTTGTCCCAAAGAGTTTATTTTCGTCGTACCCTTTCAATTTGTTGCGATTGCAATACAACTCAACAGTCAAGATAGCATGATCAATAGGGAATAAAATGGCAAAAACTAACACTGCTAGTTACGTTCACTGTCTAATTGCTGCATGTGTAAATACCATTTAAAAGAGAAGCAAGGACTCCCCATCTTTATTCATCCATTCGGTTTCAGGAATTAACAGAGAGGGGGTAAAGGGGGGAGGTTGATACAACATTTAACTCTCGCTCAGACAAGAATATCACATTTCGGTATTTCTCTAGAGGAAAATTTGCCCGATGTTGTAACTTTTCACTTCTCTAGCCATTCCCATACACATCAAGGCCCCGGGGGAGGAAAAAGAGCAAACACTATATGAGAAATTGAAAACTATATCTGAATTTTCTTTTTTTCTTTTTTTTGGGGGGGGGGGGGGATTTGAAAACCTACATTTACCAAAGAATCTAGTGCTGCGGACCGTATGGTAAGCTTCTTTTTTTTTTTTCAATCCCATCTCTTCGCTCCAGGTATCAAAAGGACATCAGATTAGGTAGAGGAGCAGTACTCAGCAGTGGAAACTTATTGCAGTTATCTGGCAAACCAAATTTTGTTAACAGAAGTACCAACCAGAGCCCCCACATGCTGCTTGTATATACCCCGGCAATTAGCTTTCTGCCACGCCAAACCCGAATAGAGGAAATAACCAAAAGAAGAAAAAAAGGAAAAAAAAAAAGATGACTATCTTCCATATAACTCTCCCACCTATGTATCAGTCAAAATCACGGTTTCAAGCTTCGGTCTGGGAGGCAGATGCACTTGGTTCTGTGGAAGCTGCACCAGAGCATGCAGCGCGGATTTCACAGTGTGACAGTATCTTTAGCCACAGCCCCCGACATAGTTTTGAAGTTGCCCTCAGTTTCATTACCTGCACAACCGAACTCAAAATCAAAACAAGGACAAAATTGAACCATCGAGGCCCAGCTTTAAGGTTAGGTGTAAGTGCATCCCGCGTAAAAAGCAGTACCCCAAAGTTGATGAAAGGTTTAGCACACTACAAACTAAAACTGAAACTTATGTCCTATCTCAAGGAGTCAAGGGCAACCACCAGTAAGTTTTACAGCCGTGGGTAAAGGGTAGGTACCAAACTGCCCATACCAAAATGGCTCATCAACCACAAGGTCCACAACTATTTCCACCTATGGGAAGTTTTTTGCATCTGCCAAGAATTGAACCTTGGTAGGGAGGTCGGAAGATGGGGTTGGTTGCCTAATAAGCTACCACCTCGTTGGTTAAAACTTATGTTAAAATGCCTTCAGGAGAAGTGAAAACATTCTTCCCAACTGTCAAAATGCCTTCAGGAGAAGTGAGAACATTCATTCCTCCCAAGCCTCCTTCACAATGGATTCCAGACACCGTATTCACAGGATCTAAATGTTTACCCCATTGCCCAGTATTGTAGAGAACAAAAGGAAGAGGAGACTAAATACTGAACGGCGTGAAAAGTAAATTCTCAACTGACAAATTAATATGTTGGTTTACCTCCTGATAGAAAGCATTTATCTCTTCCTCAGTAAGGCCCTCGTCATCACCAGCATTATCCTCCCACCCAAGAGAACGTAAAAATGCTTCCTCTTCCTCGACTGGATAGACAGCTGCATTGCCATTCTTCTTGGAATGAGATAAACTTTCAGCTGATGCACATGTTTCATCTTTACACTTCACCTCATTTCCAGTTCCATCAGGAGTCATTTCGACATTGGGCAGTTCCTTCTCAACTTTGTCGGACTTGTCCTCAGTGTCAGACGCAGGAGCCCTTCCAGAATCAGCAGAGCCGGGTCTGTTTGTAGACTTAGTCCTCATCAGGTTAAAGAAATCATGCCTGCTTTGGGCTTGTGACAGGGACGGTCGCTTGTCAACGACTTGTCCAAGATTCAAACCAAGGGCAGATGTCTTGCGGTCACCAGAGGAAACCTTAGGGTTACTTGTGTTCTTCAAGGCAACAGAAGCAACTGGAGGAGCACCAGGAGACTGACCATTAACAACCCTGTTATTCATATTGGTCGTTTGACTCTGAGTGTCCTTTGAAACAACGGAGACACCATTCTCACGTCCAGGTTTAAGAACCAACAGCTTTCCAGAAGAAGGCGACTTAGGGCTATCCACCCTCACACTCGTCCCACGAGCCGATTGACCTCCAAGCTGCAAGGGAGATAGCTGATGTGCTCCATTCTTTGGTGTAACCACTGTGTCACCAGCCCTCACAGCTGTCTTAGGCTTCAGTTTATCAGATGAATTAAGGGTCTGCAAAATACGAAAACACTTGATATAATCATCTACAAAACTGAAATTGGAAAAAATATGGATAGATAACAGGTCCTCAAAATAGAAGAACAAGGTTGATCGCTCTGGCCAAACTGATCAAAAAAAAGATGGTGAGGGTGGAGTAATGAGATGCGATATCATATGGTAAAATTAACCCCAAAAGAAGCCATTCATGCCCTAGATTCTAGTGACTGCCACGGTGCCACCTGTGCTCTCAAGTGAAACAGAAAACAATGAAAAGAGTTCATTCAGACTTAAACCTTCACCTAGAATTCCTTGACCTCAGATAGACCTCAATTAAAAATACTGAGAAGTGAGAAGGAAATAAGAGTCATCCAGTAGCTGCAGCTTGTAAAGCAACTAAGGTTGAATACCACACATCGAACACTCAACTCCATGCATACATATACTCAGGAAGGCCGTCTTCAACAAGGAAGACAAGTGCATAATCTACACAAACAGGAGCATAGCAGAAACAAGGTTTAGGTTAACATGCTTTTGTCCCATTTATATACCCATGAGAACCCAGCAATACATATAATGCAACCCAACCTGAAAAAACAAAGCATAAAGGAGCAACCTTTGATTTGATGTTCATATGACATAGAACTTTGTTTCAATATATCAAACACTGTAAGCCCTGTATACACACGAGAAACTAGCTCGCTAAATAGCAGCATGGATTAGACCCTATCCCTTCCCAATAAAAACAACACATATGATAAATTGCCCATATGTCCTCAAATCACAATAAAAAACAGAGCAGTTGATTTTCAAATCAGAGTGATGGGCCTCTCTGGTACCATCAACAGATCACAAATAATTTACCAAGTTCCCTTTCTTACTCTGAGAGGGTTCTGCTCCAATTAGGGTTGGAGGCAGGACCAGATTTACAGGAAATGGTTCAGCATCACTACTCCTCGTTCGGGATTATTGGGAAGCTTGAGGGGATAAGTGTTTTTGTACTAACCATTTTGTACATGGACATCATCTTCCCTTTGTGGAACATATCTTTTAATTACTTGTCAAAAACATCACTACTCCCCATTTAGGAAATGAAACAAAGGAAAAATGAAAGCAAAGAAAAGTTTGTTTCCTCGGCTTGGATTAATGGTTGGAACATATAAGGAAAAACTTTTCACTCCCTCGTTTACTTAATGGTTCGAAAATGATGGAAATGCATCATAACCCCTTTGAATTTATGGTTTCAGTATTACCATACACCACTACACACTAATAGTTACATTACTTCTGAGGATTCATGCTACTTTAAAAATTTAATAAAATATCTTTTTACCCACTTTCTCTCCATATTTTGCTTTTCTCCCTCCTTCTTAGGAATGGCCTGCCAAGAGCCTGGCATTGATGACCACATAAATGAACACTCCTTTAGCACAGAAGAGGAAATCATCCCTCACGCTCACTTCAGTCCAGTTGCACTACATAGTGTATGCTCTTACAAACCTTTTTTTAAAAAAAAAAATAGTAATACAAATGAACCTGCTAGCATGGATGCTAAGGGAGCATCCTACAAAAGGCTACGAACAAATGGAGACAAACTATCCACAAAATTAACTACCTCCCTACAAAGGCTACGCACACATCAAGTACTATAACCAAATTACAACCACAACATAATGGAAACAAACAAATACCATAACCGAGTATGCATAACACTCATAGCGTCCTTGTACAAGCAAGCCACAAAATAATTAATGATTGAAGAATGTACAATCAACAGACGCAATAGCTCAACGCCTTACCAAATCAATTAGTATAACCTAGTAGTCATGCCAACAACATTTAATGCATCATACCATCACAACATTTACTACACATTCTAATGCTCCCTCCGTCCCTATTTATTTGTCACTTTAGGAGATTGGGAAGATAAACTAATAAAATTAGGAGAAAAAATCGTAAAACTACTTAAATTGGTAAAAGTTAATCATTGGGGATGGAGAATATGGGGGTAAATTTGGTAAAAGTTGCATTGGGAAATGTAAAGCGATAAATAATTAGAGACAAAAAAAAAGCTAGTTAAGTGGACATGTAAACAAAGACGGAGGGAGTATTCCATTTACTAGCTAGCCTACTACCAATTGGATTACTAAAAGCAAAACAAATTGCTGAAAAAGTTAAACTTCTGATAATCAACCACGCAATATTTGCAACATCGAAAAGATACAAAACAGCACAAGTTCACCCATAAGGAAATATTTCAATTTCACTGGATCAATCTCTTCGCATGCGAACACAAGTATTCAACAAATGCAAAGTAATACACCCTAAGCATGGACAATGTGGCTGATTACCGGGTCTCAAACCTGTCAGTAGGCTTTGCTCTAGACCACTTCCCACAAACGCATTGTGAGGCGTATGTTTTTGGGGTGAATTTTTACAAATATAAGGATGGTACTAATTTATTGTCATCCAGGGTGAATTCTTAGTCACACTTGTATTAACAATTCATCCTAATGAAACTTATTAGTCATGGAAAAATCTTTAGAAGGTCGCCCTTAAAGGACTCTACCTCACCATAACTTTTAGGCAAGACGGCCTCACCCTAGAATTGGTGACAACTTACAATGAAGACAAATCCAAGCAACATGGCCAGCCAAGTAAGACAATGTATCCCTAAAGATTGTGAAATATTCGCGTGAAATGAAGAACTTTACACCTTAAACTTAAAAGCAACAAAATATCATAATGTTTTCCAGCTTTCAACCATCCACACACAGGATAAAAACTCAAGTAACCAAATGCACCAGCATAAATAAGAGGTTGACCACTCAAAGACATGTGCCCTGACATTCAGCAATCAAATCCAAAGACAGGTAATCTGACATATTGTCCACAAAACGGAACTATTTGCCATAGCACCATGTCAAAAAACAGAGAGAAGAAGACAATCATAATGCTTTTTCCCAGTCAGTCAATCTTCAAACGACCCATAACTAAAACCTATGTTCAACATGGGCAGCAACTTCAGCAAACCTGCTTAGAGGAATGAAGAATCTAAAATAGGTGAACAAATTCAACTTTACTGAGCCTGAGTGCATGTTCAGTTCACAAGGTAAGCAGCTAAATATCAAGAACAACAATCCATCCACACAGGTCACAGCACTACAAACAAAGCAGAACTTCCACATGAAAACATACAACAGTTTACGCATTATATACAGGTGTGAAAAAGCTGTGCATATTCTTGCTACATAATTAACTCTCATTTTCAACTCCAAAACAATAGGTTACTTATACCATATAACTTAGATGCATATCAGAAGGGAAGCTAAAACAAAGAGTTAAGGGAATTACTAACCAAGGTCTTAGGTAACACAGGTGTCATTGGAATTAATTTCTTTGATTGTGCAATTGCCAACTCATCCCTCTGTGCCTGTGCAGATGGCTGCAGAAAATAAAGATGTTTCCATTGAGATGATGATCCATCAGAAAAGAAGCACAAGAGCAAAGAGTTGATAAAAAAAGGATATATTCACACCTGTGGAATGCTATTAGTTTTTGCAGGTGCGTGCACCAAAGCTTCTGCCATATTAAGACCAGATGACATGCTTCCGGCACCTGATGTTAAATTTGCGCCAGAACCAGCATTCGGAGCTTGGGAAGCAGAAGAGGATCCAATACCATTGCTTCCACCACCCGTGGGCACCTCAGCAAGAGCAGAAGTCCAGGCCTCACAACCTACCAATTGTGAGTTACCAATGGTTAGGCTCTGGACACCCCTGCTCAAGCCCGGTGACGAGACTCTGATTATATCCGGCGTTTTTGGAGTCTTAGGTCTCTCATCAGATCCAAGCACCGGAAAATCCCTTTCAAATGACACCTTCTGCAGGCTACTAACACTGTTACCAGCAGTATGAGAACCATTCCCATTTTCATGATTGCTATGGCTTCCATTCCTCAGGTCTGTTGAACTCCTTTTCTGCAAAACCTCACCCTGCCTCCTCGAAATCATGGATTGCGAGCGTCTTAAAGTGTCCTCTGTCCTGCCAGTGATCATGCTCCTCAAAGGGTCAGAATACTCCAAATCCCAATTGTCGGCAATGGCTAACCTTTCCTTGTCTCTATCACGGTGACTTCTTGTAAAATTGCTATAGGAACGCGAAAAAGAGTTCTTATCATGCTTAACCGAACCATTACTGCTTGAGCTTCTCCGGAAATTGGATGAACTCTGTTCTAAGAGTGTAGAATGAGGGCCATCAGAATTTCCAATGCTCTTAGAAGATCGATTTCTTTTGGGTAGAGCCAACACAGGACCATCTGGACCAACAATACGTACGATATAAACAACTACGGTAAGACTATCGCAACAAAATCACAAAATTTTAAAAACAAATCCCTACATGAAATAACCAAATAAAAGGAAGGTACAGTGGTAAGCACCTGTTTGTGACAACGCAAAATGGTGGTTCGAACTGCCACTCCCATTGCTTCCTCCAGTGCTTCTCAGCCATTCTGGAACTAAACTAGGTTCACTTTTTTCCATACTGGGCGTTAAGCATGATAATAAATGTATCACGGCGGGTATAATCAATCACCTTTCTGAAACTCTTCAACCTCTTCACTACAATATATGACCCTCTACAGAGCCGAATTCGCCTAACCCTAACTATCCACTGATCAAAACCACTGTAACCCTACTTCTGTTCTTGTGGTCAGTCCCTTTTATCACCACTAACACAAACAATTCGCAGTCATTCCAATACTTGAACTACAATCAACCTATTCTCTCTATTGTTATCTGACTCAGGCAGTAAAAATTAAGAAGCTTTCTTGGGTGTATGATCACTCTTTCTAATGTAAGCGAATCAAAAACTAGGGTTTCATAAAATTGGTGGCCCGAATCATGGGTTACCCAAGCCCGAAGAACGTCAGGGACTGAACAAGTGAAAAAAATAGAAAGAAAATTCCCTCGATATTTAAAATAAAGAAAAAATTATATATTCTACGCCTCCACCTTCAATCCAAGATGGATTTGCAGAGGTAACGAAAACCTCGTCACCAGACAATCCCAAAATCATCCACAAACATATCCAATCCTCGTCGCAACACCAATCAACCCGAAAACGTAACCGTCTACCCCAAAGGCTCACACCATCAACCCTTCCGATACAGAAACCCTAGAAATCCGGTAATCACGCACGATTCGATTCAGAATCCAACAAACGAAAACCCTAACCAATTTCCCACCACAAACGACTCCGACTCCTTTTCCCCGTCGATTTAGAACCGCAACGGATTGAAAAAAATCCACGAAAAACAACACGAATTCAAACCTCTCGATCACCAACCTGAATGGAATCAAACAGAGGACGGACCCAGAAGGAATGCAGCGAAACCCGGAACGTGGAAGTGATGAAGAATCCGTCAATGGCGAGAGAGTATGCCCGGAGGAAGAGGAGCTGAATTGGGGCGATGAAACTAGGGTTTTGTGTGAGAGCGAGAGAGAAGAAACAGACAGACAATTGCAGTTGAGAAAGAAGAGAAGAGAGGAGGAAGAGAAGAGAAGAAAAGAGAAGAGAAGGATACAAAGCGTATGAAGAACCACCTTCCTTTGGTTGTTGTTTGGCAGGAGAAGAGAGAGTTTGTTTGTTTGTGTTGTATTTATTTCCTTGCTTTTCTCATTCTCTAATTTTTCTTTTTTGGTTTTTTTTTTTTTTTTTTGAGGGGGTTGAAGTTGGACCGTACCAGGGCTGGAGTTTGCTACCACAGGAGGCTGAAAAATCTCCAAACGCAACGCAAGGGGCGTAATCACGGAGTGTAACCGAACCAACCCTTTTTACGTTTTTATAATTGAAAATAAATCAAACAAAATTGAATTTTACCTGTCCCTATTTTCAATTTTTGTAGGCAAGCTTGTCAAATATTTTGGTAAAATGGATAGGGTAAGTCTATCAAAGTTTACCCGATCTAAAAATATAAAAAAAATTAATTTTAATATATTCGAGTAAATTTGATAAAACTTATCAAAATTTATTGAAAATTACCAAAATTTAATTTTTAACCAACTATTTTATACCATTAATTTGACTTAGTCCCTACTTTTTTGGTATTCTAGTGATCCTAAAAATCAAATAATTGTATTTTAGTGATATCAAACTACCTTTACATCTTTTGTTTCATTAGTGCCGATATTGCTTTATTTTTTTTCATTTTTTGTCTCCAAAAAAGTTATGAAAGGTAGTTACCATAATAATGTTTAAATTATTTTTTGTACAAATTGAGAAATTATTACGACTTTTTTTGTAAGGAATAAAAGTGAAATTTTTTTTAAAACAAACTGAAGAGATTTGAGATGACGTAAATTCATTAAAATTCGTGGGAAGTCTTGTGGTAAGTTTTGAATCAAATGCAAGTATTGTACAAAGTTTTGAATCAGTAGGGATTATTAGAATCCAATTTTTCAAAATAAAACTATATAAGCAACCAACACAAATAATTAACAAACTTTTAAAAAGGAAAATCACTATGAAAATTTATGACTAGACGAGAAAAATGACCAAAAACATATAGGGTGACTAGACTTGTGAGAGTGATTCCTTTGCATGGAATAAAGAGAGAACATGTTGAAGTTAGGTCAAATTTGTATTTAAGACATGCTAGTTTAAGATTTTGGAATATAACTTATTACTCAAATATCAAGTTTTCTTATCTTGTGTCAATAATATGGTCAATTTAAGACGATGATTTTTTTCAATTTAGATTTTAATTGACTAAAGTAAAATAATATAATTAAATCTCATCTGCTTGTTTTTCATGGAGTAGTAGGTAATAAATAATTTCTAAATATTAGGTTAATTGGAACCGGTCTCTCTAAATTACAAAATTTAAGATTAAAACTACGACATGTGACCCTGCCTCCAAATTCGCATAGGCGGGATTTCAAGTTATTGGTTTTGCATTTGATCTTGCGCCTAAACCTTACGATGTAATAAATGTGATGATGATAACCACTGGATTTTCCCAATGATGATAATGTCCAACAGATTTCTCGAGGCGGATAAGATTTTCATGCATGTTGATGGAGTGATAATAGCTTATCGAATTTTCCCGAAGTAGATGATGGCCAACGGATTTACCAAAGCTCCTCTGTATTTCAGGGTGAGGAATATTGAGGCCGAAGAGTTATGTATATAGTGCTGAAGGGACTAGGGTTTCGGCTAGGGGAGGCGTCTCTGACTGACTAGTTTGCACCACGGCGGATTGGATTTCACGT
This sequence comes from Portulaca oleracea, assembly GCA_029582165.1. NCBI lineage: Eukaryota > Viridiplantae > Streptophyta > Magnoliopsida > Caryophyllales > Portulacaceae > Portulaca > Portulaca oleracea. The sequence goes on along the minus strand of CM055873.1, from coordinate 4,537,590 downwards.
GATGATCACGTCGTGTTGGCACATATACTCTATAAGTTGACTTGCCAGGCCAATGTGGGTGGACTTGGTCATTGGGCTATCTGACCTAATATGAAACAGTCCGGTTACCAAATGGGAAAATCGGCTGGTTTGGCTCACTGGGATATAGGTAGCCTAACTTTAAATGATCATATCTCCCTCGTTCAACCTCCCGTTGATGCGATTCAAGTGTTGTTGGAAAGTTATAGCGTGTACTTTAAGCTCGCAAAAGGAGAATTTCAACGAAAATTTGTTGAAAAAATGGCGATCAAAAGAGGGAACGTATGTATGTGAGAAAGGTGAAAAATGAAGGTTTCTGAAGTGGAAATGATATGAAATAATAGACTTTTTGTGAGAGGATGAAAGTGGGAGGAAATGAGGTATTTTGTTGTGGTATTAGGATGTGTGTTATCATATGATTGGCCGATTTGAGTTTTAATTTAATCAAGAAAATAAACTGAAAATGTTAATAAATAATTATACAAGATCGGGACCAAATTTGGTGTCTACAAATAACCCCCACTTTGATCGAGTTTTGAACAAAACGATAATTAAAGTAGTTTCAATGATCCTTGTTGATGCGGTGCTTGGAAGTTGAGTCATGCACTTGACTCTAATTCCATCATATTGTAAGCTTGGCGGACGATTGTTGGAATGTTGGTGATTTATCGTTTGCATTGTATTGTAAGCTCGATGAAGGATCGTAGATGATGAGTCTGTTCTACTGTAAGCTTGGTGAGCGGCTGTTGAGTAGTCCATCGTACTATTAGTCCCGATGGCCAATTGTTAATGATGAGTCCACCGTACTGTAAGCCTGACTACTGGCTATTGAGTCCATCGTACTGTAAACCCGATGACCGGCTATTGATGATGAGTTCGTCGTACTGTAAGACCGACGATCGACTGTTGAATCCATCGTACTGTAAGCCCCATGATGGGTTATTGGCGATGAGTTCGTCCTACTCTATGCGCGACGACGGTGTTGAGTTTATTGTACTGTAAGCCCAATGACCGGTTGTTGAATCTATCATACTATAAGCTCAATGAGTGGCTGATAATGATGCTCAGCAGCTGATGCTACTCATCGGATTCTCCCAAATAGAGTATGATGATGCCTAACGGATTTTCCTGAGGCTAATGATGCTTATCGGATTTTCCAGATAGATGATACCTGTCGAATTTTCCCGTGGCAAATAACGAAATGATACCTAACAAATTTTCCCGAGACTGATGATGCTCATTGGATTTTGAGATTTTCCCATGACTGATGATAAGATTTTTCATATGTTGATGAAATGATGATATTCATCAAATCTTTCGGACGAAATAACACATGGATGAGATGATGATGGTTTGTCGATGAAATGGCAACAACTTATGAGATGATGATGGTTTATCTAATCTTCAAATGTCGGTGAATCGGTGTTGCTTAACGGATTTTCCTAGAGTTCATTGTATTTTCTTGATGCCAATGTCTTCTCCAGTGGCTGGAAGATGCTCATTGATGATCATTGTACTTTAGACTGATTCGTTTAATTGGATAGTTGATATGACTTCGACCAATTCATATGAAGATGGCTTGTAATGATGGTTGGTTGATGCAACTGCTCGACATCTTCTAATAGTATGCAAATATTGATACAGTTCATTTAGATTATGATTAGAGATCGTTCTACTCTTGCTCATAAGGAATCGTGGCCATGTTTGATTATCTAACTGAGATGTCATTTTAGGCTTGACTTGCCCCCAACATGCCTCCAAGGCAATTCATCACTCTTCCTTTTTCAATGAGTACTGAGTTAAGTCACATCACTTACTAAATATATAAATTTTTAAGTATATTATATAAAATATTTTAGTTAGTGTAAGTGAAATAAATAAAAATGGTTAAGGCAAGTAAAAATAAGGTAATTAAAACTTATCTCATCAAATAATAAGGCGTCAGGGAAATTTAAAGTTGGGTATGGATATCAAATTTTTGTCTGAATTTTGATATTGACTGAACACGAATTTATCCGCGCCCGAATTTTTACCACCGCTAGGTAAGAGTGGCAAAATTGTTATAAAATATAAAAATGACAAATAATTTGAGACTAAAAAAAGTTATTTAAGTGAACAAATAATTAGGGACAGACTGATGGGAGTACGTACATATAGGGCTGGCAAAAATTTGTTTGACCTGATAACCCAGATTTTTCCGACTTATAAAAAACAGGGTACAGTCGTAAAATTTTCGTCCAAATTTTGACATCGACCGTTTCGACCAAAAATTCACACAATTTTTACAAATGTTTATTGTCCGAACCCTACTTAGACCCGAATTTATGTCTTTCCGATTTCTAACTTGAAAAATACGCGAAAAAGCTAATCATCAAATATCAAATTTTCGTCCAATACCCAATTTACCAGAATAAAAAAATTAACCAAACCCAAATTTTTGTCCACTCTAATGCAAAAAATTACTCGGAGGTACCCCAATATTTGGGGAAACTATTTTTCGGTACCCCAACTTTTCAAAACTCATTTTGAGGTACCCTTACTTTTCGGGTTAACAATTATTTGGTGCTTTTTACCATCATTTATTAAGTAAAAATCTTTATTCTTCTTCTTTAAGGGTATTTCTTAAAAAAATGGAAGATAAGAGTATTTCGGTCACTTAACCAAATTAAAGATCGAAAAAGTACCTAATAATTTCTAACCCTAAAAGTAGTTTTGAAAAATTAAGGTACCTGAAAAACATTTCACCAAGAGTTAGGGTAGTCCCGAGTTATTTTTTTTTTTATTTTTTTTTTTACTCTAATGCATTGTGCATATACATCAAAACTTTATTTTATCCAACGTTGCTGACAAATTAGAGTTACAGCTAGAAGAGTGGAAAGATAGCTAGCTAGCTAGTTCATGGTAGACAGGACGACGTTCAACCAACACCAACAGCAAGACACTGTTCAGGTAAGAGGGCCATCGGATGAACCCAACACACCTCTCATCTCTACCTTCTCCATCCCTAGCTTCCCTCTCCAGACCTCCTCTTTCCCAGAGAGTTTACATCCCTCCCCACATCTACAAACACCCTGCTGCAATTCTCCTTGAGCTCTGCACCTCCATTAACGAAGTCCATCAAGTCATCCCTCTCATCTACAAGCATGGCCTCTACGACCAACACCTCTTCCAGACCAAGCTCCTCAGCTTGTTCTGCAGATTCAGTTCCCTCCACGATGCTGCTCGTGTGTTCGACTCCATTGAAGATGGTGATAAGCTTGATGCGCTTTATCATACTATGCTTAAAGGGTATGCTCAGAACTCCACCATTGATGATGCTTTCGCCTTCTTTTGTAGGATGAAGTGTGATGGGGTTGAGCCCGTTGTGTATAATTTTACGTATCTGTTGAAGTTGTGTGGGGATAGTTCGGACCTTAGGAAGGGTAAGGAGATTCAAGGGCAGTTGGTTGTTAATGGGTTTGGGGAGAATTTGTTTGCAATGACTGGGATTATGAATATGTACGCGAAATGTAGAGAGGTTGGGGATGCGTATAAGATGTTCGATAGAATGCCTGAGAGAGATGTTCCGTCTTGGAATGCGATTATAGCTGGGTATGCTCAGAATGGGTATCCCAAGATTGCGCTGGAGCTTCTGCTGAGGATGCAGGAGGAAGGACGAACACCGGATTGGATCACACTGATTGCAGCTCTCCCTGCTTCTGCTGATATGGGTTATCTAATTCTAGGGAAATGTATTCATGGGTATGTTCTAAGATCTGGTTTTAATTCATATGTTAATGTTTTAACTGCCCTGGTTGATATGTATGCAAAGTGTGGAGCAGTGAAGACTGCTAGGTTGATATTTGATGCCATGGATGCAAAAACTGTGGTCACTTGGAACTCCATGATTGATGGGTATGTCCAAAATGGGGATCCTGAGGAAGCCTTGGCTCTTTTTGATAAAATGTTGGGTGAAGAAGGGATGAAGCCCTCTGATGTTTCCATCATGGAAGCTCTACATGCTTGTGCTGACTTGGGGGATGTCGACAGGGGTATGAGCATCCACAGGATGTCAGATGAACTGGGGCTCAGCTCGAATGTGTCTGTTACGAACTCCTTCATTTCGATGTACACCAAGTGTAAGAAGCTCGATGTTGCTTCGAAATTGTTCGACAGCTTGGAAAATAAGACCAGGGTATCTTGGAACGCGATGATCCTGGGTTTCGCGCAGAACAGTCGCGTGAATCAGGCTTTGGGTTACTTCTGTAGGATGCAGGAGGAAGGTATCAAGCCCGATTCCTTCACTTTGGTCAGCGTGATTCCTGCTGTAGCTGAGTTGTCTGTTCTAAGGCAAGCAAAATGGATACATGGGATCTCAATCAGGACTTGTCTCGACAACAATGTTTTCGTGAAAACAGCTCTTATAGACATGTATGCAAAGTGCGGTGCAATCCAGACTGCAAGAAACCTTTTCGATGAAATGGACGAAAGGCACGTGACAACTTGGAACGCCATGATAGATGCATATGGAACCCATGGACTTGGTGAAGAAGCTGTGCAGCTTTTTTCTGAAATGCACGAAGGTTGTACTAGTACTAGTACTATACGACCCAACGAGGTGACATTTTTGTCTGTCATTTCAGCTTGTAGCCACTCGGGCCTCGTTGAAGAAGGGCGGTCCTACTTCAAAATGATGAAGGAAGAGTACAAACTGAAACCCGCGATGGATCATTACGGGTCCATGGTGGACCTCCTAGCTCGAGCTGGCTTGCTTACCGAAGCTTGGAAGTTCATTCAGAACATGCCTGTAGAGCCTGGTAAGTTAACTTTCGGAAACTCTTGGTAAATAAACTGCAGGGGCGGATTTAGTGTATAACAAGTGATTCGATACTCCATATAGTCATATTTTAACTTTTTATTAATTTTTTTATAAATCATTTGCGCCTGACTTAAATAGTTGAATTTCGGGTTTAATTTTATTTTATATCAGAAAGTGTTCAATTCTTTATTTTGTGCCATTGATTTTACTATTATTAAGTTAATCCTGACACTACTTACCCTAAATCCACAATTTTGATAAAATTTGCTAAGTTATGTTACTTTTGGGAATATTTACATGACCTCTGCTTACCACCCAATTTTACAGGCCCTAGTGTATACGGTGCCATGTTGGGCGCCTGCAAGATCCACAAGAACATCGGGCTCGCTGAGAAAGCAGCAAACCGACTGTTCGAGTTGGGCCCCAACGATGGTGGCTACCACGTGTTGCTGGCTAACATTTACTCGGCCGCTTCAATGTGGGACAAAGTGGCCGAGGTGCGATCCAAGATGGACAGGATGGGGCTCCGAAAGACCCCGGGTTGCAGTTTAGTGGAGCTCGGAAACGAGATTCATACTTTTTACTCGGGTAGCACGGTCCATCCCCAGTCAAAAGAGATCTACGATCACCTGGATTCACTGATGAAGAGGATCAAGTGTGTTGGTTATGTTCCTGATACGAATTCCATACACGACGTCGAAGCTGATGTGCAGGAGAAGCTGCTGTCTAGCCACAGCGAGAAGCTTGCGATTGCATTTGGGCTTTTGAACACGAAGCCTGGCGTTCCTATACACATACGGAAAAATCTGCGCGTCTGTGGTGACTGCCATAATGCAACCAAGTACATTTCGCTTGTCACGGGCCGAGAAATTATTGTCAGGGATATGCAGAGGTTCCATCATTTCAAGGATGGAAACTGCTCGTGTGGCGATTACTGGTAGGAAGTTTTTTCTTCTTTTTCTCTGATTGTTTCGTTCTCTTGGTTATTGTTCATAATTAATGATTGAAAAGAACGAAAACGAATACCAGAAGGCGGGACACATGTGGATATTATTGAGAATTTAAAAAGATTCATTACCAAAAAACCTTGTAAATCACCCCTAAAATGTTAAGGTGTACACAGGATCCATATTTTCATAGTGAATCCCCCAATTCCGCTCAACCCCAGCAGGTTTTTGATCCTCATTAAACATGGAAAATATGAAAATGTCCAAAATATTTGTAGGTTTCCTAGGTGTTCCACTTTGCTTCATTTTGTCAATGAGTTTTTGATTGTAAGTTTGTGCATTTTCCTTGCTTGTATGGGGCTCATTTCCTGCACTTGGCCAACCAGTCTCTGATACCACCAATGTCACATTGGTCCCTCCAACTTTCTCCAAGGCAACATAAAATGCATCAACCATGGCCTCAAATAGGCTAAAGTATTTGTATTCGCCGTCAACCACAGGTCGATCCGCGTTAAATAGGGCATACCTTAAGGGAATCTCTTCAGGGCTTGCTGCATACGCTAAATAAGGGTAAACATTGAGAAAAATAGGGTTATTGGTCCCTGCAAGCCAACGGATGATCCCATTCATAACCCCATGAGCTTCGCTAGAGAAGGCTCCGGCTGATGGAGGATAACTCTCCCCTAAGACAGCGCTACTAACCACGGTTGAGACCTTGATGTTGGTCAACCCGAATCCATTGAGGCCGCTTTGAATGTTGTTCATGGCTTGAGGGATTAGCTCGGAGCCTTGCCCTGGGACCATCTCGTTCCCCAATGTGATCCATCCGAAATTGATGGTTTTGGCATAAGGGACTATGTTTTTGTTGACCCAATCTGTTGCTAAGTTGACATCGCTGGCAATGGAGGGGATGTCTTCGTTTTTCACACCTAACGAAACCCTAATGCCTGAATCTTTCAAGGCTTCGAGCACCTCCGGCTTTGGGTCGAAAAATCGTATGAGGGTGATGTTCTCGCGCTTGTAGAGGGAAACTACATCGCTGGGTGATGGAAGGGAGGATCCCAGCATCCCGTAGTTAGCTCCAATCGCGGCGCCTTTCATGCACAATAACGAATAAAAGGATAAAAATTGTGGAACAAAGATGGTGCTTCCTCTATTCCTTAATATCTACCACTTTTGACTTTTCACGATCTCCAATGCGACATTTTAATATTCCAAAATGTTACATAAATATATTCATATGTAAGAATTTTAATCATGTTAATCATATAACTTAAACCATTATATAAATTGAATAACTAGAAGTTAAGGTCTACAAAATTTGACCGTCCATACCCTACAGTGACAGATAACGAGGAACAAATAGAGTATTATGCAAGGACTAATCTAACAAACTAGAAACCGATAACAAGAAGTGGTGAATACATTCATGACTAGTTAATCTGAATAAAATGGTTGTAGGTTTAAGATTTTGATTGGAAGGGAGGTTAAATTTGTCTTATGCTAATAGCTAGTTAACTCGACTCTCATTAATTGGTGATCAAATGTATATAGAAACCTATACTAGAGTCTAGAGTATCCTCATTTTAGGGATAACAATCTTTTGGTGTTTATGTTTTAAACAATTTCTAGGGTACTGCCTCTGTTCCTTTTTATTTGTCAAATTATCTAATTTTTCTGTCCCTTTTATTTATCTAATTAACTAATGTTTACATTTCCAATAACTATAATACTCATTCTATCCCTAATAAATGCACTTTTTACACCTTTCTAAGGGTATTTTCAAGGACATTTTTTATAATGTATAGTAAATCTTTTGCTCCATTCCTTATATTTCTTGATTTTGTGAAAGTAGTTTTAGGGACAAATAATCATAGACAGAGTTAGTACTTTATAAAAACTTATACAAGGAAAAATTTATTGCCTCGAAAATTTAGAATGCCTCATTATAATCTTTTTTTTTAAAAAAATATTCTCTCTGTCTCTTTTTGAATGTCAAATAAGTTAATTTTACAAAATCAATTCATCTTGGAAATAGGATGAAAAAATTATGTATGGACAAGTATACCTCTCATTAAGGGAAAAGATGAATAAAGAAGAATTTTAAAAGGTAAAATAAAAATTTGATTCATTAATTAATGCCTTAATGGTAATATATGTATTTTAATTATTAGAAATATAAATTTGACAAATAAAAAGGGACAAGATAATTAAGAAAGTTGACCCTCATTAAGGGACGGAGGTAGTGAAAGATAAAAATAGAGAAACCATAACGAGTACATTAATACTTACTTGCCGAATGTAGTTGTATGTTGTTCACTACAATTACCAAGTATAGGGAAAATATGAGTTTGGCATAGGGAAGCTCCATCGCAGTTCAATACTTGATCAATTAGGCATTTAGATTAGTTCTTTTGCTAAAATTGAGATGATACTTGCTGTGAAATTCATGCTTATTTATACATGACTTTTTGGAGGGCATGGCAATCATAAATGTAACGAAATCTGTTTGGATTCTACCCCCCTCCCTATTTAGGTGTCAGTGTGTCACTTTAGGGATGGGCAGACATAAAAACAACAAATAAAATTAAAGAGAAAAATTAATGAAAATTATTGAATCCAAAATAAAATAACTGTTTGATAGTAAATTGATCATTAATTAAATATAAGAAATTGGAGTTAGCACTCAGTTTTTTTGGTCCATCCAAACGAATCCAATTCAATTGTTCACTTATTATTCCATTTGACTTATTCTATTCAATTTCATGAGTGAATTCTCAATCTCAAGTTCAATCACCCTATTTTCAAAATAAAATAGAAAATAATTGGTGAACAAAAATATTGAGAAAGTCTTTTAGAAAATTATTTAAATTGGTAAAAATTAATTATAAGAAATAGAGAATATGAATATAAAATTGATAAAAGTTAGTTTGAAAATGTAAAATAACAAATAATAAGGGATAAAAAATTAGCCAAGTGAACTAATAAATCGAGCCCGAGTAGTTGATTTCTATAATTGACTTTTAAATTTCTTCGTATCGATTTGTTCATAATCCACTAAAAGAATTCAAGAGAAAAGAAAAGTGAATGCATGTTATTTCCTATTTCCCAATTTATTTGCCATAATAAGTGATTTCTCCATCCTTTTTGTTTGTTATTTTTTACCATTTTAATAGTTGTCATTCTTATTATATTCCTAATGAACAAATCCACTTAAAATTTTACAGGGACAATTTGGAAAATTTATAGACTTTCATCCTATTACCAGTACATCTAGATCTTGTTCTTGTAAAGTATTTTGTGGAGGGTAATCTTTGAACTACATTTTCAAAACATATTGTAAACATTGTTTTGGAGTATAGGGTAAAAGTACGCGCTTTGTTATTATCCAATAAATAATTGATAGTTGAAAATAAGTTACTTTGTTTTAAATAATGCCAAGTGTAGAATGTGAAAGTGTAATTAAATTTATCAAAATCCGATCTAGTACTCCTCGGAACCATAATTCTTTAGGGCGCCATTGTGAGGGCATCTGTGTCTCCCGTTTTCCGGTGAGACTTCGGCAGTTAGGCTGTCTTTCCGGCGTCCGGATAAGACTGGTGGGGTAGGCCTCAAGTGAGAGGCTTCTGTCGCTGATTAGGGTTTTGTGTTGGTTTCTTGAGCCTGAAGTTTCTTATTATGGCGGAAGAACAAGACATTGATTGGGGAAAGCTCCGTTTAACGGAGGCAGAGGAAGAAGTAGTCGAAATCGCTGAGGAAATCTCACAGGAGAAAGTCGCTGAAATTGAATTGAGCCTTGTGGGGCATCTTTTGACGAGGCATTCGTTCAACTCCAAGGTTCTTCGGACGGTCTTGAAAAATATATGGAAACCTTCAAAAGGGGTTGTCATGAGAGAACTAGACACAAACCTCTTTTTGTTTCAGTTCTTTACACACGTAGACAAGGAGTTTGTGATGAATGAAGGGCCATGGTCGTTCGATGGGAAGCTTTTACTAGTCAGAGAATGGCAAGGCACGGAGCAGTTTTCGGATATCGATTTTTGTGTTGCAAGATTCTGGGTTAAGGCTTATGATGTCCCAGCGCTGCGAAAAACGGTAGCCTTTGCAAAGATCTTGGGAGACAAAGTGGGTACCTTCATTGGATGTGAGGAAGAATCGATGTTTGGAGCCGATAAATCTCTTTGCTTTCGAGCGGATGTGGACGTAACGCAACCCCTTCGGCGTGGTCTGATGGTGAAAATGGATGGCAAATCTATATGAGTGAAGTTCAAGTATTTGAGACTACCGGAATTTTGCCATGGATGCGGTAGACTTGGACACCTCCTGAAGGAGTGTGATGAAGTAGACCCGAACACACCCACTGATAATCTACAGTACGGGAATTGGCTTAAAGCTTCCCCTATGAAGTCAAGAAGACGAAATGCGGAACAAGAAATGATGGAGGAGAAGCGACTTTACTTGGCCTTCAAGGGGAGATTGCCACAACCTAAAGCCAGGCAGCGATTAGCTTTCTCGGTTGGTGGAAGTAGTAATGAAGGCAAGAATAAGATGGAAGGGGAAGGGATGCTTATTGACAATGATAAAGCTTTGGAGATTGGTAACGAAGCTTTTAAGCGCAAGCTGGGGCATCAGCATTCGGGGGGAACAGGGGAGAAAATGCGCATTGTGGAAGGAGACTTTGACACCGGTGACAACCATGAACCAGAGGAGGAAGTTGCTAGGCAACTCCGCCTACGTCAATGAGTCTCTTATGCATTAAGTTAAGGTTGCTGACCTTAACTTAATGTTAACTTAATCCCCGGCAACGGCGCCATTGTTCGGTTGTAGTTTTTGTGGTTTTATAAGTTAAGGTTGTCGGTCCACAGGGATGGGTGTGAGGCTTGATTAAGGTAATCAGTTTGTGTAAGGGGTTTTTCTCGATGCGGAAAACGATAAATTATGTAAATGAAAGCATTAAACTAATCTAGACATGATAATAATAAATAAAGCAATTAAAGGAAAGCAATAAAGAAAGCACTTAAGGATGAAAGCGATTAAAAAGCATGAATGAAGACAATGAATGAACAACGAAATTGGGAACGAGGAATTATACCTTCGATGACTAATCTTCAATAAACCTTCAATCTACACTTGAATTTCCCCCGAACAAACAAGAAATTGTGGTTTGGATTACCAAGAATCCCCCAAATTCTCACTAGTAAGTAGAATTGGAGTTCCTTGACCCTTCTCCCCACTAAAAATGGAGTTGATTGTGGCTAACACTATAAAGCTTGAAATCAAGTCAACAATAGAGATTAGAGAGAGAGAGAGAAGAGAGAAGAGAGAGAGAGAGAAGAGAGAGAGCTTGTAAAACTTCAATGGAAACTTGCTTGAGTTGAGAAAGCTTGAGAAAGTTTGAATACAAATGCTAGAAATCAAAGAAAGCTTGAAGAACAATGAAGAACAATTGAAAACTTGAAGAACAATTAAAGAGATATTAAAGCAAATAAAGGAAAGCAATAAATCTAATTCTACTCCTAAACTACCTAGGCTAATTCTAATTATCCCAAATGGAATCGCAGCTAAGGCTTTTATAATGACCTAAGTTAGTTGCACAAAACGCAGCATCTCATTTCCGGCACGTGAAACGGATTTGGCTCGAGGCGGCAGCATTCAGTCGCGTGTTTCTCGTTCCTCGGCAACTTCTCCTCACTCGGCTCAGGCTTTCGGTCGAGCGGGGCCCTCTGCTTCTTCAACGCCTTAGCCATATTTTTCGATCTTTTCCACGTTGTTGTGCGAAACATGGCTCGCCGAGCGATATGTTGCTCGGCGAGCCACTTTGTCTCTCCTCTTCTTGGCTCAAATTCAATCGGCCATTCGCGACCTTCTAGAGGCGTTGCTCGGGCGAGCCAACATCTTTGCTTTCACTCTGATTTGGCGAGTTTTTGCTCCGTTTTGGCGCCATTTTAGGTCACTTTCTTATTTTCCTACAAAACTACAAAAATCTCATAACTCGAATAAAATACGGGGTTAGAACATATAAAAACTCCCTAATAAAGAGAAGAATTCGGCTCGAAACGAGACCGAACAAGGAAGTTGCTAGGCAACTCTGCCTACGTCAATGAGTCTCTTATGCATTAACTGCCGAGGGCTTAGCAACCCTTGGACAGTAACGGACCTTGTGAAGCTCATTCACAGGTACAAGCCACTTATCGTCTTCTAGTCGGAGACGAAGAAGAGCTCTTTTGAGATGAAAACAGTTGGAAACAAGTTACTGAACTTTTTCAGCATATCAGTAGATAGTAGGGGGAGATCGGGTGGCTTAGCTCTTTTTTGGAGTAAAGATTTAAAGGTCTCCTTGCTGTCATATTCTCTCCATCACATAGATGTTGTTGTTGACGAGGGTGTAGAAAGTGCGCCATGGAGGTTCACAGGACTATATGGATGGCCGGAGACTCAAAATAAATGGAATACTTGCACCTTGATCAACGACTTAAAACTGCATTCACAACTACCATGGCTAGTCGGAGGTGACTACAATGAGATATTCTTCAATTACGAGAAATTCGGGGGGCCGAACAAGATTCAATCTGTCCTAGACACCTTCCAGGAAACCTTTTCCCTCTGTGGTTTGTTCGACTTGGGTTTTAAAGGGTATAAATACACTTGGTGGAATGGTAGAGATGGGGGTGAATCTGTGGAAGAATGCCTTGATCGGTTTATGGCAAACACTGAATGGACTAAATTATTCCGTAGTGCCGAGGTCTTACATCTTGAAGAGACAATCTCAGATCACCTGCCTCTATGTTTACAGTTTAACCCAGTTGGAAAGCTAGGAGGACCTCGTGCAAAGCGTTTTTATTTTGAGAATATGTGGGCATCGGTTGAGTCTTGTGAAGATGTGATCAGAAATGTTTGGAGTAGCAATTTGAGCACAAGGCCCAGTAGATCTTGTTTCAAAAAGTTGGACCACTGTAGATTTGCCTTGGCTCAATGGGCTAAAGAATCTTTTGGGAGCATTCAGCAAGGCATAAAAAACACCAAGAGTAAATTGAGTGCCGCCATTACTGTGGAGGAAAGGAAAATTCTTCAAGCGGAGCTACGCAAATTACAAGCAAATGAGGAAATCATGTGGTGGCAAAGGGCGAAAAAAGACTTCCTGATGTATGGAGATCACAACTCAAAATGGTTCCACAATAAAGCCTCGGCAAGAAGAAGGACAAATACAATCACTCGGCTTACTGACTCTGAAGGTAATAGCTACACCTCTATGGAAGACTTTGAGCATTTGTTTACTGACTATTACACTGATCTCTTCAAATCTGAAGGCGTAAACGGGGCTGAGGAAGTTCTTCAATTGATCCAACCCCGGGTTAATGAGGAAATGAATGCCAAGCTCACCGAGCCATATAGACCTGATGAAATTAAGGATGCAGTTTTTCAGATGCACCCCGGGAAATCCCCAGGGCATGACGGTTTCAATCCTTATTTTTATCAAAAATTCTGGCATATTATAGGGGATGAAGTTACTGTTGCAGTCATAGACCTTCTGGAAGGAAGCCCTTTTCCGGACGGGATTAATCACACTTTTGTCGCCCTTATCCCAAAGATGAGATCACCAAACTCAGTTGTGGATTTCCGCCCCATAAGCCTTGCTAACGTCCTGGTGAAAAACGCAACTAAGACCATGGCAAATCGCTTAAAGACCGTTTTGCCGAATATTATTTCTGAAGAACAAAGTGGTTTTGTCAAGGACCGTCTCATTAGCGATAACATCCTTATTGCTTATGAACTATTCCACCACATCCACTGTCATTTGGGTAAATCCGGCCATATGTCTATAAAGCTCGATATGAAGAAAGCGTTCGACCGGGTTGAATGGCGCTTCCTCAGAGACATTCTAAGTAAATTGGGATTTTGCAGCAGATGGATAGATGCCGTGATGCGATTTGTGGAGTCGCCGACCTTCTCCTTCATCATCAACGGCATACCTCGGGGCCATGTGACTCCATCTAGGGGATTGAGACAAGGTGATCCTCTGCCACCCTTCCTCTTTATAATCATTACCGAAGGTCTATCAGCCCTCCTACGAAATGCAGTTGCCATTGGAACTTTGCAAGGGATACGGGTTTGTAAAAATGCGCCGATTATCTCACACTTGCTCTTTGCGGACGATACGATTTTATTTTGTAAAGCTGAGGAGGGGCAGGCGGCTGTCATCAAGAAATTGCTGAACGTGTATGAAAAAGCGTCCGGGCAGCTAGTGAATTTAATAAAACGGACGTGGTTTTCCATACCGGTGCACTTCCTGAGAAGAGATCTCGCATCACTGAAACTTTAGGTATTAGAGAAGTGCCGACACATCACAAATACTTAGGCTTGCCAACTCGAGTTGGAAAATCAAAATACAAAGATCTCCTGGGTGTCAAGGACATGATGATGAAGAGGCTCAGTCAATGGGATGATCAATTCTTATCTTGGGCAGGAAGGGAGGTAGTGATCAAGGCGGTTGCTCAGTCTCTTCCAGTCTACGCCATGAGTATTTTTAAGCTACCAAGTTCTCTTTGTGCTGACATTCAGTGACTCATTTGGCGGTACTGGTGGGGTGCAAGACAAGGAGAAAAGAAGATGCACTGGTTAACGGTGACGACTCTATGTGTCAGCAAAGAGTTAGGTGGGATGGGATTTAGGGATCTCGAGGAATTTAACATAGCCCTCCTTGCTAAACAAGTTTAGAGATTGCACACAAACCCGAATACACTTGTAGCAAAGCTCCTTTAGGCAAAATATTACTCCGATGGGGACATCCTAAATTCCCAGTTGGGTCACAGACCCAGTTACACCTGGAGAAGCATATGGGGAGCTCGGGGTTTGATTAAAGATCGGTTGAGATGGGTTATTGGAAATGGAGAGCATGTCAATGTGTGGCATGACAAATGGATTCCGCGGCCGTTATCGTTTATGGTATATTCTTCAAAACCAGTTTCGACAACGATCTTGAAGGTCAAAGACTTGATTGATGTGAATCAAGGCTGTTGGGACTCTACAAAAATTGAGCAAATATTTCTCCCTGGAGATGTGGAGTCCATTACAAATATTCCGCTTTGTGGACTTGGCTAGTTGACAACCAAATTTGGCATGATGCGAAAGATGGGAATTACAAAGTCAAAGCTGGCTATCACGTTTTAATGAACATGAAAAGAAGTGATTCCCCAACCTCCAGCAGCTCGACATATTCAAGTTTCTGGAAGAAATTATGGCACCTTAAGCTCCCACCCCGAATCAAGATGTTTGGATGGCGTCTGTGTAATGAAATCCTTCCATCGGCCGGTGCCATTAACCGCAGAACTAGCACCTGTGACAGTAGGTGCAAAATTTGTGGCTGCGTGACTGAGACAAATGCCCACAGTGTGTTCCATTGTCCACCTTTGGTTGCCATTTGGGAAATGAGTATGTTTGAGGAAGTTTTGTGGGCGATGCCTTACTCTCGTCCCCGCGATTTTTTTCACAAGGCTTTCATGGAATTAGACAATAAACGATGTGAACAGTTTGTCACCATAGCCTGGCAATGTTGGAACTGAAGGAACAAAAAAATTGCAACTGATACACAGCTCCCTGCAAGTGTATCCTTAGCTAATGCCTTGCAGTTTCTTGCAGACTATCAAGAAGCTCTTCCTGTCCAGCAGGCTCGAACTGTCAAGCAAAACTCATATTGGTCCCCTCCAAATCAAGGTATCTGTAAACTCAATTTTGACGCAGCTAAAATAGGTGACTGGGGACGAGGATGGGACTTTGTAATTAGAGACAACGAGGGACTAGTTGTTGCATCTGGTTCCAAGCAACTCCGAGGGTTCAGCTGTGTTGAAACGGCGGAAGCGGAAGCCTGTTTATTTGGATTCCGAAACATCACCGTTGAAGGCAACTGCAACTCTTTGATCAGTAAAATCCGAAGCTCCTTCAACGGGCGTAACGCCTTAGGGCTGTTAGTCTCTGAAATTATTCAATTTTCATCAAATTTTCATTGTATTAGCTAGAACCATATTGTTAGGGCCGGTAATAGGGTGGCACACTCTATGGCTCACCTCCAACCTCACGATTTGTGTGAACGAATTTGGTTGGAGGAAGGTCCCGAGGTTTGTATAACCTTGGCCAAAGACGATATGTCAATTTTCTTACAAGTCAATGAATAACCTCGCTCGTTTGGCGAGTTTTCTCAAAAAAAAAATAATGCCAAGTAATAGTTGAGATATTTTAATATATTTTTCTGTTTTATATATATATATATATATATATATATATATATATATATATATATATATATATATATATATATATATATATATGTTGGGGAGATCTAAGGGGAGCCTACTTCAACTAAAGCCTATGGTATACAAGTTAAGTGAAGTTCCATTTTAAAACCAATTGGTGTTAAGAGGAGTAACTCACTTGGCTTATATACCATGTCCTTTCTATTTACTTTTCCAATGTGGGACATTTTTACTATTGGGTGAATCCCAATAATATAATTGTAACCTATCCCCCAAAAAGTTTAATGGGCTTAGTACAAAGCTTTTTCTTTTTCTTCCCCCCTTCTTTGAGCTTGGCATACAGAGATGCCCGGCCTTAGGCCTTTTAATTTGTTTCGTTTTTTTTTCCTACGGTAGGTAAAATTGTGAAAATGGTATGGTATGGCAATTGTGGAAAGTGTGGTATGTTGGTGTACATTGTGGTAAATTGTGATAAAATTTGAAGTAAAAATGATTGGCATGGTAGGTGATGAGAGAGAAAAATGGAAAGTAGAGAGAAAACTAAGGAGAGCAAAAATTATGGTTGTTGCCTTAAAATGTTGTATAATATGATAAGATATGATAGTTTGTAGATAGTGTGTTAAATTGCGACAAGTGATATAATACCATGAAAAAGAATAGGACCTCAAAAAATAGAATAATATAAAAGATGCCCAATAAAAGGGATGCACGACATGTTCTTTTAAAGGTAGATATAACCTAGTAAATTCTCCAAAGTTTTTTTTTCTTTTTGCCAAAATTGTCCATCCATCAAGAATAAACTATAAAGGTTTAGTCAAAAAAGATTTTGCTATCTTATGAGTTTCCTGTACCTGTTGTCCAGATACCTTCCTAAGACTGTATCCTCTAAATCTACCCCATGTTTGTTTAATAGTACAAACTAATGGATAACAATTAATATAACATACAACCCATGACGTTGATGTATCTACTAGGAATTGAATTATCAGCTCAAAGTCTGTTTCTATTTTCACAAATTCAGCATTATGAGAAGCGACATCCTGCAATGTTAGGAGTATGGCATGAAGCTTTGCTTGTCCTGTGGATTGCACCCAAATAGTAGGTTTTATTATTTTTTTTTGGGAAGGAAAAAGGATTATATTAAGCTAAAGAAGAACATAGTTCAAGTAACAATAGTCAGGAGGCTTCCAAAACTTAGACCCTCCAACCCAACCATATCTGACCCAACTAACAACCTTAGTAAATAACATATACATCAAACCCAAACCATCATCAGCCCAACTATTTAAATGCCCAAGGGAATAGATAGGGTGAGAATAGAGTTTGGGTGAGAATGTGAGAAAAGTAGCTAATAACCCTTATATCAATGGTCAGCAAAAAAGAGCAATTTCCCTTTTTATTGGAGCCTCCACCACGTGAGGCAGATTGAAAAAAATAAAAATATACTGCTGCGGGTGTGTGCAAGCGTGAAGAGTGTGGCTGCATGCATGGAAATTATCTTCTCTGCAACCCTTTCATCTCCCCCATGGACATTATTTTTGATGAGGACATTAATATGAAGAGTTGAAGTCTATTGGGTTCAAAAAAAAAAAATCCTCAAGAGAAAGGGATTCCATTTGAAGAAGAATTGAAGAACCCTAATTTGAACAAGTATAGAGGATATCATATGGATAGTGAAGGTGATGGTATCGGGTAAGTTTATTAAAAATATATATTACCCAATCGTGCGTTAAGTTGTATGAGAACCTCATATTGTATTTGTCCATGGATGAGTTATGTTTATGTGTTTCTGGGTTGGTAGAAGGAGAGGTAAGCTAGTGTGTGAATGGAAGTATGAGAACCTCAAACTCACGGCTCGGTTATGTATTATCATGGTTGTGATTGTTTTTGAGGATTTTTGAATGATTATGGAAGATTATGAATTGGTTGTGTGGTTGGCTGCAATGATGTTTTTGTTTGATTTTGTTACAATTAGAATTTTGTGGTGGTTGTCATAAACACATGGTCATAGAGGGTTGAGTGTGATGTTGATTGGAGTTTTACATGATGTTTGTCAAGTAAAACAATGGGACTGTCCATGTCCATGCATCATCTTGTTCATTTGTGTGCTATATGTTGGTCAGTTGAAATGTATGTGCGATACATGTTACTTTTGTAAACATTAACTCAATGTTCATCTATCGGAACACGATGTCAGTATGGCTGGAACATGATGTCCATTTATGACACGAAGAAAATTTGATATTCGTGGTCTGTATATGTTATGTCCATATGAACAACGAATTATGTGCATATTATCTGACCATGTTGTCCACGTAAATTGAACATGTGAGTTATACTTGATGATTTGTATGTAATGAACTTATGTGCATATTATCTGATTTGTATATAATGATCATCTTTGTTAGTCTGAATGTACATTGTCGTATTCATTTACGTAATACATGTTGGTAAGTTGAAGTGTATGTGAGATACATGTTACTTTTGCAGACATTCACTCAATGTTCATCTAACCGGAACACGATGTCAGTATGGCTGGAACATGATGCCCATTTACCACACAATGAAAAATTGATATTCGTGGTGTATATACGTCATGTCCAAATGACCAACGAATTATGTGTGTATTATTTCACCATGTTGTCCATGTAAATTGAACATGTAAGTTGTACATGATAATTTGTATGTAATGAACTTAATGATCGTCTATATTAAGTGAAATGATCAGATGTTATACTCATAATGATCATCTTTGTTAGTCTGAATGTCCATAACTGATTTTGTTGCTTTTTTTTTAAAAAATATTTATAGTATTGTGCCTGATGAGGTGTGTGGAGAGGATACTATTACATTACATCCACTGCCAGTACTGTTGAGCTACGAGTTAAATAATGATCAAGAGTTTGTGCCAATTTGTGAAGATAAATCATTGGTCCCATATGTAGGACAGAAGTTTGACAATATTGAGGCGGCGAAACAATTTTATGAACGTTATGCGGTTAGTGTTGGGTTCAGTATCCACAGTTCAAGCCATACGATTAATAGTAGCAGTGGACTGGAATGGAAGTTGTTTGTGTCCACTAGACAGGGGTGGAAGTAGTTCATGTCCATATAAACACATCCCGATTCACATATCGTACAAACTTTTTCATGTTTCACCCCCCTATAATCAGTGAAATGTTCATGATCCACTTGAGGATCATTAGTTGATCCACTAGTGATATTAGCAGCAAATGTTTAATTTTTTTTAATAAGTGTTCAATGTTTGCCTTACCATAAGACTATGTCCATATAAATAACAATTAATGAACATACAATGTTCACTAGATGTTAGTACCAAATGAGGGCTCATTACTTGATATCGTAGTTATTAGCAGCTGGTGATGAGGTTACATATACGTCCAAATAAAAACAACTTGATGATTGAATTTTTCGATAATTACTTGCTGTCATCTTTAACACAACTTTATGATTGAATTGTTTTATCATTATTCAGTGTTTATATCGGGCTATCAATATGTCCATATAAACACATTCCGATGTAGATATCGTATAGCTTTTTCATGTTTCACCCCCATATAATTAGTGAAATGTTCATGATCCACTTGAGGATTATTAGTTGATCCACTAGTGATATTAGCAGCAAGTGTTTAATTTTTTTGATAATTGTTCAATGTTCGCCTTGCCATGACACTATGTCCATATAAATAACAATTCATGAACATACAATGTTCACTGGATGTTCATTTAAAAGCATCAACGTAAGTCTTAGCTTCAAGTGGGCGTAGAAGAAATAAAGCCTAACAAGCATAGCGTCACTACTACAATTTCGAACCCCAACAAGCACGTTGTCCTAGTAATAGTAAATGTTAACCGGGATTGCAAGCAAAAAATCTAGAAGTGCGCCCACTATCGTATCTAAACAAAACATTGCATCCCATTACAAAATGTATTCGACACAATCAAACTACAGGCGCAGTAGCTCTTTCTTTCTATCCCAGTGGACGACTTTTGTGTACACTTCTTGCTTCAGATTGTTGTCTTCGTAAATGACAATGTCATGGCAGTAACGCCTCCTTAGTGACACGAGCCGGTCATCCTGTCAAAAAGAACGTTAGATTGGAGTCAATGTAGCATATAATGATCTTCAACAGATAACCAAATCAACAGCAGCATATAAGGGGACAAATGTACTCCAATGGACATTACATATTGTTCTGCTAATTTATGTAATGATGTTCCAGACATCTCTATATAATTAACTGTTCATCATAGTATACTCTAATGGACATTACGTATAGTACAAATGCAGATCATTAGAAAATCCCAAATGTACATCACTACATACCCAATTGAACAACAAAATATAAAGAAAAGAGCATTATTCTTGACTCTATATTGTGAACATTTTCATTATTTAACTTTCAAATAATTAGATGTTCATTATGGTCAAATATAATGGACATTACATTCTTATTCCAATGGTCTGGACATCTTTATATAATGATGTTTTGGACATCTTTATATAAACAAAATACAGACCATTAGAAAATCCCAATATACATAACTACATACTGTTCGGTTGCGTATTTTGTGGTTTTATAAGTAAGGATGTCGACTCAAGGATGGGTGTGAGGTTTGTCTAGGTTTTTGGCTTGTTAGAGGTTTTCAATTGCGGAAAACATTAAAGTATGAAAATTAAGCGATTAAACTATCCCTAATCATAATACTAAACATGACCATTAAAAAGAACACAATCAAACAAGTAATTACTTCTATAAACGTAAGAAATCTATAAGCTTATCAAACGAACATTTAATAAAACTCTAACTACCACTAAGATCAAAGCAAGCAAATAGCAATTAAATAGCAACTAATTAATCTAAACAAGGTTAGAATGTAGTCCATACCCTTGATGACTAGTCAAAATCGATCTCCATTCTTCATTCTTCATCTTCATTTGTAACTTTCCCCGAACAAAATAGAAAGTTGTGAATTAAGTTACTAAGGACCCTCAAATCTTCACTCTAAGTAAGATTTGTGGCCCTTAATCCCCCTTTTCAATAAAAGATTGATTGTTTGTGGCTAATCTAGGAACCTTCAATGGCAAACTTCAATGAAATCTAAAGCATAAAGTAATGAAGAAAAAGGGATGCTGAAAATTACTTGAAGAAAAGTTGATTACATTCAAAATCTCAAGAACTTGGAGAACAAGGCAAGAGAAAACCCTTAGAGAGAGAAAGTAAAAGCTTAATTAAGAAATCATTAAAACCAATAATTACAAACTAAAACTTCAGCTAATTGTTATTCCTCAATGGAATCCCAGCTAAGGCTCTTATAATGACCCAGGTTAGTTGCACAAAACGCAGCATCTCATTTCCAGCCTGTACGCAGAAAACCGAATTGGCTAGGGCGAGCCAGAATGCTGCTCGGGCGAGCAAGCATTCTGGTCGCGTGTTTCTTGTTCCTCGGCAACTTCTCCTCGGCAGCTCAGAAGCTCAGCTCGGTCGAGCAGGGCCCTTGCTCGGGCGAGCTGGCCCTCTGCTTCTTCATTGCCTTAGCCATATTTTTTCGATCTTTTCCACGTTGTTGTGCAGAAGCATGGCTCGGCCGAGCCAGTATGTTGCTCGGGCGAGCCAGCTTTCTGTCTCTCCTCTTCTTGGCTCAAAATCAATCGGCAAATCTTGCTGTCCTTCCAGAGGTGTTGCTCGGGCGAGTCAACATGCTGCTCGGTCGAGCAACCCTTCTGCCTCCACCCCTTATTTGGTGAGTTTTTGCTCCGTTTTTGCTCCATTTTAGGTCACTCTCTTATTTTCCTACAAAACTACAAAAATCTCATAACTCGAATAAGATACGGGGTTAGAACATATAAAAACTCCCTAATAAAGAGAAGAATTCGGCTCGAAACGAGACCGAACACCACTCCCACACAAGGGTTTGCTCGCCCCGAGCAAACTAAAAACAAAGAAAAGAACTAGAAAGAGAAACTAAAAATCCTAACTCACTTTCGCAAGAATCGCGGATGCATTTAGCATATGCATCAAGCCCTTTAAACCCCCCGGCAACCCGGGTGGACGAGGTAGATCTCGTAAGGGTTTATAGCAACTATACCCACAAAAGCCATAGAAAAAGGAAAGAGGGAAAGTGAAAAACAAAACAAGTTTAAAAGAAAAGAAAAAGAGAACTGCTCGTTTCAATGAATCAAGTCGTTTCAATTAAGAAAACGGTATTAATCCTCCAAAAGGAACCGTTATGAGCATCTCACAACGCCTAACCCAAACAACTGCCAATCTTAGAAATTTTTGATCCCTTACACCTCATGTAGAGTTTAATCCCATTTGAAAGAGTTTTAAACAGTTCTAATCGATCCCGGACGACCCAAAAGACTCACACCCGAGCTTACAAAACAACGAAACGAACAAAGGAAAGGAAAGAGTTGCCCCTCCCCGCATTTGGTCGCTTCAGCTAGTGAGGCGCAGGTGATGCAAGGAAGAGCCCCTCACTTTATTAACACGTCAAACTTTTTCTTCTTTTTAATGTCGGTATTAGCCTTACTTTCGGGAATTGGACGGCCCATATAAGGGGTATACCCTCCCAACACGGTCTTTTCCATTCGCCTCTCCGTCGCAAAGCGATATAGGAGGAGGGTTAAGGGGCATCCGTGCCGTACCACTGATATCGGGCCCGTGTAGGTTGGCTAAGTGTATGGTGGTTGATGTCGTAAAGCCGACACGCCCCACTTATTCAAATTATTTAATTTTGCTGCTATTTTCTAGACATGGCAATCGGATGGATCGGATCGGATTCCGATCGAATTAGCTCGGATTCAGATTTTTCGGATCGGACGGGGTTCGGATTCGGATTGAC
This sequence comes from Portulaca oleracea, assembly GCA_029582165.1. Classification (NCBI taxonomy): domain Eukaryota; kingdom Viridiplantae; phylum Streptophyta; class Magnoliopsida; order Caryophyllales; family Portulacaceae; genus Portulaca; species Portulaca oleracea. The sequence continues at coordinate 4,514,713 of CM055873.1, read as the reverse complement.
TCGGATGTGTTTTGTCGAATTCGGATCGGATTCAGACTGGGTTTAATCGGATCGTAATGTTCGGGTGGGATTTGGGTTCGGATTGACTCGGACGGGTTTTTGTCGGGTTCGGATTGACTCGGATGGGTTGTGTCGGGTTCGAATCGGAATATGACCGGTTTTGATCGGATCAGGATCTTCTGGTTATAGTTGGATCGGGTGTGGTTCGGGTTCGGATTCACTCGGATGGGTTTTTGTCGGGTTTGAATCGGATTAGGATTGGGTTTGATCAGATCGAGATCTTCGGGTTGTTTTCGGATCGGACCAAATTCGGATCTAAGTTTATAATATTGGGTAAACAATCTAAACATGTCATATACACCGAAGTAATGAAATTAGTCTATAATTTTATGCCAATTACACAAACCTTGTTTGAAAAATTTGTAGTTTAGATATATAGTGGTTGTGGATTGGCGGATGGTTTCGAATACACGTCTACTAAGCTCTAAATTCAGAATTCAAAAATCAAAATATATAATTTATAAGTTAAAGGTAATCATCACAATTTACAAAAATCTAACTTAAAAGTAAAGTTGAATTATATAATTTATAAATTATAATGGTACCGGACATTTTTTATTCTAATTGGTCGAATTATAATCGAGTCGGCTTAGTTTGGTTCTATTTCGGGTCGAATGTGCGTCGAGCCGGTTGAAACTCCGTTCGGGCAATTTTCGAATTCGGGTTAAATCAAATTTGACTCGGGCCGGATGCAACTTGAAAAAGATAAAATTCGGTTCGGGCAATTTTCGTACACGGGTTAAATCGGATTTGGCTTGGCTCGGGTCAGATAAAATTCACTTCGGGCAAATTCAGATTCCGGTTAACTCGGATTTAGCAATGCTCGGGTCGGGTTCGAATCGGATCAAATTATTTCGGATGTGGCTCGAGTTGGGTAAAAATCAGTTCGGCAATTTCGGATTCGGGTTAACTCGGATTTGGCAATGCTCGGGCCGGGTTCAGATCGAATCGGATTATTTCGGATCTCTTTCTTATTCGGTAAAATTCGGGTTGAGATTCGGATCGGATTCGGGGTTGGATTATCTCCGGATTCGGATCAAGATCGGATCATCCATTTCGGTGTCGGATCAGATTCGGATTTTTCGGATCGGATCGGATTTCGGATCTCGGATCAGCTTTGCCAGGTCTACCATGCACCGCTGAAAAGTGGCGGGGGCGTTGCAAAGTCCGAAGGGCATCCTACGGAAAGCAAACGTACCAAATGGGCATGTAAAAGTCGTTTTCTCCTGATCACATGGGGCTATAGAAATCTGAGTGTACCCCGAATAGCCATCTAGAAAACAAAAGAAGTCATGCGCCTTGATTTTTCTAACATTTGATCCATGAAAGGTAACGGAAAATGGTCTTTTCTCGTAGCCTTATTGAGTTTTCTGTAATCTATGCACACTCTCCATCCCGATGGAATGCGGGTTGACACTAACTCGCCCCTCTCATTCTCCACAACTGTCAATCCGACCTTTTTAGGGACTACATGTATAGGACTAACCCACTTGCTGTCAGAAATCGGGTAAATGATATCATTGTCTAACCACTTCAGAATCTCCTTCTTAACCACCTCCTTCATTTGGGGGTTGAGTCTCCTTAAAGGGTCCCTCTGGGCCACACTATCATCTTCCAAAAATATCCTATGCTGCACAATAGATGGACTAATCCCCCTGATGTCTCCAAGCGTCCATCCCAAAGCCCCTTTGTTTATCCTAAGAACCTCAATTAGTTTGTTTTCTTGGTCCTCTCCTAGGTTCGAAGCTATAATAATCGGGTAAGTCTCACTAGGGCCAAGGAAAACATACTTTAACTCAGAGGGAAGAGGCTTAAGTTCAAGGGTTTTAGAAGATGGTGGCTCAGGTTCTATTATGTCAGGCACATGTTGAGAGGTAAACAAAGATTCATAAAGCAATTCACCGTCAAACACATCAGAATCACACAGTGAGGTTACACAGTCCGGGTCGAATCTTAACTCAACAAGATCACTCACACTAGGGGCAACATCCAGATCAGAAAGGTTACCACTCTCAAGGTCACTAATCCAATTCACAGCATTACACTCTTGCTCATCATGTCATAATGGTGACTTCTGTAGGTCAAAAATATTCAATTCCATAGTTAAATTTCCAAAAGTCAGTTTCATTCTCCCATCTTTACAATTAATCCAAGCATTAGATGTGGCTAGAAAGGGTCTACCTAAAATGACTGGAATCTCGTCACGAGGACGCTGAACCCTAGCTGTCTCTAACACAACAAAGTCTACAGGGAAGACAAAGGTTCCAACTTGGATCAACACATCCTCAACTACTCCCTTAGGCACTCTCGTAGACCGATCAGCTAATTGGAGAACCATTCTTGTAGGTTTCAATTCCCCCAACCCCAAGGTCTCATACACATGTAAAGGTAACAAGTTGACACTTACCCCTAAATCAAGGAGGGCTCTCTCAATCTGATTGTCTCCTATGGTAATGGAAATAGTTGGGCACCCAGGGTCCTTGTATTTCACTGGAACCTGACTAGACAAGATGGAGCTCACATTAGAGGCCAAAAACGCCTTCTTAGGAACTGAGTTGCTTCTGTTGTACACAATTCTTTGAGGAACCTAGCGTAAGAAGGACATTGCTGAATAGTGTCCAACAAGGGAATGTTGACCTTGACTTGAGAAAAAGTCTCCCTAATCTTTTCAAGAAATTTCTGGTCCTTAGTTCCCCTCAACCTTTGAGGAAAAGGTGGGGAAGGCTTATACGCCACAGGTTGAACAGGACTGGAATTAGGAAGTACTCTAGGTGAGGTCTTAGGACTCGGGTTGTCACCTAAGTTGGTCAACCTCTCTTCCTCATACGGCTCATCCTCAACTGACACTAGCTCATCACAAGGTCCAACACTCACATGTTGTTTCCTAGGCGAGTTTGAAGGTAATTCTCGGACCTGATTGTCTACTTCCTTTCCCGATCTAAGAGTAATCACCGCATTAAGTCCCCTAACATGGTTCGGGTCACAAGAGGATGAACTAGAAGCTTTCCCCTTGGGGTTCGCCTCCGGTTGTCCAGGAAAAGTTCCCCTATCCCTATTAGACATCATAAGTTGAGCTACACTCTCATTCAATTATTTCACCATTTTCGCCATGTCACTCATCATATCCTCAACCCTACTCAAACCAGACTCTAACTCCTTATACTTCTTATCCCCCTTGTCCTCACTTTGGTATCCTGGTGGAGGTCGGGTATGGGCAATCTGGGGATGGATGGTCTGCCCTCGAGGTGCTTGATAGGCAGCCTGAGGCGGTGGTCTTGATTGGGTTTGATGTTGATGAGGAGGAGGTGGGTTTCCTTGGAAACTTCCTCCTTGGTGCATCGGTGGCCTCAAAACATTTTGATTATCCGGTCCATAAGACAAGAAAGGGTGTTTTGGCATCCCAGGAAATTGGTAGGGTGATCTTGGTTAAACATAGCATTAACATTTTCCACATCGACGGCTACATGTTGCAAATACAAAGGGCGCTTAACATATACATGGTCGTCCTTGGCACCAAGCACAAATAAAAGAGGATTGAGGTTGAGACGGGTTGCTCTAAAGAATTCACTTGTACGCAAGGCTGGGTCTTAGTAGATGCCATTTGCTGTTGGGCTAGGGTTTTTACCATATTCTCTAAAGAAGCAAACCTAGCTTCGTACCCAGTACTCTCACTCACCGCGTGAACCCCTCCCCGTGCATTGGACAACTGTGCTCCTATGGACTCATCCCTAGTGTTTCCCCATTGCATTACTCTTTCTTACATACTCTCCAAAAAATCCCAAGCTTCCTCTGCAGTTTTGTCCATAAATCCCCCTTGACACATAGACTCTAAGGTTACTCGGGTTTCCTGATCTACCCCCTCATACACTATTTGGCATAATCTCACTAGGTCAAACCCATGGTGGGGAAATTGAGACAAAAGATTCTTGAACCGCTCAAAAGCTTTCCAATAGGGCTCCCCCTTATCCTGTCTAAACTTCAAAATGGAATTTCTCATTTGAACTGCCATAGAATTTGGGAAATACCTCTTCATAAATACCTTTAAGAAACTATCCCATGAGTTTATGGACCCCAGTTTGATACTATACATCCACCTCTTCGCTGAATCTCGCAGGGCGAAGGGCAAATATTTCAACAGAACATAATCTAAAGGTACCCCTGGTGGTGTGGCCATACTAAGGTACTCCTTATACTCTGCTGTCCAGATAACCGCCAACCCTGTCCCAGTAAAAAGAGGTAGATTCTGGGTATGATACTGTCTGGGATCAAAGGTAACTCCTTGAGGTAGGGTTGGTAACACAAAACACGATGGAGGCGGGTCATAAGATGGATAGAGCTGGTCGCTCAAGGTAACCCTCGGCCCTTCCTCACCCATGTTAGACAGGTCGACTAAAGGTCTCTCTACCCTAACCAGTCTACTAGTTTCCGGTATTCGAACTCATCTTATCGAATGACGCACTTTCTCCTTTTTAGTTGGTTTTTCTATTTTTTTTAATTTTTAGTGATTTTTAAACTTGATGCTAAACAAGCAAAGCAATTAAACTATTCACACTATGCACAAACAAACCAATTCTAAACTCCCAAATAACGCCATCCCCGGCAACGACGCCATTGTTCGGTTGCGTATTTTGTGGTTTTATAAGTAAGGATGTCGAACTCGAGGATGGGTGTGATGTTTGTCTAGGTTTTTGGCTTGTTAGAGGTTTTCAATTGCGGAAAACATTAAAGTATGAAAATTAAGCGATTAAACTATCCCTAATCATAATACTAAACATGACCATTAAAAAGAACACAATCAAACAAGTAATTACTACTATAAACGTAAGAAATCTATAAGCTTATCAAACGAACATTTAATAAAACTCTAACTACCACTAAGATCAAAGCAAGCAAATAGCAATTAAATAGCAACTAATTAATCTAAACAAGGTTAGAATGTAGTCCATACCCTTGATGACTAGTCAAAATCGATCTCCATTCTTCATTCTTCATCTTCGTTTGCAACTTTCCCCGATCAAAATAGAAAGTTGTGAATTAAGTTACTAAGGACCCTCAAATCTTCACTCTAAGTAAGATTTGTGGCCCTTAATCCCCCTTTTCACTAAAAGATTGATTGTTTGTGGCTAATCTAGGAACCTTCAATGGCAAACTTCAATGAAATCTAAAGCATAAAGTAATGAAGAAAAAGGGATGCTGAAAATTACTTGAAGAAAAGTTGATTACATTCAAAATCTCAAGAACTTGGAGAACAAGGCAAGAGAAAACCCTTAGAGAGAGAAAGTAAAAGCTTAATTAAGAAATCATTAAAACCAATAATTACAAACTAAAACTTCAGCTAATTGTTATTCCTCAATGGAATCCCAGCTAAGGCTCTTATAATGACCCAGGTTAGTTGCACAAAACGCAAAGATCATTTCCACCAGACGCCAGAAAACCGAATTGGCTAGATGAGCGAATCTTGCTCGGCGAGCAAGCATTCTGGTCGCGTGTTTCTTGTTCCTCGGCAACTTCTCCTCGGCAGCTCAGAAGCTCAGCTCGGTCGAGCAGGGCCCTTGCTCGGGCGAGCTGGCCCTCTGCTTCTTCATTGCCTTAGCCATATTTTTCGAACTTTCCACGGTCGTTGTGCAGAAGCATGGCTCGGCCGAGCCAGTATGTTGCTCGGGCGAGCCAGCTTTCTGTCTCTCCTCTTCTTGGCTCAAAATCAATTGGCAAATCTTGCTGTCCTTCCAGAGGTGTTGCTCGGGCGAGCCAACATGCTGCTCGGTCGAGAAACCCTTCTGCCTCCACCCCTTATTTGGTGAGTTTTTGCTTAGTTTTGGCTCCATTTTAGGTCACTCTCTTATTTTCCTTCAAAACTACAAAAATCTCATAACTCGAATAAAATATGGGGTTAGAACATATAAAAACTCCCTAATAAAGAGAAGAATTCGGCTCGAAACGAGACCGAACACATACCCAATTGAACATCCAAATATAAAGAAAGGAGCATTATTCTCGAATCTATAGTGTGAACATTTGCAAAATATTTGACTTTTGGTTTTCTAGACATCTTTATATAATTAAATGTTCATTATGGTCTACTATAAAGGACATTATCCCAGTGCACATCACCATATAACCAATTCAGCATCAAATTATAAAGGGAAAGAGCATTATTCTTGAATCCATATAGTGAACACTATATCGAAGATTAACTTACATCGTCCTCTGTTAGCCCGCATTCCCAGTTATTTAGGTTGAACAAGTTTCCATGTGTCTCATGCAATAAACGCCACTGTCTTTTGTGTCTTTTTGTGTCCTCTGCCAAACCAGATACATACCATCACATATCCAATTATTCATGTCACCATCAGTCACATGTTCATCACACATATTTTTATTGTAATCCTTTTTACGTAGGATGAGCATCACATCACTGAAACTTGTGCACTACGCGCATAAACAATGTACATTAAAACGAAAATATCGTCCCTTTCTATGTATATAACCAACTGTACGTTTTGTACATCCGACATGGACATCATGCACTATCTTAATGTGCATGCTCATATAAATGCCCTAATTTATAATTGTCATACACATCAGTCACTACCATAATATACATGCCCTAAGGTACCAAACATAAGACCACAAGAATGTCTCGATCATATACGATGCACATCACATCAAACAAACTTGGGCATTGTCAGACTATGCATATAATATCATAAAAAAAAAACTCACAAAATGGACACACCCCTAACCCCTGAAAACACCGGCATGTTCCCACAAAATTGCACACCACATCTGATGATCAATGGACAACACAACAAACTTAGGATGAATTTGTTCAATTTACCGAAATTTTAGCAAAAAAGGAACCACCTTTTACCGAAAATACTGACTAACCTGGACTGATTTTTTGGACCCGTTTCATGAACATCCTTCCCGTCGACATCCATGTTTGTCGCCGCACAAATCACCATCGATCATCCCGATCTTACTTCTTCTCCACTGTCGGCACTATTTCTCCCTTTATTGGAAAAAGTCAAACCCTAAATTTAGCTCTCTACTTCCCTTCGTTTCTCCATTGCTTTCTCCGATATTGACCCTTTCTCTTCCATGTCTTTCCCCACTCAGATAAGCAAAGCAAACAATTTTCAAAAAACTGAAACTTCAAATCATTACAGCAGCCCTATTTCACACGCACAACATTTTCCGAGGTCTCATTATGAGCATGACGATTTTTTTCTACCTTAATGGTCACGTGAGTGGCTCAATTAAAAAGGGAAATTGCTCTTTTTTTGCTGGCCATTAATGTAATATCCAAGGGTTATTAGCCACTCTTCTCACATTCTCACCCAAAGTCCATTCTCACCCTATCTATTCCCAATGCCCAAAATAACAACGGACCAGCTTACCAGGTGGCCTAATACAAAATATTGACACTACTATTATCCAACTTCCAGCTCAAAATACCATTTTTGCACGTGGCCACACCACCCAACACTAGTCTAGTTATCTTCTTCATAGAAATCCTTGTTCCGCTCATCCAACATCTGCTGAACTTCTTTATCATATAAAAAAAGTCTTCACATCCAGCTCCAATGCCATGCTAACACACTGGGGAGGCTGGTTATGAGTGATAACTGTCTCTTGTTGGTTCTTAAAATCTTTAGCCAGCACAGCGGGAGTTAAGTTGATGTACTTTTGAACCAAGTTAACTTCCACATCCCAGTCTCTATCCATCATAGCCCTAACATCCTTGAAAACCTCCAGTAATTGAGTTTCACTATCATTGTTGGGTTGTCTCAGCTGTTGAATTATACGTTCTTCTAAGTCCACCTCCAGAGGGTTGAAACCACGCTCCCAGGCAAGGTGCAAAATCTCACGGAGAGTGACCATCATTGCCGGTAAGGACTCATCAGTGTAAACCCTATCAGTAATACCAACCACCCATCTCATGCTAGAGTCCCTAATAATAGCAGCACCGATGTAGAGACCTGTTTCTTGGTTGTAGCAGACTTCCAGGTTAACCTTGGACGTGTGTCTTGGAGACGGTTTCCAGCCCAAGATCTTCTCATTATTTGAATAAGCAAAGTCCTGCATTTTCTCATAATAAACACAAATAAGCCAAGTCCTGCACCCAAATAGTAGTACTTCCCCAATTTTCAATAGATTCTTGTGGTCGCTTCACATTTATACATGTCGCGGGTCCTTTGAAGGTTTTTTTTGGTCTTCATGCTCCATCCATTCTGTACAAAGACTAGATGAGTTGATTTCTTCAAAATTTTGAATAACCTATTTCGGAGTTGTATTAGGTTCTTGTTGACGTTTCCTTCTAGCGTATGTCCACCTTAGATAACCCTGCTTGATAGTTATCTTTAGCATAACTTCCACTGTGCTTTGGTTTATAGACTCTCGATTTAGCTTTACGATGTTTCTGCTTTTCCAAATGGCACATAAAACAACAATGAAACAGAAGACCCTTGTACCACCATCTTTATATGTATTCATTAGGTACTGTAGCCAATCTTCTAACCACTTTTGCCAATTCAGATCAATATCGGGCTCCTTGATGCCAAGGGAGCTTGCTTGCCAAAATAACTTAGCTATATGACAACCCCTAAACATATGGTCCATCATTTCAAGTTAGGACTCAAATCAGCATGTATTGTCTTCTTGGATTCCCCTTTCCTGCCTTTTAGCTCCAATTGGAAGAGCTTGATTTCCGCATTTCCAAACACGTAATTTCCATTTGGGTGGCTATAAAATGTTGACAACCCCTAAAAAATGTTGACTACCATATTTGTCGACTTAACCATTGACCAACTTAACTGAATAATAATATAAAAATAGAACTTCAATTGCTTTTTTGTTTTTTAATCTAAGTTGGTTAATAATCCCGTCTAGTAGGCAAAACATGTGGCAGTTAATGTTTTTGCCACATGCTTCAACTTCCAGCTCCGACAATTACATGACACATCATCTTTTCGCCAAATCAGACAACCAACTCGGTGGTGTGTTGTGGATGGAAAATAAGGACATAGTGTTCTAGTGTCCAACAAAGTTATTTATATTATTATCAGCCAAGATCCCCAAAGTTCATACTATTATCTCCAAAACTCTTAAAATGTATTTCTAATTGTATACTTCAAGCGACTAATAATTTTATGTCAAGATACACAAAAATGAAAATCCTTTTTCCTATTATATTTATCAAAAACCTAACATAATTCGTAACACCCCCTCCTCCTAAGGGAAAAAGAAAATGCATACCAACAAAGAAAAATCAAATTTTGATCTTAATTTTGGGATGATGTTAGGTTTATGGTGGGTGAATGAGAAACAAGCTGAGTGGTCAAATGGGTATCTGTCTAAACAACCAAACGGGGTCAGGAGAACGAAAAGGAAGAGAATCAAAGATTTAAAAACTCAAAATTGAAAGGGGAAGAAAAGGAGTGCAGAAAAAAGATGAAAAAACGAGAGTTATGAATTGTGATTTTATATGGTGGTGGCCATGGTCCATGGAAAACACAATGATACAGAAAAAGTGTCAAGTCACGGTCATCATTTGCGGGAATCAGAAGGTACTTCTCCTTCACTCCAATTCCTTTGCAACTAGCAATGCATTATTCCCACCAAAAATGGGTAATCCGTGTCCAGTCATGGGCGGAGCCATGGGGGCTAGCCAAGGCCATGGCCCTCCCCATGATAGACAAAATTAAGTTATTGTATTAAGATCTAGTAAAGTGTTTGTAGCGTATTGGTTATCAAGCATTTATTTAAATTTGATGTCAAGGGTTTCAATACATCTTCCTAAACATTAGTTTTGGTTTTTGTCCAATTATTTTTCCAAATCTACTTCTCTTCCGTTTTTTTTTATATAAAATTGGCCCACCCTAATAACATGTCCTGGCTCTGCCCCTGTGTCCAACAGCATGCTTCCAATCATCACCAAAAACGGGTTCTTCGCCAAAAGTTCTTCCCTTTCTTCAGACTGGGTTTGAAAGGGCTCCAACTCTTCAGGTGCTTTTGGGGCTCAGAGAAGAGGTCGAAGGCCAAAGCTTATTGAAGTCACAACTCAAATTCGGCCTGTTGAAACCATCTTTTTTTGTACATATAACCATGGATACACTATGTATGAAATTATGGTTTTTAGTACATATCATTTTCGGACAAATACTTAACTGGAAAATACTTCATGAGATAAAAATATAAAAAAAATAAAAATAAAATGGATAAATGTCTGACCACCTCAGTACCTGTTTACATTTTTTTTTATCAAAAACTTCAACTCATATTATTTCTCTGTTGATAATCCTGGCCATATCTTCGGCTGCTAGATCACTAATATGATCTGGTATCACTCCCGACCATACCCTTTTGACAAAAGCGATAGGTTGGTAGTGAGCAAGGGTGTGAGCCACGAGATTGCCCCCCTTCTAACATGGTTAAAACTAACTAAATCAAAGGAAACACACAAAGATAAAGTTTGCTGAAGGAAAAAGGAATACAAGTTGTTGTGAACTTGTTTTGATTGTAGCTTCATAATTACTGGCAGCGAGTCCCCTTCCACAATGAGCCTTCGGAACCCCCTGTTTCTGGCTACGGTAATCGCCAACATACAGGCTCTAGCCTCCATCACCAATGGTTCTTGTCTCCCAATTCCTTGCTCGACTCCGGCTACTAACACCTCCCCCAAATGGTTTCGGATGACAAAGCCACATCCGTATGCATCCTCTCCAGCCCATCCCCCGTCAAAGTTCATCTTCATGGTGTTTTCATTTTATGATCCTCTAACCTAATGAATCACCTCTTACAAATTGGCACTTCACTATTCCCCTTACAAAATATGATCCTCTAACCTAATGAATCACCCCTTGAAGTCAAAAACCCAATTCAATTTTACATTTTTATTGATGGTTTGACTTTTTATAGTTGTGTTTAAGCTACTAACTTAACATAGCTTCAGAATATAATAACTGCGGGTTTAATACTGAAAGTTGTCATCGTCTGTATATATTATTGTAATTATCATCTCCGATTACAACAATTTTAATGGTTACTTTACCATTCTAGCTAGCAATACCATTGAGAAATAATACACACATAAACTAATCTTATTCGCAATAAGATTGTCAAATTTCTCCAAACCAAAAACTACAAAAGGTGATCGATCTGTTAGAGTATAAAACCATTCACGGGACTTTAACCAAAAGCTTAAGCTGATGGTTGAAACCCCAGGAATGGTTTTTATGTGGAACCATCTCAACCAAAAGTTTAAGTTGATGGTTATTTTTTTTGGAAAATTGGAATCTAATAAACCAAACTTTTGGTCCATTTTGATCTAGCAAACTAAACTTACCTTTTTGCTAATGGCATACCATACTTAACATCATATTTTTTTGATTGAATCTGAGTTAGATTGGGAGAGGGTTGCTAAGTCATAAAACACAAGCTATCAACATTTTTCTTTTATTTTTTGGCTATAAAACAGTCCACCTCAGCACAAAAAAATTCCACGTCATTTTTCCGGTGACTGGAAAGTGGTGGAGGTTCAATTAAAAAAATATAATGTTAAGTATGGTATGCCATTAGCAAAAAGGTAAGTTTGGTTTGTTAGATCAAAATGGACCAAAAGTTTGGTTTATTATATTCCAAATTTCCTTTTTTTTTGAGAAAATAAGTTGATGGTTATTGTCCCATGAATGGTTTTATATTCTAACACGATCGATCGAAACACAGTGTAGGAAGCAAAAAGTTGTCAACCGATCAAGACTCGCCACGTGGAAATTAAAATAGTTTTAATTTGGCCAATTATAACCCATCATGTGTCAAAATTAATTATGGTGGATCATTTAATTATAAATTAAATGATAATATATTTTGGCCAATTAAATTATGCTACGTGTCATGAGTGACATATAAATATTTGTCTTTTTTTAAAAGGAGTTAAAGAGGCCCAAAGGCTAGCCTATGTTCTCTATAAATAGAGACTATCCTCCTTCATTTCAAGGGGAGGTTGTTAGAAAAACATCAAAGGAAGACTCAAAAGCTCTTATACTCTCTCTCGAAGACAAGAAGCACAACAATGCTTAAGCTCGTGCCGTCCCTTCGTGGGAGATCAAACCACTTCCTCTTGATCAGGATCAAGTCTCTATGACCCTCGTTCAAGACCATTCATCCAAGAATATATTCACTAAAGATTATATTCATTCAAGATCACATTTATCCAAAACAATATTCATTCAAGACTCGTTCAAGTTCATTCAAGGAGATCAAATCGGAGGAGTTACATTTTGTTTTGTAACAGATACATAGAGATTGTACCCAAAATCCTTTGAAATTAATACAATTATATATGTTCACTAATTTCTCGTGTTTATTTATTTAGACCCGGAAATTTGTGTTTACAAATTTTGGCACGCTCGGTGGGACATCTCTACCTCTCATCTCTTTCTCCAACAACAAAATTCTCCTCATCCAAAGAAGATGGCGTTCAAGAACATCTCTCGTGCTTCGAATGAAGTTGCTCAATCCAAGTCACAAGGATCAACAACTAGTATGACATCCAATGGAGTAATCACAAGAAGGATGGCCAAGATTCTTGCTGTGGAGGCCGAGAAACAAGTTGCTGTGAGTGCCCCGTTGCAAATCTTTAACTCCAACTTGTCGGGGGCAAACCAAACTACTTCCACTCAAGTCGTTGACCCGAAAAAGATGGTCGCTCAATGGATGTATGAAATCCGCCACCAACCATTGAGTGAAGAGGATGAAGACTATGAAGATGGCAAGAAAACGCCAAAATCACCAAGGGATCCCCTCTCATCCGATTCTGATACCGACTCTATCGACACCATTATTATGTCGGTCATGGTCACAGATGCCATTAACTATGAAGAAGAATTCAAGACTATGAAGGCCACGCTGACAAGACTTGAGAAAGAAAGCGAGGAAAAGACTGAGCATATTAAGCGACAAGATGAGCGGATCAAGAAATTGACAAAGAAATTAAAAAAGCGAACCGCTAGCAAATTTGACGAAAGTTCGGGAGATGAAGATTCCGATAGAGGATTAAACCACGAAGACTCTGACGAAGAAGAGAAATATGAAGAAGGTTTCGGCTCGGGCTCATTGTCTGTAGAGAAAATCCAAAAGTTGGTAGCTGATGCGATAAAAGCTCAGATCGAGGGAGGCTCTCGTAAAAATCAATTGTACATGAAGCCTTACACAAAGAGGATTGACGCACTTCGCATGCCTTACGGCTATCAACCGCCGAAATTCACTCACTTCGATGGTAAAGGGAATCCTAAGCAACATATAGCTCATTTCATCGAGACTTGCAACAATGCGGGTACCGATAGAGATCAACTAGTGAAACAGTTCGTTAGAACCCTTAAAGGAATCGCCTTTGATTGGTATACGGACTTGGAGCCAGAGTCCATTGACAGTTGGGGAGAAATGGAGAAGGAATTCCTTAATCGATTCTATAGCACTCAACGCACCGTCAGTATGATGGAGTTGACAAACACGAAGCAGTGGTACCGGGAGCCAGTCTTGGACTACATCAATCGTTGGAGGTCACTCATCCTTGAGTGTAAAGATCGATTGTCCGAAGCCTCCGCTGTCGAGATGTGTATACAAGGCATGGAATGGGATCTGCTTTATGTTTTGCATATGAGTAAGCCAACAACTTTTCAAGACTTGGCAACACGAGCACATGACATGGAGCTCACAATTTTCAAACATGATGCGAGAAGACCAAGTGTCAAGGAGAAACAAACTTCACTCGGGGGCACGTCAAAAGGAGTCCCTTCATCCATGATTTTTGAAGAGAAAGAATATCATTTTCTTGACGGTGATACACCTGAAATACTTGACAAACTTCTTGAAAAAGGAATTATTAAACTTCCAGAGTCGAAGCGTCCAAGTGAAGTTGGAAGAATCAATGACCCTAAATACTGCAAGTATCATAGGATCATTAGCCATCTGTTGGAGAAGTGTCAAACTTTTAAGGAGTTTGTCGTGAGGCTTAAAAATGAAGGCAAAATCGTATTCGATGAAGATGAAAGCGATGAATCCGATTGAACTTATTGCAAGTTGTCAAGTCAAGTTAAAAAATACTCACAAGTCATCCAAATCAAGACTTCCAAGTCATCCAAATCAAGACTCACACGTCAAAAATTCAAGACTTTTAAGTCATCCAAATCAAGACTCACAAGTAAAAAATTCAAGACTTTCAAGTCATCCAAATTGAAAAAAAAAACTCTCAAATCGAAGTTCAAGACTTTCAAGTCATCCAAATTGAGACTTACAAGTATAAATTCAAATTTTAAAATCAAAGGCTCCCAAGTCAAAATCCAAGACTTTCAAGTCATCAAAATTGAAGACTCTCAAGTCAAAGTTCAAAATTTTCAAATCAAAGACTCTCAAGTCAAAACCAAGACTCCCAAGTTTTCAACACAAAAGACTCACAAGTCAACAAAATTAAAGACTTTCGAGTCAAAATTAAAGACTTTCAAATCAAAGATTCTCAAGTCGTCCCAGTTAAATATTTCGAAGTCAAAATTCAAGATTTTAAAGTTTGAGACTCCCAAGTCAACAAAGTCAAATATTCAAGTCATCAAAGAATGTTGAATTTCCAAGGTCGAGACGTTCGAGGCATAAAAGATCAAGAGAATCAAGTGTTCAAAGGCATGATGCAGACACATGTAGATAAGTTGTCATCCGATTATCAGTGATATAATCCAAGACGGGCCAAATTGATGTCCCCAACAGAGGAGGACAATTAAGGTCACCACTTGTCTTCAGATCGCCAATACATGCTCAAGACGGGCCGAATTGATGTCCCCAACTGAGGAGGACAATCAAAGGACACCGCTTGTCTTCAGATCGCCAATACATGCTCAAAACAGGTCGAATTGATGTCCCCAACTGAGGAGGACAATCAAAGGTCACCGCTTGTCTTCAGATCGCCAATACATGCTCAAGACGGGCCGAATTGATGTCCCCAACAGAGGACAATCAAAGGTCACCGCTTGTCTTCTGGTCGCCAATACATGCTCAAGACGGGCCGAATTGATGTCCCCAAAAGAGGAGGACAATCAAAGGTCACCGCTTGTCTTTTGGTCGCCAATACATGCTCAAGACGGGCCGAATTGATGTCCCCAGCAGAGGAGGACAATCAAAGGTCACCGCTTGTGTTCTGGTCGCCAATACATGCTCAAGATGGGCCGAATTGATGTCCCCAGCAGAGGAGGACAATCAAAGGTCACCGCTTGTCTTCTGGTCGCCAATACATGCTCAAGACGGGCCGAATTGATGTCCCCAAAAGAGGAGGACAATCAAAGGTCACCGCTTGTCTTCTGGTCGCCAATACATGCTCAAGACGGACCGAATTGATGTCCCCAGCAGAGGAGGACAATCAAAGGTCACCGCTTGTCTTCTGATCGCCAATACATGCTCAAGACAGGCCGAATTGATGTCCCCAAAAGAGGAGGACAATCAAAGATCACCGCTTGTCTTCTGGTCGCCAATACATGCTCAAGACGGGCCGAATTGATGTCCCCAGCAGAGGAGGACAATCAAAGGTCACCGCTTGTCTTCTGGTCGCCAATACATGCTCAAGACGGGCCGAATTGATGTCCCCTATTAAGGAGGACAATCAAAGGTCACTGCTTGTCTTCCGATTATGAAATTGTCTTTGATATGGATTATTAAGGTTGCCCGACTTCGAAGTTTATGGATTTCACCTTCAAAAATTATTCTTGACATCCAAATTTGCAAATTTGGTACAAGGCCACTTAGATTATTATCAATTTGGTCCAAATGTTGAAGTTTTCTTCAACCAAGAAGCTGACATGCAAAATACCAAAAAAAAAAAAGAAAAAAAAAGAAATGTGTGGAAGACCATTTGATAATGCACGTCTACACAAAGACAAAAGCACTTACCAAGAAAGCTAGGTGTCTCATGGCATATGGCTATATATATATATATATATATATATATATATATATATATATATGAAAGGGGGATTTTAAAAGTAAAAGGGATGAGATAAGCATAAATTGACGGACAATAAGAGCCCCCATTCTGATGCATGCCATTTCTTATTCTTTCTCAAGTACTAATCAACATGACGATGGAGTCTCTTGCGCAGCTTGATGGCCTCATTATTGTTATTTTTTTCGAGGGTTGATCTGTACCATGAAGTCTCTGCAAAGCATCCGATAATCTTATCAGTTTGCTAGTTGGTGCACTTGCCAATTGAAGAGGACTTAAATAATCTGCATTCGACTTCACATCTCCCAGCAGCATCTGAGATTGCAATTGAACTTGGAAATAGCAATGGAGTCCAGCCTTGTTTGAACTTCCAAGAAACGAAGAGCAAAATGTGATGGATGAAGAGGTGGGTTGACCTTGATGAAATGCTCGCGTTTGCCCACTATCATGATTCAGCTTCAAATTTCTTTAGGATGGTATATAGGAATTAGTGTATGAACACCATACCTCCAAAAGACAAAAAGAAAAATAATAAAAGATAGCAGAGGAGACGTCTGTCATGCAAGCCAAATCAAGAGCATATATTTTACATTTTATATGCAAAATGGTTCATGAAATCATAATCATCTCGTAATTGATTTCATTAATATAGGAAAGTGTTGTGTGATGATATTGGGCATTGAAAACCTTAATTCGGATAGAGAATATTGTCCAACATGTATTTCCATAAACCCACAAATTTATGTGCTTTAATTGAGGTAGTTGCCCTGCTGCCAAGATTCTAACTCATAATCGAGTTGGCTAGCTACAAAGTTAAACCATGCAAGTGTCTTGTTCAAGTTTCGAGACCCGACCGCGACAAGTACTATCAAGTTATTAGCGCGGCCAACTCTCGAGGGGCATTTGTAGAAAGCAAAAAGTTGTCAACCGATCAAGACTCGCCACGTGGAAATTAAAATAGTTTTAATTTGGCCAATTATAACCCGTCATGTGTCAAAATTAATTATGGTGGATCATTTAATTATAAATTAAATGATAATATATTTTGGCCAATTAAATTATGTCACGTGTCATGAGTGACATATAAATATTTGTCTTTTTTTAAAAGGAGTTAAAGAGGCCCAAAGGCTAGCCTATGTTCTCTATAAATAGAGACTATCCTCCTTCATTTCAAGGGGAGGTTGTTAGAAAAACATCAAAGGAAGACTCAAAAGCTCTCATACTCTCTCTCGAAGACAAGAAGCACAACAATGCTTAAGCTCTTGTCGTCCCTTCGTGGGAGATCAAACAACTTCCTCTTGATCGGGATCAAGTCTCTATGACCCTCGTTCAAGACTATTCATCCAAGAATATATTCACTAAAGATTATATTCATTCAAGATCACATTCATCCAAAACAATATTCATTCAAGACTCGTTCAAGTTCATTCAAGGAGATCAAATCGGAGGAGTTACATTTTGTTTTGTAACAGATACATAGAGATTGTACCCAAAATCCTTTGAAATTAATACAATTATATTTGTTCACTAATTTCTCGTGTTTATTTATTTAGACCCGAAAATTTGTGTTTACACACAGCCTTTTCAAGTGACTGAAAAACACTCCACTCTCAGTCATCCAAGAATGTTCCCAGTTGTTGCATTAAAAATCTTCCATCGGCAAAATATTTCCAACCTTTGACTCTGAAAAGCTTCCACTGGCAAAATTGATTTGAGACATCTCATATTCCATGCTTCCACCCACCTTAATTTGGAACTCCCAAGTTCAACTGTACTCATTATACAAAATTTTTCATTGAAATTCCCCAATAACCTTAGTTCTTCCACTGCAGGACAAGGAGGAATACATTCCAAATCAGGGCATTCTCTTATACTCAACTTAGAAAGTCTAGGAAATGATGGCAACAGACCAAAGATTTCGTCACACCATCCTTTCAACTTTGGCAATGACCTCAGTTCAAGCTGCTCAAGAGATGGAAAAAATGTTTCAGCTTTTGAAGCTCTCGACTCGTCATTACTATTTCCCTGATTACTGCTCTCTATGTACAACAAGTTCTTCAAATGCTTGATAGTCAAGAACTTCAAGTTTAACAGTTTTCCGAACGATGCCGAATGCAGCAACCCTTGGCAGGAGTCAAGCTCTATTCTAACAAGATGTGGAAGAAATGATGTCAAGTTTTCTTCCATTGCCCAACTTGGCATCCTCTTTCCTGTATAGTTATGCAGCTCCAACTCCCTGAGATTTGGATGTGGTTGTAGGTCTTCTAAAAGTGATTCTTGCTGGGTATCCTCCATTATGTTGCCCTCTTCAACTCCCAAAGGAAACTCAATTTTAGCACGACTCAAATGCTCTGTGTTGCTTATATATCCTCCTCTAACAGTTTTCGCAACGTACTCAGTATTTTTGAGGATTTTAATTTCCAACTGCCCTTTCAATTTCACCAAAGCCTTCAAGTCTTCTAGCTGATGAACAATACGTTTCGTCATACTGGAACTTTTGTCTCCTACTACAAACATAGGCAACTTTTGAAGGCATGTCAATTTTCCGATTCCTGGAGGCATGCCATTAATCTCCCGGCAACCATCTATATCCAAAACCCTGAGTTTTACTAGCAATGAAAGATCTTTTGGCAGCTCCTTTAGTCTCCACCAATGCTGCAAGTTTAAAGTCTGAAGATTCTGAAGGTTTTTAATTGAGCTGGGCAACAAATCTATCTCAGAATTTCCTGATAGGTCTAGATACCTTAAATGCACTAGATTTCCTAAAGAACTTGGCAGACTTTTGAACCATGAGTTACTCAAGTCTAGTACCCTTAGGTACACCCACTTCCTCAGCAACATATCCACATGTATACATTGTTGTCTCCATCCAACACGAAGAAATGTGCGAATTTTTGTCCTAGTAAAAGAATGAGCCATATAGCCCATATCTTCATCCATGGAAAGATATGACAGATGCCTAGTTTTGGTGTTCAAATTCCCCATCATTGAGTTGGTTGCGCAGATCTCATTCCCTACTACTTCTTGCGCAATATCGTGCATCAGATCGTGAATTTTGCATGACACGATCTCTCCATATTCATCTGTTTTAATGTCTTGAAAGAAACATCTCCTCACCAAAATCAAGAAATACTCAATACCAGCTTCTTCCACACTTTGTCCTTTTTGTAAAGGAACGATATAGTCTTGTGCCATCCAAAGACTAATCAATTTCTCCTTTTCTATGATGTGATCTTTGGGAAATAATGCACAATAACTAAAACATGACTTTAATGGTGAATCAAGATGGTGGTAACTAAGTTTTAGTATAGGCTCAATACCACAATTCTGACCATGTTTAAGCCTACCTAATCCAATCTTCTGAAATGACAACCACTTTTCCTTGCCTTGATTATAGAGAAGAGTTCCCACCACTCTTATTGCAAGAGGAACATTAGCACACCTTCTAACAATGCCTCGTCCAATTTTAACCAAGTCGTGATAGTGTGCTTCGTCATAGTTGTGTCCAAAGGCTGTCATCTCAAATAGACGCCATGAGACATCTTCTGATAATCCTTTTAACTTATAGGTATGGTTACCTCCTACAATAGTGGCTGTTTTTTCAGAACGAGTAGTCAACACAATCCAACTTCCCCTCATACCACTCATGAAGAACTTCACCAAATCAAGCCATTGCAGACGATCCTCATTCCAAACATCATCTAAAACAAGAAAATACTTCTTGCCATGTAGTTGCTCTTGAAGTTGTCTTTGCAAAGGCTCCATTGCAAGGTGCTCATGATTCCCGCAAGTAACTGAGTTTAAAACCTTACATAGAACAACTTTCACATCCAAATATTGTTGATCTTGATCAGAGACACAAGTCCATAACCTCAACGAAAAATTCTCTTTTATCCTAGGATCATTATAAATGAGTTGCGCAAGAGTAGTTTTTCCCAACCCTCCAATCCCCACGATAGGAAGGCAAGAAACATGTTGATCAACATTAGTATCTAGCAACTTAGTGACAATCTTTTCTACATCAACTTCTCTCCCAACAACATCTTGAGCATACACATAAGAGCATGTCTCTTCTCTTCTCCTACGAGTGGGCTGACAATCAAGTTTAAAGCCAAATTGACTATGATTGTAAGCTATGGCATCTAACCTCCTCCTAATTCTCTTAACTGCTTGGGACATTTTGTGAACAGCAGGAAAGGATTTCAACTGATAAACGAGAAGACGCACCTTTTTAGAGACCATGTTACCCTTTAGGTGTTTTTGTCGCCTCGCGAGAGACACAAATTCATCAAGCAAGTCATCAGCATCAAAAACGACATCTTTGAGCTCGTCAATGTAGAGTTGAGCCTGAGGGAGCAGGTCAACTTGCAGTTGCTTTAACTCAGCATCAACCAGCACAGCCTTGACTATGTTCACAGTTCGTTCCAAGTTCTCAAGCTCCAATCTATAACCCAAAATGGAGCACAAATCTTTAAGCTCTGAGCATTGAAGAACTGTCAGGAGAGCTCTAGCAACAGACAAAATTGTTCCCAATTCCATTCTTAATTTGTTTGTAGGTGATCAACAATTGATGCAGGAGGTGATTTACTTCAACAATATTGAGTAGTTCCTGGTAGTCTGTCCCTGAATAAAAAAAAAAATACGACAGAGTCCAATATAATATGATAAGCTACCCATCAGCTACCCATCACTGACGTTAGATGTACTACATACACTAAGTTTTATAACTAAACCATTGGAAGAAAATTCAATGTGACTTCAATTCATTGCCATTTTCTATCATGCACCGCAGTGACTGTGAGTAATCAAGATGACGAATTGTTGATCTTACCGATACAAGTCAGAACTTTGAAGCTAGGATAAATTAAAAGACCCGAACATCGCCCAACCATTCTTTTCTTTTCTATTATTTTCTCTCTTTTATTTATATGATTTTCTATTAAGGGCAACTATAATGAGCAAGACAAAATTGATCACAAAATTATTAGATCAAGGGTGGAAATAACCCAAGTCAAACTCGAGCATATGATGATAAAGCACATAATAATCCAAAACAGGCTGTTATACCTACAGGCTGCCACCAACCCCTTTTTAAGACCCATATGTAGCCTGTAGGTTCTAATTATAAATTGCACCATATATATACATACTCCCTCCTTCCTTCCGTTCCATATTAATTGTCATAATTTTGATTTTCACGGTCTCCAATGTTACTTTTTGATTGATAATTTCTTACATAATATGTTATTAACAATTGCAATATTATACTTTTATGATAATATTTTTCGTTAAAAATCTAATGGTGGTAATTTTATATACTAACTCATTGTATATATTGAGAAATTTGTGGTCAAAATTTTTGAAATTTGACTGTACAATTTTCAAAGACGACAGTTAATATGAAACGGAGGGAGTATATAGGACCATGATAACGTAAATTCGGGATTACGTAAATTCGACTCAGTTAAATTCAATCAAAGTTAAAATTCAGACCAGAAATTGATGTCCGGACCCATTTTTTATTTGGGTCAAATAATTCGGATGAACCTCACTTCGTGTCAAAACTAGATTCAAACAATAGAAAAAAGACATACATTATGTCTGAATATCTGGCTAATTCAATCAATGTCAAAATTAAATTCGAACCAAACTGAATTTATTCCGAGTCAGACAAATTCAAATATTCAGATCCGATAAAACTATTCCAGTACTAATATATATATATATATATATATATATATATATATATATATATATATATATATATATATATATATACACACCTACCACCAATCCCTTTTCTAGACCCAGATGTAGGTCTAATTTTAAACTAGGTGCGTGCGTAAGTATATATATACACTAGTACTTAGACCTGTGCGCTGCACGGGACGCAAGTAAACTATATATAATGTTCAAAATACTATATTATAAAAAATAATGAAAAAAGTAATAATGAAAAATAAAAAAGAATAGTTTTCTTATTTAAAAGAATAAAGAAAAAAGAATAGTGCATATGAAAAAAAGGAAAAAAAAAAAAGAATCACGAATGCAAGCTACACACATCAATATTACACGATTTTGTTAAAAAAATTAAATAAAATCAATTATAGCTTTCCAAAACGCCCTCATTAGAATCCACATATTTCGATCCTCACCCTATGTACCCAGAAATATATATATATATATATATATATATATATATATATATATATATATATATATATATATATATATATATATATATGTATCATATATATATATATATTTTATTTTTTGGAGAAAGAAAATTATATTTCAAAACCAAGGGAATTCCCCTGAACAAAAATTACAGCGCTAATTGCAAACCAAATCTATATATTGAGTATACCTCTTTGTTTTGCTACTTAAAAATAAACACCGATCCTGAAGGTTATGCTTGATGTGCTTGAAAGCCGTTTCAGCATTCATAGCTTGATTTTTGAACACCCTCTTATTCCTGAACATCCAAATATGGTAGATATAGCTTAAGAAACCAACAGCAAACGCTTCTTTTCTCCATTGAGAACCTTTATAATCTCTTATCTTGTGGCACCAATGCTCCCAACTAGAGGCCCTAGGAAAGCGAAGCCAATCTTGTAACCCCATCCTTATTGAAGTCGAATGTGGACAATCGAAAAAGAGATGACTAACTGCCTCTTCTTGGCACTGGCAGAGGGCACATTCTTTTGGAATGCCCTGCGTGTGAGTGTGCAGCCTAGCTCTTACCTGTAGACGATTGTGCAAGGCTAACCAGGCACAGAAAGAGTGCCTAGGGGTGTTCAACCTGCTCCAAACCAGTCTGGCCCATGGCCATTTTTCCATCTCCCCCTGAAGGATTTTATAGCCTTGATTTACTTTGTAAGAAAAAGTATAACTGTCGAGGGCCTTCATTTCATCCTTAACCAAGCAAAGCTTCTTGAAATACCAACACATATGTTCCTTTGGTTTGTAGTCCCACCAATTGGCTCCTTTAGGGTCCATTTGGATCTAGGAAAGTAGCATGAAAAAAAATAATAATAATTTGGAAAGTGGGAATTTTTTCTTTGTTTGGATTGATATGAATGGAAAAAAAAAATAGTAAGAAAACTACATGGAAAATTTTGGGTACAGAGAACAAAAAATTTTCTTTTCAAAAATGAAAGTTGAGAGAAAATTTTTGGATCTAAAAGCTAACCTTTCTCTCCTTCATCTCTCGCGACTCTCTGGATTTTTTCTCTTTCTCTCTCTCTCTCTCTCTCTCTCTCTCTCTCTCTCTCTAACATTCTTGTCTCTCTCTCTCTCTCTCTCTAATGCTCTTGTCTCTCTCTCTCTGTCTCTCTCTCTCTGTAACTCTCTTATCTAACTCTCTCTCTCTCTCTCTCTCTCTCTCTCTCTCTCTCTCAAACTCTCTTGTCTCTCTCTCTCTCTCTCTCTCTCTCTAACTCTCTTTTCTCTCTCTCTCTCTCTCTCTCTCTCTCTCTCTCTATCTCTCTCTCTCTCTCTCTCTCTCCCTCTAACTCTCTTCTCTCTTTCTCTCTCTCTAACTATCTTCTCTATATCTCTATCTCTCTCTTGCTTTCTCTCTCTCTCTAACTCTATTGTCTCTCTCTCTCTAACTCTGTCTCCTCTCTCTCTTAATTCTCTTCTCTCTCTCTCTCTCCCTCCCTCTCTCTCTCTCTCTCCCCCCCAAATCATATCATATGATCTAAAAAATGAAACTTGACATTTACAAGTTTTTATGTAAATTTTATTTTTCCATGTATTTTTCCTCAAACCAAACAAGGAAAAGAAAGTTGAATGGAAAATCAATTTTTTTTTCCTTCAAAATTTTATTAAACCAAACAACGGAAAGAAATTTACTTTACCCCAAAAAACATTTCCTCCTAATTTTTTTTCCATGAGATTTTTTTTCCGCCTTATTTTCCTAGATCCAAACGGACCCTTAATGTATCTTTCATGAATCCATTTCACCCACAGAGAGTCCTTCTTATCAGCAATAGCTTTCACTTGCTTGAAAATTAGTAGTAGTACACACAAGCACACTCACTACGGTATTGTTTTTAAAACCCTTTCTCAAATGGATATTTTGCATATATATGTCTTCTAAGGTTTAATCTAGTTACGAAGTTACCAACTAATATACTCACTAATCACTACCATATAGTCTTTTTAGCCTTTTTTCATATCACTTCACCTTTACTACTGTTACATTTCCAATTAAAACATTGTTTTTGACACTAGATGGACCGACCTACCCTTGTCATTGTGTTTTAAGTAACTTTTGTTGATCCCTTAGTTTTTATTTTCATTTTGTTTTGTTTTATTTTTTGTTTGACTAATCTTTTTGTTTTAAGCTGAAACTATTATAATCCAAAAACACATTTATAAGTATAATTTTTGCCAAAAATTTAGGGTCAATGAAAATTTACTTAAAACATATTAACACATGCATTTTGCTTTATTCAAGTATTGTAAATCATATTTTGACCGGGAATATATTTGGTAGGAAAGTTGGAGTAAATTACATTTATCATACTTGAGGTTTGGTGTAATAATTGTTACACTCCATCTTTGTGAAATAATTTTTACCAATATATATTAGATGCACCCGGAATACATGCTCCAGATATTTGCGAGTGAATAATCATATGAATCAGCGTGAATAATCATCATAATCAGGGTGAACAACTTAATATATATGGGTGAACAATTGTAGAATCTGGAGCACATGCTCCAGGAGCACCTAATTAATTGCAAATTTTTACCTTACCTCACATACGCTCCAAGTGTTTTTTTATCCTACCTGAGATTTTTTGTAACAATTTGTACACACCTCACATTTATGAAATAATTTTTACCCTATTTCACATAGACTATAAGTGATTTTTACTCTACCTGGGGTTCGTTGTAAGTGTTACTCCAACACTACAACATAACAAGGTTACGACGACTTAACAGAGCGATCAATATCGTACTGGTCGCAGAATTTGTCCGCGCGACCGGTAGCTTAGATAATGAAGCATTTAGCTTGTACCATGGGTATTCTTTATTAATCACTTTTTTATTTTATGGTGAATAACTTAAATCATGAAGTGTATGAATCAATAACTATGTAGGCGTAGATTCACATTTTGGTGGAAATCAATGACCGCGAAAGAGTTTAGGATTGATTTATGTGATTGACAGTGGAGATGGTAGTAAGGGAAGATTGAGGTGTTAGGGAAAGTTTAATGGAGCGTAGATGACGAAAACTAATATTTTATCGTAAATTGCTTCTTATTTTGTTCTTAGGATGAAATTTCATGGCATACAGATGTCATCTTAGATTTTAGATCTTCAGCAGTAGGGCTGGCAACAAGCCGAGCCAAGCCCGAGCTTGGTAGGCTCGAAGCTCGGCTCGCTGCTTGGGTCATATGCTCGAGCTCGGCTCGTGGCTCGCCGAGCCTTTGTTGCTGAGGCTCGAGCTCGACTCGTTGCGACTTTGCTCGGCTCGGCTCGACTCGTTGGGCTTGTACTTTTTATGAAATTTACCCTAATATATCAAAATTAAATTATTTTTATTTATTAACTTTAGTAATTTTTAGTAAATTTACGTAAAAAAAAAACTACCCAACCCACTTTACTAATGTTTGTGACTAGCCTTACAATATAATTATATCATGTCAATAACACCTACTAATCTACTTTGTATCGAGCCTACTAGGCTTGCCGAGTCGAGCTTGTCGAGGCTCGGCTTGGCTCGCCTTCCACACGAGCTCGAGCCCGAGCAGGCTCGAGCTCCTTCCGAGCCGAGCTTTACGAGCTTCTTGCCGAGTTGGCTCACGAGCCCTCACGAGCCGGCTCGTCTCATTGCCAGCCCTATTCAGCAGTAATGGCGGAATTCGAAATTCTAGATTTCCAGTAACAATTACTGTTATAGCAAGTTAAGTAAAAATCACTTACAACTATTGTGAGGTAGGGTAAAAATTATTTCACAAATGTGGGTGTGTAATCATTATAACAACTAACCTCGGTTAAGGTAAAAAAATACTTACAGATTATGTAAGATAAGGTAAAAATTATTTCACAAAGGTGGGGCATGTAAAAACTATTATAGCAAACTACAGGTAGGATAAATGTAATATACTCAGCAAAGTTGGGAGTATGAAAATTAAATTGTATTACAATTATAATTAACATTAGGGTTCAAGGGTATATAAAAAGAATACCCCATTTAAAATGAGAGAATTTTAAAATGTTCTTTTTTTTTAGTGTATTTTCCTAGAATCAACCTTTACAAATATTCCTATCCCAAAGGCTCTCCAACCCCGCGAAATCCATACCTACATCTATATTTGTTGTAGTTAGGGAATAGGGATGGCAATGGGTCTTGGACCCTGCCCAAATTCGTGGACCTAGATTCATTTTTAAGGATATGGGTCCACAAATTTTAGACCCAAAGAATATGGGTAAGGATATGGATCCAATGGCCAAAAACGGATATGGATCTGAATCCAAGGGCAGGACCCATATCCTTACCCAAATCCACTATGTTATGTTGTAATTTGGGATTGTATGACTACTTCGGATTATTTTTGAGATTGTAAGTTTGACATTTATATATTTTCAGCAAAAATTTTACGGGTTTGCTAATAATATGCGGTAAAAGTTCAATATAAATGTCGATAACAAAGGATATGGGTCTAATAAAAAAATATGGGTAAGGATATGGGTCCTTCCAGAAAAGACCCAAAGGATATGGATAAGGATATGGGTTCAACTAAAAATATGGGTAAGGATATGAATTTAGGTGAATCCCGTTCAGATCCTACCCATTGTCATCCCTAGTTGTAGCTTGTAACAGTTCACCTGATCCATTACGTGATATGTTTGCTTTCTACAAATTGACTTTTTGTTTCAATTTTTTTAAAGGACTTGAGACTTTTTGTTTCTTTTTAAAAAAAAACTAATATTATACCTGGCACAGCCAATACTCCCTCCGTTCTATATTAATTTAAGAAAATTATAATCAAATTTCAAAAATTTTGATTAAAAATTCTTCAATATATACAACAAATTGTCATATAAAATTATGATTATATTCCTAACAAAACATACTAATATAAAAATATAATATTATTATTTTTAATAAAATATTATAAAAAAAATTATCAATTAAAGAATGACACAAAATATTATGACAGTAAAATAAGTGACAATTAGTATATAACGGAAGGAGTAATAAGTTTGTAGGATTCAATCTTTAATTTCAATTTTGGTTCAAATCAAATGAACAAAGTTAAGGCTTCGTTCTTTTATATGGTTGGTGCGCCGTGGTAATGGTGCGTTGCAGTAGAATTTGAAATAGTGTGGTGAAGTATGGTGAGTTTCGGTGAGAGTTGTGGTAGGCTAGTATGTGGGATAGGCAAGGAGAGAAAATGAGAAAAGTAAAGAAGAGAAATGAAGAGAGAAAAGTGAAGAAATATACTAGTAATGGTTGTGGTGTAGTGTGGTGAATTTTTTATTTTTTTTTTTATTTTTTTTTTTTTGAACAGAAGGCGAGATAAATATTAAATTAACAACAGTTCAATACAAACCAGGTGGGGAGGACCAAAAAGAAGCCAGCCCACCAAAACAAAAGGGCCAGCCACACAAAAGCAGCCCAAGACAGACACAAGCCCCACACGGCCTGGCCCAGCGACAGGGCCAGCCCAAAAAAGATAAAATAGATTCCAAGCCCACTACACAACCACCAAAAGGAACCAGGCCTACTCCTAGCTAAAATAAAGTCGTGCATCAAACTCCACTTACAACCAAAAGCCCACGGCGAAACCCAACAATACCAAGGACGCTCAGGCCTCGTCAGGGAAGTCTCCATCTCTTTCCTCCAACAGCTGTTGAATCTGTTTATCATAGAAGAAAGTTTTAATATCCATCTCCATAGCCATACTAACCCCAGCTGGAGCAGTGTTATGAATGATGATCGGTTCCTGCTGATCCACATAAAGCTCAGCAAGAACCGCCGGAGTGAGGTTGATGTACTTCTGAACCATATTTATCTCCACACTCCAGTCCCTTCCAAGGATGGCACGAACATCTTCAATGACCTCCAACAGTTGCAAGTCTCCATGATGAGGCGGGTTCTTTATGATCTGGATAATCTTCTCTTCAAGATCAACCTCCAAAGGATTAAGACCCCTCTCCCAGGCTTCATGAATGATCTCCCGCAGGGTAACCAACATAGCCGGAATGGGGTCAGCAGTAAAAATTCTAGTCGTCAGGCCAAGGACCCAGTGCATGCTACTATCCCGAATAAAAGCAGCTCCAACATAGCAAATAGCATCCTTGTTCCTGCAAATTTCCAAATTGATCTTATATGTGTGTGTCTTCGGCGGTTTCCATCCCAGAATCTTCTCATTGCTGGTGTAGAGATAGTCCTGGCATTTCTCAAAGAAACAACTGTTAGTCCAAGCATTGAAGATGGAATCGCTTATGTTTCCCAGCTTGCCCTGCATAACAAATAGGTTCATGAACAGCCAAATATACCAAACAGTAGTAGAAAAAACAATTTTCCATCTAGACAAAGGGGTACGGATGTTAAGCATCAGCCACTTAGTCCAGTTATGTTCCTCCCAAAACTACGGGTCAGGGTGATAGGGAGAAGTTTTAGACAACATTGAAGCCCAGAAAAGTCTAGCAACTTTGCAATCCCTAAAGAGGTGGATATGAGACTCAGCCCCATAGTGGCAAAGCTTGCACATGGGTCAACCTCACCAATCCTAGAAGCCAGAATGTCAGCAAGGGGCAGGGATTCATGAGCCATCCTCCATAAATGAGAGGTCATTTTTTAAGGAACCCTAAGTTTCCATATGGATTTAAAAAGGGGGGTACTCAGATTGGAAGTAGGGTTATTCCCAAAACTTAGGTCCTTGTAGATAAGGCTGACACTGAATTTTCCTTTCCAGCTGGAAGTCCAGGTGAAGTCAGGGTTTTCCAAAGTTTCCTCAGGGATAGGAACATTGACAACCTCTTGAATAATGTAGTCCGGCAGGCAGAGTCCTAAGGTGCCAGCTGCCATCTTGAATAAAGTCACTCACTCTATGATGGAGCTGGATGTTTTTGCTTGAAGGCTCAAGTCTACTGGCAATTGACCCTTTACCCGCACAATTATCAAACCAAAAGGAAGTTTGAGTTCTGTCAGCAATAGACTTAGTAAGATGTTCCAACAGGAAATCTTTGTTCAGCAGAAGACTTTTCCAAAGGGGAGAATGATAAGATTTTGGAGTTAGAAAAATAAGGGGGGAGTTACAGTTATATTTTTGAGTCATCATCCTGACCCAGGGTGTTTGGTCCTGGATAGCCACTCTCCAAAGGAGCTTTGTCATGAATGCTTTGTTCCAATCCTTTAAATTTTTAAACCAAGCCCCCCATAGGGACTTAGGAAAGCACATCTTCTCCCAACTGACTTGGGCCATATATCTATCTGAACCCCACTTATTCCAAATAAACCTTCTGGTAGCTGTTTCCATTTCTTTGATAATCTTGCCCGGAAGGAGGCCAGATTGCATGTGGTAGACTGGGAGAGCTGATAACACAGACTTAACGAGGGTGACACTACCAGCAAAGTTAAGGAACTTAGTCTGCCATCCTGCAAGGCGATCTTTAAACTTGGTTAAAATATCCTCAAAGTCACTAGGTTTTGGTTTAGCAGTCACAAGAGGGATGTCGAGGTATTTCCCAAAGGAAGTTGACAGAGGGATTTGAGCAGTGTTAGCAAGAACCTCCCTCTCCCTATGATGGAGGGCCTTACTACAAAAGATTCTGGATTTATTAGGGTTTAACTTCAACCCAGACCTAAGCCCAAAACTTTGGAGAACATTCAGCATTTCTCTAATGTTAGAGGTGGTTGCATGACTAAAAAGGACATCATCATCAGCATAGAAGACATGGGAGACAAGAAAGTTCTTACAGGAGAAAGGCTTCCTACTCCCACTCTCAACCTGCGTGTCAATGGCTCTAGAAAGTCTGTCCATACATAGGGCAGAAATGTAAGGAGATAGAGGGTCTCCCTGTCTTAGGCCTCTTTGGGGATAGAACCAAGACCCAGGCTGCCCATCCCAAAGAGTACTTAATTGGGGGAGTTTAATACAGGCCATAATGAGGGTTTTTAAAGGAGAAGGCATGCCCACAAGCTCCAGAGTTTCCTCAACGAAGGACCATTCAATGCTATCATAGGCTTTGGAAAGATCTATCTTAATAGCAAGAGATTGATTTTTGGCTTTACTTTTGGCAATGGAATGAGCCACCTCCTTCACAAGAAGAATGTTATCCACAATATTCCTCCCAGGGATAAAACTGGATTGAGCGGGGTGGATACAATCATTAAGGAGAGGTTTAATTCTGTTGACAATAGCTTTGTTAAGAATCTTATAGGAGCTATTACACAAACTTATAGGTCTCAAGTCATTAACATGCTCAACAGTCTGCTTCTTAGGGATGAGGCAAATGAAGGTTTGGTTCACCTCTTTGATTTTGCTGGGGTTGTGAAAAACCTCATTAGCGAATTGAAGAACGTGATCTCCAATGATTTCCCAAGACTTTTTGTAGAAGTGGGTTTGAATGCCATCCGACCCAGGAGACTTAAAAGAGTTACTAGAAAAAAGGGCATGCTTAATTTCCTCCTCAGTAAAAGGAGAAGCAAGGTCCTGAAAAGGAGCAAAAAAACCTAGCTGGTCAGATTCAAAATTGTCCAAACTAGTATGGGCACGAGAACGAAAGGACTCCTCAAAGTGTCTAGTGAGACTTTCCCTAATGTGGTTAGGGCCAGTCACCACAGTTCCATCCCCCATCTGAATAGTATCAACGGACTGACAACAACTGCGGACCTTAGTAACCATATGAAAGTATTTAGTATTCAAATCTTTATACTTGAGATGGTTTATCCTAGCCTTTTGAGCCCAAATGCTTTTTTCCATCTGGCACAAGCGGTGGTGAAGCTTGAGGAGGTCATCCTGAAGGTTTTCCAGAAAGCCACAAGGTTTTCGTTCTAACGCACTTTGGATGCCAGCTAACCTAGCAGTGACCCGGTTCCTATTAGCTTTGATATTACCAAAGACATTAGTATGCCACAGAGGCGCTCTAGCTCTGAAAGAATACGATATAATGTTGTACCGCACCGCAAATTACTGCACAAAAGAACGAAGAGTTTTTTCTTCCTGTTTTGGAGGTAGGATAACTCACTTTAAAATCAAGTACTTTAAGCATAGTTGCCTAGTTGGAATAGATGCAAGGTCCCCATTGAAATCCACCGGGTAAATCTTCCTAATTGACCATCTCAATAGGCCTTAATAATATACTCTCTCCGTTTCATAATAAGTGTCATTATTTTGACTCACAATCATCAATGTTATTATTTAATTGATAGCTTCCTACATGATTTGTTATTAACAATTGCAATATTATACTTTTATGACAATATTTCTCGTTATAAATTGTATATATTAATAATTGCAATATTATACTTTTGCAATATTATACTTATATGATACTAATTATATATATTAAGAATTCCAAAGACGACCATTAATATGAAGCAGAGGGAGTAACTCCTAAGTCTCCAAGATCTCATCTCAAATCTCGATAGCCTACCGCAACAAAAGACTTACTGTAACATACAAGTCATATGGCTGCTCAACTGGCCATAAGAATGACGATTTCGATCCTCCCACATCATTTAGGCCACTAACAATTCAACAATACAGCTCAGAAATCAAGTCCATAACACAAGACAATACCTGATTCTAAGTCCTGTCAAATCTGAATGGAGTACATCCCAGAGAGAGAGAGAGAGAGAGAGAGAGAGCACCAAGATAACAATATGTACATACTGAGCAAAACCTTCACCTGACAAGGATTGTTTTCTCAACCAACAGGATACAACCAATTCTGTACCAAACAATCATGAATCTTGCAAGCTAGCAGTATCTAGATCAGCCTTCTGCAACAAATCATACATGAAAAGAAATTGAACCGCAGCCATAATAGCATCCATACATTACTTCCAAACGGGAACCACACTGCATAAATAACCACAAACCCTACATGGACCATGTATTATGAAAGGCAGGCAATTGTTTCATCAATAGCCATTCTTCTGAACTTCAAAGCATTTTCCATTAGCCCCTCAAGTTCACTTCACATATCTGGAATGAATAGTCGTACAATAAACTCCCCCCCCCCCCCTTTTTTTTTCCGACACCAATTTTCTTCCTCACCTTCACCCTAGGGAACAGGCATAGAACAAAGAAGCCTCAGTTCATATATGAACACCCCCCTTGTCAAAAGTGGGTCAAAATACCTCCCTGAACTCGCAACTGCTAATAGGTAAAGAACGCATTCACATCAGGCAGCAGTATATGATGGAAAAAAAACCATCAAAACCAACACATAAATACACCGAAGTTGAGCTACAGATATATGGGTCTTCGAAAACCCGCTTCTGCAAGATCGTCAAGGGGAACTTGAAATACCTACCTGTCTTCTGTATAATAATCAAGAATCACACATACCATGCCCAAGCTTATAGCTGTGAAAGTCTAGGGGGAGCACCAGCTTCCAATCATACACACTGCGTGAAAATCACTCAACTGAACCCATGGATCCTTGGAACAATAGCAGCCTTACTGCCGTAAGCAATGATTTCCCCTGTTAAATTCACCAAAAGAGCTTGTTCAGATTGGAGAAGAACAAGATTGAAAAAGCAAATGAATAAGCAGCACCAGCAAAAGCAAACTTACCTGAAAATCCAGCACCCAATCATCCAATCCTACATGCCGATAATGAAGCGGTCTAGCACTGCATCGTCATTGGGGGAGAAAGAGGGGGGGTGTTCAAAGAGTAAAATGAACAAAGAGGAGACGGAGAAGCACAGTCTGAAAATAATTTAATTCTGTATTGATCTGAGGTACGAACCATCGCTTTATCACGCTATAGGGAATTATATACACTAACTTTACAAAGCATTAACAGCAGGTGATTGCTTCTAACAACTTTGCTTACAGTTACAAGGAAAAAGACCCATCTCGCCGACAGCAGAAGGAAAGCACTTCAGGACCGATGAGATGAGCCAGGATCAATCAAATCTCACCCACTCTACAATTGCTTTGACAATGAATATACAACAAATGATGCCAAAATTTCTCTACAAGAAAACGGAACTCTTAACATTCGTCATGGCATCGATTTGACACTCATGCTCAAACAATTGCAACTGCAGGAGCATCAAGGGACACGTGAACCCCCAACATGTAAGCCAAGAAGCAGAAAACTCTGCACATTATCCATCTCCCTGTTTTTTTTCATCTGCGTCATGAGTAGCCTGCTTCCCATTGGAGAGGCTCTTCATCGGAACATAGATATATCCCTTGGGTAACCGTTGATTCTTCATTAGCGCTTGGTCAGATGTCATTACAAGTTCCTTCTTGAATGTTTCTGTATGCTGCAGAAAACCCACAAACAATCAATAAAAGAAGGGCGAGGATCTACATCCTAAACAGCTCATCTCCTGATCATATTATAACCAGTTTGTGAAAAAGCTATTATACATTGAGAAACTAATTATTAAAATGCTGTTCAGGGTTCCCCACATCAAAGGGGCTGGTACACATCCCACATTATCATTCACAACACCAGCCAGACCTTGATCAATAGTCACACACTAATACCTATGATAGATGTGACTTAAGAGTCAGATGTTCACAGCATTTAGCCTCACAAGTCACAACTGAATTCCGGTTGCCAGTAAGGCTGTTTCAATTGAACCCTAAATCTGAAAGGCCACAACTGCCAACTAATTCAAATGTAAATGGACAGTCAATTTTGGATAACCTGAAATGAAAACGATAGCATTTTATTCTATTAGGAACCATTAAAATACATTCAATGCTAACTGCAACAGACGTATTGCTGCCTAAAAATCAAAAGAATGATAACCAAAAAGACAACACTAGTAGAAAGAGAATACTGCAGTACCTTCTTGGACTTCTTCTCCCCTTTTTGTGAAAAATTACGGCACGCCATGGCTGCTCTAATAGGTATCTGCTTGCCACCAAATGACACCCTGTCTGTGGGCTTTGGTGGAGGAAGATGTTGTGAAGTGGAGCTATCGTCTGTTTTCTGATCGTTATCCATGGGCAGCGGAAGCCTGATGCATTTCTTGCCTGACAATGCACTGTCAACAGTTACATCATCAGATTTTTGCATTGCTTCACTGCATGACCTAGAACCATCCGTATTCCCTTTCAAGGAAGTAGTCGCAGATTCTGAACTGACTTCATGTGATAGGTATGGATGGCGGACAGGCATTGATACAGCCAGAGAGTCACGTTTTGAAGCCAGAATGTCGTGGGTGCAGAGTACCAGATCTCTCTGCATCCAAATGGGCAAAAACATGCAAAAGATGAGGATGTTTAAACAACACTTAACCCTTAATAAAACAACCACCAAAAAAAAAAAACACTTATTCAACAGTCTGCAGCAGCACATGAGAATTTAACATCACAAGAAATATAGCAAAACTAAAATAAAATATTTCATGGCTCCCATATCTTCACATAGGAATATAGATCAATAGGAAATGATAGCTATATCATATGCACACTGATTAAATCAAAATGTATATGGTAGCTCTACATGTGCATGGTTAAACATGTTCAGTAGTCAGTACACCAAAAGGTCATATATTATGTAAAAGGGTACCATGGGCAATTTGCATGCTTGTGAAATGATTAATATCTGTCAAACTCTTATGTTGAGGAACCATCCACGAAACGCTCTATTACAAGTTTAAGGAATGCAACCTAGAATGACACAGCACCAAACACTCACCTCTCACCCCAATATCCACAGGAGGCTACACGCTCCTATATTGTTCAAGATTACAGTTGATGTAAGATACATCCGATACATCCTCAAGAACACTTTCAGTACACATATTAAACATCCTCACGAAAGCTCAGTATCACTGCTCTCATCTGAAACACTAGGTTGACTGAGATGTACATGGCTGTACTCGTCCTCAATCTCATGATACCGAAATCCAATAACTACCATGTTCCTGCTGATTTAGTGGTATAGCATTACATGATTTCCTCATGGGTAGGCAGCATTGACTTGGGTCAAGATAGTGAGCTGCCATACATCGGACTTGAGTGCAAAAGTGCAATGCTATCCACCCCTACTACTAGATCTTACCATATCAGTACAATCAATCCTCTGGATGCTATCATGTAATGATACATTGTCGAATTTGGCAATGGCATAGTGTTACTGTACATTCGGTAAAAGGAAGTCAGACAGCAGCCAGAGGTTGGTGAGCCTTCACAAACCAGATGATTTGGGCGTAGGCAACCAAGCTCAAGTCAGGATATATTCATGTAAGATGTAGGAATAGATGGTCCCACAATTCTTTCCCCACTTTACCACACATCTTTATGTCCCCAAGGTTTCACACCGTATCTCTATATTGGTGTGCAACTAGAGAGTGTGGTTCAGCTAATATAGAAAGACCTTGCAGGTGTCTACGAATGCATATTCAAAGTTAAATCAGTAGTGAAAGGTTCAGTACACATGAGGCCATCCCAGAAGATCAGTATACATCGTAATCCACACATTGCAAGCCTAATACCCATCATTATGGATGTACTTGTTCAGGAGCGAAATCAACCATGGGTGGCTTAAACTTAATATAATATTAATAATTAGTGTGTATGTCAGACAATAATGAGATGTTGACCCTGCATGTGGGTGGGTGAGTTTATATTCTCCCGCTAATTCTTGTCCACTCCCCCCCCCCCCCCAACAAAACAACTTTTCAGCATCTAGGTATTTTAAACTAGGCATGATAAGAAACTATAACCATACAAATGTTCAAACACAAAGTCAGCAATATTTAAGATACCATTAAATCCTAGGCCTCATTCACAAAAATGTTCATAAATTACCTTCAACTTTTCACGTTTGACAATCCGCTCACAAAGAAGACGCAATTTCTCAAGCTTCACCTGGCAAAGATCCACAATACAATCTGTTTAGGTGGTTGCGACAAATAATTAACCATAATGTAGAAATTCACATCCATATGCCCACAATGCATCAAGAACGAATGACAAAAGTGACGTTACCCAAAAAAAAAGGAATTTCCTTTCTCACTTGATAAATACAAGCAAGATCATAAGCAAATACAACAGTTCTATCTATGGAGGCATGGGAGGTGTGAGGAAACAGCCAACAGTTCAGGTAACAAGAGCAGCCAGCTAAGAACAACAGAAGTACCCAACAGGTAACTGTTCTAACTTAAACATTACCAAAATGGATCACAAATACACAAGCTGCAGTCATTCAACACACCTAAGTTACACAACAAGAAACAGTACAGCACCATCTAACATGACTACAGACAATAAACTAAATATTCAATCACTAAAAACATAACCCAGGCATAATCTTCAAACTCATCTTTTAGTTCTCACTCACCCGATGCTGTTTAACTATCTTTAAGTCTTCAGCTGCATGTTTTTGAGTTTCAACCTAGTTACAGAAATAAAAATGGTTAAGCAGTGCGACAATACAGAAAAATCACTACATGGACTTAAGTTAAAATACACCTACTTTTGATCTTTGTTCCAAACTATGCTTACTGCAGTGAGCTTTGCGCTGTGTTCTACCTCCACCAACGTTCCTAGCGTACAGATAGTAGCCAGCAGATCTAGCACAAGATGGATGGAACATCGCCTGGCAATTTCCGTAATTGCACTACATGCAACAGTTACAGAGCTAAAGTCAGACCCAACCAATTCCCAAGATGGAAGTAAGACTTTCACATGAAGAATAACAGGGACAACCACCTTTATGCAGACGCCATGTTTACGATCACAAACAGAACAAACGTCATTCCCTTTCAGCACTGTCTCCTGGCATCGAGAAAGTATTCCAAATTCAATACAAAAACTTGGGATAAAGGAAATATCCAGAGAAGCAATAGATACACACACACACACACACACACAATTAGCATAACCAATTATATTTTAGAGACATACCATTCCTTCAACAGGATGCACTTGTCCTCTTTTAAAGGTTGAATCAAACACCCACTGCAGAATAAAAACAAACAGCAGCAGTTGAATATGGCCGTGATATACAGGAAGCATCATACAAGAAACTAATATAGCAGCTGTTTCACCTCAGCACAGAATGCATGGACCCATTCACCATTACTTGATTTTCTAAAAGCACCAGCTGAGGTCCCACATAATCCACATTCAGTGACAGGGTGATGCGCCGAACTAAGTACAGCAGTGCTCAAGGCTTTTGGTAAAGACGACTCCTCACATAATTCACAGTACCAAGGACCCGTAGTTTCCTTAACACTGCGATAGCAATTCAAATGGATCGCAACCTGAAAGAACAAACACAATGTGTGATGTCACATGCTCTTTTACAAATAGAAAAGCTGGGAAGAACATATTGTAGAGTTGACAGTTAGGCCAACCTTGCAACTTGAACAAACTAATATGGTATTTAATAAGCTTTCAGGACGGCTGCAGATGTCACATGATCTTGAATGTCCTTTTGGAGATCCAGAAACGAGCCGAGAGTTATCAGTGTATCTGTCTGACATAACTTTGGATACACCCGCGCTTGCATGCGTCTCCTTCACACGTGGAACAGAGATAGATAGTTGCCCACGAGCCCTGGTGGATCCGAGCTTCAACTGGTTCTAAATAGATAACAATGAATATATCAATAAATATTGAAGAACAGAGGTACCACCATACCAGAGGAATTTGTCACAGAAGTAATTCATTAACAAGAAAATAAAGTAGCTAACGATCCCCAACCTCTTGCAGACATTCATCAATTGCATCTTTCCTCAATGAGGTTCTGGATGAAGCAGCAGCGGCAGCAGTTGCAGCAGCAAGAACAGCTTGTGCTTCCTTGTACCTTTTCTCTTTCCTTCCCAGCTTCCTTGCTTCTTTAAGTTCATGCACATATTGATTAACAAGAACATCATCCCATCTTTGCTTCCGCACTGCATCCATTTGATATGGCAGATTCTTGACAACCTTACAAACTAGCTGATCTGCAACAAGTAATATCCACAGTCAACTTTCTCAAAAAAAAAAATATCCACAGTTAACAAAACCAACATTCAAATAACTGTGTCTAAATACAAAAAAGACTTTTTATAAGATCATGCACATATATGCAGAGGCAGGATCCCAAGAGCAGAATTTAAAAACAGAATTCAAAGTTCCATAAAAGAATAACAAAGGATATGAGCAAAGCACAAACCAGCATGATGCTTCTGCGCAATAACATTATCGAGCAACCTCTGCTGATAAAAGATAATTTCTCCTTCAAGTTCATTCTCAGGGCTGAGGTCATGGGTCGAAATCTGTTTAGAGTATCGCAAGTCATGCGCATTCATGCCATTGTGTTTTTCATCCCCAATGTGAGAAACTGGAAGATTCTTGTTATTACAGCAAACACTAACATCAGAAGACTGCTCTGTGGAAGAAAATTTGTGTTCGCCACAACCTGCAGATAAAAGTAACTATTCAACCTTATTTTACAACATTGACAAAAAGAAAAAGAAAAAAAAAAGTAATCACTACCATCATATTTCAGAGGCATAGCCTGGCTGAGCCAACTCTGCACTTCTTCCAGCTTCTTCTGAATATATGGATGCATCAAAGACTCTGCTCCACGCTTGATGTCCCTGCAGCATAGAATGATCTCAACAAATTATTATCAAATAGAGAAATGTCGGAGGAAAACACGTTCTAATTGCACCAAAAGAGGAACAGTCAACAAACATATGGAGATGATCCAATATAACATCCTACCCTTCATAATGACTAAATGCATCCACAGATGCCGAAGGAATGTCTAGGTCCATATCCACCAAAGAACTTTTTCCAGAATCAGTACCCTCATCGGATCCATTACGTTCAACATCAAAAAGGTTGTTTGATTTCAGCTGGGGACCTGGCAAATAGACATCAGCTAGAACTATATTAGAATAACAATCAAACATAGAGCAAGTCATGAGAAGTTTTTTTTTTTGGGGGGGGCGGGGGTGTTAAAACCCATACTTTCAGATATAGGTGAAGGTTCTCCCAGATGATCCTCAAATTCCATAGGATCAACCACAATCTGCAACGACAAGGCAAGACAAAGGATTTAAAACTCTTTCAACTGGACAAAAAAAAAAACAAGTGAAGCATATAAAAACAATATAACTCAATCATTAGGCTTCATTAATCACATGATTGCTGACACCAAAATGCCAGTCTCTATCTCTGTGATAAGATGAGAATATGCACGCTTTGTGGTAGGCTGCAATCTTAACAATATTTCAAGCACAAACTCTAGCCAATGGAGTAACTTTCAAAACAATTAGGAGCTACTAACGTCCATTCTACAATCCCAAGAGTGGCTTTTCCCACATTTGCAAACTTTGCACAGCAACACTAGCTACGTTACTTAGAGACACGTACACAGGTAGGGGTGTCAGATATGGACATGGGATACAATCTCATACAGGTTTCAAGACTCGGGTATTTTTAAGAAATTTTGCAGATCTTTGCATTTGAAGTACATAGCATCGTACCCTTGTCCTGTCGTCCAGGTGTTAGATGCAGGTACAGTAGGTAATGAAGAGTCAGAGTAACGTAGCATACATAGTTACCGGGAACAGTACATACGCATGCGACCCGCATTCCGGGAACAAGCATTCCAATGTCAAAACTAGACTAAATTTGTGTAAAAATTAGTGACCCGCGTTCCAGGAGTAATGACCCGGGAAGCGTTCCAGGTAATTATGGTAGCATACCATCCATCTCCCCCTCCCTTTTTACCATGCCCTTCCACTTGAAG
The DNA here is from genome assembly GCA_029582165.1 of Portulaca oleracea. Classification (NCBI taxonomy): domain Eukaryota; kingdom Viridiplantae; phylum Streptophyta; class Magnoliopsida; order Caryophyllales; family Portulacaceae; genus Portulaca; species Portulaca oleracea. The sequence continues at coordinate 4,474,752 of CM055873.1, read as the reverse complement.
CGGCTTAATAACAAGAAATCCAGGAATAAAAAACTTCATCAGTACCCCCCCCCCCCCCCACACCCCCAAACCCATCTCTTTCGTCTACATTCATGCCCATTGCCCACTGCCATGGGTCCCCTTTCCCAATGAACATTACAAAAGGACGACCAGTGGCTTCATCAGTTCTTCCCTATTAAGCTTACACAATGTAAAAAATGGAATGACACATCAATTGTGCCCAACCCCTAAAACCCCAAACAAAGATAAAACAAAAAGACCATTAAGGAGAAGCGAAACGCATGTCTTTTATGAGAATGACTGGTGCATACAAGCCAAAAAATAAAAGAAAAACTGCAGATTGCAAACCTTCTATAGGTCAGGGTTTTGACTCCAGGGAACATCACAACCACGTATCAAACATTTGTGAAAAGAACATTAAGGAGCAGTTCAGGTAACACATAATTGGCTCCTAACATGTCAACATGAAAACTTGGACAACAGTTGCTTGAGGTACTACATTACTCCACTGCCATTTGAGCTTCTATGCCACCAATAAGACTATTACCAACAGCTATTATGGTTAAAATGACACGCATGAAGGTTATAAGGCAATCACCTCGTCATTGCTATTTGAAACAGAGACACTAATACTGACAGGTATTATGCTTAAAATAACACGTGAAGGTTATAAGGTAGTCACCTTGTCATTGCGATTTGAAACAGAGACACTATTTGACTTATCGACGCCATCAACCAATTGTTCTTGATCCATTCCCTCACCAGCTGATACAACACTGCCACTCAGATTGTCATTCAAGCAAGATATAAGCTCATCTTCCTTCAAAATCCCAATTTTTCCGACAGTCCTCCGCCTTGAAGGGACAGACTTGACAGGGACGGCATCTGGCATATCCAAGTCCGCCACCGCAGCAGCTTCAGAACTATCATCTTCTCCTAACATGGCCTTGTAAGGAATCAAGGGTTTGACTTTCGTATCCATGTACGCATGATCCCTGAGCCACATAAATATCTTGGAATATAACTCAGCCCCCAGATGATTACCCTGCATCAGTATTTTGGTGGTGACATGAACATAAGTGAACATGGATATTTAATGTCATGGATAAATGCAACCAACAATACATATTGACCCTTTCGTATCCTAACAAAAAGAAGTTGCCCAAAATAAAGTGAACATTACAGCAATTTTAGATGCCAATGAATCCGCTGAGATGCCAATGTCCAAAGCAATTTGTTGCAAGCTCACTTTTCCACGATCTATAAGCTGTTGAAGCCAAAAATAAAGACATTTTAAATCACATATATGGGGAAACAAATTGAGTCCCACCCACCATCCTTGTAATACAAAATCTAAGAAGCACCTTCTCCAAAACTAGGCCAAGATCAAGAAGACGAGATGACTTGGCATTCTCACTCAAGTTCCTTTCAAGAGGCTCCATGCTATTCATCCTGTGTGCATCACCTACCACTGGCTTAAGATTTGTGCTCGCATCCTTATGTACCATTTCTTCTGACTCACATTTACCCAAATTACTTGGTTTGGAATCAGCTGCTCCAATATTCAAGGTCACTTTATCCCCATTCTTACAACCAATTTTCAGCTTCTTTATTTTATTCACTGACAACACTGCAGGTTGATATGAGGCAGTAAGTGAATCACCGCCAACAGCATGAGTTTGCTCGCTTTTCACACCAGGATCAATACAGCCAGAATGCTTTGCACAAAAGGCTCGCAACTCAATCTGTATGTGAAACAAATGAAATCAGGTTCACTCAGACTAGGAAAAGCTTAATAAAACCAGAATGATGACTTTACAACAAATTCTTATCCATCTATGAAAACTAAGGATCTAAAGACAGATAGCTTACATCATCACACCCAAACTTTCCCCAGACCTCAAGCTTATGTCTGGCCTCCCTTGCACATATAGGGTGGAATGAAGTTCTGCATGACCCTGCACAGATAGTCACGCCAACAGAACTTGAGTCTAGAAACAAAAGGATACTTAATTGTAGATGATTGACTTGAAAATGCAGAGATAATTATGACACTCAAGAAATTTCAATTCTAATAGAACTAAAATAGACAAACAAAGTACAAAAACACACTAAAATAGACAAAAAAAAAAGGTACAAAAACGCATACGAATGGCATTAAACAATATGAACTACCCAGCAAGTAATACCACCTGTCAGCAACCAAAATTATGGAAGCATTTCCCACAGAGTGCTTTATGACATCATCAAATCACCATCGCCTCCAATGGCATTAACAGCCACAAATAAGCAAATAAGAACTTTGGAGCCATCCAAAAACCTAGTTCAATTCACCATCGCCTCCAATGGTATTTGAATAATAAAACCGCAAATAACTATTCCAAAAAATTCAGACAACAAAAGCCTTTCAAGTATTTCGTTTCCACATGGAAGAACAATGAAACACAAAAGGGAAACAAAGTAAACACACCACCCATCAAATTCCCTCACCCCCTCCCACCCGGGAGGGGGGGCACATAGAGTGAAAGTTTCAAGTTCACAATGTATCTTTCATGGAGGATGCTTCTCCTCCTCATACTATACTTATGTAACTGGCTTTTCGAAGACAGTCCACCTCCTCACAAGACATGACAATGACAGCAACATCCATTATGATCTCCCCTCCCCCTTAGTTTTAAAAGCATGCCACATGCACTATAGCCCACAAAGAACACACTCCGTCCCCTCTGCACCTTTTGTGCCTAATGGAGCTTTTACTCTTCAGCTCATAAAAAAAAATGAAAGGCTTGGTGTATTTAGTTTTAAGAATAAATAAAATAACTTCTCAACTGTGAGGAACCATAGACCGCGCCACTCCCTCCCCTTCTTCCTCTCTTCTCGCGCGGCTAAGCTGGCCTTATTTCTTAGAAGAATATTTCGGAGTTACATATTGTTTGCATGATTTTTCGACGTATTACTTGTGTCTAATCCATTATTTGATGCCCTTTGTGAGCTTATTGCATGAAAATATAGCTTGGACAAAATTGTGCTTTGGTGCGCCTTGCTTGTGTGAAGCACATGCCTTCTCTTTGCGCTTTGCACCTCGGGGACTAGTGTGCTTTTTTGCGGCTCGCACTCTTTTAATCCAAGCCCTCCCCCTTTTTTCTAATCCCAATCACCTGCTTAACAACCCAGTGATGACACTCCAGCAAGTTCCTCCTCTTCCCCAAAGCCACAGAAGCACATTACATGAGTGCACCTCCATTAGTGGTTTCAAGCATGCATTTAAACATCTAAAAAGAACACTAGCATACAAACATGGATTAGTAATCTATGATCAAATCAACACACATAAAACTAAAGAGCGAACGGGATGGGAAAAAATGACAACAGGAGCCATGATACCAACCTGCGACAGACATCAGAACTTTTTTTAATAAGTAATTCAAAGAATATATTAGTGAGACGCCAACAAGGTCTCAGCCCTATACAAATGAAGTGAAGCAAAAGTGCAAAACCATACATCCTTATGCTCCATTCTCCCTCGCTAATGCTCAATGGCACAGTCAATTACACATTTAATGGTTGTGAAAGGAGGGAAAGTATACACCTAACACAAAATTTATATGAGCACCTACAATCAACAGATTACTTGCACGTTACATGTCAATCACATAGTTTGTTCGGCAGGTCCCACAAGCAGGTAATGGCAAGAGGCCAACATCTTCCAGATAGCCTTCAAATTCAAAGATCTATAGTCTACTTCACAAGACCAGGGCCTATTCTGCTTAAGAGAAGTTCAATCTAGTTTCAAGTTGCCCTTACATCAGATAAAAGAATTTCAGACATATACTTCATTAAAATGAAAAGCTACAAGAAGCCTAATGAATGCTACTGCAAACATTATACTGTTACCTTATACAATCTTCAGGCACAATTCCCAAAGGAAGCACCACAAGCACAACAACACAGCATCTTGAAAGTGTACTCCACAGTAATGCATGACTTTTTATACGTGACTGATTTGATAACAATAAGCGTACAAAGCCGAAAACAACACTTGCACTAATTGAGTCCTTCACAAGTTTAAAATTCCCAATAAGTATTTGCAAGTCATCAAGGACAGACATGCACATGATATGAGATGAATACACACAAGTGCAAGGTCTGTCGAAACTTTCGCCTTCAGCAAATTAGAGTTTCAGAAATTGTTTAGCTTTCGAGCAGACAATTTGGCGTCATTGTTTTTTCCAAATTTACCAGATCGAGGTCCAGGATCCTCTCCAAGGACTCTGGGCAAATACAACAACAACCTCTCAGGGAAAACACATTTGACCACGGTTTAGGGGATAAGATGTAGGCAGCCTTTCCCCTAAGAACATAAGTTCATAGAGAGGCTGATTCCTACGGATCCAAAAAGGCTTTTCGAAAAACCTTTAAAAAAATCATTTAGACACAAGCGAAAACAAAGAAAAAATGTTTGAAAAACCCAAAAGGGACACCCTCGACATTAAAAGCCTTGCGGAAGTGAAAAGAAGCATATCTGTGTAGTCCATATAGTTGAGAAAGAACTAAGCGTACAAGGGTAATGAAAATAGAATACATACATAAAAAGCCAAAGCAAAACATATCAACCTCTCCGAGGACTCTGGGCACATATGCACATTAATTTCCTCCTAACAAGCCTTTGTTTCATTCATTTCACAGAAAACCTTACAACTGGATACTGTGCAAGCTATAATGACAGTTGAGACAAATTCAAGATGCTAACAACTCCAAATGCTAAGGAGACACTATGAAAGCTTTCATCAACAAATTTGATAATATCAATCAATGACTACTATCTCAGCGGACATGAATGGAGATATATTCGCACTATAATACTCCACAACCCACTCAGCAAAAGCCTCAATATATAGGGAATAAGAGCACAACACCGCAAGCCATTAAGTAAGCTGCAAAACATACCATCGCTGCATCGAATGCAGGAACCAAGTCTGACTTTGCACAAATTGCACAATAGCTTTCCGCGGGCATCCTTTATTTCTTCTGCGGTCAGAAGTGGCTCCATTAACCTTGTATCTTCAATGTAAACCTCAGGCATCCACTGACTACAGAACAGATGAGCAAACTCAGTGGCCTCACCACTTCCCCCACCTGCTCTCTGGAGCCGCTTCACAGCTCCTCCCTTCTTTGGGCAAAGAGCACAAGGTCTATCACTACTATGGATTTGTCCTGCTTTACCATCTGCAATGTACTTGCACCAGGCACATAACCATGACCCATATACTTCTCCTTGCACACCATAACACTTCTGATGAACAACAACATTGCAGGAGTTGCAAACAACCAATTGGTTCATTTGGTCCCCTGTGTCGCCCATACTACAAACATGGCATAAACTCGAACTCCCTTCACAAGGCTGAGCAACAATGAGTTTTTCCAATCCTGCAGTCTCGCCCAACAACTTCCTTTTCTTTGTCGGTCTCGTTGTTGTCAACAGTACCCTGTTTCTAGAACCTAATACCCATTCTACACTGCTACACGATTGAGAATAAACCTGTTCCTGAGGCACACTAGACTGATCAACTACGGCCGAACTATCCCTATCCCCACTGTCTACTTTCGCATGATATTGCTCTATTTCGACATTAACCTCCGGCATTTCGGAACCCCCACAATCCGAAATGCGGTCATCAGCACACACTGTCTCCTCCTGCTTAGCTACAACAGCTTGCACACTACCTCCATGAGCATTATCTATATTCTTATCATTCCTAGCAGCATGTCCTACAACTGGAATACTAAAGCATGAATCACTGGTACTCGATGAAGAAGCAAATGAAGAAGCCAATCGACATAACACCTCAATATCTTGCAATGTCAGCTCCCTAAAGTAATCGTCCAACTCAACCCATATATTCGAACTTTTAGACTTCTCCGTCGAGCCCTTGCGATTCGACTTAGTATCAGAATGTGGTCGTTTGTGCTTCTTCCTGCTGTCTGCATGCTTCGACAACAAACTAGCTAATCCACTAGGTAGAGTAGGCACGGTAGTGGCTATAACCTCATTCGAATCGAACGGCGAACGCTCCGAGAGTGCTTTAACAGCCTGAGTATACAAATCCACACCTAACCGAACATGTTCGAACTTTCCCGGCGACTTTTCCGGCGCCGGAATATTCGCCGGCGCCGGCCGAGTCACCGGACATGGCTTCTCCTCCGTACCGCAACCTCCGTCTGCTCCCCTACCCATCATCTTCGCCGGTCCCCGACATCGGCTGTCTCCGGTCATCAAAGACCACCAATATCGATTCTCATATCTCAAACCCTAACCCTAACCCTAACCCTAATTTCTCCTACGCAATAGTCCGCCGACAGGGGAGCTAGAGACCACCGATACACCCACGGAATCAGATTCAGAGACAGAAAAAAATGGAGGACGACGAAGATAAGACAGGATTCACGACGATTAGGGTTAGGGTTTCAGGTTTTTTTTTGTTCTTCGGAGTTCGATTTCGCTGTCGGGAGAAAAACTGGGAGAGATAGAGAGAGAAAGTGAGGGAGTTTTTAGAGAGAGAAATTTCACAAGAGAAGTCGAAGAGAGAGAAAGAGATAGTTTCTTCGAGTTTTCTTTGTTTTTACCTTATTTTTGGGTTTCAATAAAGGGGGTGTGATACCGTGTAGTCAGGTGCATTTAGGATAAGCGTGAGGATGAGATGCTGTGGACACGCGGCGTCATTTAATTGGGTTAGGGTCGTCATCAACTAAACGCATCAACAGCTGGCGTTTTGCAACTACTATTCTCAAAGGGGTTAAAAAAAAGGAAAATAGAAAATAAATTCCAGGATCGTGCGCTCCTTTTTCTTTTACTTTTTTTAATAAAATTGTGGTCCCCTTTTGTTGTCGTTTTCAGATGCGAGGACATGTGATTCGATGTATAAAGATCACTAGAAAATACGTGGGGCGTTAAGATACATCATAAAATTATACATTTTGCAAATGTAAGATAACTACACTACACATATGTATACTTCATTTCTAATTTTCGATTATTTAAATATATTTTAAGCGTTTTTAATTTATGGCCTGTATATTAATTTTTCACATTATATTCTTTTAAAAAATCATAAAAGCGTGGTTGAAAAGAGGTCGGTAGATATTGTGCATGTGTCTAAGAATCAATTTGATTTTACCATCTGGAGCGTGGCGTGGTGGGAGAGATTGATGGACTAGCTTGAGAATCTTGAATCAACAATCAACAAAAGCTTGAAACCCCAAAAGGATTGGATATGACCTTGGATAAAGGAGATTCCACCACCAAAGGCCTAACACCCCACCATAACCATCATAAAGGAAGAATCCACCAAATGATCAATAAAGGAATGACTAGAAACACCACCATTTAATTAATGGATAAAGTAATCTAGATTTTGAGAGAAGTTTAGGGAAACCCTAACCAATGCATAAGCATGTTCATTAATCAGTCAAAAAGTCCCTGGAGAAGTATAATAACGAGCTATTTATACTAAACCCAAAATTAAGCCAAAATAAATAAAAGGTCTCTTCCGTAAGCTCGCCACGGAGAGCGAAGGCGGCTTCGAGTAGGTCTTCCGCCTGCGTGGTTGTCGCGACAATGATACTGATAGGAACGCGTTTCGGGCGAGCAAAAAGGCTTCGGCGGCGAGCCTGGCGCCCGATTCACTCGAGAAAACCTTGCTCGGGCGAGCTGGTGTGGCTCGGTCGAGCAGCTCTGATGACCACGGTTGTGCCACAGGCTTTATTAATCCCGGTTTTAAACACTCGCACCCCGATACCTTCTATGCTCTAGTCTCGAGACGGCCCGGTCCAGTCCCCAGGCCTCCGGGGTCGGTGTTGTGAGCGGGCCCCTCCCTAAGGAGCCCCGGGGCCCATCCATCGGATGGCCGAGACTAGCCTCCCAGCTCCCGAAGTGACCGGAAATTGCAACTCGAGGTTCGAATTGGACGAAGCAGTTCGCTTGGCGGTGGCCACCAGAGAGGAGAAAGGAACCCGGACCTCTTCATCCTCCCCTTCTTGAAGAGGATTTGCCCTCAAATCCACGTCGGGTTCAACATCCTCAATGTAGGGTGAGAGGTCCCCGATATTGAAGGTTGATGAAACACCGATGTCTCCCGGAAGTTCAAGCTTGTAACCGTTGTCATTTATCTTGGCCAAAATTTTGAACGGTCCCTCGCTTCGTGGCTTTAGCTTATTACTCCTCCGGGATGGAAACCGTTCCTTCCTTAGATGTAGCCAAACCAAGTCACCGGGCTTGAACGTGATATCACGGCGATGCTTGTTGGCTCGGGCCTTATAAAGTTCATTGGTGCGCTCGATCTTTTCCCGAATCTGTCGGTGAAGCTTCTGGATCTCAGCGGCCTTTTCACTTGCTTCAAAGCTAACCCTCGACTCTAGAGGAAGAGGAAGGAGCTCGATAGGAGTTATGGGGTTGATACCATAGCAAGTCTCAGTTTGGCCGTCTGTTTGAGGATGATGCGATGTGCTAAATAACAACTTTGTTCCCAAGAGCTTCCACAAAGACCTCCAAAAGTGACCCATGAATTTAGTATCACGATCCGACACAATAGTCCTCGGGACTCCATGCAAACGCACCACCTCTCGGAAGAAAAGGGTGGCAATATGTGTGGCGTCATCGGTTTTCTCGCAGGCAATGAAATGCGCCATCTTAGAAAAACGGTCAACGACGACTAGGATTGCATCCTTGCCACGCACGGTTCGGGGAAGGGCTACAATGAAGTCCATACTCAAATCCTCCCACGGACCATTCGGAACCGGCGGTGTATAAAGCCCTTGGTGGAACGGCTTTTGGCACGGTGGCAAATAATACACTTTGATATCACGCCCGCACATCGCCTCCCATCTTCGGCCAATAAAAGTGCTCTTTTAACATGTCGGTGGTCTTATTGATACCGAAATGACCGGCGAGTCCACCTCCATGAACCTCCCGCACTAGAAGCTTTCTCAACGGACATTTTGGAACGCACAATTTGTTGCCCTTGAAGAGAAATCCATCTTGTAGCAAATACGGTCCATCACCACCACCGAGGTGTGATTTAAAGTCATCATCCTCCTTATAAAACTCCTTCAAGTGTTGAAACCTACCCTCGCCTCAACTACGGAAAGAAGAGAGTGTCTCCTCGAAAGCGCATCGGCGACCACATTTATACTCCCCTTCTTGTGTTTCGCTACAAAATTAAATCCTTGAAGGAACTCAACCCAATTAGCATGCCGGGAGCTAAGCTTGTGTTGTCCATTCAAATATTTGAGCGCCTCATGGTCGGAATGAAGGACAAACTGGCTCGGCCTCAAATAGTGTGACCAATGATCTAGAGCCCGAACGAGAGCATAAAACTCCTTATCATACGTGGAATAGTTCCTCCTTGAACCACTGAGTTTCTCACTGAAATAAGCGATATGATGTTGGTTTTGCATCAACACGGCCCCAATGCCTACACCACTAGCATCGCAATCAACTTCGAAGGCTTGTGTGAAATCCGGGAGAGCAAGTACCGGAGCCTCACAAAGTTGTGACTTCAGCTTCTCAAAAGCTCACTTTTTGCTCGGTCCACTCAAAGGCGCCTTCTTCACGCACTCGGTAATGGAGCGGTAAGGGTACTAAAGCCCTTGATGAACCGACGGTAGAGAACGAAGCAAGACCGTGGAAGCTCCTCACCTCCGTGATAGTAGAGGAGAGGGCCAAGAACGGATGGCCTCCACCTTGAAGGGTCCATAGAAATACCTGTACCGGAGACAATATACCCAAGAAAGGTGACTTGGGGAGTGCAAAATTCGCACTTCTCCAGTTTACCATAAAGCCGTTGTTGCCGCAAAACCTCGAACACCCGCTCCAAATGCATAATATGCTCCGCTTCACTCGAATATACTAGGATATCATCGAAATAAACCACGACGAATTTACCAATAAAGGGTCGCAACATCTCGCTCATAAGACGCATGAATGTGCTCTGGCGTTGAAAGCCCAAATGGCATGACAAGCCACTCATATAATCCCCTTTGTCTTGAACGCCGCCTTCCACTCATCGCCTTCCTTCATACGGATTTGATAATAGCCACTCAGAGGTCAATCTTGGAGAAAATACAGAACCATGTAGCTCATCGAGCATGTCGTCAAGCCTCGGATAGGTACCGATACTTGATGGTAATATTGTTGATGGCTCGGCTATCTACACACATCCTGAAAGCACCATCTTTCTTCGGAACCAAGAGGGCCGGGACGGAGCACGGACTCATACTCTCTTGAACATAGCCTCGTGATATAAGCTCACAACTCGCATTCAGAACTCCCTAGTCTCTTGTGGGTTGCACCGATACGCCGCCTTGTTTGGAAGTGAGCGCCGGGAATAAGGTCGATCGATGCTCAATACCTCGGATAGAGGTAGACCGGTGGGAGTTCTTCGGGAATACATCTCCAAATTCAGCAAGACTGGGGGCAACGAGAGGGTGTTTAGGTTTCACTTCCTCACATGTGTTCGCCTCTAAGAGGAGTAAGGCAAACATAGCCTTCCGTTTGCTTAGGGCTCGCTCGACCCGTGTCTCACTCAAGTGTTTGGGCCCCTCACTTCCCGCCCAAGGTTTAGGTGGTGATATTTCATGTGGTGCTAGTGGAACGAGTTTAACCCTCTTGCCCTCGTGGATAAAGGAGTAAGTATTCTTCGACCACATGAGTGGTTTTCTTGTCGAATTGCCACTCGACCCAACAATATGTGACACGCTCATGGGGACAACATCACAAACAATAGAGTCCTTGTAGTTAGTGCCAAAGGTTAAATTCACTAAGACACGATTTACGTTAATGCACGCCGCGTCATTGAGCCATTTCAGCGAATAAGGACGGGGATGCGGCAATAGGGGTAATCCCAGTTTGTCAACCATATAGGTAGAGGCCACATTAGTACAGCTCCCCCCGTCGATGATGAGCTCGCACACCTTGCCCCCAACTAAGCATCGAGTTTGGAATATAGTCTCCATTGGCTCACGAGAGATACTTCTTGAACACGCAAAGCTCGCCTCATGACAAGAGCGCCTCTCGTCACGCAAACAGCGGTTTCTCCTTCCTCACTAGTGTATGCATCCTCGACAACAACCGGTTCATCCTGGCTCCTTGCAATTCCTCGCCAATGTCCCGAACCTCTCGAGAGTCAAGGTCCCGGTTTGGACAATCGGCTGAAGTGGCCATATCCATGGCACTCAAGCATTTCTTTCCTTCCAAAAGACGAGTGGTCCCCGTAGGAGACGCCACAACAAGTCCCTTCCCTTTGTCAGTTCGGGGTGTCGCAGGGAACTTGGGTGTCTCACTAGGTTTGAGTGTGGCCGATTGAAAAGGAGGTCGATTTGACGATGGAAAATAGTTGCGTGAAGTAGACTTGGCGAGAGTCCTTTCTTTGCGACGTCGTTCAACCCGAAGGGCCAAGCTACACAACTCATCCAGGGAATAATATGGTTGGATCTCGACCCTTTTAGCGATGGTGGGATCCAAGCCATTCAAAAAACGCATCATGGTTTGATCTTCAGGTTCCTGGAGGCCACTTTTGATAAGAAGTTGCTCGAATTCAGATATGTACTCTCCAACGGTTCGTCTGCCTTGAGTTAGGGCATAGGCCCTTTTCAGATTGTCATGACGGTAAGTGCTTGGTAAAAAACGGCGATTCATCACTTGCTTATTCTCGAGCCCGTTGTGATTTCATATTCTCGAACCAAAGCGAAGCGGCCTTGGTGAGTTTCAAACTTGCGATCTTATAAGCCTTCTCCTCATCATACTCCTTGGTTTCGACGATCCTATCCATCAATTGGGTCCACTCGATGTAGTCGTCCGGATCGTGGAACCGAATTCGGAATGTCAATTTTTATATCCCGGAAATCATCTCGAGGGTTGTTCATGCACATTCCGCGACGTGGCCGCGAGAGCTCTCAGCATCGCCACTCGACTCAAAGTTTGGAGGAGGACTGACTGGTTTGTGTACGCCTCGGACGCTCAACTCGAGGCGAACCGACGCTCTAGGGTGAGGTTATCCAACCGTGCCATGATGGCATTAAGGGTTCGATTGATGGAGGAGAATTGTTCGTCATGGTGGCAAGTCGATTCTCGAGAACCCGGTTGAGGCCACCCGGTGGCTTGATTCCTCTCGATCGGAATCATCGTGACCATCCATATCGAGGGAAAAGGTATGTGACGGATTGTGTTTGGGATATTTTGTGGAGTTTGGGGGTTTTCTTGTAGTTGGCTTGTGTTTGGGATAAAGGTTCTTTGTGTTTTCTCACTTGGGCATTTTATCGAACACCTTGTGGGCACAAATTTTCCAACTCTTCCTCAAAGCTCCAATATGCATCAAAATCAACAAACACAATAGCAATAACAATTTCTCCAACACACTTGGAGTCACAAGGGTTGGGGAACACCAATATTTCAATCAAAATAGCAAAAATCCAACAATAGAGAACAATCTAGCAAGAACAATGGAATACTCAAGCTAGGTGAATAACCTTGTGCTCTGATACCAAATGGAGCGTGGCGCGGTGGGAGAGATTGATGGACTAGCTTGAGAATCTTGAATCAATAATCAACAAAAGCTTGAAACCCCAAAAGGATTGGATATGACCTTGGATAAAGGAGATTCCACCACCAAAGGCCTAACACCCCACCATGACCATCATAAAGGAAGAATCCACCAAATGATCAATAAAGGAATGACTAGAAACACCACCATTTAATTAATGGATAAAGTAATCTAGATTTTGAGAGAAGTTTAGGGAAACCCTAACCAATGCATAAGCATGTTCATTAATCAGTCAAAAAGTCCCTGGTGAAGTATAATAACGAGCTATTTATACTAAACCCAAAATTAAGCCAAAACAGCGAAAAAAAGGTCTCTTCCGTAACGCTCGGGCGAAAGGTAAGCGGCTCGGGCAGCGTGTCTTCCGCGCGTGGTTGTCGCGTGACAATGACACCGACAGAACGTTGCTCGGGCGAGCAAAGGAACAATTCGGCGAAGCGATTTCGCGCCCGATTCACACTGGCAGAAACCTTGCTCGGGCGAGCCAGGGTGTGGCTCGGTCGAGCAGGCTCCCTGATGACCACGGTTGTGCCCTGGGCTTTATTAATCCCGGGGTTTTAAACACTCGCACCCCGATACCTTCTATGCTCTAGTCTCGAGACGGCCCGGTCCAGTCCCCAGGCCTCCGGGGTCGGTGTTGTGAGCGGGCCCCTCCCTAAGGAGCCCCGGGGCCCATCCATCGGATGGCCGAGACTAGCCTCCCAGCTCCTGAAGTGACCGGAAATTGCAACTCGAGGTTCGAATTGGACGAAGCAGTTCGCTTGGCGGTGGCCACCAGAGAGGAGAAAGGAACCCGGACCTCTTCACCATCGGAAGTCGATAGCAGAAATTATGACCTTCATATCTTCTGCACAATAAAAGAAACGTGAATGCGATATTTGTTTGAACAGTGTGTTTGGTTACCTGGTTGTTAGCTTGTGTTCAAATATGAATTTAGTCTTTCATCCTTGAATATAATAATTTGTTTGAGCAGTTTGTCTAGTTACCTGCCTGTTACCTTGTGTTCACAGACAAATTTATTCTTTTACCTTTACATATAATAAATAAGGATCTCACATCGAATAAAAATTAAGTTATTAAACCTATCAATTCCGACGAGAGCATAGTTATTAAAATCTCGATCTTAATCTACGATCCTACAGTTTTATGATCCAAAATCCTTGATACGATTCTACTATCTACAAAACAACCCACGATCCAACGTGGGTTAATTTCGGTCCTAACTACCCCATGGATCCGAGTTAAGATCCCAATTTTAACAACCTTGGACGGGATGGTTAAGTACAAATCAGCCAAATTTGACATTAAAAATGCGAGTCAAATGTATTTTGAATTCAAGTAAATACTTATACTCTTTGTTAAAGCACGACTTTAATTTCATACTCAAATACAATAACCTGTCAATTTAGACAGATGTGTTAAATATAGTTGGGAGGTCTATATATATACTTCTTGTTAACGCGTCTACGTTGATACTACACTTCTTCTTCTTTTTGTTTTTTCTTTGACAAAATGACATGTGATTCCCGTCTCTCTCTCTTTTTTTGTTTACATAGAATGTCAAGCCTCTTAATACTCCTATCTATATTATCGGTTGGGACACTTGGGACCCTTAAACTAAGGCAATTTATTTAAAAAATCGAGGCTCTAAGTGGTCGCCCATCAGGTCTACCCACAAGATTGGGTCTAGGGATGATCATTCAACAGGTGAAAAAATTTAGACATTTAGGTTTTGTCTTAAAAAGTGATGGAGAAATCAATGAATATATTATGCAATGAATTAAGGTTGATTACCTAATTAAAAGTTGAAACCAAATTCAACAGTGTTTTTTGATAAGTGAATTCCACTTAATCTTAAGGGTCATGTGTATTGTAGGGTAGTTAGATCTGTGATGATGTATGATATTGAAGTATTAAGCAGTTAAGAAGACACATTTCCAAGTGCTAACTGTGGTGGAGATGAGGATGGTTAGATGGATTTGCAGCTATACTGAGTTGGATAGGATTAGGAATGTCATCTATTGAACTAATCTATGGGTAGCACCCATCAAGGATAAGTTGTGAGAGACTAGACTAGGATGGTTTGAGCATGTTATTAAGAGAAGCGATGATCCCCCCCCGGTTAGGAGGTGAAATACTTGAGACACTTAGACGAGGCGGAGGACATGACATTAGATTATATGATTTGGTGGACCAATATTAAGGTTGTAGGGTGAGGTCCGATGACAAGGTACTTGTTTCGAGTTGGTTTGCTGTCTTGCGATCTCTATTTGATATGTTGTCCAGCTAGTACGTTATAACTCTCCCTCATTTACATGGAACACATATATATGTATCTTTCCTTCTCTCTATCTCAACTCATGAGTTTTTGCACCCAAATCCTCCCAAACGTCAAGGGAGCAGTAGTCTCTTATCACTCTATTAGTCAACAGTCAATTGAAGTTGGAAATCAAACTTGATTTGTTAAATTGATTAAGTTTAGTAACCATTTTTGTTAGTGTTTGGTGCTTTGTTGATTAATGGTGACCCATGTGGCATGAAATTATATTCTATTATGGATTAAAGTGTATAAATATGCTACGTTTAGTTGTAATTGCAACAATAACATGAAGTCAATGATGATTATGTGGTCTTCCAACTAGCTATTCAATCCTTCAACGGCCAAATATTGATATATTATGAAGATATATTAGGGAGCGTTTAGTAGGAAATTTAGGGAAATTTTTCCGAGAGGAAATTTTCCATGGGAAAAATTTTCCTTAGCTCCCTACGAAAGATTTCAGGAAATGGAAAATCATGGCCCACAAAATTTTTCCTACGACAACGTGACATCCAAACATAGTGAAATAAGTCAACCTGGAAAATCGACAATTTCCCGGCGTTATCGATAACCAACCAAACGCGTCCTTATATAATCAAAGAGGAGATCACTAATTAACATTAATGGTGCAAATTGTCATCTCTTCGGAGACACCTTATAGAAAAAGAAGGATACAAATTGTTTAATATCAAGCATTTACTCAAGGTTTTCGCATAGAATTCTCATTTTTAGGGGGTCTAGCATTAGTAATAACACAATGTTTAAAATGATGCAAGGGGTATAATACTATAATCTCTATGATATATAAGTTCTTTTATTAGCTTTGTTTCGATCTTAAGATCAAAATATAAATTTTATGGCAATAGAAATTTAAAATTAGCTATAAATATTTATTTATTTATTTTCTAAACAACATATTGTTTGTTCATATGCAAGTTGTCTTTAATATTCTTCACATATAGCTTAACCCTATGTTCATCTTGAGGTAGATATTTCTTCATCGCATCTTTTTTTTGTTGGTTTCTTGGACATAAACTACCCCCCTCCATACCTTCTCACATCTCAAGATCTTTTATAAGGAATTGGACCTATAAAGCCAAAATAATTTCATTCTTTTTTATGCTCATTTGATGGAGACTCTTTTGATTATTGTCGTCTCAACCAATACCAACTAAACTTTATCACTCTATGGGCCTTTTTGAAGAAATTGCCTATGGAAATCACTCGCCTACATCATAACCCTCTAAAACAACATTTCCTTTGTTTGCTTAAACAAACATTATGTACGGCTAATAAAATTTTGTCCAATCCAAATACTCAAATTTGTCCGACTCAGGGAAAATATGGTTTGGTCTGAACCCAGTTTTGACATTGTCCGTATTAACTTAATATTCGGGCAAAATATTTCTCTTTTTTTAATTGTCCGAGCCCAATTTCTACCCATATTTCAATTCGAATTGTTCGACCCGAAAAAATTGGGTCAGAACATCAATTTCTCGTCCAAATTTTGATATTGACCAAATTTGACTGACTTGTAGTTAACTCGAACCCGAATTTTTGTTATCACTTAGGCCACGTTCTTTTATGCGGTAGGTTACAGTGCGGTACCACACCACACCATACTCTTTAATTTTCCACCACACCACACCACAATTATTACACATTCTTTCTCTTAACATACCCTACCTATCACAACTTTTACCACAACTCACCACACTTTTTCAAATTTCACCGCACCGCACCATTACCATGTGCAACCAACCATATAAAAGAACGGGACCTTAATGCTTAATGCATGCGAGCTCAGGTTAGTCGTAATAATTCTTCTTGTTGGCATTGATTATTGTGCTAATTGAATTGCCTATTAGTAGGATAAAAAAAATATAACCATATAGTTTGGCAATATTATCCCATCTAGCCTCCCACAATAATAGTTATGACCTTCTTTTCTTGAACTAATTAGGTTTTTACTCCTTTAAGTTTTGAGAAAATAGGATTTTATCCCCCAAGTTTCAAAAATTAGGTTTACCCTACCTCAATTTTGAATTAAGTAATAAATTCCCACCTTACCTTTGTATGAAAGATTAAATACATTATTTTCAGATGAAATTAGTGTTTACATTAATGTGAAATTACCAAATGTCCTCCATTTAAAAATCTAGATTTGCACACGTGACAAATTAAACTCATCCACCCTTCTTTATCTTCGTTCAATATTTGAGTTTCCATTCTTTGATTCATCCAGTGTGTCGAGAAGGACAACCTTAACGACGATGAAAGGAGAGTCGAAACTTTGTTATTCTTTTTGGGAGGGGTAAATATGTCTTTTGTTACTTTTAATTAGGGTCATCTCATACTTTTACACCCTTCTACAAGAGTAGTTTTGTCTTCCATCGGAAAAAGGGGTAAAATAATTATAAGTTTAAACTTGAGGTAAGGTAAACCTAATTTCTAAAACTTAGAAGGTAAAATCCTACTTTCTCAAAACTTTAAGGGGTAAAAACCTAATTAGTTCTTTTTTTCTTCTTTTCTCCTTAACACATTTCGATTGATTCGTGGCGGTTTCTTTCCTAATGCACTACATATTTGGACATTATCGACTTCATATTTGATTTGATCATCAATCATTACATAATTAGCTTATTTGCTTCTCAATAGTAGTACCTTTCGATTATGAGTGTCCTTTGTTATCCATGTATAAAATGAGGGTGCATTTGGTTGGTCAATAATCTCGGGAAAATTGTCAATTTTTCCGGGTTAACTTATTTTCCCATGTTTAGATGCGGGTTACTTCGAGAAAGTTTTCACGATAGGCCCACCATTTTCTTCATTTTCCTAGAGAAAATTTTCCTTAGGGGGGCTATGAGAAATTTTTCTCAGGGAAATTTTTCTTATGGAAAACTTCTCATACTATGGTTCTTACCAAACACTCCCTAAATGTTCATGGAACGTGTGGAAGTTCTAAATCATTTATATCCCCTATCACATGCAAGAATGGCTAACGGGAACAGTAAATTAGTACATGTGCTTGTCACTCTTGGTGGATGATCTTCAAGGCATGTTCATTCATGTACTCCCACAACATTATCCAACTTTTAATCAATACAATTTGATTAACAAATAATGATCCACAAAATCAAATTCATGGCTTCGATCTTATAAGGAATTTTCCCGCACCATTCCTTATTTATGTCAAGGGATGTTCTTTTTTATTGTTAATAAGAATTTTTACCATTTATCCCAACTTACCTATTTTGATCATATTTATGATCCAAACTTTGCCTATTTTTACTAATATTAACCAATGTTGTTAAAATAGGGATCCTAACTCGAAACTATGGGGAAGTTAGGATCGGAAATTAACCCATGTAGAATTTGGATCGTGTGTAAATAGTAGAATCGTATCGAGAATTTTGAACCATAAAATCGTAGGATCGTAAATCAGGATCAGGATTTTAATAACTATGATCTTAACAAACATTGACCTAATTTGAATTTAAAATAAGAAAATTGGATATAAAAAAAGTACGATTTTTTGAATTTTTTTTCCGAAAAATCAAACAAATTAACTTGAAAAATTATAAAATTTAAAAAAAAACAAAACCATGTTCTCTCTTTCTCTCTCTACTCCAACATAACCACCACCCCCACAGCTAGATCCACTA
Organism: Portulaca oleracea; assembly: GCA_029582165.1. Classification (NCBI taxonomy): domain Eukaryota; kingdom Viridiplantae; phylum Streptophyta; class Magnoliopsida; order Caryophyllales; family Portulacaceae; genus Portulaca; species Portulaca oleracea. The sequence continues at coordinate 4,456,174 of CM055873.1, read as the reverse complement.
ACACGGCAGTGGTCGCCAGCGGGTGTGGCGGCGACGGTGGGTCAATGGGTGGTGGTTATGGGTAAAGAGAGAGAATGAGAGAACCACCACCCTTCTCTCTCTTCTCCCACAACCACCACCCACGGACCTGCCACCACCGCCACAATCCCTGGCAACCAGTGACCATCGACACAATGGTGGTGGGTTAGTGGGTGGTTGTTGTTGGAGAAGTGAGAGGAGTGAGGAGAAAAGTAAAGTCATTAGATTAATAACAAAGACACTCAACCCTAATAGTTAAGATTGATTATACAAGATGACTTAAGACCATCACCAAGTGTTATTAGGGTGATATTGTCAAAAACAACCCTATCAATTGGAGAATAAGCCCTCTCTTGGTAATTCCCATTGTCCCACAATATCTCTAACCCCAACAACCAATACCTCTGACTTTTCGATCTTTCGGGTTCAGATGATGATTTAATGACTTTACTTATCCACCACATGAAAGGATAAGATGCCAAGACTTACTCTAAACATATAACACTAATAGAGGAACATGAGAAAACAAAGGACTAAGTGAAAGACAACTGACGACAATGGAAGATTAGTTATTACTACTTGTTGTTGGGGAGCCGTTGGAGTAGGTGAAAGTCTTTCTCGTTAATTAATCATTGTATCAACGAAACTTTTTGTTATATGAGCTAATATATTCATATATATCCATAATTGATTGATTGAATTGTTTTGTATAAGATTAAAACGTATTCATTTTGCTCATAAGAATTATACGTAGACAATGTTTGACTTTGACTACATCAACTCAAACCCTAAAACGCAAAGGGCCTAAAATCCTATGCGTTCGATTTCACAATAAGCACGATTTAGATCGATGAACAATTAGAATTAAATCGCCTTATGCAATTATTATACAGTACAACCATATATTGTAGGGAGTTAGGTGCAGACGCTATATATAATAGGAAAGTCTATATCTTGTTGACCGTTTTATTATTCAAAGTCTAATTCCGATACAAAAGATACATCGAAAAACAACAATTATTCATTATGCATACATGAAACTATGAAAGATACATTTACATCATGAAAAAATTGTAACACTTATAAATGGAAAAGATATAGGACATAAAAGTTACATTTGAAATTAGAAACTATTTACTGCGTCTGAATGAAAGATACATAAGATTCGAACCGTTAACACTTACCTCGTTGAATATTCTTACCATTAAGTAGGAAAAGTTACACTTATAAGAAAAGATATACCATAAACAGAACAAATATACACTACAAAGTCATCAAACACATCCTAAAAATTTTAAAAAAAAGTTTCCTTAATATGGGCGTAGCTCCAATCATTTACATAAGTGGTTTCTAATAATTTCTGACTTTTTTTTTTGCCCTTTCTTTCTTTCTCACTCCTTCCCTATCTACATTGCTGTCCGCTGGGATTGAGCAATGATAAGGGTAGGAATTAGATGTTGAACATGAATCAAGGTCTGATATTGTATTGAAGTTCGTTTTTAAGTAGGAATCGAATATGGTGATCGATACTATCTTAAGATGTATAAATATATTATGTATGACCGGTTAGATCAACAATATAATACAGAACTAGTTTTTATGCCCCTGTGTTGGATTATTCTGTCTTATTTTATGCTTTTTTATTTAATTCAATGAAGAGAGAATTAAATATTTAATTTAATTATCGGGTGTCTTTATAGGTTTGAAAAGACATTCAACTTAACTGTTTCTTTTTCTTCTTTTCTTTAATAAAACAACTCAATAGTTTATAATCACTAGAATAATGATGTATAATTGATAGAAGTTTTTTAATTGTCATAACAATGATGTGAAATGTATAATGATATGTAATAAATGTTTTCTTCATGTATCGATTGTTGGATGAGTTTGTCTTGTTTTATATATAAATAGTTTTTCTCAAAAAATGAATGGAAGACACCTTCATTTTGTGGAAACTATTTTTAATCCCCTATATTTATAGAATATATTTTATGATCCTTATAATTTAACAATTACTAAGTGACAAATATGGTGATTTGAACATGTTTCTTGTGAGATACATGAACTATTTAAATATCCATGATTTTTTGAATATTAACGTTCGTCAACAATAAATATTTTCAAACAAATTACCATCAAAACTTCGCCAAAAATATGTTTAAATAATCAAATTTATCACTTAATAATAGTTAAATTATAAATAACCTTGGAGTCATTTTGGGTATGGATTGTTCGAGTGATTTTACATGCTTAAAGGTCCAAGCCATACATGACACCTTGGAGTCATTTTTTGTGGTTTTCTCCAAAAAAACGACTATAGCGGCTTCATAATTGGTGTAATAATTTTAAAGGTCTTATATTATGAAAAATAATTGTGGTTTAACATTATTTTTTTATATATTACCTTTGTTCCATATTAATTGTCATAATTTTGACTTTCGCGGTTTTCAATGTCACTCCTTGATTGATAAATAACATTTTTCATTTAGAATCTAATGGTGGTAATTTGATATAGCAATTCATTATATATATTAAGAAATTCATGATCAAAATTTTTAAAATTTAACTATACAATTTTCAAAATAATTATACCAAACCTTTTCGTTCTTTTTCTCTCTCTGTTTTCTCAGTAGTTAACATCTCCTTCAGTTTTCTCAGTAATTAACAAGATTGCTTAGGTACGCATCGGTTCTTCAAGTATTGATCAATTATCTTCAGGAAGCAGCAAGAAAAGCAATTCTTCATATTCAATCAGGTATCAGATATCATGTCCTGAATCCTGAACCCTAGAATAATGCCGAGCATCTCTTACTCTTCTGTTATCAAAGTTGCTGTTAGTTTCCAGCTCAATTCGTGTCGGTGTCCCCAATTTGATTCGCAAAACCCTAAATTGGGATTGAGTACTGAACCATATTCATCACCGTCTATTGTGATTAGCGTCGATGGTAATGAAGAAGAGAAGAGCATCTTAGATCCTTCATTACTGGCATCTGCATTGGATGGCATTTGTGCATTGGATTATGGACACTTCCTCTCTATCCCCTGTTGCTTAGACAATTGATGCATTGTCTTGTGAACAAGGTTGTTAGAACCGGGATTCCAACTTGGACCATGGGGTACTTAGGATCGGAATTAACCAATGTAGGATTGTGGATAAGAATGTAGATAGTAGAATCACATCAAGGATTTTGGATCATAAAATCGTAGGTTGAAGGATTTTGGATCATACAATCGGATCCATGGGGTAGTTAAATTATCTCCATTTGGTTTGGTTGATTCCGGGGATTGAAAGTGTTTGAAGGATGAGCTGCTGTTGCTAGTGATCTTAAGGTTTTGCTGAGTGGGTCTAAATTGACTGGTAAAGCTGATGTTGAGACTACATCCTGCATTCGGCATCCCCCAACTTTATGGGAGTTTTAGAGAAGCAATTAGGATTGTCCATGCTAGGGCTTGGTTTGCTTTGAACTCTGCCATTAGCAATGGGGTAAGTGGGAACAAAGATGCTTGTGAACCTTCTTTTACATGTTTATGTATTCAATTCTTAGCAAATAGGGGCAGGGTAGCTTAACTCGTGTGGACTTGAGTGCTCGTTCAATTGGCGATGATAGTTTACGGAACATTTTGGCCAGATTACTGCAAGAACATCTGAACATGTTCCTAGTAAGGAGAGTTCAATATTTGCTTTTAAGTTGGCATAAGAGGCTCATCTCGATGAGAACTACCAATAGCTGGCGCACAATGTTAGCGGGTTGTTTGGCTTGGTAAGGAATGTTGTTTCGTGGGAGATGATAAGCGATGTTCTCTCATTGGAGGGAACTAAACTGCTTGAGGGCACTGAAAAGATTGAGGTTAATGGAGTGAACACAGACACTGAAAGAAGAGTGACAAAAGGAAAAAGGTTTTGGGAATGGGAAACCTTAGCCATTCTGCAACTCATTACAGACAGATTAAAGAGTAGTGTGGTGGATGGGGTTGATGAATTTGTGGTTGTAGGAAAAATTGCAGAAAGTTTACACTCGTTTTTGGATCCAAGAGGTGCTGCCTTTGCTGACTTTTCTGAAAAGATTAAAGAGATGGTAAAGAGCAATGAGAGCAGAAGGCTTCCCGTCCCTTGCTTCCCTAGCTTGCTAAGGTGATGTTTCTTTGTTTAGGGATTTGTTTAGCAGGATTATATATTGAGGTTTGTTGTTGTTGTTGATCTATAATTTGTTCAAATTGCCTTTGTGATCCCGAGATATCGTGTCACATGCATTTGATAAGTGTTGGATATTAGTTTGATATTTGAGTTAGTCTTTGACTGAGCTCTTAGTGGTCCTATTTTCTAGGGTCAGTCTTCATTGGGAGTTATTGACTGTTAGTATTTTGCAGTTATTTCTGGGTCAAAGGTGGAGGTCATGGGTATTCCCTCAATCCCCACTTTCAGCATGTAGTGTCTATTTAATCTTCTTCATATTGAATGAAATTGTGTGTGTTGTTTTGGGTGTCATACTCTATTTCACTTTGGTTTGTTATCAGTGGTATCAGAGCCAGCAGGGCTTCTTCTCACACGCACAAAAACAGAGGCAGTAGTTTTTTTCTTCCCAACTTTCTTTATGGCCTCAGACAACGGTAATTTTGTCCAACCTGCAGTCCCACGTTTTGATGGTCACTATGACCATTGGAGCATGTTAATGGAGAATTTTCTTCGCTCCAAAGAGTACTGGACTTTGATAGAGCCTGGGATTGAAGAGCCAAAAGTAAGGGAAAAGGTGACAGAAGCTAGACAAAAAGAATTAGATGCACTACGCCTGAGAGATTTGAAGGTGAAGAATTACCTATTTCAAGCAATTGACCATCCTATATTGGAAATGATTCCTTGCAAGGATACTTCCAAACACATTTGGGACTCTATGAAGACGAAATATCAAGGGTCCGAGAGGGTCAAGCGTGCTCAATTACAGGCCTTGAGGAGGGAATATGAAATTCTCCAGATGAAAGCAGGGGAATCTGTATAAGCTATTGTGGGAAGGTGATGGAGTTGAGCAATAAGATGCGGAGCTATGGAGAGAAGATGGAAGAAGTTAACACTGTGGAGAAAATACTACGCTCACTCACATCAAAATTTGATTTTGTAGTACGTGCGATTGAGGAATCAAAGGACTTGAGTTCTCTGTCCTTAGATGAACTACAAAGTTCACTCATAGTCCATGAGCAGAAGATAAATAGAAGCAACCCTCCAACAGCAACAGAAGAGCAAGCACTTAAAGCTTCTGTCAGTACTCACTCTACTGGGTATAGAGGTCGCGGCAGAGGTCGCGGTCGAGGTCGTGGGAGAGGAAACCATGGAGGTAGAGATTCCAGCAGGAATAACGATGACAATAATGACCAAATTCAAGGCAGAAACAGGGGTCGAAACCCCGACAAGTCTACGGTGAAGTGTTTTCGATGTCACAAATTTGGTCATTACGCAGCTGAATGTTACAGCAAGCTACCGATTGACAAACAAAAGGGAGAAATTGCCAAGTTTGCTGAGAGGGCAGAAGCAACAGAAGCAGAGACTCAAACTCTGTTAATGACAACAACTCATGTTGCCGATGAGCCAGAAATGGGAACTTGGTATGTCGATACCGGTTGTAGTAATCACATGTGTGGAAGTAAGTCTCTGTTTTCTACTTTAAATGAAGGCTTTCGATCTAATGTGAGTTTTGGTGATTTCAAACCGTGAAGTAATGGGTAAAGGAGATATTAGGATCAAAACTCGAAATGGCTTTGTAGAAACAATTTCGAATGTTCTTTATGTTCCTAATTTAAAGACCAATTTGTTGAGTGTGGGTCAATTGGAAGAGAAAGGCTATATTATTACTTTAAAAAATGGTGTTTGTGAGATTTATGACCACATAAAGGAGCTATTGCAGTTGTGAAAAGAAGTTCAAACAGGTTGTATCCTCTAAAGATTGAAGGTGTTCAATCTTGTTTGATGGCTGAAGAAAGGGACTCATCATGGTTGTGGCACTATCGGTACGGTCACTTGAGTTTTGGAGGATTAAAGACTCTTTATCTGAAAAACATGGTTTCCGGGCTTCCTCGTATCGATCCTCCTACTGAGATATGCGAGGAATGTGTTGTTGGCAAACAACATCGCTCTAAATTTCCTCAAGGAAAGTCATGGAGAGCAAAATGTGTTTTGGAGCTGATTCACTCTGACATTTGTGGGCCAATTGATCCAGTTTCGAATGGAGGTAATCGATACTTTATAACCTTCACTGATGATTTTTCTCGGAAAACTTGGGTTTTCTTCTTACAGGAAAAATTAGAAGCGTTCGCATCGTTTAAAAATTTTAAATGTCGGGTGGAGAAAGAGACAGGAAAGTCTATAAAAACCCTCAGAACTGATCGCGGCGGTGAATACTGTTCAAAAGAATTTGAAGTTTTTTGTAGTGATCATGGCATTCGAAGAGAGCTTACAGCAGCATACACCCCGCAGCAAAATGGCATTTCGGAGAGGAAGAACAGGACCATTCTTAATATGGTTCGAAGCTTACTTGCAAGAGGGCGAATTCCAAAGAAATTTTGGCCGAAAGCTGTGAATTGGAGCTTACACATTCTGAACAGAAGTCCCACTTTTTCTGTTCAGAATATGACCCTGGAAGAGGCATGGAGTGGGAGAAAGCCTGATGTTAAACATTTCAGAGTTTTCGGGTGTGTTGCTTATGCACACGTTCCAGATCAGAAGAGAAAGAAGCTTGATGACAAAGGGGAAAAATGTATTTTTTTGGGGCTGAGTGAGTCATCAAAAGCCTTCAAATTGTTCAACCCACTCACACAGAAAATAACAGTGAGTAGAGATGTTATTTTCGATGAAGAAAGGGTATGGGATTGGAACATCCAGCAGCCTCGTTTGATGGTGCCTGACATCGATTCTGAAAACACGCCTCTATCACTTGAGAACTCGACAGAATCAATATCTGAAGATGTTGCTACTGCAACAAGTTCAAGCCCCGTGAATGTTGCTCAAGAAGTTGAAACTGAGAAAGAGGCAGATGAGACTGAGTTAACCATCAATCGGGCCGTGCTCGTAAAAGGCCGGCTTGGATGCAAGATTATGAGGTAACTGGGGTTCATCAATCTGAAGATGCCACCTATTTTGCTTTGTTTGCAGATTGTGACCCTACAACCTTTCAAGATGCTGTCAAAGAAGAAAAATGGAGAATGGCGATGGATGCTGAAATTGAGTCCATAGAGAAGAATGACACTTGGGAACTCACTGATCTTCCCAAAGGTCATAAAACGATTGGTGTCAAATGGGTCTACAAGACAAAATTGAAGGAGAATGGAGAAGTAGACAAGTATAAGGCACGGCTAGTGGCAAAGGGATATAAACAGGAGTATGGAATCGATTATCTCGAAGTGTTCGCTCCTGTTGCAAGACTAGACACAATCAGGTTGGTGATTGCCTTTGCAGCGCAGAACTCTTGGCTCAGTTTCCAGATAGATGTCAAGTCGGCATTTTTGCACGGATACTTGAAGGAAGAGGTATTTATCGATCAACCCCCCGGCTATATTAAAAAAGGGCATGAGCATAAGGTCTATAGGTTGAAGAAAGCTCTCTAATGGCTAAAACAAGCTCCTCGGGCTTGGTATAGTCGAATTGTATCATATTTTCTCAAAGTTGGTTTTTCAAAATGCCCTTATGAACACACACTCTTTGTAAAGAGGGGTGAACATGGAAGATTGCTCATAGTGAGTTTGTATGTGGATGATCTTATTTTTACTGGAAACTGTACTTACATGTTTGAGGAGTTCAAGAGGTCAATGATGGATGAGTTTGAGATGACTGATCTTGGCTTGATGCATTACTTCCTTGGCATAGAGGTAGTGCAATCTAAACGAGGGATTTTTATCTCTCAAAAGAAATATACAGGAGAAATTTTGGAGAGATTTCATATGGCAGATTGTAACTCTGCAAGTACCCCTGCTGAACATGGTTTGAAACTACATAAAGATCTTAGGGGGAAGAAAGTTGACAGCACACTATACAAGCAAATTGTTGGTAGTTTGATGTATCTTACTGCAACGCGGCCTGATGTCATGTATGCTGTGAGTATTATCAGTAGGTATATGGCATATCCTACAGAAATGCACTTGCTAGCAGCGAAGCGAATTCTTCGCTACCTACAGGGAACAAGAGATTTTGGGTTGTGGTATAAGAAAGGCGAGAAGTCTGAACTGGTTGGATATATTGACAGTGATTATGCTGGAGATCAGGATGATAGGAAGAGCACTTCCGGCTATGCTTTTATTTTTGGGTCAGCTGTTGTTTCATGTTCATCAAGGAAGCAACCGATCGTAACATTGTCGACCACAGAAGCTGAGTTCGTGGCAGCAACTGGTTGCGCTTGTCAGGCTATTTGGCTAAGTAGAATACTCAAGGAGTTACACTTCAAGCAACCCAGAGCTATCAAAATTTACTGTGACAATAATTCGACCATCAGGCTCTCCAAAAATCCAGTGTTACATGGTAGAAGTAAGCATATTGATGTCAAGTTTTTCTTCCTGAGAGACCTAAACAGCACTGGAGCAATTGATATTGTGTACTGCAGAAGTGAAGATCAGATTGCAGATATTTTTACCAAGGCTCTCAAGAACGAGTCTTTCATGAAGCTAAGGAAGCTCCTAGGTGTCTGCACAATCACAACATTAAACTGAGTGTTTGTAAATATCAGTTTAAGGGAGGGATTGTTGGATATTAGTTTGATATTTGAGTTAGTCTTTGACTGAGCTTTTAGTGGTCCTATTTTCTAGGGTCAGTCTTCATTGGAAGTTATTGACTGTTAGTATTTTGCAGTTATTTCTGGGTCAAAGGTGGAGGTCATGGGTATTCCCTCAATCCCCACTTTCAGCATGTAGTGTCTATTTAATCTTCTTCATATTGAATGAAATTGTGTGTGTTGTTTTGGGTGTCATACTCTGTTTCACTTTGGTTTGTTATCAATAAGTGTGTATTGTGAATAGTGGTTTATGAATTGGAAACTAGAACAGCACAGCAACCAGTGGTGCAGTATTGAATGTGACCTCTTGATTTTTCAGTTTTTGTAAGAAAAATGGATTGGAAACTAGAACTTCATTTTATAGTCATTCTTTTTTTTTTCGTCCATGAATTTAGCTAAGTTATAAAAGTATCATCTGGAATCTGTGATTCAAACTCCTACCAGGCTACCATGTTGTTTCAACCAAGGAAAACCTGTAAATATAAGTGCCAAGGAGCACTGAGCTAGGATATTGAAGTTGCACTGCACAAATTGCTCAAAAGTACTTTTTGGTTTCCAAAAGGTTCTTTGAAGCTGCAGGAATCAACTTCTTCATGGACTCCTATGCATGGGGGAAGTTGCCTAGATCTGAATCATCTCTGACCTTGTATTACCGGGACTATGCTTGGGTTTGTTGTTGTTATTGTTTGATTGTGCACAAATACCCGCTTCAAAAACTTTTTACTTAAATGGCTAAATGCTAATTCAGCAATGCTTTCAGTTTGATAATATCATTGCAAGTACATGTATATATATGGTATCCTTGAGGTAATTTGTCTTTAGGTTATTGGCTTCAAGCATTCTGTGTTGGACATGTTTGGAGCTGTGCGTCAGTACGTAGATATGCGTCCGATTCTTTTATGCATTTCAGGGTACACATAATTTTGCAAAGGAGCAGCTGACAGCCTGACAGACTGACAGTTAGGGAAAAGGCATTTTCAATTATAACAGAAGTGTTCAAGACTCAAGAGGCATGGTGCAATGACATTACATACATTGTGTTTGAATTAAGAGATATTTTGATGGGAAATTGTGGGACATCTTTTCATCGTATGCCTCTGCTTTCTGGGTAGCCTCTGTGTCACTCTAGATTGAATTCGCTACATCCCCCAACTCTGGTACAATTTTCGATTTTATGAAAGCTTCTTTCCTCCATTGTGTAATCTGACTTCAGCTTTCCTCTGTATGTTAGTAATTCGTATGTTCTCCCACCACTTTGCAGGATATTTCGATATCCTATGCTTTACTGTGGGTATTCCGTATTATTTTGGTACTTCTGGTTACCTGGTTCATATCTAGATGATTCACCTATCTTGTTTGTACTGGCAGGTTGTTTCGAATGCTGCAGGTGAACACCATCTTATTGGGATGTTTGGTTCTAAGTAGGTTCCTGCAGTTGGTGTTTGCCTGGGAATATAACTCAGTTTTTTCCGAACTTAGATTTTGACATTGACCGAATATTCGGACAAAATATTTCTTTTCTTCTAGTGTCCGAGCCTGATTTTGACCAGGATTTCGCTTCGTCCGAACTGTCCGGTATGGTCTGACTAAGAAAAAGGCGGATCGAGACATCAATTTCTCATCTGAATTTTGATATTGACAGAACCCGAATTTATCCGGATCCAAATTTTTGCCAGCGGTACTAGAGATAAAATGGTCGAGGAGCTTCTTAAAAGGTTGAGGAGGTCATTTTAGATTTGACTGTTAAGTGATAATCAGAGCGTGAGAAGTATGGTCATCAAACCCTTGCCTTCCCTAACCTGAGACGTGACGTATGACAAATACTTTGGGAAAGAGGTAGTACAATGCAAGTGCTTTCTTCCTCAAGTGTCCCAAGAAATCAAAAGCATATAGGGGGATTATTACTATTACTGTTTCGGTGATCACTTCTTTACTGTAACGTGGGCCTATTGCTACTGTTCCTTTGGGAGTTTGTCGTTATTGTCCCTTTTGAGAGCCTACTATTTACTGTTCGTGGGTAAATCCGAAAACACTGCTATTCCATCTCCCTAATTTTTAAAACTAACATGAATTTTTAAAATGTATTTAATTATATGGTTGGGTTTGAAGCATTGGGACTTCGTTCCAACTTTTAAAATTGTTTTATGTTTTAAGGTAGATCGTGACAATAATTGATAAGTGGGTTAGCAGTATGGGATGTACGCTCACCTAGAGTCAGATACATCTGGTTGGAAAATAAACTAAAATATCATCCAACTAGAAGTAGGTCACTGCAGCTTTGTAAGAGTTTTTATTTTCCATTTTATTGTCAAACAATGCAGTTAATTGATTGCTAATAAAATTGACCAGTTTTATACCTCAAAGAATATGATTGTGCAAAAATTAAATGAGATAATTAAGCACGTGCAAATATAACATACTCACATTATTTTATTTATTGAACACATACACACACAAAAAAAAGGAAAATTAATAATGCACCGTCCCAAAATGTTAATCCATTGACTAAATTTTGACCGTTAATTATTTACAAATTACAATGAATTACCGTATGAAATTAATGTCATTGTAATTTTTAGTAAATGATCTTTCTAATGGTGGTAATTTCATATTTTAAGTCATTATAATTTGTGAGTAATTAATGGTCAAAATTTAGTCAAAGGACAAATATTTTGGGACGGAGGTAGTATAAAACAGAGAGAAGGGCATGCAATCAAAAAACAAATTAAAACACGAATGAAATAAGAAGCAGTGAATGAATTAATTAGCAGGGCATTTGAAATCGAGGAAACATGCTTTGGTGAGTTGTTTGATGGTGACGAATTGGGCAGCCAACTGATCCTTCAAGGCTTTGGAGTTGCAAAAACAGTCCTTTGTGAGCTTGCTCACGTGGTCGCAGCACGTGAGCTCCACCTTCTTCGCTGCGATGTTGTTTACGCATCCGAGCACCTCCTTCCCGACGTTGCACTTTGCCACCGCTGCATGGGCGTCAGCCGCCAGAACCGCCGCTATCACCGCCATGATAGCCACCTTGTAGTACATGTTCTTGGCCGCCATTAACGATCGCCCGATTATATTAGTTAATTATCTCACAGATCGATGATCGAGTTTAGATAATAGCTAGTATGTATGTATGTATGCTTGATCTTTGGTTGTGGAGATTATCAGTAACTTCTAGCTCCTATTTATACTTGCTTCATTGATGCATAATGAATCAAAACTAATCCATTACACACGAAATGAAAAGGGATCTTTCACAAGTAAGAACTTGCAATTGTTGATTTCTCAAACAAACGAATGAACGGATTGATTTAGATTGAAAAGAATGAAAACTAAAGGCTTGGACGAGAGTTCTAATGAATATGACATGAATGACAATCAAGAGAAACAAAAGACTAAGCAAAAACGTACCAACTCAACGAAGAACAACGATTGACGTAGAAACAAGATAGATTTGGCAATGGAAACCTCCTTGATTGATATAGACGCACCACAATCAATTTGATATCCAACTCCTCCTTTGCACCATCCAAGATTGCTCCCTCTTGGAATAGAAGAGAAGATTTGATCGAAAACCCCTCAAGGAATTCGAAATCTAGCTAGAGTGCTAGAAACTAAAGCATGACAACTTTAGAGAGAATTTTGTGTGTTTACTATGATTCAATAGATTGTGTTTACAAGGCACCATAAAGGGGGTATTTATAGTAATGGCACCTCCCTTTAGGCGTGAGCTACATCAAGAATCTACGCCCTTAAGGCTTACATCACCCAATAAAAAAGTGACATCACAAAGATACAAGTGTACATAAGCTAGATTAAAATGATGATAACTAGCTCAATACTTATCCAAACTTAAAGATTCAAAACCCATGATGTAGATCTTCCAAAGCCCTTCAACTTTGATGTAGATGAATCTTCATGGATCTTGTTGTAAGCAGCTCAATAAGCCTCTTCCACAAAAGCTACCATTGATGCCATATGAATTAGAAGCTTGTAGCTCAATTAAGAGAATTGTAAGATCTTTGATAGCTTCTTCATGATGCTTATGATATGAATATGCATCATTCACCCCTTCTTGAGAAAAGTTTGCCCTCAAACTTGGAATCTCTTCACCTTCTTGATAATAAAGTTTGAGATTACATACATTGAAGGTACAACTTCCCTCATAACCATCATCTAGCTTCAACTTATAAGCATTATCACCAATCTTCTCAATGACCTCAAAAGGACCATCACTTCTTGGTTTCAATTTCCCTTTTCTTCTACTCGAAAATCTTTCTTTCTTGAGGTGTATCCATACCAAGTCTCCAGGTTTGAAAATAACTTTCTTCCTCTTTTGATTGACCTTCTCTTCAATCATTTGAGTATATCTCATGATCTTTTCACGAACCTCCTCATGTAACTTCTTAATCTCCTCCACTCTCTTACTAGCTTCAAAACTGAATTTAGTTGATGTAGACATAGGGGATAAATCCATAGGCTTGAGAGGATTCTTCCCATACACAACTTCAAATGGAGATAACTTTGTAGCTCGATTTGGATTCCGATTATAAGCAAATTCAGCATGACTTAGCAAAGTATCCCAGCTTTTCTTATCCTTGCTCACCAAAGCTCGTAATAAGGCTCCCAATGTACGGTTGACAACTTCAATTTGCCTATCGTTTGGGGATGACATGCCGAGCTAAACTTGAGCTTTATACCCAACTTCTTCCATAAGGTAATCCAAAAATGACTAAGGAATTTTGAATCTCTATCACTCACCATGGTCTTTGGGATACCATGTAACTTCACAATTTCTTCAAAGTAGAGATTTGCAACCTTAGTAGCATCATAGGTAGTATGGCAAGGAATGAAGTGTGCCATTTTCGAGAATCTATCAACAACAACCATAATAGAATCTTTCCCTCTTTGAGTCCTTGGTAGACCCACAACGAAGTCAAGACTCACATCTTCCCATGGATGGTAGGGAATAGGTAGAGGCGTGTATAACCCTTGTGGTAGAACACGAGACTTAGCAAGATTACAAGTCCAACATCTTTTTACAATATGCTCAGCATCTTTGATCATGCTTGGCCAAAAATAATGATCTCTCATCATCAAATAAGTCTTTTCAATACCAAAGTGACCAGCTAGGACTCCTCCATGAACCTCCATGATCAATAATTCACGCAAGCTACTCCTTGGGATACAAAGTTGATTTCCTTTAAAAAGAAACCCCTCTTCAATATGAAACATCTCGTGTGGATGCTTCTTTGAGAGCTCAAATACCTCTTTGAAATCTTGATCATTCTCATACAAATCTTTAATATGATCAAATCCAGCAACTTTTGAATCAAGAATATGTGTAAGCAAGTACCTTCCTGAAAGAGCATCGACACCTTTATTCAAATGGCCGGCTTTATGCTTGATCACGAATTGGAAAGATTGCATGAATTCAACCCATTTGGCATGTCTTGGATTGAGTTTATGTTGCCCTTGGATGTACTTGAGAGCTTCGTGATCACTATGAAGAATAAACTCTCCACTTAGTAGATAATGTCTCCAATGCTCAAGAGCTCTTATAATGGCATATAACTCTTTGTCATAGGTACTATACTTCTTCTTTGCCTCATTCAACTTCTCACTAAAATAAGCAATTGGCCTTCCTTCTTGAGACAAAACCGCTCCAATACCAACACCACTTGCATCTACTTCAACTTCAAAGATTTTGTCAAAGCATGGCAAGATAAGTATTGGTGCATTACAAAGCTTCTCTTTGATGATTTCAAACGCCTTTTGAGCACTTCTACTCCATTCAAAATCCTTATTTTTCAACAACTCGGTCATAGGAGCCATAATAGTGCTAAAATTCTTGATAAATCTTCTATAGAAAGAAGCTAAACCATGAAATGATCGTACCTCATGGATGGACGATGGTGTAGGCCATTCGTGAATAGCTTTGATCTTGCCTTGATCTACTTGAATACCATCTTGTGAAAGCACATATCCAAGGAAGACGACCTTGGGTGTGAAGAAGGAGCATTTCTCCATATTTGCGTAGAGCTTCTCTTTCTCCAAAATACACATGACTAGCTCTAAATGCTTTACATGATCAAGCTCACTTTTACTATATACAAGAATGTCATCAAAGTACACTAGTACGCATTTGCCAATCAAAGGCTTCAATACATGATTCATTAAACGCATAAATGTGGAAGGTGCATTAGTAAGACCAAATGGCATGACTAACCATTCATATAGTCCTTCCTTTGTTTTGAAAGCCGTTTTCCACTCATCACCTTCATGGATGCGGATTTGGTGATATCCACTTCTCAAATCAATTTTGGAGAAGACTACACTCCCATATAACTCATCAAGTAGATCCTCCAAGCGTGGGATAGGGAATCTATACTTGATAGTTATCTTGTTGATGGACCTACAATCCATACACATGCGTTGCGAACCATCTTTCTTTGGAACTAGTAACACCGGGACGGCACATGGACTCATGCTAGACCTTATCAAGCCTTTTGAAAGTAGCTCATCAAGCTGTTTTTGCACTTGTTGAGCCTCCTTTGGATTCATTCTATATGCCGCTTTATTTGGAAGAATGGCTCCGGGAATGAGATCAATTTTGTGTTCTATCTCCCTCCTCGGTGGCAAGCCTTGTGGCATCTCATTAGGGAACAAATGATTGAACCTCCTTAGGATGGGTTGGAGCCGTGGGTGTTCACGAGTTGGGGCAGCTTGTTCCTCTTGCAATTTAGCCAAAATCAACTCCTTTTGCTCATGGAACTCATGTTGATCCGCTTTTAGCAAAGAAACAAAATTGGATTCCTTCTCTTGCTCCTTTTGTTGGGGTGTCCGAATGATAGAAGAAGGTGGCAAAGGAGCCAATGTGATCTTCTTCTTGTTGATGGTGAAGGAATAGGTGTTCATTCGCCCATCATGCGTGACATACCTATCAAAAAGCCAAGGTCTCCCAAGCAAAATATGGCAAGCATCCATTGTTATTACATCACACCATATTTGATCTTTATAACTCTTCTCAATGGATAAAGATATAAGCACACGTTTATCAATCTTAATGCCCTTCCCATGACTCAACCATTGAATATTGTAAGGAGAGGGATGAGGACTCACTTCTAACTTCAATTTTTCAACCATTATAGTAGAAGCCGCATTAGTACAACTACCACCATCAATAATGAGTGAACATACCTTCCCTTGAACCGTACATCTAGTATGGAAGATAGTTTCACGTTGCTCCAATTCATTTGGTGTAGAAGCCACGCTTAATGCCCTCCTTAACACAAGAAATTCTCCATCATCCGCTTCTTCAACATTCTCCTCTTCACAAACATCATTTTCCTCCTCAAGTTTCTCTTCTTCATACTCACTTTCATGGCAACTTGGTTCAACATATAAAGCACTTTGATATTCAACAAGAGAAACTACACGTTTGTTAGGACATTCAGATGCAATATGGCCCAATCCTTGGCACCTAAAATATCTTCTTGGAGGCAATGTCCTTGATTCTTGGATATGGGGTTTGGATGGGGGATTTTGTGGCTGATTTTGTGGGGGTTTGCCGTGGGGTTTTTGGGAGGATGGGGGCTGATTTTGTGGAGTTTTGTATTGAATTTGGGTAGATGGACGTGTGGTATAAGGTTTGGATTGTGTAGGGTACGTTCTCATGGTGTCTTTTCCCCTTTCTTTCCTTTGCCTTTCTACTTTCAAGGCCAAAGTACTTAATTCATCCAATGATTGATAAGAATGTAACTCAACAACATTACGTATCCAATCATTTAAACTAATTAGAAAACGTATCAAAACTTGTTGCTCATTCTCCTTCAAATCACAACGCCAAAGGAGATGTTCAAACTCCTTAGTATACTCTTCCACCGACTTGGATCCTTGAACTAGCTTTTGAAGTTTGACATAATTGTCTTGGACGTAGCTTTGGGGTAGAAACTTGCTTTGCAATTTGGACTTCATCTTATCCCATGAACGAATTTTGTCCTTTCCTTTTGCTTGTCTCTTCTTTTGCAAGTTAGTCCACCAAATAGAAGCATGCTTTCTCAACTTCAATGCTACATACTTCACTTTTAGCTCGTCATTAACCTCTTTCAAATCAAATACTCGTTCAACCGTTTGAATCCAATCAAGAAATACCTCCGGATCTAGACTACCATCAAATTCGGGTATTTCAACTTTAAAATCAAAACGTTCACCCCTTCTTGAGAGTGAACTAGGCGTGCCATATGAAGCACCTTCATCAACATTTAAAGACTCCTTTTGTAAAGCACGGTTCAAATCCATATAGGTCTTTAATTGTTTTTGCAAAAACCCAATACGCATCTTCATAGCATCAATATCCTTAGGTGAATTGGTTTGAGACCCGTCATTTGCCATTTGATTCAATCTTGATGTCGATTTAGAACTCACGTAAGGTAAGGGATGGATTTGGCTAGGTTTGTGTGTTTGGTCTTAGGGTTCTTTGTGGAGCTTAAGGTTCTTGATGAGTTCTTGGAAGAACTCAAGGGTGGCGTATGAATGTGATGAAAACAAGGTGTAAAATGATGCAAGAAACGAGAGATATCAACAAGCTAAGCTCTAATACCACTTTTGATGCATAATGAATCAAAACTAATCCATTACACACGAAATGAAAAAGGATCTTTCACAAGTAAGAACTTGCAATTGTTGATTTCTCAAACAAACGAATGAACGGATTGATTTAGATTGAAAAGAATGAAAACTAAAGGCTTGGACGAGAGTTCTAATGAATATGACATGAATGACAATCAAGAGAAACAAAAGACTAAGCAAAAACGTACCAACTCAACGAAGAACAACGATTGACGTAGAAACAAGATAGATTTGGCAATGGAAACCTCCTTGATTGATATAGACGCACCACAATCAATTTGATATCCAACTCCTCCTTTGCACCATCCAAGATTGCTCCCTCTTGGAATAGACGCACCACAATCAATTTGATCGAAAGCCCCTCAAGGAATTCGAAACCTAGCTAGAGTGCTAGAAATTAAAGCATGACAACTTTAGAGAGAATTTTGTGTGTTTATTATGATTCAATAGATTGTGTTTACAAGGCACCATAAAGGGGGTATTTATAGTAATGGCACCTCCCTTTAGGCGTGAGCTACATCAAGAATCTAGGCCCTTAAGGCTTACATCACCCAATACAAAAGTGACATCACAAAGATACAAGTGTACATAAGCTAGATTAAAATGATGATAACTAGCTCAATACTTATCCAAACTTAAAGATTCAAAACCCATGATGTAGATCTTCCAAAGCCCTTCAACTTTGATGTAGATGAATCTTCATGGATCTTGTTGTAAGCAGCTCAATAAGCCTCTTCCACAAAAGCTACCATTGATGCCATATGAATTAGAAGCTTGTAGCTCAATTAAGAGAATTGTAAGATCTTTGATAGCTTCTTCATGATGCTTATGATATGAATATGCATCATTCATCCACCCCAATAATTCTTAGTTTAAGTTTTAAAATAGGATTATTGGATGATAATACATTGAACTTCAGGGGGTATTCGACAATAATGCACTAAACTTTTTTTTGGACTCTAATACACTGAACTTTGAGGGTATTGGACAAGAATGCATTCAGACCAATTCGGCTGGTGGTTGACGCGGTGGCTGCCCTATTTTAAGGTGTCGTTTTGCTATTTTTTTCAGAAAAGATTTTTGCCATATAAGAAAGTACTAGGGGTGGAAACGGTGCGGTGCGGTGCGGTTTCGGTGCGCCGAAGCGGTGCACCGGATGAAACGGTGCGTGAAAACCATAAACCGGAACCGGAACCGAATCACCCGGTTTTTAAAAACCGGTGCACCGGCTTTAACGGTGCGGTTTCACCAGTGAACCGGAACCGCATATATTTCTATCAAACATAAAAAATCTCTATTTAATCCAAAAAAAATTCTTTATTTAATAAAAAAAAAGTGATAACCAAATTTACTAGCCCTGTAGCCCATAAGCCCAACCCCATAACTCACTAACACCTAATGTTTTTTTTTTTTAACTAGTTAATTTATATTATTTTTGTATTAATTTTTGGGTAGAATTTTTTTAACCAAAATTTATATATACATGTATTTAATTATATTAACGGTGCAGTGCCGGTTCCCCGTCGGTGTGAATATCCCAAATCGGAACCGCCCTGTTTAGTATCCGGTTTTTCCGGTGCGGTGCACCGGATTTTTAAACCGGTTCGGTGTTGCCCGTTCCCGGTTTTTTTTATCCGGTTTCCGGTTCGGTGTGCCGGTTCCGGATTTTTCTTCCACCCCTAGAAAGTACGCACAAGCAGGGTGATCAATATATTTTTTTTTGAAAAAAATAAAAAATGACACCTTAAAATAGGGCAGCCACCGCGTCAACCAGCAGCTGAATTGGTCTGAGTGCATTATTGTTTAATACCCTCAAAGTTCAGTGTACTAGAGCCCAAAAAAAATTCAGTCCATTATTGCACAATACCTCTGAAGTTCGGTGTATTATCGTCCAATAATCCTTTAAAAAGTTCAGTCACTTCGGTGTATTATTGTTCAATACCCCTGAAGTTCAGTCCATGTTACAATTCGGGAAGATTGCTAGACCATCCACAACGACGAATTTGAGAGTGAGATGACGTTGACAACGACGAGGATGAGAATGTCGGTGCAACAGCAAGAACGAGTGTTGACGGTGAGAAAAACTTGAACTCGTGCTCACCGCGCGCGTATGGACACGAGATTCTCACCATTTTTTTCTTTTTTTTTTGTTTCTATTATATTGTATTTAAATAATTAAATCTGGGGTCTACACTTTTTTTTAAATATTTTAATCAAACTCATGCTCATTATTAGAAATCAAATTAATACGAAGAGTCTAACACTAATTCTCATGATGGATCATTCTGCTTCCACCTCATCCATTGAGTATAACTCATGCTCACCATTACGGGTCCTCTTAATTGTCAAGTCAAATTATAATTGAGAATTATGTGTGAGGAAATTATTTAAATTGAATTATTAGTTTGCAAAATATTTAACAAATATATTAAAAAACTTATTTTGATTAAATTATTTATTTTAGAACTCTAGACATACTTGGGATTCTTCCATTTTTTTTCATTTAAAATAAACACCATATTTATTTGTTTCTCATCTAATAAAGGAAAAACTCAATATTTTTGTAAGAAGTTGCTTCCAAGACTCGAACCCGTGAACTAATCATTATAAGACAACAACTCGAATGTTGTGTTAAGGCTCTCTTTTTTATTTCTGACATTATCTTATATTCTTTTATGCAAATATTATTATAAATCATATCCAAGATTATCATATCCCTTAGCCTAAATTTTTAAATAAATATTGATATTGTAGTTCAGTCATTTCCCCTGTGCCAACGCAAAGGTCGGGTCGTGCACATCACTACATATTAGAGAATTCTTTATCAGTTATTTATTATAGGTTGGATGATTAACGTGTTCATTAATTTCTTAAGTAAATACCTTCTTATCGAAAAGAAATCATACCAAATATATGTTAATGATTAGTTTGTCCAGAATAAATATAAATATTGTTAGGAATAAATGTAATAATCTATATTTGTGGTGGAAGAAAATTATCAAGATATATAAATTGGGAAAAAATGACAAATTAAATCAGTACATTAAATAGAAAAGTATAAGGGAAATTGGATTCTAATAATATTAACTTTTGGCCATATAAGATTTAATAATACGAACTTTCGATTACGCTCTGAATAATATAAACTTTGACCTCCTGTTGCCCCCAAAAACACGCCACCGAGTTACCCTTTTCTTAACTTGGTGGCGGTCCTAGCTGACGGCGGAGGGATGGGTTTAGTCAATTTTGACTTGCCCAGTCAGCATTATTTTTGTCCACACCATCCCCTCTCTCTCTCTCTTTCTCTCTCTCTTCGTTGCAGATCCATTTCCAGACTCCCTCCAACTTCTTCTTCTTCTTCCTCCTCCTTCTTCTTCCTTCTTCCTTCTTCGTTGTCGTGGACGCGGGGGTCGTTGCGGAACCAGACGATGGTGGTCCGGTGGCCGGCGTCGGCGTAAGAGGGGTTGGAGGGGCGGCGGAGAGGGGTTGAGGAGGGGCGCGGCGGAGGAGGAGAGGTTTCTGGAGAAGGGTTTCGGTGGGGCGACGATTGAGAGGGTGAGAGAAGAAAGTGAGGAGGAGATTTGGTTATGGGGGATTTTGGCGGATTTGGGGGAGGATATTTGGGTGATTTTGGAAGGAGTGAAGAAGTGGGTGGGGATGGAGGAGGAGAGAGAGAGAGGGAAATGGAAGCTGTCGGAGGGATGATAATGGTGGAGCTTGCGGTGGTTGTGGTGGTTGTGACGGTGGAGTTCTCGTCGTCAATGGCAGAGGAGTGTGTGTCGTTCAGGGTGGGTGGGTCCATGTCGATCACCATTGATGAGACCTTGAGCTTGAGCTTGAGGTTGAAGAAGAAGAAGGATAAGTTGTTTGTGATGTCTGCAAATTTTTTCTGGGTTTGGTGGGGGGGGGGGGTAGAGATATGAAGCGGGTTATTTACAAAGGGTGGCTGGTGAGGAAATTTATTCATGAAATCAGAAAATGCAACGAAGAGAAAGAGAGAGAGAGAGAGAGAGAGAGAGAGAGGAGAGAGAGAAAGAGAGAGGGGAGATGATGTTGACAAAAATAATGCTGACTGGGCAAGTCAAAGTTGACTAAACCCATCCCTCCGCCGCCAGCTAGGACCGCCACCGAGTTAAGAAAAGGGTAACCCGGTAGCGTGTTATTGGGGGCAACAGGGGGTCAAAGTTTATATTATTCATAACCTAATCGAAAGTTCGTATTATTAAGTCTTATATGGCCAAAAGTTCGTATTATTAGAATCCAATTTCCCAAAGTATAAAGGTACAAAATTTACGTAGAAATATAAAGTGGAAAAAAAATCATAGACGACAACGAAGCAATAATATACTAGCATAAGGGGAAATATTACAAAAGAGAAACCAAACAAATCGTAGCACAATGAAAATAATATGAACGCAAAATAATAGCTCCCAAAATATTCTCACAACCTAGGATGGGTAGAGATAAAAAAAAACTCTCTAACACAATTGTGTGAAAATTGGTTATTTGTTTAAAATTCTTTACAATGGGTAATAGTCCAACACATCGGCACCCTATCTCATGGGTACACTAACCCAACGACCTCATAATGGACAGGGGTAGGGGATATCAATGTCCTATACAAAGTCCACATCTTCCATGGAACACACTCCCGCATCCTGGTAAACAGGGACGCTCCCCCAAGGAATTGAATCCTGGAGGAAGGGGATGGAAGGGTGGGAAACATGCCAATAAACCAAGCCCCAATCGACGTGAAAATTGGTTGATAATAACCGATATTTATAGTAAAAATACAACACAAAAAATAAATCTCTAACGTAGTTGATTAGTGTTTATTGTATATATGTAAACTTGGATATTTTGATGTGAATTTGGGTGATATTTAACGTGATTATATTATTTTATACCCTAATTTCTCATTTTATGCTTGGTTTGAAGTTTGGTTGGATTTTGTAAGAAATTGATGCAAGTTTGATAAAGCTAAAACCGAATGTGAATGTCCAAGTGAGCATACGAGTTGAAGAAAGGAAGATATTAGTGTTATGAATCTCTTGACAATGTTTAATTTCATCTGAATACTCTAGTCAAGTTAATTCGGTGATTAATATAATTTGCTAAAAGTCCACTTAATCGGTGATCGAATGGTTCAATCACAGCCGTATTAGTTGGTTCCACATAGTCACACAAATCAGCGACTTGAAGGCAATGTGTACGTGGAAAAGGGTCCGGGACAAATATGAGATTGAACCGGGGGAAGCGGAAGTCGGTTTTTGGGAAAACCGGCCACCACGGTCCGTAATGGGTCTGTAACGTATTTGTATCTGTTGCTCACCATGGTCCGTGGTGAACATCAGACGCGCGTCCCACATCGGTGGAAGACCTCTTCCACCTCCTTTTTCTCCCCTATATATATATATATATATATATATATATATATATATATATATATATATATATATATATATATATATATATATATATGATACCCATGGGATGCCAAAGAGTGTCTTTCCATCCCATGAGTCCCATTTAAGGTAATCTCCCTTTGGAGATTTTTAGAAACCTGGAAAACTTCCAATGAGAAAACTTCTGGTTTAGGACCACGAGGGTGATTGCAGTTAGATACTAGGTGATTCCAGTTAAGCACTGCATTGCGGGAATCATTAATTTTTGGAAAATTAACTATCAATCAATCAATTGGGCATAAATGGATCATTTGCAGAGTTGATCGTTGGGTGATTCTAGTCGATACTCTACGAAATGATCCTCAGGGTGATAACGTATTAGCTAAGTTAATTTACTTAATTTTGGAAATTGAGCAAATGAGTGTCCAATATCTTTTTTTTGACCACCAGAATACAAAGTGAAAGTACGGTCCACCATTGTCCAATTGGTGAAAGTAGGGATTATTAGAATCCAATTATCCAAATCTAAACATAGTCCTATATCCCCTTTTGGATATGTATATGTATATGTATATGTATATAAAAATGTACATAAACCCCATAAAAAATGTTTATAAAAATATATTACAATGCTTGTAAAAACTTTATAGCATCATAACATGCTTATAGTAACAATCGAAAATTTAAAAAGTTTGGTTCTATAACAATGTTCATTAATTAAAAGGTTTTTGGATGATAATATACCACCTTTGGAGGTGTTGGATTGTAATATACCAACCTTTACTATTGGATAACAATATCCCTGACCTTTATACCTTGATGACATTATTATACCAACAGTAACTAAGGAGGTGGTAAACCGGTCTCCATGCGCGCTAACATAGCTGGCGAAGGGAAAAAAATTGTCCCAAGCCAATAACCTCATTAACCCCTTAGTTTTTCTCACTAACCCACATCACAAGACATTGGTTGGTTGTGTTTCACGTCAGTACGAAGACCGGTTCAATACCACGTTAGTCACTGTGTTAGGGCCGATTTTTTTTTAACGTGGGTTAGTGAGAAAAATGGAGGGTTTAACGGGGTTATTGGGCAATTACCGGTTATTTTCCCTCCTCCTATCACATCAAAATTGAGACCAATTAACCAGTCTCCACCCCTTTAGTCGTTGTTGGTATAATAATCTCACGAAAGTATAAAGGTCAGGGATATTGTTGTCCAATAGTAAAGGTCGGTATATTACAATCCAATACCCCAGCCCAAAGGTCAGTATATTGTCATCTAATATCCCTTAATTTAATGCCATTTGATAAATATTTTATGAGCTTTGAGTTTTATGAGCATTGTTATGTAACCATACTTTTCAAATTTATTTTTTTATTGTCATTTATTAGCATGTTCTTAAAGTATTGCATGTATTATAGTACATTTTTATGAACTTTATTAACCGTCGAAGTCGAGTTTAATCCCTCTCATGGGCGATGTTCTCCACATCACTAAGGTGTTTGGGATAAAACACTGCTGTGTATTGTACCTAGCCTCCTGAACGTCACCATTTGCCAAATTGTGAATTCTCAGTGGAATTCTTTGTTCGAATTAGTTTTCCAAGTAGGTGGAAGATTTTGTTCGAATTAGTACTACTCAGAATTGCATTTAAAAAAACTGACTATTTAAAAGTACAACATGAATTTTTGTTATGATGGATGGATGATCATGCGATTTAAAAGTACAAGCCAGATCGCTTATTGATGTAGATTTGGTCCCAAATATACATCATGGGACCCAAATACTCAAGTACATGGAAAAAGAGCTTCATTCCCCCAAGTCTCTCTCTCGTTTGAAAGGTTTCAACAAGGGCAGTTCGGTAATTTGCTCCATATCACAAGATCCGTGAAGATGTTGTGGAAGTCATCCAAGTACCAAATGATCTACATCCAAGGAGCTTCACAATGGCTTTTGAATCCTGGAATTTGGACAAGGAATGAGCAAGTTATCTTAGTTTTAAACTAGCTTATGTACATTTGTTTCTTTATGTTGTCACATTTGTTTGTAATGATGTAAGCTAGTTTCCCTTCATTTCTTGATGTATCACACGCCTAAGGGGGCCTCCAACTAGTATAAATAGACCCCTTAGGGTGCCTTGTAATTCATTCAATCATAATACAAAATTCAAACAAACACATGATGTTGTTTCTCTCTAGCTTTTGCTAGCCCCTTTCGTTTCTCTTGAGGGAGATCGAAGATATCATCTTCTTCTAGCCTAGGGTGGCGTCCTTGGTGGTGAAAGGAAGAGATTGAAGCATTCTTGAAGGTGGTGCGCCTATATCCTCCAAGAATCTTCAAGTGCCATTCATATCATTCAAGCATTCCAATCGTTCATTCATCCAATTCCAACGTCAACCATCATTCATCCATCTTTGTTTGATCTTTCAAATGTTGATCAACATAGATTCATCCAAGCATCAATCGTCCATCATCATCTTTTGGTAACATTCATCCATTATATTCGTTTTTCCATCATCATTCATCTTTTCGTTTGGTTTTTTGAACTTTGAGATTGAAAGATTCACATCTTGTTCTTAAAGATCCTAAACCTGTGTGTAATGTGATCATCCCTTGATCCATTATACATCACTTATGGACAAGTAAAACAACAACACACAAATAACAAGAAACATTTCAAGTTGTGATAATAAAACATTATAAAAACAACAATAACCACAAACAATAAATCTCAGGAAAAACTCTTTCCAGACCTGGCAGTTTCTGTCCCGGCCTAATAACTCGACCCGAACCCGACCGAAATTTCTGTGTTTTGAACAAGATTTTCTCAACTAAACCCGAAGTATACTAAACTCGAAAACTAGCGGGTCAAACTCGACCCGTCCGTTTGACCCGAAAAATTAATTTTTAAAGTTCAACTTTATTAGAATTTGTGATTTTTCTTTGTAATTTTTAACGTTAAACTATAAGTGCAACTTTTTTATTTGTTATTTTTCTAATTTAAGTTAAAATAGTTATAATAATTAATCGATCGTTACTAGAAGATAATCATATTTTATTATGTATATTGTACAAAAAGTAATATTAAAAGACCATTTTTTTAAAAGAAAAAACGGAAAAAGGTTGCAATCATAACCCGTTGGGTTGATCCGAAACCGAAATGCACCGCCCGTATTTACCTGAACCCGATATACGACCGTCCCGAAACTCGACCGCCCGACCGGATTGGCAGGTCTACTCCCCATGAACTGGTGTTCCTGAAGATGCTGATTCTTGGGAAAAAACAAACAACCTTCTTAAATAACAATTACATGATTCGTCTCATATGCAAGTCGTGGATGATGAAAGATCACTTGATTGTTGAGGCTGGAGTAGTGGATACAACAACAACAACAACAACAATCACAGCAAACCCTGCAGATAAGCCACCGGCAGAAAGGAGAGGGAACATACGTGAATAAACTGCTCTAACCTGACGACTTGGTCTGCTAGTTGATTCATCAACCTTTCATTGGACTTAAGGCACTCCTCGCTCAACTTATTCACATCGTCACAACAACTCAAATCCGACGATTGCCCCTTCCCCAGAAACGGCAACTTGAACCCCCGCAGATCTGAAATCACATTAAACGCGCAGTTGACCACCGACTCCTCTTCCTTACACTCCTCCGCTGCCGCATGAGCAGCGGTCAAAACCACCGCGATCACTGCCAAGATAGCCACCTTGTAAACTACGTTGTTGCTGGCTGCCATTATCACTCAGGAATAGTACTTTGACTAATTAATTTATTTAAGATCAATCAAGTTGAGATGATATTGTGGTTGATAGTTGTGGAGGTTATGAGGAGCTCCCCCGGTGCAATTTATACTTGCACTTGCCCTCCTATACCTCCTTCATTGTCTCCTTATAATATAGTTTGTTTAATAATGGCGCCAAACAACAAACAAATTATTATATAGTATAAATGAACCATGTAAATTAAAAGAAAATTGGATTCTAATAATCTATATTTTTATCGATTGTATATCAATAATCCTTACTTTCATTTTGGATTCTAGTGATAAAAAAAAATTTGAATTGTGGTGGTATTAAATCCACCTTAGATTCTTTTAATTTTTTTTTTTCATTCCTACAACATATGATTTTTTTTTTCCATTCCTGTTCACAGAAAGGTAATGAAGTGTAGTAATGAAAAGAATTTTTAAAGTATCTTTTTGAGAATCCGAGCAATCATTATGATTAAGTGAAAAAATCATAAAAAAATGAAACAAATTTGAGAGAAACGTCGTAAATTCATTAAAAATTGTGGTAAAGTGTTATATACTAAATTTTGGATCAAATGAAATCAAAATCTATGATATGTGGGCTACACTCTCGGTGGCGTCCAACAAAAATCCAATTTTATTTTTTTGGATCACTAGAATCCAAAATGAAAAATGAAAGTGGGGATTATTATACAATTGGTGGAAGTAGAGATTATTAGAATCCAATTTTTCTAAATTAAATAAGGCATTTCGAAAATGTACCGTACATTGTGGTGGACCTATAGGCCCAACACATGTTAAAATTGGTCAATTTTTTACATGATGAATTTGTGTAAAAAGTTGATCAATTTTAAAAATGTCGATGAATTTTACAATAATGTTGATAAATTTTAATGTAAATTTGATGATTTTTTTTTAAAAAAAATTAACACTTTAAGGGACCAGATAGATTCCGCAATATACTATAACAATTGATTTAAATATTACAATAACAATAACTTGCCCTAATATATATAACCTTGCTCAAATTGTTATATATATCATACTAATTAAATACCTTGCCTCATTATACATACTATTTTTGAATACTCTTATAAAATCGGATCCAATAATCTCATGTCGCATACCCTAAATTTTTTTATGAATGCCAGTTGTTATTTGTGCCATTTTTCTCCTAGAGTTGGGGTCGTGTGCATCACTAATTTATTGGTTAGAGGTTTCTTTATGGGTTTATTTCTTATATATGTTGGATTAGTATGCCTTTTAATTTGTATAATAGCATGTATTACTTTTGTAAACACAAATTTCGAGCCTGAAATAAATAAAGACAAGAAATTGAGAAACAAATATAATTTGTATTAATATTCGAATGTATGTAGGTACAATCTCTGTATTAAATACAATAAAGTAGTCCTCTGATTCGATCTCCTTAAATTTGGGTGAGTCGAGGGTGCAGACGCTTGATCTCGATCTCGAATAGCTGAAGAGCTCTATAGCAGTTCCTGAGCTGAAGGTCGATCTTGAGCGCTGATCTCCTTAGTGCTTGGTAGCTGGAGGCTGCTCGAAGGTTGACCGTTTGCAGGTTGACTGTTGGTTGCAGTTCTTCAAGTTCTTAGATGCGAGGGCTTGAGTGTTTGGTCTCGATCGATGAACCAGATGAAGAAGATGACTGCCGTCTTTGATGAGAAGAACAGAAGTTGTTGAACTAGCAGGTGTTGGTCCTTGGCGCTTGATAGCTGGAGGTCGCTTGTAGTTCGATCTTCTGAAGGCTTCGCAGATCTTATGGAAGAACTTTGAAGTTCTTGATCTTGACGCGGTAGAAGCTTGGAGACTCGATCTTGAGCTTTTGCAGATTTTGATCCTTGGCGCTTGGTAGCTGGAGACTGCTGGCAGTTTGATCTTCTGAAGCCTCTGGAGTGCAGAATGCCGAATGTCGTCGGGGTAGACTGCAGTGTGTGTCTAAAAATGAGGGAGAAGACCCCTATTTATAGGCTCTGCAGGCCTAGGGTTGCCTAGGGTTTGAGTCGGCTTTGGGCTTGGGTCCAAATTAATTAATTATCCCTTTATTTAAAATAAAGAAATAATTATGATTTTCTGCATCATAATTGACACATGTCGCGACGCTATTGGTCATGATATATTTCCATTTAAAATTTAATTAAATTGACCGACGTAATTAATTTAACACGTGGCAACTAAATAAATTTAAATTATTTTTACACGTGTCATTTTCTGATTTGCCGACAATTTTTTGCCTCCTACAGATGCCCCCTTCGAAAGTCAGCCGCGGACACAAATTTTGGGTGTTTTAAGCGGTTGAGTCTCGAATATTTAAGGAAAAATATTTTTTTTTATCACAACTTTTCAGTTTGGATAAAAATTTCATCAGAAATTTAGTCGGATAAATTTTTGGCAGTCGGAGTTGGAGTTGGAGTTGGAGTTGGAGTTGGAGTTGAAGTTGAATTGGATTTGGACTTGACTTCAAAGTTGGAATTGGGGTTGGATTCTGACCCTTGGTTGATGACTCGCTATATAAACGCATCATCCATGCTTCTTCCATTCGTCTGTAGCTCTCCTCTTCTTTGAAACTTTCCATCCAATAATTCTTAACTGAGATTTCATATCAAATTCTAAAGATCTGTTTTCTTGTGAAGGTTTTTTTTTTTCTTTTTCTTGCTTCCCTTCTCCAGCATTGCTCCGCTGAATTTGTCATAAACATTATTCAAATGTCATCTCTTATCTTCTTCTTCTTCTTTTTTTCTTATGATTTTATAGAAGTAGAGACCACTTGTAAATTGCATCAGACATAATTCTTTTCCTCAAACTGGAAATTGCATCATATTTTTTTTTTGTCGATCTTTTTCCCTGCGATGTGGTTCAGGATTGAAAAGCGGGATCTACATCGATTTTACTTCAGCTTGAACTGATTTTGTCATGTTAAAATTATGTAGGTTAATTTAGAAAAATCTTAGTAGAAGTTTCTCCTAAAAAATCTAAAGATAATTTAAGGATATTATTGTAAGGTATTCTAGAAATATCAAGATATTGTAAAAGAAAAAAATCTAGATAATAATTAAGAGATATTATGGAAGAAAATGACAAAATACTAAGGAGGTTAAGAGAAGATATTTGTTATCTTCACCTCCTTAGAACAAGTATAAATATAGGTGATGGACATCTTTTGTAATCAACAACAACAACAAAAACAACCAAGCATTGTAAAACACTTCTCCCTCCATCAATAATAAAAACCCTTCCTTTCATACAATTCTTCCTTCATCTCTATAAAACATAACTCCTTCTAAACACCCAAAAACCTAACAGTGGTATCAGAGCAAGGTTAACCCAAATCCTCCTATCAAACCTACATCTTTCAAAAATCAATCATCGACCTTCAAGCCATATCCCAATCCTCAAAACAAACCATCCATAAATTCCAACTCCACAAAATTAAACATGGCCTCCCTTCAAACCCCAACCCCAACCTTTAACTACCTCCCAAATTTGAGGCCACCCATATTTGATGGGGAGAATTATCAAATGTGGAGTATTCAAATGAAAACATTCTTCATGGCACAAGGTTTATGGGATGTGGTAGAAAAGGGATATGATAAACCACCTAAGAAGGAGGAGAAGGATGCAAAAGAAAAGAAGGATGAAGAAGGAAAGCCAAGGGAAGAAGGAAGATCATCATGGGATGAAATTAAGGAGGCACAATATCAAGAGAATTATAAGAGGGATATTATGGCCCTTCATCACATCTATCAAGCAATCACTCCAACAATCTTCCCTTGGATTATGGCTGCTACAATGGCCAAGGAGGCTTGGACAATCTTGAAGGAGGCATACCATGGCACCGACAAGGTAATATCTATTAAACTTCAAACTTTGTGGAAGGATTTCGATACACTATTAATGAAGGAGTATGAAACAATTCAAGCATTCTTCGATCGTGTCACTAGCATAGTAAATAAAATTAGAATATATGGAGACATGATCGAAGATAAGAAGGTGGTACAAAAGGTACTAAGAAGCCTTCCATCAAAGTTTGATCATATAGTGGCTGCAATAGAAGAATCTAAAGATCTATCTACGCTCACCCTCACCGAGTTAGTAGGGTCTCTCCAAGCACATGAGGAGAGAATGCGTAGATTCACACATCAGCCACTAGAACAGGCTTTTCAAGCCAAATTAAAATTCTCCAACCATGAGAATAAAAAGAAGAATAGCCATGGTAGAAATTTCCAACAAAGGAAGACACCACCCAATAACCGTGGCAGGGGGAGAGGAAATTACAAGAATCAAGGAAGTCATGGAGATCAAAGATCAAGCCCATACTGCAAGATATGCAAGATGACGAATCATGATACAAATGATTGTCGGTTCAAATGCAAGAAATGTACATGGCACATACATCATGTACGAGATTGTAGGAACCGACAACGGGATGAGGCCAACTTCATGGAGAAAGGCGACCCAAGTGAAAACGTATTCTACTCATGTATGAACGTCACGCAAGAAGCACAAGACTCATGCTACGTGGATAGTGGTTGTTCAAACCATATGACGGGAAATCGAGATTCCTTCGTGGAGCTGAATGAAGACATAAAATCCAATATCACGCTTGGTGACGGGAGAACACGTGATGCCGCCGGCAAGGGGACAATTGCAGTAAAAGCAAAAAACGGCTCAACCAAGTATATTCAAGACGTCCTATACGTGCCTGGGCTAGCTCATAATCTTCTAAGTGTGGGCCAACTCCTTCAAAAAGGCTATCAGGTGAACTTTGATGACGATAGAAAAAGCACAAGTGGATACTTGTTCCAACTTGGCACCAAGGCTATCTCCTGGGCATCCAAGAAGTAGCCAACCATAGCATTGTCAATCGCTAAGAGAGTACATTGCCACAAGTGCGCAGACATGTGAAACAGATGGTGAGAGAAGAATACTACAAGATCTACAGCAAGGCGATGAAGAACCAACAACACTTTTCTGCGACAACATGTCAACAATAGCAATGACAAAGAATCCAGTTTTCCACAGTCGCACGAAGCACATTGAGATTAGACATCACTTCATTCGCGAACTCGTGGACAAAGGTGAAATCAAGCTAGAGTTTTGTAGAACAGAAGAACAACTGGCGGACATATTCACAAAAGCACTTCCAAGTGAGAAGTTCAATTACTTCCGGGAGCAAATCGGAGTTCAAGATTTTCCTAGATTAAGGGGGAGTGTTAAAATTATGTAGGTTAATCTAGAAAAATCTTAGTAGAAGTTTCTCCTAAAAAATCTAAAGATAATTTAAGGATATTATTGTAAGGTATTCTAGAAATATCAAGGTATTGTAAAAGAAAAAAATCTAGATAATAATTAAGAGATATTATGGAAGAAAATGACAAAATACTAAGGAGGTTAAGAGAAGATATTTGTTATCTTCACCTCCTTAGAACAAGTATAAATATAGGTGATGGACATCTTTTGTAATCAACAACAACAACAACAACAACCAAACATTGTAAAACACTTCTCCCTCCATCAATAATAAAACCCTTCCTTTCATACAATTCTTCCTTCATCTCTATAAAACATAACTCCTTTTAAACACCCAAAAACCTAACATGTCATGATGAGATCCCCTCTGTTTTTTTTTTCAATATGATTTCAGAAGATTTGAGCAGTAATCATCTTTGTTCTTGGGCTTACTTTCCTTGACTTTGATTCTGGATTGTTGGAACTTGATGGAGTGCTTTTTGTGGAGAATTTTGACAATAATATTTAGATCAATTTTACCATATATTCCTCCCAAATTTTGTTTTCGTCCTCCATTATTGTCCTTCTGTCATTCTACTTCTGCAGTTTCACGCACAGCCTCTGACCAAAAAGTAGAACAACTATTCTCAATTATTTTCTTTTTTACTTGGTGGGCCCCACTCATCTTTAAGTAAAGTCAAGAAAAGGGATGTGACGCATGCAATTGTTGATGCAAACATACATATGCAATTGTTGATGCTATTACTTTTCGTGGGCCCCACCAAGATAATAAAAAAACAATAAATAAAATCTACTATACATAAAACTCTCTACGTCAAAATTATTTTTTTTCAAATTTTGTTTTTCTTTTATTTTTTTTTAGTTTTTACTCTTTTTTTGACTTTTTTTTTATTCTTTTTTTTTTCTAACAATTTTTTTTTATCTTTTTGGTGTAGGGAATTAAATTGACATCGTCTACTTGAAGTTGTACGTCTTTCATCTTCGCCAGTGTCTTGCCTACTCCTCAGCGTACTGATGTAAGGTAGTCCTAGACTACTCTCTTCAGGACTGTCTGGGTCGACGGTGTCATCGCTTCGCTTTAGGTGGATTACTCCCTTGGCTGCTGGCATAGAGTTGTCCTGGACAACTCTCTCAAAAACGACAGTACAGTCAAGGTCGACTGGGTCATCAACGTGTTTACTCCTCATGGACGTTCTGATTTATTAGACATCCTTGAGGTGTCTCTTTTCAGAACTGACCTGGGTCGACAGAACCGTCATCGTGTTTACTCCTCAGGGATGTTCTGATGTATTAGACATCTTTGAGGTGTCTCTTTTCAGAACTGACCTGGGTCGACAGAACCATCATCGTGTTTACTCCTCGGGGACGTTCTGATGTATTAGACATCTTTGAGGTGTCTCTTTTCAGAACTGACCTGGGTCGACAGAACCGTCATCGTGTTTACTCCTCGGGGACGTTCTGATGTATTAGACATCTTTGAGGTGTCTCTTTTCAGAACTGACCTGGGTCGACGGAGTCATCGCTTGGCCACAAGTGGATTACTCCCTTGGTTGCTGGCGTAGAGTTGTCCTGGACAACTCTCTTAAAAACGACAGTACAGTCAGGGTCGACTGGGTCATCACTTCGCCGGAACACTCCTCAGCGTACTGACGTAGAGTGGTCATAGACTTACTCTCTTCAGGACTGTCTGGGTCGACATGGTCATCGTCTCACTGCGAGTGGATCACTCCTCAGCGTACTGACGCAGAGTAGTCCTAGACTGCTCTCTTCAGGACTGTCTGGGTCGACTGTGTCGTCTTCTCCGCTTTCCTGGGCTACTCCTCCTGGACTTTTCGCTGTCTACAAGTTGTGAAGAGAGAGCTTGAATTCTCTATCGAGTCATGGTGAGACACCAGACTTTCTTCTGAAGGTCCATGACAAGCCAGCTAAACATTTTCTTGGGTGTGAGCGTCATGGAAGGTCACGAGGACATCGCCCGCTAGCTTGCCCCCAGTATTGACCTGAATGAGACATCGATATCGCCAGCTCGAAAGAGTCTACCACTTATCCAAAGGAGTGCGCCGCTTTATTTGAAGGACGATGGCATTGTCTTGGAGCAGAATTCAACCCACACGGTTAGGATGCCCCCATATTGCATGCTTGAAGGAAGTTGTCAGCCTGAGTATTTCATTGATGGTGCTGACTTGAAGCCAACCACTGACATGAAGATCTTGGCAAGCTAGAGTGCGACTTGAAAGCCTACAATCATAATGACTTGGAAGTCGGTCTATTTCTTGTACTTTTGACTTGAGAGTCTTCATTGTGAAAAAGACTTTAAAATTTGATTTTGACGACTTGGTAGTCTTGAATTTGGTTGACTTGGACGTCTTCAATTTTTGACGACTTGGAAGTCGGTGGGTTTGATAACTTAAGAGTCTTGAAGTTTGTTGACTTAAAAGTCTTTGGATTTGCTGACTTGGGAGTCGTATCGTATGCATTGTTGACATGGGAATTTCGTCTGGTTTTTTTTTTTCTTGACTTGTGAGTCCTTGTGTTTTGTTGATTTGAATTTGATTGACTTGTAAGTCTTTCATTTTATCGACTTTGGAGTCAAGAGACTTGTTGAAGCGAGATTTGAATGACTTGGAAGTCTTCGTCTTGTTGTTGACTTGGAAGTCAAGGGACTTGGTGACTTAAGAGTCTTGAAATTTATTGATTTGAAAGTCTTGAATTTTTGTTGACTTAGAAGTATTTAATTTTTTGTTGACTTGGAAGTCGATAAATTCGGTAACTTCAAAGCCTTGAAATTTGTTGACTTGAAAGTCTTTTATTTGATTGACTTGGGAGTCCTTGACTTGAAAGTCTTCAATTTCGACTTGGGAGTCTTTAACTTTGGTGACTTGAGAGTTTTTGATTTGAAAGTCTTGAACTATGACTTGTGAGTCTTGAAATTTATTGACTTGAAAGTCTCAATTTTTGTCAATTCATGACCCCCCCCCTTTTTTTTTGTTATGTTATGGCTGTATTTGAATCTGAACTCAAATTGCCTACGTACCCTAAGGGATGGAATACCCATAAGGATCAAGCCAAACGTAGTTCAAATCTAAAGATGGAGAAATGAAAAATTTTATTTATTGATTTAGCCGTACACAGTTTATACTCTTGCGGGCCAGAAGTATTACAATGATGAAATTGAAATGAACTGAATATGAAATCTTTTTTTTTTTTTGTGAACAGTCTAGGCTCTTGCTCAGGAGCTACATCTTCGCTCTCCTAAATTTTAACTTGGGAAGAAGAAAGCGTCTCCTCTCGTTCAAGCTCTTCGTTGGCATTGTTTTTACTTTGATGACCGGTGAAGATCACAATGCGTCTCTTCGCTCTAAGAGATCCTTCAGTCTTGACCTCCAACGTTGAACAATGCTTCATGCGAGATGGGATGGTGCTTTGAACTTCGTTGATGACTCCAAGGCGGCTGAATGCGGAGCTCTTTTCCTGGTCGGCTTGTGAGTTTGACACCTCTTTAGTCTGTTTGATCCTTGAAAATACAGAAGGCTTTGATATCGGACCATCCTTGATCCTGCTAAAGACTGAAGCTTTGCGCTCTCCTCGACACCCTATTCGCTCAAAGACAGAAGTTTGTTTGTGGGAAGCTGACCGACCCAACCTATTGAACACGGAGAGCTTTGACTTAGGCTGATACTCCATTCTTTCACTATCATCTTCTTCGATCTCAAAGCAGGAGACCATGTTCACGGATGCAACATTGTTAACTTCTCCAAAGCACTTCGGAAAGTATTCCTCCAGCGTGACGGGAGCACGAAGGCCTTGCTCAATTAACTCAGCTGAACCGACTTCTTGTTTCTTGATGACTTCAAATCTCTTCTTCTCCATCGGAGGTTGAGGATTGTTCCTTCTCCTTTGATGCATTTGGGGTCGTGGTGTTTGGACTTCTCTTTGCCCCCTAGTCTTCCTTCGAGTGCCCGAGATCCATTTTCCATCGTCAACAAAAGCTTCTACTTCTTGCTCATGTGCATCTTGAGAGGTATGGACTAGTACAGCAAGGGGAACTGGTTTCTGGCATCCAAATTGGATCATCAAGACTTCATTTCTACCGGTCGAAATTGGTCGTGCTGAGACATAATTAGCCTCGACATTGTCATCCAAGTCCAGTATAATTTGCTCATCTTCAGCTAGTCTCATGATCCACTCCTTGAGTGTGATACACTTCTCTAGAGGGTGACTAACTACCCTATGATAATGACAGTATCTTGGATCGATAGTTCTTCCCACTTCTTCCGGCCTCTTTGGTTGTGGAAGTTCGATAACTCCTGTCTCTAACAGGTTGTCGAGCATTCTTAACAAATCTGAGTCTGGAAATGGGTACTTCTTTTCTTGAAGCTCCTTCAGTGTATGACGCTTCCTTTCAAAATCTTTCGAAGAAGTGACTTTCTCCCTTTTGGGTTTAGGTTTAACAGAGATTCGCACTGGTTCGCTTGTTGAAATAGCCATTGACTATTCTTTTGAAGTCTTTGGCCACTTGCCATTCTTCTTATACCCACTAGCACCGTTCCTTGATTCTGATGAAGATGAATTCCTTCCCCGTCGACTTGTGTAGGGCCCGCGGCCCGGAGGGCACGGTCCCCCACGGAGGGTCGATTCGACGTAGGGTTGCTTATTTTTAAAGGGACGAATTTAAAATTTTTGGCTTTTCGAGGGTTATTTCTGAAATTTGGCGAAAAGAAAGAGAAACGAAAAAGAAATCTGGACCTAACAGAGGATCGCGATCCGTGCACCGTTTGGGCCGAAACAAACCCTTTTTTTTTTACAAAACGGAAGGATGAAAAAAGAGAGAAAACTGGCCTAAATAGGCCCGGATCCGCGCGGATCCGCGCGGATTCTGGACCCATTTGGGTCAGGGCTTCTCTTTTCTCCTTTCCGACTTTTAGAAAAAGTGAAAACAAAAAAAACTAAAAAAACGGGAGGAGTCGCCAGTTAATTTTAAAAGTAAAATTAACAAAACTTAAATTTTTATGACTCCGGTCTCGAACCAAAAGAACGGGTCCGGGGGTAAAGGTGTCGGTGTAGGGGGATGCCCTTGCACCGCCTTGGCGGCCTTTACTAGGTCGGGTTCACATTAGACAATAAAATAAAGAAAGTTGTCACGAACTTGATTTAAAATGTCATGCAATTAATAATAAAATGACGAAGTTCAACACATAATGAAAACTAAAAAAAACTAAAGATTACAGCGGGCGGGGGCTAATCGACTACATCATTACACCTTTTATGAACGAAATGAAAAATTGAGCGGAAAAGAGGATAACCGGATTATACCGAAATCCGCGTGAGTCTTCGGGCTAGATGTGTGCCGGACGTCACAGAAATCCGCGCGGATTTCTCTGAATATCACTAGAGTCGAATTTTGTTTTTTCCGAGTATGGAATGGACCTGCCAGGAAAAATTACCTTAGACCCCAAAAAAATCATCCCGGCCAAAGGATCCGCGCGGATCCTTTAATAGGCACAGCAAAGGTCGGCAGTTGGCGGCGGTTTCCAGCGGTTGCCAGAAATCCGCGCCATTCCTGCGCGCAGCCGGCGATTGATTGACGAGCACTGCGATTAATTTGTGAGAATCCGCGAGCTCACTGGTTGACCCGGGACAGGATCCGCGCGGTTTTCCGGGTCGACCTGTAATTGGATCCGCGCGGACTTTCGAGTTGACCCGGGACCGGGTCCGCGCAGATTTTCGGGTTCTGCTTGAATCCGGATCCGACCCGAATCCGCGCAACTTTCCTCTGGGCTTGGTTTGCAAATCCGCGCCATTCTTTCGACTTGGCCCAAAAAATTGGTAAATCCGCGCGGATCTTCTGATTTTGTCCCAAACTTGTGAAATCCGCGCAGACCCACAGAGGTTGGCCAAAATCCACGTGGACCTTCGTTTTGGGCCGGTTCTGGTTTCGGCCCAAATCCGCGTGGAGCTATTCAATCTTAACCCCGGGTTAAGCTGAAAATCTGTCTGACCCATTTTCGGTGTCTACAGATAGCCCCCACTTTGACTGAGTCTGAGTAAGACGAAAGTCAAAGTATACTTTTGTAGCCAACTGGAGGTAATCCGAATTGTTGACTTGATTGCTGGAGGTCATCCAGGCTGATTAATCCAAGGGTAGCTTGGACTTCTGACCGGAGGTAGTCCGATGCTGATTTGTCTGCTGGATGTCGTCCAGGCTTTTGAATATTCAAGGGTAGCTTGAATACAGAGAATTCTCGTAATTGATCTGTTGCTAGCTTTGGTGCTGGATATTGTCCAGGCTTTGATGAACTTTTCGGGGATAGCCCGAACACTTCAATGACATGTGGAAGTAGTCCACCTGAGATTGCTGGAAATCGTCCAGTCTTTGATGATTTTCCCGGGGGTAGCCCGAAAAATATTGAAGGATTGGTACCTACAAGAAGACAACGAAACTTATAAGTATCAAAGAAAAGTCAAAACGCGGGGTCGCCTCCCCTGGAAAATGATATACATTTTTCTCTTTAAGTATAAACGAGGATAGTGAAAAAAAAATCCTGCTAGCCAATGAGAAAAACTCCCTGTCGGCGGACGAGGAACTCCGGGTTCCAACTTGATGATGGAGGATCAGCGCCTGGATGGAGTTGGCACAGCTTTGTTTAAGACTAGATAAGCTTGCCATATTTGTGCAAGATCTTGCTTAAGCTCATTTGAGCCTGTCATATTCGATGACAGAATCCGCAAGGAATCCCGGAGTCCGGCTTGATAACTTAATCTGCGAGGGACCCGACGAAGAATTCGCGGATTGACGAAGCATCCCGATGAATTAGGAGAGTCACTTTTTAGCTGGTTCGTCCTCTAACTCCTTACATGATGATCCTGAGTCAAATCATTGGCTCGTGTTGACATTTAGTAAAACCTTTAGAGATTTCTGCTTTGGGGATCAACAAGGACTTGAAACTCCCCATTATGCTTCATTTGGTGAAGTTACGAAATTCTGCGAGAGCTTTGCACCCAATTAGAGCCAGTTGAAGATATACTCTCGTTTGAAGTCTTGCTCTAATCGCTAAAGTTAGCGAGATGTTCGGTGTAAGTTTCACCATCTTGTTGGGCTTAACCCAAAATGAAAAAGAGTTTTGGGATATGCCTTGCAAGATTTCATGCTGCTATCATTTCATTGATCATGAAAGTGGGAACTTTGGCGATCGCGTTGATCAGACAGCTACCAGCTCTTGAGTTCGGCAGTGATAAATTGGATCTCCATTGATGAACACCGAGAGCATGTATAATGCTTAGACCGTTCATTTATCTTTTATAAAGGAAAGAAAGGACTCTATGATGTTAATGCACTTATGCAGACTCTTTTAATCTATGATGATGCAAGACACACATGCAATGCATAAGAAAGTCTAAGTATTGAGCTGTGGTCGATGACTCTTGAAATATCAGGATGCTTTAAATGGTGAGAACCAAAATCTGACAAGCATTTTTAACTTGTAAACCCGGCTTCGAGCCCTCCTTCAAATATGTGATGAATCTAATCCATGAGAATTGATATCTTGAAGCACTCTAGTTATGAATCTCGAGGGAACCTCGAGAGCTTAGATCAACATGGAGTCTGTCGAGACTTCGGTCAGACATAAATAATCGATGAGAAAAGAGGTTCGAGTGCAAAAATTCTGCTTTAACCTGCTCGAGCATGACCCGGAAACTGGATAATATCCTTTTGACAGATCACTTGAAAGATGATTTGTTCAATTATTTGAGCCGGACTTCAAAAAGCTTCCTACGTATCCACTTTATGAGTGGAATCAGGCCGTCGTAGTTCAAAATGGTAATGTAAGTATTTAGTTGCTGACTTAATAAGTCAGTGGCTAATAACTTGGGGGTAGTTGCTGGTTCTGATCACCAGTTGCTATATTTGACATTGTCTTTAAGACATTGAATTTCCATGGTTTGCCCAGTTTTCTGAAGCTTCATGAACGATCAATCTGCCCCGTAAGGGATCATAGGGACTTGGCCTGCGAAGAACATGCTTAAAAAAAAGTTGTTCTTATGTTAAGTGTTGCTAGCAGAGTTGATGATGAACATTTGCTCTTGAAAACCCACGGGGACTTTTCATTCAGCCTCACAAAAATCTGTTAGGATTTTTCTGCAGCTATAACTTATCGCCCCTGGATAGTAGAGTTTGATCTTGCTATCCCATGAAATATGAAGGAAAGTGACAAGACTGACGTGTAATTTCCACGAGAAGAGACGAGAACGAAATGCCCACTCTTAGGCACCCTAGATTGACTGCTAAAAGGTGGGCAAAAGGAAAAAACAAAATTGACCCTGGATGCAATCTGTAATGATCAGGAAATCTAAGCCAAAATGAATTATATCCTGACAGCCCCCAATTGAAAAAGAAAACAGAGGGAAAGAGAAAGCCCCCAGTTCGAAAGGAAGACAAAGGGAAACAGAAAGCCCCCAATTCGAAAAGAAGACATACAAAGGGGAAGAGAAAGCCCCCAGGGTCCATGAAGAAAGGCCATGAAGAAAAGAAGGTGCGAGACTTTACGAGCAAGTTTAATCAACAGCAGAAAAGACCTCATATCACATGTAAATAAGACCGATGAGAATGAGGTGCATAAGGTCAAAATCATGTCAAAACAAACTCT
This sequence comes from Portulaca oleracea, assembly GCA_029582165.1. NCBI lineage: Eukaryota > Viridiplantae > Streptophyta > Magnoliopsida > Caryophyllales > Portulacaceae > Portulaca > Portulaca oleracea. Next base: position 4,415,692 of record CM055873.1, on the reverse strand, counting down.
ATTTCAATACCATGAGCATAAGACCAAGACACGAAGCCAGTTACTCTATGTTATACCCCTAAACAATCATGTATCACCTTAGCAATTGATGAGCTAGTGAAGCTAGTAGGTCCTCACTTTAGGTAAAGGGGAACACTCCTCTCAATGTGTTTAGAAATATGAGGGTTCACTCAAACTCATTCTAATGCATACAACTGCCATAAGCTTGGCAAGACTCTCAACCCTTCATCACTGAGGACAACATGAAAAAATACTAATCATGAGGACTTTTAAAAGGTTGTAATGGGGTTCAGGCTAAGGTAAGGAGGGAAACCATTTGGAAAATGTGGAGCTAAGTAGCCAAGTACCTAAGGAGCAACAACATTTCCATTACACGCAAAACACACTGAACCTTAAACGAACACAAAACATCCATAACAAAAGAAAACCGGGATAGAGTACCACATACAAACCAAAACCCAAAATTAAAACAAAACTTCTCTCTCTTTTTTCTTTTTCTTTTTTTTCTTTTTTTTTTTTGTTCCTTTTTTTTTTGTTCCTTTTTTTTTTGTTCCCTTTTTTTCGTTTTGCTTCTTTTGTTTTATTATGAATTCCTAGTTTTTGAACTCTTTATTTTTTTAATGAATAGCATGAAAATCTAAAGAGCAACTCAAATCCCGGTAGTCACAAGTTATAACCTTTGAGAATAAAAATGATAGAAAGGATATTCAACAATGTACTTCCCTTGTAGCAACAAACCAACTATTCACTCTCAACAATCGACCACGAAACTGCCTCATACAACTGAACTGTTGCTCATTCTATCTTGGCTAAAGGTAGGAAATTATGTGCACTTATAGGGTAAACAACAAGACAGGAAAAAGGGTTAGCAAGGGCTTGCAAAAAGAGGTTAAAATGTCAGGTGGCCATTTGGCTATGTAGCTAACAAAAGGATGCCTCAATCATATTAACACAATGCATATGCCAAATGTGATTTTAAGGAATGTCAAGCCAAGTTCTAGAGATGCACACATGAAAGAGTTACACACAAAAAGAAAATGAGACTATATATATAATGAATAGTCTATGAAGGCTTAAAATCTCACGGGTTATTCTACTAGCTCAAAAGATAAACAATTACTAAAATTCAACAATCATGCAAGAAGTACTCAAGAATGAAAGGCTTGCACAAGGGCAGTACAACTCAGAGCATTTCGACTGGATAATTGCTTCGACCTAGACATCTTGTTCAATGTGACATCTCCAAACTTTGTGACGCTTGTAGAATCACCGGCCTCCCAACTTCAGAGTATTTTCCATTGGCGCATCCTTTTCTTGAAAGTTGTTCTAGTGCTTCAGCACATGGAGTGTTTCCCTTGCTAGGTCGGAGGTTTACTTGTTAGTATAAGTGTTCTTCCAGCCCCCAGTTAGCCAGTTCACTTTCGATTTTGATTCCAGCCAATCTTAGTGATGCAAAGTCCTTAATGGGTTGAAACCTTAGATGGGTGTTGTACAAGGGTTGTAAGCCTTGCACAAGCATATCTACTTGATGTTCCTCAGAAGGGCGATCTACCATTTGAGCTGCTTTTGCCCTCCATCGAGCGTAGTAGTCAGAGAATGTCTCTTCTTCTCCTTCCTTCATGAGCTCCATGTCCCTTAAAGTGACGGGCATGTCAACATTGTAGGAGTATTGGTGTAAGAACTCCTTGCAAAGTGTGTTCCATCGTGAGGTCTTAGTAGGACTGAGTGTGTTATACCACTTCATAACGTCCGGGCCTAAAGTCCAAGGAAAGATAATATGGTAAATCTCCTCCTCAACTCCTTTTAACGTCATAGCCCCGGAAAATTCCGCACATGTTGATATGGGTTCTCGCACCATGAAATTTGATATCGTGCATGTCGAATTTAGGGAAGTCTACCAGAGGAACAGTGTGAAACCTATGTCGTCCATAAACCGTTGTTGAAGAGAGTGGATTCTTTCAACATCTGCTCAATACGGTCTAGTCTCGAGTTCGAACCTCGTGGACCGAATTCGCCCTTCTCCTTTCTTGATTGCTCAACTTCACCCGTAGGGGGATTCTTCAAATTTGAATTCTTCGCCTCCTCCATGGCATGAATGATGTCATCAATTCTCTGATTCTGTGCCTCTAACTGAGCATTCATAGTGACTTGCATGTTCGTAATTATGTTGGTCACCGCTTCTATTTCAGTATTTGGAGGAGGTGGTGGAGGAGGCACCGATCCCTCCTCTGGATCACTATCCCGGTGACTTCCAGAATGATCTGACATTGTTTCAGGTGGGTCAATTACCTAAGACTCAACTCGCTTGGATGCTTCCTCACAATTGCCTTTGGTGACGCACGACCTGCTATCGCTGTAGTAGACGTTAAAAGCTTCTAACCGCCTATCTCGCCCTTTGATATACCCAAAACCAACCAATTCTCGGGAAGATGAAGGAATTCAGACTCACCAACACCGATCGACAAGACACGATGCATGTTATGGATGAAGAATTTTATTTGTACCAATGACCGAACTAAAGCTCAAAATCATACGCGAAGCATAAATAAAACTCTTATGCAAATGCAGACTGACTAAATGACATATTTAGACCTTATCGGGCCGAATCCAAAGAAAGAACTCAGCCTCACATATGGGCTAAACATATCAATTCTAGCAGATTAAACTAACTAAAAGCCCATTTGGACCACACAAGGGTAGGCCCACTCACAAAATCCGTGAGGATCCCATGAGGCCCAACAACCTCAGACGAGCCAAATGATCTTCCGACCCAAGATGAAAAGACTTTATGCACATGGAGACACAAACTAAAAAAAAGCTGAAACCACCTCATCTTAAGCCCATAGCCTACCGAGCTCTGCAGGATCCGCGCGATTCCGTGGGTTTTGGCCCATCGATCTGCGCGGATTTCGGGCTCAGCCACCATCGAACCTAAATCCGGTGGAACACAAGAACGAGGAAAAACAATGATTTGGACCACCACGCACAAACACACGGACCACCTAATTTAGGCACACGCTGATCGAGCTCACCAGAATCCGCGCGATTCCCCGGCTTGAGTCCTGTGTGGGCCAAATCCTGAACCCAAAATCGACTTCTAATTTGGGCACTAATGGCCGAGCACCCCGTAAATCCACGCGATTTACGGGCTTAGGCTCATCACGACCTAAACCAGGTCGACACAAAAACAAAAACGAAAAAGAGAAAAAGAAACTTTTTTTTTATTTTTTTCTAAGCACTACTGCATGGTCTCGAGTTCGAGGATAGGGAAGAACACATAGCATGCAAAGTGCAGTTCAACCTAGCCAAAGTTCTACATTTGGAGTTTATAGGTCAGTTTATCCCTGCCTCCTAACTCGTGTCCCGGGTATTTGGCCTCCATGGGGTGCATGGAAGGTTAATACCCCCGGGTTGCTCCCTTTAATCGTGTGGATTAAGGAGTATTGCACGAGGGGGAAAAACAACCACCGGCTCGGTGAAGGTCTAAGTGGACCCACCTGAGTTGAATGGTTAAAGTTTTCCCGAAATGGTAAATAAAGGTTTTCCTAAACGGTACCTTTTGTGCCCGACGAAAGGGGAAGGCCCGTATAATGCAACATGCCTAAAAAAAAACGTGACAACTTTTTTTTAAAAAAAATGAAAACCCGACTTTTCAAGTTTTTACCCTCTTATAAGTCCCCAGTGGAGTCGCCACTGTAGGGCCCGCGGCCCGGAGGGCACGGTCCCCCACGGAGGGTCGATTCGACGTAGGGTTGCTTATTTTTAAAGGGACGAATTTAAGATTTTTGGCTTTTCGAGGGTTATTTCTGAAATTTGGCGAAAAGAAAGAGAAAAACGAAAAAAAGAAACTGGACCTAACAGAGCCGGATCCGCGCGGATCCGTGCACCGTTTGGGCCGAAACAAACCCTTTTTTTTTTTACAAAACGGAAGGATGAAAAAAGAGAGAAAACTGGCCTAAATAGGCCCGGATCCGCGCGGATCCGCGCGGATTCTGGACCCATTTGGGTCAGGGCTTCTCTTTTCTCCTTTCCGACTTTTAGAAAAAGTGAAAACAAAAAAAACTAAAAACGGAGGACGCCGCTTAATTTTAAAAGTAAAATTAACAAAACTTAAATTTTTATGACTCCGGTCTCGAACCAAAAGAACGGGTCCGGGGGTAAAGGTGTCGGTGTAGGGGATGCTTGCACCGCCATACTAAGCGCCTTTACTAGGTCGGGTTCACATTAGACAATAAAATAAAGAAAGTTGTCACGAACTTGATTTAAAATGTCATGCAATTAATAATAAAATGACGAAGTTCCACACATAATGAAAACTAAAAAAAAACTAAAGATTACAGCGGGCGGGGGCTAATCGACTACATCATTACACCTTTTATGAACGAAATGAAAAATTGAGCGAAAAGAGGATAACCGGATTATACCAAATCCGCGAGTCTTCTGCCAGATGTGTGCCGACGTCACGTAAATCCGCGATTTCTCCGAATATCACTAGAGTCGAATTTGTTTTTTCCGAGTATGGAATGGACTCGCCAGAAAAATTACCTTAGACCCCAAAAAATCATCGCCAAAGGATCCGCGGATCCTTTAATAGGCACAGCAAAGGTCGGAAGTTGGCGGCGGTTTCAATGGTTGCGAAATCGCGCCATTCTGCGTCTGGCTGGGCGATTGATTGACAGCACTGCGATTAATTTGAGAATCGCGAGCTCATTTGGTTGACCGGACAGATCCGCGGCGTTCCGGGTCGACCTGTAATTGGATCCGCGCGGACTTTCGAGTTGACCCGGGACCGGGTCCGCGCAGATTTTCGGGTTCTGCTTGAATCCGGATCCGACCCGAATCCGCGCAACTTTCCTCTGGGCTTGGTTTGCAAATCCGCGCCATTCTTTCGACTTGGCCCAAAAAATTGGTAAATCCGCGCGGATCTTCTGATTTTGTCCCAAACTTGTGAAATCCGCGCAGACCCACAGAGGTTGGCCAAAATCCACGTGGACCTTCGTTTTGGGCCGGTTCTGGTTTCGGCCCAAATCCGCGTGGAGCTATTCAATCTTAACCCCGGGTTAAGCTGAAAATCTGTCTGACCCATTTTCGGTGTCTACAACTTGTTATAGTTATCTCCATATCATACGCCTTAGTTGCCAACTCCTGAAAGGTTTTCGGCTTGACCATCTTGAGGACGTAGAGCAAATCCCAGTGCATACCTTGGGCGCACATATCAACAGCTGAAGCCTCAGAGAGGCGATCCTTGCACTCAAGACTAAGAGCCCTCCAACGATGGATGTATTCAAGGACTGGCTCCCCCTCCCATTGTTTGGTATTCGTCAGCTCCGTCATGCTAACAATAGGTTGAGTGCTATAGAACCGGTTTAGAAACTCTCGCTCCATTTCTTCCCAGCTGTTGATAGACTCGGGTTCCAAATCCGTGTACCAGTCGAATGCTATCCCCTTCAATGATCGAACGAACTGCTTCACTAGTCGGTCTCCTTCCGTCCCTGCATTGCTGCAAGTCTCGATGAAATGCGCAATGTGTTGCTTGGGGTTACCCTTTCCATCGAACTGGTTGAACTTCGGAGGTTGATAGCCGAGTGACATCCGAAGCGCATCGATCCTCTTTGTGTAGGGCTTTGTGTACAAGTGACTCTTGTTCGACGCCTCTCCTAGTTGAGCCCTTACTGCATTAGCAATCATACTCTGGATCTCTTCCGCAGTCATTGATCCTGAAGAGGAGATCTTCTTTATTTCACCGTCGCCATCACCATCACCCTTAGAAGATTCTTTGTCAGATCCCTCCTGGTCAGTTTCTTCATCAGACTCTTCATAAGAGCGCTTCTCTATTATCCTCATCAGTTTCGCGATCTGCTTTCTTTGCTTGTCGATCTTTTTGTCTTTTTCTTCGCTTTCCCTAGCAAGTCTTCTCAGTGTAGCCTCCAACTCTGCAATCTTTTCTTCCACGTTGGAAGCGTCAGTTGTCATCACTGGCATGATGACAGTTTGAGTAGACTCAATTTCAGCCTCCGAGAAGATAGATTCCTCTTCAGTCATTAGGGAAGAATCTTATTGAGTAGTCTTGGTCTTCAAAGTCCTCAGACTCGAAGATCGGGTTGTAGCGAGTTTGGAGTTCGTCCATTCCACGTGGGGTAGTCATGACTGAGCCGAAGGTATTTGCAATGCTTGGCCTCCGAGAGCGAGGAGTCATTTGAGGCACTCCCTGAAGGTTTGAATCAACAGCCAGACTCTTCCGTGACGGGGTTGGTGCCTTGATAGTTGGTTCTTCCAGCAGAGCAGAAATTGCAGCAGCAGCGGCGGCAGCCTTCGCCATCCTTCGAGTCATTACTCCGCTCGATGTAGCACTCGTAGTTGTCGACCCTTGGGATGAAGCTTGAATGCTCCACTTTGTTGAGGGTTGAGAGACAACTTTCTTGGGTGCCATCGCGTCGCTTGAGTTGAAGATGAATTTGAACTTCTTGGAGAAAGAGATGAGAGGCAGAGAAGTCCCACCGGGCGTGCCAAATTTGTAAACACAAATTTCGAGCCTGAAATAAATAAAGACAAGAAATTGAGAAACAAATATAATTTGTATTAATATTCGAATGTATGTAGGTACAATCTCTGTATTAAATACAATAAAGTAGTCCTCTGATTCGATCTCCTTAAATTTGGGTGAGCCGAGGGCGCAGACGCTTGATCTCGATCTCGAATAGCTGAAGAGCTCTATAGCAGTTCCTGCGCTGAAGGTCGATCTTGAGCGCTGATCTCCTTAGTGCTTGGTAGCTGAAGGCTGCTCGAAGGTTGACCGTTTGCGAGTTGCAGTTCTTCAAGTTCTTAGATGCGAGGGCTTGAGTGTTTGGTCTCGATCGATGAACCAGATGAAGAAGATGACTGCCGTCTTTGATGAGAAGAACAGAAGTTGTTGAACTAGCAGGCATTGGTCCTTGGCGCTTGATAGCTGGAGGTCGCTTGTAGTTCGATCTTCTGAAGGCTTCGCAGATCTTATCGAAGAACTTTGAAGTTCTTGATCTTGACACGGTAGAAGCTTGGAGACTCGATCTTGAGCTTTTGCAGACTTTGATCCTTGGCGCTTGGTAGCTGAAGACTGCTGGCAGTTTGATCTTCTGAAGCCTCTGGAGTGCAGAATGTCGAATGTCGTCGGGGTAGACTGCAGTGTGTGTCTAAAAATGAGGGAGAAGACCCCTATTTATAGGCTCTGCAGGCCTAGGGTTGCCTAGGGTTTGAGTCGGCTTTGGGCTTGGGCCCAAATTAACTAATTATCCTTTTATTTAAAATAAAGAAATAATTATGATTTTCTGCATAATTGACACATGTCGCGACGCTATTGACCATGATATATTTCCATTTAAAATTTAATTAAATTGACCGACGTAACTAATTTAACACGTGGCAACTAAATAAATTTAAATTATTTTTACACGTGTCATTTTCTGATTTGCCGACAAATTTTTGCCTCCTACGACTTTATTTGAAGAAAAAAATTTGTTGATAAGAAATCATATGGTATCTATTTATTAACAAGAAATCATATGATATCTATCTTATAATTTTTTCCAATGACAGAGATCAAATAATATTGGAGTTATATTAACCATGGTTAAGTTGGGTAAAGGCCGTGTCTTTTATGCGGTATTTTGCGGAATGGTGTGGTGAGGTGTGGCGGAATTGTGGTGGGGAGTGGTGGAATTGTGGTAAGTTATTGGTATGTGGGGTAGGTGAGGAGAGAAAATGTAAAAAGTAAAGGAGAAAAGTGAGGAGAGAGAAAAGTAATTATTTACAGCAAAATGTGGTGGGTTGTGGCAAATTGCGGTAGGTTGTGGCACCGCAGTTTGCCAACCGCAGAAAAGAACACAGCCAACCGGCCTAGTTAACTGGTAACACCTATGTTTGTAATATGCCTATTTAATAGGCTTTCTTTTTTCATTTGTAGTTACCGCTTTTTAGTGTCAAGCTACAGTTACAATTTTAATCCATGTTTTTATCCAGTGACAAACCATAATTACAACTTGAATAATCCACGATAATGTTTTAGCGTGAAATTTTTAGGACAACTCTGGAAAAAAAATAAAAAATAAATTAAAAAATTCATTTCGCATCAACCTAGATGATCTCTACATATTTTACAATTTGAAACCTCGTTATCCTTCTAATTCTTAATAATCAATTTTCTTCTTGGGCCATCCATTAGGGTCAATAACCCTATTTTAGAATGAAAGTGGGAGTAGTATTTTTGTGGGCTTTTCAAAAGTTTGACACTTGGACCAAACATACTCTTGTATGGGCCAAATCAATTTAGGACAATGAATCTGCATGCGTCCAAGGTTTTGACATGTGTCCATGTACTACCTTCATCTCAAATTATTTGTCATTTTACCTAATTTCTTTATCTCAAAATATTTGTCTAATTTACAATCCTAATAATTGTAATTCCTTCTCTATCCCTAGTTAATAAATTCATTTATCACTTTTTACAATTTCAATAACTATTATCTTCAATTAAAAAATGACAATTAGGGTAAATTACAAACTTTTTATCTCAATTCTCAATATACATTTATCTTCTCAAATTAGGTAAATGAACAAATATAATGGGACGGAGATAATATGATATATCCATAATTTTTAGAGATCCCGTGTCGGACCTATGAATCTGCAGTTGTATCCAGGTAACGAAGGCCAGCAGACAGAACTCGATCCGCGACAGTCATTAAAGCTGTGGGTATTTCGTTATGTCTGCAGATGCATTCATCCACAGACACATGTCGTATTGCCATCTAATACCTGCTGGACACACTGCTTCTTCTTCTCGTCTTAATTAATATTTCGTATGTTCCATATTAATTGTCATAATTTTGACTTCCACGGTATTTAATATCAATCTTTGATTAATAATTTTTGGCATAATATGTTATTAATAATTGCAATATTATACTTGTATACGAATCTAATAATGGTAATTTTATATAACAATTCATTGTATATATTGAGAAATTTATGGTCAAAATTTTTTAAATTTGACTGCACAATTTTCAAAGACGACAATTAATATAGAACGGAGGGAATACTTCCTCTGCCTCTTTTTAAGTGACAAATTACTTAACTCTCTAAACCCAATGTTTATAGAAAAAAAGTAAAAAATTTGTGGATAGACAAAATATACCTTTATACTAATTTCAATGTAAAAAGAGTAATAAAGTAGTAGTTTAAAAAATAAATAAAACTAAAATTCATCAATTAAGGGTAATTTAGGTATTTTAGTTATTGGAATTGTAAAATTGATAAATAAAAAGGGACAAAATAGTTAGAAAAATTGACACTTATTTAGAGACAAAGGGAGTATTCCCTCTGCTCCATATGGCCTGTCCTTTGATTGAGTTATATTTTAGGTTTGAATTGATAAGTTTAATAGTTTTGGATATATTTGGATGAATTATGATGTTTTTTTTTTAGAATTGTGATTTAAGGATGAATGTTTTTTTTGGAAAACTGTGTAAGGTTTAGACTTTAGATAAGTTAGAATAAGTTTGGATAGATTTGGATAGGTTGGTTAAACCTAACCAAAGAACATGGCTTGTCACAATATTTGACTGTTATCATCTTTAGTGTCTCTATTTGATTTATAATTTCTTATATAATATTATTAATAATTACGATTTTTGTGATAGTATTTTTTGTTATGAATCTAATAGTAATAATTTTATGTAACCAGTCATTATATATAAGGGAAAATTTATGTTCAAAATTTTTAATATTTAACAACATAATTTTCAAAACGATGATTAATATGAAATAGAGGGTGTATACAAATTTCCAGTACCTGACAGTGTTATTTACTTAAGTTGGCATTTTTTAAAGGCAAATAAAATTTTACCTAATCAAATTTCATTTTAACATATCTTATCATACTTTAACATTTAAAATGATGTGACATAATTTTAGATAATTTATATTTAGAGTTCTTTTGTTAAACTTACAAAAAGATTTTTAAAATAAAAAAATAATATGATATTTACTTAATTACCTTCACTGCTTTATTTACCTTTATTTATTTTTATATTTGAAAAGAACAGGGTCTGAGTATATTTCTTAGCTTGGTGAAAGCTAATGAGTTGTTTATAGACATGTCAATTGGGTCGGTCGGCGGGTTTGGGGTCGGTCGTATATCGGGTTCGGGTAAATACGGATCGTTGTATTTCGGGTTCAGGTAAATGTGAGCGTTATATTCCGATTTCGGGTCACGTACCCGGTTTGATCCGAACCTAATTTTTTTACACCGCTACAGCTGCCTATTTTAATCACTTTCATCAAAAGAAATCAGAAAGTAGGGGTAGGGTTAGGATAGGGTAATTTACACGGGAAGTACCCGCTGTATTCCGTGAAGAACAACCCCATCAATCCTACTAAAATCCACCTGTTTCTTCTAAGCTGCTCTAGGTTTGACACTTCATCAACTAGCTACTCCCATTTATATTTTATGGTAACGGGTTATGATTACGACTGTTTTTCTGTTTTTTTAAAAAAATGGTTTTTAAATATTATTTTTTGTTATATACATAATAAAATATAATTATCTTCTAGTAACGATAGATTATTGTAACTATTTTGACTTAAATTAGAGAAATAACAAATAAATAAGTTGCGCTTATAGTTTAACGTTAAAAATTACAAAGAAAAATCACAAATTCAAATAAAGTTGAACTTAAAAAATTAATTTTTCGGGTCAAACGGGCGTGTCGAGTTTGACCCGCTAATTTTCGAGTTCGGTATACTTCAGGTTTAGTTCAGGAAATCGTGTTCAAAATCAAGAAAAAATTTCGGACATGTTCGGACCCGGTTATCGGGTCAGGTCAGAAACTGCCAGATCTAGTTGTTTATCAACCTTCAAAGATTGAAAGCAAGCTTTTGAAAAATAGCATGTAGCCATCTTCAAATATTCAGTTAATTCGGTTAATGTTAAAATTCGAACAAAACCGTTATAATTAAGGAAACCCAAATTTATATGGGTAAGACAAATTTTGCTATTTGAATCGGATAAAATTTTGACCATACAAGTATATGGTATGGGCAACGTAGCTACTAAACTAGTAGTAGTAATATTTGTGAAACATTTTATTAGTCAATAATGCCATGATTAAGCCAAGCAGCATCAGAATCAAACATTCTTCAGCAACCCATTTCGCACTGTATAATTATCCAAACTCTATTCAAACTTCTATCGAAATTAAACTCAAGCAATTTTCTTTTTTTTTAAAAAAAAAAACCAAAACTAATGAATTTACAAACTAGTTATATAATCTGTCCTTGAAACTCATAATCATACAGTGTTTGCAGCTGGGAGAAAACTACTCTGATTTTGCTGAACTACCTGCACCTGTAAACTCCTCAGAGGAACCCCGCCGGACCTCCTCTTCCACAGACTCTTCTCCGCCGCCGTCGCCGTCTCCGGCGGCCTCTTAACCACTGGCAACGGCGGATCTAACTCCTCCAAATTTACAACACTACCCCTGTCAACGCCACTCTTCCTAGATCTGCACACCACTGTCTCTGATCTCACTCTGCTACTGTTCCCGCCGGTAACTTTCTTCCCGCCGCCGTAGTGGGTCCCACTTGTGGTGGTTTGAGCGGTGGCGGAGGGGCTGCCGGAGATACTTTTCGGAGAGAAGAATAATCTCTTATTATTATTATTATTACAATTCTGTACAGAGGAGGGAAAAGCGACCACCTTGCTGGTTCTTCTGACTTGGCCGCCCATGCAACCCACCTTCGGCGACGAGGGCTCCGCCGAGGGCCGGCGTCTGCGGCGGCGGTGGGACGGAAGCGCCGCCGCGACGTCGGTGGAGCACATGATGGGTAGGAAAATGGCGGTGGTTTTGATCTGGTGCTGCTTTTGAATATGATGATGATGATCGTTGTGTTTGGTCCTCATCATGGTGATCATCGTTGTAATTATGCGAAGATTAATTGGATTTTCGTAAAGAAATTGTGGAAGATTTGTGGGGTGTTTGAGTTTATTGTGAAGGATTGGAATTTGGAAGAGAGAGAGAGAGAGAGATTGGGTGTGAAATGTTGCGTTATATAGGGGGAAGTGGTGTAGATGGAAGTTAGGGGGTGGTTTGGCACAAATTATTAGGTATACTGTGAGGTTGACCGCGTATTTTAAAGGGTTATTGGATAATAATATAGGGTTATTGGATAATAATAATAATATACTGAATTTGAGAGAATTTGGACAATAACGAAATTGATGGTTGACGTACGATCATTCTTCGAGACGTCGTTTTTATTTTTCGTAAAAATTATCATCGTATAAGAAACTGCATACATGTTCGGATGACTAATATACTTTTTTAAAAAAAAAAAGAAAAATGACACATCAAAGTAGGACAAACACCGTGTCAACCACCAACTGAATTGATCTTAGTGCCTTATTGTCCAATACCCTCAAATTCAGTGTATTAGAGTAAAAAAAAAAGTTCAGTGCATTATTGTTCAATACCCCTAAAGTTTAGTGTATTATCATCCAAAAATCATATTTTAAAATAAGTTAATTTTTATGTGATGAATTTTTATTAAAAAAATTGATTAATTTAGAAAATGTTGATGAATTTTGTAATAATATTGATAAATTTATGATGAATTTATAATAAATATTGATGATTTTTCAAAAATAATTTAACACCTTATGAGCTTAGGTGGTACTTGAAGAAGTATTCTCTAGATTCCATATTTTTTGTCTGTTTATTGACTATTATGGTATTTAATATCATTGTTTGATTGATAATTTCTTATACAATTTCTTATTGACAATTGTTATATTATATTTTTCAGATAGTATTCTTCATTATATACAAATCTAATGACAGTAATTTTATCTAATAAATCATTGTATATATTGAAAAATTTATAATTAAATTTTTTAACTCTGACTGTATAACAAATAATATGGAAGGGATGCATTACCTTTTCAATCGGTGATTTGGTTGGGTGAGAACGTGAGATGTGATTAAACTAGAGTAGGGTCAGCTCACTTTTTTAGTTTTATTTCTTTTTTATTCAAAGAAATAGTGAGTTAAGTGATAATTTGGTACTTTAATGCATATATTTTAATAGGTCAAAGTACAGGTCAAGTTCTCATATGAAACCGTTACTACTTGCCTTGCTACTTGAATTGGCACTATTAATTGAGCATACTAGGTATTAGCGCTGACAAAAATTCGTGGGATCTGAATATTTAAATTGGTTCAATTGAATTAAATCGGATTTGGTCATTAATTTTATATTAAATTTTAAATTCAGATAATTCGATCATGTCTCATTCTAAAATGGGGTCGGGTTCGGGTCTGGGGTGAGAAATTCGAACGCTCGAATTTTATGTCAAATTCGGGTTCAGACAGTGTCCAAAAACTAGAATTCGGACAAAATATTGAAATTATGTATAAATTTAGTGTAAATTGAGGTTTGGTTATGTTTGGACAAATCCAGATCCGGGTTCAGACACCATAAAATATCCAAATTAAGAATGATGTTTGTCGAGCCAAACTAGGGGTAGCACCATTTGAGGAAAAAATGCGAGAAAACTAGATTGAGATGGTTTGAGCATGTCCGTAGGAGAAGTGTAGATGCTCTTGTAAGGAGGTGCGAAGGGATTGGAATACCTCAGGGCCGTCGTGGGCGCGTGGGAGACCTAAAAAGTCTATGAGAGAGGTGATAAGAGAAGATCTAAGACACATAGGTTTAGTGGAGGACATGACTCTAGACAGGGGGGCTTGGAGGACTAGGATTAAGGTCGTAGGGTGAGGAAAGTGTTTGTGAATCGAGCTAGCTTTACGTCTTTTGGCTTGTATTTGTTTTCGTGTGCAGGTACTGGTTAGCCCTTCCGATAGTACTGGCAACGCTCTGGTATGTGTTTTCTTCTCTTAACAAGCTTCGCCTCTATTTTTGCTTCGGATCCGTTGGAATCAGTCTCCCCATGAATTTTTGTTCATGGGGGTAAGACTGCCTACATTAGGGTCCCCCATACCGCGCTCAAACATGTCACATGGGAAGTTGTTGTTGTTGTTGTTGTTTAAGTTTGAGGATTTTATCCGAATTGTCTGAACCTGATTTTTTACCACTGCCGAAGCATACAGCCCTTGTAGTTTTAAAATCCCTACTCTAATACTGTTACTCCCTTTGTTAATTTGATATCACTTTTAAAAGGTGACCGAGTACATAAATTGAATACATTACAAATCTCCTTGTTAAGGGTGCTTTTCTTATTATGGTTCTACTCATAATGCATTCTATTTTTCTTTTCTGATCATTGATCAATGTATATTTATTAAAATATCAAATTTTGAAATTAACTCATAATGCATAATGCATTCTTATCCCCATTCTTTTGTGTGTTGTATTTGCATTGCGTTTGCGTTTGCGTTGCGATAAGTTGTAGTAGAAATAGTTAAAAAGTAATGGTAGTTTGCGATATGTTGTGGTAGAGTTGCGTTGCGGTATGCTGCGTTAACGCATAAAAGAACGGTGCCTTAAATGTCTAACACTCTAACATTGTTCTATCTTTGTCAAGACTACTTCCTCTCCCCTAAAAAAACGCAACTCATCATTGTCAAGACTACTTCCTCTTCCTTAATTTTCAGTGATGATGTGGTAGATTGAGTATTGACCATGTAAGAGCATCTAACTTATCAACTAAAGTTGTAAATTAAATGACGAGCAACGTTGCAACAAGGACCACACCATAGCATTAATGGTGGGCATCAATGGATATTTTGTTACTTCCTCTAATATATACCATATTATTTGTCATCTTTGAAAATTATAACTTTGAAACATTTGATAATGATTTGTTATATAAAGTTAGTACCACTAGATTCATTGCGAAAAATACTATCTGAAAGGTGTAATATTGCAGCTATTATAGTAAAATACTATATAAAAAATTATCAATCAACGAATAACATTAGAGATTATAACAATTAATTAAGTGACAATTAATATGAAACGAAGAAAGTATTTTATTCTCTACCACTGGAATAACTGCTCCCTCTGTCCCAAATTAATTGACGGAATTGAAATTTTCACACATACCAATATATAATTATAATAACTACCAAATTTCAATTGTATTTGGTTTTTCTCTCTCCAATAGATAATGTAAAATAATTGAATTATGTATTGGAAATAGGAAAATGACAATTATTTTGAAACAAAAAAAATTAGTTAAAGTGTCAATTAATATAAAACGGAAGGAGTACTTAAAATGGGACCATTCCCTAATTTCTTTTCTTGAGATTTACAATATTTATACAACCAAAAACACGGTTTCAGTCATTCAGAAGTAAAATAACAACTTGAAACAAGAGTATAAAGAGGAAACAAGGTCTCTTTAAAAAAAAAAAAATTGGGAAAAAAAAGAAAGTAAAAGTTTGTTTTTACCGCATGTTAGACCATTTCCATAATGATCCAGTTTTTGGAATGAAATTGGTGGTCTCCCCACTCCACATCATCTATCATTCCTATTATTTGGAACTTCATTTCATTTGTTATAGGAACTCATTCCTACTTTTCCCATTAAAATATTTATTTGTGAAATCCATTTATCTTAAATATTTATCTGTGGAATCTATTTATCAAATTACCCAAATATGCAAACACAATATTTTTTTTTCTATTATATAAATCCAATTTTAATATGACCCGAAAAAATATGCCTTGATTCGAACCTAATTGTAACATTGACCGATAGTTCGGACAAAATATTTCTCTTTTTTCTATTGTCCGAACTCAATTTTTGTCGAAACAAATTTTGACCCAAATTTAGCTTCGTCCGAAACATGACCCAAATTTAGTGTCGTCCAAATTTAACTTCGTCGTAATCGAGTGAAAAAATTTTTTTTTGAAAAGGATTCAAATTACATTTGCTATTAATATTTTTTTATTTTATTAAACTAAGTTGATCTCATCATAAATGTTAAAGTAGAAAAAGGGTGGGAAGAGACAATAAAATAAGTGGGTCTCACCACAATAATTAAAAAAAAGTGGGTCCCACCATAAAATATAAAAAAATATAAAAAGAAGGTGAAGTGTAGGAACTTTGCAGTGTGTCAAGATTGAGTTCCCAAGCAGTTCGTTCCCTGCTGTACAAAATCGCCACTTTATGCACAAGTTCCAATGTATCGTTCCCATGCCACTTTATAGTACTCGATCCATTGAAAAAGTTCTTATCTTTTGGGGGGTGCAGAACGCATGGTTAGCAAAATGATACCATTCGGGATCAATTCAGGGCTAATAATTTTGCGTATGTTAGTTTTGGATATGAAGGGCATGTTCGTTAAAATTAGTGTTTTATGGATCTGATGACAGTTTATGCGATGGATAACGGTTTAAAGTTTAAATTATGGACAATAGTTAGGCCCCGTTTTTTTATATAGTTAGTTGCGGTGTGGAAAATTAAAGAATGCGGTGTAGTATGTGTGGTACTGCACCACAACCTACCGCATAAAAGATTGGAGCCTAAAATGACTATCATAATAATCTTATTTCAATATAATTATCATGTTCTTACTACTATATATAGGTTCAAATATAATTTTAAAAATTAGAAAACCCTTCTATATATCACATATAACTAGATAAGTGATGATGCGTGTTTTCAGGTAAGATATTTTGTTCCTTATGAAATTAATATTTATTATCATTTTTAACCCTAATGTTTTTGACAGTCACTATAATTATCAATTATAAGAAATTTGGAATATGTTGTTTACGCCAACAATTAAAACTGACGCATTAACGAATAAACCCTATATATTAGACATATTTTAGACGTTTTTTTGTAAATTTTAAAAAGTATAGATAAAAGTGTAATTTTATACCATTTATATGTATTATTATAGTTACATAAGTCATCAATTATGTAATTGTTTCAATTTAATTTACAAATATACAAGTTTTATATAATAATAAGACACTTAAAATATGTCTTGACATATTTTCGTTTATTAAGACTATACGCAACCAATCAAGAGCAATTCTTGTGACACTTATTATGAGTTCAATATCATAATCCAATAGCATAATGAAGGAAGATTGGATTGGGTATGGTTAGATTCATTCTTTCATTTATTTATTTTAGTATCATTTATTTATTTTCGTAAGGGAAAAAAATAATTAACTTTTTACCAAATTCAGATGCTGTCTATACCTATATGTGTTGGAATTCAACAACATATGAACCAACTTTATAACAAAACAATTTTTTAGAGCTTTCATGTTGATGCTAAAGTTAGGCTATAGGTAACTAGCAGAATCTTCATAGAGTAACAAAGATTCTTTGTCTATAAATTACAAGGCTATCAAATAAAAATTGTCTCCAGGCAAATATATGGTGACAATTTTTTGACAGCCTTACATACTTTTTTTTTTTTTGGTTGGTTGGACAAAGATCTGGACAATAACAGTGCTAGGCAAAGCATAAAATTCACAGCCATTTAATCTTCATAGAGTAACAAAGCACAAAGATCAAGAATACAACAAATGGGTCAATAATACACTATTAAGGCCCTGTTCTTTCTCAAGTGCAGAATCGCAGACACACCACCGCAGCATTATAACTCACCGCAATTTGCCACAAATCATTACTTTTCTCTCTCCTCACTCTTTCCTCTCCTCACTCTTCTCCTCTACTTTTTACATTCTCTCTCCTCACCTACCCCACATACCAATAACCTACCACAATTCCACCACACTCCACCACAATTCCACCACACCCCACCACATTACACCGCAAAATACCGCAGAAAAGAACAGGGCCTAAATAGACATTAGAATTAATAATTGTCTCACACACAATTAACTAACCATTCTACTTGTTTGCAAACATCTTCATCAGGTTTGTGAATTTTTTATGGCACTTTTTTCATCCCCTACGATAGAGGAGCTCTACCTGTAACGCTCCGGTTTTTCATGGGTCACGGAGATTATTGATAATTGTTTCAAGAACCGCTGATTAGCCCCATAAATCACCACGGATTTTTTCAGCGTATTTCGTTATCGCTCACATGTTGCATGGGAAAACTTCTCAGGAGGTCACCCATCATGAGACGACTCTCAACCAAACACGTTTAACTGAAGAGTTTCCAACGAATTAGCTACTTTAAAAGAAGATGCACCTTGATGTTATAAGTAGCCACTTCAATTTTTTAAACCACACTATCACATATCCGAAGTTTTATAGTTCCCCTTAAATAATGTCACATATTCGAATTTTATGAATAGAGAAAATTTGTGATGGGAGAGTTGTACCCATTTATAAGTCAACAATGAACTCAACATCTAACAACAAAGGCATAGGACTGATAGGAGTTTAAAAAAGAAAAAAAGGACCGCTCATAAAATAATTGTAGATGAGCTCACAAATAGTTGTGAAATATGCTCAAGAGCATTTAACTCAAGTGATATGGGAGCGGGATATAACCATCGTCTCCATTATGTTTGAATCCTAAACCCTACAATTTTTATGATGAAAATTGTTAGTGTTTGTTTCTTGGCAGCCTAGTCTCAAGGCTAGATGATGGAGGTCCTCCATCAGAAGACCAGAGTTCAAAGCCAGAACCAACAGGAGCAGCTATGACCTCATCCACACCAACATCAAGGGCATCATCATTAGCAACACCCAACTCTGACATCCAGGGATGCTACATGTTGGTCCAGCAAGTCATGAGGTCATCCAACTACACCAGCCAGCCAGTGAGGTCATTTCTCAATTCCATATCTTTGGAATGAGGTCCTCACCAGCATTTTGAAGACTTCACCTAGAGCTGTTGAGGACTTTCCAAAATGAAGATGTTTGCCTCCGAGGTCCTCTATGAAGACATCACTTCTGGAACTGTTGAGGATATTCCAGTTCTGTGAGGTGATCCTGCATTGAGGTCCTCCATGAAGACTCACTTCCGAGCTGTTGAGGCCATTTCCAGCTTGTGAGGTGATTTAACCGTTTGTAATAAAGACAACGCGTTTGTTAGGTTTTATTTCATTTTATTTCCTTTTATTTTGAGGTAATCCAGTTTGTAATGAGGCTTAATTAGCTTGCTAAGTTAGTTAAGTAGTTTAATGCTTAATTAATGAGTTTCTTGAGCAAGGGGAAACCCTTAATCATCCAGCTCAACCCTAGCTTTATATACATTGTAATTGGCAGCTTTTGAGGATCATCTATCAGTGAAATTAATAGCATTTTGAGTGCCTTGATTGAGCCTCTTGTTTGTGAGTGACGTTAAACTCTCATCTCTGGTTAATTCTACTACAGTAGTAAGGATTTGGCAATCCTTGTGGTGGGTGTAGAGCTTGGTAATCTCAGTGGTGGTGTGTCTGTATCCATTGAGGTCATCCAGTCCATTGCCCTTGAAGTTCTAGCTGTGGTGTGCCTCAGATCACCGAGCCTCAAGACTATCTCTGGTTACTGTTTGATTGTAAGTTTGTTCATCCGACCATCATTTTATCATCATCTATTCATCCATTTGTTCATTGGTGTTCATACTCTGTTTTGGAGGAGGTTGTAATTGGTTTTCTGTGTGAGGTCCGCTTTTGGGTGTTTTGGTGTTTGATTCTATATTGTGAGGTCAGATTGTGTGTGACATGTGTTAATGTGGTGTACTGTGAGGTCAATACTCTGATTTTAGGACCTTGCATACATCATAATTGGTATCAGAGCTGAGTAACATCTTGGAGGAAGGTCTGTTTGTGTTATTTGTGCATTTTATAATGTTGGGTCAGAGTAAAACACCTCGTGAAGTAGCAGAGAACAAGCCTTGAGGGAGAAGGAGGAAATAGAAGGGAGAATGAAAATTATGGGTGAACAGTTGCAATATTATATGAGGTTGCACAGGAGAGAGATCAATAGAGAGACTGATGTGGAGTCTGAAGAAGAAGAAGAGGATAACCCTTTTAGTGAACCTGGAAGGGGAGGAGGAAGACCTAGATATCACAGAAGAAGGAGGTATAACAGGAGGTCACCTAGAAGTAGTGTTAGTGAATCCAGAAGTAGAAGTGAGAGGGAAGAAAGGAGGGGAGAAAGAAGAGTAGAGAAGTTGGATTTCAAAATAGATATTCCAGAATATGGAGGTGAGTTGGATCCTGATGTATTTCTGGATTGGTTGCAAACAGTGGAGAGGGTTTTTGAATTGAGGGAGTTGTCTGATGAGAACAAGGTGAAGTTGGTTGCATTGAAACTGAGGAAATATGCATCTACATGGTGGAACAACTTGCAAAGAAGGAGAGAAGAGATCAATGAGCCTAAAGTCAGTACATGGGTTGAAATGAGGCAGAAGCTCAAGGAGAAATTTCTACCTGAAAGTTACATGAAGGAAAATTATTTCAAGCTTCAACACTTTGTCCAGGGTAGTAAATCTGTTGAGGAGTATACCAAGGAGTTTGAACATCTGCTGTGGAAGTGCAATATGAAGGAGAATGAAATTCAGACTTATGTGAGGTACCTTGGAGGGTTGAATGAAGGCATCAGAAATGTGGTCGAGCTGCAGGTGTATAATTCACTTGATGAGCTGAGTTCTTTGGCTCATAAGGTGGAACAGCAGAAGAAGGCCCAAAGGAAGGAGTATGGAAGCAAGTACTCAACCAAAACCTATCCTCAAACCAAATCCTATAACCCACCTCAAAGAACCTATCCATCCCCACAACCACAAACGGATATCCAAATTTCTAAACCACCTCAAACACAATCCCAAAATCCCCACAAAGAACCCCAATCCCAACCAATCAATCATTCCTCGAGAGGAGGTGCTTTAGATGTCAAGGTCTTGGACATCTAGCCTCGTAATGTCCAAATGTAAGAGCGGTGACCTTAGTAGAATATCAAGCAAGACTCATTGAACCCGAGACAGTTTGTTGAGGAGGAACAGATGATGAACTGAAGGAGATCCTGTATATGATGAAGAGGAAGTTGAGGCGGACTGATGAAGGTGAAATGTTGGTGATCGGAGGATCCTTAGCAGACAACAATTGATGATGAAGTCGAGCAGAGGGAGAACATTTTTCACACAAGATGTACAGCAAGGGAAGATCTTCCTTGATTATTGATGGAGGCAACAGCACAAATGCAGCCTCACGGACTATGGTGCAAAAGCTGAGTTTGCAAACTGTCCTCATCCAAAGACCATACACCATCCAGTTGGTTGAGTCAAAGTAGAGGTATCAAAATCTCATCTAGATGCCTTGTGAATTTTTCAATTGGTTCTGCTTTATAAAGATGAAGTGTGGTGTGATGTTATACCATGGATGCATGTCATTTATTGTTGGGAAGACCTTGGTTGTTTGATAGATCTCATAACCATGATGGAAGAGCCAATACTTATTCCTTAACCTAAACCACAAAAAATTGTCCTCACCCCACTTAAACCATCCCACCACAAAAAGAACCAAGAACTCGATTGTTGAACCATCCTTGATGTGATCTTACCAAATGAATATCATGAGTTCTGTGAATGTAAGGAGTTACTTTGCTTGATCTTGATGAAGAACCACCTCACAAAATGAGCCACCACAAAATAGCCATCCTTTATTCCAACCCATCCTAAACCAAGACCAACATGTTTTTCCGTAAGAAATGCCACTGTGTTTACCCCAAAAAGAGACATCCAAAGATAAAATTGACCTCATCCCAGGATCTATTTTACCAAACAAACCAGCCTATAGAATGACCCCTGCTGAAACCAATGAGATTCAGAGGCAAGTTGATGAGTTGTTGGAGAAATGAATGATCAGAGAGAGCTTGAGTCCTTGTGCAGTGCCAGCTTTGTTGGTTCCTAAGAAAGATGGAAGTCAGAGGATGTGCATTGATTGTAGAGCCATCAATAAAATCACAATTAAGTATAGATATCCTATTCCAAGACTTGAGGATATGCTTGATGAGCTCCATGGCTCAACTGTGTTTTCAAAGATTGATTTGAGGAGTGGATATTACCAGATCAGAATTTATGAGGGAGATGAGTGGAAGACAGCCTTTAAGACTAAGGGAGGTCTGTATGAGTGGTTGGTCATGCCTTTTGGTTTGACAAATGCACCTTCAACATTTATGAGGCTTATGAACCAGGTTTTGAAGCCTTTGATTGGGAAGTGTGTTGTTGTGTATTTTGATGATATACTCATTTATAGCCAGTCTGAGGAGGATCATGTGAACCACTTGAGGAGTGTTATGGAGATTCTGAGTAGAGAGCAGCTGTATGGGAACCTCAAGAAGTGTCAATTCTTCACCAGCCATGTTATATTCCTTGGTTATATTGTGACATCAGAAGGAATTCAAGTAGATGAGGAGAAGGTCAAAGCCATTAGAGAGTGGCCTGTTCCTGCATCAATCCAGCAGATAAGGAGTTTCCATGGTTTGGCATCATTCTACAGGAGGTTTGTGAGGAACTTCAGCACCATTTTAGCTCCCATGACCGAGTTAGTGAAGGGGAAGAACTTTACTTGGACACCAGCAGCACAGAAAGCTTTTGAGGAGGTCAAAAGACAGCTAACCTCAGCCCCAGTTTTGGCATTACCTTGTTTTGCCAAAGTCTTTGAAGTGGAATGTGATGCCTCAGGCGTGGGCATTGGAGCAGTGTTGACTCAAGAGGGAAAACCAGTAGCTTATTTCAGTGAAAAACTCAATGAGGCCAAGAGGAAATACAGTACATATGATAAGGAGTTCTATGCTATCATCAGAGCTTTGCAACATTGGAGGCATTATCTGAATGGAGCTGAATTTATTCTGCACAGTGATCATGAGGCCCTCAAATTCATCCAGGGGCAGCATAAACTCAATACTAGGCATGCTACTTGGGTGGAGTTCATGCAGCAATTTCATTTTGTGATCCATCATAAATCTGGGAAGCTTAACAAAGGAGCTGATGCATTGTCCAGGAGGTATTTGTTGTTGCAAGTTTTGGATGCAAGAGTGCTTGGTTTTGAACAGTTGAAAGCTTTGTATGAGAATGATGAAGATTTTGGAGAGTTGTACCAGAAATGTCAGGGACATCCTCAAAGTCTATACCACATAGACCAGGGATTTCTTTTCAAAGGAGCAAGGTTATGCATTCCAAGGAGCAGTTTTAGAGAGTTGTTGATCTCTGAAGTTCATGGAGGTTGCTTGGCAGGACATTTTGGCATTGAGAAGACCCTTCTTATGCTGAAGGAACATTATTGTTGGCCTAAAATGAGGAAGGATGTTGAGCATTGGATCAGGAGGTGTGCTACATGTCAGATTGCAAAGAGTCATAGCTTACCTCAAGGGCTATACACACCTTTGCCAGTTCCAAACAGTCCTTGGGAGGACATCAGCCTAGACTTCATTGTTGGTCTACCAAGAACTCAAGGAGGAAAAGATTCAATCATGGTAGTTGTGGATAGATTCAGTAAAATGGCCCACTTCATTGCTTGCCATACCACCTATGATGCTGTGAGGGTGGCTGAATTATATTTCCAGGAGGTTGTGAGACTCCATGGTGTTCCTAGGAGAATGGTGTCAGATAGGGATGTCAAGTTCCTAAGTCATTTTTGGGTTACTCTTTGGAAGAAGTTGGGCACCCAATTGAAGTATAGCACAGCTTGTCACCCCCAAACTGATGGGCAAACAGAGGTCACAAACAGGACACTTGGAACACTATTGAGGTCACTGATATCCACAAACAAAACAGGATGGGACGCCCTCTTGTCTCATGCTGAATTTGCTTTCAATAGAGCACCATCCAAGGCAACTGGCCTTTCACCATTCCAGGTTGTCTATGGTAGAAATCCTATAACTCCATTGGATTTATCCCCACTAACAAATTCTGTGAGGTTTAGTTATGAAGCAGGTAAACATGCAGAGGAGATCAAGAAGCTTCATCAACAAGTCAGGGAGAAGATCATCAAGTATTCTGAGCAAGTTTCTACATCAGCAAACAAACATAGGAGGAAGATGGTTTTCAATCCAGGAGATCTAGTGTGGATTCATCTAAGGAAGGATAGATTTCCAAGCAAGAGGAAGGGAAAGTTGACCCCAAGAGCAGATGGACCTTTTGAAGTGCTAGAGAGGATTGGAGACAATGCTTACAAGTTAGACCTTTCTGAAGACTATGGAGGCAGTGCTACATTCAACGTTGCAGATTTGAGGCCTTACTTTCCAGAGCATGAAGACCTTCCAAGTTTGAGGACAAACTTTCCTCAACCTGGGGAGGATGATGGAGGTCCTCCATCAGAAGACCAGAGTTCAAAGCCAGAACCAACAAGAGCAGCTATGACCTCATCCACACCAACATCAAGGGCATCATCATCAGCAACACCCAACTCTGACATCCAGGGATGCTACATGTTGGTCCAGCAAGTCATGAGGTCATCCAACTACACCAGCCAGCCAGTGAGGTCATTTCTCAATTCCATATCTTTGGAATGAGGTCCTCACCAGCATTTTGAAGACTTCACCTAGAGCTGTTGAGGACTTTCCAGCTCAGTGAAGATGTTTGCCAGTTCTGAGGTCCTCTATGAAGACATCACTTCTGGAACTGTTGAGGATATTCCAGTTCTGTGAGGTGATCCTGCATTGAGGTCCTCCATGAAGACTCACTTCCAGAAAGTTGAGGCCATTTCCAGCTTGTGAGGTGATTTAACCGTTTGTAATAAAGACAACGCGTTTGTTAGGTTTTATTTCATTTTATTTCCTTTTATTTTGAGGTAATCCAGTTTGTAATGAGGCTTAATTAGCTTGCTAAGTTAGTTAAGTAGTTTAATGCTTAATTAATGAGTTTCTTGAGCAAGGGGAAACCCTTAATCATCCAGCTCAACCCTAGCTTTATATACATTGTAATTGGCAGCTTTTGAGGATCATCTATCAGTGAAATTAAAAGCATTTTGAGTGCCTTGATTGAGCCTCTTGTTTGTGAGTGACGTTAAACTCTTATCTCTGGTTAATTCTACTACAGTAGCAAGGATTTGGCAATCCTTGTGGTGGGTGTAGAGCTTGGTAATCTCAGTGGTGGTGTGTCTGTATCCATTGAGGTCATCCAGTCCGTTGCCCTTGAAGTTCTAGCTGTGGTGTGCCTGTATCAGCTCGAGCCTCAAGACTATCTCTGGTTACTGTTTGATTGTAAGTTTGTTCATCCGACCATCATTTTATCATCATCTATTCATCCATTTGTTCATTGGTGTTCATACTCTGTTTTGGAGGAGGTTGTAATTGGTTTTCTGTGTGAGGTCTGTTTTGGGTGTTTTGGTGTTTGATTCTATATTGTGAGGTCAGATTGTGTGTGATATGTGTTAATGTGGTGTACTGTGAGGTCAATACTCTGATCTTAGGACCTTGCATACATCACTAGCCCCGATCTCTGTTAAAGCCTAGATTTAGAATGGTAAAAATTTTGGGTTTGGATCAATTCAGGTTTGGACGATTCAAACATTCGAACAAAATACCTAAACTCAAATCCTGTCTGAATTTCAAATCCGACACTCGGTGATGCCCAAACCCAGATCTTAACAGTCCAGATATACCCAAACTCGAATTCATACTAAATTTGGACAAAACTTCAATGATTTGTCAGAATTTCATGCATCGGACACTATCCAAACTTGAACTCGGCCCGAAAATCTGACAAGCTGAATTTAACCCGATTTTACAATCAGATATGACTGAATTTAAAATTTTGACAAAAATTAATAACCAAACTCGATTTAATTTGGGTCAAACCAATTCAGATATTCAAAATGTTCAAATTGAACAACTAGCTTGCTAAGTTTTTCCCTAAGAGATCATGAGTGGACCAATTTACAATGTGTACCCAAAACTAAAAGTTGGCAGTGAAACATTCAAGTAAAAAATCTATCTGTGTAGACATGAGGAAGAGGGCTAGCTAGCTAGGAAGAAATAATTGAAGTAAAAAAGACAAGCAAGTAAAAACAAAAGAGATGGGAGGAGTTGAGTTTTGCTCGTGTGGTAGGGTTGAAACAAAAGACATGCCAGGTTGTACGGCCATCCCTAGTGCTCTTTTGCACTGCCCCATTATTCATTCACATTACATTACTAACTAATCACTTTCCTTTTGTCCCTAACTAAAGTGTTTCAAATCATTCAACTCCCTTTTTAAAGTTCAAATTTTAAAATTACAATCTTCCTTGTCCATTTGCTTATGTTTTTTTATGATTCAATGTTTTCTACAAAGAAAATGTGTAGAGTTTTGTTCTATTGATCGTTAGGATTTGTTTATTCCTTTGTAGTTTGTAACATCCTTTAGTTTATGGGTAGTTTGAATATATTTGAAATATATTCTTCGTACTATCCACTATGTTTTTCAAGAAAAAAAATTTTGGTGGTTGATTGGATGACTAGTGCTAATTAGTGTTTATTAGTATTGATCAATATTGCTCAATGTTGATAACTAATATGTTTGGTATTCTGATTAATGTTAATCAACATTGAATGTTGATGATAAGTACGTATCATAAGTTGAAAAGAACAAGATGGGTGTCTTGATAGAAAAGTGTCATAAGTCATGACTTTGTTACTTCTATTTAGTATTCATTTTTTAAGTGTAGAAGAGGATATGATACTCAAAATTATTATTAATGAGATATAGCTCGAGATCAAGCTTCTGATTAAACATCGTAATTCATTGTTGTAGAGTCACCGCTCACCAGTCGTCACTCCACCCCTCGTCCTCCCTCCGACGACTGTCACTGGGCACCATCGCGAGCACTGTCAAAGCCGTCATAGCCACAATCCTCCCTCCGCACTCGATCGCTTCACCGACACTCCCTAGATCCGTTCTTTTATTCTCCGCAACCGGCCACCACGCGGTCAACGTGGAGTTGGCCACTATCCCATAGGCCACAACAAACAATCAACCGCTTCACATGTTCAGGTTCAGATTTCTTGTAATTTTCCCTAATTCAAATTAGGCAAAATTTAATCGCAGATCTTTCCTGTAATTCAATCCATTCGGTCCAAACTTTTTTCTGTCGTTCCAGTCCATGATAAAAAAAATTTAGTCCAGTCCTCGGTCCAGGCCAGTTCCCCTTTGTTCGGTCTTTGGTCCAATCTAGTCTGACCTAATCTAGTCTAGTCGTAGACCGATGAACAGCCCCAAGCCTACTCGAGATAAAACAGCATTCAACTATGGGCTATCCGTTCCATTTCATTGCATTCCTTTAGTCCAGTGATGAAAAGACAGAATCCTCCCATCATAATTCGCAAAATTCTTTGCAAACACAGAATTCTCCAGTTATAAAACACATAATTCTCACAATATGTTGCGTGGCTGGACTGTCACAAAAGAGTTGAGTGCAACCATCAAATGATTCGCGAGCTTATTTCCTACTTTGGCACCGAGTTTCATGGTTGTTTTATCAGTCAGGAAATGGCAAATTGCAAAACAATACAACACAAACTCATCAGAATGAATGACTAGATTGCTGAATGTTTTGATCAAATATTACCCCTACACTGAGATTAAACTACAATACAAGAACCCCGGTATCCAACCTAAAACTTAAGGGGCGCACTGAATGAGGAACATATCGCCCTAACGTGACATCTATACATACTTCCAAAACTGTATGAGTCGAGAAGAAACATCTAACCTATGCCTAATCGGTGCCTTTTGATCGATTCAGGGGGATGATGGGTATCGTATGCGAACACTTAGGACTAAACTACCAACCTCTTCATGGGCTTCTAATTGCGATAATTCCTGCCTTCCTGGTTTAATTACGGATAGTTATCAAGATCTCATACCAGTAGAAATAAGTCAGAGAACTGAAAAACTTGATGGGTTGCATCATTTCGATGATCTTCATGTTTACATGTCCGATGTGAACCCTAATGACACTCCCCATACTCCATCTTCACCCTCGCCACATTTTTCATGCACGACTTTCATCTTCTCCACAGATTGGCATATTCCGCTGCAGCTCCAATCAAAGGATGCTACACAGACGTTGCCTGCTTGCGCCTTCCATTCACAATCTACAAACCCCACCGAAAAATGAATGAATAAGAAGAAACATATGAAGAAGATCCAATGATAAAAACTTGTCCCAAAATTGAAAGGATGAGCCAAAACACCAATGAAGAGTACCTGGAGGAGTTCCACAGCACATACTACGCTCATCGACGTGTTCCACATCAAGACCGATGAACCATGAACCCAAAGACACGTCTTCATTTGCATATTTGTGCAGTATGGGCCTGCAATTGTAATACACAAATACATATCTTAACAATGACTAACAAGCAAATCAATATCACTCATGGTGCATGCGATTGTAAGAATCCTGGGAAAAATTTCCAGAGAACTTTTAAAACTTTTTTTCATGAGAAAATGTCTTTTACAAAGTTTGATGTACATTTCGAAATCTTAGGGAAAATTACTTGAAATGTTCAAACAAGCCTTAGACTTTAAATACTTGGGAGTATAGAGATGCACAGGTATGCATCTCTATACTTCGTTTACTTTCTTTTTTATTTTTTTTTTCAAGATGGTTCTCAAAGGTTTTCCTTTCGGGTCTCTTTTGTGTCTTTTTTGGTTTCCAAAGTAGCTTTTGAAAAGCTTTTGTGGATCCGTAGGAATCATCCTCTCCATGAACTCTAGCACATGGGGGGGGATGGCTGCCCACATCTGGACCAGACCGCGCTTAAACGTGTTTCCCCTGAGAGGTTGTTTGTTTGTTTTTTACCACCTTGGGAAAAATAGTCCCGAGTTGGACCCTAAAATAATGGGTCCAACATAAAAATTTTCGCATCCATAAACACAACCAAACACTAAAAATTTCATCTACTTGGGAAATTTGACCAGTTACTCTAGGGGAAAATGCCAATCAAACTTTCCATCTCAGAGTTTAGCACTACCCAATTTCCAAAGAGTTCCCAAATCTCAATTAGACGTGCGTCACGTGTGTTTTTAATTACTGTAACTTTTGTACTTTGTTAGATGTGAATTGTGTCAATCAATTTTAAGAAATGTAGCAGCTGCTTGGGATTATAGAGCCAGTGAACGATAAAGGAGAGATGAAACTCACTGGTTTATCGAAATATAAGTTGCCAAATCCTTTGAGATTGCGTAGATCTGTCCGGTTGCATGGCGGAAATACTTGTTCCCTTCTTCTCCAAACTTCCAGAACTCTGGTTCGTGGTACTTAACGTTCCTGTGAAACAAAATGGCAACAGGAAAAAGAAACACAGTCAATTATGTCACAAGAGTACTCATGTAACCCTCCAATCGATATGAGGATTAATGAGGATTACTTTTGAGCCAGAACAGGCCCGGATTTCATGCATCCAATGTAAACTCTAGGTTTTGATCGATAATGAGCAAGGGTTGAAGCCAGGACACCTGAAAATGATAAGCATACAGGAAATTAATGAGCGACGAAATCATATGAACCGACATGATGGGCATCCCCTGAAACAATGATAAGCATGCAGAATTACTGCAAAACAAATTACGATAGAAATTAAAACTAGGGCATTTACCCAAATTGACATGGACGTCATCATCCACTTTAACGTAAAAGTCAGCATCCCACTTCGCAACAGCAGTAGAGAAGAATATCTTGGTTTTAGCGGACAGTTCATGGTACCCTTCAATATGCTCCTGAAAATGTTTTCTCTTAAGATCTTTGCAATCTCAAGTCACCCGTCCTATACAGAAAAAAAGGAGCTCGGTGTGGTATTCTTACCAGTCTGAGAAAATCATGATGTTGGGCATCCTCTGAATCAATAGCTCGATCTAGAATGCTGTTGGACGTTGCACTAGTTCAATAATGCAAAGGGTCAGCATGAATGGTAATACCCATGACAGCATAATGTCCCAAAAATCATGTATATACTTTAAATAGGAAGCACAATCGATGCAATACAAAAGAAGAGCCCCGTCATATTTGGCAGCAATGAGAGAGACGAAATGCATAACTTCACAAAAATAATATCATGGAAATTTGGTTCGGTGCAATCCAACGTAATCAGCAGATCGATTTAACTTGGAAAATTTCTTCTAAGGACATCATTGCAATACAGCCTATCGCACAAACATTAATGTTTTAGACCACCAAGGACACAGCATGGCGCAACCATTCATTTATATTGCTTGGCTCGCATTCATAAGAAAACCCATTTATTTGCTAAAGCCATAACTAAGAAAGTAGGGCATATCATATCTCGAAATCGACAATCGAGCAATTTGGAGCTGACAAAATTGTCCCCATTTCATTCAATGACATATATATACCGAATCACATAGTACAAGCACAGAAATACCACAAAAAGCAACAAATTGACATACATACCTGTGACCTATCATGAATCGAATCACAAGTCCCTTCTCTGTTTCCAATCTCTTCAATTTCTCTCCTGAGGCACACAGAATCAGGTGAGAACATTGCTTGACAAGCAACAACACAACAAGAACTTATTAAGTGTAGAACAAATATTACGTCACGAATCCCCAATTAATTACCTTGAGGCATCCAAGTTTCCCTCACTGAATCACGACGCTTCCGACTACTAAAAGCAGTGTTAATTCCAATCACCACAAATGCCTTTTTCTTCACTTGCCCTCCTCCACCTGCCAATGTATTGGCGGCAGAGGCTTTGTCAGAGCTAACCAGCTCCTTGGAGCTGCGAGTTGCTGCGAGCTCCATCTGAAGCATCGATACTGATTTATC
The DNA here is from genome assembly GCA_029582165.1 of Portulaca oleracea. Classification (NCBI taxonomy): domain Eukaryota; kingdom Viridiplantae; phylum Streptophyta; class Magnoliopsida; order Caryophyllales; family Portulacaceae; genus Portulaca; species Portulaca oleracea. The sequence goes on along the minus strand of CM055873.1, from coordinate 4,385,008 downwards.
CAAAGACCTAAAAAACTTGACAATTAGCAAAACAAACTCATAGAAGGGTGAAATAGTCAAGCATATGGTCAGTAGTAAGGCCAATTGGAGGAACTCACTTGATTGCTTCATGGGTTTTTTGCACTTCATCCATTACATCTTTATCATTTGCAGGTTTCTGCAACATATTATGGACCCCAAATTGAGATCATCTTTTCTACTTTCAGCATCTAATTTCTTCCATCAAAAACACATCTAGTTTCCAAATTAAAAGTATGAAACTGATGAGAAAGTTGATACCTTTATAGTCTCAGACATGACACTAAGCTTTTCATTCTGCTGATGAGATGAGATCAGCTGACTGCCACTTTCTTGAGGCTCCCACAACCTTCAAAATCAGATCAACCCATCAAACTACCAGCTCAAAAAAAGCTCCAAATCATGAAATCAACAACAAAGTGAAACACCCAGTTGGAAAAAAAGGAACCAAACCTGTTGGTAAAGAGCATGCCAAAGAAGAAGAAAGAAACACACAAAATTGGCACCCATTTGGTAGAGATTTTCCCACTGCTTCCTCTCTTCATCATTTTTCTTCTTTTTTCCTTCTCTTTCTCTCTCTCTCTCTCTCTTCACACACCCAAAATCAAAGACTCAGAAGAAGGGTTATAACTTATAAATTACACCAAGTTCAGCTTTTTCAAAATGGGGTATTTCCTAAAATTTAGGCAGAAAGAAGACCTTGTTCTTCTTCAGTCACCAAAGTCTTGGATGGCGATCTGGGATTTTCAGTGACAAATTCGTGGGTGGGTTCGGAGAAAGCAGCCGATCAAAATTGACCCGGCTAGCTAGCTAACCCGCTTCCTTACCCTGTTCTTCTTCTGGGTCAATTTTCTGCAACGACTTTTGGGTGAAATTTCCTATCTGTTTCTCACCTGATTTCTTCATGGTCTACAGTAACAAGAATTGCGAACATATCATCCTCATGAAAAATTGGATCCAGTTTCAGTTTCAAGGATGAAGTCAAGAATGAAGATGCTGGACCGAATCCCAATGCTCTGTTGGCCTACCTAGGGGGGTACCCCTGCAAATGAGTGGGCTAGGGCCCAAGAGTTGGCAATGTGAGTAGGGCTCTAAGTTGAAGTAATATTTGTTCTCGTATTATTTGTCATTTTAACTAAGGAAAACACCAAATAACGGCTTAATAATTGTTATTCAAAATTTGAGACATATCAGCATGGGCTAGGGTTAAAGACTCCTTGGGACCCTCCTCCAACGAAGTACGAATCGATGAGTTGTTGGGTTGAAGACGAACTAGAGAGTGAGCTATCAAGTTGGGTTGCATCGAAATTATGTTTCCAACAACCTATTTGGGGGGTGGGAAGGGTGGGGAGAGGATCCCAATTCGCAGCATGTGTTAAGTTATTAGATTCGTAACGATTTGTAACGATTCATCATACAAAATATTGTGCTAAAAACTTTGACCGTTGATATTTTAATTTATATAATGATTCATCATACAAAATAGATGTCATTAGATTCGTAATAAAAAATACTATTAGAAAAATATAATATTACATTTTTTTATAAACTTTTATATGAGAAATTATAGATTAAACATTGACCTTGAAAAGTAGATATGACAAATAAAAAAAGGAGGGAGTAACTTTTTATTCTAATAATATTAGTCACCTTACAATTGCAATAACACATTAATTACTAATTTATCAAATTAATCTTATTAAGTATATTTTTTTCTTTAATTTTTCTTTTTTATTCACAGTTTTCTCATTTCCAAGAATGAAGTTAATATAAATTGGAAAGTTTCCTTCATTATTTTTTTTGTGCAAAAGGCAAGGAAACCCCAATTTATTCAATCAAAAGCTCGAGCCTTACATAATAAAAAGGCCCTTAGCTCTCATGTTGTCAACATGGAGTTGGTACATAATTTCTCTTGAAGGGTCATCAAAGACCCGAACATCTATTACACCTATATCGAGAGCTAAGTTTAGCAAGTCTATCAGTAACAAGATCAGCCTCCCTATAACAAAAGGCGACTACCTATTGCAATAACCCAACTCTAACTCTACGTAGGCACCGTTCTTTTGTGCGTCAACGCACCGAAACGCAACGCAAAATATACAAAGCCTAACGCACCTTAACGCAACCCAAACGCACCTTAACGTAATGTACTATTCACCTTTCTCTTAAAAATAAAAAAGTTTCCCCAAATTATTATTTCCCAAACGCACCCAAACGCAACTCAAACGCAACTTTCCGAAACGCAAACGCAACACAACGCATACCAAACGCATAAAAGAACGGTGTCGTAATTAAGTTAAGTAATGAGATTAATTAACTAAATCGCACATTACTTTTCAAGTTAATAGCTTGTATTTTCGCAAGACTCGAACGGAGCAACGACCGTCATCAACTTAGTATATTATATATAAATTAGCTAAGTGACAATTTTCAGCTACCGAAAATAATCTCGGAATATTTTGGTCATTTGACCAAAGTTTAGCAAGTTGAATGATTCATCGGTATTACTATTAATAATACTTTTATTATTATTATTATTATTATTATTATTATTATTATCATCATCATCATCATCATACCTTTTCATTCCTTAATTTATTTAAGTTTCAATTTATTTCATCTTCCCATTTTATTTCATGTCGCCTTATTATTATTTAATTTTCTGAAATTTTATCCCAATACCTTAAACTAGTATTTTTGGGTAAGTAGGAAAAGAGTATTAGTAGGGGGGGGGGGGGAATTAGTATATATGCTAAAGATGAGCTAGGCCTTAACTCTTTATTCTATTTTATGATGATTTCTCTAAAATCCCCTTATTTTTTTTGGGAAATTGGATTCTAATAATGCGGACTTTTGGTCATATAAGATTTAATAATACAGACTTTTGATTTAGTGATTAATGATAGGAACTTTGATCCCTTGTTGCCCCGAATAGTATGCCACCGAGTTAAGTTGAACTTAACTCGGTGGCGGGATGACGTGGCGGCCAGAGGAACTTTGATCTCTTGTCAGCATTTGCATTGTCCACATTCTCTCCTCCTTTCCCTTTCTCTTTCCTCCTTCCCCTTTCTCTCTCCTCCCCCTCCTCTTCTTCGATCCACCAGACATGGCAATGGCCATGGCCATAGCTTCTCCTCCTCTTTGTTCCACCATACCTTGTGGAAGGCTTTATCTCTCCGATTGAGAAAATCTTTCTTGATTTTGGAAGCCTTGCTTTTTTGGTTCAAGAGCTCGACCCTATTCGAGATTTGATTGTCGATCCTGATTCTCCAGTTCTTAATCAATCGTTGTTTCTGTCCCACTCTCTAGATGGGCTTCTCTGTCTCAGAAAACCAATTTTAGCACCCTTTTGTGCTATAGACCGTAATCAACAAGGTCTCACGAGATTTATTGCTCCGTTCGGGAAGTCGGTGCTCTTTTTTCCAGCCTTTCTCCTGCTCGATCCTGGGTATTGTCGTCGAATTTCGCTGGGCTTTGTCATTTTTGGCTACTAGGCAGAAGTCGTCGATTACCTTACGAAGCCTTGTATTCATACTATGTCGAATATGTGGGGTGTAATTTGTTACCCGAGCTTCTGGAATTATTTATGGCAAGGTTCGTTTTCTTGTGTTTTTTGGGGCTGTTTGGTTGAAGACATGTTCATTTTTGGAGATACTGTGCTTTTAGTGCTGCTTAAAGTTGTTTTTCTGCAAAATTTTGGGGATTTCTTTATGTTTATGTAGGAAGTCAGGTTAATAATATGTTCGTTTCAAATTGGTTATGCATTTGAATTGGAGAGAGTGTGTTTCATCTTCTGGGACGGAGCCTTGCTGACAGAGGAAGGCTTTTGGGGGCCATAGCCGTTTGGTGGATCGAAGAAGAGGAGAGGGAGGAGAGAGAAAGGGGAAAGAGGAGAGAGAAGAAGAGGTGATGTGGACAATTCTAATGCTGACTAGGTACATAATAAAGTCAAAATATATTTTCTCCGGCCGTCACGTCATCACGCCACCGAGTTAAAATCAACTTAACTCGGTGGCGCACTATTCGGGGCAACAGAGGGTCAAAGTTCGTATTATTAATCACCAAATCAAAAGTTCGTATTATTAATTCTTATATGACCAAAAGTTCGTATTATTATAATCTAATTTTCCTATTTTTTTCCCCTTTACATTGGAAGGCAAGTATCAGACAATACAAGGAAAGAAATTTAGTTTCAAAGACTCTTAACCCTTCCCTCTGTCCGGGCACCATGCACCCCCATTGTTCCTCCATTGACGGCCAAGGCCACTGTCATCAGCCGCCGTGACCTCCCACCCGGTCGATCGACCACCAACGCATCACCACACCATCTATTTCTCGACCCTCTGTTCTGCCCAATCTGTCTATTTCTTTGCCTCTTATTGTCCGTTGGCCTCTGTCTGCCAACCACCGCCGCCATCGCGACCGTTTGAGCTGTCGGCGACGTTGCCAATAACGCTGCCATCATCGTCTTCTCAACCCTTTATTCTTCATCCCTTCATGGAAGGTAAAACCCTAAACGTAACTCTATCCTTTTAAATCTGAATTTAGGTTTTCAAATTGCAAAACCAGTTGTTTTTATTGTTAATTTCCGTTCTTAAGTAAAATATGTTGGGTTATTTTGTTTTGGGTTTCAAGAATTTGAGATGTTTATGTTGGACTTGGGTGTATATATGTGCTTCTGTATTATATGATTGTAGGTAGCCATACTCATGTTTGCATGGTTCTAAATGACCATAAACTGACATTAAGTCACTGGATCATGATAGCTTATGAATGTAAGGTGTTTTTGATTAAATGTTGAAATGGAATCCTTAAAGGAATTGAGCTTGATGTTGGTGGAAGTGTATCAATTTGGCCTTGCATGTGCTCTAAATAACTTGAGATGGGTGAAAGTTGGGTGTGGTGCTGTCTTGGATGTGTATAATAACTATGGACACATTTGGGAGGTAGTCTAGAGTGTAAAGTCGAATCAATCGACAAAAGGAGGTAAGGTTGCCATTTTGGTTAAAGTATACATTATGGGTTTCCCGGGACATCCGAGGCATTCCATGACCATAATAATTATGTAAAATGATAGCCTTAAGTAATATATTTCACATGGATTTCGATCTGTATAACTCAAGTTTTAGCGGTTTTAATTTGGGTGTTATGTTGTATACGATTTTGGGGGCAGTAGGTTCAAGGGTATCTTTAGGTATCAAAGAGGTCTTATTAGCCTAAGTATTCAACATAAAAGTTATAGTACGCTCCACAAGCTTTCCGAGATGGGGTTTTATGCATTCATCGGATGACGGAGTGAAAAGTTGTGATTCGCTAAAGTAAAGCTTTCCAGTGCCTTCCAAACATGTTCTAAAGTTGTGGTCAACATAAGAGTTGTAGTATATGATTTAAGCTTTCCATAGATTATTAGCACATGTTCATATAATATATATTCTTTAAGTTATGAATTCTCAAAGTTCCCTTCCCGAACTGAATTTTCTGTAGAATCAACCCTCTTGTTTACTCATTTTCAAGCCTTTATACTTATTTTTTGCCTTAACTCTTATCTGTAGAGTTGTAAGATTTATTTTTAGCTTTTGGAAAAGTACTCTTATGAAATGTTTGGAGGGGTCTATAGAGGAAATTATGTCTTCCGCAAATTTACTGCAAAGTCCCAAAAATTCTCCATACTTTTAATTAAAGTTAATTTTCATTCAGTTAATTAGGAGATTCCCTCCTTACCAAGAACCCAATTTAATTCACTTCATGGTCTTTATCTCAAGTGTGATCCAAGTGGTCGTTACTGCTCCTTGTTCGAGTCCAGTCACGCTTTCAAGTCACGTTGTCTGCAAGTTCCGTTTTAAGGCACTCATATTGCCTGTACTCTACTCAAACTCATTTATTTGAGTTCAAGTAAGCAAACTTATCAAGTTTAATGTAATTAAGTAATGTTTACATGTTTTTCTTATGTAAATATGGTCTCGACCCAAGTTACTTGAGCCATAGTGCACTATCCAAGTCATGTTAATACCTGGCCAATGTCAACCGGACCTCCCGATCAGTCCGGATATGCGCATACGGAGGTTTAGTCTGATGATCGCAAGTAGGGGACCATCAAGATAATAATAATAAGGGAAACAAAGTTTTATTCTGTTTGTTATTTTATTGTGTAGTTATTTGCAAAATGAATTGAAATGTGCGAAATAAAATGAATTGCCTAAGTTTATTTGACTGTTCAGGGGTATGCGTATTGAGTTTTGACTCATTTACAAAAATGTTTTATGTTTTGTTTTAGGTGGTATATCTAGTGCTGATAAACCAAGCATCGATAAGAAGTCAGGTTAAGTTAGCAAGCTGGAAGCCTCCCTTGTTTTTGATGAAGTTGAGGTGGTCGAGGTCTTCCAACCCATTGCCACAGTGATGACAGCCGCTGTTGCTGATGAGATTGCGAATGGCTCAGTTCTCCTGTGTCATCAAAGAGTTATGCGAATAAGATAAAGAAAGTCCCTTATCTTTTGAGGGACTAGAAGTCGCCAAATGCGGACCCATTCCATATGGGTCTCCTCGACGGTCGGGTCATGGATGATAGTGAGAGCTGCTTGCATTTGAATCCCCTATGGCTCAAGTTACTCCACACCATGTTGTCTCCTACACCCTCTTCAGCGAACTCCATACTTACAATCTTCAGGAGCGCCGAGTTCGGCAACTTGGCTGCGAATTCGGCCCAACGCCACCCTTGAAGGTGGTCCCAGTAATTATCCACCCTTCTTTCACTCTCGACCGCAGTGAGGATGGAGGTAGTTTTGTCGATAAGCAAATCGTCATTGAGCCGAAACATAGTTGTACGACCATCCCCAACCTCCATTGAAATATTTGAACTGAGAAACTTTGAAGTGCTCACTAAGCCTTGCCACACATTGGAAGATTTATAGTGGGGTTTAGACCTGGCAATCGGATGGATCGGATCGGATTCGGATCGGATTAGCTCGGATTCGGATTTTTCGGATCAGCCATACTTTGGTTCGGATTCGGATTCGGATCGGATGGGGTTCAGGTTCGGATTGACTCGGATGTGTTTTGTCGGGTTCGGATCGGATTCGGACCGGGTTTAATCGGATCGTAATGTTCGGGTGGGATTCGGGTTCGGATTGACTCGGACGGGTTTTTGTCGGGTTCGGATTGACTCGGATGGGTTGTGTCGAGTTCGGATCGGAATATGACCGGTTTTGATCGGATCAAGATCTTCGGGTTATAGTCGGATCGGGTGAGGTTCGGGTTCGGATTCACTCGGATGGGTTTTTGTCGGGTTTGGATCGGATTAGGACTGGGTCTGATCGGATCGAGATCTTCGGGTTGTTTTCGAGTTGGACCAAATTCGGATCTAAGTTTATAATATTGGGTAAACAATCTAAACATGTCATATACACCGAAGTAATGAAATTAGTCTATAATATTATGCCAATTACATAGACCTTGTTTGAAAAATTTGTAGTTTAGATATATATGGTTTGTGGATTGGCGGATGGTTTCGAATATACGTTTACTAAGCTCTAAATTCAGAATTCAAAAATCAAAATATATAATTTATAAATTAAAGGTAATCATCACAATTTTAAAAAATCCAACTTAAAAGTAAAGTTGAATTATATAATTTATAAATTATAATGGTACTGGACATTTTTTATTCTAATTGGTCGAATTATAATCGGGTCGGCTTAGTTTGGTTCTATTTCGGGTTGGATGTGCGTCAAGCCAGGTGGAACTCCGTTCGGGCAATTTTCGAATTCGGGTTAAATCAAATTTGACTCGGGTCGGATGCGGCTTGAATAAGACAAAATTCGGTTCAGGAAATTTACGGATTCGGGTTAAATCAGATTTGGCTCGGGTCGTGTAACATTCAGTTCGGGCAATTGTCGGATTCGGGTTAAATCGGATTTGGCTTGGCTCGGGTCAGACAATTTCGGATTTGGCAATGCTCGGGTTGGGTTCGGATCAGATCATATTATTTCGGATGAGGCTCGGGTCGGGTAAAAATCAGTTCGGGCAATTTGGATTCGGGTTAACTCGGATTTGGCAATGCTCGGGTCGAGTTCGGATCGGATCGGATTATTTCGGATCTCTTTCTTATTCGGTAAAATTCGGGTTGTGATTCGGATCGGATTCGGGGTCGGATTATCTCCGGGTTCGGATTAAGACCGGATCATCCATTTCGGTGTCGGATCGGATTCGGGTTCGGATTTTTCGGATCGGATTTCGGATCTCGGATCAGCTTTGCCAGGTCTAGTGGGGTTTAATGTGTCTAGGTGCTACGAGGTTGATTTTGTTGCACCCTTTGAAATATTTTCTGGCCAAAATTTGAGCCAGAATCTCATTCCTTTTGGACAAGAATCTCCATCCAAGTTTGGAAAGAAATCCTATATATGTTCAAGTCACGCATGGCAACAAGGCCAAGACCACCAAGATTTTTATTTTTTGTGACTAGTTTCCAATTAGCTAAGTGTATGTTTTTCCCCAATGGCGCCACTCCACAGAAAGTTTTGAATTTCCGGTCGATGTCATCACAAACTAAACGAGGAATTTTTGTCATTTGCATAATGTAGGCCGGTATAACATTTAGGGTGGATTTTATCAACGTAATCCGCTCAGCTTATGATATTCAACCGATGAGACAGACTATGGAGTTTGCGAAGAGTTTGTGAAGATATTGGGTGATAAAGTGGGATCTTTTATCAACTGTGAAGAACAAAACATGTTTGGGGTAGACAAATCGATGTGCTTCCGAGCAGAGATCGACGTCTCCAAACCACTTTGAAGGGGAATTATGATCAAGAAAGGCCAAAGATCAATTTGGGTAAGATTTAAATATCTGAAACTCCCCGATTTCTGTTACGGATGCGGTAAGATCGGGCATGTACTAAAGGGATATTCAGTAGTTGATCCAAGACGCCCCTGGAAGATCTACAATATGGAGGATGGATGAAGGCATCGCCGTTGAAGTCGAAAAGGAGAAACACCACTGAAAATATGGATGATGAAACTCGCCTTTTCTTGGCTTTCAAAGGCAAAATTAATAGGCCAAGAGCAAGAGTTCGACTGGCTTTTGCAAACAATGAAGGAGAAGGGTCTGAATACTCACAAGTGCGTGGCAGCAAACAGCAAGATCACACAGCCATGAATGTCGGTCAAACTGAGGTGGATAATGAACTTTTCAAGCGCAAACTAGTCTCAGGAGACGGGAGAATGGACAAAGGAAAATTCCAAGCTATTGATTACAAGAGTATGCAACAAACCATGGATGGCGAAAAGGCGGAGGGTGACCAACACCCCCGCCTAGCCCAATGAACATCCTCTGCCTAAATTACCAGGGGCTTGGCAAACCCCGGGCAATAAAGTATCTCAAACGTTTATTGAGATCTGATAGGCCAGATGTGGTTTTCTTATCGGAAACCAAGCTTTTTGACTCTAAGTTTACTCAAATAATGACACACTTAGAAGAGTTCAAATTTATGACTGTGAGTAGCCACGGTAGATGATAGGCCGCAAGTGCACGGGTGAAATTGTAGCATGAATCAAGGTCTTTCCCACAGGGACTTTTCCTTTCAACGCACCAAACTAGCCTCCTAGTTGATTGCTAAGTCGATCAGGATTTTTGTTTGAAACAACTAATTCTATTTCTATTCACTACTAAAGGCAAACAAACAAATATTCACACAATTTACTTGTATTTATCAATATGAAAAAGACGTTCAGGGATAATACCTAAGCCAAGTAACGAATCAACGAATACTTCGCAATGAGATTTTGTCACTAGAGCGAATTGCCAAGACAAACAAATCACCTACTTTCGTGGTTATTTTGATTTAATCAAGGTTAAAGATCTAATTATCACAAGAACCCTAATTAAAAACTTCTATGTCTAGACAATTTTTAATTAGTTTAGCCTAGGTATTCGGGCTATCAAACTTCTCCTTTCGGTACTTCATTCAACAACCTATTTACATGCAATTGGTGATCAAGCGAAAGCAATACCAATTCAATTCAAAGGCAAATAGATTTTTTTTTTGGGAAGGAAAAAGGATTATATTAAACTAACAAACATATAGTTGAGCTTACAAAAGCACCTAAGAGGCAGCAAAAACTTAGACCTCCTAGGCTTGCCACAGCCGACCCAGCTAATAAACTGATTGATACCCATATACAGATGAACAACAACAACGTAAACCCACAGACTACAACTCCTAGTAATTCTAAGACCCATCCTAGCAGCCCAGGCGACCCTGATCAAAATACCCATAGTAAACCTATCGACCTTCCAACCCAAAATAGCAGTCAAGCAAAAAACCTCGTCCGCAGCCTTCCACCTAGTGATCTTCTTCATAAAAGTCCTTATCCCTCTCCTCCAACATCTGCTGAACTTCCTTGTCGTAGAAGAAGGTCTTCACATCCAACTCCAACGCCATGCCAACTAGAGCTGGCAAAATTTTGTCCGACCCGGATTACCCGAATTGTCCGACCCGAAAAAAACCGGGTCTAGACATAGATTTTTCGTCCGAATTTTTATATTGACCGAATTGACCGAATATTCGGACATAAAATTTCTCTTTTTTCTATTGTCCGAACCCGATTTTAGTTTCGTCCGAACCGGTTTGACCCGAAATAAAACCGGGTCCGGACATGAATTTCTCGTCCGAATTTTGACATTGTCCGAATTTGTCTGACCCGAATTTACCCGGACCCGGATTTTTGCCAGCGCTAATGCCAACACTCTGAGGAGGTTGACTATGAATGATGACAGTCTCATGTTGGGTTTTGAATTCATCGGCCAGCACAGCAGGAGTTAAGTTGACATACTTCTGGACCAGATTGACCTCAACATCCCAATCCCTGTCCATCAACGCCTGAATATCCTCAATAACTTCCAGCAATTGAGGTTCATTATCCTGGTTGGGGTGACGCAGCTGTTGAATGATACGCTCTTCAAGATCCACCTCCAGAGGGTTAATCCCACGCTTCCAAGCCAAGTGCAAAATCTCGCGGAGAGTAACCATCATAGCCGGAATAGCCTCCTGGGTATGAACCTTAGCCGTGATACCCACCATCCAGCTCATGCTAGAATCACGAATGATAGCGGCACCAACATAGAACCCTGCCTCCTGGTTGTAGCAAACCTCCAGGTTGACTTTGTAGGTATGCTTGGGAGGAGGCTTCCAACCCAGAATATTCTCGTTATTGGAATAGGCAAAGTCCTGCATTTTCTCATAAAAGACACAATCAAGCCAACATTTGCTAATACCACTATAAACATTAATTTTTTCATTTTGAATCACAACTTTATTACGAAGAATCCAAATCGCCCATAAGGTAGTAGCAAAGTGAATGTCCCACCCAGGGCACTTACACCTAACATTGAGGGTAAGCCAGTCAGTAAGATTGTTTTGAGTCCAAAAGCAAGGAATAGAAATCTGTCGATGACCATTCTTTTGGAAAATGTACGACCAGAATTTCCTGGCAATCTCACAATCCCTAAATAGGTGTAAGTGGTCCTCCTTGTGAAGATGACAGAGCGAGCAGGTGTCATTGATATCATTCATTCTCCTGGCAAGAATGGTATTGAGAGGAAGAGACTCGTGGGACATTCTCCAAAGGTGATGGTTAATCTTAGAAGGAACATGGATCCTCCAAATAGCCTTAAAAAGAGGAGTGAGGCTATCAATCTTGTGTATGGAGACAAAATGAAGGTCTTTATAAATAGTAGCAACATTGAATTTTTTTAGACCAGTTAGAAACCCATTTGTATTCTTTAACAAGCCTGGGCTCCCGACTAATGGGGATCTGAATGATTTCATGCACAATGTTTGCAGGGACATGCTGCAACAATTTCCTGTCATCCCAAGCATTATGCTCCATAAAATCACTAACCCTGTGATGTCTACTACCCCAGCCACCAACATTGGCCACCCTCTTGGCCAGATTACCATGACCTATCCAATTTTCGTACCAAAAAGAAGTCTAAGAACCATTCCCAAAACTAGTAGCAGCATGCTCAAGCAAGAAGTCTTTGGAAAGCATTAAGCTTTTCCAGAAAGGGGAGTGATAAGGTTTTGAGGAACAAAGGGGAAGGGAATGGTTCACATTGTACTTTTGCAAAACAAGCTTGATCCAAGAACGGTCCACATTGTTAAGAACATTCCACAGAAGCTTAGTCAAGAAAGCAGTATTCCAATCATGAATGTTGTTAAATCCCAATCCACCCAAGCCCTTGGGCTTGCACATCTTTTCCCAACTAACTTGAGCCATATATCTGTTAGAAGATTTTTTATTCCAAAGGAAACCCCTAATAAGAGACTCCATCTTAGTGGTCACCGATTTAGGAAGCAAGGTAGTTTGCATATGATAGACAGGCAAAGCAGACAGGACAGATTTGACCAAAGTAACTCTACCAGCAAAGTTGAGAAACCTAGACTGCCAGCCAGCGAGCTTGTTTTGAAACTTCAGCAAGAGTCTTCATAGTCCTTAGCCTGGGACTTTTTGGTAACAAGAGGAATACCAAGATATTTCCCAAAAGAAGTAGAAATAGGGATGTTGGTTAGAGTCACCAAAGTATCTCTCTCCCTATGAGGGAGATGCTTAGAACAAAACAATCTGGACTTAAAAAGGTTTAAGTGAAGACCATAAGCTTCACCAAACTGATCAAGGAACCTAATCATGTTTTTGACATTAGAGGGCTTAACAGCACCAAACAGAACCACATCATCGGCATAAAACACATGGGAGGAAACAAACTCCTTACATTTGAAGGGAAGCCAGTTCTTAGTGCAAACCTCAGCCTCAATAGCCCCGGAAAGCCTATCCATACATAAGGCAAAGATGTAAGGGGAAAGGGGGTCACCTTGTTTAAGCCCTCTAGCAGGGTGGAAGTTCTCACCAAGTTCACCATTCCAAAGGATTTTCATACTGGTTTGGGTAATACAACTCATGATAAGTTGCTTCAACCTAGGGGGCATACCATATGCATCAAGAGTATCCTCAATATAACCCCAGTTGAGACTATCATAAGCCTTTGTTAAGTCAATTTTGATGGCAATGTGTTTCTTCTTAGTCTTCCCATGAGCAATAGAATGACATATTTCTTTAACCAGCAGGATATTATCAACAATTTGACGACCAGGAATGAAACTAGACTGGGCAGGATGAATACAAAGGGGAAGAAGAGGCCTAATGCGATTGACAATAGCTTTACTAACAATTTTATAAGAGCTATTACAAAGGCTTATGGGACGCAGATCCGCCACAGCCTCAACACAATCCTTCTTTGGGATAAGGCAAATGAAGGTCTGGTTAACCTCCTTAATGGTATCAGGCTTATCCCATGCATTATTCACAAACTCACTCACCTGATCCTTGATAATGGGCCAAGTTTTCTTATAGAAATGGGCTTGAATCCCATCAGGACCAGGAGACTTAAAGGAGCTAAGGGAGAAAAGAGCCTCTTTAATCTCAGCCTCAGAGAAGGGCTGGTCAAGCTCAGGAAAATCACTAAAAAACCCACACGTGTTAGGATTAGCCCTGGAGTGCAACTGGTCATGGTGGTTACTAAAGAGCTGCTCAAAATGCTTAGTAAGACTACTCCTAATATTAGAATGGCCCTTAATGGCTTCCCCATCCCCAAAAGAAAGACTATCCACCTCTCTTCTGCTATTTCTAACTTTGGTAACCATATGGAAATACTTAGTATTCAAATCCTTGTATTTTAAGCGATTGATTCTAGCCCTCTGGGCCCACATACTCTTTTCCATGTTACAGAGACGTTGGTGTAACTGTAACAGGTCATGTTGGAGGGATTCAAGAAAACTACTACTATGGTTCTCTAGAGCTCTTTGAATGCCACCAAGCTTAGCAGTAACTCTATTCCTATGAGCCTTTATATTCCCAAACACATTGTGGTGCCAGGAGGGGGCCTTTTCAACAAACTTCTGAAAGTTGTCAGTGAGTGAATCCTGGGGTTTCCAAACCGAATTGAAAAAGGAAGAGAAACCATGATGTTGGGTCCAGGCCACCAAACCTCTAAAAGGATGCATAGGTTTAGTTCTAGAGGGACAAAGATCAATGAGCACCGGACAATGATTTGAGTAAAGGCGCGGAACATGAGTTACCTTGGTATGGGGATAGGTCTGCAGCCAGTTAGGGTTAACGTACCATAGCCCTATCCAGATGCTCCTTTATGTTTTCCGTACCTGGACGACCATTATCCCAAGTGAACATAGAACCACAAAAGCCAAGGTCAATAAGGGAGCAAGAATGCATGAAATTTTGAAACTCAATAGAATGAGATCGTCTAACAGGATTGCCCCCACTTTTTTCCTGGGGGCTCACAACAGTATTCAGGTCACCAAAAACAAGCCAAGGGAAGGAAGGAGGAGGAGGATCAGCCGAAAGAGAATCCCAAAACTTACCTCTTCCATTTCTGTCACTCGGCGCATGAATACCAGTGATCAGGACTTCAGGGTCATCAGCCGCAAAAGTGACCATGCTATGGAACATGTTCCCATTATAACCAGTGTACTCAAAAGCAGTCACAGGAGGTTTCCAAAACACCCAGATGTCACCTCTTAAAACGTTCTTGGTGGAAAAAAATGTGAATGAAAGATCCCACTGAATTGAATTGGGTCCATGAATCTAAGAAATATTGAGAATTCTTGATCTCTCTCAATATCTCTCTCAATTCGAAAATCCAGGATTTGAATTGATGTCCTTTCATTGATTCCTCCTAAATTGCATTGCATTGATTTATCCTAAAGATTTCATTTCAATTGGAATTTGGTTATTCACCATGTACGAGGATCCCCGCTAAGCATCCATGGCTGAATGGTTAAAGCGCCCAACTCATAATTGGCGAATTCGTAGGTTCAATTCCTACTGGATGCACGCCAATGGGACCCTCCAATAAGTCTATTGGAATTGGCTCTGTATCAATGGAATCTCATCATCCATACATAAGGAATCATAGACATGGGATCAACATACCTAAACTCAGAGAATCTGAACTGATTCCTGATAAAGTTAGGCTCAGCCTCAGGTTTAGGGGCCTCCAGCAACACCAGAATAGTCGGTCTGTTCTTCTCGATTAAATCAAACAAGTGCACAAGGAAGTCATCGGAGGAATTCCGACGGACATTCCAAACCAAGATTTTCTTAGGAGGACTCTTCATTGATGGATTGAGAGATGGGTGATCCTTCAGCTTGGCTCTTCGGCAGTACGTAATGATGTCTTGATCCTCCTCCACTCCCTTTTGTTTCCCCGCTTTTGGCAGATCCTTCCATGGGGTCACTACTGTTGGCATGAAGACTGCTGTTATCCTGGGGTGTGCTGCTACTGGGTAATCGAACAGGAAGTCCAATCCCAGTTTCCTGGTCAAGCTTGGTAGGAAGAAGCATTGAACTCTCTTTTTGAATTGGGTCAAATCTGCCACCTCTCCTTGTGATGGCATGTCGATCAGAGGGATGTTTTCTGGAGGTGGAACATAATCCACCACCCGCCTTTCTGTCCTGCTCCATGTTGATGGCTGGATGATGTGTTCAATCCTCGTCGCCTGCTTGACCTGAAAGTCGATCAACTCTTTTGTCCTCCGATTCGCTTCCGTGGTAGGCTGTTTCAGAACTGGCCATAGTCCCGACATGGCAAAGTCCGGGAAGAAGTTGTGGCACTGGATCTCCTGTATCTTCCCCATGGGGGGTGATAGAAACCTCACTCCTCCGCTCTCCCAATGGAGGTGAGACATCCATGGGAAAATCATCGGTTCCAAGGATGTGACCATCGGACGAACCGGAATGGGTCTTTGTAAGGGTACTGTTGGCGGCGGAAGACTGAACACAAGATCTGGGTTTTCGTCCATGGGGTGAGGGTGGTTGAATGATCGAGGTGGAGGGCGATATTTTGGTTTCGGAAGAGATGGCTAGGTTTGATTGCGTTGATGTTTGTTGCTTTTGTGGTCTGGATTTTCGTGGTTCATGACTTTTTTCAGGCGGGGAGCTAGGTTTCGTCCCATTAATGGAATTATTAACAATATGATTTGCTGCAGGGAATTTAATGCTACTAGAACTTATACTCTCCCTCCTTACTTCATTTAAGAGCATGGAGTCTGTCGCGTGCATCTCCATAGAAATTCCCTGACAGGCTACAGTTCGTTGGTCAGGAATTAAGTTGCGAGGGTCAGGCTGCACAGTGAGATGCATGAGAGCAGATTGGGGAGATGAAGAGGTATTAGCAGTATATCCCTTTTCAGCCAGATTTCTGTCAATAATTATACCCACTTTCTTGGGACTTAAATAGGTTTGCATGGCGTCTATAATAGCGTGTATGCCCTTACTACTGAGGATGGTAAAACGGTTATTATTCCTTTTAATTCCTAAGGTAGTCCTGTGCTTAGCAATATTAATTCCTTTGGGCTTATGGTTTTTCTGGGCCACTTCAACCATCAACACAGGTTGAACTTTCTCTTTTCCTTTATCAGGTCTAGTGGGCAACTTCGGCCCAGTATTAACCTGGGTTTTGGGATCCTTAATATGCATAGTTGGTTGGTTCATCGCCTCCTTGGACTTCGTCTGGCTGCCCACCTTGGGCTGGTTTTGCATGTTTGGCCCACGTTCAGTGCTAAACACGTTCTTCCTCTTCGATCTCTCCACCGTCACCCATTTAGGGCTGACCTCATCCCTGGGCCTGTTAACATCTTGGATTGGGTCCATAGCCCCATTATTCTGCTGGGTGTCTAGGGTAACCCTCGTAGGGCCCGTTTCACCAATAGGGTCCATCTTCTTGTTAGGCATAGAACTGGGCTTATTGGGACAACGCTCCTCTTTATGGCCTATAATACCATAATGCATGCAAAGCATATCAAGATTTTCATATTCTATACGTTGCCAAAAATTTTGAACCCAAACCCTAGTCACCAAGGGTTGCTTCAAGGACACTTCAACGCAAACCCTAGCATACCTAGCTCTAGTAACAGTATCAGTAGAGAAATCTACCTTAATGGGTATACCAACTTTTTTGCTAATTTCAAACAAAGCTTTATGATGAAAATATTCCACTGGAAGCTCTGGGAGTCTAACCCAAACGACCATGGAAGCAAACTCAGACGAAGAAGGTCTAAAGTTGGGAGTCCACCTAGTAAGCATAAGATAATGGTTAAACAGATACCAAGGACTACCTAAAAGGGTTCTCTCCAAATCAGTCTGATCCTCAAACTTGAACAAATAAGTATCACTGCCAATATCTATAATTTCAAGCTTACCATTTGTTCTCCAAAGTTGCGGAATACGTCTCTGCATAATATCAAACCTAACCTTTGTTCCTAATAGCTTTCCCATTAACGCATTAGACCAAGGTGCACAAAACTTAGCAAGCTGGGATTCAGAGAAACTAACTTGGGGTTCAGACTCATGGGGCTTACCTTGCATGCCTTGCTCACCTGGGTCTTCCTCAATCCTCAGATCAACGAGAAGGTTAGATATGGTGGAAAATCTACGATCTCGGCCTGCAAGCACATCTCTGAAGGACGCTTTCGGCCTTAGCATGTCACCAACGTCCTCTCCTCCTCTGAAGGAATCCACCCCCTCAGGTCAGGAGGTCTACCAGAGTGTTCCTTCCCAGCCTTAGGTGCTCCAGGCCTGGGATCTAGGTCAGCCATAAACTCATCTTCCTCATCCTCCCTCTCAGATTCATCTCTTGGAGTATTGGGACCTTCTTCATGGTCACCACTTGTAGACCCCGAAAAATCGATCGATGACCTTTTTCGCGGCGCTACTTAAAAGTATGATTGGGAGCCGACTAGGATTGCTTAATCTTAAATAAGGTTGAACTTTTAAGAATTTTTTCGTTAACAGATTAAAAACGATCTATGCGCACGAGGTTCACCTTTAAAGAAAAAAAAGAAAGAAAGAGACAAATAGTAAGCGGATTGGGCTGACTGCAGTATCGAACAGTTTGGCCCGAAGTGGAAGGAGAAGTAAAACAGGCCCAAAACCCGTCTGGGTTCGGACTGTAATTCCTCCCTTTCAAATAAGCACAGACAGGATTCCACAGTGAGTCCAACTAGGCCAGTACGCTAACCTGCGGGTTTATAAAACCCGTCTGGGTTTGGACCAGTCCATCTCTCTTTTGATCCTACGCGGGCTAGAATGACGTCCTACTCATGTTTGGGCTAGACGCTTGGACTCGACTTTTACAGGATTAAATCACATGACATACAGATGCGGGATGAGCCTAACCATGGCTTTAGATTCGTGGTTTTCTAGGTTTAGGGAGATGAATAGGGTACCACATGTTCTCGCCCCGGTGCATTTTCCTTATATGGAATTCAAGGAAGAATGTGTGGGGTGTTGCTCTTTGGGTTTCAAGGAAACCTTTAGAGTGTAACACGGGGAGAGGAGAGATCAAATGTTTGGCGATGTAAGTGCATCCCACAAGTAGTGACCTCCCGCTCTCGGGATTGATTCCTAGTTTTAAAACCTAAACCAACGCTTTTGTGCTCCCCAGCCATAAAGGCCCAAGAGTAGCCTGGTATGCAATATGCCTAAAAAATGATATGAAATAAATTAATTCCTCCTTTTTCTTAAAAAACACTAAAATTCAATTCTTTCAAGTTTTACCCTCTTTTTTAAGTTTAAGTCCCCAGTGGAGTCGCCAATCTGTAGACCCCGAAAAATCGATCGATGACCTTTTTCGCGGCGCTACTTAAAAGTATGATTGGGAGCCGACTAGGATTGCTTAATCTTAAATAAGGTTGAACTTTTAAGAATTTTTTCGTTAACAGATTAAAAACGATCTATGCGCACGAGGTTCACCTTTAAAGAAAAAAAAAGAAAGAAAGAGACAAAAAAAGGAGAAAGCACGAGGGAACCCGTCTGGGTTCCTGCTTGAACCTAGACGGGTTCCGCTGCTGCAGTCCCCACGAGAAAAGAAGAAAAAAGAAAAAGCAAAGGGGAAGAGGGTGATAAACCCGTCTGGGCTCATTAATTGAACCAAGCCGGGTTACTCCTTGCGCTAATCGCCAATTAGGTCACAAAAATCACAAAGAGGAAAATACCAAAATATGAAAATAGAGTCGCCAGTTGAATTTTAGGAGAAAAAACAACAAACCATTAAACATAGACTCCGGCCTGCGAATCCAGAGATGGATTCGGGGGTAAGGTTACGAATTTGACAATTAAAATCATCAAATCCGCCTATTCAACGAATAGACTCTACTAGAATTAAATTAAAGCAAAACAAAAGTAAAGAGGGAGGAATTAGATATGAATTTCACAAATCCATCATTAAAATCATGCAAAACATTAGAAATATAAAAGAATGAATTCCATAGATTATGCTATATGGATTACATCAACTACAACCGTGCTAACCTTTAGCCAAGCAGCATGCAAGGGGAGAGAAGAGATGGAGAGAATATGCTAGTGTCAATACTCTAGCATACCATGGTGTGTCTTTGGAAGGGAAAAAAGGGTTTAATTTATAGTGGAGTAGGGGGAGTAGGGGGTGCATTCTAGGGTTTAGGTTTTAGCCGCGGCGGCAAATCTCAGTGAGTTCACTTTGGACCAGTGTGCTTGGCCAAGAACCAGACGGGTTCTATTTGGTGAGCTATGCTCAGGCCCAAGGAACCCAGACGGGTTCCTGCTCATTTTCGGGCTATTATGCTCAGGCCCGTAACATTTGGGCCATTATGCTCGTTTTCGGGCTAGAAAAGAGATGGGTTTGCATGCTACTAAACTATTCGGCTAGCTTATTTTTACAAACAACTAAAACTAATAAACGGTACAAAATCCGGTGTCTACAGATAGCCCCCACTTTGATCGAGTTTGAGTAAAACGATGATCAAAGTAGTCTTGATGATCTTGGATATGAATCAGAAGCCTGTTCTGAAGCTGGTTGACGCTTGGAAGCTTGGTCCTGCGCCGATGTTTGTTGGCCTGCTTAGTTTCTTCCGTAAAGCTGACCAAATTGATCCGCCTCATTTCGCCGTGAGGTAGATCAAGGTCGTGCACTTCATTTCGCCGTGAGGCGGACGAGGTGACGCTTGGAAGCTTGGTCCTGCGCCGATGTTTGTTGGCCTGCTTAGTTTCTTCCGTAAAGCTGACCGAATTGATCTACCTCATTTCGCCGTGAGGTGGATGGGTTGACCTGCTTAGTTTCTTCCGTAAAGCCGGTCGGGGTGGTCCACTTCATTTCGCCGTGAGGCGGACCGAGGTGACGCTTGGAAGCTTGGTCCTGCGCCGATGTTGGTTGGTCTGCTTAGTTTCTTCCGTAAAGCTGACCGAATTGATCTACCTCATTTCACCGTGAGGTGGATGGGTTGACCTGCTTAGTTTCTTCCGTAAAGCCGGTCGGGGTGGTCCACTTCATTTCGCCGTGAGGCGGACTGAGGTGACGCTTGGAAGCTTGGTCCTGCGCCGATGTTGGTTGGTCTGCTTAGTTTCTTCCGTAAAGCTGACCGAATTGATCTACCTCATTTCGCCGTGAGGTGGATGGGTTGACCTGCTTAGTTTCTTCCGTAAAGCCGGTCGGGGTTGATCCGCTTCATTTCGCCGTGAGGCGGACCGAGGTGACGCTTGGAAGCTTGGTCCTGCGCCGATGTTGGTTGGCCTGCTTAGTTTCTTCCGTAAAGCTGACCGAATTGATCCGCCTCATTTCGCCGTGAGGTGGATCAAGATCATGCACTTCATTTCGCCGTGGAGTGCAAGACCTGTGTCTTTGTGCTGAAAAGGGTGTCATCGCATTGTAAGGGCCCGATGACGGCCGCTGAAGATGGGTTCGTCTTTTTAACCGCCGACGACCAAGCGTTTCGTGCATTGTCCTGCAAAACAGAGGAGGAGGGCATCAGTTTACCTGAAAGTCAAAGCGAGTCAGAGAACTTACCTGTCAGTTGTGCTTCAGCTTTCGGAAATGGGCTTTGGGCTTGAATTAGAGTGACGAAATTGGTCCCATTTTGACTCTAGGAACTTGGCGCATCTGGGCCGCTTGGCGCAAGAAACGGCCTGGGCCGATATCTTGGCGCAAATGCAAGGCCCATTTTCTGCGACTGGGCTTGGGCCGGTACGTTGGGGCACGAAACCGTCTGAGTTCTTCAAAGCCCACTTTGGCAGCGATGGGCTTGGGCCGGTACGTGGGCTCCGTATTTTGGCGCATGGAACCCGTCTGAGATCCCGCAAAACTCATTTTGCGCTCGAGTTACTACTGGGCTTGAATGTGGGCTTGAAATGGCCCAGGAACCCGTCTGCGTTCTGGGCCCAATTCTGGTCGGTACGTTGGGCTCCGCTGCAAATGCAAGGCCCATGCATGCCCTCCATGGCTTAGGAACCCGTTTGAGTTCCTTTAAAGCCCGCTTTCTCTTTCTTTCCTTTAGGATAGATTTAAGGATAGACTTTAGGATAGATTTTCGGCCAATGCATGTGGATAGATTTTAGGATAGATTTTAGGATAGATTTTCGGCCAATGCATGTCCTCCATGATCTTGTTGCTGGGACCCGCCGGTTGGCCACTTGTGTGGTGTACATGCATCCACTTTCCTTATAAAAAGGGACCTCTTCACACTCTCAAACACACACCTCATTTGTCTACTTCCTTTCTTGCTCAAAAAAAAAAAAAAATTCACTCACTAGTTAGGAAGCAATGGTTAGAAAAGTTAGAGATCCGCCTAATTCAACCCCATGCAACAAATTGGGCACATGAAATGTCCTCCCGGCGAGCATGGACTCCTAGGCCGGGTTGGGAGCCGTCGATGTTGGTGCCTGAACCGTGGAATCACGTATGGCACAAGCATTCACATGTTCGGGTAATGTCTTCTTCCTGACTTTGCTCTTTAATTATAGCATAAATTTGCAAGTAGAAATGTTTAATTCTAGCTTGTTGATTTAGCTAATAATAATGAAGTAATTTATGTCAATTACCCGTATTGTTCAAATCGAGCTTTAGAGAACCGAGGAGGATAGGCCGCATAGTGAAAACACACCCGTTTAAGTTGGGCTTTAGAGAAACCGTCTGCATTTTGGATGGGTGGGCCGAAGAAAACGAGGCCCAGATTTTTGTAGAACTTGTGTGAGGTGATGCCCAACCTACGCCTAACCTGCGCAGGAACCCGTCTGCGTTCCTACTTTTTCTTTTTTTTTTTTTTTTGAGTTGGGCTGATGCGGCCCAACCTATTCGTTTGCGGCCTAACACTTCAAGGACCCGTCTGAGTTCCAACATATGGCCCAGCCCACTTCTTTTCGAGTTGGGCTGATGCGGCCCAAGGTTTCGGCGCAACAACCCGTCTGGGTTCCATCATACGGCTCAGCCCACTTTTTTTGAGTTGGGCTGATGCGGCCCAAACTTTGCACAAATAGCCCGTCTTTGGGTGGGCCGAAAACAGCGAGGCCCAACCCTCTTTTCTTGGGTGGGCCGAAAAAACCAGGCCCAACCTTCTTTCTCCTTGCAAGAACCCGTCTGGGTTGTTTAAGTGAGCGGCCCATTTTTTCCTGGGCCGAAAAGAGAGACCCAAACAGCGAGGCCGAAAGGAAAACCCGTCTGCGTTTCCGGGCCGAAAACAGCGAGGCCCAACCCTCTTTTCTTGGTCGGGCCGAATGACTGATTTTTTTTTCTAGCCCCCTAATTTAGTGGAAGCTCAATTTAGCTTTTGCTAAATTAGGAATCACCTGATAGGTTGCCGTAGGGACTTGTCTCTTTTTTTTTAATTTTTATGGTGGATCCTCAGGAGGACTCCCTTAGAACCGGTGGCAATATGCGGAAACCGATCAAAGTGGTGGAGCATTTTGCAGAGGATAATTGGGCGCTTACACTTTTAGAAGAGTCAGGATTCGACCTCTTCTGGAAATGCGTCAAGGCCTGGGAACCTTGTACATTGCGGGTGATGGGGCGTGCGCTCGCGGAGAGATTCTGGGATTCCACCAACACCTTCCACCTCCCTGTGGGAGAAATGGCCATAACCCCTGTCGACTTTGTGATGATTACCGGGCTACGCTGGAGTGGTCAAGATGTCGAGTTCGACCCTGTTGTGCCGGACCAGGTGATGGAATTACTAGAGCCTGTGCTTGAACGGCGCCGATTTGGTCGAAAGATGAAGCTTTCTTACGGTTCCTTCGAGGATGTTATCACTTCCGCCGACTTCGCTCATATGGATGAGTTTCAGCGTCGCTTCATTTTCCTGGCATATTTCATCTCTGCCACAATGTTTGCCAATCGAGGAGATGATGTTTATTTGACCTGGATGAAGAATCTCCTTGATCTAGAGCAAGTTATCCATCGGAACTGGGCAAAAGCTGCTTATGCTAACTTCGTTCGCTGGCTTCGCATTGGTGTACGGCCTGGTACTGATGTGGACCCGTTCTTCGCACCAGAGAGTCCGCGGGAGATGAGCGGGCCGAGCATGTGGAAGGTGCTCGAGGTAATCTTCGAGACGCTTCTCTTTTACATGCTTTTCTCTCTTTTCCTATATCGTGAGTCTCGGTATTGACGTACTTGCAGGTATGGGGGTACGAGTATATTAAGGGATTCACTATCCCTACCCGACACGTCCGCGAGTCTTGCGTGAGCAGTGGCACAAAAACTACCTCGAGCAAAAGAAGAAACCATTTGGGAGCTTAGATGAATTGCGCCGCATCTTGGATCACCTTGAAGAGGTACATTTTTCATGTAATCTCTCTTGCATTTCTTTGGTGCTCATGTTTCCTTTACTTGTGCAGGATGATGTCAATTGGAATGCCTGGGTTGGCTTCAATATTTCGCAAGACTTTATTCCCTCGCGAAATGCGGCGCATAGGGATAGTACCCTACGCTTGGTGATGGAGAGCCCGTCCGGTTGGAGTGCAGGTCTTGGTGAGAGGTTTACGAGGCAAACCCTGGGCCATGAGAGGTGGATAATACCATCGGACCCTCCCAAGACCATGAATGATCCGCGAGCCTTGAATGCCGAGGCGTTCGTAGCAGCTAAGGGAGGTTCCTGGTATACTAACCATGCATCGGTGACATCGCCCGACCAATTCTGGGAGGAATGGGAACAATATCGGGACCGCCTAGCCTTCAGAAAGGTAGGGAAGAAAACCTCTATTTACCCTTTTCATGTTCCTTCTATTACCGCCTAATATGACCAATCCATTGTTTGTTGTAGTTGGGGCCCTATTGCAAGGACGACGAGAGGAGTCAGAGTAACTCTGGGGACACAGTTTGCGGCTACCCGAGGGCGACTAGTGAAGACATCAAACCGGAATTAGAAGATCTGGGAAAGCGGTAGGTGATTCCCCTTTTTCGCTTACTTGAAATTCGCTCAAACTTTGACCGATTTTCCTCATTCTGTGCAGTGGCGATGGAAACAAGCGAAAGGCTTCCTCAAAAATTACTTCACACTTAAATGGGCTCGCGAGAAAGACCTTGCAGGTTCTGTGGTTGGGGACGCAAACGTGGATGATGATGCACAGTCTCGTCCTGTGGATCCTCCTCGCCATTCAGATGCGCACGTGCCTCGTGGCCGGTCGGAGCGGATTGACCCTCCTCGACATTCTTCCTTTATGGCCGACGCGAGGCGGTCTTATGGGGGTGAAACTGCTCTCCGAAGGCACGGGGAGAGGAGTAGGCGGAGCACGGGCATGCCGGCTCACGATGACCGTGGGAAAGGTATCTTACTTGAAGATAGCCATTCAACCAGTTCCCACTATGGAGACACGGGTTTCGGCCACGACTATCAGCGTTCTGTGGAGAACAGCATATCCTCCATGTCTTTAGGTGAGCACGAGCATCAGGTGAGGTCTCATGATCATGGGAATTCTCGCCGGAGCCGCGGCTCTCGGCGTGGCACCCCCAGCTTCGTGGTGGAGACATGCTCCGAGTCTAGCGCTGTTGGTGGAGCTGTGTGCGGCGAGCAAGAAGGCATTTCACTGCATTTAGGTACTCCTTCAGAGTCTCATCATTCGGGGTCTAGGCGTCAACCCTCTCATCCTTCGCCCCAGTACCCTTATGGAATGCCTGGGTATGTTCCTGCGTCTCCTGCACCGACCGTGGGTCGGATTTAGGTTATGGCACTTCCTTTGCGGCGGTCGATCCTACTGTGGTGCTCCGCAGTGATTCGGGTGCATCTGCGGGGTATAACCGTGCCCTCGCAGATGACGCCTCATCAGTGCTTCCGTCTCAACCCGTTGTACCCGTTACTCCTTCGCAAGGGGGTTTGGAGCAGCCTCGAACGTCTGGATGGGGAATGCAAACTCAGGAATGGTCGGGATGGCCTGTCCCAGAGCCTGTAGTAAGAACTTCTTGGCCTGCTCCACAGGGGTGGCCTGGAGGTAATCAAGAGTGGCAGGTCCCAGAACACTCTTGGCTTAATGCAGGTAGTACCGAAGTGTTGCACTTGTCTGGCTCAGGTGGTGATACAGAGGTGGTAGACTCCTCCTACTATCAATGGGACACTTACTTTGGGGCTGGTGGAAGCAGAGCCCATGGGGCTGATAGCGCTAGTGGTGGCGACGACACGAAGGTCTGGCCTGATGAGGATTGAAAAAGATGCACATGCAGGGTCTTTTATGCAATGAACTTATGTGATGCCATGTATGCACTTAGGACGATGCAATGCAATGATTTTTTTTTGCTTTTTCTTTTTTTTTTCTTTTTGTCTTTTTTTTTACTAATGCGAACTACTGATGTAACACTTATGCGGTAACGATGCTATGTAATGCACTTCTTTTATTTTCATGTACCCTCATGCACAATAATGCAATGCGATATGCAATCTACATGGTGGGATTACTCCCACTTCCCCAAACGAAAAAAAGATAAAAAATAAAAAAAAACGAGAATTAAACGCTACAAGTAAGCTCGAACTACAGTTTCGGGGCCGGCGAAGACATATAATCATCTTGTGGGCCCGCATTATGACCCAAATAGAGCTGAAGAGGCTTCTTGATCGAATCCAAACACCAGCCAAGCCCGTCTGACGTTCAAGCCCAATTGGAATTCCACCCACAAAGAATGGGTCGAGAAACGGGGCAATGGAGGCCTATAAACCCGTCTGACGTTCAGGCCCACTTGGAGTCCCACCCACGAAGACTGGGTCGAGAAATGGGGCAATGGAGGCCCAGAAACCCGTCTGGGTTCGTTGCTACCTGGGCTTGGGCAACCGACGTTTTGTTTCCTACTTGGGCTTGGACAACCGACATTTTGTTTCCTACTTAGGCTTGGTCAAGCAAACCCGTCTGGTGTTTTTGCTATAAATACGTGTTTCCCCAACTTCTTCCATACATACCATCACAAACCTTAAAGCCGCTGCTTTTTCTTCCACCAGAAAAATACCAACAACCCGTCAAAGTTCGCTGCTTTCTTCCACCAAAACCCACTAAAAACCCGTCTGGGTTCTCTGCTGTCACAAATCAACAACAAACTCGACTAGGTTCGTTGCTTTCTTCCGCCAAAACCCACTGAAAACCCGTCTGGGTTCGCTGCCGTCATAAAATCAACAAACATCTCGCCTGGGTTATAACAAACCCGTCCTTTCAACCTCATGGCTTTCGAAAAGAAGTTAGCCACTTGGATAAGTACCTTGTCCAAAGAAGAAAAGAGAGAATTGGGGAGGTATAAGCTGACATCTCTGCTTAGCTTGAGGCAAGTGAAGATAGATTGGGATTTCCTGTGTGCTGCTGAAACCTTCTGGGATAAGGAATTCCATGTGTTTAGATTCAACAAGCGGGAATTGGTTCCTTTGCCTGAAGAATGGTCTTCTATCCTTGGGACGAATCATTATGCTCCATCAGTAGTGCCTCCATTGGCTACTGATGTGAGGAAGGAATATAAAGAGTGCTATGCCTCCTCTAGGGTAATTGGGAGTGCGATAATAGGGGATAAGGTGCACTTCCAAACCATAGTGGAATACTTCCAAGCCCCGAGACCTTAGAGTACGGGCCGTGATACGTGTGAGGGCCCCGGTATTATGTCTGTGGGAGAATTCATTTCTACCATGGCGCGGAAGGGCGGGTCCGCGAATTTGATCTACGTGGTAGAGGATATGGCTCGTGGTTACAATCACTGCGGTGATTACGGGAGAGACGTTGATGTGTCTTGATGACTCGACCGGAGCATGATTACCGAGGTAGCCCACGATTCTGCGAGTAAGCGTGCGTTTTGCTTTTTGCCCCTTTTTTTTTGCTTCTTTTTTTTTTTGCTCTTTTTTTTTTTTTGCACGACATAAAACCCGTCTGGGTAGTCTAACTTATTACCTTATTTTGTGGCACAGGTTTGGTTAATGGAGCACCTTAGCCTGGTCGAAAAGGCGGAATCTGCAACAGCATTGGCGAATTTACGTCGCAAGAGGAAGTATCCGGCGTCGATCAAGAATCGAACGGGTCAAATCGCTAAAGAAACTCAAGAGATCACGCGATGCGGTGGTGGGTTGAAAATTGGCACATTCCAGAGTACATCACTTGTGATCAAAGAAACCCCTACGTATGCATTGCAAGCTTGACACACTTGACATTCTACTTCCCAGAGCGGGGTATGAGACAAATGGGGTTGAGGCAACGCATTCCCGACAAAACTCATGATGCCCCGAAGTTACTCCATCTCAAGAAGAGTGTTGTAGAATCTTGGCTGAAATATTGGGAGAAACGGCCCACTGTTCGTGCTCCCTCGAAAGCGCATGTGTCTGAAATGACTGTTCCTGGCTATCAAGACTGGCTGACGGCCGTGGTGGTAACAAGGAGGTCCGAGGAAACTATACGGAGGAAAACTACTGAGACAGATAGGCTGGGCCCTAAGGCTGATGTATTGCAGCGTTTGGGTCCCAAGATCACTGTGAAAGATCGGTTGGGCCCTAAAACCGACGTGAAGGACAGGCTTGGCCCGTTACTGCCCGGGGATATACCGAAAAGCACTGATACATCTGTTGAAAAAGGAAAAGCCTCTCAGGAGAATTGGAAGAAGAGGTACCGTCCTAAGGACATTGAGGGAGGGACTAGTGACACCAAAGAGACCGGGGTTCGACCAAAGTCTGCTGACGAGAAGAAGATGAAACAGGCCTGAAGCTGTGTGCCAATTTATATTTTTATTTTTTTCTTTTTTTTTTGTTTTTTTTGTTATTATTTTTTTTTGTTTTTTTTGTTTTGATAATATTTTAGCTGAACCCTTATTAGTTACAATTAGAGTAAATGCAACATTATTCGAAAGACCAAGTATTGTAATGAATTTCTCCTTTATAAATAATAATAACAGTCATTAATACAACGAAGTCTTCCCTTTGCACAGTTTATAAAATTGAAATCCAGTACGCGATTCGAGCCCGTTTGAGGCGTAACTCCCTTCAACCCGTAACCCAAAACCCGTCTGGGTTCCTTGTGGCCCATCGTGAAGCCCGAACCTGCCTAAGTACGGCCAAGTGTCTAGAAATTCCCCTTCTAGTTGCTTGGCCGATTCGGTCGATCTCGTTATGCGTAAAACTTCTTTAACTGGTCTAGGTTGGTGGGCTGTATTAATTCTTCTCCTTCTGTAGTGACTAAACGGGCTGCTCCCCCCGGCAGTATTTGTTTAATGACATAAGGCCCTTTCCAATTTGGCGCAAATTTACCCCTTGGATCTTGAATGGGTGCCCTCATCTCCTTAAGCACTAAATCTCCTTCTTGAAGAACCCGGTCCTTAACCTTCCTGTTAAAAGCCCTAGCTATACGAGCCTGATATAAGTGCACATTGTGTAAGGCCCTGAGCCTTCTCTCGTCAATAAGCGTCAGCTCTTCATATCTGGCCCTAGCCCATTCAGCTTCTGGTAGTTGACTTTCAGCAAGTATGCGGAGTGATGGTATGGCGAGCTCAACTGGAAGTACCGCTTCCATTCCGTAGACCAAGGCAAAAGGGCTTGCTCCCGTTCCTGTTCGAATTGAAGTTCTATATCCCCATAAGGCGAAGGGAAGCTTATCAGGCCAATCCTTGTACGTTACTGCCATTTTCTTAATGATCCCTGCGAGAGTTTTGTTGGTCGCCTCTACCGCTCCATTAGTTTGGGGCCTGTAGGGCGAGGACTTGTGATGCTTGATCTTATACTTAGCCAACAGTACTTCAACCTCCTTCCTGAAATGGCTCCCGTTATCACTGATGATCTCGTGTGGCACCCCGTATCTACAAATGATATTGTTCAGGATGAACTTAGCTACATGCTTCGAGGTGAGTTTTGCATAGGAGGCAGCCTCTACCCATTTGGTGAAGTAATCAACGGCTACCAATACATATTCATGTCCTCCAGTGCCTGTTGGATGTATCTTTCCGATTATGTCTATTCCCCAAACTGAGAATGGCCAAGGGGATGTCAATGTAGTGAGATAGGACGATGGCTGATATCGTAGATTGGCGTATTCCTGACACTTGGCGCACTTCCTAACGAAGTTGAGACAGTCGGCTCCATGGTGGACCAGAAATAGCCTGCCCTTTGAATCTTTTTTGCTAACATTCTGCCATTCATGTGCGGTCCGCACTCTTCTCCATGTATGGAGGTCATTAATTCTTCTGCTGACTTGGTATCGACGCAAAGTAGGTTAATGCCCGTGGCAGTCTTCTTGTAAAGTCGATCGCGAATGACGCAGTATTGTGCTGCCATCATTCTGATCGCTCTTTGTCCTTTAGAATCAGCCTCAGCGGGATAATCTCCTTTTGTCAAGTACGTATAAATATCGAAGAACCATGCATTTGAGTCTACAATGGGTTCTTCTATAGAGTACACATAGGCGGGTTGGTCGCGCCGCTCTATTGTTATAGGAAATTCGTAAATTCCTATTGGCATAGCAATCATGGAGGAGAGTTTAGCTAAGGCGTCTGCCAACTCATTATTATCTCTGGGTAGGTACTTGAACTCAATGTGCTCAAATTGCGTCGCAAAGTCCAACAACCCTCGTTGATAGGCCATCAAAGATTCATTTCTGACCTTCCAGGTATTCTTGGCTTGGTTGATGATAAGACTAGAGTCACCAAACACTCTGATGTGCTTTACTCCTATAATTAGCGCTACTTGTAATCCGATGATGCAGGCTTCATATTCGGCCGTGTTATTGGTCGCGTCGAATTCAAGTTTAACAGAAACGGGATGATGCTCCCCTTCAGGTGATATTAAGAGTACCCCTGCGCCACATCCCATTTGGTTGGAAGCACCATCAAAATACATTTCCCACGTGATCTCGTCTGTATGAAAGACCTCTTCGTCTGGGAACTCCAAGTTAGTGCTTGGAGGTTCCTGACAAGGAAAGTCTGCCAGGAAGTCCGAGACGACCCTTCCTTTGATGGACTTTTGAGGCACAAACTTTAGACTGAACTCTGATAACATAACTACCCATCGAGCTATGCGATTATTGATTGTGGGTTGTTCCATGATGAACTTGATCGGGTTGCACTCAGCGATCACATGCACCGTGTGTGACAACATATAATGTCGAAGCTTCTTCGTTGCCCAAACCAATGCGAGAGCCATTTTTTCAATGTTGGTGTATCGACTCTCACAATCACCGAACTTCTTGCTGAGGTAATAGATGGTGCTCTCCTTTCCTTTTACCTGTTGAGCCAACATAGTCCCCATTGCAGAGTTGGTTACTGTGAGGTAAAGGAGCAGAGGCTCATCTGGTACCGGTGGCATTAGTACAGGGGAATGGGTCAAGTATTCTTTAATTTTGTCAAAGGCTGCTTGACACTGATCATCCACTTTTGCTCCTTTCTTGAGTTTCTTGAATAGTGGTTCACAAGTCATAGTGAGTTTGGAAATGAACCGACTGATGTATTGCACGCGACCAAGGAAACCTTGAATTTCCTTCTCTGTCTTAGGTGGTTTCATCTCTTGTATTGCTTTGATTTTTGATGGGTCCACCTCGATCCCACGTTGACTGACCACGAAACCTAGCAGCTTGCCTGATGTAACCCCAAATGCACATTTTCGGGGATTGAGCCTCATGTTGTATTTTCTTAATCGAAGGAAGAACTTGCGAAGATTGGGGAGATGCTCTTCTCTGGTTTTGGACTTGACGATCATATCATCCACATATACCTCTACCTCTTTGTGCATCATGTCGTGGAGAAGGGTATTCGCGGTGCGCTGATATGTGGCCCCTGCGTTCTTTAGGCCGAAAGGCATTACCGTGTAGCAGTACGTACCCCATGGAGTGGTGAAGGATGTTTTTTCCATGTCCTCTTCTGCCATTTTGATTTGGTTATACCCTGCGTAGCCATCCATGAAGGACAACAGCTCGTGGCCGCAAGTATTGTCCACTAGGACGTCGATATGTGGCAGAGGGAAGCTGTCTTTTGGACTGGCCTTGTTCAAATCTCGAAAGTCAACACATACCCTTACTCGCCCATCTTTCTTCGGAACGGGAACAATGTTTGCTACCCATTCGGGGTAGTGCACTGCCCGTATAAACTTGGCTTTTAACTGTTCCATTACCTCATCTTCGATCTTCTTTGACCAATCTGGCTTGATTCTACGAGCCTTTTGCCGCACTGGCTTAGCGTCGGGATATAATGGAAGGGTATGTTCAGCGATATCCCTGTCGATACCTGGCATGTCCTCATACGACCACGCGAACACATCCTTAAACTCCTTAAGAAGTGTCGTGAAATCCTGTTGCTCCTTGTCTGTGAGGGACTTACCCAATTTGAGCTCCCGGGGGTTATCCTCCGTTCCTACATTTATGCTTATAGTATCTTCGATGACTGCTATTTTTTCCTCAAATGTATCCATGGCCTCTGTTAATTCATTTTGGTCTTTTAAAGGTTCAGCATATTTATTATCAGTGTTGGCTTGATTCGAGTAATGTTCATCTTATTAAATGCAGAAATGGGTACATCAACAGACTCTGGGTTAACCCCGACCAACTTAGGACTACTAGAACCTGACTCTATGACCTTTGGGACAGACTCTCCTACAAAAAGCGTAAATTTGTTCTCCTCATCATCGATCCAGGTGATCTCACGATGGCCGTCGTCTTCTCCGATCAACAGACTTGGATCAAAGCTTGGGTTGAAAAGTGCAGTGATG
The DNA here is from genome assembly GCA_029582165.1 of Portulaca oleracea. Classification (NCBI taxonomy): domain Eukaryota; kingdom Viridiplantae; phylum Streptophyta; class Magnoliopsida; order Caryophyllales; family Portulacaceae; genus Portulaca; species Portulaca oleracea. Next base: position 4,352,981 of record CM055873.1, on the reverse strand, counting down.
ACCGGATCGACGACCTCTTCCTTGCGCGCCTCTTGCCCAAAGAGCATTCCAAAAATGCCGCTTCCGGCGAGGTGGGTCCATTCCAAAGGTGGACGACTTCTCCTAGGCGGAATGAACGTGGCGGTTGTGGTGACGGCACAGTCATTGAAAATTTCTAATCCCGCCACTTGGATACCCTGAGACTTTAGGTAATGAGGTCCTGGGAAGCCATAATAAGGGAAGTCATCACCCTCTCTCAAGAATTGCCCATTAAGAGTGCGTGGATACGGTTTGACTTGGTATAGGGTCGGAGGATTGTCCAATCTTTTCTGTTTAGCCATGGCTAGCTTTGCCAGTTTCACTTCCTCCTTAGTTGGTTTGTAGCCTAGCCCGAACCTTCCTTTATTTTTGAACACCTTGAAATTTGGCGCCAACTTGTTCTTGGGGTTTCGGCCAAATGGCATCCCCGGAAAATGACATTGCTTCCTCAATATAGCATGGATAATAGGGTTTGAGTAGGGATCGAAGTCAAAGTGAGCTTGATCCTGGCTCAAAGCCGCTACCATCTCAAAGTTGTGTAGCTCCTCGTCAGCCGAGCTATGTTCAATCTCGAGTGTGGGTTTCTTGGGGTCAAAAACAGCGCTGAGGGGTTTACTTGAGATCGTGACTACCTGGCCTTGAATGATTAATTTCACCTTTTGGTGCAAGGTGGAGGCGACAGCATTGCACTCATGTAACCAAGGCCTTCCTACCAGCATGTTGAAAGAAGCCGGGATATCCAGAACGACGAATTCAACGTTCTTACTTATGTAGTCCATGGTGATGGGAAGCACAATCGATCCTAGCGACTTGCGAGGGGAGTTATCGTATGCGCGGTGAGCGATGATTCGTGTCAAATGCTATTTTTGAACTCCTAACTTTTGTGCGGTTCTCCACGGACAGACATTGACGGCCGAACCATTGTCCACAAGAACAAGTGGTATGGTTTGGGTAGAGCACATGGCGGTGAGGTAAAGAGCTTTGTTGTGAGAACCTCCCTCCTCGGGTAAGTCTTCATCCCCGAAGGTGATGGTAGGCTTCCCGGAGGTAATGTGAGAGATGATATCCTCTGGTGATGCTGAGGTAGGGACCATGAGCTTGTTGAAGGCATCCAGTGATTTGCCTATGATCTTGCGAAGCACACAAAAGTTGCCAAATCGTGACTTCAGCCTTTGTTTTCTTCAGCTGTGTGAGGAAAGGATCTTCTGGTGGAGGTGTAGGGGTTTCCGTCGCTTCGGGGCTAGGGGTCGCTGCTGTAGCATTCTTGTTATAGTAGCGGCCGGACCGAGTAAGCTGCGGCTGGGAATTACTTCTTCCACATCCTCCTTCGTCGGAAGAGTCGTCTGATGGATGCCTATTGGCTTCATGGTCGATGGACTCTTCGCCCTCTTCTTCACTTTCACCATCCCAAATACCGCTTGATGATGAGTTCTTCCGTAGCGGGAGAATAATCTGGGACAAATGACCCATTTCGGTGATGAGTGGGCGGATCAAGCTATTCTCCTCCAAAAGCGGCATTGGTGTGATTAGGCAACGGGTTCTCCTTGTTGTTGGGTTTTCGAGACGGGTTTGGTGGAGGAATAACACCGTCTCGGATTAGCCCTTCGATCTTATTTTTCAAAGACCAGCATATCTCGGTGTCGTGACCTCGACTGCGATGGAAATTGCAGTATTTGTTCCCATCCCACTTCGGAGGCTTAACATCAGGTTCAGGGGTCGGCAGGGGCAATTGGATGATACCCTTTTTCACCAGCCTTTCCAACGCCCTGGCATAAGACATATCCAGCGGGTGGTATGAGTCGTACCTCGGAGTGAATGGCCTTCGTTGGATGGAATTAGAATCAACAGTTTTCTGGGGGGGGGGGGCTAGGCGCGCTAGTGGCCCTCCTGTTGGAGCTAGATCCTTTCCAACCAGAATGTTGTGTGCTTTTCTCATTGTTAGCGGCTTCAATTTGAACATACAAGTCCTTTAAGGTCTCAAAGTCTTTGATGGATTGGAAGCCAAAATGCCGTGTGATGCGGGGATGAATTCCTTGTCTGAAAGTGCTTAGTTGCATTCTAAAGGGGACAGACTCGTCGATTTCAGATAGCATGGAGTGCCATCGCTCGTAATAAGAGAGGAACGACTCATCCTCCTTTTGTTTCATGGAAGTTAAATCATCCACAGTGACCTCCTTTTGCTGCAAGCGACTGAAATGGCTTATGAAGGCTTTGAACAACTCATCTGCGTTGGTCTTAACTTGCTGGGGTAGATTTTGGTACCATACCTTGGCCTTACCTTCTAGAGTGGAAGGGAAGACTGTGGTGTAGAGACCTTCATCTACCTTATGGAGGAGCCACCTCAGAATTCCTCCAAGTGATGCGATGGATTTTCAGAGGGTCTAAATTTCATGTTTGGCACTTCAACCTTGTCCCTTATTCTCGATACACAATGTTTGGGGATGGCAAAATCCATACAGGGGTCGGTGAAGGTCGGATCAGCTTTCATCATCCTTCTGGTGAGCATATCAACTTTCTCCTCAAGTTTTTTGACGTAGGGGTCCTCCGGTTCGAGTTATTCGATCTGAGTTTGGACTGACCTCACCAAATGACTTAGGTTTTGGGCCTCCATTTTTGGATTTGGGGTGACCTCTCCAACCCCATCATGCCTCGACCTCAGTTGATATCATAATAGTTTTCCTCGTCCTCAAGTCCGATGCCGAGCTTTTTGTTGATCTGCTTAATGGCTTCCAGCACGCCATTCATGGTTTGTTGATTTTCACTGAACTTCTTTTCTAGTTTCTCATTGGTTCTGTCCTCACGACCGCCATGCAAATGGCAATTGCTTCTGTACTCAAATCGTCTGCGTAGTGCTTGTCACCCGAGTTTTCCGGAAATGTTGTTGGCGAGGATTCGACATGGTGGATTCACCGGATTGGCGGATTCAACTGATCGAGCCGTAATCTGGGATTGCGAATAAGTCTGCCGGTTTTGGGTCACGGATGCGGGCTCGGAGATGGTGCATTATCTTGCTGCTGCGTAGGCCGGTTAGTGCTCGAAAGAACTTTTACGCCACCCGCCCGATGCATGCATGACTTAGTGGACCTATATGAACCTAGGACATGGACATGACGCCTATATGCTGACACAAGGATGACTCACCCACTTTTATGGGAGTGCATGTCCTAACTCTATATGGACCTAGCATGATGACTGACCGGACTGACACTGACTCAAGGGGCGTCATAAAGGCCGAATAGGATCAATAGTAAGCGGATTGGGCTGACTGCAGTATCGAACAGTTTGGCCCGAAGTGGAAGGAGAGGTAAAACAGGCCCAAAACCCGTCTGGGTTCGGACTGTAATTCCTCCCTTTCAAATAAGCACAGACAGGATTCCACAGTGAGTCCAACTAGGCCAGGCACGCTAAACCTGCAGGTTTATAAAACCCGTCTGGGTTTGGACCAGTCCATCTCTCTTTTGATCCTACGCGGGCTAGAATGACGTCCTACTCATGTTTGGGCTAGACGCTTGGACTCGACTTTTACAGGATTAAATCACATGACATACAGATGCGGGATGAGCCTAACCATGGCTTTAGATTCAGGGTTTTTCTAGGTTTAGGGAGATGAATAGGGTACCACATGTTCTCGCCCCGGTGCATTTTCCTTATATGGAATTCAAGGAAGAATGTGTGGGGTGTTGCTCTTTGGGTTTCAAGGAAACCTTTAGAGTGTAACACGGGGAGAGGAGAGATCAAATGCTTGGCGATGTAAGTGCATCCCACAAGTAGTGACCTCCCGCTCTCGGGATTGATTCCTAGTTTTAAAACCTAAACCAACGCTTTTGTGCTCCCCAGCCATAAAGGCCCAAGAGTAGCCTGGTATGCAATAAGCCTAAAAAATGATAAAAATGTGAAATAAATTAATTCCTCCTTTTTCTTAAAAAACACTAAAATTCAATTCTTTCAAGTTTTACCCTCTTTTTTAAGTTTAAGTCCCCAGTGGAGTCGCCAATCTGTAGACCCCGAAAAATCGATCGATGACCTTTTTCGCGGCGCTACTTAAAAGTATGATTGGGAGCCGACTAGGATTGCTTAATCTTAAATAAGGTTGAACTTTTAAGAATTTTTTCGTTAACAGATTAAAAACGATCTATGCGCACGAGGTTCACCTTTAAAGAAAAAAAGAAAGAAAGAGACAAAAGGAGAAAGCGAGGGAACCGTGCAGGTTCTGCTTGAACCTAGACGGGTTCCATTGCGTCCCCACGAAAAGAAGAAAAAGAAAAGCAAAGGGAAGAGGTGATAAACGTGCAGGCTCATTAATTGAACCAAGCCGGGTTACTCCTTGCGCTAATCGCCAATTAGGTCACAAAAATCACAAAGAGGAAAATACCAAAATATGAAAATAGAGTCGCCAGTTGAATTTTAGGAGAAAAAACAACAAACCATTAAACATAGACTCCGGCCTGCGAATCCAGAGATGGATTCGGGGGTAAGGTTACGAATTTGACAATTAAAATCATTAAATCCGCCTATTCAACGAATAGACTCTACTAGAATTAAATTAAAGCAAAACAAAAGTAAAGAGGGAGGAATTAGATATGAATTTCACAAATCCATCATTAAAATCATGCAAAACATTAGAAATATAAAAGAATGAATTCCATAGATTATGCTATATGGATTACATCAACTACAACCGTGCTAACCTTTAGCCAAGCAGCATGCAAGGGGAGAGAAGAGATGGAGAGAATATGCTAGTGTCAATACTCTAGCATACCATGGTGTGTCTTTGGAAGGGAAAAAAGGGTTTAATTTATAGTGGAGTAGGGGGAGTAGGGGGTGCATTCTAGGGTTTAGGTTTTAGCCGCGGCGGCAAATCTCAGCCGAGTTCAGCTTTGGACCGAGCTGTGCTTGGCCAGCAACCCAGACGGGTTCCTGCCGAGCTGAGCTATGCTCAGGCCCAAGGAACCCAGACGGGTTCCTGCTCATTTTCGGGCTATTATGCTCAGGCCCGTAACATTTGGGCCATTATGTTCGTTTTCGGGCTAGAAAAGAGATGGGTTTGCATGTTACTAAACTATTCGGCTAGCTTATTTTTACAAACAACTAAAACTAATAAACGGTACAAAATCCGGTGTCTACACCACTAAAATGGCCTGAGTAGTCGCCTTTCCTAGAGAGCATTTTTGAACTGTCTTTAGGCTTGGATTACTATGAACTATTATCAAAGGCAAATAGATTGAAACAAACTAAATTCGTGATTATTCAATCTAACAAAGTCAATTCATCAACCAACTTCAAAGGTTCATCCCTCACACATCAAAAGAACTACTCACTACTCATGTTTGAAACTACAAAGCAATTGAAATCTATCCTAGAAAGCATGTAAAAATCTATGAGAGAATGAGAAATAAACCAAAAGGAAGAACAATCTTGCTAGGAATTAACAATGGAGGACTTTTGCTCCTCCACTTCAAAATGTATTGGAATTGCTCTTTAATCTTCAATCTTCTCTTAATCTTCAATGGTGGATGGATTATGGATGATGAAGGAGATGGATTAGGGTTAAGTTATGGAATGGAAGATGGTAGAATGATGATTGCCTCCATAGACAGCCGAAAACATCATGATATAGGCAAATTGCAACTTGTAACCGCCGGAAATGAAAAGACGCAGGCAGCACGGACCACGCCAGAGACGACACGGACCGTGCCTCATAGGCACCACCCGTGCCACTGCAGTGCTCTCATTTTCTCATGTTCTGGTCATAGACACGACCCGTGCCCTTGTTTTGAGCACCCGTGTCACTTTTATCTCGGGCCTAGGAGTACTTTGGGCTACTGTTTGGGCCTTGGGTGATCCAACTTCTAACTTCTAACTTCTTGATCCATTATGCTCATAACTTGGATCTACACTTGATTTTTTGCCGGTTTACATCGATTCTTCACAAATTCACTACAAAACTCACCAAACTCCAAACCAAGCGTAATATGGGAAATTTGGGCATAAAGTAATATAATCATGTCAAATATCCCCCAAATTCTCATCAAAACAACCAAGTTTTCTTATATACAAGAAGCACTTATCAGTAGAATGGAAGGTTTGGCGTTATTATAGAAGGATAGGGTGGAGCTGGAGGTTAAGAGTTGGTTGGATCACCATATGGATGCATGGTTACGTATTTCAAGAGAGGAGACTTGGTGGCGCTTCACAGGAGTTTATGGTTTCCCAGATGCTCAGGAGAAGCTGAAAACGTGCAACCTAATTAGAGATCTCAATGACAACATTAATTTACCGTGGGTAATTGGAGGCGATTTGAATGAGATCTTCTTCAATTTTGAGAAGAAGGGTGGAAACCTGAAACCACAAGCAACGATCACGACTTTTCAGAACTTGCTAGAGGACTGTGAATTATCTGACTTGGGGTTCACCAGAAAAGAATTCACATGGTGGAATAGGAGGGATGGGGAACAATCTATTGAGGAGCGGTTAGATACATTCATTGCAAACACTGATTAGAGATTACGTTTTCCTATGGCCAAAGTAAAACACCTTAATGAGGATTTTTCGGATCATCTACCCATAGTTCTCTCTCTAGCTGGAGTTTGGCGGAACCAAGGTGGGGGAAAGAGATTACGCTTTGAGAACATGTGGGCAATGGATGAGCAATGTGGCTTGGGTTAAAACCACGGTAGAGGACCCTACTATCAGTTGTCTAATGTAGCTGGAAAACTGTATGAATGATATGAAGGATTGGAATAGAAGCCACTTTGGCAAAATTCAACAGAATATCCGAAAGTGTCAGATAGAGTTGCATATTGTACATGACATTCATGAAAGAAATGCCATTTTTGCTGAAATTTGCGACTTGAGAATGAAGGAAGAAGTGTTGTGGAAGCAGTGTTCCAGAGTAGATTTCCTTGCGTTTGGAGATGCTAACACCGCCTGGTTCCATAAGAATGCAAATGCAAGGAAAAGAAAAAAAATATAAATAGGCTGCGGAAGCCTAACCAGGAGTTCGCATCGGATCCGAAAGAGGTAGAATCAATAGTGGTGGAATATTTCACCAACATTTTTACCCGAGGCGACTGTGCGGAGTGGGATGAAGTACTGAGCTGTATTCCTCAAAAAAACACACAAGAGATGAATGCCCAGATCAACAAACCTTATAAACCTGAAGAAGTTCATGAAGCGCTTTTCTCCATGAAGCCGGATAAAGCTCCCGGTCTAGACGGGTTGAACCCCTTCTTTTATCAAAAATTTTGGTCTACAATGGGAGCTGATGTTATAGCGGTGGTTCTGCAAATCTTAAATGGGGGCCCGATGCCGACCAATCTAAATCATACCCATGTTGTCCTCATCTAGAAGAAACATCAGCCATAGGAGGTTAGTGATTTCCGGCCAATTGGCCTATGTAATGTCTTATATAAATTGGCCACCAAGGTTATCACTCGCAGGTTGAAAGAGCATCTACCGAAAATCATTTCAATCAGCCAAAGTGCCTTCACTCTTGGAAGACACATCACGGACAACGTCATTGTGGCGTTTGAGCTCTTCCACGCTATGAATTTAAACAGTTGCAACAAAAACTCGATGGCGTTGAAGCTTGACATGGCTAAAGCTTACGATAGGGTAGAATGAGTTTTTTTTATAGAAAAATAATGCTAAAGTTGGGGTTGAATGCCCATTGGGTGAACTTGGTCATGCGTTTTGTGGAAATGACCACTCTCTCTTTTATCATTAATGGTGAGGCGAAAGGGTAGGTGTCGTCGACAAGAGGTATACGTCAAGGTGACCCTATATCGCCCTATCTTTTCTTATTTTGTGTAGAAGGTCTATCTTACCTTCTTCTTGATGCAGCAAATAGATGTGTAATCCGAGGGATCCGTGTATCTCCAGTAGCCCCAGAAATCTCACATTTACTGTTCGCCGACGATACGATTATATTTTGCGAGGCGGAGAGAAATAGTGCTTTGGAGATCCAGGATTTGCTTACCAAATATGAACGAGCTTCATGCCAAAAGATTAATCTTAACAAGTCAAGTATGGTCTTTGGAACGAAAGTAGCACAACAAAGCAAGGATGAAATCGTTCTAACCCTTGATATAAGAGAGTGTGGTGTCTCTCGCGGTAAACGGCGAGTCGAAAAGGGTGTCTTTTCTTTGAAGGGGTTTACTTGCATTTTATTATGATGTTCAAGTGAATCAAAACAATAAAAATAAAAAGAGTCGCCAATTAATTTTTTAATGAGAATTAATAAACTCAAAAGAAAAAGAGACTCCATAAACCACGAACCATAAGATTCGGATCCGGGGGTAAGGTTACGAATTCGGGAATAAAAATTCTTGAATTCGCCCGTTCAAAGAACGGACTCTACTAAATCGGTTAACTTAAAGAAAGGAGTAGAAGAGGATAATTAATTAGATTAATCAATATTATGTAGCGCATACAAATGAGATGATTAAATGTAAAAAATAAAATAAAACAAATAAATGCAACTAGTAAAATGAAATAAAAAAAAAACATAAGCATAAATATTTACAAGTTAACATTTAGTCAATTCGATTAGAGCATCAATATTATTATCTAAGTTGGATTTACATCATAATAAAGTGAGAAAAAAATAAGAAAAAAAATACTAACCTCAAGTTAATGCCAAGATTATGAATGCAAGATGATGATGATGAGAAGAAGAAGGAGAGAGGAGAAGAAAGATAAAATCACCTAGTGTCAATACTCCTAGGATGATTTTGAGGTGTCGAAAAAGAGTGGAAATGAGGGTGTATTTATAGTGGTGGAGGTAGGTTTATTTATGGTGGTGAATGAAAGAATATTGGGAGGATAAAATCAAATAAATGTTGATTTTATTTGATTTGGAAGAATGAGGAAGGATGAAATAAAAGAGGGATTTGATTTGGTTTGATTTTGGGGATATTCTTCATCATTTTTGCATTTTAAAATTCTTGGCATTTTTCTAAATTATTCTAAAATAAAATAAATTACAATATTTATAAAGCTGAATTAAATGACAAAATTTCAGTGTCTACAGTTAGCCTCCACTTTGATCGAGTCTGAGTAGGACGCTGATCAAAGTATAGCGTGGTGTTTTTCGGTCTATCCGACGTCAATATTGATCTTCCAGTCTTTCCTGGTGTCGTCCAGTCTTTCCCGGTGTCTCCCAGTCTTTCCCGGTGTCATTCAGTCTTTCCTGATGTCTTTCAGTTTTTCCCGATGTCGTTCACTCTTTCCCGGTGTCGTTCAGTCTTTCCCGATGTCTTTCAGTCTTTCCCTATGTCGTTCTTCTCGATGTCGTTCAGTCTATCCCGATGTCGTCCAGTCTTTCCCGATGTCTTTCAGTCTTTACCGATGTCTTTCAGTCTTTCCCGATGTCGTTCAGTCTTTCCCGATGTCTTTCAGTCTTTCCCGATGTAGTTCAGTCTTTCCCGATGTCGTTCACTCTTTCCCGATGTATTTCAGTCTAACCCGATGTCGTTCAGTCTTTCCCTATGTCTTTCAGTCTTTCCCGATGTCGTTCAGTCTCTCCCGATGTCTTTCAGTCTTTCCCGATGTCGTTCAGTCTCTCCCGATGTCTTTCAGTCTTTCCCGATGTCGTTCAGTCTTTCCCGATGTCATTGTAATTTGTTGAAGATGATCCAGTTTTCTTTGTTTTAGCACAGTCTTGTCGAATTCGGGCCTAGTCAGACTGTCATACCTCCAGACATGCAACTCTTTCCAACTTTCTTTATTTTCTGCACAGTCCCGTTAGATTTGGGTCTAGTCAAGTTGTCATGCCTCCAGGCGTGCAACTCTGTCTAGCCCAGGGTCGGTCAACCGAATTTCACTTGTTGCTCGGAACCCTAGGCAGGCTGCCATGCCTGCAGGCATGGCGCTCTGCCTGATGTTTTTTTTTCTTCGTATTGCCCAACCTTGAGTCACCTCCGCTGAGCATACCGCTAGGTATTGCTCTGTGATATTTTGCATTTTGTCTTCGCATCGGGTCCATTTTTTTCTTGGTGGTGCTTTATGTGGAACCCGGGTCCAGACCATGTCTGGCGATATGGTGCCAGGTTTTCCGGGTCTTCCACTATTCGGAACCCTGGGTATGGGTCCGAGTCATACCTGGAGGTATGGTGTCTGGTTACAAGACCTAGACCCAGTTTGTTCTTGGCAGTATGTGTCGGGTTTGTCTGTATGCTCGAGTCTTCTCAGCTTAATTCAGAAATGAGTTATTTCCAAACTAATTCTCGTGAACATTGTGAATTGAATTTTTAGAGTTTAACTCAGAAAATAAATTATTTTCCAAATTAATTCTCATAAAAATTCGCGATCCATTTTAGAGTTTAACCCGAAAAATGATTTTTTTTCAAATTAATTCTCATAAAGCTCTAATAATTTCTTTATTGATAGTAGGGGTGTGCATTATTCGGTTTTGAACCGAATAAACCGAGAACCGAACCGGTTCGAACCGATTCAAACCGGACCGATTTTTATTCGGTTCGGTTTTCGGTTTGCACTTTAGCCCTTATTCGGTTTTCGGTTTATTCGGTTCGACTCTTTCCAGTGAAAGTCCCGTATGAATGTGTGCATTATTCGGTTTTGAACCGGATAAACCGAGACCGAAACCGAACCGGTTTATTCGGTTCGGTTTTCGGTTTGAATTTTACCCCTTAATCGGTTTTCGGTTTATTCGGTTCGGTTTTGAACCGATGAACAGCGCTAATTGATAGTGTCCTTGGAGCTTCTTGGTGATACGTCTGACAGTGATCAAGATTCCAAGCGAGCTTGCTTGAGTTCTAGCTGCCATAATTTCATTTCTTTTGAGGCTCGGGCCGGAAAGAGAGAGGAATGCAAATGCAATCTTATGCATGCTATGCTACATGAATTATGTGAGAATAAAAAAAGTACAAGATTCTTTTATGTACAATACACAACTCTATTATGCATTTTATACTATAAGACTCTTTATGCATGATTTTATGCAGTCTTAATTCTAATGCATGATGTGACTCTTTTTTTATTTTTTTGTACTTTTTTTTATTTATGCAATGCATGTGACTTTTTTTTATTTGACTTGAGAAGAAAAAAAAGGAAATAAATAAATAAAAAAAACTAACATAATTCAAAATGAAAATGAAAAACGAATTAATTGATGTTACTCAAAATGCAAACTAATGTGACTCAAAATGAAAAAATGCACATGACCTAAAACCAAAAATTAAAAAATGCACATTGATTTGCTGCATGTATACGATATGAATAGCCCCCACTCTCCCGAGGAAAGAAGAAAAAAAGAAAAGTAAATTAAAAAAAAAACTCTAGATGTCAAGAGTGATTTCGAGGTTAGTTTCAGGACAAGACAAAAATAGTGAAAATGATGAGTTCTTCTTCTCGAATTGCCTCGCAAGTTGCCATGATGTTGATATTGAGTGATGAGTGAGCCCCCAGTTGGAATGCTGCAAAAGACGATATTAATGGAAGACTCGGTCTGCTTAAGTTGCATGATAGGATAGTCAGGATGCTTGACCTTGATGTCATGGTCAGGAACCCTAAGCACTAAGAAGGATCAAGCGACAAGTCGTCTTGATTTCTCTTGCCTTTTCTCTATTCTTTTAGGTAGGAACATGTAAGCACCAAGCCCCCAGTACCAGTGAACAAATGTCTTTAGATGAGTCAAAATGATTGACCTAGGTAGGTATTGTCTTCAAGTAACCCTTATTTTGATGCAGTTGGCTTCTTGTTCTATTAAAGGAGTTATTCTTCACTCAGGTGTTCTGGAAGCAAGGATTAACTAACGAATCTCATACATGCACTAATGACGGAATCAGAAGAGCTCACAGGGTAAGGAACAATGAACAATAGAATATAGAAGAGGTAGGAACGATGGTATAGAAAGCATGCTTGTGAATAGTTAGGCCCCAACGGTGGGCAAGGCGAGAGTAGTGATCAAACGAATGGATGGGTAGTTCGATAGACAGAAGTTCAAACTAGTGGAATGGACGAGATGGTCTATGGATGGAGCACCATGTCTCGTGGGTTTATCTCGTAAGGAAAGAGATGGTCAAACGGCTATGGTTTGATGGATTTAGGTATAACGGGTGATCCTAGTCTGATGGGAAAATGTAGGTGTTCTTAGTGAAAGAAATCTGACAGCTTGTTAGTGTCATTAGAGACCAAGGTTTCCTCTCCTTTTGCCTAGCTCGCCTGGTGAAGTTTTTGAGCTAGCCACTCTTTATTCTGTCTCTCAAAGACCAAATGACTTGATGATGGATTTCCTCTAAAGCGAATTGTAGCGGCCGGGCCTCCAAGAGGTTCTCCTACGTATCCAGTATGGAATCAGGCCAGTCGTAGTTCAACAGGTGCAGCTTTGATTGATGCCTCAAGAAGGACTTTGAGATGGGTCGAAGGTTTAATGGGAAGGATAGGTGTGAGGGTTTGACGGGAAGGTTTTGGGATGTGTGCGAGTGACCAATGTAAACCGACAATTGCCTCTTATGCCTCTTATTCTTGCTTACTTCTTTCTCTTTTTTTGTATTTTTTTTTCTTTTTCTTTTTTTTCTTTTTTTTTTGAACTCGACTACCTCGATCTATATTTTTCTTATCCATGATATTTATCACCCGCAACACACTAGTCAGCTTAAAATGGATTAGGCATGAGATGATCATAAAATGAATGACCGGGTTCATGGTGGTGGTTGAGAAGATGATGTGAGAAGGTAATAATGTAGGTAAAGCGGCTAGTTGAGAATGAAGGTGGTTATGATGTAGCTAGGTGGTAAGGGGTGGAAGCCTTCTGTCATAGGCATGTCTTTTTAAGCTGCGTGATTTGTTTGATAGTGAGATTCACTTTTAAAGACTATTGGTCGCTTTGAATTCTAACCTGTTGGGTGAGCGTTCAGGTTAGCTTCTCTCCTCTTAATTTTTACTCATTCACCTCTCCTTTTGCTCAACTTGTTAGATGAGTGTTCAAGTTGGCCTCGCTCTTTTTTATTTGTCGCTCCTTTTGCCTAACTTCACTTTGGCAGTGAAGTTAGCCTCCCTTCTCTCTATTAACCTTGGACTCGGGGTAGGGTGCAACAACATAAAAAAGGTATAGATGTGAGATGGAATGGAAAATGTGAGCAGAGGGATGAGTAAGACTTGGACGGTCATATGGGTGAGTGAGCTCTTCAATTCAAATCAAGAATGCAAGCACAAGATTCTTTCCTTAGCAATTTAGAAGCAAATGAAGGGTCAAGGAAGACAAGAGTCATAATCATGAAAGGTTTCATCTTTATTGAATGCAACTAAGATGAATACATAAAAAGAAACTACTTGAGATATATCCCAACTGATTCTGAAAATGAAGATATGAAAAGAAAAGATGCGACATGAGGGGATCTCCCAATTGATCCTTGCAGCTTAGGGTTTTGGAAAGACCCTGTTTGATTTGGTAGTAGGCCACGTTCTCTACTCTGTGATTGGTAGTGACAACACCCCGGATTGGAGTATCTCTTCTATCTTGTCCTTAAGAATGTTGCATTTCTCGGTGTCATGACCTCGCATTCTATGATATTTGCAGAACTTACCAGCATCCCAAGTTCTACTTTTGACTTCAAGTTCAGCGCGAATAGGGGGAAGCTCGATCCTTCCTTTCTTGAGGAGACAGTCGAGAGCCTCCACATAGGTAGTGGAGATCGAAGTGAAAGACACGGGTTGTCGCAGTTCGGCGTTTCTAGCAAAGGAATTAAGAGCCCTTTGATGGATGCCATACAACCTCATCGATGATGATCCTCCTCCTATATTTTCTTTAATGTAATGTTCGATATTGGCCATCCTTCTATCGTTTTGTAGAGTCCAAAGAATCATGTCCATTTTTCGATCCATGCCTTCCATGCGTGATTGCATTTGAATTATTGTGGTGAAGAGTTTGTCCATGAAAGAACTTTCTCGTTCGCCATATCTTTTTTTCTTGATCTCCTCTCGTGAGTGAGGCTGGGGTTTGATCCTCCTTCTCAGTTGAAGGGGACTTCTCCCTTGGTAAGTTGAACCTATGTGGCTATGTTATCAAAACCGGACCGGTCATCAAACCGGTTGACTCAGTGGGTCAATGGTTCAACTGGTCGGACCGGTTGACCGGGTTGAGCCGGTTGACACGGGTCACCGGTTAAATCGGTCAAAACCGGAAAGCCCCGGTCATAAATTTTATAAAAAATCATACATTTTCCAAAAATAATACTAAATTTTTTTACATTAATATGAAAAATTGAATCCACATCCAAATAATAGTTTCAGCTTGTTATGCCCATTTAAGTAATTTAACTTACAAATCAAAAGGCCATTGCTCTACCTTTCTCAATCTCTCTCTCTCCTACATAAAAAGAAAATAAATTAAAAGTTAATTAAAAATTGTCATTTATACGTATGATGGCAGGAAAACACATCCAAGATTCCAAACCCTATTCTTTCATCTTTGGTGCGCCGCTTTGCTATGCCTTTCTCAATCTCTCTCTAGTCTCTTCTGTTTTTCTCTGTCATCTTTGCTCTCCACAACTCTCTTTCTCTCTCTCCAATTGCACACAAGTAACGAGTTTTAAATATTTGGTGTTTGGAGCTTGCCTCGGTAGCAGAAGTAGTCCACCCATGCTGTGCAGCACGCCATGAGAGGTCAAGACCGAGAGAAAAGAAGAGCAAACCAGGAGAACTAGGGTTTAAAAACCAAGCATTTAATAGAAAATAAAAAAATCGGTTCGACCACGGTTTTCGGCTCATCCGAGTCCACCGGTTTTTTCCGGTTTATAGCGGTTGAACCAGATAAACGGCCTGATAGAAGAGCCGGACCGGTCTGGCTTCCGGTTCCCGGTTCAACCGGTTGAACCGGTCGGTCCGGTCCGGTTTTGACAACACAGCTATGTGGTTGATCGTCTCTAAGAATAGAAGTGAGTCTCGTGTCCATATTGTGATTTGCAGACATAAGGATATCTCTCTCTATTTCATGCATGCCTAATATTTTGCTGTTATGGTTGTCGCTTTCCTCTTCATCAAGAAAATTCAGCCAATCATTCATCCTTGCTAGCGTATCAATGATTTCATCTATTCTCCTATCATTGCGTTGCATTTGCTGTGAAGCTCCAGTCAAATGTTGGGAGATGAAGAGACTGAATTCATTGTTGTTAGGTATTCTATTGGAGACCATTGGAGACAGTGGTGCAAAGAAGGCAATTTCTTTACTCTGAATTCAAAGTCGGTCACCAAATCCTTATTCTGCCTGTATGGAAACCATAAACTTCAAAAATCAACCCTGACATTGACCTACCCAAAGACCTAACGGCCTATATGAGACAACCTAATGCAGACCATGCCTATATGCTAATTTTTTCCTTTTAACTTGACTCACCCAACATTGGGCTTGCATGATGACCTCTAGCCTAAGATGATACTATGTACAGGGAAGGTCCATCGGGCCATCATAAGATCGAGTCAATATTAAAGTTTTAATGAACTCATATTCGAATAATGACCGGATACACTTTATGGGCCCAAATAGAACCAAGGGTTTGACAAAGTCAAGCTAAGATCTCGGGTTTAATCAAACTTCTTTGATTTGGGCCCAAGAGATACCTCTAGGTCTTCTTTAACTTTTGCATGACTATTGCCCAAACTAGAGCGGTGTTTGGGGGGGGGGGAAGACTTTATGAGACCGACTCTTAAAAAAAACATATAGCACATAATTTACATATATATTACAATAAGGATGTACATAGCATACAAAATGGGTAATGCACCTAACCGAGGTTCTATATTCATGGGTTTAAGGTCGGATACCTAAAACTAACATACTCATGTCTCTCACTCGTCACAAATTCAATGGAGTTCATAGTAGTGCGACCCGTGTGTTTCTCGCAAAATTAAAGGGAAAATGTAAATTCATAATCACGAGAATTTTGGGAGTGATCATGAGTGAGAAAGAAATTCGCGACCTTCTCGAAATGTGGGGTTCATTCCTTGAATTCGAAAATATACTTTACCCAAAAAGGAAATTGGGTTGAAACCTAGACGGTACCTTTGGGTTAATCCCTATTTATAAAAATCGAGATGGAGGTCCGTATGCTTGATGCCTAACCAAATAATAAAAATTACAAAAATTAATTTCTCCTTTTCTACTCGAAAATTTTAAAAACCGGCTTTTTAAGTTTTACCCTCTTAAAGTAAGTCCCCAGAGGAGTCGCCATTTGTGGGACCCGGGAAAATTCCCGTGGTGTCCCTCGCGGTAAACGGCGAGTCGAAAGAGGTGTCTTTTCTTTGAAGGGATTTACTTGCATTTTATTATGATGTTCAAGTGAATCAAAACAATAAAAATAAAAAAAGTCGCCAATTAATTTTTTAATGAGAATTAATAAACTCAAAAGAAAAAGAGACTCCACAAACCACGAACCATGAGATTCGGATCTGGGGGTAAGGTTACGAATTCGGGAATAAAAATTTTCGAATTCGCCCGTTCAAAGAACGGACTCTACTAAATCGGTTAACTTAAAGAAAGGAGTAGAAGAGGAGAATTAATTAGATTAATCAATATTATTTAGTGCATACAAATGAGATGATTAAATGCAAAAAATAAAATAAAACAAATAAATAAATGCAACTAGTAAAATGAAATAAAAAAACATAAGCATAAATATTTACAAGTTAACATTTAGTCAATTCGATTAGAGCATCAATATTATTATTTAAGTTGGATTTACATCATAATAAAGTGAGAAAAAAATAAGAAAAAAAATACTAACCTCAAGTTAATGCCAAGATTATGAATGCAAGATGATGACGATGAGAAGAAGAAGGAGAGAGGAGAAGAAAGATAAAATCACCTAGTGTCAATACTCCTAGGATGATTTTGAGGTGTCGAAAAAGAGTGAAAATGAGGGTGTATTTATAGTGGTGGAGGTAGGTTTATCTATGGTGGTGAATGAAAGAATATTGGGAGGATAAAATCAAATAAAGGTTGATTTTATTTGATTTGGAAGAATGAGGAAGGATGAAATAAAATAGGGATTTGATTTGGTTTGATTTTGGGGATATTCTTCATCATTTTTGCATTTTAAAATTCTTGGCATTTTTCTAAATTATTCTAAAATAAAATAAATTACAATATTTATAAAGCTGAATTAAATGACAAAATTTCAGTGTCTACAGAGAGGTTCTTGCTCATGACGAGTACCTAGGCCTACCTACGAAGATTGGGAGAGCTACAACTAGAGCTTTCACACCGCTAAAGGATAAGGTGGCGAAAAGAGTCAAAGGATGGCTAAGCCGAAATCTTTCTTGGGCGGGTCGGGAAATGCTAGTTAAGGCGGTAGCCCAAGCGATACCGACATACGCTATGAGTGTTTTTAAGCTCCCTTCCACTTTTACCGAGAGCCTCCAATCCGACATGCTGAATTATTGGTGGGGGCATAATCACCAGATGCGGAAGATACACTGGGTATCTAAGGAGAAATTGTGTCGTCAGAAGAAAGTCGGGGGTATGGGATTCCGACAGCTTGAAGCGTTCAATCTCGCATTACTAGCTCGACAGATATGGAGGATAGTAAAAAATGAAGAATCCCTTGTCTTCCAAATTTTAAAAGCCCGGCACTTCCTACATAGTGCTATCTCGAAGCGCGCATTGGGAACAGGTCGAGCTATGTTTGGAGAAGCCTATATGAAGCTATGAAGGTAGTTAAAAAGGGGATCCGATGGTGTATAGGTGATGGAACTTGTCTGAACATTTGGGAAGACATATGGATTCCTCGCTCGAGCTCCTTTAGACAAATGACTCCTCTGAAACCTGAGGTGAGATGGTTCTGTGTCAGTGATTTAATCAATATTGAGCAAGGATCGTGGAATGTTAATATAGTAAACATAATTTTCCTCCCAGCTGATGCAGAATTGATTAAATCAATTCCACTTTGGCCCACATGGCCGAAGGATAGACTCGTATGACACTTCTCAACGGATGGTGAATTATCGGCCTGATGAGCATACCATTTCATCATTAATGAGACAGCCACAGACTCGCCAAGCTCAAGTAATTCCCAGACAGATACCATTTGGCAGACGCAAATACCACCCAGAGTGAAATTGTTGTCGTACTTTTGGGAGTACGGTTGTCGATCTCAGGGAGTTGTGTTCCAAGCACTCAGAGCGGACTCAAGTGTTTCAAGTTAGGTAGATTAATCAAGGATGGTGATGATAACTACAAACTGCGAAAGCAATAAAAAGATGTTCAGGCAACAAAATCGGTATTCAACAACTAATCAATTTGAACGACCTAATCTATCAATACTAAATAAGCAATTAAGAGTGATCGGTTGCACCATTAAAGCTCACCAAAGCCCTCTCTCGAGGGTCAAGGACTAGTCTAACTATTCCAACTACCTATTCTCATGGAGTTAGTCTAATTAAACTACAAAAATAGCAACCCTAGATCTAGTTAGAATTCGACTATTCTCATGTCCAAAACCCTAACTATTTTCTCTACCACACTAGCAAATTAATCTCACCTCTCGGCATACATCAATTTCTAAGAAATATAGATGAACACTCTCTCAAGCATTTCATCGAACACATGGTGGGCAAGAGAAAACCTCTAACTATAAGCATGAATTTTGATAGACCATGCCTAAACGAGATTAATTCATCATCGAATACATCAATTACTACCCAAACAACACAAAACTAACAACAAATTTAATGCAATTAAAGAGAAGCAAAAGCAATCTAACAAGCATATAAACATAGAAGAAAATAGAGAGGAGGGGATAGAAAAACTTAGTCTTGAATTGAAAGAAAAATTCAATCTCCTTCTTCAATTCATAAATTCTTCAATGGAAATCTAAAACTAGAACTAAAGAGGTTTAGGGAGAAACCTCCCTTCAACCTAGAGAGAAAACTGAGAATGAAAAACAACGTTGAATGAAAATTGTCTGTTTTCTAATTAATAAAACTACTTAAAACTGAATACTGCAATCTGACATGGGTGCCCGTGCCGATTGGCACACCCAGGTGTGCCAAAGTGGAAATTCCAATTATGCTTTGGCTTCTTTTGCTCCTTATTTCCAATCTTTTGCCTCTATTGCCATCATCATTTGCACTCGAATTGCCTAAAATAAGACAATTAAATAAATTAGTCTCAATTAGCAAAGATGGGCGAAAATACTATCAAACTTAAACTAAATAACTTAGATAAGTTCAATAGGACAATAAAAATCGAGGTAAAAAGTGGTAAAACCGAGGTTTAACAACCCCCCATGCTTAAACCTTGCTTGTCCCCAAGCAAGACTAATCATGAAGTACCAAGGAGAAATAGAAAACTTCAAGAGGAGCCTCCCCCCTTTTGAACAAGGGACAAAATTCGGTAGTCAAGAGCAAAGACATACAATAGGTCGCTTGGCAAGGCCCAAAGTTAGATCAAAACAAAGTTGCAATTCATTCCAAAGATCACAAAATCAGGTGGCAAAACATTCGCTCAATCTAGACTCTATATGCAATTCAAGTTCATTCAAGCGATTGGCGAACTAGATGAGATTGGTAGGACCTCACTTTTGGGTACGTGGAACACTCTCTCTCATGTGTTTCAAATGAATTTGGTGTTCACTCAATACCTTCAACCAAGCATGGAAACTACCATAAGCTTGACAAGACTCTCAATTCTCTACCACTATAGACAAAATGCACAAGTGTTGATCATGAGGATTTTTAAGGGTTGTAATGGGGCTTAGGTTTGAGGGTAAGGAGGTAAATCATTTAGGGAATGTGGATCTAAATAGCCAAGAACCTATAGAGCAACAACACTTCCGTTTCATGAAATACAACACCTCTTACGTCGCACTTCAATTAAGTACAAAACACTTCCCAACAAAGAGATATTAGAAAAGAGTTAAAATAAACAAAAAAATTAGCATGCTAATCACCTCTTATTCAAAGCTCTTACTTTTTTTTTCTTTTTTTCTTTCTTTCTTTCTTTCTTTTCTTCTTTTTTTTTTTTGTTTTTTTTGTTTTCTTTGTTTTCCCTTTTTTTGAATTCTTTTTTTTCTTTTTTTATAAAGAAGAACTTAGGCGAATAACATGGATATAAAAAGAACAACTCTAATCCCAACAATTATAAGTTACAACCTTTGAGGATAAAAGGGTAGAAAGAATATTCAACAATGCATTCCTCTTGTAGCACAAACCATCAAACAACTCTCAACAATCGACCACAAAACTGCCCCATACAACTGAATTGTTGCTCATTCTATCTTGGCTAAAGGTAGGGAATTAAGAAAAGGCCAAGGTGTACACTGATAGGGTAAACAACAAGACAGGAAAAATGGTTAGCAAGGGCTTCAAAAAGAGGTCAAAATTTTAGGTGGCTTTTTGGCTATGTAGCTACAAAAATGGGCCTCAATCATATCAACACAATGCACAAGTCAGATGTAGTTTTGAAGAGAGACAAGTCAAGTTCTAGAGATGCACACATGGTAAGGTCACACTCAAAAAGAAATTTGACTATAAAAATGATAGTCTTTTAGGCTCAAGAGGCCTCACGGGTTCAACCCTACCACAATCACTGCAATTAGTTCCTTTAATGAACCAAACACAAGAAATCACCATCATGCACAAGGGACTTTCAAGAGTAAATGAATTACACACA
This sequence comes from Portulaca oleracea, assembly GCA_029582165.1. NCBI lineage: Eukaryota > Viridiplantae > Streptophyta > Magnoliopsida > Caryophyllales > Portulacaceae > Portulaca > Portulaca oleracea. Next base: position 4,332,334 of record CM055873.1, on the reverse strand, counting down.
AGAAAATGATTTCCTCAAAACAAACATACAACAAGTTTCTCACATCATTCAAGTCAAACCAAGCTTTCCATTATACACACTTACACTCAACCAACCAAGAAATCGCCCCTTGAACATTAGGAGGGGTTTTCGAAACCAACAACCAAACCAAGAAACCAAGGATTTTCCACTTTTTATTGAAAGCAATAAAACCAAACCAACAAAGAAAGCAATAAATTACCTAGAAAAGCAATAAAAAGGAAAACTAAAATGAAGGGGTATTGGAAATTTACCTTGAGTGCTTGATAATGTCCCACTTTCACTTTGTCTTCGCCTGTGCAATGCAAAAATGAAGGCAATTCTATACTAAATGCATCCTGCTTAAAATGATCTTAAACTAACCTAGAATTTGACCTATAATCTAATTGGTGAATAAAACTAAATGCAACTAACATATGCAATCATGCTCAACACCATACCAATTGATTCACTTCACAATACTCATCGAGTAGGCGCCCAAATCAAGCACCATGTCAATTAAATCAACTTACATGGAACCAAAAGCTCACCCCTCCCCCATGCTTAAGGCTTTCATTGTCCCCAATGAAAAATATATGCAAGGAATTGAAAGGGAACTGGAAGAGTACTTACATTGCCTCATAAATCAAACTAATCTAGCCCAAAATGTCAAAGGACCATTTGAACACCCAAGAGTAAGTAAAACACACTAAGCACCAACAAGGATCAAGATCGGGCAACTAGTAAATGCAGCAGAGTACCAACAAGAATTTAGCAGCATCCAACCATCAGTATAATATAACATAACACACTACCAAAAATTTTGCCTCAAAACAGTAAAGTAATCCAAGAAATTTCAGCAAATGACGGCACTAAGTGATTAGCAGAACCTCATGATGGCCACACCAACCCATTTAGCAAATTGCCATGGACAATTTAACACAATTCCTCCTAAAATTTCAACATATCACCATCATAAATCTAACACAGGACCATCGACATTGAGAACAATGACACCATGAACCTAGCAAAACAATACCGATGCTTGGAATGACATAGCAAAGCAAATTCAGTAGAAGTACATCAGCAATTGATCAAGTCTCTTTCAAAAATAGGACAACTATTCACTAACACATTAAGTAAAGCACCGCCACAAATTCAACATAGCACCACCAAGAAATTGTTTCCTAGCGAATTCAGTAGCATGTCATTCAATAGAATAGCAAAATGGCACCCACAACATTGACATAAACCACTCAATTTGAAATTGGAGCATGAAAAAGCATTAATGTGAGCATATCATACCCGCACTTGTACTGCTAGACACGAGTCAACACTCAAGAACCAATGCACTGACACCAAAAATTACCTAATTACTACAGCTGAATCACAAAAGGAACACAACAAACCTGTGCAATTGAAACAGAGAGGACTCTCAGAGGTTCTTGCAGTAGCAGTTGCGGCTGGCGGTGGGAGTGGGAGTGGGAGTGGAGCGAACAGCGAGGTTCTGTGGTCAGCCAATGGTGGGCAGTGGTGTCTGGCGCTCAGAGAGAGAAAGAGATGGTAAAGAGAGTGTGATTTCACGATGGGTGGTGCTGGGGTGCGGGAGCAAGCGCTGGGCTTCGCTGGGGGTTCGAACGAGGGTGTGGTGGTCGGTGTTGTAGGCGTCGACGGTGGTGGTGGCTGGGACAGGAGATGGACGGTGGTGGTGGAGGCCTGAGGTTTTGGGTTTGAGAGGGGGAGAAGTTGAGGGAAAGTGAAAACAGCGCTGAATTTTTTTTATGTTTTGGCACGGCCGTGCCACTCGGCACGGGTGGATGTGCACTCAACTTGCAATTTTTGCAACCTTGCTGTTTTGGGTGTGCCGATTTGGCACGGGTGGGTGTGCCAAATTTCAGCGATTTTTATTAACTTTGAGTTTAAAACACATATTTACCCTGCAATTCTCACCATAAAAACATCAAATCACCTTCAATTAACCCTCCAACACTTCTCAAACACACTTTCATTAATTCATATCGATTCCAACCTCAACAAACATTTTATTTCACTCAAATCCTTCACCCGCAATAACACACATACGCACTCAATTTTTTTACCCAACAAAAAAAAAAAACATAATGAAACAAGACAAAAGAAATTAAAAACCTAAACTAGAAAGCATATAAACTTGGGTTGCCTCCCAAGAAGCGCTAATTTAAGGTCCTTAGCTTGACCTAACAAATTCAGATGCCACTAAGGCTCACAAGAGCTTATCAAACACCTGCGAGTACAGTTCGGATGAATGTAAGTAAGAAAACACTGGTAAAGATGAGGAAATAATAGCGGGTGTTCTCTTAACATTGTCTAATGAGAGCGGTGAACAAAAATAAGAACTTGGGAACGATTTAAAGGGATCACAGGACACAAACACATTTTACACAATATTAGATGGCACATCCACTACATATGGACCCCTTAAAGGAGCCTCCTCAAAACTATGACCCTCAACAAAAGCATTCTCGGACTCATTGGAAAAATTATCATCATGAGCAACATTGGGTTTAGTAAGGGGAGGGTCAATCTCTTCCTCTAGTCCGGACTTTAAATGAATGAAAGACTCATCATCATCACACAAATAATCCTTAGCCCTATTAGCAGATGAAATAAGGTTTACATCATGCAACGATTCAAGTTCCCTTGTATGATTTTCAAGCATAACTAGTTGCTCATTCATGGTATCTATCAAACTTGCAATTCTAGCATAACCTTCCGCAGAAATATTGTATGGACATGAATTAGTAGCATGGTCAAAAGAACTGCAAAGAGAACATGAATCACAAGCATATGAGTAATTGTACAAATGTGGATCCTTGGGTTGATCTACAAATGGAGATTGAGTATGCAAATCAACACAAGGGGATGAGGGACACACATTCACATATTGGTTCTCATAGTATGATTTAGCATGAAAAGCGCAAGGGTCATCAAAAGAAGAACCCAATGAACAACAAGCCTCCTCAAACTCAAGAGTATCACAAATCAACCATTCAAGTAATTCCCAAGCCTCACACTCACTTTTAGCTTGAAAACCAAAATAATCCAAAAGAGTACGAGTCTCAACATTCACACCCTCATCAACAATATACAATACTTCCCACCTTGTATAAGTAAAACCACATTGAGCACAATAAGCAAGATATGCATCTAATCGATTCTGGTAAGCACAAAACAACTCTTGCTCATATTGAGGGAAGTGGGGAAGTTTCATTTTTTTTGGATTTTTCAAATTTTTAAATTTTTTTGGATTTTATAGACCTAACAAGAATCCTCAAGAAAGCTCAAAGCCTAGGAAGCAACAACTCCCCGGAAACGGCGCCAATTTTGTTGTTGTACTTTTGGGAGTACGGTTGTCGATCTCAGGGAGTTGTGTTCCAAGCACTCAGAGCGGACTCAAGTGTTTCAAGTTAGGTAGATTAATCAAGGATGGTGATGATAACTACAAACTGCGAAAGCAATAAAAAGATGTTCAGGCAACAAAATCGGTATTCAACAACTAATCAATTTGAACGACCTAATCTATCAATACTAAATAAGCAATTAAGAGTGATCGGTTGCACCATTAAAGCTCACCAAAGCCCTCTCTCGAGGGTCAAGGGCTAGTCTAACTATTCCAACTACCTATTCTCATGGAGTTAGTCTAATTAAACTACAAAAATAGCAACCCTAGATCTAGTTAGAATTCGACTATTCTCATGTCCAAAACCCTAACTATTTTCTCTACCACACTAGCAAATTAATCTCACCTCTCGGCATACATCAATTCCTAAGAAATATAGATGAACACTCTCTCAAGCATTTCATCGAACACATGGTGGGCAAGAGAAAACCTCTAACTACAAGCATGAATTTTGATAGACCAGGCCTAAACGAGATTAATTCATCATTGAATACATCAATTACTACCCAAACAACACAAAACTAACAACAAATTTAATGCAATTAAAGAGAAGCAAAAGCAATCTAACAAGCATATAAACATAGAAGAAAATAGAGAGAAGGGGATAGAAAAACTTAGTCTTGAATTGAAAGACAAATTCAATCTTCTTCTTCAATTCATAAATTTCTTCAACGGAAATCTAAAACTAGAACTAGAGAGGTTTAGGGAGAAACCTCCCTTCAACCTAGAGAGAAAATTGAGAATGAAAAACAACGTTGAATGAAAACTGTCTGTTTTCTAATTAATAAAACTACTTAAAACTGAATACTGCAATCTGGCACGGGTGCCCGTGCCGATTGGCACACCCAGGTGTGCCAAACTGGAAATTCCAATTATGCTTTGGCTTCTTTTGCTCCTTATTTCCAATCTTTTGCCTCTATTGCCATCATCATTTGCACTCGAATTGCCTAAAATAAGACAATTAAATAAATTAGTCTCAATTAGCAAAGATGGGCAAAAATACTATCAAACTTAAACTAAATAACTTAGATAAGTTCAATAAGACAATAAAAATCGAGGTAAAAAGTGGTAAAACCGAGGTTTAACAAAAATCTTTTGCTTGGAGGTTGGTAAGAAAAGCTCTACCAACGCGAGATAGAATTGTCGGTCGTGTGGCGTAGGCAGAAGGTATATGCCCAATTCGTAAACAGGAGGTCGAATCAGACACCCACGCGCTACTGGAGTGCGGTGCGGCAGCCTCAGTCTGGGTAGCAGCAGGAGATGTTGCTAAACAACCCCAAGGTGAGTTCTCTTCAATGGCTGATTTTTTAGGAGCAACGATGAAAGAAGGGAAAAAGCAGTTGGAGGTGATACTGATGATTATTTGGGCTTGTTGGAATTTAAGAAATGCAGTGGTTTATAATCGGAAAGGTGCAAATGGGAAAAACGAATTGGCGAGGGCTCTGAATTTTTTGAGGGAATTCAAGGAAGCTAAACATAGCCTTGCACAAGCCCCTGTTCCCCTTCAAAACAACTGGCAAGCACCGAGGGGAATGGAACTGAAAATAAATGTAGATGGTGGAAAGGTTGGTGGAGAAAGATATGGTTGGGGCATGGTAATTCGCAATTATAAAGGGGAGTGTGTTTTCATGGCGTGCAAACAAGGACATGGTTTCTGCGGATCAGAAATTGAGGAAGCCCGAGCGGTATACTGGGCGTTGGGGATGGCTCAGAACTTTGGTGCCACTTGCATTCAACTAGAAGGAGACTCCCTAAACATTATTGCTAAGCTGAGGAAGGGTGAAATACCAAACTCGAAAATTGGTACCTTTATTTACAGCTCTTTGCTTTTAGCTAGTTCTTTTGATAATTATTCTTTTTCGCATGTCAAGAGGTCATGTAATAGAGTGGCCCATACTTTAGCCCATCAGAACCGATCCATTACTCGGCGAGATCCTGGGTTGAGGGGGGCCCTCCGGAAAACTTGAACCTTATTATTTAAGACTCTTGTAATCTCGTTTTGAATCAATGAAGTGTGTTTCTTCTGATAAAAAAAATTAATGAGAAAAAAAAATCTCGCTGTTGCTGTCACATTGTGTGGTTTCTAATTATGTTCCAACTTCCACTTTTGCCTGTTTAAGGATTTAATCATTGGAAAAAAAGTTTAATCCTAAAATTATGGTGGAAGTCAACTTAGTGAAGTCAATGTAGAGTTGTAATCTAATCATAAGGATGTTGATGAAATCTAAGTGACAGCTTGTCAGAGAAGAACTTCTAAAGCTAAGAAAACAGAACATGTTCGTGGCCAAAAAGATGGTTAGATAGTTAGAATGACCAGATGTGGGAACCGTTTGGAAGTTGATAGTCCTGATAATATTGATGCCAATATAGATCGTATGACAGAGATTATTACCAATGAGCCAATGATATAGGCATTCGATCCATCTATGACCCAACAAACTGAAGTTATTGTTCTTTTAGCTGCGTGATTGAGCTATGTCATGGGTGCGAACGTCCTTGCTGTGCTATTTATATTTATCAGTGTTTGATTGTTATTTTTCTTTTAGAGTTGATTGGTTGCTGTTGTATTTTGCAATTTGTTGTTGTATTTTACAATTTATTGTACTCTATTTGACTTTTAAACTTTTTGACTGTGAACCAACTGAAACGCTAATTTTGCCATAACTATTTTTGGCTGTTTCTCCTGCTCATCTCCCTTTAAATATTGGGTAATGCTATTTGCCGCCCCCCTTTTTACTAATGTCGCCCCCCCAAAAGACGTTTTTGCCCTTTATATAATTCAACTCACCTTCTCTCTAAAACTCTCTCTCTCTCTCTCTCCTCTCTTTCTCTCTCTAAAATTTTGATTTATTTTAGAAATTCAACCTAAAATGTCAATAGAAGGTGGTAATTCAAGTGAAGAACAAGAGGTTAGTTTGTAAAATTTAAATTCTAAAAAAAAAAAATAAAACGAAAATTTTTTCCGGAAATGCACGGTTGCCGCGCCCAGATCCCGCCGGAGCCGCGGCGCGGCCGTGCGGATCGTGCGGCAACAGCCGCATGCGCGCAAGACGGCTGCACGGACGCCACGGCGGCGGATCTGGTAGCGTGATTTTCCGGGAAAAATTTTCGTTTTATTTTTTTTTTGTTTTTATAAAATGTTTATATTATTGTTTATGTAAAAAATATTATTTATTTATTTATGTTAATATTATTAAGGTAATAAATGTCGTTAATTATAATTGTTATGTAAATTTTGTTAAAACATATTATCATAAATAAGATGTTTAGAAGTGTTGTTATTATTATTATATTATGTTAATTATGCTAATTTTTATTGTTAATATTGTTATTTAAATAAAATTTTTATTAATATTTAATGTTATTAATTATAATTATTATGTTTAAATTATGTTAATTAATATTATTAAAACAAGTTGTTTATAAGTGTTGTTGATATTATTAACAATATTAGTAAATGTTGTTAAAAGTATTATTTATTTATTTAAAATAATATCATTATGGTAAATAATGTTGTTAATTGTTATTATTATGTTAATTATGTTACAATGTTTTTTTTAATAATATTATTATTATGATAATTAATATTAGAAGTATTTGTTATTTATTAATGTTGAAGCTACTAACATTATTATTATGAATTAGTATACCAGTTATTATTAGTATATTAATAATAATTGTTTTTATTGTTTGTAGGTTTTTTTGGAGGACTTTGGCGGGGACGGCGTTGATTACTCCTCACATTTTGTAACGCAAAATGTGTTCGAGAGTATTGAAGCGTTGCAAGGTTGGGCCAATGGAGTAGCTGCGACAATCGGTTTTAGGTTTGTACGGGCTTCGTACAAGAGAAAAGATGCCGATAGTCCGTTAAGGTGTTATTTGAAGTGTTGGAGGTACGGAAAGTATCGTGGCAAATTGAACGATCTAGATGATGCGGCTCGTCGGAGGACGTCAACGAAGGCGTGCCAATGTAAATTCGCCATTGTTGCGTGGACTCGCAACGAAACGGAATGGCGAGTTAGAGTGTGCGACGGTGACCGGGGGAAGCACAATCATGCCTTCATCGTGTACGAGGAAGGGCATCGCCACGACATCCATTAACCTCGAAATGAAAGAACATGTCCGGATATGACCAACACGGGGTGCACACCGCGACGATACAAACGTCGTTGAAGATTAGGTTCCGCATCTGCGATAAGCGTGAAGCAAGTTTACAACGAGCGGGCAAAGATGCGACCGAGGAATTGGATGGTAGGGCCATGGGACAATGCTTGCGCATGGCGAAACTCGGCGGTACGCGTCTCTTTTGTCGATTATGATGACGGCGAGCGTCGGTGTTTTATGCCATCCTTACTCGTTGAAGTTGCTACGTACGTACCCAAATGTCATTCTCATTGACACAACGTACAAGACAAACAAGGCAAAGTGGCCTTTATGTGAGCTCGTAGGCATGACACCGGCGAACCGCAACTTCCAGATAGCTTACTCGTTCATGCAGGACGAGAAGATGGAATCTTATGAGTGGCTATTGTGGAGAGTGTATGAATTGTTGGGTACCGATATAATTCCATCCGTGTTTGTGACGGACAAGCAGGATGCTTTGTTGGGGGCTGTCGCCAGGGTTTACCCAAATGTGCATCATCTTTTGTGCGTGTGGCATATTGCGAATGATGTGGAGAACAAAGTGAACGTCCTTACTGGGGGCAAGAAGCTCGGACTCGGGCTTCATTTCAGACATCATTTCTGGAACGGCCTTGTACATGCGAAGACTGTTGGAGATTTCAATGTCAAGTGGAAAGAGGTTGTTAACGCGTGGATCGGGCAAAACAAACCGATAGTTGATTATCTTACGGGAACGTGGATGAGTCATAAGGAAAAATTTGTTTGTGCTTGGACCGACAACGTACCTCATATGGGGAACACAGCCACTTCAAGAGTTGAGAGCCAGCATTCATCACTAAAGTATTATATCGGCAGTTCCAGAGGCACCTTCGATCGTGTGTTTGCGAAGATTCACTTTCACTTGGAGAATCAACATACGGAGATTAAGAGGGAGCTTGAACAGTCAAGGAGCACGCACAGGGAATTAGGTCGATCTCATTTCTTTAAGAATTTGCACGGAAGAGTATCTCATCATGCGTTGGACCTTATGTCGTATGAGCTCAATAAGATGCTGGCGATGAGGTATGAAAATGAATGCTACTTATGCGATCACCTGGTGTCGAGGACCCACCTTCTCCCGTGCGCGTGTTCTATGATGGAAGTTTACGCATCTGGAGAGCCAATTCCGCTGACACGGATAAATGTGTTTTGGAGACAACTGTCAGTGATTGGCGATGATGAAGCTGCATGCTCAAATGATATTCCACCAGGTACAGACTTAGAACATTTTGAGGAACTGGCTAACCAGGTTCGGGAGAGTGATCCAGCAGTTGTACGACACGTAAACAGTGTCCTCAATGGAAAGTTGAATCCCGACAGTGAGTATATTCCTGATCCGCAGACAAGCCCCCCACGGCCCGGCAGACCGAAGACATCAAAATCAACGCGACGCAATCCCAGTGCGTTTGAGTACGGACGATCATCGGGGCGGTAGCAAGAGACAACGCATTTAATTCGTCAAGGAAAAAGGGAACCAGTTCTTCATCAGTTGGGATGGGGTCAACAGGTTTGCGTATATTTATAGTACTTGTTTGGTTTCAATAGTGACCATATATTGTTGTTTATAACTTAAGTTAATATGATTCGCAGGTATCAACCGGATGCGTCAAGAACCGTTCCCGTTTGAGGACGCTTTGCCACATTTCATTCTGCCATACGTCGTTGGATGGACGGATGTGGAAGCTGATGGCAACTGTGGGTTCAGATGCGTGGCCGAGGCAGGTTACGGGGATCAGGAAAAGTGGTCAATCGCTAGGGTCTCAATGAGCACTGAGTTGCGGGCGAGTGAAAATGCATATGTTTCTGCGTTTTCTAACAGCAAGGAGATTTTCCTTGAGACATACGCACGGATTTACGGCCACTTGGCTGGGCCAGCCCCGTTCGAACATTGGATGTTGGATGACTTATTTCCAGCTGCGACAACGATGAATATGATGTGGGTCTTCTTGTCAACACCTCCTGGTCCACGATCGCAGACAGCTGAACTATGCATATCAATATTACCCATAAGAGGAGGGCCTAGACTTACGGGACCTGCGAAAGTTCAGGGAATTGTGCGATACAATAACCACTTCATGCTTATACATTTACGGGATGACTGCCCTCTACCGCCGATTCATATTGGATGGCGAGCAGCTAGAGACATAACTGTTCAGGGTTGGGATGAGCCTTTCCAGGCTCGTATTGATAGATGGCAGGCTATTAGGGCCGCTCAACGCCAATGATTGTTGTAGTTGTACCGTTGTATACATATACCCATTAAAAAAACAATAAAAACACAAATTTGAAAACTGACCGCATAATCAGGTAGTTAGTTCAACACAAAGCCACACTTAGTTTAGGGTACAATAAAAACAATGAAATTAAACAACACCATCTACTCCTCCTCATCATCATCTTCCTCCTGGGGGACTTCAATGTGCATCTGATGGCACCAACGCCCGTGCAAATCGACCATCTCATCGTACCAAGCACGATTAATTGTCGCTGTCTCATCGTCCGCTTGGAACTGATGCCTCCCCCGTTGAACTAATGATGCCCATGTATAGGCCCACTTTTATACAAAAAAAAAACATACAAAAGAAAAGTGGTCAGACCAATCAAAAATACAACTAAAAATAAAACAAAAAATAATTAATTATGATGAGGGTTTAAGTGTACCTGTTCGTGTGTCGGAAGGTCCTCCACTGTCGATTGGCTTGCGGAGGCATTGTTGTTCAAAAATTTATGTGAATGTGCCGCATACCAATCGTTGTAAGCGACATCCGATTCCCACGGCACTTGTTTCGTGCGGGGAATATCACGCACTGGCATTTTGTTGTTAATTGGAAACCCCGCCCAGTCAGCGCTGACGTTAGCCTCCACGAATTCCAGTTTGTAGGGGCCCTTCGCCGGTCGTTCAGCGCTCTTTGGGACTGATAATCGCCGTGGGATATGTTGTAGGTGCCCTAACTGCCGAACGACACGATCGGGCATACCGGCTCGATGATGTCGTGCGACGAATGCCTCCATTGTACAACGTCCCCGTATACGTGACTTATGCGGGCGGACCGTCACGGGCCCAACTCACACGATTCGCGCCAACGCATCCAACGAGGCCCTCAACCGCCGTGGGCGCCCCGAACGGGTGGCGGATGGGGACCACCGCCGCCCGAGGCCCATTAATGCCGCTCGCGTGTGGCCTAAAATCATGAAAGTACTCGTAGATCCAGGCCTGCAGCAGGGTCAAACACCCGGCCATCTTGGCTGTCCGGCCACCCGCCATCCCTAATCGGGCGGTAAAGGAACGCCAAGGTCACCGCCCCCAAGCAATGCGATCAACGATAACATCGGTGCTAGCCACGGATGCGCCTAATTCTATCCCTCGATTTGTCCACAAGGATAGTGTTACCGAGCATGCTCAACAACCACGCCCGTATCCTATGGGGAATGGGAAAACTGGTCGTTAAACTGATCGTCCTCAAATGGGAGTCAGCTATGCCACCCTTATCATAAATGCTATCAGCCTTCAGCTCCGCCATTGCTTTTTCAAAAATCACGGGCACCGTACTGGTTAACGACTTCCCGAGGAAGTCCTTCTGCATCAAGCCATCAACCGCAAGACCCAATATATGTTGCACATCATGCAACATGATCGCCATTTCACCAAAGGGAAGGTGAAATGTGTTTGTGTCGGGTTGCCACCTCTCAACGAACGCCGAGATCAACGCCGAGTCGATGTGATCGTACATCGACTCCAAGTAGTTGGTTATTTGGATTCTTCCCAGCGCACTGGCATTCAGTTCCAATCGCGTGATCGACCACAACTCCTCAACGCATTTTTCTTCACAGCAATCAAGGACAACACGAGGCTTAACGCCGCGACCCTCCCATATTACCCGAGCAATGTGACCTCCAAAGCTCGGTATCAATGAGGGAATCGCAGTCCCGGGAACGTTACCACCAATCTTCCAGAATTGTTTGCGCCACGCTTCCTCTTCGATATCTCGCATCTGGACCAGCGTCACGAGCGTAAGCGCTCCCGCCACCCTTCGAATTGGGGCAAACTTGCGGATGCATCCTCATCGGCATGAAACCCGATGGCTGTAATCGCCCGATGGTAAATAAAATTGGCGATGGAGGTCGGATCATCTGCATCTGCTCCGGTCTCATCGTCCTCGACTCGATGTTGTAGAGCCGCTAGACTCATCCATGGCCTGGTTGAGATGGTCAACGAAATCCATGGCCCGACTACCGTGTCCTCGGCCGGTCCCCATTGCATTACTGCGATCCGTACCACGACCAAAGACGCGGCGAGTCGACGCATCGTCATCGTGGGGGTCCCCTGCACCCCCTCCAACCACTCACAAGTCGATTCGCCGGTCCAGAAACCCGCGGCCCTTGCCCTTCCCTACCATTTTAGATCACCTGCAAAATGAAGACATACATAACAACCAAAATCATTTAAGTCGCAATAATATGCGCAAATGGGTTAGCGTGTGTTGGTTACCTAAGTCGTGTCACGAGGCAAGAGGATCATGTTATTGTCCAAGGAGAGTGTGTTGTTTAACTGTTAATATATGGTTGAAAAAGACTTTCGTCAGCCGTACCGACTTCTCGTTTAATTGTTTGGTTCCCAAAAAATAACGCACTGTCAGCAGTGAAATTGCGCAAGGTCTACAGTGCTCTGGGAGTTAGAAGCATATCAGATTCGATACAATGTAATGTTTCTTGTTGACCCACCAGGCTCCACAATAGAAACATTGCATTGTACCGAATCTGATACGCTTCTAACTCCCAGACCACTGCAGACCTCGCTCAATTTCACTGCTGACAGTGGGCTACTTTTTGGGGACCAAACAGATAAACAAGAGTTGATGCGGGGCATTGATTAACCTTCTCAACCATACATTATCAGGTTACAACACACACTCTCCTTGGACACTAATATGACCCAAAACTCAACCTCTTTCTTTCACGTATACAACTAACATATAATAACTATACATTAACATAATTATTATCCTAACGTACCATCACACAATAACCTATATATCCACTTACGTATCAACTGGTTGTTGAGTACCTAAGTTATTAAATGGATGTGACATAACTATTATGTCATCATTTGGAGTTATTAGTACATAAATTGACAATTAAGTTGGATTATGAATAAATTACCCATACCAACTTTATACGCCAACTTACTTACAAATAACAACCAAAATCATCCAAACTCAACATCCTTCTAACACAACTACATATAAACTATTCGGAATATACACTAACCCGTAAACTTAGCCCTACATCACAATTACCATTTTTTTCTAAGCCAATTAATCACTAACATTAACACATGCTTAATCACTAAATAATATTAACGCATCAAATATTAACAACGAATCAATATCACTGATATTAATCACTACTAATTGTCATATTAACACATGCATAACATTAATATTGATATAAACAATATTAATTTTCATAACACAATATTAATAAAAATAATACAATTAATCACTAATAATTATCAAATTAACACATAATTAACTATAATATTCATAATAACAATATTAATAATTTTCATATTTAATAATAACAATATTAACTTTAATAATAAATATAATAATTAATTTTTATTTATTATTTAACAATAATCTAATAACAATTATTAACAATAATAATATTAATAGCAATTATTATCAATAACACTATTAATAAAAATAACAATAAAAATATTAATAAACATAACAATAACAATATTAATAAATATAACAATAATAACAATTAATATTAATAAATAAAACAAAAAAACGAAAAAAAAAAATAATAAGCCGTGTAGGATGCAGAGACGGCGCGTAACGACTTGCACAGTGCGTCTGCACCTTTTTTTATTTTTTTTTGTTTTTTCGTTCAAAATTAAAATTTACAAAACATAAAACCATAAATTCAAATTACAAATTCGAAACATACCTCAAATTCGTCGATTGATATTAATAAATAAAACAAAAAAACGAAAAAAATTAATCGACGGCCGCGCGTCGATCTGGCATCAAGATCGGCGCTTGCCGGCGTCCCGCACTGCCCCGCACCGCTTTTTATTTTTTTTTTTTTGCTTTTTCGTTCGAAATTAATATTTACAAAACATAAAACCATAAATTCAAATAACAAATTCGAAACATACCTCAAATTCGTCGATTGAATCCCGGTATGAGGGTGGTTTGTGGTGGTTGATGGTTGAGAGCGTTTTTTAGAGAGATAAACTAGAGAGATAGTGGAGAGTGAAGTTATGAGGTTCAAGGGCGTGGGTTGAAAATATTATGCGAAAGGTGGGCGACAATAGTAAAAAGGTGGGCGACGAAAAGCAAGCGGTTAAATATTTAACTACACCCTTCTTCCCCCTTCACCAATTCTCCCTCACCTAATCACCTTCTCCATCGTTATTCCCATCTTCTAACTCTCTACGCAACGCACAGCTAAGGTTCCTTCTCCCTAATCTCAAGGTACCCTCTGATTGCTTGTTCGGTATTGTATTGTTTTGTTTTGAATCGGTTTTTGTTTGTCAGTTGCTTTCGATCAGGGGAAGGATTGATGATGGTTTGATTTTGGATTGAATCGGATCGTAGGTTGATTAACCTGATTTATTGAATCGGCGATTTGAGTGTTAGATGATATGTGATTTGGCATAGGATTAATCTGATTCAGACTATGGAGTCGTAGATTGTTCTCGAATATTTTAATCTGAGTTTGATTTTGTGGGGAGGACTGATAAGTTTAGGTTGTTTAAGCTCATTGCTGATTATTTCTGTAAAAGCGAATGCTGATTAATGCTGTATTTATCTTGCTGTTGTTGCTGCTTTATATGTTTCGGCATTTTTGTTGCAGGATATGGCTGTTAAAACTCCACCTAAGTGGAGCTTGAAACTTCTTTTATGTCTGTATGAACCTCTCTCTTTTTGTCATCAATAGGGTTGCTTAGAGAGTATTGCCCGACGTCCAGAAAAAAAGGTATCGTCATACCTCTGAAAAGAGAAGCTGTATGCATCTTGGACCATTTGAGGGTACTCTGTATGAGCCTTTTCTCTTGCTAACAAAGTCGAAACCTCCTTTACATAAAACAAGATGGCTTTGCAGAACATTGGTGCTGGAAACTGCGATGATGATGCCTTCTATAGGTATAAATAAGATGCCAAGATGATCACCAAGATTGACCAACATAGTGAATGTGGTTGACATTGCAAAAGCCTTAGCCAGGCCTGTATCCTACACAACCAAGTACTTTGGTTGTGAGCTCGGAGCTCAATCGAAGTTTGATGAGATAACTAGCACGTCTCTGGTGAATGGTGGTCAAGATACACCTAAGCTTGCTGCAGTCTTTGAGAACTTCATTAAGAAGTATCTCTAGTGTTATGGATGTGGCAATCCTGAGATAGAGATTTTGATAACTAGGAGTCAGATGATACAGCTCAAATGTGTTGCTTGTGGGTTTGTATCTAATGTGGATATGAGGGGCAAGCTTGACTTCATTCATCATTAAGGACCCACCCAAATCGAAGAAAAGCTCAAAGGATAAGAGGGTGAAGCTATCGACGAGGAGCAGAAGAAGCTGAGAAAGGAAAAGGAGGCAGCAAAGCAGAAGAAGTCATCATCTAAAGGTACATCCACCAAGAAAAAGGCCAAAGGATCTGATGGAGATCACTCACCCCCCAGAAAACATTCAGAAAATGCACCTTCTGTTGATGACGACGAGGACAATGACAATGATGTTCAGTGGCAGACCGATATGTCTATGGAGGCTGCTCAGAGGAGGATACAAGAGCAGCTTAATGCCGTGACATCTGAGATGGTGATGCTTTCTACCCATAGAGAGAAGCCATCTGGGAAGAAATCTACCCGCGCATCAAACGACAGTTTGTCTGCTTTTAGTCATGTTTGGCTCGAACCATGGTAATGTAATGTGGTGGTTGTTTAATGATCTTTTTGGTATTGAATAAAACTGCTCTTTTGGACATCTCTTGTAGTTTAGCTCTGTATAAACCTGTCTATCAGATGGAGAAAATGTTGGTTTCTGAATTTTGATTTGATTTTACGTGTTATGTTTATGGTTGCACAATATGTTTTAGGTATTCATAGGTTTTACCATGGTAAATTGGCAAGTAGACTGTAGACCCAACATGTGTAGTCTCTTATTTCGTTTTGTTTTTTCCTAAACTATCACATTTTCATCAGATATACTAAAGACTACACTAAATATTCGCCGTTTGCAAAATACCAATTCAGTTATCTAATTGCTGATACCCTTAGCCTGAGAATGAATCCCTTACATACAAAGGGAGTAGGTTCCTCCTATTCCTTAAAACGCCTTCTCGGGAGAGTACGCCTCGACGTGGCTGAATTGTAGGCCATGGGCTATGCCAAATCCAACCAAAATACAACATGAAAACTATCCTTGCCCCAATCAAGGCATACAGAATGCATCGAGCCGCATTTTGTGAGGAGCTAGGCAGGAGCAACGACCCAAGAGAAGCCCAAGCAACGAACCCAAACACAAGCATCATGTTTTGGCGAAGTTGTATGCATTTAGCCTTGTAATGGTAAGCGAGAAAATAAAGGAAAAACGAGATTGTAGCAAGTGAAACAGTAGCGGGGTTTGTCTCAAAAGGGTTATTGTGATTGTCCCCGGATTGAAACTTCAACTGAACCAAGTTGACAAGCAGTGTGGTGAGGAAGGTGAAAGAGCAGTGATACTCATGTTCACGATCTCGATTTCGATCTTGATCATGCCCCATTGACTGTTGGGAGATCATGTAGTTTTGTACTATGAACATTATGTTGTAATTCATTTCGAGGGTTTGGTTTAGAAAGCAGGAGCTTAGCTAGTGCCTAGCTATTAGCTAAGACTTGCTTAATTTGATTTCTTACGAAAATGATGAGGGCATGTATATATGTATCTGTTGGTGTTGCATGAACTTTCCTGAGCAACTTCCTGGTACACAGCAGCTTTGGAACAAAGGTAACTTTTAACCATATCCCAACAAGCCTCCTGCGAAATGCTAATCCAACGTCAAGCTCTTCGTTTAAAATGTAAAATAATCGCATCTTGCTTTCCACTAAGACACGTCGGTTTTTCGATTAAATTCTGGGGTTGCTATGTTGATCAATTTTCTTCATATTTGATTGGATTTAGGCTTTGGAAAAAGAATTTAAGATGGGTGCACAATTTTTCACCTCTCTTTAGGAAAAGGTTTACATAGCATGGGGTAAGGGAAATTTTTATTGAACTGTCAGGAAATTTGATGAAGAACAAATTTTGAAAATGTCCCTACAAAATTTATAAACCCTAAGTACAATTCAGGAAAGTTACGATAAATAATAAGGCTAATTTAGACATGCTAAATATTTTTTGTCAGGAAAATTACAATTTCTATCAAATATTGTGAAAATTTTCCTAATTGCAAGATGTTAATCAAACATTGTAAATTATAGTTTTTCAGAAAAAATTTTCCTGAAAAAACTTCTCTAAAAAAAATCTTGCTAAAAAAAATTCCCTAAAATTGTTTAACAAAAACTCCCCCTGAAACTTTAACATTGACTTGCCCATGCCACGTTGGATTGACTTGCTGGAGGCAAAGGTTTAAACTTTAAAGTGACGTGAACAATAGCAAAAAGTTTTTTTTTTCAAGAAACGACAACACAGTCAAGAAATACAACAAAACAACACAAAAGTACTAACAGAAAGAAAAAACATAAACAAGAAAGTAATCTAACGGCCCACTCCTGAACGCCGCCGCTTCGCTTGTTTTGCTAAGCCATGCGTTTTTGGAGCCGCTTGTCGATCAACTTCCTGGAACATCCCCATCCTGAATTCGGACGCGATATCAGCGAAGCCACGACTTGCTGGCTTGAACTTCTTGTTGACATGAAGCTGGTAGCCAGCCACAATTCCCAAAGTAGCCTTCCTCTTCATACTCCTCAAATCCTGCCTGTGAATATGTATATAATCCGTCCCAAGCCTCGTACACTTGAAATTCTTCTTGCCCTTCTTCAAATGTGAGTAGATAGATCCCTTCCCAAGATTGCTGCAGTGATGAAACCTCCTACCCTGTTTCCTGCATTCTAGGTTAGTCTTACCTGAAAACCAAGCCCTGTCCCTTTTGTGAATTTTCGGTAAAGGGCGATGCTTGTCGAGAATCTTGTTCGACTTTGGAGTAATATTGCAACCAACAGCAAACTCTGAAGCTTCAGGAGTTGTTGTGACAATCCTACTTTCGCCCATGGCACACTCCTTCTCCCCGCTGTCTAAATGCTCAACTGCAGTAGGCTTGACAATACTTTTTGAAGGTGGCATTTCCGTTTTTGCATTGATTTTGACCTATAAAGAAACTGAGAGAGTCAAAAACTTCGAAGTGATTCCCTTTGAGCAAAAAGTTAAAAGGAAGTAATCACAGTGATTGACAAGGATGATAATAAAAGTAAGGCCATATTATTTTATATGGCTGGTTGGTTGTGGTATCACAACACACCACATTTTGTCAGAATACACCACAACATATCAATCCACCACAATTTACCACAATCTCCCACAATCAACTTTTTCACATTTACTAATACCATTTACATTTATAAAAAAACAAAATCCACCACAGCTTACCAATAACCCACCACAATTCACCACAATTCCACCACACCCGCCACAATTCCACCATACTGCACCGCGCCATACCGCATCCAGCCGTATAAAAGAACAAGGTCTAAGTAAAATAAATTTTAGGGAAATTCCAAATTGTAGGCACGAATTGTGTATTCCAAGTGGTAGACACCTTTTTTATATATTCCAAATGGTAGACTTACTTAGAAAAAAATTTCCATTACGTAGGCCTTCTACAACTTGCCGTTAGAACACTAAAAAATAAAAGAAAACAAAAATAAAAAGTTTTTACTGTCCAGATTGTTCGACCGCAGCACCTATTTCTGATGCCGGTGATGGACGCATCTTCGCCGGGGTAATAGTCAACACATCCAGTACTTTGCCGGACAGAAACACAGCGCGTGGATCACCGACCCCGTCGCCAAGCGGTGGATCGCCGTCCCCTCCCCGAGCTCCCACAGCACCGTCGTCCCGTTGCGGCCGCCGCTGGCACAGAAGGAGCCGTCCGGCGACACGGCCACAGCGTTCACGTACCCGGAGTGGCCCGCCATGACAGACAGCAGCCGCACTCCGCCGCCGTTGTTCATGTCCCACAGCCGCACCGTCGAGTCCTACGACCCCAACACCACCACCGGCTCCACCGGGTTGAACCGCACCGCGCTCACCCAGTCCAAATGGGCCCCGCCGACAGTGTACTTGCATTCACCGAGGGCGTTCCAGACGCGGAGGGTCCTGTCACGTGATTCAGAGACGGCGCGGCGGTTGTCGGAGGAGAAAGAGAGAATGGGGGACGATTTGTATGCCTTGGGCGGTGTTTTGTGCGATTGCGGCGAAAGCTCTCTCTGCTCTCAACGTCTCTTTTTCTCTCTCTATTCTTCATCACTTCTCAATATCATGCTATTAAATCCATATTCCAGTAATCTCTGTATTTTACTGCTACTGCTGAATTTTATCTGTTTAATCCTTGTGAATTCAGGCTGCCAAGCTCAGATGGCCGACACGGTTCGATGGAGTTGATTCAGCCATGGAGGACTGGATTGTTGACCAAATGCATATCGTAAGTCTCTCTCTCTCTAAGGCTTCTGATTTCGAATTTATTTTTAATTTTGGCTTCTTTGTGGCTGTTTCAAGGTGGTGGAGCTATGGATTTCTCTAAAGTTGGGGAGGAGATGGCTGGGCGTTGGGAGGAGCAAGGAGATGATGGGTGTTCAATACTGTCGAACGTCAAATAGGGCTCGACAATAGTTCTCTCAATTCAAAACTTTTTATTTTCGTTTTCTTTTTTTTTCCCTGTTTCTAACAGCAAGTTGTAGAAGGCCTATGGAATGGAAATTTTTTCTAAGTAAGTCTACCATTTGGAATACATAAAAAATGTATCTACCACTTAGAATAGACAATAGTTCGTGCCTACCATTTGGAATTTCCCTAAATTTTATTTATACATGTATTAATTTTTATCTTGATTGTTAGCATTTTACTTTCTATAAATTGTAAAATATGGTCATGTTCTTTAAATTGCTATCTCTAACCAATCCAATCCAAACCTAACATAATTCCCCAAAAAATATCTTCTAAAAACACAATTCCAAAAAAAAAACATTATAACTTATCTAATCCAATCCAATTCATCCAAACTTGATTATAACTAATCCAAATAACATGGTCTATATATATTAAAATTTTAGTTTATTTTAAAAAATTTAAAATAAATATTTTTCAAAATATGCTTGTTTACTAGGCAAAGCCTTATAGTTAAGATCTTTAAATTGGAAAAAGATTTTTAATTAATAAAATATATTTCATAATATTGTACTAATAAATAAAAAAAATGAATGACAAAGATAAAAATAGACGCATGTATGGATAAACATTGTTTTCATTGTGCAAGGTGTCAAACCACTATGAATTTTTCTATTTAACTAGAAATGGATTGGTACAGTGAATTTAACAAGTAGAGTATTACACAACAATTAACCCCAAAGTCATGTTTCTAAAGTGAGGCAGATGAATTTATTTGCACATAGTTACCGAAATATATATGGTACGTACGTGCTCTTATATGTCTATTTCCTTGACCACTTCTTATTTGTAATGGGTTATGGGAACCGGAAATGAAGGTACAGATAAGCAGGTACAGCGCAGGGAGAAGCCCCTGTACTTGTTTCACACGTACCTGTCCTTTACTAGCCCTTTTATAATACTCACTAGACCTATCAATTCGGTCGGGCGGGCAGTTTCGGGTCGGTCGTATATCGGGTTCGGGTAAATACGGGTCGAGTGTATTTCGGTTTCGGGAAAATACGGGCGGTGTATTTCGGTTTCAGGTCAACCCAACGGGTTATGATTGCGACCCTTTTTTGCTTTTTCTTTTTAAAATATGGTCTCTAAATACTACTTTTTGTACAATATACATAATAAAATATGATTATCTTCTAGCAATGATATATTATTGTAACTATTTTAACTTAAATAAGAGAAATAACAAATAAATAAGTTGCGCTTATAGTTTAATAGTTAAAAATTTGAATGCAAAGTCACAAATTTTAATAAAGTTTAACTCAAAAAGTTAAATTTTCGGGTCAAACGGGCGGGTCGGGTTTGACCCGCTAATTTTCGGGTTCGGTATACTTCGGGTTTAGTTGAAAAAATCGTGTTCAAAACCCAGAAAATTCGGGCGGGTTCGGGTCGGGTTATCGGGTCGGGTCAAAAATTGTCAGGTCTAATACTCACTCATGATTTCATGTTTGATTGTATCATTTTGATTTTTACGGTTTTCAATGTGATTGATAATGTTTTATATAATATATTATTAATAGTTGCAATATTATACTTTATGATATTATCTTTCGTTAATAATCTAATAGTGTGGTAATTTTATATAGCAACTCATTATATATATTGAGAAACTTATGGTCAAAATTTTTGAATTTGAACCGCACGATTTTCAAAGATGATAATTATAGTACGGAACAAAAGGAGCAGGTAAAGTGAATGGGTTAATATTTGTTTGTCAAATCAGAAACTGTATCCGACCCATGTAGACAAGCGGGTCAAAAATCTCAGTCGGTTTTCCCTATTGTTCATACTGCATACATGCATGTGTTACTTTAAACAAATGAAACCCGGCCTTGCTTCTGGGCAGGTCAATGTTAAAGTGTAGAAATTGAGATATGGTTAAAAGTTATGACGACCTTCCAAAACTGCGGTTGAGGAAATTGCTCAGAAAGGGTCATAGGATACCAACAGATATATATAATGTATGCCCTCTTGCATTTTTTGCAAGAAATTAAAGCTAATTAAGCTAGGGTTAGCTAGCCATAGTTCCCAACCCTAAGATCCTGCTTTCTGAACAAAACCCTCGCAATGCCCCTTTTGAGACCAACCTTGCTACTGTCTTGGTCGATGTCTCCATAAGTAGGCGCTACCAGCGCCTTGGACCCCCTACTAGTGTCTCCTTGCAAGTAGGCATTAGTAGCGTACTCAATATGACGCTGGTGGCGTCCCTCTCGTTCCTTCAATCGATTTTGGGCCATAAGCCCAACAAAGCCAAATGAAGTTAGATAATCCTTCTTATAAGGTTCCAATCTAGGTCATTAGTGTGCAGCATAAGAAGTAAAACTGCAAGACCAACAATATTAATTTCCATGATATATAATCTTTTTTTAATGTGTGGACAAACATATATAAATGTTTTCTGTGTTAAGGTAAACTTAATGAGTTTCAATTGCATTCGAAAAAGGGGATGTCAAAGCGCAACTAAGAGCAGTAGCAGTGTGGAACTCAAAGGGTGGAATTCTGACAATGTTCCCATAAAATGCATGCAAGTAGGACCGTAAAATGTAAAGAATGGGGGTGGAGATCTCTGCAATGTTCTATCACACAAGCCACTTTTTAACAAATTTTAAAACTAAAAAATAAAAAGAAAAAGTTGATCGCACATATGATTAGTTAATATGTGGACCCATATTAAATATTTTAAAATAAAATGGTAAAATGAGTTATTATGGTTGTAGAGAGAAAGAAATGAAGTTTCAAAAATTACGAATTTTATATAATGTGAAAGGGTGGACCCCCACTAAAATCCCAATGTTTTGGAACTAGCATTGTATATGCTCTAACATAGGTCCACTATCATACGACACACATGCTCTGATCCTCAAGCAGAGAAAATAGATATGCTTCTCAAGAATCGAACTTGGGTGGAGGATGTGGACAGGTGATCACCACCTCCTAACCAAACGGGATAAAGTATTAGGAAGTCTCGGGCTTAATTAGGTAGGAAGGCTTGAGATTGTCTTGTTAGCAATATTCAACAAGATGATAAGTGTTAAGAGTGCAAGACCTCCTCTTGATGGCGAATTGACCCCTCTTTCCTTTCACAATTACTATACTTTTACGAAGGAAGGGTACGTTGACGAGCGTAAGGATGGCAGCGGGTCCTGGACCCAGGCCACTAAGACGAGTCTGAGTCCAAAAATTTTGGACCCGACAAGTATGGGGCGGGTCTGGGTCTGAAATTTTTTTTGAGTGGGTCCAAATATGGACCCATGGACTCGACCCCGTGGACCCGTTACAATATAAACATTTATAATTGATTTTCCAGAAACAATTTAGTTAACTAAATCTAAAAGACTAAAACTCTAATAAGCTAATCTGTAACACAATTTACCACAGTCGCACACTATACTACCCATCTCCTTTCACTCTCACCTCACAGCCGCACTACTCTACTCTATTGCCCATCTCCATCTCCATCTCCATTCTCCACACTCTCACTGTCTCATTTGTAGGTGTCTCAGGAACAATCGTTTGATAAATATTGATGTTTTGATGTTTTTATTGTTTTAAAAATAGGTGTTTTTAAATAGAATAATTACTATTATACATGTATACAAGTATAAAATTAACCCTAAAATTTGATAAATCTAGTAAAAATTGAATAATATGGTTGGACCCATTAAGGATCCGTTGACCCGTAAACCTGCTGAGTCTGGGTCCAGGTCTGAATTTTTGGGACCCATCGGGTCTCGGGCGGGTACGGGTCCAATAAATTGGTGGGTCCAAGTCCGGGTCCAGCAGGACCCACCCCAGACCCTGCCCATTGCCATCCCTAGATGAGCGTCAATTTGCTTCGACTGATGGAGTATATTGAGTTGATCTTGCGGATGCGGTTGGATTTGAACCCCTAAGAATTGAGCGAAACTCTTCTCCAACAAGGGGAGTCTAATCTATATCGGTCAAGGGGTACCTCATGTCGGAAAAATTTTCCACTAAGTTAAGTTCAATTCGAGTCATTTTTCGAGGAGCAAAGGGGCATCTTGGTCATTCACTAGGGCTGGGGTCGGGCTCATGAAACTTTAAGGAAAGATTCGGGAGATATCGGGACCAAGGAAGGCCAAAGAAGAAGGAGTGAAGGCAACAAGGGAAATAAGTTGAAAAGAAAAAAGTGGGCAAACTTGGACAAAAGAAAATACATGTCGTCACTCTTTTCATCATACCTCCTTCAATAGAGCTTCAATGTTCTTGAGATTTGGGAAGTTTAAAGTAGATACCGAAAGCTTTCCATCGATATATTATGGGGCCAAATTGGAGTTCGGACAAAAAATTATGCTAGTTTGAAGTCAGCAGAAAAAATTGGCTTAGAGGACAGTCACACTCGTGAACACTCCATCCCGAGGAAAGTCACTCCCGTGTCCACCCCATCCCAAGGCAAGTCACGCGTGTGAACTGCCTAGTCTTCAATGTGTACTTTGGACCCCCTTCCCTTTCTATTTATATGTAATCCCTCATTTTAAACCCTATATTTTAGACTTCAAATGCTTATACGTAAGAAATATTGAGAGGGTATTTGGAAACCCTAATCAATCTTGTAGTTAGCTTAATCCTTTATAGGAGTACTGCTTAATCAAATTCCTTTGATTGTGAGTTGGTGTTCATCCATCAAGCTCTTTTGGTGGAATTTTTTAGAGTTTTAAGTGTGGTTGTTTGTGATTGAAATCTTGTGCATCGTTCTTAATTAATATTCTTAGTCTATTGGGTGGCATATTACTCTATAAAATAATCATTTTTTTTATTTATTGTTCTTGTTTATGAGAAAAACCCTAAAAATAATAGTGGAGTTTATATATGAGTTCTATAGATGGATTCCTATTGTCCAAATGAGTTTTGTGATACATGGCCTCCAAAATTTCAATTCTATAGATCCCATGTGTTTTACGGAACAACTATATTAGAGAACGTACCGAACAAATAGGAGCATATATTCAATTCAACAATTTTGGTTGCTTAACCAAAAGGCCGAGAAATATACTGTTGGAGGAAAGGGAGTAACGGTATATAAAACAATGAACACTCGCTTGGATAACACTAAGAGTTGTGGCTTAATACTCACTTTCCTTAAGAACTATTTACGATACCGTAAATGTTCAAAGGGATAAAACTTAGCACTTGTAAACACTCAAGAATAATAATTTCTCTCTTGAATCACTCAAGTATAGCTGCAGTCTAGACAAGAATGAAGATGTGATTGCTTAGATTGGTGTGTCTCAAATAGCCTAGGATGTCTCCTATTTATAGGAGAATACCAACCCACTTAGGATGCCCTAGTCAAAGGACAATCAAGTGACTTTAATGGAGGATCACAAACTTAATATGACCTTGACCAAGTCAAGTCATATAGCTGTTGGAATTTCATTATAACCGTGCCTAATTATAATATCAAAAACTAATTACACGAAATCATATAGCCGTTAGCATTTAAAACATTCCTGGCAATCAACACGACCCGTGTTGAATCCAACACGGTCCGTGTTGGACCAACATGACTCGTGTTGGACCAACACGACCCGTGTTGGACCAACACGACCCGTGTTGAGCCCCAGAATTGTTTCCTTACTCTTTGGAAGGCAACACGACTCGTGTTGCTTCCTGTTTTACCCGTGTTGATCATATTCTTATTGTTTCACTTATATATGATCCTTATACTTGATATACCTTATTCTTTAGGCTATATAATTGTCTTATACTCTTGAAATATTTCCAACAATCCCCCGCTATTTCAAGAGTATGTAAAACCCTTGAAATAACTTTACTTAAGGAGCTTATACCCCCGCTATTTGAGATATACCTTAACTTGTAATCACCAAAGAAACTCACAAAACATATGCCTAATGAAAAGTAGATTACTCTTTGAACTTTTCAATTAGTGTATATGAGCCAAAATTGTATCCAAATCGCAAAGTAGACATAGCTTTGAACTTTGGATTTATATTGACCAACTATTGTCATAACACACATATATTTTAAATCTTGAGTGTAAATACCTTGACACTATTATCCGGCCTTGTGTCCTTATCCTTCATAAGTGTTTCGGAACTTTAGCTCATAGTTCCTTTATACGGCCACACATTACACTTACATAGGTAGACTTTGTAATTATACCACCCCTGTAATTAGGCTTTCCACAAAGTCTATTAAGAGTACTAATACTCATCCTCTTGTCATTACAGATTTTAAGCATCACTTGTCCTTGGGATAAAATTGATGCTTCCTACTAATTTAAGCAACTCCGTACTCATTTGAACTTTAGAAATTGGTGGTATTCCAATTCATAAAGTTGAGTCTTTGATGTGATTAGTAGATATTTGAGCTACACTTAAACCCACCCATTTGAAGTACTTTTTATCAAATCTCTAGACAATCCTTTAGTTAAAGGATCGGTTAAGTTTTCCTTTGACTTGATATATCTTGAAGTCACTACTCCATCTCTTATAAGTTGATGTATATAAGCATGTCTCAAACCAATGTGCCTTGACTTGCCATTGTAAACATGACTATACACAACATCGAGAGTAGTTTTGCTATCACAATGAATTGTGATAGGAGCCATTGGCTTATAACAAACCGGTATTTCCAACAATAAGTTCCTTAACCATTCCGCTTCCTTAAAGGCAACATACAATGCTACTAATTCCGAAGACATAGTGGAATCCGCTATATTATCTTGTTTCTTAGAACCCCAAGAAACTGCTCCACCTCCTAAAAGGAACACCCATCCACTGGTAGAGGAGAAATCTCCTTTATTAATCCAACTCGCGTCCGAGTAACCTTCTAATACCGAAGGTTCTCCTTTATATGTGAGTTGATAACTTTTAGTACCAGCTAAATATCTTAATACTCTCCGAATTGCAAACCAATGCATATTGCTCGGATTACTTGTAAATCTACTTAACATGCCAATTACATAAGCAATGTCTGGCCTTGTACTTGTCATAGCATACATGAGACTTCCAATCAACTTAGCATACTCAAGTTGATTAACCAGAGAACCTAAATTTTTCTCTAGTTTCTTACTTGGACCATAAGGTTGTTAGGTTTCAGGTTATCTATTTCCTAAACAGATACAGATTAATTGGCGGAAAATTATAACAGTTATAAACAATTAATCAATAACAACTGCAGAGGCTTTAGTAATTATACCCGATCGCAAATTCCTGCTGAAGAAGAGGTTGACCTTCCAGATTCCAATGCTGAAACCCTCTACTGAAAAGTCCACGCAGCACTCCGGGAACCCGATTGCTAGATCGACCCGATTGAGACGAATCTCAATCTAAGATGTATGTGAAATTATTTCGGGAAACAGAGAATGTTTCCTGAAACTAGAACTGCAAACTGAAAGAGAGAGGATCTCAGGAAATCACCCTGGTATCTCTCTAAGAGTCTTAGGCAGTTGGTGTGGAATAATCTCTCCCAGAGACCCCTTTATATAGTGTTTAGAAAACCTAGGGAAATGGTTCAAAAACCCTAAAGGGCCGACTTAAAACAACGACGCGTTTCTGGGCCCAACACGGACCGTGTTGGACTCTAGAAGGTCCAATTATTCGGCCCATGGATACCACGGACCGTGGTATCTCAACACGGACCGTGTTGGGTTAACACGATCCATGTTGAACCCAATTCGATCCATGTTGGGCTGATTTCATAGAAATCAATTCCCAACTTTTCTAAACGTGATACAATATCATTTAGGTTACATACATTGTTCCAGGGCACTGACTTGTGTGACCCAATAGGACCAAATAATATAGTTGTAATTAAACATATTTAATTACTAATTATAGAGGTCTCTAGCAAGATATATAATTACTATATTACTTTGGTTTAATCTCCGTGTATATCGAACATTGTCGGGACATTCCCAACAATCTCCCACTTGTCCCACAAGTGTTCGATTCCTTGAATTCCCTCGTCACTTACTGTCTCATGTTCGGATAAGGTAAGTTGATGTCATCCTTATTTAAGGTCCGAAACATTCCTCGATCTCCGAGTTTAGACTTTGAAAAATAGATGATCCACTATTGATTCAACTAAGCTCGGCCAAGCATTTTCAGTCCAATCTCACCGAGTGGCCAAAAGATAATTGTCCCTAATAGGGAGGACAATGCCATCTTGTTCAGACACACATTCTCACATGATCCAACTGTAACCCAGACACCGCCTTTATAGCCTACTGTTACGAAAGGCGTTTGACGCGCTCCAAAGTCACAACAGACCATGTAGTCTATGTATTGAACTCAGGATTTAGGAATTTTGAGTAGTGAGAGCTCTTATGACATTCCTAACTTAAAGAGCTCCCACTGCGGGTCAGTTCGGTAGTTGTTCTCAACAATACCCATGTGATTGATTTATGATGTCATCACATCACCATGATCACGAAACTTGATCATCACCTCAATCCTACATGCTAATTGTGTTGATATTATCAATGTTCCTACGTGATAATACAATTAGGAACCAGGTCGACTGTCGACCAAGACTAGCGTTATCAAGTTCACTAATGGGGTTTCAGAAATCAGACCTCATCCAATTTCCCATTTTGAATGCGCTAACCTTTTTGGACATTTACATAATTCTAAACTACAATTGATGTAAATTTTGGAATCTTATTCTTAATGATGAATCAACAAGGTCATAATTCATGAACAATTCATGTAAATTTGACTTGTTAATATTCCGGAATGTGTTTAATACCTATTGCCCATGCATGGCTATCATGCTATAACTACAACAGGGGTTTAGTACATAATACTTGCAATGAACCTCGTACATATACTATCTCACTAATGACCTTTCATACAGGAAGATATTTCCGGAACACATGTGTGGATTCATAGTGAGCTTCAGTTCCTTTGCTTGAGTGATGACTCCTATAATCAAGGCTCCATTTCTCTCGCAAGGCTAGAAACATCACCCAGTTCTAAAAACGAACTTCACAATCATAACAGTTTCTGCCACAACTTCTAAAGTCGTGTCATACTTGTCTTATTTGTAGAATTAACCGCATGTCATGTTAGGAACTTCTTCCAGTTCACCTCAATACCACTCAAAACAGATCGTATAATTTTCTTTGACCTTTCAGATAATCATATTTCTCTGCATGAATGTAGCATCAATGCAACTCTTCACACTTAGCTTTTATCAACCACTTTAGACTTAGGACACATCCTTAGTTCTGCTTATACATATACAATGTATATGTTATGTTGGACTTTGAACATCTCATGGCATACATTAATCTCACGCCTGAAGCATGAGTTATATGTCTCATCCTTCTTAGAACTTCTGATTGTTTTGAGACAATCAAATTCCGTAAGGATATGCCATGATTTTTGGAAATTAATCCATTCTGGAAGTGAGTTGAACTATTCAACACCTAGTTAACTTTGATTCAAACAATCAAAATCTTTAATCTATCATTATACATCTAGTCTCTAATAAAATTCTTAGCCCCACCAATCCTTCACTTTGAAAATTATTTCCAAGTCAACCTCAATTGAAGCAACATTGGAATATTCTTCTCAGTAGGCAGTATGTCAATCATATACAATATCAGAAAACGCATTGCTCCCACTGAACTTCTTGTAAACACAATATTATCTTTGGCACTTCCCAGTATGTCAAACTTTTTGATATCTTGGTCAAGAAGGTTAATGATTCCAACTCCTAGAAGCTTCCTTAAGACCACAGATGGTCTCTTGAAGTTTACAAGTATTCCAATAAAAGACCACTCAGTTGTGTCAAGTACACACCTTTCTTCAAAATCTAATTTTGAAGTCAGTCTTGATGTCTATCTTAATGAACCCATGTTTTGCCTTAAAACCCTCCTATGCCTGATGGCTCACACCTTCAGACAAATCAACCGAGTTCTAAACTTGGTTGCATACATGGAGTCCATTTTAGACTTGGTTGCATGGAATCTTGATTTACTTAAAGCTTCTTTGATGTAGGTAGAGTCATTACTTTCTAAAAGTAACATCTCACGTTCATCCATGGAAGATCGATATCTTTGTGGCTGGTGGAGTTGTTTACCCGACCTTGCTTGGAGTGATGTTCATGACACCTTCTCCTCAGCATTTTGAGGAACTTCAACTGCCTCAACCTTGTTCTTAATTTTCCGACCAATAGGAAAATTTGAAATAGAATCAATTAGTGGAGTTTCAGGTGATGATTATAGTGTTTTGTGTCTCTCGAACTTCGGTAAGTTCAAAAACTCTCCCACTCTTTCTTTTAGAGAATAACATATTCTCTAAGAAGAAAGCATTTTGAGACACAAACACTTTCCTCTACAACAGTTTGTAGAAGTGATACTCCTTTCTTTCAGAAAATGGTTCAAGAACCTCTTTTCTCTAGTGCTTGTATAATCTTTATTCGAATTAGAGTTATGGTTAACTGCGTGTATCCCCAAAAGGTAATCGGCAATGTTGACTCAACCATCATTGATCGCACCATATCTAATAAGGTGTGATTCCTGCTCTTAGATACGTCATTGAGATGTCGTATTCTTAGAGGAGAGAGTCATGAAACAATTCCATATTCTCTGGAATGGTCAATGAAATCTTTGGCTCAAATACTCACCTCCTCAACCTAATTGAAGGGTTTTGATTTTCTTGCCAAGTTGGTTTTGTACTTCACTTTGGAACTCTTTGAACATTTTCAAAGGATTTGGACTTGTGGCGTATTAAGTAGATATACCCATATCTACTAAAAAATTGTCACTGAAAGTGATGAAATAGTACAGTAAACCTTCTTCTAGCACTAGTGCTCATAGGCCCACATACATCAGTATGTATGCATCCTAATAAGTCATTAGCTTGTTCACCAATTCCAATAAGAGGTGATTTTAGTCATCTTACTCATCAGACATGCTTTGCAATCATTGAACTTTTCAAAGTTTAGGTTTTCCAAAATCTTGCACTATGCAGTTTCTGAATACATTTCTGATTAATATGACTTAAGCTTATAGTGCCAGAATTATGTTTCATTTGAGTCATTTATTCAAATTCTTGGCTCAACCATTAGCATCCTTTCGATCTTATCTAGGTGCTCTCATTGTTTCACCAAGACTACTTCATTTTGGAAATCTTTAAACTATTTTAACATTCCAGCTTCAGATGAATCTCACAGACATGAATCACCATGTGTTATTTTATTCATCTTTTGAAGATTTGAAGTAATCCATATCTTGTACTTGTGCTCAATTGGACTACATACATCCATATGCATGAGTGTTTGTTGGCACGTTCACCTTTTCTTGTAAAAGGTACAGTCATGCTTTGCAGACATCACATGTTTCAAAGTCTTATCATTCAAAAGTCTATCACTGTGACGCTTCTAAATGCGCTCTCATTTGCGTGACTTAATAGATAGTTACAGGTTTTATGTTTGAACATGAGTTATTCCTTTTTAAACCTTTTGGTTTCGATGTATTGGGTGTGTTTATCTGAGATCCTCTTTCTCTCTTTCTAATTGAGAGTAAGCAATACTTATAATGAGAACATAGTATCACCTATAAATTTCTCTCATAAGTCTTGAGGAAATGGATAAACAACCAACTCTTCATAAGGAACTACAACTAATTTGCATGTCCCTATTTGTAGGTTGATTCTATTTCTCATCCTTCAAAGCACATCTACTTTGCTGTAGATCCTGCACATTTGCATAAATGTGAGTTTCACAGCCGGTATCTTATACTCAAAGTGGGTTCAATTAGGGTAGTGTGTATCATATACGCATTTGCCTAGAATTGAAATCATATCTCAAGTCTTCCTTATAGTTATTCACGCTCCCAGTGTCATACATGATCTGGTTGTTAACCGGTTGCTGTCATTAGTCGGGTATGTACAACTGTTTGTCCTTACCTTTCCTTTGACTTCTTGTCTTTGATAGATTTCTTAAATCTTATTTTCCTTTTCACTAAAAGACTACCTTTGGTTGTCAACCTTTTTGACTAAAAGGGGGTGTTTGAGGTTTCTCATGTTTCAAAATAGTCAAATTATTTTGACTAAAAGGGGGGGTTTGAGGTTTCTCTAGCTTAATCGAGACTATTTGGTTATAGGTTTCATATTTATCAACTCTAACTAGTTCGATGAACTTGGTTTTGAGTTGGTAATATTGAAATCCTGCCTTTAACCTTCAAACATTTTGAAGTTAAAGTTGTATGAATACTATGACATTACATGTATTCATTTGGCTTGATAGACCTCTTAATATTGATGCCTAGCTCAATGTTATATCAAAGACATGTTCCTTTTATCGCCTCCAAAACAATCTTGTGATGGCGATGCCAATTAAGGAATTGGTGTTAATTGTTTTTCTCTTTCTCAAGGAGAAAATAATATTTTATTAGTGGTGGATGTTTGAGTGAAAAGACATAAATAATTCTACAAGACAAGTTGATTCATTTTAGTTATTATTCATCAAAAGAAATTAAACTAATTTTAATTTCAAATCAAAACACTTTATCAACTATCATTTAGTGTTTTAATTTACCAAGACCCACAAGACTCATGGGCTCAAGTGGACTTTGGCCCAACATAACTCGATCCCATGTTATCTTTGGTGGATCATCTTATGATCGATCATTCAAAATGACTCTTGGCAAGAAACTTATATCGAATACAATATTTCTCTTCCTCTGCTCTTGGCCCAAAACTATTTTGATAGCCAATTTGAATTGACCTAGCTCCCACCCTACTTATTAATGATGGACAAATAATTCGCTTTGGCCAATTTGAATTTGAATTGACCTAGCTCCCACCCTATTTTGCGAATTTTGACCTATTTCATGTATTGCCTACTGTTTAACAATATTAAACAAGATTGTTTCTAAAACATTCAAAAATAAATCAAGTTCATGCTATATTTAACGATTAAACAAACATAAAATCGATTTACTAAAGGCAATGAGAAATAAATAATAACAAAGCATGAAATTTTACAATAAAATCTCAGATTTATTATCACGAACATTAAAGTTTAAAACTTTCATAAAGATTCAAAATTTTAGGCATAAATCTATTCTAGCATATTCATAATATAATTCAACTATTGACAAAATTAATTATGAATACAAGTACAATACTTTAGCATGCAATTGGTGGCTCTGATACCACTGTTAGGTTTCAGGTTATCTATTTCCTAAACAGATACAGATTAATTGGCGAAAAATTATAACAGTTATAAACAATTAATCAATAACAACTGCAGAGACTTTAGTAATTATACCTGATCGCAAATTCCTGCTGAAGAAGAGGTTGACCTTTCAGATTCCAATGCTGAAACCCTCTACTGAAAAGTCCACGTAGCACTCCGGGAACCCGATTGCTAGATCGACCCGATTGAGACAAATCTCAATCTAAGATGTATGTGAAATTGTTTCGGGAAACAGAGAATGTTTCCTGAAACTAGAAATGCAAACTGAAAGAGAGAGAATCTCAGGAAATCACCCTGGTATCTCTCTAAGAGTCTTAGGCAGTTGGTGTGGAATAATCTCTCCCAGAGACCCCTTTATATAGTGTTTAGAAAACCTAGGGAAATGGTTCAAAAACCCTAAAGGGCCGACTTAAAACAACGACGCGTTTATGGGCCTAACACGGTCCGTGTTGAAACAACACGGTCCGTGTTGGACTCTAGAAGGTCCAATTATTCGGCCCATGCACACCATGGACCGTGGTGTCTCAACACGGACCGTGTTGGGTCAACACGATTCGTGTTGAACCCAATTCGGTCCGTGTTGGGCTGATTTCTCACAGAAATCAATTCCCAACTTTTCTAAACGTGATACAATATCATTTAGGTTACATACATTGTTCCAGGGCACTTACTTGTGTGACCCAGTAGGACCAAATAATATAGTTGTAATTAAACATATTTAATTACTAATTATAGAGGTCTCTAGCAAGACATATAATTACTATATTACTTTGGTTTAATCTCCGTGTATATCGAACATTGTCGGGACATTCCCAACAAAGGTGTCATTGCCGGATATACCTTATCACCTCCAAACTTATTCAATTTTTTCTCAATGTAATGCTCTTGAGATAAACTTATCTTATCATTATTTCTAATGATCTTAATACCAAGAATTACATCCGCTTCACCCATGTCCTTCATAGAGAACTTCGAGGATAGAAATTCTTTGGTCTTATTAACTTGTTCCATGTCGGTCCTGAAGATCAACATGTCATCAACATATAGGCATATAATCACCCCTTTTCCATTCTCAAACTTAGAGTATATGCACTTATCCGATTCATTGATCTTATAACCACTTGAAAGCACTACTTCATCAAACTTTTGATGTCATTGCTTAGGTGCTTGCTTAAGTCCATATAAAGACCTTATAAGTTTACAAACTTTCTTTTCTTGACCTTCAACAACAAACCCTTCAGGTTGTTTCATATACACCTCCTCTTCTAGTTCTCCATTTAAGAATGCCGTTTTGACATCCATTTGATGGATAACTAGCTTATGGATAGTAGCTAAAGCTAAAAATACACGTATTGAAGCTATCCTAGCCATCGGTGCATATGTATCAAAGTAGTCAATACCATACTTTTGAGTAAAGCCCCTTACAACCAAACGAGCTTTATATCTCTCAACGGTACCATCTACTTTCCTTTTCCTTTTAAAGATCCACTTAGAGGTAATTGGTTTACTTCCCGGAGGAAGGTCAACCAATATCCAAAAATTGTTTTCCATTATTGAATCAATCTCATCTTGTACCGCTTCTTTCCACAGAGAAGCATCATGAGATTGCATAGCTTCTTTAAAAGTTTTAGGATCCTTATCTATGTTGTACATACATAGGGTCTCATTTTCGACTGAGTCCCTTGATCCTTCTACTAAATAAACATAGAAGTCCGAACCAAAGTCTTTTGATTTCCTTGATCTTTTACTCCTTCTTAACTCAATACTTTCATCTTCTTCATCATGAATTCGAAGATCATCTTGTATGGATATACCCTCATGATTTTCATCTTGAGGCTCAATTAGAGGAACAATATCTTGAGTTATTTCTTTAGGTCTAGGAATT
Source organism: Portulaca oleracea (assembly GCA_029582165.1). Taxonomy (NCBI): domain Eukaryota; kingdom Viridiplantae; phylum Streptophyta; class Magnoliopsida; order Caryophyllales; family Portulacaceae; genus Portulaca; species Portulaca oleracea. The sequence goes on along the minus strand of CM055873.1, from coordinate 4,297,732 downwards.
GAAGAGAACCTAGTCTCATCAAAAATTGCATCTATTGATTCCATTACGGTATTCACCGAAATGTACTCATTTGGCTCAACCACCAAAAACCTATAAGCTTTGCTATCTTGAGCATAGCCTATAAAGATGCACTCAATTCCTCTTTCACCTAATTTTCTTTTCTTAGGTTCCGGGACTCTTACAATAGCCCTACAACCCCAAATCTTAAAATACTTAAGGCTTGGCTTTCTTTTGTTCCATAACTCATATGGGGTACTAGAATTCCCTTTGAATGGAACTCTATTCAAAATATAACAAGCCGTTAACATGGCATTACCCCAAAATCCATTACTTAAACCGGAGTTTGACAACATAGAATTCACCATTTCTTTTAAAGTTCTATTTTTCCTTTCCGCAACCCCATTTTGTTGTGGTGTATACGGGGCGGTTGTCTCATGAACAATGCCCGTTTCTTGGAAAAACTTTGGATCATAATATTCCCCTCCCCTATCGGACCTTAAAGTTTTAATCAAGGTCTCACATTGAAGTTCGCTTCTAGTTTTGTAAACTCTAAACTTTTCAAGTGTTTCATCTTTAGAACTCAAAAGATAAACTTGACAATATCTAGAATAATCATCAATGAATGTCACATAATATTTCTTACCACCTATTGAAGGTGTACTATGAAAATCTCCTAAATCACTATGAATTAAATCAAGCAATTTAGAAGTTCTTTTTACACTTGAGAATGAACTTTTGGTGATTTTATTAAGCATGCATGTCTTACACTTTTCTATGTCATCATTCAACTTAGGAACCAAATCAAGATTAGACATTTCTTTCAACTTTGAAAAGTTCACATGTCCTAATCTAGCATGCCATAGAAAAGACTTATTCAAAGCAGACACATGCATATAAGCGGAAATCATGCCATCTTTATTACTTTTCGCATTCAATTTAAACATCTCCGCATAAGCATATCCCTTCCCTACAAAAGTCCCACCCTTGGAAAGTACATAATTATCTCCATCATAAACTTGCATAAAACCAAACTTGCCAAGGAGATAACCGGATACAAGATTCTTACATACTTCCGGAGCTAAATACACATCATTTAAAAGCAAAGATTTACCGAAAGTGAAAACAAGTTCCACTTGCCCAATGCCTTCAACTTTGACCGGATGGTTATTTCCCATGTAGAGTTTCACACCATCATCTTCCGGTTTGAGAGTCTTGAATAAACTCTTGTCAACGCAAACATGCCTTGACGCACCCGAGTCTATGTACCAATCATTACAACCAATGGATACCATGTTAATATGATCCTTAATCATGGCCACGAAGGAATTGGGTTCCTTCTCCTTACTCTTGCCCTTAGATGTATCTTTGTTCAAAAGACCATGCTTCTTTTTCCATTGGTAACACTCTCTCTTTGTGTGCCCCGTTTTGCCACATTCCCAACAAACTTGCTTAGGCTTTTGAATTCCCTTACTAATTTTGTTGTGGCTCTTGTTCTTGTTCTTATTCTTGTTTCCCTTATTCTCTTGCACCATATGGACCTTAGATTGCTCTTTGGTACCATCTTGTAGGCGTAACTCCTCTTCAATCCGAAGATGGTTAGCTAAACCTTCAAGAGACATAGCCTATTTCTGGTGCATGAGAGCCCTTTGAGTTTCATTCCAAGAAGAAGGTAGCTTGTCAATAATAGAGGATACGATTATGGTTTCATCCATGTTCAAATTGTGTTGCTTGAAGTTACTTAAAATACGTGAATCTCATGGAATTGGTCTAGAATTTTCCTATTATCATCCATCTTAAATTTCATGAATTGACTAACAAGAAAATTCTTACTTGACGCATCTTCCGACATGTACTTAGCTTCAAGCATCTCCCAAAGCTTCTTTGCCGTCTCCACATGTTGATAAACATCGAAGAGGATGTCGCTCATCCCGTTGAGAATGCATCCTCTACAAATGTAGTCGTCATTCTCCATCTTGAGCCTTTGCCGAGTAGCCTCCGCATCTTCCACGGACCCCTTTACTTGATTGTTGCTTCCATCTCCCGTGGACATCTTGACGATTGCATCCTCTTTTGGAGACTCCTCGGTTGTCACCTTCTCGGCCGAATGTTCTTGGTTCACCTTGGGAGAAATCTCAATGTTAAGCACATATGCCACATTGAGAGTCGTTAGCAAGAAATGCATCTTGCTTTGCCAACGTCGGAAATCCACTCCTTCAAAGCGCTCTAGCTTTTGGAAATTGCTAGACATATCACGTAGCGAGGCCATTCCTAAATAGTTCTTAAGATTGTTGGAGGAAAGGAAGTAATGGTATGTAAAACAATGAACACTCGCTTGGATAACGCTAAGAGTTGTGGCTTAATACTCACTTTCCTTAAGAACTATTTACGATACCGTAAATGTTCAAAGGGATAAAACTTAGCACTTGTAAACACTCAAGAATAATAGTTTCTCTCTTGAATCACTCAAGTATAGCTGCAGTCTAGACAAGAATGAAGATGTGATTACTTAGATTGGTGTGTCTCAAATAGCCTAGGATGTCTCCTATTTATAGGAGAATACCAACCCGCTTAGGATGCTCTAGTCAAAGGACAATCAAGTGACTTTAATGGAGGATCACAAACTTAATATGACCTTGACCAAGTCAAGTCATATAGCTGTTGGAATATCATTATAATCGTGCTTAATTATAATATCAAAAACTAATTACACGAAATCATATAGTCGTTAGCATTTAAAACATTCCTGGCAATCAACACGACCCGTGTTGAATCCAACACGGTCCGTGTTGGACCAACACGACCCGTGTTGAACCCTGAAATTGTTTCCTTACTCTCTGGAAGGCAACACGACTTGTGTTGCTTCCTGTTTTACCCGTGTTGATCATATTCTTATTGTTTCACTTATATATGATCCTTATACTTGATATACTTTATTCTTTAAGCTATATAATTGTCTTATATTCTTGAAATATTTCCAACATATACTTCGGCTTGCTTGCAATTCATCATTACGCTTAGTAGAACCAATAACAATGTTTACTGCAAAAACCAAATTTTGAAAGAAAGTACGTACTTCTGATACTTTTCTTGCTGTAATAACATGAGCTAAATTTAATAGGTGAGCTATACACTGTACATAATAGGCATACTGACAAGGACTCGATCTCGGCACAAGAATTCGACGCGTCTGGGGTTGTGGTTGAATGACAAGGATTCGATCTAAACAACAAGAACCTTGCTGAAAAGACTATGGTTGGGTGACAAGGATTGGATCTAGACAACCAGAACAAATGTTGACGGAGTTGTGTTTGGATGGTGGACTCGATGGTTAAAGTAGTGCTTAGTCTGTGATTTTTCTTCAATTTTCCTCTCATTTTTAAGAGGAAAATTTTATGACAAGTATTTAGCAAATTTTCTTTCAATTTTGTTTTTGAAACCAAACATAACGATTTCATTAATAGCAAGTCATATGACACTTGCAATGAAAATCGTGATTGAACAATTGTAAATCTAAAACATAGAAATGAAATTCAACTTTCAAATAACTAATACTAATATTACTGACGTTAATTCGACTTCAGTTTCTTCGATCACTCTGCATATTTATCATTGACGGAGAATCTCACAACCCGTGCTATAGCAATTTGAAAGTCAATCTTCATCTAACGTGTTAGACCACACAAACTGAACAAAAACTCTAGAAAGAGACTAAAAACCCTAAAAAAAGGTACAAAAAACTCTTACAAGAAAAGAGACTAAATTTTTTGACTTAAACGTAAAACCAAATTTTCTTTCAAATTTTCCTCTCCTATGAATTCTTTTCTCATTTTTTCCGAGTGGGTTTCTCTGAATCAAATATTGGAATTTTTTTTTTTGGATGGAAAATATTGGAAATTTTTTAATTTATCAATTTTTTTCACCTCTTTTTCCAAGGACCATGAAGGGACCATGATCGGTTGCAATCTCAGCAAAAAAGGAGATAAGACACACAAGGCTCCGTCTTCTTCCTTTTGCCAATTTGCAGCATCCATGGTATTCCAATTCAATCAACAACTGAAATTCTCCCCAACTTTTCTTCCTAGTTTTAACGTAATTTATGCATTGAAATGTTCATCACTACGTTACTTTCCCCTACTCCGCTTAATCACACTCCTTTCCTCAATTCCATCCCCTGTAAACTGGGTTCACCACTATCAACATTCAAAGTTGAAGCTACTACAGCTCCACTTTCGGGTCTTCAAGACTTACCAGACCCGAATAAGAGAAACCCTGAAAACCATTTGTCTTCAATTCCTCAGAATGTAAATGGGTGTGTCAATCCCCTTGTTCAAACTGTTGAAGCCGCCATTGATGAAGGTTGCTCTCTCCTCGACCGTATTAACTCCAGTCGTAGCTCTGAAAGTTCTTCAGTTTGTAGACAAGTCCATGGACGTCTTGCGAGATTGGGTGCATTGGAGGGTAATCCTTTCATTGCGAATAAGTTAGTGATAGCCTATGCACGAAGTACTGAGTTGTTGGATGATGCACGAAAGCTGTTCGATGAAATTCCTAAAAGAGAAATACCCACTTATGCTGCTTTGATAGGCGCCCTTTGTCGAGTGGAGAAGTGGGTTGAACTTTTCTGCATGTTTGAGATGATGGTAAATGATGGTATGTTACCTGACAGATTTCTTGTAACGACTATTTTGAAAGCTTGTTCTATGATAGAACGGGTAAACATTGGTAAAATGATTCATGGGTATGCAGTAAGAAAGGGCATGGAAGAGGATGTCTTTGTTTTGAATGCTCTTATTGACATGTATGCAAACTGTGGGGAATTGAGATGTTCAGAGAGAGTATTTGATACCATGGATGGAAGAGATGTAGTCTCTTGGACTGCCCTTATTGTTGCTTATACAACTCATGGTCTTTTGGACAAGGCTACTGATGCCTTTAAAAGGATGGAGTTAGATGGTATTCAAGCCGATTTTATCTCTTGGAATGCACTTGTCTCTGGCTTTGCTCGAAATGGTGCGATTGATTTGGCTCTTCAATCTCTAGAAGAGATGCAGGAAAGAGAGATTAGGCCAAAGGTCAATACTTGGAATGGTATAATCTCTGGCTTCATCCAAAGCGAACATTACGAAGATGCTTTAGATGCATTTGTCAAGATGTTTTGGACTTCCTTGGTACCAAATGTTGTGACATTCGTTAGCATCCTTCCTGCTTGTGCTGGCTTGAAGGATCTAAGCTTAGGAAAAGTGATCCATGCACAATCTATCAAGCTTGGCCTTTCTGGGAACACTCATGTTGAAGGATCATTGATCGATATGTACTGGAAGTGTGGAAGGATTGACTATGCTGAAAGCATCTTCATTAGAACGAAGCAGAAAAGTACTGCTGTGTGGAATGAGATGATTGCAGCTTACATCAATGAAGGAAATACGGGGGCAGGTATGAATCTCTTTAGTTCTATGAAAGACATAGGACCGAAGCCTGACGTGATTACTTATAACACAGTACTTGCTGCATATGCTAGAGATGGAAAAAAGAATGAGGCATATGAACTGCTTAATGAAATGTTTGAAGTGGGTTTACTACCAAATGTCGTCTCTTTCAACATTTTAATATCTGGTTACCAACAGTCCGGCCTTGGTCATGAAGCTCTCAAATTGTTCCAGGCCATGCAATCACCTAGTAGTGACAGTTTTGTGTCTCAACTGATGAAGAAGTTTATTCGACCAGATCCTGTTGCTGTAAACAGCGTTCTTGCTTCATGTGCTGATTTAGGTCTAAGGCGTCAAGGGAAGGAACTACACGGATATGTTGTCAGAAACAGCCTTGAATCTAATGTATATGTTTCGAGTGCACTTGTCGATATGTACTCAAAATGTCATGACATTGGTTCAGCAGCAAAAGTCTTCTGGAGAACAGAGAACAGGAACACAGTTATGTGGAACACACTGATGGCAGGCTACATCAACAAACAGAATCCATATGAAGCATTTAGTCTCTTCAACATGATGCTCAATGAAGGGCTCGAACCCAGCCCCGTAACCTTTATGATACTAATGCCTGCCTGTGGAGAAATGGGAGCACTTACACTAGGAAAAGAATTACATGGCCATCTTCTAAAGTGTCAGTTTGACAAGTCCAATACCCACCTCGGTAGTGCTTTGATAGACATGTATGCTAAATGTGGCTGCATAGAGGAAGCCAAATGGGCGTTTGGCTTACAGAGTGTTAAAGATGTCGGAATATGGAACTCTATGATCTCATCCTTCTCAGCTCACGGGATGACTGACAATGCGTTTGATCTATTTACCCAAATGCAACTTTCAGGTATCGTCCCAGATGGGAGAACTTTTACTGCACTTCTTTCAGCTTGTGCACGAAGTGGGTTTGTCGAGAAAGGATGGAGTTATTTCAGTTTGATGGAGCATACATACGGCATTACTCCAACAATAGAGCATTATACTTGCATGGTGGGAATCCTGGGAACTGCTGGATTGCTAGATGAGGCTCTCGAGTTCATCAAAAAAATGCCCTTTACCCCGGATGCTTGCATATGGGCCACTCTTCTTCGATCATGCAGAACACATTCAAATCCAGAGATCGGAGAGCGAGCTGCACAAGCCCTGTTTGAACTCGAACCAGATAATGCTTCAAACCTTATACTTCTTTCCAACATATATGCATCAGCCGGGCTGTGGGATTCTTCAAAGAGCTTGAGAAGCTTTCTGAAGGAGTCTCAAACAGCACGAATAAAGGAGTGCAGTCGTATAAGCATTGGTTCGACAGTACATTCATTCATGGGAGGAGGAATCGGAAGTTCTGAAATGTTGGACGATGTCATGGGTATGTGGTACAAATTGGTAAACGACATGAGGGATTTGGGGCATTTTCCACAGGATCCAGTACACGAAGACGAGGAAGTGGATCCATTCGCGTGTTTACACACAGAAAAGCTGGCAATATGTCTAGGGATAATCTCTACAGGTGGTTCGAAGCCGATTCGAGTGTGGAAGAATCTGAGGATGTGTGTTGATTGCCACACATCGGCGAAACTCATTTCCAAGATTGTTGGAAGAGAGATTTTTGTCAAAGATGTAAGCTTCTATCACCATATGAGGAATGGTGTATGTAGTTGCCAGGACATGTGGTAATGGATTAATATGAGGTTTACTTGATTTGGTCACATCCATGGGAGTTGCTGCACTTACAGCTTAGAGTAGCCATCTCTTGTATATTGCTGTTGTTTGTATCTGTGCATTGCTATACCCTACATTGTAAATGTATATACTGTATTTTTGACAAATGAAGAATATTGGTTAAAGAGTATTGTTTAAAGTTTACATATATGACCCTTTTCTTTTATACGGCTGGCTGGCTGCGTAGCCACAACACACCGCACTTTCCCAAAACCCACCACAACATACCAATCCACCACAATTTAACACAACCCACCATAATCTGCTTTTTCAATTTTATAATTAAAAAAACCAAAATCCACCGCAACTTACCAATAACTCACCGCAATTCCACCACACCCACCACCACAATTCCACCACACTGCACCGCGCCATACCGCAGCCAGCCGTATAAAAGAACATGGCCATATAGTATTCCAAATTTCAACTTGTTTGCATCAAATAGCCCAATTTAAATTAATTCAAATAAGGCCATGTTCTTTGGATTTACAACTCTTTTTCCAATCCAATACAATTCAATTCAATCCAAACCTTACACAATTCCTCAAAAAAGCATCATCTCTAAGAACACAATTCCCCCAAAAAGCATCATAACCTATCTAATTCAATCCAAACCTCATTTTATCCAATCCAAAGAACCGCGACTAAGCTCCAAACCAAATTTAGTAATAACTAATAAGGCATTTACTGTTCTTCCTAAGCAGCCCTAGTAAAAATGGAAGGGAAAGAAAACATTATATTAATTGCTTGAAAACAGTGCAGTTCAACTTTAAAATATTTGACCATAAATTTTTAAATATATATAATGATATATTTATATAAAATTATTATCATAAGATTTGTAACAAAAAAATATTATCGTCAAAGTATCATTGTAATCATCCATTAATATTGTATAAGAAATAACATTAGAAATCGTGACATTGAATGAGATAACAATTAATATGGAACCGAGGAAGTGATCGAGATCCATCCACTACAGTTATTAAAAAGTAAGAAAAGACAATAAAAAAAAGGTTAATCGAATCAAAATCCTAAAAGACGACGCCGTATGGAATTTGTCGAGCCCTTTCGAGAAGCTTGTTATCGTCGTATCAACCTCAAAACCCCGCGCGTGGGCAACGCTGTAGTCAAACCTGCTGATCGAGAAAATGGAGGCGTCGGCGACGACGAATGCGACGGCGACAACCACTGGTCGTGTCCGGTACTTCCGGTGCAACATTTTCCGGCGATGCTGCCGCTGTTTCTGCTGCTGCTACACTTTTCCCTAACTTTCCTCTAATTAGGTATGTCGGATTTTCTTCTCCCATTCTCACTATCATCCTACTGGTACGTAACTTTTGTTAATTTTAAGGTTTTGTGCATCAAATTCGCATTGCATAGATGGTGAATTGCGTAATCTTTGCTGAGGATATTTACATAATCAGCCATCAATGTTATCAAGGTGGATTCATGGAAGGAAATTGTGCTTGTTTACACTTGTTTTTGTGTGATTACTGTTGAAGAAAAAAAAAAGATCCATTGGGATTTGGGAAAGAAGAAGTGTTGCTGAAGTTTCTATTCGGGTGATAGTTTTGCACCTTTAGTGCTAAAGTTTGGAAGTATGAACTATGAAGCCAGTAAAATGTAGCGCGGGCAAAATTTTGTCATCGAATACCCGAATTTGTCCGAACCGGGAGAAACTGGGTTTGGTCATAGATTTTTTTATCCGAATTTCGACATTGGCCCATTGATCGAAATTGGGACACAATATTTCTCATTTTCCTGTTTGAAAACGATTTTGACATGTATTTAGTTTCATCTGAATTGCCTGAGGGGGTCTGGACATCAAATTTTCGTCCAAAATTTGACATTGACCTACCCGAATATGACCCAGACCCGAATTTTTGCCCGCACTACAAAAATGGTGTGATCATTTTAGCAGTGACCATACTGTTTTTTGCTGCTTCTGGCAAATTGTTTGCTAAATAGTAAATAGTATATCTTTGTAACATTCAAGTCGGATGAGTCCGAGAGTTTGAACTTGGTTGAGTTGCAGCATGGAAGAATTAGAGTTTGTGAGAATTTTAGCATCAAAATTAGAGTAAGAACCGAAATAAGAAACTTCTTCTCCTTTAAAGTGTCAATACCTTGGTTATTTAGTTGCACATCATATGAGTAATTTAGGCTGATCAAGGAAGTTGCATGCTGATGTTATGTTGCCCAGAATAGGGATCTGGGTCGTGAAGAAGTTGAGATATATGTTAAAGGACGCGCCTATTTTGAAAGAGTGTGTTCCTTTCAACAAACTTGGTTATTTGAAGTGTTCCAATGCTGGGGCATTTTGGCTTGATTTTGGGATGCTAAGTCCCAGATAGAGACATATTGCTGGTAACCTATGTAAATACTGTGCTGATAGGTTTGTTATCTGTATGCTCAAGATGCGAGTTTTCTATTTATTTATGCACAATGTTGGTCCGTTCAGTAAGAACTAGGAAGTCGTGGTTAAAGCTTGCAGTTGTAATGTACAACCAGTGAGAAAATTTGGCTTTCGAGGACTGAGGGGGATTTTTCAGAGTTATGGGTGGATACTTCGTAATAGTGCGTGGCCTCCTGAAGTAATTGTGTGGGTTCAAATACTGGGCCATTTTGGCTTGATTTTGTGATGTCGAGTCTAAGACATAAGTTGGGAACCCATGTAAAGGCTCTGGTGATGGTTTTGTTATCTGTATGCTCAAAATGCAAGTCTTCTATTTGTTTATGCGCGATGATGGTGCATTGGGTAAGTACTAGGAAATGGTGGCTGAGGCTTGCACTTGTAATGTAAATCCAGTGAGAAAATTTGGCATGAGGACTGAGGAGGAAATTTTTGCAGTTATGGGTGGGTGCTTCAAAATAGTGTTTGGTCACAGGAAGTAATTGTGTGGGTTCCGGAGTTTTGCTTTGGCTGTTGGGAGTTGGGACAAGTGTCGTAGTTCTTTGTCATTTGTGTCATAACAATTTTGTTGTAATGATGTAGGTTAGATTTGTGTTTTAAGACACGATGCTGCGTAGGACGTGACTAGTTACTCTGTGGCCAATTACTGCCTGGTTTGTGTTCTGTCACTTCAGTATATAGTGATACCTAATCAAATTTGTGTTAATGTGGTTTCGAGTGCCAGGCTGTATCGGATTGTTATGATGATTCAACAATTTTACGGTCTGATTTCTCTGTTTTATCTTGATGACTGCTTCCTTTTTTGGTTGGCTGGTTATATTATTGTGCGACTAGCACCGACTCTAAATGTTTATGTGGCCATTGACCAACTTGTGATTCCATGACCTACTAACACTCTGCAGTCAACAGTGATTGGTTGTCAATCTTTTTTAAAGCCATAGCTCCTCAAATCTCCATCCTAGTTCCCTGTACTACTGGCCTCCTGCATAATCTTTTGATTTCTGATTAAGTAATCTTGTATGCCCATCAGCATTTTTGTCGACATGACTCTGTAATGAGCTTTGCTTTCTCAAAACCATCGATATCACCTCTTGCATGGACTACAAATATGTTAATCTCAAGTTAAGAATTTTTGACATATGTTTCAATTTGTGAAGTGTAGCATTCATGATTTGAATGTTGGTCATACACATCCAAGTTGGCAAAATCTGTTCCTGAAACATCCAAAAACTACAGAGGATATGTTAACCAGCTGCCTTAACCATTTACTATCTGTTTCCTGTGTTTGCTTGGGCTTTTGCTATGTAAATAAGAGCCTGATTTGATTAGTATGGATACATATTGTTGTTACTGAATGGAAATATCTCCCAAGATCACCTAGTACAAGGTCATGCTGTCAACATCTAGTACCTGTTTTTGCATCATTTAATTATGTCATGGTCACTAGTGGCTAAACACCATGTAGTTATCAACTTACTAAAGATGTAGTAAACACCATGTAGCTATCAACTTACTAAAGATGTAGCAATTTCCGATTAATTTTCAACTGTTAGCTTATTAAATGATGCTAGTCAAAGGTTGCCCTAGAGTCCTCACACGTCTCCTTTTATGATTCTTTTAGGTACAATCAATGGAGGACATCCAATATGTAAATATTTCAAATTCTTGTGAACTTTTCGCCTAAAGTTTGTGTCGATGAGATGTGTCTTTAGAAAGCTGCAGTGAGATGTCTGCTTTGGAATATCATCATGGATGCTCCACAATCATGTCTTAGAGAGACTTCAGCTGTTGCCTTCGACATGCCTACTCTCACGATCTACCCCGAAGGAATCTGGCAAGTTTTTAGGAAATGTTTTTCCTCCCCCTATACGATATTTCCATATGTTGTAATTTGTGTGTGATTATGTATTGCACACTTGGGTTTTTCGTGAAAAGTCTTTTGTCGAGTTCAAATGCAGTTGTTCTGTCTAATAACTCTCTCTGGTTAAGTGCATTTAAGTGATACAACCCTTCCTGCTTGAAGCCAGTGTCTTTGGAACTGACCCGACCGGGTTTATATCACCACCCTACATTTTTGTTTTGTTTTTTTTTTTTTTTGAGGCGGACCCCGGTTACTACTGCTCTTCAGGTTTTGCCATGTACCAAGTTCCAAGTTGAAAACTACAGAAAGGAGGCAGAGCATGAGTTACTACCAGGATGGGACAAAAAAGCATGGATACCCCAACTCTTTATTATTTTGCCTCCCACATCTCCCTCCAAAAATGGAGACCATCTGAGACTGCAAAACCTGCACACATACAGGATAGAGAAAGAGATGATTATTGATAATTACCTGCACTACTTTGAATCTTTGTTAGTAATGTTACTCATACATAAAGTGTCTGATCAGGACAGATAGGGCCATTTACGTGTCCAATTTGGCTATTTTTTAGTCACGTTTGCATATTTTCATCATATGCCCTGTTCTTTTGTGCGGATGGAAAAATATGTCCTGTTCTTTTGAGCGGATGGTAGAGTGTGAATACTGTATGGTATGAAAGGATTGTGAAAAGTGTGGTATGGTAGAATTTGTGGAAAAATGTGATTGATGTGGTAGGTGAGAAGAAAAAAGGTAAAAAGAGGAAGAGAAGTGAGGAGAGAGAAAGTTATGGTTGTTGCAATAAAGTGCAGTATGGTATGGTATGATATGATATGATACTTTTTTAGTTAGAGTTGTGAAATGTGGTAGGTGCGGTATGAAGTCATGGAGAAGAACAAAGCCATAGCAGACCTGACAAAATTGACCTGAAGCCTGAACTGGAAAACCGAATCCGAACCTGAACAGATACGCGGACAGGTGACATGATCTTAACTTGAAACTGATATGATCGGAAACCCGATTAAGATCAGCACCCGAATGACTACAAATCGAATCAGAACCCAATATGAAATAACCTCACTCAATGAAACTCACCCGAAGTCAACTCGAACCCAAACCGCACCTGAACCCAACCCGACTCAAACTACTTGAACTGATTCACCCGTTTGCAAGGTTTGTATCAATATTTAAAGTGTCTAGTATTGTACCCTTATCAGGACTCTATATGTCTGAGAGTTAAACATCAATATGATTGAAGAAAATGAAGAGGCTTAGTAACATAGCTTTGAAGCAAAAAGAACAACCATGAATCTCTTTTTAACCTTTTGTTCAAAAAATATATTCCTTTTCATCATTCCCTTTCTCAAATTTTCTACATGATGAATGCTACTTCACTTCTACCAACTAAAACGCACTCCATCCAGCCTCCATCCAGCCTTGTTCTTGTCAACTAGTTCTCTTTTCGAAAAAATCAAACATAAAAAGTGATGAAAAGTGAGCAAATCTATTGATCTTTGTACCCACTAAAGAGAGTCCAAAGACATGCTACTAAAACAGTAAACACACTGGTAATTTGACTTTGGTGCTTACCATTCTTTCCCTCTTAGGAAAATGGAGGAACCTTCCATCTCTTTCATTTTAAAGTGAAGTGTGATTAAGACCAAATCTAACCCTAACTTTTGCTTTTAATCATTCAGAACAGAGCATTTTACCATGCTACAAAACAAAACATTACTACTACTAACTTTAAGTACATCATAAAGCTCTCCTCTACATTGAAAATGATGGATCATCGAAAGCTTTCAACTTTGATTACTGTATTGAATGCTAAATACACTTAATTAAACAACTATTGAACAAAAATTATGATCCTTGAGTAATAATTAGGGAGGAATTTGTCACTAGTCTCTGTTTTTGCACACTCTGCCTCATCCTCTCCCCTGTTTTTTGCTGCTGATTCTTTACTTTAGTTACCTGTGACTACAGAAGTCCAAAAGCTTCTTCCTTCCTTCAACGATTTCGTCGAAGAAATCATCAAGTTGGCTGATTATATTCTCGGCCCCCGATTGGAGATTTCCGAAACAGCCCTTCAATTTCTCCACTCTTTCTCTGATTCCCATCTCTGATTCCCAGTCCACTCTCTGCCCTCCCTTTCTTTCCAATTCTGCCCTCAGTTCATCCATGGCTGCTCTCGATCTTCGAAACTCGTAAAGGAGGATTCCCGGCCGGTTTATGTTCATTTGGTTGATCTCCATTGCTACTCTCTGCTGTAATCTGGCTGTTGATATCATGAAGCCCGACCCGAATATCGTGCTCCCCTCGTACCCGGGGTTTAGAAAGTTGGATTCTGGCCGGCAGTAGACGAACCCGCATAGCAGGATCATTAGGAGGAGAGAACTGACGTTGCGCATCGCGTAGAGGACTCCTCGGAAGCCGTTGAAACCGTTGAGCTTGGATTCGATTGAGACCTTTTCGTCGAAGCGAAGAGAGAGTGGTGCAACTCTTGTTTCGATCAGTGCTCTGTTTTCCTCCTCCAGTCCCATCGCCTCTCGCCTACACCCGGAAATCGCTCGGATCACCTGTTAATGCAAGAATTCAACCAAAATGATCAATACCCAGTATCCAAAACACAAAAATAGAAGTGGGATTTGGTGGGTTTTGTGTGTTATAAAGTGAAAATTCAATCAATATGATCAAAATCTATTGTCCAAAAGACAAAAACAGGGGTGGGATTTTGTGTGTGTTAAAGCAAAAATTCAACCAAGATGATCAAAACCCATTACGCAAAACACAAAAAACAGGTATGGGTTTTTTGTCTGTTGAGCAAAAATTCATCAATGTGATCATCCATGACTCAAAAACAGAAGTGGGATTTTGTGGGTTTTGTGTGTGTTAAAGCGAAAATTCAATCAATATGATTAAAACCCATTATCTAAAATACAAAAACAGAGGTGGGTTTTGCGTGTGTCAAAGCAAGAATTCAATCAATATGATCATAACCCATTATCTAAAATTCAATAACAGAGCTGGGATTTTATAAGTTTTGTGTGTGTTAAAGCAAGAATTCAATCAATATGATCATAACCCATCACCCAAAACTTAAAAACAGAGGTGGGATTTTATGGGTTTTGTGTGTGTCAAAGCAAGAATTCAATCACGATGATTAAAACCCATTACCCAAAACACAAAAACAGAGGTGGAATTTGGTGGGTTTGAGTGCGTCAAAGCAAAAATTGAATCCATATAATCAAAAACTCAAAACCCATTATCCAAAACTCAAAAACAGAGGTGGGATTTTGTGGGTTTTATGTAAAAATTTACCTGACGAGAGATTTGAGGGGTAATATGATGATGCCCATCAAGGGTAGAAGCAATGTTAAGTCCCGAAGAACAGTAATTCTCCATGGTAGAAATTCCAGCCTTAACTACATGACATGCCTCCCAAAGCTTTGAACTTTCATCCATGTACTCATCCAGCCATTTACCCCCTGTTGGCAGGTGAAGTTTCTGCACCAACACAGTCAATTGCGAGTGAAACGATCGTAGGAGAGTGAGTGCTCTCTGTAAAAACTGGATTGACATGAAATTGTTTGACAGAAACACTCTTTCAAGCTCATCAATCCCTCTTGTTAGGAAGCTGTAAAACCCATTAACAGAGGTGGTAGGATCCATGGCTTGGCTACAAAACCAGAGTAGGTAGAAGAAGAAGATGAAGAAGAAGAAGGGTAGTTGTCAAAATTGAGAGAATGGGAGTATAAAAGGAGGGAGATAAAGTGAGGGCATAGGAGAATATCTGAGAAGAAAAAGTTTGTCAAGTTTAATAAGAAGGGGTTGAAAAGGATTGTTGGTAGCAATGATGGGTGTTTCCTTCACAGGGGAAAGGATGATGGGCAATCTGCCATTTTTATAGTTATATGGGCACAAAAGGAATTGCAAGAGGGTCTTCTTTTGTGTTGATGGGAAGATGCGGAAATGGTGCGGTACGATGAAATTGTGGAAAGTGTGGTAAGGTATACAATGGTATGACAAAATTTGTGGAGAGTGTGACTGATGTGGTATGTGAAAACAGACAAAATTGATGAAATATATTGATAATTATTATAGTAAAGTGCGGTTAAATGTGGAAGAATATTGAGTATTGTGGTACCGCACTAAACAGTGGCCTAAGTTGAACAAAAATGAGATGGAAAAAAATTAAAAGAGAGAAGAAGAAGAAGAGGAAGAGGGGGGAAAAGTTGGCAAAGATGAGATGACCTATTAATTTAGAATAGCAGAGGGGTTATGAGTGAGGAATAGTGAAAGAATGAAAAATTAAACACGTTTCGATCATACAAATTTCATGAGCTTCCTTCTAATTTATTGCTTTTTTCTTTCTTTCTCATCTTTCTTTTTTTAAAGAAAAGAAAATAATATTAGTGTATACACATTGCAACAACTACTAGTTGGTATGATATGCATTTTTGGGAGAGGCTTAGGTATGGGTGATTTTTTTTTTCTAATACAAGGGAGATTCAGATGTAAATAATTTGACCTTCTAAGGCCCTGTTCTTTTCTGCGGTATTTTGCGGTGTGATGTGGTGGGGTGTGGTGTGGTGGAATTGTGGTAGGTTATTGGTATGTGGGGTAGGTGAGGAGAGAGAATGTAAAAAGTAGAGGAGAAAAGTGAAGAGAGAGAAGAGTGAGGAGAGAGAAAAATAATGATTTGTGAAATCATGGTGAGTTGTGGCAAATGGTGAGTGATCATGTGATTCTGCCACAACCGCAGAAAAGAACAGGGCCTAAATATAGCGGCATTGCTTCGAGAAGTTAAATGATTTTTCTTTTCTTTTTTATTACAAGAAGGAATACTAAAAGCTTAAAATGGTCAATAATCAGACGTTATAATCATGTTATTTTGTCAATGAGATCTTAGCTTAGTGGTTACAATTGAGGTTCTGGACATATTAGGTCTTAGGTTCAATCCCCCTCTATCATGTTGCAATTGTATTATAATCCCCTTTATGGCTCCTACATTAAAAAAATAATAATAATGATATTCAAATGTTAGCTAGCTTAGCAAATTTCTTAGTTGTTTGAAGTAGTAATATTATTTTACTGATGATATTGATATTTGAATTTTGCCCCTAATTAATTGAAAAGGGATTTTCCTTTTCTTTTCTTTTTCTTCGTTTTGCTTGGCGGGGTTTTCTTTGCAAGTTGTATGAGAATGTTGTCATGTACACATTGCACCAAATACTAGTGTTGGTATGATCTACACTTTTCGGAAGAGATTTGAATATGGGTAATTTTCTTCTAAGTAGAGCGCAATTCGGATGTTAATAATTCAACATTCCAAATATAGGAGCTGCTTCGAGAAACCAAAGAACTTTACCTATTACAAGGAGTAACAAGAACTTAAAAAGAAAGGTTTATAATCAAGCATTATAATCATGATATTCAAATGTTACCAATACCTTAGCTACTAAGTGTTATAATCATGATATTCAAATGTTAGTTGTCTAAACAGTCATTCATATATATTATTTACCGTGGATTATAGTTGTTTTGATGTTTTAAAAGTCTTTACAATCTTTTATTTGTAGTAGTCGTATTATTATGGTAATGACATTTATATTTGAATTTCACCCCTAATTACTCCTAATTGAGAAAGGGTTTCCCCTTTTTTTTTCTTTTTGCTTGGTGGGGTTTTCTTTGCAAGTTGTATGAGAAGTTGCCCATTGGGTAAAAAGCTTTGACCAAAGCATTGACCAAGGAAACTTAGTTTAATTTTTATCCTTTTATAACTTCCAAAATGCTTCTCCTATAGCAATTCTTCTTGCATCTTCAATTCCACTACTATTACTACTAAATTCTTGAATGTTGGAATTTGGGAATGAGGGTTTAAATTAGTGTCTTGGAATTGAGTGCTTATTAGTAGGTTTTGGCATGTTGTTTGTTTTCCTTGAGCAACTAACTGACTTTGGGCCAAGGATCTCTCTCTACTTTTGTTGTTTGTCTTTCTAAGGGACAGGTGGAATGATGGGGTTGCTTGAATTTGTCTTGTACTATGCAAACTCCTATGTGTGTCTTTTTAGGCCCCTCCTCCTCCTTTTCCCCAAACACACTCTTACTCTCAATTCTCAACATTCAACCCTTCTTCCTTGCTGGTCATTTGGTGCATTGCTCCCTCTTCACTCTTACACTCTTGACCTTGGAGCAAACCTACATACATGTTTCTCTCTTCATGGTCCCATCCCATTTTTTCTCTCTTTTTTACCCTAATCGAATTGTGGACCTCGTACTTGAGATTGTCTGAGTAAAGGCGAAGTTGGATGTGATTTCGGATGGGGTTATAGATTATATTCAATATTTTA
Organism: Portulaca oleracea; assembly: GCA_029582165.1. Lineage (NCBI taxonomy): Eukaryota > Viridiplantae > Streptophyta > Magnoliopsida > Caryophyllales > Portulacaceae > Portulaca > Portulaca oleracea. The sequence goes on along the minus strand of CM055873.1, from coordinate 4,279,915 downwards.
TGTGGGTCACGATGCTAAAATTCAACTCAATTTGATATATTCTATGGTACTGTACATTTGGAAAGCTAGTTATATACAATAAATTCGGGGGGTCTTGGCACCCTTGCCTTTGAGGGGCCAACTCACTCGAGGAAACCAACATACTAAAGGGAAATTACATTCAACAAGCAAAAGATGAAGGGGCTTAAAATCAATTCAACTTGTGCGCCAAGGAGAAAACCATATGAATGCATGACGTTTGAGGATTAGGTATCATGAATCGAAGAAGCTCAAAAGAAAGAAATGTTGATTAGATTGGGTATCGTGATATGAGAAAGCTCAAAAGAAAGAGGTAATGTGAATACACAAAAGATGAGTCGGGCAGAGTATAACACCTTTTGAAAATAAGAAATGACATGAATTTTGATGAGACCTTTCATAGAACCCCTAAAAAGACCACTTACTAGATTCATTCATAAAGAGCCTCTACGAGAGAAAGAAAGCTATGATCACCTTCAAATATGTTCTAATGCCCCTCAAAAATGGTGAGTAAGGAAATAAAAGAAATAGAGGCACTAAGAAGTGGACTTAAGTTCAACATTTGGCAAAAAAATATAGGAAATAGGAACTTATAACTTCTTAGCTTGGCCCGTTAATAGAAGCTTCAAAATGTATGAGTATGTTGATCATAAGTAATTTATTATTCAAGAGTGTTCATCGATGTTTATGAGTATTGATTAATCGAGTTAAAAATACAACTTGAACACATAAGTCTTTTGTTTGAAAAGAACAAGCTCATACTCCTTAATCCACAGACGAGCTAGTGTCATAAGATCCTCTACTTTAACAATATTGTTTACTCTTTTTTTCTACGATGATTCAAAGTCTAAATTAGGCTATGAAGTTCGTTGTACAAAATGAAAAATTCCGCAGAGTGTAACAGTTTACACCAAAAGATTAAAACATCAATGATAATCACTAAACATAAGCATCAATAAGCAAAACAACCGTTTAAGATTGGTCATTCATCCATGTCTTCCTTTATTTTTGTAATTTATTCTTAAAATATGCATCGTTGTCCTTATGCTTAGAATGCTACCAATCTTCACTGTTTTGTACTCTTCCCCACTAGTACATGAAAAAAAAAAACTTCAAATATAAACCACATAACCATTTTGTTTTGAAAAATTCAGCCCTAATTAAAGGATTTAATATTGTCCTTTTTCAATACCTTGAATCGATACTTGGATTTTGCCTTATATTTTGCTATTCGGTTGATTCAACCAGTCATTTATTTGGTACCTCTGAAGGAGCGGGAACTGTCATTCTAACCTTTCTTAAGGATCAAAAAGGTTAAATAGTCATTTTTTCGATTACTAAAAGCTTCTAAAAGATTAAAATTTTGCTTTATAGATATTTTAACAGATCTAGCCTTTAAAAGTAGGTTAAATGGCCGTAAAAACCGAATCAAACCCCACTTCTAGATGATAATAATACTTTAATGAAGATGTTTTACAGATGGAGAATAGCTAACCACATTTTCACACCTTAATTAGAAAAGTAATTAGTGAACAAAATAAAGATTAGGGGGGGGCCTAGGAGATAGGGGGGACCATGAAATCTTAAATTAATGAAGTATGTTTTTGTGTTGCTAATTTGCCTACTAATTACAAGTAAGATTGATCTCTCGTGGGTTTTTGGAGAATGGGGAAGGTTGACAGTATGTTGGTCTTTTAAGATCTCTTTGGAAACTGCATAGTGAAGCTTGCTTAGGAAACACTAGACCACTTTTATCAACATTTTTTTTAACTTGCTTAATTACCCTTCATCCAAACTGTGCCTTTCTTATGCCCCTTTTTGTCCTTTACTATACACTATTACTCCGGCTCTGTTCGACAAAATTAGTGTTTTAAATAGTGGATAGAGGTTAATGTAGCGGATAGCGTCTTAATAAGTCAAAACTCTAATTGCATAAATATTAGCGTTTGGTAAGCTAGTATTTTGAGGAGCATTTAGGGTTTTGAGGAGCGTTTTGTGAAACGCTAATAATGTTAACGTTTAGCGTTTGGAGTAGCGTTTCATATTTTTCGGTCAAAAAAAATCTTTTGTAAATTTTAACTTTGGAAATTATTGATACCCTTTTATGTCAATTCACAGTAATTTGTTAATTGAACCGCTAAATTTACCGAACACAATTTTTATTTGAACAGTCATCTGTTATCCGCTACTTAAACTGCTATCCGCTGCTTAAACCGTTATCCGCTACATAAACCTCTATCCACTATTTAAAACACTAATTTTTCCGAACAGGGCCTAATGAGAATTTTGCCGAACAGGGCCTAACGGTTTAAACAGCGGATAGCGGATGACTGTTCAAATGAGAATTGTGTTCAGTAAATTTAGCGGTTGAATGAACATATTAATGTGAATTGACGTAAAAGGATATCAATAATTTCCAAAGATAAAATTTTCAAAGGGTATTTTTTGACTGAAAAATATGAAACGCTACTCCAGATGCTAAACGTTAACTTTATTAGTGTTTCACAAAACGGTCCTCAAAACGCTAGCTTACCGAACGCTAATATTTATGCAATTGGAGTTTTGACTTGGTCAAAACGCTAAACGCTACCCCAATTGCTACTGCCGAACACAACCTTAGTCAAATACTACTAGCTAGCAAAATTCTCCTTGTTAATCTTTGATTAAAGTGGTAAATTGTCTAATTTGAATATTTAGAATTGTTAAACTCGAAAAAATAAATATAGTTATAAATTTAACTGTTTAAATTTCAACATTAACTGATTTGATCGATCTAACTGTTGGAAAGGAAGCAAACATGACATCCTTAGCCAATAATTTACTTCTAAGTTGGATATGGTAGCTAGTGTGCTATTTGGCTTCGAATATTTTCATATTTTGGAGGATGAGGATATGAGTTTTTTCGTAGTAGCTACTAATATTCACTCCCTATGTCCAATATTTACAATCCATCTTTCTTCTTCTTTTTTTTTATGATAGTGCAAAACTATTTAACTATCAATAATATTACATTTTCTTTCTTACAGTAATAGTATTATATTTCTTCTCTCTTTTAAAATTGACACAAAACAATTCATTACATGATGCCCTTAAAAATATTTTGTTTCCTAGAATTCACTTTAGATATGAAACGGAAAAATAGTTCTTAGAACCTTGTTCAATTAACGAGTAGGGGGCAAAAAAAGATTTTAGATGTTAATAAACTGACCTTTTATAGTATTGGATGATAATATTCTAAACTTTGACCTTGGATAATAGTACACCGTACTTTGAAAGATGTTGGACAATAATGCACCCAAAACAATTCCGAGAGTGGCTAACTCGGTGGGTATCCTACATGGCCCATCTGCCACGTAGGATCACCACCGAATCCGCCACCGTCGAAATCTTTCCGGATGCATTATTGTCCAACATCCCCTAAAGTACAGTATATTATTGTCCAATGTCAAAATTCAGTTTATAATAGTCCAGTATCTTAAAAGTTCAGTATATTAACATCTAAAAATAATAATAATAATAAAAAAAGGATTTTTGGACGCTAATATACTGAACTTTTGAGGTATTGGACAATAATGCACTGAACTTTGACATTGGACAATAATGCACTGAACTTTGAGGGGTGTTAGACGATAATGCACCCGAGAAAATTTCGATGGTGACGAACTTGGTGACAATCTTACGTGGCAGACCGAGAAGACGAATAGGCTAAATAATATTTAAGTTTGTAACAAGCTACATAGGATTGTCATCAGGTTAGTCATTGTCAAAATCATACTGAGTGCGTTATTGTTCAACACCCCCCAAAGTACAGTGTATTATTGTCCAAAGTCAAAGGTCAGTGCATTATTATCCAATACCCCAAAAGTACAGTATATTAACATCCAAAAACTCAAAAAAAAAAAAGAATTCCCAAAAAGAATTTGGTTACCGATTGTAAAAATATACACGCCAAGTCAACCTGTAAATTCATTCAAGTGAACTCGCATCATTTTCATATTCAATATTAGCTCGTGGAGCTAAGAAATGCTTTTTATTTGCACATTTATGTCATTATTGGTTTGTGAAAATCTTTGTAAAACTAGTTTTCAGCTAGAATGATAGCCTATTTACTAGACATCAATTTATCTTTTGTGTCTTCATTTTATTTACCATCATTTATTCTCAGATTATATATTTACTATCCATCAATTTATCATATATTTTTTATAATTGTTTTCTTTGTATGATGGACAACTTACTCTCCAATCTCCAATCATACACATCTTTTGTTCTTTATTTCTTTTTAAATAACTCCCTCTACTTTTTGAAGCTAGGTATTGATCCCCTACAATTTAGATTCATATATAGCTCAGATTTAAGGCTAAAAAGATATAATGTAATGACATTAGATAATGTGTATAGTTGGTTGAGGGAATATCTTTAAGTCTCAAATTATATATTCATAATTTTATTCTAATCTAGTACTACCTTATTACACCAATGTTGAATAGTATATTATATACAGTGCTATATATATATCTGCATATAATTTTGCAGGTGTTTAGTTTTAGTTACTTAGTGATCACTTAATTAAACAATTAGTTGTTAATCTAATCAAAGTGGACTATAATCATTTGATTCCATTCATCAGTATTGGATTTATGTATATTTTTCTGATTAATTAACAATTGTTTTGAGTTGATAACTTAATGTGGGACTAATTCTAGGCAGCATTCTTTGCCGAATCTCTGCGTCCAAAGTTCCTTGAGAAAAAGTAGATGTTCCTATTCCAAAACAATTTTTTTTTGTTTAATTGAATAATCATGCATTAATCATGGCCAATTTTGAGACACTATTATAATACTTAAGTTATTTGAGACTATTCTAGATTCAATTTTGGACTGAAAATCCGAGCATAATTGACATGGATATAGAAAGAATTAATGGAAAAACTTTAAATATATTGTAGTTTTTTTGTTGTTACAATATCGGCGGAAAAACTTGGAGAACTAATAGTTTATAACGGACAGAAAGAAAGTAATTGAATTGGGTAGTACTTAAGAAAATAAATGGTGATAAGGAAATTAGATATATACCGTATGGAGAAAATAAAAAACAATAGTACAAGTTTGAAAGGATACAAATTTTACTATTAAATATGATCGTACATGTTTTAATGACTATCTTTAAACCTAACAACTTGTAGTCGTAGGAAAAGGAAAGGAAAATGGAAATTTGATACGTCGAAAATTGAAAGATATAACCATGTAGGTAACAAACTTAAATTCACAAAAATAATCACTTTGATGCTTAACCAAATATTGGCCAGACATTGTCCAAACATAGTGAGACACAAAATTAGAAAAAGATAGAAAGAGGGTAGAAATTGGGTAATATTTCACATTTTCAACCAAAGATATTAATCACCTACTAGGTTCTTACTTGCCTCTACTTTGAAGTGAATAATGTAGATTTTTCTGTGTTACTATAATGAAAGAATATATAGTTGAGTTATGCTTAGTTATGTATGGAAAATATGCTTGACTGTAATTATCATTGTAACTTGTACAAAGTGGGTTTTTATTGGTATAGGTTGATCTTAATTAGGTATAAAAAAAAATGAAGTAAAACAAATCCAAAACAAACAAAAAAAATTACTTAAAAGTCATTCTTGCCCTACTCCTATGATTTGTCCTCTCCCTTTAATTGCATATAGCTGGTTGCATCGTTTTTTCTTTTTAGTAATGAGGCAAGAAACAATAAGAAAACAATTAAGGAAGACCTCTTTTCCTAACCCTGGACATGTACTTTCTTAGTAACAGACCGAATGACTTTTGGTTGCATTGTACCTAGCACTAAGTTTTTACTCGTAAGTTTTCTGGTTTTGGATGTATAACATCAATGTATATATATGAATATATGTGTCATATATGAGACAATACTATAGTAAATCAGATATGACAATCGGGTGAATCGGTTCGATTGAATATCATTTCAGGTTGACACCAGTTCAACCAATTTCGGTTCGATCTGAGTTGTTTTTGGGTGAGTTCTATTCGGGTTGGTTTGGGTGAGATTATTTCAAATTGGGTTCTAGTTTGATTTGAGATCATTTGCATGTGGATCTTAATCAGATTGCTTTTCAATTTACAATTCGGATAAGTTTGAGTTGGTTTGGGTCAAGTTTTCTTTGGTCAGAGTCAAGATTGGATTATTGATTAGGACGCCGGTTTGGGTTAATAAGATTGTTGCATGACAAATTTATGCATTAACTTGTAACAAGTGCTATGTGTTTCACAATACATTACCATAAGAATGATTCACAAACTAGTATTTTATTAGGTCTTAAAAACATGGGAAAAAAAGACTTGTTTTTGTTTTGTGACTTTTAATTTTGAGAAAGCATTGACAGAATCTTTTAGGCAAGTCAAAAACCTTGAATGATGACTGCATGGGGCAAAATCATTGGTTTAATGAAGGGGGGGGGGGGGAACAATAAGAATAAAGCATCCAAAAAATGATGTCCCACAAATATTATCTTCATTATTACTTGTTACAATTGATCGTATTTTGAAAACTGATTTTGACAATCAAATTGGAAAACAATTTTCATCTCATAGAAAACAAAAGTCAATTTCCTTACTTTAGGAACATGATTTTCTTTTAAAATTATTTTTCCAAGTTTTTATTTACGCCAAATACTAAAAAAAAACTGAAAAATGTTTTCCTAGAAAATATTTCTCTCCCACCAAACAAATTCTTTTGTTTTTTAATTTTTCAGCTAGTTTTTTTTTTCGATAATGAAACTTCAAAAGGCATTTATAATCAGTAGATGAACCTGGTAAATTTAGAGCAAAATATAACATTTAAATTCTTAATACTAATATTAAATTATTAAATTTTGACTTTTAATATGGGATTTCTTTAAATAACCAATTCAACCTGTAAGTGGTATAAAAATAGCTCTATCATGAAAATATAGTCATAAATTGTTGGTCCAAATTTCAACATTTGATAATCTTTTAAAGTGCAAATGCTTTTCTTATTTCTAGTATGTAAATTCGGATTTACACTCATTCATATTTACCCGATTTGAAATAAATTAGAAAAATAAATATAAAAAAATGAAACCAAAAGGATTGAAATTCGAACTTTGAACGACCATACATAAGAATGTACTTTTAATTTATAGCATGATGTTTTTTACATATGTTGGTATCATGGCGCTGGGTGAGAAATCATGGTGTCACGTACAAACATAATTATAAGATCAATAGATGTCATGCTGATGCCATAAATACCTTATGTTGAATGATGATTTTTCCCCCTTAATTGGGCCTGTTGAATGGGTTCAATCACACTGGAATTCACGCAATAAGCCCATGAATTTATCGGTGCTTGCTTATGGGCTGAACGTGGCTTGATAAAGCCCAAAAAACTGGAAAATAAGTAGAGGAATTTAAAAAGCACGCTCGGTAGGACTCGAACCCACAATCCTTTGATTAGAAGTCAGATGCCTTATCCATTAGGCCACGAGCGCTATTATTGATTGCCCAAGTATATATCATATGTTTATTTTAAAATTCTTGGACAAATTAAGATATAACAACAATAGAATACGACAAACCAACAACTAATACTATTCATTATATTGTACATATTGAATTGTGATAATTGGTGAATCAGCACTTATTATATATATATATATATATATAATAAACTTCGTGATGTTAAAGAGCAATTTAAAGGGATAAATGTCCCTATAACACATTACACAGTGAAAATGGGTTACAAAGCACTGGATAAAGACAATGCAAATGGCCATGGGCAATGATTGTATGGAACAAACACAATATGCCCAGACACTCTTTTTGTGCATGGATGGCGATACATGGAAGACTTCAAGTGAAAACCAGGTTGCACAACACCACCATTCAACCTAGCTGCCCCATGTGTGGTAATCATGAAGAGACAATAGAACATCTTATGTATGACTGCACCTATGCCCAACAGACCAGAGAGCATCTGAACAAGTGGATCAAGCTTCCCAACGCAACAAGTTGGGAACATTGGAGACGGAAACTGCTGAACCTCAAGAGAAATAAACATCGAAAGCAGATAATCTTTGCTGTCTTCGCCTCTTACATATACAACATATGGCATGCGAGGAATACCCTATCTTTCAAGAATGTTAGGAAAGATCCAATTAATGTCTTTCAAATTATATATATATATATATATATATATATATATATATATATATATATATATATATAGATATATATATATATATATATATTGAAATAACCCTAGAGGGGGGTGATTAGGGTTATGTAAATATTCTACACTTCAATCAATACAACTAGGTTAATAGCACTTTTATATAATGAAAAATACTTCTTTATTATTAAACAAAAATGCTTAGAATATAAGAGGTTACAACTCAGCTGATAAGAATACTGTGACGTCCTTAAAACAGCTTACTGGGACAGAAGACCTTGCAGATGTCTTTTGTTCTTGAGGTCTCACAGAGGAGGCAGTTACAGACAGGAAAGTGTTGCAACGTGAGGCTTCTTCCTCACTTCAATTTCTCGACCCTAGAGGTCCTCACCAGTGCCCTCACTGGTTACACACAAACTCACCACTTACAAAGAATGGCTACACTCAGAATATCAACAAGATATTCCTACACTCAGAACTTTCTTACAAAGTTCCTACTCCGATTTACTTGCTTAGAAATCTCCATTTGCAAGAGAGGTCTTTGGCATAATATATAGTGGAGCTCTTGAGACTTCAACGGCTACTTGCTCCTTGAAAGAGATAATTTCCTTTCTTGGGATATCTTTATAATCTTCTATATTATCTTGATATCCTTGATTTTTGCTTCCATGAATTAGATGCTCTTTGAAGGAGATAATTTCCTTTCTTGGGATATCTTTATAATCTTCCATATTATCTTGATATCCTTGATTTTGCTTCCATAAATTAGATGCCTAAAATAAGGAGATCTGTCGTTATCAATTCAGAAACAATAAAAGAGAATATGCTTTAGGGTTTTGGGAGATACTTCCCTAGATTAAGTTTGTCAATCTTTCGAACAAAATCCTTTGATGTTGGCGCTGGAGCTGGAGGTCCTCAGAGCATGCTGCGATGAGGTCCTCAGACTTAACTTGAGACTCATGCTGCGATGAGGTCCGCAGACTTAACTTGAGACTCTTCACATATATATATATATATATATATGAAAATTGGATTCTAATAATATGAATTTTTGGTTATAGTACACTAAATAATATGAACTTTAGATTTGATTCTAATTAATATGAATTTTTAATACCATAGTAGACTAAATAGTACGTCACCGAGTGTGGCGTCGGAGGAGTGTGTGTTGACTTGCCCAGTCCGCATTGACTTGCCACCTCAGCCTCCCCAGCTCTATTCTCTCTCTTCCAACCTCTTTCTCTCTCCTCTCTCTCATCTCCTTCCATTCTTCACTTCATCCATAACCATGGCCATGGTCATGCTTCTTCTTTTCTTCTTCTTCTTTTTCTTCTTCTTCACCATCTTCTTCCTTCGCATCCTCTCTCCCTTTCTGTGTCTCTCTCTATCTAGGTATGTCAAGGTCCTTATGTCTAGATTTGTCGAGATCATTGGGCCTAGATATGTCAAGGTCCTTAAGGGATTCTAATTAGTATTAGCCCTGTTTTTTTTGTTAGGTTAGTTTTAATTCTCCTTACTTATCTAATTTATCCAAATTATTTATCTCAACCTAATACAATTCGCAAAAACACATTCACTCTACAAAACACAATTTTCCAAAAAAACATCATAATTTATCCTAACTTATCTAAACCTGACTATCCTAACTTAAAATAATTCTTCCAAAGAACAGGACCGGTCAGTCTATAACTGCAGCAAGGGTGACAATACTGATGATGGGAGCAACAACAACGGGCAACAAGAATAATGCAATTATGCAACAAAATTGGAATGACAATTACAAGAGAAATATTCAATTGCAAATTTTTGTTATTTCTTATGACATATGTTATGAAAATTTTTAGTATACGACACTTTTTATTTATTGAGAATTTTGAATATGTGTTTGGCAAGAAAGAATAAGAGAAACTCTTTGAACATTATTATCTCCACATCTACCGAAGTAAATACAAAACAAACCAATAAATCAAATTTACTCGTGCATAACACGGGTACAAACACTAGTGCTTTATATTATACATTTTTCATTCATTTCTTCTTTATTAACAAAACTAATTTTTATTTTTTTTACACCTTTTTGGCTTTCCCACTAACGAATCCAATCCATGCATGCAATTAATACAGTAATTCGTTAATAGCAACCATTAATTGCATTGGTGTCCCCCTTTGGATGGAGGAGGATGTCAACTTATAAAGAGTGTGACGTGAATCATATTAATTACACCCTGTCAAACCCAGATTGAACTTTTCTATGGAGAACTGAAGGCATAGAAGTGTTTGCTTTTGTCTGTTTCTCCAAATTATTAATTGACAATTGACATCAACCTTGTTGGCTAATTTCGACCAAGTGGTGATCGAGAGAGCTGTAAATTAACTGAATGCGACCCACAACTATTTCAAAACCACATATACCACGCTCCCCAATGACCATGGCCTACTAACTAAATTTTTGGACGTACGATATTATAGGTCATGTTCTTTGGATTTGATAAAATAAGGTTTGGATGGATTTGATTGGTTTGGATAAGTTATGATGTTTTTTTGAGGAATTGTGTTTTCAGAGAATATATTTTTTTGGGGAAAGTTTTCCAGGGAAAGTGTACTTTATTGTGTTTGGTTTACATCTGAAATCCTAGGAAAGTATGTAGGAAAGTTTTTACAATGTCTGGTTGAAACTTTAACTTTCCTAAAGAAAAATGTTTGAAATGTCTATACTATACTTATTTATTTTCATTTCCCCACATTTCTTATCATTTTTTGGAGGCATTTTGGGCAACTCAATTTTATTGATGTTTCCCATTCACTTGGGGAAGAAACTTTCCCACAACCCCCTTTGGGAAAGTTTTCCCCATAGTTCATACGAAAATAGTGGGCCTACTTAGAAATTTTCCCAACCCGTTTTTGCTCCCAAACATGAGAAATTTAGTCAACTTTGGGGAAGTTCCCAAAGTTGACTAACTTTCCTAGGAAAGTCCTAATACCAAACACACCATTGGAGAATTGCGTAAGGTTGGGATTGGACTGGATTGGAAAGAGTTGTTAATCCAAATAACAGGGTCAGGGTTCGTTCTTTTATGCCATAGGTTGTAATGCGGTATCATATCGTACCACATTTTTAAATTTTTACCACAGTATCAATATATATCCTTATTTTTCTTTCTCCTCACTTTTCTCCTCTATTTTACATATTCTCTCTCTCCACCTACTCTATTTATCACAACTCTCCCCACAACTCACCATATTTCACCACACTTTTTTCAAATTTCGCCGCACTGCACCATCACCACACCACTATAAAAGAACGGAGCCTAAATTTTAGAGATATTGAATAATAATGAAATAAATTTATTTTGGACTCTAATACACTGAATTTTGAGGATATTGGATAATAATACGCACGAAACAATTCCAATGATAGTTGACACGGTAACGGTCCTATTTTGAGGTGTCGTTTTTCTTCTTAATCTCAGAAAAAATATCAGTCTTCCTGTGTATTCATATTTTCTTGTGGAAAATTTTAATCTTTTCATGTCATTTTCTCAACCGGCCACGAGCACTGCGACCAAATCAACCACCACAGGAATCTTTCCAGGTGCACTATTGTCCAATATCCTCAAAGTTCAGTATATTTGTGTCAAAAAAAAATTCAGTATATTATTGTCCAACACCTCTAAAATCCAATGTATTATCATCCAAAAACTACCGGCTAAATATAAACAACAAGAGTAATCGGGCTATATATATTTATTCTAGAAATGCTAAGAGAATCTAATTTAAGGATATGTATAACTAGTCAGAGATTCAAGCAAACTAACCTATCACCCCATCCGAATATTATTAATCAAGCATGGTCTTTTTCGTCGATTGATTTAAAATCAACAATCGAAATACCTATATTGGTTAATGATAAGTGTATTGAATTCACCATTTTTGGTGGACTTGTTGAGATTCACACATGAATAAAAATATCCCACATGGAGAAAGTAAAAAAAAAGGACATTGTATATATAAGTCAAGTGGGCTACTCCTCTTAACACCAATTGGTTTTAAGATGGAACCTCACTTAACTTGTATACCATAGACCTTAGTTGAAGTAGGCTCCCCCTTGGATCTCCCCAACAAGTGGTATTTGAACCGATGATTCGTTCGGCTGGACGCATGCAAGGTGCGGGAAGATCACCATGGACAGAAGCAGAGACCATGGCGCGTGCGCGGCTGGGTCTCCTGAATGTGCAGAGTGGCGGCATGAGACTCGGATGGAGTAGGGTGCGACTCTATGGAGTAAGGTGCGGTTGGGACTCTTGAGACAGATTGGTGGCATGAGACTCAGGTGAAGTAGGGTGCGACTACCCCTCTTAACACCAATTGGTTTTAAGATGGAACCTCACTTAACTTGTGTACCACGAAGCTTGGTTGAAATGAGCTCTCCCCTTGGATCTCCCCAACAGGACTAAAATTTATACTTTTATGATTTCAAACAATATTCTTTTAAGTTATTACACATATTTATCAACTATAAGATCAGAGCACTTATCGGATCGGATTTGTAATGTGTTGAAAATATTAATGAATATGCTCGTATAAATCATGATAGAGAATCCACATTTTATGCATAATGTCATATTTTAGGGAAAAAAAGTTAAGTAAATAATACATTTTATATAATTTATGAGTTGTAAAATTAACCCTCAAAGTAATGAAACATATATTTGTAACAATTTAAATTTACATAAATATAAATTTTAGAGCAATTTAATGAAACATATAGTTATTTCAATAAATTTTTTTTCTCTATCATATGATAGTTCGGTTGTTGATTTCGTTTCTTGCTTAGTGTGAGTTATCTTCCTCTCCTTTGGTGCGAGTTTAATTGTCCTTGTCTTGGGGCAAATTTAGTAGATCTTAAGGTATTTAGTTGAGGAAATTGTATCGATGTTGCTAGTTATTTTTTCGCTAAAGATGATTCAACAACAGAAGTTTATATATATGGTTCTACCATGTATGGTAGTCTTTCTTTCAAGAACCATTCATCACATCAAATAAATTTCTGTAGCTTTAAACATTACATTATAGTTTATCAGAGTTTAGGAAAGACTCAAAGATGTTGAAGAACGCAGTTAATAACTTGAAGAATAATACAAGTTTAGAGTGGAGCGACAACATATTTATCATTAACTTTTTGAAGACAAGTAATTGTAGTGATATTATAGATATATTCTTGGTGGATGATTTTCATTGTAAATGTCGTATGATTTTTCATTAATGCATATTTATTCTTTTACACAAAAAAATAATTGTTAACCATCTTAATTCAAAAGATTTATCATTGATATTCATTATCCAAAAACTACAGAAAGGGGCATGTCATTTTCAATTTTCATTAAGTGCTTCGCTTCACTTTCTTATTCCCATCCACAATTTTTCCCAAAATTCAAAATTTTCATATATAATTAAATTTCAATATCATTGGTTTTCCTTTCTTTTTTTGTTTTTGTTTTTGATTGAGGATGCAACTTAATGAAATGACAATGGAAAGAATAAGCTTAAAGGAGTCATATTCATTGGGGAATCAAAGTACAGTAAGCTTTCGATTTTAGGGGTATTTATATTTTGAACCCTTGGTTTTCAACTTTAATCTTTTGGACCCTAAAGTTTGTGAGGTGAAAAAAAGTCTGTTTCCCATTTTTCTTTTTCTTTCCATGTTTGAATTTCTCTCCCAATTGACATCAAACTTCAAGACTAAGGTTAAAACCGATATTAAAGTTATAATAGACCTCTTTTATTCATGTTGGAGTTACTTAAAACCATGTACTCAGGGGTCTAAGTAGCCCTGACATGAATAGAGAGGTATATTATAGCTTCAATATTAGTTTTAACCATAGTCTTGAAGTTTGACGTCAATCGGGAGATAAATTCAAACATAGGAGGAAAATAAAGAATGAGACAGGGGTCTTTTTCTTCAGCCCACAAACTTTAAGGTCCTTTTTTATTCAGCCTACAAACTTTAGGGTCTAAAAAATTAATGTTGAAAATCAAAGATTCAGAATATAAATACCCCTAAAATTTGAGGTCCAAAATGCAAAAAAAAGACTCTGCTTGTTCACAAGCAAAACATAGCCATTTTAATTTATTTTCAATTTGTTAAGTTATAATTACAGGCTTCATGATTCTTGTCGGTTAATACAGCTCATAAACCTAACGTACAACAAACTAATAGGGGGACCGAATAACTAATAAGAACTTAATTACTAGTTACTAGGACTTTTCAACTTTTTATTTTCTTACGAAAAGTTTGCTAAAAAGTAAATTGCATCTTTACCTGCATAATGCTTTGTGCATCCAATATATTATACTATTATATATTGTATTAAACGAATTCCATAGAACTACTATCATATGGAGCATGACAAGTGTAAAATGAATAAAATACTCTTGAATCGGATACAAAAATACTTAAATAGTCAACGTTGAATTTATTATAATCTTAGGATGTTGTTAGTGTTGGGAATGTCCAGACAATGTTCGATATACACGGAGATTAAACCAAAGTAATATAGTAATTATATGTCTTGCTAGAGACCGCTATAATTGGTGATTGAATATGTTTAATTACAACTATATTATTTGGTCCTACTGGGTCACACAAGTCAGTGCCCTGGAACAATGTATGTAACCTAAGCGATATTGTATCACGTTTAGAAAAGTTGGAAATTGATTTCTGTGATAATTCAGCCCAACACGGACCGAATTGGGTTCAACACGGACTGTGTTGACCCAACACGGTCCGTGTTGAGACACCACGGTCCGTGGTGTCCATGGGCCGAATTAATGGATTTTCTGGAGACCAACACGGACCGTGTTGGGCCTGAGAAATCCGCCGTTGCGTTTTGAACCCTTTCCCTAGGTTTTCTAAACACTATATAAAGGGGTCTCTGGGAGATATTATTCTACACCAACTTCCTGAGACTCTTAGAGAGATACCAGGGTGATTTCCTGAGTTCCTCTCTCTTTTAGTTTGCAGTTATTGTTTCAGGAAACATCCTCTGTTTCCCGAGACATTCACATATACCAAATACATAGATCTTAGATTGAGATTCGTCTCAATCGGGTCGATCTAGCAATCGGGTTCCCGGAGTGCTACGTGGACCTTTCAGTAGAGGGTTTCAGCGTTGGAATCTGGAAGGTCAACCTCTTCTTCAGCAGGAATTAGCGATCAGGTATAATTACTAAAGCCTCTGCAGTTGTTTTGATTAATTGTTTATAATTATAACTGTTATAGTATTCCACCAATTAATTTGTATCTGTTTAGGAAATAGATAACCTAAAACCTAACAGTTAGCGGCACAAACAATAATAAAGGTCAAAACTGAAAGTAAAAATTGACACAAGTCACGAACGATGCACTATATTAAAAGATTAATTACGACAATATTTATCAGAGATGGTCAAATCTTACAATCTCTCTAGAGTTACAGCCCAATACTCAACACTCACAGTTGATTCGCCTCATATAACTCCCTTCAAAACACCCAGATATGTGTGTGTAAGAGAGAGAGAGAGAGAGAGAGAGAGTTGTGTGTGTGTGTGCGAAAGAGATGAGGAGAGAGATACATGTGTGTGTGTGTGCGCGCGAAAGAGATGAAGAGAGAGATACATGTGTGTGTGTGTGTGTGTGTGTGTGTGTGTGTGTGTGAGAGAGAGAGAGAGAGAGAGAGAAAGAGAAAGACATAGAGATAAGGAGAGAGATAGATGTGTGCGTGTGTGTATGCATGTGTCTGTGTGCGCGCGTGAGAGAGAGAGAGAGAGAGAGAGAGAGATGCGTGTGAGAAGAGAGAAAGATCTCGTAGCATGACATGGAGAATGAAAGGGTAAAATTGTCAATTTATGCATTATGTATGTTATAATGTCATTAAACTCTTCCTTACACCCCAAATTGAAGTATGAAAAATAAGAGTTAAAATGAGCAAAGGAGGGTAAATCTCACTCTCTTGTACTCCCCCTTACACCCTCTCACTCCATTCCCAAGCAAAGGTAAGGAGGAGTAAGCACCCTCCTTAACTTCCCTAACACTTCTCCCAGGAGAATTAATCACTTTAAAATTAGACATGGAAAAAGCATATGATAAATGGAGTGGAAATTCCTGGAAAAGGTTCTATGTCATATGGGATTCCCCCAGCCCTGGATAAATTGAGTCATAAAATGTATCTTAACAGTCTCTTACTCAGCAATTATGAATGACCAACCTTGTGGGTTAATTAAACCTACTAGGGGCCTTCACCAAGGGGACCCCCTCTTCCTTATCTGTTTCTAATGTGCATGGAAGTAATGACTAAATCTTTAGTCCAACAAAGTCAAGACAAAAAAGAAAGGATTAGGAATTAAAATATGTTCCTACGTAAAGAACATCCAATGTATTATCTTTGCAAACGATAATATCTTTTTCTATAAACGAACGTACTCAACCTCTAGAAATCTTAAGTCTGTCATTGACCTCTTTTTGTGCTCAATCAGGGTAGTTAATCAACTAACACAAATCCACAATGATTTTGCAGCCAAAGCTTCAAGTAGGTATATAGACCAAGGTAAGGGGATTTTTAACGTACCCACTAAAGAGTCCCTAGGAAAGTACCTTTGATGTCCTTCTATCACTGGAAGTAAAAAGATAGAATTGTGATCACCTATTCTAGAAAAAGCCACCAAAAATTTGTCTAATTGGAAAACAAATTCAATGTCCAAAGCTGGGAGAATGATTCGTATCCAATTTAATCTAGAATCTCTTCCAACTCACACTATGCAATGTTTTTATATACCCGAAATTACTTATAATAGTGTCATAAAAGAAATAGAATTTTTTTTCCTGGAAAGGCTCGTCAAGAAAAAGAATGTTCATGATTTCTTGGGACAAAATCTGTAGGCCTAAAGACAAAGGAGGTCTTGGTCTCGGTAAGACCCATGTAATCAATTTAGCTTTCCAATGCAAGTTATTCTGGATGCTTATGCATGATAGCAATAACCTTTTGGTCTCCCAGATGCTGCTAAGTGCACCTAATCAAGTGATTGGTTTCCAAAAAAAAATCAAAACCATCAGATTCTTGGGTTTGAAAAAACCTTTGCAAAACTTGTAAGTTCGTGCAAGAAAGGGTTAAGGTAGAAAATTGGTGATGGGTCAAAAACGAATTGTTGGAATGAAAACTAGTGCCATCAACTTTTGTTGTCCTCTCTTGCCAATCGGTCTACTGATCACTTAAATACTGAAGTGAAAGTTAAAGAATTCATTCAAAATAATGAATATATAGGAACAGAACAAACATAGACAAGTTCTTTCAAGACACCTAGTGAAAATGGTCCAACAAACTCTGACTCCTAAATCTAACGAGTAAGATGAGTTATGTTGGGGCTTAACAGGAAATGGCAAGTTCTCAACCAAATCGGCTAATTGGTTGTGCCATGAGTTAATCACAGAGTCCAAATGGGATGTACACTAGATTTAGAGATTTGATATCCAACCATAGCTCAAAGTTTTTCTCTGGAAAGTTTTTCACAACGTAATAGTCTTCCCCTCAGAGGGGATTTGTTACAACGAGGCATAAACATCCACCCATCTTGCCCAATATGCCTCCATCTTTGTAGACTGATAGTCATCTTGCTCGCCAATGCCATTTTATCAGAAAAGTCTTGGACACTACTAAATCTCATACATAGTTGGCCACTCATTTCAACTGGCCAATAAATAGAGCTGGTATCATCATCCTTAACACTCTTAAAAACTAACGCCACCTTAATGAGTTTTTAAGAGCCACTCATCATATTTGGAGCACTTGGAATGAGCGTAACAACTTTGCCTTCAACAATGTCATCTTCAATGCCACAACGACATCCTTCGTGCCAAGAGAATTAAGCTTGAGTTATTTTGTCTTATTAATTTTTTGATTCTTTTGCAGTTATCTACGAGAATTGATCATATATAGTTAATTACAAATTAAAATAGTACTTCATTTGTCTCTATTTAGTTATTTAGTTAACTAACTCTTTTGTCTTTAATTATTTATCATTTTACATTTTCCAACTTAATTAATTTACCTATTTGACTCACCCACTTATCTCTACTTAATATTTAATAAGTGATGTGACTAAATATGACTTTGCCTTACTCACAATTCACTGAATCATTAAATATATATTTAAAAAATTAAAAATTCATATATATTTGAAAATTGATATAACTAATGTAACTTACTTAACACTATCTTACCTGCTAATATTTACACAACCTTCCCTTCCCTACCTTACATTTATTTCCTATCTTACCTACACTCCAAAAGAAAATTGGTAGGTGTACATATATAGATTTATGTAGATAATGTAGAAGTTGGCAAAAATATATAATATGTAAATTTAAATATTGTGAAAAATGTAATTAATGATTTTTTGAAAATTTGTATTTTTTCTTAATGGAATTAGGTAATTTATAATTTCAAAACAAGAAAATTTTTAAACGTTTTGGAAAATAAATGTTGTGTTTTTTTCTTCATGGAATTAGAAAATTTATAATTTACCAAAAAAAAAAAAGAAATTGTCCAATATTTCAAAAAAATTTGTCGGAAAACATCTATATTTTCATATTATTCTTTTTTTTGTATTTTTCTAATCTTAAAGTTCTTAAAATTTATTCTTTATCTTTTAAAAAATTCACAAAACAAATGTCATTCAAAGCATTTACACATTTTATAAATTCTTATAAATTTGCGGTTTTCGCACAGTTGAAGTAGTTTATCAAAACACACAAAGAAAAATAAATTATATATAAATAGGTTAGAGAATGTAAAAACAAAGTATGGATAATTTGCGAGGATATTGGATGAAAATATACCAACCTTTGGAGGTATTGGATTTTAATATACCGACATTTGCTATTAGACATCAATATCCATGACCTTCATACTTAGATGATATTATTATACCAACAGTGACTAAGGGAGTGGTGACTCATTAACTGGTCTCTATTCTAACATGACAGGTAGAGGGAAAATAACCGCCCCTTGCCCAGTAACTCTATTAACTCCTCCGTTTTTCTCAATAACCAACGTTAAAAAAAAATTCGGCCCGAACACAGTGACTAAGGGATGGTGAATCGGTCTTCCTACTGACGTGTCACACAACCAATCAATGTCTTGTAATGTGGGTTAGTGAGAAAAACGGAGGGGTTAGCAGGGTTATTGGCTTGAGAAATTTTTTCTTTTCCTTCGCCAGCCACATCAGCATAGAGACCGGTTCACCACCCATTAGTTACTATTGGTATAATAATGTCACTTAGGTATAAATGTCAGAGATATTGTTGTCCAATAATAAAGGTTGATGTATTATAATCCAACACCCCCAAACGTCGGTATATTATCATCCAAAAACCCTAATCTATCTATTAATATTATTAAAACAAAACCCCAAGTCATGTGGTAATGCCATGTGGCAACATATTAAAGTTTTAGGAAAAAAAGGGAAAAAAATCCATCACTAATACTAATTAATATTATTATTGATATTATCAATATTACTACTCCTATACATTTAAATCCATAATCAAATATAGTTAAATGAATCATCAATTACTTAACATTAAACCAACATAACTTTCTGAATTCTAAACTTTTAATTTGCCACTTCAATGGTGGTTACACAACAAAGTTATATAAAACTCATCCCTACTAATAATATTCCACAGTCGTTGACATTTAAAATCCATAATAATCAAAGACTATACAATGTCCGATTTCCGAATACACTACAAAACATATGCATTATATCAAATATAAATTATTATTATTATTATTATTATTATTATTATTTTATACGTTAAGTAAAAATTCGATTACAAAAACGCCACAATAACACAATCTTCCAAATTTAAACTTAATTAGTCATTAACTGGATTTTAAAAAAATAGACATTTGGAATTTAAAAAAAGGAATCAAATATCCAAAAGGAAAATTCAAAATATCCAAATTTAAAATTATAATATATCATCCCAATATAAAAATTAGACTAAAGTAAAATATAAGAGATATTAAAGTGTATATAGAAAAACTATATTAACCTATACTATTGTTCTATGTTTTATTTAATAACTAAATAAAGAAAAGAAATTAATAACATTACAATAAAAAATGTAAATTAATCTCTCTTTATTGTAAAAAAAAAATGAAACTTTGCTTTGATTGATGTGATTGTTGGTATAAGCTTAAATTTAAAATTATAATTGCTTTAAAATTTAAAAATATTAGTTATTTACTACTTAATAGTAATGATTTATAATTCTCTAAACTTTTTTATTTTAATTAATCTTATAAAAATTTATATTTATTTATGAAAATAAGTTTTCAACAACATTATGTTTATAATGTATGTATGGTCTAATCATTTATTCCTATGTTTAAAATTAAGTATTCTTTTATATGTTATTGAGAAAGATTCAAAGGGATTAAAGAGTTGCTTGCCTTTATTCAAATTAACTAATAAAAAATTACTATTATAATTTATTATGTAATTAATATAATATTAAAAATAAATATAGATTTTTGTATTATTTACGAACATATTATTTAAATTAATTTTGAAGACAATTTGTATGAAATAAATACAAAAATAATGATAGTGTAATTTGTTGTATAATTTTTTTATTAATTTCTAATTATTTGTTTAATGATATTGTTATAAAATTACTCCAAAAACAAATTACATATAAATATTGAAAAAATTTCCATGCGAATATACAATGCTAGTTTACCAATGAAAACAACATACCATTATTCAAACAAAAATTATTTATAGCCACAAGGCACAAAATAAGAAACGGTCTCTCCAATGCATAAATGGTTGGGAGTTTACGTTTTCATCATCTTTGGTAAAATCAAGTCCTCCACAAAGACATTCATAAACAGCTCGACCATAGTTTTTAGCGAATAACCCCAATTTCGGTTTAGTACTGCAACCCAATAGAGGACAACCATACTTGTTCAATTTATCTCTCTCAACTTGGATACCGTGAGGCGGGCATTGGAAAGTTTTTATATAAGCAATAGGGATTCGCAAATCCTCCAAACGTAGAGCACAAGCACAAATTCCACTTTTTATAGGACCAAAAATTCTTTCACAAAATAATCTATCTTTTTCTGGTTTATTGGTTTTGTAATGAAAAGTATAAGGTTTTGTCACCTCTCCAACTATCTCTCCATTAGGTAGGATTTTTGTGGCCCAAGCATAGGGCTGCAAAAAACTGTCCGACCCCAAAATCCGGTTCAGTCCGACCTGGGAAAAAGCGGGTATGGTCATAGAATTTCCATCCGAATTTTTACATTGACCGATTTGACCGAAAATTCGAACATAATATTTTCCAATTTTCTATTGTCTGAACCCTGTTTAGACCCGAATTCATGCTTGTCCGAATTGTCTGACCCGGAAATTGTTCAAAAAAATTGGGTATCAGACATCAAGTTTTCGTCCGATGTCCGATTCATCCGAACCCGAATCGACCAGAATCGACCCGAATCCAAATTTTTGACAGCCCTACCCAAGCACTTATTTTTTGAGGAGAAACTGATTCAATTCATAATTGTTGATGTTGAATTTAGCCGGGTCCAACGATCTTGCATGTCGGCCAAAGAAATTGGATGTTTACTTTAATTATCTAAAAAAAGAAAAAAAATACATAACTCAATTTTAATTGGATAAAATATGCAATCTCAATGTGTTCCTAATTCCAGTGACAGTTGAACAAAATGCTCATTATCCATTCTCTTAAGAAATCACCAATGTATATTTTTTATTTTATTTATAAACTTAACAATCATCATAGATTCAAACCACAAGTTTATGGCCAATATTCTTCTAGAGGAGAAAAAAAAATCCAAAATATCTTTATCCAAATTGGAGAATCTATTTGTTATTCTTAATTTCTCACCAAGTGTGTATAGTTACGTGCAAGTTCAAGAAATTAAGGACAATTATTGCTACTATTATTTACATGCTTTCTTTTTCCAACTCAATGATTGGAAACACGAGCTCTTTTAAATTTTAAAAATTTATAGTGGTTGTCAACCATGACAATTAATACGATGAAAATGAATTTCATTCATACATATATCAATTTTTATATTCATCGTTCATTTTTTATTGAGTACAGCATCATAAAATATGTTTCTTAATTAGTTAAATTTTTTTACTATAATTTCTAAATATCTTAACTCTAAATTTTTAACCTAGTAAACAAGCATATTTTGAAAAGTATTTATTTTAAAATTTTAAAATTTTAAAATAAACTAAAATTTAAAATATTTTTTAATTTTATGTTAAATAAAAAAAACTATCGATCAAGGTAAAATTTGAAGTAAAATTTATTTTATTTATGGTGGTTGCCAACATATATGGATTGATTTGATGGTTTAAATTTAATTAGTTAGTCCCTCATTTCTTTATTATCTGCGGCTATAATTTTATGATGCATTAGTATTAAAGTCTAAAGAATTCGAGTATTAGTTATTCAATATATATAATAATTTCGAATATTAAAATTAATATTATTATATTTTTTTGAAAATACTTTCATATGAATATATTTATATAATATTTTTAGTATATTATAATCAAAATTTAAGTATTAAATTAATAGTAGTACATTAAACATCATTAAAAGACTAAAATCTATAAATATTAAAAATTAGAGCCAAATATAATACTATATAAAAAATAAATTCCTATACAAATCCTTTAAATACGATATGAAGAATCTAAATGCAAACAATTTTCCATGAATTAAAATTTATAGATATATTGATGACCGCAGGTATAAATATAATTAAAACTATAGGAGAAACAAATGATTTGGGCACCAACAATTTTTTTTTTCTTTTTGGAAAAACAATTTGCAACATCCATCTGTCTTGGCCCATCTTTTTCTGATGGACCCATTAATAAATCTTCAAAACGAAAATGTAAACTCATTTAATATTTTAAATTAATGAAATCAGCTGATGTGGCCGCAGAGGATTGGCCAATTGCGATGGTTGTTTTCATTAATTACTTAAAAATTGGAACTGGGTCCTCCAAATTTCAATCATTTTGTTGAGGAATCAGGCCAACTGAAATCTGTCCTCGTATTATTAGTGGCATGCAATTTAGTTAATCCCATAACCACGGCTTTTGCCTTTGATTGATTGTATTTTAATTTTGGTCATCTCAATTATACATAAGATTTTCAACACTCCACGGTTTCTATAATTTGTAAATTGTAATATTTTCATGGTTTGCTTACACTTGTTCAAGCTACATATATCGATCAACAATTAGTTTATCATTATAGCATTAACAATAAAGTGTAAGAATAGTGGAAGAATAGTGAAAGAATCCCACATGAGAGTGGAAGAATAGTGGGTGTAAATTTCTTTCTTTTTCTTCTTTTCCCTTTTCTCGCAAATTATAAAATATCACCGGGTGTACGGTGCTAAGTGTGTATGGGAGAGTAAAACCACGCTCATATTTGTTGATAATTTTTTCCCCTACGTAGTGCATTTTTCTCCAAAATGAGTGCATACTTCGGAAACATCAATGCAGTATTCAAATACAAGAATGCATATTTGTTGATAAAATTTCCATTTTGCAATGCATACTTTCCCTTATTTAATGTAGATTTTCCCAAATTTGATGAATCTTCTCCAACGCAGTATGATATGCATACTTTTTCCACTGCGTAGTGCATTTTTTCCCAAATAGAATGCATTCTTCAGAAACATCAACGCAGTATTCAAACACAAGAATTCAAATTTGTTGATAAAATTTTCATTATGTAATGCATACTTTCTCATCTTTGATGCAGTATTCAAACACTCCAATGTATTCTTATTGCAATGTCAATGGTTACGTACTGTTTACCTAATTCAGGAACGTCTTCTTGATGGTTCTCTGTTTCCCTGCCATTGTTGACCAAGCAAGAACACGAACGACAAACAACGGCGGTGCAAGAAGGAGAAAATTTGACTAATGAAGGATACGATCGAGTAATATCCGCGTGATAAGGAATGAGTCCATAATAAAATCTCACAAAATCTCACGTGAAGCGTATATAAACCATACCCATATATATACCAAGTGTACCATGCTATGTACACTCGGTCCTACCATATAATTGCTGCCCTTTTCTTCCTATCTCTCCTCCCTTCACACTCCCTCCTCACATGCCTTATTTCACGCAGAGCATGGGAGTAGGGCTGTGAAATTCTTCCATCGCATTACCCCACCCAATCAAAAGCTGTCACATCATCCCCTCCCTCTTCCCTTACATGCTGGTGCAAATGCTCTTAGTTTTTATGCAAATTTGTGTAGTATTTTTGGCTAGCCTCAATGATTAGATTATTAATGTACACAATGCATGAAAATGTAATACAAACTATCTAGGGTTGTTTGCATTTTGGACCGTGAAGTATAGGGTAATTAGTTTTCTGAACCCTTGGTTTTTAACATTAATCTTTTGGATTTTGAGCTGAATAAAAAAAGACCTTTGTGGAACCAACTCAACCAAAAGCTTAAGCTGATGGTTGAAGCCCCAGGAATGGTTTTTATACTCTAACACACCCCCTCACGCGAATGCCCTTGGGGCTTGAAGCGTGGATGCTGCAAAGACCCCCTTTACCTTGCGCAAATGAATGTGGGGGGTGCTGAGATTCGAAGCTGAGACCTCTTGCTCAGGTATGGCTCTGGTACCATGTGGAACCAATTCAACCAAAAGCTTAAACTGATGATTGAAGCCCCCAGGAACGGTTTTTATACTCTAACAACCTTAAAGTTTGTGAACTAAAAAAAAAGCCCTTGTCCATTCTTTTTTTTTCCATTCCCATGTTTGAATTTATCTTCCGATTGGCGTCAAACTTCAGGATTAAGGTTAAAACTGATATTGAAGTTATAATACACCTCTTTTATTTATGTAAGAGCTACTTAGACCCCTAAGTATCGGGGGTTTATGTAGTTCCGACATGAATAAGAGATGTGTATTATAGCTACAATATCAGTTTTAACTAGAGATGGCAGAAATCGACCCGACCCGGAAACCGACCCAAACCCGCCCGAAAGTTTAAGGTTAGGCCCGGGATTTCCAAAACTCAAACATAAAAAACTGGAAACCGACCCGTACCGAATCCAACCCGAAACCGACCGACCGCCAGAATTGACAAGTCTAGTTTAACCTTAGTCTTGAAGTTGGCGCCAATCGAGAGAGTAATTCAAACAAGGGAAGAAAAAAAAACGGTACACGGACGTTTTTCTCAGCCCACAAACTTTATGATCTTTTTTTATTCGGCTCATAAAACTTTAGGATTCAATAAATTAACAATAAAAATTAATTACCGTGAGGGTTCAAAATGCAAAATACCCCACTATTTATGATCATTGTAGTTTTTGTTTATAGTTAAATAATCGAGTGCTTGATTTTTTTATAGATAAGGTAAGTTTTGTTGGAATGTAACCTATTGTGTGTTATATTTAAAAAAAATATTATGAAATGTTAATATATCACATCTTTTAGTTAAGGATGTGAACCTAGATTCTTTCTTTTTCACTTTTAGTTTACCACACTGGATAAATACTAGGAGAAGAAACTCGTGCCATAGTCGAAGTACTTGGCAACCTTCGTGTGAGAATCATATTAAATTCATCTTTGGTGTTGTTATTAATGATTCAGGCTCAGTTTTGCTTAGGGGTGGTAGGACGGAACAGATATGGTGAATTGTTGTAAGAGCAGTAGCAATGCGGGATGAAACCTATGGAATTCTGAAACTCTCTCTCCTACTTGGCACCCCCTCTCTCCTCCTTTTTTTTTCTATTCCTTTGAGTTTTGGAATGATGCAACATTCCATAACTCAAAGGAATGGAGAAAAAAAGGAGAGAGTGGGTGCCAAGTAGAAGAGAAGGGGTGAAAATTCCATGTACAAAATTCCACATTGAACATGCTCTGTCTGCAGCAAGGAGGTGTCGAGCTGGCGGAAGCAAAAGTCAGAGTCCTTATTGTTCAGATTGTCAAGGGACTTGGATATGATTATGTTGAATTGAGTTTGATTGTCTTACTTAAGTCCATCATTTTGAGAGTCGGTCTAGTTTTCTTAATGAATTTGATGTTGTTATCGAGGATTTGAATATGTTTTCTAGGAGTTTTAGTAGTTGTAGTTGGTCTCATCTTAAAACAGATGAGAATCTTGACTCATAATGTTTGGTTAGGATCCCTTCCTAGAAAATTAGACTCTTTATTAATATTTTTTTTTAACAGAGGGTAAGTAAGAGAAAAGCAGTTAGCGGTGTCTTCTCACAAGAAACCGCCCCGCTCTATCGTAACTAAGAATGTTATTAAACTCTAAGCTTGAATACGAAGACCAAGTACCTACCGCAGACGCTGACTGACCCTGTTTTGATAACCAGTCTGCGGCACCAGTAGTTTCCCTGAAACTATGATAAATGTTGAGCACTTGACACTTGCTCATTAGGACACGAATATCCTGGATAAGGCTCTTTATCTCCCAAGGAATAACGAACTCGCCTTTGATAGCTTGAATTACCACCAGATTATCCCCTTCAATGATGATGCTAGAGAAGACCAACTCGCAAATATCTTGAAGTCCATCCCGAAGAGCTCGAGCTTCTGCTACCAGGATCGAAGCATCCCCATACGAACGCACTCTCGCTCTCAAAAGACCCCCACGCCAATCACGGACAAGAAACCCACCCGCCGCTGAAGAGTTGATGAGAGAACCGTCGAAGTTGAGTTTTAGCACGCCAATCGGAGGGGGCTCCCACCGGACAAGGTGAAACCCGGGATGGGAGACTCCCGAAGAGCAGCTACCATGACTTTCTACCTGAAAAGAATTTCGAATCTTCCACTCTGCAAGGGAACGTTTGGTTTGAATCAGACACTGCAAGGGACGGAAAATCGTGCGACAAAAAACCACCTCGTTCCTCTGTTTCCATTAGTATAAGTCTTCATGTCTCCCCTTTTAAAAAAAACATAACTCATATTTCTATTCCACCCAACTTTACCAGTCTTATCTCATTTTACATTTTTTTTTTGTCCAAACTTACCAACCTTACCTATTTCCACCAAAAATTACAAAAATTTACATCTTACTTAACTTTATCCATTTCCACCAAAAACTATAAAAAAATTTACCAATATTACCCGAGCTTATCCAACCTTACATTACCCTACCCATTGAAAGAAGAGACCCTTATATACTCAAATGAGTATAAGCTTTAAAGATAAAGTCATCAATATTTATTGTAAAATTCATCATAACTTATATCCTCAAAAGACTTCGTGTTTGTTTGATTTTCAAAAGACTTTTTTGGATCCATTGTAATTAGCCTTTTTCATGCACTCGTATGCATGAGGGCAATGCTGGTTTTTTACATCTAAATTCCCTTATAACACCCATCAGCGGGATTATACTAGGGTTTGTCGTTGTTATTGTTATGTGTACATTTTAGCTTGGAAACACTACATTTGGAGAATTCATAAGTCTTCATTAGGTCATAATTCGTGCACTAGAATCCCAAAAAAACCCATCCTTTTTTTAATTGGTGAAGCATCAATTTCTCAATCTGCACCCATACCTTACATTCACCAGTTCTCAATTGTCCATGAAAAGTATCGGAATTCTAACTTAATTCCCCTTATCATCCAATTCAATAAAAAACTATATATATATATATATATATATATATATATATATATATATATATATATATTACTGAAATTGAACTTCGAACCTGAGAAATCATATGAAAGTTGGCATCCTTATGAGGAATTTGATGAATTGCAGATGTATGCAAATAAAAGGGAGGTAGAAATCTTTGAAAATTCATCACCCTCAAAATCCTTTCATATGAGATATCCAAAATTTTACCTGATCTACTTTTCTTTATCACCCAATTTAATAAAAATCAATATATAGTTCAAAAACTCTTACTGAAATTGAACTCCAATTAACCTAGGAACCTAAGCGCATATAAATGGTAAGCACGAGCACCCCGGTAGAAGAGTAGGATGACTAGTGTAAGTGTGAGGATGGCGAGGAAAGATAGAGAGGAGAGAGAGGTTGACGAAAGTGTCATGGAAGAAGTCGAGGAATCTAAGGAGGATTTTAAGGAGTTGAGAGATGTAAGTGGTTGAGTTAGGGTTTCTTCGGTGTGAAAAAAGATAATGACACTTTTGAATATTCATAGGTTCCATTGGCTGTAGCATGTTGACATATATATTTGACCTGATTTAATATTTTAGTGGCATCAGCAGAATGGTTTCAAACTTAGTGGCAGCTTGAACTATTTTCAGTTTAATCCGGACACCTCAAGTGAATTACTCGACTTCAAGAAAATATTATATTCAATTTAACCTTTGTTATCATCATATGATATTGTACATTTTAACATCTTTCTATAATTTTGTTTAATGAAAACATCTTCCTATAATATTATAAATAAAGATTTATATTTAAAATTTTCTATTCCATCATTATAGTGCTAAGAATCTATTAATTTTTCGTATTGGGAAATACACAAATTGTTAGACTTAACACAAAAGTGACATTAGACAGTGACATTAGACATTGTTAAGTGAAAAATGTTCTCAATGTCAAATTTTTACAAACACACGTATGTTATTATTTTAAAGGCCCGTTCATCAAAATTAGTTTTATTTTTTATTTATTTTTTTTACAAAGGTAAGCAAGGGTTATTTAAACATGACCTAATGATAAGTAGTGGATAAGATATCCATACATTCTAGTTTAATAATTCGAATAGTGGTTCACATGAGCATTTGAAAAAAAATATATATTAGGTAAGTTTTGTGGGGGAAAACCAGGAATAACTACATTAATAATTTGTCTATTAGTACATAGTTAGAATTTTAGTCCTTCCAGAATGGTATCTCATTGATGGAACAACCCCTCGCCCTGCGTGAAGGGGGCCTTCGTTGTCGTCCAATGTGCATGAAAAGCCCAAAGCCAATCCTAGGTAACAATAAAACTTCATAAGGTCTTTCTGCTCAGGTGTCAGTAGTCCGCATTTTTAAAGACATGTCTATTTCATCAAGCCTCTCTCCGAGATAGTGCTCTGATCATTACTCCTTTCGTGCAGGTCAAAATTTACCCAATAAGGAATTTTGCTACTGCTATAACATTTATAAAGTCAATGTATTACAAAGTCTTCGCCGAGTAAAAAAAAAAAAAGAATAGAAACAGTGTCTGACGCCTTCATACATGCTCCACTTGGCTCGATGGGATATAGTTCATCTGGGAGAGCTTCCCTCTTGCAATTGGGTAGTTGCGATTACGGGTTGGATGTCTAATTGTTCAGGCGGTAATGATAGTAAATACAAAAGAATTACTATGTGATCAAACAACCAAAAATTAGGAATGGATTGTAGAACTAAAAACGTTTTCAATACCGATAGCAGCTCCGGTTGAGCGCACCAATATCTAGCTAGGAAAAGCTTCTACCCAAATTTGCTCTTCCGTGATTAGCATCACTTTCGCCAAATGATTAACTACTAGGTAAAAAGAAATAATGATCATTTTCGAAGCTAAAAGTTTTCAAAGTGTAGTTTTTGACTAAAAGAACATGAAAATGCTAAACATTAACTTTATTAATAAAACTAGAGTTGAAATGCTAGATAGTCAATACTACTTCAAACACTAGTTGATACATTAATTAGGTTACAAAGAGCAATATTTCTTTCAATCAAGCTTTAATTTGATCAAAATATTAAATGTAAACCAATACTCCAAAATTTCATCCAAACTTTAATTTGGAAATCATTCGCTACCTACTATTCTATGGAAGTAACGCATAGAAGATTTAAAGATGATATATTTTATTTTATGGTGCGTTTAGTAGTTTATCGGAAAAAACTTTCACATGAAAAACTTTATCAGAAATAATTTCTCTAGCCACCTTTAGAAAACTATTTAATGAGGTTGTCAGAGAAATAATAGATCCTACATTAACACTTTATTATATATTATTGAAAATCAAATATGAGAAAATTCGTTATCTTGGAAAAGAGATCAGCTTTTCCGGAAACATTTCCCAATCAAACGCTCCCTTAATAATGTGTTTGGTAGTTTACTTGAAACTGGTTTCCTAGAAAAAACTTTTCATGAAAGACTTTTCTTATCCCCTTGAAAAACTGCTTATTGAGTTTGTGGATGAAATAATGGACCTTTCATTAAAACTTTTTCATCCAATAGGGACAACCTAACATGAAAAACTTTGTCAACTTGAAAAAATTGACTAACTTTTTGATAAATTTTTCCAACTAGACATTTCCTAATTCATTTCTAAGAATTTTGCATATCTTATATCCTATCCATGCTCTAATTCTTTTATATGTTGAATGAGGTCATCTAGGGCTCAATTTTGCCCTTTTTTTTATATATATATATAAGAAGCTACTCTACAGTCCTCACCAACCCCAAAAAAGAACTACATCATCAAATCTCACAGAATGAGATCAACATCATAAACTATTTGGATTCAAATCTTCCATCCTTAAACAGATCAAAATAAATACACAGAATAAAATTAAATGCAAATTTTCAGCACCATTAAAAATTTACTGAACCTTTTTATAAAGGGAAAGAAATAAAAGAAAATATTGACATGAGCTGGCCAACAACAATTCATAATTAATTCAGCCTTGCTGCTGTGACGAGGACAACGGAGGTGGGACCCACCCACAACACATACATTTGACTCATTCTCTTCTGCTTTTCTTCAATCTTCATTCATTCTTCTGCTACTGTTGGGAATTTGTAATTTTTCCTCAACTTGGAATTTTCTTTTCTTTTTCTCCCCCTTTTTCTTGTGCTCTTCACGAGTTCTCCTGAATCTTTGTCTTCCCTTTTTTTATGGGCAATCCCCAGAAATATTCTAACTTTCTTGCTTGAATTACTACTCATTGCTGACTTGCTGTGGACTTGGAAACCTGTTTTCTGGGGAATTTCACCCTCTTCTTTGCTTCCAAGGTAAGTACTTTCTGTTGTTTTGATCTTTTTTTTTTTGTGGGTTTTCTGTTTCAACTTATGGGTTTGTTGATTTGTAGTATTATGCATCCTAGTTTTGAGTATTGGGTTGTTGCTAGAAATTGTGGGTTGTATGAAAGTTATCATCTTTTCTATGGGTTTTTTTGGGGGAAGGATGGGGGGGGGGGGGTTGGTTTTTCCATTGTTTTTGGGGTTTTGTGTTTAGATTTTTCATTGATTCAACTTGAGAATTTCTGGGATTATTCTGGTTTGTAAGAAAGTTTCTGTGGAAAATGGGAAATTCAAACTCTTTCTGTGGGTTCATATGGTGTTTGATGGCTTCCTTAAGAAAATGGGTGGCTGGTTGCTAATTCCATAGTAATTTTGCCTTGGTCTTGTTTATTTTAAATTATTTGTACAGGGGTGAAATTGCTTGGTCAGAAATTGCTTGGTCAGGGTTTTTCCTATTTTTTTAATTTTATTTTTATAGTCCTTAATCATGTAGGTTTTTGGGAGGATAGTCTTGGATCATTGTAGGATTATGCTAGGAATGATGAAAGACTGTGGGCAGTTCTTACTTGTCATTAGTCAAGTCAAATGTATTGTTAATGGGTTTCCCTATTGTTGTTTTGATAAATGTTTATGAAGGATAAACATATACATATTCAAATGATTCGATGGATTGAATGCTTCTTAGGTTTCTGACAAGATGGAAGAGATTTGCAGGAATTGATGCTTTAGTATGTGTGAGGGTTGCTCAAATTCAAATGAGCAAATGGAACCAACAGAAAATAAGCTCTTCGGGCCGAACGATGGACATGTTGGTTCCTGTATAGACCGCACCGTGAGTCCCGAGCAAGGAAGCACAACGCGGGACGGTTTGAATCCTTCTGAGGGCTCTTTGTCTAGTCCGACTGTTTTAGTTATGGGCAGTGATAGTTCTGTTTCGGATAGCAGTAAGTCTTTAATTACTCATGTAATCATGATGAATTGAGAATTGATTTATTTGTATGTGTGGTTCTTTATATCTCATCTGAATTTCAGGTGACTATTCTGTGGATTGCAGTCCGCTTGATGGGTACGTATGTACAAGCGTGAAACTATCTATGAGAACATTTTTGCCGTGAAATAATAGAAATGAATATGAATTTGGAAGTATTAGTAAGTCTAAATTATGACGGGGCTGTTGAATTTTTGTTAGGGGTAAAGAGGGTCTGTCGGAGAGTACAAACCAAGATGATATGCACGAGCAAACGAGTAAATCTAGTCCTTCTGTGGATGCACTCAAGCAGTCAAGTGATCCGAAGGAAAATCAAGGGGAGGACAAGAACAGCGTCGGGCTTGAAAACTTGAAAATCTCCAAAGATCCTGATGGAAATGTTGATGATAGTGGAAGTGAGAACGAAGCTGCTGATGAGGAGAATGAACGGTCCCCTACGTTTGATGTCAAAGATGAGTTTTGGGACCCACCAGAGCCAGAGAATGAAGAAGATGATCACGAGAATACTTCTGTTGGGTCAACAATTGTCAGCGTTGCCGATAGTGATGATGAAGGGGATGGTATGGCCGTGGCCGATTTCAATGATGACAAGGATGGAAGTGCTAATAGTGATGGCAAAGATTTGGCCAAACCGAGCTTGAGTGGTAACTCTGAGAGTGAAGCTTCTAGAAGCCGTCGGTTTGAGGAGGAAAAGCAGAAAGCTATGGTGGACGTGATGAATGGAAAGTTCAAGAACCTCGTGAGCCAGCTACTGAAAAAGGCTGATGTGGATGACAAGAATGAAGGATGGGTGGATATCGTAACGCGGTTGGCGTGGGAAGCCGCTTCGTTTGTAAGACCTGATGCTGCAGACCGAGAAGGAATGGATCATCCTGATGCTACGGAACGCAGTTCAGATTCTGAAGGTACAGAGGACAAAGCAATGGATCCTGCTGGGTATGTGAAGGTCAAATGCATTGCGACTGGGACCCGTAGTGAAAGGTATTTGGACTTTGCATGCATGCTTTTCACTTGTCCTTCTGTGTGGTAAGCGGTCTCTTGGAATCAGTGTCTCTGCATACAATTATGTGTGCCAAGGTAAGAGAGGAACCACGCAAGTGGGACCCACCTTGGGAGTTGTTGTTTCAGTAGTATGTTAATTTGTCTATCTGCATGTAATTATGTGTGTCAAGGTAAGACTGCCGACATGTGGATTTCTTAGATCCTATATAAGCGGGACCCACCTTACGAGTAGTTGTTTCAGTAGTCTGTTAATCAATTTTATTGAACTTCTTATCGAATAACCCACAATTAGACCTATCAATTTGGGCGGGGCGGGATCAGTACGGGGAGGGTTCGAGTTTATTTAGGTTTCAGGTTTGGAAATCGTGTTCAAAACCCTTGACTTTCGGGTGGGTTTAGTCAGTTTTCGGGTCGGGTCAAACTCTGCCAGGTCCGAGCCACAATGTTTTTTAGGTGAGTGTCGTCCACTCTTAAACTTTTGGGAAGAAAAGGTGGGTAAAATTATGTGGAGTTCATGGTCTCTCATTAAGTGTTATTACTCTACGGAAGACGGGCTTTCTTTCTTATGAAAAACATAGCTAGCCTTAGCCCTGTGCAATTTAAGGTGATAGTTTTGAGCTGTACTTTGCACTTCATAGGAACTTTGTTCAGATGATTATTTGTATTAGCTCATGTTTGTTGTGTGTAATTGCGATTTGCAGCCAGTTGATAAAAGGTTTGGTGTTCAAAAAGCATGCCGCTGTCAAAAACATGATTACCGAGTACAAGAGGCCGAGAATATTACTCATAAAAGGGATGCTACAATCATCCGCTTCGTCGGGTTTGGCATCATTTCATTCGATGGTGAAGCCGACAAAGCAACCACATGTATGTATAATTTTGATGAAGTTCTTAACGCTCATTTCTGATGAGATTCCATATGCTGATCACTTTTTCCCTTCCCAGTCTTTGGGGCAAGATGATGGCGACGAAAATGAAGATGCAGATCTCTTAAACAGTTTGATAGCATTGCATCCGGACGTTATTTTGGTGGAGAAGTCTGCTTCTCGCAAGTTACTGAACAAACTCCGTGATTCAAAAATCACCGTGGTCGTCGATATGAAGCTTCATCGCTTGAAAAGGGTTGCCCGGTGCATTGACTCACCTATCCTGTCGTCCGAGTCCAAGTTTGACCAGAAGCTGAAGCGCTGCGAATACCTTCATTTTGAGAAATTTGTCGAGGAGCATGCAGGCGAGGGAGAAAAGAGGCCTAGCAAAACCTTGATGTTTTTGGAGGGATGCCCCACTTGCCAAGGCTGTACGGTAAGCTTAAGCGATTGTTCTACATCTCGTTTCAAATTTATTTGATTAATTCGACTCTGATTCTTACCCATGGTGCAGATTCTGCTGAAGGGATCGCACAGCGAAGAATTGAAGAAGATAAAATATATTGTACAGTGTGCTGTTGTGATGGCTTATCATTTCATCTTAGAAACCTCGTTTCTCGTGCACCAAAAACTAATGTTCTCTACAATTGCCTTTGACGGACCGGTTGACATCTCTGAAACTTCCTGCGTGCCCAGGCAGCCTAACATTAGTTATGCTTCTGAAAATGGAGTTGATAACAATGAGGGATCTTCTCAAGTTCAAGAGCCCGTCATTGAGACTGCTACATCAAGTGCATCCGATGCTCCCGTTTCTAACTCTCTTCACGAGGAAAAGTCCGCTGTCGTTGAAGGGCCCACTACTGAACCTGCGTCATATGGGCCCCACACGACAATCAACGAGGCTCTTGTCAACGTCTCGATCACCTCTCCGTCTACTTACGAGCAATTCATGGGCTCAATTGGAGGGGAGAATAAAGCACCTTCTTCTACTACTCATCCCGCTTCGTCTGTTGAAGAATTAGCTAATCAAGATGGTAAGGAGCCGAAGATAGAAGATAATCGTCACCAGAAGTCCTTATCCATATCTTCTGCAGTCGGGGATGCAAGACAAATTGATGATGATGTGGAAGATTATGTCCAACAGAAAGATGAAATCAGCAGCGTTTTGGATTCCGAGAGCATCTTGGTTCTGGTGTCTAGGCGAAACACGTCGAGGGGGGCTATTTGTGAGCAAAGCCATCTTTCCCATATCAAATTCTACAGGAATTTTGATGTTCCTCTCGGGAAGTTCCTCCGGGAAAATCTTTTCAATCAGGTTCTTCTGTTGTTCTGTCTGGTCTACAACTGTACTGCTATTGTTCAATTTGCTCTAAATGTGTCGTGCTATTTTCCTTGAGGTTTCTGAGTCGTGATGCTCGTGATGCAGAATATTAGGTGGGTAGTTGCATGGTTAACATGATGGTTGATCAGCAGTTGTAGGAAGACTGCGTCCGTGTTAAGGTTGATCAAATGGTTGTGGCAAACTTTGTGATTTCCTGTCCACATAATTGCTTTTTTTTTTTTTTTTGGTACCCAGTATAATTTTCATGATTATGAGACTCTATCTACCTCATCTTGCTGATGTAGTATGTTACTGATTTGTATGATAATTATCTGAATTTGGGCTGTTTCAAAACCGAGACTTACCGAATCCTTTTCCGTGTGTAGAGCACCCGGTGCGAGGCATGTAACGAACTACCAGAAGGTCATTATTACTACTACGCGCACCATAACAAGCAGCTCACTATACGAGTCAAGCGACTTTCACCGGAAAAAAAGTTGCCCGGGGAATCCGAGGGGAAACTTTGGATGTGGAGCCGGTGTGGTAAATGTGGGCCCGATAAGGAGAAGGCGACCAAGAGAGTGTCGATATCAACTGCTGCAAGTGGTTTATCATTTGGAAAGTTCTTGGAGCTTAGCTTCTCAAGCCAATCATCGTTTAATAGGCTGTCTACATGTGGGCATTCATTGCAGAAGGATTTCCTATATTTTTTCGGGTATGAAGATTTACCATAGGAAAGTAGTTGTTTTATTGTCGACAATATTTGCAAATATGAATTGTCAATTGCGGCATGCAGATTAGGTTCGATGGTTGCTATGTTCCGGTATTCTCGAGTTGCAACATATACAGTTTCTGTTCCACCGCAGAAGTTGGAATTTAATAGCTCGGTTAGCGGAGACTGGCTCCAGCAGGAAATCGAGGGTGTAAGTTCTCGTCTAAGGCTTCCACTGATTTTTACTAGTCCCGTGTTGCAATTTTTACTGCTACAAGTTCACTGTAAGTGTAAATACGCTCTTATTTCAACTATCTCTTGCAGGTATACACAAAAGGACTATCACTCTTTAGTGAAATCGAAAAACGTCTGAAGAAATTGGTATCTCGGTTTTCCGGCTCAGATCTGGTTCTTGGTGACTCGTTAAAAGCATTTGATGATATCGCGGACATGTTAAGCTTGGAAAGATCTGAATTTGGGGTGAGTTTTTCACGTGACCAATTTTGTGGAGTTAATATAATATTCTATGCACACTCTGTATGCTGTCTGAACTAGGAACGATTAATTTGTCATCTTTTCTGTATTTTTTTCCCTCTAATAAAACAGAGGAAGATCAAGGATTTTCGTATCCAGAGTGACGAGTCTCGGAATTCTGTTCGCATACTTCTGAAATTAAATGAGTTACGGTGGGAGATTCTGCTTGAAGCATTTGTCTGGGCACGTAGACTACAAATGTTGCATTCTTCCTCCAATTTGCCGCATGGGACTTCCTCACATGGGGTGGTGCAAAATCAGACGGAGGTGAAGGAGGACGTCAACGATGAACGAGAAGGCAAAGAAGGGTCCCAAACGTCCTCGGAAAAGGGAGAAATCGCTGTGGACGAACCTGTATCGAGAGGACAGGACGGAGGAGAGAAACATGAAGCTGAAGAAAAGGGAAAACCCGATGACGAAATAGTTCAAGGACAAACAAACGAGGAACGAATTCCTGGAGAAGTTGGACCGTCTGGGGTTGTTGATAGTGGACATCAAAATGTCGTGATTGAGGGTAAAGATGTTTCTGAAAAGTGTGCGGACATAGATGTCCAAATTGAGACCATTACAGGTGAACATAAGCCTTCCGTTGGAGACCTTCCTAGTGACGAAACGCTTCAAGAAGGTGAAAAACAGGACCTGGGGAGATTGGCAGATAGTGAACTAGATATCGATCAAGGTTCAATCTCCGGAGATTCGGTTCATAGTGTTTTAGTGTCACAAGAGCCTGAGAGCAGTAATCTCCCATCTCCTGTTCCTCCTAAACCTAACGATGTGCCCGAT
This sequence comes from Portulaca oleracea, assembly GCA_029582165.1. Taxonomy (NCBI): domain Eukaryota; kingdom Viridiplantae; phylum Streptophyta; class Magnoliopsida; order Caryophyllales; family Portulacaceae; genus Portulaca; species Portulaca oleracea. Next base: position 4,242,429 of record CM055873.1, on the reverse strand, counting down.
AATGGGCATGGGAAAAAGAATTCAAGCGTAGAGGGGCCCGTAGAATGGGTGTGGAACCCATTTGAGAAAATTCAAGAGGAATGCATCAAGGACCTTCAGAAAGGCCGGACAGCTAAATTCGGACGTTTAACCAAGTTTGAAGAAGCACTGCTGAACACCCGCGAAATCTCGCCTACAGTCTCTGAAATGATCGTTGAAGAGGGTTCGAGGGTGCATGTCCCTTTCTATGGTGGCGAATACATTGTCTCAGATTACGACAGTGAAATATCGAGCTCGGTTGCTTGTGCCCTAGCCTCTTGGAATGAGTTGAATCCGGCTGAAAATGTGAGGCCCGTGCGTGCCAATTCTATGCCCTTGGATTTTCCGGTGCCGGACTCTTCCGAGCGGGATATGATCATCAGTGCACCCAGCTTGCCGCACCCTGAATCCTTGGCTGCTCAGGGACCGATGCACCCTGAAGTTCATGTAGGGGCCGAAAAGTACCCTCCCAGGGGGAAGTATTCGGTGGTCATATTGTACGCTGAGAAATTCCGGGATCTCAGGAAGGATTGCTGCCCGTCGGAGCTGGATTACATCGCGTCCCTTAGCCGGTGCAAGATTTGGGACGCGAAGGGTGGAAAGAGTAAGTCCCTCTTCTCGAAAACGCTTGATGGGAGGCTCATCATCAAGGAAATCAAGAAGACGGAGTACGAATCTTTCATGAAGTTCGCCAATCAGTATTTCGAGTACTTGAAGCAGTCATTTAAATTGGGGAATCAAACTTGCCTTGCTAAAATCCTAGGGATCTATCAGGTTTGTATGTATATATGCTGTTTTGCGTTCTCGTTTTGGGTTGTGTGTGTGTTCATTCGTGCGTGACTTTCTTGATTATCCTTTTGTAGATCACTGTCAGGCACCCGAAGAGCGGTAAGGAGACGAAGCACGATGTCATGGTTCAGGAGAATCTCTCTTTCGGGAGAAACATCACCCGTCAGTACGATCTGAAGGGTGCATTGCATGCTCGGTTCACTGCAACCGCTGATGGAACAGACGATGTCCTGTTGGATCAGAACTTCGTGAACGACATGAACTCATCTCCTCTGTATGTGGGTCAGAAAGCCAAGAGGCTCCTACAACGAGCTGTTTGGAACGACACAACCTTTCTCACAGTAAGTTTCATGTCTGTTGCCAAAAACACGTCATATGTTCGAGTTTCTGTCTTTCTAACATTTCCTTGTCTCTGTGACTGCAGTCGATAAATGTCATGGATTATTCTCTCCTCGTCGGGGTAGACAGGGGACGGAAGGAGCTCGTGTGTGGTATAATCGACTATCTGAGACAATACACTTGGGATAAGCAACTCGAGACGTGGGTTAAGATATCCCTCGTCACACCCAAGAACATGTTGCCAACGATAATTTCTCCTCGGGAATACAAAAAAAGGTTCAGGAAGTTCATGGATACGCACTTCCTTACAGTCCCGGATAACTGGTGCTCGCAACGTTCCTCCAATCCATGCAAGCTTTGCGGGATCAGAAGCGGGGATTCTTCGCCCGTTAAGTCAGACAAGCAACCAGAACAGCAGCTGAATGGTTTTCATTAGCTGGCACGTATTTCCTCTAATTCGATTCCTCCATTTTTTCTACAAAAAAAAAAAAAAGAATATACTGTACATATAGTTTTATCCTGGATGCTGCTGCTGTGAAATGTAACTTGCCTGTTATTTTGCGATTATTTAGCGAGTAACTGGGCTTTGGCTCCCCTTGTGTTAGATTCAGGTGACTCTTGTCGGGGTTGAGTCATATATATATGTAATATATTTTTTGTAATGTATGCTGTAAGGTGCAATTTGACTTTGATGACAAAGCTTGTGTTCAGAAGCAATGAAAGCTTGAATTTGTTCTTACAATGTTATAATAAGAAGAGTTTGAAGGCTTGGAAATATTGTATTCCGATTTTGTAGTCTGGTTTTTGTGAGCTGTGTTTGTTCAGCACTTCATTTTCTGGGCCAAATTGGTAGGTTTTCTGATGTATTTGAAAGGTCAGAAGTAATATTTTTAAAGATTTGGAACAGAATTTTAACAAAGTCCATGACAAATGTGATTCAAACCTTTCTTGTTGCAACATTGTAACAATAGATTCAACAAACCTCCAGAAATCGATTCTGAAAACATGTTTGTTCATCAAACTGTACCCCACAACATAAATTACAAAAACAATATCGTACGTAAATATCTCAGTGCTGCAATCATTCACCACAAAGGTTCTCTGACATGACAGAAGACGAAGAATCAGCAGTCACTGTCATGAACTGAGCATTCACGAAATTCCTGAACCTGTTTTTGTACTCTCTTGGAGAAGTTATCGTCTTTGTCTTTGGTACAATAAGGATTGCCTTTACCCATGTCTCTAATTGCTTATCCCATGTGTATTGTCTCAGATAGTTTATTATACCGCACACGAGCTCCTTCTGTTGAATGTCGACGCCAACCAGCAGAGAATAGTCCATGACATTTACTGACTGCAGTGGCGGGGACGATAAAATGTCAGAAACTGGAACATATGACATTCTTTTACCATACAGAAGGATTCGGTTTTTGTTTCAGTTTTTTGGCTTAAGAAACTCACAGTGAGGAAGGATGTGTCATTCCAAACAGCTCGGTAGAGGAGCCTCTTCTGGCTATGACCAATGTATAAAGGAGACGAATTCATGTCGTTTACGAAACTCTGATCCAGCTGAACATCACCCTTTAAGTCATACTGACGGGTGATGTTTTTTCCGAAGGAAAGATTCTCCTGAACCATGATATTGTGCTTTGTCTCTTTCCCGCTCTTCGGGTGTCTGACAGTAACCTACAATGCAGAAACAAGAATGTTCAGGAGCACCGAAAATAAGAACAGAAAATAACATTTGAAGCCAGTATCAGACAACCAATCAGAGGATGAACCTGATAGATCCCTAGAATTTTGGTGAGGCAAGTTGGATGGCCCGACTCAAACGATAACTTCAGGTATTCAAAATAGTGATGGGCGAATTTCGTGAAGGAGTCGAATTCTGTCTTCTGGATTTTCTTGATGACAAACCTGTCATCGAGAGTTTTACCAATCACAGACTTGCTCTTTCCACCTTTGGGATCCCAAATTTCACACCGACTAAGGGAAGCAATGTAATCGAGCTCAGATGGGCAACAATCCTTTCTGAGATCCCGGAATTGCTCAGCGTAAAATATAACCACCGAATACTTGCCCTTGGGAGGGTGCTTTTCAGCCCCCAGATTAACCTCGGGATGCATTGGTAGGGCAACCAAAGATCCAGAAGAACCCGACACCGGAAAATCTGAGGGAACGTTCAGTTCATTCCAAGAGGCTAGGGCACAGGCCACAGAGCTCGATATTTCACCATCATAATCCGAGACAATGTGGTCACCACTTTCGAAAGGGATATGCAGCCTTGAATCCTCTTCCATGATCATTTGGGAAACCGTAGATGAGATTTCCTGAGAGTTGAGCAGTACTTCAAACTCGGGTAAATGTCTGAATTTAGGCATGGTGCCATTTTGAAGGTCCATGCATTCCTCTCGGATTTTTCCAAATGGAGCCCACACCGATTCTATAGAGCTCTCTGGGTTCTGTGAAGTGACAGCGGTGTGTTCTCCGGATGCATTTCTGTCAGTTGTAGGCAACAACTGTAGTCTACGGTCCCAGACACACGCTTCAAGTAGAATCTCCCATCGTAACTGGTTCAATCTCAGAAGTATGCCAACTGAATTGCCTGACTCTTCGTTCTGGGTACCGCAGTTCTTTATCTTCTCCTATTTTATGAGGAAAAAATACAGAAAAAATTGACAAATTAATCAGCTAACATATCAGAAGTCTGGTACTGGTGTACAGCAACTGGTCATGCAAATTATGTGAAAAACTTACCTCAAATTCAGATCTTTCCAAGCTTAACATATCCACAATTTCATCAAATGTTTTCGATGAGTTGCCAAGAACCAGATCTGAGCCAGAAAACCCAGATTCCATTCTCTTCAGATATTGGCCGATTTCAGTAAAAAGCAGTAGCCCTTTTGTGTATATCTGCAAGGGATAGAAGATATTTTACATGCATAGAAGTACAGCTTCATTCCACTGTCGAAGCTTCAGAAGAGAACATACACCCTCGATTTCATGCTGGAGCCAATCTCCGTTAACTATGCAGTTAAATGCCAACTTCTGCGGTGGAACAGAAACTTTGTATGTTGCAACTTCATTCACCTTGTCACTTTCCATCTGTTCACTTGACGGCGTAAGTGCATCAATAGAAGGACTAGATTTGCGAGTTTCCTCGTGCATTTCATTCGGCCCTATGAGCTTAGTTTCTGTTGGTTCCATTTGCTTATTTGACTTCGCGTAGATTCTACAAGTACGAACAAATCAGCTCCTGCTTATCTCTTCCATCATGTCAGCAACTTATGAAGTAGGTGATCTATTTCGACATTTTAATATAAATATGTCCAACCGATATGCAGAACAGTTATCTAAATGATCAACCATGAAGACTGCTAAGAAACTCCCTGTTCATTGTTCATATCATAAACCTACAACAATCATCGAAGACTAGCCCAAAACCTAAATCATTTCTGGGAACAACCAATGATCACCAAATAGCGTGAGCAAATACAACGAATTAACAAAGCCGTCAGAAAACCCAGGAAAAAAGAAAGTCAAAGCAACAGAAAGTACTTACCTTGGGGAATTTCCACAGCAAGTCAGCAATAAGTCAACCAAGAAAGCTAGAATATTAAAAAGGGGATTACACAAACAGTTGCAGAAAAGAAGACAAAGATTCAGGGGACCTCTTGAAGAGCAAAATAGAGGGAAAAATATTCCAACTTGCAGAACGAAGTCCGAGGATAGAGAGAGTCTGGAGGTCGGACGAGAAGAATAATAGCAGAATGAAGGAGAAGCAAAGAGAAAGAGTCAAACACTCAACTGTAAAATGTTTGATTGAGCTTATTTTCTATGTTATATGATCATAGCAAGATATTTTTTTAGTAATAAAGCTCCGACAAAGCTTTGAAATCGAATACGAGGAATCTCTATGCAGTAATAAAAAAAATGACCAACTATCCTTCAGGAAGAAGAAACAACAAACACACTGAATTCCCAAGCACAAGATTGTTATGTGCATTCTATAATATTAATAGGAAGGCATACTTAAAAGATGTAACCAAAATGTTCCTGACAGATTGATTAACTACAAAGTAAGGCATAGATTTAATTGATGGAATACTTTGTTTACCCACAAGAGCAAAAAAGGATCATCTGATAATTGCCTCCAAGCATGATAATCAAAACATTCTTCCTTTCCAAGTCTTTAAAAGGATTACTTTCTGAGCTTCGAAACATACCTCAGAAAACCCAGACTTTTCCCCTAGAAGATGAACTGCTCGATCGACACGGCTCTGCTTGAAACTGCAGAATCCGAATCTGACAACTCCAACCAGTTTGATGATGGCATCGATGAACGTCACTGCATGTACATGCTGAATGCCATTCTCAGTGGCACGGCTCGCCTCAACGTTCTCTTACCTAGTTTTACCATTCTAGCCTTCACCATCTTCGCTCCCCTCCTCACTGATGATGGCAAGTGCAGTAATATGGACAGATGGCTGATGGGCATTTTCTGGGCAATCTGTGCAGCTTCCTGTGTATTTTTCTCTATTACCGACAGCTTCAGGGCGCCAAATGGGAGGTTATACTACGGGGTGGCAACCGTCAATGGAATATGGACCTTCAATGGAGGCCGGAAGAAGCCCCTCGTGCCATCGGACTACAAGCTGAGGTGGTCCGATCTCTTCCACACATCGCTGTCGGTGATCGCATTCCTGACATTTGCAGCGTTGCACAATGATGTTCAGCTGTGTTATTACCCTGCAATTTCACGTAAAGTCACCAACACGGTGCCTCTGGTGGTTGGGTTCGTGGTTAGTGTCTTGTTTGTTGTTTTTCCTTCCAGAAGACGGGGCATTGGTCACCCCTTCTTGCTTCAGAGAGATCCCTTGTATTCAAGGCTTTCATAATACAGAAATTATGTATGCTTTCATACAACAGGCAGAAATTTTTATATAAACTCAACAAATGAAATATTCCTCATTACATTTCACAGATAAACACACAAAGTAAATAGTAACAAAGAATGTAAATAATTGCAGACTAAACCAAAACCAATACTACAAAATCCCACCCAGGCCAGGTATGGAGGAGGGTTGAATGTAGTAGTTTTATCCCTAAATTTTGCAATTTAGAGATTGACCCAATATTTAGAAACCGTTGCTACCCTAGATAATTGCAGAAAATATGTTTACTTTCATACAACAGGTGGAAAATTTTATATAAACTCAAAAAATGAAATATTCCTCATTACATTTCACAGCGAAACACACAATGTAAACAGTTAACAAAGAATGTAAACAATTGCCGACTGCCTACTCCAAAAAAAAAAAAAGGCTCAAAAGAAAACAGTAGGCATAAGTATTTAGGTACAATGGCAACGAAGTGGAACCGACACACCAGGAGGTTTCCTTCTATCACGAATTATAGCTTCCTTGATCAGAGGCAGCTTCTGGTGAACCTTTTTCCAAATGTGGTTCACCGCACCATCTGGGTGAACGGGACCAATGCCGCCCGGATGAGCATTGTCATAGACAAACATCGGCTGAACTCGGGCCATATTTCTTCGAAAATTCTCTCGCTGTTCCTTAGAGATGCTTTGGAGATGAGATATCAGCCATTTTGGTTGTAGGGCGTCGTTGACTGCAACAAAGACCGAAAAGTCTGAGTAATCAATCATCCCTTCGAATGGGAGCTCGATGCGATCACTGACAATGACTGGGATACACAGGCTCTGAATGGCATCAAAAAGCCGGCATGATGTTGGTGTGTCTCCAGCTGGATGCAAGCAAAACTCGGACCCTCTCATCCCTCTGATTGATTGCTCACGGCCAGTAGCATTAGGGAAACCCTCTTCCATCACGACCCCCGGTTCGTTTACCAGCAAATCCCATAGTTTTTCTCTAATAATGCCTCCCTGTAATAGTTTTGCTTCAGGTCAAAGAATTCTTCTTTGATACATCTTTTTCACCAATAAATAAAGTAGAAAGACAAGTGATGGCTAATTAGCTAGGTAAACCAATACTCCGAAATCCCGCCCAGGTGAAGTACCGAGAGGTCGGATATAGCGCTCTTAGCCCTAAATTTTGCAATTTAGAGATATTGGTTCCAATTGACCCAAGATTTAGAAATCGTTCGCTACCTACAACTCCATGGTTTAATGAGGCATTTTACTTTTAGTCCATCACAATCTAAGTTGAAAAAAATAATCTTTTTTAGTTATCCAGATTATGGTAATAGTGATAGCTAGGTAACGAAGAGAATACTGACCCTGTGTCTGTGCTTGGCTCCTTTGAAGTAGAGAAGGGTGTGCCGTGGCTGGTCTTCGGATAAATGCAACACTGGTAGGAGATGGGTGTAAGGAACTATCACATCCTTGATCAATGAAACTTGAGTGTGTTGAATCCTCTCCGATGATGAGTTGCCATTAGATGATTTGGAATCGAGTCTATACCACCCACCAAAGTCCACAACGAGTAGTATGGCTGGGGCGATCTCGTCCTTAACATGCCACATAGCAACAGGGTCTGCCAAATAATGCCTCAAGATTTAAATCAACCTGAGAATTCACACACTAAATCATAAGAGGCTAAAACACATACCAGTCTTATCTCTATGGTTTCTATTTAGTCTCATGAAATTGTTCTTTATTATTATCAGTGACATCAAAGTAATATGCCACAAGAAAAATCCATGTCACAAAGTCACAAAATCACAAAATATGCATTCTAAACAAGCAGAAGATCCCAAATGAGCAACTTTGGCCAATCACCAATCAGGTATTCAAAAGGACAGACATTCAGACATAGCTGCAAACATCAAATGATTTCCCAATACCCAGAAATCATACAAATCTACACAAACTAAACCAAAGCTGAATCTATTCATACCACAAAACTTAATCATCATTTTCACTCATCCCCTAAAACTGGATCACACAGAATTCTTACCAGTTCAGAAATCATATAAAACCCAACAAATCTGCACAAATCAAATCAAGCTGAATCTATTCATCCCACAAAACTTTGTCATCATTTCCACTTACTATCACCTAAAATCAGATTGAATAACCAATGAACACAGATAAATTCAGCAAGCACCAACACCCACACAGAATCTTTACCAGTTCAGAAATCATATGAAACCCAACAAATCTGTACAAATCAAATCAAGCTGAAACCATTCATCCCACAAAACTCTGTCATCATTTCCACATATTATCACCAAAAAATGGATCACATAACCAACGAAGACAGATAAATTCAGCAAGCACCGACACTAAACCATTCATCCCACAAAACTTTATCATCATTTCCACTTATTATCACCCAAAATCGGATCACATAACCAATGAAGACAGATAAATTTAGCAAGCAAGCACAGAATTCTTACCAGTCAAGATGAAAACATGATCCCTTCCTCCAGATCGTTTCCAAGCCTCGGATTTCTTCACAAACTCCACAACTTCCTTCTGCCTCTTATAATCCTCATTCCCAACCTTCTTCCTGAACACCCCCCTATCCACACTCAGCTGCATCTCCGCACTCAAAGTCGAGAAAAACGGCACGAAGACCACATCCGCCTCTCTCTCATCAAAAACCCTCTTCGCAAACGACCCACCTCGCATTTCTTTAGGGGTCATCAGATCCCCCAACACCCAGTACTCGGCACTGTACTGCTTGATGAGGGGGTTCTCCGGGTAGGGCGGGAACTCTAGGGTTTGGTGGTTCCGGGTGGAATCGTGATCCGGGTCGTGTGGGATCCGGGAATCGGGAGGGAGAGTCCAGTAGGTCTGGAGGAGGCCGTAGTTGAGGGATCTGGGTAGGTCTGCGACGAAGACATTGATGCAGTTGGAAGGTGTTAGAGTTTGGGGGATGGTGGAGAGAGTTTGGATGGAGGATAGGGTTGTGGAGGGTTTGTTGAGGAGGAGGAAGAGGGAGAGAGTGAGAGTGCAGAGGAAGCAGATGGTGAGGAAGATTGTGGGGAGGCTGCATGGGAATGCTGTGGAGTTGGAGTTGGAGTTGTTCTTGGGAGCCATTGTTTGGGATTTTGGAGAGATGATTGTGTTGAGTTCACATTTGAGAGGGTGTTTGAATGTTTGATGTAATTTTGCAGAGATAGAGACTAGAAAGTGAGCAAGTAATCAATGAAAGAATGGTTTTGCAGAGAGAGAGAGAGAGAGTTGGGAAAGGTATGGAATGAAGGCAATGTTATGAATATGAAGCATGGGCCTTTGTGTGCATTTAAGTCCAGCAAATGCAGTGGGCTTTGTATCCAATTCAGAAGATTTGCATGTACAAAAAACCCAAGTACTACCTCTGTCCCTAATTGTTTGTCAATAAAACTAATTTATCAAAAGTTCAAAATCAATTAACATAAGAAATGAGGTGAAAAGTTTGCAAATTGCCCAAAACATCTTTGATAATAGCCTTGAAATGAGGTAAAGAGCTTCTTTATTAGTGTTAGAATTGGTAATATGGTTGTTGAAATTGTAAAAGTTAGTTAATTTGACAAACAAAAAAGAATGGAGAAATTAGTTAATTTGACAAACAAAAAGGAACGAAGGTAGTAGATTGTATTTTCTAAAATTATTGTGAGATGAACTCTTTATAATGTAGGCTTTTAATATGTTACTATTACGAATACTTGGTCATGGGGATGACTTTGATAGGTTTTGTAATACAGATGAGACTAATATTTCCTCCCTTCTAATTTATTTGTCACGCTTTATTTTTTGCGTTCTTTGATACTTTATTTTGTGGTTTTTTATTAATACATTCCATTAAAAAACTTACGAAATTATACTTCTATTAAATCATTTTTTGCTACAAATCTAGTGGACCTACTGGTGTTACGTTCACATGATCAGCCGTTATATACATTGAGAACATAATTGTAAAAATTTTCAAAAATTGATCATAGCCAATAATAATGATAGATATTTGAAAGCAGATGTGATATTTGGGTTAATAATACAACCATATTCTTTAAAGTGGTAGGATTAAGTTAGATAAAATAAAGTTATGGGTAGAAATTGGGTGGGTATGGATGGGCATAGTCCATACCCATGTTTTACCCAAAGATTATAAGACCCTATCTATACCCTACCTATGCCTCTTAATACCCATATGGATATTACCCACATGGGTAATACCCACTTGGGTTATGGGTTTTCATGGGTATTCAACTATTCAACTATATATTCTTATTTTGTACTCTAACGTTTTAGATAATAAATTTATATTTGGAGCTCAAAATTCATATTTGAACTTTTTTTAATCTATCCTATCATATTATAAAGTTTCAATTTAGATCGTTAAAATTGAATTTTAATTTAAAGTTTCAGTTAGTTTTTGCGGCAAAAAATGTCTATATATGTCGCGATAAATGTTATCGAATAAAAAGAATTAGGAGATCAAAATTCATATTTGATCTTTTTTTAATAAATACTATCGTATTACAAAGTTTCATGTCAAACCGATAAAGATGAATTTTGCCTTAAATTTCAGTATATAAACGCAATACTCCCTCCATTTTTTTTATTTGTCTTTCACGTTTTTTAAGGTTCATTTTCAATCAACAATTTCACATATAATAATTTTATAAAGATATGCGATATTATACTTTTCTAATAGTATTTTTTATAACGAATCTAACAATATCAATTTTGTATGATGAATCATTGTACAAATTAAGTTATTAGCTGTCAAAATTTTTGACACAATTACCAAGGTGATAATTAAAAAAAAACGGAGGGAGTACAACTCAATATGCATATAATTAAAACATCTATGGGTATATGGATACCCATGGATAATGGATACCCACACCAAATGATGGGTAACCCATACCCATCCTACCCATTACCCATCTCTAATAGATTTTACCCACCCATAATGGGTGGGTAAAGGTGGGTACCCAATATATAGGTATCAATTCCAACCCCTAAATAAAGTTGATAAGCAAAGAAAATGTTAGGAAATAATTTGTGGTAAGTAAGTTAGTGGTGGAGAAAACATATTTTATTATTAAATTCTGAATCTTTTGGGAAAAATAAAATGACATTGATTTGAGTGTTTTTAAGAATTCGGGTAAAATAAGATTGTAATGTAATGAAAGAATAGGATAATCCTAACTTGTCATTCTAAAGAACAGAACCATAATCACGTTGTTGGTCCGATCAGCAAGATGCATTATTGCATTTCTATTTCTTCAATTCAGTTCTCAACCGTAAGTAAAGGTAAGCAAGGTAACTCACGATCACGCTCATAGGCAATCCGCAATTGTTTATATGCATCGGGATTCCGATTCATGAATCTCTTGGTTCCAAAAAATCAAAATAAGAGGATCAAACCATTTCTTCTGACTCTTTTCCAAATTTGATAAATATTGTTGATCGTATATTTCCTTATAGTTCTATGATTCAGAGTATCGTCTCCTATTTGGTCCCTTTGAATTCCATATTCGAAGCTGTGATCGGATCTGTTCATTAAAAAGAATCGATTCAATACATTTCTCATGTACCCATAGGTGCTATACAAAAGCAACCACTGATCTGATTCCAGATGATATCTGTATGGGTTTTATGACTTCATGTCCCTTGTTGCATTGATTGCCCCAAAATTGCAAAATTTAGCATGATTCTGACAACTTCCTTTAGCATGTTATGTGTGCCCTAAATGCTTTCTCATAAGCATGGGCATGAATAGAAAAGGAGGGAAAACAAACTGCAGAGATACAACAAGAATGAAGAACCCACAATAAACAAACATGAATGGCATGCCAAAAGGGTTAAAATCCCATTACTCTTACTGCAATTCAGTTACATTCAGAACACCACCAGTTGGACAAAAAGAAAGACGAGGGACAAGGGATCGGATCTAGCTATATATCACCATTTCCTAGATAACAAGTCTCTAATATACGTCGCTCCCAATTAACTACCTACTGTTCTACCTCAATCTCGTCAAAATTCCAGTCTCTGACTCGGTCCCTTCGAACCGCCCTGCTCCGGACCAGTCTCGGGGTCCCCGGTAAATCCCCGCCATGGTTGGATGTATCGGGCTGTGGGGTCACTTTGGACTTGGAAGTGACCTGGTTGCCCATCGGTGGAGCGACGCAGAGCTTCCTGCTCAAGCAAGCAGCCATTGATGAACACCTTCCGTCATTGTCGGAACTTGAGACGGAGTAACTTCTGAATGAGTGTGATGGGCTTTCAACGCTGTGGCATACTAGACAGGCCAGACTCATATTCAGTCTCTGATAGAACCGGCTTTATGTATTATCCTTCCTAAATAACCTGCCAAATACAGAGCTTATGCAATGTTAGGTAAAAATGTGTCTGATATCGAACAATACAAAGATGGTAAATTAGAGTTATCATAGCGATTATCATCTAAACACGCTGTCAATTGGAGTACAATGTAGCAAAAACCCGAAACTACTGTTTAACATCATAGCTTCAGCTCTGCTTCCTGTGGCAAGATCATCTCATTCAGTCATTCTCAGATAAAGTTTCTCCTACATGTCTCAGAAAACACAGTTCCTGTTTTTGCTGTCAACCCTTAAAATGTTTTCAATCGAAAACAAACCTGTAGCCGGAATCCTACTCCAACCGCAGTGGATTATCAATCTCATACTCTCATCCAGTGTTACTCTTCCTATAAAAACAATTATAACCCAAAATTCCTACAAATAAATACATTATAACAATGACCACTAAGGCACTAAGTAATCTGAGCACAAGTGTTGGTAGTAACACATAAACCTCACAAGGAAGAGCATTTAGATCATCGACGAAACTAGAAATTTCGAGAATCGTTTATAGCAACATTGAATGTCATCCCTATTCACTCATTAAAGATAATGTAGCCATCAAAACCAAATTCAAGTATTCAACATAACTGATTAACCGGACATAAAAACAAGCATTCTTCAATCTAATACATTCCCCATTGCCATTCACAATGTTAACATAATGATCTAAAACCCAAATAAAGAAAGAAATCCCCCATTAATACTTCCTAATTAGTACAACAACCAACAACAATTTGGAGCTAGCGAAACCCTAGAACACTCTAATCCACTCAACTCGAAAAATGTCGACAAACCAAGCTCAACAACTGAGAACCCAGTTAAAAAGATCCCAGATTTCACAGACCCAGCACAATTCGTACGCAATAGAAACCAAATAAGGCAAGAAATTAGGGTTTATAGAAAGAACAGATCTAGAAAGTATCAATCAATACAAGACCCACTTCAACAATCATTAGAACTACAGCTTAATCACACGAAAAAGGAAAGGCATTCATTAATTATTACTCAATACATACTATAAATCAGATTAGTGGAAATAATTAAGTGAATTGAAGAAGAAGATTGAGATGGGAAGAAGAGGAAACCTGTAGGAATGCAAATTTTGGTGGGGTGAATAGAGAGAGAAAGTGGGATTGATTTAGATTAGAGTGGGGATTGATTGGGGAAGAAAGAAATGAATGATGATTGACCGTGGGACTTGTTCAGTTCTCTCCACTGAATCCTGCGAGGATGAAAAGACTCGAATCTTTTTAGCCGTATTTCTCTGCTTCCAATTGCTAATTATTTCCCCCTTTTTACTCCTTTTTCTGGGTAATTTTTTATTTATGGGGTGTTTTTTTTTTTTTGCCTATTATTGAAAGCCAAAAGGTTTAAAAGTTCAAAGATAACAGCGGACAGCAAACAAAACAGCTAATAAATACCGTCAAAATAAAAAGATACAACCAAACAGCTAAATAAAGAAAACACAGCAGGTACTTTCTCGATCACCACAACCAAAAGAAATCTCCACTTTTTAAAACACGATACAAGATCAGTAACTTCAGCTTGGTGAGTCATCAAGGAATCGCACGCCAATATCAGGACCAATAATCTCAGCCCTTCGGTCGATTTTAGCATCAATATCATCAAGATTATCCTCTTCCACCATGTTCGCACTCCTGGTCCTCTTATCCTTCCGACCATCTTTTTGGCCACGAACAATTCTACAGGTTCCATTTCTAACAAGCTGCCGCTTAGATTTCATCAATAAGTTCTGCTTTTTCTTACTCCTGACTTTGCACTTAGAAGCCTCAAGGATGGAATCCTCTAGATCAGCAAATAACTCACCCCCAGTCGTCTTACCATAGATATGATTTATGGGGGTGTTTGATAAACTTTCGGAGAAGGTTTTTTTTTTCAAAAAAAAAAAATCACCCTGCCTTTGATAAAATAATTTACTCAAGTTGGGCGTAAATTAATAGACTTAAAAGTTAAATCATTTCCTACTACTTGCAAAATTCTTAGGTAGAATTCTAAAGGTCTTTAACCAGGTTTTGAATCTGGGTTCTCCCTTACCATAACTTGTCCAACCTCATTAGGCAAACCTTGAGAGGGCAAACCTTGAAAGTTGGTCTTAAGGTTATTGGTGACAAGACCTTAGCTATTAGATGAATCACAAAGAGCTTGAGGAAGAAAACTAAGTAATTATAATTTTCTCGTATATTTTAATAGAGTTTGTTTTAACTATTTATATATAACCTACTTTTAATTTATACAATTAGCCAAGTTGATTACTTATTAGTTATTAACTAGGAGACTATTAGACAAAACTCGGTTTCCTTTTGTATCTGCCCTAGACTACTATTGGACTACCCTGTAGTCTATACCCATCTAATAATCTTGAAAAAAAAAAGAATTTATGTGTAATTATCACACTTCCATATGATTTACTTACTTTATGGTTAAATAGACAAATCTGGTTAGTAAACAATTGTAATAATAGGAGAAATCAAAATAAAATACATTTAATTACAAGATCGTAAAAAATTGCTGGGATGTAAAACTTACTATTTGGGGGACAACATTTTTTTATTCTACTTCAACTTTCCCTATATTTCTAAAAATTTGGATGGGAGGGGACAATCAGGCCAATTTTGGCCAGAATCCAATTAAGTTGTGTGATAAGACAAAAATACCCTTGTTTTTTCTTTCAATTTATCACTCTCTACCCCTCGATTCTCTCTTTCTCTTTCTCTTCCTCATCCACTCCTTCCCTCCCCCATTGCCCTTCAATCAAATACTCTGGTTGTGACTCCAGTACTTGACTATCTTGTTCCTAGCTACTTTTAGAGAAAGAGAGTATTGAAATCTTTCTGCAATGGGTCGTTGAGCATGATGTCTTTGACTTACCTCCGTCGTCGTCATCATCTTCTTTGTGAGTTTTTTTTTTAAAAAAAAACTATTGGTTATTGCTCTCTTTTATCATTTTGGTAATTATTATTTTCATATCTTGATTGTGGATATGTGGTGATTACTAGTCAATAAGCTCTATAATTTGCATATTTGCAAAGCATGGGTTGCCAATACCATGGAACCTAGACATTAATTTTTATTTTTTGGTAAAATGGAGTAGCATATACTTGCTTACTAGCACATTGGTTGAATGGGGAGGAGAAGAAGTGGATGGGAAAGAGAGAATGAGAGAGTTGAGGGGTAGAAAAAGATAAATTAAAAGAAAAATAACAACAATTTTTCTTATCACGCAATTTCACTGGATTCTAGTGAAAATCGGTGGAATTGTCCCCTCCTAGCAAACTTTTAGAAATATAGGAAGATATGAAGTAGAATAAAAAAAATTGTCCCCATACAGTCAAATTTTGATCTTCACAATCTTCAATGTCACTGATAGTTTTTTTTCAATAAATGAGGCCAAAGCCAAAACGGTAACAAGGTTCGAAGCAAAACAAAAAGGAACAAGAGAACCACAAAAGACCACACCAGGACCAACCACAAAACCGACTCAGCAAGCTAAACGAAGACACCATAAAAAACAACCCAAGAACAGCAAAACAAACGCACCAGACCTAAAAAAAATACATCAAGGCTCGAAACACGAACCCATAAAAACCCCCTCGAAGCTCAAACCATACGTCAGGAACAACCACCCATTCAGTCCTTGATTGATAATTTCTTACATAATATACTATTAATAATTCCAATATTATACTTTTATGATATCATTTTCCGTTATGAATCTAATGGTGATGGTTTTATATAACAACACACTGTATTTATTGAGAAATTAATGATCAAACTTTTTGAAATTTGACTGCACAATTTTAGAGACGACAATTAATAGGAAACGGAGGAATTAGTCATCTTCCAACAAATTATTGTACATGATGGAGGCACTATTTACTACTCCCTCCGTCCCAAATTAATTGACAGAATTGGAGTTCTCACACATACCAATATATAACTATAATAACTACCAAATTTTAATTGTATTTGGTTTTTCTATGTCTAATAAATAATATAAAATACTCCCTCCGTTCTTTTTTATCTGTCGTTTACGGGTTTCAGTGTCAATTTTTAATCAATAATTTGTAATATAAATGTTTTCCAAAAAAATATAATATTATATTTTTTTAATAATATTTTTTATTATGAATCTAATGACATCAATTTCATATGATGAATCATTATACAAATTAAAATATTAACGGTCAAAGTTTTTGTCACAATTTCCAAGGTGACTGCTAAAAATAAACAGAGGGAGTAATTGAGTTAGATATTGGAAATAGGAAAACGACAATTATTTTGGGACAAAATAAATTAATTAAAGTGTCAATTAATACGAGTCAAAGGGAGTATATTAAACACAAGGGCCATGGGGGATTTGGATGTTTAATCCATAATTAGTGGAAGCCCAATAATTTGATTTGAGGTAATAATTATGGAAGGGGCTCCATTGGTAATAATTTGATTTGAGTAATTAATATTGAATGGAAACGATGAGTAGTAGTTAACCGGTTCGCAGATAATTAAGGAAGAAGCATGCACTGTACCCGACACATCACCAATTTGCATGCCCCTAGGTTTTGTGAGCTCATTCATAAAATTATTTATAGCTAGATTAATTATAACAACGATTAATTATCAAAGTAAAATATTTTAATAGAATTGTCATTGTTTTTAATGAGTGAAGATATATAGAACAATGAGAATGATTAGGTGAATTATTAGCAAAGGAGAGATAATACTCTAGCAAATAGATAGTTAATCATTACAAGTAAAATTAGTAAAGTAGTACTCCCTCCGTTCTTTTTTATCTGTCATTTACAGGTTTCAGTGCCATTTTTTAATCAATAATTTTTAATATAAATGTTTTCCAAAAAAATATAATATTATAGTTTTTTAATAGTATTTTTATTACGAATCTAATGACATCAATTTCGTATGATGAATCATTACACAAATTAAACTATTAACGATCAAAATTTTTGGCACGATTTCCAAGGCGACTGATAAAAACAAACAGAGGGAGTAGTTATTAAAAACAAATATGAAGAAATTAATAAGCATTATACATTGGTAAGTTTGAAAGAGCATAACTAAATTTGTAAGAGAAAACAAAACATATATATAGAAAAAAATTAAAGTGATAGAACATTGTAGAAATGTAAAGTGATAATTGTTATAGAACAGATACTTTAGTAAAAGAGACAAATATTCCTAATACAAGCTCTATGTGACGGTTTTGTCATGAATAATTTTCCACGATTTTACAACAATTAACAAAGAATGCACGATTGAGAATGTACGAGTCATTTAATTTAGTGAATCATGTACATAGTTTGGAAATGACTCGTGCATTCTTAATCAATGCGTCTATGTCTTCCAGTTATTGGTTAGACGTTGTTTCCACAACAGTTTGGCAATACCATATATACTTAATACAAAATTAATTCAATTAAACTTATCTTAGTTTTGCATAATTATACGGTTTTTGTTATTGAGCCTCTCACCTTGTCATGTTCTTGCCTTTAATTTGCTTTAGGGTATACTCCATCAAACGACTCAAATCCATGCCATTTTGGGGAGGTTGAGTTGCAACCGTTGATATACTGATCGCTTTTAAATTGTTGAAAATAAAGGTTGAATCAAGCTTACGGGAAGGACACAAAATTGAGTCTTGGACTGACTACTGGCCTTGAAAGGAATTATGGCTAGACCTCAGTGCTAATCGATGATGTCGGTTACTCGCCAAGGTTAACTCAAGTAGCCCTTAGACACGTGGCACTCCTAACCAAAAACTTGGAGTATGAAATTCTTAGTGCCCATGAAACTAGTGAGGGAGGGAAAAGAGGAATGATATGATTGTTTTTTTTTTTTTTGTGATAAAAACAAGCAAGACAAAAGGTCAAAAGTATAGGAAAAGACCCCCTAACACTCCATTAAAAAACCAATTTGGGACAAGCGTCAATTTATAGGAGAAACCATTCAACATTTATTCCATTATTCTACCAATGTGGGATAAAGGTACGCAGTAAAGAAAGAGAGAAGAAAAACACACCCTTGTTGTCATTACCAAACGCTACATCCAACACAACAATGACTTGAGCATCCGAGTGCAAGTGGGATAAAACATCCCTTTCCAAAGGTGGCTTACGAACTAGATGTTCTACCTCCATAAACAACAGGCTCAACGGGATCGACCATGTACAAACATCCACACCATTCTATGGAACACCAGGTTCGCCAGAAATATTTTTCAATAGATAACACCCAACCCCGAGTTGTTTGTCAGATAGGTTCGATAAGACATAACTGCCATGGACTATGCTTCTGCCCGAAAACCCATGTCTCGCCAATCACAATGTTTATCGGGGACCGAGCATCAGGGTTTCTATTTCCTGTGGAACCTCAGAGGCAATCAACTCTTGGTGCAATGACTCCCTCAAAGGTTGGATGCGATGAGCTATTTTCCAAAGAATAAGATGACTAAATCAGGTGGAATCCCGAGATCGGGCCCCTCCATGGAACAGAACGAACTGCATGCAGCGGAACAAGGGCTCTTGCGAGCGACGTCGTTAGGGATGTAACGCCCCGACCCCTCTCGGGCCGCGGACATTAACGATAACTGATTCAAGGATGCCCGACTGACCCCACAAGTCACCACGAGTCTTTCCAACGTGTTTCGTCCACGCTCACACGCTGCCTAGAAAAATTTCTCAGGAGGTCACCTATCCTAAGACTACTCCCAACTAAGTACACTTAACTGAGGAGTTCCCAACGGATATGCTACCTTAAAAGAATGTGCACATTGGTGATATAAGTAGTTATTTCAATCCCTTTAAGCCACACTTAACCATATATCTAGGGTGTTACTGATCCATGAGGATCAAGGGGGTACTTAGGGCCTCACTGGCTAGCCTAATGGACCAATCCTCAGGTTTTCAAATGCCTTAGGAAATTCGGTCTTAGATCGAAGAAGTTTCATGATGAACCGACTAATTTTTCAATAGCCAAGCCCGAAAATCACCTATGAAGACAAAAACCGAGCTAGTAGATTCACTGCCAAGCTAGAGGAGTCAAGTCGGGGTCAGAATCCAACCAAAGGGTGTTTTGGTCATTACACAAGGGTCGAGATGGAAACATGGAACATCAAGTAAAGCCTGGAAAACCAATCCAAAGGAGGCTAGGAAGAAGTCATGAGGAAACAAGGCCAAGCCAAGATGAGCAAGTTGAAGAATATTACGTTTTTGGGCAAAATTGGGCAACAAGAAAAGACACGTCTTCACTCTTTTGATCATAACTCCTTCAATACAACTTTGATGGCCATCAAATTCGGCGAACTTACAGTACACACCGAGAGCTTTTCGTCGGTAAATTATATCTCGAAATCGAAATAAAAACAAAGAAGTTATGCACATTGAAAGTCAGCAGATGCTGTCAGGCGCTAGCTGCGCCTCCCCTGTTTTCTTCGTCCCAAGCAGAAAGGCGTAGGCTGCGCCTCATGCTATTTCAGTAGATCTTCACAATTTCTCCCCCTTTCTTTGTTATTTTTCTTCCCCCTTTCTCGTCCCTCTTCCCCTCATTTGTACTCAACTAATGAACATTTTAAACACTTTTAAGAATGAAATCTTATTGGGTATTTGAAGACCCTCCTCAAATCTTCCTCTTCTTTATCCATTAATGATGGTGATTGAGAGTAGCTCCTTTAGTGATTAGTTGGTGTTTCTTTATGCTAATCTTGGTAAAGTCTTTTGGGTCTCTCCTTGGCTTGTTGCATGGTGGTTCTCCTTTAAGCATCCATAGAAGGCTTAAGTTCAAGGTGGTGAGCAATCTTTATCCTTGTTCATATCTTCTTTGTTCTTGTTGTTGTTTTTATTGTTGATACATCAAAACCCTCGAAATTGGTATTATTCTTAAGTTCTAATGTTGGGTTTCCCCAAACCCTAGTTTAGTTGTTAATCCTTATGCTTGAAGCTTGGTGTTCGCTAGTCAATTCCAGATCATTTACAAGGGATATGTAGTTAATTAGTGCACTATCCAAATCTACTCTATCTTTGTAGTCCACCATTTTCAGGCGACGGTGACCCTAATGACTGAATGACACCATATCCTTTGGCTTGTAGATAATTACTCTTAAGTGTTTAGTGGTCGAAATTGTAAAATTGATATTTTCCATAATATTTTCTTTCCCATTATATCACATGTCTTTACCAAAAAAAAGGAAAAAGAAATAAAGGGGACTATCATATTCATTATTCATGGCATTAACATATACTCCAAAATAGTACAAGGAAACCGAAATTTACAAGCCAAGGCAAGCTTCATAGTGTAGCTGGCAATTCACGAAAGAATTCAGATCTCTATAATTTCGTGTTGATTTATATTTGATTATCACAAGAAAAACAAGGCACAAACTAGATAGAAACGTGCTTACTTCTATTTTCAACTGAAACAAGGTAGGTGTAAAATAAAAAAATGCTAGTTGTTATTATTACTAGGCTTCAACCCATGCGATACACGGAACGAACTCAATTAGCTACTTTTGAAATATTATAAAAGTCATGGATAAATATTTATCAATACAAATAAACCAAACGAAATATTAATGAAATTGTTACATGTAAAACATCATGATAAATTGTTCCGAGAAAACATGTAATTCAACAATAGAAAATTTTCTAAAATGATTTCTATTATAATATATAGATAGATTATTAGTATCAATATTAATATTAATATTAATATTAATATCAATATTAATATTAATATTAATATTATTATTACTATTATTATTATTATTGTTGTTATTATTATTATTATAGGCACACCAAAATAATTATTGTTATTTGCACCAAAATAATTTAATTCAGAGTCCAGAGCAGTCAAGGATTAGTGATACTTTCTGATTGTTTTTTAATTTTAAAATAAAATCCGGATTGAAAATAAAAGAAATTGAAAATAGAAAAAAAATATAATTTTCTACGTTGTGATTGGCCAATTCCCCTATAGTCACTCCAGTGGCTCTATTTCGTGGGACACACAATGATTTATATTATAATATATGGATATTATTATTATTATTATTATTAATATTATTATTATTATTATTATTATTATTATTATTATTATTATTATTATTATAGGCAACACCAAAATAATTATTGTTATTTGCCTCAAAAAAATTTAATTTAGAGTCCAAAGCCGTCAATGATTAATGATACTTTCTGATTTTTTTAATTTTAAAATAAAATTCGGATTGAAAATTAAAAAAAATTGAAAATTGAAAAAAAATATATAACTTTTTACATTGTGATTGGCCAATTCTCCTATAGTCACTCCCGTGTCTCTATTTCGTGGGACCCACAATGATTTCTATTATAATATATAGATTATTATTATTATTATTATTATTATTATTATTGTTATTCTTATTATTCTTATTATTATTGTTATTATTATTATTATTATTATTACTATTATAGGCAACACCAAAATAATTATTGTTATTTGCACCCAAAATAATTTAATTCAGAGTCCAAAACAGTCAAGGATTAGTGATACTTTCTGATTTTTTTAATTTTAAAATAAAATCCGGATTAAAAATAAAAAAAATGAAAATAGAAAAAAATATATATAATTTTCTACGTTGTGATTGACCAATTCCTCTACAGTCAGTCCTGTGGCTCGATTTCGTGGGACCCTCTAATATAATATATAGATTATTATTATTATTATTATTATTATTATTATTATTGTCATTTGCACCAAAGTAATTTAATTCAGAGTCCAAAGCAGTAAAGGATTAACGATACTTTCTGTTTTTTTTATTTTAAAATAAAATCCGGATTGAAAATAAAGAAATTGAAAATAGAAAAAAATATAATTTTCTACGTTGTGATTGACCAATTAACCTACAGTCAGTCCCGTGGCTCGATTTTGTGGGACCCACAATGATTTCTAATATAATATATAGATTATTATTATTATTGTTTAATTATTATTATTATTATTATTATTATTATTATTATTGTCATTTGCACCAAAATAATTTAATTCAGAGTCCAAAGCAGTCAAAGATTAATGATACTTTCTGGTTTTTTTAAATATAAAATAAATTATGGATTGAAAATAAAAAATTGAAAATAGAAAAAAAATATAATTATCTACGTTGTGATTGGCCAATTCCCCTACAGTCACAGTCACTCCCGTGGCTAGATTTCATGGGACCCGCAATAATTTCTATTATATTATATAGATTATTATTTTATTATTATTATTATTATTATTATTATTATTATTGTCATTTGCACCAAAATAATTTAATTCAGAGTCCAAAGCAGTCAAGGATTAGTGATACTTTCTGGTTCTTTTAAATCTTAAAATAAAATCTGGATTGAAAATAAAAAAAAATTGAAAATAGAAAAAAATATAATTTTCTACGTTGTAATTGGCCAATTCCCCTACAGTCAGTCCCGTGGCTCGATTTCGTGGGACCCACAATGATTTCTAATATAAT
Source organism: Portulaca oleracea (assembly GCA_029582165.1). NCBI lineage: Eukaryota > Viridiplantae > Streptophyta > Magnoliopsida > Caryophyllales > Portulacaceae > Portulaca > Portulaca oleracea. The sequence goes on along the minus strand of CM055873.1, from coordinate 4,219,466 downwards.
ATATAGATTATTATTATTATTATTTAATTATTATTATTATTATTATTATTATTATTATTATTATTGTCATTTGTACCAAAATAATTTAATTTAGAGTCCAAAGCAGTCAAGGATTAGTGATACTTTCTGGTTTTTTAAATATAAAATAAATTATGGATTGAAAATAAAAAATAGAAAAAAAATATTATTATCTACGTTGTGATTGGCCAATTCCCCTACAGTTACTCCCGTGGCTAGATTTCATGAGACCCACAATGATTTCTATTATAATATATAGATTATAATAATAATAATAATAATAATAATAATAATAATAATTATTATTATTATTATTATTATTATGTTACAGAAAATATTACCTTTCTTCTATCACTAGTAATGGTACCCGTCCTACGGACGGGTTTGAGTATTTTTTTGTGATATGATAAATTTATTTTATCCATGACATGTAACTATCCCACAATTTTTTACAGTATTCATATTTCCTACGTACCTTTATAGTATAGATGTGACTATATACTATATTTAAAAACTCTTGTTTTTCAAACACTATCCTATCCTATCCTATCCTATCCTATCCACCCCACTCCATCCTGCTCCATCCACCCTCCAACTATCTTACACTCTAAACGAATATGACCCAAGTTTTGTAACAATTAAATTATTAATTTTTACTTGAATCTAGCTAAATACAACAACTTGTACTTTTAATGTCAAAATTTCCCAACCAGAAATGCACATGACGTGCATCGGCCTTTACCAAATATATGCACAATCTATATTTAACCCATCCGTCCGAATTTATAGGTTTAATAACATAATTTTCAATTGATGTTAGGATCCTTATTTATTGTATTCGAGGGAAAAACAACAAATTCACGTATAAATATAAGCTACAAAACAAGTCGTTTGTTATCAATTGTATTTGAGGACAAAATGGTAAATTTAAATGTGAACATAAACTACAAGAGAAACTCCTTGTTATTATACTCCCTCTATTCCATATTAATTGACATATTTCAAATTTTTTTCACATACCAAGGTTTAGCTAAGAAACTACCTACATAAGTAAATAACACTATTTTCCAAGGTATTTTTTGGATATCAAGGTGTAAGTATAAGTAATTTTTATTAATTGGAAAAATAAAAATTTAACATAATTATTTAAATTAAAATAATTAAATTACGTATTGGAAAATAAAAAAAGTTAGTTTAAGTGTCAATTAAGGGTAATTACGATTTTCAATGTCAATCTTTAATCAATAATTTCTAACATAACACTTTTACAAAAAAAATATAATATTATATTTTTCTAATAGTATTTCTTATAACGACTCTAACGACATCAATTTTGTATGATAAATCATTATATAAATTAAGATATTATTCCTAGATGACAGATAAAAAAAACGGAGAGATTATTACTTATATATTCCCTCCGTCCCAAAATATTTGTCCTCTTTAATTTAGCACGCATTTTTAAAAAAATCAATAAATTAATGTCAATTAGAAATAAAATATTAAAAATACCCTTAGTTTTTAGGCCATGTTCTTTCTTCTTAACAATAATGATCTGTGACATCAAAGATTTGGCACAACTCATCACACTTTACCACAAATCATTACTTTTCTCTCTCCTTACTTTTCTCATCTACTTTTTACATTCTCTCTCCTCACCTACCTCACATACCAATAACCCACCACAATTTCACCATACCCACCACAATTCCACCACACCATACCTCACCACACCATTCCACAATTCAAAGCTACTATTTATACTTTTTCCTCTCATATTTAAGTACTTTTAAAATTCAAATAAGGGTATTTTAGTAATTTCAATAAAATAAAAGTTTTCATTTTAGGAAAGTGGACATAATTTTGGGACATCTAAAAATGGAATAGTAGACAAATAATTTGGGATGGAGGTAGTAGTATTTTAGATATGAGCCCATTTTCAAATTATTGATAAAATAAAAAAAATAATATTTTTACCACACAGTTTATCAAAAAATTAACAAAGAAAAGGAAAAAAAATAAAAAAAATTTAAATATGAGCCAATTTTCAAATTGTTGATAAAATAAATAAAAAATTATTTTTACTACACAATTTATCAAGAAATCAAGAAAGAAAAGGAAAAAAGAAAAAAAGAAAAAAAAAAAGAAAAAAAACCCTCAACACAACACAACACATGGCACAAAAATTAAGGCAAGTGCCTTTTCTACTTTTGTAAAGAAAATGAAATTATTATCTATATCATCGACAATCCGCGAACAACGAAGTGAAATAAAGGCGCAAGTGTTGTCGCTGTTTCAAAGATGAACAGTCGACTCTACTATTTTCACTTAGAGTGCGTTTGTTTAGTCAAAAACTCCGGGGAAATTGTCAATTTTTTCGAGTTGACTTATTTTCCCTATGTTTGGTTGTACATTGACATCGGGAAAGTTTTTATAAGGGGTCCACCATTTGCAACGTTTTCCTATGGAAAATTTCCCTTAGGGGGGGTTAAGGGAAATTTTTCCCGGAGAATTTTTTTCAATGGAAAATTTTCTAGGGAAACTTTTCCCCGGGAAAAATTTTCCTAGGAATCTTACCAAACGCACCCTAAAAACGATTGAATAGTAGTTCTATTTCCTATCTCAAAAAAAAAAAAATAGTGCTCCTATCTTTTATTGGTCATCACCATTAGCGGTGGCAAAAATCGGGTTCGGACAATTTCGACAAAATCCCCAAACCCGAACCCTGTCCGAACTTCAAATTTGGACATTTTGTGGTGTCTGAACCCGGACCTGAATTGTCCAAATATAACCTAACCCGAATTTACACTAAATTTATTAGAGCTGGCTAATAGGTCAGGTCGAGTCGGGTTCATGTTCGTGTCAAACTTAAACGGGTTCAAGATACTCTGACCTGAACCTAACCCATTTATTAAACGAGTTGGAAATTGAAACCGCTTACCGTTTAAATTTTAAACGGGTTGACCCACTACTAAAAATATGTGTATTACCAACCACTTTTTTCCAACCAATTTAAAATGGTTGAAAAAAAAATTATTTTAGCAATCATTTGATATTCCAACTATTTTTGAAAAAATTTGTGCGAAAAATGGTTGGAAATTCTAACCAATTTTACTAAAATTGGTTGGAAAATTTTCCTACCATTCTTTTTCCTACTATTTGAAATTGGTTGGAAAAATGGTTAGTAATCCAACCATTTTTCCAACCATTTTCAAATAGTAGGAAAGAGGATGGTAGGAAAATTTTCCAACTATTTTAGCGAAATTGGTTGGAATTTCCAACCATTTTTCCCACAAAATTTTTTGGAAAATAGTTGGAATATTAAATGGTTGCTAAAATGGTTGGATTTTCCAACTAGTTTAAATTGGTTGGAAAAAGTGGTTGTAATACACATATTTTTAGTAGTGATCTTATTTTGACATGTTTACCCATTTAAGTAAACATGTTAAAATAAATTTACTAATTTACTTATTTAACCATTAACTCATTTATACAAAACAACTCATTGTGGGATCGAAATAATGAAATGTCATACTCAACAATTTGCGTGGTAATATAATTCGAGTTATATATAAAGAGATGTCTTTTAATTCATAGTCAAATATGAATATAAGTTAAAATTACAAGTCTTATGTATATTTCAAAGAGTATAACTGTAACTTTCACCTAAGGTTATTGATAAACGGTATAATTGGGTAACAACTATCGAGCAAACGACTTGACCCATTTAACATGCCTAATTAAACGGGTTAAATATGTGTTTTTTCGTGTCGAAAATCCTGACCTGAACCTAACCCATTTAATTAAACGGGTTGAAAATTTCTACCTAAACCCATTTAATATCGTGTTAGGTTCAGGTCGGTAATCGTGTCGTGTCAGCTTTTCCCAACTCTAAAATTTATACATAATTCTAATATTTTGTCCGAATTCTAGTGTTCGGACACTGTTCGAATACGTCCGAACCCAAATTTGACACAAAATTCAGACATCTGAATTTCTTACTCCAAACCCGAACCCGACCCGATTTCAGAATCGGACATGACCGAATTGTCCGAATTTTAAAAAAATTCGGACAAAAAATTGATAACTGAACCCGATTTAATTCCGGTCTGACAAATTCGGGTATTTGGGTCGGGTGAATTTTTTCTGGCACTAATATAATCACCATGGTTCTAACAGAAAATTGGTACTAATGTACTCCCTCCGTTTTTTAAATTGTCTTTCACGCTTTTTGAGGTCCGTCTTTAATCAACAATTTCACCCATAATACTTTTATAATGATTTATGATATTATACTTTTCTAATAGTATTTTTTATAACGAATCTAACAACATCAATTTTGTATGGTAAATCATTGTACAAATTAAAATATTAACGGTCAAAGTTTTTAACACAATTACCAACGTGACAATCAGAAAAAACGGAGGGAGTACTAGGGTATAGATCATGAATGCATATGTCAACTTACTCAACTATAATCTTCAACTTGGATGTCGAATTAGGTACTTCTTCAATTGTGGGTGGGGACTTGAATTAATACTACAATTGTTATGGTTGGCCAATTATTTTTGACATCCCCTCTTAAATGACTTGATTAATACAATACTAATATCTTATATATACCTAAGATATTTTCCCCAAGCAAACATTATCTTGATTGAGAAATGTTAATAATACTATAATAGGTTGCAAAATTGATGATAAACATTTTGCTACTAGTTCTATTTTGAAGTAAAAGTATGTTATTGTGTGTTAAATTTTAAAAACAATGAACATAAATTAATTTTGTCAAAGATCGATATGGTTGATGCAATCGGTATAATACTCTCTCCGTTCTATATTAATTGTCATAATTTTGACTTTCACGGTCTCTAATGTTACTCTTTGATTGATAATTTCTTACATAATTAATAAGTACGTTATTAACAATTACAATATTATACTTTTATGATAGTATTTTTCATTACGAATCTAATGGTGGTAATTTTATATAGCAACTCATTGTATATATTGAGAAATTTATGGTCAAAATTTTTAAAATTTGACTGTACGATTTCCAAAGACGACAATTAATATGGAACAGAGGGAGTATGAATTTGTAAGAAATTTTTTGAGAAAAAAAAATCTATAAGAAATTTAATCAATTGAGGTTGAAAGTACGTAATATACAAAAACTTTTTTTTTTGAGAAATGTGATCTCGACATGCCGATATTATTTTACAAAAATGATATGAGTTTTGGGACAAAACATTTATTAATTGTCTTTCCTTGATATTAAAACTATAATATGAAATATTCAATTGAAAAATATGATATAATTGAATTTCACAATTTTACGACAAATTAAATTGAAAAATATGATATAATAGAATTTTATAAGTATTATATCACACTTAAAGTCTTAAATCATATAAAAAAAAATAGATTTTCATCCATAATTTTTTAAATTTACAAAAGAAAAATACATAAAATATTTCTATCATTTGGGGGTTGATTCAATTTGGATATCATTTGTATTTGTTAGCATAATTAACAAACATTAAGCACCTTATAACAATTTACTAATCATGACTATCCATCATATATTTTATTTATCTTTTTTCTTCTAAACTTAAATTTATATTTATTAGAGTATAAAATCATCTTTGGGCCTTCAACCAGATGAATTCATATGGTATCAAAGTTAGACTGAGTAAGTAGTTTCGGGTTCAAATTTCAGCAGCCCCCACGTATATTTGCACAAGGTGAAGACACTTTTGCAGCATCTACGCTTCAAGCTTAAAAGGCATTTACGTGAGGGGCGCGATGTGTTAGAGATAAAACCATTGTTGGTGTTTCAACCATCAGCTCAAATTTTTAATTGAAATGATTCTACGATATGACTTTGCTGAAATATCAATTTGAGGACATGTACTTATGATTGCGTGCGTTTGTCTCTATATATATACAAATATGCATGCACTTCCATACATCTTGTTCCTTCATGCTATTAATGAAAGGAAAAAAGAGGATGAATGTAGAAACGTGAGGTGTTCTAAACATCATTATCATTCTACATGCAAAAGAAGTTGACCTAATTAAATGAGTAGGTCATGCAATTAGTGCCCCTAATAAGCTATAACTATATATACAAACCAATCAACCCAATATTCAAAACCAACATTAATACATTATGGAATACCATAAATACTTCCACCCTTCACCATTTATATCATCATGCATTTGTTTCCTCCTACTCTTATTAGCTACTATTCATCACATTCATCCCTCATTAGCCTTGAGTCAAACTCAAGATGGCACATTCACCCCAAACACAAAGATGAAGGGGATGTTTGTGTTTGGATCATCGGTAGTCGACAATGGTAACAATAACGATATCATGTCACTTGGCAAGGCAAACTACGAGCCTTATGGTATAGACTTCTCCGTTGGTCCTACGGGAAGGTTTTCTAATGGGAAGAATGTGGCTGATCGGATTGGCGACCTCCTTGGCCTCCCTCTTGTCCCCCGTTTCGCTGATCCAGAGACCAAGGGGGAGCGAATCCTGAGTGGGGTCAATTTTGGGTCAGGTGGGTCCGGGATTCTTGATGAGACTGGTTTTGTGGAGGTACGTACGTAAATTTTTTCATTTCCATGAAGCACTAGGTAGGGAATGGTTTCTAGATTATAGATCAACCAGAACAAGTTTCTCTAAATTGCAATGTTAAATCTAGTTTCTTTATAGCTTATCTGACGGGATTTTAGAGTATTGATTTTGGTTTTGGTCTTACTTGTGATATATGCATGAGTCAGTTTAATTAAGGGCTTCTTCTTTTTGACTTATCATAAGTAACTTATGACTTGTTAGTGTTGCTGTGCTGGTGAGTATTGAACAATGTTGAACAATGCAGATAAATAGTTAGTAACAATTAATGTTTAAAATTACCTCTATAATTGAGTATTAAGTATGATATAATTTTTTATTAAATAAGTTTAGATAAAAAAAAATGTTATAATTTTATTATTTTATTTCAAGAGATTCACAACTATGATTTTTTTTATGAGAAATAAAGTCAAATATATAATATTTTTCTTTGATAAAAGTTAAACTATTGATTCACCTATGTATATAACATTTTTTACAATTGAATTAATTAGTCAATTTGTATAAATAATTATAATTGTACAAAATAACTTTTAATTAAGGGATAGTTAGTATGTTAGGATGTTGATTAGTGTCGAGCAATGCTAAGAAGTGTTGATCAATGCTGAATGTTGTTGATCGAAGCTGATATTGATTATAAGTACTTATCATAAATTGAAAAAAATAAACCCTAAATGAGACCCACAACATGCAAGATTTGATGAGCTCATACATGTTGCTCACAACCACCCAAAATCTTGGTCATACATTCCAGGTGATACTATAAAGTCGTCTACATTTGAATCTACCCAATTTATCCATTATAAGCGGAACCCACAGTAGGCGACGTATCTTTGGCTTGTACTTATACATGTTTGTGGAAAAATTGATGGTTGAGCAGGGGGAGAGGGTTAGCTTGAATCAACAAATAAGCAACTTTGTGGATGTGACATTGCTGCAGCTACAAGACCAGCTGAGAAACAAGTCTACAGAGATATTAGAAGGGTATTTGTTTTTGGTGGCATCTGGAAATAATGATTTCCTACTGAATTACCTGTTTCAGCCTCAGTCTCTTAGGCCTTCAGTCCCTGACTTTGTAACTCATCTCTTGTCCACCTTTAACTCTCAAATCCAGGTATATTAGTCTCTCTCTTCCATATTAATTGTTGTCTTTGGAAATTGTGTAGTTAAATTTCAAAATTTTTGACCGTAAATTTCTCGACATGTATACAATTGGTTGCTATATAAAATTACCACCATAAAGTTCGTAACGAAAAAACTTCCATTTGTTAATAACATATTATGTAAGAAATTATCAATCAAAGAGTGATATTGGAAACCATAAAAGTCAAAATTATGACAATTAATATGGAATGGTTGAGAGTATTAGATAGTGAATTGAAAAATGATATGATTTTATATATTAAAATTGAAAAAAAAATATGTTTCATTTTTATAACTATAATACTACTTGTAAACTTTATAGAATTATATTTTTATCCATAATGTTTGAAGTTTACAGAAAAAGAGACTAAAATATATCTAACGAATGAGGTTCATTCGATTAGGGTGTCATTTGTAATTTTTGGAGTAGTTAACACATTCCAAGTTTCTTATAATAGATACTCCCTCTTTCCTATATTATCAGTCACTTTAACTAGCTTTCTTTTTTCCCATAATATCTGTCACTTTATATTTCCAATAACACATTAATTACTAATTTATCAAATTAACATTATTAATTACATCTTTTTCTTCAACTTTTCTTTTTTATTCCCCTTTTCCTTTTTCCTATTCACCATTTTATTCAACTTTTCTACATTTTCAATGTACTAAATGACTAGTAATACATATAGGAAGTTTTCTTGGTCTTCTAAATTGTGTCCAAAGTGATACATAAATTGGGAAGGAGGGAGTAATTTATAGTATCTATCAAAAGAATTGATGTCAAAAACTTTAATAAATATTAATTTCATAATAAGAAAGATATATACTTAAACTAAATCTTTCCCCAAAACAAGTATTATATATTGATCGATTAGATAGTCCCAAATCTACGTACCTATGAATTTAGTCTTTGTGAGCTTATTAAGGGTAACATTCTTGTCATGCAAGTTGGCCCGTTCTTTTGTGCGTTGCGTTGCGTTAAGTTGCGTTAAGTTGCGTTGGAAATAGTTAAAAAGTAATGGTAATCTGCGTTATGTTACGGTAGGGTTGCGGTAAGTTGCGTTGCGTTTGGGTGCGTTAACGCATAAAAGAACGGGGCCTTAATAATTTCCTTGTTTCATATCCTAAGGTTATACTTTATCTTTATTTTATCTGTCGCCCGTTAGATTTTCACCATCTTAAACATAGTTCATCTTTAACCGAAAATTTCTCATATTTTACCAAAAATTATAAATTATATTCTTATAATATATTACATCATGACAAATGCAAAATGTACGTACTATATAGAGATTGTACAACGTTGGAGGCAGGAAATTTGTGGTGTTGACAGTATATCCCATAGGGTGCAGCCCAGTGGTGAAGAGAATTGCTTCAGATGGCAAAAAATGTGCAGAAACAATGAATGGAGCTACTGAATATTTTTACAAGGAATTGATCAAATTGATTGATGGTTTCAATAAACAACTCCCTGGTTCTAACTTCATTGTTGTCAATATCCACAAGATCATCTTGGACATCATCCAAAACCCTTATCTACATGGTATACATACATTTTTATTTATTTTTTTTACATTGGGTAAGTCGGGCCACCTACTGAGGCCCTGTTCTTTTATGCGGTATTTTGCGGAATGATGTGGTGAGGTGTGGTGGGTATGGTGGAATTGTGGTGGGTTATTGGTATATGGGGTAGGTGAGGAGAGATGATGTAAAAAGTAGAGGAGAAAAGTGAGGAGAGAAAAGTAATAATTTGCGCTAAAATGTGGCGGGTTGTGGTAAACTGCGGTAGGCTGTGGCACCGCAGAAAAGAACAGAGCCTGAGTCTCCTATCTTATGGAGAATTTAGTAGGCCTACCAACCCAAAGGGAAGGGAGTCGGAGTACACCACTATGAGGCCCACAAGGAACCTCCCAAGGACACCAATAATTTCCACTAAGGAAATGGTGGTCACCAGGGATTAAACCCGAATAAACCTCCCACCCTCATGTCACTTGAGCTAAAGCTCATTGGCAACATGGTATACATACATAAATATAAGCGCGCACACACATATATGCATTAGTTTCAAAACACTTTTTTTCTGAAATTATTTATGGAATATTGCATGAATCAACATTTCCATGAACTTTAATGAGTGCTTGGATAAAAATGTCACTCAACTTTCTATTTCAGTAAAAAAATGTTTCTGATTTCTAAAAACTATCATTAATGCTACTCAATTTTTTCAAAAAAATAAAAAATATCACTATTACCTTCTATAATCCTTTTGGTTTTTTGACCTTTTTGGTTTTTTTTTTTTTGAAAGTTGAGTTGAATTTTTGACTTTTTTGAAAAGTTGAGTGACATTAATGATAGTGATAGTTTTTAAAAATCAGTGGCATTTTGACTAAAATGGAAAATTGCGTGACATTTTTGTCCAAATACTCGAACTTCAATTCATGAAGGAAGGTTGCTTACATCGGATCCCCATGTCGTAAAAATAATGTTGTGATTTTTGTTTTATAGGGTTTATCGACGGGTCGAATGCATGCTGTGAATTGCTGGGAATTTTTGAGATGGGATTTTCTTGTAGGGAAGGTGGGAATGTTTGTGAAGAGAGAAACAAATATGTTTACTTTGATGGGCAGCATAACACTGAAGGTGTCAATGCTATCCTTGCTCAGAAGGCATTCTCTTCCATTGACAAAACTGAAGTTTATCCTTACAATATCCAAGAATTGATAAAGTAGTATAGACTTCATATTAGCATTTCTCAAACTCCTTTTGTTTATCTCCATTTCTTAATCTATTCTTTGGGGCTTATTTGATGTAAGTACCAATGTTAATGTGAAATATAATCATCATCACTTATTTAGTTATTTGTAAATCCTAAACAATTATATGACGTGTCCGAACTGTCCAATATGTTATATGGTACATCTTGAAATATCTATTAAGATTTTCCAAAGTATTCAGTTTTACAACAACTTTTATCGATTGTTTTGAAATTTATCAAATTTAATTTACACAAATTCATCTTATAGAAAATTGACATATATTTTAATGCATATATGTCATAGACGTTGGTATATATAATTTATATGCCTTACTAGCCCATTGCTCTCTCTTGGATTGAAAAGGGAAAATGCTCGTTATTGGGACCCACTATGCAATTTATAAATCATTTCATTTTTTTTTACAATGTTATGATTCAGGACAAACATATATAATTTGTGTAGGTGAAAACAATTTATTTCTATATTAGATTGATTATAACCGACTAAAGTGAAATGTTCATTGAAACCACCTTTTGCATAGAGTAATACGCAGATGCCAGATAGTATGCAATTTAAATGTGGCATATTATAGTTATATTATAAGTCAATCATTTTTTTTTTCAATTTAATATATATATATATATTGTATATCGAAGCAAGAAGCAAGACACTTAAAAGTGTTTTGTCTAAAATTAATTTTCATTTCTTAAAATCTTTCCAAAAATTCAAAGTGATCATTATTAAAAAAAATGGAGAAAGTATTAATTTGATGAAAATAAGACACTAAAAATAGGATCTTGCCTCAATATACATATAAATAATATATATCATTGCCCCTGCGGCCCTGCCACAAGTGAGCTAAGGAACTATTGATATTCAAAAAATTACTTGGAGGTACCCCAACATTTGGGGAAACTATTTTTTGGTGCCTCAACTTTTCAAAACTCATTTTGAGGTACCATAATTTTTTAGGTTAGTAATTATTTGGTGCTTTTTCGGCCATCAATTTTATTAAGTGACCGAAATACCCTTGTTCTTCTTCTTTAAGGGTATTTCTTAAAAAATGAAAGAATAAGGATATTTCGGTCACTTAACCAAATTGATGACAAAAAAATCCACCTAATAATTTTTAATTTAACCCAAAATGAGTTTTGAAAAGTTGGGGTACCTGAAAAACATTTCACCAAAAATTAGGGTACCTTCGAGTAATTTTTTGATTGGCATTGAATTTTGATAAGGGAGATTCTACCATAGTTGAATTTATTTTCAACTATGGTAGTTGAAATGTACAATTATCCTTAATTTTGCCATTAAAAAATCAAATTAATATATGTATTCACCATAGGACTTGTTACAAAAAGTAAATCTATATGTTAAAGTTATAATTTTTACAAAATTGAATATTTTAAAGGAAATTCCACCATAGTTGACTTTTTTTCAACTATCATAGTTGAAAAGTGACAAGACCATTAATTTTACCATAAAAATTCAAAATCAATGTAGGTTGATCAAAATAACTTGATATAATAATTAACCATATTTATGAGGATATAAATCATTTTAAAAAATATGATTTATTTTTTTTATAAATGAATGCTATAAAATTTTCAACTATCATAGTTGAAAATAAATTCGATTATGGTAGAATTTTCATTTTGGTAATGGATTTTATGATATGGAATAAGTCACACTCGTCACTACTCACTACACATTGGCAGACTTGGGGCGTTACAGTACGTATAACTAACTTGTCAAGTTGACCATTAATAAATTAACTGTTGATTTTTGCTGTTTTTACGCCCTATTTCCTCTCAAAGCCATCATCCCTAACTAGCTGGCCTTTCTCTACCAAGACGAGAAAAAGACCTTCCACCTAATTTTATGGTCCAACCTTTCATGAAAACTTCAACAATATACTCCCTCCGTTCCATATTAACTGTCGTCTTTGTAAATTGTACAGTTAAATTTTAAAAATTTTGACCATAAATTTCTCAATATATACAATTAGTTGCTATGTAAAATTATCACCATTAAATTCGTAATAAAAAATACTATCATAAAAGTATAATATTACAATTGCTAATAACATATTACGTAAGAAATTATCAATCAAAGAGTGATATTGGAGACCGTGAAAGTCAAAATTATGACAACTGATATGGAACGGAGGGAGTATTTCTAATAATAATAAATAATAATAATAATAATAATAATAATAATAATATTAATGATAATGAACTTGTTTTGCTAATTAATTATAACAATCACACTTAAGTACATTCCATCAGTTTTCCTGCATTAGTTGCACCACTTTGTTGCTAATACATGTGCTTTTCATTGTTATTTGGATTAGATATGGTTTTGATGGATTGGATTGGATTGGGTTGGATAAGTTATGATGCTTTTTTGGAAATTATGTATTTAGAGAGGATTTTTTTGGGGAATTGTGTAAGGTTTAGATTGAATTGAATTGGAAAGAGTTACCAATCCAAAGAACAGGGCTCCATCATTTGAATAATTGAAAAATACTTCTTTTTTTTTCCGATTTAGATTGCAAAGGACTAAATTAAAATGTTTTATCATGCACACATTCTTTGATTGTTTCTCATGAAGTAGTAGGTAGGAAGGATTTCTAAACTTTAAATCAATTGAAGTTGGTCTCTCTTTTGTAACATTAAGGATAACTCTGTTACATCCAAATATCCGACCCAACCATACATTGCCCCAAGGCTAGATTTCAGAGAATTATTTTTTATTATTATTTCGAAATTATATGAATATTGGGTCAAGACATTTTAATAATAGGGCAAGATAATTAAAAGATGTCTTAACCCAAAATTCATATCATTTCCAAAATATTAATTTCATCAAAGCAAGACTCCCCAAAGATGCATCATTGTTGGTTTATTTTAGAAAACCTTTGAGTATAAAATTATTACTAAACCTTTAACTATTAAATTAAATTTTTGATTGAGATGATTTCATATGGTATAAGAGTCAGACTTGAATAAAAGGTCTCAGATTTGAATTTTAGCACCCTTCATATTGACCTTCAATCATCCGTTCAAGCTTCCCTTCCACATAAAATCCTATATCGATATGAAAAAGGAATTCAACAACCGTTACATACTACCACACAAGTACATACCTCGTGCTATTGGAACGTTTTTACAACCAGAATAGCTTCACTTCCACACTCTTATTTTAATGGGTGATGATACGTGTTTTGCCCCAAGACATTGCTTAAGTGTCTTCATTATTATTAAACTAATACTTATTATCATTTTTAATTCCAAATTTTTGATAGATATGATACTATTAATTATCAATTATAAGAAGCTTGGAATGTGTTGGCTACGCCAACAATTAAAATTGACATCCTAACGAATGAACCCCATCCGTTGAGCATATTTTTGACGTCTTTTTGTAAATTTTAAAAAATATAGATAAAAGTGTAATTTTATACAATTTATATACATTGTTATAATTATAGAAGTCAATAATGTAACTTTTTTCTAATTTAAATTATAAATATATAGATTTTTTTATAATGACAAGACACATAATACGTGTGTTAACTTGCACAAGACATTTATCATTTTCCTATTTTAATTTCCTCCCATAAATACTCCCCTCAACCCTAAACCTCATGCATGCAAACACACACCAAAACCAACAAATCCAAAACCATGTCTAACCCTCTCTCCTCAACCCTCTTCTCCATCCTTTTTCTTCTCCTAACCCTAATAATCCACCAATGTCGTTCCACCTGCACCGTGACCTCGCGATCCAAGGAGGGATCCTTCACCGGAATGTTCGTGTTCGGGGCCTCGTTCGTCGACACCGGCAACAACAACTTCGTGCCGACGCCCGTGAAGGTGAACTACTTGCCATATGGCATCGATTTCGCACCCGGGGGGCGACCCACGGGGCGGTTCACCAACGGGAAGAACCAGGCGGATCGTATCGGGGATGTTCTTGGGGTTCCTTTGACACCGCCTTTCTACGATCCGCTGACGCAGGGGAGCAGGGTGGCTTCCGGGGTGAACTATGCATCGGGTGGGGCGGGCATTCTTGACTCTACTGCCTCCAATCTGGTACTTCAATCTTTACTTATTTGATCTAGGACTAAGGTTGTTCATCACTTCAAAACCAAACCGAATAAACAGAAAACCGAATAAAAGCTAAAGTCCAAACTGAAAACCGAACCAAATAAAAACCGGTTCGGTTCTCGGTTTATTCGGTTTTGAATCGGATAATGCACACATTTATATGAGCTTTCACCAAAATCGAATAAGGCTTAAAGTCCAAACCGAAAATCGAACCGAATAAAAAACCGGTTCGATTTGGACCAGTTTGATTCTGTTCGATTCTTGGTTTATTCGGTTCAAAACCAAGTAATGCACACCCCTATCTAGGACCTATAAAATTCGTGGGTAAATGAGAAATTAAAATTGGGTGATTTTTATTAAATATATAGGCAAGTTTTTGATAAGTATTAAAAAAAAGTGATACTTTCAATATAATAGTAATTTTTTAAGGAGAAAGTAAGAATTGATGAACCTCTAATTTTTTATGAATTTTGGTCGTTATGGTAACTTTTTATAAATAATTACTTCATCTTTGCTTTTTTTCATGACATGTAAAATTGCTGGGTAAAAGAAAAGTTAAAATTGATAAATTTTGAGGTAGGTTTTGATAAATATTGATAAATGTATAATTTTAATAAATTTTAAATAAACATTTACTTAATTTTAAATAATTAATTACTCAGTCTCATCTACCTATGAATTTTACAAGCTCCTAGCCTTACCTTACTTTTTTTTACCTTTTGTGGGAATATTTCTGGTCTTACCATGGTTGTCATTGTTTTCTTTCATAAAATTGTTGTATATTATTAAATCATGCATGAGGTCTTTTGGTCCAAGAGCAAATACAATAACCACTTTATTTTTTGAAATTGAAATAGAGGTTCATCCCTTTCATATTACCATCATTTCTATTTTTTAGAACCTCATTTCATTTTTCTACAAAAATAGAAATTCATTCATTTATTTGTGGAATCCATTTTAAAATACTAGAGCTTTTCTCTCCTTTTTTTAGTACAAAATTATTGAAGCCCATACGATGTCGTTTAGTGTGTTGAAAATGAAATAATAATAATAATAATAATAATAATAATAATAATAATAATAATAATAATTTGGCCATGTGTGTAGAAGCATTGCCGCTTTCGGGAAATAAGGGCAACCATTTTTGTTCTTTGCTGGCCAAGAACGTAATATGTTGGCACACAAAACTAAGCATATTGTTGACTTTGTTGAAAGTTATCATCTATATATGTGGGTCCTGTTTATGCTTGGTTCTGTATCTAGTTTTGACTAAGGGCTGGTTTGGCATAACACAGTGATTTACTCCCTCCGTTCCATATTAACTGTCGTTTTTTAAAATTGTGCAGTCAAATTTCAAAAATTTTGACCATAAATTTCTCAATATATACAATGTGTTGCCATATAAAATTACCACCATTAAATTCGTGACGAAAAATACTATCATAAAAGTATAATATTGCAATTGTTAATAATATATTATGTAAGAAGTTATCAATCAAAGAATAACATTGTAGACCGTGAAAGTCAAAATTATGACAATTATTATGAAACGGAGGTAGTAAACAGTAAATAGCAATTAAGGTAGATAATAATGATTCAAGTAGTGAATGACACTTCTTTTTTCCATGATTAATGAATGGCTATTGATCAGAAGAGCATTAGAAGAAAATATATTCATTAAATTTAGTAGTTGAGTTAACAAATTAATGTAAATGGAGATAAAACTTTTAGCAAATCTTGCATGCGATCATCTAATCTACTATTATGAGTTCCGCTTATATAAGGTCTGAAATGTGAATGTCACAGGGAGTGATCCCCCTGAGCCAGCAAGTAAAGAACTTTGTGGAGATAACACTGCCAAATGTAGAAGGTCAGCTGGGATGTACAAGCTCGGAGCTACTCCCGAATTATTTGTTTTTGATTTCAGCGGGATCCAACGACATTCGAGAGTATTTCAGTCGAGGAATCAGCAACACTGTCACTCTTGAGGCCTTCACTGCAAATTTGACATCTTCTCTTGCTACCCAGATCAGGGTTAGTCCATGTATCATTTTCCCAATAAATATTAGATGCATCCGGAATATGTGCTCCAGATATTTGCGAGCGAACAATCATATAAATCAGAGTGAACAATTATAATAATAAGAGTGAACAACCTAACATATCTGAGTGAACAATTGTAGAATTTGGAACACATACTCCGGGAGCACCTAATAATTTGCATCATTTTTCTAATATATATTAATCAATTGAACCAACGTTTTTCATGTGTTTTGGTGATTAGTTAATATTGGGAAAAAAAATTAATTATTGGATACTAGGCTAAGAGTTGATAGAACATTAAAAAAAATTATCAATCAAAGAGAGAATTGGAGAGTGTAATAGTAAACTAAGTGACAATTAATACAGAAGGGGAGTATTACCCAATTTATTTATACAGAAACTTTTAAGATTAAAAGTGACCCTGTAAATTTCATGGGTATCTTAGGGTAAGGTAATTAATTTACCGAAATTTACCAAAAAAAATTTAACATTTTCGCTTTAAACATTTCAGATTTTTTACCGAAATTTACATTTTCACTTTTAAAAAAATTACTGAAATTTACAATAAAATTAACATTTTTACTTTTAAAAAAAAGTTACTGAAATTTACCCAAAAAAATTAATTACCGAAAATTACCTAAAGTTACCAAGATCCAACATTTACCATACCCACAACTTACATGCCAAATTTACAAGGTAATTCGTTTTCAAAGAAATGACCAAATAATTCAGCAGTCAAACCTTAGTGTACACACGAAATGGTTAATTTTGGCTACATTCTGATTTCTGGCAAACTTACTCTCTTCAAACAATGTGGTGTATGTGTATATAAACATGCAGAGATTGTACAATATAGGAGCCAGAAAGTTTGCACTTCTGAATGCAGGGCCACTAGGTTGCTCTCCTTTTGCTAGAGCAACAACACCAAACAAGGCCTGCAATGAGACCCTAAACTATGCCTCCTTCCTGTTCAACACCCAGTTGATCACCATGCTCAATGCTGTCAAGTCTCGAATGCCCGGTTTTCAATTCGTCGCAATCAATCTCTTCCAAATGACCCTCGAATTTACGGTGAACCCTTCTCGAGGAGGATTCAGTGACGTCGCAAACCCATGTTGCGAAGTTTCTGCAATAAGTGGAGGGATTTTATGCAGGCCAGGAGGCAATGTGTGTGCTAACAGAACAAGTTTTCTGTATTTTGATGGGTTAC
Organism: Portulaca oleracea; assembly: GCA_029582165.1. Taxonomy (NCBI): domain Eukaryota; kingdom Viridiplantae; phylum Streptophyta; class Magnoliopsida; order Caryophyllales; family Portulacaceae; genus Portulaca; species Portulaca oleracea. The sequence goes on along the minus strand of CM055873.1, from coordinate 4,201,538 downwards.
ATCCAACTGAGACACTTTACAGTATTGTAGCAGCTAGAGCTTATCACTCTTACAGTATAGGGGAAGTTTACCCTTACAATCTCGAACGATTAGCTCGAGTTTCGGCTTGATTGATTGATTGATCTTGAACAGAGTTGTGTCCATGGAATAAAATGTATGTGTCAAAGTTTATGCATCATTGTGAGGTGTGGTACCTTGAAAAAGTGTCTGAAGTTCTTCCAACATGAGTAATAAAGATATAACTTGTTCTATTGTGCGTTTAATTTGCGTTGCGGTAGATTGTGGTAAGTTGCGGTGGAAATAGTAAAAAGGTAATCTTAATTTGTTATAGGTTGCGGTAATTTGTGTTGCGGTTAGTTGCGTTAACGCACAAAAGAACAATGCCTAATTTCTTTTTGTTTTTATGAATGTGGGGTTTTAACGTACATTTGATGTTGTTTGTACGTTTATTAGGGTTGTTTTTTTTATGTGTGTGTATGTTGTTGTCTAGCTGCTTTATTTTTGGCAAAGGAGAAGTTTTACAAGAAACTTTATACGTGTCATGTGATTGTCGGTAATTTTGATAAATGATGAATTTTGGTAATATTTGGTAACTTTCAGTAATTTTTGGTAACTTTGGGTAAATTTGTGTTTTTGAAATAAAATGAAAAAAACAAAAAAAAAACCTACTTTACACGTGTCATGTGATTGTCGGTAATTTTGGTTAACTTTCGGTAATTGTTGGTAACTTTTGGTAATTTTCAGTAACTTTCGGTAATTTATGGTAATTATTTACTTACCCCAATCAACCCATGAAATTTACAGGGTAAGTCAAGGATATTGTGTTTTCCTTACTCTAATGGCGAGCGTATTTGCATCCTTAACTTGATTTTTGCGGACTTTTTCAATAGTACAACTATAGAAATTAAGTAAGAGCTTTCTACAAGACTTAAAAATAGAAATAATATTTATAGGAGGAGCAGTTGAATCACCAACGCATAACTAGAGAGCGCCTTTAGATAATTCCAACCCTTATTTTTTGCGATGCCCAGAGAAGCTTCAATGATTAGAAGTTCAACTTGTAAAGCAAACATTGTGAAAGTTGCTTTTGCTCCTGACAAAATTTCACCATGAGATCCCTCTGATACCCAACCAAAGCTAGCAAAAAGACACCTCTCGTCCTAGGCACCATCAGACCATGCCACAGCCTAGCCATTTCCTTCCTCCACGACACCCCATATCTCTTATACCCTCCAAACAAATGAGTTAGGAATAGTGTTCTTGAATTTTTCAAACTTTTCTTGCAATTTAGCACCCTTTGAATATGCCTCCTCCTCAAGGGAAATTTAAGCATTGATGTCTCTAATGACATCTAAAGGTCTCACTCTTTCTTGATTATGCATTATACTATTCCTGGCTTTCCAAATCAACCAAATACAAGTGACAAATGTTGGAACTGTTGTAGCTCTAGCAGTCTTATCCTTGAAAGATAAGGGAACCACCCGGAAAACCATACACTGAAACTCATTTCCCAGGCAGCTAATACATCAATACCCAAAAGGCTCCTATTCGAAACACGAGTATAAAACTCGCTATCCCGAAATATGTGTTCAGTAGTCTAGAGGTCATTCTTACAAATGGGTCACCTCAACTCATCCACCTTAGCTCTTTCCAACCCCTACAATTCTCCCCTAAAGGCAAGACATTATTACAAATTTTCCACACAAATATTTTCCACTTCGAAGAAAGGTTAGACCCCCAAAGTCTCTTCCAAAACTTATTATCATCAATATGGGTTTCACTTGGGATCTCCCCCAACTTATTTGAAGCAAAAAGCGGTACCCAGATTTAATAGTATAAGCCCTAAAATTCGTTTTGCTTCATGACAATTGACAAGTAATCTATGTCATCAAAGCTAGTGATAAAGACTGCAAGGATTTTATTTGCCTTGTCCCACCTAAAAAGTGACCTTACAAGAGAAACATTCTAAGGTCCACCATTCCACCGCAAATTACGCGTCGGTCTATTTGCCCAAACACCTCTGTCCCCCTCATTCCTAAGGCAAGGAGTTTAGACCCTGCCCAAACATCTTCTAAAATTCTCGTGGTAACCCCCAAGCGAATTTTCTAACAGTAAGTTTCCTTGGCCTTTCGACTTGCTTTGACCGGTCTCCTCCAACCACAAGAGTCTTTGCGTTCATGGGACTACGAAGCCAACAAACGGGAATCTACTCCATACCTTAGTTTATAGATTTAAGTTAGAAAGGAACCTTGATTATTCTGAATTCTCCAAGCTTGACAAAGTGAAAGCGAATCATTAAAGGTTTCTGCACTCCTAATCCATAGACCCCTTTCACTCTTTTGCCTAAACTGGACATCCTTCTTCACCCAATGGTCGACCCGATTTCCATTCTTGTTCCACCAGAAGAAATCAACCATCAATGAATCAAATTTTTCTATTGTTGGGGGGAGATTTAGGGTTAAAGTAGGGTTGTCGAATCCACATGATAGTGTTTAGGCAAACAAGACATCAGTTTGGTAATTAAGGTTTTCAAGGTCCAAAGCAGTAAATAAAGCAATAACAACTAATATAACCTAGATTGAAAACAAATTTAACATGAGAAACTATAGACATTAAATTTTTAACCAAACTAATTACGTCACGGAACTTTGTACAATGTATAAGCCAGAAAGCTTACATTTCTGAATGTAGGCCCACTAGGTTGCACTCCTTTTGCTAGGGCAACAACACCAAACAAGGCATGTAATGAAACCTAAACTACACCTCCTTCATGTTCAAAACTCTGTTGATCGCCATGCTCTACGTTGTCAAGTCTCAAATGCCCGGTTTCCAATTCATCATGATGAATCTCTTCCAATGACCCGTGAATTTCCGATGAACCTTTCTTAATGAGGATTTCATGGATAAATGACTAAGAGACTACGACAAAGGCCTTCATGGATAAATGGTGGGAAAAGAGGAAGAAATTTGTTAGTTAGCAGTTTTGTTGTGTGTGTATTCCATGTGTTTTATTGTTTATTTTTTTGAGCCATTGTAGTTTTTTTTTTTTTTGGATAATTAACGGCCACGAAAGCCCTTTTATTCAATCGATAAAAGTGTGCATAAGAACACACAATGAGCAATACACTCAGAAAGAAACACAATGAGCTATAGACTCAGGCCGATACTCTATTGCGATACTCTGTAACCTTCTCTCAACCTTCAACAATAAAAAAAATATGACCAAATATCAAAATGCGTGAAGTATTGAAAGGAGGGGAGATGGTTGGCATAGTATCCATGGAAGAAGGAAGAACAAGATAGAAGAAAGGAAGAATATATTAAGGGGATATTGAGACATTTACTCGCATTTTTTATTTTGAGGTGAAGTTTCTCGTTGGACATTATTGAAGTGATATTTGTAAATTGTTAATCACAATATTTAAGGCACTGAAGTGATTTTCAAAACTTTTGATTATTTAATTACCACTAAACCATGGTACCTTATACTTACTTCGTTCTATATTAATTGTCATCTTTAGAAATCGAACAATCAAATTTTAAAAATTATGATCATAAATTTCTCAATATAAACAATAAGTTGTTATATAAAATTACCGTCATTAGATTCGTAACAAAAAAAATACTATCATAAAAATATAATATTGCAATTGTTAACAACTTATTATATATGTAAGAAATTATCAATCAAAGAGTGATGCAGTATTTTGCGGTATGGTGTGGTGAAGTATGGTGAAATTGTGGTGGGTGTGGTGGAATTGTGATAGGTTATTGGTATGTGGGGTAGGTGAGGAGAGAGAATGTAAAAAGTGAGGAGAGAGAAAAGTAATGATTTGTGGTAAAGTGTGGTGAGTTGTGGCAAACTGCGGTATGTTTTGGTACCGCAGTTTGCCAACTGCAGAAAAAAACAGGGCCTAAAGACTATAAAAGTCAAAATTATGACAATTAATATGAAACAGATGGAGTAAAGCCCTATTCTTTTATGCGGCTGACAATCTGCGGCGCCACATCCCACCACACTTTGCCACAAGTCACCACAACATACAATTCCATCACAATTCACCACAACCCACACAAATTACTTTTTCAAATTTATTATATATCTTTAATATAAATTTTCAATCAATGCTTTTTCAACTCACTTTTTCCAATACAATACTTTTTTAACCATTTTTTTAATCATCCAAAAACAATACAATATTTCAACTCACTTTTTTTAATTACTTTTTCACAATTACAAATACAATATTTATATATATATATATATATATATATATATACAAAAACTCACCATAACTTACCAATAATCCATCACAATTTCACCATACCCACCATAATTTCATCACACCATACCACATCATATCGCAACACACCGCATAAAAGAACATGAACTAATTTGGTTAGAACTTTTGGTCTTCTAGAACTTTTATTGGAGCTTTGTAATTTCCTAGCTAGTTCCCTATGTTTTACCCTGACTTTTTCTTACCCACCTTCAACTTCAATGGAATATTTCCACACACTAAACTCTAGTTAATCTAACATCAGCATACCATAATCATCCACTAAAAAGTAAAGGAAAATATTTCTCAATTGCGAGTCTTATTACTAGTAGAAATTTAGGATTATGTAAGCATGTAAATGAAGTACTTAATTACTTTCTTAACGAGTAATTGACTAATCCAAGAGGGTTATTCTTAGTGCAATACACTGATAGTACAGATGAAAGACATAAATTAGTGCACATTAGGTGTTCGACGTATTGTCTGAGCCAGCCAACCTCCCCTACTTTGCACACCATTTCATAGACCAAGTCAAAAAGCTTCTTCCCTAATTTAATTCTCTCATCTAACCCCTCTTTCTATCTCTTCTCTCTCTACCATTACTGTCACAATCTCAAATGCTGCAGCTACTCCTGCTCTTCTTGCTGTAAAATTCCCAGCTGAAACATGGCAGATATGAGGGACAATTTGAGAGTTGGATTGATACCCAGAATCTTACTCTTGTTCTTTTGTCATAATCTCTTCACCATCTCCCTCACAACTGCAGATATCTCTCTGGGTTCATCTCTTTTTGCATCCAATCCAAACCAAACATGGCCGTCTCCGTCGAACACTTTTTCTCTCCACTTTCTCCCCTTCAACTCCTCCTCCTTCTCCCTCGCCATCACCTACGACTCAATCCCCATCTGGACGGCGGCGGAGGGAGGCGCCTCCGTTGTCGCCGGCGGCGACGCGGCTTTCCGGCTACTCCCCGATGGAAATCTCCGGCTACTCACCGGCTCCGGCGATGTCTTATGGCAGACGAACACCGCCGGCAAGGGGGTCACCCATGGTGAACTCGATGACTCTGGTAATTTCATGCTCAAAAATGGGTCGGTAACTATCTGGTCTAGTTTCGATAATCCGAGTGATACTGTTGTCCCATCTCAGAATTTTACTGTGAATAATGTTTTATCATCTGGGGTGTATTCGTTCAATCTTACTAGAGGTGGGAATTTGACATTGAAGTGGAGAAATGATGTTGTGTTTTGGAGTTCTGGTGTGAATGCGAGTGTTCATGCTAATCTGAGTAATCCATGGTTAGGGCTTCAACCAATTGGGATTTTGTCGATGTATGATTCGAATGTAACTTCTGGGTCGATCGTAGCTTACAGTAGTGATTATGCTGAAACTGGGGACATACTTAGGTTTTTGAGGTTAGATAGTGATGGGAATTTGAGGATATATAGTTCTGCAAGAGGGAGTGGAACAACTACTGTTAGATGGACTGCTGTTAGTGATCAGTGTTTAGTGTTTGGGTATTGTGGAAACATGGGAATTTGTAGTTACAATGATTCTGGTCCAATTTGTAGTTGCCCATCTGAGAATTTTGATCCAGTTGATCCTAATGATAGTAGGAAAGGCTGTAAGTTGAAGAAGGAGATCAAGGATTGTTCTGGGACTGCAACAATGTTGCAGATGGATCATACCCAGTTCTTATCGTACCCCCCGGAATACTCAAACGATGTCTTCTTTGAGGGTATTTCGGCTTGTAGGGGGAATTGTTTGTCTGGTGTTTCTTGTGTGGCTTCGACCTCTTTGGCAGATGGGTCGGGCCAGTGTTTCATCAAGACATCGAATTTTGTCAGTGGGTATCAGTCCCCGGCGTTGCCTAGCACGTCGTATGTCAAGGTTTGTGGCCCGGTGGCTCCAAACCCGCCCCCTTCTGCCCCGGGTGGTGGGTCGGATGGGAAGTTGAAAGCTTGGGTTATCGCGGTGGTTGTCCTAGCCACCCTTTTGGGGTTGGCACTTTTAGAGGGCAGTTTATGGTGGTGGTGCTGCAGAAAGAGTCCTAATTTCGGAGGGTTGTCCGCCCAATATGCCCTCCTTGAGTATGCATCCGGCGCCCCGGTTCAGTTTTCGTACCGTGAGCTCCAACGGGCGACAAGAGGGTTCAAGGAGAAGCTCGGGGCAGGAGGGTTCGGGGCTGTCTACAGAGGAGTCCTCACGAACCGGACCGTGGTTGCAGTGAAACAGCTCGAGGGTATCGAACAGGGTGAGAAGCAGTTCCGAATGGAAGTCGCCACCATAAGCAGCACCCACCACCTGAATCTAGTCAGGTTGATAGGGTTCTGCTCTGAGGGGCGACACCGTCTTCTGGTCTATGAGTTCATGAAGAACAGCTCCCTTGACAGCTTCCTGTTCGCACCAGAGGACCAATCAGGAAAACTTCTGACATGGGAGCACAGATTCGCCATCGCCCTTGGAACTGCAAGAGGGATCACTTACCTCCACGAGGAATGCCGGGATTGCATCGTCCACTGCGACATCAAGCCGGAGAACATCCTCTTAGACGACAACTACAACGCCAAGGTTTCAGACTTTGGGCTCGCCAAGCTGGTTAACCCAAAGGATCACAGATACCGCACTCTGACCAGTGTCAGAGGCACGAGAGGATATCTAGCACCTGAATGGCTAGCCAATCTCCCTATAACCTCAAAGTCCGACGTCTACAGCTTTGGGATGGTGTTGTTAGAGATAGTAAGCGGCACGAGGAACTTCGAGGTATCGGAGGAGACAAACAGGAAGAAGTTCTCGGTTTGGGCATACGAGGAGTTTGAGAAGGGGAATCTGGAGGGGATAGTGGACAAGAAACTGAGCCGAACTCAGGTGGATATGGCTCAGGTTGCGCGGGCGATCCGGGTGAGTTTTTGGTGCATCCAAGAACAGCCGTCGCAGAGGCCAATGATGGGGAAAGTCGTGCAGATGTTGGAAGGAATAATGGAGATCGAACACCCCCCGGCCCCGAAATTGGGCCCTGACGGGTCGGTCAGTGGGAACAGCTTGAATGTGAGCAGTAGTGTCAGTGCGCTTTCGACTTTCGCCGCCTCTGGTCCTGCCCCATCAGCGTCCTCGTCGTTTCAGACTCCGAGGGCCCCGTCTTCTCTTTCAGGGATGAATGTCGAGAGGCCCGCTTCAATATCTTGAGTCTTGGCCAATAATGGAGGAGGAAACGAGACCGGAGAATGTTTGAGGTTTTGTTTTGTGGTTAGGATTCTAGGGTTGTGTGTCTGGTGGATGGTGGAAGTGTGAATGAGGGTTGATTGTTGTTGTACAAGGGAAAAGTTATGTAAATTTTCTGTATTTTTCTTCTTCCACTTGTTTGTTTGTCATACTGATGCAGAATGCTATCTTGGCTGTCATTGTTAGCAATTTTAATGGAGGAATTGATTTCATGAAAGCTTTGACACATCTTTTATAAAAGATGTTGCCATAAACTCTAAGCTGTAAGTTTTAAGTGATGGAACAGACAGATGTGCAGAAAGGTAGATTGGTCTAGTGCAAATAGAAAGCTTGTTCTTTGTAACTTATCTTAAGTATGTTATATTAATCAATGTTGATTAGTGTTGATAATGCTGATTAATGCTGATTGAAGTTAAAAAAATATAGCTTGAAAACGAGATAAGTAGAATAAACTTTCAGGTGAAGTCCATATTTCTCTGGACTTTTAGGAAGACAACCGTGTTAGATTAGGATCAATACATATACATGCATTTAGAGCATATGCTTTGGTGGTTATGAGTAAATTATTATATTATTACGAATTACTAACGGGTAGATATGAATGAACAATTATACTATTAAGAATTAACAATAAATAGATATGAATAAATAATTATGTTATTTGAAGCAGACACCATAAGAGCATGTAATAGCATAATAGATTGCATATTAGGATGATTTTTTTTGTTTCATGGGAGTGGGTAGGCTTGACTTGGTAAACCAATAAAATAGGAAAATTGACAGTAAGTTAACAGCTTCAAACCCGAGGAATCCATGGAAGAAAGGAAAGACACGTAAGACAATTTAAATAATTTGATAACAGTAACTAGTAAGTCAGTAATAACACCTTAAATAATTTGTTGAACACCTTAAATAATTTGATAACAGTAACTAGTAAGTCAGTAATAACAGGACAACTCATTGACTAGTAACAGAGTGATTTACTAGAAAACGTAGCATCAAAGTTGTAATCCATTGCTTAAATGCTTACAATTATTTCAAAATGACTTGTCCCTTTGCCTGTTTGTCACCCCAAGTGTCCGTTCTTTTACGCGGCTAGTTGGTTATAGTTTCACACCACACCACAATTTTCATATTTCACCACAACCCACCACAATTTATCAACTCACTTACAATTACTTACATCAGAACATTCCACAACCCACAGCAATTTTCAAATATCCACAAATCAAACCAGAATCCATTATGAAAGAACGTCACTCAAACTAATAAAACTCATACGAAGTCAGAGCAAGCTTGAACCTAGCCCACCCGACCCGATTGCCAACCCAAACCCGAACCGGAATCGGTTGGGTGACTTGGGTCGATGTCAACCCAAACCAACCCACCCGATAGCCACATGAACAATACAAGCCCGGGGAAATCGGTAATACCAAAGACATCTTCAAGCAAGCAATCATCATTACATCATGCACAGGGTCAGCATCAGACAAGGGTCCAAATCCTTTCGGATTCATATGAGTTGGTGCACATAGCAGCTTTGAACCTTAAAACTCAGATTGCAGTCATGCAAGGAGTTAATGCTATCCTTCAATTTGGTTCTTATCAGGGATGACTCAACCTACAAACTAGCAATGCTAGCTAGTAAACATTGGTGGCTCAACAATTGTTTCTGTTTTTGTTTTGTTTTCCTTCTGCACTGTTTGCAGTGCCGAAAAAACATATAAAAACAAGACAGTCCGATGCACAAATCGTCCCAGTAAGAAGGAGTCTGAGAAATGACCAGCCAAATCTTACCCTTGCCAGAAAGTATAACAGCAGTAAAAGGGAAAATTATACCAATGTAATGGGAAACTGGCATAATTGAAATGAAGAAACTTCTAAGACTGACAGTGACATAAACTTGACTCCTTCCTTGTTTGGCGTCTCTGCTACCCCCCGTGTAAGACGGGTCTCCACCATTCCACACTCGTCAAAATCCTCTGTTTCTCTTCTTTCTGCACATACATTCCCACCATTTATATCTCCAATTTTGATGATAATCACACACTTCAATTCTTCAAACAACCAAAAAAACAGGGGAAAATGGAAGCAACTGCAGAAAAACCCATCAAATTTCACTCTTTCTCCCTCTTCTTTCTCTCGCTAGTTCTTCATTTTTCTTTCTCTTCTTCTGCCACTGAAATCCCACTTGGGTCATCTTTATCTTCTTCAAATCCCAACCAAACATGGTCTTCTCCAAGCAAAACTTTCTCCCTCGGATTTCTCCCCATCAACTCTTCCGCCTTTTCTTTATCCATATCTTACTCCTCCACCCCCATCTGGGTCGCCGGCGGTGACTCCGCCGCCGTGGGCGGCGGCGCGTCGTTCAGACTCCTTTCCTCAGGCGACCTCCGACTCGTCTCCGGCGCCGGCGACGTCGTGTGGAGCTCCGGGACCGCCGGTCTCGGGGTTTCCCATGCAACCCTTGGTGATGACGGTAACTTCGTACTCAAAAATGGGTCTTTTACTGTTTGGTCCAGTTTTGAACATCCTACTGATGTGATTGTGCAGTCTCAGAATTTTACCTCTGAGATGAATTTTACATCTGGGTTGTACTCATTTGGGTTAACTAAAACTGGGAATTTGACATTGACGTGGAATAATACTGTGAAGTATTATAATTTAGGGTTGAATTCCTCTGTGAATGCTAATCTGAGTAACCCTTATTTGACCCTGATACCAACTGGGATTTTGGAATTGTCTGATCCCAATTTGTCAGACCCAGTAAAAATTGCTTACAGCAGTGATTACAGTGATACTAGTATTACCTTCAGGTTTCTGAAGTTAGACAGTGATGGTAATTTGAGAATTTACAGCTCAACTGGGGCTGTGGGATGGTCTGCAGTTGATCAGTGTATGGTGTTTGCATACTGTGGAAACATGGGAATTTGTTCATATAATTATACGAGTCCGATCTGTGGTTGCCCGTCTCAGAATTTCGAGCTTATCGATCAGAATAATGCTCGTGGTGGGTGTAAGTTGAAGCAGCAGCTCAAAGATTGTCCTCAGAGTCAGACAATGTTGAGGCTGGATCATACCCGGTTTCTGATCAACCCTGTTGAGATTGTCAATGAGGTTTTCTATGAGGGTATTTCGGCATGCAGAGGCAATAGTTTGTCAGGCACTTCGCTGGCTGCGACGAGTTTGGGTGATGGATCAGGGCAGTGTTACATGATAACCCCTTCTAGTTTTGCTAGTGGGTATCACTCGACAGCGATCCCAAGCACTTCCTTTGTCAAGGTCTGTGAGCCGGTCCGCCCAAACCCGCCTCCACCTTCGCAAGAACCCCAAAAAAACGACAAAAGCTATGGTTGGATCATAGGTTTGGTTGTTGTAATCACCTTCTTGTGCTCCCTCCTGTTAGAGGGTAGTCTCTGGTGGTGGTGTTGCAGGAAGAATGGCAACTTTGGAGGGTTGTCAATGTCATTGACACCGCAGTACGCACTTCTCGAGTATGCATCAGGTGCTCCGGTTCAGTTCTCATACAAGCAACTCTACCATGCCACAAGAGGGCTCAAGGAGAAGCTTGGAGAAGGCGGGTTTGGTGCTGTCTACAAAGGTGTCCTGACAAACAGGACAAATGTCGCAGTGAAGCAACTCGAGGGGATCGAGCAGGGTGAGAAGCATTTCAGGATGGAAGTGGCGACGATCAGCAGCACCCACCACCTGAACTTGGTCAGACTGATCGGGTTCTGCTCTGAGGGACGACACAGGCTGCTGGTGTACGAGTACATGAAGAACAGCTCCCTCGACAACTTCCTGTTTCCAACAACACAGCAACAACAACACGAAAAACTGCTGACTTGGGAGCAGAGATTCAACGTCGCCCTAGGCACTGCCAGAGGGATCACTTACCTGCACGAGGAATGCCGCGATTGTATAGTCCACTGTGACATAAAGCCCGAAAACATCCTCCTAGACGACAACTACAACGCCAAAGTTTCAGACTTTGGGCTCGCGAAACTCATGAACCCAAAGGAGTACAAGAGATATCAGTCCATGGTGAGTGTCAGAGGCACAAGAGGGTATCTAGCACCCGAATGGATAGCCAATCTCCCCATAACATCAAAGTCCGACGTCTACAGTTTCGGGATGGTGTTGTTGGAGATGGTAAGCGGTAAGAGGAACTTCGAAGTGTCAGAGGAGACAGACAGGAAGAAGTTCTCAAATTGGGCATACGAAGAGTTTGACAGGGGGAATGTCGAGAGGATAGTAGACAAGAGGCTGAGAGGATACATCGAGGGAGACGACATGGAGCAAGTTAGGAGGGTGATTCAGGTGGGATTTTGGTGCATTCAAGAACAACCATCCCAGAGGCCTATGATGGGGAAAGTTGTGCAAATGTTGGAAGGAATACTCGACGTCGAAAAACCACCTCCTCCAAAGATTACTAGTGTCCATGAGGTTGGTCATGATACATGTTCTGGTTCGACGATGTCTTCACAAACATCGCTGTATCTGTCTTTTGTTTCGAGGATGAATGTCGAAAGCACAGACGTCGCAAATGGATCAGTTTCTTGAAAAATAGAGCATCAAGTGTAAAATTGGGACAAGTAGACATTTTCACACTCTCAAGTTAATGTATGTATGCATAGGTTTTCAGAGGTTGTTAGTTTGAGCTTTATATATCCAGGAACAAGCAATGTTGCTAGCTAGTATAAAATGACAAGATAATGTAATTATTTGTCACAGTTAAATACTGATCCGATGATAGTTTCTTTATTATATATAGCTTCATTGATCAATAACTTGTACAAGGTAGATAACACAGGCAAATCTCTAGTTTAATGATCAATAACTTGCAAGTTAGGTAACAAAGGCAAATCTATAGTGTAAATTTATAAACACTGGAATTTGAAAAAAGAAATTGAAAGAAAAGGAAACAAAGAGAAATATATACTACTTGACATCATCAAAAATTAGAAATATGTGTGTAGTCTAGTGGCAGAGATATTTGTTAAGCAATTGTGTACACATTGAATAACTCCGACGTATTTTGACATGAGTCATTTAATGTCATTTTTTAAGACCCGGCAAAATTTTGTCCGATCCGAAATATTCAAATTGTCCGATCCGAAAAAAAATTTGGGTCTGGACATATAATTTTGATATTAGTTAGTTAATGTCATTTTTAAGGTTAATGTTGAATTTGAATGCTTATTTTACTTTTTTATTGGACAAAGTTTGGTTTTGTTTTTATTTAATGTCCTTAAATTTTAACTTTTTTTAAGCAAATTATTAAAACACTCTAATATATTTTCTAAAGCACGTGATAATATTAAGGGGTGTTTGGTTATGAGCTTTTTGAGATAGTTTTTACTTTTTGGATACTGTTAGCTTTTTGACCAAGGTGGAAAAGTTATTTGAAGTGTTTGGTAACAAGCTTTTCGTATTAACTTTTTGGACTCAATAAGCTAGTTTTCAAAAAGCTAGTTGATGAAGCTTTTTGAGGTAGCTTTTCACAAAAAACTAGTTTACCAATCATTTTTCCTTCAATCAACTAACGCAAACAGCTAAAAGCCCTGTTTGGCAAAATTATCGTTTTAGATAGCGGATAGAGTTTTATGTAGCGGATAGCGGTTTAAGCAGCGGATAGTGGTTTAAGTAGCGAATAGTGGATGACTATTCAAATGAGAATTACGTTCGGTAAATTTAGCGGTTAAATTAATAGATTAATGTGAATTGACATAAAAGAATATCAATAATTTTCAAAGATAAAATTTTCAAAGGGTATTTTTTGATCGAAAAAATATGAAACGCTACTATAAACGCTAAACGTTAACTTTATTGGCGTTTCACAAAACACTCCTTAAAACGCTAACGTTCCTAAAAACGCTAACTTACCGAACGTTAATATCTATGCAATTAAAGTTTTGACTTAGTCAAGACGCTAAACGCTACCCGAGTCTACCCCAAACACTACTACCGAACAGGGTCAAAGTCAAACAGCTAATTCAAACAGTCATCAGCTAACAGCTACAAGCTAACAGCTAACAGTTGATTGCCAAACAAGGTATAAAACTTGATGATAACTCATTCTACGCTATCACACAATTAAAACACACTAATATATTTTCTAGAGCAAATGATAATATGCTCTTCGTATATTTTTCTAGGTCCACCTCTATACTGTGTATGGAAGAGATCGAGAGATGAATGAGCGTGTTGAACAAAATAAAACGTAGAAAGGCTTCGAGATTCACATAGATGAATTTTTTGAACAATTAAGGTCCTATTCTTTTCTGCGATTGGCAAACTGCGGTGTCATAACCTACCGCAGTTTGCCACAACCCGCCACATTTTACCGCATATCATTACTTTTGTCTCTCCTCACTTTTTTTCTCTACTTTTTACATCATCTGTCCTCACCTACCCCACCTACCAATAACTCACCATAATTCTACCATACCCGCCACAATTCCACCACACCGTTCCGCAAAATACCGCATAAAAGAACAGGGCCTAACTCATTCTTTGTATCTTTGATCAGCTTGATGGATTTATTAAGTGCTCCTATGATACCTGCCACGGAATGAAAAACGGCGGTCGCCCAGGTGCTAGCGTTCAGAATACGATACATTATCGTTGTAATTCAACCTCCCTACCAATTGAGCTACATGTCAGGTGAGGAGACTCTGTGTGATTCTATCATAATAGCCGTTCTTTCAAGAATTATTCTCATATTAGCTAATTTCAACTGGCTCAATATATTACATTATAGCTCGTTACAATCTAAAAAATACTAAAATATATCAAGAAACGCACCGAGTAGCCTAAAAATATAATATTTTTAGAGCAATTTAACATCAAATTTACCATAGCTCTGCAGATAAAAATTTATATTGATGTCGTGGTTTCTTGTTGAATTATTTTCATTGAACATGTTCCGCGATCTTTCATTATTGAAAGTTTTAATATTATGGGATAATACAAAACAATCAAGTAATCAACGAACCTTATTAGGCTTGTTTTTATCATAATCCACAAATTGCAATTTCTAATTATCTTTCATTTTTCTCTAGCGTTTAATTTTATAAACTTCTGAAAATCAGCAATATTATATTTCAGAATGGTATTTTTTTCCCCTCCCTTTGCGTCCAGTATCAATGTATATTGACCTTAACTTAAATTATTGATAAGTGTGATCAAAAAAAATATTGATAAGTACCATCTCAAATATCCTCTTGCTTTTAAAAAGAAAATATGTTTGACCTTCCAAAATTATTTCATGTCAAAAATATAAGTGTGAGTTCTTTAATTGAAAGTGTGAACTGCAACATTGCCCGGTTCTTTTATGCGGTGCCCTGCGGTATGGCGCGATATGGTATGGTGAAATTGTGGCGGATATGGTGGAATCATGGTGGGTTATTGGTAAGTTGTAGTGGGTTTTATATATATATATATATATATATATATATATATATATATATATATATATATTGTATTGGTAATTGAGAAAAAGTAATTGGAAAAAGTGTGTTGAAATATTGTATTGTTTCTGGATGATTAAAAAATGGTTGAAAAGGTATTGTATTGGAAAAAGTGAGTTGAAAAAGTATTGATTGAAAATTTATATTAAAAATATATAATAAATTTGAAAAAGTAATTTGTGGTGGGTTGTGGTGAATTGTGGTGGAATAGTATATTGTAGTGGATTGTGCCAAAATGTAGTAGGTTGTGACAACACAGATTGCCAATCGCATAAAAGAACAAGACCTAAATTTACAATATTGGTGATCATTTGCACTTGCTAAAGTTAAATAATTTTTATATGGTGCATCTTACATTTTATGTTCAAATAAATAAATTTTAAACTTAGGTTGTGTTCTTTTATGTGGTATTTTGCGGAATGGTGTGATGAGGTGTGGTGGAATTGTGGTGGGGTGTGGTGAAATTGTGGTAGGTTATTGGTATGTGGGGTAGGTGAGGAGTGAGAATGTAAAAAGTAGAGAAGAAAAATGAGGAGAGAGAAAAGTAATAATTTGCAGCAAAATATGATGGGTTGTGGCAAATTGCGGTAGGCTGTGACACCGTAGCTTGTCAACAGCAGAAAAGAACACGGCTTAAGGAAAGTTTAGTGTTTTTTAAAGGAAAAAAGGTTACTTACCGACATGGGAACAAGCATGCGTTCATGGCCATTAGCTAGGCAATAAGCCAATAAAACATAGAGGAGTTATATAATATAAAGTATCGAAAAAGAAAAAATAATGAGGTAGATAATAATTTGGTTGTCACCCTATTATCAAGGTTTAAAATTTAGTTTAAGAAAAAAAGTGTACAAATTATGAAATTAATGAAACGCATTTGTTATGGACAGATTGAAGTTTAATGAGGTAGATAATAATTTAGGTTTAAAATTCTTATTTTTAATATTTAGAGTTTGCTAATTATATTGTCCTTATATTATTATTATCCTTAAATAGGAGCCTAATAAACGGATTTACCTATCCTTCATTTAAACAAAGAAGACTAAGGCTAAGCCTAATAAACGGATTTACCTCTGTTCTTTTTTAACTGTCCCCTTGGAAATTGTGTTAAAAACTTTGACCGTTAATATTTTAATTTGTATAATGATTTATCATACAAAATTGATGTCATTATATTCGTAATAAAAAATACTATTAAAAAAGAATATTATAATCTTTTTAAACATTTATATTAGAAATTATTGATTAAAGATTTGCACTGAAAACCGTAAATGACTGATAAAAAAGAATGGAGGGAATATAAATTAAGAAATTAATTTTCAAAATTTAAATGACATATAAGGCATCATTCTTTTATGTGGCCGTTGGTTATAGTTTCACACCACACCACAATTTTCTAATTTCTATCACAACCTACCACAATCTACCATTTCAATTTTTATTTATCTTTTTATTAAAAGTTATACCAACTCACTCACAATTATTTCCATTACAACCTTCCACATTCCACAACAACTTTCTACAACCCACTACACTTTTTAAATTGTCACCATACCGTACCACAACCAACCGCAACCAAAAAAAAAAAGCAGGGCCTAAATAATCAAGGCGACAATTACCGGAGAGGAGAGCGTGTATTATTGTAGTACTACTTCCATCCTAATTTGTTTGTCATCCCAACTAATTTGCCAAAACCAATACACATTGGAATTGGGGTGAAAATTTAAACTTTACCCAAATTATCCATATTTATTGAATAATAATTGTTGGGATTGTAAAAAGTAATAAATAAAGTTATTAATTAGGGGCAAAAATGGAATTACAATCGTTGAAATTGTAAAAGTGACAAACAAATTGGGACAAATGAATTAGTTCTTTTGACAAATATTTTGGGACGGAGGTAGTACTTGAGACAAATAAATACTCTCTCCGTTCCATATTACTTCTCATTTAGTTGACCGTCACTGTCTCATATGTCACTCTTGGATTTATAATTTCGCATATAATATTTTATTAACAATTATAATATTATATTTTTATGATAGCATTATTTGTCACGAGTCTAATGACAGTAATTTTATATAATAAACATTTATATATATTGAAAAAAATTGTCAAAATTTTTAAAGATTAACTGTACAATTTTCAAAGACAACAATTATCCCCCGTTTCATATTATTTGTCCTTTTATTGGCTACACGATCTTCAATATTCTTTTTAATAAATAATGTTTTATATAATGTTTTGTTGACAACTGTACAATTTTCAAAGACAACAATTATCCCCTGTTTCATATTATTTGTCCTTTTATTGGCTACACGATCTTCAATATCCTTTTTAATAAATAATTTTTTATATAATGTTTTGTTGACAATTGCAACATTTATACTTTTATGAAAACATTTTTCATTGCAAATTTAACGGTAACAACTTTATTTAACAAATCATTACATATATTAAAAAAATTAATGGTCAAAATTTTATAAATTTATCTACATAATTTTCAAAGGGGAGTAAGTAAAATAAAAAAGTAAATAAAAACGGAAATCATTAAAAACCAAAAACTCATTCCCAAAACCAATCACAAATTCTGCAACTTTTTTTACTGTTATTACTACCTCCGTTTTGTTTTATCTGTCGCCATGGAATTATGACAAAAACTTTGACCATCAATATCTTAATTTGTATAATGATTTATCATACAAAATTGATATCATTAGATTCGTAATAAAAAATACTATTAGAAAAGTATAATATTATATTTTTCTATAAAAGTTTTATATTAGAAATTATTGATTAAAAATTGACACTGAAAACCGTAAATGACAGATAGAAAAGAACATAGGGAGTACTATTTAGGCATTTACCATCCTTCATTCATTTACTGCGCAGTATAGCCCACCAAGAGGCCTGAAACAGAGTGACACTGTCACAGTCACAGTCGCCGCCATTTACACCACTCCCTTTTTAATTTTTTTTCCTTTTTTTTCTAAACACAAGAAAAGGGAGAAGTGTCCACTTCATCCTCCATTGATAAGGTCATATTAGGCAATCAGTTGGTAGCTGATAGCTGTTTTGATTATTTATTTGACTTAGAGCTGGCAAAATTTTGTCCGACTTAAATTACCCGAATTGTTCGACCCGAAAAAAACCGGGTCTGGACATAAATTTTTCGTCTGAATTTTTATATTGTCCGAATTGACCGAATATTCGGACATAAAATTTCTCTTTTTTCTATAGTCCGAACCCGATTTTAGCTTCGTCCGAATTGTCCGACCCGGTTTGACCCGAAATAAAACTGGGTCCGGACATGAATTTCTCGTCCGAATTTTGACATTGTCCGAATTTGTCCGACCCGGATTTACCCGGACCCAGATTTTTGCCAGCGATAATTTGACTTTAGCCGTTTGGATTAGCTGATTACAAGAAAAGTGTTTGGTAAAATAGTTTTTTTTATGAAAAGTTACTTCAAAATGATTGATCAAATAGTTTTTTGAAAACTAGTTCATTGGATCAAAAAAACTAATATAAATAGTTACTTTAACCTTAGTCCAAAAACTAAAAACTATCCAAAAAAATTAAAAATTACCCAAAAAACTATATCGCCAAACACCCCCTAAATGGTCATCTACCTTCAAAAATCTATTCAGTTACATTTACACCTACACTAACCTAGCTGATGTATCGTTACATTCAAATGTACAGTACTTACCTAGTTGGGCTCTAGTGTTGGATCCAATCTAGTATCTTTCAATGGGTGTTACCATGATTAAGTTTCCTTCAATTATAATTTTTATTTTAAGAAAAGAATTAATATCCCGATTTCATGTCGAGTTTAAGTTGGTTTCGATTATCCGCATTTTTGGAATATCCATTTTAGGGTGTGTAAAAATTCATAGGTAAAAAATAATTGCGTAAAAATTAAATTTTGATCATTTTTCGTAAATTTTGGTATCTTTTGGTCACTTTTGATAAATTTATGCAATAGATCAAAATTTTTTTTTTTGTTTTTTAACTATGGTAAGTTTTGACAAGTTTTGGTCAATTTTGGTAAATTTAGTCAAAACTGGTAAATATGGGTAAATTGAATTTACCTACCAATTTGACTGACCCTTAGGCCCTATTTTTTTATGCGGTAGAGGAATGCATTAATGATACGGTGCGGTGGAAATTGAAAAAGTGTGGTGAAATATGTTAAAATATAGTTGGAAGTTATGGTAAGACACCGTTCTTTTGTGCGTTATCACATCCAAACGCAACGCAAAATCAATAAAACCTAACGCATGGCAAACGCAAGATAACGCAACTTATCATAATCTATTATTCACCTCTACTCACCTTTTTATTATTTTCTACCGCAGCCCAACGCAATCCAACGCAACCCAAACACAATTTATCGAAACGCAAACGCAACGCACAAAAGAACGGTGCCTAAGTATGATATGTGTTTTTTATCTTGAAATTAGGAAAAGTAAATTGAGTTGATATTTTTTTAATTTGAAATTGAAAAAAGTAAATTAGTTTTAAAATAATCAATTACAATCTCTCCTTTTCTATTTAAACAGATGTCCAATATACTAGAAAATAATTTTTTTTTAAAGTGTTTGCCATCTATAAAAAAAATTAATTTAATTATAAAAATAGAAATAGTATGCTGTGGTGAAGTATAGTAGAAATAAAAATACGGTACAGTATGATATCACACCATAAACTACCGCATAAAAGAACGATCTTAATTTCTTTCTTGTCCTACTTTTGTTGTTGATAGAGTGTGGTTACAATTATATTAGTCAATTATGAAAATCTATTTGAGAAGTTGTTTCATAATGAGAAAAACTCGTAAAATTAAGATATCAAAAAATTTCAAAAATTGTAGGTTCAATCGAAAATTTACGGTAAGAAATGGTATCATTGGAAGATATGTGAAAAATATAATATAGAAATCATATCTTACAATAAGGTATCCACAAATATAAAATAATAAGATGTTGAGGGTCTTTTTTTCTTGTAAATTAAAAGACTTATATACTACTTATGTAACAATCCAAAGATACTCTCATGATTTGTGGAAATTATGAGGTGTACGACTATCCGTTTCCTATGAATATGTATTTTTTTTATAATTATAGCATTTTATTTTTATAACCATTATAATACTTATGTATGATAGTACGAGCTAAAAAGGTGCTCAAATATTAGTCGCCCCTATTTAATTAAGCGAATATTTTTTAAAAAGTTTATTAAAAAAATGTCTAAAATATATCTAATAGATGAGGTTCATTTGTTAGATTGTCAATTTTAATTGTTGTCGTAGCCAACACATTCCAAACTTCTTTTATAATACTACCTCTGTTTTGTTTTATCTGTCGCCTAGAAAATTGTGACAAAAAATTTGATCGTTAATATCTTAATTTGTATAATGATTCATCATACAAAATTGATATCATTAAATTCGTAATAAAAAATATTATTGAAAAATATAATATTATATTTTTTTATAAATACTTTATAATAAAAACTATTAATTAAAAATTGACACTGAAAACCGTAAATGACAGATAAAAAAGAACAGAGAGAGTATTAATAGTAATTGTCAATAAATTGAGGTTAAAAATAATAATAATAAATATTAATTTTATAAGGAGTAAAACACTTAAGCAGTGTCTGTCGCAAAACACATATCATCACTGTCGCAAAACACATATCATCACTCTTAGTTAAGTTATTAAAATTGATTGGATTCACTCTCCTTATTGTTATTTAGCTTTTGTTTTGCTAAATTTACGCGTAGGCCCTGTCCTTCTATACGGCTGGTTGCGGTGTGGAGAAAATGTGGTGGATTGTAATGGGTTGACCAAAATTGTGGTGAGTTGTGATAGAAAATGAAAAGTTTTTAACTTTTAATAAAAATATAAATTAAATTAGAAAAAATATATTGTGATCGATTGTGGTAAAATATGAAAAAGTTGCAATACGATATGAAATTGAAGTTGTCAACCGCATAAAAGATGAGGCTTTAATCTATTAGATAAAAGGGTGTAACAACACAGTTACTCTATTAGTCTATTTACCTTCACTCCTTACCAAAATACCAATTCTCCTGGAATTGTCACTTCATTAACAACATCATATTCTTTAAAATAATATTTTTTATTATAAATCTAATAAAAATAATTTTACATAAAAAGTTCCATATAGAAAAATTCATCAAAATTCTTAAATAACAATTTTATTATGAAAACATGACAAGATACTAATTTCACATAACAATTTATACATGGAGAAATTTATCCTCAAAAATCTTATAATATGATTGTATAACTTTCCAAGAAGAGCGCAGTATAGTAGCAGTATTTTACTTCCCCTCTCTCTCTCTCACTCACTCTGCCTTTAAAAGCCCTCCTCTGTTTTCATTTCCATCTCCATTTCCATTTTCCTCTGCCAAACAAAACCAGACCAACTAAAACAGAGCACAAAAAAAACCCAGAAAACATCCAAACTTTCTTCTTTCTTTTTCATCTTCCTCATTGTATTCTGACCCAGCAATGACTGAAAAAGACCCAGATTTCTCCTCTCACAAACACCCTTCAACTTCCCAGGTACCCATCAACACAAACCCACAATCATCTTCATAATCTAGGGTTTTTTTTCTTTTTTTTTCCCCCAATGTTTAAACTTGCTAACAATCTAGGGTTTCTTCTTCTTTTCCAGGTAGCAGAGGAGCTGAAGGAGCTATGGAGCATGGCGTTTCCCATAACCCTAATGAACTGTCTCGTATACATACGCGCCGTCGTGAGCGTCCTCTTCCTCGGCCGTCTCGGCAGCCTTGAACTCGCCGGCGGCGCCCTCTCCATCGGCTTCACCAACATCACCGGTTACTCCGTCCTCGTCGGCCTTGCTTCCGGCCTTGAGCCTGTCTGTTCTCAGGCGTACGGCTCCGGCAACTTCGACCTTCTCACGGCGTCGCTCCGCCGCATGATCCTCATCCTCTTCCTCGCCGCCGTACCCATCAGCCTCCTCTGGGTAAACCTGGGCCCCATCATGATCTTGATGGGTCAGGACCCCGAGGTCACATCAATGGCGGCACTTTACTGTCTGTATTCATTGCCTGACCTTTTGACAAACACCGTGCTGCAGCCGTTGAGGGTGTATCTCCGGTCGCAGAAGGTGACGAAGCCGATGATGTATTGTACACTCGCGGCGGTGGTTTTCCACGTGCCGTTGAATTACTGGCTGGTGATGGGGAGGGGGTGGGGGGTTGCCGGAGTGGCGGTGGCGTCGGTGGTGACGAACGTGAACATGGCGGCGATGATGGCGGCGTATGTGGTGGTGAGGGAGAGGAGGAGTGGGGTGGTGAATTGGAGGCGGTGGTTGTGGTGGTGGTGGGAGGAGAAGGGGGTCGTGCAAGGGGTCGTGCCGTTGTTGGAGATGGCCGTGCCGAGTTGTTTGGGGATATGTTTGGAGTGGTGGTGGTATGAAATCGTGACCGTCCTTTCTGGGTACCTGCCGAATCCGAAGGTGGCGGTTGCTGCGACGGGGATTATGATTCAGACGACGAGTTTGATGTATACTGTTCCCATGGCCTTGGCTGGGTGTGTCTCTGCTAGGGTATGTTTCTATCTCCCTCTTCTAAAAAAAAAAATACATAAAAAAAGAACATCAGAGTCGAGCTGTCAAAAGTTCGGGTCTGGGTTGAATTAGGGTCAATCGAATCGACTAATGTTAAAATTCGAACGAGAAATTGAGATCGGTCGCCTGGTTTTAACGGTGACAAAATTATGCTTGACCCGTCGACCTAGAAAAGAAATTTGATTTTCTTCGAACCTGATTTTGAGATTGACTGAATGGACCGAATATTTGAACACAATATTTCAGCAGAATTCGATTTTGACTTGGATTTAGTTTCGTCCGAATTGTCCAACCTGATTTGACCTGAAAACACGGGTCCGGTCATCAGTTTCTCATCCGGATTTTAATTTTGGCGGAACTCGAATTTAGCCGGGTCCGAATTATTGTCGATGCTACTTGGTTTTTTCGCGTTGGATAATTTGGACGGACCTAGACTAGGACCTAGACTCACGTCGCAATCGGTTGCGATCAATAGGAAAAGAGAAATATAAAATATTTTGTGTTATATTAGATCAAATCAATCAATGTCAAAATTTGGACGAATAACCTTCCAAATCGGACAGACTTCTAATTGGTAATCAGTACTATCGAAATTTGAACGAAAAATCTGACCCCAATCTTTTCTGGGTCGGACAAACTCTAAATCGGTTAAAGTCAAAATTTGGACGTGAAATCTTTGACCCTTCCCCATTTTTTTTAAGTCGGACAAATTTTTGTTAGCTCTAATTCGGAGTCATTGCAAAACTGTCATATGTTAGTCAATTTTGGGTTAGCATGTGTTTACTTTTGATGTAGTTGTCTATGTTCATAGTTACTATTGGATAGCATGTAGTATTTCCTTTGTTTTTACGTAACCAAATGACTCTCTAAACTGCCTCGTGTGTTTTCTGTTTCTATAGGAAATAGGATAGTATGTGTTTTATTACCCTGTTGAATCTAAGTTTGAAGTGAAAATGACCGTACTACAAATTACTGTTTGTGGAAAAAATTGCTTATATTTGAACTTTCATACTGTGGGGATTTTTACCTTTTTAGGGTTTTGGGTTGAGTACGTGGCAAGATAAAGAGTTCCCTAGTTAGGTGGTGTTTTGAAGAAGTATGGCCCATGGACAAACATAGTGAATAATGCACAGAGAGAAGTGGAACTTGATAGATGAATTTACATACTATGCATGTGCCTTGTTTTGCCTATTGGAGGCCTCTATAGTAGTATCATAAGTTGATGTTTATCTTTGAATCGCCACGGTTAGGGATAAGGTTGCGTACATCAATACTTAGTTTTGATCACGCCAATCGTGAGGTTATTGGCGGGTATCGTTTGTCCAATGTGGCAACCACGGGTCGTCAACAACAGCCGACCCCAGTGTGGCCTCACTAATGTAGGCAGTCTTCCCCTATACAAAAAAATGTATGAAAAGGCTGATTCTGGTGGATCTAGTGACAAAAACTTTTGAAAAGAGGGTAGAAAGCCAAATTAAAAACAAAAGGAAAGAGTAACTTGGGAAGACGAGATAGCTGTGGCAACCTCGGGTGTAAGTTGGAAAAGTATGGAGAGGCGGGCTTTGTGACTTCATAGAAAGAAAGCAAAAGAACACTTTGGAAGGCATTTTTCAACCATCCAAATTACGAAGGTCGATATATCTATTGTCGTTATACACTTTGAAAGAAACATTGGCAGTGGAGACACCAATTTATGATCTAGAGAATGGTTGTATCAAACAAGATGCATTCTTGGCTTAGCAAAAACCATGTGTAAGTAAGTTCCTAGAAATCTCATCCTCAAAGACAACCTTTTCTCGTCCTTAATTTCCTCGAAACTATGATGACCCTTCGTATTCTTTAAACTACGAACGAACTACGATCATGGACAAGGACAACCGACGAATAAACAATACGAATTCAGTAGCAATCGAGGATCGGATTCAATGAACAAGTTCTTTGCTTAGCTTTATTCTCTTCAAATTAATCCTACTTAAAAGCCAATAACTCAGCTTGTCTTTTAGATAATGAAAAGGAATCTAGTATGTGTTAGTTAGGTAAGTGTTATTCCATGCTAATCCCTTCTTTTGGGCCAATTGCTTGATCTTAGCAATAGGTAATATGTGATATCTTGTTTAAATTAGTTAGATATGAAGATTAGTTTATGAGGGAAAAACACTGAAAAAGAAAGGGTTGGGACCATTTTGGGTGGGAAGATTAGAATGCTTTAGTTTTGTGTAGCATTAGTTTAGTTTAAGCATATGCATGGTACTATGCAACTTTTTGAGACAGTTAACCGCATTGTATGGATGGTATACTGTGTTGCTAATTAAAAAATTTGCATACTTTTTGTTCTTTGTGCTTGCTTCCTTATTGTATGTATGCATAAGAAGATGAGCTATGCTTAAAAGAATTTGTGGGGATTTGTGTGGACCATATGATGTCATAGTAAGTGGATATGTCATGATATCCAAATCTCAATTCCCCAAATTCCTGCCGACTCGTCGGATATGGAGGTGTCTGGTGTAACAGTCAGTCGGACCCGTAAATTTTACAATTCAGAGAGACAGTTTCCCATACTCGTGATCGTACTTGGAAAGGAAGAACCCATGTAGTATTTGTTGCATATTTCCATAAGAATCGACGAGACATGCTGGTAAGGAAGATGATGGTCAAAGTAGAGTGCTGGAGACCGTAGAAAGTGACAGATAGTAAGGAATCGGGAGAGTAACTACAGATGTGTGACCCATGAAAGATATGGGTGTGACATATCTAGTAAAGAAAGCTAAGCAAGTACTTTTGTATCAGTGTCTTTTAGCTACCCCAACAATTATTGATATGCTGACTAAACAAACATAACATTGTAATCCAACTAAACCAAAACAATTAGCCTTAATCATCTGCTTTTGTCATGTCATCCCCCCTTTAATGGAAGATGATTTGTTTACTAAACTTGTTTATGGAACCCCATTAGTGTCCATGCTTGCTTGATGTTACGTCGCTGATGTAAGCTCTTAAGTGTTGTTTTTGTTTATGTGAACATTGTTTGCCTAAGACCATATCAACCAATATTTTAGCCCTGCAAATTCGCTTCCAAGTCAACTTTTTGGGGGCATTTGGTCGAGAAACTTTCCTGTGAAAGTTTCTCAACTTTTCTAAATTGAAAAACTTTCCCATGTTAGGTTCTGCAAAATATATAGGAAAGTTTTGATATGGGATTCATTATTTCCCTCACAAACTCAGTAAAAAGTTTCCCTTGGGGGGCTAGGGAAAGTCTTTCCCGGGATAGTTTTTCCTGAAAAAGTCTTTCTCGAGAAACAACCAAGCGCACCATTTGAGAAAACCACAGCTTCATAGTGTTGTAATCAAAATTAAGGCCTCAATTGTACCATTTCCGAGTGCAGTAAACAACAACAACAAACTTTCAGGAAAAAACATGATTTGACCGACTTTTTACTGTTTAACCTGTCCTCACTTGTATTTACATGCAAGTATTGTACTTTTTCAAGTCTCTACTTTTGGAAAAGGTCATTTTTTTCCTGCTTAGACTGTAATGAACTAAAGCAAAATGTGTCATCAAATGTCGTCTACTTCTTTTCCATGTACTAGTAAGTAGTGAATGGTTTTAGATCTTGGGTCAATTGGAACCCGTGTGTCTAACTTTCAATATGTAAGGGAATGACCGTTACATCTGAGTTCTTCATATCTTGCCCTCTAGCAGGATTCCGGGGTATTGGTTTAGGTTTGAAACCTAACACAACATATATAGGAGTTGATACCATAGTTAATTGCATTGTTTGAAGCTATACATTAATATCTACATACATACATACATAAAAGTTGTTTAATTTGGCAGGTGGGAAATGAGCTGGGAGCAGGAAAACCCTACAAAGCAAGGCTGGCAGCAACAGTTGCCCTAGGGTGTGCCTTTGTGATTGGGATCATCAATGTGATTTGGACAATCATCTTCAGAGAAAGCTGGGGCAAGCTTTTCACCCCGGACGAATCGGTGACCGTCTTGGTGGCCTCGGTCATGCCGATAATGGGCCTGTGCGAGCTCGGCAATTGCCCCCAGACGACCGGCTGCGGCATCCTGCGTGGGACGGCCCGGCCCGCAGTCGGGGCCCGCATCAACCTCGGCTCATTCTACTTCGTGGGCACCCCGGTGGCTGTGGGCCTGGCGTTTGGGCTCAGGTTCGGGTTCAGTGGGCTGTGGTACGGACTCCTGTCGGCCCAGGCCACGTGCGCCGTGTGGATTCTATACGCCGTGTTGGGGTGCACAGATTGGGAGGGCGAGGCGTTGAAGGCTAGGGAACTAGTGATGGTGGAGATGAGTGCTGCTAGCGGTAAAAATGATGATGGTGATGAGAAAATAGGGCTTTTGGAATGTGGGAAAATCATAGAATGATAAGATGTGCATTGCCCTAATGCCCCAATATCTTGTGATATTGAAAGGGGGGAGGAAGAAAACAAAACCCTACAAGGAACCCTACAAGGGTTTATGGGAGGGTTTTTGGGGTAGATTTTGTGGGGGAAATGTTTGGAAATCTTGTCATGTATCATGTATGTCTTCTTTTTGTTGAGGGGGGTTAGATTTGATGATATTGTAGGATAGTGGGTGTGTTTTGCATGTGTTGAATCTAAAATGGAGGGTGGCCCAAGTGAAGATTTAGGAAAGGATATCTTGGATGGTTTTGGGAGGAAAGATGGAAGCTTTCATTGTGCAAAATTATTGACTTGTCTTGTTCTCTTGTGTACTACTTTCCTTTTGGTTCATGGACAAAGAAATTGGCCACTTTGCATTATGTATATGTTTGGGTAAAATCTTAAGTTGGTGTATTTTTATGTATACTTAACAAGTGCTTCCTCTTTTCTAGCTCTTTTTCTCCTTTCTCATCATCTTCTTTTGCCTATGCTTGTGACTTGTGGTCTATTTATGTCTTTGCACATGGTACTAAAGATCATCTAGAACACTTAATAGGGCTAGCTAGCTAGCTTAAGGGCTAAGTAGTGAAAAGGTGGGATGCATTGTTTTCCCCTTTTCTTCTCAAATAATTGTCATGAAGTTACTTTGGACGTTGATGTAAGAAATTGTATGTTGATATAAGAAATTGTATTTTTTTTATAATTAAAGGCACAAGTCTCGAAAAAAAAACCCAATGACTTAGAGAATCCACACCAAAACAAAACATCACCCAAGCTTAATCAAAAGTAAGACGAAGATAGACACCTAAAACACACCAAAAAGAAACAAAACAACCACCTGAACCAACAGGCACCAAAACACAATCAGAAGCAACCATACAGACAATCCAACAGAGAAACGACAAATGGAATAAAGAGAAACAAAAGCACTCCAGAAAAGATCAAATCTGCCTTTAGAAAATATCAGTCAACCTCGCGCCTCCTTAAGCAGTTTTATAGCTGTTTCTCGATTTTATGAGATTTTCAAATGATCCTTGCTACTGACATCACTGTTTACTAGGTGTTGTATTGAGATTAGGCCTTGAAAACTATTTGATTACTAGGTATTGTATTGAACATACCAAATGTCATAAAGCTCTAATTTTAGAGTCTGTTGGGTCCAAAGACTAAGTTAAATAGGTGATAAAGATTTGTTGCATAGGCTTATTTATTCTTGAATCATATAAAGGTAAAATGTCAATAAAGATGCACAATAATGAGGGAATTTGTACGTTCTTTTTGTCAAACATGATATTCAACATACTTAAAGGTCATAAGACTCGATGTTTGGGAGTGTATGTCCTGTCAAAACGATGAATCGAACATGCTTATAAAGATTTGTTGAATAATCATATGTTTCGTTACTACTTACATGTTGTGGGGAGATAAAGTATCAATAAATAAATTTAGAATCTTAATATGACCCGAAAGGAGTTAATTTGTAGATTAAATTAATTATAGATGGAAAAGTGGGGATGTTAACATAAGGCTAAATTATATTGATGGTCCTAGGAAGAAGTAGGTAGAACAAATAATTAGGCAGCAAAAAAGAGTTGGACAAGATTAGTGGATAGCTTAAGGAGATTAAGACAAGGGATAATCATAAATCTCCCTTAACTTTAATATCTGTATTTGGGACTTTGATTGAGACAATAGCTGTTTTATGCTTTTAGGCTGCTTTGTCTTCCTTCTTTTTCACATAGTAAATTACTGTGTGATTTATACCATGTTTTTACCTCTTCCCATCATCCCAAAGCCAATGGAAACACTTGATAATTATCAACAACAAACTTTTACCTCTTTTAGGAAATCCTTTTTAACTCTATTGCTCCATGCACAAAAGATGTAAAGACTCCATCTAACTTTGCATGATAAATACAAGGGTTCTTTAATATTTAAAATACATATTAGGCCCTATTCTTTGGTTATGTTTAACCAAACTATCCAGACATATCCAAATATATCACAACTTATCATAACTTAGGCCCTGTTCTTTTCTGCGGTTGACAAATTGCGGTACCACAACATATCGGAGTTTGCCACAACTCACCACACTTTACCACAAATCATTACTTTTCTCTCTCCTCACTTCTCTCTCCTCACCTACCCCACATACCAATAAGCTATCACAATTCCACCACACCTACCACACCACACCTCACCACACCATATTTCAAAATACTGCAGAAAAGAACAGGGCCTTAGCCAAGCCTTACACAATTCCCAAAAAACAACACTCTAAAAGCACAATTCCCTAAAAAAAAATATTATCAATTTATCCCAACTTATCATAACTTATCCATTCAAACCTGAAAATAACCTAACCAAATAAAAGGACCTTAATTAGAAGGGTTATTAGATTTAAATAATTTGAACTTCGGGCTGTAAAAGTCTCAATAATCTGAATTTTAAAAATATGGTGGAATAATCTAGACTTCAAGATTCTTATATTTAAATAGCATGTCACCGAGTTTCTCTAACAAAAATCGATAAAGTTCAGATTATTTAGATCCAAAACCCTCTATATGTATAAAAATCTAAGAGTCTTAAAATCTACATTATTTCATGATGTTTTTAAATTTCAGATTATTGACACCTTCATGCAAAATTTAGATTATTTTAATCCAAAAACCCTATTTAGAAATATTATCATTAAAGTATAATATTGCCATTGTAAATAATATATTATGTATGAAATTATCAATTAAAGAATAATATTAGATACTCCCTCCGTCCCAAATCAATTGACACTTAAACTAAATTTTGGCCGTTAATTACTCACAAATTATAATGAGTTACTATATGAAATTACTGTCATTAGAAAGATATTTTACTAAAAATTATAATGGAAGTAGTTTCATATTGTAACTCATTGTAATTTGTGAATAATTAACAGTTAAAATTTAGTCAAAGTATCAATTAATTTGAGACGAAGAGAGTATCATAAAAGTCAAAATTATAACAATTAATAATGTAATAGAGGGAGTAATTTTTATTGTTGTTTTTGGGTTGTGGTCTAACTAATAACTATTTGATATTACCCTGATTTATCTTTGGTTTTTAACCATTGGGGAAAAGGAGAATTGGTGGGAGGAACAACTGTGTGTGTGTGTCAGCTGAGCTCACATGTTATCTTTGGCACTTTTTAGGAGCAGTTGCCACATCAACACCTTTTTAGTGGGTTTGGCTTTTTATGCCCCCTTCATTTCTATCTAATATTGCCTTCCTTGCTTGATTCCCTCAATTAAACTACTCCCTTGTTAAATTATTCATCAATTATTTTTGTGTGCAATTATATTTAGAAACTTTTATTATTATTAAGTGTTGAATATATATATATATATATATATATATATAATTACAGTAAGAGTATTTTCATATAAATATAATCTTATAAATTTGATGAATATATGTATATGAATATAAAATCATAATAAAAGTAAGAATTATTAGGTTTTAAGCCCCTAAGTTTGAGGATTGTTTATTTAGAAGGTGTCATGCTTTCGTCTGCGCCAGCTATAGACCCCGAAAAATTGATAACCTTTTCCGCGGCGCTACTTAAAAAATGATTGGGAGCCGATTAGGATTGCTTAACCTTGAATAAGGTTGAACTTTTAAGAATATTTTTGCCGATTGATTAATTCGATTTATGCGTCATAATCCCGAGATTCACCCTTTTTAAGAAAAAGAAAGAAACCCGTCTGGGTTCATCGCTTGAACCAAACCGGGTTTCGCTGCTGTCAGACCCCAAAAAAAAAGCTAAAGGAAAGATTGAAAAGAAGGTGATAAACCCGTCTGGGTTCATGAATTGAACCGAGCCGGGTTAACTCTGGTGCTATCCGCAGATTGGACCGAAGAAATAGCGAAGCAAAAAGAAAGTGAAAAGAAGCCAGTAAACCCGCCTGGGTTCATGGATTGAACCAAACCGGGTTACCTTTTGCGCTATCCACAAATTAGATCAAAGAAACCATAAAAAAAGGGGAATGAGGAAGGGGCTTCAGAACCCGTTCGAGTTCACACCTTCATATCCTCATTTTATTCTATCATTTTCCTCGAAAGGATAAGAGTGCACCACGGAAATAAAAAAGGAATATACCGAAGTATGAATATAGAGTCGCCAGTTGAATTTTTAGGAGAAAAACAACAAACCATTTTGACACGGACTTCGGTCTACGAATCCAAAGATGGATTCGGGGGTAAGGTTACGAATTTGACAATTAAAATTGTCAAATCCGCCTATTCAACCGAATAGACTCTATTAAAATTAAATCAAAGCGGAAAAAGTTAAAAGGGGGGAATTAAGTATGAATCTCACAAGTTTAACATTAATGTCATGCAAAATATTGAATTGAAAATACAAATGATACGTGAATTTGATAGGTTACATTACATGGTTTACATCAATGATAATTATTCTAACCTTTAGTGAAGTAGCATGCA
Source organism: Portulaca oleracea (assembly GCA_029582165.1). NCBI lineage: Eukaryota > Viridiplantae > Streptophyta > Magnoliopsida > Caryophyllales > Portulacaceae > Portulaca > Portulaca oleracea. The sequence goes on along the minus strand of CM055873.1, from coordinate 4,170,055 downwards.
AAGGGAGAGAAGAGGTAGAGAGAATATGCTAGTGTCAATACTCTAGCATAATGTCGTGTGTGAAATGAGAGGGATTAGGGTTTAATTTATAGTGGAATGAGGAGATTAGGGGTACGTTTAGGGTTGTAGTTTATAGCCGCGGAATCAATAAACCCAGACGGGTTTGGGCTGGAGGATGGAATGAAAAACTGGATGAACATCAGACGGGTTTGGGCTGGAGGCGGGAATAACATGGGCCCAACCCAGACGGGTTTGGGCTGGTTTTCTGTTGGCCAATTTTGCTCGCTTCCGGGTTAGAAAAGAAATGGGTTTGCATGTCATTAAATTACTCGGCTAGCTTATTTTTACAAATAACTAAAACTAATACCGGTACAAAATCTGGTGTCTACAGATAGCCCCCACTTTGATCGAGTTTGAGTAAAACGATGATCAAAGTAGTCTTGATGATCTTGGATATGAATCAGAAGCCTGTTCTGAAGCTGGTTGACGCTTGGAAGCTTGGTCCTGCGTCGATGTTGGTTGGCCTGCTTAGTTTCTTCCGTAAAGCTGACCGAATTGATCCGTCTCATCTCGCCGTGAGGTAGATCAAGGTTATGCACTTCATTTCGCCGTGGAGTGCAAGACCTGTGTCTGTGTGGGTTGACCTGCTTAGTTTCTTCCGTAAAGCCGGTCGGAGTCGATTCGCTTCATTTCGCCGTGAGGCGGATCTAGGAGGCATGCTTCATTTCGCCGTGACGCATGCCAGGATGACGAGGTGATCCACTTTATTTCGCCGTGAGGTGGATCGAGGTGACGTGCTTCATTTCGCCGTGAAGCATGCCGGGATGATGAGGTGATCCACTTCATTTCGCCGTGAGGTGGATCGAGGTGACGTGCTTCATTTCGCCGTGAAGCATGCCGTGATGATGAGTTGATCCACTTCATTTCGCCGTGAGGTGGATCGAGGTGACGTGCTTCATTTCGCCGTGAAGCATGCCGTGATGATGAGTTGATCCACTTCATTTCGCCGTGAGGTGGATCGAGGTGACGTGCTTCATTTCGCCGTGAAGCATGCCGTGATGATGAGGTGATCCACTTCATTTCGCCGTGAGGTAGATCAAGGTCACGCACTTCATTTCGCCGTGAAGTGCGGGACTTGTGTCTGTGTGCTGAGAAGGGTGTCATCGCATTGTGAGGGCCCGATGGCGGCCGCTGAAGATGAGTTCGTCTTTTTGTAACCGCCTGACGACCGACTTATTTTGTGCATTGGTCTGCAAAAAAGAGAAGGGGGCATCAGTTTATCGGAAAATCAGAGCGAGTCAGAAAATTTACCTGTCAGTCGTGCTTTAGCTCTTGGAAATGGGCTCGAGTTGGCCATTGCTTCATGGGAAACGCTCGAATTGCATTGGGCCTGAATTTTGGGCCTATTTCAGGCTGTAAACCCGTCTGGGTTTATGCTGTGATGGCCTATTTCAAGGCCTGACGAGCTTGGGCTTATTTCAGGCTGCAATGGACTGCAAACCCGTCTGGGTTGGTGCTCGAATTGCATTGGGCCTGAATTGCAGCGACGAATTTGGGCTCATTTCGGGCTGCGACGATTTTGGCCCTGAAATGGCCTGCAAACCCGTCTGGGTTCCGCTTTTTTTTTTTTAATAGGATTTTAGGATAAGCTTCATGGGATTTTAGGATAGATATTCGGCCAATGCATGCCTTCCATGATTCTAATGCGGGGGCCCGCCGGTTGGCCACTTGTGTGGTGTGCATGCAACCACTCTTCCTATAAAAGGAGCCTCTTCACACCCTTAATCATGCACCTCCTTCTTCCAACCTCCTTTCCTTGCTCAAAATCCATTTATTCACTAGTTAGGAAATAATGGTTAGGAAAGTTAGAGATCCGCCCGTTCAACCCCATGCGACAAACTGGGCGCATGAAATGTCTTCCCGGCGAGCATGGACTCCTAGGCCGGGTTGGGAACCGTCGATACTGGTGCCCGAACCGTGGAATCACGTATGGCACAAGCATTCACATGTCCGGGTAATGTCTTCTCCCTGACTCTGCTCTTAATTATAGCATAAATTTGCAAGTAGAAATGTTTAATTCTAGCTTGTTGATTTAGCTAAAAATAATGAGGTAATTTGTGTCGATTACCCGTATTGTTCAAATCGGGCCTTAGAGATCCGAGGATGATAGGCCGATTTTTTTAGAATAGAGCGCATAGTAAACCCAAACCCGTCTTAGTTGGGCTGCAACTGAATGAGGGGGAAGAGAGTGGCCCAAACCCGTCTGGGTTGGCCTTGGACGAAACCAACCCATTTTTGAACGAAACCCGTCTGGGTTAGGACGAAGAGGAGTGGCCCAAACCCCTTTTTTCGGTCGAAAGAAAAACAAAAGAAAAAGATCCAAACAGGCCCAAACCCGTCTGGGTTGGGCTTCGGGCCGAGAAAAGAGAAGCCCCCAATTTAGCGTTGGGCCGAGAAAAGAGAAGCCCCCAAACCGTTCGCGTTGGGCCGAGTGATCCTCTTTTTTTTAGCCACCAATTTAGTGGAAGTTCAATTTAGCTTTTGCTAAACTAGGGATCACTTGATAGTTGCTGTAGTGACTTGCCTCCTTTTTGAATTTTTCCATGGTGGATCCTCAGGAAGATTCCCTCAGAACTGGTGGCAATATGCGGAAACCGATCAAGGTGGTGGAGCATTTTGCGGAAGATAATTGGGCGCTTGCACTTTTAAAAGAGTCGGGATTCGACCTCTTCTGGAAATGTGTCAAGGCCTGGGAACCTAGTACACCACGGGTGATGGGACGCGCGCTTGCAGAGAGATTCTGGGACTCTACCAACACTTTCCACCTCCCTGTAGGAGAGATGGCCATATCCCCAGTCGACTTTGTGATGATTACCGGGCTACGCTGGGGTGGTCAAGATATCGAATTTGACCCTGTTGTACCGGATCAGGTGATGGAATTACTAGAGCCTGTGCTTGAACGACGTCGGTTTGGTCGAAAGATGAAGCTTTCTTATGGTTCCTTCGAGGATGTCATCACTTCTGTCGACTTCACTCATATGGATGAGTTTCAGCATCGTTTCATTTTCTTGGCATATTTTATCTCTGCCACGATGTTTGCCAATCGAGGGGACGATGTTTATCTGACTTGGATGAAGAATCTCCTTGATTTAGAACAAGTCATTCATCGGAACTGGGCAAAGGCTGCATATGCTAACTTCATTCGTTGGCTTCGCATTGGCTGACGTGGACCCATTCTTTGCACCGGAGAGTCCGCGGGAGATAAGCGGTCCGAGCATGTGGAAGGTGCTCGAGGTAATCTTCGAGACGCTTCTCTTCTATATGCATTTCTCCTTTTTAGATCGTGAGTCTCAGTATTGACGTATTTGCAGGTATGGGGGTATGAGTACATTAAGGGATTCACTATCCCTACTCGACACGTCAAGGCAGTGCCGGCCGCAGAACGGTGGCACAAAAACTACCTTGAGCACAAGAAGAAACCATTTGGGAGTTTAGATGAGTTGCGCCGCATCTTGGATCACCTTGAAGAGGTTGAGTTCACATCTTTCATATAATCTCTCTTGCATTTCTTTGGTGCTTATGTTTCCTTTACTTGTGCAGGATGATGTCAATTGGAATGCCTGGGTTGGCTTCGAGATTCCGCAAGACTTTATTCCCTCACGAAATGCGGCGCATAGGGATAGTAGCCTGCGCTTGGTGATGGAGAGTCCGTCCGGTTGGATCTGGAGCCTTGGTGAGAGACTTACGAGGCAAACCCTAGGCCATGAAATGTGGATAATACCATCAGACCCTCCCGAGACCATGAACGATCCGCGAGCCTTTTATGCCGAGGCGTTTGCAGCAGCTAAGGGGGGTTCCTGGTACACTAATCATGCATCAATGGCATCGTCCGCCCAATTCTGGGAGGAATGGGAACAATATCGGGACCGCCTGGCCTTTAGAAAGGTGGGGAAGAAGACCTCCATTTGCTCTTTTCATGTTCCTTCTACTATCGCCTAATATGACCATTTCTTTGCTTGTTGTAGTTGGGGCCCTATTGCGAGGATGACGAGAAGAGTCAGAGCAATTCTGGGGACACGGTTTGTGGCTACGAGGCGACTCGGTGAGGACATCAAACCGGAACTAGAGAAGATCCTGGGAAAGCCGGTAGGTGATCCCCCTTTTTCTTTGCTTACTTGTAACTTGCTCAAACTTTGACCAATTTTCCTCATTCTGTGCAGTGGCGATGGAAACAAGCAAAAGGCTTCCTCAAAAATTACTTCACACTCAAGTGGGCTCGTGAGAAAGACCTTGCGGGTTCTGTGGTTGGGGACGCAAACGTGGATGATGATGCACAGTCTCGTCCTGTGGATCCTCCTCGCCATTCAGATGCGCACGTGCCTCGCGGCCGGTTGGAGCAGATGGACCCTCCTCGACATTCTTCCTTCATGGCCGACGCGAGGCGATCTTATGGGGGCGAAGCTGCTCTCCGAAGGCACGGGGAGAGGAGTAGGCGGAGCATGGGCATGCCGGCTCACGATGACCGTGGGAAAGGTATTTTACTCGAAGATAGTCATTCAACCAGTTCTCACTACGGAGACACGGGTTTTGGCCACGACTTTCAGCGGTCTATGGAGAACAGCATATCCTCCATGTCTTTAGGTGAGCACGAACATCAGGTGAGGTCACATGATCATGGGAGTTCTCGTCGGAGCCGCGACTCTCGTCATGGTACCCTGGGCCATGTGGTGAGACAGTTCGAGTCTAGCGTGTTGGTGGAGCCGTGCGTGAGCAAGAAGGCATTTCATTGCATTTGGGTACCCTCCGTAATCTCATCATTCGGGTCTATGCGTCAATCCTCTCATCCTTTGCCTCGCACTTATGGAATGCCCGAGTATGTTCTCGCCTCTCGTGACCGATCGTGGATTTAGGTTATGGCACTTCCTTTGCGGGCTCGACCCTACCGTGGTGCTTTGTAGTGATTCGGTGCATCTGGGGTATAACCGTGCCCTTGCAGATGACGCCTCATCAGTGCTTCCGTCCCAACCCGTTGTACCCGTTACTCCTCCTCAAGGAGGTTTGGAGCTGCCTCGAACGTCTGGATGGGGAACACAAACTCAGGAATGGCCGGGATGGTCTATCCCAGAGCCTGTAGTAAGATCTTCTTGGCCTACTCCACAGGGGTGGCCTGGAGGTAATCAAGAGTGGCAGGTTCCAGAACACTCTTGGCTTAATGCAGGCAGTACCGAAGTGTTGCACCTATCTGGCTCAGGTGGCGATACAGAGGTGGTAGACTCCTCCTACTACCAGTGGGACACTTACTTTGGAGCTGGTGGAAGCGGAGCCCATGGGGCTAATAGCGCCAGTGGTGGTGGCGATACGGAGGTCTGGCATGATGAGGATTGAGAATGATGCACATGCAGGGTCTTTATGCAACGAACCTATGTAATGCTATGTATGACTCTTTATTATGCACTTAGGACAATGCAATGCAATGATGGAATAATGCTTTTTTTTTTTATGCACTAGTGCGAACTACTGATGTGATGCTTATGCAATGATGGTGCTACGTAATGCACATTTTTTATTTTCATGTACCCTTTATGCATAATGTAACAACAATGTGTAATGCGATATGCAATCTACATGGTGGGATTACTCCCACTTCCCCCCCAAAAAAAAGACCGAAAATTAAATGCTATAAGTAAAATCGAGCTACAGTTTCGGGGCCGGCGAAGACATATAACTGTCTTGTGGACCCGCATTATGACCCAGGATAGAGTTGAAGTGGTTTTGTGATCGAATCCAAAAGCTGGTCCAAACCCGTTTGACTTTCAAGCCCAATGGGAGTTCCACCTACAGAAACTGGGTCGAGAAGCGGGGCAATGGAGGCCCAAAAACCCGTCTGGGTTACATTGTTGTCTTTGGGCATAGGGCAAACAAACCCGTCTGGGTTTTGCTATAAATATATGTCCCCCCAATGTCTTCAACACACACCATCACAAATCGTCTGGGCGCCGCTGTCTTTTCGTCCCACCACAAACTCAGTATCAAACCCGTCTGGGTTTCGCTGCCTAAACCCATAACAAAGCCGTCCTTTCGACCTCATGGCTTTCGAAAAGAAGTTAGCCACTTGGATAAGTACCTTGTCCAAAGAGGAAAAGAGAGAATTGGGGAGGTATAAGCTGACGTCTCTGCTAAGTTTGAGGCAAGTGAAGATAGATTGGGATTTCCTGCGTGCTGCTGAAACCTTCTGGGATAAGGAATTCCACGTGTTTAGATTCAACATGCGGGAATTGGTTCCGTTGCCTGAAGAATGGTCATCTATCCTTGGGACCAATCATTATGCTCCATCAGTAGTGCCTCCATTGGCTACTGATGCGAGGAAGGAATACAAAGAGCTGCTATGCCTTCCCTCTAGGCTAATTGGGAGTGCGATAATAGGGGATAAGGTGCACTTCCAAACCATAGTGGAATACTTCCAAGCCCCTGAAACCTTAGAGTACGGGCCAGTGGTACGTGTGAGGGCCCTGGTGCTATGCATGCTGGGAGAATTCTGCTTCTACCATGGCGGCAGAAGGACGGGTCCCGCGAATTTGATCCACGTGGTGGAGGACATGGCTCATGGTTACAATCCTGTACCGGTGATTCTGGGAGAAACGTTGATGTGTCTTGATGACTCGACCGAGGACGACCGAGGCATTTCTTGATTCTGCAGGTAAACCACGTTTTTTTTTTTTTTTTTTTTTTTTTACCTGCACAACGGCAAACCCCTCTGGGTTTGCGAATTTATTAATCTACTTTGCGGCACAGGTTTGGTTAATGGAGCACCTTAGCCTGGTCGAAAAGGCGGACCGCGACAATACACGCGAATCACACGCAAGAGGAAATATCCCGGGCGTCGATCAGTAACTGAATGGGTCAAGCTGCTAAAGAAACCTGAAGAGATCGTGGTAAAGTGGTGGATTGAAAATTGGCACATTCCAGAGTACATCACTTGTGATCAAAGAAACCCTTATGTATGCGTTGCAAGCTTGACACACTTGACATTCTACTTCCCCGAGCGGGGCATGAGACAAATGGGGTTGAGGCAACGTATGCCTGACAAAACTCATGATGCCCCGAAGTTACTTCATCTCAAGAAGAGTGTTGTAGAATCTTGGTTGAAATATTGGGAGAAACGGCCCACTATTCGTGCTCCCTCGAAAGCGCATGTGTCTGAAATGGCTGTTCCTGATTATCAAGACTGGTTGATGGCCGTAGTGGTAACGAGGAGGGCCGAGGAAACTAGACAGAAGAAAGCTGCTGCAAGAGATAGGCTGGCCCTTAAGGCTGATGTATTGCAGCGCCTGGGTCCCAGGATCACTGTGAAAGATCGATTGGGCCCTAAAACTGATGTGAAAAACAGGCTTGGCCCGTCACTTCCCGGGGTTGTGATGAGAGAGCCTCGGGCTCCTATACCGAAAGGCACTGATACATCTGTTGAAAAAGGAAAAGCCCTCGCGGTTGCTCAGGAGAATGTGAAGAAGAGGTACCGTCCTAAGAACATTGAGGGAGGGACTAGTGGCACCAAAGAGACCGGGGTTGGACCAAAGTCTGCCGATAAGAAGAAAATGAAACAGGCCTGAAGCTGCGCGCCAATTTATTTTTGATAATATTTTAGCTGAACCTTTGTTAGTTACAATTAGAGTAATTGCACTATTTATTCGAAAGACCAAGTATTGTAATGAATTTCTCCTTTATGAATAACAATAGTAGTCGTTTTTATTTACAACGAAGTTTCCCTTTTTTATTTGTTGGTGCACAATTTGTGAAACTGAAACCCAGTACGCGACCCGAGCCCGTTTGAGTTGCGGCTTTCTCCAATCTGAGGCCCAAACTCGTCTGGGTTTCTGCCTGAATGCGGCCCCTGGTGAGGTCCAAACCCGCCTGGGTTTCATCCTGGATGCGGCCCATTGTGAGGCCCAAAACCCGCCTGGGCATGACCAAGTGTCTAGAAATTGACCTTCTAGTTGCTTGGCCGATTCGATCGACCCTGTTATGCATAAAACCTCTTCAAATGATCCAGGTTGGTGGGCCGTATTAATTCTTCTCCTTCTGTAGTGACTAAACGGGCTGCTCCTCCCGGCAGTATTTTTCTGATGACATAAGGCCCTTTCCAATTTGGCGCAAATTTACCCCTTGGATCCTGAATGGGTGCCCTCATTTCCTTAAGCACTAAATCTCCTTCTCGAAGAGCCCGGTCTTTAACCTTCCTGTTGAAAGCTCTAGCTATGCGAGCCTGATACAAGTGCACGTTGTGTAAGGCCCTAAGCCTTCTCTCGTCAACAAGCGTCAGCTCTTCATATCTGGCCCTAGCCCATTCAGCTTCTGGTAGTTGACTTTCTGCAAGTATGTGGAGTGATGGTATGGCGAGCTCAACTGGAAGCACTGCTTCCATTCCGTAGACCAAGGCGAAAGGACTTGCTCCCGTTCCTGTTCGAATTGAAGTTCTATATCCCCATAAGGCGAAAGGAAGCTTATCAGGCCAATCCTTGTATGTTACTGCCATCTTCTTAATGATTCCTGCGAGGGTTTTGTTGGTCGCCTCTACCGCTCCGTTAGTTTGGGGCCTGTAGGGCGAGGACTTGTGATGTTTGATCTTATATTTAGCTAACAATGCTTCAACCTCCTTCCTGAAATGGCTCCCATTATCACTGATGATCTCGTGTGGCACCCCGTATCTACAAATGATATTGTTCAGGATGAACTTAGCCACATGCTTCGAGGTGAGCTTTGCATAGGAGGCAGCCTCTACCCATTTAGTAAAGTAATCAACGGCTACCAACACATACTCGTGTCCTCCAGTGCCCGTGGGATGTATCTTCCCAATTATGTCTATTCCCCATACTGAGAATGGCCAAGGGGATGTCAATGTAGTGAGATAGGAAGATGGCTGATGTCGTAAATTGGCGATTCTCGACACTCGCGCATTTCCTAACGGTTGAGACATACGGCCTCCATGGTAGACCGTAAATAGCCCGCCTTTGAATCTTTTCGCTAACATTCTCATTCATGTGTGGTCCGACTCTCCTCCATGTATGGAGGTCATTAACTCCTTCACGACTTAGCATCAACGCAAAGTAGGTTAATGCTCAGAGCGGTCTTCTTGTAAAGTCGATCGTGAATGATGCGATTGTCGCCATCATTACGACGCTTCTTGTCCTTTAGAATCACCTCACGGATAATCTCCTTTCTTCAAGTACGTATAAATGTCGAAGAACCATGCATTCGAGTCTACGATGGGCTCTTCTACGGAGTACACATAGGCGGGCTGGTCGTGCCGCTCTACTGTTATAGGAAATTCATAAATTCCTATTGGAATAGCAATCATGGAGGAGAGTTTAGCTAAGGCGTCTGCCAACTCATTATTATCTCTGGGTAGGTATTTGAATTCAATGTGCTCAAATTGCGTCGCGAAGTCCAACAACCGGCGTTGATAAGCCATTAAAGATTCATTTCTGACCTTCCAGGTGTTCTTGGCTTGATTGATGATAAGGCTAGAGTCACCAAACACTCTGATGTGCCTTACTCCTATAATTAATGCTACTTGTAATCCGATGATGCAAGCTTCATACTCAGCCGCGTTGTTGGTCGCGTCGAATTCAAGTTTAACAGAAACGGGATGATGCTCTCCTTCAGGTGATATTAAGAGCACCTCGCGCCACATCCCATTTGTTAGAAGCACCATCAAAATACATTTCCCACGTGATCTCGCAAGATGAAAGACTTCTTCGTGCGGGAACTCCAAGTTAGTGTTTGGAGGTTCCTGACAAGGAATGTATGCCAGGAACTCCGAGATGGCTCTTCCCTTGATGGAATTTTGAGGAACGAAATTTAGACTGAACTCTAATAACATAACTACCCATCGAGCTATGCGTTTATTGATTGTGGGTTGCTCCATGATGAACTCGATTGGGTTGCACTCACGATCACATGCACTGTGTGTGACAACATATAATGTCGAAGCTTCTTCGTTGCCCAAACCAACGCAAGAGCCATTTTTTCAATGTTGGTGTATCGACTCTCACAGTTACCGAATTTCTTGCTGAGGTAATAGATGGCGCTCTCCTTTTCTTTTACCTGTTGAGCCAACATAGCCCCCATCGCAGAGTTGGTTATTGTGAGGTAAAGGAGTAGAGGCTCATCTGGTACCGGCGGCATTAGTACAGGGGAATGGGTCAAGTACTCTTTGATTTTGTCAAAGGCTGCTTGACACTGATCATCCCATTCCACCTTTACTCCTTTCTTGAGCTTCTTGAATAGTGGTTCACAAGTCATAGTGAGTTTGGAAATGAACCGACTGATGTATTGTACACGACCAAGGAAACCTCGAATTTCCTTCTCTGTCTTAGGTGGTTTCATCTCTTGAATTGCCTTGATTTTTGATGGGTCCACCTCGATCCCGCACTGGCTGACCACAAAACCTAGCAACTTGCCTGATGTAACCCCAAATGCGCATTTTCGGGGATTAAGCCTCATGTTGTATTTCCTTAATCGAAGGAAGAACTTGCGAAGATTGGGGAGGTGTTCTTCCCTGGTTTTGGACTTGACGATCATGTCATCCACGTATACCTCTACCTTCTTGTGCATCATGTCGTGGAGAAGGGTATTCGCAGTGCGCTGATACGTGGCCCCTGCGTTTTTTAGGCCGAAAGGCATTACCGTGTAGCAGTACGTACCCCATGGAGTGGTGAAGGATGTTTTTTCCATGTCCTCTTCTGCCATTTTGATTTGGTTATACCCTGCGTAGCCATCCATGAAGGACAAAAGCTCATGGCCGCAAGTGTTGTCTACTAGGACGTCGATATGTGGTAAAGGAAAGCTGTCTTTTGGACTGGCTTTGTTCAAATCTCGAAAGTCAACACATACCCTTACTCGCCCATCTTTCTTGGGAACGGGGACAATGTTTGCTACCCACTCGGGGTAGTGCACTGCTCATATGAACTTGGCCTTTAACTGTTCCATTACCTCATCTTCGATCTTCTTTGACCAATCTGGCTTGATTCTACGAGCCCTTTGCCGCACTGGCTTAGCGTCGGGATATAATGGAAGGGTATGTTCAGCGATATCCCTGTCGACACCTGGCATGTCCTCATACGACCATGCGAACACATCTTTAAACTCCTTAAGAAGTTTTGTGAAATCCTGTTGCTCCTTGTCTGTTAGGGACTTACCCAATTTGAGCTCCCGGGGGCTATCTTCCGTCCCTACATTTATGCTTATGGTATCTTCAATGATCGCCACTTTTTCCTCAAATGCATCCATGGCTTCTGTTAATTTATTTTGGTCTTTTAAAGGTTCAGCATATTTATTATCAGTGTTGGCACAACAGTTCGAGTAGGCGGAAATGTTCATCTTATTAAATGCAGAAACGGATACATCAGCAGACTCTGGGTTAACCCCGACCAACTTAGAACTACTAGAACCTGACTCTATGACCTTTGGGACAGGCTCTCCTACAGAAAGTGTAAATTTATTTTCTTCATCATCGATCCAGGTGATCTCACGATGGCCGCCGTCTTCTCCGATCAACAGACTTGGATCAAAGCTTGGGTTGGATAGTGCGGCGATGACTGGATCGACGACTTCTTCCTTGCGCACCTCTTGCCCGAAGAGCATTCCAAAAATGCCGCCTCCAGCGAGGTGGGTCCATTCCAAAGGTGGACGACTTCCCCTAGGCGGGATGAATGTGGCGGTCGTGTTGACGGCACAGTCATTGAAAATTTCTAATCCCGCCACTAGGATACCCTGAGGTTTTAGGTAATGTGGTTCTGGGAAGCCGTAATAAGGGAAGTCATCACCCTCTCTCAAGAACTGTCCATTAAGAGTGCGTGGATACGGTTTGACTTGGTATAGGGTTGGAGGGTTGTCCAATCTTTTCTGTTTAGCCATGGCTAGCTTCATCAGTTTCACTTCCTCCTCAGTTGGTTTGTAGCCTAGCCCGAACCTTCCTTTGTTCTTGAACACTTTGAAATTTGGTGCCAACTTGTTCTTAGGATTTTGCCCGAGTGGCATCCCTGGAAAATGACCTTGCTTCCTCAATATAGCATGGATATTAGGGTTTGAGTAGGGATCGAAGTCAAAGTGAGTTTGATCCTGGCTCAAAGCCGCTACCATCTCAAAGTTGTGCAACTCCTCGTCAGCTGAGCTATGTTCAATCTCGAGTGTGGGTTTCTTGGGGTCAAAAACAGCACCGAGGGGTTTACTTGAGATCGTGACCACTTGGCCTTGAATGATCAATTTCACCTTCTGGTGCAAGGTGGAGGCGACAGCATTGCACTCATGTAACCAAGGCCTTCCCAACAACATGTTGAAAGAGGCCGGGATGTCAAGAACAATGAACTCAACATTCTTACTTATGTAGTCCATGGTGATGGGAAGCACAACCGATCCTAGCGACTTGCGAGGGGAGTTATCTTATGCGCGCAGCTGAACAGTATTTTGTGTCAAATGTTGTTTTTGAACTCCCAACTTTTGTGCGGTTCTCCATGGACAGACATTGACGGCCGAACCATTATCCACGAGAACAAGTGGTATGGTTTGAGTTGAGCACATGGCGGTGAGGTAAAGAGCTTTGTTGTGAGACCCTCCTTCCTCAGGTAAGTCTTCATCCCCGAAGGTGATGGTAGGCTTCCCGGAGATGATGTGAGAGATGATATCCTCTGGTGATGCTGAGGTAGGGATCATGAGCTTATTGAAGGCATCCAGCAGTATTTGCCTATGGTCTTGCGAGGCACACAAAAGTTGCCAAATCGTGACTTCGGCCTTGGTTTTCTTCAGCTGTGTGAGGAAAGGATCTTCTGGTGGAGGTGTAGGGGTTCCCGTCGCTGCTGACAAGGTAGCATTCTTGTTATAGTAGCGGACCGAGTAAGGATCGCACTGGGAATTGTTACTTCTTCCACATCTTCTCCCTCGTCAGAAGAGTCGTACAACGGATGTCTATCGGTTTCATGGTCAGTGGACTCTTCACCTTCTTCTTCACTTTCGCTGTCCCAAATGCCGTTGACGACGAGTTCCTTCGTAAGCGGGGGAATAACTGGGATAGGTTGACCCATTTCGGTGATGAGAGTGGACGGATCAACACGGTTCTTCTCCAAAAAGATGGCATTGGTGTGATTAGGCAACGGGTTCTCCTTGTTGTTGGGTCTTCGAGACGGGTTTGGTGGAGGAATAACACCGTCCCGGATTAGCCCTTCGATCTTATTTTTCAAAGACCAGCATACTTCGGTGTCGTGACCTCGACAGCGATGGAAATTGCAGTATTTGTTCCCATCCCACTTTGGAGGCTTAACATCAGGTTCAGGCGTCGGCAGGGGCAATTGGATGATGCCCTTTTTCACCAGCCTTTCCAATGCCTTGGCATAAGACATGTCCATCGGGTGGTAAGAGTCATACTTCGGGGTGTATGGCCTTCGTTGGATGGAATTAGTCTCAACAGTTTTCTGAGGGGGGCTAGGCGCGCTAGTGGCCCTCCTGTTGGAGCTAGATCCTTTCCTACCAGAATGTTGTGTGCTTTTCTCATTGTTAGCAGCTTCAATTTGAACACACAAGTCCTTTAAGGTTTCAAAGTCTTTAATGGATTGGAAGCCAAAATGCCGTGTGATGCGGGGATGAATACTTTGCTTGAAAGTGCTTAATTGCATCCTAAAGGGGACAGACTCATCGATTTCGGATAGCATGGAGTGCCATCGTCAGAATAAGAGAGGAAATGACTCGTCCTCCCTTTGTTTCATGGAAGTTAGGTCATCTACGGTGACCTCCTTTGTCAGCGACTAAAATGACTTATGAAGGCCTTGAATAACTCATCTGCATTGGTCTTGACTTGCGGGGGTAGATTTTGGTACCATACCTTGGCCTTACCTTCTAGAGTGGAAGGGAAGACTGTGGTGTAGAGACCTTTATCTACCTTATGGAGGGGAGCCAGCCTCATGAATTCCTCCAAGTGATGAGATGGGTTTTCAGAGGGCCTAAATTTTATGTTTGGCACCTCAACCTTGTCCCTTATTCTCGATACATGGTGTTTGGGGATGGCCAAATCCATGCAGGGCGTCGGTGAAGGCCTGGATCGCCTTTCATCATCCTTCCGTGAGCATATCGACCTTCTCTTCAAGTTTTTGACGTAGGGTCCTCCAAGTTTTAGAGTTATTCAAGACAAGTTTAGACTTGACTTCACCAAATGACTTAGGTTTTGGGCCTCCATTTTGGATTTGGGGTGACCTCTCCACTTCATCATCACTCTACTCGCACTGAGCCATAATAGTTTTCCTCTTCCTCAAGTTCGATGCCCATTTTGTTGACCGCTTAATGGCTTCCAGCACGCCATTCATGGTTTGTTGATTTTCACTGAACTTCTTTTCTAGCTTCTCATTGGTTCTGTCCTCCTGGTCTGCCATGCAAATGGCAATTGCTTCCTGTACCCGCTCGTACAACCCATCAAGTTGCTTGTCACCAGAATTCTCCCCGAAAAGGTTGTTGGCGAGGGATCCTGACATGGTGGATTCACTGGATTCACTGGATTGGGCCGGCGGTCTGTAGTTGGGATTGCGAATAAGTCTGCCGGTTTGCGGGTCACGGATGCGGGCTCGGAGATGGTCTGCTATCCTGCCTGCATGGAAACTGGTTTAGTGCTCGAAAGAACCTTTATGCCACCCGCCCAATGCATGCATGACTTAATGGACCTATATGAACCTAGGACATGGACATGACGCCTACATGCTGACATAAGGGTGACTCACCCACTTTTGCGGGAGTGCATGCCCTAACTCTATATGGACTTAGCATGATGACTGACAGGACTGATAATCATTGGGTATCTGACTCAAGGAGCGTCATAAAGGGCTGAATAGGATCAATAGTAAGTGGATTGGGCTGACTGCAGTATCGAACAGTTTGGCCCGATGTGGAAGGAGAAGAAAAACAGGCCCAAACCCGTCTGGGTTTGAACTGTAATCCCTCCCTTTCAAATGGGCATAGACAGGATTCCACAGTGAGTCCAACTAGGCCAGGCCCATCAAACCCGTCTGGGTTTGGGCCACCAAACCCGTCTGGGTTTAGGCCAGTCCGTCTCTCATTTGATCCTACGCAGGCTAGAATGACGTTCCACTCATGTTCGGGCTAGACACTTGGACTCAACTTTTACAGGATTAATTTACATGACATACAGATGCGGGATGAGCCTAATCATGGCTTTAGATCCAGGGTTTTTCTAGGTTTAGGGAGATGAATAGGGTACCACATGTTCTCGCCCCGGTGCATTTTCTTTATATGGAATTCATAGGAAAAATGTGTGGGGTGTTGCTCTTTGGGTTTCAAGGAAACCTTTAGAGTGTAACACGGGTGAGAGGAGAGATCAAATGCTTGGCGATGTAAGTGCATCCCACAAGTAGTGACCTCTCGCTCTCGGGACTGACTCTTAGTTTTACAACCTAAACCAACGCTTTTGTGCTCCCCAGCCATAAAGGCCCAAGAGTAGCCTGGTATGCAATATGCCTAAAAATGATAAAGAGTGAAATAAATTAATTCCTCCCTTTTTTTACAAAATTCACTAAAATTTAATTCTTTCAAGTTTTACCCTCTTTTTAAGTTTAAGTCCCCAGTGGAGTCGCCAATCTGTAGACCCCGAAAAATTGATAACCTTTTCCGCGGCGCTACTTAAAAAATGATTGGGAGCCGACTAGGATTGCTTAACCTTGAATAAGGTTGAACTTTTAAGAATATTTTTGCCGATTGATTAATTCGATTTATGCGTCATAATCCCGAGATTCACCCTTTTTAAGAAAAAGAAAGAAAGAGATATAAAAGGAAAGGGAAAACAAGAAAACCCGTCTGGGTTCATCGCTTGAACCAAACCGAGTTTCGCTGCTGTCAGACCCCAAAAAAAAAGCTAAAGGAAAGATTGAAAAGAAGGTGATAAACCCGTCTGGGTTCATGAATTGAACCGAGCCGGGTTAACACAGGTGCTATCCGCAGATTGGACCGAAGAAATAGCGAAGCAAAAAGAAAGTGAAAAGAAGACAGTAAACCCGCCTGGGTTCATGGATTGAACCAAACCGGGTTACCTTTTGCGCTATCCACAAATTAGATCAAAGAAACCATAAAAAAAGGGGAATGAGTAAGGGGCTTCAGAACCCGTTCGAGTTCACACCTTCATATCCTCATTTTATTCTATCATTTTCCTCGAAAGGATAAGAGTGCACCACGGAAATAAAAAAGGAATATACCGAAGTATGAATATAGAGTCGCCAGTTGAATTTTTAGGAGAAAAACAACAAACCATTTTGACACGGACTCCGGTCTACGAATCCAAAGATGGATTCGGGGGTAAGGTTACGAATTTGACAATTAAAATTGTCAAATCCGCCTATTCAACCGAATAGACTCTACTAGAATTAAATCAAAGCGGAAAAAGTTAAAAGGGGGGAATTAAGTATGAATCTCACAAGTTTAACATTAATGTCATGCAAAATATTGAATTGAAAATATAAATGATACATGAATTCGATAGGTTACATTACATGGTTTACATCAATGATAATTATTCTAACCTTTAGTGAAGTAGCATGCAAAGGGAGAGAAGAGGTAGAGAGAATATGCTAGTGTCAATACTCTAGCATAATGTCGTGTGTGAAATGAGAGGGATTAGGGTTTAATTTATAGTGGAATGAGGAGATTAGGGGTACGTTTAGGGTTGTAGTTTATAGCCGCGGAATCAATAAACCCAGACGGGTTTGGGCTGGTTTTCTGTTGGCCAGTTTTGCTCGCTTCCGGGTTAGAAAAGAAATGGGTTTGCATGCCACTAAATTACTCGGCTAGCTTATTTTTACAAATAACTAAAACTAATACCGGTACAAAATTCGGTGTCTACACCAGCTACTAATGTTAAGTAGTTCTCTTAGTGAAGAGACACTAGTAAGTCGGAGCGCTGCGATTCACATATGCGTGTGTGAGAAATAAACTTCCTATCCCTATTGAGAAGCCTAGGAAGCCTAGAGCGAGGTTTCTGAAGGTTTCCCCTCAAGAACTATTTGTCAGAGTGAGTATGTCAAAGGGGGGTAACAGTCCTATTCAACCTCAAAAGAAAGCTCTTAGGGAGTTAGACTTAAGCCCCCAAGAGTCATAAAACAATCATTGGCAATTTGCTTTTTTTAAACTTTATATTTTACATGGATATCCCAAACTTTGGGAGTAGTATTTATCAACAGTCCAACATCGATTTAACATCAATTAAACTTCTATTTTTCTATAATAAATTTGTTATTTTTTGGTTTAGACGCGTTTCCATTCTACATATGACCACAAAAAATACGACTATATTATAGAAAATCCCGAGTTTAATTGATGTTAATTCTGTATTTAAATGCTAACAAATACCACCCTCCAAAGTCTGAGATATTCATGTCAAAAGTGAAATTCGGGTTATTTTGATAAACAATCTCCGAAATCAGATATTTTAAAACCTAATAATCCTAAAAGTAAAATGTCATTTGAAAGATCACAGAAAATCAAAATTTGTAGCTATTTTGAGAGAAAGTAATAATGCCTTTTTTGAGTCGTTATCAAAATAACATAATAAAAAACCCTAATTCAAATTATTCGTTTTTAAGCCCCAAAAAAAAATATACTAAGAAAACTAGAAACTAAAAACATTGGACCCACAAGAACAAAAGAACTTGTAGTCATTATCACAAGGTACTATCTACTAAGAATGAACAATCATTATCAACTAATCACATAACAAGAATTTGGCCCAAGTCACCTTTGATAGGCATCTCATTTATGTGAAAATGTACACAAAATATGACCTATCATCATATTTCAAAGGAAAATCGGATTCTACTCATCCCTACTTTTTGTATTTGAATGTCAATAATCTTTACTTTTTTTGTATTTTGATAATCTAGAAAAAAAATAAAAATGGTATTCTACTGATACTAAATCTACCTCCACATTTTTCGTATTTCCTCATTCCTGTTCCATATTGTTTTTATGTTTTCCATTCCTGCACCAGAAAGGTTATGAAGTGTAATTATTACAAGAATTTCTAAATTATTTTTTAACAATTATTATAAAATTGAAAAATATCGGAAAAAAAAAGGTGAGAAAATTTGGGAGAAATGTTGTAAATTTATTAAAAATCGTGTGAAAGTGTTGTGCTAAGTTTTGCATCAAATGCAAATTAAAATCTATGATGTTTAGGGTATATACTCGGTGATGTCTCAATAAATTATTTTTTTGAACCATCAAAATACAAAAAAGATAGAAATTATTGACATACAAAAGTTAGAAGTAGGAATGATTAAAATCCGATTTTCCTATTTCAAAATATGCATGAAATCTTTTGCATTTGCAATTTGCTTTTGTGCTTTCAATGTCTTTAATACCGCACCATCTAATGGCATATTATTGTGCCATGCCATATACTATCTCGCACCTTAGGAATTTTCCAGGGTAAATAGTTATAAAAAGGTCCATAAATAAAGGGGTGATTAATGGAGGAATATGTATTTTTAGCCTATGAAAAAAAAGCAAGATTATTCAAAGAATTATTTATCCTAAAATAAAGGTTCATTATTCATTTACCATGATAAGAAATGTCAAGCTTTATGTTGAACCAATCATCTTGGTGTTGTGTGCCCCTTCTATCATGAAAGATAGATTTCTAGGCTTTCAACTCCATTTTCACTACCTTGTGAAGGAACTTCCTTATATTCTTACTTCTTTTTTGTGCATAATGGAAGGTATAAAGGTTACTCAAAAACTTGAATTTGAGCTTCTCATAAAGTTTGATTTAACAAAATTAAATAAAGCTCCTCAAAAAATGTCACTCGCATATTTGGTTGATACTTGTTTAATTTGAGTTTGGGCGAAACCAGCTCAGTTGTGAATTGTCATTTGTTTGGTGTACCACAATCTAATGGTTGAAATGTTTAGACCGCTACAATTAAACTTGTTATATGGTGGTGTACTAAACTCCAAGTTATGAAATGTTAGAACTACTAGAGTTCAATCTGTCATACTTTTATTTCACTCAATTTGGCGACGGTGCACTATAATCCAACGATTTGAAAATTTGTCCTACTGTCATATAATTTTAAAGTTCGGCTTACCACAATCTGAAGACTTGAAATACATAGCACTATGATCTGAATTTTCCTATTTTTAGAAATAAGATTGTCTACCTCCAAATATTATTCTCATATTTGAATCAACAAATAAGAGCTTGTCCCTTATTTCAAAGCTTGAATTAAGTTTCATCAACAAAGTTACACCTTATGCCATTTTTCCCTAATTTTCAAACATGAAACTTGCTTTATAGCTTAGCTTAATCATACTAACTGATTACAGTTAATTGCTCGGTATATTTTGAATTTACAGTCCAATTGATCCAACCTGCAAGTTGAATTTCAATTTCAATTATAAATAGTTTACCACACAAAAAAAAAAAAAAAAAAAACAGCGCCTTAATGTTCATATTAAACTCCGAGTTTCTCTACAGAACACAGGTTCAGGACTGATTTCGGGTCGTCGGATTTAGTATCTTGATATGGAGTGAGGTTGACAGAGAGCAATCACAGCTACCACCCTACCCCTCTATAACTTACCAAACTGAAACAGACAATGCAGACAAGCCCATGTATAGATATCAGATAGATTTTAGACATAGGAGTGCCCACATCATATAATGTTGATGATGCTTCAGTCATAGTCACAATCACAGTCATAGTCATCAAATGCCTGATTATGCTGTCAGTGGCCATAAAACTATGTATGTATGTATGTATGTATGTATATCAACAACAAAGACCACCTGGGATATAAGAATCCCCGACTCAGTTTATGTATGTATGTATGTATGTATGTATGTATGTATGCCCACATCATATAATGTTGATGATGCTTCAGTCATAGTCACAATCACAATCACAGTCATCAAATGCCTGGTTATGCTGTCAGTTGCCATAAAACTATGTATGTATGTATGTATGTATGTGTGTGTGTGCGCGCGCGTGTGTGTGTACGTACATACGTATGTATGTATGTCAACAACAAAGACCACCTGGGAAATCAGGATCCCCGACTTAGTTTATCTATGTCTAGCAGTATGTATGTATGTATATCAACAGCAAAGATCACCTGGGAAATCAGAATCCCTGACTTAGTTTATCAATGTCTAGCAGAGCATATGAATCTGCCAAAACGACAAGTAAAAGATTGCACGTGTGCGCATTGGAGAAGGGATTTTCCCAGGTTTATCGTGCATGCTTATCGTTCACATTATTTCAACACACAGGAGTCTGTAAGAAACCACAAAAAGATGGACAGCCTACTGTCTGAAGCAACAGAATTTTTCAGACCCCATTGGAATTGGAAAACTCGAATGACTCAATAAAACAAAGCAAGGTGTGTATGATATCAAGTCTCCCTCTAGCTGAACAACTTCTCGGAAATAGTTGCTTGCTCTTAGAATTTCCTGATCGAAAAGCCAAGGTCCAACTTTATCAGCAAATACCTACATGATTTAGAAAGAAACAAGCGTATTCATGAAATTGAACGAAACTTGATCTCCCATACCCTGGTTTTTCTGGGTCTGTTCTGGGTCAAACCGGTCAACACCTAAAGTCAGGTTTGAAAAATCTATGACTGTACCTGGTTTTTTTCCAGGTCAGTCTGAACCGGGTATTGGGGTAAGGGTTTGAAGGGTTTTTGACTACCCTAAATGAAGCACGAGGTACTTAGAAGTTTGGTTCAGCTAACATAAGATAGAAAACTAGACCAGACAAAAAGTATAGTACAAATAATCTATAAGAGTTCTTTTCACAAACATCAGAAGGCTGGAAGTTAGCCCACTTCGATTTACATCCGCATACTACAAGAATGATTACACAGTTCAAGGGTCAATGATAGATTGGAGCATTCAGTTGATGGCAATACAAAGCGGCTATTAAGCAGTCAAAATATCCACAAGATCTAGCATAAAATTGAACCACCTTTCACACATTAAAGAGCAAATACATACAACTTAATCAGACAGTGATCTTGAGCTTTCATTACAAAGCTAGCTGCCTCTTTGCCTTGTAAGAGCGTGAGAAACTAGCCTCATTTACCCACCAATCACCATTGACGAAGTAGGCAGCTAGTCAATGATAACAATGAGGACATTGGAGTTTGAAAGTTCAGCTAGCATTAATCATCATCACATAAAGATCAAACTAAATCAGTCATCATCACCATAGTACAACCATTAGAATTCTTCACTCACATCATCAATGGTTGCCAAACAATCAACTGTTTCACAGTATCAACAATCAGGAGAGTATTATCCGTCTGAAAGTTCAAATGACAACCTTTCTTTACGGTATTTCATTACCGGAACACCCAATTACTCAAGTAATCCATTATGAACGTTTCAAATACATGGAAGATAGAATGAATCAAACCGCAAAATCGATACAACAAAGGTAATGTATAGGATGCAAAACATACCACCATTGAAGGCATTAAGAGAACACAAAGAATCAGCCCCAAGCCTTCAGCGTCTTTGCTCAATACATATGGTTTCTCTCGTGGTTGACCGCTTCCATAAATGGCGAAAACAGTCCAACGCAATCGACCCCTCTCCCTCAGCTTTTTACAGGGTACTTTCTAGGTGATCTTTCTCGTAGGACAGCCCTCCCCGGCT
Source organism: Portulaca oleracea (assembly GCA_029582165.1). Lineage (NCBI taxonomy): Eukaryota > Viridiplantae > Streptophyta > Magnoliopsida > Caryophyllales > Portulacaceae > Portulaca > Portulaca oleracea. The sequence continues at coordinate 4,148,355 of CM055873.1, read as the reverse complement.
TCCTCCTCATATTTCCACGCTTGTTCCTTGGGTTCTTGCTAGTCTCCTCTTCTTCCTCATCATCTTCTCTTTCATCCTCATCATCATCATCATCATCATCATCCTCACTTTCATCCTCATCATCTCCTTTGTCTTGTTGTTCTTTGTCTCCTGCTCCTGCTTCTTTGACTACTTGTTGCTTACTAGGCACATTCTTCGGTTTCTGTGCTTCCTTCACAGTGTGCATGAGGTGAATGTACTTGCTTCGCATGTCCATAAGCGGGTGCTTTTCAATCAGCAAACCCCTCTTGTAACCCTCCCTCAAAACCACTGTATAAGTCCCGATCTTACTCGACAGATAGAATATCCCCGGATGATGAACCACAGCACGCTTAAACCTCGACCGAATCCCCAAATACTCTCCAAAACACAGCAAGTTATCCCGCTCGGTCTTCTTCGGAACCAAAATGTTCAGAAACTCATGCATAACCGAAACAGCCCACTTATCAGACTCATCACTATTCGGCTGAAGATGGGATGCATCCTCATACGGCGAAACATAGGGCAACTTTTGCCACTCATGGATCCACTTCTTCAGCTTCTTATCCATCTCAAACCCTTTCGAAAACTGCATATCGAACGACAAGGGCATACCCTTGACATACCCAGCTCCCTTCATCGCCTTCTTTTCCATCACCGAAACTGCCAATTCATCACTCCAACACACCAATTCCAGCATTTCATCATTCCAAGTTTTAGCCTTTTTCACTCTAAAATAGTCAGGAAACTCAGGAACTAAAGAACTAACATAATCATCAGGAAGACCCAAATCCCATTTCAACAAATCAATCAGTTTCAAAGGAATTTCATTAACCCTACACAACATCAAAAGTTTCAACAATCTATCAGCAGCCCCTTTCTTAAACACATCACTATCATAAACCAACTGTTCTTCAGCATCAAGGCTGAGAATTTCTGGGGTCAATCGAACATGCGGGTGAATCCCGATATTACCCGGAAAATACTCCTCGAATACAGTCGGATACTTACGGATGAATTCGATGGGGCGAAATGGGATTCCGAGCTTGACCTTGGATTCAACAATGGCGGACAGAGGGAGGGACTTCGAGGGTTCGGATTTGAGGAGGTTTTTGATGCTGACCATGGGTTTGAGGTCCTCTTCTTTCTCGACGGCGTGGTCAAGTCCACGGCTGCGGATGAATTTGATGTCGACATCGTCGACGAAGGTGCGAATGCATTGGAAGTTTAGGGTTTTGGAGCGGTTTGGGAGAAAGCGTGCGATTTTGAAGAGCATTGTTGCGAAGGTGGCAACAATGGCGGTAGTTTGATTGGTGGGTGATGTTTGGATTGGGGAATTTGGTGTCACATAGAGAATGAAATCGAGTGAGATGGGAGGAAAATGGCGGATTTTGAGGGTTTTAGAAGGGTTTTTCTCCTTAGCACACAGGCTGCGTGTGCTTGTACTTTTTTTTTCTTTTTTTTTTTTTGAAAACACAAACCAAAACCAAATTTATTCAACAGAAACTCCACCCTCTTCAGTCACTAGTGCAGCAACCTCAGGAGGATAGACATTGTTCCAAGTACAACCTAGTTGTTTACTAGTTGCAAGCCTTGCTAAGGTGTGTGCAACTCTATTACAATTTCTCTTGCAAAAAATAAACTTAACTGAGACAAAACAAGGTAGAAGATTCCAACAGTCCTTTATTATTCTTGTTGCTTGTGGGCTCGCTGTGCCATTTCCCACGAGGCCTTCGATAACTTGCTGACAATCAGATTCGATTTCCACTTTGCTCCAACAATTGTCTCGCGCCAATTTGAGTCCGCATTTTATTGCTCCTGCCTCCATTGTATCAATGCTCCATGATGTCTCCATATAATCCATCTGTGCTCCTATTAAAAAACCTAAGTGATTCCTAGCTGCAACCCCCCAGCCGCCCTTACCGCTCTTTCCAATAGATGCATCTGTATTTATCTTTATCCATCCTTCTACCGGAGCTTTCCAGTGTTGATGTTGTTGTGGTCCTGTCTCCATCGGTTCATTCTTCTCCCGTGCCATTAAAAACCTGTGATGCGCATCCACTGCATTCATCGCCACTGCCATAGGGTCGCTTTGCAAACCATCAAAAACTTTCCTGTTTCGTGCCCTCCAGATTGCCCCAATGACCATTGCAAGAAAGCCTCTCCCTTCTTCATCCATTTCCTTAAGGCAATTCTCCACCCATCTTCCAGCATCTTTAATTTCCCGCCTTTCCACATCGAAGCGGAAAAAACTATGTTTCCACACCAGTTGCGCCCAGCTACAATCCAAGAAGACATGGTCGTTTGTCTCATAACCTTCTCCACAGGTCATGCATATTGGATCTACATCCACCCTTCGCTGCACTAGGTTTGTCTTTGTCGGGAGTGTGTCATTCCACATTCGCCACAAGCAATGTTTTGTTCTTGGCATTGTATTTATCCCCCATAGCATTTTTCCCACACCTGTTTGTCTTCTTGACCCTTCTCCTGAAGCTTTTGCTTGGCATGGTGCCATGTTGATGGTTAAATGATAGCCACTTTTGACAGTATACTTTCCATTATGGGAAAATTTCCACACAATTTCATCCTCTTGGGCAGTCTCACTAATAGGAATGGATAGTATATGAGACACTGTGGTTGGATCGAAGCACAAATCCAGCATATCTTTCCTCCACATTCGTCTATCTTCATCAATCAGTTTTGACACACATGCCTCTGCTTCCAACATAACCGGTCCAGAGGGGATCAAGCCATCATCCCTGTTTGGAAGCCACTGATCTCCCCATATGCGCACGAATTTCCCATCTCCGATACACCAAAACTTCCCACGTTGTATCAAAGATCGCACTCCCACAATGCTTCTCCAACTGTAACTAGGTTGGTGACCTAACCCAGCTTGCCAAAAATCCTCATTTGAGTAGTACTTTGCTTTGAGTATCCTTGCTGCTAGTGACATCGGGCTCTGGACAAGACGCCATGCTTGCTTAGCTAAGAGTGCTTGTACTTGATGAAACTAGAAGGGCTTCTCAAAAACTGTCTTATTTGTTTTTTTTTTGTTTTTTTTTATTCTGTCTACTGTCTTACCATCCCAAAAAAAAAAAAAAGATTGTCTAAATTTAAAATCAACATTAGGTCAACCATCATTCGAACTAAATCGGTCCAAAATGAGACTAATGATTGAACTTTAGTTAACTCGAAATATATTGATAAGAAACTTTATAGGGCTAGGTTGGGGCGGTTAGTAAATGGGTGTCCAAGAAGATTGTCCAGTGCTCCCCGCCTCATATAAGTTTGGGGTGGGTGTGGACGGTGTTAAATAGTTTGACGTCTCTTTTCCCTCTAATTAATTGGAAGTGTGAGGAATATCGTGAACCTTTCACATAACTTCAACAATTCTAATGTTTGATAGAAATTGTTGCTGACAACTGTAACGTCGTTGTTAGTTTGAAATTAATATATCTGATAATTGGAATACAATTTATGCTCCTATTAATCCTGGTTTGAATCACTTATCTTTCGTTGTTAAAACATCCTACAAGGTTTGTCTTGTGAGTGGCTTGTCCACTTCTAATAAGGTAGGATGTGATGTCAAAGTTTAGCATGTGGAGCAAGATGTAGTTGTTAAATTCAAGATTGAAATAGCCAAAGTACAAGTTAGAAGAACAGTATTTTAAGAAAACCTTGTTGAAAACTAAGTGTTAGATGGTTAACGAAACAATTCGAAGAATTATAGTAACCAAGAATGAAATTCATTGAGAAGACAAGGAAGCCATTAATCAACAGCTCAAGCCAATTAGTGATGGAGGTTTCAATTGCACAGGCAATACGAAAAGCGAAAAGTTTAAGATGATATCAAGGTGGGTGTAGTTCACTGGTCAATGATACTTAGCGACGATAAGTATGTGGATCTCTAGTGATTAAGTTGTAGTTGTAGAACATTTTAAGAGGGCAAAACAAAAGAAAAAGAAGAAATAACAGATGATGCTCTTTGATGTGCGATATAATATTGTTGGGTTTGGCAAATTGCTGAGAGCAACCTCATTGTTCTTAGTTTGTTTCAGTTTACAAGGTTGTGTCTTCTTTTTTTTTTTTTAATTGCTGTCTAATTGTTTTAATTTGCAGATCCATATAAAACATAAGATGTGAACTTTTCAAATTTTCAAGACTTTGAATAATTGAACCATATCTGACTTAACCTGACCTAACCCAAGTTTCTAGTTGGTCAAGTCTAAAAAGTAAGGTGTGTAGATAATTATTTGCTTGGTATTCTTATCAACTAGTTAAAGAAGCTTTCAGATCTGTTAACAAAAGCATAATTGCTTGAACAACACTTTGGATAAACAAATGCCACTTCATAATTACAGGTCTAACCACAAGCAATCCTCCAACTGAAAAATAATCACCCAATCCAAATTACACGCCATTGAATCCTAATTTTAGCAAAAAAAAACCCCAATTTCTGGGCAGAGTGAGACTCGATCGCAGCAAGAATAAGTCCCCAATTTACAAAACCCTAATTTCTCTCTCTCTTTTTCATCTGTCCGGAACAACGGGGAACTCCATTAATTCCCGGATTTGCTTCCGGAGACCCAACAAAATGGCTGATAATATTGGACCAAGAAACGTTTCGATTCCTTCCGCCATGGTTGCTAATCAGCCCTCCAACTCCAAACCCTCTGATTTGAATCTGACGGAGGAATTTCGATTACCCCCGCAGCTTTCTCTCTCATCTGATCAGTTCAAGAACTGCTCAAGAGCTCTTCAAGTCTTCAATGAGAAATTGCAGAGTCCTGGGCTCATTGTGGACGAGTTTAGATCTCTTCAGGTATTTTTCGCTCCATTTTTCTTGCTTGATTTTGGTGTTTTTGAAATGGGTATTTGAGATTATGTGAAGAGATTTGTTACTTTTTATGGGTTAACCTCCCCTCTTTTTGAAGACATTGGAAGTGATGGGGTAATCACTAGGAGTAATGAGCTTAGTTTTGTGTGAGATTGCTTCAACGGTGGTTTGTGTAGATTAGTGTGTGTAGGTTTAGAATATATAATTATTCATCAACTACTCATTTTGAAACTAGGGTATGCAGATTAATGGAGAAACTTGGACATGGAATGACAATTATAAGCTCACGTTTGCAAATTCACTGCTAATCCTTAAGCGACTTGTCTGAACTTTCCTAGCGATTTGGTGATGGTGATTTGCATTTGGTGGGTCTATGTAGCCTATGTTACAGTGTCTTTCTTTGTGCATGAAGCTTCTATGCCTTATTACTGAAGTGCATTTCACTAAAGCGTCCATGAACCCTTTTATTCTGTATGTGTGGTAACTATCCCACTCAATTACATAAGAAGAAAAAAAAACGATAGAACTTTCTGGTGCATCGCTATCGGGGACCAGGTCGAAGCATGGTTCCTCGTCCTAGTTCCATCGTCCCCATTCGGGGACAGAAATGATCCAATTGCGGTTGGGGTGTCCCAATTCGATAAACATGCCGACCCGGATTTTAAGGCAAGTAGTGGAGCCATGGAAGAGAGAGAGAGGTCTTTAGCAATTCCAGTGAAGTTAGATTTCTTCGCCGTGAGATTTTGCTACCATTGGCAATGGAGACCTGATTTGGCAATGGCGGAAGTAGACCAAAAATGAGATGAAGTTTAAAAGGAATTAGTTACATTTTTCAGTATTTTATTTTATTTTTCATAAAGTCTTATCATCCCATAATTGTCCCACATACCCGTACATTGTACCGCTTCATGCCCGATTCACTCTAGGTTTCATCCCGGTTCCCATTCCACATACCATATCGAATCCCATTCCTGGTAACTGTTTTCCGGTGTTTGTAGGAAATCATCTGATTGTGCTCATTTAGTTATGAAGAATTGGATTGTAGTATGCCAATTTATAGGGGTTGGGACAATGGTAAGTTGGACCAAGATAAATTGGACTTTAGAACTGTATTTCAGTAAGTTGAGCTATTGAACCCTTGGATTTCAGTGTACCACCACCCAGTTGCTCCAGGTTCGACGGTATTTTGGACTACTACTATTCAATAAATGATAGTTTGGACTACGACAATCCAATATATATTAAAATTTGGGTTACTACAATACATGATGAATACAAGTGTCACGTAGAAAAACCATCCTCTTCTGATGCCGTGTAGGAAAACCACCAAGTTGGCTTGCTACAATACAATTTTCCTTTAGTTATTCATTGAAATTATTTTTGGCTTGGGGGGGGGGGGGGTGGTAAATTGTTCAATTGTGCTATGTTAACAGCTATACATGTGCGAAGGGTCTAGAAGTTTTGGTCACACTGATGGAATGGAAAGGCCAACATTGAGTATTTCATATGTTGGTGATATATGAAAACATAGTCGATATTTCTGGATTCTGGTATCCACAGGTGGACCGACACATATCATGCATCACTGAGTGTGTATGGAGTTGGGAGAGGGGGGGGGGGGGGGGTTCATATTGGCAGTGCATGATATTTTGCAGTAGAGTTTTGGTCATTTTTCTTCTATTGGTCACATTTTAATTGCACTGCATTGGGCCTCACCAAACTTAACGTGGACTAGGTGTTTCCTGGACACTAGATTCCATCAGTTTACCACAAAAGAATGAGGCAAGATATCAGAGTTTGTACCATTACTGGACTTAGTTTGTAGATCTCTTGTTCCTTGAAATGAAGTAACTGTTTGCAAGAGGCCTTTGCGGAATAGCTGATAATTTGGAAGAAGAAAGGGGGGGGGGGGGGGGTGTTCATTTGTTGAGAATGCGAATTAGCGACTGTCATTTTTTGTTTATTGAGCTTTCGTTTACTTTGATGTGGTTCCTATGCTGAGATGGTAACTTCCTTGTGTGCAGGAAAAAAGAATCATGGCATCCGATATGGAAAGTCAGTGTACTGTTGCTCTTGATAATGTCAACATGAGCAAAAATCGCTATCCCGATGTTTTACCATGTAACTTTCTGCACATTTCATCAAAATGCATTACGTACTTTTTGTGGATAGCTTCTCTGTCTTTTTCTAAAGCACAATATATCAGTAGCTTACTTTGTTATTCTCAGTCGACAGCACCAGAGTTGTCTTGAACTCATGTAAGGATTACAGGCCATCAGCCAGGGGTTATATCAATGCAAGCTTTGTTAAGGTGAGTGTATGCATTCAGCCTGTGGATATTATATTAACCCATATGGTTGTTGCGTAGTTCTTGCGCTAATCATAAATAACATCCAAGTCTCAAGTAACTTGTAATCCCCCTATTGACATCTGGACTTCTATCTTTTTTTGTAGACTCCTGTGGAAAATTCAGCTCAGTTTATAGCCACGCAAGGTCCACTGTCCCACACCTTTGAAGATTTTTGGGAAATGGTGTTGCAATATCGATGCCCTGCAATTGTGATGCTCACACGGTTGGTTGATGGTTACAGGGTACTTGTTTGCTTTTCTTTTATCATTTTTTTCCTGCCATCTCCGTTGCATCATACAAGGTTGGTGGATCATGACATGGGCAAAAGTTTTTATCATGCATGTCATTTCTTTTATTTTTTATTTCATTTTTGTTGGTGGAAGACGAGAAGTGTGACAAGGGGCTGGGGGGCTCATCATGGTCCTACCGTACTTTTTAAAATCTGTCACCTCATCTGCCTTTGGTTCTTCTGCTGTGACAATCTACACTTGAAGTTTCATTGGTTGGATTGGGATTTTTAATATGCAGATGGTGAAGTGTGGCAACTATTTCGAAGCAGAAGATGGTCCTAGAGAGTTCGGCAACATTTCTATCGTCACAAAATCAATACAAACAACTACCAGCTCTTTAGTGTTGCGCCATCAAGAAGTGACCAAGGCAGAGGTATAGTATTTAATTGTCAGCAAACATGTTACTACTGTTACAGTGTTATCCAAGAAACAATAATTCACTGCACAAAATGAAATGTTGTTCAAAATTGCCAATGTAGTGTGCTTTAGGAAAGTTTATGAATGCCCCTCTCATCCCCAAAGCCAAAAAAAAGGTGTTATCCAAGAAACAAGAGTTCACTGCACAAAATGAAACATCGTTCAAAATGGCCAGTGTAGTGTACTTCAGGCAAGTTTGTGAATGCCACTCTCATCCCCAAAACAAAAGGAATAAAAATAAAAAAAAATTGTGGGATTTCACTGGTGGAAGAATGAATTGTGGGTCTCGAAACGCTGCAAATTAATAGAGAAGACAATCATGAACCTTAAATAAGTTTGATCCCCCCCAACCTCTGGTTTCCACTTGAATGTTTTATTGTATTGAGATTTCAAGCATTAGGGATGGAATGCAATGTTTGATGCTACTAGGTCTTAATATACTTTTGAAGCCAAAGTGGCATATTCGGTGGTTTGAATCAATGAGATAATGTTAGGTTTCTTATTACACGGCTGTCTAAGTGTCTAGAAAATTCAAGCATTCAGTTATGAGACACCACCAGAAATATAAACATCTGCTACTTTTTACTAATGTGGAATTGGATGCCTTCTGCATAATAAATGTCTACTGTTATTACAGAGCCTGTGGATTGCTACTTTTTACCTTCTAGGGGTTATTCTCTTCACCTTGCTTTTAGAGAAATAAGATTAGTTCAGAATAAGCAGTCCAAAAAACTCACAATATGTTTAGAACAAGTTTAGAAAATAAGTCGAAGAGAACAGGCCAGTTATAGACTTACAGTACTGTTATTGCAAGCACTTAACCCTCATACTCATCTGTGTAACTGCGTTTCCAGTCCGAAGAACCACCGCTATCTGTCCTGCATATTCAGTATCCAGAGTGGCCCGATCACGGTGTTCCCAAGACAACATTAGCTGTTCGAGAGATCTTCAAAAGAACATCTTGCCTTTCACCCAGTCTGGGCCCAATAGTCGTGCACTGCAGGTTCATCTCATGCTTGTATCTTAAACTGATGTTGTGCAAAGCAACAATTCGACAGTTGAACCTCCTTTCGAGTTTCGCTTCTCATACATTCAGTTTTCTTTGCTCAGTGCAGGAATTGGGCGTACCGGAACATACTGCACAATTCATGATACAATCCAGAGAATTCTAGCCGGAGATATGACTGCTCTAGATGTTGCCAAGACGGTTGAGATCTTCAGATCCCAGCGAATTGGGATGGTCCAGACACTGGTATCGCCTTTATCTTTGTCAAAACCAATATGTGCCAAATATGTGTTTGATTTCTGGTATCTGTATATTGTTGATACAAAAGAGATGGTTGCCATGTTGGTAACTATCCCCATCTACCATGCTCCCACCAGGGTTGAATTGTCGGTGAAAGCAAAAATGGGGTTCATGGGTCATGCTTGCCATGGGTAGTTTAGTACCCACCCATTGTCCCGCAGTCTGTAAAACATACTGGTGGTTGTCCCTAAGATAGAGGTTCAGTGAGCGGCCAAATTTACCCGGTTCAAAGAAAATATTGTTGATTATGAAAATTTGGATGATGCATTCAATTTTTTTTGTAGGACCAATATGAGTACTGCTACAAGGTGGTTGTTGATGAACTGAACGAGCTCGTAGCAGGATACAATGCTGGAAACCAGTAGTTAAATGGTATGTATATTCATTTGTTGAAGTATTGCCATAAGCTTGGAAGTCTGCTTCGATCATGCTCATACCCCTTTCTCTTTTTTCCTTTTTTTGGTCCCAGGTTGTAAATGTCGAAGTATTTTTGTGCAAAATCGATTCTAATGTTTCCATTTTGTCGGTTCCTCCATGCATCGGAAAACCTGTGCCTAAGATTTTCGAAGATAATATGTCCAAGTTTCAGCGATGTATGCTCTTGCGAATTGTTCAGGAGAGCTGATGGATCATTAATTTCAGGGGCTCTTAGTGATGACAGTTTGAAAGGTTCATCCTCTTGTATCATCTGTTGATTGCAGATATTGTTGAATGACTTTTGGAAAGATTTTCACTGCTACTGTTTCATGTAAAATTCAGTTTGGGTTGTTGAACAATGGATGGTTTTTGGTACTCCAATATTCATCATCTGAGCTACCCAGTTTCTTGGGTGTTTGCCTATAAAGAAATAGAACTCTATCATAATTCATAAATGTCTTTTTTTTTTTTTTAGTTCATTTATAATATGCAAATGAAACATGTTTAAGGTGAATAAATGTTGAATCACTTAAACAAATCTGTATTGGTTTATGTTCTTTTTTTGTTAAAAAAATCTTCATGAAAGGATTCTTGAAATGAAAGTTAGCTCAATTGTGTATTTTTCAATGCAAAATGATAAACATCTTGACGCATAATCATCTTGCATTTTACCTTAATTACAAATAAAGGCAAATATAAGTATATTTAAATCATTATAAATATATGTTTTGTTACTTTGAGGATTATTACAGCTTATAAATAATATACAAATAATTATTTATTTATATTTATATCATAAATATAAAACTATACATAAAATGTGTCTATTTTATGATGGATAAAATTAGGTTATTATTTATATTTTTTGACCTACCTAATAAATATTATACACTTATAGTTGATAAATATATATATAATTATTAGAGAAATTATTATTAAAAGTTACAAAAATATGAAATATGGATAATTCAAAATGGTTATGACCTTGTTCTTTTATGCGGCTGGCAATCTGTGGTGCCATAGTCCACCACATTTTGCGACAACCCACCACAACATACCAATTCACCACAACCCACCACAAATTACTTTTTCAAATTTATTATATATCTTTAATATAAATTTTCAATCAATACTTTTTCAACTCACTTTTTCCAATTACTTTTTCACAATACCAATACCATATTTATATATATATACAAAAACTCACCACAACTTACCAATAACCCACCACAATTCCACCGTACCCGCCACAATTTCACCATACCACCGCGCCATACTGCAGCACACCGCATAAAAGAACATAGTCTAATTATCTTGAGTCAAAATGTGTATAATTCTCCTCTGTCACTGTGCATATTGACATGCAAATAGTAGGTATGTAGGCAAAATTAAAAATTTATGACTTTTTGTGTGTTCACATCAACATAGTGTGTAATTATTATTTGTGGCATATGCCCTTTAAAAAATATAATATTTGTGGCATATGAAGAAAAAAAATTGAAAAAAAGTATTGGCTGCTATGCTCAATGTGTAATTTAAAGACCCACTTTTTTTTAGTTGGTAATTTTTTCCAATCTAATCAAAAAAACATCATAACTTATCCAGTCCAATCCAATCAAATCCTCGTTTTATCAAATCCAAAGAACAGGGTCTTTGTATCATCCATTCTGATGGGCTGAAGTTCAGTAAGAATGTTTGAATATTAAGGCCCTGTTCTTTTTTGCGGTATTACAGTCTACCGCTGTTTGACACAACCCACCACAAAATACTATTCTACCACAATTCACCACAGCCCAACACAAATTACTTTTTCACAATTACCAATACAATATATATATATATATATATAAACTCACCACAACATACCAATAACCTGACACAATTTCACCACACCATACTGCGTCATACCGCAGAATACCGCATAAAAGAACAGGGCCTAAATGAAGTTAAACTGTATAAACAGTTTGTTGATATGAAGATTAATCAAAAGTAAAAAAGATATTCTTTTGACATTCTTTAGTTTAGACTTTAATTGAGATTTTAAGATGCTCAACATTTTAATATATTATTCAAAATAAGCAATGGGTTATTAAAAAGAAAAGTTCCCACAAACAGTTACATGTTGTTTTGTGTAGTATCATAATGCATCTACCATAATTTATCACAGTAATCACAAAGCATTACATGTTACCATATTATACCATAATTTATTTACTATAATTAGGCATTGTTCTTTAGAATTGTAAGTTGGATGTATTTTAACATTTTTTTATCTTACCTTACTTTGTCTTACCCAAATTCCTAAAAAGCCTCAAACCAAGGTCATTTATTTTATTTTCTTTATCAACCTTATTTTACCCAACTTAACCATATCACTCTAAAGAACAAGTCTACCATAAATTTCTATCCCCCCATTTTTCTCAATACTTTTCATTTGTTTCTCTTCACATATCACACTAATCATTCTTACCACGAATTTTACCATAATTTACCACATTACACCGCATCATATCACATTATCCACATTCTTACCATACCATACCATACCATACCACCACACTTTGCCAATCGCAGAAAAGAACAGGATATTAACCAAAACCTGAATTTTTAGAATAGTGTACATAACCTTGGCTTTGAATCTTAATGAATAGTGTTATGGAAGCAACAATAATGGCAAATAATTTGATCACATTGGCACAAATTGCACTTATATTCCAAAATCAATCAAAGTTTATTAAGAAAAGTGTCCAACTTTTGATTGCATGATGCCAAAGAGGGGGAATTTCATAGGGTCTTTTCATTGCTTTGTTGTTTATTAATGCCAAATTTGTCATCCTTGACTTGGTCTCTCACTTTAGGGTTGAAAAACAATAATAATGATGGATTACTTATCAAAACAAACAACATTTAATGCATGAGATCAGGTACCATATATCCCATCATCTTATTCTAGAAAAAACAAAACGTTGATGGCTGAAAAGTTGCATTTTCTTGCGAACAATCCATAATAAAAAAATATTTTTGAATGATAATATACTGGCCTTACGCGCTATTAGATGATAATATAACGATTTTATTATTGAACAACGATATCTCTCACCTTTATTCCTATGTAAGATTATTATACCAATAATAATTAAGGGGTCGGTGAACTGGTCTTCATACTGACTTGACCCATAGAGGCCAAAAAAAAACATTCTCCAACCAAATAGCCCTCGTTAACCCCTTTGTTTTTGTGACTAACCTCATTATAAGACATTTGTCGGTTATGTGTCACGTTAACATGAAGATCGATTTACCACCCCCTTCGTCATTGTACTGGCACCAATGTTTTAATGTGCGTTAGTGACAAAAACGGAGGGGTTCACAGGATTAGTGGGGAGGGGCATGTCTTTTTTCCCTCCGCCAACCATGTCAGCACGGAAATTAGTTAACCAACCACCACTCTCTTAGTCACTGTTGGTATGATAATCTCACGTAAATATAAATGTCGAGGATATTGTTTTCGATCCGATAATAAAGGTCGATATATTGTCATCCAATATCCCTAATAAAAATTAATATATGTTAGACTATTATTAGCACTCGTATATTGACATTTGTTTGAAAATAGTAATTTTAAACATTAAGAATGACTAAGGGTTAGAATTCTATATTTTTTAGTCTTAGTTTGTTGAATAGGTTTTAATTTTTTTTTATTATCCTAAAGTTTATAGATGGCTAGATATAAAGAAAAAAGAATAGATAAAAATATTAAACAATTGAGTCAACTTTGAAGTGAAAATTGGATCATTGAGATTGGGTTGTTTCTAATTGTTTGTTGTTGGGATTTGTTTGTTTGGGGCTTTAACTTTAAAGAGAATATATTTACACCAATATTCAATTACAAGTAGTCTTTTTTAAATAACATTCTTTTTGATGGAAGAAAAATAATAATCATTTAGCATCATGATATAGAAAACCATTTATTATTAATTATTGGGGTTATTAGAAGTCATTATATGAATTATAATCGCATCATAACAATGGGTCCTACTACCCACGAGTCCATGACCCATCAAACTTAACCTATATATGATAGATAATCATCATAATCCATCATTAACACGTACATTTTTTAATTTATATTTATTTTTTTATCATCTTATATATATATATATATATATATATTTGTTACTATATATTTTTGTATACTACTACCTTCATTTTTATTTTATTTTTTGACTAACGTTTCATATTATTTTTTATTTTACAATTTCAATGTTATATTAATATCGGCTTTCTTATTTTGCTAAGGAGATTTTACCATAGTTGAAAATTTTCTCAATTATGGTAGCTAAAAAATGTATCTCACCTTAAAAAAACCCAAAATTATATAATATATATTGATCAAAATAGTTTGTTGTAGTAATTAGTAACGACATTTATTGAGATACAATTTTTTTTTACAAAATTTAATATTTTTGAGAATATTCTATCATAATTGAAACTTTTTCAATTGTAATAGTTGAAAAGTGTAACAATCTTCTATTGTACCTTAAAAGATTAAAATTAATATATTTTGATCAAAATAACTTAATTGTTTAATCATATTTATTGACACATAAATCTTTTTGACGGATGAAATTTGTCATAGCCAAATTAAAAATAAGGAACTATCAACTACCATAATTGAAAAAAAATATTCAACGATAGTAAAATTTCCAATTTTTATGATATCAATTTTTTCTTACTACCTCTTTAAAATAAATAAATAAAAAGAAATCGAAGGAGTATTTTTTGAAAATAAATCATTAAGATAATTCTTTTCCGTCCGGACACTTAACTTTTTGTTTATAGGGTCTTTTTTTTTGTTTGAAAAAGATAAATGTTGAACCAAGATAGTGCGCACTAGATGTGAGGAGAGATTTATATTGATTTTGGATTATTTTGATGATGATTGATAGTTATATATTTGATGATTAATGAATATATTTTTAGTGGTTACAATTGTGCTATTAATCAAAAAACATATAAATATGAATTATTAAATGTGTAATGTTGATAGCTAAAATAATATGAATATATGATATGAATGTCCTCTATTATATTCTCATAAACTAGCTAGTTTTTTCCCCTATTTCTATTTTTTCTTTTGTCCATTATGTTGACTTTATACCCAATGTGTAGTAATTAGTTAAACTACAAATTATTATAATATGTTATTATTGTAAATATTTAGGTTTGGATTATCACCAACCTTGGCCTCCTCTTTTTTCATGAAAATATATTTCCTGTGCATGTTTCATTGTACTTGTAAAATTAGTCAACTATTTCATACTTTGACTGCCAATTTAAAGGATAATATACAATAAACTTTTAAATTAAAAAAACAAATTATAATAACTTTCTAATAATGTGTATATATATTCTTTTTATTCTTTTTTGCTTTCTCAACCATAAGCATTCCTTCTTTGACTAATTTTAATAATTTCGATGGAATGAATCCTATGAAAGGCTACTATGTCAAATTTTTTTTCATAAAGTTTTAAATATTCCTCTAAAATTAAATAAATTTCATAAAATGGTCAGACTGTTTCATATAATATCACTAGTAATATATTTTTCTAACACAAGTTCCAGTCTTCTTACAAAATTTTTGGATGATGCTCTTCATTTCCCCTCTATGTTTGGGGTTTCATGTATTTCTGTTCATGAGGTAAATCTATCTATATTTGGATGATCTAAGGCCCTGTCAAATTTATGGGTAAGTCTAACTTACCCAAATTTATCAGTTTTTACCTAAATTTACCACAATTTATTAAAAATTACCAAACTTAAAAAATCAAAAAAAATTAATTTTGATATATTGGCATCTATTTGCCAAAAATTACCAAAAATTACCTAAAATTACCAAAATTTAACTTTTACCCAACTGTTTTTTACCCATGAATTTGACAAGGCCTAAATTTTATGTTAGTAGGACTA
Source organism: Portulaca oleracea (assembly GCA_029582165.1). Lineage (NCBI taxonomy): Eukaryota > Viridiplantae > Streptophyta > Magnoliopsida > Caryophyllales > Portulacaceae > Portulaca > Portulaca oleracea. The sequence goes on along the minus strand of CM055873.1, from coordinate 4,132,750 downwards.
TACTAAGATAATGAAATACGTCGTTATCGTAAGGTACTCCTCTCGTTTCATATTATTTGTCATTTAGTTGACTTTTACGGTCTTTAATGTCACACTTAAACCGATAATTTCTCATGTAATATTTTATTAACAACTATAATATAATACTTTTATGGTGCGTTTGGTTCTTTCCCAGTAAAATATTTTCTAGAAAACTTTTTTCCGAGAAAGTTTTTACTGGAAAAAATATTTCACAGTGTTTGGTTAGCATGGTAAAATTTGTAGGAAAGTTTATTTGAAATGTCCAAATTATCCTTATATATTAATTTATAAAATATTTTTTTCAGGGGTATTTTGGGAAGTTGAGTTATAATTAAATTTTCTTTCCCATGGGAAAGAAACTTTCCCATACCCCTTGGGAAAATTTTCACCATAATCCATAGGGAAATTGTGGATCTCAGTTAAAAAATTTTCCAACCTATTTTACTCCCAAACATGGGAAAATTAGTCAACTTAGGGAAACTCATGGAACCAAACATGCCATTAGAATACTATTTTTCATTGCAAATCTAATAATGTAATATTATATGATAAATCATTGCATATGTTGAGAAATCAATGTTCAAAACTCTTACAATTTGACTGATTTGGTTACTAGAGTGACAAATACTATCTCCTTCCTATATTATCTGTCTTTTTAACTTTCTTTTTCCCCATAATATCTGTCATCTCACAATTTCAGTAATACATTAATTACTAGTTTATCAAATTAATCTTATTAAATTATCTTTTTCTTTAATTTTTCTTTTTATTCACTATTTTTCTTTTTATTCACCATTTTCTCAATTCCCAAAATATAAATTAATGTAAAGTGAAAATTTTTATGATTTTGTGAATTATGTATAAAGTGACAAATAATGAGAGTAATATGGAGCTAGGGAACCATTTGGGGATTATTTTCTTCAGTGTCAACAAAAATTCGAGTTTGAGTAAATTCGAGTCAGATAAATTCAGTCAATGTAAAATTCGGATGAGAAATATATGTCCGAACTCGGTTTTTTATTCGGATAAGACCGGTCGGACAATTAAGACAGAGCTAATTCAGGTCAGAATCGGATTCGGACAATAGAAAAAAAAAGAAATATTATATCCGAATATTTGGTTAATATCAAAATGCAGACAAAAATTTATGTCTGGACCCTTTCGGGTAACATAATTCGGATGTTTCGGGTCGAACGCAAATTTTGGGAGCACTAATTTTCTTAAACTAATTGGGAAACCAAAATAAAATTCCATGTTGGGCGTTGCTTTCACGCGCCAAAAAGGTGCGTTGGGTAGGCATGTAATTGTCAAATGGTCAAAGGAAGGTGAAAAAAGAAGAGGAATTGGTGAAAATTTTGGGTCTGCTGTTTGACTCTCTCTCTCTCTCTCTCTCTCTCTCTCTCTTCATCACCTCGCTTTGTGTTCGCCGCACTGTGTTTAGAGAGAGAAACAAACAAACAAACAACCAAACAAATTAGAGCGAGAAACTAAGAAAAGAGGGTTCCTTTATATTTCTTCTTCACATATCATACTCTCATTCATCTTGCACCTTCTTACTTAACTTCTGAACTGGGTCTCACTTTAATCGCAGAAAAATAGCTTCAGAAATCATGGGCAGTTCATAAAAACCTTCATTTCTGCAGCTTCTGTTCGTGTTTGTGTGTTATTTTCACTGTTTACCTTCGCTATTATCAATCCATCCTCGTCTTTATCGCCGGGTATTTCACTCACTTGTTCGATTTTTACTGGGTAGGAAAGAGATTTAGTAAGAAGAGGGTAAAAGAGAATCTTTTTGTGTTCCCATCGATCCAACTTTTGCTGGGTAAGTTTCGATTATTTGTGTGTTCATCTGGGTTTGTTCTAGATTTTGATGAAATTGATTGCTTTTTACCTACTCATGTGAATTTTTGCTACAATCTGGGTTTGTTTTGTATAAAGCCAGCTTGTTAGTTTGTTGGGTGTTGATGAAATTTGGGGGTTTTTGCAGGATTGGATTGGGGTTTCAGGGTTCTGAATCAGAGAGATTGTGACAAGCAAAAGTGAAAGACAAGTAACCTTGTAAAAAAGCACTGAAGTTGATCAGTAGTGTTTTTTGTGGGTTTGTGTGGATTTGATTGGTTGGGATTTGTTTGGGGGGGGGGGGGGGAGTTTGGTGCTACTGTATGGAAAGTGAAGTTTAGTTGTTGCTTTTACTGTATAAAGCAATGGGTGGGCTTTGCTCAAGGAGTTCTTCCACCATTAATAATGTTCCTAGCAATAGGTATTCCCAAACTAATGGGCACAACAACAATCATGAAGTTGGGTTGAGTTTGGAGTCTCATGCATCATCAGTGAACAACAACAATTCTGGACCCCTTGGTGGTGGTGGGGATGATGCAAGTAATAAGTGTCCTAGGGAGCCCTTCTCGTTTCCCGAGCTGAATGTCGATCCTGGTGGAATCAATGCGCATCCGTGTGGGATTAATCCGGATGATATCGATGATGGTATCCCGCGGTTGTCGAGGGTTTTGTCCCACAAATCTAGGTCGACGAAGTCCAGGCAGGCCAAGGTGAGTTGAGTTCGTATCGTCTGTTTCTGTGAGTAGCATTTCGAATTTCAGATGATGTTTCTTTAAAGACGTTAAATGTATTATGATTACATGCTCTATTTCAGCTGATGTTTCTTTAAAGTTAAATGCCTCGTTAAACTTCCTTTGCTTCACCACTCTCTCTGAATTGCAAATTTAGAGGTAAGACTGCTACATCTGACCCTTCCATACACGGCCTAGGCGGAATTATGGAGTATTGGTTTGGTTTATTACATGATCAATTGGATCCATTGCATAAATTAAACTTAGTTCCATTGACGGGGCTACTCTATAACTCAGTTAATATAGAAGGATTGGGATGTAGCCGACTTACCTTTCTTCCGCTCCTTAGCCATTGTTAATTATGTAAATGTGGCATGAAATTACTTCAAGCGTACAACTCGGCCCCTCCCCTCCCCCCTCCAAAAAAAAAATAAAAATGAAGAAGAAAAATAACACTCTTCTCAATTCTGAAACTGTGATGATATTGTTCGTTGTCAGCTGTATTATATGTGCACTCTGTTAATTGATGAAACAATTCCCGTTACTCAAATATGCAGTGCATTAGTCGTCGAGATGCATGTTCCATATTCTATACGGAGGTTTTGTAGTAATTGTGATTGTTTCTTGCTCAAGCACTCTGTTAAATGTTTCATTGGCATGTTGGCCTGTTAACCCTCAGTAGACCCGGGAAAACTGATCCGACCCGAATGATCCACTCGAATCAGAGCTGACCCAGACCTGAAATTTCCAAAATTAATTGACCTAAAATGACCTTGAAGCCGAAGTGACCCAACCTGACATGACTTGACCCAAATTTATCTTTCACCAAAGTTCGATTAAAAGACAATCTTTTTTGACAAAAAAACAAAGTAACCCGAAATCAACCCTACCCGAATGACCCAATTGCTAGGTCTAGTGTTTTGATTGTAAGCAACTATGAGCTAGTTCCCGTGTCTAGAATGGTCTGTGGTTATTTTCTATTATTGTGGCAATAAATACAATGGGGGATATTTTTTCCTCCTTTTGTTGAACAGGTATCAGAGGTGGGCACCTTCTTGGGCAAAGCTGGCTCCGCCGGGCTTGGCAAGGCAGTTGAAGTTTTAGACACACTTGGTAGTAGCATGACAAGCTTGCACCTCAGTGGTGGTTTTGTCTCGGGCGTGACAACCAAAGGGAATAAGATATCCATATTGGCATTTGAAGTTGCCAACACCATCGTCAAGGGTTCAAACCTCATGCAGTCTCTTTCAAAGGAGAGCATCAAACATCTTAAGGAAGTCGTGCTTCGATCAGAAGGCGTGCAGAACTTGATTTCAAAAGATATAGACGAACTCCAAAGAATTGCTGCAGCTGACAAAAGGTATTTTATAACTGCGGTAACTATGGGCTTAGCTTCTCTTTACATATGATATCAACAAATGGAAGAAAAAAATGACTTTTTATACTCTTGTGGACTTTACCAGGGAAGAACTAAAAGTGTTTTCTGGGGAGGTGGTTCGCTTTGGGAATCGCTGTAAAGACCCTCAGTATCACAATTTGGATCGTTATTTTGAGAAGTAATAATCCTGGTAGCTTTTGCTTATTTTGTCACCCCATTTACTTCATATAATTTGTGAAGTAAATGTTCTCTGTACTATTTGTCTCAGGTTGGCTTCCGAAATCAATCCTCAAAGGCAGTTGAAAGAAGAAGCTGCGGCAATAATGGATCAATTGCTGTCATATGTTCAATATACAGCTGTGAGTATTCTCCAATATTAAACTACTTAAACTGCTTTGTTCTTTGTTATTGTAATATGTTTTTCGAACTTGAACATGATTTGTAATATGTTACTGTACAAATTGATATGAAACGTAAGTAATATGCAGAAGTCATGGATGTAATTGTAATTCTTTCATTCTGAAAAATTGTGACCCTTTATCTTATTTTTCAGATGAGTTCGGCACAGAAAGTAGGTTTAGATTGTGAAAAGCTCTCGCAAATAAGTCCTAAATAAATTGGGAATGAGTTCGACAAATATGTTCAAAAAAATGTCAGCAGAATGACATAATCTCAGTTCATAATTAGTTTAGTCAAAATAAACTAAAGAGAACAAAGTTCTGGTTCATGTGGCTATTGTGGAATGCAATTGCCTGAATTTGTGACAGTTGCTATTATATTATGTTCATTGGTTGATGGTCTATTATCTGAATGGCAAAGTATCACACAATAAGTTAGAAAAGGGCACTAAATAATGTGTTAGACACAAGTAGTATGACTGTCAGTCACGCAAATAGTCCTTAATATAAGATATAACAATGAAATATTCTTCGAAAGAGATAAAACAAGCATACATATAAAGAAAGCATAGAAAACACAACACACTTAGCAAAGTAGCAATGTAGGCTTAAGGTCTAGAGTCTACCAAAGTAATTACTCATCAGTCATCATAATTATCATCATCATCCAGCACAGTTTTAGACAACAAAAAACACAATTTAAAGGATCAATTTTCCTTGGAAAATCAAGTAATTAATGCCAAGGGGAAGAATAACACAACAGAATCAAGATTAGAAACACACGGCATGGCAGAGAACAGCAAGGCAGAACAGAGAAGCATGCGAAGAACAGCAAAATCAATATTAAAGCCAGACAAATTCAACAGCCGAAAAATTGAAGAATAGTGGGACAGAAGCATAAGAAGAAAGGAGAAGAACAAAAAGACCAATGCAACCCAGAAAAAAAAGGACTGAAGATACCTGGTGTCGCGCAAATTTGAAGCAACAGCAGCAGAGAAGTCCAAGAACGGCAGCAGCAGCATCAGAGAAGATGAAGAAGCAAGCAGAGCACTTTGGGAGAGGAAGAAGAAGTGACGCACGCCAGAGAAGAGAGGAAGGAAGTCCTGGCTGACTGGCTGTCATGCAATTAGGGTTTTCTTATCCCTGTAGGTTTTTTTTTAATTATTTTTAAAAAAAAAATCCTAATAAGGTTCATGAGGTGCGTGTAGCGTGCGCCCCCGCGCCAAAGCGCAGAAAGCATGCGCTTTATGAACTGGGCCACGCAACATACAAGAAAAGCACAGGGAGTTGTGCATCAGCGTGAAGCGTGCTATAGCGTCTGAGGCGTGTGCTTTTTCAAACTACTTTTATCAAGGTCCAAGGCAGAAAGCCTGGAGGGGATGCAAATTTAATCTATGTCTTTAGCGGGATGTATAACCTATGCATCCTTATTCCTTAGTGCTCGTGGACGAATCACTACTCACTAGCGCAGATGCATTATGAACATGTCACGGAAAGTGGTGCTAGGCCTCGTCCATTACAAGATAATAGATCTTCCTCAACTGAGGGTCTCTAACTGGAAATACAACAATGTTCGTATCATTACATCACCTCCTCGAACGTTATTTATTCTATAGTATGACAGCCTATGTTTGGTCTTTGGAATCGATCTTATATCTGGATCATTAGACTGGGAGTGGGATCCACATTTGAAGTTGTTTTTTTAAATATATTTTTATTTGTATAGTGCCTTATCCTTATTGAGTTCACTTTGTCGTGATCCTAAGACAGTAGCATATGTATGATGCTGCTTTTTGATAGTGAAAATAGTGCATTCTCTCCTTCATTTGATAAAGGCGCATTCTCTGCATGAAATTTACTGGCTGGGTTGAACTCATGTGAGATGTGCTCCCTGTTTCCCCAAATTAAATGTCAAAGAAAAAGAAAAGAAAAAAAAAAAAAAACAATCAAAATGTGCATACCCATAGCTTGTAGACAAATAAAACCAACGGTTAAACTTCATTGCAGGAGCTGTATCATGAGTTGCATGCTTTGGACAGATTCGAGCAAGATCATCGGCGAAAGTTACAGGAGGAGGATAATCCTAGCACGTCTCAAAGAGGTATGGATTGTTTGGTGTCCATATGGTTGAAATGAGATGTATAGTTTGTCACTTACTATAAGCAAAATGCTGTTAAAACCTTCAAGTCCGTTGGCAATTTTCCTGGATGACTATTTTTCTTGTTTGTGCATGTTATTTTTCTTTCCTCAATCTGCATCTGTTTCATGAACACCAATGTATTGACGTCTATAATTATCATTTGGGGTCTGGTCAAATTTCGGGTTTAACCCTAAACTTCTGCATGGGTTCGGGTTGGGTCAAGTTCTGACCGGGCATGCTTTCGTATTTTGATGTGCACTAATTTGCATACATATTAATCTTGGTTTTAACTTCTTTGCGGCTTGCAGGAGACAGCCTGGCAATTTTAAGGGCAGAATTAAAGAGTCAAAAAAAGCATGTAAGAAGTTTGAAAAAGAAATCGCTTTGGTCCAAGATTTTGGAAGAGGTAGCAAGCCGTATTCCCCAAAGAAATATATATTTATGACGCCACAAATCTGTCACCCTCTATGTGTTGATGTGTGCGAACAAAGGCATCTTTATGCTTTCTTGCTTGCATAAGCCGGTCTGGTATCTTGTGAGTTGTGACCTTTAATACATCACTGGTTTGAAAACCCTCCATGTTGAATAAATAGATACTTGAAATGGTTTATACTTCTGATCGATTTGTTAATACTTGATGTTGAGAACAAACTTCTAGGGAGTAGGTGAGATTTGGTTGCCTGAATATGTAATAAGTGACATGACCCATTGCACCAAAATTGGATCCTCTTTGGATATGGTAGATTTTGTGGATAGCTTATATTTTGGATGTACATAATTGTATTCGATGCTCTATAAGCTACTCATCTTTTCATCGTACTATAACACACACACACACATAAAGGGAGCGGTTGTATGAGAAATAACTTTTGGCGAGAATGTGAGAAGTAAAATTGTGGACATGATATGTGTGCTAGGTCCACACATTGCATACCATGTCCACACAAGATCATGCCCACATCTTTGAAATTTCTCATGTCTACAATACTATTCTCACCTTCTCACAATAAGTTATTTCTCGTATGATCTGTTCTCATATATAAAATATACAAGCATGCATGCATGCACACACACACACATATATATTATATGTGTGTGTGTGTGTGTGTGTGTGTGTGTGTGTATATGTATGTATATGTATGTATAGACACACACGCACACACATTATATTCCTATAACAAAGACCAAAATTGGTGGGATGTGCAAACCTTGGCGTTTGAACCACTATTCATCTGGAGAATTCTTAGATTTTTATGAAAGTTCTCTCCACGGTTTTTTTTTCACCAAAGAGAAAAAAAAAAAAAACCCGCAGAGAGAACTTTCACACACAAAAAAGAAAGTCTTTGTTCTGTTGCTGGCTGCATATTTTATTTATTTATTTTTTCATACAAATGGCTATGTCTAGTGTCTACCATTTCATACTGTCATTTGATCTTCCTAAGGATGAGGTCCTTGAGATTTAAACTCTCTTGAACTGATGAACTCTGTAGACACTGGTGCATTTGTCATTTTAGCGTTCCATTTATCTCTATCCATTATTTCTCAGTCCTTTTCGTTTATTTCTGTTCCAATTTGGGATTGGTTCTTCATCTTAAGATGTACACTGTACACTATTTTGCATTTTTTGTGAATGTTTATGTTTGCCTCATAGTATTTCATGTCACTTGTTGTAGGTTATGGAGAAGCTTGTGGACATAGTACACTTTTTGCATTTGGAGATTCATGAAGCCTTTGGTAGTGCTGGTATGTCTGATTTTACCCTGTTGTTTCCGGTGGGTTTACTTTTACACCACCTCCACCTCCACCTCCACCTCCCTTGCTGAAAATGGGATGTGGGCCATGTTGCTTCTAAAAGCCTCGGGGGGGGGGGGGGGGGGGTGAAAATGAAAAGGATGATTGTGGAAATCTGGATCACCTTAATTGGACTTATTGGTTTCTTTGCTACTGTGTATATGTATCTTACATTCCTTGGGCATCTAGAATAATATACACCCCCCGCCCCTTTTTTCGTGAAGTAACTTTCGACATGGATATATAGCTTTCTCAATGCACATAATGTTCTATTTGAGATGTATCCATATCCTAAAAGTATAGGATACTGCATGTCTGCCTTTTATAGTGTGTTATGCTGTATATGCTATGTATGCCAGTATGCAACTGGTTCCTTGCAACCTTTAATAAACTCAAAACGGCATCTGATTGACACAACCAAGTCTTAATGCAAACTTCATATTTTCCTCTCAGAGAGCAATAAGCCCGTAAAGACAGCTTCGAACAATCATAAAAAGTTAGGGCCAGCCGGCCTGGCCTTGCATTATGCAAATATTATTACACAAATCGACACTCTTGTAAGTCTCGTTTCTTCTTCTTATTCCCTCTTTTTTTCCTTTTTAATAACCTCGAATTACACACCATCGGTCAATACGGTAGTCTTTTTTGACACCATCTGCATGAGCAGGTATCACGTTCACATTCTGTGCCGCCAAACACAAGGGATGCTTTGTACCAGGGACTGCCACCTAATGTCAAATCAGCTTTGAGATCCAGATTACAGTCATTTCAGCCCAAGGAAGAGGTACAGTTAGTAAGCGAGAATCAAATTTTGTCCCCGGAATTTAGATGTTCACTTTCTTTGTTTCATTAATCAAAGCGGCTTAGTTTAAAGTCAGTGCCACCACAGCAATACATACGAGCTATGGGTTTTCTTGCTCTGTTGCTTTGTGATTAATAGAAAGTTTCCTGTCGCAGCTTACTGTCGCCCAGATAAAAGCTGAAATGGAGAAAACTCTACAGTGGCTTGTTCCTCTTGCAACAAACACAACAAAGTGAGTTTTCGCGGCACCTTTTTAATGATAAAGTCGGACGTTAATATGTTTGAAGTTCTAATGATAATATTTTTCAGTAATACTGTCTTCTAATTTTACGGTATCCTGCTAGTTTTGCTAATGTTGAATGAATCTGAATGCTGTTTTTTGTGGATTGGATACAGAGCTCATCATGGTTTTGGTTGGGTTGGAGAATGGGCGAATACAGGGTAAGTTCAAAGTCATTTCTCTCCTTTTCCTGATGCCTTTTCTTTTTTTTTTTAAAAAAAAAATTGGCAAGTTGGCCCGCCTCGTGGGTCTCCTCTGAAGGGTGTAAACCCAATAGGCTAATGGGCTGGGGAAGGGGATGACACAACACCAAACTAGGCCCAACAGAGGCCTAACCTTGAGACTAGGCCCATATAAGGAGCTTCTAGGAGCACCAACAATTCCAACTGTGGAAATTACGACCCTGATGAGAGGGAGGGGAAGGCGGGGAGCTCCACCAATTATGGCCCATCAGGGTTTGAACCTTGGCGAGGAAGGTAAACCACTAGACCTGATAATTGGGTCTTTTGGGTCGGGTTCGGAATGGGCAAGTTCAGATCAACAAGGTTCGGGTTGGGTCATTTTCAGGTCGGTTTGGGTTGTGTTGGTTTAGATCAACAAGGTTCGGGTTAGGTCATTTTATGGGTCGGGTTGATTTCAGGTCGCTTTTATTTATTTATTCTTTCCTGATAATATTTGCTTTAGAAACGAACAACTTAGTGAAAGGTAAGTTCAGGTTAGGTCGGGGCGTGTTGGTTCACTTCGGGTTTGGGTCCATTTTGGGTTAGTTTTGGACTTTTCGGGCTTGGGTCGGGTCGGGTTCAGGTGGATCACTCGGGCCAGGTCAATTTTGCCAAGTCTAAACCTCCTGCTCTCATGCCACTTGAGCTACATGCTCTTTGTTGGCCCGATGCTTATTACTTTCACATAGTCGAGATGTAACTTTTCTCATAAACTTCCATTATAGCTCGGAGCTGAACCGGAAGCCAGCAGGGCAAAATGACTTGCTCAAGATCGAGACCCTGTACCACGCGGACAAGGACAAGACGGAGCACTACATCCTCGACCTAGTGGTGTGGCTCCACCACCTCATTACCCAATCCCGAGCCGCCGCCTCCAACTGCGGGGCCCGGTCCCCCATCAAATCCCCCATCCGGTCCCCGAACCAGAAAACCATCCACCTGTGCCCCCAAGCCCAACAAAAGGCGGGCCTGGGCCCGGCCCCGTCCCTCACAGTAGAGGACCAGGAGATGCTCCGGGACGTGACCAAGAGGAAGCTCACCCCAGGTATCAGTAAAAGCCAAGAATTCGACACATCCAAAATCCGATTAAGCAAACATCACAGGTTGAGCAAGAGCAGCAGCCACTCTCCCACTCGGGAAGCCAAGCGGGAGCTGTTTTGGACCCGGCGGCCGTCATCGATCCCGGTTATCGACTTCGACATTGACCGAAACAAAGCCCTCGACGTCATCGACCGCGTGGATACACTTTAGCGGTTTCTAAGTACACAAAGAAACTGCCATTTTTGTGTCGTTTCACGCAGTGATCCCTTGGGAGGGAGAAACGGTTAATACTTGGCGAGAAATGACAGCCGAAAACCCACATTCTTCTGGAAGTGAAGAATATAGAGTCGAAGACCCGTTCCAGAGAAGAAGTTGGAGCACCGACTCCAAGAGATTCGAGGGATGAATGGTGTTTTGGAGAGTTGTACAGAATACTGTGATTATTACCCAGAATAATAATAATCGATCCAAGGAAAATAATCGTTTTTCGTCGTTATTTTTTGATACTATATATGTATGAATGAGCAGGAGGAGGGGGGCAAATGTGATTGGTTTGAGAGTGATGGATGTATGAGCAAGCATGTTGTGAGATAGTGTCATGTAGTACTACTGTATTAGAACTAGTAGTAGTAGTAGTATTGGTGGTTGTAGTAGTGTGGTGCATTTTGGAGGGAATGAATGTAAGTTCAGGTACATGCATGCATTTTCTGATGTGTAATGTACAAAACATGGCATTCTAAGGAGATACATGTTCTGTTTTTTCTGTTACATCATCATACATACATACTTCCTGTTTGCCTTGTGATCATGCCACTAAGCTTCTCTTTCATGGGTTGTCATTTGTTTTCATGTATACTTGCATATCACAGGTAGTATTTATATGATAGTGACTTTGTTTCATTAGTAGATTCTGAGTTTTTGTCTATAATTTGAATAGTTGAAAAGAAGTTATTTTTTAAGCTTAGATTGTTATTGGACTAAATAAAGTACATTGTCTCTTTGTATCTCATGTTCACTTCTTTTTTTTATGGTGTACAAGTACAAATTTGGATAGTTGAAAAGAAGTTATTTTTTAAGCTTAGATTGTTATTGGACTAAATAAAGTACATTGTCTCTTTGTATCTCATGTTCACTTCTTTTTTTTATGGTGTACAAGTACAAGTGGTGAGTGATTTTAATTCGTGGATCAAGTAGAACTAGTATCTCGAAATTTTGAACTCAAGGGTATGAGTTAGGCTTGACAAAATCTGACCCGACCCGATTTTTCAAATCTAAAATATAACAAATCTGAAAAATGGGGCATATCAAACTTGACCCGCCCGAATGCTGTGTTAGACTCTCAAAACATTACATTTTACAACAGAAATCTTGTGGTATGATTTGGATTTAGTGGACTTTTAGCATATTATTAGGTGCTCTTAGTCCAATATCCAATACTCCATAATTCCACCCCTAGGTCAGTTATAAAAGAATTGATGTAGCGGTCTTTATCAATAAATTTTGCATTTTATAGAACTTGGTTCAAATTGATCTAGGATTTAAAAATGGTAAACTTCCTCTACTACTTCATGGAAGAAAGAAATAGATAAAATTCAATGAAATATTTTATTTTTGTACATGACATAAGCTAAAAAAAAAAAATTACTTTTTAATAATCCAAATGATAGATATAGCACTCCCACTTCAATAATATATATTTTTTTCTTTTTTTTTCCAGGTGGATTCGACGTACATTCATTATTTATTATACATTGTGTTTACATAACTTCTGTAACATATTTTTTTTTCAGTGTATTTGTCATATATCCATTGTAAAATGTCTATTATAGCTATACAACTTGTAAGAGTATTTGTCACTAGGACGATGATACAAACTTTGGAAAGTACATGGAATAATTTCATCCCCCAAAAAAAATGCATCTTGTGAAAATTGACGACCGTGCGACAATGGAATAATCTTGTTTCTAATATTTTCCTTTCAGTAAGAACAAGCCTGGATAAGGTTGATGTTATGTCAACACCAACAATTGGATAAGATGATCTTACAATCTTGACAATTTCACAAAGTTTTGAGCAATCATATGTCGAACTAGTAGATCTTGTAACAACCTTAAATTTTAAGTCTGTGCTAATAATCCAAACATAAACTTAAACTAATGCATAAGATATGTCCACTTGATTTGTACTATAACTGAATTGAAGAAGGACAAGCATTCCCATCAATACTTCTTCAATTTATTGAAGGACAAGCAACGATTGCGGTAGATTGTACGAGTGACATCTATTATTGGATAAGATGGTTTCACAAACGGACAATTTACATATATACACATATACACAGTACAAGTTTGAGTCTATATCGAAATTAACTTAAACTCGAATCAAAAGTTTTCCTTCACTATTGCTTATTCTGAAAAGTATTTCAAGACTTGACACCAATTCATTCAAGTTCAATCTAAATAGCAACTAAGCCGGCATGAACAATCCTCTTATCAATTTAATTAGTTTAATACTCTATCTATAAATAGAGTGACATTTATCGAGGTAAGATTACTTATTTTTGAATCTCCTTATTTCCATGAAAGCAGGATGCACACTGAAAGTTATTGTTAAGCTAGATACTGAATCAACTGACATGTTTTTCTAGGAAGCTTGATCTGATCTTAAAAACTTACAACCATTCACTTGATCTTGTTCTAAGACAAGTTACACAAATAACTTAGCTTAATGTATCTAATTAGGGATGATCATATATGGACAAGCCCATCCCATATGTTGTAGCAAGTGGTCCAAAAATGTTGATAGCAATGGTGCCATTCACAAGTCAATTTAGGCAAACTTAGTGGTTATATACACTTGGAGAGTTTAAACAACAAATCAAATGCATACACATACCCCAAACTAAACCCATAGTCAAGGGTTTGTTTGGCTTTGTGTTTTTGGTGGGGGCAACATAAAATATATACTCCATATATACCAAGATATCGAATTTGTCCCAATTTTAGTCTTGTTTTTAGTGGTGTTATGTCCCCATTTTGATTCCAACGTAACTCTATTTGGAATTGTCGTGTACATGTTCCAATGAATGCCCCTATAATTCCCTTTCTTTGTGCTCTTTCTTGTCATTCTCCCTAGTCTTTGCCCTACAATTGATAGATATGGCCACTAGAAGTTGTTTGGAAACCATCTTTTTCGAAATATTCTAACTCTTTATTGTTATTTGCTTGGATATGTTAAGTTGGTCGGTAAATTAGAACAAAATTCGAGTATGCTCCACCTCATTCACATGTAGAGATCAAACGAATGACGAGAAAAAGATAATTGTTATCTAATTTGGATTGAAATTTGCGTTCGATCTAAAGTTTTAACGTTCAACATTGCATGATGTATGTTTTATAAGATTCTTTGATAGATGATTAATGAGGCTATGATTAAAGATAAAGCAATCTATTGATGTTTGAAGTTTGATTGTACCAAATCTAGAAGAAAAATCATTCATATTTGAGTTTTGTATATATACATTTTAAGTTTCACTAAATCTAATATACAATATCTAGTATTAATTAATTAATTAAGGGAGATTTTATTATAATTGATTTTTTCACTAAGATAGTTAAGAAGTATATTTCACATTTAAAAAGTCAAAATCAATATATATATATTGAATGAAATAACTTGTTGCAACAAGTAATGATCTTCATTGAGATATATGTATTTTTTTTAAAAAAAATTTAATATTTTAAGGAGATTCTACCATAAAGGTCCACAATTGAACTTTTTTAGATCATAGTTAAAATATATAACAACTGTTGATTGTGCCTTAAAAATTGAAATCAATATACTTTTATCAAAGTAACTTAATTGTTGCAATAGTTAACTGTATTTATTGACACATAAATATTTTTAATGAATAAAATTTATTTTAGCCAAAGTAATAGTAAGAAACTTTCGATCACTATAATCTAAAATAAGTTCAAGTATAATACAATTTTCAATTAATTACTTTTAATCTGAATCTTCTACCATTAATTTTTATGTGAAATGAAACATGTACATGACATTATACTCTAATCTCTTCAAATAAATGGACAAAAAGACATTCTAATTACTAAACTTTATCTAAAAGAACACAGGGAAGAAAAATCAAACAGAAAATCGCAGTCAACTAGAAGGATTAAAGAAGTATGTGGATAGTTTGTATGATAGAATAATTGATGAAGCTTGTATGGCGACAAAGATTGGTTGTGACATTGACATCATTCACGAAGACCAAAAGACTACAACGAGACTTTTCATAGAGCAATTGCTAGAAGATAGGAAAGAAAATTTATTTTGCTAGTTGTTTTATGTGCGCAATTATATGCAATTTTTATTGCAATACTTTTTGTCCTTTTAAACTTTGAATAATAAAAAAATTACTAAACTTTATCTAAGATTCCACAAGTTAATTTTCACATAAGGAAAATGCACTTTAACCAAAAAAGTTCTTAAAAAGTCCTCCACATTGCTAGCAAGATATCATGTCCAAAGTTAATCCTACATATATTCCCCCAATAATGAGAGTCTAACTACCAACCACACCTAATTACTTATCGAATTTTGATATGTAATTCAATCTTTCAACGTGTAATCTTCTTAGGGCTTGTTTGTTAATCATCTTAATTAAATAACCTTCACAAAAAGTACATTCTAGATTTTCCCTTTTAATTACAAAGGTATAGCATGGGGGAACAATGAACCATGCAAAAGAAAAAGGGGAAAGAGTTTCCTTAATCAAGTTGTTAATTATTTTTACTAAGTATTACCTCCATTCTTTAAGCCCTGTTCTTTTATACGACTGGCTGGTTGCGGTGTCACAATACACCGCACTTTGTCAGAACCCACCACAACATGTCAATCCACCAAAATTTACCACAACACACCACAATCAACTTTTTCACATTTACCAATACAATTTACATTTATAAAAAACAAACTCACCACAACTTACCAATAACCCACCATGATTCACCACAACTTACTACACCCGCCACAATTCTACCATACTGCACCGCGCCATACCGCAGCCAACCGTATAAATATGTGTCAGTTTGAAATATTTGCAGTCAGTTTTTGAAAATTTTGAAGGCAAATTTCTTAAAAATATAATGATCTATCATGTAAAATTGTTGTCATAAAATTAGATTCGTAATGAAAAGTATTTCCTTAAAAGTATCATTTTATATAACATTTTTCAAAAATATATTGTTAAAATATGATGGTAAAAGTCTTATATTGAAAGCTATAAAAGGCCAAAAGTAACAAAATAAGCTAGGAATATTGAAGGTAATATTATATATGTACGACTGTATCATTGTAAATTTATTTTAAAATGTCTTTTGTGATATTTACTTATAAGTATCGAAGAAATTATATACTCTAGTATTGAAAAATGTCAGATTAATATAACTTAATAAAACATTTAGGAGATCATCGATCATGAAAGGAGTTCAGTTGTCTTAATATGATTTTTATTATTTTATTTTTGATAGACTCGTCATTGTTCTAAGCACTCTAAAATTTGTATTCAAACATCATTCATTCTATAATTTGTTTCAAAACAATTATGTTTAAGTAGTCATATTTTTTTTTATCATATTTAAGTATTCATATTTGATTATAACTTAAAGCATTGATTAAATTATGTGATTCGATCCCACATTAATATGGGTGGCTATTCAACAATCAACACTAAAATTCAAAAGCTTTTTTGTTTTCCCTCGAAGAGATGGAATTAAATATGTTTAGAATGTGAGATTTTAGAAAAGTTGGCGGGTAAAGAAGTGTTGTAGTAGTAGTTTGTTTGTCTTTCCATTTTAGGCATAAATGTTGACCAGATTGTGCACCACATAAATTAGTCAAGATATCAAGAACTAGATATTTCTAAAGTTTAATTTAAATATGTACTATCTCCGTCTCAAAATATTTGTCCTTTAACTAAATTTTGATAAGTAATCACTCACAAATTACAATGAATTATGATATGAAATTACTGTCATTGAAACTTTTAGTAAATTATCTTTCTAATAACGATAATTTTATATTTTAACTCATTATAATTTATGAGTAATTAATAATCAAAACATAGTCAAATGACAAATATTTTAAAATAAAGGTAGTACATGATTAAAAAAATGAATTAGTCATGGGACTAAAATAAATACTCCGTCATATGATACTATATTTATGCATGGCCATTATGTTTTTTTTTTTTTTAAAGATGGCATTCTCTAGCATTTTCTAAACCGCACTAACAAAGAATTTCATTCAAATTAGATCACAAGATGAAGCTAATCATGTCTTTGCTGATGAAGGAACTAAATCCAAGCTAAAATTTTAATCACAATATTTTACATGATTTAATATTTCGAAAATGATAAATATCTTGGGGCAAGACATATTTTAAGTGTCTTGTTATTGTATAAAACCTATATATTTGTAAATTAAATTGAAATAAATTACATGACTATAACTATAATAATACACGTAAATGGTATAAAATTACACTTTTATCTATGTTTTTTAAAATTTATAGAAAAACATGTTAAATATGACTAACGGATGAGGTTCATTCGTTAAAGTGTCAATTTTAATTATTGGCCTAACCAACACATTCCAAATTTCTTATAATTGATAATTAATAATAATTGTCAAAATATTGGGGAGCAATGTTTTGCTCCAAGACACGTATCATCACTCTAAATGTGATGATTATTTTTATGACACAAACGGTGCATCAAAGTTCAATTTTTTATGGGCAGTCACACAAACCTACGTTTCTTAAATGTAATTTGGCATTGGTTCTTTTAAAATTTGAAGTGAAATTTATTGTGAGCAGAGAAAAATTATATAAAAGTTTAAAAATTCATAATAAAAAGTCATTGTGTAAGTGTGTAACTCAACGTTGATAATATATGTAAAAAAATGGGGTTTTTTTTTAAAAGTTTTAAACTTTTTGTTACTTAGCTCTTGCTAATACTCTCTTTGTTCCATATTAATTGTCGTCTTTAAAACAAAAATTTTGACTATAAATTTTCAATATATACAATGAGTTGCTATATAAAGTTACCACCATTAAATTCGTAATTAATTAAAAATACTGTCATAATTAAAATATAATATTACAATTGTTAATAACATATATTATAAAAAAATTATCAATCAAAAAGTGATATTATTGAAGATCGTAAAAATTAAACTTACAACAATTAATATAAAAGGGAGGGAGTAATTCACATTATTTAACTTCTCATAATGAAAAGTGGAAAAGTTTGGCAAGACTAGATAATAAAACAAGAATTTACCCATGTGTGTAGTTTGTTTGTGTCATGTCATTGAGGTGAAGTGTATATGCCCATGTACATAACATCATAATTTGAAGGTTGATATATGAGGAATTACTACTGATATGATGCATGAACATGATCATCAATTATCAATTATTAATTGAAATTGAGGCTTATAATTATTTTTGGTTTTTCTCTTAGAAAAAGCAAAACATTCTTCCCTTTTGGGACGGAGTGTTTGGTCCTCATGATGAATATAATAATGTCACAAGTACCAAAATGGTTCATAGTGGTTTATTCGTCATACCAATCATCAACCACAAGATTGTCCATAAATATGAATTGATTATATGTCATGCCATTTATTAGCCACAAGAGTTTGAGGGTACAACAATTGTGGTAACATCATTGATTCATTGAAGAATAACATCATTATTCGACCTTCAACTATAAAATTAACACTTTGAAGAAAATAATTCTATGTAATATTAGACTTGACCGAATAAGAGGTCTTAAATTTGAATATCAGAAATCTACATATTTATTTGAGTAAAATAAAGGACGACGATTTCACAAATGAAACCCAAAGTACCCAACTCAATAGTTGATGGATTCATTCTCTCTTCCTCACAAAATTTGCTCGTAATAAAATCTTGTTGATATATTGTCTAGTTTTGTATGAATCAATTAAACAAAAGAGTTCGAGCAAACTAGTTGAAAATCCTAAATTTATCAGCAAGTCTTATGACACAAATGAAACCCAAGTATAACCCTTTTCCCACACATAATTTGCTCAAAAATCTCGATGGTGGATTGCTTAGATTTACATGAACTGGGATACGCTTAGAAGAGGCGAATATTCATTGATTGACAGGATTATTTGACAATATGCTTAGGACAAGTAGAATGTCTGATGAGTGGCGAAGTAGTGTGGTTATCCCTTTATACGTACAAGAATAAGGGTAACATTTAGTGTTACAATAAATATAGCTAGGGATTAAACTCTTGAGTCATACCACAAAAAATTGGGAATGGGAGATAAAGAGGGGGCTGAGGGGGGAAGTTACGGTATCTGAGAATCAATTTGGTTTCATACCTGGGAGACCAACTACAAAATCTATCAAGGTTTTGTATAGCCTTATGAGATAGTACCAAAAAAGGAGGAAGGACTTTCATATAGTGTTCATTAATTTAGAGAAAGCTTATGATATAATACATAGGAAAGTGTTGTGGAAATGCCTTGAAACAAAATAGGTGCAATGTTCTTATATTCAAGTCATTAAAGATATATATGACAATGTATAATTAAAACCTACGTTAGAACTACGATGGGATCTACAAGAGAATTTCTAGTGGATATTAGGCTTCATCAAGGGTCGACTCTTAGTCTCTTTCTTTTTAATGTGGTTATGGATGAGTTGACTAGAGACATTCATGGTAAGTTGCATTGGTGTATGCTTTTTGCAAATGATATAATTAATTCTTATTAAGAAATCATGTGAGAGACTAAATGATTTGTGTGTGTGTGTGGGGGGGGGGGGCTTTGTTGTGATACCCAGGAGTCTAAGGGTTTTAGACTAAGTAGGTCGAAGATGGAATATTATGAAGTGTTGTTTTAGTGGGGTTAATCAAGACGAAAATAGCCAAACAGTTACCATTGGAGGATAAATTATTCCTAAGGCGGAGGAGTTTGGGTATTTGTGATCTATTGTGCTAAGTGATGGAGAAACACGCGAGGATATAACACATCAGATTAAAGTGAGTTGCCACAAGATGAAGGTCACTTTAGGAGTATTATTTGATTAGAGAATTGCATTTAAGCTCAAAGGGAAGGTGTATAGCGTGGTTATTAATTATAGCATCTATGTTATATGATTCAGAGTGAGGTTACATTCTCAAAATTTGAACATGGCAGATATGAGGATAGTCTGATGGATTTGTGAGCTTATCAAGTTGGATAAGATTAGGAACAACGTATAACACAATAAGTTAGGGGTGACCTTTATTGAATATAAGTTGAGAGAGAATAGATTAAGATGGTTTGGTCATGTGTACAACATTAGTATAGTGGATGCGCCCATCCGTAGATGTGAAAAGATTATGCTTCTACTTCGCTGTGGGTGTGTGAGACTTGGAAAGTCAATGAGAGAGGTCTTTAATTAGAGCCGATCTTAAACATATAGGGCAATAGAGAATGTAATATTGGATAAGAGTATTATGCAAACTAGGATTAAGGCAACTGGGTGAGATGGTGAAAGGTTACCGGTAGGGTTGTGCTTTGCCTTTTGTGGGGGTTTCTTGTGTCCGATTGGTGTTTTTATTTTTTGGATATATTTGATGGACTATACGTACTATTCAATGTTTGAAGAACACAAGTACGAAGTTTACTTTTCCATGTTTCTCTTGTTCTATCGGTTTCCTAAGCAGTCTCTCCTTCTGGTTTTTAAATGTTTTTTTTTGGTTTGCCAAACAAAGTTTTTTGAATCCTTCGAAACCAACTCATACCTACATCCGCATCCCTTCAAACCTTATGTTAGGGAGATGATAATGGCCTTAATGGGAGACCATTGTTTTATTGTGTTATTTTCACATTTTCAACACTCAACCTTTTATCATTTACCCAAATTTACCAATCTTCGCCTTACAAAACCCTCCCATTTTTTCATCTAAATTTATCCATACCATGACCACACATATCACTCCCATCCCATCCCAACACACACACACACACAATAAGAGAGAATGTAGGTAAATAGTGATTGATAGATACCAAAGCAAAGCAAAAGCTAGACAAGTGAACATAGAGATCCTAGCTAGAGATGGACAAAAGGGAGAATGTGATGCAAACACAAAAACACATACAATAACATACAATATTATGGCACATATGAAAAGTCCCAAAATAATTGTTTGCCCCAGGAATCTGAATTAATGATATATATGCATGGCCCTAGCATGGGTTGGGTGGGTCTTTTGCCCTCCACAAACCTTAGCCTGAGTGATTCCTAATTCCCCTTTTGCCATTTAGTCCCTGTCTCTCAGATGCTCCACTTAAGATGTTTTCAGAAACCTACATAAAATTGTTTCTTAGTTTTTGTTTTTTATTGTATACTACATAAAATATCACGAATCGTCGTGTGACATCTGGCTCGATTTGATTTGTAGTGGCATCATTAACTGCAAATCAGTCCTTTGGACTTGGGTAACTAACTAGTCCCTCCGGCCTGGTTGTTAATTAAGTCCCTTTGAGTTGGCATGTTTTTGAAAGGGTGGTCAAGCTTACTTAATTGCCTACCATGGAAGGAATAAATTAGGCTTTAAAAAAAAAGGAATAATTCGGGTCCAGGTAAATTTGGGTCGGACAAATTCGATTAATGTCAAAATTTGGACGCGGAATTTGTGTCCGGACCAAGTTTTATTTCGGGTCGGACCGGGTTGGACAATTCAGATGAAGCTAACATCGGGTTCGTACAATAGACAAAAGAGAAATTTAATTTCATGTCTAAATATTCAGACGAAAAATCTATCTTCAGACCCGATTTTTTCTGGGTTGGATAATTCGGGTCGGACAAAATTTTGCTAGCTTGGTTTCAAAGTCAATCTAAAGCTTAATAAAGTATTCAATTTATTAGAGTCTATGAATGAGCCGAGTTTAATTCAGTCAAAGTTTGAGTCAAGCTATATGAGTATAAGTCCAAGTCCAAACTTGGTTGGCTCAGTGGATTTTAAGTTACGCTAACTTAGTTAGCTTAAGAGAGTGTTTGGTAGGAACCACAAGAAAATTTTTCCTGAGGAAAATAGAGAAAATGGTGGCCCCATCATGAAAACTTTCCCGAAGTCAACCCGAATCCAAAGATAGGGAAAATAAATCAACACAAAAAAATTGACCATTCTCCCAAGTTATTGACCAATCGAACGCACCCTTAGTTTATTTCATGTTTAGGAAGATATTTCTTACACTAACACATCAATGAAATTGCTAACAAATGATAGTTAATCTTTGACAAGTTGGGTATCATGCAATTTAATTACTTGGTATGTAACAATCAAAGTTCATTTTGTTGACTCACATTTAGATCTTTTGTGAAAAAGCACATATATATATATATACAATAAACTTTGGGAAAGTGGTGGGTGAGTAAGCTAGGGTATGCTTAGCTTAGCTTGGAGGGAATTGGAAACAAAGTGTCCACATTACATATATGGCCTACAATGAATGCTGGAAATAGCTAGCTAGTTCGGGCATTGCAAATGGAGGTCCCCATCCATCAACATTAACAAAAACATTATTATTCTTTGCATTGCATCATATGATTCATATCCTAGTCGATCTTAACAGAATGTTCAAACGTGATTTGAATAAATGGTAAAAAAATAATGGGTTTTTGGATGCTAATATACTGAACTTTTGGGTTATTGGACAATAATGCACTGAACTTTGACTTTGGACAATAATCCAATGTACTTTGGGGGTGTTGAACAATAATGCACTCAGTATGATTTTGTCAGTGACTAACTTGGTGACAATCCTATGTAGATTGTCACAAACTTGAATATTATTTAGCCTATTCATATTCTCAGTCTGCCACGTAAGATTGTCACCAAGTTCGCCACCATCGAAATTGTCCCGGGTGCATTATGGTCCAACACCCCTCAAAGTTCAATGCATCGATAGCACCATCTCTTCGCACTATGGGAGTAGCTTGCCAGCCTAACTGAGCAGTCTCCCGGCGGATAGTCACCTTTCCGAAATGGGTATCTTAAAACACTTATTATCCAAGGTCAAAGTTCAGTGCATTATTGTCCAATACCTTAAAAGTTCAATATATTAGCGCCCAAAAATCCAAACATAATACTCACATCTTTAGTAGAGATTATTAGACTTCAAATTGCATCCAATGTCATTAATGTTTGTTAACTACTTACACATTTGTTAACGACTTAAATTTATACTCGATTCAAAGAGTCCATCTTTCATGCTCTTCATCAAAATTTAGTTCTTGGTGGAACAAAAGGGGTGTTTGGCCATCAAATTATTAAACAACATATTGGTAAAAGTTGGCTTGTTAGAGAGTTTGACTAGATCAAATCGGCGGAAGTTGTGTTTGATAAATAGCTTATTTAGTTGGTTGTTTTGCACCAATCAACTAATTTCCAATAGGCTGATTAATTAGAATAATCTATTGGATCGAAATGACTTGTTGTATAAAAGATATTTTAATTAAGAAATTGTCTAAAATTACAAAGATGTTATCATAATATTTGACATATATTTACGTTAAATTACTGACAAAGGGTATTTATGAAATTTTGACAAATATTTTATTCAGAAACAATTAATTTTATCAAACACCGTTTTTTAAACAACCAATATCTAAACAACTAAAGGAAACAACCAATACAAACAAGTGAAACAACCAACAGTAAATAGCCAATGCGCGCAACAACTAACAACGGTCAACATCTATTTACCAAGCACGACCAAAATATTTCCCATTTGATGGAAATTGTAAGGCTGATGGCTAATGCTTGTTATTGACAGTTTGACAATCACTCCCTTATCCCGAAGCTGTTAAGTTTGTGGACCATGGTGATTAACCTTGAGATAAAAGTGTTAGAGTATAAAATCATTCTTGAGGCTACAACCATTAGCTTAAACTTTTGGTTGAGATGGTTCCACATGGTATCAGAATCCGACCTGAGGTTCAAATCTCAACACCCCCCATATTCAGTTGTGCAAGGTGAAGGGTGCTTTTGCAGCATCCACGCTTCAAGCTCAAAGGGCATTCGCATGAGGGGGCGTGTTAGAGTATAAAACCATTCACCGAATCTCGCATCCAACCTCGGTCTTTTTGGCACAGGGGATAAGATCCCTTATGGGTTAGCTGAACCGCTATGATTGATACTTAGTTGTTCCTTCCTCTTCCTCCATCACAAAGAAAGAACCCACCAGCGTAGCTCGCAGACGAGGGGGGAGGCTCAGAACGGGTGAGATTTCCTTTTGGGAAGAGGAAATCTGGTACATACGCTTTGAAACCAACCTGGCGATAAAGAAGGGGCTGGAGCTACAACTATTAGTTTAAACTTTTGGTTGAGATGGTTCCACAAAAAGAGTCCAATAAACAATCCAAATTTATCGGATCCATAAAAAAAAAAAAGTCTAATGTTGGAATAGGGAGGAAGAAGAATCAAAACATACATCCATACATTTGTTGATGATAATAAGTGAGTAGTGTTAATGTGTTATGATTACATATAACCCCACCACCCACTAACACACACTCCATGCCCCAATTACCCACCACCATATATGCATGTGATACCCAAAACCCATCTCTGTTTTTTCATCTTTGTTCTTTATCTACGTTCCAACTATTCTTTTGCATGCGACATTTGTCGTTTGATTAATCATATACTTTGCCTTTAAGATAATTATTATTTTAAATTTAAGGCTAACATAAAATCATCATTGAAAAATATATAGTCTTAAATAGGTCGGTGCACGTATATATGTTCGTGTTGGATTTGAGTTTTGGGAAGGTTATTATGTGTGCTTTCTAGGGTTCTCCTCATGCTAATATCATAAGTTGTGTTAATGTTTGATTGGAATTTTAGAGGAATATACTTTTCCTATATATGGTCACAAGATTAGGAGAGATATTTAGATATGCTATTAACACATACATCCTCCATATCTCAAAATTATTGATTACTTTAACATTTTATGGTCTTTAATGGAATATTTTAATCTATAGTCTAATTAAAGTATTCCATTAGAAATCATAAAATGTTTGATAAAGCAATAACTATAATTAATAGTCGAAGAATGCGAGGGATTTTATAGAAAATAATTGCAGGTTGCAGTTACAATGGAAACAAATAAGATGATGGAGATTATAACAAAATTTAGGAACGATAATTAAGCGATAAAATGAACACGAGATATATGTGTGAAACTGATCGAAGAACTCGGAAAAACATCCATGGATGGCGACAACCAGAAAATAATGCATTATGAGAAAAGGGAGGAGTATAACTCTATCACTATTGTAGAGTGTGATATGATCAACAATGGAGATTACAATATATACAATCTCTCAATCTCAACTCACAATCTTTTTCGGGATAACAATGAGAAAATATTGGAGAAACTCTATCTCTTTCTATAATTTAATTTCTCTCAGATCTAATTGATCGATAAAAGTAGAGAAGACTGTATCCTATATATAGGGCGGCTAGGAGAAAGAAACCTAGGTTAAGTAAAATTACCTAACCAGAGGAATTTCTAGCGAGCTATAACACTGACACCGCCATTGAGAAGCGTGACTGGTGCCTTTGAGATGTGACTGGTGTCTGTGCTTAGTGCGGCTAGCGCCTCATTGGCTCGGCCAGTATCTCCAGCGCACGCTTTGCTACATCCTCTGTTTGAGGTGTGGGTGGCGCCTCTTCAGGCGCTGGCTGAGCCTCCCTTTTTTCCGTCTTTGTCTGGGGCGTACCCAACGCCTCTTTTGGCGCGGGTAGTGCCTCACTCTTTACCGATTTTGGACCTAGCGGATCCAATGGGTCACTAACAACCTAACAATCTCCACCTTGGATCATGATCCGATAAATCAGTCCAAATAATCACCTCGACTGTCGCCATCAACACGCCCCTTCGTAGGGCGTTGCCCCAAAGGATTCTCACATGTCAATACACCAACTAAGTCCAAACAATGTTCGAACATAGCTATAGATAAAGTCTTGGCTAACATATCTGCAAGGTTCTCAGAAGTATGCACCTTCTTCCCCATAATTTCACCCGCAACAACTATATCTCTAATGAAGTGATACCTGACGCTTATGTGTTTGGTCTTCGAATGGTAAGTGTCATTCTTGGCCTGATTAATAACACTCTGACTATCTGAATAAACCACGGTCTCTCCCTGTGGTATGCCAAGCTCCATGGCCAAACCCCTCAACCAAATAGCCTTATTCACCCCTTTTGTAACAGCAATATTGTAATACCTTGACCCCTCCCGGGCCGCGGACATTACCGATATCTGTTTCAAGGATCGTCGACTGGCCCCACAAATCACCACGAGTCTTTCCAGCGTGCTTCATCCTCGCTCACATATTGCTTGAGAAAACTTTCTAGGAGGTTACCTATCAGACTATTCCCAACCAAGCACGATTAACTGAAGAACTCCCAATGGATGAGTTGTCTTAAAAAAAGATGCACATTGGTGATATAAGTAGTCATTCCAATCCCTTTAAGCCACACTTACCCATATATCCGAGGTGTTACAATCACCCACACTTAAGCGCACAATTTCCTCGTTGTTCCACAATATATTGCAAAATCTTTGCCCCACTAGGCAACTACCAAAAGATCTCCCGTCCACTGGCGCAACTCATGGTTGCGGATCGGCTCTGATACCATCTGTAACACCCCGGCCCCTCCCAGGTCGCGGACATTACCAATAACTACTTCAAGGATCGCTAACTGATCCCACAAATCACCATGAGTCTTTCCAGCGTGCTTCGTCCTTGCTCACACGTTGCTTGAGAAAACTTCTTAGGAGGTCACCCATCTTGAGACTATTCACAGCCAAGCATGCTTAACTGAAGAGTTCCCAATGGATGAGTTACCTTAAAAGAATATTGCACCTTGGTGATATAAGTAGTCATTTCAATCCATTTAAGTCACACTTAACCATATATCCAAGGTGTTACAAATATACTCAGCCTCAATAGTAGAAAAGATAGCTATAGAGTGAAGTGAGGCCTTCCAAGACACTGCTCCATCATACATAGTGAATACATACCCAATTGAGCGTCTCCTATCTAAATCTCCACCGTAATTAGCATCCACATAACCTGCAACATCAGACACTACAACATTGCCTCTATCATACAAGACGCCCTTCTCCAAAGTGCCCTTCACATACTGAATGATCCACTTTATTCCTTCCCAATGCTCCTTTCTTGGATTCTGCATATATCTACTCACTACGCTAATTGCATGGGACATGTCAAGAATACATGTTCAAAATTCACCTAACCTTGGTTTCACCTTTGGGGACCCTAGATTCATGGAAGGTGATGGAGGCCAGTCCCGCTCACCCAATAAGAAGATCCAATTTATTCAACCGAGTTTGAGGGCAAACTCTTTTCAACAAGGGGAGAATGATGGAGATCTGCTTAGCCTTGGTCTCACTTTTGGGGACCCAAGATTCATGGAGGATAATGGAGATCAACCCAATTCAAGGTCACATCCAAGTTCAAGCCAAGAGAACGTCCAAACAAGTTAAAGGAGACCCAAATCCACGTCCAAGAAGGCCCAAGTACACGTCCGAGATGAATTGTACAGTTTTGGCATTAACAAGAAGAAGTTTACAGTTTTGGAGTTTTCTAGAATAAGTTTACAATTTTTGTGTTTTCCTTATTTAGTAGGTAGTAGTAGCATTTTCCTTATTAGTAGTTGAGTTTGTTATAAGGCAAATGCTATAGTATTAGTGTGTGTGTGTGTGTGTGTGTGTGTAAACGTCTAGTAGAAGGGTAGAATAGACGTTTTAGTTGTTGCTTGGACGCCAAGTTTAGGAGATAGAATCCTAGTCTTGGATGACTAATTTTGTAACTAATCCAACTTGGATTAGGAAAGCCAAGTCCTAGAAGGATTCATACTATTGTAAACTAATCCCCCTAAGATTAGGAAAACCAATTCCTAGGAGGATTTGGTTGCTTAGGCATCAATTATAATGTCCTAGTAGGATTAGGACTTAGTCTATTATAAATAGGGATGTATGTGTGACATTCAAAACACACAATTTGCGATCTATGAATACAAACCGAGTTTCTTACTCATCCTTGAGAGTCTTCTCTTTCTTTTCTACTATTGTATCTTGAATTGGCTATTCAAGTGGTGAGGTAGAGCTTGTTCCTAAACCTAGAAGGTGTTTCTGTAACTAGGTAGAAGAACAAGAAGCCCTAGGGATTAGACTTGTGATGTTTCTGTATCAAGTTCAATTCCCTTGAACTATCCCTTATCTATCTATCCTTAGCTAGATATCTTAAAACCCTATGGCTATTTTCGAGAAAACTCTTGCCCCAAGATTGGTCGCATGTCGTTCTATTGATGTGTAATTGATCAAACTCTAGCCTTTTATCCAGTTATACATCACTACACCTTCTCCATATACCTCTTCTGAGACATGAACAACTTCCATGCCTTTCTATCTCTCTGGATCTCTATACCCAATATCTTCTTTGTTGCCCCGAGGTCTTTCATTTCAAACTACTAGTTGAGTTGATATTTCAGCTTTTTGATTAGTGACATGTCCTTGGAAGCAATCAACATGTCACCAACTTACAACAGTAAATAAATGAAAGACCCATTGTTAAATTGCCTAAAGTACACACAGTTGTCATAATGATTCCTTGTGTACCTATCACAAAGGTATCAAACCTTTTATACCACTGTCTGGATATCTGTTTAAGTTCATACAAAGACTTCCTCAATCTGCACATTGTTCGTCCTTACCAGGAACAGTGAAACCCTCTGGTTTCCTCATATAAAGCTCTTCCTCAAACTCTTCGTGAAGAAACGCAGTCTTCACATCAAACTGCTTTAACTCCAAAACAAATAGAGCAATGAAGTCAAGCAAGGTGCGAATTGACGTATGCCTCACAACTAGCAAGAAAACTTCGTTGTAGTCAATTCTCTATCTCTGGTTGCAACCTCTAACCACAAATCTGGCTTTCTACCTTTCATTCTATACACCAGGGATACCTTCTTTCTTCTTGTACACCCATTTTACAGTAAGTTCTTGTCGCCCTTTAGGCAACTCACACAGCTCCCATGTATGGTTCTTTTGCAAACTCTCTATCTCCTCTTGCATAGCTCCTATCCAGTTTGAGTCTCATCTACAACACTCAATAACATATGCGATCATAGCATTATCTTCCTATGTATATCGAGTTGGTCTCCTGATCTCCCTCATGGGGCGATCTCTTGCTATGTCATGTTCTTCCTCCATTTGAGGAACATCAGTTTCAATCTCAGGCTTATCAACCTGAGTTGTTTTAGGGGTATTATCAGTAGACTACTCCTGATTAAAGGTTCCAGCAGCTTCACCTTGAGCCTCAACATGTTCCACCTTAAACTCAACTCTCCCTGTATCATCCTCCTGATTGCCTGCACCATCAAAAATAACAGTAGATTCCACTCCAGATAACATAGCAGTTTCATTAAAGGTTACATCTCTAGACTGTATAACTTTCTTCAATTCAGGACACCACATTCTGTATCCCTTAGACTCAGACCCATAACCTAGAAACATACATTTAACAGCCCAGGGGGATAACTTTCCTTCATTCACATGGGCATAAAAATTGACATTAAAAAAAATTCTCAAATTAGAATAATTAACTGGATTACCTGTCCATACTTCTTCTGGAATCGCCTCTGCCCAGCAGATAATAAGAAGTAACAATCGCCTCTGCCCAGATGATGTGCTCTTCCAAAGCCCTACATTTGAGAACATGCAATGAGCTTTCTCCAAGAGTGACATGTTGATTCTCTCAGCTACACCATTTTGTTGAGGTTTACCCACCAAGGTTCGATGCCTAGCAATCCCATGCTCATCGCAGAACTCAATGAATTAAGAATCAACGAACTCCAACCCATTGTCTATTCTAAGCTTCTTTATCTTCTTGCCTATTTGATTCTTCACCAAAGACTTGAACTTTTTTAAGTATGAGAATGTCCAAATCTTGTGTCGCAGGAAATAAATCCAGGTCTTCCTTGAGAAGTCATCCATGAATGTCAACATGTAGCGCTTGCCACCTAAGGATGACACTCTAGCAGGACCTTGCAAATCTGAGTGTATGTAGTCAAGGATCCCTGTTGTTGTATGCATAGCCCTGGAGAAACTAGCGTTCTTTTGTATCCCATAGACATAGTGGTCAAAAACTCCAGCCTGCCAATCTTTGCGCCCCCAAGATATCATTTCTTGCTGAATATTGACATCCTCTTCTCTCCCAGGTTGCCCAGTTTCATATGCCATAATTTTGTGTCGTCGACTTCATCAAGATTAGAAACTGTTGTTGCGCGCAGTTCCTGTGACTGTAGGCCCCTGCAGTATGTATAGACTGTCCTTTTTGATTCCCTTCATCAGAGCCATGGAACCCCTGCACACTTTCAGGACACCATCTTCTCCATTGTATCTGTAACCGTTAGCCTCAAGAGTACCCAAATAAATCAAATTGTGGGTCATGTTAGGAATATGGTAAACCTGTTTCAAGGTGTTAACAATATCATCGTGGGTCCTAATTCTTATGCTACCAATACCTGCAACCCTGCAGGCTATGGCATTACCCATGACCACAATGTCGGTATCAGCAGTCTCATAAGACTCAAACCAATCCTTATGATGACACATGTGGTAAGTACACCAAATATCAAGAACCCACTCATCTCTAGCTATCCTATTTGATTTGGTAGCAAATCATCATCCATAACAATAAATCCATATGCATCTGACTCGAACTCAACACAGTTTGAGGTACCGGATTTGGTGCGGTTATCCTTACTACCCTGCTTCTAGTCTCTTTCCTTCGCCTAACACTCATTCTCTATATGACCCTTGTTGCCACAATAATTACAATTCTTATTTCTGTGAGGATTCCTAGACTTTGAACGATGTTTAGACTTTTCTTTAGACCCGTTTTCGTTGCAATCATTACCCCTTCCCCTTACAATCATGGCCTCACTAACCTGGTCATCACCCTCAGTACCAAACTTCTCCTTAGATAGTAAACTAGCTTTACTTTATTAAGGTTAAGACACCATGGTTCCCATACAACATGATTTCCTTAAATTGTTTATGTGGCGCAGGTAGGGATAAAATTAAATGTTAAGCCTTATCCTCATCAGTGTGTTTCACATCCATTGATTCTAACTCAGTAATAATAGAATCAAATTCACTAAGATGTGCTTACATAGAAGTAATTGTAGGCATCCGTAGCTTGTAGAGTTTCTCCTTAATCTGGTACATGTTGGCGAGACTCTTTGACATGTACAACTCTTCCAATTTGGCCCAAAGCTTCCGGGGTTCCTCGATATGTATAACCTCTCTCTAAATGTGCTCTGCCTAACACAGCAGAATCCCTGCCATAGTCTTATTCTCCAACTTCTTCCACTCTCTCGCACTCAGGCTGTCCTGGATCTCTTTCTGGAGTTTCTTGAAGTCTTCATCACTCATCGTTTCATCAGTCTTCACGTCAGAATTTTTGATCATCTCCTATAACCCAGGCTGAATCATGACCACCTTCATCCGCAGTCACCACATAGTGAAACTCCTCGTTCCATTGAATTTTGGAATCTTGCACTTCATGATTGAAGTCATATCCACCTTGCTTTGATACCACTTGTGAGAGATTTCAGAGAAAATAACTACAGGTTGCAGTTACAGCGGAAACAAACGAGATGATCGAGATTACAGCAAAATTTAGGAACGAAAATTAAGTGATAAAATGAACACCAAATATACGTGGGAAACTGAAGAACTCGGAGAAAAACTCACGGATGGCGACAGTAAAAAATAATCCACTATGAGAAAAGGGAGGAGTCGGTCACTATTACAGGGTATGATACGATCAACAATGATGATTACAATACAATCTCTTAATCTGTCAACTCACAATCTCTATCGGGATAACAATGGGAAAATATTGGTGAAACTATATATCTCTCAATATTTTTCTCTAATCTAATTGATGGATAAAAGTGGAGAAAATTGTATTCTATATGTAGGGCGGCTAGGAGAAAGAAACCCGAGTTAAGTAAAATTACCCATGAGATGAATTTCTGGCGAACTATAAAACTGACATCACCATTGAGAGGCGCGACTGGTGCCTTTGAGACGCAGTTGGCTGCTAGCGTCTGTGCTTAGCGTGGCTATCGCCTCATTGGCGCGGCTAGCGTCTCCGACGCACGCTTTGCTACATTGTCTGTTTGAGGCATGGGTGGCGCCTTTTCAGGCGCTGCCTGCGCTTTCCTTTTTCCCCTCAAGGGCGCGCCTAGCGCTTTTTTTGGCGTGGGTAGCGCCTCACTCTTTGCCGATTTTGGACTTGGTGGATCCAATGGGCCACTAAAAACCCAACAAAGACTAAATGGTTCTCCATAAACTTAGGTTTATGGGGGAAGACTGCCTACATCTGAATCCTACAAACGTTTAAACATGTTTCCCTTGAGAGTTTTCCACTATAAATACTTTAGACAAATAACCCTCTATCAAATTCCTAAGTTTTTCTACGATGGACATTTTAACAAATACTTGTTTCTAAAAAGTGGAACACCTACATACTACATCTTTAAAGTGAGGTCTACACATATGAATTCAAGCTTTTAATAAATATGAAAGTTTGTCATTTTTTTTCAAGTAGATGAGACTGTTAAAAGCTTCTTTTTACAAGAGAATGCCTAACTAAAAATCATATCTAAGAATATTACAAAAACTCCTCGATTCATGGGGAAGGCGTAATTTAAAATTGATTATGGAATGACTTGTTTTACTAACCCAGTCTGCTGTTGTTTCTCCTTCTCTAAAAAAAATATGATTGTCTTCAAACTACTAGATCAAGTGCTCAATATCCTGAATTATGTAAGGAATATTCCAGTTAGATCAATTCAAAGAACTTGAATTGCTCTTATGACTGCAAGATTATTGCCTTCAATATTGATGTGATGAAAACCTCTTTCCATGACAATTGTGATACCATCTCGTAAAGCTCTAGCCACTGCTTCAAGAATCGAAGAATCTCCATTGTTGAGTGCATGCAGACTAATTAGATTACCTGTTTAATTATGGATGACAATACTTTCTACTGTTGACTTTAGTGGGGAATTTTGTGGAGCAAAGACCCATCAAATTTGAGTTTGAGGAGGAAAACTTAGAGGAACTCCCCTGTGAGAAATGTCAGCCGACATAAAAGTTTCTCTATTCCATTCAGTAAAAGTTTTTTTTTTTTTTTGCTTTGACAATAGTTAACATGTGATTGAAAATTTTATTTTCAAACATTACATCATTACGATGTTTCCATATGCTCCGTACACAAATTCCTTTATTTCCTAGGGATTATTACCCTTCTTGATTCTTCAATGACATTTAGAAGGGATACGATTAGAGCTGGGCACTAGGTTGGGGCCCCTATGGGTTGTAAGGGTCAAGACCAGATTTTAAGGGTCAAAGCCCATTCAAAAAATAAAAGAGGGCGGGCCATTCGCGGGTCATCAAATATAGGGTCGAAATAGGGTTTTCGCGGGTCAATCTCGGGTCACCAAAATGAGGGGCCAAAATAGGGTTTCTTCCCTTTCTTCCCACTTCCCACTCTCCCGCCTCCATACCCTCGAGTCTGCACAGCCACAACCAACACCTGTCGATCTACTCTCCACCACTACCACCACCACCACATCCACCACCTGTCGATCTACTCTCCACCGCCCTTAACCTCTCTCAGGTCAGCGACCACCGGCAGAAATCTTGACTCGTACGCGCGTCGACTGTCGACCAGCGACCAGCGACCACTGCAACCTTCTCCGCCCTTCGCCTCTCTCTGCTCAGCGACCACCGCGACTCCACCCTCACTGTCACCGGCTCACCGCCCTTCGCCTCTTTCTGCCCGGCCAGCGATCGGCCGACTCCCTCTTCATCGTCTCTAGTTCTTGCCGGGTTGTTTCTCATTCTTTCTCTTTTTTAAACTTCGATTCTGAACGGGACCGTTGATGGTGTTTTGTTCATTGGGTAGTGATTTGTTTTGGTGGAATTGTGGGATTCTTAGCAGTTAAATTCTATTTTCATTGTGAAAATGGTGTTTGGGTTTTGAACGATTTGGGGTTGATGAAGTTTTGATCGTATACTTCTTGTTTTTATAAATTGTGAATGTGATTGTTCATGGTTGGTGATTTTATTCATTGAGTAGTGATTTGTTCTTCTCTGGAATTGTGGAATTCTTTGCAGTTAAGTCCCATTTTTCAGTGTGAAAACGATGTTTGGTTTTTGAATGATTTGTTATACATTGGTCTTTGATGAAATTTTGATCGTATACTCCTTGTTTCCATCGAATACGGTTGATTTTGTTTTTGTTGTCTGGAATTGTGGAATTCTTTGCATTCGAATCCCATTTTCAGTTGGTAAACGATGTTTGGTTTGTGGATTTTCTGTTTGTAAAAATTTAATGGGCGGGTCATGGACGGTCGGGCAGATTGGCCCGACCCGACCCTTGTGGGGGACATATGCTGACCCGACCCTGACCCATAAAGGTGAAGGGTCAGCCCTGACCCGACTCAACCCGGCCCGTTGCCCAACTCTAGATACGATATATATTCCAATCCCTTTAGTCTAGAGGTTTAACCCATTTTTATGGTTTTGGGCACGCCTCCAAACATTTTGAATGGTATTGCAATCCTAGAGCAGATGTTGGATTATTCAAAATATCCATATTATCAACCACTTTTTTCCAACTAATTAAAATGGTTGGAAAGACCAATCGTTTTAGCAATTATTTCATATATTTTTTTAGTTTTCTATCATTTTGTTACTTTAAAATGGGAAAAATGGTTGAAAATTCCAACTACTTTTGCTAAAATGGTAGGAAATTTTCCTACTATCCTTTTTCCTACTGTTTGAAAATGGTTGGAACAATTGTCGGATTACTAACCATTTTCCCAACCATTTTTGAATAGTAGGAAAATGATTGATAGGAAAAATTATTAACCCTAGTATTATGTTGTAGTCTTGACTATAAATAGAGTCTTGGGGTGTAAGGTTTTATTGTAGAGCAATTGAGTGTTTTATCTGTACCACCAGAGATTGATATGCAACCTTTATGTCTTTGAGGAAGTTGTGCTAGGCGTACCAACTATGATTGTTGAGTGTTTGAGTTGCAACTCCAAAAAGATCGAGAGAGATTGTGGAGATATGAGAATCTCTGATACACTCTGTAATCCTTTGATAATGCACCGTTCAAAATTTTTTTTTCCGATTTGAGTTTTTCCACGTGTGTCCATCTTTGTTTATTTCATTAATTTGACTAATTCATCTTTTATTTTCAAAAATTAATTATAAATTGCTCAAAACTTATTTTTCCAAAAGTTTGTGACTTATGAAGACCAATAGATTGAATGAAAATGCCAAATGATTTGGTAGGGCTAAAGAATATTAATAAAATTGCAATCATTTAACTATAATATTAATTTCCTGAAAAGGAGTGATGGATTAAAATTGATTCTTTGATAATTCATTTTCATGCTTGTAATTGAATATCATGTCGGAAGTTTTTTTTCTTTTTTCTCCCATACAAAATTAATTAATATGAGCTAATTAAGTGGAAGCAGCTTCTGGATTTGCACTGTTGTAGGGTAGTGCCCAACCAATTATATAAATATAATTGTGAAATCACATAATAATGTTTCATAAGTTGTTGGGACCAATACAATATGAAATTCATGCTCCTTATAAGTCAGAAAATAAAACCTTAAATTAAGTACTATCACCGGCCCAAAATATTTGTCAATTTGACTAAATTTTGACTATTGATTATTCATAAATTAAATTAATTACAATTAGTTATAATATGAAATTACCGTCATTAGAAAGATACATAATTACTACTCCCTCCGTTCCATATTAATTGTCATAATTTTGACTTTCACGGTCTCCAATGTTACTCTTTGATTGATAATTTCTTACATAATATATTATTAACAATTGCAATATTATACTTTTATGATAGTATTTTTCGTCACGAATCTAATGGTGGTAATTTTATATAGCAACTCATTGTATATATTGAGAAATTTATGGTCAAAATTTTTGAAATTTGGCTGCACAATTTCTAAAGACGATAGTTAATATGGAACGGAGGGAGTACAAATTACAATGATATTAATTTAATATTATAATTTGTGAGTAATCAACAGTCAAAGTTTAGTCAAATGATAGATATTTTGGGACGGAGGTAGTATTTATGAGCTCTTATTTTCTTGCCCTCTAGTCATCAAGAACATTAATGTTGTTATATTATATCATGAATCCAAGGAAGAATGATCACATATCTTTGTGGAATTTGGTATAACGTATGTTTCAATCTGTCTATTTCAGTACTTCGAGCATATATCACCCAAGAATATATCGATATGTGATCAAAAATCATTCAACCTTTTTGATGTATATATCTGTTTCAAAAAAACCTTATATTTCAAGAATTATGATACAATTTTTGCATCTATTTGACTCTTTAATTTGTAAAATGGTCAAGTATATGGAGTATATCGGTTTTGAAATAACTTTTTGAACTTTAATTGCTAATTAATCATGCATAAATGTTTTCAAGTTTCAACAAGTATTTTCAATAATAACAACAGTAATTCTTAAGGTGAGTTATGCTTTTAAGCTATTTAAAAAAAGAAAATCTACATGTACATAATTTTACCAAACCAAATATGCATCGATGACACGCTGCATAAAAAAAGGACTCCAAGAAAGCACCTAAAATTTGAGAAAACATTTTAAAGTTAAACTCTCTTATATGAATTTGAATAGCAGAAATTTGGAAGTTGAAAAATATTCTAATAACAATTCACATATCACCATATAGGAGGATTCAAATATAAGCAAAATTTTCTATACAAACACCATATTGTCATTTACAAGATGTTGCAGATTTCAAGACCTATAAGAATACTTTTATCATATGATTATTGTCCATATATAACTACCTTGAGCATAACGAAGGTGATAAATCTAAAAAGTCCATAAGAGAAGTGATTAGAGCAGATCTGAAACACGTAGGCTTAGTGGAAGATATGACACTAGATAGGGGAGTTTGGAGGACTGACATTAACGTAACTTAGTAGGGTGAGGTTGTAGCGGTAATGTTCTCTATTTTCGGCTTGTTACTTTGTGTCTTCTATTTAATAGTGTTGCATAGGTACATTTAGCTCTTCCTCAAATGCACAGAGCACACAGATATACATTTCTGTACTTTACTAAGCTTCTTAGTTTCTTGGTTCATCAAATCAGTTTTCAAAGGTTTTCTTTCTGGGATTCTTTTGTGGGTAAATCAATTTTCAAAACTTATGTGAGTCCGCAAGAATCAACATCTTCATGGAATACTTCATTTTATACAGAAAGACTGCCTACATCTAAATCACCGAACCACGTTCGAAACGTGTTCTCCCTTAAAATTAGTTGTTGTTGCATAATACTCAAAACAAAAACACAAAAACATGATTAAATTGTGTCTAGCTAGAGTTGACTAGCTATATATGCATCTAGAAGATAGCATGCATGGCAGATAATCACGTATTCACAAGATCCACGCAATCTATCTGTATTTTTCCCTCCCTTGATCTTCTGTGTATCCATTTAATTTTGTTGTTCATAGAATCTCCATTATTATATTTAAAAATTGTGGTGGGTTTTTAATTAAACTTTGCTTTCAAGTGGCAGCTTTGAATTAGATACCAATTGAGAGGCTATATATCTTTTCTATTTTATAATTCATAATTTCAATATTTTTGCAAGTATTAATCAGAAATGACGTTTTCCTTCTCTATTGTTCTTTATATATACCCGTATATGCCTTCCATAAGAGATAGCGATCAGTTATTCCTCGGCTTC
The DNA here is from genome assembly GCA_029582165.1 of Portulaca oleracea. Taxonomy (NCBI): domain Eukaryota; kingdom Viridiplantae; phylum Streptophyta; class Magnoliopsida; order Caryophyllales; family Portulacaceae; genus Portulaca; species Portulaca oleracea. The sequence goes on along the minus strand of CM055873.1, from coordinate 4,095,122 downwards.
ATACAGTGAATGAATTCATAAAAAGAGAGTTAAAATTCTCTTTTTATCTTAGGTTTAATGATAGTTGAAAATTTTCGACTTGTAATCTAAGATATCATATTTTAATAGATGGAAAAAAAAAACAATTGGTTAAATTAACAGTTCTAGGTATCTAAGTAATAAAATCAAACTTCAAAATTGGACACCTCGATATTATAGTATTTTTTGGAACAAGTATAAGAGTCATATATAGGATAAACATAAAAAAAAATGTTTATTTTAAGAGTATAAGAAGATCATATAAGTATGAGAATCATGTGGAACAAGTATAAGAGTCATATATAGGATAAGCAAAGAAATATGACCAAAACGGGTGAATACAAGACCAGCACGGGCCGTGTTGGTCTCCAGAGAGCTGAAATAAGCCCTGAGCTCAACAAGAACCGTGTTGAGGCATCACTGACCGTGGTTATCTCAGCACGAACTGTGTCAAAGTCCAGAAGTTGTTTAATGCTCTAACGGCAATATGACCTTCTCCATTAAGTCATAATCTCGATTTTATATCAGCTTTAAGTACCCAACAACTAGCTATGTCCTCACTATATGATCACATGGTCAATAAATTTAGTCAATGTCAAGATACTCATTAAGGACCTTAATTAAGTCCTTTAACCAAGGGTATGAAGAGGGGGAGAAATCTTCTATAAATAGAAGACATTCTCTAGCCATTTGAGCACACCATCCTATAATCATATCTTCTCATTTATGTCTATACTGCAGCTATATATACTAGAGTGTTTCAAGTGAGCAACTGCATTCTTGAGTGTGTTAAACATTTACGGTATAATAAATAATTCTTAAGAAAAGTAAGTGCGTCCACGACTTTTAACGATATCCTAAGTGAGTTTATCTTTATAATCTATACCAATACTCCCTTTGCTCCAACACTATATGCAAATTAAACATAAACTTATACGTCATATATATGATCCTTCTCGTGAAGAAGTTGAGAATTAATTAGCCAGGAACCATTAATATATTGACTTTTTTCAGGAAGAATTAATGGCAAATTATGCTTATAGGTTTAGTCATATCATAGGGTTAGGGTTGATAAGATCAAATTAATAATTAATGATTTTAATTAGGCAGCAGAATATATTCATATATTGGTTGGATGTTTTATCTTCTTTATATAAAAGCAAAAGATGCTTACTTAATTGTTCATTATATATCATTTTCAGTAATTTCAATTTTCTAGCTCACATCACCAATAATCCAATATATATTCCTTGTAAGTAGGTACAAAAAAAATAGTAAATGATTGTTATAAAAATTAAATAATGATAAAAAGTTTTAACTTTTACCTCCTTTTCTAGCCGTAAAATAAAAGTACATACGTGTTAACCTGACAATTTCTGATCCAACCCGATAACTCGATTCAAACTTGTCCGATTTTTTGGGTTTTGAACGCGATTTTTTAACTAAACCAAATATAGACTGAACCCGAAAGTTAGCATGTCAAACCTGACCCACCCGTTTGATCCGAAACATTAATTTTTTTAAGTTCAATGTGGTTACAATTTGTAACTTTTCATTGTAACTTTTAAGTATTAAACTATAAGCGTAACTTATTTAATTTATTTGTTATTTCTCTAATTTAAGTTAAATTAGTTATAATTATCTACCATTATTATAAGATAGTTATATTTTATATTGTACAAAAAAATAGTATTTAGAGACTATTTTTTTAAAAGAAAAAATGAAAAAAAGTCGCAATCATAATATGTTTAATTCACCCGAAACCAAAACATACCGCTATGTTTACCCCGAACCCGAAATACGCTTGACCTTTATTTACCCGAACCCGATATTATGTCCGACCGAAAACCCCGCCCAACCGAATTTACAGGTGTAAGCAAAATTGACGATCACAAATAAACAATGATAAATAAGTATTTTTTTAAGTATTTTTTGAACTTTTAAACCTTTTTACCAGGAAAATAAAGTTATAAAGTGTGATTTTAAGTTTTCCATTAAGCAAAGTTGAATCACCCTTTTGCAAACTTTAATTTGTTCCATATTGTCCACTTAGGGTGAGAATTCTGTTTGAATATAAGTGACACTTATTACTGTTTCAAATTCTGCGAACAGTGTGTTTTACTTTTACATTTAGAGTATTGATTAACTTTTAATTTTATCTTCTAAATTGACATTTGATTCTAGTCCAAATGTTTTTCACCGGTTGACTCTTTTCATCTTTAGCACTTTTTGTTGTCCAATTTCATGCACACAATTGTGTTCCAAGTATGAGTCAACCCATACATATATTCTTAATTAATTAAATAATCACTCTACCTATTCACCATTATTTTTATGTCAATGTAGTTTTTAATACAATATTTTTACCATTATTTTTATTATTATTTATATCTTTAAGAATAATTAAAGTAGAATAATATTTGAAAAGTTCAATAACCCTATTCACCGCCTCTAGGGTTCTTTCAATTGGTATCAGTGCAGGTTTATAGTCGAAAGCTTCTAACCACCTTTTGGAAAAGACCTCGGGAGATTGTGTAAACAAGTCAAAGACGTCCAATCAAGGAGACTGACACAATCAATAATGAGGATATTGGTCGGGTAAGAATTGAGCATAGTTCTTATGTCCATCTTGCATAGATCGAAAGATATGTCATTTATACATCGTTCACATGAACTTTATTTATGCATGACATGAATTGGGGGGGGGGAGCACCCTTTCTTAGTTCTAATGAGTTTATTAAGTCATTACAGGACATGAAAGATGGTTCATACATTAAGGGTAAGCTTCTAAATATCATACTGCAATTGAATTTTGTCTCTCATAAAAAAAAGGGGAGATTGTTAGAGCCCCTCGAGGACCTTGACATGCCATGCACAAGGACCTCAACAGACCCAGGCTCAAGGACCTTGGCAGACCTAGGCTCAAGGACCTTGACGATTGGAACGTTTTTGAATGAAAGTTAAAATTCGAATATTATTGACATATAATTTAGATATCTTAGAGTGATACTTTCTTGATGGCTTTGACAGATTTGTCACCTCCTTCCATGATATCAAAATCAATATCTAAATCCAATAATATGTTTTCTAATTATCGACATATCTCTCTTGTAAGGAATCAAACCATTTAAGGAAAGCTTGATTGCTGTAATTCCAGCAACTATCATGTGACACCTTATTTCTAGAAAGAAATCAATGAGAGAATCGATATTTTGTGAAGATCTTCAACGACATCTTACCAATTTAAGGGTTCTTCCAAATCCTTACAAAATCCAACATTTACCTCACCCTTTGGGTATAAAAAGAGGACGAAGATAGAGAAGAAAAATGAGAGAAACACCCCACTCCACAAGAGAGACGCATTGTAATTCCACAGCCTTTAGTCTTTTGTATCATGAGGTCTTTGGTCTGAAAGTATATTCTTATATTGAAACGTATAATTAATGGTGTGTTTGGTTGATTCCTAGGAAAGACTTTCCCAGGAAAAACTTTCCCGGGAAAGACTTTCCCTAACACCCCCTTGGGAACTTTTTCATGGGTTTGTGAGGGAAATTGTGGGTCCCACATCAAAACATTCCCGGAAAAGTTTCTCAACCAAACATGGGTAAGTTTTTTAACTTGGAAAAGTTAAGAAACTTTCCCGGGAAAGTTTCTCAACCAAACGCCCCCTAAGGGAGTTGCGAAACTCACTTGGATAGCAAAATATTGTTAATGCTTAGTGAATTGTAGATCAATGGTCTTGCCTTGATTGAGTTGTAGATCAAGAGGGATGCACCTTCTTGATTGGGCTTTTTGTAAGCTTGCCTTAAAGACACTCAAGGGAGTTGAGATTGAGGACATAACTATATTTCTCAAATGAACAAGAAGTGAAGTGGTTTGAAAGCCTAAGTAAAGAGAAGTTTAGTAATGTAGCCCTATTTAGAAGGGTGAATATCGGCTAAATTCTCATGTATTATCTTCTTTTTTTTTTCATTTACATATTAATTTTATCCATTATCCTTGGCTATGCCAAGTACCTTGACTGACTTGTGTGTTGAGTTTTGTAGCCTAGACTTAATTTTAACCAATTACCTCAATCAACCCCCTTCAAGAGTTCTTTCAAATATGTAATGTTATATATAGATATTATACCAAGACTAAAATACTTATTTTATAGGGTTTTTGGATGATAATATATTGACATCTGGGAGTGTTGGATTGAAATATACCAACTTTTATTATTGGACAACAATATCTCTAACCTCTATACTTAGGTGACATTATTATACTAATAGTAACTAAGGAATGATGGTGAACCGGTCTCCATGCTGATGTGGCTAGCGGAGGGAAAAGAATTGTCCCAAGACATGCAATAACCCCGTTAACCCCTCCCGTTTTTCTTACTAACCCACATTACAAGGCATTGGTTGGTTGTGTGTCACGGCAGTACGAAGACCGGTTCAACACTCACTTAGTCACAGTGTTATGGTCAATTTTTTTTTAATGTGGGTTAATGAAAAAAAACCAGAGGAGTTAACAAGGTTACTGGGGAAGGGGCGATTATTTTCCCTCCGCTTGTCACGTTAGAATAGAGACCAGTTAACCAGTCATCACCCCTTAATCATTGTTGGTATAATAATATCAACTAATTATAAAGGTCGGGAATATTGTTGTCCAATAACAAAGATCGATATATTACAATCCAATGGCTCCAAAGGTCGATATATTGTAATCCAATATCCCTATTTTCTATCTTATATTCTTATCTCAATATTCATATGATTTTCATATTTTTAATATACCTCAGCTGTCACTAACATTATACATTTAAGAAAACAATTTAGTGTTACTAATTTGATTTCAAAAATGCATGGAATTTCGATCACATGTTGGGTAGGATTCTAGAGCAATCTAGCTCCAAAAAAAAAAAAAAAAGAAAAGTTGTGAATTAATTATTCTCTTTTGTAATTAGGAAACAACTTAAGTGTGGATGTCCCTCTATGTTCCAACTATATGTATACGATATAACATGCATGAAATTCCTATTTGTCTGAATTATTATGAGTATGACATTTAAGCATTGATGGACATATATTTGGCTATATATCTATAGTGTGTATTATTATTGATATATTGATGATTATCTTCGTACATTGATGTATATGAAAAGTGAAATTAACAATTCCAATCTCACACATTAATTCTGCATGGAATCTTAGTCTCACCTGATGTTAACAACTCACTAATTTCATACATTATTGGACATAGTGGGGGAAGGTATACTAATTACAGTTTGGTGGTTTTATGATTTATATCATAATCTTAGCTAGTAGTTGACATTAATGCAATAATACAAAATATGCATGCACATAAAAAAGGTTATTGAAAAGGATTATTTTTTTCTCTAACTTAAATTGTAATAGACATATATAACAGGGTTATTTTTTGCTTTTTGGACCCCGAAGTTTGGGGTTATTTATTTTCTGGACCCCCATATTTCAAAGTTTATATTTTGTCCCATATACTTTGTCTCCAACAACAATATGGACCCTATACTTTGTCTACGGCAACAAAATTGGAGCGTGGCGCGGTGGGAGAGAATGATGGACTTAGCTTGAGTTGTTGTAGAAGAGATGAGAGAAATCCATAAGCATTAGAATAAGGAGAGAAAGATGAACATCTAATGGGGCGTGGCGCGGTGGGAGAGATTGTAGACTTAGCTTGAGTTGTTGTTGTAGAAGAGATGAGAGAAATCCATAAGCATTAGAATAAGGAGAGAAAGATGAACATCTCAATCACCCTTGCTTGAACTACTCAACAATGGACTTGAACTTGATTTAATAACAAGAATAATAACCAAAATCAACCAATATCAATAACCTTGAACACCAAAGGAATTGGATATGACCTTGGATAAAGGAAATTCCACCACCAAAGGCCTAGCACCCCACCATGACCATCATAAAGGAAGAATCCACCAAATGATCAATAAAGAGATGACTTGCAAACACCACCATTAATCAATGGATAAAGTAAAGCAAGATTTTGAGAAAACTTAGGGAAACCCTAACCAATGCATAAGCATGTTCATAATTCATCAAAAGCTTCTGAAAAAATGAGATAACAAGCTATTTATAATAAACTAGGAATTAGGCTAAAACAGGGCAAAAAATGACGGAAAAACGCGTCCGACCAGAAGAGCGGCTCGGGCGAGCAGATGGGTGGCTCGGGCGGTGGCCTCTCGACCGCTTGGCCTGTCGGCCCAAGATGGGTCGCGGCGCGACAGAATCTTGCTCAGGCGAGCAAGCGGCTTGCTCGGCGAGCGGCCGTCGTCTGTCGCTGGCGAAGGTGGCTCGGCGAGCCACAGGTGCTCGGGCGGCAGGTCTTCTGCGCGGGCGCCCGTGACAAACAGGGCAGAATGGTGGCTCGGGCGAGCCATAGGTTGGCTCGGGCGAGCCACGCTTCTGGGCAGTTTTCCCTGCCGACTTCAAATGCGCATAACTTCTTCATCCGAACTCCATTTTAAGCCCGTAAGATATCGTTGGAAAGCTCTCAGTGTGTACTATAAGCTCCCAAAATTTGAGCCTCATCGGAGTTGTATTGAAGGAGTTATGACCCGAAACGTGAAGGCGCGCGCATTTCCAACCTCTGATCGCCTTCCCCCTTGCAAGTTATTAACTTGGTTACTTCCGAGACTTGATACCAACACGCCCTTCATTCCCGGGATGACCCAATCCGGTCCCAAGGCCTCCGAGGTCGTTGACAAGTCCCGAGCCTCTCCTTACTCCAACAAGGATGGCTCGCCGAGGCCACGTTAGTGTGATGCTCACCACCCCGCCTTTTGTAAAGGTGTATCGATTCCTGAAAACGAGTGGGTGAGCGGTTTTAGTCCGGTGATGATGGATCGGGATTTCATCGATCTTATCTTTAACCGCAATCCCGGCTATGAAAGCTTGGCACCGATCCCGATACTGAACTCGATAAGGTTCATTCTCCCCTTCTTGAAAAAGAGTTGCCCTCAACTCTTGAGAGTAAAAATCGAGGCCCTCTCCACCACTTGGCACCCTAGAGCTCCAAACATCCCGAACGCCATGAACAATCACCCGAGGCACCCAACAAGCTTCGAAACCCACTATATACCCGTCATCCAAATAAAAGAAGCAGGTTGGAGGCTTGTTTTGTGGAGGTGAGGGGTTAAGGGACATAAAGGGGAATTTTTGTGGTGTTTGGGAACTGTCATTCTCACTAGGCTCGCTACAAGGCAAAGACAAAGCAAGAAGGAGCTCGTCCTCGCCAAGAGCACGCTCTTCCCGTGTTTCGCTCATCATGAGAAGGTTCCCCAACTCACTTCCCACCCAGGTTTTATTTTTATGTAAGGTTAAGGGATTCATGCACTCAAGTCCAAGTAATTGATCTTTGCTCAACACACAATGCCACGAACATTGCACACCAAATTTCCAATAACACTCATTCAATGACAAATCCTCAAATAACCAATGTCGACCAAACAACATGTATGACTCGTTCAAAAAGTTCATGACACAACGACCAATATACGAGCAATATTCATCGAAGGACGACACAATTGAAAAGCTCAAAAACTTAGGTTGAACTAGAATCAAGGCATCTTCAATTCCAAATTCGCCACTAAACACCAAACGAACACCAAGATTCTTAGTATGCCACTCAAAACATTGGGAATTTTCAACCGGGGACTTCACATGCTCATCATGCAACTTTTCTCGCCAACAAACTTCATCAAACAACCAATGTCTCCCAAAGATCATGCACGACTCACCCAAAGACTCTACACCACATTGTACATCTTTCAAGCATGATTCAATAAATTTCAAAGGAGAGTCTTCGGTTACCTTGTTCTTCCCATGGAGAAGAATTTGGGTGCCCGTGGGTGGACGGAAATAGGAGTCACCACCATTGTTGTTTAATCCCTTGGCTTGTGGTAATGATAATCCCAAAGGAGCTTCTTCTTGGGCCTCTTCAACACGGATAAGAGGAAGGGCAAGATCGATGTTCTCAACCACCTCTTGGCTAGGAACTTCAACAATAGTTTCGGAAGCCTCACAAGGTTCAACGGAAGCTCCCTCGTCGGGCAAGGAATCGACCTTTGCTTGCTTAGCCTCTTCTACCATGTCACTTGTATACTCTCCTTCGCCAAAGGATTCTTCAATCCAAGTTTCAACCATAGCCATTGTCGGGCATTGCAAAGCATCATGTCCCACACGTCTACATTTGACACATTTTTGGGACGTAAAGGCCATTAGTGGGGAACAGTGGAATGGCTTTTCTCGGGAGGAATCCTCTCTTCTTCTTTGCCCATCACGTGATGAAATGAGTTCATGGTCTCGCTTGTAAGTACTAGGCAAGAATCGTCGATTCATTAATCGCTTTAGCTTTGTCCATGAGGTGACTTTTGCTCGACCCTCCTTAGCTCTTTGTGCCTTGACATTCTTAAACCAAAAGGATGCACCCTTGGTGAGTTTCAACCTCGCAATCTTGAAGGCTTGTTCATCACTATAATCCCCAGCTTCAAAATACCTATCCAAGATTTGGACCCATTCAAGATAATCTTCGGGGTCAGTGTTGCCATTGAATTCCGGAATTTTGATCTTGGTATCATAGAATTCATCCCATGGGGGTTTCTCAACCGCTTCCCGTCGATGATGGCGTCATAGTGAGCCTCTATCATCGTCACTCGACTCGTAAGAGGGAGGAGGACGGTTAGGGCTTTGTGTGCGCCTCGAACGTTCAACTCGAGGTGGAACCGGACGCTCTTGGATGAGGTTGTCCAACCGTACCATGATGGCATTAAGAGTGCGATCGATGGAGGTGAACCGTTCGCCATGGGTGGCAAGTCGGTTCTCGAGAGCCCGATGTCGAGGGCTACCCCGGTGGCTTGATTCCTCTCGATCGAAATCATCGTGACCATCCATATCGAGGGAAAGGTATGGGGAGTTGTGTTTGGGATATTTTGTGGAGTTTGGGGGTTTTCTTGTAGTTGGCTTGTGTTTGGATAAGGGTTCTTTGTGTTTTTCTCACTTGGGCATTTTATCGAACACCTTGTGTGCACAACTTTCCAACTCTTCCTCAAAGCTCCAATATGCATCAAAATCAACAATCACAATAGCAATAACAATTTCTCCAACACACTTGGAGTCACAAGGGTTGGGGAACACCAATATTTCAATCAAAATACCAAAATTCCAACAATAGAGAACAAACTAGCAAGAACAATGGAAAACTCAAGCTAGATGAATAACCTTGTGCTCTGATACCAAATGGAGCGTGGCGCGGTGGGAGAGAATGATGGACTTAGCTTGAGTTGTTGTTGTAGAAGAGATGAGAGAAATCCATAAGCATTAGAATAAGGAGAGAAAGATGAACATCTAATGGGGCGTGGCGCGGTGGGAGAGATTGTAGACTTAGCTTGAGTTGTTGTTGTAGAAGAGATGAGAGAAATCCATAAGCATTAGAATAAGGAGAGAAAGATGAACATCTCAATCACCCTTGCTTGAACTACTCAACAATGGACTTGAACTTGATTTAATAACAAGAATAATAACCAAAATCAACCAATATCAATAACCTTGAACACCAAAGGAATTGGATATGACCTTGGATAAAGGAAATTCCACCACCAAAGGCCTAGCACCCCACCATGACCATCATAAAGGAAGAATCCACCAAATGATCAATAAAGAGATGACTTGCAAACACCACCATTAATCAATGGATAAAGTAAACCAAGATTTTGAGAAAACTTAGGGAAACCCTAACCAATGCATAAGCATGTTCATAATTCATCAAAAGCTTCCTGGAAAAAATGAGATAACAAGCTATTTATAATAAACTAGGAATTAGGCTAAAACAGGGCAAAAATGACGGAAAAACGCGTCCGACCAGAAGAGCGGCTCGGGCGAGCAGATGGGTGGCTCGGGCGAGCTGGCCCTCTGACCGCCTTGGCCTGTCGCTGGCCAAGATGGGTCGCGGCGACGAATCTTTGGCTCGGGCGAGCGCGAAATTGCTCAGGCGGCCGGCCGTCTGTCGCTGGCAGAAAGGTGGCTCGGCGAGCCACAGTGGCTCGGCGGCAGGTCTTCGTCGCCATGGGCGCCCGTGACAAACAGGCGAGAATGGTGGCTCGCGAGCGCAGTTGGCTTGGGCGAGCCACGCGATTTTTCCTGCCGACTTCAAATGCGCATAACTTCTTCATCCGAACTCCATTTTAGGCCCGTAAGATATCGTTGGAAAGCTCTCAGTGTGTACTATAAGCTCCCAATATTTGAGCCTCATCGGAATTGTATTGAAGGAGTTATGACCCGAAACGTGAAGGCGCGCGCATTTCCAACCTCTGATCGCCTTCCCCCTTGCAAGTTATTAACTTGGTTACTTCCGAGACTTGATACCAACACGCCCTTCATTCCCGGGATGACCCAATCCGGTCCCAAGGCCTCCGAGGTCGTTGACAAGTCCCGAGCCTCTCCTTACTCCAACAAGGATGGCTCGCCGATCCCGATGGATCGGGATTTCATCGATCTTATCTTTAACCGCAATCCCGGCTATGAAAGCTTGGCACCGATCCCGATACTGAACCCGATACAGTTCAAAAATTGACCCACATATTTCAAAGCCATTATCGATTTTTTTTCGTTCGAAAATTTTCCAGCCGCAACTTCTTCTTCCTCTTCTTGCACGATTTCCAACTCCCATATAAGCATAAATTTGGCAAAAAAGTTATCAAAATTTTCCAAAAGTTACCAAAATTTAACTTTTATACCATACTATTTTTTACCCATGAATTTTACACAGCCTTAGGCTTCAAAGTCTGGTCAACTTCAAAACAATAGTCAAAAGAAGGAAAAAATGATAAAGGTCATATCGAAAAGTTTAGGCAACAATTAGGTCATCGCCGGGGTCAAACATAACTTTGGGCCACATTTTTTGGGTCCACAAAGTATAAGGTCCAAAATATAAACTTTGAAATATGGGGTCCAGAAAATAAATACCCCCAAAGTTCAGGGGCCAAAAAGCAAAAAACCCTATATAACAAATGATTTCGAAATTTGAAACCACTCTCTCCAAATTGTAAAATAGGGGTATATCTGCTACATCCAACCCTTCATTACCTAGTTCACCCTAATGAAGTTTCATAATATTGGTTTTGGTGGAAAATGTCTAGTAAGGACAGAGTTAAAATTTTATGTAAGATCGATTTAGCTTTTAGGAATTTGATGTCCCACTCGACAAAAGAAAAGTTTATTCAAACTATAACTAATGTGTAATTAAGGACATGGGCCGGGTCTGATTCAATACTTTTTTTTTGGAAGCATGATTTAATACTTGCACTTCTTAAATTTGTTGGATTTTCTTCTATATGAAAATTATGTTTCGATGAATTTGGATAATAACTTTTTAGCCATTACACATTTATCAATTATATGAGCATGTCATTCATCGATCAGCTACATCGACACATATAAATCAAATTATAATTATATTAAGCATATTAGAAAATATATATTTTATAAATGGTGTAACGAGTGTGGATTATCTCACTATTTCCACCTCGTACCACCCTAGTACTATTAACCAATAGGGTTGGTAAATGAACGTGCTACTCTAAGCTAAGCTACCATTAATTCATCATCAACCATGCAAAACACAAAAGTAGCTCCATCACATTCATCCCCTCTTCTCTCTCTCAAGATCTTTCTGGAAAAATTAATTACTGTGTAGCTACTATACCTAGCTATCTATAGCTAGGGAAGTAGCAGGAATGCAGTCTTTGGGGAGAACACACAGAAATAGTGGATAAGGTCAAACACTAATCCAAATATGCATGTGGATCTATACCATGCATCACATTATTAATTTCCCATGCATGAATCATGATCCTTGAGGATATATATCACATCTCCATCTAGGGTTTGCAAAAAAAAAAAAAAAAAAAAACTAAGTTAGGGATCATATTTAAGTCGGTTGGATCGGTCATATGATAAAATTCAGACGAGGAATTGATGACTATATCTCAGTACTTTTGGGCCAGAATTTGATTTAGACGATAGAAATATAATTCGAATAAATGTAAATATAAGAATATGATTTAGACGATAGAATCTGATTCAGGCGAGAAATTGATGACTGCATCTCAGAACAGGTCTCATAATTCGAGCAAAAGTAAATTCTAGTCAAAATCTAATTTGGACGACAGAAATATATATATATAAAATATTGTACCTGAACTTTCGATAATTTTATCAATTTTTTTTTATCAGATCGGATAAATTTAAATATTAGACATACAATATTTTGTCCACTCTATCTCCAACTTCTGTCATCTTTAATTAATTAAGTAATCTCTAATTTCTACATAGCTCGATCTCAGCTGATCATGCATCCTTACACTGTTCATATATGTCATCTGTCTTTCTCTTTCTATCGTCATTCATCATTCGTCATACAGTTTAATTCAATCTGTAGTATTTGTATTCAAATTTAATAATTTAATCTCACTAAAAGTGTAGCCTTATATGTTGAAAATAATAACATTAATTCATATGTGCTCACACGGACTTTATTGTCCCATAAACATGCAATTATATTCTACTGTAGATTTGCTATTCGATTCCCTCCGTTTCATATTATTTGAGAATCGTGCAATCAAATTTCAAATATTTTGATCATAAATTTCTCAATATATACAATGAGTTGCTATATAAAATTACCACGTACTATTAGATTCGTAACGAAAAATATATACTATCACAAAAGTATAATATTGCAATTATTAACAACACATTATATAAAAATTTTATCAATCAAAAAGTGACATTAAAGACCGTAAAAATCAAAATTATAACAATTAATATGGAACGGATGAAATATTTCCGTATTGCTTTTTTAAGCAATAAAATACTACACTAGCTTTATATATATAATGTATGAACAGTAACGTACACTATAATTTGTAAAGTTCAGTGACACATTTTGTAGCACTGCATGAAACTAATTACAGTAATTACTACTTATATCATGTATTAAAGAATGCCAATTTCTCCATGCAAACAAATTAAATTTATAAGTTAATCTTCTAGTCTTCTCCTGTGCATGTGGTCCATGTGTTAAACCCTGTTACCTAGTTCATATTATTTTATTTGTTTATCCATTTATTACTAGGAATTAAATATTTTTGCCCTTTTCAGGCTGACATCAGTGCCAAATTTTTCCCAATTTATATAATATAATAAAAATATATATGTTTGACTTGTGCAATATATTTTTTTTTCCAGTGCATGCTACATGCAAAAAACTACCTTAATCCATGTTGGTAGCTGATCATATAACATCATATTCATAAATCATAAGCACCATCTGTAGCATCATATGCATGGTACATGATCCCTGTTTAATTTATAAAAAGAAACAAAAAAAATAAAAAATAATGTTAAAAACTATGAAAACATGCATTATGAATAATTTAAAATGATTATTAACCATCTTACTTCATATCATTGTCGGAACAAAATAATGCAAGCAGCTAAATTGATTGAAAACTAAAGCAATAATATCAATTCATGATCACAAAATTGATGGCTATACCTACTTGTATATATTCATACCTACATTATAAGTTACATGATTCTGTTGTCCGTTGACTATAACTAATCAGATCGATGTTCCAATAGATATACAAGTTAGATCGACCGCTAAATACATTATATTTGTGGTCCTTTGTTGATACCCTCAATTTGTACAAGTAATATATATATTCTCACTTGATTGAATTTGATGAAGTAAGTATTTATTCTTCTTTATATATTCCATATGTTTTAATTGTTTACACGTCATTTTCTTTTCAGTGTGTTAAATTAATTTTATTCGTTTTTTCAGATTCTTAAATATGAACTTTATTTTGTCCTAACTCCTAACTATTTTCTACTTGGTCAAAACTTCGCAGCTAGGGAAATTAAAAATAATGAGTTTTTTTTATCATTGGAAGCTAAAAGGCTATAAAGCATCAAAAATGCAATAAAACATCTGCAAAACAACAAAAACAGCAAAAGGCAAGCCCAAGACAACCAATAAACAGTGAAAAGCTACACCCATGAGAACTAGAAAAAAGCACAACACATCAGCGAAAACCACCTAAAAAACAATTTACTTCTTCTTGGTAGACTTAACCAAAAGCCCACAAAGCTCTCTCACCATATATAGCCTTCTTTTGATCAATAATGAGAATTATAAAAAGTGAGGTTGTTTCCATTTTGGATTGTAAAATATAGGGTAATTAATTTTATGAACCTTGGTTTTCAACGTTAATTTTTCGATCTCTAAAGTTTGTGGGCTGAAAAAAGGCCAGTATTTCGTTCTTTTTTTTTCTTTATGTATTTAAATTTCTCTCCCAAGTAATACCAAACTTTAGGATTAAGGTTGAACTGATATTAAAGCTATAATACACATTTCTTATTCATGCCGGAGCTACCAGGGTCTAAGTAGACCCAACATGAATAAGAGAGGTATATTATAGCTTTAATATCAATTTCAACCTTAGTCCTAAAGTTTGGCGTCAATCGAGAGAGAAATTCAAACATGGGAAAAAAAAAAGAAAAACAATACACGGGCTTTTTTCAACCTACAAACTTCAAAATCCTTTTTTATTCAACCCATAAACTTTAGGAACAAAAAAAAAGCAATGAAAACCCAGGGTCCAGAAAATTAATTACCCTATACTTTAGAGTCTGAAATGAAAAAAAAAAACATAAAAAGTGACAGTAAATTAAAAATAAATAAAGTAAATAATAAAAAAAGGTGATGGTCACAATTTTTTTTTTTCTCCATTATCAAGTACTTGAAATTAAGGATAACAAAATCCATTTGATCTAGTTGACTGAATTAATAACCTCATCCATTAGAATCCACAATCTGATCTATGATCAGGAGAATATGGAAAAAGTAGCTGCTTCTTTCTCTCCTTTAAATACCATGCCAGTATGGTACATATATTAATGGATTATTCCAATTTACAATAATTGTACAACCTCTATTTTTTTTTTGAGTTATTTTTCTGCTAATTAATAACAATTTTAGGGAAAAAAATATTCCAAGTATGGAGTGGAAAAAAATTGGTCCTAATTTTAAAGAGAGACATTGACAAATTCTATCCACTGATTTAATAGCATATATATTAGGATTATGCATCCAAAAAGAAAAAGAAATAAGGCATATCAGTACTTTTTTTTCCAATTTTATCAGTCAATCCAAGGAACATTAGAAAGTTGATAATTTTTATTTTTTTTTCATTTTAAGAGTAGAAAATAAATTGATAAGTTTATTCTTGCCAACATTATCTTTCAATCCTTTTATATATTCCAAAATCCAAATACCTCTACATTAAAATCAACTATCAATATAATGTACTACCTGTGTCTTTTATATGGCATTTGAAAATGGTGGACAAAAAGTCAATATTACTAAAAAAAATATAGGATGATTGGGGAAAAGATTACTTAAATATCTTCAAACTTAACTTTTCATTTTTCTCTTTGTTATTTTAATTAATTATTAGGAGTAAAATAGAAAAAATAGTAATTAATATATTGTGATTATAAAGTCACAAATAATATAAAATAAATAAAATAAAAAATTAGTTAAAAAGTCTCATGAAAAAGAGTATTTTTTTTAGGCCCGGTTCTTTTATGGAGTGGAATCGTTTAGTTTCACACCACACCGCATATTTCCATTTTTCACAACTCACCATAACTTTCCATTTTCCATTTTATAAAAAGTGAAAACTTTTCAAATAAAAAATCAAAACTTCCATTTTTATCAACCCACCTTCCATTATTTCCACCAAAACTTTTTCACTTTCAATATAAAAATTCAAAACTTCCACTTTGTACCAACCCACATTCCATTATTTTCACAACTTTCCACATTTCACCACAACGTAACCAACCGCAATCGCACCGTAAAAAAGAACGGGCCTTAATAACGATATACCCTCTGTTAGTAATAGTAATATTTCCTTAATTACTAGAGCATTTCATTAGAGCATATGCAACGGTTGGAACTCATTCCAATAACTCCGCCAACATTCCATTCCATTTGTTGACAACAATAATTTTTGTAAGTTTCACAATTTTGGAACTCATTATGGAATTGTAAATCATTCAGGAATGAAAACCACATATTGCATCTTTCCTTACTTTCTATTGGAGGACAATTAAATTTTTTTCTTTTTTATTTTACTTCAAAAATATATATTGTGTGTGGTAAATTAGGATAACGGCAAATATTTATTTAAAATTCCAAGTTGGAATTCCATCTATGGTAAGGAACAAAAAAATGGGTTCTGAAAATTTTAAAAATAAAATGATGTGTTATATGGCCCCACCGAAGATCTAAAACAATGGAATGTCATTGTAAATGCTATTAGCTTAGGGTTTGTTTGTCTTAGGGGTTAAAGGAGGGGAGGGGAAGGGAAGGGAAGGGAGGAGAATTGTCTAATTTTTCATGTTTGGGAAAACAATTAGAGGGTGAGGGGAGGAGAAGGGAGGGGAATACTTAACCCCCATTCCCCTCCGTTCCCCTCCATTTTCTTAACCCTCAAAATGAAGGGGAATGAGGGGGAAGAGAAGAATTTTAACACTTGCCCTCCCTTCCCCAAGGTTAACCCTAATCACCTCCCTTCCCTTCCCCTCTCCTCCATTACCTTGCCCTCATTTCCCCTCCCTTCCCCCTCCTAAATGGAATCCAAACACACTGTTAGGTATTTGTGGATCAACGTGCAAGGCTTAAGCCCTATTATTTTTTGCGGTTGGCAAACTGTGGTGCCACAGCCTACCGCAGTTTGCCACAATCCGCCACATTTTACCGCAAATTATTATTTTTCTCTCTCCTCGCTTTTTTCCTCTACTTTTTACATCCTCTCTCCTCACCTACCCCACAATTCCACCATACCCACCACAATTTCACCACACCATTCCGCAAAATACCCCATAAAAGAACAGGGCCTTAGTTTCTTTTCACTATTCAAGACATATAAGCATCACACATGCATGCATATAAAGTTGAATATTAAGCAGACAATAATAACTTCTCTTCTAGTGACAAATAGTAGAACGACAAAATAATACGTAGCTAAGCCTGTAATTAACCAGGCTGTATTATAATTTACAAATAATTCAACACTAAATATCCAGTTGCTAAAATTCAAAACAATTGAAGTCGTTGAATTGATAGGAATAGCAACATAGAAAATGATATGACAAACTTATCGATCGAGTAGGACACTTACACTCTTGAAAAAATGTTTGTTAATTAAGCCGCCCTTTGTTTTCTAACTTCCCCTTCCATCTCTTTCACTATTAACTACTACAAAAAATTATGATTTAAATTTATATCAATCAGATGAAAAATAGATATTTAATAGCCCAGTTTTTCTGGGTTAATTTAATTTAGGGCCAGACAATTAAAATAAATTTAACTTTTAAGTTAGAATTAATTTTGAATAATTAAAAGGAAAAAATATTTATTTATACTTTTAGCAAGTCAAATTATTGAGCTACGATGTTCAAATTCAGACCAAAAATATTATGGTATATATTTTTTTATTTTATCTGTCATTTATTAAATAGTTTATGATATTTTATTAAAAAAATTAAATATCATATTCTTATACAAGTATAACCTAATAATAACTAAAATATTTATATTATTGATGGTTGAAAATTTTAAATGTGACTAACTTGTAAATCAAGCTTTAATTTGGATATGGACCATGATATACATCTTGACTCAAGATGGTTAATAACCATCTTGAATTATGAATATTTTACATTTTATTAACTTATAATAATATTTTTTCTAATAATTATGTATATTTAGCAACTAGAAGAGTATAATACTAATTATCTAGGTCAAAAAAATATAAATAAATAAATATTTTTATATTGTTTATAGATTATAATAACCTTATAATGATTTAAATATACTTATATTTAATTTTATAAATGATTTAAATAAAATACAAGATGATTAAGAACTATCTTACAGCAAGATATTTATCATCTTACTTTGGATATAATGGAAAGGGAAAAGAGTGCTTTGTTTTCGGAGTTGGATTGAACTGCATGGTGTGTATTTTTGCCGCCCCTATTTTCTCATGCAAGAGATAAAAAAAGAAACGAAAAGATGGCCAAATGTCTGTTTGTGTTTGGTGGAAGCTTAATCTAAGCTAGTTACAGTAGTGAAATTGAAGCTGAGAAACGAATTGAATGCCTTACGACACGTGTCACTAATCAACTGTAAATCCTTCCACTACTACTACAACTTAATTACCACCCCCAAAACACAAAGAGGATAAACCCCAACTCGTTATTTTTTTACCACCTTTATTCACCTCTCCTCTCCCTATATATTTCCCCCCACATCCAAACACATCCTCCATCATTCATTCTCCCTCCCTTACACACACATACACTCTCTACACACATTCACCCAAAACACAATCACACACCAACTTCATCCACACACATTCGGGTCGGATCAAGCCAGCCCGAACACCATGACTCAAACCGCCAATAACAAAGGCCCATCTTCTCTACACTTGGAGAAGATGCAGCCGGAGCCCAGCTCCATCCGCCGCCTTATCCTGGTGGCTTCCATCGCCGCCGGGGTCCAGTTCGGGTGGGCCATCCAGCTCTCCCTCCTCACCCCATACGTCCAACTCCTCGGTATCCCCCACACGTGGGCCCCCTTCATCTGGCTCTGCGGGCCCATCTCCGGCATGATCGTCCAGCCCACCGTCGGCTACTACAGCGACCGTTGCACCTCCCGCCTCGGCCGCCGCCGTCCCTTCATCCTCGGCGGCGCCATCCTCGTCGCCGCCGCCGTCTTCCTCATCGGCTTCGCCGCCGACATCGGCCACGCCGCCGGCGACCCCGCCGACGCCACCCCGAAAATACGCGCCATCGCCGTGTTCGTCGTGGGTTTCTGGATCCTCGACGTGGCGAACAACACCCTGCAGGGCCCGTGCAGGGCGTTCCTGGCCGACCTCGCCGCCGGGTCGCAGTCGAAGACAAGGGCGGCGAACTCGTTCTTCTCTTTCTTCATGGCGGTCGGAAACGTCCTAGGGTACGCCGCCGGGTCGTACAGGAACCTGTACAAGGCGTTCCCCTTCACGCGCACACATGCGTGTGATGTGTACTGCGCTAACTTGAAGTCGTGCTTCTTTATATCGATTACGCTACTGCTGTCGTTGACGGCGTTGGCGCTGACGCTGGTGCCGGAGCGTAGGGTCACGCGCGAGGAGGTGGAGGCGGAGGAGGAGGAGAATCTGAAGATGGAAGGCGGTGGTGGGTGTGTTAGGCTGCCGTTCTTTGGGCAGTTGATCGGAGCACTCAGGGACTTGCCTCGCCCTATGTGGATCCTCCTATTGGTAAATTATTCATTGATAACCCACGTTTCATTTTTACTTTTTTTTTTAAAAAAAAATAAGGGTCTAGTCTTTTATACGGTTGGTTGGTTCACCATAATTTTTCAATTTCCACCCCTGCCCACTATAACCTATCATTTCAATTTTTAGTTATACTTTTATTAAAATTTATACCAACGCATATAATTATTTTCACCACAACCTTCCACATCCCACCACAATTTTTTAAACCCAACACATTTTTCAAATTTTTACCACAACCATTTGTATCATCCATTTGTTAAAATATGTCTTGGACCAAGATTTGTATCATCCATTTGTTAAAAGTAGCTCACGAACTTATATGCATATACATTACCAATAAGATTGACTCCTATAACCCTATTGTTGCATACAGGTGACATGTTTGAACTGGATCGCATGGTTCCCGTTCTTATTGTTTGACACTGATTGGATGGGGAAGGAGGTGTACGGCGGAGATGTAGGGAAGGGGAAGGCCTATGACATGGGGGTCCACGCCGGGGCGCTTGGGTTGATGATCAACTCGGTGGTGTTGGGGGTCATGTCGCTTGGGATCGAAGGCTTGGCGCGTGCGTTTGGTGGGGTCAAGAGGTTGTGGGGAGTCGTTAACTTCATACTTGCCATTTCATTGGCTCTTACTGTGGTTGTTACTAAGATGGCGGAGCATGACCGTGCTCACGCGCATGTGCTCGCTGGTGCGGGCCCACCGCCCCCTCCTGCTGGAGTTAAGGCTGGTGCATTGGCCATCTTTGGTGTCCTTGGCGTCCCTCTTGCGGTAAGCTTCAATTTTCTTATCCCTAGCTAGTTTTAAAGTTTTTTTGTGATGTTTTCAATTTCTTTGTTAATTAAAATTAAATTTTTTATTATTAGTAGATTAAATATTCCAAAAGGCTCACATAATTACGGGTTTAATAGCTTATATAACTATCTAAAATAGAAACTATTCATCTTTCAAACACAATTGCTAACACTTCATTTTAAAAAAAAAAGATATCATCAACAATTATAGCTAGCTTAAGTTGCTCATTTATACTTTTGTGCGCTTACAACTGTGGTTCTTTTTAAATAAAAAAAATAAGGGTCTAATCTTTTATACGGTTGGTTGGTTACAATTGGCCTTGCCTTGTGGTGTGTTTTTATCAATTGATTGAGTTACAATCTACATTATACAACTATTAATGGAAAGGTTAATTGAATCTTAAATCTAAAATTTAAGAATTTTTGGCAATTTATAATTGATATTAACTGATGTGTACTTGAGTTTTTTTTTTTTTAAAAAAAAAATCTTGTTGTATAAGCTTACAAAACTAAGACATAAAATCCAATGATGTGATCAAACTTTGGCATGACATGAAGTATGTGAAGTGACATCAACAAAACCTTCAAATTGGGTGAGTCAAAAAAAGGAGGGAAAACACTCCAAAAAAGAAAAAGTAAAAAAAAACAAAAAATAATAGTGGAGGGTAAAAAGGTAAAAGTAGTAAAACCAAAGTAACTGCTTCATTAGAGGGTGACAAGGACAAAGGAAGAGGGGGGAGGCTGAAAAAACGGTTAGGCGTGCTTGTTAAGTTGGTTAACCGAAAGTGGGCCCACACACTCACCGCCCATTCTAAATGGACACGCTGGCCCATATAGATTTTGTGGACGCGTGTCCACCGTATCGAAACCCCCTCCTTTATATTTCTCTCTCCTCCTCACTGCTGGGACCCACAGTGGAATTCGGTGCCGTTAGTTTTTGAGTCATTGGGCCTACCCTTTAGTGGTGGGCCCATTGCTAACTGGCCCCATTTGACCCATGTTACGTGTAGGGGAGCAAGAAAGCAACCCCCTCCAACCAAAAAATAAACTTTTAAAGAATTCAGAAATTCTAATTTATGATTGTAATTAAAGTATATACAATAATTATATTAAAATATCCAGATTAATAGCATAATAAAACCATATATATACATATATATATATATATATATATATATATATTAAAAAATAATTTTGTTTTTTAATATTCTTTTGCAAGGTAAGTTAAATTTTGCTTTGTTTTACTTTACTTTGTTTTATCTTATCTGACCATCCAAAAAAAGGGGCTACACTATTAGATAATTTATACTAAATTTTTTATTCAACTCACAAAATTCATTTAAAAATAAAAAAGAAATAGGGGGTGTAACATTCATCTACATCCACTAATTTATTCACATTTACTTATTAAGTTTACCTTACCTTATCTTACCTACATTTTCCCTACACTAAAAAAAGAACAATCCTGAATTTGTAATGTGGAAATAAAGAAGTCGATAAATCTAAAAGTATTAAATTACGATTTTTTCATGGATTTTTTCTTGATAAAAATTCCTGTATTTGGCGTTGAAGAGGAGGTAATAGAACAGCATTGAGAAATTATAGAAGCTTCAAGCTGAAACTATCTATCTATATATGGTTGCTTGGTTTGAATAAATCCACCTAATCAAATAAGATCTTCAACAAAATTGATGAGGCCATCACAAACATCCCATGACCTAGCACAATGTTTTCATTCATTTGAATAATTGAAAGAGTTTATTATATTTTGTTCTTGAATTATTCTTACTGGTGTGCCCTTTCACAGATTACGTATAGTATTCCGTTTGCTTTGGCGTCGATCTTTTCAGCATCTTCAGGCGCTGGTCAAGGTATATTTGCTAAACCATGTGATATATTGTCTTTTCGTAAAGTTTTCGTTTTATCGACCGACAGATTACAAATCAGTTATAAATTGACCAAAATCACTCATTTGTCGTGTCGCTGATTTGCAGGTCTCTCGCTTGGAGTTCTCAACCTGGCAATCGTGGTACCTCAGGTGAGACATCAATGCCATTAAATCAGAAAAACATAAATTTAAATATCGATGATTTCCATTCTCATTCATAATTAATGTGACAATACACCATCCTATATTTCCATTTTATCCACAAAATATTACATCTAATCACATATGGACCCTACAACACATGGATTTTAGTATTCCACATGCTCAACACCTAACACAAAATTCAAGACTAAGTTATGATGACATTGGCCTACATTGATTAAACATCCCAAATGCATTGAGACTAAAACCATACTAATTTGTCACAATCACTATTTACACATCTGCATATTGTGAATCATACATAACTTTCGGAAACACCAACGAAAAGACAAACATGACTAAGAAACAAATTAGATTTTAATTACAGTCAACAATATCATAAAATCTAATCTTTAGGTTTATTTGTTAAACAGATGTTCGTATCAGTAACAAGTGGACCTTGGGACGCAATGTTCGGAGGCGGCAATCTACCAGCATTCGTGGTGGGGGCCGTGGCGGCCGCCGCTAGCGGTATCCTAGCCTTCACTATGCTT
Source organism: Portulaca oleracea (assembly GCA_029582165.1). NCBI lineage: Eukaryota > Viridiplantae > Streptophyta > Magnoliopsida > Caryophyllales > Portulacaceae > Portulaca > Portulaca oleracea. The sequence continues at coordinate 4,072,273 of CM055873.1, read as the reverse complement.
CCTTCTCCTCCTCCGGACACCAAAATCGGAGGCTCAATGGGTGGCCACTAATTACACTAATTAATCCTACTTAGTCCCTTGGTTAGGGACTTAATTAATCACCAAAAGTGGGGAAGCTTTTATTTCTCCATTGTTGTAATCTTTTTTTTTTTTGGCCCTTTTCAATTGTCATGTTTTGTTTTTGTTGTTGAGAATTGAGATAGTTTTTAGTGTTAAAGGGGAGGCTATAAATAGCTACAAAAGGCTTTAGATTACAGCCTTTGTTGGCTAGTAATTGCTGGAGTATAAGTACATCCCTCTTTGTAATTTTCAGCAAAATTTGACATAAGCAATGGAAAAGAAAAGAAAAAAGAAAAAAGTTGACAAAAGTGTTGTTATTTTACTATTTGTGTTCGAATTTTCATTTCCTTTAGCTTGCCAAAATTCAGAATATGCTAAAGAATCTACAATATTTTTGTTTTTGTTTTTCTTACATATTACTCACTTTCATAAACTACAATATGTGTCACTTTAATGTTGTTTGGTAATAAAATTTATAAGATAAAAGTTACCCCTAATTAATTATTGGAAGAATATGTATTGCTATAAAAGTAATTAGTAAGGATAGGTTGGTAAAATAATATTTAAGTTTGTGTTAGTAAATAGAAATATAAAGCAATATGTTATGTAGGATAGAATTATAGGGGTATTAAAAATTTGGGTTCATGCAATCTAGACAAAATTCTCAAATCCGAATTCTATCTGAACTCGGGACTTAGTGATGTTTGAAACCGAAGCGGGATTGTTTGAATTTGTTCATACCTGATTTTGTCCGAACATGTCCAAACTCTAATTTACATTAAATTTGGATGCAAGCAATTTGAACATTTTGCCTGAATTTCAGGATTTGAACATTGTCCGAACGTCCCAATATGAATTTGACACAAATTTCAGGCAACCCTACTTTCTTACACAAACTCGAACCCTATCTGATTTTACAATTGGGCATGACCTACTTATCCAACTTTAAAATTCAAACGAAAAATGTGCTAGATAGAAAATTGATGAAAGTAATCTTATTAATTAATAGTACTAGTTTTTTGCCTGTTTTTTCGAACGGGGTGTCAATTTTGACATATGACTTGAAAATTCGGACAAAAATTTTATTTGCCATAATTGATTATTGTATGTGAGGATGTTCTAGGCAGATCATTAAGAGAAGAGTTACCTAACCATTTGTTGTTTATTAATGTGTAAAAAATGTAATTTTTAAAAACAATTATAATTTCTTGTGGCATATTATGATATATCACATAAAAATACCATTACTATATTGATGATGAAAAATATATTTTTAGAAAAATATAATCTTATAAATTTTAAAATATATTAGTAAAAACGATAATAAATTAGAGCATTAAAGATAACAATAAAAAATATTCATTTAGGGGGTGTTCTTGTCAAATGTAAGGAACAAAAGTATTAAGTAATAATATAAGGTAAGTAAGAAAATATAGGTTAGAAAATGGAAAAGTAATGTAAAAAAACAGTTGGTAAAGCAAGCAAATTAAGGAATACTCCGTAATATGTAAGGTGAAGAATAGTAGATAAAGTAAGAAACATAAGGAAAAACAGGTAAAGTAAGGAATACATTACTTACAATATTCCAAAATAACAAGGCCTTAGTTAATTACCTCCTTTATTATTTTTTATATACCTTTCTTTTATTTAATATTATTTGTCATTTTACAATCTCAAAACCATATTTACTTCTTCCATTTTACTCACTTATTAATTACTTCATAACCTTCAACGTCTATATTTAATTGACAATTTCTCGCGTTATATTTTATCAAAAATAATAACATTATACTCTTAAGATGATATTTTTGTTACAAATAAAACAATAATATTTTTATATGATAGAACATTATATATATTGATTAATTAATGTGAGAATTTTCAATTCAATTGATGCATAGATCTAGGAGATAGATAAAATGAAGAACATTAATTGTCACTTATTTTAATTACCCATAACAATTATCGAATTAAATACTAGAAATAAATTTTTTTAAAATTATATTTAAGAATATTTATATAATTTTCTTACTTCCTTTTATAACATCGACTTTTTCCACCCTCTTCAAAAATCACTTAAAAAAGAATATTGACAACAAATAGTAATAACCCGCAACTTCTCATTCATCTTTCATTGATTTTCATATCTTCCTTAAACCGCGTTTTTTTTTGTGATCAAAAGATAAACCGCGCGCGTTTGCACGTGATTACATGAACGAACAACAAATACAGGAACCTTGACCACCAAAATTAATTACCGGGATCCAAACAGTGAATTTGACCCCCCAAGATTAATCAGTAACGACCACTGTCTCATAATTTCCCGCGTTATTAACTGACACTAATCCTCTTTATCCTTCTTTCATTTCCCACCAAAATATTTTTTTCATTAATTTTTGCTTCCTCCATTCCGTATTAATTGTCATAATTTTGACTTTCACAATCTCTAGTATCACTCTTTGAATAATTTTTTTTTACATAATATGTTATGAACAATGACAATATTATATTGTTATGATTACTTTTTTCATTACGAATCTAATAGTGGTAAATTTTATATAGCAATTCATTGTATATATATATTGAAAATTTTATTGTCAAAATTCTTTAGATTTGACCGCACAATTTTCAAATACAACAATTAATATAAAACGGAGGGAGCAGTTATTTCATAAGTACTATCTCCGTCCCTGATTATTTGTCAATTTTTCTAACTAAATTGTTCATCTTTAATCGTCAAATTACCTAACTTTTACGATTCTAATAATAACAATACCAATTTTATCCATAATAAAATAAATTTTTTACCTCATTTCAGCGACATTATTAAGGGTACGTACTTTTGATAATTCGTAAACTATTCACCCAATTCTTCGTGTTTATGAATTTTCATGAGTTAGTTTTGGTAACGTACAATCAAAGAGAGAGGTAGTATGCAAATAATAATTGAAGTCATTCAGGTGAAAATAATTCAGACATAATTTGGAAACATTTTTATTTTACAAAACCAAATTTGGAAGTAGAGCTACATCCCCAATTTCACTATAAATAAAGCCCATTATTTACTTCACCCCATCACATCATTATCATAATTTTTCCTCCAATCTTCAAGAAATCCACTGAAAGAAATTTGAAAAGAAAAAGAAAGAGAAAAGAAAGAAAGAAAGAAAGAAAGAAAAGAATGGGATATGATGAGGTGGAGGGGAGTCCACTGAGGAAGCTGTTCGCGGTGGCGTCGATAGCCACCGGGGTACAATTCGGGTGGGCCCTACAGCTGTCATTGCTGACGCCATACGTCCAACTTCTGGGAGTCCCACACACTTGGGCCTCGTTCATATGGCTGTGCGGCCCAATATCGGGGATGGTGGTCCAGCCCATTGTGGGGTACACCAGCGACCGGCTGACCGGAAAGTACGGCCGCCGGAAGCCGTTCATCGCCGCCGGAACCGCCCTGATCTGCGTCGCCGTCGTGCTGATTGGGTTCGCCGCCGACATTGGGCTGAAGTTGGGCGATGACTTGGAGAAGGAGACCAAGCCCAGGGCCGTGGGTTTCTTTGTCCTTGGGTTTTGGATTCTTGATATTGCCAATAATATGGTCCAGGTAATCCCTTTTTCTTCGTAATTACTCCCTCTATTTCATATTAATGGTCATCTTTGAAAATCGTGTAATTAAATTTATATAATTTTGATCATAAAATCATTAATATATATAATGAGTTGTTATACTAAGGTTAACATTATTAGATTTGTAACAAAAAAAAATTATCATAAAGGTATCATATTGCAGTTGTTAATAAATACATTATGTAAGAAATTATCCATTAAAGAGTGACATTGAAGACTGTGATAATCAATAAAAAATAATTAATATTGGAATAGAGTAACTAATTAAATATTTACTGTTATTATGGAAGAATAATGTTGATAATTACTTTTATGGATGAAAGCTTGACATTTTTAGATGGATGGCTAATTTAATAATGCATGCAGAATAACCTTTCTGGAATTTGAGTTTGAATTTTGTGAATATACATTTGCATGGTTGTTTTATACGTTGATTACTTTCACTATATCTTTATGATAAATGATAATTTTTCTAAAATTTTTTTTTACAAGACTATATAAGCCCTGATATTTTCATTGGTAAGTACGTAGAAGACAATGTAAGGTTGGACAATGTAGGTAAGATTGGGTAGATATTGATACTTAAAGTAGTGTAAATAAAGATATGTTAGGGAATGTAAGTATTGTAGGTAGAAATAAATAAGGTAACTAGGAGGTAGATAAGTCTTTACCTTTTATAAAAACCGGGCTTATATTTGATAAGTAGGTCACTAAAGAGTCCTTTGGATTTGATATGAAAATCATTTTTAAGTTTGCTGATTTTAAATTTAAACAAGAATTTATTTTTTTATGGAAAAATTTAGACAATAATTGAATTTGTAATGATTTTGACACAAACAAGATTCCTAGTTAAATTATTAGTAGATTTTGAATAATTATTGTATTAAAGTGTGTTTGATTATTGGATTGACTAAATAAGAATTAACCGAGATTTGAAATCTTAAAACTTAAGAAATTAAAGTTATGTCAATTGTATCACGTCTTCTATGATAAAACAATGATTATAAAAGATTAAAGATTCCCTTTTACTTCTTGGTAGCATAAGGTGTATTTGATCTCAATTGGTAAAATTCTCTCGAGGCTTTAATTATTGTATGCACAATTTGTTTTGCCCACAATCTTTTTTGTAAAGAAGAGTTTGGTAAAAATGAACAATAATTGAGGTTGAAGGGCTATGAAATGACTTGGCCAACTTTTTACAACTCAATGTTAGCCAAAAAAAGTAAGGAAGATCAATCGAATCTACATTCATATTGACATTGACATTGCCGAGATTCTTCAAACTCTAATAAATATTTTTCATGTTTGATTGATGGGAAATAGAGCTGACGAGAGCTAGGGTTCTGTTTATATCGGGTTCAGAAGAGAATCAGTCATTGAATAAGAAATTGACATTCAATTCTTAGTCTTTTTAGATTTGTCTCGAATAGGATAATATAAATAGGCTTATATTCACGTCAAAATTGAGTTCAGATAGCTGAAACAAGAAAAATATTGTGTGTAAATATTCGATCAAACTAATCCTTGTTAATTTTCAGACAAACAATTTATGACCATATCTTATTTTTTTCTAGTCGGACTAAATAGGATTTCCGAGTGCAATCATTTTGACGGTGCTAGAGATTTAACCGAAAAGTAAAGAAAAAAAGGTATGCAACTTTGCATAAGTTCAAAGGTGGATTGACGGTGAAGTGTACCCAATGAATGGAGAGCCAAACAAGGTGTTGGGTCTAGAAGAAGATCATTTTCAAATGATACTATTTAGGGATCATGTGAAATTATGCCCGTTAATTTAGTATTTTTTGTAGGAAAAACTATTTGCTTTCTTTTCTTAGTGGATGTGGATATTTCTAGCTACAATAATAACAATAATAATAATAATAATAATAATAATAATAATAATAATAATAATAATAATAATGAAAAGAGAAATGTGAAGATTGTTGATAATGCAATGAAGTTTTAGGTAGAGATTTTATGGGACTTACCAAATCTAAATTATGGAGTTAATTAGCGGTGATTATTTGTAGGGGACGGAGTTTAGATTAGTATGCTAATCTTGATTAATTTGGGTGTATGAATGGAATCTTTGAATTTGTGTTTAAGTTGGTTATGTTTTGTTTGTTCCTATTTGTTGCTTGTTTAATTTATCTTTTTATTGTGTAATATAATAAACTCAAATTTATTCATTGGTCCATGAAAGAAAATCGGAAACTTTCATTCATAAATTAATTTTAGTGTGGTATGCCCTAAGCTTTCATATGGATATATAATTTTTTTTTTCTTCTGTTAATTTAAATATAAAGAATTGAAATGGCTATAAAGTGACAGACTCGCAGTCTTGAAGACAATTACATTATACAATACCTGCTTTTATCCAACGTATTACGCCCTTTTTCTTGTTACCCTAATTCGGTAATTCCTCTTGAGCCCAATTGACCTAAATTTTATGATAATAATCTTTGAATTTAAATTTTAGGATCCATCGAGAGCAACTTTGGCCGACCTGTCGAGACACAACCACCGGAAAATGAGGATCGCGAACGCATTCTTCTCGTTCTTCATGGCGATCGGGAACGTCCTCGGGTACGCGGCCGGGTCCTACGGCCGGCTCTACCAGCTCCTCCCCTTCACTCGGACCCACGGGTGCGACGTCTACTGCGCCTACCTCAAGACATGCTTCCTCATCGACATCATGTTCCTCTTAACCGTTGTCATCATCGCCCTAGCCACGGTCCCGGAGCCCGACATCGAGGTGGACCTGGACCACGAGGACCCATTTTTCCAACAAGTCAAGTCGGCCTTCCGGAACTTGGGCCGGCCCATGTGGCTCCTCTTCCTGGTCACGGCCCTCAATTGGATTGCATGGTTCCCGTTCCTGCTGTTCAACACGGACTGGGTTGGCAAGGAGGTTTATGGGGGGAAGGTTGGTGGGCCTAGCACTAAGGCCCAAGAAGGGGTTTATAATGAAGGGGTTCGGGCCGGGGCATTGGGCCTAATGTTGACTGCCGCCACATTGGGCTTTATGTCTTTGGCTATTGACCCACTTTCTAAGTTGCTAGGTGGTGCTAGGAGGTTATGGGGAGTGGTCAACTTTGTCCTGGCCGCTGCACTGGGCCTGACCGTCCTCGTCACCAAGGCTGCCGAGCGGGCCTGAAAGTTTGGCCCGCCCGGGGCCCTCCCTCCGACCGGTGTTCGGGCGGGGACTTTCGCCCTATTTGCTGCTATGGGCATTCCTCAAGCAGTGAGTACATATATGAAACTATATAGTATATATTGCTTATATATCTGACATAATTATTTTAATATTCTAAATAATTATTAATTTAAACAGGTTACCTTCAGTATTCCATTTGCTTTGGCATCCATTTTCTCATCTGATTCAAGTGCTGGACATGGTAATTAATCATGATTAAGGATTTACTTTAGACCCCATAATCACCTAAAAGTTTGATTAAAATGCTAACTTTTGCATGCTTGATTGTCTGTTTATGAACAGGATTGTCACTAGGAGTGCTAAACTTGGCCATTGTCATACCTCAGGCAAGTTACACAAACTGCTAATTAATCTCAGTTTATATATTTTTATCTATGATTAGACTCCTAATTACAGTTCATATTACTAATTTAATTATTTTTCGGGTTTTAAACTGTCGAAAAAATTAAACAGATGTTTGTGTCACTGATAATCGGGCCGTGGGATCAACTGTTTGGAGGTGGCAATCTTCCTGGATTTGTTCTAGGAGCCGTGGCAGCATTCATCGATGGAATCCTTGCTCTTACCGTTCTTCCTCCTCCTAGCTCGAACACATAAATCTCGAGTTATATAATTCGTTTTTTTATTTGTTTTTTCAAATGGTTATATAGGAATTGAAGTTGTAGTCCTGTAATATCAATGTCTTATTCACTAACAGTGTTTGACAATTAAGCAACAATGTTTGACAATCTATGCAAATAAGGGTTTTTCTGCCCCTACGGTTAGCATTGACAGTATAATCAGTTATGTATAGAAATCTCTAATTAAATAGAAAATTTGTGTAAGAATTCATATAAATGTCCATTTTTCGTTGTCCGATAATTACTGTGGATAAGTTCTCGTAGGTCAATCTGCTAATCTATGCAATTTAATTGACCCACGAGAACTTATCTAATTAACCACCGATAATTACCACTTAATCACAACCATTAATCTGTTCAAAACTAAGAATTACCTAAAAATAACAATTTCAATATGTTTTGGGAAATTTTCCCCAGGAGTAAGATTTGAAAAAACAGTAACCCAACAAAGTAGGAGTGTAGAAAACACATGAGATGTAAATCAGTGAAAACATGGTTAACATTAGTTTCACACAGTCAAAAAATAGAAAGTTGACTGCATTTATGCAGGTAATCTTATCTATTTTTACTGGCTTACCGCATTAATCTCCTTCGTGTCTGATTAACACTAATCATTAATGTTGTATATATTAACTCACTTAACAAAACAAAACTCATACATATCCTCTAGTACTGTCAACAATTTGTCCATTCTAATCCTCCCTATATACATAATTTCGTCGATTCTTAACACTTCCGTTTTAACTTAAAAGTATCAGTGATTAGGATTAGGATTACAATTAGGATTACGATTTATTCTTTGTATGATAGGGTAATTAGTGGAGTAAAACAGGATTAAGGAATGACTAATTTTGATTTGGATACATCAGTAGGAAAACATGTACCAAATGAAAGTGGAAAAGATGAAGAAAAAACCCCACTTTGGAAGATCATAGCAGTGGCATCCATTGCAGCTGGTGTGCAGTTTGGGTGGGCCCTCCAACTGTCCTTGCTGACCCCATATGTGCAGCTTCTGGGGGTCCCGCACGCTTGGGCCTCGTTCATTTGGCTATGTGGGCCCATATCGGGGATTGTGGTCCAGCCCATAGTGGGGTACACCAGTGATCGGTCAAAGTCAAAATTCGGACGCAGGAAGCCCTTCATCACCACAGGGACCACCTTGATTAGTCTTGCTGTTCTTCTTATTGGGTTCGCGGCTGATCTTGGGCGGGCCATGGGGGACTCATTCGAGAAGACTACTAAGCCTCGGGCTGTGGCTTTCTTCGTGATCGGGTTCTGGGTCCTTGACATTGCCAATAATATGGTCCAGGTGGGTATTAAACTCTCGATCCAACTTTTATTAGAATGTTAGATTTAGATAGGATCTTACGATCATAGTTTTGTTCAAATCTTATGATCTTGCATTATATTGTGTTCTGAAATTTTACATGAAATTTTGCAGGATCCAAGCAGGGCATTTTTGGCGGATTTGTCGAAGCACAATCACAGAAGAATGAGGATTGCCAACGGATTCTTTTCGTTCTTCATGGCAGTTGGGAACATACTAGGCTACGCAGCAGGATCTGTTTCGACCCTGTACAAAATCCTGCCCTTTACGCACACGAAAGCCTGTGACATATACTGCGCGAACCTCAAAACATGTTTCCTGTTGGACATTGTGTTCCTCCTTACAGTGGTCATTTTCGCTCTGGCAACCGTGAAAGAGCCCAAACCTGATTCTGTTCTGAATGAGGGTGACCCGTTTATCCAGCAAGTGAAGGATTCGATCAAAAACCTAGGAAGGTCGATGTGGTTGTTGTTCCTGGTCACTGCTCTCAACTGGATCGCGTGGTTTCCGTTCATAATGTTCAATACTGATTGGGTTGGCAAAGAGGTCTACGGCGGTACTACTGAGGTATGTATATCTGTAACTGATGTAATACTAACTGATGTCTTTGTGCACATTTCTGTAACATATTTGTCAGACAATGTTCAGTCAACTGACAGCCGAAATGGCCTAAACGACACAGATTTTCATGATACGCTGTAACGAGAACTGATTTAGGTTGTGTTTTTTTGACATTGGCAGCCCGGAAACGAAGCAGGAAAGCAGCTGTATGACATGGGAGTAAGAGCAGGTGCACTAGGGCTAATGCTGACAGCAGGAACACTGGGACTTACATCTCTTCTTATAGACCCGGTTTCGAAGTTGTTGGGGGGTGCTAGGAGGACATGGGGGGCTGTGAATTTCATCTTGGCCATTTCGTTGGCGTGCACGTATCCGATAACAAAGGCTGCAGAGAAAGCCAGGAGAAATAGGCCTCATGGGATTCCTCCTCCTGGCTCAATCAAGCATGCCACTTTGGCCTTGTTTGCTGTCACTGGCATCCCTCAGGCTGTAAGTGTCTCACTACTTGTCTTTTGTGTTGTGTTTTAGGTTTCAAATACCCTTGTCAGACACTTGACACTCCGACATTTATATATATATGGAGGCTCAACACTCCCTTGAGAGTACCTGCCAATTGGGTCATCTGGGTTGGGTGCGGGTCGGGCCCATTTGTGTTGGGTCAGTTCAGGTCAACAGGGTTGGCTTGAGTTTGATTTCGGGTTGGTTTATTTTGTGTCAAATAAGATTGTTTTTAGAAAACGAACAACTTTAGTTAAAGATTTGGATCCAGTAAGCCCACTTTGGGTTCGGATCCTTTCCATGCCTATTAATTTTGGCACACTTTGGGGTATGGACACTGGGCAGGGTTCCGGTAGGTCATTTAAGTCGGGTGTGGGTCGATTTTGTTTGGGTTCATTCAATTCAGGTCATCGAGATTTGGGTTGGGTCATTTTCGGGTTGGGTTATTTTCTGCCAGATAAGATTGTATTTTGACAACAAACTTTGATGAAAGATCAAGTCAGGTCAAGTCGAGTTTGGTTAGCCCACTTTGGGTTTAAGTCCTTTTTCGAGTAAGGCACCGTTCTTTTGTGCGTTGCGTTGCGGTAGATTGCGGTAAGTTGCGGTGGAAATAGTTAAAGGTAATGGTAATTTGCGGTATGTTACGGTAGGTTGCGGTAATTCGTGTTGCGGTTAGTTGCGTTAACGCACAAAAGAACAGTGCCTAATTAAGTTTAGGTCATTTTGTGGTCAAGGTTGGGTTAGGTTTTGGTGGCTCACTCGGGCTGGGTCAGTTTTTGTCAGGTCTACGATTCAGACACTTTATACTCATATGGTATTTGTGAGTTTGAATGTGTGATTGTTTGGAACAGGCAACTTACAGTATTCCATTTGCTTTGGCAACTATGTTCTCCTCTGACTCTGGAGCTGGCCATGGTAACTACTAACTTCCTCACATCTTCTTCTTCCTCCCCTTTTGCTTTACTTATATATTATTCAAGTCTTATTACTTCTTTACTTCCCCTTTTCCATCAGGGCTATCATTGGGAGTCATGAACTTGTCAATTTGTATACCACAGGCAAGTTTCTTACCCTGCTCTTTTACTTTCCCCATTATCCAAATCCCAAAAGGTGAAAGGTTTTACAACAAAAGTTGCATACAACTACATAAACACAACTGGTAAGACACCAAAATAAACAAGGGCCACCAGTGCAAAACATACCAACTTTTAAGATTTATCCTTCAAATTTGCCCTCATATCTTCCTGCCAATGCCATTGCTCTATGAATAACTTTTCGTAGTCTCTTGGTCTTCGCAAATGATGTCAATGACACAATCAATATTTGCCGTCCTATGAGCTTCATCAACCATTCTATCATATGAACTATCCGCGGACTTCACCCACCCTACTCTTGTAACACGAATTCTAGCTTGAGACCATCTCACATGACAATCATGGTGAGAGTAAGGTAAAGAAATTATTAGTCATCCTTATACTTGCTTATATAAGAGTCATGCCGTCATGGTGAGATGAGTTTTGTCAGAGTATGGTGAAAAAATTACTAGCCATCTTTATACTTATAAGAGTTATGGTCCGTCTTACAATAAATTTATGAACCAGTATATTTGAAGTAGAAAGTTATGTTAATTTGGTTGAATGCAGATGTTGGTGGCAGTGATAAGTGGACCATGGGACAGCCTATTTGGAGGAGGAAACTTACCAGCATTCATGCTGGGAACAGTTTCAGCAGTCATCAGTGGTGTCCTAGCTCTTACAGTGCTCCCTCCACCAAGTTCCAAGGCTTGAAAACAACTCCAAAAAAAAAAAAAAAAAGGCAAGGGAATAGGGGGAAAAATATGCAAATCCCTTCTATGTTTTTTCCTATTTTCTATTTTCTTGACTTTTTAGGGTTTTTTTTCTTTTGAACTTCGAGATGCAATGTGTATATTGTACTGATTTTATACTAATATACACAAGATTTTTCCGGCATTTTTATCTTGGCTAGCACTAGCAAACATTTGAGTTTGGGTAAATTTGAGTCGGACAAATTCGAAATATGTCGAAATTCAAACGAGAAATTCATGTCTCTATCTAGGGGTGTGCATTATTTGGTTTTGAATCGAATAAACCCAGAATCTAACCAAAACAAGTTTTATTCGGTTCGGACTTTATCCCTTATTCGGTTCGTCTCGGCTTGATTCCGACAAAAACCCAAATAGATGCATACATTATTCGGTTTTGAACGGAACCGGTTTAATTTAGTTTTGGTTTCTGGTTTACACTTTACCTCTTTATTCGGTTTTCGATTTATTCGTTTTTGGCCTGGTTCGATTCGTTTTGAACCGACGAACAGCCCTACCGGCCTATCCGATTTTATTTCTTTTGAATTTTGAGATGCAATGTGTATATTGATGATAATGATGATGTGAGTAAAACGAGATTCAAGACGTCCCCAAACAGGAAGAGCATTAGGTAGGTCACAAACCTCAGTCAAATTATCCTTCGAAAAAGTAGCAAATAACCATGCACGAATAAGTTGATCCAGACAACCTAAAGAGCATACGCAGGATTATGACTTTGGACACCATAGAAGCAACAATAAACGGTCCAGGTTAAATAATAGTACCATCTAAAAGCCCATGTAGTTGACGCATCAACAAAAACGAAATAAACTGGGTTTTCCATGATAAATCATCGTCAACCCTTTCTAAGACAGTAGTAACAAAATTCTTAACATTAACTGTCCATAGATTCATATTAACAGGAGGTAGGCCTGACAAAGTGGCAGAACAACCGATAATCAACCGCAACAAACGACCAGCGGAGAGGCACGAATTTGAGGTCGTGGGTAGTGGTCAGTGGGCAGAGGAGCAGTGCGACGGCCGTGGAGGAGGTGACGGTCGCCGGAGAAGGGCCGACGGTGGCTGGAAGAGGAATAACGACGGAGAAAAACCCTAATGCAAGGGTGGTCAACAGTAGGGCGCTGTGTGTGTCGGCCCTCTTTTTTTTTTCTGTGATATAGCTTTTTTAAAAAAAAATTAAAAGAGAAAACCTAAGCTTAAATTGATGGTTGAAGCCCCCAGGAATGGTTTTATACTCTAACAGACTTGATAGGGTTTTTCGATGACAAAAACATTAAATAAAGCTTAAATAGCGAATTTAACCTAACTACAAAATTGACGATGAAATTAACCTGAAAAACTGCATATATTGAAATTCAACTAAGCTAACTATTCAATGAAACTATTGAAATTGACAAATAACTACTAATTAAATCAAAAGTTTTATCTCATGGGAAAGAAATTACTACCGTCTTCTCATCACTCTAATCCTCGCACTTGAATCACAAATTCTTCTGAACAAACAAGAAAAACGTGATTCAACTTACTAAAACTTTCTAAACCCTCACTTTATAAGAGAATTCGAGAAACCTTAATATTTATCTTTCACTAAAAATTGGGTTGCAGTTGAAAACTAATAAAAAATATAGAATTGCAATTAACTAAAACAACGAGACCAGGAAGCGAGAAAGGAGACAAGAGTTAAAGAAAATGTAAACTTGAGCTAAACTTAAATAAACATAATTGACAATGCAAAAAAAAATTAGAGAGAAAACTAAAGAAACATAAGTTGTCTCTAACGACACAAAAGTGATGTTAACTTTGTATCATATATCATATATCATAGTGGAAAATATATTTTCAAGTTTTTTTAAAATAAATTAAAAAATATATTTTATAATTCTATATTAAATAAAGAAAATTAAAGGTCAAGATAGAACTTGACCCATGTACAAGTAAAACTTATTTTACTTGTAATGATTGTCGTAGTTGACAACAAACTACAAGTGCATCGTTTTAATTAATATCTAATAATTTTGACCGTTTAATGGTAAAATATATTTTTCAACAACTACCTCTGTCCCAATTTAAGCCTCGTTCTTTCATGCGGCCGGCTGGTTACAGTGTCACAACACACCGCAACTTTCTATATTCTACCATAACCCATCACAACCCACCACAATCTACCACAACCCACCATAATATATTTTTTCAATTAAAAATTAAAAAATTCTTCTCACTTTTCCAATTAAAATTTCATATTTACCAACACATTTTTGTTATACAACCCACCACAATCTACCACAACGTTTCCCAACCCACCACAATCCACCACATTTCCACCATACCGCACCACACCACATCGTAGTCAGCCGTATAAAAGAACGATGGCTAAATTGGGACAGAGGCAGTAGTTGATAAGTATAATCCACCACATTTGTCCAAATAATTAATTTCTTTGTCCCTTTTTATTTGTCTCTTTATAATTTCAATGATTGTCATTCTTATTTTACTTCTAATAAATGAATTTGTTAAGAATTCCAACAATTTTTAATTTTTTTGTGCAAAGGATTTTGAAGGGTAATTTTGACAATTAACAAACTTTTCACATTATTACCAATATGCATTGGTCTTGTAAAATTAGGTAAATGGACAATAAAATTAAGACGGAGGTAGTACCATAATTGAAAAAATTTCATTCCCTGCATTTCACATTGATTGCCGTTTTTGAAAATCGTGTAGTCAAATTTCAAAAATTTTGACCATAAATTTCTCAATATATATACAATGAGTTGTTATATAATCACCATTATTAGATTCGTAACGAAAAATACTATTATAAAAGTACAATATTGCAACTGTTAATAATATACTCCTTCCATTCTTTTTTATCTATCATTTACGGTTTTCAGTGCCAATCTGTAATCAATAATTTTTAATATAAAATTTTTATAAAAAATTATAATGTTATACTTTTTTAATATTATTTTTTATTACGAATCTAATGACATCAATTTTGTATGATGAATCACTATACAAATTAAGATATTAACGGTCAAAGTTTTTAACACAATTTCCTAGGCGGCAGATAAATAAAAACGGAGGTATTGCTCATCAATTTTGTAGTATTATGTACTCCCTCCATTCCATATTAATTGACATTTTGACTAAATTTTGACCATTAATTACTCACAAATTACAATGAGTTACAATATGAAATTATCATCATTAGAAAGATACTTTATTAAACATTACAATGGATGTAATTTCATAATGTAATTTATTGTAATTTGTAAATAATTAATGGTCGAAATTTAGTCAAAGTTTCAATTAATATGGAACAGATGTAGTAAGAAATTTTCGATAAAAAAGGTACACTGGAGACTGTAAAAATTAAAATTAAGACAATTAATATTAAATGAGATTATGAGAGTAATTTCCCAAAAGAAGAGGCAAATCTAGACACTTTTTTTTTTTTCACTGTGGAGGCTCCGAAGCAAGCAGCATCCTACACTTTCCACGGTTGCACTGAAACCTGGAAAAAAAAAAAAACGTGTGAATAGTGAAAATTTCTGATCCACCAAAATTACCAAATTTCAGAGATCATTTGCCAGCAACCTCAAAAGGGCGATGCCAAAATGTCCTCTTTTTGTCTTAATCCAATTGGGTTTTCGTCAACCTCTTTGATTTCTCACCCTCCACACTTACCACCCTCTACCGACTCTCTTTCTCCCATGCTCATAGCTAAGCAATCCCCAAATCAATTTTTCTAGGGTTCTTCAATCTGCCATCGATGGTGATCCCCACAATCATGAATATCTCATCATGCCCAACCTCAATCATAATGCCCGACGATTTATCTCCTTATGTTCTCATCATGCATGCGCTCCTGATGATACCCATCTCGCAGTATTTGATTGGGTTTGCGATTTTGATTGGAGTTGTTTTGTACAATTTTCTGGAATGGCATGTGATTGAAGACATTTTGACGGGGTTTAGAGGGCATCCTGTCAAGTTAACTTTCAATTCCGAGTCGAAGATCTATCAGGGTGTTGTTTCTAAGTGTCGGATTTTGCATGGCAGGTGAGATTTCTTTTTGAATTTGTTTGATGAAATATCGTTACTTTTGTTTATATTTGATTCTCCCTAATACATGGGAAAGTATTTCCCAATGGGGCTAGGGGAGGAAAGTTTTTCCCGATAAAGATTTTACTGAGAAAAATCATTCCCGCAAGACTACCAAACGCACCATTAGTTATGGAATATCTTTTTTGAATATGTATGCATTTATTTGTCAGGTATTTAACAACGCCGTGGCTTGCCAGTCCTCATATTCAGACTACTTTCCTGAATTTTTTTGGGAATCCCTCTGCTTTTAGTTACAGGAGGTAAATTCAAGCTTTTTTGCAGCTGTATTTAGTAACTGAAGTTACCTGTGAGTTTGGTTTGCTTACCATGCAGTTATTATGTAGTGGAATTAATTGTTAGAGCAATGATTTGAACAAAGTAATGCCATTACTAGATATTTTGTTTCCTATATTAAAAAAAAAAAAAACTGTTGCCATGATTCCTTGGTGTTGAATACTACTGTGGTGTTGAATAATTCAGAGCCCCATGAATGCCTACTTATCAGTTACTAGTGTGTACTAATTAGATGATACTCCCTGGATCATGTTGCCTATTTTCATTTGTGTACATCCCTGAAAAAAAATTCAAAACACTGCGGTTGTTGGGTATGGCTGTGTTCTAATTAGATGATACTCCCTGGATTATGTTGTTCTCTGTGGTTGTTGGGTATGGCTGAGCATATCTTTACGGGACGCCAAAACACTGCGGAAGGCCTTTGCTTATTGTCTTTAAACTTCCTGAATAACCAGGCTGGAAACATGTGCTCTGGTTGAATGATTTTGTGATGTTTTCATTTGATTGATCACATTTGGCATATCTTCTACCAACGTTGTCTGCAGACGTTGTTCATATTTCCTTCATCTCTGTTGCATTTTAGTATCCTTGCAGACATAAGTGCTGCCTGGTCTCTTCTATTCAAGGGTGAGTTTTGTTACTAATGATCTTCCATGGTGCTTTTATTTTAATCCAGACAAATGTTTCGCACATCAGACGGTGGAACTATTGCATTGGATTGGCTTTTGAGTTCTGATGGTAATTACCCATCTTTAGGAGCGTTTCATAGTTCTGAATCTTGAGTTTTGATAGTAATTTTGCAATGTTATGATATATTGTTTTCTGAACAATGATATATCTTTTGATCTCATTTTTGCTTATTTGCTTTCCCAATCTTCTTGTTTGTTTCATTTGTTGGTAGTAATCTCAAGAGGTTGGGTTTTCAATCTCATCCTTTTCAGAAATTATTTTTAATTAGATTGGCTTGTGGTTTGGATGTTGTTCTTATGGTGGTATGGCTGTGGAGGAAGGGAAAAGACAATGAGACAAGCTCTTGGGGGTTGTAGTGAATAGAAAGACAAGGATGAATGTATGCCGGTAAAATATGATGCTGAGTATTGAGCAATGGCACTGATATAAGAAAAATGAGTGAGGAATAAAGTAGCGGAAGATTTGGGGTAGATGCAGGAATTGGTATTTATTACCGTGTATTTGTAGACCTAGTAAATGCATCATTTGGTTCGGGTATGGGTGGGGTTTAAGTTTCTGGTTAGGTGATTTTTGGGTCAATCAATGTGTTGATTCAGTTTGGTTTTAGTTAGCTGAACTGACTTTTGGTCCAATATGATTTTCCTTGAAAAAGAAGCATCTTTGAGAAAACTTTTCATCAGGTTTGTTCCGGTTTGAGTCGACATTCAGGTCAAGCTTTTTGTGTTCCAGTTCTGATATGGGTTGAGGTTTTGGGTCATGGGTCACTTTTGCCATATTTAAGTACGCGCACTCAACATGGAAGCTGTTACACAAAGCATTTGCTGGGAAATAAGGAAAAGCAGAGTAGTTTCTCCTTATTCTGTAATCTGTACTTATGCTGCATTTTATATGTTATTCATGGTACTTGCACCACAGTGGTAAGAAAGGATCGTAATTATCTTGGCATTTGTATGTTTGTGGTGATTATGGACCAAATTCTAGCATAAATTTTTGTTCGATTTCACTTGCCCATATAAACTTGTTAGTACTTCCTACTAGTTCTCATGCGCAGCATATATTGTGGTAAACATGTTTCTGTGTCAAGCCTAGCTTGATAATTGCTTTTCCGATGATCCTGCAGTGCAAGGAGGTGCTGTTTATGTGGAAAATACTATCCCGAAGGATGATAAAACACCACTTGTTTTTGTGGTGCCAGGCCTCACTAGTGATTCGAATTCTGCAGTAAGTTGCAAATTATTGTTCTGTTCATGATGAAGATCCAAGATGGTTCTGAACTATTGATACCAACTTGTTCTGCAAACGAAAATGCTTTCTTTCCTAAGTGGCAGTTTGGCCAATGAATACCTATATGCATATATGATTGTGCACATTAGGATAGATTGTAGCTTGTCAGGGTGCTAATTTCTTTCTGAGTTTTTTTTTAATCTTATTGATATTTTTCTGATTAATGAAAGTTGTATTGAGAAAGAACAACCTGTAGCTGTCTTTGTTTCTGTGTGAAAAGCTATTCTTTTGTGGGGTGTGAATGAAATGTAGCCGTTAATCTTTACCTTCTCTCGTGGAAATACATGAGTTGTTGGTGGTGTCGTAACATTATCTTGATGAAGAAAATGATTGCTAATTTAGTATTTGTACTCCCTTTGTCCCATAAAACTTTTTAAATATCTCTCTAAGGACATCATTTGTTTGGTTTCAACATTAATCTCTAATTTCTGAAGCTAGAAACGAGAAACAGTACAGTTAATATTCATTAAATTATTACTTCCTGAACTTTGGGAGATGGAATTTTGCGCAGTACCTGAAGCATCTGGTGTACCACACTGCTAAGCGTGGATGGAATGTTGTTGTTGGCAACCACAGAGGTCTGGGTGGTGTTTCTGTTACTGTGAGTATTGAACTTTGTTTTCTTTCCAGTTTAATGCCGCCAATCAAGTCATGCTTTGAATTTCTGAATCGTTAACACTCAGCTAAGTTTTCTGTATATTCTGTGAAAAGGGATCAATTTGTTTATTTATTTTTACGAATACTATGATTTTTTTTTTAATTGTAGTCTAATTTCGTAAATGCTTACAGGGAACTCATTCGTTGCATAAGTCTTCAAGTGCAAGTAAAGATTTGCACTGTAACTGTATGCAATTGCATACGTTGTGCTGTTGAAATAATTTGGCCTGGTGTTCATTATTTTGAGAAATGTGAATTTCATGGTTTACCCTTTTGTTGTCATGAATCGTGATGCCTTGTACACGTATTAACCGTTCCCAAGTTTCTTTTGTATGTGCCATAATGGGCACTTGTGGATTGATCGTGATTTGCTCTGCTCCCCTTTTCATCACTTGTTGCTCCCTTTATCATCATCATCATCTTATTGTCATCATCGTACTCCATTACAACCATCATCTGGGTTAGACAGTTATACATCTGTTCTTGTTTCAGTCTGACTGCTTCTACAATGCTGGATGGACGGAGGATGTTCGTACCGTTGTTCGTTATCTCCATGAGGAACACCCAGAGGCACCTATGTTTGTCATTGGGACTAGCATTGGAGCCAACATTCTGGTGGGACCTTCTTAAATCTTATCATTAATATTTGTCTTGGGTCCTTGTTATGTCTCAAAGTCTCTTTGCATGTCGTGTTGTTTGTTTCAAAGAATTGTGGCGTAATTTTCTATTGTAATTGTTTTTGATGATCCACTATGATTCACTGTTTCAAAACAGATGGTCTGTATATGACGACTAATTCTACCCCCCATTTTGACATATTCTGAATTTATTTAGTGATACAAATAGGCTAGTCTCAATGACTAGTATTAATGTGCAATGTTTTCGCTTTCACTTTTTCTTCACGCCTAATGCACTCTGTTTGTTTTATTAAACCATTTCTTACTCTTTGTTAGCTTTTAGGATATATTGGTTCATTTGCACATGTATAAGGGAAGGAAGTAGATTCAACTATATTTGCCTTGTTTGCTGTGATTGAAAGTGTTCGCCATGATTCCATAAATTGAGGTCTATGGAATGTGTGCAAGATATTGTATTATTGAGGAAATTGTGTTACTTATAAGAATCAAATACTAGTAATCATATTCGATGCATGTGTTAAGTAATACTTGTCCATCAAAATACCATATTGTATTAAGATAATGACTACTGATTCAGGTAAAATATCTTGGTGAAGAAGGAGAAGACATTCCAATTGCAGGCGCCGTTGCAATCTGCTCGCCATGGGATCTCGTGGTGAGTTCATTATCTTTCCTGTGAGGGGCGATAGCCTTTAGTCGAGAGTGATTTTTTTATTTTTTTATTTTGGTTTGTGCATGGATTAGGGATATATTAGGACGTGACAAGGGTTCTTCTCAGTTTAATTTGTGATTGATAGGCTCTATATGAGTATAGGCCAAATAAACTTAACCAAACCCAAAACCAATACTCCGAAATCCTGCTGAGCGCGAGGTATGGAGAGGTTGGATGTAGGAGTTTTACCCCTAACTTTTGCAATTTAGAAAGATTGGTTCAAATTGACCCAAGATTTAGGCCAAGTAAACTTCTGGCAAAAAACATGTATATTGTAGGTAATCTTATAAAATGCATCATAATATTGTCCAGAGGTGCTTAGGCATCAAAATTTTAAGTATCGGATATTGCGATCATTACGTGCTCCCGGAGTTTGTGCTCCAAACAGAGTGATTGTTTTTACTTGCAGATATCAGGTTTTTCACTCTCAATAGTGTGATTGTTCACTTGCAAATAACCTGGAGCATAAACTCTAGGTGCATGTAATGTAAATCGGTCTAGTATAGCTTTGTATGAATTCTGATGTTCTTTCTTCATGGGCAGATTGGTGACAGGTTCATAGGGCGGAGGCTTGTCCAGAAGCTCTACGACAGGGCTCTCACTATTGGTCTTCAAGGTTATGCACAGTTGTATGTCCTCTTCAGCTACTTCTGAAAGGTTTCACTGAAATCTTGTGTCCTTTTTATTTGGGGGAGTCCGTGGCAACGCCTTTTTTTTGTCGTTTGGACTTGAGTGTTACACATGCCTGGCTTTCTAACTTTGTTTCATCTGGTTTTTGCAGACATCAGCCCCGATATTCTCGTCTTGCTAATTGGGAGGGAATAAAAAAGGTGCTTGTTGTCTTGCACTTGTGTTGCTCACCAAATCAGTTCAACAACATTTTCTTGTTAGTTGAGAAGGACTTTTCCGAAAATTGGAAAATGTCCCTTTTTGCTGGTAGAATCTGACCTGACCCGAAAATCGACTCGAACCCGCCCGAAAGTTTAAGGTTAGGCCCGGAAGTTCAAAACCTAAAACATAAATAAACCCGAAATCGACCCATATCAGACCTGACTCAAAGCCGACCAGCCTGCCCGAATTGATAGGTGAAACTCCAAAAGTTGATTTTAGTTAAGAGTATTTAAGTAATTTTCTTATCAACTACGCTGTAGTTTTTTGGTGATGTTGGTTTTCTCCCACCATCTCCCAAAGTCCCATAAAAAAAATAAAAAAATAAATAAAAAAATGGAGGTAGTATGTGATATGATTGAAAATATTGGGAAATGTCATTTAGCTATGAATTTTCATGATGTTTAAGTCTACATAAGTTTTCATGATACGTGCTCTCTACTGATGCTTTGTTTACGACTGTTACAGTCCCGAAGTATCCGAGATTTTGATCACCATGCAACCTGCCTTGTGGGAAAGTACGAGGTAGGTTACACATAAGGACTAGTTTCTTATTTCATCGGAACTAATATATTTTATTTTTACCCAATGAACGAGTTATTGAGACTTTTCTATTCATCCCACCAGACAGTTGATACATACTACAGGCAGTGTAGCAGTGTTCCATATGTGGGTAAGGTGGCTCTCCCGTTACTATGCATTAGTGCGTTGGACGATCCAGTTTGTACCAGGGAAGCCATTCCTTGGGATGAATGCAGGTCTTATTTTACCGTCTACTATCATTATCATCGTCTTTAAATCTTTATTTCTTGCGGTCTTCGTACTAATTGAGAGCGCTTTTACAGGCTGAACAGAAACATTGTTTTGGCTACAACAAAGCACGGTGGACATCTCGCCTTTTTCGAGGGAATAACTGCATCCAGCTTATGGTATTTGAGCTTATCTGATTCTCAGTTATATTGGCGGTTTCTCGTTATGTATTTTGGGTTATTAGTAGTTTTAGATCTGTCCGAAGAGAGGATCGATTGCACCTAAGATCTCTACTTTTTGGCGCATGCCGTACTTTTTAGTCGAGTAAATTCTGGGTTAAATGAACTACCTTGTGATTGCAGGTGGGTGAGGGCTACCAACGAGTTCTTGGGGGTTCTACACTCGAGTTCTTATATGCATAAGCAAAAGAAGGTGATTTCTTTCTTCTTAGTCGTGGTTAATCACATCTCTTATGCTATATGTTGTACTCTCTGCGCCCCAAAATATTTGTCCGCTTTGAGTTTTCAAGCACTTTTAGGAAATAACTGATTAATCTCCTAGTGGCTAGTGTGAGTTCCATCCGTGCAGGGTCTAGGAAGATCCCGATGTAGACAGTCTTACTTTAGCACACAAATGTTTGCACTCAGATAACGATTGCAAGAAACCCACTGATTAATTTCTAGTAAAGACAAATTATCAGTAATGCCCTTGCATAATTGCATTGAATGCAAAAGTAAGGGGAGTTTTGAAATTTAAAATAAGGGGAGTTTTGGAAGTTAAATAAATTTGATAATTTTTTTTTTTGGAAAGTTGACATTATGGATACAAAATGTGGCCGGTCTTGTGTCAAGACCGCCACATTGAAAAG
Organism: Portulaca oleracea; assembly: GCA_029582165.1. Classification (NCBI taxonomy): domain Eukaryota; kingdom Viridiplantae; phylum Streptophyta; class Magnoliopsida; order Caryophyllales; family Portulacaceae; genus Portulaca; species Portulaca oleracea. The sequence goes on along the minus strand of CM055873.1, from coordinate 4,049,635 downwards.
GGTTGAGTTTGGCGAATCTCTGGTTGACATTATTTTGAGACCTCCCAAAAGGAATACATTTTGAATCTCTGGTTGACAATATTTTGGGACTTCCTAAAAAGAAACAATGGAGGAACATTTTTGGGACGGAGGGATTATAAATTTAACTGTTACGTAGGTGTAGAAGTTAGGTAAAGTAAAGTTGGGTAGGTTTGAGTAGGTTTAGGTAGAAGTAGGTAATAAGTTTTTCTAAAAGTGGGAAAGTTTAGGTCGAAAAAGTAGAATTGGGCAAGAATAGATAAACTTGGATTGTTGGTAGTTTATAGTACGAAAGAACATGAGTACAGGACCTCAAATCACCACCCCTCTAGGAATCTGTCACTTTCTTACCACCATGTCGGTTCATGCTGCAGGTCTCCAACCTACATACCCCTCCAGAACCTTCCATAGACCAAAGCCCATATGTGAACGTGGCTGAAGACGGGACGATTGCTGCTGCCGTGAGTGACGACGAACCCCAACCAGACGGCTTCGCCCAAGACTCCTCCGAGTCGCATCAACAATCGACCGAAACGACCAAGGACCCACCAAATGAACAGTCAGCCGAAACAACTAAGGACCCACCAAATGAACAGCAGTTGGAGGAGCCGGTGCCGAATCAGGTCTCATCCAGCACCGGTAATAATGCTGCCGTTTGTGAGAGTGCAACTTCCGTTATCAAACGACGGTTAGATCAGCTCTCTCGATACTCGAGGAGATCGATGTGGTTGCTAGCTTACGTGGCCATTGTTACCAGCTGGCCACTGCTGGGTTCGGCGGTTTACTTCTTCTTCAACAGGAAGAAGAAGCTCAGGGGCGTCTCGCCTTCTTTGTTGCAGAAGAGATAGTCATATACATGCTGGTAACTATGCTTGGATTTCTGTATGTGTACCTTTGGTTTCTGTAGTCCTCAAATTGTGTTATATGTTGATTATATTACATTCATGAGGATATCTGATTACCTTCATAAAGTTTGGATATTCGCGGTAATGCCGTATATTTTCATTGTTCAGATGATTATTGAATAGCGTACGTTTTCTTACATTAGAATTTTGCTAAATGCAATTTACGCTGCTGCTACCGTGGTACCATGGATTCAAAATGCAGTCCATCTGCGATGATCGAAAACGTTTTGAAGTTGGGAAGACCCTGTTTTTGCCCGGTTGCAGTGTCCAGTATGGAATGCAATTGTTGTGGTTCAGCAATTTTTTCATACTGTAACTCAAATTGCATTTTTAATCCCTGTACGTTGCTGAATTGTGAATCTGTTTGTTGTTATTGAAAATTTGTTGCCTGATAGCATTTCAGTTATGATGCACAATCTCATATTTCTTATATATATATATATATATATATATATATATATAGGGATATTGGATTCTAATAATCCCTACTATCACAAATTGGATGGCAATAATCCCTACTATCATTTTGGATTCTGGTGGTCCAAAAAAAAAAATTGTATTGTAGTGGGACAAAATCGAGAATATACCCTAAATATCATAGATTTTGTGTTGCATTTGATTCAAAACTTTGTATAACACTTTACCACGATTTTTAATGAATTTACAGCATTTCTTCCAATTTTTTTTAATTTTTTATGATTTTTTCAATTTTATTTATTTTAAAAAATCATAATAATTGCTCGGAATCTCAAAAAAATAATTTAAAAAATGTTTTAGTAACTACACTTCATTACCAATCTAGGGGTAGAAACCAAAAAAACAAAACTAATATGGGGTAGACATGGAAAAAATAAAAAGAATGTGATGATGAATTTGGTACCACTACAATACAATTTTATTTTTTTTGGACCACCAGAATACAAATTGAAAGTAAGGATTATTGCCATCCAATTTACAATAGTAGGGATTATTAGAATCCAATTTCCCTATATATATATATACATATCACACATTTTAGGGGAAGATCATTTCACGTAAAGAGTATCATGAAATAAATTCACTCCTTCCTACGGTTATCTTTTGAACGTTTGCTACGACTAATGGGGTTGTATTAAAATGTCTTTTTAATGCCAATATATTAATAACTTATCAAAAGATAAACTTTATGAGAGTTATTCAAAATAAATTGTCAGACACTTTTATAGTACCTGCAACAATGAGTTTGAGTTTGGATAATTTTGAATGAGATGGAATCTGTAGAATCCTGTCAAAAGCGTCAAAATTTATCCTTTCGTTTAGCTAATTTTCCAATGGTGAGTATGATGAATTTGATTCATATTAATTAAAAGAAAAGCAAATGTGTTCTACTAAACAATATAATTAATTTGGTTATATTGATAAAAAATGAAGTGGAGGAGAGAGAAAAAAATGTGACTACAATATTAATGCTTTCAAACTCGTCTTTTAAGACTGATGGCAAGAGTCTCCTGACACGAGTTTCATTCTCACCACTAAAATGTCCTACACAACCTCATTCCGTTCTCATCACATACCATGTCAGCAATGAGTCGAGTTTAAACTCACCATTGAAGATGGTCTTATATTCCTATGACGAATTTAAATTGAGGTTTTAACATTACAGAACTAGCAGTGTAGAAAAGATAAGAGCTCATAAGCAGTTGAACCTACTATTTCTTTGGAATATCGTGCGCACTTTAGAAAAGTTGTAAACCATTTGAGCTTGTTTAGTGGTAGAGTTGGTCCTCCCTTTATTAAAGTAGCAAAAGAAAATTAAAAAAAAAATTCCCTAGTAGAGAGAATCAAATAATCAAATATAAGTATATGATAATTAGGTTTATCCGAAAATCAAGCAAGGTCTCAACCCCAAATATGGTGTGATAAATGCTCACTTCAACCTCTAAAGCAGGCATGACGCATGCCTCTAGTTCTTGCCAGGCTGCACTCCTCACAAACATTGGATACGATCCTAGATTTTTCTCCAGAATTTTGACATTTGATTTTATCGATTTGACCGAAACTTTAAACATAATGTTTTTTTATATTTAGTTGTCAAAACTCGATTTTGACATAAATGTAAACACCCCAAAAAACAAGGTGTCGATCGTCAAGTTTTCGTCCGATGTCCGATTCGGCCGGACTTGAAATGACATGAACCCAAAGTTTTGACAAAGCTAGACTCTTTCATACTGTCTTATAGATTCCTCGGTCCAACAATGATTAGTGCAAGTAATGGTTAGAGCACAATACCATCACGGGATCTTCAACGGTCAACTTAAGCATTTAGTTGAAACAGTTTCACACGGTGTCAGAATCAAGCTAAATGACAATTTACTTCAACTAAGAAAGTCTCCGACAGCTGCCAATACCATGAGGTAGGTTTTCACGGCCGGGGGACAATAAGAATAAGAAAATGCAAGGGAGAGTGTGTAACCCTCGTGTGGAAAAGTCATAGTAATAATTTAGGTGTCTAGTGCTTAAAATATATTCCCAACCAAGGAAGAATAGAAAATAAAAATAAAAAGTGGCAAGCCATACTCCACTTTGTGAGCATGATGGGATTGAAAAACACTAAACAATAATCATATATTTGATTATCGAGATTTTCAATGTGACTCTTTGATTGATAATTTCCAGTATAATATTATATTAATAATTGTAATATTATACTTTTATGAGTACTATTTTTTGTTATGAATCTAATGATAGTAATCTTATATAACAAATAATTGTATATTTAGAAATTTATGGTCAAAATGTTTAATGTTTGACTGTACAATTTTCAAAACCGACAAATAATATGAAACAAAAAAAAATTTGGGTATAACCTAACAAAATGCCTTTGCTTATCCAAAAAGTAAGAAAGAAATAAACAAAGCATAGAGGCAAGAGGAGGATCCAGACACAATCTAAAACATTCATGAATCTGGGCTTGGTGTCCTGACAAGGACAAATGTTTAGGTAGGAAATAATGCATGTTAGAAATTATATAATCAGGGTTTTTTTTTTATTCTTTTATTTTATAGTAAGGGGCAAATATGATTAATGTCCTAATCATGTAGCTAAAATGCAGGTGGGATTAGAGATTGGAGGAGAATAGAATAGAAGCTTCTAATTGTCTGTCTCTGATTGGTCTAACTTTTTATTAAACCTAAATCAAAAGAATAATGAGCACAAGTCAGCATGCTTATTTCTTACCTAAGAAGAGGCACTTGGGAGGGCTTTACAGGTGTGGGATCAGCTTTTTTGCCCCTTGGCATATTATTAACCAAGCTATCAGTATTGCTCTTAATATGTGTCCCGTTTAAGATCTAGACTTATGTATATAGCATTACCTTAGCACACATGATTTTTTTTTTTATGAAGGGTCGATTATTACTTTTAGTGTGAGTTCCGCTCATGCAGAGTCTGAGAAGATCTAGATGTATACATCGTCATCTTACAACAACACTAGCAATATGGGTTCTACTTGTACAGGTCTAATAACGGTAGGCAGGCTTACCTTAGTCGACATGAATGACTACCGAGAGACTAATTCCAAAACAATCTTTTTTCGGGTATGAAGGATTATTTATGATTTGGAAAATCACTATCAACCTAATTACCACTTGGGTCTAATTTTGTACAGAAATTTGACTTGGTACTCTCACCTAATCCAATGAGCATCAAGATGCCCTAAATCAAATGAAATCTCCCAGAAAAGGTCTGTGTTAAGCTCAATTCTAGTCTATGTACTTCCCTTTCAGTGCAGAATATTCATCTTAGCCTTTGAGGATACTGGAAACTGATCTTACAAGTCCTATTCATTATCAAGTTAATTACAGTACTTCTTGCTTTCCATTGACTGACATCTCAGATTAGCCAATACCAAAACTGTTATGACTTGGTCCCTTTTTTTATATGGTGCATTTTTCCGGGTTGACTTATTTTCCTCATGTTTGGTTGCAGGTTGATTTTGGAAAAGTTTTCACGATTGACCCATCATTTTATTTCACTTAGGGGGCTAAGGGAAATTTTTCCCAGAGAAATCTTTTCCATGAAAAACTTCCCTTAATGAATTTTATCTGGGTTCCTACCAAACATTCCCTTAAAAGTAGAAAACATGTTTCATGTTTGACAACTTTTGTCATTTATACCTTGTTTTGCACCAGGATCTTTGAGGGTTAGGATTTGGATTTGGGAATTTTGTCATCTACCTTGGCATGATTCACTTTTTTTGTCAGCCAAATCCATATCAGAATTTGATGACAGTAGTGTCCTAAAACTTGTTCAATCACAAAAGGACATAATTTGGAGGAATGATTGCACAGAAATATCAGTCAAACTTTTCATTTTAGTTAAAATTGTAGTTGATATTTAAAACTATCATTGATGTCACTCAACTTTTCAAAAAAGTCAAAAATGCTATAGAAGGTAACAGTAACATTTTCCTGACTTTTTTAGAAAGTTGAGTAATATTTTTGACTTTTTTTGAAAAGTTAAGTGATACTAATAACAATTTTTTAAGATTAATGACATTTTTTAACTAAGCTGAAAAATTGAGTGGCATTTTTACCCAAATACTCTAATTTGGAACGGTTCCTTTATTATGCCCTTTGAAAAGCTTCAAACAAACCATAGATCTTTAAGAACAAGTCATCATTCAAAAATGAGAATCTCAAGTGATCATTTACTCTTTCCATAATCTCAAAGAATTTTGTTGCTCCTTCACACAATATCTGTTATTCTTTGCTCTTTCCATAGTGTCAAAGTACTGAAAGCAGTATATTGGTGTTTCCTGGCACTGAATATCCTCAGCCTACATAGGAACAGGTATTCGCTGCTTAATATTCCGCATTTTCCTTCTTATACCACCACAAAAATATACATCTTACAAAAAAATTTGGATCAAATATCACTCAAAGATCCCTTATTTATGACAACCACAAGGATTTCAAGACTTTATTTATGGTGCGTTTGGTTCTTTCTCAGGAAAATGTTTCCTGGTAAAATTTTTCCCGGGAAAGTTTTTCCTAGGCAAATTTTATCTGGGAAAGAATAATTCACAGTGTTTGGTTTATATTTGAAAACATGAGAAAGTTTGTGGGAAAACTCATTTGAAATGTCCAAATTACCCTACATATATTAATTTATAGAATAGTTTTTAGGGATATTTTTGGAAACAAGGTTAAAAAAACTTTCCCTTTCCCATGGGAAAAAAAATGCCCCCTTTGGGAAAGTTTTTTCCATGAGTGGTAGGAAAATTGTGGATCTTGGTTAAAAACTTTTCTATCTCTATTTTCATCCCAAACATGTGAAAGTTAAGTCAATTAGAGTAAATTGACTAAAAAATTGACTAACTTTCCCAGGAAACACCATCAACCAAACGCACCATTAGTGCATTGGGTAATTTCTCGTGCAAGACTTTCCCATAAAAAGGTTTTCCCGGGAAAGGTTTTTCCTAATCCCTCTCGGAAAACTTTTTATTGAGGTGGTGAGAGATAATGGATGTCACCTCAAAACTTTCCTATATATTATGGAGAATCGAACCCCCTTAATCTTTGGCCTTAATATTTGGCAAATATGTCTTTGCTAATGGGGAAAAGGCGAAATTGCGAGAATATGTCCTGTATTTTGAGGACATAAACATATGCTTAACCCAGAGGTCAAACAGGCTTCCATGTTTTTGTGCAGCATTTGAGGTCAAACAAACAGCCCCTTATAATTTGATTGAGACTATTTCATACTCGAATCTATTTGTGAAGATTATCTCTTAATTTCAATTACTTTGATTATTAAACTCACCTTGATTCCTATCTTATCCCCGTGTGTTCTCATGTTTGTTTAGTAAGAAAGAAAATATCAGTTTACTCTTTCTTCTCAGTTTTATAATTGGACTTTAGACCCTAAATAATTATACATGCAAATATGTATCTTTCAAACAACCTGCTACTGTCTGTATGCGTGACTGACTTTATTTGTTTCCCTTTTGAAATTTTTTTATGCCTCCACTTTTCAAGCACCTTAAAGACGCATTATTCGGCAATCATTTTCTTTTAAATAGTTTTTTTTTTCATCATCAACCGAATTTGCATGAAATTAATACTTGATTATTTGCCGCTCAGCTTGTCAGAATTAGAGTTTTATGAGCACACATACATAAATTTATATTCATAAAATTAATTAGCGTATAAATGCTCATAAAATAAAAATTGTGAACTCATAGAGTTATAGGCGTATGAAAATTATCAACTCTAAAGTTTATACATGTGTATGTATAAAATTATACATATACACTTATAAAACGAAAATGATAAACATCTTGACACAAGATGGCTCTTAACCATCTTGCATTTCTTCTAAATCACTAATAAAATGAAATGTAAGTGTATTTAAATCATTTTAAAGGTACGTTTCATTATTTTTAGGGTTACTACAACTTATAAACAATTTAAAAATAATTATTTAGTTATATTTATTTCATAAATATAAAACTATGTATAAAATGTGGATTTTCTACTATGATTGATAAAATTAGGCTATAATTATATTTTTTCACCTAGCTAATAAGTATTATATTATTATAATTGATAAATATATATAATTATTAAAGAAAATAATAATAAGAGTTACAAAAATGTGAAATATGAACAATTCAAGATGGTTCTTAACCATCTTGAGTCAAGATGGTTATCATGGTCCTTATAAAAACTCATTTTAAAAGTATAGAAACATGGCACTCCTAGAAATAGAATCAAATTTGCAAAATGATAAACATCTTGATGTATTCATCTAAATCAGTAATAAAATTAAATGTAAATGTATTTAAATCATTATAAATGTATGTTTAATTACTTTAAGGGTTATTAAAACTTATATATAATATAAAAATAATTACTCCCTCCGTTCCATATTAACTGTCATCTTTGGAAATTGTGCAATCAAATCTACAGAATTTTGACCATAAATTTTTCAATATATACACTGACTTGTTATATAAAATTATTATCATTAGACTTGTAATGAAAAATACTATCATAAAAGTATAATATTGCAATTGTTAATAAAATATTATGTAAGAAATTATCAATTAAAGAGTGACATTGGAAACCGTGATAGTCAACAAAATGACAATTAATATGGAACGAAGAGGGTACTTACTTATATTTTGTCATAAAATACAAAACTTCGCGTAAAATGTGTATTTTCTACTAGGATTGATAAAGTTAGACTATTATTTATATTTTTTGACCTAGTTAATAAGTATTATACTCTTATAGTTGATAAATATATAACTATTAAAGAAAATATTATTAAAAGTTACAATAATGTGAAATATATATATTTTGAATCAAGATATATATCATTGTCGATCAAATTTTCACAGTTCGTGGCATCACATTCCTCCTGTTCCTGTATATATTTCCAGTATCTGTCTTGAGTCATAAAAATAGACTTTGAAATTAAAATTCATTTTGACTTAAAAACTTAAGTATGAGATCCCCATTGTTAATCACATATTGCCATAGTAAATGCCTGAATATCTTCATACTGCACGTTGTTTTCCCCTCATGACTTGTTTGTTTATCAAACTATAAATCCCAGATAGAATAGTTTAGTCACCAGAATCTTTAGAAGAAACTCAGTCTAGAACTACCTCTAGGTATGATCTGAATTTTTTTATAAATTTTATCATCAGTTTATTAAGGCGTGATTGAGTATTTGTGCTGTCATCATATCTAGGCACGATTGAGTATTTTTATCAGCACTGTCTGTAGACAAACACCCTGAATCATAGCGTCTGTTTAGAGTTGGCAAAATTTTGTCCGACCAGGAAAAAATTGAATCCCAACCCAGATTTTTCATCCGAATTATTATATTGGCCGATTGTCTAAACCCGATTCTAATCCGAATTTAGTTTCGTTTGAATTGTCCAACCCAGTCTGCCCGAATAAAAATCGGGTTTAGATATAAATTTCTCGTTCGAATTTTGACATTCAGCGAATTTGGCCGACCAGAAGTTTTGCTAGCGCTAAGTCTGGTATCCCTAACCTTTTTCTTTTCTCTCTGTGTTTTTGTCTTTTGCGATTATATAGCATCTTTTGCTTTTTCAAACTTACCAAGGGATTATTATTTAATCCAAACGAGGCTCCTCACCTCATGCAAAACTGCCCCTTAACCCCTTAACCCTATTTTTATCAACTGTTCAATTGTACCTACACTTTGAGACACAAAAGGGTCTCCATATTTTGCTTATATATATATACTTTATTCTTCCTCCCTAGGGATTATTCATTCATTCTACTTTTGCTTACTTTCTTCAATTCTTCACTCTTTCTGAGCAACCATGGAGGATCTTCTGAGTCTCAGTTTGGCCATTGTGGGTCATTCAGACACGAAACTGAAGACGAACAGACAAGACAGTGTGACGGCGTTGTCAATGGAGGAGAAGATATTTCAGCTGCTCCGCGAACGGGAGAAGATGCTGAGCATCGATCGAAGAGGAAAAGCGGCGGCTGTCGTACCAGATGCAAAGGGTCTGCATCTGATCCATCTGCTTCTGATCTCCGCGACCCTGATCAGCGAAAACGACACCGTTTCAGCCGTCGAACATCTGACGGAACTGTACAGGAATGTCTCTGTGACTGGCAATTCTGGACAGCGAGTTGCTGCGTATTTCGCAGACGGGTTAACTGCGAGGATCTTGACCCGGAAATCTCCGTTTTTTCGGATGGTGATGGTGAAACCGACGCCGTCAGAGGAGTTTCTGGCGTTTACTCATCTGTACAGAGTCTCCCCGTTCTATCAGTTCGCGCATTTTACTGCCAACCAGGCCATCCTCGAAGCGTTCGAGAGAGATCTCGAACGCCACGACGACGACGACGACGACAACAACAACAACAAAAACAACAACAACAACGACAACAACAACAGATGGGGGCTACATGTGATTGACTTCGACGTCTCGCATGGCTTCCAATGGCCGTCTTTAATGCAGGCCCTCTCCGACAAGGCGGCTGCCTCGGACCGCCCCGTCTCCCTCCGCATCACCGGCTTCGCGACGACCCTTGAGGACCTCGTCGAGACCGAAGCCCGGCTAGTTTCCTTCTCCAGAACCTTCCAGAACATTCTATTTGACTTCCACGGCTACTGTCCCCAGATGGGGTCACACTCGAGTCTACTAAAAACCATCCAGGAGAAAACAACCGCCGCCAACGAGACCGTGGCGGTGAACCTAGTGTTCCACCTCAGCAGTCTCGGGGACATCCTCAGACTCTCCGAAACCCTAACCCTAGCCCGGTCACTGAACCCTTCGGTCCTGATCCTGGTCGAGCGAGAAGGAACCCGGACCCAACCCGGGTTCCTCTCGACCTACGTGGACTCCCTGCACTACTACGCCGCCATGTTTGACTCGCTCGACGACTGTCTCCCCTTGGACAGCCTCGAGCGGGTGGCCATCGAGAGGAACCACCTCGGGAACGAGATCAAGGCCGCGGTGGTCACGGCCGACGAATGTGGGGGCCCGGCGGCCCACGAGTGTTCGAGGTTCGAGAGGATGGACACGTGGAGGGAGAGGATGGAGAGGCACGGGTTCGCCGGGATTGGGATGAGCTCTAGGGTGACGATGCAGGCGAAGCTGCTGTTGAAGATGGGGAGCCATAATTACTGCCCCCAGTTTGAAGAGGATAGTGTGGGAGGGTTCAGAGTGTGGGAAAGAGGTGACCATGGGGAAGCTATCTCGCTCGGGTGGCAAGGGAGGTACCTTGCAACTGCGTCTGCATGGCGTTGCGCAGCAGAATAGCGATCTGAATGAAGTCGTGTAGGACGTTTCAGTGATGGAAATGAGACTTAAACTCACTGTTACGGGTGCCCTTACGACTTCAGTCCAAGCGTGGTTAATTCTGGTTTGAAGAGAAATTAAGTTGGGTATAATTATTTTTTTGTCTATATACCTTGATTCTTTTTCTCTTTCTGGTTTCTCTTGACATTTTTATACGATTTTTGGATGAGAATAATAATAGGCTTTGAGCAGAATTTGGAAAAACTTGATTAATAATGCATGAAATACTTTATTAGTTAGGACATTTATACATTTTTCACCTGATGTTACAATTTTACTTTGAGCTGGCTCTTTTGCTGGTAAAGTTGTGAGTACAATAACATAACTAATACTCTCTCTTTTCTATATTACCCTGACTTTAACTAATTTTCTTTTTTCCCATAATATTATTAGAGGAAAGAAAATTTGATATATAAACCAATGATTATCTCACTTTGGATTTCGCTAAGAGTTGGGACAAATTCACTTTCCTTAAAAACTATTTATTATACAGTAAATGTTTAAATGGAAAACTTTAACACTCTCAAAAAACTTGTTTCTCACTTGATATATTCAAACATAGCTACAGTGTAGACAAGAATAATTGATTGTGATTAGATAATGGTATGTTCAAATGGCTAGCAAATGACTCAGCTCATATTCATATGAGACATCTTACACCCCCTTAACCTTTGGTCCATGACTTAATTAAGGTCCATGAGAATTTTGACATGGACTAAATCAATTGATCACATGGGATAATGTCAATATAGCTGTTGGGGTCAATATTCCGAGATTTATTGGAGATTACATAATAATAATCTGGATTATATAGTCGTTGGACATTAATTGTGCAGTTGGGCATTGCCACGAATCGTTGCAAGGTCACCATGGTTCAGGTTGAAGCACCACGGTCCTGATGCCTACACCACTACCTGTGGTGAGCCCAGTGCTCTTTTCATTGCTCACTAGTTGCTGGCACGATCCAGGTCAACCTTAACTTGGTCCGTGGTGATCATATTACTTGTGTTTAACTTATACTCTTGAAATAATCTCAACAATCTCCCGTCATTTCAAGAGTAAGTTAAGTACCCTTGAAATAAGCTCGTATTATTACTTAAGGGTTTAATACCCCCGCTATTTGAGAAAGATCTTAAGTTGTAATTACACGAGAAACACGCGAAGTATATGCGTATTGAAAGTAGATTACTCTTTGAACTTTCAATTAGTGTATATAAGCTAGAATTGACCTAATTCACAACGTAGACATGTTTTTGAACTTTGTACTCATATTGTTCAACCTTACTCATGACACACATACAACTTTATTCTTAAGTGTTAATTATACCTGACACTATTATCTGACATTGTGTCCTTATTCTTCATAAGTTTTTCGAAACTTTAGCCCTAAGTTCCTGTACGCGGGCCACACATAATACTTATATAGGTAGCCTTTGCAAATTACCGCAATTGTAATTAGGCTTCCACAAAGTCTATTAAGAGTGTCACCACTCAACCTCAATTATATATTGTCATTACAGATTTCAATCATCACTTGTCTTGGGACATAAAATATTGATCCTTCATACTACTTTTGACAACTCCGTACTCATTTGAACTTTAGAGATTCACGTTATTCTAATTGTAATGTGAGTCTTTGTTGTGAGTAATACAAATTTGGGCTACACTTAAACTCATCCCCTTTGAAGTACTTACTATCAAGTCTTTAGATAGCCCTTTAGTTAAAGGATTCGCTAAATTTACCTTTGACTTGATAAATCTTGAAGTTACCACTCTATATTTGATTAATTGATGAACATAGGCATGTCTTAAACCAATGTATCTTGATTTGTTATTGTAATCATGACTATACACAACATTGAGTAGATTTACTATCACAATGAATTGTAATAGCTGGTGTCATTGGTTTATGCCAAAGTGGTATTTCCAATAGTAAGTTCCTTAACCATTCTGTTTCTTTACACGTAGCATACAATGCTATTAATTCTGAAGCCATAGTGGAGTCTACTATTAGTTCCGGCGAGTCTTTTCTGGATGTCTATAAATGGAAACCATGATTCTCCATTGTTGATATCCATGGATTCCTATAAAAGCGAACCATGGTTTCCTTGCAGACATCCAGGAAAGACACACCGAAGTTTGATATCCATGATAACCAAGGATTACTATATTGATATTATTGTCGGTTATCAATATAGTAGACCAAGGATGTACTCAGTGTATTGTTGGTGGTTATTATGTATTAAAAACTTTTAAAGTGTTTTATTCCATGGATTGAAGGTGTTGTGTCATACAGGAATTGTCATATTAATGCAATGTACAGTGATTACCATATTAATATTGAAGGCGTATTAATTTCCAGGGTTTACTATATTGTTATCCTAGGTTTACTATATTGTTATCCAAGGTCAAAATATATGACGAACTATTATGCATTCATTCATTCATTCATTCATTCGAAGAAGAAGAAGAAGAAGAAGAAGAAGAAGAAGAAGAAGAAGAAGAAGAAGAAGCAGCCATGAAGAAGAAGATGTTCTGTGAAATTATAATTCATTATTCATTCGTAGACAAGTGCAAGGAAACAAAAAATGAACAACTTACTCCCAAATGCAAAAATTATACAAATTGTTGATGTTTTAATGTGAAAATGAAAATTATTACAAAGACCAAAATTTCCATCATCATCTTCTTTCTCTTTCTTCTTCTGCTTTCTTCTTCGATTTCTTCTTCTTCTTCTTCTTCTTCTTCTTTCTTTCTTTCTTTCTTCTTCTTCTTCTTCTTCTTCTTCTTCTTCTTCTTCTTTCTTTCCTTCCTTCCTTCCTTCCTTCCTTCCTTCTTTCTTCTTCTTCTTCTTGATTTCTTCTTCTTCTGCAGTGTTCTCCTCTTCTTCTTCTTTTGCAGTGTTCTTTTCTTCTTTTTATTATTATTATTACATTAAACCCTCTTACTCTTACATTAAACCCTCTTACATTTAAAAAAAAAAACAAACCAACCGATTTTTACATTAAACCAAAAAATAACCGCACACATCTGCTTGAAGGGGGCCTACTAATGTTTGCAAATAAAAACCTTATTGTCCCGGGGAGACCTTGAAGGAATAACCCTCACTGGGCCGTCCTTCATAGTCAATAACCCAATTGTTAAATATGTTTTTGGGTTATCCTTCTTAATCAATTATCCAAACAAAAACCCTACATTAGTGTTATTAACAACGGGTCTCCAAACATGGATCGGCTGGACCAGCCCAACAGCATTCATCTACCCATGAGCCCAGCCCACAAAGCAAAAACTAACTACCTCAAGTCCCCAAGGCCCCAACCGCCACCAAAACAAAAAAGAAAAAGAAAAACAGAGAAGCCCCTCGAAAGAAGAAAAAAATTTTAGAGTTTCATTCCATTTGTTGCTGTAGAGGGAGAAAAAAAAAAAACGTGTAAACGAAACTCACAAAATCGTTTGTTCGTCTTTCAGATTCAAAGTCTGACTGTAGTTTGACTTGATTCGCATTCACCCCTCTGCTAAATCAGATTGCGAAACCCTAATTCGAGGGATGGAGGAGGTGAAGGCAGCAATGGAGGAGCATATGAATCTCATGGCGGATCTCGTTCAGAAGTTGTCATCCGAGCTTCGATCTGGTTTTGGCCCTGCTTACGACAATTTCATGGGATTTTTCCACTCCATTGATTGGAAGGTTTCCTTCTTTGTCTTTCTCCAAGCTAATCTGTGCTTCATGTAGTTGTATCGATGATTCGGTTGTTAGATCTTGCAGTGGTGAGAATTACTGCTTGCATGTGTCAATTTAGGGTTTGAGTTTTGTGTTGAGTGTTTAAATTTAGTATCTAATCGTAGTTGGAACTGATGATTGTTCATTGTAGTGCTTGGTTTTTGTTTGATTTAATTTCGTTTGCGATTCAGGGACTAAGAGATCTAAAGTTTGAATTTGTAGGAGATGGATAATTTTGAGTATAATTGGAGTATGAATCTCAAGGAATGGCATTTTGCTCAAATTTCTTCAATGCCTGCGATTTGCAATGTCGGATCTGAATTTCAAAAATATTAGGGTTGAGGTAGGGTAGGATCTTGTCAGTGTACATTGTGTTAAAAAGGTTTTTTACATGTACATTCTACCCATTTCTGCTAATTGTAATCTTAGTAATACAGTATGAATGTATGATGGAAACATCTTTGGTGTCTGATTTTTGTGGTTAAAGGATGTCCTAGTGCAATCAGACTTGCTTGTTTTCGGGTAAATCGGTAGGTCATTACTCGTTAATAATACTTGAGAATTATTGTATTAGTAAGTGCGTTTGCCCATTTGCCTGATACGGAAGGGGCTTTGCTGATTTGTTGATTGTGGATGCGTTCTGCAGCGGATGATGGCGTAACTATCATCTTTTGTTGGGGTTCAAGAATAAGCTCAATTAGTTTAATCATACATTCGTTTCCTTTATATTAGGTCATGTTACTTTTGATGAATAAATCTACTCTTGCGGTCTGTAAATTGAATTTGTTTTTGTTGATAATAAGTTGTCATTGTCATTCTTGGAAGGTAAGTTTGATTATGGATGTGTTGCGTAGCTCCAATGAGTTTGGGTAGGGCAAATAGTAGGTGTGAAAAGAATTGTTTATACTTTATGGTGAAAATCATCTTACTAAAAGATGCAGTGAATAGAACAAGAATGTGGAGAAAGAGATTTCCTTTGAATGTTCAATTTCACACATTCGTGATTTATCTATAAATATTATTGCATTCCTTATGTGCAGGAACCTTGGTTAATGGGCTTACTAGGCTTCCATGTTGTGCTGTTGCTGACAACTATTATCTCTAGACGACATGTCAACTTCCAAATGTGTTTGTTCCTTCTTGCTTGTACGTCACCTACTCTTTGTTTCTTGAATTATGCTGTAGTAAATTACAAGTATTTTTCATCTCTTTTCTGCTCTAGGTCAAGGAGAATCTTGGTAAAGATTTTGTGGCATAAATGCATAATGTCTATTAATTCCCTTCTAAATCATGTTCATGTCTAGAAAAATAGGGAAAACTAAACCCGAAAAATACATGGATGAAAGATGTATTGCCTACAAAAGCATGTGTCTTAGTAGTTAGGCCTTAACCAACAACTGTTGTTGGGATAGAAAGTGCATGGATGAAAGATGTCTTCTGGTTCGCATAAGCTGCTATTGTGTTTCACTAACTCATTGCTTATACTTAGACAAGCCAAATTGGAACAAAGATGCACGTTAAATATCTAACATGAACCGTTATGCTGCAGTGTCTGGTGTATATCTTGCTGAACGACTGAACCGATTTCTGGGTGCTCACTGGCGAAGTTTTGCTACACAGAACTACTTTGACCCCCATGGACTTTTCCTCTCTGTGTTATGGTCTGGCCCTCTTCTCATAATCTCAATGTTGATTCTGGTGGGTACTCTTTCCAGCTTTCTAGTCATTTTCCCATTTCGATGTACTGATTTTGATAACAAAAAAACCTTGACACCGGCTTTTCCTCCCTAAAAACAGGTAAACACGCTCTTCTCGTTGTGTTATTTAATTGTCCGGTGGAAAAGGGCTGAGCTCAGACACCGTGCAAGGCTTTCACAGAAAAAGGACAGTTGAGTTGAAGCTTCTATCAGTGGGAACACAAACCGTGCTTGGCACAAAGTATGTGGTTAAGCAGCAGGGTCTTGTTCTGACTCATGCCCGAAAGCTCAGTTTCAATTAAGCGATGGATGATTACAATTACAAATTTTGGCTCCAAGAATCATATCCTTCTACCTTTGTTACATTTTTCTTTTCTCAAATGTACGACAGTAGTATCGCAGAATATTCATTCTAGTTCGAGGTTTTAGTCATTCTTATGGAAATTCATGATACCGACGTGAAAATGTAGGTGTAGATGTAAGCTTTTTAAATTGATATAAACCCCCACCATTTTGAGCATAACAAACCTCTCATTTCTCCTCCAATTTTCGTTCAATCGGGTATTCATTTCAATTGGTTTTCATGTTTTTGACATGAAGATAGTAGTTGTGATGGTGATGAATTTGATGCTGGTAGTGACTATGAAGATATATTGCATGAGGTTGTAGGGTTTGGCCAGACTATGTTTTGTATATTTACACACACACACAAAAAAAAAAAAAAAAAAAAAAAAAACCTAGAGTGATTGGAGATTATATAGAATTTGGACAAAATTAGGGAGATTTTGATATGATTGAAATCTTTTTTCAACTATCATAGTTAAAAGGCATACTAATGTTTGATGTTGGTTCTACCTTTAAAAGAATGAAATAAATATTTTAGAGACAACCTAAGCTTTTAAAACATTTGACGTAGGTTTAGATTAAGGTACAAATGTGCTTTCTAAAATCTAGGGAGGTCGTAGAAGATTCATCAAATGCGCTCAGTCAAAAGAGGCGGCGTGGGAGGCTGAGAGCTAAAGAAGAAATGGATCTTGGCAAGGAGGGATTAAATTGTGTTATGTTGCTCATCTAGAGAGGTGAGGAAATCCCTTCATTTGTTTAGTATTGCTCAAGTGTTTTCTTAGGTTATGTATTATTGTTCTTTTGTATTTTGATTTCAATGTGAGGTATATATATATCTTTCCAACTTTTTTGGCTTTAAACAATCGAAAAAAATAAATAAAGTATCTTCCAAGTTCCAAACAATACAACTTTCTATTACTGGCTTTGATCCAAAGAAACACAACTAAATAAATCGGGCTGATTTAAATTCAAACTAACAAATTTAACGATTTGACATTAATTTTATTTTTCAATAAAATCTTGAATCAATCTAAGCTATTTTACAACATTGACACAACATTAAATCTGCATATTAAATGTGTCAAATCTTGAGTCAAATCTAATTTAACACCCCCTCCCTTTTTTGAGTTTTTTTCCATTAAAAAACTCACATTATGAAATAATTTATTTTTATTTTCATTGTCATTTTCATTTTCAGTTTTGGTAAGAGGACAACTAAATTTAAATCTCATTACATACATTTATCATGATCGGAGGGTAAGATGACCACATTCCTATCCAGAGAAGGCAACTGTCTGTGAGTTAAATTGAAAATTAAAGTAGCCGTTATAAAATACAAATCAAACGGTCACCTTTCCAAGATTCAAAAAGTTCGGACGAATCAATTCAATCCATCACACTATTTTTCCCACTCAAGAAAACCCTCCTCACTCACCCAATTTGCTTGCTTCTCTCCACCTCCCACCACCATCAATGGCGGACCAAACCCTAGAAAGAGCAGAGAGAAAAATCCCAGTTTTCACGGTGTGGAAGAGCAATGTCATCCTCAAGAACATCTTTCTTGTCTATGCCCCTCCTTCAATCGAACTCGAACCCTTCCAAGAAACACAGAATCACAAAACCCACCAAGAATTTGAGGAAATTTTGACGGTTGGTCGACACCCAGATTGCGACATTCGGCTCGAACATCCCAGCGTCAGTCGTTTCCATCTTCGAATTCACTCTGTACCATCTTCCACTCAACTCTTTATTATCGATTTGTCATCTGGTAAATCATCTTCTTTCTGTGATATTTCAGATCTTTTGATTCCTTTTTGTTGTAATGTTTCGTGGGTTTTGTCATTTTTGCTTCTAGGGTTTCACTCTTCAACTTCAACGATTGATCACTGTACTATTTGAATAAAGTTGTTAAACCAACATTCTAATGCGTGAAACTTTTTCTGGGTATATGAAATTCTGCATTAAATCTGATCTTCAACCCTTGATATTTCGTGGGATTTGTCATTTTTGCTTCTAGAGTTTCACTCTTCTAAGACTGATCACTGTACTATTTGAATATACTGGTTAAACCAACCTTCTACTGCCTGAATTTTTTTTTTCTGGGTATACGAAATTTTGCATTTAGTTTGATCTTCAACCCTCGACATTTTGTGGGATTTGTCATTTTTGCTGCTACGGTTTCATTCTTCTGCAATATTTGAATACAGTAGGGTTTTTTTCCCTGTTGTTCATCTTTTGCCCATTAATTATTGTCTTGATTCTTGGTTCTTGACCCCCTTTTTTGGCACAGCTTTGTGGGTTTACTTTAAAGTTGATCTTTTTGTGGGTTTCTGATTCTTGGTTCATTTTGGTGTTTGTTTGTTTTAGTACATGGGACATGGGTATCTGGAAAGAGGATAGAACCCAATGTTAAAACAAGGCTTAATGAGACTGACACTTTGAAGATTGGAGGTTCGAGTCGCATTTACAAGCTGCATTGGATTCCATTCAGTCAAGCTTATGATATGGAGCATCCATTTGTTCCCCCTTTGGATTTTCCGGAACCATTAGAAGATGGGGAAGAAGACATCCTCAAGGTAAGATTGAATTGTATCTTCATGTGTTCTTTCATTTTCCAAGTAGGTAAATTGAATTCAGAGCATGTTGAGTTCAAAGTATCGAATTGGGTTCTACTATTATCATTGTTTGTTGGGGCATGTCCATTTGTATGGTTTCCTTCTGCTTTTTCGATGGATTGTGTGTCGTTTGAGTTTAGGATGAAGCAGCGCTTGATTTCTGAAGTCTTTTGTTCATTGTGTATCGTAGGATGAAAATTTTTCTGGGTCAAAAGATGAAGATGGTCATTTGGGTATGAATGATGTACACTCGGTTCAGTGTGAGAATGATGAAATGGTTACAAACGTAGTCATAGAAGATAAGGTAAACACTGATTTGCAAGAGTTAGGGTCTTTGTTTGGGGACGAGAACTCTGATCCGTCTTTGGAGAAGAACGAGGTCAGTACACAAGCTCCTCAAATCGAAAATGAGGATTCTCAAGTACCTAAAAGCAAAGATTCTGACTCAGAATCTTCATTTCAAGATGCCCATTCTGAAGTGACTGTGTATGAAGGCTTAGGTTCATTGTTTGAGGATGAGAACTCTGATACAACTTTCGAGAAAGAGATTATT
Source organism: Portulaca oleracea (assembly GCA_029582165.1). Taxonomy (NCBI): domain Eukaryota; kingdom Viridiplantae; phylum Streptophyta; class Magnoliopsida; order Caryophyllales; family Portulacaceae; genus Portulaca; species Portulaca oleracea. The sequence continues at coordinate 4,029,943 of CM055873.1, read as the reverse complement.
ACACAAGCTCCTGAAATCCAAAATGAGAATTCTCAACTACTTATCGATAAGGATTCTGACTCAGAATCTTCATTCCAAGATGCCAACTCTGAAGCTAGTGCACCTAAACTTCAAAACGGTTTAGAATCTTCGTTTGAGGATCAGAATTCTGAAGTGTCTGAGCAAAAAGAGATCCCAATGGATTCTGTTTTAGACGGTTTGATGCCTCTATTCATGGGTGAGAATTGGGAGTGGGTCGGACAGGAGAGCCATTTGGCGAGTCCTGCAAAAGAATATATCCCTCTTCCAGCCGAATATGAAGATGGAGAAGTCATAAATTCCACTTTAGCCCATGAATCCATTGCAGATTCGGTACAAAAGTTGGACAGCACTATGCATGAAGATGCTGAGAATGATGCATGGAATTTCTGGGACGGGTCACTTGTAGAACCAGAGGAGGTTCTTTCTGATGCTGAAAATCAGTTCCCACGAGATGAATCTGAAACCAAGGTGTTATCTGAGAGGAGATGTCTAGGAAGAATTGATGTAAGAGACGATGATGATGATGAAACTGAAGACAACCACCTGTGGAGTTTCTGGTCGGGTGATATGGGGGTGGAATCGGTGTGTTCATCTTTGTCTGAGGCAGAACACCTCCTCAGCTCTAAGAAGCAATTTGGGAGTCCTCTGTTGACATCTGAGCAGAATTCTGCGCGTAGCATTTGGTCCAGGAGAGGAAAACAAGCGAGTGCTCCTCAAATTCTGACAACCACGACAAAAGAAAGCAGAATGAAGACTACTCGAGGCAAAGTAAATGATGAACCCCTGATTTCAAGGGCTCTATTTCATGGAGTTGATGACCAGGAGGACGAGGAGAAAGAGGAAGTCTTTACTCCCAATAAGGAGAACTTTACGCCTAATACACACAGGTCGATGAGGAAGATGGCGGTATTGAAAGAAGCCAAGTATTCAAATTCAGGCAAATCATCAGCTCTTCGGAAGAAGATGGTTGGAAGTCCTGATGTTTACTATGAAGGTGACTGCGCGTCTCCAGCCTCAGATAAAGAGAATTATTCACCTAAAGCGCTACAAAAGCAGAAAACAGGCACGTCGGCTTCATTAAAGAAGCCATTACAAACACTTCAGCTGAAAGAGAGAAAAACTGAAAGGAGGGTGCCTTTTCAACCTTTACTGACAGAGTCACCTCAGAAGAATACATCTGAAATTTGCATTCCTGATGCTGCTATAAGAAGTGGGAAATCATCTATCAACTGTGAAAAAATCACTACCAAGGTTAATCTAATCTATACTTCATTGTTTATATAGTACAAAACATTGCTGATGACCTATTTTCGTTTAGAGCCTCATCTGGGTTTTTGTTATCTCTAGACTTGTTTGGAGGACAGATTCACCGGAGTGAGACCCCGAAAATGGAACATGGTGGTGGACACCACCACACTGCTAAACAAAGAATCAAGAAAAGCATTGCAGCTTCTTGCTGGTCTCAAGGGAACTCAGCTCATCATCCCTAGAATCGGTAACTAAGCAAAGTCAAAAAATCTCCCTCCAATCTTAAACCATGCTTTAAACATACCTAGAACTGCAAAATTTTGTCCGACCCCGAAAACCGCAGGTTTAGTAATAGATTGTTCATCCGAACCAGATTTTGACCCGGATTTAGTTCTTTCCGACAAATTTGACCCGGACCCGAATTTTTGCCTGCACTTAACATACCATGTGTTGGTTAGTTATAGTGTGCTTCTTCTGGCAGTGATAAGGGAGCTGGATTGTCTGAAACGACAAGTAAGTTTCTTCAGAAGGAACTCCGAGGTTCTCTCTGCATTAGAGTGGATCCAAGACTGCATGGCGACAGCTGAAACGCAGTGGTGGGTCCACGTGCAGACTTCCATGGAGGAAGGCCGGGCAGTTGCTCCAACTCCTCCTGCGTCGCCCCACTCTCATTTCAGCAGCCATGATGTAGGAACTGCAACCTCTGCTTCCTTTTTTGAACCCCGGGCAGAAATTCTCTCCCCAACTGCAGAAGACCATGTACTCGACTATGCCCTCTGCTTCAGGAAGGCTCGAAATGATGGACAGCTCGTCCTTCTCAGCAATGACATCACTCTCAAGATTAAGGCCATGGCAGAGGTATGCAACGACACGTCAGTATATAGTTTAGTTTTTGTCTCATAATCATAGTTGGTGAGTGTGTGTGTGTGTGTGTGTGTTTTGTTCAGGGGATAATCTGCGAAGAAGCAGAAGAATTTAGGGAAAGTTTGGTGAACCCGTTCTCAGAGAGATTCTTATGGGCAGATAGCTCCCCCAGGGGCCAAACATGGTCTTGTTCAGATGACATTGTTCTCAGGGAGAAGTTTTATCCAAGCTCAATGAAGATAATAACACCCAAGGCCATGGAAAACCCTAAGGGTCTGAAGCTGGTTCTGCTTCACAATTCTCAGTACTTTGAGCGCATGACAATGCTCCGCTAGGATGAGTTAGTTGATTGTGCATTTTAGTTCTCAGAGATTAGCACTCTGTAATGTCAAACAAAGAAAAAAGAGCTTTTGGATGATCTAATACATAAATATAATTCTCTTGCTTCTGTTCTGATCAGTTCAGTTCAGTAAATTGTTCTTGCAGTTTGCTTCACAGTGATCAAAATACACAGTTCATAATAGATAATAAGATGATGAAACAGGTACAGCATGCAATGTGCAAAATGAAAGTACAAATTTATTTTAAGCTAGGATAGGACATCACAGGAGCATGGATCATCATCCGAATTTGAGAGAAATCATTGAAATGTATTAACACCAGAAACTGCATTTGGTTCTTTCTCTCCACCAATCAGGAACGAAAATGAGCTTGTTGTATCATCATAATTAGCTGGCGGGAAATCCTGAAGTCCGCTAAGACTGCACTCGTAGTTCAGCAGGGACAAGTACGGATCCTCAACGTTCCCCTTCACATCGATCAAGCCCTCCATACCGTCCACACTTACAGAATCGGACCCGAACCCACCAAACCCCGCTTCGACACCCTTGTTCGCTGCAACCCGGTCATTTTCTGGAGAATTCGACGTATTTGACGTTGACCCAGGTGTTGACTTGCTGTCCTCAAGCGGGATGGCGGGTGTGTGGCCCTGGAAAAGAGCGATGTGTCCGAAAAGCTTATCTTTCCGGGAGAAGGTGGTCCCACAAGAACACAACCATTTATCCCGGCCACAGTGCTTCTCATGGGTCTTGAGATCCGCCATGACCGAGAACTTCTTCGTGTGGCATCTACTACAGATGTAGCTCTTGTCACAGTGGGTTCTCTTGTAGTGATTCTTGACACACAAGATGGTCTTGAGGGGCTGAAATTTCTTATGCTCCTTGTTCCTCTTGCACCCGACAAACGGGCACGAGTACCGCTTAAGAAGGACCTTCTCAGAAGAGGTGGACTCCTTGTTTGGCTTTGCTAGGGCAGCTGGGGTTTTGTACTCGTCGCCATGCCCTCTCATGTGCATTCGCAAATTTGCATCTCGCTTAAAACCCTTCCCACAAATGGGGCAGAAGTGGGTATGAGGGGCAAGAATCTCTTCCTTCTCCAACTGCAAGATCTCGTACGAACCGGGAAGAAGATGCTCCTCTTTGCCCTCATCATCATCTTTTGACTCGTGGTCCTCTTCCATGATGTTCGAGTTGAGTTCTAGAGCGATGTTTGACGGCTCAACTTGATGAGATTTGACATCACTGACGTCAGTTTGCTGTGGTTGTTGTTGCTCCACGTTGTTGGGTGAAGGAAAAAGAACCCCGTTGAGCTGCATAGGAGAAGGATTGACCGATGGAAGAAGACAGCCAGCCGTGGAGATTAACTGAACTATAATGGAGGTCAGATCGGCCGTGATGAGCTGCTGCTGCTGTTTAAAGACTTCGTCTTGGTTGTTGCCGGGGACTTGACTGTTTTGCCCAACTATCATGTGGACGAGCTCTTGGAGCCGGTGGATCTTCTGTTCTAGGAAAGAGAGGTTGTTGAGCATTGTTTTCGGATCCCAAGTTTGAACCCTACCATTGTTGAGTAGTTGCTGGCTATCAAGTTGTTTTGCGGTCTTTGGTTGGTTATCGGGATCTGTCCTCAGACTGTAGTCCATTATAGAAGAGTCTTCCAACTTCTGCGTTTGTTGCATGGCCAAATTCTTCCCGGGTTTACAGTATGCTGGGACGTAAAGCAGAAGAGAGACGTTTCTGACGAGGAATAAGGAAGCACAAGGTATGAGAGAAAAGTAGTGAAAAAAATCAAAACCAAACCAAACCTGTCAAGTCAAAAAAATCTAATAATAAACTGCCAAAACTTCACAGATTTTATACCAAGACAAGACACTTAGCGGATTTATTACCAATGACCAGTCTAATACAGTGCCAAAACTTCAGCTGCATGGATTTCTACCAAACGGCTAAAAGATATTATCAAGTTACTTAGACTCTTGATTTCAACTTATGTACACCTAACAGTGTGAGCAACCAACTCCGAAAAGAGCACAGAAACTTGAAAGCTCATTTAGAGCAAAAGGCATGCAAAGTTTTCAGAAAATGGCAAAAGGATTAGCTTCCATTTGGGGACAACCTTTTGAAGGTTTTGCTACAACGACAGACAAGTCATGCTAGAATGATTTTTTAATAAGAACATTGAATAATTTATCGAGAGACAACTTTTATCGGTCACCCCAAATGAAGCATTGTACACTTTTATCCAAAATTTATGACGAGACACTCTCACAATCTCACAAGTCAACCACAACCTACCGTTCTTCCAGACAGATTTCACCAATCATCCTTTACATCTCAAAATTCAAGTGCATACATAATGCAACATATGCAAGCAATTCCAACAACTTAGCAACTGATCAAACCATAGTTACCAGGAACGTTTCCTGGGACGTTAGTCCCGGAATGCGGGTCGCTAATTTTTACACAAATTGTCTAGTTTTTGACTTTGGAACACTTGTTCCCAGTAACTATGGATCAAACACATTTAAGAACAATGAGACTCATGGTAAGATCTGCACTATGAAACCACACAAACACATTGCAAATCACCCCAAACTAAATATGAAACTGAAAAATTAAAAAAATCAAGCAATTTGCATGGAGAGAATCTGGCATATCATTGACCCACAATTACCAGGAAATGCAAAAGTGGCTGGATTTAGGAATTAGGGTTTGAAATATAATCAACCCAACAAAATGCCTAACTAATTTTTTCTTTTTCCCTCATAAAATCCCTTTTTTTACCAATTTTCATATGGTTGAAGGTCAACCCAGATTCAACAAACCAAAACCCAGAAATCCAGAACAAAACCCACCTCCTTTCTGCAAAAACGAACAGATCTTCTCCACAGACCAACATCAAATCTCTTAATCTAAACACATAGAACCCTAAAAATGGAGAAAAGGGGGGAAAAGAACTCACCAGATTAGGGCTTACCCAGATGCCCTATATCAACTATAAGCTCTATTGTGCATCCAAACAGGAGAGAGAAAGATTATCAGACGGTGGGAAAGGGATTTGGAGCTCATCTGAATGAAATTTATGAGCAGAAGAAGAAAAAGTGAAAAACAAAAAAAGAAAGGCCAACAGAAAACAAACAGTTGTAAATAAAACTAAGAAATAGAAGCAGGAAAAAAGGGATAATAAAGAAAGGAAATGTTTATACTTACATTGAGAGATGAAGAAGAAGAAGAAGATTGGAAGAAGTGGTAGCATTTTCTGCCCAGTCAAATTGAAAAATTGTTTGATAAAAATCAGAAAAAATGAAATCAGAAATCAGAAATCACCGGCAGTTGATTCATCCCACTGCTGTCATGTCTTAACACTGTCCCACCACCAATCACTGCCGTCAGTTAGGTGGGAAAAATTAGTTTTGGGATTCTAATCAAAAGATTATTAAATCTCTTCTATAAACATCTTTTAATCAAAAGATTATTAAATTAGATTTGGCAAAATTTGTCGGACCTGCAATATCCGAATTGTCCGACCCAGAAAAATAGCGTCTAAACATGGATTATTCGTCCGAATTTTGATATTGACTGAATGTTCGGACATTAAAGTTTTCTTTATTCTATTGTCCGAACCCGATTTTAGCTTCGTCCGAATTGCCCAACCCGAAATAAAACCGGATCCGAACATAAATTTATCATTCGAATTTTGACATTGACCAAATTTGACCGACCCAAATTTTTGCCAGGGCTACTTCATCAGCTATCTTGATTCTTGAGTATCAAGTGTGATGGGAACTGGAAACTTAAGATTCTATGAGTTTAAAATGTTTGGGGGACAATACAGTGATCCACTTGAATTCTTTAGCTGAAGTTTACCGTAGAATCCTTCAAAATTGTGTAGAGATTATGAATTTATGGTGATTTATGGCGATATTATATTTTTTTTAAAAAGTATTTTCATAAAAGAAAAAAAACATAACAGACACATCTATATATATATAATATAAGTGCTTGAAGAAAGAAAAAAAATGTTACGCGAATTAAAAATCAAAATTAATACTATGAAATGTCGCTCAAATGCTCACCCGGGCTATAGAAAGTTCATATGCAGTATTTTTACCCTTAATTTTCGTAATTTAGAGATATTGGTTCTGGTTGATCCAAGATTTAACAATCATTCGCAATCTACTACTATATGTAAATGAAGCGGAAAAGATTTATTAAAACATTTTACTTCAACTCGACATAATCTAAGTTGAAAGAAAATATATTTTTTTTTACTGACCAAATTATTGACATGGCCATAAAAGAAAAAAATGTGAAACAAAGGAACGGTAAGAGATAAAGAAGACAATTACACCTCCGTTAGATTCCTTATTTTCTCTAATTTTGGTAAAAGTTATACTTTTCTTAACACTTATTTAGTGCCTAATAGTAATGGATTATGGAACACCATATCTTTTTTCCACTTTTTTTTCCTTTCCAAAGAAGATCATTATTCTTTTCATTAGTGTTACAAAGACCTTAACAAAAAGAAGGGGAAATAAGGGATCAACCAAACACGTGTTTCAAAATATTTAATTATTTGTCAACTGTCATGAGTCATCATCATACTTCAATATTTTAATTTTTCACCCACAATATATATATATATATATTGTGTGTGTGTGATCATCGATATTAAGGGTATAGTCATAGATTTTGACTACACTCCCTAATATTTATAAAAAAACTCACTTAAATGCATGATCACTCTCTAATATCCGTAACCATACACCATCAAATATAAAATCAATGGACGAAATTTATTGTTCTCACCTTCCCACCTAGACTATCTTCCTACCGAATTCATTCCATATATATATTTATTTATTTTTTTGCATCATACGAAAATATGTGGCTTTAGCTTACATTCAATATAGTTTGGCAGTTGTCCCGACGGGTGAACAATTACTAGGAAATATCACATATGATGTGTACAATTTTCCCTATCGAACGTGGTAGTTTGTGGACATTCACATAAATTGTGGCTAAATTTTCAGAAAACACGGATAGAAAGACAAATTAATCAACAAGAGAAGATACATATGATTTGACTTGCAAATAGTAGATTAATACGTGCATGGTTCAAATACCATGGATGAATGAATTTTAGGTCCAAATACAACAAGTTTCACCCACACTTGGCCAAGCTTGATTGGCCAATTCGTCGCCATCTTCAAACCCACCTCAGTCAATGAAAACCCAACTTGGGTTGATCAAACTTACTCGGGGCCACCGCCCTTTTGTCGTAAACCTGCTTGATTTAGATCGGGGACCCCAATGGAGAAGTTATACAAGTCTCCATGAAAATCCTGGTCCTTTTTTTAGAATATTGAAAGGCATGAAAAGGATAAAATTTACATTAGAGATGCTACGAAGAGCAGCAAAAGGATACCTAACAAAAGAAAGATACAAACCGATTCGACACAACCATTCTATGAAGAAAACCAAAAAAATCGTCATCTTTTCTTTTAGCAACCCTCTTGACGTGTCCCCCTAGTTGTAGGATCTGAGAAACTTCAAACCTCCTTACCTCGTTAGACATTACTACCTTTAGAGACTGATTCCAGTGGAGAAGACATATATAATAAAGTAAATCTACTAATCTAGTTTGGGCCCGTTGTCGCGGGATTCTGAGAGATCTAGATCTAGCCAGCCTTAACTCCTCAGTTTGATTCCAATAGAGAAGATACAATGAAGTAGTCCTACTCATCTAGTGCGGAACCCGCTCTCACACAATCTGTGGCTAGAACCAGATCTAGGCAGCTTTAGCTCCTCAGTCTGATACAAATGGACGAGATAGAATGAAGTAAATCTACTAAGATAATCTAGTGTTGTGTGTATCGTCATCAAGGGAGAGGTTTTCAAGTTGGTGAATGCCTTGGCTAGCAGCTTTCTTGAGCTCGAGAGCTCGTTTGTAAGGAGGAGCGATGGGAGGTTGGACGGGATCCAAGCTCTTGTAAGTGCCTTCGGCAACCTGAGGCAGTGGGTAGGAGCGGTCCGAGTCATATCCACTGAGATCACCACATGCCAGGAATGGAATGTACACCTTGTTCGGCCCCTCTAACCACCCGCTACTGCAGTCTGTCAAAATGTAATCATAGTTTGATGAGAAATTTACAAACATACATTGGGGGCACATTCATCAATTTACAAACATAGATGATAAAACCATACTAGATCAAACATAATTTCAAAAGAAGACCAAAAGGTACCCAAAATAAATAATAAAACTTGGATACTATTCCAGACCTGAATATGATACGGAAAAACACTATCACAATAATATCCCTCAAACCCAGAAATATTTTGATCATAAACATCCATTTGCATACATTTTCGGTCCAAAAACATTCACCAAATCGCAAAATCAACCAACACCTACAAAAGAAGAAACAAGACCCACTATTGTTTCTGAGCAAATGAATAATCTGGCGTACAGATCGATTCACAAAACCCAAACGTGAAATACCCAGACATTTCAAAAGATCAAGCAGCACCAGATTAAAAAACAAGGATGGTAATCAAAAACCAAAAACAGAAAAGTTAATGGATGCCCGCTCACAAGAATACTCTCGTTCTGTTTAAACCAAAAAAAAAAAACAAAACAAAACACTTAGTCACAAAAACCTAGCACCGAAAAACTTATACAGAGTTGGATTTCACAGTTGGATGAACAGAAAGGGTGAAATTGATCTAGTTTGTTTTGAATTATCTGAATCAATTTGGGGATCTAGGGTTTTGTTGTTCAGTGATAGAGAAACAGGAGAGAAATGTTGAAAGTATGCTCATCAACAATGACACTCCCAGTGTAGGTCCCTTTAATATCGGCTCTAGGGAGATCCAAATGTAAGCAGCCTTACTTTGGCAAACATTAATGTTGATTGTTGAGCATATGAATACCATAAAATGCTACCCCCCAAGGTCCCTTAATATCAATTTCTGAACTATACTGTACATATCATCCATAGAGACTTTCTCGACAGATAGTTGAAAGTACATTGCTACACGATACTGTTGTGAGCGAATAATCAGGTCAATCAAGGCTTATTAAGTTCAAGAGCATGATGCAAGCATGAAAGATGTTAAACAAGACCAGCAGAAAGGAAAGGATTTATGATAAAAATAATACAAACAGCTTACCTAGATCACCTGTTCCAGAGGGGCTCCCAACCTCCTGTAAAAGACGATACAAATCCTTCTCGTTGAACCCTTCAGGAGGAGAGTAATCCTCACAAACCGCAAATGCCTCTGCCAATGATCATACACAAAGGGCTAAAGTCCAATGTCTTAGCCAAGACAAACTGAGAGATTCTTGGCAAGTTTATACTCTCAAATGACACTTTTACAGTTTTTTTTTATTTTTAACACGGTGTCATGAAAATAATTTGGGTGACAAAGTTATTTAACATGGTGCATACAGAACATTCACAGCATGACAGATGTAGAAAACACCTGCATTTTACCCCTGACCGCAGCATGAATGAGAAGACCGATTTGTTTATCAAATAGTTCATCTCAGTAGCAGTCATGATACACTTCACACTACTTCAGAAAAGAAACACTCTTGAAAAGGCACTAAAGCATCAACTGCAGATGAACCGTGCATTGAGAAACACAAATAGTAATGAGAGCTTTCTTTTATTTAAATATATCATCATGTAAGGAATATGTTTTACCAGTAGGTGTCTATGCTATGTCTGATCGCAACCTTCACTGAAATCTATTCATTTTCTTACCGCAATCGGTAGGGGCTTTTACGAGAATCCCCAATACTGGTCTACGAAGTGACATATATATAATGTCGGCAAACAGTAGCAGCACTGAGTTTCCAAGTTTTAATATAAGTCAAACCAAATAAGAGTCCCCTTACCAATGCTAGAATTACGACTGCTTTTAGGCTTTGCAAATGTCACCTTAGGGAAAAATATCTTCAGCTGCAACAGTAATGAAGCAAAGGCAAAAGGAAAGCTCCTTAGTTAGATGGGCAAAAATGGCAAACAAAATTCTACATGATGAAGCATAACACTTACGATCAGGAAGTAATATAACCAACACCAATTCTTTGTACAAGTTTCACAACCATTTCCTATGTCGTTGCTATTTAGCGAACGCAAATGTCGCAACACATTTTTAAAATGCATTATTTTGTTATTGCTAAACATTGCATTTGTCAACCTCTCCTTAGAAGTCTCTCTATGGTCTTACATCTATCACAAGACACACAAAAGCCTCAAGCACCTCAAGGCATCTCCATTTTTATACATAACCACACAGTCTACTTGTCCCAGCATATAAACCTCTATAGCAAAACTATGGCTTAACCTACTAGTATAATTTGTTGATGGAGTGATATGCTCATGAAAGAGGACAAGTCATTAAGGCTTGTGGTCATGGACTCGTGGTGAAAAGAATATAACATCAATCAGATAACGTTTAGAATAAACGCGATGGGGATATCTGTGAACCAGTAACTAGAGAAAACAATGTTATCATGCAACAAATGAGTTCCAACAAAACCTTAAACATTTAAACAAAAAAAGGAAAAAAATAATGCCAAGTCGCAGACTTTAAACAAATATGTGAAATATCTCAAACGGAAAACATATCCATCAAGCAAAAGAGAGAGCCAATGTCAGTGCCAAGTATTCACGTACCTGACAATAAAGGAGACTTATATCTTTTCCACGGAATATCTTTGCAATAAATTTCCCTCCCGGTCTCAGAATATGAGTTACAATTGTCAAAGCCTGAAGGCAAAATTTCCAGAAAGGAATGAATCCTCAAATCGGGGTTCAAAAGCAAAAGTTACACAAATTGTAATCATACATCCAAAAGACCAATGTATTTGTTCTTCCCACAACTTGATGCATAAGAGATCAACATATAGTTTAGAAAGGTAGTATGGCGTTCCTCAAAAGGTCAAAGTATATCTAAAATATATATTAATTAGAACTCCAAAGGAAACAAACTTCTGACAGAAATATGGTTAACGTTCAAGTCCTTTTAATTTCATACACACGGTCTCACTAGAATGTTAAAAAGTCCTAGGTTCAGGCAAATGCAAGGGAATTTGTCATATTATCTGCATTTTACATGCAAGGTGAAGCAAAACAATATTTCTGTAAGTAAAATGCTGCATTCTGATTAATCTAGTAACTCTTGGCTTTAACAACAAGATTGTATCACCCACACTCATGGCAAGCTCGAGGCATTTTTTCAAAACCAGTTCGGACAATGTAGCACAAATTTGAGGGTGATCAACTTCTGAAGTTATAGTTCAGCCAATTTGAAGATTTTAAGATCTCGCCCTTAGCAACGACAAAATCTTAAGATAACGACTTGAAAATTGCAGAAAACTCACTGCCAATATGAGCTGTGATTGAACAAATTCATCCATGTCATGAAGTCCAGTAACTGCACAGCACGTAGATAACAAATGTCAATGCAAGTATTCCAATTTAACATGCAGTGTCAAGCACAACAAGCTAGAAAATGGAAATAATAGATCAGCTTGTGCAGCATCTAACCATCAGGTGCACCATCGCACACAACCAAGTCAGCTTTACACCCATCAAAATGTCCAATGACCTGCAAATAACAGAATATAAATTAGACGAAAGAAAAAGAAAAACTGAAGTAATGGACCCAATGAGGGTATAAACTTTTATTATTTGGAAATATGCTAGCAAGAAGAAGATAGTGGTCTTATCAAAATATATCGCATATATATCAGTACTTTGAGGGAGCTAAACCACATCAGACCCATCAGGTAAAATGACCACAACATGAACAAATTAATGCAAAAAGCATTTAGAGTACATATCTAACTGTTATCTCAAACTTGACTCCATGTGCATCATATATGACGCAGAAAGAGCCTTACTTTCAAGCAAAGAAGCCAAGAACAACATAAAGCTTCAATACCAGGATCATTAAGGACGAAAGGAATGGATAGAAAAATAAATACATAATTTATAAGGTAGCATATAAACTCGTGAGAATTGGATTTAAAATTCTTTACAAAATTTCAAGCCATCCATCACAGTCCAAGCCCAAAAATAATATAATATACAGGTAAGGAATCCACAACCAACCAATGCATTTAAATGGGAAGAAAAATCTTGACAAGAACAAATCAAAAGCAAAAAAAAAAAAACAAAACAAAACAAAAAGGCATTGTGCGAGCACATTTCCAATATTACGATATACCATGTTACATAGACTCTGGTTGACATGTTATTAAATTTTAGAAAGAAGAGCACTAGAATTACAGTTCATAGTTCAAGTTCATCAGAATATTATGGGACTTTCCAACAAAGGTGTTATAAGCCATTGAGGAAAAATCGAAATCTTACCATGTCAGCTGTTCTTGCATTTGTTATATCACCTTGGACTTGAATCACTCCTTCAATCGGAGCCATTGGCTGCAAATCGACAGCCACTATGAGAGGAACTTCAGCATTCCTGCAGATCAATCAATTTACAGATCATAATATATCAGTCAGGTTGATCTGAATTTACCACAAAGTAACCAATGCAAAAGAATGAAACTTAAGAACCATAAAACATTAGTCTTAGAACCATCATGCTAAAAGATTAAAAATTCAACATTTTTCAATTTTTTTGGTGCTTATATGCATAACGGGCATTTTTTGGAGGAAGAGGCTATTGCTATTGCAGACCTACCATACTTTCCAGGAAATCATTCACTAATTAGCCACCATCCTCTACCAATAAGATATTCTTCGTTTCGGAAGATTAGTTTGAGTACAACTGCTATTGGATCAAAATTCGAAGTTCAGAATTCATAAAGAAGCCTCCAAAGTAGGTAAGGTCACAACATAGCTGACATTCCTCATTATGCTCAAATACTAACAACATCGAGTGCTGGACTGCTGGTGCTATAAATATAAGACAGACATCAAGAAATTTTATATAGAAAACACACCCAGAGTCAGATGCGAGCTGTGCTGGGAGATATAACTTCCGGCTCAAAACCTGCACAAAAGTTTCAAGCTGTAAGAATCTTACTAAGTAAGTGATTATTGAACCCAGATCAAAATGTGAACATATGCAACTTATCTTATCAGTTAGCACTTAGCACCGCATCATTACCAATTAGTTTGCAGGAGAGAGAGAATGCCTTAAATGTTTTAGATTACTTAGGAACTACAGAGAGTTCCTAGCAACTTTCAGCATCATATAAATATTAACAAAAATAGATTTATCTCTTCAAAAACAGGCTGCCATGTTCCACATGCAACAATGCAAGCACATAAAATAAGTTATTTTGTCAGATTTGATAATTGATACAACAGAAAATTGACAACCCCACACACTTCAATGCAATTAACAATGGACATTTCGTCAATTCATGAGTTAATATGTAAAGTATAAACATAATGGTTTCTAATGTTATAATGCGATATCAATCAAATGTAATCACAGATATCAGCAAATACCTGACTCCAACTACCAGGTGCTGCACAAAGATCTACAACCCTCTTCACCACTGCAATTCCCATGGCAGGGTTCAAAACCAAATCCTGATAGACAATTTAAGCATCTAATCATACTATATTAATTTGACCAAGAAGGTTACAGGTACCTTCAAAGATATTGAATTCCTCATCAATTTGGAGGAGCTTGAAGGCACTCCGAGCTCGCCATCCTTCTTCTTTTGCCTTTCTGTAGTAGATATCCTGCAAGATTCAATCATATTATTAAACAAAACATGATAGCAGAAGTCCACCCCATTGTAATCCATTCAAAATAAAACCTACTTTGAATAGGTGATTAAGAAAATGAAGTAAATGAACTAACCCTTTTGTCTCTTGAAGCTTTTCCCATCCTCTCAGTTCTTCCTCTAGCAATTAAGCCTCAAATACAATTATAGCCTGCAAAAATCAAATGGGAATTGGAACAAGATTAATTACAAATTATCAATTGGTATGAAAAATCATCTCGTTGTCGCTTCCTAAAACTCTGTCAACACCAACAGCTGACTGCCAAGTGTGGCTCCAGCTGAAAGAGATATGCAGAAGTAAAGATAAACGTAACTAAAACACAGACGATGAGATATTAAAGACGGGGCCAAGAACTAACACAAGAGGTGGAGATGAGCGACGAGAGGAGGGTATAGAAACCCAACTAGGGGGAGGAAAGGGTCAAGTTTCAAAATGCAAAGGAGTTTCGAATGAAAATACCACTCAACTTCGCAAAAAGAATCGATACTAGCACCTGGCAGTGTCTTTCTTTTTATTTATTTACCCAAAATTAGATGCAAGGTGCCCCATCACCAAAAACCAATGAAGAGTTGTTAAGAGTAGAATAGGGCAAGGCAAGGGAAGAGAAGCCATAGTTCAGTAGTAAATGATTAGAACTAGGGCTTAATTTAAAATGGTTAGTCATGCACGCAGAGTGGGAACTGGGGAGTCACATAACTAAGAAACTGATATTTTGTACTTCAAAAAGTGAATAGTAATGGGCTAGGGGCTAAGCGTACCACAGTGATGTATCAGAGGTGCTAAACGTTTGAATACATGTTTTGAGTATAGTTCAAGCCTACCCCACAACAAGCAAAAGATAGCAAAAAAGAATCGTCTCAACAGTTTTGAATGCAAAGCAAATACTAAGCTTTTACAAGTATTCTACAAGCATACAAATAAGCACACAAACCACAACAGTTTGCTCCAAAATCCAAACACAAAAAGTTCAAGAGAACGAGGATATTCACTTACACAAATTCAGAACCTATGGGGAAAAAGAAAATACAAATCATAATAGAGTGGTTGGAAATGACCATCGCCCAGAAATTCATTGTAATGAAAATTTTCATCATAGAGCTCCAAATTTGAAGTATAAACCACAATTTCAAAGACTAAGCCTTACTAAACCAATCTTCATAAGAGAGCTCCTAAGTTTCTTAAGCTTTCACAAAACCGTCAAATCAAGTAAAATAGGGACCAGCCACAAACTTCTAATATTTTCTTTGATAAGGACAAGTTCACAAAATGCTCAGTATTATAAATAGGAAGGCATTGTCCTACATCTGTATCTAGTTCTCACTAGGTTTTTGTCCTCTGCATGACATTAAACTCTTGGCTAACATATTGAACTATTACATTCCCAAAGGTAGCTAGCTTCATTTGCTCTACCATTAAGCCAGAACATCGAAGTAGCATAGCATCCCTCAACCGAGGATTGAACCGTCATATATACCTATCATTGCTCTAGAGTCTAGATTTAACCCATGCCTCTAAAACAATATACATCAACATCAACACTAGCTTAAGCTTCTAATATTTTCTTTGTCCTACCATTAAGCTTTCACAAAACCGTCAAATCAAGTAAAATAGGGACCAGCCACAAACTTCTAATATTTTCTTTGATAAGGACAAGTTCACAAAATGCTCAGTATTATAAATAGGAAGGCATTGTCCTACATCTGTATCTAGTTCTCACTAGGTTTTTGTCCTCTGCATGACATTAAACTCTTGGCTAACATATTGAACTATTACATTCCCAAAGGTAGCTAGCTTCATTTGCTCTACCATTAAGCCAGAACATCGAAGTAGCATAGCATCCCTCAACCGAGGATTGAACCGTCATATATACCTATCATTGCTCTAGAGTCTAGATTTAACCCATGCCTCTAAAACAATATACATCAACATCAACACTAGCCCCTCACCCAAACATACAAATGATTAGCAACTTTCATTCGCAACATGCTACTTAGAAAGATTTTTTTGAAAAAATAAGAAAATTTTGTAACATTACAGATATGGTATTTAGCACAAAAATTCAAGCTGCCATTCTTATTACACCATACAGATTGAACTTCCACCTATTTCAAATATATAATCCACAATGAAACTTTCTGCTTTACTAATTATCAAAGCAACATTCTAAAGAACACTAACAACCTCAATTTCTCATTCAATCAAACCCAACAAAAACTCCAAGATCTCTTACATTTTACATTGCTTGCAACTTAAAACAAACTCAAGAGTCAAGAAGTATATCTCCAATCCCTCTCAGGCTCTTCATTTTCTTGCATAAACATACCTAATACTCCCTCAACAATAAAACATAAGGCGCACTTTTACTTAAAAATGCTTGAAAATCATTCCCAAATCATATTTTCGACATATATCTAGATTACAATATAACTATCGTATTTGATTACTCTCCATTCAGGGTCTATGCGCCTAGATGAGATCGAACCTGATGGTGTAGGAATTTGAATGTATTCTGACTACTCTTCATTTAGGGAAGACAATAATCAACACAGAACTACACTTTTCACCAAAAAAGAAATAATTACAATTAAAATAGAGCTAATTCCAATAAAACTAATAACTCATAATAGTTGAAGTTTACAGAATAACATAAAATAGAACTAAATTGACTATAACTTAATAAAGCTACCAGAACAATAACAAGCAAGGAGAGGAGGAAGCACGAAGATTGAAACATCGAGCATTGAAGCTAACCTCAGCGATAATTTTAGGGTTTCACAGTTTCAGTGAGGAAGAAGATTTGAGTTAGTCTTTTTAGCAAGCAAATAAACTTTTAAGTTTCGACTCCTTAACAGAAGAAGATTCGACCAAGAAGCTCAATGCCTGCTCTCAAAAACTCAATCAAATTCAAATCCTAAGACAATCATACACCTCCACTAGCATTGCTCCTAAAACCCATCTCAGAAAAAACTAACTGTGAAAAAATAATTTAGATTACAAATCATGTTTGGAGAAAAACTCAGATGTAAATTCCTCAGATAAAATTAAGTGAAAAAATTTCTCATTCCATTCTTGAAGAAATTGATTACAAATCATGTTATGGAATGGAATCAATTTCAATTAAGTTATGGAATTGATTTTTGGGCCTGTTTGGAGAGAAACAAAATTTTCTGGAAGAAAAAAAAATTCTGGAATGGAATCAATTTCAATTAACTTCAATTCTGGTTTCAGTTATGGAATGGAATCAATTTCAATTAAGTGAAAAACAAAATTTAGATTACAAATCATGTTCAATTAAGTGAAAGAAACAAAATTTTCTGGAAGAAAAAAAAAAACTCAGATGTAAATTCCTCAGATGTAAGTCAGCAGTGAAAAAAGCCTCAGATGTAAAAAAAAAATTTGATCTTCTCCCATCTTAATTTTCTCAACAATCCCTTCAAAGTCGGAAAATCTTCTTTGCTCTTCATATTGAGCAGGTGGGATATAGCATAAACTTGAAAATCCAGCATAATACTCACATCTTGGAGAAGTATAATTGAACCAACCAATGAGAGATCTCAAAACCAGACCTGGACGATGTCTCAAATCCAACATTCTACAACAGCAGCATCCACACAACAGCACTGCACAGCTATCCCACACAAGAATATTCAGAAAAATTTGGGTAGAAGGGAAAAAATCAGACTGTCGGATGCGCCTTCGGTGTGGGCACTGGGTAGAGGTGGTGCGGCGCTGGGTTCCCGCTGCTCTGTCTTCCTTCTCTCTGTTAGGGTTCGTGGGTTGAGAGTATGAGACAGTAGATGAGTCACTCAGGGATAGTATTTGATTCCACCAAAATATGGGAGGTATCTAATTCCCCAATTTGGGAGGGATAAGAATTCTCGTGGAATAGTAATTTCATTTCATATTATGTTCTCCAAACAGGTAAAAAAGAAATAGCAACTCATTCCACCTTAATCTCATTTCATTTTATCTCACCAAACAGGTATCTCAGTCACTTAATAAAACTGATGACCAGAAAAGCACATAATAATTACTAACCCAAAAATTACGGGTATTTAAAATAAGTTTTGAAAAGTTATTGTACCGAAAAATAGTTTTCCCAAATATTGAGCTACCTCCGAGCTATTTTTTGATTAACTACTATTTTATCAAATTTTGTCTCTTCTTTTTATCGTTCTCAACCATCAATACATTTGTATAACTAAAATACAAATAATAAATAATATAAATACTATTGAAGACAATATGTATTATCATAATGGGGAACTGCCCTAATATTACTCCGAACAAGAATGATGCAATTTTAACCCCAAAATTTACAATGATGCAACATGTTTTGCACTTTGAGTTCACTATGCATGAAACATGTGTACAGGCGTAATAGTTATAATCTATAGACCATTTATCTTTCAGTCGTGGTGTCCTTGCTTTACCAAGTTATTGGAGTTGTGAGATATGTATTCACACCCTCTAGCCAATAAGCGTATTTTGTATATGACTATAATGTATAATTATCAAAGCAAATAACTCCAAACAATAAAAAAAATACTAAAAAAATTTTATGCTATATCCTTCATTGCCTATACAAGAAGAAAGGAAAGAAAAGATGGCAGTGTTTGTATATCATCTTTTAAGTTTTGTTATTATATTAATAAAAAAAAGTAAGGAACATACAAACCGTAACTGTGATGATTATTCGCTTTTATCTATTCATCAAAAAATTAACAGTATAATTATTAAAATATTTAAAATGTTTGATATTTTGATGAATGCCTATCAATATTGATTATTGAACAATGCTGATCAGTGATCAATGCTGATATTTGAAAGGATTATTGGACGTTAGTAATATCAATTTTGGGGGCATTGGAGATTAATAATAGAAACTATTTTCTTGGACACTAACGGTACCAACTATCGACTTATTTCCCTCCAACAGTACACCTTCGAGTTGTTATGGTTTTAACTCATTGGAGAGATGACGTGGCTTCATAATGTGTGACGTGGAAGGTGGAGCTTGGGTAGAAAATGTTGACGTGTACACTAACATGTCTTCCATGTCACACATTATGGAATCACGTCATCTTTCTGACGAGTTAAAATCATAACAACTCGACGCTATACTATTAGAGGAAAATAGGTCGATAATTGATACTACTAGTGTTCAAAAAAATAATTTGTATTATTAGTATCCAATATCCCCAAAATTGATATTATTGACTTCCAAAAACCCTATTTGAAAACACTCAAGTAGTTTTGCTATGGTTTTGTTGATGGTGACTCAAATAAAACTAATTTGTCACATTTACCATGGTTTGTTTGGAGAATACCCTAATGTTTTCACAATGCCTGTTTGATGATGAGTTGCTTTGTTTGTGACAGAGATGAGTTGTCTACTTGAACAAAGGATGCACTTTGTTAAGTAATCTGGCATCAACTGTGTTGATAGCTACTAGCAAGTAAGCATATTTGATTTTTTTTTTAATTTTTTTATAATTTTTTTTACAAAAGTAAGTAGAGAGAAAAAGACAAGCTAACGACGTCTTCTCACAAGAAATCGACCCGCCTTACCCGACTCGACAAAATTGTGTAGATTAGGATTATTTAGGAGTGCCGCGCTCCCCGCTGACCCAATTGTGTGACCTTGATTGGCTAACCAGTCAGCAACCGCATTAACCTCACGGAATATATGTGAAATTTTAACATTCTAGAACCGCTGAAGAAGAATTTGTGAATCTTGAATAAGCCCTTTGATTTGCCACGGAATTGAATAATTACCCTTTAACGCTTGGATAGCCACCATTTTATCACCTTCGATGATTATATGCTTGAAACCCGCTTTTGATGCCTCTACAAGACCATCACAAAGCGCCCTCGCCTCTGCAACCAAAATTGGCGCATCTCCATAATATGCCGCTCCCCCTCTAAGCAGAGTGCCCCTCCAATCTCGAATGATGAACCCTCCCGCCGCCAAATTGAATATGAGAGAGCCGTCGAAGTTTAGTTTGACCGCTCCCACCGGAGGGGTATACCAACGAACCAAAGAGTGAAAAATGGTATGCCCCCCAAACAGCTGCTACCTTGATCCTCTACCTTGTTATTATTTCTAATTTGCCACTTCGCCGCATTTCTTTTAGCCTGCATGAGGCAATGCAGCGGTCTAAAAATCTTACTTCGAAATATTGTTTCATTCCTATGCTTCCAAATCGTCCACAAAAGAAAAATCCCCCTTATCAGTTCTCTTCTCTTCTCCAAAGCTTTCTTAGCCTCTAAAAATTGTTGAATAGAGTTATTTCCCGAGTCAACCCCTCCGATATTTGATATTGCTGCTTCAATTAAGGAAAAGAGTGGAAGTTTGTAGCACAATAGTCTCACCAATTAGTCCATCAAAACCAAGCCATGGATAATCACCTCATAAACACAACAATAAAACCAAGAACAAAAGAAACAGGAGAAAGACATCCATTCCAGGCCATAACTTGCAAGACCTAATGTTGTGCTTTGGAGGTGAAGCATTTCCTCGACCACTTCACCGGCCTTCAAATGGTTCGTTCATCATCAACTTTCCGATCAATTAGAATTTGACCAGCACAACTGCTTGTTAGACGATGGTTAATGTGGAATCCAAGTTCAATGGTAATTGGTAGTGAACCTGCATACACCTGAAGAGAGGAATAAAGAATCAGTCACAACTCTACCACTCTAGGGCAAGACTTTTCAAAAGTTCTCGTATAACCTGTAAGTCAGAGTGAAGTGGCTTTTTTTTTCCTTTCTTTTTTTTTTTATTGAAGGTGACTAATATTCATCGAGCAATGACTTTCATCAGAGCCGCATCCTGAACGACTGATTAGTCATTTTTCTCTTTTTGGTCAAAAGTCATCATCAAGTTGCCCGTGTCTCAATATAGACTTGCGATTTGGTTACTGTCTTTTCGACAAAGAGTTATCAGAATCAGATAGAGCATAAAATGGTTCAATCAAGGTTGGCAACAAAGGACAATTCTTATTCTCCATTTGCAATTTGGTTAACAGTAAATGGTATACATAAAGGAGTACACTTCAAACAACATAAGTACCTTTCATTTCCATTGTACTGTCATGGAAGCTCATTTTCCCTGTTTCATAAGCACCATCCTTTGGACATTGAATGCCAAAAGCAAGTTCTCTGTGTATGAATGAATAAGATATCTTTCAAATTTCAGCACCAAAAGAGGTCGCTCCAACCTTCCCACGCATAAATTCTGAGGCAAGTTATCATAAACAAAGTAGCACATATTTTCTGCAGTCACAATTTTCCTCAAGCAACTGTATTACCTGCAGGAATCGAATATTTGTGTTAAAACAAAAACATACTCAAAACTACAACATACATGCTAGTACTAATTACCAGAGCTGCATCGTTGTGCTCTGAAGTCCAATGCCCTGAATATCTCTAGGCAAATAGTCTGAATAAATAAGACCATGCTGAATTATACCGCCCCATATCATGCATCTAGCTTCCTCCGATCAACTTGTACAGCTTCTCTAAGGCAACTGAATCGTTTGTTGTGTCTCGTTTTAACAACCACTCATCTTGAACTTGCACATTAATGTCCCTGTATGAGACCAAGATTATGACAGTTGAAGACCTAAGTACTAGCTCTAGTGTTGAAAAACTAAAAGAGGAACAAGGGAAATACAGGAGTCATTTTACCTCCTTAAAGCAAGCACTTGGTAGTTTCTCCTAAGCTCAGAAGCGTAATTTGTCAATGCATCTTGGACGTATGGTTTTCCTACAGTTCTCACAGCAGCTGCGTTCAATAAGTTTTCCAGTGAACCATGTTTCTTCAACAGTTTAAGAGCAGTTTTTCGACCAAAACCGGGCACCACATTTTGGATGCCAGGAACACCATCAACTTGATCACCGAGAATGCATCCTACACAATTGCAAATTTTTCAGAAACATGCATGTAAAAGTAGTGTAACACAACATACAAAAATGATATTCATTTTATATTTTAGCTACCAATCCACGAATGAATGTCAGTATCAATGACCTAAACTTCCCAAACCTCAAGTAGCAAGACTGTCTGTAAACCTATGTAAGGTATTGTCTCGTTAACTTGCAAGGTAAAGCCACACTCAGGACCCTTTCATCCTATAGTGACAACAATCAAACTAAGCCGGAAATCACAGGAAGAATGTCATTGTAAGAATTACAGTATGTAGCACTACTACAAAAGTGATGTAGATGACTCGAAACAAAAAGGCTGTTATTCTCTAATCAACTGATTTGGGTAGTCAATCAGAAAACCCTTGTACTACAGAGAAAACAATTTGTTTGAGAAGGTTTTGCAACAGGTTAGTATGAAAGTTAAGCTAGAATTATTCAACGAAATCAATGACAAAAAAACAAATGATAGCGATGAGACATAGGTAGATACATAAATGAACCATCCACAAACAAAAATTCCATACGTACGTAGACTTAAATCTGACTGTGGATCACAATCATACTGAGCAGCATAATGCTTCAAGGTATAAAATGACCATCTTTCAAGTTCAGGGAGAGGCATAACAAGCTGGACATCTTCTGATATCAATTGCTTGAAATCTTTGTCAGGTGAAGCAATTACAACTCTACTACCTCTATCCAGGACTTGCTCAGCAAGAGTAGCAATAACATCATCTGCTTCCTGACCTTCAATTTTCAACACCTGTAGAGCATCAAAACGAAGATATATATCAAGGCTTAAAAGAATTCTTTTCTATATCAGTACTACAGAATTTCAGGGAGACATTACACAACCCAAGCGAAGGCTAAATGTCTCAAGCTGTCAATCAGCTTAATTAAGTGCCACTCTGGGTCTCATTCTGTCTTAGTATATCATCTACATTTGAAAGCTAAAACTATGCAATTTCGAACCAATGTTGCTAAAGTTAATTATAGGTGAACCATAAACCAATTCATGAGTTTGTTTAGAAACAAAGTTTCTAAGACTCAAGTGCTCATCAACTTGTAAGAACATGTACATCAAGGCCTCCTCAACCATTATCTTCACTTGGCACCATAGGCTGGTGATGTGATTTGAATTCTTGAACTAAGGCTACGCACAAGAAAACAAAATAAGTAGCTCTGGTTGATGCTTTGAATCCGACACCCACGGATACAGAGTCTTATACTATTAACTTCCTGAAATTCACACTTTGCAACAATGCATGGTTTTCTTTTTCAACAACTCCTCCCAGCAAAAGTCCTACTTTTGTAAGTTTTTATTTGGCACATTCCTGCCTGCAGAGAGACGTGTGCTTTTCCTTGGCACATTAGCAAAAATTTTATGATACTTGGAACATCTGGTAATTTATATCCATCATTATTCACATTTCGAATTGATAGAGAATAACATAGGAGATTTTTGAACCCATTTGCGTACGGACGATATAGGAATTAAAACAAGGACAAGTGTGAAGTCTTGACTTACCGGCACATTACAACTCTTAAGGAAGTTTGTAACAATTTGGTGCGACTTTTCAACTGGAAGTTGTGGAAGTGCCCTCGAAGTTACAGCACGTCTAACAAATCTCGTCCTATGAGCTTTATAAGATGGCAATATTTGCTTTCGATGTTCATGACCCCCTTCTCCATCAATCACCTACACAAAAGTTAGGCCTTTCAATACCAGAGTAATATGCCTTCCCACAAATCCATAACAATGGTTTCATAAATTTAAAATTTTATGTATTATGTGTTCAATGTTATCCATCTCTTATTCAGCCACATAACCTGCTTATTTCTTAGGGAGCTACTGCATACTACTATCATAAACTCCATAGCTTAAACGTTCCATGGATAGATTATATCAACTAATTCCTATGAGTTTATGACCGTATAACCTACGAGTTTGTAACACTATTGATGCTTGATGAACCATAAATATAGCACCGGCAAAACATCAGGTGCAACTAAACGTGGGTCGGACAAATTCGGACGATGTAAAGAAAAATAAAAATTGGACAAGAAATTCATGTCCGGACCCGGATTTATTCCAGGTTTGGACAATTTGGGTCGAATTCGAGTTAGGACACTAGAGAAAAAAAAAATTGTGTCCGAAAAATTTGGCCAGTATCAAAGTCCAAACCGAGTTTTTTCGGGTATTCCGGGTCGGACAAAATTTTGCCGGGTCTACATAAATAATAGTATAAGAATCTCTATCAACGTAATTTTGCAAAACAAAGTCAATTTTCCATGTAAATAGCAATCTTGCACTGTAACACTAACACAGGACTTTGAATTTTCAGGGAGCAGAACGAATATAATCACCTTCAAAAACATAAATTAAGCATAATACAGTGAAATCCACCACAACCAAAATCTAAACTCCTAAACAAACACGTCAAAGCGCAATTCAACAGACAAAATAAAACAGAATAGACGAAACTTACAGCGATGACAGGATGATTGAGGCTGACTTGAGAGAAAAACAGCGACATCCAATTGGCGAAAGAGCGTAAACTAGGGCTACTCCCCTTGTAACAGAGAGGATTAACATCCAGAAAGAAAACCCTATCCTTGATTTTCCGGCTCGAATTACCCTCAAAAACGCGCGCATCGTCAACGAGCGACGAATTCGACGAAGCTGCAATGAGGTTCTTCTTCTTCTTCATAATCCCCGCGTTCATGGTTGTCGATTGGAGTGGTAATTGCGTTCCGAAGGTTGTCCATTTCTGGGTTTGTGGAGGGCAGCAGATAGTGGATATGGCGGTCGATGGAGCTGCAAATGCAAGGTTTGACATGTTTTTTCAGCCAATTACCGTTTCTCGAACAAGCTCACTGGCCAACTGTAGATTATATATAGTGGTTGTATTTGTGCCTAGGCTCTGTTTTTTTAAGGGATCGTTTGGTACAAATTTCCAAATATTTTTCTTGGAATAAATTTTTATGAAAAAAAATTATGGGGAAGATTTTTTTCAGAAAAATCTACATAAGAAAAATTATGGGGAAGATTTTTTTGTTAATTTTTCTGAAAAAAATCTTCCCCATAATTTTTTTTTTCATAAAAATTTATTCCAAGAAAAATATTTGGAAATTTGTACCAAACGATGCCTTAAAAAAACAGAGTCTAGGCACAAATACAACCACTATATATAAACTAATGATGGGTCTCCCACAAAATTTTTCTTAAAGTCAACTTATATTCAAGCCATAGTTATTAAAATCCCGATCCGGATCAACAATTCTATGAGTTATATCCAAAAATCATTCATCGATCCAATTCTTACTGGGATCTTAAAGAAGTTAGGATCGTACGATCCTGGTTTTGTCTGAATATTATATGTTAGAATCACATTGATACTACGATGCGATCTACGATCCTACCTGAATTTGATAATGTTTACGCACAATATCATCTTTAAAAATTTGTCATAACAATTCAAATTTTGTATTGAAGTTATCAACTGATATACCATTTAAAGTATTGCTTCATTGCTAGTGAATAAAATGTTAAAATTCTAACTATCATAGAACTTTATTTGATATTTTCCTATTATATGATCTTATGATTCTCGATCCGATTTTACTATTCCAATCCTAACTACGCTCATCGATCCTAACTAGGATCTCGATTCTACCTGAATCGCTGTGTTTTCTACCTGAATGCAGTCTTAGCCTCTTCAAGTTCAGAACCCTCATAACCAGCTCTTTGATGGAATAGGACACAACCAACTTCATATCCCCCTTGAAATCTCGTATAACCCTTCCCCAGTCGTGACCATCACCTTGCAAATGAACCCCGTGGAAATTAATCCTCAATTCCTCACCATCCCCTGACCAGGAGCTTTCTAGTTGACATCAATGACTTATACACGTAATAATTGAGAGATTGTCTAGAATTTCGCTATTTTTCCACCATGTCAAATGATTTTTCACTTTAAAGTCAACATTCAACCATTTGTGTCCATATTTTCCTTTATTTCGGTGACACCGACCAACCTAGAGGATAGTTAAGACATTGTCATTAATGTCCTTAGCAAGCTTCTTAGCCTCCTCCAACGGGAGACTTGTAGTTTTTAAGTTAATCAAACTTTATGACATTACGTAACTATTCACAAATCCTAGATCATGTCATATTCTTAGAGTACATACATGGTTGATTCCTGGTCACTACAAAATGAGAAGCTACAAAGTTGATTCTTACTTTAGGACGAAGGTTTGCTTCCTACAAGTTCTTCCAGATTGAGGGAGTCCAGTTCCACCAACTCGTGGGTGGCACTCATCATAGGTGTGGCGTCAAATTAAATGATCAATATGTTAAACGAGATACAATGATATGTTTATGATTATCTAAACTCTAATAATTTCATATAACGACTTTTTGTTAATAAATTAGGGAGTCATACTTTACTTCAATTGGATAAGATATGGTCCTACTAAAATCAAAACTTCATCTGGGTTGTCCACGGGAATATTAAGATTAGCAGGCAGCTTCCTTATCAACATGTTGATTTTCCAAGTTGTCAAACACAACCTCAATGGAGGGTTTGGCTCCAGATGTTGCAAATTTATGATTAGGAATTCACTCATAATAAAGAATATGGATTGGGTATTGAACCTATTCGTTTATCAAATTTGCCTAGGAAATCTCCGAAAGTTTTTCACATGGACCATTGATAGCTTTGATCGTTCTCTCACCACCCTTTTTCTCATCGAGCCAAAAAATGCCAAAAAAAATTCAAAACCTCATTCTAACCTTGCCTAGAATATAAACATTCACAATTTCTCCAAATTTATCAAATAGAAGTCTCGGGCTTGAATATTCTAAATTTGGAGGGCGATTATCAACAAAGATTGACATGGGGTTGGCCACTCTATGATGATTTCCGTTGAGTGCGAATATTGTTTTTTAGTCTAAATCACATAAGCAATGATAATGACTCGTAAAATAGAAATTTACAAGTTATAGATTTCAATGCTTCATGTGTTATGCTTTTAAAGAAATTCAAGATAATAACCAAAGGAGATGATATCGACTCATCGCTTACCCGTACTAATGAAATGTTTGACCAAAAAATGATAAGAGAATGCATGACTTATTATTATTTTTTATAGAGGTATTTTTATGTACAAATTTACAATAGTAATTTTTATAATAAAAAATTAATTACATTTTTTAAAAAAAATTTTACTCCCTCCATCCCAAATTAATTCATATATTGACTAAATTTCGACCGTTAATTATTTATAATGAGTTATAATATGAAATTATATTCATTACAATTTTTAATAAAATATCTTTTTAATAATAAAATAATTTCATACTATAACTTATTGTAATTTACTCCCTCCGTTCCAAATTAATTGACATTTTGACTAAATTTTGACCGTTAATTATTCACAAATTACAATGAGTTACAATATGAAACTATTTCTATTATAATTTTTAGTAAAGTATTTTTTAATGACGGTATTGTAATTTGTGAGTAATTAACGGTCAAAATTTAATCACAGTATCGATTAACTAGAAGTAGTGAATAATTAACCATCAAATTTTAGTCACAATATCGATTAACCGGAAGTAGTGAATAATTTTTCACTGCGGATAATTACCGGCTACTGACGTTGTATAATGTACGAGTATCGAGTTACAAAGATGGACTGCAAGAGTGAAAATGAGCCAAAAAGTGAAACCGGTGGGACTTAGGTGGTTGATAGTTGAACTCTCCGCCTGATTTTCGATGCACTCGAGGCCCTCCCTCTTCTTCTTCTTCTTCTTCTTCTTCTTTACCTCTTTCTTTCTCCTCTGAACTCAACTCAAACTCCCATTGCCATCCCTCCAAGCTTCTCTTTCTCTACACTTCAATGGCGAACCTGCTAAACCTCAACACCAAATTCCTCCCCTCCACCCACTCCCTCCGCCTCTCTCCGCCGCAGCCCCGCCTCCTCCGCCGCTCCCAAATCCACGCCAAAGTCCGCGAGATTTTCATGCCGGCGCTGAGCTCCACCATGACCGAAGGCAAGATCGTCTCCTGGATCAAATCCGAGGGCGACAGGCTCTCCAAGGGCGACTCCGTCGTCGTCGTCGAGTCTGACAAGGCCGACATGGACGTCGAGACTTTCTACGACGGAATCCTCGCCAAGATCATCGTCGACGAAGGCTCCGTCGCTCCTGTTGGTTCCGCCATTGCTCTCCTCGCTGAATCCGAGGAGGAGGTCGCCCTCGCAATCGCCAAGGCCGCCGGCGCCGCTCCTCCGACCTCCTCGCCGCCGCCGGAGGCGAAGGCGGAGCCGGAGACTCCGGCTGCGGTTGCGGTGGCGGAGATGGTGAAGGTCGATGCTCCGGCGCCGGCGGCGTCTGTTGCGGTGGCGTCGACGCATCCGGCGTCGGAGGGAGGGAAGAGAGTGGTGGCGTCGCCGTATGCGAAGAAATTGGCGCAGGAATTAGGGGTGGATTTGAGGACCGTCGTCGGGAGTGGTCCTCAGGGGAGGATCGTGGCCAAGGATGTCGAGGCTGCGGCGGCGGCGGTGGCCACACCTTCTCCGGTTGCTTCTCCGGCGAGTGCTCCGGCGGTGGAATTGGGGAAGACGGTGGCGTTTAGTACGATGCAGAATGCTGTGAGTAGGAATATGGTGGAGAGTCTAAGTGTTCCTACTTTCAGAGTTGGATATACCATTACTACTGATGCACTCGATGCATTGTACAAGAAGGTGGGACTATAATTCATAGCTTGATCTGTTGTATCATAATCCGACGAACTTATATGTAAACGAATATACACCATACATCACAATGATCTTGATGAATTGATTGGTTTTGTGGACTGCTTGTTTGTTTTTTCATTGGATTTTGATGTGCAGATTAAGTCCAAGGGAGTCACCATGACTGCATTGCTAGCGAAGGCGACTGCCATGGCGTTGGTTAAGCACCCAGTGGTGAACTCCAGCTGCAGAGATGGCAAGAGTTTCACTTATAATAGTCATATTAATATTGCCGTTGCTGTGGCTATGGATGGTGGTTTGCTTACTCCAGTGCTTCAAGATGCTGACAAGGTTCGATCTTTTTTGCTGTCTTACTGGATTTGTGTTTGTTTTTTGCATGGAAGGTTGTTGGGCTTTCTGAGGGTCTTATTGTGTTTGGAATTTGTGTTCCAGGTTGACATCTATACGCTTTCGAGAAAGTGGAAGGAGTTGGTTGAGAAGGCTCGCAACAAGCAGTTACAACCTCAAGAGTATAATACAGGTACTTTTATTGGCATCTTATGCTTCAATTGAGCTGATAGAGTGTGCTAGTACTGAGATTACTTCAGCTGATTATGAGCTTTTAGCCTTGGTGGTCTTTGAAGATGGAATTAAACACCCCCCCCCCCCAAATGAAAAAAACCCGCCTCTCAAGGCCCAATGCGAGTCCCCGTTTGGTGCGGTATAGGGAGACCTGAATGTAGGTGGCTTTACCTTGAACTTAGTGTTACATCTTGCTATATTAATGTTGTGTTCAGATAAGTATTTGAGTGGAAACTTTGGAGATACTATATTCGGATAAATATTTGAGTGAAATTGGGCATGCATTTTTTGCATGCCCAATTTGTCAAAAGAACATATACAGTTGATAATAGAGTGCAGGCTAGGTTGGCTCTTCCAAATATGGAACAATTGTAGCTATCAATGTGAGTTATTTGAGCCTAAGGTTGAACTAGTAATTATCCATCTACCTGCAACTCACATCGGGGGAATTTTATATGGCAGTTTGAGAAATGCCTTTGAGATGTTTTCTCATTGCAATGCTGCTGGTTTCTGCAGGGACTTTCACTCTATCAAACCTAGGAATGTTTGGCGTGGACCGTTTTGATGCCATTCTACCCCCTGGAACTGTAAGTTCTTTGATAGTTAATCCATTCATCAAGAATTTGTCATTTCATGCAGAATAAGATGAACTGACATTTCTGGGTTTCTTCTCCAGGGTGCAATCATGGCTGTTGGTGCATCTCAGCCCTCTGTTGTTGCCAGTAAAGATGGTCGGATAGGCATGAAGAGCCAGATGCAGGTTAATGTTACTGCTGATCATCGTGTTATATATGGTGCTGATCTTGCTGCTTTCTTGCAAACACTAGCTCAGATTATTGAAGATCCCAAAGATCTTACCCTGTAGTTTATTCTTTTCTGAAAACGGGACGTAGCTTGCTTCTCTAGTGCTAAGAGTTCAATTCCTAAAATGGCATTCCTTGAATTGGTGCCATTGCCGATAGTCCTACACCCGTGGAATTGTCGAGAACATCAGCCTGTAGTTACTGGAGAACATGGATATAGATTTTTCAGGGGAGATTTTCAACCCTTCCTGTGTTTTTGCCATTCCCTCTCAACTTCTACTCCCTTTATGTCCAGAAGATGCTTGAGTATTTATCCATTGTTTTTGGGATCAATTTGCTGTATTAATTGGTTTTGCTAATTCTAGCTCTACTTAGCTGTGCAGTCACATAAATTACAAATTTGAATGAAATGATGTTTTCTTCTAGAACTGTTGTCTGTTGAATTTCCACTTTGTGCTGATAGTTTCTGCATTTCCTGTTGTTCATTTGTTTTATAGTTGAACTAATGGTGCGACGTTCCATTTTGGGGAAAGGTATCACATCTAATAAGTAAGAAACATCTGACTTTATATAGTAAGAGCTATATACAAACAGAAAACAAACCAGAAAACGGATCAAGGCAAATAAAAGGGCACCAAAACGTAGTAACTATATTCTGTTATCTATAGGGCTTGTATCTTATCTGAAGGGGCAGATCAACAGTCTTCCGTTGATGGCTGAGTTCAACATTTGTAATCTAGGATGATGAGAGTTACATGCTAACAACATAAGTATTAATACCCATTTTACATTCTCACCTCGGGAGCTCATTTTCGTAAACCATAGCTTAGCATCTACAGTATGCGGGCCTATTCTCCTAGGGAAAAAACCATGCTCAAGCTTCATTGCTACTCATATCTGGGGCGCACGTGCTTATCTTGCATTTAGGAGCATTCTCAGCACACTCTTCATCTTAGGCCTTTCTTCTGATGAGGAATTTATGCAAGCCAAAGCAACTTTGAGTACCGCTAACATCTGGCTTCTGATGGCTGGCGATGTTCTACTGATGCTGAAATCAAGAATCTTTTCCCATTTCTGTGGCTGTGTTGAGTCACTTGAAACCCACTTTGCCAATTCTGTCCCTTCGCTAACTGCCAGCTTCCCTGTTACCAGCTCTAGTAGAATCACCCCAAAGCTATATACATTTCCCGCCATTGTCACCTTCATTGTGTAAGCATACTCTGAAACCAAAATATCACAATCTACATCACGAAAACATCATCATAGATTCATAGCCCAAATGTTTTAAGGTCAGTCGTTAAAGGAAGGGAAAGGGGAGTGAATAGTATTATGACGGTGAGCAGTTCTAGAATGGAACCTGGAACCTGACCGAATCCAGTCTATGGGTAAGGGTAAGGTTCTTAAAATTCAGGAACCTGTCCTTATGGGTAAGGCTAAGGTTCCGAAAACTACTACTTGGAACCGTAACCTGAAACCTACAACAGCTAGGTTCAGGTTTCAAGTGCTTGGAATTAGGAACCTGGAACCAATGGGTATCCGAAGCATGGAACCTAATTTTAAAATTCATAAACTTGTCCTAATGGAGTGAATAGTATATTATCTTCACCTGGTGGAATATAGCCGATGGACCCGGCCACAGCTGAGATGCTGCTTGTGCTCTTCGAGGGATCAATAACCTTACAGAGTTCTATGTCCCCAATTTGGGGCTCCTTTGGGGACTTGAGCATGATTGTCTTGCTTGTAAGATCGAAATGTAGAATTGGACCCGAAGGGCACCCATGTAGAGAAGCCAGCCCTTGTGCCACCCCAACTGCTATGCTAAACCGACTTGGCCAATCTAGGAGATTCCCGGAATTCCCATGGAGGAAATCAAACAGTGTACTCTTGCATGCCATTTCATAGAAAAGGTACGCGCTATCACCGGCCAACATGTAGGCCAAGGGAGTCATGATGTTTGTGCTGTTCATCTTTCCCAGAGCTCGTAGCTTCTGCCCGAAATTCTGAAGCCCTCCTGGCTGTAATACCTTGTCACTGAAGTCCAGTTTCTTGACAAAGTAGTTAACTCCAGAGGGCATGGCCGCCTTGTAGTAGCTTGAAAACCTCGTCTTGAGCACAAAGTTCAAGGGGTTAGCTACTGCTTCTATGGCTTTGTTGAAATCGATGCTTGATTCGTGGACGCTGTTTGCTGTCAATATGAGGGTCTCCACAGGCTCTGACAGGGGATCCTCCTCGTCTTTTGGCTGGACTGCAAGGTCTGTGGCACCGTGCATTAGTCGTCTCGAGAGAAGTATAGCAATAACTGCTATCAGCCCACCTGCAATGAGAGCAGGAATCAGTGCAGCTATTTTGATCCCGGATATTCTTTTCCTGTGAACCGGGACTAGGGTGGCTTCTGGACTGCCGGTAGGTATGGTAAGAAGAGCATTTCCGCTGAAGTTTGTTGCAACATTGGGACTGAATCTAGGAGCAACCCCAGAGAGATTGTTGTTATTGAGCAACACGGTTGTTAAACCTGACATCTGTGTCAAGAATGCCGGGATCTCCCCTGAGAATCCGTTGTGCGAGAGATCGAGAATCTCCAGGGAATTCAGCAGCTTCAGCGATGCTGGGATTTGGCCTTCGAAGAGATTGTTGCTGAGATTCAGAGCGTACTGTAAGTTTCTAGGCATTGGGGGAATGTACCCACTGAGCTGATTCTTCCCTAGCTGCAGTTCAATCAGGGAATTCAGGTTACTGATGTTTATGGGTATCGCACCACTGAGATAGTTGCCTTGCAGATGTAGGTACTGGAGGTTTGTCAAGCTCGAGATGGAAAAAGGGATGGAACCGTTCAGCGAATTCCAGCTGATATTCAGGGTTGACAGTTGGGTCATCTTGGTGATTTCTTCGGGGATTTTGCCTGTGAAGTTGTTGAGCTGAAGATTCAAGACTTGTAGCTGCTTTAGATTGCCCAATTGTGTTGGCAATTCGCCGGAGAATTTGTTTCCATACAAGCTCAACAACCTCATATTCTGGCACGAACCCAATTCAGTAGGGATCGTTCCAGATAAGCCGTTATTTTCCAGCTCCAAGTACATCAACTTGGGAAGTTCGGTGCAATTGACTGTAGAAATGGAGCCATTCAGTGAATTTCCTCCCAGCCTCAACCGAACCAACTTCGAAGAAAGCTTTCCAGGTATTGATCCCTCCAACTTGTTGTAAGACAGATCAACTGTTTGCAGATTTGGCTGCGACAGAAGATCGTTCGGCATTGACCCACTTAAGTTATTGTAGCTTAAGTCCAAGTTCCTCAGAAACCTCGTAATCCCAGATGGAATCGCGCCTGTAAAATTGTTCTGATTAGCTGCAAATCTCTGCAGTGCCTCGATTTTGGAAATGAAGTCCGGGACCCCCCCGCTGAGGCGATTTGCAGACAGCACCAGGATTTTAAGCCTCGGAAGTTGCCCAATTCTCGAAGGTACGCTCCCCACGAGATTATTCTTGCTAAGATCAAGAACTGTCAAGTTCCTGTAATCAGCAAGCTGTGCAGGAATCGACCCAGAAAAATTGTTCCCTGATAACTGAAGTTGCTCTAAGATCATGGATTTCCCAAGCTCAACAGGAACCGACCCGAAAAACCCATTAAAGCTCAGGTTCAAGAGCTTAAGACTGACCAAGCCATCCAACTCCGACCCAACACTTCCAGACAACAAATTATAAGACAAGTCCAAAGACTCTAAACCGTCAAAACCAGTCGAAAACAAGCTGTGCAGAGGGCCCGAAACTCTGTTAAAGCTAAAGTTCACCATTTTGAGCCCCTGAATCCCCCCACAGGCAGTGAAAAACCCGTCCGGAATCGAACCCAACATGTTCTCCGACACATCGATAGCCTCTAGAGTATCAATCTGGCATGCCACAGGCAAGAAGCTAGGGTCTGTGAGGCTGAGTTTCGAGAACGAAAGCTTTGTAACAGATGACATGTTGGTGGCGACATTTGTGCATGTCACACCGGGCCAATTGGAGCATGGGTCATCGGAGATGTTCCACGAAACCGAAGCCTTTTGGGTTTGGAGAAAGTTTGAGAGGTTGATCATGGTGGTTTTCTGGGCAGGTGATAGCTCAGAAGACACTGCACTGGAAAACAGAGTGAGATAGAATAAGAGGAGTTTGAGAGGGAGAATAGACATGAAGTAACAGTTTTTGATGCCCATGTTGATGGATGGATGTAGGATGTGTTTGTTTTTTAGGGGTTGTTTGGGTGGTTGTGTGGGGAAGTAATGGGGAGAGAAAAGAAAGCCCTGAACACGAGGAGAGAGTGATGGAGGAACCAAACACAGGATGGATGGATTTTTAGAGAGAGAGAGAGAGAGAGAGAGAGAGAGAGAGAGAGAGAGAGAGAGAGTTAGAGTGAGAAATGGGATTGGCGTGTAGGAAGGGGTGGACATTGACTGGAAAGGAAAAAGTTGGAAGCAAAGACTTGTGAAGTCTAATTCTTGAATACTTGAATAGTTGCTTTGACTGGATGCTACTGGGTGTTGTATTCCTCTATAGGGGTGAGAGGTCCCGGGTGTCCTAAGCTAAAACTAAGAACCTTACTCTTATTCATTACGCTAGATTCTTAACTTTTAGAAACTTGAGCTATATCGCTCTTCAGGTTCCGGTTCCGATTCTAGGATGCCCGTTAATTATGGAAATTTTATCTTTTGGTATATGGTTTTTTTTTTAGAAAGATACTAGTTTTCTACTTAAGCGCCAAATGTACCATACTTTCCCATCATCATGGCCATAATACCACACTTGATTTTTCATTTTAGCACGGAATAAAAATTGTAGAATGTCATCCGCTTTCATAATATTTTATACATCTTAATAATTCTATTCATTTGTTTATATCATAGTTAGGCTCCACGTTCCATGTGTTTATTCGTTTCGGGTTCCTAGTTACAAGTACTCGAACCTTGAACTTGTCTGACAGATTCTAGGTTTCAGAGAGGGGTAACATTTCGTGAACCTTACCCTTATCTATTAAGACAGGTCCCTAAATTTAAAAACGTTACATTTACCAATTGACAAGTTTCACCTTCTACGGTTCTCATAATCCTTTGTTCTTTCGGTGTTTAAGGTTGGTAAATTACCCACTATTTAACTTCATCTACTCTGATCCAATACTTAAAAGTAAAACCTTTTCAAAACCTATACATTATAAAAAAAAGATGTTGTAAGGCTTTGAAAACATCTCATATTTACATAAAAGGGAAAAATATAATGTTGTAAAGTTTATGTTATATAATCTAATCACATCAACTTTGAATAAAATCAAATGGAGTGAATCAAATCGAAATAGGGATGTCTGGACTTTGGGGTATCCTGAACATTTTCTTTTGTATGTGTGTTGGTGTTGGAGATAAACAATTGTTTAGTTACCTAACAAGCTTTTTTAATAATGCTTTTGGAATGTCCATCAGTGTTTAAGTACATGTAAAGCATGTTACATGTTGACATTGCTAGTTCTGTTGGATTCTTTTTTAAAAGGAAAAAAAAAGAAGAAAAAACATGTAAATAAAAGAATAATACTATTAGTATAGTGTAAAGCATCATCTTAATTTTTCAATAAAAGAATAATACTAGTAGTATAGTGTTTCTCTCCAGTCTTGTCCCCCCCCCCCACCCATCGTCTTCTTTGTCCTCTATGTTGTGAGAGGATAAATTGGGTAGATCCCTTGAGAGAAGAGTTGCATAAGGTTGTATTTCTTACCTTTGATTACAAAAAAAATAAAAGAATAATATTACTTTCCTCATTTCCTCAATAATTGTCACATTTGAGTTATGGGAAGATTTTAAGAAAATAGTATTGAAAAATTGTATCAGGAATGATAAAAGTAATAGATAAATTTCTATTTTGGTTATATACTTGTATTGGTAATGAAAAAGTAAGAAGAAAATTTAGAAAATTGTCATTAATATTGTATTGAAATTGTAAAGTGATAGATATTGAGAAATGGAGGGAGTACTAAACTATCAAGATTTAAGGTCCATCAAGGATGGTTACTTACTATATATTTAAAAACTTTATTAATTGTCATCTTTGAAATTATCCCATTAAATTTAAAAGCTTTGACTAAAAATTTCTTAATATATATAATAAGTTGTTATATAAAATGACTACCATTATATTTATAACGTAAAATACTATACGAAAAGTATAATATTACTATTGTTAATAAAATATTACATAAAAATTATCAATTAATATTGACATTGGAGATCGGACAATCAACAAAGTGACAATTAATATGGACAAAGTGAGTAGTTATGTTTTTTTTTTTTTTTTTTTTGCGTCTATTGATCATAGGAGAGAATTCTTGTTAGTTGCAATCATATAGATAAAATTTTGGAACCACATAGTTTATACTACCTCCTTTCCATATTGTTCATTAAATAAAGCACCAATTAAGGATATTTATGTATTTTTCTTACTGCTAACTAGGGCTGGCAATGAGCCAAGTCGGCTCGTGAACCCTTGCGAGCTAGCTCGGCGGGAAGCTCGATAAGCTCGGCTCGTAAGAAGCTCGAGCCGGCTCGGGCTCGAGCTAGTCCCATAAACAAGCCAAGCCGAGCCCAAGGAAGCTCGGTTCGTGAAGCTCGTGAGGCTCGTAAAAATGGAAAGCTTATAATGTAGCTCACGAGCCAAGCCTCGAGCATGCCAAGATCGGGCTCGGCTCGGCTCATTGCCAGCCCTACTACTAACTACGTCATAATTTTTTGTGACATTGGTATTCCCCTCCATCTCCAAAAGACACTTAAAAAAGAATGGAGGCAGTATTTTGTTATCAAGCTGATTAATTATATTACCTCCGCTTTATATTAATTGTCGTATTTGAAAATTGTGCAGTCAAATATTAAATAATTTGACCATAAATTTACTGTAAATAACTACGATGACTTTTCACATAAGGTTACTACCATTAATTTCGCAGTGAAAAATATTAACATAAAAGTATAATATTGCAATCGTTAATATAATATAATAAAGAAATTATTAATCAAAGAGTGACATTGGAGACCGTGACAGTCAAATATATGCCAATTAGGCCACATTATTTTATACGATTGGTTGCGGTGCGGTGGGGAAAAAATGTGGTGGATTGTGGTAGGTTGGGGAAAGTTGTGGTGGATTGTAGTGGATTGCGAAAAGTTGTGGTGCATTAGAGAAAGTTGTGTTGGATTGTGGTGAGTTGGGAAAAATTTAACTTTTAATGAAAAGATAAATTTTAATTGAAAAAGTAGATCGTGGTGGATTGTAGTAGATTGTGTTGGATTGTGGAAGGTTATGGAAGAATATGGAAAGTTGTGGCGCGGTGTGAAGCCGCAACCAACCAACCGCATAAAAGAACGAGACCTTAATGTGGAATAGAGAGTGTATTTAACTACTCCCTCCGTTCCAAATTAATTGTCATATTTCATAATTTTGTATATGTCAATGTTTAACTAAAAAAAAATCATAGATAATTAAATATCACTATTTCCCAACTTGTCTTTTGCATAACAAGGTGTGGGTAGGGAGAGAATGTGAGTATGAGTAGTTTTATTGATTGAAAAAGTAAAAAATTAACATAATTATTAAATTTAAAATAATTAAGTTAAGTATTGGGAAATGGACAGTGACAATTATTTTGGAACAAAAAAATAAATTTAAATGCCTATGTAACGGAGGGAGTAGTTGATAAAATTAAACACTTTTGTAAGAACTTTTTGTTTTCGAGGTAGCTTATGTATATGAATAATCAAAGTCAATAAATTATGACAAGCAGGGGTTATTTCGAATTCGAACAACTCGGAAATTAAACGGTAAATTGATGTCTGCTAATCGATTTTTTAGGCATTTTTCAGGTTGGACAATTCAGATAAAGTCTAAATATAGGTCTATACTAAGTTCCGTCAATAGAAAATAAAAAATATTATGTCCAAATTTTCGATTAAATCGATTGAAGTCAAAATTTGATAGAAATTTTTTGATTGTATTCAATTTTTTTGATCAAATTAAACCTAATCAACTATTTCACCTAGACATTATAAATGGGGGCAGGAGTGTATCATACTTGGAATCAGTCCAAAACAGATGGGCCTTGGTCGGGCCTAACACCATTTCTTGGGTCATCATCGGTTCATTTACTCCGTCGCCATTATATGAAGGCAACTGATTAAGTGATTATTATAATAACATAAACATGACAAAACTGATTCGGACCAAGTCTAAAATATTAAAAATAGTTAAATTTGAAATGAATAT
This sequence comes from Portulaca oleracea, assembly GCA_029582165.1. NCBI lineage: Eukaryota > Viridiplantae > Streptophyta > Magnoliopsida > Caryophyllales > Portulacaceae > Portulaca > Portulaca oleracea. The sequence goes on along the minus strand of CM055873.1, from coordinate 3,991,365 downwards.
TGGACGATAATACATGAAATTTAGGAGTATTGGATAATAATACACTGAACTTTGAGGATATTGAATAATAATGCATTCAGACCAATTCGTTTTAGGGGGGGGAGGAAGAAGAACAAAGAGAAGAGCATGAAGAAGAATAGAAAGAGAAAAGGAGAGAGAATAGGGAGAAGTCAGTCATGGCTAAAGGAAATAAGAGAAGGGGGAGGAGAGAGAGAAAGGGATTAGAAGAGAGAAAAAAGAAAGAAAAAAAAGAGAAGAGGTGGACAAATTTTAGATGAGATGACAAAATTAAAAGAGTTAACACCATTTCTCCATCGTCAAGTCAGCACGCCATCGAGTTAAGTTGGTGACATACTGTTCAGACCAACATGGGGTTAAAGTTTGTATTAATTATCACCAAATCAAAAGTTCATATTATTTAGTTTTATATGACCAAAAATTCGTATTATTAGAATTTAATTTCCTTTCTTTTTAACTAAAATAGTTTATTTTATAAGATCAAACGATTGGATAAAAAAAACCAAGTGATTGGACATTAAGTTAATCTGGTTTGAAAATAATTGCACCCAAATCTGAAGTGACTCAAAATTTTGTTGGAAGACACAACTTAAAAGTAAACGAAAATTATAAATGTCTTGGACAAAACACATATTTTTTTTTGAGTTCGGGTAAAAGAGGGATACAAAGGAACTTAGGATACCCTTCTCGCAAGGCGTCTTCCTAAGTTATCATGAACTAAAATAAAAGAAAAAACAGAATCAGGGCTAACACTCCAAACGCTATTTTGGATGGAGTATCCCTTATTCGCTAATCAATTTGCTGCTAAGTTGGCTTCTCTAAACATATGATTTACCGAGTAAGCCTCACATAGATGAAGGTAGTTCCTGATGTCTCTAATAATCAAATCTATCTGCCACGGAGTTTTAAAGTATCCTTGGATTGCTCAAATAAGAATAAGGTTATCACTTTTAACCTAACTTTCTTGAATCCAGCTTGAATAGCTTACTCCATCCCAACCTTGATTGCTAAAGCCTCCGCAAGAAGAATAGGTTTCGAGCGTAGTTTGAGGGAGCCCGCATGAAGAAGACTACCGAAATGGTCTCTAATAACGAAGTCGGCTGCTGCGCCTAGGCAAGACACATATTAAGTGTCTTGTCATTATATAAAACCTATATATTTGTAAATTAAATTGAAAAAAAAATTACATTATTGACTTCTATAACTATAATAATATATATAAATGATAAAAAATCACACTTTTATCTGTATTTTTTAGAATTTACAAAAAATGCATCTAAAATATGCCCAACGGATGAAGTTCATTCGTTAAGGTGTCAATTTTAATTGTTGGCGTAACCAACACATTTCAAAATTGATAATTAATAGTATCTGTTAAAAAAATTAGTATTAAAAATGATTATAAGTATTAATTTTATAAGGAGCAAGACACTTAAACAATGTCTATCTAAGACACATATCATCACTCAAAAGTAAACTTGACCCAAACCTAAACCAAATTACCTAAAGCCATTTTTACTTGTCTTGATGACTTTGATCCATGATAATTATAGTCAACTGAATGTGTGTATCGTGTGATACGCATAAAAGGAGTATCCATCAATGGTACTACGCGTAAATGACTTTACAATCATAAAAATGAGTCAATTGAATGAAAAAACTATTTCCCTTTGCCTTTTCTCTCGAGGAATTTTCTTTTGCCTTTCATCAAACGTTTTTGTTGGGGTTGGAAAATTTAAGTTCGAGTGACTTTACAGTCTCCATTGTATATCGGATGAAAAGTTGAGGTCTGAAGACCAAAATTTTCAAATATTTTCTGGGTCGGACAATTCAGATTAGTCGAAATTGGATTTGGTCAAAGAAAAATGGAAAATATTGTGTCCGAATTTTCGGTCAAATTGGTTGAAGTCCAAATTTGGACGTAAAATATATAACCATCCCGATTTTTTCAGGTTGGACTAAACATGATTTTTGGGTCTGACAGTTTCTTGACCGCCCTCATTTTTTGCCACTTTGTTTTCAAATTTACCATGTGTATTCGACTAAGGCCCTATTTTTTGATTTGACTATTTTCATGTTTGGATGGATAATTATAATAAATTTGGATAAGTTGAGATAAGTTAGGATAAATTATGTTATTTTTTTGGGGAATTGTATTTTTTAGAGTGAATGTTTTTTTGTGAAATTGTATTAGATTTGGATAAATTTGAATAAGTTGCAAGAGTTATATTAAATCTAATGAAAAAACATGGCGTTCTGATGGTACATAAAATCAACCCTAGAAAGGTGGGCATTATTGCGCTTTGTTGGTGAGAACAAGAGGCTCGTTGACTTGTATGCTATGGCCCATTGGCTTAATTATAGTGAACTTTTATCAAATTCAAAAATAAATTTACAGGTTTGGACGAATTAAACGTTAGGCTAAAAATAAGTTTGATTCATTTTTTTAGGTCTTTTTGACTTGATATGCAAATGAGCCTTAATTTGGGTTAAAATGAAGTTAACAATATATATATATATATATATATATATATATATATATATATATGAAATATTATACTAAAATTTTGAACTAAATAATAGTGGTAAAATTTAGACAAAGTTTTCAACCGTGTTCGATTTGCCTTTATTTTTTTTAAAGATTAAAGATTGGACTAGATCGATATTAGGTAATCAAAATTACAACACATTGAGATTGTTAGCTTTTTCTTCACGATTAAGACCCTATTAGGATCGCTAGCTAATTTTTTTGATTATTTAGGGCCCATAACGAAGTTGTTTCACAGTTGTTATATCAATATGTACATCTAATATATGACTGTTGAATCTTTATCGTTTTTTCTTACGGACTATCCAAAGAACAAAACTTGTAAGTGCTTATAGAAAGTTGACTAATCCAAATGGCATTATTAAATTTCCACGAGCGAATTAAAATTTGGTCAGTCGGACATTAATGAATCAAAAATTAAGTCAGGTTTGAATATACTAAATTAAAGTTTGTGCATGTCAAAATTTTCATAACTAACTAGAATTTGATCAAGTTGAATCCTTTGAAAAATATTGGAACCCAAATTTTCCATACCTAACCATACATGAACTTGCAAACATGATTAGAAATTTTAGAAATTTTGGGAACAGGTGGTACGAATCTTAGGGAAATATTTTTTGCTATGGAAAAGATTTTTCTGGGAAAAATTTCCCGTAACCACCATAAGAGAAGTTTTCCCTAAAAAGTGTAAAAAATGGTAGGCCCCATATAAAATTTTTTCAAGATCAACTTACATCTGAACATAGAGAAAATAAATCAAGATGAAAACATTTACCATCTCCTTAGCGTCATTAGAAATATATTTAATTAAAAATTATAATATAAAAAATTTAATATTTTATCAAAATTTAGTTAAAATGTGAATTAATTTGGGACTTTTTGCGCAAAAATTAAAACCAAAGCAAATTACATTTCGATTTTTTCTTTTACCACAAAGAACAATAAAAATGCATCCTTTTCATACTCTGTTTTCCCCTCTGCTTTCTTACTCTGTTTTCCCCATGGTTTCAATTCAACATTCAATGTGTGAAGACAAAAACTGCCAAAACTTACTCAAATTAGTTATGCTTCCTCATCTTTTACTGCTGTTATTCTCCCAAGAAAACACAAAAATGTTGGCACCCAAGAAACCAATTCTGTATATGTCCACAGAGGGTGAGATCATCATATATTTGAGGATCAAAATCATGATAAAAACAAATCAAAAAACATCAGAAACCCAATACAATTATGACTCTGTTCTCTTCTTGTATGTACCTTTTGAGTTATTTAAGTTCTTACCAGCCCTAGTTTTCCTCCTCACAACTTCAAAAGCAGCTTAGGTATTCATACCCTTTTCTTCTTCTTCATGATTTTTTGATAAATGCAGTTTCTCTCTGTGTTTTGCTGATTTTCTGGTTCTTTTTGACCCTTGTAGTGTTAAGTATGCTCTGTTTTCTTCCTTGTTTACTTCTCTAATCATCTTGTTGTTGTTGTTGTTGTTGTTGTTGTTTTTAGGGTTTAGGGTTTTGTAGAAAACATACAACTTAGCTTATTATGTAACATGCTGTTTTTAGCAGATGCAGAAATTATGTATGTCATTCTCTTCTTCAGTTCTTCATTAGTTCTGATATATGTTAAGTTACCAACTGCATTCTTTTTTAGTTTGGGTTTCATTGAAGTTTGTGTTTTGGTGATTTTCTTGTTAGTGTTAAACATGCTCTAATTGTGTTTTACTCAAGTTTCCCTGCTTAATTTCTAGCAGACAAGCCTGTTTGAAATCATATTTGGTTGGATTTTCTTCAACCTTCAAGGCATTATGTTTTCTTTATTTCCTGAAAGTACTGCAACTGTAATCACTTTGGGAATTTTGAAAGGAGCTTTCAGATTACAAAAATGATCAAATTTGTTTAAGAAACTCCCTAATGGTGCGTTTGGTAGTTCCCATGAAAGATTTTCCTGACCTCACTGACACTTTTTCCTGAGATCGTGAGGGAAATAATGAGTCTCACATACATTATGGAAAATCAAACATGGAAAATTGAGAAAAGTTTCTCATCCAAACGTCCCATAATTTCATTCCAACATCTCTGTGCTATAAGTGCAATCTTTACATTCCGATGCACATACAAATATAGTGAAAACCCTTGTTACAATCACTTACATTTGTGATAATTTGCTTGTTTAGATTGCAGAAATGGGTAGCCATTGTGAAAATTGCTATCTAACAGCAAGGTACAAGTACTGGAAAGAGTTTCCTCCCACAAATCACAGATTCTTCAAGGCAATGGGTCATGGTTTCAGCAACAGCATGGTAAAAAAAAAACACCAAACACTAATCATTCATTGCTTATTCTTCATCATTCATACAACTGAACTAAGTTTGTTTGGTTAAACTCCCAGAAAATTCCCGAGGAGTTCACAGACTTATTCGAGGGACCGTTGTCTGGACCGTGCATTCTTCGGGGCCCAAGCGGCAACGAATGGTCGGTCAAGATCACCCGGATAGAGAAAACCGCGTACTTCACTTCGGGATGGGCCAAGTTTGTCATGGACAACGGCGTGGACATGTACGACTTCCTCGTGTTCTCGTACAAGGAGCCAACCTTGTTCGACGTGTTGGTGTTCAAGAAGAGTGGGTCTGAGCGCGAAGGGGCGTATTTTGCCAAGGAACCCGGGTTGGTCCATTCGGCCCGTGCAACGTGCACAAGCTCTCTCCATTGGGGACACCAAAGAGGAGGTTTTGGCGAAGAAAGTTTTGGCGAAGATGAGGAGGATGATAATGAGGAAAGCGACGTGTTTGGAGGACAACAATATGATGAGTATGAGGAGGCGGGTAGAAAAGGGAAGAGAAAGAAGGATGAAATCGTTGATTCGTCTTATGATGAAGGCTTCGAGGTAGAAGAGGATGAGGAAGAGGAAGAGGACGAGGAGGAAGAACATGAATATGTTAGGAGAGGACGTGGTTCAACTTCTAGAGGTGTGTACATATGTATTAGTTAAGTATCGAGTTTTGTTCTATTTTTTTCGATAATTTGTTAGCCAAACAAGGTTAAGAAAGCATCAAAGATGCTACAAGACCGCAAAACAGCAGAAAGACAAAGAGTCCAACAAACAAAAGAACAACACAAGGCATAACAAAAGGAACACAACAAAACAAAACAACAGTTATCTAACAAGATTTTTCTTTCGCTCCAGCATAGGCCTTGGTCACAGTCTCATAATTATCAGAAGAAAATTTCAGCAAGCTCACGGCCTTGGCCTCAATTATCGAGTTTTGTTCTTTTCGATTAGCAAACTAAATACTGTTCTAATGTGTTGCTTTGACATATAATTAGGATGCAAGCAGTTTTACACCATGTACGTTTCGAGTAGGCGCCGTGTCACAAAAGACGAGATACAGAGGGCGTATGACTCGGCTTCTAGATATCAGATGAGCATACGGAGCAAAGAACGCAGAGATCGGACCATCCTAATCCGGATGTGTCCAACCCATGTCTACAAAGGCTTCCATATGGTACATAACATGCATATATACTTGAGTTCGTTTCTAAAAGAGGACACCAACTGCCAATAGCTGAGATGTGGAGTTCGTTTCTAAAAGAGAAGAAATCTTTGATCACCTCTCTTACTTACCTTCTTAAAAAAAAGAAAAAAACTTGAGTTCGTTTCTTGGGGTTTATTTTCTAGCCAAATAAAATGTATGTTCGTCGAGCATTGTTATATATGTGACTGATTTTGCTGGTGCAGACGATAACGAAGGAGTGGGCATTGAAGCATATGTGCCTTTACGACCACGAGGTGAGGTTGCGCGTTCCGGGAAAGGAGGGAAGCTGGACCGTCGGGTGTAGGTGGACAAGACACGAATCGCAATGCCAAATACGAACCCGATGGCCCAAATTTGTGATGGATAACACGTTGGAGGAGGGCGACGTATGTGTGTTCGAGCTCATGCGACAGGGTAATTCGTCTAAGAGGATTGATGCTGTGATTAATGTTCACATATTTCGAGTCGTTGATGAGGTTGTTAAGTTGAAGGAGGTGAGGAAGCCTGTCTAACTAAGGCATCGTTCTTTTATGCTGTTAATTTGCGGTGCGGTAACTTGCGGTACCGCATAAAGTAACGGTGCCTAACTTGGTACGGAATAGTATGTTTGATTATGTAGGCCTGTTGTCTAAAACTAAGTTGTTTTCTAGCTGTTCCAACCCTATGGTGTAGTTTGAATCAAATTATAACCCCAACACTAAAATGTTGCCATTTTTGCTGTTCTAGGCATAGTTACGTGGAACGTTTCCCGGGTCGTTAGTCCCGGAACGCGGATAGCTAATTTTTGCAAAAATTTAGTCTAATTTTGATTTCGGAACGCTGATTCCCGGAACAAGGGTCGCAGGTGTATGTACCATGTAGCGTTTTCAGTGACTATGGTTCTGGGTTTTATGTTATTTGGGGCTGCATTATGTTGGATACTTTGCATTATTTCTACTTTGATACATTTTCATAAGCTGTTCTAAATTCTGTCATTTCATACCCATGTTTTACTATGCACCAAATGCATCAGTAAAAAATGTACATAGCTCGGTTTTAGTGTGTTGGCTGACTTAAGTAGAATGTGTATTAGATTCCGAAAAATTTGGGTTCGGATAATTTGGGGTCCAGATAAATTTGGCACTGAACAAAAAAAAAAAGGCTTTTTGGGTTTATTTATGGTGGAAAAACATAGACAAGCTTAAATTTAGATTCAGATAACCAAATATGAAAAATATTGCTTCGGTACCCATACAATTAAATTGGGATGACAAATTGGTTAGGGTCTTTCATCCAAGGGTGTATTAGTTGCAAGTGAGGTTTTTCTTGTAAAATTGTTTTACAGAAAATAGGTTTATTAGTGATATTTTTACTTATAAGTAAATATGTGCGTACTTACATCTTTTGGGTTGAATAAGAGAAAAGAAAGAGAGAGAAAGGGGAGTTAGATGAGAGAGAAAGAGTTGGATGGGAAACAAATTGTTTTCGTTAGAGATAGGAGCGAACGTGATGAATTTTGAGAGAAAAAGAGTTGGATGGGAAACAAATTGTTTTCGTTAGAGATAGGAGCGAGTGTGATGAATTTGGGTTACGAGAAGTAACATGGACTGAGACATATGATTTTCTTAAGGTTTTAGCTAAGAAAATAGTTTACAAAATGAGGGGGGATTGTGAGAAAATGATTTTCACTGAAAATGACTTTCCCCATTTTTTTACCGTTAAACACCTAAAAATGGAAAAATCATTTTGTGAAAAATTAACGGCCAAAAAATGAGAAAAATCATTTTCAATGAAAATCATTTCCGTCACCCAAACACGGCCCAAGCAAAATGTGAAAAGAAAATGGGATGATAATGTCTCATGTCTCGATCATACTTGCGTTTCCAACTTTTTTTGTACCATGAAAATTTTCTTTAGCTTCCACTTTCAAGGGCCCAATATTGGCCAATAAATACAAAAAAGTAGCTAATTGTGTAAGTATTCTACCAAAACTCAAAAGACTCGTTTGGCATTGAAAAATCATGGTCTTCTTCCCCTTTTTAGAAGAAAGCTCGCACTATTGACTTGTAGACTTTGGTTAGCAGTCCTTGATATAATTAGTGATGGATAAATAGGACGAACCTTTACGCGGAAATAGACGGATCGTTATATCGTTATCTGCCCACGAATGCTTTGAATAGTTCTTGGTAGCATACAAATGATTTGCTAAACTTGAAGAGATAGAGAGACTTAGAGAAGGGAGGTTATAGTTTATCATTATAATCGATGTGTTAACCTAGTTTAGCCAAACCTTATATATAGGCGGCTATTACCTCTAGTTAAACCCTATTGGGTATTAGCGCCCAATAGGTATGGCCGCACATAAGGTCCAAATTTCAATAATTAGCAATGACAAAATTTGTTCGATTTCGATGTCTCAAATTTTCCGATCAGAACTAAATCAAATATCATCCTTTTGTCCGAATTTCAAATTCGTTCAATTCAAACATGTCCTAATACAAATCAGGTGATGTTCGTGTTGGGTCACAAATTCGGGTTGTCTCAAAACCTTGTAAGGGTTCAGATATAAACAGGCAAATTTGAGCGATGTTTCATTGTTTGAACTCCAATTCGATTATTTGGACAATGTCTAACAAATTCAAATATTCGATCAAATTGGCCAATTTACTCAATTACAATTTTACTTAGGCTCAAGACACAGAGATGTGATTACTGCATGGAGTATCAATCAACTGCCTAATTCTAGGATTTCAAAGGATCTTAATATAATTGAAAAACATGAATATCATTAAATATCCATAAGAGGCAAATAAAAATAAATACTTTAATTGAAGGCATTTTTATATTGGACACATGCTTTCTTATTCAATATTATTGAAGGGAAGGCAAAATATGGACTTTTGTACATCAGAATTAGGCCCTCCACTCCAACAGTCACTTATACGGACCTACCTTTTTTATAAAAAAAATAATATTAATAACAAAAAAAAAAGAGCAAAACTTCACCTCAAAAAAACAAAAAAACAAAAACCAACCAAACCAAAACCATTTTGTTTCATTTAACCCTTTGCCTCAAGCAGTTGAACAACTAGAAACCCTGCCCACATACCAAAACAACCTAAAAAAACCAAACCCACATCTAAAAACTAACTCCCACCCAATATTTCCTCCCTATTTACAACCCCTTGATGAGCCACCTTTAATGGCTACTCTTGACCACCAAGACTTCACCTTCCCCATCTCTTACACCAATAGCCCCATCGACTCGCCCCCGCTTTGGCACCTCTCCCCTGCATCCTCTCCTGCTCCTTCCTACCTCGGGAAGACTGCTGATATGCTGCAAGTGCACGGGTGTGATTGTAGCAAATCCAGATCGATAAGGGAAAACATGACCAAACATGGTCAAAGAAGGAGTTGCTCTTATGTTGAAGGAGGAGGGTTTTTGAAGAAAGTGATAGGTTGTGGGGGTGATGATGGTGGTGGTGATGATGATGAAGAAGAAGAGAAGATGGACATGTTGTGGGAAGATTTGAATGAGGAAGCTTCTAGAAAGGACGACGACTCGAGGATGATTGACCTCCATGGTTATTCAACAAGAGGAGGGGTTGGTAAGTTGATGGAGTTTGGGTGTGTTCCTACTTCATTTAGGTTGATTAAGAATAGTGGTTATGATGGTAATAAGAAAGTGGTCAAGAATGGGAAGAAGCATAGTGTGGTGGTTTTTATGAAGGCATTTAGAAAGCTCTTTCTTCTACATCATCATCCCCAACAATCGTCACCAAAGAAATGATCATGATTATGATTCACATCGATAATTATTAGGATAGATTCTTTCGAAGTAGAATTTTGAGAGGTTAGTATATATACTGTCTAAATTCTTGACATAAATTGTCGAAGATATTATTTCTAAACCACGATTATCAATCATTTTGTAAATTAAAATCTTGTAACTTCCCAAAAAAAATATTGGGAATTTGGGAGTGTTTTGAGTTTTGATTCATTAATCACAATATATGAAAGGTACGGCCTCTTTGATTGATCAGCTTATCTTCTTTTTTTGTTCTTATGTTATTTTTTGTTTGAGTTTTTTCAGATTTCATGAAATCATGCTTTGAATTAAAAATTAAATTTTGTGGACCTTGATGATGATTAAAAAATATAATATTATGATTGTCTCATGATCTCACTATATATGATTCTGACATAGTTTTCTTAAATATTCTCAAACACAACAACCCATGAAATAATAATTTTAATTAATTTTGAGAAGTAATTTTCAATGAGCTACCAAACAGGCCCCATTTGGTTGCAAATATGAACAAGTCATCGAACAATCTTTCATCCAAACACCGTGTACTTGTTCATTTGTGTGTCATGACTCATGACCTCTGCATATATAGATGAATCATGCAAATAAGGTTGCTGTATCAGAATAGCAATAACTTCCCTCTGAGTTGGCAAAATTTTTTCTGACCCAAAAAAATTTGCATGTCCATTTTGGAAAAAAAATTGGATCCGAACATAGATTTATTGTCCGAATTTTGATATTGATCGAATATTTGGATATGATATTTCTCTTTTTCTATTATCTGAACCCGTTTTTGACGTGAATTCAGCTCCATCTGAATCGTCTGACCCGCGGGCCTGGACATGAATTTCTTGTCTAAATTTTGACATTTCCCCAATTTGACCGACCCGAAATTACCCGAACTCGACTTTTTGCTGGAGCTACCTCACCCTTGGTTTTATAATAACAATTGCAATGATAAGTTATTTTTACTTGACAACGACGTGAAATTTATTAATACGGTTTTTGGACGCTAATACACTGTATTTTGGGGTGTTGGACAATTATGCACTGAATTTTTTCTTGGATAATAATATACTGTAATTTGGGGGCGTTGGATAATAACGCATTTGAAACAATTCTGGCGGTGGTTAACTCAGTGGCGATCTTGCGTGCAGATTGAATAGCAAAAAAATTAAAAATTTTATTAAATTAAAATTAAATCTTTACAAAACAAGCTTTATATGCAACTTTTCCATTCTTGATTTTCTCCTTTTTAATTCCTAATGGTTAAAAATAGTAATTGAGGTTGTTTTTTTTGTTTGATTTATTGATGAAATTAAGTTGAAGGGAGAGCAATCACAAAAAATGGATATGGATGAGAACACCATCATTGTTGAAATTCAGCTGAGGTTGAATAATTAATGGGTGCACTCAATGTTAAACCATGGTTGCAACCTTAACAATTCATGTTTTACTCAGTGACAAACCATGGTTACAATTTGAATAAATCATAACAATTTTTTTGATGCAGCAGCTCGGGCAAGTGATTGGAAAAAAAATAAAAAAAATTGGGACCTTAATCACCTTATTATCTAGTCAATATGCTTGTTGAGCCATCCCTTAGGGTTAATAACCCAATTTGTTTTGGTTTTGTATGGCAAAATACGGGCTTATTTTAGCGCTGATAAAAAATCGGGTTCGGATGAATTCAGGTCGGATAAATTTAGTCAATGTCAAAATTCGGACGAGAAATTTATGTTCGGACTTGGTTTTATTTCGGGTCGAACAATTCAAACGAAACTAAATCGGGTTCAGACAATAAAAAATGAAATTTTATATCCGAATACTCGATCAATATCAAAATCTGGATGAAAAACCTATGCCTAGACCCGATTTTTTCGGATAGGACAATTTGGATTTTTTGGGTCGAACAATTTTGCCAGCTCTAGCTTATTTAAAGAAAGAATTGAAGTTGGGCCAGAGTTCTACAATTTAAACGGGCCTTATTTTTTTCCTTTGGACTTTTGTTAACTCACCTTTTGCTCCAATATTCTCTTATTATTTTTTTCCCTTTTTTTTTTGGGGTTCCCCCTTTTTGTTGGCTTCAGAAAATTTTGCAATCGGCTGCTCACAAATGGAAACGGCATCCATTTTGTGAAAGGACAAACCAGCAACTAGATTTTCTTTTTTTAAAGGAAAAAAAATCTCAAAATTCCACTCTCTGGTTGCATACTTTTGTTTATGCTCGTTGTCTGAAGTCTGACTCTGAACACCCCCAAAAGATTCTGCAAATTCTAGGGTTTCATTCACTCTTCTCTCCCCAGGTGAACCCTCTTTCTGATCCCATAATTACGCCCAAATGTGATAAACCCTTCATTTTGTCTTGCAATTTCGAGACCCATAAGTATAAAGATGTCAACTTTTGCTTTATTGATTTGGGTTTTGAGATAAAACCCTAATTGGGATGTCTGTGATGCAGGTTTAATGGGTGTGATCTGCAATACTTCTTCTGTGTGCATAATCAAGTCAAATCTTGATAAACCCAGTTGTAGATTTGAAGGGAATCAGAGAAGGGTTGTTGCAATGGCCTCTACATTGCCTGTTAAACAAGTGAGTGAAGAGGGTCAAAACAAGCTCACTGGGGACTCTTTTATCAGACCCCATCTCAGAAAATTGTCACCCTATCAACCCATTTTGCCTTTTGAGGTAGTATAATTCATGGAACTCTATTCCAATTTTGTGGTTTTCTTTGCTTATATTTGTAGCCTTTGGCTTTGTTGATGAATCCCTGGATTCTTTTATACTGATTTATGATTAGTCCCTATTCTTTTGTGTGGTTGACTGGTTGGTTCAATGCGGAAATGGTGTGGTGTGGTGAAATTGTGAAAGTGCGCTAAAGTGTAGAATGGTATGGTAAAATTTGTGGAAAGTGTGGTTGATGTAGTAGTTGATGAGAGAGAATGTGAAAAGTAGAGAAGAAAAGTGAGGAGATAGAAAATTGAGGAGATATATTGGTAATGATTGTGGTAAAGTGTGGTGAAGTGTGGAAGAATATTGAGTAGTACAGTGAGTTGTGGTACCGTAGTTGTACAATTGTTGATTGCCGCTAAATTTTGGGTTCATGCATGTTGCTTCTATTACCTAGTGTGGAGAGTCTACAATCATTATTGGGTCTTCGACCTTTGGTTGAGTTGGTTCTTGCACATATGTTCAAATCGCAAGAGCCCCGGTGTTTATTTGTGCAAGGTAAGGGATCCTTTGCAGCACCCATGGTTTAAGTTTTTGGTTGTGCTTCCTGCACACCTAGTTATGATTGTACATACAACTAGGGTAGAGCTACTTGCCAGGGTAAACATGTATATGTAGTTTAAGATTAGTTTTCCAAGGAAAATGTAGTGGATCATTTTGGGATGCATAACTTTAGTATGATTAGTTTATGGTCGTAATCTGGATTGCTGAAAAAGGATATATGTTTTCAACTTTAGATTGTAATGGATTAAAGATAAATGCCTCAATACCTCTTTTACTTCTAACTCAAGGGTGAGACTGCTACATCATATTTCCCCCCAACCCTGTACACTCACCCTTTTTGCTGCGGGACTTTTAGGGTATCGGGTTTAGTTTTAGTATGATTAGTTTGAATCGCAAAAGAGAGTAATCTCCCCGAGATTTGATTGTGTTTATGTGTTGCTCCTTGATTGTGGCAGGTTTTATCAACTCGTCTTGGTAGGAAACCTGAGGACATAATCAAATTGGATGCGAATGAAAACCCATATGGTCCACCCCCTGAGGCAAGTGATGAGAACATGAATTCTCCGAGGCTGTTAGCTTTATCCAACTCCTTTTAACACTTTTTCCCTAGTTTATAAGATGGATTTTTTTTATGTTGAACCCGTGATTTTAGGTGTTTGAAGCTCTGGGGAGCATGAAATTTCCTTACATATACCCTGATCCAGAAAGTCGTAGATTACGTGCTGCCCTAGCAGAAGATTCGGGCCTTGAGGCTGAGTATATTCTTGTTGGTTGTGGCGCTGATGAGCTAATCGATTTGATCATGCGGTTAGAGATTATATGTTACCCTTTTGCTCCAATGTTAATTTGTAAAGTTAACAATATGCTTTGCCCATCTTTGAACGTCAGCATTATCTAAGAGCACTTTCTTTTTTTCTTTTCTTTCTATTGGATGATATTCTAGTTCAGTTGTGTGCTGGAACCTGGCGACAAAATACTCGACTGCCCACCCACATTTACTATGTATGAATTTGACGCTAACGTGAATGGGGCTGCCGTTATCAAGGGTAGGAACAACTCAACACACTGATCTTGTTTAGTTAACTGACTTTTGTCATATTTCCAGTTCTGTTGTGCATAGTTCTGCTCTATTTCCCTGCTTTATGTTCTTTGTAGAGTATCTATTTCAGAGTGCATTTTTTGAGCAAGGGTTCAGTGATCAAGTTGTTTGGTTTCATTTTTGTCACTGTAGTTCCAAGGAATGCTGATTTTAGCCTGAACGTAGAACGGATTTCAGAGGCTGTTCATCGTGAGAAACCAAAATGTATATTCCTTACTTCTCCAAACAATCCAGACGGGAGGTGAGAGTGACTTATTCAGTTTTTTGGAGAATTAGATTTGTTGTTTATTCATGGACTTTAATACAATGTTACTTCTTTTTTGCTGTCTTTACAGTATAATTAATGACGATGATCTGTTGAAGATCCTTGAGCTTCCCATACTAGTAGTTTTGGATGAAGCGTACATTGAATTTGCAGGATTGGAATCCCGAATGAAATGGGTGAAGCAACACGAGAATCTTATCGTTCTTCGAACCTTTAGCAAGAGAGCCGGTATGCTCTGATTTTTCTGCTTGTTTGAGTTGTTTCTGTATTGTCTTTAAACCCTTTGCCCTCATGAAACCATACCATCCGCCCAAGAGCTAGTATGTAGCTCAAGTGGCATGGGTTGGGAGGTGTATCCTTCTCACCAGGGTTCAAATTTGGTAGCCATCATTTCCATGTTTAGGGTTTAGGGTTAGGGTTAGTCTCTATTGGACCTAATCTGATTCTTGTGTTACCCCTTCCCCCTCCTGCTGCCCATTGGGTCTATGCTCTATAGTAGAGCTGGCAAAATTTTGCCCAACTCGAATTTGTCCGACCTAGGGGGAAAAAAAAGGTTTGGTCATAGATTTTTGTCCGGATTTTGACATTGACTGAACTAATTGAATATTAGGACACTATTTCTCTTCTTTCTATTGTGCGAACCTGATTTGGACCCAGATTTAGTTCCGTCCATATGGTCTGACCCAAAAAAAAAAACCAGGCTTGAACATCAATTTCTCATCCGAATTGTGATGTTGACCGAATATGACCTACCTGAATTTGACTCGGACCTGAATTTTCGCCAACGCTACTCTATACCTGAATTTGAGTGTTTGCATTTGAACAGGTTTAGCTGGGCTTAGAGTGGGTTATGGAGCATTTCCTGCAAGCATTATCGAGTATCTCTGGAGGGCAAAACAACCGTATAATGTATCTGTTGCTGCCGAAGTAGCTGCTTGTGCTGCATTGCAGAACCCCACCTATCTAGAGGTAAATTCCTTGCTCGACATCCCATTTCTGAAACCTTTTCGTGCAGCATTTCGTTCAAGCTAACGGTTAACGATTGCTTTTGCCAGAATGTGAAAGACGCTTTGTTGCACGAACGGGAGAGACTCTTCAAGCTTTTGGAGGACATCCCATTTCTGAAACCTTTCCCGAGCTACTCTAACTTCATTCTGTGTGAGGTGACGTCTGGATTGGATGCAAAGAAGCTAAAGGTATTATAAATGCAACTCTCGCCGTTTTTACTAATATTTGACATGGAAGCTAAGCAACTATCGAAATTGCAACACGAGTAATTAGAAGTTATACATAGCTTAGAATGCTCATGAAACCTAGGGTTGTGCCATCCAATATGGTGTTCGTCGTCACTCTAGTCTCATTGAATCCGTCTTTCAGTAGGCAGAAATGTTTGACGTGGAAGTAATATCAAAATAGCAACACAAGTAGTTAAAAGTTATTAGATAGCTCGGAATGCTCATGAAACTCGGGGTTTTTGCGCCATCCAATCCCGAACTAGGGTTATCATGTAGGGGACTATTGGTGCTCGCACTTGATAGTCATTCTTGTTCAGTTCTACGTGTCATTTTGCGGTGGTTATTCATTGATATTTACAAGTCTCATGGTATCGATCTTTCAGTAGGTAAAAATGTTTGATGAGGTAAGGTTGCATACATCTGGGCTCTAGAGACGTGTGTAACGCTGTAAGCGGGACACAACTCTGGGTAGTGGTGGTGTTATGTTGTCTTCATTAAAATTAGAGTTGCTGGCTAAAATTCTCCCAACCTGAAAAAACCGGGTACAATTTTAGATTCTGTCCGAATTTTCATGTTAGTAAAATTGACCAAAATCGGACAAAATATTTCTCTATCTCTATTGTACGAACACAGTTTTGACCTAAATTTATGTCTGACGGAAATGCCCAACTTGATCCGACCCCAAAAAGTTGGGTATCGGTCAATAGCTTTTTGTTCGAATTTTGATATTGACCGATTTTACTATCCCAAGTTTTTGTTAGCGCTAATTCAAGCGTACGACTGAAGCTGTTCATCGGTGATGTTTACCATCAATGCAGGAGGATCTAGCAAAGATGGGAGTGATGATTCGTCACTACAATAACAAGGAGCTGAGAGGTTATGTTCGTGTTTCAGTTGGAAAGCCCGAGCACACAGAAGCCCTAATGGAGGGCCTGAAACGCATAAGCTAAATCGCATCCCCGTTTTTAGATCTTCAACAATTTCACGAACCCCTTTGTGTAGATCTTTCTTGGGAGACATTTTGAAAATTTGATGTCCAATCTCCTGGTGATAGATATCATGATATGCTGGGATTTTTGCTTATTCATGGATATAGTTTTTCTGTTGTTATCACTGGTCATTGTAAACATGGGAGACTCTTTGCCAGGAAATGGAAATTGGAAACTTTCCTAGTTTCCTTCTACCCTTTTGTTCAACTTTTTCTGGAAATGCAGAGAATGTACTTTCTTATTTCTTCAATTCTGCCTCCATTTGTCATCTCCAAAATTGTGTCTAATCAAAATTATTACATGATAACTTGTCACATAAAATTACCACTGTTATATGTAGAGTTGGCAAAAACCGACCCGACCCGTTTTTCAAACCTGAAATGTAACAAATTTGGAATATGGGGCATACCGAACCCGACCCGACCCGCCCGAATTGATAGGTCTACTTATATGCGTTAGTAAAAAGTAAATATGCCATCATAAAAATGAAAAATACAGTTTCACAATTGTTGATAGAATAGGATGAGAGATTTTCGATCAAAAAGTGAATTTTTTCTAATCAAAATTATTGTCTAAAAATTTGCCATATAAAATTGCCACCATTATATGTGTACACTAAAAGTAAATATGTCATCATAAAAATTAAAAATACAGTTTCACAATTGTTGATAGATTTGGATATGAAAGATTTTCTATCAAAGAGTGAAACTAGAGGAAAGCCATAGATATTAGTTAAGTGCAATATAAAACAACATAATAAATGTATTAGTACCACGATCATGTAATAATCAATATAAATGTATCCAAAAACTACCAATACAACACATATTCAACCCAAAAATTTCTCCCTCTTTTTAAAAAAATAATAAGAATCCATGTAGTAGTAATGTATTGTCCTAAGAATACATGGGACAAGTAATTTATCCCGAGTCGACTCAACAACTCTCCCACAGTGACATCGAATCACGGCTCTCCTGACCGTTGAACCAAGAAATGAATGGTAATGAAATGGATACAAAATAGGGGAATGTGGACAACAACAAATAGTGTTTCTTCTTTCTATGTTAGGGTTGAAGTATGGAAGTGGAAAGTGTTATGCTCCCTCCTTGTACATCCTTTGCCCCCGATAAATGCTGGTGTGAGGCTGCGTGCGGCTGTTATATAGTGTACACAATGTACTGTACGGACATCAAGAACCTCGTGTTTTTAACTCGCTGGAGGGCAAAGCATAGGATAGCGTACCCTCAAAGAATGGCGAGCCAAAGAGAGATAAGCATAACATACAAAAGACAAGTGGAAGGTTGTTTGTCACTAATATGAGTCTGTCTGTGCAAATGCCTTAGTAGTTGTCTCCTCACTCGTCTATATGTTGAGGACCACTATGCTTTGGTTCACTTCTGTGACTGAACAGTTTTGCAATTTGTCTTCTCTCACAATCCTGCCATGCCAATTTCGACAATTATACGTAAATTAATGTCAACCATTCTAAGTAAAACAAGTTCGTTCACCAAAGGATTGAATTGATTTGATCGGTCATGCTTGTCATGGACAGTTGGTCTGTAAAGCTTACTGGTGGTTACCCCTATCTGATAGGGGCCCAGTGAGCGGGTCAAATTTACCCCAAGTAGGAGTTGGTCTGTAAATGTCAACCATTCTAAGTAGAAGTTGGCTTTTTCGCTCGTTTTGTTTTTGGTGGGGCGAGAAATGTTTGTTGTGGTAAGGCTATTTATATTTGGATCTTCCAAATCTTGGCGAAAGCGGGATCCCACACTAGGAGTTGATCCCCTAATACCAAAAAAAAAAAAAAGGAAAGGAAAGGAAAATCCAAGAATTGGTCTCTCAATTTGCAAGCATGGCGGGACCCACGTTGAGTATTGTTACTTATTAGCGGGGATGGGTTTTGACAGAAACAATACTCACCTTGAACATGTGGAGATAAAACGGCTTGTCAGGGTTCTTGTTTCTCAACTTCTGGAATGTATACGCAAAGCTTAACTGATCCCTAGGGGTAAACCGGTCAACCTCATTGAACCAGAGACACGAGAACAGGTTTGACATCGGGGTGTGCGCTCTTATGATCAAAGATCCTTCAGCCACATCTGTTAGCGGATCAAAACAAACCGTTAGTTTGAATAACACAAAATCCCTCACATTGTGAGCGTCTCGTAACTTGAACTGGGAATAAGGAGAGAGAGAGAGAGAGAGAGAGAGAAGAGGATGATGCATAGAGACATACTGCTGCGAAGTAGCTTTTCAGGATCAGACTCGTTGAATTTCTTCAGACCATCGGCCTGGTAAAATCCAAATTGTTGATCTATCATGGTGTGGTTGTACTTATTTAGCCTTTTATTCCACTCGACCTCTTCCCAAACACAATGACGGTCGTAATGATTTGGTATTGCATATTCGTGACCCTTCCGCCATAAAAAGTACTCCAACAACAACAAAGGGTCCTGTTGGAGGCGCAACTTGCTGTCTAACCAAATTGAATATCTGTCACACATAACGTTAAGTTCAGAAGCTCGGACAACGATAAATATATAGATACACTTATGTCTGACAATTAACTTATGCTATCATCTCAATTTATTGAACCCAGAAAGACATTTCCCAGCTAGGTTGACCTATTTTCTTAAACACAGCCGCATCAGTATCAACAGAGCAATAACCCCCAGAAATCAAAATGTCAGACACAGAAAGGTGCAGCAACATGTGAAAACACCTCGATAAAACATCGCAAACCTTATTCTTACCTAGCTGAAGGGAAAAGTCGGTGCGACAAAAGTTTCGGTATTTTTCCTACTCTCCTCATGTCTTCATACGGAAGATTTTTCACAACCACTACTCTCCACAAGCCAATAAATCCTGTTCTGTCAGGCATTTGGCCTTCTGAGGAAAGAGTATGCAATGTTGTCTCATCCATGAACATCACAAAGCAAACATTCTTTCTTGTCAGGCGACTGATCTGAAACAAAAAGCATGAGCAATGGTTCTCAGGTTCCAGAAACTTAATAGAGAGGACAAACGAAAAATGTGGGGAAAGAATTTTAAAATGTGGAGGCTTCTCGATTTTACTTTTGGAAAAAAAAAATCATTAAAAAAACGAAGCCACCATATTGTAAACCATAGGAAACAAACATAGATGCACAAGTCAATCACAAACTTCGTACCGCTTTAACAAAAGGAGATCGCAAGCGATCTGAGTTTCCAAAGATGCAAGAAATGACGGCAATGTGGCATCTGCTGATATATCTCTGATCGTCCTCAGCCAAGTCAAATCCAGTACTCGAATACCCTTCAGGACCTTTAACAAAGCCGCAATTTATCTTTTGATCACGTGCTATGAAAGAATCTTCCCTTTCATTCAAGCTCTGATGACCACCAAACCTAGGCTCCCAGTCATTCAATCCATCTGGCTTCGTTTCTTTTTCAGTGTATGACAGTGCAAACCTTGCAAATTTCCTACTTTCAAAAGGTTCCACAAGTTGCAGAGTAGAGTTCAATAACTTCATATCACAACGTGCTGCAACAACAAATACAACGTATCATAAATATGTTCCAGTCATAATTGTTGACCATTTAAGAGTAGCTTTTGTAGTTGCATGAAATTTTTTCACTACCTATATAGTTGCACAATTTTCATCCTTACCACTTTTAAGTAGCGTTATAAATGATAAGAGACATGACCTCCAAAGGCAACTAGTCCATTCAAATCATTTCTATCTTTCCCTCCTGCCCCCCCCCCCCCCTCTTTTTTTTCTTTTCTTGACACCCGGGTGAAGGGGGTTGCTTGCTATTCAGTCTCAAGTTGATAAAAGGGAGTTGAAAACCCAGATACCAACACTCAATGGCATAAAAGCATACAAATTATAATAATGCAATCCAATTATCCATGAAGAAGGGAGGAAAAAAAAAAACAGAGCTTACAGCGGTGTTTTCCATGCTTCTTCGATCGCTTTCCAGAGGATGGCTTTGACTGTCCGTCATCAGCAGTGCTTAGCTTATGCTTTTTTCTGTTGTTATCAGAATTGGACAACTTTGAAGAACTACCTTTCGATGAGCCCTCATTATGGATCTCAAGTGCATCACTGGCTTTCACAGCATTGTCTCCATTGCCTTTAGAGTGAGACGTAGGCAGTTCAGAATTAACCTCATTTTCATGATTATTGCCATCATAATCATCAACATGGCCATCCTGTGAACCACTCTCATTTTCATCTTCACCATCATTCTCAGTTTCTTCATTCTCCATGTCTGAATCACTGCCGTCAGAAACATGGCTTAACTCCCTAGTGTTGCCTGATTGGCCAACATCTTTCAAGGAGGCTTCATACTTTTCCTCATATATTTTCAATTCATCACGTCCAGCTTCATTGTATAAACCATGATGATCTATTTGCTTACTCGCATTGCCATTTGACTTCTTTGCAGGACTGTTCCCTCCACTAGAATTATGACTCTTGTTAGACGGGTGGTCACTACTTAAACTACTTTTAGACGCTGCATCTTCATTGTAATCTTCATCCCTTCTCCTATCATCTCTATCCCAATACCTTGAATCACGGCCATAAGATACAGAGCCATGGCCGAACTTAACTTGAGAAGCAGTTATCCTTGTCACATTTGCAAGAAAATCATCCGAGAAATCATAATCTGGAGCATTATTTTTGTTTATGTCTGCAAAAAACCATCATGGGTACAAAATAATTATAAAAAAAATTAGCAACTAAACATTTACATATCAGTTCATTATCAAAGCAATAAATAATTGTTCCAATATTCCAGAAAGATAAAAGGAAATGAAAGGGGAAATAACAACTTTTCTTCCAGGGACCAGGGATTGGAGCTGGCAGCACTGATAATGGGTTTATGCCAATTCAGTACCCACCAAGTACTTAAGGTAAATTAGAAAAAGAAATTATCTCTTAAGAGTTCCAAATGTGTGCTACAAACAAAGTTTAATAAACATTAGAAAATTTCCCAAATTGAATATATAAATCAGAAAGGAACATATACAGGTTCTATCAGAAAATAATACTAAACCAAAACAATGAATCATTCAATTCATCCAATTATTTTCGATCTCTAGGTGTTACTTTCAAACAAGGAATCAAATAAACCATTATTGACTACATATAGTATGACACTTGTAATTTAGGTCGCAGCCAAATCAAACTCGCTCAAACACACAGCTACACTGGATCCTAATCCAACCCCAACCCATTAATGCATCTCAAACTTTCTCTTTTTGAAGTGAGCACTAGAGATCTAAAACCACAAGATTGACCTCATAATCCTCCTTTATACCTCTTGATCTCAATTCACAACTACCCTTCCCCAAAACAAGTTGACCTTAACCAAATCTGGCAACCAACAACAAAGACATTCAAAATCACCTGCAAATCAACCCTGACTAAACAATAAAACCTACTTTTCTCTTCCTCCAGCATATACTAGTAATAAATCTCGAAACATCAGACCTTGCCAGTTTTGATTCTGTATCTACCTACTCCTACTCTCATCAACATTAAACCAACTCTCCACCATTGCTAACAACAAAACTCGCAAACATTCAATTTCATCACACTGATCAAACCACATCC
This sequence comes from Portulaca oleracea, assembly GCA_029582165.1. Classification (NCBI taxonomy): domain Eukaryota; kingdom Viridiplantae; phylum Streptophyta; class Magnoliopsida; order Caryophyllales; family Portulacaceae; genus Portulaca; species Portulaca oleracea. The sequence goes on along the minus strand of CM055873.1, from coordinate 3,969,061 downwards.
AAGATCAAAAACCGCGAAATCAAGAGCGACAAAGAGAGGTAAATCAACCTGAATGATGATGATGATCTCTGGAGATGAACAAAAACAGAAACGCAGAAACAGCAAGCACGAAGCAAAGAAACGAGACGACCGTACTGATCGAGATCTTCCGACCTCCTCCATTCTTCCGGCGATGGCGCGCCTGCTTGTGCGTCGGCGCCGCTCGAACTCCGATCGCTAGGTGCTCGCCGCCGTTGACGGCGGCGCCTCCGCCATTGGCGTGGTGGTGGTCATGAGTGCGAAAACCAGCTCGATCGAACCCGGACTGCCTGTACTGAGCCATTGGCGCATTGTTCGGAAGCTCTCGAATCAGCTCAGATTACAGCATCAGAAGATTGCAGGAGCAGATTTCTAGGGTTTGGGAGGATTTCCGATGGAGAATGAGGCCAGATCTTGGGAGCAGGAGGAGAGAGAGAGATGGAGGAGCAGCAGCAGCAAGCAGCCTGTGAGGTGAGCTGTGAGTAAACTGGAAGAGAGAGAAAGTGAAAGAGACTGTGATGGATTGGATTGGCTATATATAGTAATGCGGAGAGAGAGAGTGGAAGAAATTGATCGGCGGTGAAAATGAAAGACTGGTGTTTTGACTCCTCCGCCCTCTAACGCGGTGTCTTTTCGGGTTTAGCATGTCACCACCGACTTTTCTTCTCTTTTCTTTTCTTTTTCTTTTTTTTTTTTTGTTTAAGATAAAAAGTTGTAAGGACAAGGTGTGAGTAACATCACCACTGAAACAGTGTAAACAGCAAAACAAGATGACAACAAAAAGAAATCATTAAAAAAACAATGTCGCACAACCAACTAAACAAGATAACCAAAACTAAATCTTAGAAGCTGTGATTTTCTCTTTGCGTCATTTCTCCTTTAGCAACTCCATTGTAATCGCAGTCTCCCCGCAGATGAATCCAATCTGAGTCTTAGACGAACCACTTTGAAAATGTCACCAAATGACTCTCCCTCTTTCTAAACAACAAGTTCACAATCGTTAAAATCACAAGTAAAGGTCAAGTCCAACAGGGACTCGTTGCCACTGTTATGAGCCCCAAATTGGCCGATAACCACCATGCACATTTTTGTATACTGCACTCAATGCTATGAGGTGCTCATTGAAGTCCCCTCCCACCAAGAGCTTCTCTCTACTATGTACACTCCGAAGGCGACATCTAACTCGGCCATGTCTCTTAATCTCATCCTGAAGACCTATTTGAGGTGTATAAATGCTAACTATGTTAAAGGCCGCTACCCCCAATACCACCTTAATAAGCATAATTTGATTGCTCACTTGACTAACCTTAACTACTTCGTCTACTAGTCCTTTGTAACTAAACTTCCAACTCCATTGCGGCTTCTACGAATCCATGAATATTAAAATTTGTACTAATTAACCTCCTTAGCTTTTTCACCCACCCATTTAGTCTCTTGTAGGCACACAACATCTACCCTACGCCTAGCTAAGGCTTTTACTAGCTCTATAGACCTATCCGTAAACGTGTCAATGTTCCAAAACGCAAAACGTAACCCTGGGATCCATAACCCTCTAGGCCCAACTACCAATGAAAGAGCATAACTTAAAACTTCAAACACCACATTAAAGACACGTCATCCCAACAACCCAAAAGACCACTAAAAGATCAATAACCCAACCAAATAACAATTTTACAAAAAATATTAATAATTTAATCTAAAAAATCATTATTAATACATATTAAATTGAAATAAATGATAAAATAAAATTATATTATTATAATATCATATATAAATAATATTTGTCCATATAAATTTGGCATAGCTTTTAACAATTTGTAAAAGTATTATTTCATAAGTTTAGATTTGCCAATAATCAAATTTGTCAAATGTTTATCTAGACATTTCTATCGCTTTCAACATATGAAAGACGTTTTAATAATGTTGTAATGAAAATACATGAGTAAACTCCGTATGGTCTAAAATACAATACTTGTATGTCCTTTTTGGTCCGTTGCCTCCAAAAGTATAGGAAAATAGTAGTAATCATCTTTATACGTAATCATTGATTATGCCTACTTTTTCATTAGAAAAACAACGAAAAACAAAATTTTAAGACATCAGTATGTCACTTCTAATATAACTTTGAGTGATTGCCTCAACATCATTTGTATGATGAAAGGAATAATTAATCTTAATTTTAGATCATATTCCGTTAGTGTCTAATTAATTGACATTTTGAGTAAATTTTGACTGTCAATTATTCATAAGTTATAATGAGTTGCAATATAAAATTACCCTAATTGTAGTTTTTAGTAAGGTATTTTTCTAATGACGGTAATTTCATATTGTTACTCATTGTAATTTGTGAGTAATCATCAGTCAAAATTGAGTCAAAGTGCCAATTAATTTGGGACGAAGGGAGTATGATCTAAAATTAAGATTATTCCTTTCATACAAATGATGTTGCGTGCTCCCACCATGACACAAACCACTCCATTTTCTTACATTCTTGAACCATTTCCCAAGCCAATCAGAATAGTCACTAAGCACAACTTCCATAAGTTCAACTAATCGAAAAGTCATTAAGGTCCCGTTCTTTTGTGCGTTAACGCAACTAACCGCAACGCAACCTACCACAAATTAACGTTACCTTTTAACTATTTCCACCGCAACTTAACGCAGTCTAACGCAACTAAACGCAACCGCAACGCGCAAAAGAACGGAGCCTAAGAAAAGATTCTGTCCTATGGGTCTAACTGAAACACCCTTCAAGCCATTTTTGAGAAGAGCCCTGTAAAATTCAGAATTTACCAATCTGAAATACGATCAACACAAGCACCCACTACACTTCTCCCAAGCCAATCGGAATTTACCATCATTGTCAATAACAGACACTACAGGCCTAAATTTTAGCTTAGGAGGGCCATCATAATGACGAGCCTCCCGACTAAAACTTGCAAACTTGACGATAAGTCGAGGATATATCCCAACCAAGCCCCATTATTCCAAGCAATAACACTTTCAGCCTCCTTTTTAGACCCAAATCTCACAAACGCAAATCTCCCCTTATGACTTTATCTTAGGGTATGATTTTATAAGTTAAGAAAGATTTTGGATGGTTTATTGCAAGTTTGCTACACTTGCTTCACGTGGTGTTGCCCTTGATTGTGTTCCATTTGATATAGAATAATATATGACAGTATATAACATGCAAATAATTCAGCATAAACGAGTAAAACAAGTACCAACTACTAATCACATTGTTTTGTTCGATTCAAGAATCTTTATTTGGCTTAATCTCACCCCAATTGGATATCCAATTCAAGTCCATTAAACAAAAGGTTACTATTATAGATATGATTTGTCCCAAAATATCTCATTAGTTGATTTAATCGAAAATTTGAATATAATGTTTCTTAATTTTGTTGTTCAAATCTAAATTTACATTAGTTCAAAATATCTAACCTCAAAAATAATTACTAAAATTTCATTCATCTAGATCAAAGTTGTTAGAATAAGGATTCTAGTTAGGATTCACAGGATATTTAGGATTGAAATAAACTCACTTAGGATAATAGGTCAAAATGTAAATTATAAAAAACATCGAGGATTTTAAGATCTTACATCATGGGATCGTAGATCCGGATCGGAATTTCAATATCTATAACCTGGATCCAAAAATACGAAATTTGGTGACTCTAAGGCTATCACTAATGACAAATATACCATGTGACAGATGCTGATGTGGCTAGAAGAGAGGGGGGGAAAAAAGAAAATGTTAGTAAACTCGAGAAAGAGGGTTTCTGTCCTATATTTGGATACAAGAGAGAAAAAGCGACGGAATTGGATATAGGGATAACAAATCCATCCCTCTTTCTTCTTATTATTTTTTTTAAAAAAATTTGAATTATTTTGAAAAAAAAAGTGTTCAATTATACAATAAATATTATATGGTGTAGTTCTATTATTCAATAAAATTAAATATTAGTATTTATATTAATATACCTTAAGTTTAAATACAAAATTACTTATAAGAAAATGATTGAGTCAAGATGGCTACAAACCATCTTGAATTTTGCTTAAATCACTTTAAAATTTATATTTTATCAAATTAAATCATTACAAATGTATCTTTCATTAGTTTGAGGAGTATCATCACCCATAAACTATATAAAAGTAACTTTGTAATTATATTTTTTTTATAAATATAGAACTATATATAAAAGGTATATTCTCTATTATGGTTGGGTATGATTATATTATTATTTATATTTTTCGACGTAGCCAATAAATATTATACTCTTATGATTTATAAATATATTTACTAAAAAATATTATTTAAAACTATTAAAACATAAGTTATAAAAGATTTAAATAATTATTTAATTATAATGATTCACGAGATATATCATTGTCAATTTCCTTCCTTATATAGCCTAACTCAAACAATGCTACATATTAGGTAGGTCCAAAACAAGGACCAAAAGGCCTAAAAAAGCAGAGAAAACCAAAATGCAGATGAGCAGATCAAACCAATCCCACACGGCACACCTATTCACCAATTCAGCATTAATTAAACAACCAGTCAAATAAAAAATGTTTGCATAATCTTATTCTTATTTGACTTTATTCTATTATTTTCGCTTTCATTTTTTTTTTTGCCACAAAGACAATACAACAAACAAAAACACATATAATAAGACTAACAACCGAAAGCTAAAAGAAAACAACAATTGAAAGAGAACCCATCGACGAATCATCTACGCTTCGCTTGACTTGTTTCGCCAAATCCTGCGCCGGTTCACTCTCATCACGGGCCCCTTTTTGAAAATACTCATAACCAACTTGAAACAACATTCTGGTGGCTTCCAAACTACTTGCTGGTCACTTGCTTGCTGATCGCCTCGGTTGAGCCGTTTCTTCACGGACACACAAGCTCCCCATAATAGACTTTCCTCATGCAACTTCCTCTTGGTACCTGCAACACAAACATCCTGGCATCTAGCAGAACTTTGAGCACCTTTGCATGTTTGATGGCATCTTCTGGATACTTTGCCTCCTTCATCGAATCCAGTTAACTTAACCAGACCATCTTGTTGCTGGGACTGTTGGATCACTCCTCCAACCTGACCGGGCACCTCTTTGGAAATATTCACTTCCTGAGTGAATACGGATCCCATAGAATCCGACCTTTGCCCCACATGATTTGAGAGGACTTCATCCACTATCATGTTTTCCCCACCCCTACAAGGATTGGCGGCAACTCTCAATGTCATAAAACTAAAACTCCTTGAATCATAGAATGTCACTGACTTTTTCCTCAACACCTCATACGTGTTGTCTGATATGAACATAGTATCTCCCGTGATACCTGTCTTAAGAAATTTCTTAAATGATCTAACATTTGCTCGATCCTTCTTGACTAGATTGAAAGCCGGAGATTGTGTAGGACTTGGACAAGTCCTATCCTCCACGCATAGCATTGAAGTTTTTCGAGATGGAGAGGATGAAGTCTCCTTATACCCCCCCCCACAGTACCACTCCCTTACACCTTGGAGTAACTCCCCTGTACTCCACGTTCCTTGACTATCATCCTTTTCTTTAATCTCAAACTCGGCAACGCAGTCCCCAAACCCTTCACCCCGCTAGAACTAATCTTTTTGCATCTCCTTGCGAATCACTTATAGGAGACGGTTGTGTATTCTTATCACTTTCCGATGAGAGGGTAGTTTTATATGTCGTATCAGGGACATGCACCTGTAGGGCCCGCGGCCCTCGGGAGGGCACGGTCCCCCGCGGAAGGTCGATTCGACGTAGGGTTGCTTATTTTCTTAAGGGACGATTTTAAAGAAATTTAACTTTTTTAGAAATTATTTTCGAAATAGGAGTAAGCAACGCGGGAAGAAAAAAGAATTAAAAAAAAAAGCAAAGTGGGCCGGATCCGCGCGGATTCGGTGCCCACCCGAGCCGAAAACAGGTTTTTCGCGAAAAAACCAAAAAAAGGAAATTGAGCCGAAGCGGGCCGGATCCACGCGGATTCCGGACCCACCCGGGCCAGAACAGGCTTTTTGAGTTTTGAACTAAAAGGGGAAAGAGAAAGAAAAAAAAAATAAAAAAACCGGACCAAACAGTAGCTTGGGTCTGCGCGGATCTTGGTGCCATTTGGGCCGAAACTCCACCCAAATCTTCGCGGATTTGGGTTCCATTTTGACCCAAATGATTCACAGATCCACGCAAATCCAAATCAAACTGTTTTTTTTTTAGCAAAAGGGAAAGAAGAAAAGGCCGACCCAAATAGACCTGGATCATGCGGATCCGCATGATTCCGGGTCCATTTTGGGTCGGTGTTCCTCTTTTCTCTTTTTCTGACTTTTTGAAAGAAATAAAAAAAATAAAAAAAAAAACTAAAACAAAAAAATGGAGTCGCCAGTTAATTTTAAAAGTAAAATTAACAAAACCTTTTTTAAAAAAAAGAAAGAAGGGAAAAAACTGACTCCGGTCCCAAACCAAAGATTGAATTCGGGGGTAAAGAAGTCGGTGTAGGGGGATGCCCTTGCACCGCCCGCCGAAGCGGCCTTTACTAAGTCGGGTTACATTAGGAAAACAAAGAAAGGAAATAAAACAAAAAAAAAAGGTTGTCACAGATTTTCTAAACTCATGCGATTAACAATAGGATAATGGAGTTCAACTCATAACGAAAACAAAAATAACCAAACCGTAATTACAGCGGGCGGGGAACTAAAGGACTACATTGTTACAACCGTTAAAAATGAAATAAACAAAATAAAGGCCGAACAGATGAGAAAGAAGAAGCGGATTACCCAAATCGCGCAAATTTCAGAGGCCGGTCGAGAATCGAAATCATGTGATTTTCCCTTGTCTTGGTTGAGTGATCGAAATCAAAATTGGCTGGAAAAGTGATTGAATCCGCGTAAATCCCCGGAAAAGTGACCAAATCTGCGCAATTCTCAGGATTTAATAGTGGTGAATTCTCTCCTTCTCCTCCCAGTCCGGAAAATTTTCCAACCCCCACAAAGGATCCGCGCGGATCCTTTTATAGGCACCAAATGACGTGACTTTCAGTGATTGGCGACGGTTTCTTCCCATCCGCACGACCCCCGCCAGTTGAAAAGTGGTTGGTCAACTAAGGTAACCACTAAGAACTGCCAAAACAACTGCCGTAGATCCGCGCCAACCCAAATGGCAAAATCCGCGTAGATTTGTGGGTTTTCGACTAAATTCGGATCATTCCTACCAAATCCGATTTTGGACCCAAACAAGCTAAATCCGCGCAGACCCCAATTATTTTGGCCCAGCGTAAATCGCGCCCGGCTGGCTTTGGCCCAAACCCCAAAATCGCGCCAACCATGTATTCTTTCAAAGCAAAATCCGCCGTCCTTCCATTTTAGCCCAAAATGTAAATGCGCTCGAGCTTCACCATCTCGATCCGGGTTGTGAAATCATCGACACATTTTCGGTGTATACAGATAGCCCCCACTTTGACTGAGTCTGAATAAGACGAAAGTCAAAGTACACTTTTGTAGTCAATTGGAGGTAGTCCGATTTTGTTGACTTGATTTGCTGGAAATTACCCAGGCTTGAACGATCCAAGGGTAGCTTTGGAATTCTGACCGGAGGTAGTCCGATGCTGATTAATTGCTGGATGTTGTCCAGGCTTCAACTTCCAAGGGGAGCTTGAAAGACATCCGGAATTTGATTTATAGCTAGCTTGGCTGCTGGATATTGTCCAGGCTTGTTATATTCTTTTCCTGAAAAGGATAAATTTGTAAGTACTCTGATGCATAAATAAGAAACACAGCTAAAAAGCAAAGTAATAAAATAGAGAATAAAAATAAAGACCAAAAAATGAAACAAAAGAAAGATACTAGTAATGAGGATACTCCCTTGGCTATTTGTCTTTTACTCTCATGGCATTAAAGCCACTCACTCACCTCACATCCACTCATTCACCTCACATTCACTCACTCTCTCTTTATTTAACCCCTATCACTCACTCCTTATCTCCTCACTCCCTCTCTATCACTCACTCACTCATTCCCAACTCAACCTCATCTTCACTCAAGCTCCAATCTCTCTCAACCTCGCTCAAATATCTTCACTCTCCTCTTCACTCCCGGCCAAATCCGCGCGACACCAACCCGTCTCCGGCTAAAATCCGCGCCGCCCTCAGCTGAAGTCCGCGCGCATACTCGGTGAAATCCGCGCCATACTCCAGCTTCGCCATACCTTCCAGCTGAAATCTAAGCAGACCCGTCTATATCAAGGTAACGGTGCTTAAGCTTTCAACTTTTATGTACAGAAATGTAAAGAAATCCGCGCAAGTTTCTTCAAAACCTAACACTTCCCTTGCATTTTCTTGGGTTTGCAACTGTTAAAAGCTCGACATTTCTTCAGAACTCAGAAAAATCCGCGCGAGGTTCCACAGCAAATTCGCGCCATCTTCACAATTTTGGACCACTTTTGGGCCACTTTCTTCGTACATTAAACACTCGAGCTTGAAACTTCTGTTTATATTCATGCAGATCCGCGCAACTCTGAGCTAGATCCGCGCAAATCTCTCCAGAAAAAGGTATGTTTTTTACAAGTTTCAAGTTCACTCAAGCATCCGCCATGCATATATGTAGAAATTCGCTTAATTTCTTGCATTTTGTTGAGTTTACGTGAATTAGCCTGTATGTGTGTTTGGGTAGAAGATCTTGTGCTGGAATATTCAAACCCATGCACTTATTATGGGGTCTTGAACTTAAATTCAATTAAGTTTTGGACTTGCCCGTACATGATGTAAATTTTCCTAAATTTGGCCCAACCACTGTCTGCAAAACTTATCAAAATTTTGGGCCAGCTTATCCTAAATCCGCGCCGAACTCCACGAAACAGGCCCAAAAATTTTCCCCCAAACAGACCTGAAATCCACGCCAGCCTAACTAAAAACGGGCCCAAAAATTTCAACCCAAAAATGACCTAAACAAATCCGCGCGAGCCCCACCAAAATAGGCCCAAAATCCTCTGGACGAAATTCCGCGCCGATCCCAGGAAATGGCCCAAAATTGCTTCAGCCCAAAACCGATGTAAATCCGCGCAAGCCCAACACAATTGGCCCAAAAATCCTTCGGCCCAGAATCCGCGCCAATCTTCACCAATTAGCCCAAAATTGCTTCGGCCCAAAGCTGATGTAAATCCGCGCAAGCCCAACACAATAGGCCCAAAAAATCCTCGGCCCAGAATCCGCGCAAATCTTCACCAATTGGCCCAAAACTGCTTCAGTCTCTAATGTTCGACTTTGCTCGAGTATTGAATAATCTTGTACTTGAGTTGAGTCTTTCTTGTAGTATTCCATCATGCCAACAACAAAACCCACTAAGTATCATCCCAAGAAGGAGGATGGGCCGCTGACTTAGCCCAAAAGGGCAACATGAGCCGAGACTGGGCTGGCCCTCATCCGTGGGATGGTCAGGATCTCCTTTATTGCCGTGATGTACATATTTCTCACTTCGTCACCCAAGTCACGGTATGTCACTTTCTTCACTAACTATGACATTTTGAATTCCACTCAGAAATCTCATGTACAATTTTACCTTGCAGGCCGATAATATCCAGGCCTGTGGGGCAATCGGTAAGGTGATGAGGCTATTTGGGCCAGTGGAACAATTGGGTTTTCAGAAAGATACCATCGGGGAAGCTGGTTTTAGTCATTTTCTTAATGCTCTACATGCCATGCGCGCGAGCCTCGGCCATTCGTAGTCCGTGCATTAAGTGAACATTTTGGGATACAACCAACACGTTCCACTTTCCAGAGTATGAAATGACTATTACCCCTCTTGACTTTGCCATGATTACGGGGTTATCTTTCGGCGGGGTGCCCCTACAGTACTCCAATGACTTGGGCCACGACAAAGCCCAACAAATAGCCCTGTTCGGCCCAATCATGGGCGCCACCACGACACCGGAGTTTCCGATACTCCGTTCTTTTCGATGAGGTCTGAAAGGCAACACGGGACGATATGTACCGATGCACAAAGGCGAGTGATACTTGCCATTTTCCTGTGTACTACCATTTTCTTGGCCGTGGTAGTCGTGTATTTTTCCACTATCTAGGTAATTTGGCAGACCTAGATAATCTCTCCAACTTAGCTTGGGGTGCGGCAGCTTATACCTGTCTCTTCCGGGGACTCCGTTCGGGTGTGCGGGTCCCTAAATCAAAACTTGAGCAGAACAACACCTATCTGTCTGGCTTGTGGAAAGTCATCGAGGTATCTCCTTTTCTTTTGCCATCTATCTACCTACTTGTAGCTCGAAAACTAACTCCTAATCTTCGCAGATATGGTTCTATGAATACTTCGAGGGCCTGTCTCCCCAATCTAATGCTGGTGATGTCTTTCCAATCGCTCTTCGCTGGGGGCGCGACGATTTGCTGGTTAGGAAACGTCGGGTGGAGCACCTGGAGCTCTTCCGAGGCATACTGAATAATCCAGGACAGGTATGACCTTTCCTTTTCTTCCAACCAGACTTTTAAAACCATCGAGCTCACCACTAACGCATGTTTAGTGCGCTTTGGACCCTTGGGTGGCTTACGAGGTTACGGAAGATCAGCTTCCGGACCTCGATACATTACAGGACATCAACTGCAGAAGGATCTTATTTGAAGGTCCTTTCACTTTCATCTGCGGGAAAGGGTCACCCACCAATGCATGCATGTATGGCCTCATGGTACGGTCAATCCACCGGCCAAGATGTTCTACCCCCGCTCCTTGACTTTCGATGAACTTGAAATCAATCTCATGGGGATTCCCATTGGAAATTTGCTAATCATGGGGGCCAACTATGCCGCATCCATTCGGCCACGCCTCATGGGACGCATGGTGAGTACTATAAGAACTCCTTGCACTTTCGCCCTTGTATTGCAACTAACCCTAGTTAATTTGCAGGGCACTGGAACACCAGCAGTCCCTAACCCACTTGGTTTCAGACGTCGTCGCAGAAACTGTCCCGAGCTCCCTTTGTCCTCGAATAGCCCTGGGGTAAGGCCCTTAGTTTCAAAATAATGAATAAACCTTATGTCCAAGTATTTATCCTTATAAAAGAAAATTGCTTGCAGTGGAGTCGGGAACAAACTATGGAGGCCATTGCCCTTATATACGGCCTCTGTGATGAAATTCAAGACATGCAGAGACGATATCGGCGTCGAATGGGTTTTGGGCCTCGGCGCGGTAGGGGACAACCACGAGGAGGAGGTCATTACCACCACCATGGTAGGGGCCAAGGAGGTCACGATGCCGATGATGATGACGATGACGATGATGATGACAACAATGGCCAGAACATAGGCGGTGGCGGAGCTATACCCATTGCTTTCCATGCACATGATGGTGATGAGGAAGAAGAGGAAAGCGACCATGATATTGACTTGGGAGGAGGAGGTTTTCATATGACACCGGGTGCAGGCCCTTCAGTGCGGCGCAGACCCTCGGTATTAGCGGGGACGACCACCTATGGAATCCAGTCCCATGGCTACGTTCCCAACATCCCCATCATCCCCGAAGATGATACCGATCACTCTATCGAGTCTTCCAGTACTATGAGTTTTGCCGGCGCTCGAGGGTCATCCCGAACACGTGCCTATGGGAGATATATAAGTGAAAGTGATGCTGCTTCACAGGCCTCCGATACTTCTATGTTGGATCAGATGTTCGGCAGTATGTCCTTGTCCCAAGGGTACTCTGACTACCCCCAACGGAGATGGTCAGGTGATTTCCATCAAGCACCGGTAGATTTCAAGGAAGCTCAACCTGAAATCCCTACTCCTAGCATGCATTCCTCAAGCAACACCGGTTTCTTCGACTCTGCTTCCTCATATTTTCTAGGTAAAGAAGAACCAGTTAAACAGGAATACGGCGATAACTGGAGCTTGACCCCAGTCTTGCAAGCCCCTGTTTTGCAAGGACATTATCCGGGCTCCTTCCATGTGGACGAATCTGGACGAGTTCATACATATGATGCTCCTAGCTCTTCTCAAAATGAGTTCACTCCTGGAGGATATCAGCAAGATCAACCTTCTTCTTCTTGGGCGGCTGGCGGATGGAGCTTCCTCACCGGGCAGAACCCTACACCTCAACCCGGTGGACACTACGGCCCATCGGGCCCCGCCTACATAGACTTGGTATCCGACGAAGAAGATGATTGAGGGAGAGACCATGTATAATGCTTTAGAGGATTAACTCTGTGAATTTTCAATTTACCATATTAATGCTTAACATGAATGCGATGTTTATGTATGGACACTATTAAGTATTTATCTAATTTTGTCTATTTTAAAATTGAAAACCAAAACCATATGCAATGCAACATAAAAAAAAACAAGAGCGGAGCTGTGGTCAATAAGCGAATTCCATAAATTATCAAGGACAAACAAGCTTTTTACAACATCCCAAAACAACTTTCGAACAAAGCCGGGAAACATACAAATGCTATTACTAAATCACGCAGATTCAATACAATCTAGAATTCCAAAAATCCCTTATTGACGTGGGCCTACATCGCGCCCGACTTCGGGGAATTGGCCTAAATCCGCGCCATCCCCGCTGTAGGCAGCCTAAATTTACCTGCATCTGATCAAAATCCGTGCCAATTTGATTACTGACTCAGCCCAGCCAAAATCCGTGCAATTCCACTATGACCCAGAGATCCGCGCCAATTTGATTACTGACCCAACCCAGCCAAAATCCGCGCCAGTCTGAGACCCGACCCAGTCAAAATCCGCGCCAACCCGACGACACATCTGGGCCAGAATTCTTCAAAAATCCGCGCCATTCCCATTTGAGTCTCGTTCAACATCAGCTACCGGATCCGCGCAGACTTTGTACCGGATCGCAACTCTCAACTAAGTCTCTGATTCCTATCAAAACTGGTAGTGCCAAGCTCTCGTGGAATTCCATCGCACTCCTGACTCCCACACTATAAAATCTGCGCAAATTCTCCCTAAAAAACTCATACTTTCCTACCTGAGTTCTTGTGCGTTCCAACTTTTATAGAAATCCCCGCAATCTCTTCTTTCCTTCCAAACATGTCTTTCCAGAAAGAACTCGACCAATGGATTCTTTCTCTTTCCTTTGCCGAGAAAGAAGAGCTGAAACGATACAACCTACACACCCTAATTAGCCTTAGGCAAGTAAGGCTAATGTGGGATTTCCTTAGAGCCGCCTCTGAATTCTGGGACCCTGAACTCCATTTGTTTAGGTTTGGGGAAAAAGAATTGTGCCCTCTCCCCGAAGAATTCGGCGCAATACTAGGTTTTAAGTTTACCTCCACACCAGTCATCCCAACTTCCTCCAAAAATACCTCACCTAGGTACACTTCTCTCCTAGGCTTAGAAAGAAATGACTTAGAGAAAATCTTAGAGGGTGAAAGAGTGAACTTTCTGCCCTTAATTTCCATGTTCAAAAGAAGCGAACACGTTGAGAGAAAAGTTAGGGCCCTAACCCTATGCTTACTAGGTGGCTTCTGTTTTTACCATGGCGGCACAAACAGCGGTCCTGCTTCTTTGATCAACATTAGCGAAAGCCTCCGCGACGACCAAAATCTAGCACCAATGATAGTGGCTGAGACTATCCTGTGCCTGGATCGGCTTTGTAACGAACCTGAAGGTGAATTTTGAAGCCCCTGCCGGGTAAAAATTTCCTACAACTCTTCGAAATCCGCGCGGATTTCGCACCTACCCCACTTTACTGTTCACAAATCCGCGCGGACTTCCGTCTTCAAAAATCCGCGTGGACCTGATTTTCTTTGGAATTTAATTCTCTTCTTCTTTGCAGATATGGTTGATGGAGCATACCCGCTTCTTGGCGCCCCCAAAGAATGAAGCTACCTTCCGGATGACCCAATTTTGTCAACGTACCCGCAAACACAAGGAGCGTTCGACAGATAAGTGGCTGAAATGGTTCGTCGAAGAAATGATCGTCAAGTGGCACATTACCTGGTGGAGGATAAGAGAAGTAGTCACCGTCGACCATCGATGCCCATTCGTGAGACTTGTGGGCTTAACACACACAACCTATTACTTCCCTGAGCGAGCCAAGCGTCAAATCAGGAGAAAGCAATGGATCCCCTCACTAGAATGCATCCCACCTAACCCTAGGGTCATCACTAATGACGCCTCCAAGGTCCGATCTTGGCAAGACTACTGGATGAATAGGCCTACTCTTGCTGTCCCTACAACAGGAGGAAGCACATATGTATCTATGGCATATCGCCAATGGATAATCGAGAAAGACCCTACTGTTAGGAAACAACTGAAAGATCAGGAAGGAAAAGGGATAGACCCACTATCAACCAGGAATCGCCCCCCAACTACTACAACACATCCTAGGGAAAGACCTGTGACAATCAGGGAACCTAGACCTGACAACACTCTACCTCGACAGATTCCGGAAGACACTGGGAAAAGTAAAGAGAAAGCCCCCAGTGACTCTAACATCAAAAAGAGGCCCAGAAGAACATCCTCACAGGGTGAAGAGTCAAGGTCTAGTATGACTCCTGAAGCTGAAAAGAAGCTTAAACAGGACTGAAAGACTGATGCTACTTGCCTTTAGATTTGTGTTTTTTCCTTTTTAGTGTGTTTTTTTAGAATGCTGATGAACGTTTGAGTAGCAAATTATAAATTTGCATGCTCTTTCTTTTTGCTGTTTGGAAATAATAATAAAGAATCATATTTCTTGAAATTCCCTAGAATTTTCTACCATATATGTGAAATTTGCGAGAACTTCTGCACATAGAAAATTTAATTCCCCTCAAAATAATGTAAAATCGAGCAGGACTTTTGCATTCTGAAGGAAACCTAAAAGAGAGAAAGAAAGAGAAAAGAAAAACAAGCGGGAAAGGTGAAATCCATGATGCCCCAAAAGCGCTCGAAAAATATCGGTGAGTATTTTGAGTATCTGATTCGAGAATTTGAAAACGAAAGAAAGACCGAAAAACATAAATCCGCGCGGATCTAAACCGAATAGCTCTCAAACTGGGTATTTTCAGGTCAAAACATAAATCCGCGTATAATTACAGAAGAAACTTTGGCCCAGAAAATGGAGGAATCCGCGCGTATTTGGCCCAAACAGGCTACAAAATAGACTGCGAGTATCTTAGGCCTGAAACAAGAAAATCTGCGCGGATCCTGTGAGGGTTCACAGGCCCAATATTGAAATGAACCGAAAACCTAAAATCAAAAAGTCGATTTTGACATCCGAAATCCGCGAAGATCTCCGGAACTTGGATTTTTGAAAATTCGAGCCTTATATTTTATTTCAAGTGCCATTAAACCCGCGAGTTCAATGTTGCTTTTAAAGCGAAAGTCAAAATTAGGAAATTGTAATTGATGGCGGGCTTTTGGAAAAGCTTCCTACGTATCCATGATATGCGGAATCGGCCATCGTAGTTCGAGAAAAGTAAATCGATTCTTTGGACAAATGGGCGATGGTGATTCTTACAAGATAGTTCTTTGGTTTTAAATACCGATTGCTATGTCCACTTTTACCCTTTACGCATAAAACTTCATAAGTTGATCTAAGTTTGTCATCTGAACTCATTCTTACCCTTCCAGATCTAATAATCTTACAGCCACTCAGGGAAGAATTTACTTTATGATGTAAGTTCACATCCAATTGGTCCTAAACTTCCCTCTTGTGTCTGAATAGGTGCAGTATCTCCTTCAAAACAATGTCACCCTCTCCGAGGTCTTTTAGTTTGACCTTCCTATTAAATGCCACGACACACGACTCGGTATATCTGGACATTGTGCATGGCTCTGAGTCTCCTTTCATCAATGTTGACTAACTCTTCATACCTAGCCCTAGCCCATTCCGCTTCTGGAATCTGACTCTCTGCTATAATCCGTAATGACGGTATCGCTACCTCTCTTGGCAATCGCTTCCATTCCGTATACCAAGGAGTAAGGAGTTGCTCGGTGGATGTCTGAATAAGTTCGATAACCCCATAAGGCAAAAGGTAGTTTATCAGGCCAATCCTTATAAGAGGAAGCCATTTTCTCTACTATCCTAGTGAGATTTTTGTTAGCTGCCTCAACCGCTCCATTGGTCTGAGGTCGATATA
Source organism: Portulaca oleracea (assembly GCA_029582165.1). Classification (NCBI taxonomy): domain Eukaryota; kingdom Viridiplantae; phylum Streptophyta; class Magnoliopsida; order Caryophyllales; family Portulacaceae; genus Portulaca; species Portulaca oleracea. The sequence goes on along the minus strand of CM055873.1, from coordinate 3,952,945 downwards.
CCGAAGATCTATGATGTTGGATCTTGTATTTTGCTAACAATTCCGTCTCTTTCTTGAAGTGAACCCCATTATCACTTATCAATTCGTGTGGAACCCCATAACGGCATATTATGTTTCTAAGTATGAATTTGGCTACGTGCTTAGAAGTTAGTTTTGCATAGGATGCCGCTTCCACCCATTTTGTGAAGTAGTCAATGGCTACAAGCACATACTCATGTCCTCCCGTTCCTTTAGGAGTCACCTTCCCTATGATATCAATGCCCCAAACTGAAAATGGCCATGGCGAGGTTAACGTGGTCAAAAATGACGGGGGTTGGTGTTGCAAGTTCGCGTAGATTTGACACTTGTAGCACCGTTTTACATAGTCGTGACAGTCAGCTTCCATAGTCGACCAGTAATACCCCATCCTTTGAACCTTCTTGGACAACATCCGTCCATTCATATGCGGGCCACATTCTCCCCCATGAACTTCCTTCATCAAGTTCTGAGCTTCACTCTGTTCTAAACAAAGCAAATTGATACCCATGTCCGTCTTTTTGTACAACTGATCCTGAATCAAACAATACTGCGACGCTAAGAGTCTGATTGCTCTTTGTGATCTTGTGGTAGAATCCTCAGGGTAAACCCCTTTGGCGAGGTATTGGTAGATGTCATAATACCAACAAGTCGAGTCTATCTCACAAACTTCCAAGGAGCAAACATAAGCTGGTTGACTTCTTCTCTCTATGCATATCGGCATAGACACAACTCCTCTTGGGATATTTAGCAAGGATGACAGCTTTGCTAGTGCATCAGCTAACTCATTATGCTCCCGAGGTAAATAAGTGAACACTACTTGATCAAAGTGTTCTGCTAAATCCCTTACGTAAGCCTGGTAGGGTGCGAAGCCGTTCTTCACCTTCCACTTATTGCAAACCTGGTTTATTATAAGGCTCGAATCGCCAAATATCCTTATGCACTTTATGTCCATTTCCATGGCAGCCTGCATGCCAATGATACACGCCTCATATTCAGCTACATTATTTGTCGCCTCAAAATCTAGCTTCACGGAAATAGGAGTATGGGCTCCTTCGGGAGAAATCAAAATGATTCCTACACCGAATCCACTTTGATTGGAAGCTCCATCAAAATACATTTCCCATGTTTCTTTCTGTGTTTGAAATACTTCTTCATTGGGAAAATCTAACTTTTCTTCACTAGCCTCCTCAACAGGTAAATCTGCCAAAAAATCCGCGACTACTCTTCCTTTTATGGCTTTTTGTGGAACAAATTGTAAGTCGAACTCCGATAACATAACCATCCACCGAGCTACTCTACTGTTGACCAGTGGCTGCTCCATCAAGTACTTGAGAGGATTCATGAATGCGGTCACATGCACGGTATGCGCAAGCATGTAGTGACGTAGTTTCCTCGTTGCCCAAACTAAGGCAAGGGACAATCTCTCAATGTTGGAGTACCGGGTCTCATATTCCAAGAATTTCTTGCTTAAGTAATAAATTGCTCGCTCTTCACCATCGTATCTTTGAGCTAGCATAGCCCCCATTGCCGACTCAGTGATAGTCAAGTACAACAGTAAAGGCTTTTCAGGTACTGGTGGAACTAACACAGGCGGATTAGCCAAGTACTCTTTAATTTTGTCAAAAGCTGCTTGACATTTTTCATCCCACTCAGATTTGACCCCTTTCCTCAACTTCTTAAATATAGGGTCACAAATCATGGTTAATTTCGAAATGAACCGGCTTATGTACTGCAATCGTCCAAGGAAACCTCTTATCTCCTTCTCTGTCTTAGGCGGTGGCATTTCCTGTATCGCCTTGATCTTTGCTGGATCAATCTCGATTCCCCTAGAGCTCACTACAAAACCCGATAACACACTTTGCGTCACTCCAAAGCACATACGAGGTTTAACCTCATTCCGTATTTCCGCAGCCTACGGAAGAATCTTCTAAGGCTATCCAAGTGTGTATCACGGTTAACGGACTTGATGATCATGTCGTCTACGTAAACCTCTGCCTCTTTATGCATCATATCATGCAATAATGTGGTGGCTGTCCTCTAATAGGTCGCCCCTGCATTTTTCAACCCGAATGGCATCACTACATAACAAAATGTACCCCAATGTGTAATGAACGTCGTCTTCTCCATATCCTCCTCTGCCATTTTAACCTGGTTATAACCTGAATACCCATCCATGAATGAAAGAAGGGCATGCCTACAGGTGTTGTCTACCAAAACATCGATATGAGGTAAAGGAAAGTCATCCTTCGGACTTGCCTTGTTTAAATCTCTAAAATCCACACACATCCGAACTCTCCCATCTTTCTTTGGAACCGGGACTACATTAGCTATCCAGTGTGGATATTCTGACACCCTAATGAAGCCTACCTTCAACTGCTTCTCAACTTCCTCCTTAATCTTCAACGCCCATTCCGGTTTCATCCGCCTAAGCTTCATTTAGCGGTTTAGCGTCGGGAGTAGCGGAATTCTGTGTTCAGCTATTTCTCGGTCTATACCTGGCATATCTTGATATGACCAGGCAAAGACATCTACAAATTCTCGTAAGAGAAGAGTAAAGTGCTCTTGCTCCCCGATGGTTAAAAATTTCCCAATTTTGGTTAATTTAGGCTCTTCGGGTGTACCTAGGTTTACTTCTATAGTTTCTTGATTCTGAATCCGATTCTCATGTTTCTCTACGGCTTTTAAAAGATCTTTAGGAATTTCTGATTCGTTTACAGCATCTTGATTATTTTCATTAGAGGCAAAGCAGTTCAGGGACGGGGGATAAGAAGAGCCATAAGCAAACGAGTTCATTTCATTGAATTCAGAAACAAGAACATCAACAGGTGACTCAACAGACCCCCTAGAAGTAGATGCAACAAACTGATTGAACTTAAGACCTGACTCTAAGACAGACTCAGAAAAGGGAACAACAACAGGATTGACACTATACTCTGACCCGAGCATTGACTCTCCTAAAGCTAACACAAACTCCTTGTCTCCTTTGGCCGACGCCCAGGTGACTTGCTTGGTTTCCTGACCCCATGTAGCGATGAGCTTAGTAGGATCGAAATCCATGCTTGATAGGGCCAAGGAAAGCGCCTCCACAGGTTTCTCCTCTCGCTGTGCTTCTTGACCGAACAACATTCCAAAGATGTTACTCCCTGCTAGATGAGTCCATTCTAGTGGGGTCCTGTTCTCCCTTGCCGGTGTGAACAATTCCTCTTCGAGTAGCATGCAGTCGTTGAAGATCTCTAAACCTGGAACTAAGATGCCCTTGCTCTTCAAATAGTAGGGCTCCGGAAAACCAAAGTAAGGGAAAGGATCTCCTTCCCTCATGAACTGGCCATTAAGCGTGAGTGGATATGGTTTTATGCTATAAAGCGGTATTGGCTCACCTCTCCTAATTCTTCTAACCTTCTTAGCTAATCTCCTCTCTTCCTCTGTTGGAATGTAGCCTAAACCAAAGTGGTAGCTCCCTCCTTGAGTCAAGGGAAAAGATGTAGGCCCTTGAGCTCTTCTTCCCAAAGGTAACCCGGGAAAGTATCCATGTCGCTTCAAAATTGCGTCCACCTTCCTGTTGGAATAAGGATCGAAGTCCAAAGGTGCTTCTTCCTTCTCCAAGGTAGCTACGATATCGAAATGGTGGAACTCCTCGTCCTTGGAGTTATGTTCTACCTCGATCATAGGTTTCTTTGAAGTAATTACAGCTGCTAACTCCTCTCCTTTGACTGTTACCACCTGCCCCTTAACCATCATCTTCACCTTCTGATGTAGAGTAGATGACACCGCTTGTTGTGCATGCAACCAAGGGCGTCCTAACAAAATGTTAAATGATGCCGGAATGTCCAACACTAGAAACTCAACATTGCTGGAAATTGCATCCATAGTAATTGGTAACAGAATTGAACCCAAAATTCGTCTAGGAGTGTTGTCGTAGGCCCTAAGTTGAATGGCCTGCTGGGTAAGCTGATGGGATTGAATCCCCAGCTTCTGTACCGTCCTCCATGGACAAATGTTCACCGCAGATCCGTTGTCCACCAATACTAAGGGTATCACCTTACTGGCACAACCCACGGTCAAGTATAAGGCCTTGTTGTGTGCAAGACCTTCCTTAGGCAAATCCTCATCACCAAAAGTTATAGTATTCCTGCCAGATGTGACAAAAGATACTATTTCTTCGGGCGTAGTCTCGGGTGATACTTCCAACTTGCTCAAAGCCTCGATCAGGGCTTGCCTGTGCTTTTGTGAAGCTGCCAACAATTGCCATACCGTAACATCCATCTTCAATCTCTTCAACTGCTTTAACATCAAATCCTCCTCTGGAACGGGGATCACCACCTCTCCTATCTTCTCCTTCCCCTTGTCTAGAGGTTGAACTTGGGAAGGACCTCCTTGATGATTATGGCATCCTAACCTTGTTAGGAAAGTAACATCCGGAGTTTTGGCCTCTCCAGACTTTGCTGTTCCCCAAAAGTCCTCGTCTCCATCAAAATCCCAAAAGTTGTCCGTGGCCCTCTCAGCATGAGGCTCACCATAGACATCTTCCTCGTCACTAGCCCATAAACCGTTGACCTCATGTCTTTCCGTGAAGTAATGCATAATGTAAGTTGACTTCTTTGCATCAGTAATGAAATCTGAGGGATCCCATTCGCATTCCTCAAACACGGCGTGTATATGCAGTGAACCTAGTGGATTGTTTGTGTTGCTAGGTTTTTGTGCTGCCTTCGGTAAGGGTAGTTGTTTGGACCTAAACATCTCCTCCATCCTGTTCTTCAAAGTAAAGCCTTTGATTATCGTGCCCTCGAGCCCTATGATACTTGCAGAACTTGCCGGCGTCCCAATTCCGTGGCTTCTCTTTTGGTTCTGGTCTTAAGTCGGGAAGAGTAATCATTCCCTTGCTTAAGAGACGCTCTAAAGCTTGAGCGTACGTAGTGTCTATAGGGGTGTATTCGGTGTAGCGTTGTAGGGCATTCACCTCGTTCCCCTTGTTGTTGGATGCAGATGGGCCAGCCGACTTCCTGTTAGTATAGGTGTTCTTCCAGCCCCCAGTTGTGACTCCCTTAGCAAACTCACTTTCTATTTTGGTCCCAGCCAGTCTTAATGTAGCGAAATCTTTAAGGGGTTGAAACCTCAAATGAGCGTTGTATGACGGTTGTAGACTTCTAATAAGCATGTCTACTTGGTGCTCTTCAGATGGTCGGTCCACCATTTGAGCTGCCTTTGATCTCCACCGAGCAAAGTAGTCAGAGAAAGATTCTTTCTCCTCTTGCTTCACTAATTCCATGTCCCTTAAAGTGTGGCATGTCTACATTGTAGAATGCGATGTAAGAACTCCTTGCAAAGCAAACTCCATTGTGTAGTCTTGGTTTTGAGAGTGTTGTACCATTTCATAACATCCGCCCAAAGTCCAGGAAAAATAATGTGATAGATGTCTTCCTCTACCCCCTTCAGCGTCATCGCCCCTAGAAAGTTCCTTACATGCTGATGAGGGCTCTCAACACCGTGGAACTTAATGTCTGGCATGTTGAACTTAGGGGGAAGCCTTCCCCGAGGCACCGGTGTAAAACCGACATCATCCATAAATTGGTTGTTGAACAAAGTAGATTCCTTCAACATCTGCTCGATGCGATCTAGTCTCGAATTTGAGACCCCATGGACTGATCCATCCTTCTCCTGCCAGTTGATCAACCTCCCCATGGGAGGATTCTTCACATTTGAGTTCTTTGCCTCCTCCATGGCATGGATAACGCGTCGATTCTGCAGTTCTGCGCCTCGGTTGGCGTTCATCGAAACTTGCATGTTTAGAATCACATTGGTTAATTGCTCCAAGTCGATGTTGGAGTGGTGGTGGTGGTGGAGCGACTTCCTCCCGGCATCACCGTGTGGTTGACCCATTGCCGTCATCATTTGGGTTTGACATGGTTTGGATGGATCAATCACTAAACTCTCAACTACTCCCTCGGATGTCCCGCCGTCGATCGCCTCTGGATTGGTCACCTCAGATGATACCCGGTCTTCGTTACTGTCGTAATGAATATCGAAGGTTTCCAAACGCCCGGTTTCGTCCCGTTGATAAACCCGAAACCAACCTATCCTGTCCTGAAAAGGTGGAGGAATTCAAAGACTCAGCTCAACGCCCTCCTAAAGACACAACATGCAATGGATGAAGAATTCTATTTGAACTCCGAATAATCGAACTAAGGCTCGAGACTATATGCGAAGCCCAAATAAAACTCTTATGCAGAATGCTGACTCAGGCTCGAAATAACATGTTTAAACCTTATCGGACCGAATCCAGAAAGGACTCAGGCCTCTCATAAGGGTTAAACATATTAATCTAGCGGACTAAACGAACTAGAAACTCATTTGGAGTACCCAAAGGGTGGGCCCACTCACAAAATCTTCGAGGATCTCATGAGGCCCAACGACTTTAGATATCCCGAATGTATTTCTGACCCAAAACACAAAAAAAAACCTTATGCAAAAAGGCAAGAAGAAAGGAAAAGAAAGAGAAGAAAAAGAAGAAAGAAAAAAAAAACTCAAACAGAACCCCGAACGACCTAAATTTGGGTCCAGCAGGTACCGAGCCTCACGAATCCGCGCGGATCTTCTGGGTATAAACCCAGTGAGGTTTACGCGGATTTGTTGGGCTCAAGATCACTGCCGAGCCCAAATCAAGGTACACACAAAAAAAACAAAAGACGAAGAAAAGAAAAGAAGAAAAAAAAAGAAAAAAAAACCACACATAGACCACTCGATTTAAGCTTGCTAGCGACTAAAGTCAACAGAAATCCGCGCGGATTTCTGGGCTCAAACCCGCTACCAGGCATAAATTCGGTGAAGCATAAAAAAAGAAACAAAAACCGGAAGAATTTGGACCACATATGACCCGGCCCAACCTGGAATCCGCGCGGATTCCCTGGGTCTGTGTCCTACGTGGGCCAAATTCTAAACCCAGACACTGACTTCCCTCAATTTAGGCCTGCCAGCAGCCGAGCTCAACAGAAATCCGCAGTTTGGGCTCAGCTGCTAGGGCCTAAATTGAGTCCACAAAAACAAAAGACCCAAGAAGACTTTATTTTTGAATTTCTCTAAGCACTACTGCATGGTCTCGGGTTCGAGGATGGGGAAGAACACATAGCATGCAAATGCAGTTCCATCCTAACCAAAGCTCTACGTTTGAGGTTTAAAGGTCGATTTACTAACGCCTCCTAACTCGTGTCCCGGGCATTTGGCCTCCATGGGGTGCATGGAAGGTTAATACCCCCGGGTTGCTCCTTTTAATCAAGTGGATTAAGGAGTATGGCACGAGGGGGAAAAACAACCACCGGCTCGGTGAAGGTCTAAGTGGACCCACCTGAGTTGAATGGTTAATGTCTTTCTCGAAATGGTAAGTAAGGATTTTCCTAAACGGTACCTTGTGTGCCCGACGAAGGGGAAGGCCCGTGAGATGCAAATAATGCCTAAAGTAAAAAAAAACGTGACAACTTTTTTTTTTAAAAAAAACTAAACCCGACTCTTCAAGTTTTTACCCTCTTATAAGTCCCCAGTGGAGTCGCCACTGTAGGGCCCGCGGCCCTCGGGAGGGCACGGTCCCCCACGGAAGGTCGATTCGACGTAGGGTTGCTTATTTTCTTAAGGGACGATTTTAAAGAAATTTAACTTTTTTAGAAATTATTTTCGAAATAGGAGTAAGCAACGCGGGAAGAAAAAAGAAATAAAAAAAAAAGCAAAGTGGGCCGGATCCGCGCGGATTCGGTGCCCACCCGAGCCAACAGTTTTTCGAAAAAACCAAAAAGGAAATTGAGGCGGGCGGATCACGCGGATTCGGACCCACGAGCAGGCTTTTTGAGTTTTGAACTAAAAGGGGAAAGAGAAAGAAAAAAAAAATAAAAAAACCGGACCAAACAGTAGCTTGGGTCTGCGCGGATCTTGGTGCCATTTGGGCCGAAACTCCACCCAAATCTTCGCGGATTTGGGTTCCATTTTGACCCAAATGATTCACAGATCCACGCAAATCCAAATCAAACTGTTTTTTTTTTAGCAAAAGGGAAAGAAGAAAAGGCCGACCCAAATAGACCTGGATCCGCGCGGATCCGCGCGGATTCCGGGTCCATTTTGGGTCGGTGTTCCTCTTTTCTCTTTTTCTGACTTTTTGAAAGAAATAAAAAAATAAAAAAAAACTAAAACAAAAAAATGGAGTCGCCAGTTAATTTTAAAAGTAAAATTAACAAAACTTTTTTTAAAAAAAAGAAAGAAGGGAAAAAACTGACTCCGGTCCCAAACCAAAGATTGAATTCGGGGGTAAAGAAGTCGGTGTAGGGGGATGCCCTTGCACCGCCCGCCGAAGCGGCCTTTACTAAGTCGGGTTACATTAGGAAAACAAAGAAAGGAAATAAAACAAAAAAAAAAGGTTGTCACAGATTTTCTAAACTCATGCGATTAACAATAGGATAATGGAGTTCAACTCATAACGAAAACAAAAATAACCAAACCGTAATTACAGCGGGCGGGGAACTAAAGGACTACATTGTTACAACCGTTAAAAATGAAATAAACAAAATAAAGGCCGAACAGATGAGAAAGAAGAAGCGGATTACCCAAATCCGCGCAAATTTGCAGGAGCCGGGTCAGGAATCGGAAATCCGCGCAGATTTTCCCTTGTGCCGGTTGAGTGATCGAAATCCGAAATTGGCTGGAAAAGTGATTGAATCCGCGTAAATCCCCGGAAAAGTGACCAAATCTGCGCAATTCTCAGGATTTAATAGTGGTGAATTCTCTCCTTCTCCTCCCAGTCCGGAAAATTTTCCAACCCCCACAAAGGATCCGCGCGGATCCTTTTATAGGCACCGAATGACCAGCAGCTTTCAGCAGTTGGCGACGGTTTCTTCCTATCCGCACGACCCCCGCCAGTTGAAAAGTGGTTGGTCAACTAAGGTAACCACTAAGAACTGCCAAAACAACTGCCGTAGATCCGCGCCAACCCAAATGGCAAAATCCGCGCAGATTTGTGGGTTTTCGACTAAATTCGGATCATTCCTACCAAATCCGATTTTGGACCCAAACAAGCTAAATCTGCGCAGACCCCAATTATTTTGGCCCAAAAACTGTAAATCCGCGCCAGCCTGACTGTTTTGGCCCAAACCCCAAAATCCGCGCCAACCATGTTCTTTCAGCCCCAAAACAGAAATCCGCGCCGTCCTTCCATTTTAGCCCAAAATGTAAATCTGCTCGAGCTTCACCATCTCGATCCCGGGTTAAGCTGAAATCTGTCTGACACATTTTCGGTGTCTACAGCACCCTCTCCAATTCTCTCTTAGCTTCCAAGCATAAAGGGTCTATCTCTAGCGCCCGAGTAAATGTTTTCCTAGCTTCATCCACGTTTCCTAACTTAGCATGGGCCACACCACTTTGGTATAAAGCCTTTACATTATTTGGGTCAAAATGCAACACAAACCCACAAAACTCAATGGCCCTTGAGAACCCTCCCAACTTCAAATCACATGCAGCAACATTTAGATTGAGCGGCATCGCCAACTCCCGCAACAACAAGAACTCTAATTCGGACCTTGGTTCACTAACCCACATAAGTTGTATGCCTTTTTCATACACGCAAGCAACACTATGATATTGTCCTGATATGAACAATTTATTACCTTCCTCCTTAAACTCCTTCGCTTTAAGGATGGACTGACTAGGATGGTCCATCCGCTCCAACAAATTTAGAATATCCCAATCTAATTCCATCTCAAGGGAAGCCATAACTTAACCCAAGACCACACTAACCGAACGCGTCACTCCCAAGCAGTTCAACAAGCTCACAGACCACCCCACTCCCACCTTAGAATGGACTAGCACCAAGAACACACACACAACCAAACTAAAGGACTAACAAACTTTAAAGAGAAGCACACCTTACAACTGGCACGCCATATCAGTCGGCAAACCCAGATCGAACAGGTTGCTGGACGCATGCCTGAAACCCCCGGAGACACGGTCGCACCTCCCTCGGCGAAAAATACACCCAGAGACGACATCAGCACCGGCCCTGAACCACCCCACACACACCGAACAAACAGAAAAACTATCGAAAACCTACAAAAACTAGCTGACACTTAGAAAAAAGGCACAAAACAACAGATCGGGGAATGGTGGTGCTAGCGACGGCCGTCAACCGGCCCGTCACCAGCACCGGCGAAGAAAATTAAAGAGGGAGCGCAATGGTAGTTGGGGTAGAGAGAGAGCAGTCAAATAATGTTCTATTTTCGCTTTCATGAATTTGAATAGCTTTTCTATGACAATAAATAGTTGTCATAGGTGATATAAGTTTATTGAGGTCCTATTCTTTAGCTTGGTCACATATGTTTATGTTTATTTTATCTTATTTAATTCTATCTTATTATCAAAAAGAATAATATTATATTTTGTATTAATTTAAATTTTAAATTTTTTATTCAACTCACAGAATTTATATAAAATAAAAAAAGAACAAGGTCTTAATTGCGATTTCACATTACTTTAAAGTTAACGTAAATATAACATTGAGTGAGAAGAGCAAGATTATTCATAATCTAAACAAAAATGGATAAAATATATGTTGATTTTACAAGTTGTTATTTATGAAAAAGATCTACATATGTAATTTCTTTAGTCATATGTATTTTCTATAATATTAATGAGCATATTATTTCTGTGGTGGTAGTATAATATGGAATAATAAGATTGGAGCAAGCAAATGAAGAATATATTTCAGGCCCATAAATGAACCAAACCGTTCAAGGTCGATGGTTTTGGTGGACTTATGTCAGCCTATTTTTTCGTTTTTTTCCTTTTGTCCTTTTAGAACTTGAAGAGGTCCAAGTACCATATTCTTCCCTCGTCACCTATACCAAGAGGTTCGCATCCACCTCCTGAGTCCCGAGGTTCAATTTCTCGTAGATTCCAAAAGATGCAAGATCGTCTCGTCCATCCTTTGGATGGGTTCGAGCCCCTTTAGAGACTCGGGCATATCACCAACCTTGAAGACCTCGGGACCAAACATTATACCGGGTCGTCCCACGAAAACATGTCTATTTTGGCATTGGGGTTAGGATCTTGGGCCCGGTTAGAGATAAGCATTGAAGAAAGAGAAGAGGAGAAAGGGGTTGGGCCAAGCGCTGGTTGCGCGTCCCCTAGCGCCGGCCTCCCCTTCCTCCTTGGTTTTTGTTCAAGCATGCTTGAGGCGTGGGTGGTGCCTTAGGGAGTGCTGGGCGCACCTCCCCTTTTTTCTTGTGGAATTTTCTCCAAGTTGGGACGTCGGTGGAGTTTCCTTAGGCGCAGGTCGCGACAAGCTTTTGCAAGAACCCGTTCTATGTGGGAGAGACACGGGCTGCGTCAAAACTGGCGTTGGTCGCACCTCCTCACGCTTCCTCAGCATCCGAGAATCTCGCGTCTCCTTTGCGGCATTCTTTCAGCTTTTTATTCCCTTTTTTCTTTTATTTCCTTTTTTTAATGCTATGTTTGTAATGGCAAACTTGTAATTATTTGCATCTTCATTTCCCCACCCAAATGTTTTATCTCTTCATTTGGGGAGAAAAGTCATTAGTTTTTGGTCATTAATGAAAAGCAAGGGTTCACTCCTAAAATCTCTCTCTCAAATCTTGTTCTTACTTTATCCTCTCTAATCATTAGGGTGGTGTTAGCTAGTTATTTCCTTTATGGATTAGTGATGCTTAGCTTTATCTAATCTTGGTGAACTTGCAAGTTCTTGACATTGGTGACCTCCATTGTTGAGTTCTTATCAAGGTCTTAAGCTTCCTTCAAGTTTTTGGGTTCATTTCCTTCATCTTCTTCAACTCAAACTCACTATTCCAACCATGTTATGCTCCAGACTACGACTTCATCTTTGCTCCTTCCCCCCCCCCCCTATTTGACTTTGTTTTGTTTTTGGACTAAAATCAAAGTGTTTGAAGGATATATATACAATGAGTATGTAGTCTAAAATCTAAATTAGGTCGGGGGAGAAAAGGGGTTTAAGGAAGAAGGAGGTCAACTCCTAAAACAGAAAAGTGTAAAACCATTGGTCAGAAACAATTCAGTATGCTCATGTATCAAAAACATACTCTTTTTTTTGAAAATTTGTAAATTGGTAGGCACCAAAACAATTCAGTATGTTCATCTATTAAAAACAATTCAGTATGCTCTTATATTGTGATGTTCTAGTTTGGTTTTTTGTTTAATTATCTTGCTATCGTTGGTATTGTTTTGTTGCTTTTGTAATGATGTCACAATCTCTTCTACCTTTTTAGGCCTTAAATTATCAAAACAAAGTATAATCTATATTGCTAGTACCTGCTATATGGAATACCATCTAATTAAAATAAACCGTCCAAATCCCAACCGAAAAGCCAATAGAACAATCTAGCACAACAAACAAGAAGAATCTCGCTTCAACTGTATAACATCATCATCATCATCATCATCAAACAAGCAAGAAAAAGATCCAAATCCGACTAACCGACAACTAATCGAAGACAACATAGTACAAGAAATAAGAATGTGTATCCTAAAACCGACACCATTGCACTTAAATCCACTTGCTGATACTAACTTGCAATTAGTTATAATTGCACTCGTGCATTTTATTGGGTTGAATGTGGAGACCAATTTTGGGATGGTCTTTGTGTCTTGGAGAGTAAGGTAGAAGAGTTTGAGTGAGAGTCAAATTGTTGATTTATTAGTTGTCTCCTTTTGTAATTCCTTGGTTGCAAAGACTCTACTAACCCTAAAGAATTGTGGTAGCCTTGTAAAATTGAGAGTGATTCATCTTATATCACAATATATTGACTTGTAATCTATATGTTCCTGATGGAGTTGTGTGAGGTTCAATTGTGAGTTTTGAGCTCTCATGTTGTAACTCTATAGGAAGGTTGTGAGAGATTGTGGAGGTTTGAGAATCTTTGAAACACTGGTGTGATCCTCTGATGATAGTGCATCGTTCGTGTTTTTTTCCAAGTTTTGGTTTTTCCACATTAATTTTTTGTGTCGAATCTTTATTTATTTTTCGCCTTTATTATTCTTTGTCAACTAACAACGCTTTGAGAATCCTCACAACTGGTATCAGATCTTTGGTTAGAGCGTGGTTGACCTACATATTGAGAAGCAATGAAGAGCGCAATTGTGAAGATTCTGGAGTTCGATGGGATTGACTACAGACGGTAGAGGATACACGTTAAGGATGTGCTCCGCCAGTAAAAGTTGCATTTTGTGATGGGTGAAAAGCCAAAACAGACGGAACCGAAGGATTGGGAAGAGCTTGACGGTTAAGCATTCAGTATGGTGAGGATGACGTTAGCTCGGAACGTGGATTTCAACATCAAAGATAAGAAAATGACGAAGGTCTGCTAGAGGCCTTGCAAAACACATATGAGAAACCTTCGACGATGAATAAGGCATATGTGTTGCGTCGTTTGTTTGAATTTATAGGATGCATGAGTCTGGTGATATGAATGATTGTACGAATGAGTTGAATGTGATATTATCAAAATTGACCTATGTAGGAATTAGTTTTGACGACGAGATAAATGCTAATATACTTTTGGCTACCCTACCTAAGTCTGGGGATGATTTTGTGATTTCTGTAACATCTTCGGTTAAGAAATATGAGAAACTGAAGTTTGGGGAAATTAGAGGCTCTATCTTGAATGAAAGCATCCATAGGAGAGATTCTGATGTGTCTAAGTCTTCAGGGAATGTTTTGATTGTCAGGGGTAAGAGGAACTGTGGGAGCTCGCGCCGTGGTCAATTTAAATCTAGAGGACGAAACATGAAGCATGTATTGTGTTGGAACTATGGTGATAGATGTTATTTTCGTAGGGATTGTCCGAAACCCAGGAAGAGCAGTTATAATGACCATGACTCCGTAAGTCTGTTGAGGATTTGGGTGATGCCCTAATTGTTGATGTTGACAAGTCAAAAGGAATCGGGTGATAGATTCGGGTGCGTCGTCTAGCAGGGAGACCTTTAGTAATTTTGTGAGTGGGAGGTTTGACATGGTTAGGTTTGCAAACGGTCACAACCTAAAGGTGCTAGGAAGATGTGATGTGAAAATTAAAACTTCTAAGGGTGGGACTTGGAAGTTGAAGAATGTTCGATATATCCTGGGTCTGACCAAGACCTTGTATCTATGGGTCAGCCGGGTGAGGAGAATTTCACGACGAGATTTGGGGATGGTCATTGGAGGGTAACGAAAGAATCTTTAGTATCGTAAATGGTAGAAAGAAGGGGAAGTTGTATACTACCATTAGACCCGACAATTTCTGACTCGTCTCGATAACCCGACCCGAACCCGCCCGAAATTTCTGTGTGTTTGAACATGATTTTTTCAACTAAACCCAAAATACATCGAACTCGAAAATTAGCGGGTTAAACCCGACCCGCTTAACTCGAAAAATTAACTTTTTAAGTTTAACTTTATTAAAATTTGTGACTTTTCATTGGAATTTTAACTATTAAAATATAAGCGCAACTCATTTATTAGTTATTTCTCTAAATTAAGTTAAAATAGTTACAATAATCTATCGTTACTAGAAGATAATCATATTTTATTATGTGTATTGTATAAAAAGTAGTATTTAGAGACTATTTTTTAAAAGAAAAAATGGAAAAATGTCGCAATCGTAACGTGTTGGGTTGACCCGAAACCGAAATACAATCGATCCGTATTTGCACGAACCCGATATACGACCGACCCGAAACCCGCCTGCCCGACCGAATTGACAGGTCTGACTACCATTGATAATTCTAACAGGCTTGTTCATGCTCGTCAAGCCGTGGTAGCTTCTCTGATAAGAGAAGAGGACCAGAAATGAGGAAGTTTCTGGTCGAAGCTATGAAAATGGATTGTCAATCGAAGAATACATCTAACTTGCATGAGAATTTGACATGTTCAACATGAGGTAAAATTCCAATCCAAAATTCCCCTAACTTGTTGACGAGGATGCGTATGTCGAAGTTGTCGGGCGTGATCAATTCAAGTGGGAGCTAGTTGATAAAAGAGGAGTTGCTAAGAGGTCAACTGAGACCTCTGTTGCTGAACAAGAGATGGATGCACTGGAGGATTCGAGGAGGTGTTGAAGTGGTGATTGATAATGATCGACAAAGCCTGCATTTACAATTGGTCTCCAAGTGAGAGATTGTTGGGTTGAATGTGGAGACCGATTTTGGGTTGGTCTCTGTGTATTGGGGAGCAAAGTAGAAGAGTTTGAGTGAGAATCAAATTGCTGATTTGTTAGTCGTATCCTTTTGTAATTCCTTGATGCAAGGACTCTATTAACCCTAAATAATTGTGTTAGCCTTGTACTATAAATATAGTATATGTGTTAGACTTATTGTAGTGTAACTGAGAGTGTTTCATCTTATATCACAAGAGATTGATATGTAATCTTTGTGTTCCTGAGGGAGTTGTGTGAGATCAATTCTGAGTTTTGAGTTCTCACGTTGTAACTCTAGGAAGACTGTGAGAGATTGTGTAGGTCTGTGGATCTTTAAAACACTGTTATAATCCTTCGATGATAGTGCATCGTTCGTAATTTTTTTCCCAATTTAGGTTTTTCTACGTTAATTCCTTGTATCGAATCTTTACTTATTATTGAATAATGCAGTCTGAACTACAGTATAGTGATATCCAATTTAACATCAATTTCACATATAATATTTTTATAAAGATATACGATATTATACTTTTTTAATAGTATTTTTTATAACGAATCTAACATCAAATTTGTATGATGAATCATTGTATAAATTAATATATTAGCGGTCAAAGTTTTTAGCACAATTACCGAAGTGACAATTAAAAAAAAAACGGAGGGAGTATTATGTAAAAAATTATCAATCAAAAACAGAAATTACATACTGCAAAAGTCAAAATTATGATAATTAATATGGAACAGAAGAAGTAACAATTTAATATTATTTTAATGAAAATTAAAATTTTCTATGGAAAAATTAAAGTAAATTTAATAACTACGGTTAAATTTATTTTGAATAATCTCTTGTAATTATTATAATTAATATTAATTTGTTCTAAATAATCTCTTGTAATAGTTATGATTAATATTTACTTAAATCAAATTGAAATCTACCTCTTTCCATTCATTTTTTGTAATTACTTGCACTAGTTTTTTGTATTGCTTACAGTAATCTATCGTAATAATCACTCACTCCATTCTTTTGTGATTGTCAAAATACATATTGAACCAAGGGCGATGTGGGACTCCAATCACTCATAGGGATGGAGCTATTGAGGCTTATTAAAAGAATTCCGAATGCCTTCACATTGACAGAAGAGCGATGTGTGACTCCAAATTCCTCATAGCATTCTTTATTATTTTACACTTAATTATTTAAAATCAAGGTTAGGTTACATTTACTTTATTAATTTACTTATAGTTAAGCATGTTGCCTTACACATCATCATAAGAAGGTATAATTAATATTTATTTTATATTCTATATTTTCTAAATTATAAGATACAAGAAATATGAGCAACACAAACTAAGCCGCGTGAAGATTTGAGTGTTGTTGATATACTCAACTAGGGCCCTATTCTTTTATGCGGTATTCTGCGGTATTCTGCGGTATGTAGGGGTGTGCATTATTCGGTTTTGAACCGATTTTTATTCGGTTCGGTTTTCAGTTTGGACTTTAGGCCTTATTCGTTTTTCGATTTATTCGGTTCCGGTGAAAAAATATTCGGTTCCGGTGAAAAAAACATAAAAAGTGTGCATTATTCGATTCAAAACCGAATAAACCGAACACCTTATTCGGTTCGGTTTCGGTTTGGACTTTATCCCTTATTCGTGTTTCGGTTTATTCGGTTTTGAACCGATGAACACCCATAGCGGTATGGTGTGGTGAAATTGTGGCGAGTTGTGGTGTAATTGTGGCGGGTTATTTGTATGTTGTGGTGAGTTTTTTTTGTGTGTGTATATATATATATATATATATATATATATTGTATTGGTAATTGTAAAAAAGTAATTGGAAAAAGTGAGTTGAAATATTGTATTGTTTTTGAATGATTAAAAAAATTGTTGAAATGGTATTGTATTGGAAAAAGTGAGTTGAAAAAGTATTAATTAAAAATTTATATTAAAGATATATAATAAATTTGAAAAAGTAATTTATGGTGGGTTCTGGTGAATTGTGGTATAATGGTATTTTGTGGTGGTACCAAACTACGGTAGGCTGTGGCACCGCAGTTTGCCAACCGCAGAAAAGAACAGGGCCTAGAGGTTAGATCCCATAGGGTATGTGAAAAGTACCTAGCACCTAGACCTGTCAATCGTTGACTCGATACCTAACCGAGCCTGCTAGGAAATTATGGGTTTTGAACACGATTTACTCGACCCAAACCCGAAATAAAATGAATCTGGGAACCCGCAAATTAGCAAGTCAAACTCGATCCACCCGTTTGACCTGGAAAATTTATTTTTAAGTTCAAATCTATTAGAATTTGTGACATTTCGTTGAAATTTTCTAACTTACGTTGAAACATTTACAATAATCTATCATTACTAGAAGATAATTGTATTTTATTATGTATATTATACAAAAAATAGTATTTAGAGATAATTTTTTTAAAGAAAAAGGAGGAAAACCTTGCAATCATAATCCATTGGGTTGTTCCAAAGTCGAAATGTACCGGTCGTAATTAACCGAACCCAAAATACACCCAAGTCGTATTTGTGTGAACCAAATATATGACCGACTTGCAACCCGTCCTCTCACCCATCCTGATTGATAGGTCTAACGGCACCGCATTAGGTCTCGAATGACACAAGATCCATGATGACGGATAGCGGTGTTCCACAATTCCGTAAAAAAAGTCACAATGGAGGAAAATGTACAAATTAATAACGAATTAATAACATATACCTTCCCAAAATTTTGTAAAATGAAGATTTTACCTTCCATATTTGAGAAACTTCGATTACCAAACGTAATCTTTACTCTATATATAAATATATACTTTTTCCGATTAGTCAATGACTTGGACATATTTGTCCTTGTATATTTATTTGGTTTGACAAAAATGCCTTCAAGATTTAAATTGTAAAATTTTGTTGACAAAGGTGCAACTATTCAAGCAAAACTGAAAATTTACACTTGAACTTTAGGCAACCAGGAATTTAAAGAAAAATATCAAATTTATGCTCCAATTATATTCTCATTCTCATTTTATATGTCATTTGTTAGACATTTTATAGTATCCAATGTCCTTTTTTGACAAATAAGTTGTTACATAATATGTTGTAAATAAGTCGTAACATTATACTCTAACTATAGTATGTTGTATTGCCAATATAATGATATTACTTTTATATAATGAACATTGTATATATTAAGAAATTAATGGTCAAAATTATTAACATATGACTAACACGTACATCTAGATAATAGATAAAATGAAAATGAGGAGTATTATAGCCATCTAAACTAATATAAAATTTACCTATATATATGAAACACAACCTACATCTTGCCTAAAATACTAAAATAAGTTTGAGCCGAGTATCGTGTAAGACCGTTATTGAGTCATCCATTGTCAAAATAAATTACAAGTGTATTATTGTCCAATACCTCTAAAGTATAGTACTTATTGTCAAAGAAAAACGTTCAATACATTATTATTGAACACTCCCGAAGTACAATTTATTAGCGTCCAAACCCTTTTTTAATTAATATGATAGAACCATTATGTCAAAAGTCCAATATTCTTTTATTTTTTTTTGATTGTTCAAAATAAAAGTTACTAGTACAAAAATTTGTGATTTTCAAAATAAAAGTCCAATATTCTTTTAGTTTTTTAAGTCATCGGCAAATCTCAAGCCTATGTAGGGGTGTTCACGGACACCTGGTCAAGGAAAAATTTGTGATTTTCTAATATTATTCGGAAGAAATTTTCTTAATTGGAGCATGTGAGCACCGTAAAAAAAGTCTCAAAAAACATAATAGGGGTGTCTAATTTAGTAGCAACCCAAAAACCTTAAAATATTACTCCCTCCATTCCAAATTAATTGTGCAAGTTTGACTAATTTTAAATTTTGACCGTTAATTTATCAAATTATCTGTTGAGTTATTATATAAGACTATCATTATTAGATTTTGGGTGAAAAATATTTTTACTTAAATACAATAATATTAATATTGCTAAGATAAAAAGTGAAAAATTAGTGGTCAAAGTGCTGCATCGAAGACCATGAAAAAGTAAATTGAACAAATTAGATGGGATGGAGGGAGTACCAAATTATTTTTTTATAATTAACAAAAAAGTGTAAGTCAATGAATTCGTTAATTGTGTATCAGTATTAGTTTAAGTTATAAACATCTAGTTAATGTGAAATTTCAATTTATTTGGTGGGCATATTTATACGATGGTGTAAAATTTTGTTAAGCTTGTACGTGAATATATATGTTATTAATATTTACTTTTATTTTTGTTGATATTTATTTATATTTAATTATTTTATTTTTCAAAAACGTTTATCTAATAAAAAAATATATTGGACACCCATAAATCGGATCTCTAGATCTGCTACAGTATTAACCATAATTATTACTATTGAGAAACAATTTTTAGAAACAAAAATAGTTTTGTGCAATGACCATTTTAGTCATCCGCAATGACGAGCGCGAATTAAACTCATTCGATGATGTGGAAGTTAAAGGGCCCACTAGGAGAGTGAGAGTTAAACTTTTTGATACCCAATATTGAGTTTGTGTTTGGATAAAATAATTAAAAGAAATATGGGCCCAACAATTAATAATTTTTTTTATTTATTTGTTTGTTTTTCCCATCCTCGTTTTTCTAATTCTTTTTCATTTCAATTGGAAAATCTGTATGACCTTTACTCATTCATGTTAAGCTTTAATTTGACCAGTTAAGTTGAGTTGGGTTTGAGTTTTTAATAATAATAATAATAATAATAATAATAATAATAATAATAATAATAATATAATAAAATCCAATCCTATCTACCATTAACGCTTTCACCGACCCACCCTTTTCATCTTCCACATCCCTCTTCCCCTTTATCTTCTTCTTCTATATGCTGTAAACAATTAATAATACAAAATATCCCCTTCTCCTTTATCTTCTTCTTCCACACACTGTAAATCTAAAGTTGCTGATTTCAGGTACTTACCCACCCATCTACCCATTTTTTCATCTCTTCTTCTTTGCCCTTTTGGGGTTTCTGGGTTAGTGGGGCTAATTTTGCTGCAAAATTTTGGGTTAAAGATGAGCAACACTTGCATTTCCATGCAGAAATTGAGATGCTTGTTGATCCCTTTCTTCTTCCTCGCCTCATTCCTCAAACGATTTTGTTGGCCAGAACAACTCAAACGATTTTGTGGGCCAGAACAACTCCAAAAAAAAAATAAAATAGGCGAGCGAGATCTCGTCTTTTTCCTCGCCTCGCGAGGTTTGCCGCGAGAAACTCTCCCTCCCCAGCCTCGCCCTCGCCGCTGCAGCTTCAATCCCGTCCTCGCCGGTGACAGGTGGCGGCCACCTCAGCTACAATCTCGCCATTGAAGAAGTACTAGTAGTGGCTTTTTCCAATATATTTATTTTGATTTCCAAAGTATTTAGAAACGATAACAACAAATGAAAGAAGCAGATGAGGGTTTTAATTTTGGAAGAGAAAGAGAAAGATGAAAAATAAAGGGTTTTGGGGAATCAATTTTTTGGGGGGAGAGCAAGGCTGTCATGCCTAAAAAGAGAAAAGTTGACATATTAAATATATTTTACAGCAAATGAAAGAGAAAATTGCCACATTAACAATCTACCTCCATGTCATCTGCCACCTGGCTGCCAATTGGAGTGAGTCACTGACACACTGAGTCAGTGTAGCATTCTCCGGCGTAAAACACTACCTCCCACCCCTTTTTTTGTGTTTTAATTCAATATCAATTATGACACAAAGGAAATGAGAGTGTCAGACATTGCAGGGAATGGACAAAATACAGATGATAAAAAGACAAAACAAAAAGGAAAAAAAATTGAATAATAAGAAAAACTAATTGAAAAACTTCAACTACGTACCATAGCAAAACAGAGCTTGGAGAGCCGCAAACTAAGTGAAATGGAGCAGATAATTAGGCAAATTGAGGAGCTCCAACCCAGACGACAGTAGATAAAAAAACGAAAGAACAGATCAATTTCAAACCGAAAAAATGATGTGATTGAGAATGAATGTGATAACTAAAAATTAAAGGCTCAGAACGTTTGAATGTAAAAAAAAAATCGATCTGGAAAACAAAAGAAATCTTGAGCACAAGACGAAATGGAAAGCTGAAAAATTACAATCGATGAAGAACTTGATTGATGATAAAATAAGGATGTTTAAAGATGGATAGAGTAATGTCATCTGGTTGACCATTTAGATCTTCAATAGGAGTACACACGAGTTTTTTAAGATGTATACGACATGTAAACTAACTCAGTATTAGTGTATTTTAGTTCAATAGTTTCACCATTTGGCTTACTATCATATAATTTTATTGACCATTGCCATATTGACCATTGCTTCTTCAAAATCTGAACTACAGTATAGTGATATCCAATTTTAAGATGTATACGACAGGTAAACGACTCCAAAGTCTGAACTACAGTACAGTGATATCCAATTTTCCTTATTGACCATTGCCTCTGCAAATCTGAATGCTAATATTTAACACAAATAATTGAATAGTGCATCAATTCATAAGTACAATTGTCGAACAAAAAGAACAAACTTTGATTTCGATTCCCAGATAATTAGTTGTTCCTATAGAGAAACTGCTCTTACCAACAGAACAACCCAAGAAACAGGGACTTTCCAGTTCCAAAACCTAATACTTGAGTTGTGCAAATTTGTGTCTCACAGCACAAGCAAGTTCCCACTCACCAACTTCCGCCAGCCGCTCCACCACCTTCTGCCTCACCCCGATATACGGTATGTACCCTCTATCTGCCATCAACATCGCCATCTTTCCCGCCAAAACAAACTTCTTACATTCCAAACAACCCTCGACCACAACCTCGTAACACTCAAACCCAACATGAACTCCCTTCGCCTCTAACCACTCAACCACATCCGTCGCCCTCCAAATCTCCCTATTCGCGCGCAATGCAGCCGCTAATTTCACCAGCGTCCCTTGCTTGGGTGACAAGTTAAGTTTACCCCCCGTCATCTCCTTCACCAACTTCATTGCCATGTCCGTCTTCCTCGCACCAGCGAACGCAGAGATTACAGCACCGTAACTTTCAACATTGGGGACACACGTGGCCTTCACCATTCCTCGGAGCACTTCAATGGCCTCATCCAACTAGTTAACGGCGCATAGGGATGTTATGATGTAGTTGCAAGTTCCGGAATCCAGGGGATACCCGATTGAGTTCATGGATGATAGAATGTCGGGAACTGATCGAGGAATGGAGCGATGATCGATCCAGGATGACGAAAGGAGGAGGTGGGTCTGTGGGACGGGGGTCAACCCGGATCGAAGGGTGCGTTGGAGGGTGGCCCGAGCGAGTGGGAAAGGTTCAAATGTTTGAAGGGTGTAGGTGAGGAGATGGTTGTAGGTCTGTTTGAGGCGGGTATGGGGTTTTAAAGGGATGAAGGACAGTAACATTTGATCAATGACTAGGGTTCTGTGGGTCAGAGAGAAGGATGAGAGAAATGAGAAGGGGTTTTGGGTTTTTGGCTGGGAAAAAGAGTGTTGGTTGGATTGGAGAAGGTCGGGAATTTGGGAGTATGATTTGGTGGCAACTAATGTTTTCATTGATTCCTCCAGTGATTTCGGGGTATGGGATACAGATGAGGATGAGGAAGAGAGCCTGATGAGTGAATCCCAGAGTTGATAATAAGGTCTCCAGTGTTTTGGTTTTGGGATTGAGAGAGCCATCTTAAGAACAAACCCAGAATGACAGGATTTAGAAGGTGCTTAATTAAAAGAAATGAATAATCAACAGGAAAATAGGGATCGTGTGGGATAAGAAATATGTATGCAATTTGTTGGGTTCACCAACTCAGTGGGGCATTTTGTCGAACAGTTGGTGGGCAAACCAAACATCAACATTTTCAGCCATCTCAGTCCTCCATTGCCATGGCTGAAACCTTAAAAAATAATGGGTATTCTTCTATTCAGAGGTAGTAGACACAAGGTCAAGCAAGAAACGCCCAGAAATGTGAGAAATTTGTTCAGTCCTCTTGATATTTAACGCGTGGCCAGGCCATCTTCCAATCAGCAGCAACTATATTGATCCTCCCTCAGAACTCATAATCAGAATCAGGAGGAAGAAGAAGAAGAAGAAGAAGAAGAAGAAGTGATAAAAGAAGAAGAGTGGCCAGAGCTCCTACGCTCTTCAGTCTACACGTGGGCGCTTCATCATCTATCTGTTCGCTCCCTATGTGGCCAACTATAAATCTGTTCGCTCCGTAAGATGGTAAAAGTTTAATCTTTTTTCAAATTATATTTCTTGTATATTAACTTTTTTATTTGCTTTTAGATTTTATGCACGTCCTTGTAGATTAATATCTTGATAGCATGTATTTCTAATTGAGTTTTCCTATTATTTAGTAATTATTATAAGGGTTTTTAGATGATAATATACCGACCTTTGGGGGTGTTAGATTGTAATATACCAACTTTAACTATTGGACAACAATATCCTAACCTTTATACTTAAGTAACATTATTATACCAACAGTAACTAAGGGGGTGGTAAACCGGTCTGCATGCGCGCTAACATGGCTGGCGAAGGGAAAAAAACTGTCCCAAGCCCATTACCTCATTAACCGCTTTGTTTTTCTCACTAACCCACATTACAAGACATTGGTTGGCTGTGTGTCACGTCAATATGAAGATCGGTTCACCACCCTGTTAGTCACTGTGTTTGGGCCGATTTTTTTTAACATGGGTTAGTGAGAAAACCGGAGGGGTTAACATGGTTACTGGGCAAGGGTAAGTTATTTTCCCTCCGCCTGTCACGTCATAACAGAGACCAGTCACCACCCCCTTAGTCACGGGTGGTATAATAATCTCACCCAAGTATAAATGTCAGGGATATTGTTGTCCAATAGTAAAAGTCAGTATATTACAATCTAATATCCCAAAGGTCGGTATATTGTCATCCAATATCCCTTATTATAATTATAATCCACTTTATGACTGATAATTTTTTATGTAATATTTGATCAAAAAACTACGAAGTATACTTATTATAGTATTTTTTGCTACAAAACTAATGACAGTGTTTTGTATAATAGAACATTGTATATGTTGAAAAATTAACAGTCAAAATTTTCATAATTTGACTGACATGTACAACAACATTAGGATCATGGAGGGGTGTGGAGGGTCCATTTTCAGCTCCACCAAGGTGAGCTTGGACCGGGTCCTACGGGTCAACCTATACGTGTCGTTCTTCCAAGCCAAGCATGCAGTGTCTAAGTTTGGTGTTTTGGGGCTGGCAAAGAACTTGAGTGCCAACTGCCAAGGTGGGCTCGCATGGGCTTAGTTTGGAGGGAAGTGAGAGGGGGATTTAAAAATGAATCATAAATCACAAAAAAAAAAAAAAAGACAGAACATGTTTATGTAGGGAAAAAGGAGACATATTTATAATTCACATTTATTTAATAATTTCATGTTTTGAAAATATTGTAACATAACTTATATCCTCAAAAAGTTGCGGTATATATCAGCTCCAAAAGGGTTCTTGACCCATACCCAATTGCTGATAATTCATGAAATCGATCCCATTAAACATTATACAACACAATATCTGTTCAGGCAATTCCTCTGCTATATTTCCCTGCTTTTGAAGAATGCAAATGCACAACATATCAGTAAGAACACGTGACATTAACCTCAACGAGCCAAACGACATAATCCCACTTGTCTGGAGAGAAAAAGAAGCTTACCTGTATGGTGAGTCCAAAATCGATAACACAAGTCTTCAATCTGTCAAGGTATGCCTCATTTTTTGCTTTGAAAGCCTAACTAGGCTTGTAACTCTGACTTGACTTGACACGACTCGACCCAGCATAGAAAATGAGCCGACCAAACCTAACCCCGACCAAACTTGACCTAGCACGATGCCATGGGCCCTAGTTAGGGTTGAAAGCTCTAGTGGTCATAGGCATTGACCCCACTTGATCCTTAGTGGTTACAAGCATGACCATACTTGATCCATCATCAACGACGAGATTATGGATGTTGACAAACATGGCATCATCACTAGCCAAGTATATGGTGGCTTAAGCCACATCATACGCCATCAACACGCCACGAGACTTCTCGAGTCCTGGCGCCATCACTGATATCACCCCGGAGAGTGATACACGGTTTAACTGACTCCATGCCAGCCCACCTCGACACTCAGGTTCTTTGCCAGCCCCAAAAACAGGGCCCGACACTCGGGTTCTTTGCCAGCCCCGAAAACAGGGCCAAACTTAGACACTGCATGTTTGGCCTATTTTCATGGCTGCATACTTGGCCCTAAAGAACGATCCGGTCCAAGCTCTCCTTGCCGGAGCTCAAAATGTCACCTGTCCATGATCCTAATGTTGTTGTACGCATTAGTCAAACTTTGAAAATTTTGACTGTTAATCTTTCAACATATACAATATTCTGTTATATAAAAGCACTGTTATCAGTTTTGTAGCGAAAAATACTATCATAAGTATAACTTTGTAGTCTTTTGATCAAATATTACATAAAAAATTATTAGTCAAAGAAAGATGTTGCAGACCACATAACATTGAGTATTACCAATTACCATTCATATAATCATATTCACAGCTAACTAATATGATCTGATCCCATATATAATAAAGTGGATTAAAACTATAATAACTACTAAATAATAGGAAAACTCAATTAGATTACAAGCTATCTTGATATTTAGTCTACAAGGACGTGCATAAAATCCAAAAACAAATAAAAAAGTTAATATGCAAAAAATATAATTTGAAAAAAAAGATTAAATTTTTACTATCATACGGAGCGAACAGATTTATAGTTATTTATAGTTGGCCGTTGGCCGCTGGCCGCATAGGGAGCGAACAGATAGATGATGGAGCGCCCACTGTAGACTAAAGAGTGTAGGATCTGTGGCCACTCTTCTTCTTTTTTCGCCATTGTAGTGCTTCTTCTTCTTCTTCTTCTTCTTCTTCTTCTTCTTCTTCTTCTTCTTCTTCTTCTTCTTCTTTTTTTCTTTCTCCTGATTCTGATTCTGAGTTCTGAGGGAGGATCAATATAGTTGCCGACTTGCCGCTGATTGGAAGGTGGCTTTGCCACGCGTTAAATATCAAGAGGACTGAAGAAAATTCTCACGTTTCTGGGCGTTTCTTGCTTTACATTGTGTCTACTACCTCTCATTGGGAGTATACCCAGTACGTTTTAAGGTTTCAGCAACGGCATCAACGTAGGTTCCGGATGGATGAATATTGATGTTTGGTTTGCCCACCAGGTGTTCGACAAAATACCCCACTGAGTGTCATATTTCTTATCTCACATGATCCCTATTTTCCAGTCGATTATTCATTCCTTTTAATTAAGCTCCTTCTCAATACTGTCTTTCAGGGTTCGTTTTGAAGATGGCTTTCTCAATCCCAAAACCAAAACACTGGAGACCTTGTTATCAGCTCTGGGATTCACTCATCAGGCTTTGTTCCTCATCCTCATCTGTATCCCCTTCCCCAGAATCACTGGAGGAATCAATGAAGACATTAGTTGCCACCAAATCATACTCCCAAATTCCTGACCTTCTCCAATCCAACCAACACTATTCCAATTCAAAAACCCAAAACCCCTTCTCATTTCTCTCATCCTTCTCTCCAACCCATAGAACCCTAGTCATTGATCAAATGTTACAGTCCTTCATCCCTTCAAAACCCTATACCCGCCTCAAACAGACCTACAACCATCTCCTCACCTACACCCTTCAAACCCCGGACCCTTTCCCGCTCGCTCTCGCCACCCTCCAACGCACTCTTCGATCCGGGTTGACCCCCATCCCACAGATCCACCTCCTCCTTTCGTCACCCTGGATCGATCATCGCTCCATTCCTCGATTAGTGCCCAACATTTTATCATCCATGAACTCCATCAGGTATCCCCCGGATTCTGGAACTTGCAACTACATCATAACATCCCTATGCGCCGTAAACCAGCTGGATGAGGCCGTTGAAGTGCTCCGAGGAATGGTGAAGGCCTCGTGTGCCCGCGATGTTGAAAGTTACGGTGCTGTAATCGCTGCATTCGCTGGTGTGAGGAAGACAAACATGGCAGTGAAGTTGGTGAAAGAGATGGCAGGGGAAAAACTTAACTTGTCACCCATGCAAGGGATGCTGGTGAAATTAGCGGCTGCATTGCGCGCGAATAGGGAGATTTGGAGGGCGGCTGATGTGGTTGAGTGGTTAGAGGCGATGGGAGTTCATGTTAGGTTCGAGTGTTATGAGGTTGTCGTCGAGGGTTGTTTGGAATGTAGGGATTTTGTTTTGGCGGGAAAGATGGCGATGTTGATGGCAGATAAAGGGTACATACCGTATATCGGGGTCAGGAAGAAGGTGGTGGAGTGGCTGGCGGTGGTTGGTGAATGGGAACTTGCTTGTGCTGTGAGACACAGATTTGCACAACTCAAGTCATAGGTTTTGGAACTGGGAAGTCCCTATTTCTTGGGTTGTTCTGTTGGTAAGAGCAGTTTCTCCATAGGAACAACTAATTATCTGGGAATTGAAATCAAAGTTTGTTCTTTGTGTTCTACAGATGCACTTATGAATTGATGCACTATTCAATTATTTGTGTTAAATATTAGCATTCCGATTTGAAGAGGCAATGGTCAATAAGGAAAATTGGACATCACTGTACTGTATTTCAGACTTTGGAGTTGTGTAAAATTGTATGACAATAAGCCAAACGATGAAACTATTGAATTATAGTACACTAACATTGAGTTAGTTTTCATGTCGTATAAATCTTAAAAAAACTTGCGTATACTCTTATTGAAGACCTAAATGGTCAACCAGATGACATTACTTCATCCATCTCTTTACACATCCTTAACCCGAGTTTCAAATGTTCATATTGCAAATGTTAAAACAAACTTGGGTGCATTGATCAAATGTTCATATTGCATTATGCGCATTGACTATATTGATTTCACAAATGGCGGTTCAGGTTATTTAGAATCCAGTCTAATTAAAAGTTAGAAGAAAAATCGATGTCCGATGTTTCGGGTTTTCTAAGTCAAACAACTCGCATAATATATTTGGGTTGAAATTAAATTAGAACAATAAAACTAAGATACAGTTATGTCCAGATTTTCGATCAAACCGATTAATTGAATGGAACCTATTCGTAGCAGACAAGTTTGTTTTACGACCCTAATATTTCATCTCTAACTTCATGCACAACACTTACTGGTCTGACTCGTGATTTTTCCCAAGTGTCAACTGAAATCAATCCCTACATTCAATTTCAATCCCCCCCAGAAACATGAACAATCCCAACTAACTCAGCTGCCAAAAAACAAAACCAAAATGAAAAAAAGTAAAAAAAAGAAAGAAAGGGTCAAGAAAGCAGAGATCATGCAAGCAGCAAAAGAGCTCAACCATTGCATGCCACTTCGATTCTGCATTTTCCAGAACTCTTCAAACTCTCTGACACGTTTCACTGCTTTAGTTTCTCTCATCATCTTCTTTCTTTTTTTTAAACAACCAGTTTTTCTTTTTCCAGGAGAGGATGTATGTTCAAATGAGGAATCAAATCCCAAACCACACCCAGATAGAAATAAATCCCAAAACAAAAAATAAAAAAAGAGCATTTGAAGCTGAAAATCTGAGGCGATACATTTCCGATTCAAATGCTGAAAGTTTACGGAAAAGTAACTCCAAGAAAAATGATATCTGGATGAATTATTAACGGAAGTTGCCAAATGAACTTATTTTCTATGTACCCATAACCGTCTTCCTCAATTTACTTCCCACAAAACCCCTTCAAAAACCCCACATAATCAGGCCACCATTTTGAAATTAATCAATGAATTAACCCCTTTTCTTCCTCTTTAAACCCCACAATTAAAAATCCTCCCTTTTTTCCTGATGAAGAGAGGGAAGCTTGACTCGTTGGCGACTCCGAGTCGACTCAGGTCGCTGCATTTCTTGATGAGTCTTGTTTTCCTCTACTTCCTCCTTGTGATCACCCAGTTCCCTGTTTTCTTCTGCTTTCTGGAGAACAACCGTCACCACTCAATTCGCTTCCTAAACGAATCCCCACAACAATTGAATCATGTTAGTTAATTAAAGGATTAACCTTAGTTGCGAAATTGAACCGGATTTCAGTAGTTGTACCCAGTTGAGTCAGGATCAATCTCCGGTGACTACTAAAGTCGCCGGAATATTGCCACGCCGTAAACCCGAGTCTTGTGATGGTAGACCATGTAAGAGAACAGAGAGAGAGTATTTTGGAGGATATCATATGTTATTGTCACTCTCTTCTCATCCCCTAATCACTCCCTTAAGTAGTACAAAACGTACTGAATTAGGAGGAGTGTTTAATGGGATTTTATGACTATTATAATCGCCGTAATCAAATCAATTGATTATTGTGGCCGTTACATGTATGAGGTCAAACCTCATTCAAACAATACTCCCACTCGGCCACATAAGCTTTGAGTACAACACCTCTCTCACTAGGACATCTCTTTACACTTTATACCGGGAATGAGGCGTGCGACCAAAAAGTAACAAGTAGTGTTATATTAAGTCACCATCTAACTAACATAACACTTTCCAAAAACGGAACGAACAAGCAACGATCCCCTGAATCATCCTCACTTCACCACATGACATACTTTGTCCCTTTATGCCTGACATGTCATATGATTATAATTCCAATATAATCGCCCGGGCTGACATGGTGAAGATGGATCAATTCTTCCTTAGACACTCATGACATTTCAACTTCGTAAGACTGCTTTCCTAATGTGTTCCGCTGAACCTTATAATCTCATGGCTCTTGGAGGTCACACTAAAGTAGCAACATCCAACTAATTTCAACGTCATAGTTCATAGGTCAAAGGGTATCGTACAAATTGACAACAAAGTCATAGGGTTCACACAGTGACAAATAAAGGGATTCATTTGACACTCCTTATAGGTCGACCAAGCGCACATGTATGAAATATGTGCCATGGTATAGCTCCCACTAAGGTAAGCATGTCACTCTTTTATACCATGCGAATTTATAAGTCTAACTCTTACTCAAAGAACTAACTCGAGCCATTAGATTTACATAGTAAGTGTAAATCACCCACTCAAATTCGGCTTTAAGGCTGTCACGCCCCGAACCGAGGAGTAACAGACACCGCATACCTGCAGTACTAGGAGTTCTACAAGCATGCAAGGCTAAACTATAATATAAGGAAAAACAAAGGTCTTTAGTAACTCACAATGCCAAAATAATGATTGGTTCAACTCAACTAGAGTATAGAAGAAACATCCAAAAATCTCAAATATTAGCTACAAGATCATAGCCCAAAGATTAGACTTGAAATCAAAATATAAATTCTATTAGACTGAGAAATAAACTCCATAGCTCCAAAAATAAAGACTGGGACTCATGACTCCTCTCAAGAAACTTAGATACTGTTGAGAGTGGAACCTGAAAAAATAGGAAGATGAAAGGATGAGCTCGGAAGCCCAGTAAGTAGCGTAACACTCCTTTAGCTGGGTTGGACATGCGGGTAAAACATAGGCTGGGTCAGAGTTAATAAATAAATAAATAACGAATATATGACTGGGTTTTACAAAACATTTTACTCAACTCAAAACTCCCAAGATAAAACATAATATTGATCAAACGATTTTCGTCAAAGTAACATAATATATATATATAGCAAACATAGCAATCAAAATCACAATGGTTAGGGCTAAAGTCACTATTGACCCAGTGACAAGGGCAACGATAAGCCACTATTGACCCAGTGGCGGGGCAACGATGTACCACTATTGACCCAGTGGTAGGGCAACAAAGGAAATTGGGTCCAACGGAACACATACACATATTAGAACACACAATAGCGCGCATACAAGTCGATCGACAGGTCCAATGCATTCCTTAACTGGCTAAAGCAGAAGACATAGCCCAAAAACAAATCCAATAACTTGAACATCAAAACACACAAAAAGTACCCAGTCAAGAAGTTTAGCTTAATAAATAAATTAGAATCATAAAGTCATTCATCGAAACGGAAGGCTCAAATAATTCAAATACCAACTATTATTCGAAACGGCTAATTTGCAATAATTTAGTCAAAGTGTCACAAAACCTCTCTTGGTGTATAAATAGCAAAATATAGGTACCACCTATAAAATTAATGTCAAAAGGGGAAAACTTTATAAATACATAAATCAATAGGGAGTCAAATCAGATCTTTCGGACATAAATATAACCAAATACTTTACGTAAACAATAGCATGCCAACCCGATTTAATAAAATCTCTTTACGAAAAAGGGATTTAGAAAATAATATTTTGGACACGAAGGAAGACTAAAAGAGTATCACACCACTTACCTGAAACGCTACTCGAATAGGGCTAACTCCACCCGTTAGAAAATACTTATAATTCAGAGGAGCTACGAGTATTAGAAAATATTTATACTGATTAACTATTAATCTAGCCTCACTGACTCGCAAAATTGGCTATTATAAACCATTAATTACGTCGGGTTGTTCATGCCTTAATATGCCGACGAACTTGTCAAACTCTACGCTAAATTAAAAAGAGTACTAATCTGTGAAGGCTTATGTGATTGAGATAGGATTAATAAATCCTGACATTCACTTGGAGAATCCTAGACTAATTCTAATTAGATTACAAGGTAATGATGGGTAGGTCTTAAATGAAATAAAGAAGTTAAAACTCCCTGAGTAGAAAAATAGTGTGATTAATTTAGGTTTGGCAAACACGCATATAATTAACTCTAAAGGAATCAAGATGGGATTGCTTGTGCTGGATAAGGACTCTAACAATTGCTCATTAAAATATAGTAGAAGTGTAAAGTTAGACTTATTAGGAATAGGCAGGCAGTGACAAAAGTGATCAATAGATGGCAATCGATTCTAGGTAACTGAAATATAGTAGATAGGTGGATGGTTAAGTTTAAGGACACCTCATTAAATCAGAGACCAACACAAGGAATCTTGACATGCAAAATTAAGGGTATGCTGCGGCAATTAGAAAGGAGAGAAAAAAGCTAATTGGGTAAATTCATTGATCAAGGGAAATAATAAAGACGTCCGCCGACGTAGCAAGTGAGGAGTGCGGTTATTGGTTGCGGAAGATAATTTTGGTGAACATGAACACCCACGGATTTGCAGTCATATACCCAATTGTTGAAATCAACAAATCTAATTGAAATTGAAATATGGCGCAAGGCTATGCAAACTAATCACAAACTATGAAATTCTACAGACAATGTTTACTAGTGACCAATTACGTTGGATTGATAGGAAAGAACCAAGAATAGTTAACCAAGAAAATTTTACAATAATCTACGGAAGAATAGTTCTTGGGTTGATCCATCGTTACGGACCTTTAGGATTTCCTTGCGGATAAAGGTGTTTGTCACTCCTTAAGCCTCTCGTTCTCTCTGATCGGCGGCTGGAAACGCTGTATTATTTTCTGAGTAGGTAGATGTATATATATAATTAGGAGAACTAGGGCTTAGGGTTGGACTAAATTAGGAAGGAGGCTAAAATAATACGGCTATAATAATAAAACTATAATAATAATAATAATAATAATAATCTTTTGTTCTTCCGGAGGTATCCGATTATTTCAAAGGCTTTAGCATGAAAACTACAACATTTCATGATCGATTCGCAAAGAATCTCATCTTAAACTAATTAAGGCGACTATCAATTATATAATCCTATACTAAAAATATGAATACCCATTCATATTACACATGTAGTGTATGTTAGAGTATGAATTTGAATTCATGTTACACACCTAGTGTCAACATGATTCAGTCTCATCCTACCCACTAGCTAAGTGTTAGGAAAACTATCCGTGTGACAAGATAGTTAAGCCAGGTGACACTTAATGTGCCTACATAATTAGGAAAAATAAAATAAAATGTTCTTAATATCCTAAACAAGACAATCTCGTAACCTTTAGATCATATAAACGCACTATATGAATTGAGAACTTATCCCAAAAATGGGTTACATGAACGAAACAACATAGTCTAGTTTAAACACATACACTTTATGACATCATGATTAACTAAGATATGAATCGCTCATAGGCTAATATCATATCTTTAGAATTGCCTAAACTTATTTTGGCATTCTTGTTAATCATTTTTCAAATGTCTCTACTTTTGTACCGAGTACTACAAAATCATAGCATCATGAAGATAGTATGAACGTATTCTCTTTACAAGTCCAGGCTAACAAGATCCACAAAAGAAACATTGTTTGCCTTCTGTTCAAAATCTGCTTAGATATTAACCCAACTCAAAATTAGGTGCATATAAATTGAGTAACAGCATGGGCGGTCACAAATATAATTAGGAAACATTCTAAGAATCTCTCGACGTATACATTCCAGCACACCTAAGAAATTTCCTAGGATGTTTTTAATTATTTATATGTGTGGACATACTAAGCTCCATCATGTATCCCTTATAACAAACACAAGGAATGACCACCTCTTAAATATTTGACCAAACACATGTCATTAACATGGTTAGAAACATAATCTAAACTCATGTTCGCAAGACACAACAAATAGTCTTGTCAAATGACAAGTACCATGATCAAGAAGATTGTTCAAAGCTACCATAGATTTCTTAAGAGGACAACTTATATCTTCTTTCATTCTTGATACAAAACAAGAATAATCCACATAAAACATTATTCTAGGAGCCTATCCAATCTTGCAATTCAACAGTTATCGAGTCTAACATATGACTCAAAGTATAACCATATATCCAATTTTTATAGTATTAGTGAAAATAGAATTTCTTCACAAAGAGATATTCTCTTAAATCACAAATGTACATTCAGGAACTATTCCTTTATGACACTCTTTGAATCTTAGGACATGCAAATATAATCTATCTAATATTATTCATGATCACTCCCACTATCACTTAGACATATATAATCATGAATATGTGAAGAGCTACTCCCACTAACTCCAAAAGTTATGGGACGTTAAACATGATGACTAACCACATGTTTAATATATGAGAACTAACTTGACTTGAACATGATGACTAATAACATGTTTAAGTATTAAACACGAGAACTAACCTCATGTTTAATATTAATATAAATGATGCTCATATTCTTTTGCTCTTGCTCTAACTTAGACAACTACCAGTAATAGAACATGGAATTTCTTCCACTATGCCTATTATCCTCGGTGAAAATGAGAGTTAACTATTCCCCCCCCCCCCCCCATTTACCGAGAGATAATAATTGTAACGCATACAAATATTAAACTAATGTCCATAGCTTCACTAATACGAGGAACTTATCCTTTTATTAAAACAAGGCATTACAAGACTATTTAGTAACTTTAATTTTAACGCTAAGTTTTCCATGGTCTTAATCTTGCACATAGCAACACAAAAACCATGGACATGGATGGTTTAAAATGAACTTTGAAACATTTTATAACCAACACAAAGTATGTTTAAAATGTCATACTATGGCATGTAATAATCATAAACTAATTAAAGAATTATTCAAAGCCAACAAGTACTTGACCATGCCAAGCAACATGTAATTCATCAAACTCAATCACCACTAAGATGTTAAGTTCATGAAGTGGGAGTTCATTTAAAATTTTGAACGTATCAACAATTTGAAACCATTTCTACAGTACAAAGAAAACTTAACTCTTTTGTACACTACAAGTTACTATTACCGTCTCAAAAACTTATAAACGAACTAAAAATTTTCAAGCAGTAATCAAGTAGTCCCATAAAATACCTAAGTGGATAATAGATTTAAACGCAATATATAATACCAAAAGCAGAACAAGAATCAACTAATGAATCTTAAAATAGAAAAACACATAGTTATTCATAATAACACTCAACTAAGTGTTATAAAGAGAGAACCGTACAAAGTTATTTTTTGAAGACAAACTAACTGTAGTCAAAAGTAAAGTGAGTTTAAACACTAATATGCGAAAAATAACTCTAGATAAAAACATTGCACACCCTAAGTGTATGAATAATGTTTTGAAAATGAAACATATTCGTTTCCAAATGCCCATAGGCTACAACTTGCTAGGAGACTCAAAACAATCTTGAGCATAATGACCTTTCATCCTACAATTAAAGCACTTCACACGCGTCATATTTTTCTCTCCTTTACTTTTAGCACTAAGTTGTTTCGTACTTTTAGCAACAGATGCCTTAAGTGGGAGAGTAGAAACCTTCAAGCGTTCCTCTTCTAATTCAAGGTGCTTAGCAATCTCGCTTAGAATTTGAATATGATCGCTGCGAGTCATCAGTAAGACAAATGATTTCCACTTTTGAGAACCAACCAAAAAAGTGCACGAAGCAAGTTCGTACACTGGTAACTCTCAGGAACCTTTATCCCACCAGCCTCTAGATCTTGAACCATAATACTCAATATTCTAAGATGTTCGGCGATACTACGGCTTGAGTCAATCGAGTAAGACATCCACTCAAGATGCAATGCTCGAAGTCTCGTCTCCGAAGTCTGCTCAAACTTGGCCTTCAAGCTATCCCACAACTCCTTAGCAGTGGAACAATGCTCGAACTCTCTAATCAGGTCGTCATGCATGTAATACAACATAGTATAACGTGCTCTGCGATCCCTTTTACACCATTCTTGGTATGCTACTAAGCTTTCTTGATATTGCACGGAAGTAATATCAAGGTCATTGTCTTCCTTAGTCGTAGGGGGAGACATTTTTGCAGACAGATGGTCTAACACATCTCGTTCATTCAATAGAAATTGAATACTTAGACTCTACAAGTCAAAGTTGGATCCATCCAACACCTCAGAAGAGAACAAATCATCAACCAGAGAAGTCTCAGATGTCATGTCTACACAAACAAAACAATACATTTAGGCACATTCTTATAATTGAATATTCAGAAAACCGTCATCTGTGTCATATGATCAAAAATTTGGCTATGCTCATAATCATCACATACTAGACGAATTAGGAATTATGAAAATTCAATTATGAAATTCCATAAGAACAACTAATCTCCTTATGTAATAGAATGTTTAAACACATTAACACATCCATCCAATCACTACAAAAATGATTTCGACTCAATGTAAAACTTATTTACATAATATTATATAAGACGGATTTACTTTGAATAACTCACAAAGACAAAATACAAAACGCATCTATATTATCATAATCGATTGCTAACATGTAAAACAAATTTTACAGCATGTCAGAAATAACTAGTTATGTCTTTCATTCGATTGATTATTAATAAAACGAATTTATTTTGTACATTGAAACTATGTAATCATAATTGATTAACAAATGTATAACGAATTTACACAAATATGTATATAAAACAAATTTACATAACATATTATAATCAATTTCCAGCAAATGACATATGATTACATAATCGCATCATATAAAACTCATTTATATGTGGTTTGATCAATCGATTAATGCTACAAAAACAAATAATCTAAAACACATTTAAATTTCTTTAATCGATTAAGGTTACAAACAAAAAAACTTGCAACCTTTTACTAATCAAAAAAATATGTAAAACTAATTTACATAGTCCATTTTAATCTCAAATACGCCCATTTATGTAATACAAAATCACATAAGTGAGATTACTTGCCTCTCCGTGATTAAAATATTCAAATGTACTACAATCATTCACTTAGACTCGTGTAATACGGAAATACAGTTATAATTATATAAGACTAACTTGTATAATATTACTAGTTATTTTAAATAAAACTAATTTACTTAAAAAAATATGATTAATTAACTATAAAGACTTACCTTAAGACAAACTTAATTATAGTAAATTGCATAAAAATCCGTATATATAATACGATACAAGACTAACTTATATCAACGTACATAAAACAAATTTATACTACGTACACGTAATCATGATTTACTACATAACATTAAGTTATTAATTATAAAACACATTTATAAGTCCAACAAAAAAAACATAATAAAATTAAAGTAAATCACGAACTCAAACAGGATAAATTTAACGAATAAAATTTATCGAGTAAACATTCATAAAACGGATTTATATATGCAACATCTAAAACGAATCTACATTACTCCTACTTTAAATAATCGATAAATTATACAAAACACATTTCTATAATTTACTCCAAACGAATGAACGAATAAATCATGACAATAACAAGCCCCTGAAACGGAATAATGTACTATTGTTTCTAATATAATGCATGACACACAATCATTCATGAATATCATAAAACATGTAATAGACGATCTAATTAACAAAACATATTGTAATTTGCAATCTAAAACATGCTTGTTATAATTACATAAATTAAAAACAAATATTCTAAAAAACAAATATTCTAATTAACACATAAAAACAGAACTAAGTAAAACTTGAATTAACTAATAAAATATAATTAACACATAATTGAATAATAATACACAATTATCTATTTACCTCAAAGATGACTTGGAAAAAAAAAACTAGGAGCAAGGCCCACATATAAGAAATTAGGAAACCCACGGCCCTATAGACAACTCATAACAAGCATTCCTTGATTTCTTTTATACATCATATATAATTAAAAAAGATTTTCCAAAAAAAAAAAAACCGGCCCAAGAACCCTTCTCCCCGACCCTTCATCTTCATTTAACCTCTGTTACTCAAAACATAACTCAAAACATAACCATCTTCACCCATCGTACAATCAAACTTGGCTGCCATGAAAATCGATCACGAAGCTCAGTTCCGACATGGTCACCACGCCCTTTATCTCCGGTCATTTCAGTCATCGGTGATCCTCGGCCACCGCTGGAGAAGAGGCTAACTACCCAGATGACAGGACCGCACTCCAACCCCTCTCTTTCTAAATTCTCGATCTGTATACATCCAATTGTCAAACCCGAAAACTAACGCCGTCATCACATAGATCGATGAGCGGCCATTTCGAAGACGCTTACAAAAACCGACGACGTGCCACTTAGGTTGCGGCGCGTGTCTCCCACGCGCTTCCACTGGCGGTTATTTTGGCCGTTTTCCGTCGGATTTATACATATCGGGTTTCATCGGGTTGATTGAAGGAAGAAGGAAGACAACATAGTCTCCGTTGGTGGCGCGTCACTTGCACGCGCCACCCTTCCATGGCGGACTGATGGGTATATCTCAAAAACACTTAATTTCTTCTACCCCTTCTAATTCTTTAGTGATTGGATTTCGTTATGACATAAACACATAGTTCGACTCAGAACCTATCGTGGTCTTGTGGGTTTAGTATCTGGGCAATTGAAATATTGAGGCTACGTTGAGCAATAGTCAACACATAACATATTTAGGAAAAAAATAGCCAGGGACAGTGGCGGATCTCATCATTCAGTTTAGGGGTGTTCAATATACTTGTTATTATATATATAAACGATTTTAAAAGATAAAATAATAAAATTTAAATAAATAATTCATCATATAATTTAATAAATTAAGGATCAAAATTTAAAGCTTTTGATATAATTAGTCAACTTGGACAATTTATTTGAGACAGAGGGAGGAATATTTTAGTATTTTTGGATTGTTGCTGTATTTGGACACCCCTATTATATTTTTTGGGATTTTTTTATGATGTCTACTTGCTTCGATTAAGAAAATTTCTTTCAAATAATATTAGAAAATTACAAATTTTTTTTTACTAAGGGTTTCCGTGGACGCCCTTGTATTACCTGCAAATCCGCCCCTGGTCAGGGAGGAGGCTTAAAAACGAAAAACACACAACTTAATTCAAGGCCGTCTTTCGAGTAAACAACTGAGGGTCCGACACAAAAAAAAAAACACGGACAGATTCATGCCGTTCTCAATCACGGCACAAGGCCTAAACAGATTAGGGCTCTGGGAATCGCAACAGGCAATGCTCTGATACCACTTTAGTTAATTAAAGGACTAACCTTAGTTGCGGAAATTGAACCGGATTTCAGTAGTTGTACCCAGTTGAGTCAGGATCGATCTCCGGTGGCTACTAGAGTCGCCGGAATATTGCCACGCCGCAAACCCGAGTCTTGTGATGGTAGACCATGTAAGAGAACAGAGAGAGAGTATTTTGGAGGATATCATATGTTATTGTCACTCTCTTCTCATCCCCTAATCACTCCCTTAAGTAGTACAAAACATACTGAAATAGGAGGAGTGTTTAATGGGATTTTATGACTATTGTAACCGCCGTAATCAAACCAATTGATTATTGTGGCCGTTGCATGTATGAGATCAAACCTCATTAAAACAATAAATCACAAACACAGAATTTCCCCCAGAAAATCCTCTCAAATTTGAGGTTTAAACAGAGGAAAAAGTCCCTAAACAATACAATTTACACCGCCGCCACGCAAGCGTGGGTCCTGGGTACCCAGCTGTGGGCCCAATTGATCGACGATCACGATGACGCGCCGTCGCCTGGGAACAAGACGGAGTTTCCGGCGTGCAGCGACGTCGTTTCTGCGTCCGGGCCGGAATTGGAGTCGGGCCTCGTGGGCCTGCCGTGCGGGCTGGCGGTCGGGTCGCACGTGACGGTGGTGGTGAAGCCGAGGAAGGCCCACCCGGGGAATGAAACGGGGATATTTGCGGCGAAGTGGGCGGCGGCGACGATGGTGTCGCAGTTCATGGTGGAGTTGAGGAGGGAGAAAGCCGCCGGCGGCGGAGGGGTTGAGATGGGGAGGCTGCTGCATTTTAATCCGAGGATAAAGGGGGATTGGAGTGAGAAGCCGGTGATTGAGATGAACTGTTACCGGGGACAGTGGGGCACCGCCGTCCGGTGTGAAGGGTGGCGATCGCCGCCTTCTGAAGATACCGGTAATCTATTTCTCCCTCACCCTCCATTTCTTTATTATTATTATTATGTTGAACATTTGGTGGACCCGGTGGCAATTGGGTCGGGTTTGGGCCAACAAGGTTTGGGTTTTTGTTGGATTGATTCGGAGCAAATTCGGGTCGGATTTTGTGGGTCATTCGGTCGAGTTAGTCTTGCCAAGTCTAATATTTGGTATTAGGAACTCTTTCTGTTGGAATTGGTATGGAATGATCTTGAATAGTTGATATAAGTTGGCGTTCTAAATGAGTAATTGATGGATGGTGCTCAAATTTGAGGTACTGGAGAAACCTAAATGTTGCAGGATTACATGAAATTGTTTGAGGTAGTAGACCTAAAAAGAGTTGAATGTTGATGATAAATACTTGTTATAAGTTGAAACAGGTAGTAACTTTGATGATAAGTGCTTGTTATAAGTCTCTAAATTGTAAAATCTAGGGATAAGACGGATATATATGACCTCTCCATACCTTGCATTGTGCGAGATTTTGGAGTATTAGTTTTGTTGATTGTAGTAGGTGTCCAAAACTCAATTTTTATGGACATGGGGTGATTAGTTGTAGGAGCCCTCTTGTCTGCTATTTCTTGCTGCCATTTGTAACAATAGGTAGCTGGCTACTTTCTGCAGTTGATGGGCAGGTTAAATGTGAGGAGTGGGCTCGCGATGATGCGATCGGCTCAGAAGAGGCGAAGTCGAAGGCCGAAATGTGGTTGAAGTTGATGGGTTTGAGAACGAAGGCGGAAGTGGAGTGGCAATATCCCTTCTCGGAGGACAAGTTCTTCGTTCTTACCATCACTGCTGGCTTGGAGGGTTACCATATGAGTGTCGATGGAAGGCATATTGCCTCCTTTGCTTATCGCACTGTAAGTCTTCACCCTTGCGTTTATCGAATGTAGCGTTCAAGATGACTATGACAATACTTACCGACTTCTAAATTGTTGGCTTTGTCAAAACTTGATAGGGATTGGATTTGGAAGATGCCATGCTAGTTTATGTAAATGGGGATGTTGATTTACATTCAGTAATTGCCGCTTCTTTGCCTACATTACATCCCGGGGTTGCCCACGAGAGGCATCTTGAGATGTCAGCCAAATGGAAGGCTCGGCCTCTTCCCTATGGAACCGCCACTCTTTTCATTGGCGTGATTTCTGCCGGGGAACATTTTGCTGAGCGTATGGCGGTCCGAAAATCTTGGATGCAGCATGACTTGGTTAGGTCCTCCGTTGTTGTAGCGCGCTTTTTTGTGGCATTGGTGAGTTACAAAGACTGCAATTTCTCCTTCAAGAATACATTTTTCAGCGGACGAGCTAATTGTAATTCTTTTTTGGTACGTCGTTATTGGCAGCATGAAAAAGCAGGGATCAACAAGGAGTTGAAAAATGAAGCCGAATTTTTCGGCGACATTGTCATAGTGCCATACCTAGATCACTATGAGCTCGTTGTGTTGAAGATTCTAGCCATTTGTGAATATGGGGTAAGTTACCTGGAAATTCCCCATGGACTATGAAATCCGTCGTTCTTACAAATCTTAATAGTATCTTGTTTGTACCAGGTTAACATGTTGTCGGCAAAACACATCATGAAATGTGACGATGATACTTTTGTAAGAGTAGATGCTGTAGTTGATGAGCTAGGAAGTGTTGATCGTGAGAAGAGTGTTTACGTGGGGAAAATAAATTACTATCACAAACCAATGCGGAGTGGGAAATGGGCAGTCACATATGAGGTATGCTTTCTATTCGGTTTGTCTGACTATCGAAGATCCGTTTATTTGAAATTATTGGTGACAGTATCGTCTGATATGTGTAGGAGTGGCCGGGCAGAGTTTATCCACCCTAAGCGGATGGAGCCGGTTACATTATATCTTCGGACATTGCTCGTTTATCGTGACAGAGTTTGAGAAGAACAAACTTAGAGTATGTTCCATTCCATCTCCTCTTATATCTTACTATGAATTACATCATTGACAAATAGTTTTCTAGACTTAGACCGCGCAAATGTGAGACCCGCACTGGGGAATTGTTGTTGTCGTTGTTATACTTGCCAAAATAACTCCTCACTACTAGATTACCCTACTAAAGAGATCCAAAAGCACGCCTAATCATTACCGCAGACACAATTTCCTTTTGACTCAAAGATCAATTCATGTTACCAACCCTAGCCTTATGTCACGGAATTTTCCGGAATCATCCGGAATGTCCCGGAATATTCTAGAAGTATCCGGAATATTCCGTATCTTTCTTGAGGTCTCTAGAATTCTCTAGACTATTCTAGAATTCCCTAGAATTCCCTAGAATTCCCTAGAGTTCTCTAGACTACTCATGAATGTCCTAGAATATTCTAGAGTATTCTACACATGTATAGATTATAGGATACTTGTATAGATGGTTCTAGAGGCACAATATGGACCGTTAGATCAAATCAATCTCCACCGTCCATTGAGGAGGTGGAAGTGTATAAATACCCCCTTGGGGTCTCATTTGTAACCATCCACCAATTGGAAGCAATACTCAAGAGCATTCTCCCAAACACACTCTTATCTCTCTTCTTATTCTTCAAAGCTTTCTTAGTCTCTTATAGTCTAAGTTAAGCTTGTGAAAGGCTTACTAGCAAACTTCCAATATAAAATTGGGTTAAAGTTTGCTAGCGCCGCACGGGTGTTGTACAAATTAAAGTAACCCCGTGACACTTAGCAAGCTCATGCGAAACAATAACTTCCAGCATGGGTCACGCTTTTGCAATGTCTGAAGAGATCCAAACATAGGTAGTTTTATCTCTAGAAATATCACTGCTTGTGCAAACATACATATTGTGATACTGATTCCAAGAGACCCGCTAAACCTACATTAGACTCAAAAAATTGACTAACGGAGTGATTTTCACGGTGCAGTTGTTCAAAATGGAAGACGTGAGCATGGGTCTGTGGGTTGAGCAGTTCAACAGCTCGAAATCGGTGGAGTATTTACACAGCGAACATTTCCATCAGTCAGGTTGTGTCGATGATTATTACACAGCACATTATCAGTCCCCTAAGCAATTGATATGCTTGTGGGAAACTCTCCAAAGAGAAGGGAAACCCAAATGCTGGAACTTATGATGAAAACACTCGTCCTGAACTAGGAAAAGCTGGACAATTTTTACGGTGCAAACTGATTTTGGAGGCAGAGTAAAGCAGTTTGCAGAGTGAATACTGAATAGGCTTATACTTGTATAGTATAGTCATCGCGAAAAAATTGGTTGAACGAAGAGATGTGTACATTACCCCCGGCCCGAGTAAAGTTAATTTATAGAAATGAATCCAGAAATCCACATTCATTGTTGAGAACAGATTGATAAATTTGAGATTATTCTTTCATGCCACCCTGAAATTTGTTGATTGTTGAATCATATTGATGCTGTATTGTTGTTATTACAATTATTAGTTTTGAAGCAGATCAAGGTTATGAGATGGGATTTTCTACCAAGGGCTGGGATCATCAGGTAGGGGTGCCTAGTTGCTTTTGGTCTGTTCGATGGCAAAGGTAATTTTCTTCGTGATCTTTTGAATATGGGATAGAAGAAAGATGTTTCTCTGTATAATTTTACTGCAGTGGAAATCGGGTCATTTTTAGAGTGAATAATCTATACATTATCTCCTACAGTTTCTGGAGGCTTCTCTTGTTTCAAAAGTGAGGGATGAAAGAAAGATGTTTTTACATATTTTTGTTACAACTTGAACTTGTACACATTTCTTTACGTACTGCACCCCACACAGCCTAATTTGTACGCACCACATATCATACATTGCAAAATCTGACATTGAAATTACAGTAAAAAGTCTGAAACTTGAAGCATAATGTGCAAAAAAACCCAGGCAACTTTCTACAGCAAGACGCAGAGCAAAAGCAGAGCAGCGAAACATAGCAACCAGCTTCCTGCACAAGCACCCCAAGTCAGTATCATCACTTTGTAATCAAATTGATTTGTACTTTACTTGCATAACAAGTGAGAATATTTCCCAAAAACTCTTACCTTTACTCCATGGATGAAACCTGTGTGCAACACCACTGAGAGCAGCAGACTGAAAGGAACAATCAATGGGGTGGGGACAATTACACGTGAAGGCGTTGTACGTGCCTGTATAACCGCACGCGCCGCCGCTTTTCTCGCAGTTGCGGCAGTACTCTGGGTACTCATTCTTGATGTTGAACTTATAATCCAGCGCGATCCCGTACTTCCACGCTGCCGGGATGGTCTCCTGGCCGTTGAAGCTATAGACGGCGGTGTACCCCTTGCATCGGAGCTTGTTGAGGTCCATGTCGAACGCGGGCCCCAGGTCGACGGGTGCGTAGACGCAGCATGTGGAGATGGGGACGTTGAGCTGGCTGATCGGCTGGCACGAGTAGATTGAGCTGTCCCCGCGTTGGCGCATTCCGGGACGGCGGCACTGGTGTTTCCGGCGACGGCGCCGGCGTAGACGGGGGAGGAGTCGAGGGAGCAGTCGATGAGGGCGAACACTGTGGAGTCGTGGAAGGAGAAGGGTGCGTTGAAGTCGAGGCTGAAGCCGTGGCTCGGCTGGCTGTAGAAGCAGGTCGACATGGTCGGGTCCGAGATATAGACCACTTTGTGGTCATAGTCGATGGTGGTGATTGGGTATGACCCCGTGT
This sequence comes from Portulaca oleracea, assembly GCA_029582165.1. Classification (NCBI taxonomy): domain Eukaryota; kingdom Viridiplantae; phylum Streptophyta; class Magnoliopsida; order Caryophyllales; family Portulacaceae; genus Portulaca; species Portulaca oleracea. The sequence goes on along the minus strand of CM055873.1, from coordinate 3,908,166 downwards.
GGGTGGTCAGGGTCAGCTGGTGACCGTTGCAGGTCACGTGTTTGGCAAAGCGGGGATCGCCACACCCCGGGGCCCGCCGAAGGGGTAGAAGAGGGGGACGGCCCCGCAGAACCGGGGGCAAAGCTGGGAGACGGCTGGCCGGAGGCGGAGGAGAGCCACCAGGAGGAGGAAGAGGAGGTGGTGGTTGTGATGGTTAAGCATGGTTGAGTGTTGAGGGTTTTGGTGTTGTTTTAAGACAAAGTGAAGGAAAGTAATTAGGAGTATGTATGAGCTAGGGATGTGGCCTTGTTTAAAGAGGGAATTTCATTCTTCTTTAGTTCCCTCTCTCAATCCTTCCAACTTGTAGTTGTGTGCCTTTTTGCATTTGTACTAGACCTGTCAATTCGGTCGGGCGGGCGGTTTGGGGTTGGTCGTATATCGGGTTCGGGTAAATACGGGTCGGGTATATTTCGCGTTCGGGAAAATACGGGCGGTGTATTTCGGTTTTGGGTCAACCCAATGGGTTATGATTGCGACCTTTTTTCGCTTTTTCTTTTTCAAAAATTGTCTCTAAATACTACTTTTTGTACAATATACATAATAAAATATGATTATCTTCTATGACGATAGATTCAGAACTATTTTAACTTAAATAAGAGAAATAGCAAATAAATAAGTTGCGCTTATAGTTTAATAGTTAAAAATTTGAATGCAAAGTCACAAATTTTAATAAACTTTAACTTAAAAAGTTAAATTTTCGGGTCAAACGGGCGGGTCCGGTTTGACCCGCTAATTTTCGGGTTCGGTATACTTCGGGTTTAGTTGAAAAAATCGTGTTCAAAACCCAGAAATTTCGGGCGGGTTCGGGTTGGGTTATCGGGTCGGGTCAGAAATTGCCAAGTCTAATGTGTACTTTAGGTGCCAAGAGCATTACGGAAGTTTCATGGATCTAGTATTTTTTGCATTCTAGGGTATGCTGCAGCCTGTATGCATGTAGGCCATAGCAATGGTTAGTAAAATAGACCATGCACCTGTTAAAATGTCATATAATGAAAGACTACAAGTCTACAATTGGATCGAGGTTCACTTTCTACTCCAAGTGTCCATGGTTCGAATTTTGAGGATGACATCTCTCTCTTACCATTTCAGAGAGTGCTGTGAGTTAGAGTGAGGCCCATCTTTGGGCCATTGGCATCCCCATACTCGGTCCGTTACAAAGGCCTATCGGATTTGTACCCCTGAGATAGGGGCTCGATGGGTTGGACTATCACCTATGTAAAAAAAAAAAAAAAAGTCTACAACTGAATCGAGTATTGCAAGTTGTTCGGTTTGACAAAAGTTTGATTTGATTCGAACTCGATTCAGATATTTCACAGGCTCGTTTAACTATATTAGAAGGAGGAAATGGATTATATACTACGAATGTTAGCAAATTAAATATAAATTTAACAATTTAAAATTTAGTGTTAGAATATAAAGTTATTATTTTTCTTTAGTGCTTTTGGCTAAATGACTTAAATTTCAAACATTAATGTTTAAATTTTATTTGATTGTACGCTTGGTAAAAAATGTCATTGTGTAGTTAATTTTAATAAATATTTAGAAATTTAAAGGGTGCATATTACTCCATCCTTTCCAAATTATTTGTCCACTATTCCATTTTTGGATGTCTCAAAATTATGTCCACTTTCCTAAAATGAAAATTTTTATTTTATTGAAATTACTAAAATACCCTTAATTTGAATTTAAAAGTATTTAAATATAAGAGGGAAAAGTATAAATAATAGTTTTGAATTCGAAACTAAGGGTATTATTAGTATTTTATTGCTAATTGAGATTAATTTGTTGATTTTCCTTAAAATGCGTACTAAATAAAAGGAGACAAATATTTTGGGGCAGAGAGACGGTTTGTTCTATGAACCCTTTCCAATCAAGAATAATATTTTCTTTTTTTTTAGCAAGAATAATATTTTCATTATGATATGTTCACATAGTAATGATAGCATAGGGCTATCGTGGGGAAATGATCTCGCAAGATTTTATAGTGAATCAAATCTGATATTTTCTTGCTTATTGTATTGATTATTTTCCCATGATACCTTGAGTATAAAAGCTTATCTTCAATATAGTTTCTTTGCGATCAAAGCTGGAATAACTAGCCATGGACAACTCCATCCGTTGTCTTCTCGTCCTATTCTTTGTTCTTATATCAGGTTCGTTTTTCTCGTGCACCTTCTTACTTACATTTGCTCTTTCTTTGTTATTCTTTGTTATAATTTTAAGCAAAATCTGTCTCTCAAGTAGACCTGTCCTAAAATCCTAAACCTGAACCAAAAAAGTATAACTGAACCGACACTTGACCCGTATGGATGAGGATGACTTGATCTTGACTCGATCCCAAGATGTCCCGACCCAAAACTGTTTTGTTAGTTATTGTGTTCAAACTTTGATTTCAATTCGTGTTCAAGTCTCATTGTACTACTATGCTCACATTGTGCATGTTAATCAAGGCAATCAACAACTCTAATAATAAAAATTCTCAAAATGATTCCGCCCTCTTCTTTTCTGCGGACAACCCACCACATTTTACCGCAAATCATTACTTTTCTTTCTCCTCATTTTTCTCTTCTACTTTTTACATTCTCTCACCTCATCTATCCTACATACCAATAATCTACCACAATTTCACCACACCTCACCATACCATTCCGCAAAATACCGCATAAAAGAACATGGCCTAAATGGAATATATAGAAATAAAGTACAATATTACAAACCTCTGCCATCTTCCTAAGCACATGTTATAAACTCTTTAAAATATACCATGAATTCCTTATCAAGGGAATTGTATACAGATTCATACTATGACTATAAATAAACTACACTATTATTTGAGGATTTATATCATTCACATCCAATTTGAACAAGTTCAGTTTACTAATAGATGAATTTTTAGAACAACTAGGCACCAACTAAGAGTAGAATACTTCCGAACGATCTCAAACTTATGACCTCTTTCACATCTATTGAACGCTCTTACTATCCGAGCAATGCACCAAGCAAGATTATATATATGTGTAACAAATTTGGATATATAGATAGAAATTTTCAATTATTTTGACAATTTGTAATGAATTTTTTTCAATAAATCTAGATACTTTTGTAAAAAAACATAAATAAAAATTAACTTGTTAAAGAACGTATCATCCATTGGGCCCCAAAAACTAAAGAAGCCACCCTTCATTATCAATTGGGCTAAAACATTAAAAAGACCCAATATTCTTGTCTCACTACCTCCTCGCGCCTCGTATTTCTTTCATCGTTTTGATTCAACACAAATTCATGGAGGAAGAACAAGGGAAACGAACTCAGTAGTCAATAGCTGCTCCATTCATCGTCTTCCCTACGACTCCATTGTTACTTGTTTGCTTTCTTCTCATCTCCATCATTCTGACATCTTCATCGTTTCTTCACTGCCAGGTAAAACCCTCATGTTCCTATCTCCCCCAGTAATTCGTTTGATCTTATACTTGAAATCTGTTCGCTTTGCTACACTATTGTGTGTGTTTCAATGAGAGATTTTTATGTCGGCGGTTGTTTTTTATGGTAAAGTTTCGATCTTTTCCCATCTGCATTATTGGGTAGTCCTTGTTTGGAGGGTTTTCTGGGTTTGTGCTGGCGCCATCTAGGTGTTTGATAAAATGCCTCACTGAAAACTTAGTGCATTTTGTGTAAGTGTTTTACGGCCCTCTTCTTCTTATAGTGTGTGCTTGTCGTTTTTATTATGCTTGGCTATATGCAATGTGATGCATACTCTGTGAGGAAATTTAATTGTGCTGGAACTCACAGGAAAAAAGTTCATGAATTTCCAATGAAGTACTTGGGTCCCCGCTGTTTCCAAACTTTGCAATTTGCTCAGTAATTCAGTGCACTGATATGGGAAAAAAAAATGGGACTTAGGGTGTAATTATCTTCGAACTAAACAAAAAAACGAAGGAGATTGAGATAATTGATTGTATTATCTTACTATGTAGCATGAAAAACAATTAAGTGTGAGTCTTCTTATGAATAAGGTGGCTCTATTATGAACCCTGTTGCAAATGAAGACCCCTTAGTAACCAACCATTCATGTATGAATGTTTTACAGGCAAGGAGCTGATGCTGATGCCTAGCCCAGTTGGGGCATCAGAAGTCACTTTTGTGTTACCCAGGGCTTCTCTGAATCTGTTTTGATGGATCATTTCCACAGAAATGAAGAGAGGTGCCATCTGCTTGTCAAATGGCTATTCTAAACGCGTGTCTTAGAATGGTTTCTTGGGTTGTTTTCTGTGCAAATTATTCAAGGACAGAGGTTGGAGCCAAAACCCTGGTGCTTTCTACTCTAATAAGAGACCATTCCCCGATTATTCACCTCGAAAAAAACCAACCATCAGGGATTCTGAAATTGTGCAATACATTTCCAGCACCATAAAGCAACGGCGATCTGAGACACTAGGTCACATTTTGAAGCCTTTCGTGTCGAAATTCAGGCCGGACCACGTCATTTGGGTTTTTATGAATATCAAGAATGATTACAAACTCGTGTTGGTCTTCTATCTCTCTCCTGATTCTGATTCCAAGGGAGGATCAATATAGTTGCTGCTGATTGGAAGGTGGCCTGGGCACGGATAACGGCTTAAATTTCAAGGGGACCGAAGAATTTCTCATGTTTCTGGATGCTTCTTGCTTTACCTTGTGTCTACTACCTCTAAATAGAAGAATGAATACCCGGTACGTTTTCAAGTTTCAACAATGAAGGGCTGAGATTGCTGAATGCTGATGTTTTGTTTGACCACCACCTGTTCGACAAAATGCCTCACTGAGTTGGATATTCTTGTCCCACAGGATCCCTGTTTTCCAATCGATTATTCATTTGTTTCTGATTAAGCTCCTTCTCAATCCTGTCATTCTGGGTTTGTTTTAAAGATGGCTCTCTCAATCCCGAAACCAAAACACTGGAGACCTTATTATCAACTCCGGGATTCACTCATCAGGCTCTCTTCCTCATCTTCATCTGTATCCCCTTCCCCAGAATCACCGGAGGAATCAATGAAAACATTAGTTGCCACCAAATCATACTCCCAAATTCCCGACCTTCTCCAATCCAACCAACACTCTTTTTCCCAGCCAAAAACCCAAAACCCCTTCTCATTTCTCTCATCTTTCTCTCTGACCCACAGAACCCTAGTCATTGATCAAATGTTACAGTCCTTCATCCCTTTAAAACCCCATACTCGCCTCAAACAGACCTACAACCATCTCCTCACCTACACCCTTCAAACCTCTGAACCTTTCCCACTCGCTCTGGCCACCCTCCAATGCACCCTTCGATCCGGGTTGACCCCCGTCCCACAGACCCACCTCCTTCTTTCATCGGCCTGGATCGATCATCGTTCCATTCCTCTATCAGTACCTAGCATTCTATCATCCATGAACTCCATCGGGTATCCCCCGGATTCCGGAACTTGCAACTACATCATAACATCCCTGTGCGCCGTTAACCAGCTGGAGGAGGCCATTGAAGTGCTCCGAGGAATGGTTAAGGCCTCGTGTGTGCCCGATGTTGAAAGTTATGGTGCTGTAATCTCTGCGTTCGCTGGTGTGAGGAAGACGGACATGGCAATGAAGTTAGTGAAGGAGATGGCGGGGGACAAACTTAACTTGTCACCCAAGCAAGGGACGCTGGTGAAATTAGCGGCTGCATTGCGCGCGAATAGGGAGATTTGGAGGGCGGCGGATGTGGTTGAGTGGTTAGAGGCGAAGGGAGTTCATGTTGGGTTTGAGTGTTACGAGGTTGTCGTCGAGGGTTGTTTGGAATGTAGGGAGTTTGTTTTGGCGGGAAAGATAGCGATGTTGATGGCAGATAGAGGGTACATACCGTATATCGGGGTCAGGCAGAAGGTGGTGGAGCAGCTGGCGATGGTTGGTGAATGGGAACTTGCTTGTGCTGTGAGACACAGATTTGCACAACTCAAGTCATAGGTTTTGGAACTGGGAAGTCCCTGTTTCTTGGGTTGTTCTGTTGGTAAGAGCAGTTTCTCCATAGGAACAACTAATTATCTGGGGATCGAAATCAAAGTTTGTTCTTTCCATTCAACAAATGTACTTGTGAATTGATGCAATTTTCAATTATTTTGTGTTAAATATTAGCATTCTGATTTGAAGAGGCAATGGTCAATAAGGAAAATTAGTTTTTTTATCTACTGTCGTCTGGGTTGGAGCTCCTCAATTTGCCTGATTATCTGCTCTGTTTCACTTAGTTTGCGGCTCTCCAAGCTCTGTTTTGCTATGGTAGTTGGAGTTTTTCAATTAGTTTTTCTTATTAATTTTTTTTCTTTTTGTTTTGTCTTTTTATCATCTGTATTTTGTCCATTCCCTGCAATGTCTGACAGTCTCATTTCCTTTGTGTCATAATTGATATTGAATTAAAACACAAAAAAGGGGTGGGAGGTAGTGTTTTACGCTGGAGAATGCTACACTGACTCAGTGTGTTAGTGACTCACTCCAACTGGCAGCCAGGTGGCAGATGACATGGAGGTGGATTGTTAATGTGGCAATTTTCTCTTTCATCTACTGTAAAATATATTCAATATGTCAATTTTTCTCTTTTTAAGCATGATAGCCTTGCTCTCCCCTCAAAAAATCGATTCCCCAAAACCCTTTATTTTTCGTCTTTCTCTTTCTCTTCCAAAATTAAAACCCTCATCTGCTTCTTTCATTTGTTGTTATCGTTTCTAAATACTTTGGAAATCAAAATAAATATATTGGAAAAAGCCACTACTAGTACTTCTTCAATGGCGAGATTGTAGCTGAGGTGGTCGCCACCTGTCACCGGCGAGGACGGGATTGAAGCTGTAGCGGCGAGGGCGAGGCTGGGGAGGGAGAGTTTCTCGCGGCAAACCTCGCGAGGTGAGGAAAAAGACGAGATCTCGCTCGCCTTTTTTTTTTTTTTTGGAGTTGTTCTGGCCCACAAAATCGTTTGAGTTGTTATGGCCAACAAAATCGTTTGAGGAATGAGGCGAGGAAGAAGAAAGGGATCAACAAGCATCTCAATTTCTACATAGAAATGCAAGTGTTGCTCATCTTTAACCCAAAATTTTGCAGCAAAATTAGACTAACCCAGAAACCCCAAAAGGGCAAAGAAGAAGAGATGAAAAAATGGGTAGATGGGTGGGTAAGTACCTGAAATCAGCAACTTTAGATTTACAGTGTGTGGAAGAAGAAGATAAAGGAGAAGGGGATATTTTGTATTATTAATTGTTTACAGCATATAGAAGAAGAAGATAAAGGGGAAGAGGGATGTGGAAGATGAAAATGGTGGGTCGGTGAAAGCGTTAATGGTAGGTAGGATTGGATTTTATTATATTATTATTATTATTATTATTATTATTAAGAACTCAAACCCAACTGGTCAAATTAAAGCTTAACATGAATGAGTAAAGGTCATACAGATTTTCCAATTGAAATGAAAAAGAATTAGAAAAACGAGGATGGGAAAAACAAACAAATAAATAAATAAATTATTAATTGTTGGGCCCGTATTTCTTTTAATTATTTTATCCAAACTCAAACTCAATATTGGGAATCAAAAAGTTTAACTCTCACTCTCCTAGTGGGCCCTTTAACTTCCACCTCATCGAATGAGTTTAATTCGCGACATTGCGGATTACTAAAATGGTCATTGCACAAAACTATTTTTGTTTCTAAAAATTGTTTCTCAATAGTAATAATTATAGTTAATACTGTAGCAGATCTAGAGATCCGATTTATGGGTGTCCAATATATTTTTTATTAGATAAACGTTTTTGAAAAATAAAATAATAAAATTTAAATAAATATCAACAAAAATAAAAGTAAATATTAAATAACATATATATTCACGTACAAGCTTAACAAAATTTCACACCATCGTATAAATATGCCCACCAAATAAATTGAAATTTCACATTAACTAGATGTTTATAACTTAAACTAATACTGATACACAATTAACGAATTCATTGACTTACACTTTTTTGTTAATTATAAAAAAATAATTTAGTACTCCCTCCATCCCATCTAATGTGTTCAACTTACTTTTTCATGGTCTTCGATGCAGCACTTTGACCACTAATTTTTCACTTTTTATTTTAGCAATATAAATATTATTGTATTTAAGTAAAAATATTTTTCACCCAAAATCTAATAATGATAGTCTTATATAATAACTCAACAGATAATTTGATAAATTAACGGTCAAAATTTAAAATTAGTCAAACTTGCACAATTAATTTGGAATGGAGGGAGTAATATTTTAAGGTTTTTGGGTTGCTACTAAATTGGACACCCCTATTATGTTTTTTGAGACTTTTTTTACGGTGCTCACATGCTCCAATTAAGAAAATTTCTTCCGAATAATATTAGAAAATCACAAATTTTTCCTTGACCAGGTGTCTGTGAACACTCCTACATAGGTTTGAGATCTGCCGATGACTAAAAAAACTAAAAGAATATTGGACTTTTATTTTGAAAATCACAAATTTTTGTACTGGTAACTTTTATTTTGAACAATCGAAAAAAAACTAAAATAATATTGGACTTTTGACATAATGGTTCTATCATATTAATTAAAAAAGGTTTTGGACACTAATAAATTGTACTTCGGGAGTGTTCAATAATAATGTATTGAACGTTTTTCTTTGACAATAAGTACTATACTTTAGAGGTATTAGACAATAATACACTTGTAATTTATTTTGACAATGGATGACTCAATAATGGTCTTACGCGATACTTGGCTCAAACTTATTTTTGTATTTTAGGCAAGATGTAGGTTGTGTTTCATATATATAGGTAAATTTTATTTTAGTATTTTAGGTACATTTTCCTCCATTGCGACTTTTTTTACGGAATTGTGGAACACCGCTATCCGTCATCATGGATCTTGTGTTCTTTCAGTGTCGTTAGACCTATCAATCAGGATGGGTGAGAGGATGGGTTGCAAGTCGGTCATATATTTGGTTCACACAAATACGACTTGGGTGTATTTTGGGTTCGGATAATTACGACCGGTACTTTGGAACGACCCAATCGATTATGATTGCAAGGTTTTCCTCCTTTTTCTTTAAAAAAATTATCTCTAAATACTATTTTTTTTATAATATACATAATAAAATACAATTATCTTCTAGTAATGATAGATTATTGTAAATGTTTCAACGTAAGTTAGAAAATTTCAACGAAATGTCACAAATTCTAATAGATTTGAACTTAAAAATAAATTTTCCAGGTCAAACAGGTGGATCGAGTTTGACTTGCTAATTTGCGGGTTCCCAGATTCAGTTTATTTCGGGTTTGGGTCGAGTAAATCGTGTTCAAAACCCATAATTTCCTAGCAGGCTCAGTTGGGTGTCGAGTCAACGATTGACAGATCTAGGTGCTAGGTACTTTTCACATACCCTATGGGATCTAACCTCTAGGCCCTCTTCTTTTCTGCGGTTGGCAAACTGCGGTGCCGCAGCCTACCGCAGTTTGCCACCACTACAAAATACCATTTTCAAATTTATTATATATCTTTAATACAAATTTTTAATCAATACATTTTCAACTCACTTTTTCCAATACAATACTATTTCAACAATTTTTTTAATCATTCAAAACAATACAATATTTCAACTCACTTTTTCCAATTACTTTTTTACAATTACCAATACAATATATATATATATATATATATATATATATATATACACACACACAAAAAACTCACCACAACATACAAATAACCCACCACAATTTCACTACACCATACCGCTATGGGTGTTCATCGGTTCAAAAATGAACCGGGCCGAACCAAATAAATCGAAAAACAAATAAGGGATAAAATCCAAACCGAAACCGAACCGAATAAATTCGGTTCGATGTTCGGTTTATTCGATTTTGAATCGAATAATGCACACTTTTTATGGTTTCTTCACCGGAACCGAATAAACCGAAAAGAATAAGGCCTAAAGTCCAAACCGAAAACCGAACCGAATAAAAATCGGTTCGGTTCTGTTCTCGGTTTATTCGGTTCAAAACCGAATAATGCACACCCCTACATACCGCGCCATACCGCATAATACCGCATAAAAGAATAGGGCCCTAGTTGAGTATATCAACAGCAATCAAACCTTCACGCGGCTTAGTTTGTGTTGCTCATATTTCTTGTATCTTATAATTTAGAAAATATAGAAAATAAAATAAATATTAACTATACCTTCTTATGATAATGCGTGAGGCAACATGCTCAACTATAAGTAAATTAATAAAGTAAATGTAACCTAACCTTGATTTTAAATAATTAAGTAGTAAAATAATAAAGAATGCTATGAGGAATTTGGAGTCACACATCGCTCTTCCGTCAATGTGAAGGCATTTGGAATTCTTTAAATACGCCTCAACAGCTCCATCCCTATGAGTGATTGGAGTCCCACATCGCCCTTTGTTCAATATGTATTTTTACAATTACAAAAGAATGGAGTGAGTGATTATTACGATAGATTACTGTAAGCAATACAAGAAACTCGTGCAAGTAATTACAAAAAATGAATGGAAAGAGATAGTTTTCAATTTGATTTAAGTAAATATTAATCATAACTATTATAAGAGATTATTTAGAATAAATTAATATTAATTATAATAATTACAAGAGATTATTCAAAATAAATTTAACCGTAGTTATTAAATTTACTTTAATTTTGCCATAGAAAATTTTAATTTTCATTAAAATAATATTAAATTGTTACTTCTTCTGTTCCATATTAATTATCATAATTTTGACTTTTGCGGTATTTAATTTCTGTTTTTGATTGATAATTTTTTTACATAATACTCCCTCCGTTTTTTTTAATTGTCACTTTGGTAATTGTGCTAAAAACTTTGACCGCTAATATCTTAATTTATACAATGATTCATCATACAAAATTGATGTTAGATTCGTTATAAAAAATACTATTAAAAAAGTATAATATCGTAGATCTTTATAAAAATATTATATGTGAAATTGTTGATTAAAGACAAATTTCAAAAAGCATGAAAGACAAATAAAAAATGGAGGGAGTATATTTTTAACAATTATAATGATATTACTTTTTATTACAAATATAATTATGATAATTTTGTACAGCAAGTCATTGTATATTTTGATAAATCTATAATTAAATTTTTGGAAATTTGACTTCCCAAAAACAACAATATTAATTTGAGATGACAACTTTTACACTTCCCCACATCTATCCTCCTCCTCCCTCTCTCTCTCCCTCCCACTTGTTCATCTTCATCTCTCTGTCTGGAAGGTCACCATCAAACGCCATCATCATCCCTCCACCATTCCATCTCACTCTAATTAATTCTCCTCTTCTACTCTTTTCTTTAAATTAACCGATTTAGTAGAGTCCGTTCTTTGAACGGGCGAATTCGAGGGTTTTTACTTTCGAATTAAACCTTACTGGATCCGAATCTCATGGTTCGTGGTTTATGGAGTTTAAATTTGAGTTTATTAATTCTCATTAAAAATTAATTGGCGACTCTTTTTATTTTATTATTTTGATTCATTTGAACATCATAATAAAATGTATTTAAATCTCTTCCAAGAAAGACACCCCTTTCGATTCGCCGTTTACCGCGAGGAATACCACGGAGATTTTCCCGGGTCCCACAAATGGCGACTCCACTGGGGACTTACTTTAAGAGGGTAAAACTTGAAAAACCAGTTTTTTAAATTTTTGAGTAGAAAAGAAGAAATTAATTCTTGTAATTTTTATTATTTGGCTAGGCATCGTGCATACGTTCCTCCATCTCGGTTTTTAATAAATCGGGATGAACCCAAAGGTACCGTCTAGGTTAACCCTTTTTCTCTTTTGGGTAAAGTATATTTCCGGTTTCAAGGAATGAACCCCACATTTCGAGAAGATCGCAAATTACTTTCCCACTCATGAAGCACTCCAACATTTTTGGGATTGTGAATTTACATTTTCCCTTTAATTTTTGCGAGAAACACATGGGTCACACTACTATGAACTCCATAGAATTTGTGGCGAGTGAGAGACATGAGTATGTTAGTTTTAGGTATCCGACCTTAAACCCGTGAATATAGAACCTTGGTTAGGTGCATTACCCATTTTGTATGCTATGTGCTTTCTGATTATGATATGTGTAAATTATGTGCTACATGTTTTTCTTTTTCTTTTTTCCAAAGAGTCGGTCTCATAAGGTCTTTTCTCCCAAACGCCGCTCTAGTTTGGGCAATAGTCACGCAAAAGTTAAAAAAGACCTAGAGGTCTCTCTTGGGCCCAAATCAAAGAAGTTTGATTAAACCCGAGATCTTAGCTTGAATTTGTCCAACCCTTGGTTGTATTTGGGCCCATAAAGTGTATCCGGTCATTATTTGAATATGAGTTCATTAAAACTTTAATGTTGACTCGATCTTATGATGGCCTGATTGACCTTCCCCGTACATAGTCTCATCCTAGGCTAGAGGCAATCAAGCAAGCCCAATGTTGGGTGAGTCAAGCCCAAAAAAAAAAGAGTCAACATATAAGCATGGTCTGCATTAGGTAGTCTCATATAAATCGCTAGATCTTTGGGTAAGTCAATGTCAGGGTTAATTTGTGAAGTTTATGGTTTCCATATAGGCAGAATAAGGATTTAGTGACCGACTTTGAATTCGGAGTAAACAAATTGCCTTCTTTGCACCACTGTCTCCAATGGCCTCCAACAGAATACCTAGCAACAGTGAATTCGGTCTCTTCATCTCCCAACATTTGACTGGAGCTTCACAGTAAATGCAACGCAATGATAGGAGAATAGATGAAATCATTGATACGCTAGGAAGGATGAATGATAGGCTGAATTTTCTTGATGAAGAGGAAAGCAACAACCATCACAGCAAAATATCAGGCCTGCATGAAATAGAGAGAGAGAACCTTATGTCTGCAAATCACAATATGGACACAGGACTCACTCCTATTCTTAGAGGTGATCAACCACACAGGTTCAACTTACCAAGGGAGAAGTCCCCTTCAACTGAGAAGAAGGGTCAAACCCCAGCCTCACTCACGAGAGGAGATCAAGAAAAAAGATATGGCGAACGAGAAAGTTCTTTTATGGACAAACTCTTTACCACAATAATTCAAATGCAATCACGCATGGAAGGCCTGGACCGAAAAATGGACATGATTCTTTGGACTCTACAAAACGATAGAAGGATGGCCAATATCGAACATTGCATCAAAGAAAATATAGGAGGAGGATCATCATCGATGAGGGTTGTATGACATCCATCAAAGGGCTCTTAATTTCTTTGCTAGAAACGCTGAACCGCGACAACTCGTGTCTTTCACTCCGATCTCCACTACCTATGTGGAGGCTCTCGACTGTCTCCTCAAGGAAGGAAGGATCGAGCTTCCCCCTATTCGAGCTGAACCTGAAGTCAAAAGCAGAACTTGGGATGCTGGTAAGTTCTGCAAATATCATAGAATGCGAGGTCATGACACCGAGAAATGCAACTTTCTTAAGGACAAGATAGAAGAGATACTCCAATCCGGGGTGTTGTCACTACCAATCGCAGGTAGAGAACGTTGTCTACTACCAAGTCAAACAGGGTCTTTCCAAAACCCTAAGCTGCAAGGATCAATTGGGAGATCCCCTCATGTCGCGTCTTTTCTTTTCATATCTTCATTTTCAGAATCAGTTGGGATATCCCAAGTAGTTTCTTTTTATGTATTCATCTTAGTTGCATTCAATAAAGATGAAACCTTTCATGATTGTGATCTTGTCTTCCCCGACCCTTCATTTGCTTCTAAACTGTTGAGAAAAGAATCTTGTGCTTGCATTCTTTATTTGAATTGAAGAGCTCATTCACCCATATGACCATCCAAGTCTGACACATCTATCTTCTCACATCCTTCACTCCATCTCACATCTCTATCACATTTCCTCTATGCTTTTTTGCCCTACCCTAGTCCGAAGCTAATAGAGAGAAGAGAGGCTAGCTTCACCGCCAAAGCAAAGTTATGCAAAAGGAGAGGCAAAAGAGTGAAAATCAAGAAGAGAGAAGTTAACCTAACCATCCATCCAACAGGTTAGGCAAAAGGAAAGAATTCAAAGCGATCAATAGTCTCTAAAAGTGAATCTCACTCTCAAATAAATCATGCAGCTTAAAAAGACATGCTTATGATAGAAGCTTTTCACCCCTTACCACCGGCATCGTCATCACCTTCATTTCATCTAGCTGTTTTACCTACGTTATTACCTTCCCACACCATATTCTTAACCACCACCATGAACCCAGTCATTCATTTTATGACCATCTCATCCTTAAATCCATTTTAAGCCGACTAGTGTGTTGCGGGTGACAAATATCATGGGTAAGAGAAATATAGATTGAGGTTGTCAAGTTCAAGAAAAAAGAAAAAAAAAGAAAAAAAAGAGAAAGAAGAAAGCAAGAATAAGAGGCATGAGAGGCAATTGTCGGTTTACATTGGTCACTTGCACACATCCCAAAACCTTCCTGTCTAACCTTCACACATATCCTTCCCATTAAACTTTCGACCCATCTCGAAGTCCTTCTTGAGGCATCAGTCAAAGTTGCACCTGTTGAACTACGAATGGCCTGATTCCACACTGGATACGTAGGAGAACCTCTTGGAGGCCCGCCGCTACAATTTGCTTTAGAGAAAATCCATCATCAAGTAATTTGGTCTTTGAGAGATAGAATAAAGAGTAGCTAGCTCGAAAACCTCACCAGGCAAGCTAGGCAAAAGGAGAAGAAACCTTGGTCTCTAAGGATAATGAAAAGCTGTCAGATTTCTTTCGCTAAGCACACCTACATTTTCCCATCACACTTGGATCACCCTTCATACCTAAATCCATCAAACCATAGCCGTTTGACCATCTCTTCCCTTACGAGATAAACCCACGAGACATGGTGCTTCATCCATAGACCATCCCGTCTATTCTATTAGCTCGAACCTCTGTCCGTCAAACTACCCATCCATTCATTTGATCACTACTCTCGCCTTGCCCACCGTTGGGGCCTAACTATTCACAAACATGCTTTCTATACCACCGTTCCTACCTTTTCTATATCCTATCATTCATTGTTCCTTACCTTGTGAGCTCTTCTGATTCGGTCATTAGTGCATGTATAAGATTCGTTAGTTAATCCCTGCTTTCAGAACACCTGAATGAGGGATAACTCCTTTAGCAGAACAAGATGTCAGTTGCATCAAAATAGGGCATTACTTTAAGGTGACACCCACTTAGGTCAATCATTCTGACTCACCTAAAGACGCTTGTTCACTGATACTGGGGGCTTGATTCTTACATGTGCCTCCCTAAATAAAAGAACCAAGAAAGATAGAGAAAAGGCAAGGGAAATCAAGATGGCTTACCACTTGATCCCTCCTAGTGCTTCGGGTTCCTAACCATGTCATCGAAGTTAAGCATCCCAACCATATCGTCAAAGAGCTTAATCAGGATGAGTTTTCCATTGGTATCCTGTTTTGCGCCATTTCAACTGGGGGCTCAGACATAGCTCAACATCCACATCATGGCAACTTGTGAGGCAGTTCAAGAAGAGATCGAACTCGTCATTTTTCGTCTTGTCCTGAAACTCACTTCGAAATCGCCCTTGACACTTAGAGTTTTTGATTTACTTTTCCTTATTCTTTTTTTTCCTCGGGAAAGTGGGGGCTGTTCATATCGCATACATGCAACAAATCAATGTGCGTTTATTTTTTAGATCATGTGCATTTTTTCATTTTAAGTCACACTAGTTTGCATTTCAAGTCACATCAATTCGTTTTTCATTTTGAGTCATGTTAGTTTTCTAGTTTTTCCCTTCTTTCTTCTTGAATCAAATAAAAAAAGGAGTCACACCATGCATTAAGATTAGGGCTGCATAATAGAGTCTTGTATTTGTACATAAGGAAGTCTTGTATATGTAGCAGAGCATGCATAAGCATAAGACCACATTTGCATTCCTCTCTCTCTCCCGCCCGAGCCTTAAAAGAAATGAAGTTATGACAGCTAGAATTCAAGCAAGCTCGCTTGGAATCTTGATCACCGTCGGACGTATCACCAAGAAGCTCCAAGGACGCTATCAATAAAGAAATTATTGGAGCTTTACGAGAATTAATTTGAAAAATAAATCATTTTTCGGGTTAAACTATAAAACATATCGTAAATTTTTATGAGAATTAATTTGGAAAATAATTTATTTTCTGAGTTAAACTCTAAAAATTCAATTCACAATGTTTATGAGAATTAATTTGGAAATAACTCATTTCTGAATTAAGCTGAGAAGACTCGAGCATACGGACAAACCCGACTCATACTGCCAAGAACAAGCTGGGTCTAGGTCTTGTGACCAGACACCATACCTCCAGGTATGACTCGGATCCAAACCCAGGGTTCCGAACAGTGGAAGACCCAGAAAACCCGGCACCATATCGCCAGACATGGTCTGGACCCAAGTTCCTGTTCAGTTGTAATTTTCGTGGTTTTATAAGTTAAGGTTGTCGGTCCACAGGGATGGGTGTGAGGCTTGATTGAGGTAATCGGTTTGTAGAAGGGGTTTTTTCCTCAATTGCAGAAACACAATAAATTATGTAAAGAAAGCATTTAAATCTAACCTATGCATGAATTAAAGAAAGCAATTAAAAGCATGAAATCAAATAAAGCAATTAAAACAAGGAATGGAAATCTAGAATGAACAATGAAATTAGAGACAAGGAATTATACCTTTGGTGCCCAAAATCTTCTAACCTTCAATCTACCTTCGCAATTTCCCCCGAACAAAATAAGAAATTGTGGATTGGATTACCAAGGATCTCCCAAATTCTCACTAGGAAATAGAATTGGAATTCCTTGACCCTCCTCCCCACTAAAAGATGGATTTGATGTGGCTAACCCTAGAAAGCTTTAAAATCACATCAACAATGGAGATTATAGAGAGAGAGAGAGAGAAGAGAGAGAAAGCTTGTAAAACTTCAATGGAAACTTGCTTGAATTGAGAAAGCTTGAGAAAGTTTGAATACAAATGCGAGAAATCAAAGAAAGCTTGAAGAATCAAAGAAAACTTGAAGAACAATTAAAGAGAGATTAAAGCAAATAAAGGAAAGTAATAAATCTAATTCTACTCCTAAACTACCTAGGCTAATTGATAAAACTTGGATTAATACAAGTGGGTATTTATAGAAGAAGGAAAAATACAACCCAAAACCCTAGAAACAAATCGCAGCACGCGCGTCAGTTTTTCTGCAGACAAAGTGGCTCGGGCGAGCCATTGGGGTGGCTCGGGCGAGCAAGCCTCTTGTCCGCTCTCTGGCTTGTGTCTTTGTTGCCCCGAAGCGACTCGGCGAGCAATGAGATGGCTCAGGCGAGCCAACATTGCAGGCGACTTTTCCTTGCCGACTTCAAACGCGCATAACTTCTTCATCCAAGCTCTGGTTTAGACCCGTAAGATATCAATGGAAAGCTCTCAGCGTGTACTTTAAGCTCCCAAAATTTCAGACCAATCGGAGTTGTAATGAAGGAGTTATGACCCAAAGAGTGAAGGCACACGTATTTCAAACCTTTGAGTTTGTACCGTTCCCCTATTTTGCGCCAATCTTGATATGGAATTTCCGGCTTCGGTTTCGCCTCGGCTCTCAGCTCAGGTTGACTTGGTTTGACTCGGATCTCAGCTCAGGTTGACTTGGTTTGACTCGGGAAATAGCTCGGGATTCCGTAAAAACCTCAATTAAGCCCAAGCTTCTTCTAACTCCTTATTTTCCTACAAAACACTAAATCATTATATCTAATATATAAATAGGGGTTAAAACAAGCAAATATACCCTATAAAAGAGAAGAAATTCAGTTCGGAACGAGACCGAACATCACTCCAACACAAGGGTTTGCTAGCCCCGAGCAAACTAAAAACGAAGAAAAGGACTAAAAAGAAAAACTAAAACCCTAACTCACTTTCGCAGGAATCGCGGATGCATTTAGCACATGCATCAAGCCCTTTAAACCCCCCAGCATCCCGGGTGGACGAGGTAGGTCTCGTGAGGGTTTATAGCAACTATACCCACAAAAGCCACGAGAAAAGAAAAAGGGGAAAGAAAAAGAAGTGAAAACCGAAAAACAAACAAAACAAAAGTAAAGAAGATATTCCCGTCCCCAATCATGCACCTAGTTCCCCAACCCGCATCAACAATCAATTGGAAGAAGCAAGTATAAACAAATTAAGACACGAAGGTTGGAAAACTGCCAATCTTTGAGATTTTGAACCAAAACACTTCCTGATGAGCAAAACACCTCGTGCATATGTGCAAGTGGGCTCTAATCGGACCTTCCTATCCTAAACCAGACAATCAGAGTTGTTCTCATGCTCAAGCTCGGGATTATCTATCCTACTTCACTCTTGGTTTTTCTTTCAACCTCTCTTTTCTTTCTTTTTCTTACACCACTCTTTTCTTTCTTTTTCTTCTTTTTTTTTACTTTTCTCTTTCTTACCATTCTTTTGCTCAACTCTTTTTTTTCTTTGCTTCGCTCTTTTCTTTCTTTTCAAAACCTACGCTCTTTTATTTCCACTCAATCCGTATTGTGTCTTTTAGAGCGTTTGTGTCGGGTTTTGCGGGATTTAAGCACCGGCCTTCGCAAAGGGTTACCCTCCCTGCTGGGTTTCTCCATACGTGAGTCATTGCACTTAAGGGGCGTAGGGTGCCGATCCACCCAAACCAACCCATGACGATAGGCCCGACAATATTTATTTAATGCATTAATTAAGAGCTTAAGCAATTGAACAACTAAAACCGTCTAACTTAGGTAAGAATTCACAGTCAAAGCGTTTAAGATTTGAGGATTCCGCTTTCCCATTCCATGTAGAGGTCTAATAGAGATAAGTCATGGCAAAAATCCTTCCTAAGGCCTGTCATTATTCATACCGGCCGCTTCTAACTGATTGAATCAACTGATTAGACAACTATCTACACAACTGTGAACAGAAACATCTTCAAAAAGAAAAATAACTTTTGGGTTTTTCACAACATTTCTCCCCTTTTTGTTTTCTTTTCACACACAAAATTTTTTTTAGATTTTAGACACAAACTACGAAAAACAAAAATAAAAGACAAAACTAGGTAATCTACCCATGAACAATGAAAGATATCACCCCCACTCCAACACAAGACTTCACAATGTCTCCATCATGAGAAGGGTGTCTCAAGCAAGGTAGAAAACCAAGAAGAACATATATACTAAACACTTATCACATAAAAAGCGGTGGCGACCCGAGCCCACACGGCTCCAACAACAATATATATCCAACATTCACACTCAAGGGGTTCGCCACCCAAAAAGAAAATCAAGCATGCATCATGGATCATCGATATATTCACATAAAGAGAGGGTGGAAAGAAGTTACCTCGAAGTCTTCAATCAAGCATACTCAATCCACGATCCAAGGAACATCACACTAAGGCTAAAAATAAACAAGAAAAGCATACTATGTGTGATGGTTCACATGCAAGATCAAAAGGAAAAACAAACTATACAAGACACTAAGGACTAATGAACTAAGAAAACAAACTAAAATATTTACAAAACGACTCTTACTCTTTTTTTCTTTTCTTTGGACTCAAAAACCGGAATGCATACTACCCTCCCACTCCAACACAAAGAGGTTGTCGTATCCTCAAATGGAAACAAAATTAGGTAAGCAAGCACCCTAAAATAAAAGAAAAAGACACACACAAAAAGAAAATAAAAGAAGAAAAGAAAACCGACTCACTAAATATACACAAAAGGTGAGGAAGGATATTACCTCGAAGGCATATTATCAATAAGCTTATTCCTTCTCACCTCACGATATCAGGCACCAAGTCAGAACCATTCAACGCCCGGAGTAACAAATCATGCATCCTCTCATGCATCTCAGAATGGTGGTGGTAAGAGCACACTCGCAATAGCACATAAACAAACATTAGTGCTCTTAACAATTTATCAAATGCCTTAGAAAAGTTATAGAACTGATGAAATTCATGAATATACAAGACTTTTCTAGGCACGGTGAAAGGAGACATGACAAATGGACACTACAACAAGCGGCAAACGTATCGGTCGCTCTAATCTAATCGACACGCGATCGATACATAGCGATCTTGTATCGATCGCTGTCGGCGACCGATATGGTATCGGTCGCAAATCTCTCAATATCGGTTGTTAATCCAGCGACCGATATAATATCGGTCGCTGGATATCGGTCGCACGGTTCAATAAATTCTTCAACGGTAACATTAACTTCGTCTGACTTTATATTGGTCGCTGAGCCAGCGACCGATAGCGTATCGGTCGCTGGCCCCTTTAATGCGACAACGGGCAGAATCTCAAACATTCGACGCTGCTTACTCTCTCCCTCTATCTCGTCATTCCTCTCACTGCGACCACCACGACCCCAGCCACCGCCCCAACCACCTTCACTCCGGCCACCACCGTCAACGCCGGCCGACACTGCTACCACCGATGACCGTCGTGCGCACAGTTCCGGCAACCACCGACGCCAACATCTCCGGCAACCACCAATGTGAGTCCCCTAATTAATTTTTGTAGTTAAATTGTTGATTTTCAATTGTAAAATTCATATATATCGTTGTATATGAGTAATTTAGTTGAGTAATTTTAGTGTGGTTATTGTTTGAAATTTAAATTTATGGTAGTGTTTAGTGTTAGTCAAGTTTAGGGTTTGAAATTCAATTTAGAATTGTGTTTTGAATGTAAATTTTTAGGATGAATTATGAATGTTTGGAGTTTATTATAGTGTTAGGATGTTAGAGTTTGAAATTAAAGTTAGATTATTGTTGGTTAGTAAAGTGAGAGTATATGATGTTAAATTGTTGATGTTTAATTTTAAAATTCATATATATTGTTGTATTAGAGTAATTTATTTGAGTAATTTTAGTGCGGTTATGGTTAGATATTCAAATTTAGGGTAGTATTTAGTGTTAATCAAGATTAGGGTTTGAAATTGGATTTAGAATTGTGTTTTGAATGTAAATTTTTAGAGTGAATTTGAGTAATTTCCTTGAGTAATTTTAGTTTGGTTATGGTTTCAAATTCAAATTTAAAATAATGTATGTTTTGAATGTAAATTTTTAGGGTTTATTATGAATACTTATAATTTATTATTGTATTATGTTGTTAGGACTTGAAATTAATGTTAGAATATTGTTGTTTGTTAGGGCTTGAAAGGGTTTATTATGAATGCTTATAGTTTATTATGTTGTTATGGCTTGAAATTAAAGTTAGAATATTGATGTTTAGGGTTTACAAGGTTATGAATAATTAGTTTAATTAATTATAGGATGTTTAATTGATTGTATATGTTTGGTTAATTAAATTAAATTAATTTAGTTATAAATTTGAGTTAAGTTTAATTAAATATTTAGTTAAATGAAGTGGGTTATTTTTATAGGTTATAAGTTAAGGTTGAGTATGAATGGTTTTGGTAGTTATTAATAAGTGAGTTAGTTATTATGGTTTGTTTGGAACAAATTTACACGACTGTCAACTTCGTTGCTTAACTTAATTAAGTTAGCCTATTAAGTTGGTAGCGTAAATTTTTAATTAAGTTAGCCTATTAAGTTGGTAGTGTAGATGACATAAGTGATGAGGAAGCCATGCACGATGATGCTAATGAATCCATTATGGGGGAAGAGGGAGTGGGAATAGAGGAGGATAATATGTTAGACCCTATTTGTACCGAGATTATTAGTAGTGAGGATGAAGAGGAGTATGAGTAGTTAATTCTATTATCATGTCAATATACATTACTAGTCATTGAACTTTTATTATATTCACAACTTGGTTCATATTTTTTAGGTACTCAGTTGAAGCCAATGCAATCTACTCGTACGCATGCAATTTTAGTCATATATATATATATAAGTTTGGAACTAACTTGTGTTTTGATTTTACCTTATATTAACTATTATATTAGGGGGAGACAACCACATAGTGTTTGGCAAAATGCAGCTCCAATCAACCCTGCTCTATACCCCAACCGTATACGACTTGAACGGGGGGAGGATTGGTAAGATGATCACATAAAATCATATGTACAGTGATTTATCATTGGTCTTAATAACTTTAGCTGTGTTTTTTCGTAACGATTGCATAGGTTCGCCGATCCCCGTTTAGCACGGTTTGTTGGAGGGCAACTTCGTGGCCACCCAAATCCAAAGCCTGCTTCCCAGTGGTCCAAACAAGAGAAAACAGATTTGTGGTTGGATTTCTGTGTAAGTAATTATGCAAATTGGGTCTATTGATTTTCTTTTATGTAATAGTCGTTTAACTAATCACTAATAAATTACTTTATACAGCGACATTATGTTTGGGATGAACAATTTACAAGAGATGTGTTCAGTGGGTGGCACACGAAATTGTGCGACCGGGCTTTTGAGACGAGGTACAAGGTCAGGACAAAGAAGAGGACGGACCCTGTACCTCACATGAGCGATGAGCAACGGGATGCAATAGATGAGGAATCCTAGACTGAGGAGTTCATTCGGCGGTCCAATGCCGCCAAAGCAAACAGGAACAATGAAAACTCCGCCAATTGCAAAACGCGGGTGGGCTCGGTTTCAGCGGCAAGTTATATGAAAAAGCAGGTGAATCGTAAATTGGCACAATTAATAAATTAAAGTTATATGTATGCATTAACAATTACGAACTTTCTAAACAATTGTTTGCATTTACTATTTTAGTTTGTAGATGGTCGGGGGGACAATCATGACCCTGTCTGAAGTCCATGCTCACATTCATTGTGGGCGAGATGCTGAGGGGAATCCGCAGTGGAGTTCTGAACATGATGTCACACTTGCTGTAAGTTTCATTTAAACATATTCATAAACTAATTGTATTTGAACTCCGGCGTGTGGCCGTGCATGTTTTATGTGTGTTTATATTGTATTTGAACTCCGGCGTGTGGCCGTGCATGTTTTATGTGTGTTTGGATTGTATTTGAACTCCGGCGTGTGGCTGTGCATGTTTTATGTGTGTTTGCATTGTATTTGAACTCCGGCGTGTGGCCGTGAATGGTTTAAGTTGTGTTTATATTGTATTTGAACTCCAGCGTGTGGCCGTGCATGGTTTATGTGTGTTTGCATTGTATTTGAACTCCGGTGTGTGGCCGTGAATGGTTTAAGTTGTGTTTATATTGTATTTGAACTCCGGCGTGTGGCCGTGAATTGTTTATGTGTGTTTGCATTGTATTTGAACTCCGGCGTGTGGCCGTGAATGGTTTAAGTTGTGTTTATATTGTATTTGAACTCCGGCGTGTGGCCGTGCATGGTTTATGTGTGTTTATATTGTATTTGAACTCCGGCGTGTGGCTGTGCATGTTTTATGTGTGTTTGGATTGTATTTGAACTCTGGCGTGTGGCCGTGCATGTTTTATGTGTGTTTGGATTGTATTTGAACTCCGGCGTGTGGCCGTGAATGGTTTATGTGTGTTTGCATTGTATTTGAACTCCGGCGTGTGACCGTGAATGGTTTAAGTTGTGTTTGCATTGTATTTGAACTCCCGCGTGTGGCCGTGAATGGTTTAAGTTGTGTTTATATTGTATTTGAACTCCGGCGTGTGGCCATGAATGGTTTATGTGTGTTTACATTGTATTTGAACTCCGGCGTGTGGCCGTGAATGGTTTAAGTTGTGTTTATATTATATTTGAACTCCGGCGTGTGGCCGTGAATGGTTTATGTGTGTTTGCATTGTATTTGAACTCCGGCGTGTGGCCGTGAATGGTTTAAGTTGTGTTTGGATTGTATTTGAACTCCGGCGTGTGGCCGTGCATGTTTTATGTGTGTTTGGATTGTATTTGAACTCCGGCGTGTGGCCGTGCATGTTTTATGTGTGTTTGCATTGTATTTGAACTCCGGCGTGTGGCCGTGAATGGTTTAAGTTGTGTTTTAAGTTTTATTCTGTTCGCTACTTATGTATGAATGATTGCAGGCAACTTTTCGCCAAATGTGTGAGGAGCGTGGCATAATTGAGAACTCCCCGGAAGCTAGGGAGTTGTACTTGCAACTGGCAGGGGGGTACAAACCCAAAGACCATGTCTTTATGGTCTTGGGAGTGCGACCTGCATTCTATGATACTCCACCCGCACTCAGGCGGTTCTTCTTCTTCGAGGCATCCTGCGCAACTCAGTCCCATCGATGCTATTATGCGGATCAACTTGCTTTCATACATCCGCCATCTCACGATTCAAAGTCAATTGACACAAGTTGTCCAATCTCAACAACAAGGTTGTAGTTCTTCGTCCCCATCTCAATATCTAAACTTATCGGGATCCATGACCCTCCCCAACCTTGAACTTATGCACTTTTAAGTTGTGTTTTAGTTATAAACTTAGATTGAATTTTAGTTATGAACTTTTAGCTATTATATATATATATGAACTTTTAATTATGCATTAATGGTTTAATATTATATATGTTTAGTATGTTATGTATGAAATAGACAGATGAAAAACTAAGCGGTTGATATATATATATATATATATATATATATATATATATATATTTATATATATATATATATGTATATATATATATATATATGGATAATATAATAATAGCAGCGACCGATATGTCGACAAATACAATATGGTTATAACTTATTCGATTTAATCCAGAATATTTTAAAAAAAAATTTAAATTGTAATCTGCGACCAATACATATCAGTCGCTGGTTATTAGTCGCTATTTTGCGATCGATAAATAGCGACCGATACTGTATCAGTCGCTAAATTCGCGATTGATAAGTAGCGACTGATACAGTATCGGCCGCTAAGCGGGCGATCGATAATCAGCGACCGATACTGTATCGGTCGCTAATTAGCGACCGATACGTATCGGTCGCCGCATCAAATATCGATCGCAAGTTTGGCGACCGATACGTATCGGTCGCTCGGTTCGCTAAACGACGGATATGCAGCGACCGATACGTATCGGTTGCTGATATCGGTCGCCCGCGCTCTGCAGCGACCGATAAAGTCATTTTGCGACCGATAGTAACGGTCGCCTCAGGCCTGTTCTGTTGTAGTGGGATCCTCCTATTGACTCGTAAATGGAGATTGGGTATACAAATCAACAGGAGGGAACAATACAACATATTCCTGAACATGCTCATGCGAATACTTGGATGCCAACAATGGTTCAAACTCAATATCCATGCAATTTTCATCAAACACAGATTCCAAATCACAACTTTCGTCCAAATAATCATAATCGTCAATAGGTGATAAGGAAAACAGAGGGTTAGACCACATCATAACACTCCCAACATCACAACAAACAAGCACATCTTCATCTTCTTCAATATCAGACTCATAAGAAGAACTATCAACATCAAAAGACAAAGGTACATCATCCAAATCAACATCAAAAGTGAAAGTGGAAGGTTCAGGGTCATAACTCATAGTGAATGACTCATAAAGCATGTTATCATCAAAAACATCATTGTCAACAACCAAGTTCAAACAATCATGATCATTCCCCAAAGAATTATGCTCATCATCACAAGTATGCACATAAATAGGCTCACATACAAGGGTAGCTAATGCCTCACTAATGCAATGATCCTCAATGAAAGTGAACAAATCGGTATCAAGTACACATTCAATCACAACATATTCAATTTCACCCTTAACAAGATCATGCTCAATTGCATCACAAGCATAATGGCATTCGATAAACTCAACTTTTTCTTCACACAAAGGCATGGACAAAGGTGTGGACAATGGTTCGTCATCTAGCATGTTTTCAATAAATTCTACATCATCACACACAGAATCATCATGTTCCTCATGCTCACTAGGTGGGGCTAGAGCTAAGGAATTACTAAGTAGTCCAAGGCATGGTCGGTTATAATAGTCATCATCCTCATCATACATAGCAGAATCAACATGCATTTCAGGACTCAAAGATGATGAATGACCTATTTCAACATTCGAATCAACCATTTGTGAAGAAGGAGTTACTACCCTTTGATTACTCTCATGGACAAATTCACGCATATACTCATTCATGTTCGCACATAATTTTTCTACTTCTGCCTTGAAGGAAACCACTGTAGCTTGCAAACAAGAAATTGAACTATGATACAGCGAATCACACAAGGAGCACACGGAAGGAGACTCAACATCGGCACTTTGGGAAAGATCATAACAGTTTTCCACATATCCCCCATCATAAGATTGATCATCAACATACACGGGGTATTCGCATGATTGTTCAGTTTCGGTCCCAAAGGGTGGTGCATAAGGAGGTTGGAAGCTAGGACTAACATTTTGTTGCTCAAATTCATAGGAATCCCTAGACAACCATTCAAGTAACTCCCATGTTGGTTCTTCTCCTAAACTAGAAAACCCGTAATAATCTAAAAGGTTTGGGGTCTCATAATTCACACCCTCACTAACAATTCCCAAAAGAGATAATGTATCATAAAAGATACCATATAATTCACATTGAACACGGTAGTCATGCAATCTAGCAAAATACCTCCAAAATATTTCATGCTCAAATTGAGGGAATTGGGGACTATCCATAACTCTCTTTTTTCTATTTTTCTATTTTTTTTCTTTTCTTTTCTCACTTTTTTCAATATTCAATTTTTTTCGCTACATTTTTCTAGCATAATCAAGAAAGCAATAAACTATGTACACACAAACCAATAGCCTAATCTACCAAATAACGCCATCCCCGGCAACGGCGCCATTGTTCGGTTGTAATTTTCGTGGTTTTATAAGTTAAGGCTGTCGGTCCACAGGGATGGGTGTGAGGCTTGATTGAGGTAATCGGTTTGTGGAAGGGGTTTTTTCCTCAATTGCAGAAAACAATAAATTATGTAAAGAAAGCATTTAAATCTAACATATGCATGAATCAAAGAAAGCAATTAAAAGCATGAAATCAAATAAAGCAATTAAAGCAAGGAATGGAAATCTAGAATGAACAATGAAATTAGAGACAAGAAATTATACCTTTGATGACCAAAATCTTCTAACCTTCAATCTACCTTTGCAATTTCCCCCGAACAAAATAAGAAATTGTGGATTGGATTACCAAGGATCTCCCAAATTCTCACTAGGAAGTAGAATTGGAATTCACTGACCCTCCTCCCCACTAAAAGATGGATTTGATGTGACCCTAGAAAGCTTTGAAATCACGTCAACAATGGAGATTATAGAGAGAGAGAGAGAGAGAGAGAGAGAGAGAGAGAGAGAGCTTGTAAAACTTCAATGGAAACTTGCTTGAATTGAGAAAGCTTGAGAAAGTTTGAATACAAATGCGAGAAATCAAAGAAAACTTGAAGAACAATTAAAGAGAGATTAAAGCAAATAAAGGAAAGTAATAAATCTAATTCTACTCCTAAACTACCTAGGCTAATTGATAAAACTTGGATTAATACAAGTGGGTATTTATAGAAGAAGGAAAAATACAACCCAAAACCCTAGAAACAAATCGCAGCACGCGCGTCAGTTTTTCTGCAGACAGAGTGGCTCGGGCGAGCCATTGGGGTGGCTCGGGCGAGCAAGCCTACTGTCCGGCTCTCCTGGCTTGTGTCTTTGTTGCCCCAGAAGCCTGGCTCGGGCGAGCCACTGTTCTGGGCAGCTTTTCCCTGCCGACTTCAAACGCGCATAACTTCTTCATCCGAACTCTGTTTTAGACCCGTAAGATATCGATGGAAAGCTCTCGGTGTGTACTTTAAGCTCCCAAAATTTCAGACCAATCGAAGTTGTAATGAAGGAGTTATGACCCAAAGAGTGAAGGCACACGTATTTCAAACCTTTGAGTTTGTACCGTTCCCCTATTTTGCGCCAATCTTGATATGGAATTTCCGGCTTCGGTTTCGCCTCGGCTCTCGTCTCAGGTTGACTTGGTTTGACTCGGATCTCAGCTCGGGTTGACTTGGTTTGACTCGGGAAATAGCTCGGGATTCTGTAAAAACCTTCAATTAAGCCCAAACTTCTTCTAACTCCTTATTTTCCTACAAAACACTAAATCATTATATCTAATATATAAATAGGGGTTAAAACAAGCAAATATACCCTATAAAAGAGAAGAAATTCGGTTCGGAACGAGACCGAACAGTTCCACATACAGCACCACCAAGGAAAAAATGGACCCGATGCGAAGACAAAATGCAAAATATCACAGAGCAATACCTTGCGGTATGCTCAGCGGAGGGGACTCAAGGTTGGCAATGCGAAAAAAAACATCAGGCAGAGCGCCACGCCTGCAGGCATGGCAGCCTGCCTAGGGTTCCGAGCAACAAGTGAAATTCGGCTGACCGACCCCGGGCTAGACAGAGTTGCACGCCTGGAGACATGATAGCTTTACTAGACCCAAATCTAACGGGACTGTGCAGAAAAATAAAGAAAGTTGGACAGAGTTGCATGCTTGGAGGTATGACAGCCTGACTAGGCCCGAATTCAACAAGACTGTGCAAAAACAAAGAAAATTGGATCATCTTCAACAAACTACAATGACATCGGGAAAGACTGAACGACATCGGGAAAGACTGAACGACATCCGGAAAGACTGAACGACATCCGGAAAGTCTGAACGACATCGGGAAAGACTAAACGACTTGGGGAAAGACTGAACGACATCGGGAAAGACTGAACGACATCGGGAAAGACTGAACGACATTGAGAAAGACTGAACGACATCGGGAAAGACTGAACGACATTGGGAAAGACTGAACGACATCCGGAAAGACTGAAAGACATCGGGAAAGACTGAAAGACATCGGGAAAGACTGAACGACATCCGGAAAGACTGAACGACATCCGGAAAGACTGAACGACATCCGGAAAGACTGAACGACATCCGGAAAGATTGAACGACATCGGGAAAGATTGAACGGCACCAGGAAAGGCTGGGAGACATCGGGAAAGACTGGGCAACACCGGGAAAGACTGGACGACACCAGGAAAGACTGCAAGATCAATATTGACGTTGGGATAGACCAAAAAACACCACGCTATTCTTTGCTCAGCGTCCTACTCGGACTCGATCAAAGTGGGGGCTAATTGTAGATGCTGAAATTTTGTCATTTAATTCAGCTTTATAAATATTGTAATTTATTTTGAGTTTATTTTATTTTGAATAATTTAGAAAAATGCCAAGAATTTTAAAATGCAAAAATGATGAAGAATATCCCCAAAATCAAACCAAATCAAATCCCTCTTTTATTTCATCCTTCCTCATTCTTCCAAATCAAATAAAATCAACCTTTATTTGATTTTATCCTCCCAATATTCTTTCATTCACTACCATAAATAAATCTACCTCCACCACTATAAATACACCCTCATTTCCACTCTTTTTCGACACCTCAAAATCATCCTAGGAGTATTGATACTAGGTGATTTTATCTTTCTTCTCCTCCCTCCTTCTTCTCATCATCATCTTCTTGCATTCATAATCTTGGCATTAACTTGAGGTCAGTATTGTTTTTTTTTCTTCTTATTTTATTCTCACTTTATTATGATGTAAATCCAACTTAAATAACAATATTGATGCTCTAATCAAATTGATTAAATGTTAACTTGTAAATATTTATGCTTATGTTCTTTTATTTTATTTTATTAGTTGCATTTATTTGTTTTACTTTATTTTTTTGCATTTAATCATCTCATTTGTATGCGCTAAGTAATATTGATTAATCTAATTAATTCTCCTCTTCTACTCTTTTCTTTAAATTAACCGAGTCAGATTCTTTGAGCAACGGGTCGAGGTTTACTTTCAATTCCTTCGAATTAAATAACTTTACTGGATCCGAATCTCATGGTTCGTGGTTTATGGAGTTTAAATTTGAGTTTATAAATTCTCATTAAAAATTAATTGGCGACTCTTTTTATTTTATTATTTTGATTCATTTGAACATCATAATAAAATGTATTTAAATCCCTTCCAAGAAAAGACACCCCTTTCGATTCATTGCTCATGAGAGATACCGAGAATTTTAAGGTCACAATTACTAATTTATCAACGTATACAATATTTTATTATATGAAAATAATATCAACAACGTCTCGTCTTAATAAAAATAAATCAGAAAATTTAATATTTTAATTTCTTAATGAAATAATATTTATGAAAATTTATCAATTTTAAAAGATATTAGAAAACGTACAATATTTAATGGACGACTTTGAATTTGGGTTGTGGGGCTCCAAATGCTCCACTTTGTTTCTTTCTTTGTTTAATCGCTCTCCCTGCTTGGTGTTGGCGTTGCTTCCAAAACTTGCACGAATCACTACTCCCTCCATCTCTGCAGAAATCCCAGGTATCAACATCTAATCCCCACCCCTTTTTGTTTCACCCATTTCTTTTGTCTGGGTTTATCTTAGAAAATCTAGGGTTTTACCCTTTCTGATTGTTGTACATCTTCATACTGGGATTTGTATATGTATTTGTATTCACTCAATACTGAGCTCATCCTTGAATTGAATTGAATTGAAGTTGGGTTTATGGTTGAGAAGAGAAAGATTGGCAAATGAAGAGATTTTTGACTGTTTAATGAAATTAGGATTAGGGTTTAAGGGAGGAACTCAAGGTTGATGTTCAAGCAATTTTCCCCCATTCTGATTTTTCTGGGGTTGCTTAGGTTTCTGTTTGTTTGGACATAAGAAAATAAATCCAAGTCCAAAACACGATATTGTGGCCTGATGTAGTAGTCTTACCCCATGAAATGAAAGTTTTAGAGACGCGGGTTCTCATTGACCCAAGATTCTAAAGTTGTCTCGTTCACTACTTATTAATCCGTTGAAAAGAAGTAGAGGCAACTTGGGAGCAAGGTTGTTAGAATCGGGATTCTAACTCTTATCCATGGGATATTTAGGATCTGAATAAACCCACGTAGGATTGTGGATTGGAATGTAGATGGTAGAATCGCATTGAGGATTTTGGATTATAAAATGGTAGGATCGCAGACCAGGATCGGGATTTTAATAACTATGCTTGGGAGGGGAATTTAGCTTTTAGTCCAGTTTATCTAAGCTGAAAAAACACAAATCCTTTTTCGGGTATCTAGACTATTGACCAATCGGATATAAGAAAATAACTTCATTCAGAACATTTACTTGCTGCCGCCTGCTGTTTGATGTGCATTCATGTGGTGGAAGGACAGTATCATAGGCATGAAACTTAGGGAACTTTGTGAAATTTTAGAAAGGTTTAGAATGACGAGCTTGATTGGTTTCACAACCCATACCCTTTTGTGTATCTGTTGGCATCACCCCTTATGGATGTAACCGAATCAAAGCCTTGGCCTATCCAAATGTAGGTAGCACTATCTTTCGTAGGTTGTTGCCAAGGATGCTGAAATGTGGTGATGTACTATACAAAAATGAGGAGGTGATATGAACAGAGGTGATGGATAGTTATGGAGTTCACATTTGGCTATTTCATATGATATTGCTTTAGTCCAAAACCTTACCAATTAGAAGTTGATAATCAGCTGTTAGCAGTTTGTATTAGCTGTTAGCAGTTAGCAGTTTGAATTAGCAGTTTGACTTAGATGGGTTGTTTGCAGTAGCAATGATTGGTAAAATTAATTGTTTCAAAAACAACTTGTTAAAAAGCTATTTGGAATAGTTTTTTTTTGAAAAATAGCTTTCTGGGTCCAAGATGCTAACTCAAAAAGCTATTTACCAAACACTTTATTAGCTGTTTTGACTAGTCAAAAAGGCTAATTAGCCTCAAAAGCTCTTTTTGCTCCAAAAAGCTATGTTGCCAAACGGGGCCATTGTCATTGTTTTTTTATGCTTACCTTTATGCGGCAATTTGTTAGGTGCTCCTAGAGCTTGTGCTCCAGGAGCGGTGGTTATCTACTAGCTTGTTCTGTTTTGTTCACTTCTAAAATTAAGATTACTCACTCCAGAGTATATGCTGTGTATGTAATTATTGCCTTTACACAAATAGGTCCAGAGCCTTATGTCC
The DNA here is from genome assembly GCA_029582165.1 of Portulaca oleracea. Classification (NCBI taxonomy): domain Eukaryota; kingdom Viridiplantae; phylum Streptophyta; class Magnoliopsida; order Caryophyllales; family Portulacaceae; genus Portulaca; species Portulaca oleracea. The sequence goes on along the minus strand of CM055873.1, from coordinate 3,876,135 downwards.
AAGGTCGTGGAGGGCTTGTAGTTAGATACACATTTTAGTCTCATAACTAATTTTATCAGCTCCACCCCTATTTCTTCTCAGTCGGTCCATCGTATAATGTATTCCGAATTTCGAGTGCTTACCTTAAAATTTCCTAACAGTGCAGGATGCAGGCCAAATCACTGCCCTCACCGGTGCTGACATTTGATCGTGGATCGCCTGCTCACTTTCCTTTTGTAAGCTCCTTCTCTAGACCTCGTACGTTGGAGTCTGAAATTCAAAGTATGACTGGCTCCTAGCTTCTCTTTCCTGCCACAATTTCATGCAGTCCTTAGTTTCAGTTACAATTTGCTGCTGACGGAGAATATAATAGAAGAACCACACTGTTGAAAATAACAACCTTAGCTTAGTAGTCGTCCATCCTAAAACTAATTGGCAATTATCGGTGAGGTTTATACGGTAGTTAAACCCTCCATCAACTCTGAATCCTGAAGCATTGCATTCGTGATCATTGATCTGATGGCTTTGTACTCGATTCCCCTTTATTATAGCCAAAGCTGTGGCAGATAGATATCAAGGGTATAAAGCTTGACCTTCCTAGGTTGCTAGGCCATCTCAAATGCTATTGAATGTCGAGGAAACCCGAATTCTACAAATTAATTATCTCTTATACTATTAGGGCATCATGTAGTAGTGATTCAACCACTAGTCCGGCTACCCTGGAATCGGAACAACTAACACACAAATGGCAGGCTTTCGCTTTGGATTTTCCATGCAGTACCCTTACTTGGTAAAGGATTTTCTAGCTACAAAATATTTTCTCGAACTTTTTTTGTGCATCTTATGGAATCAGCCTCTTCACAAATTATAATTATATTGGTAGAGGTAAGGCACTCTACATTTGGCTCCCAACCCTGTTAAAACGGGACCCACATTGGGAGGTAGTGGTGGCGTTGGTGGTAGCGTTTCTGCCTTGTTTTCATGTCCTTAACCACAAAATTTTACTGGACCTGCTTTCTTTTCTTTTTCTTTTTTCTTTTTGGGTGGAAGCTTAGTTCAACTCGACTCACCCTAAAGTCTGAACTTACTTGCAAGACATGTCCTGAACTTATCGATGAAACTTGTTATGAACTGAACTTAGTGTGAGTTTGTGATTAATCTTAAGAAACCAAGAAGGTGAAAAGAAGGGGTGTTCATGGGGTCAAACTTGGACCAGACCAGACCGAAACCCTAAATCCCAAAAAATTTGGACCGAGGACCAGACCAGAAATAACCGGTCCAGACCCAGACCAACCCTACCTAGATTTACCAATCCTTTCTATTAGTTTTATGGGAACTTACCTAATATTACCAGCATTACCCAGATTTACCCAAATTTCCTAACCTTACCTTCAAAATTTCCTAACCTTTTCATTTTGTGTAACACTTATGTAACTCGTGTTTTCCTACGACAGCCCGATAAAGTATCACCTTCTACATTCACTCCCATAACCAATGCCAACCATGTGGGTAATGTTCCACTAAAACTCACAAGACGGCCTTGGGACATCAATCTCTCATCCAAAAGATGGCAACTACATTCAACATCATCATCATCGGACACAATAACCTTGTCGTTGAGCAATGAAGATGCAGAGAAATGGGCAGCATGCAGGGAATCCCTGTCGGTCTTCGACTTCACCCCCGAAGAACAGGACAAGATGCTGGGCAAAGCATTTGGGCAAGTGCGGTCCCCATACTGGGGCGAAGAGCGCAATCCCGAGGTCCCAAACTACGAGACAGTGAACCAAACACTCGATTATCTCCGGAGTTTGGGTCTCTCCGACGATGATCTCTCCAAGCTTCTCAAGAAGTTTCCCGAGGTTCTGGGGTGTAGCCTGGAGAACGAGGTCAAGAACAACGTGCAGCTGCTGGAGAAGCAGTGGGGCATAACGGGGAAAGCGTTGAGGAATGTCGTCCTGAGAAATCCCAAAGTTTTGGGGTATAATGTCGATTGTAAAGGGGATTGTATAGCTCAGTGCACTCGTTGCTGGGCTAGGTTCTAGTCGATGTTCATTTTTCTGTCGAAATCTAATCTTTCTTTTGTATCATCAATCATGTGCAGGTAATTGTATCATTGTCAAGTCTTTCATGCCATTGAAGGTGTTTGCACATGTTCATAGTTCATATGGTTCTCTTTCTACCATATTTCCTAGTAATAAGTGCTATGTAATGTTCTTTTTGAACCTCCAATACCCTAATGTGGGAGTATGAGGTATCATTTATACAGTTATCATTTATGCTATTCTGTAATGTTTTGCATGACTACTTCTTTTGAGTTCCAAACTATACTTGGAGGAGACTATCTAGGGCAATACCTTAAGAGAAGAATCTTCTTGAAAAGCTTTGTACTTAACCTTCTAAAATGAATTGTGGGAGTATAAGGTATAATGCAGTAGTGTTACCTTTGAATTAAATTAAATATTCAAAGAGATTGGTTTCTAGGAGTTTTCAAAATCGGTTGATTGTACCTTCAATTGAGCGAAAGGCTAGTTAGCGGAATTTTCGGTTCACATAAATCATGAATTGAACTGATTATATTGGTTAAGTTTTACTCCCTCCGTTCCGAATTAATTGACCGGTTAGAAAAAAGCTCACGTACCAAGGCTCTAACGGAAAAAGTACCCATCATTTACCGCTAGACCCTTTTATCTCTCTCCAAGGTAACTCAATAGTCACTTTTTTCTCTCTCCAAATTTATCATCTTCTTCTTTTCTCAATATATCTAAGCCCATAGGGGTGATAGAAGACCAACCAGCACTACAATAAAGCGTTTCTTTGAAATCCAACCAAAAGCAGAGACAAAACAACAATCGAATACCAATTAAAGCACAGTCCACAACAGTCGCTAAATGTTGCTAATTTTCTCAAATTGTCTCGCCTCAGACAAAGGTGGTGGGTGGTTTGATGGTGAGTTGGCGCCGCTTCTGGGGGGACGAAGGAGGTGGCGGCGGCGATGGAACGGTGGCCCTGCGTTGGGAGGAGAGATGAGAGAGAGTGAGGGCCGATAGTCGCGAAACAGGGGAGCAAGAACAGGGGAAGTTTGGGTGGTTTCTGGGAGATGGTGCCTGGTAGCTTTCAGACAGGGGGGTGGCGGGGTGGACTGAGGGAATAGTTTTAAGTGGTTTGGCGGAGATTTGGTGGCCGGAGAAGATGGTGGTTGTGGCGGTTACTGGTGGTGTGAAGGTGGTAATGGTGGTGTGAAGGGGGCGGATGAGAGTTGAGGGAGGAGAGAGAGAGTGAGTAATATTGAAAGACGAAAAGTAAAAAGTAAAAGTAATAAAAGTAAATAAAAAGTAAAAGTAATAAAAATAAGTAATAATTAAAGATAAAATAAGTTGGTTAGATATTGGAAAATGTACAATGACAATTAATTTGGAACAAAATAAGTTAGTTAAGTGGACAATTAATATGGAACGGAGGGAGTAGTTGACTAACTGTTTTCTTTGTTTGGAAAAAAATTCAGATGATAAATCAAAATTTAACCGCTTGTTGGTTCTAATTAGCCAACGATTTTGAAATCTTCAATACTCACTGCATCATGAAAAGGGTCGAAAAGGTTTTAAAATTTGAAGTAACGAAAATAAATTATTTTTCACCCATTTAAATTATAGACAAATTGCTCGAAAATATTGCACAAGCTTGGTAAATATAATGGTAATATTCCTCTTGTTATGCCTAATAATTTAAATAAAATGTCCTCTTTTTAATGCATTATGTTGAAACTTTCATCATTAACCCTTTAGAAGAGGACAATGCTTAACACAGTTTCTATTTTAAGATTTCAACTTTGCCATTTTTATTGAGGTAGAAACACTACTACACGCCTCCTTTCCAAAATTAGAATCTCTTTTTCTCATATTTAAACATCTTTCTACTTGTGTTGATATTTTTTTTTTCAGGGTTTCCAACAAATGTATAATTATTTATTATCATAACAAAAACAGAAAAAAGGGGAATCTAAAGAAAAATAAATAGAAAATGGCTATGATCAATAGAGTCCTTCTTGCCTTTCTCTGCCTTGCCTTGATACATGAGGTGTGTTCTTAATTAAATTTTATATGCAACTTAACATTTTTCATTACTTCTCTTGCTAGTTAATACTATTTGTTAAGTTAATTTTTTTTAATATTAATCTCAAAATGATTGCTTATACTCTTCTTCCATATTAATTGTTATACATTTGACTGACACGGTCTTCAATGTCATTTTTGGTTGATATTATATCCACTCCATATTAATTGTCATAATTTTGGCATTCACGGTCTCCAAAGTTACTCTTTGATTGATAATTTCTCACATATGGAGTAATATGTTATTAACAATTGCAATATTATACTTTTATGATAGTATTTTTCGTGACGAATGTAATGGTGGTAATTTTATATATCAACACATTGTATATATTGAGCAATTTATGATCAAAATTTTATAAAATATGATTGCACGATTTTCAAAGATGACAATTAATTTGGAACAGAGGGGGTAATTTGACTAATTTCTTGTTTAATATTTTATTAACAATTGTAATATTATACTTTTAGGATAACATTTATCATTACGAATCTAATGGTAATAACCTTATATAACAAGTCGTTGCATATATTGAGAAATTTATGATCAAAATTTTTAAGGATTGATCGTACAATTTCTAAAAGATGACAATTAATATGGAACGTAGAAAGTAATTATGTTCTCTATCCTTCGTAATTATCATAAAGCATGTTAAACAATGTTGTGAAAGATAAATCTCAGCTTCCTAGATTTAAGAATTGGATGTGCCCCTTCAACATAATATTTTTAATCGTATCTATTGACACATAAATATTTATGTACTGTTTCGAAATGACTTGTTACAATAGTTAATCGTATCTATTGACACATAAATATTTTTAACGGATGAGATTTATCTCAGTCAAATTAATAATAAGGAACTTTCAATTACCATAATTGAAAAAAAAAACTATTATGATAGCATTTAAAAAAAATTTATCAAGTAGTCATTACAAAGCATTTGCCAGTTACTAATGTATCTCATTTTGATTTGTAAATAACAGATAGAAGTTTGCAAAGCTCAATTGCGCAACAAACCACATCCTCAAATTTTAGAAGCAAAGATAAGTAAGCAGCTCATCATTATGGCCCTGTTTGGCAACCAGCTGGTAGTTGTTAGCTTGTAGCTGTTAGCGGATAGTTTTTTGGATTAGTTGTTTGACCTTTAGCTGTTCGGGTTAGCTGATTGCAGGAAAAATGTTTAGTAAAGTAATTTTTTGTGAAAAGCTACCTCAAAAAGCTAATATAAAAAGCTACTTACCAAACACCTCAAGTAGCTTTTGGACCTTGGTCAAAAAGTTAAAAGCTATCCAAAAAGCTAAAAGGTACCCAAAAAGTTGGGTAGCCAAACACCCCTATATCACCATTCCACTAGAAAAATAAAATTAACCGTTTTAATGTTTGGAAGTTGGTTTTCTATTGGGGGACAATCGGTTGGGGAAACTTTTCCGTGAAAATTGGTCAACATTCATAAGTTAGACAAGTTTTTCCTTATTTGGTTGTCCCTATGAGATGGGAAAAGTTCTAATATGAGACACATCATTTTACTCACAAATTTCGTAAACACTTTCCCGGGAGGACCTGGGAAAGTTTTTCCCAAGAAAGTTTTTCCTAAAAAAAACTTTTTCAATGAACTACCAAACACACCATTGGTAGAGTTGGCAAAATCTTGTATGATCTGGAAAAAATAGGGTATGATTATATATTTTTTGCCTAAATTTTGACATTGACCGACTAATTAACCACAAACATTTGAGTATTTCTCTTTTTCTATTGTAAGGATCCAGTTCTAACTTGAATATAGCTTCATCTTAACTATCCAATCCAGACAGACCCGAAAAAAGAGTACTGGATGTTACTGTCATGTTCAAATTTTGACGACCCCATTAATCGACCCGAATATTGGACCCCAAAATGAAAGTTTTGCCAATGCTACGACTAGAGTTAAATACTCTTTACGCCATATAATTCTCAGTAGGGCCGGCAAAAATCTGACTGACTCGATAGTCCGAATTTTACCGGCCCGGAAAAATCGGGTATTGGACATTGCGATTTGACCGAATCTGAAAATTCGGTCATTCAGTAATTTGACCGAATAAAATACGGGTCGGGTTCGGGTTTAGCAAAACGCGTTCGGGTACATCAAATTCGGTCAATCGGGTCCGGGTTGACAAGAATCGGTGAATCGGGTCCGGGTAGACTGAACCCGAAATTGGGCAAGAATCAGTGAATCACAAGATATGTTACTAAAAAGAGTAAAAATGTCATTTATGAAATTCGGTCAATCGAACACATTCGGTTAACAGGGTTTGGGTTGGGGTTTGACAAATGTGTCCGGATTAAAATTCGAACAGGGTTAAGGTTTGAGGTTTTTGACCAAATACCGAATTGACCGAACCTCGATAAGTCCCCGACCCGATTTTTTGTCACCCCTAATTCTCAGTTTTTATCGATTTTGCCACTAAATTTGTACATTTGTTAAATATATCTTCGAAAACTTGTCAAAAATATCACCTAACATCGAAAAATTGTGATAAATGCCACCCAATTTAATTTGAGAATTGACTTGTTTTTTTTTTTGTTTGGGTTAAAGATTGCAAGGAAATGTGTGAGCCAAGATGCCATATGGCATCAAGGTATAGGGTGTGTTACAGGGCATGCAACACTTGCTGTCAGCGTTGCAACTGCGTCCCACCGGGGACTTCCGGCAATGCCGAGACCTGCCCTTGCTGGAATAACATGGTCACTACCGGAGGCAAGAAAAAGTGTCCTTAATTTATCAACTAATTAACAAACATAATGTAACAAATATTTATATTTACTCTATCCCCTAATCTTTACTATTGTAACAAATAATGTTGGGACCCTCATTTTTTTTAATTTTTCTAAAACAAGATGTAATTTATTTTTAACCCCCTTATAACTTATGAAAGTTATTTAATGGTGTATTTTTTATGAGTTTGGTAATTTTTTTTATGTGAAAAACACATACGAAGATAAATTTGCTTGTTATGGTTTCACTTGAATCTTCCTCCCTGATTACAGAATTTCATAGCTATCATTACATGCACATGAAGCCAATGCTCCAAATATTTATAAGTGAGCAATCATGTTAATCAGGGTGAACAACTTAGGCCCTGTTTGCGGTGCCACAGCCTACTGCAATTTGCCATAACCCACCACATTTTACCGCAAATCATTTCTTTTCTTTCTCTTCACTTTTTTCCTCTACTTTTTACATTCTCTCTCCTCACCTACACCACATATCAATAACCTACCACAATTCCACCACACCTCACCACATCATTCCGCAAAATACCGCATAAAAGAACAAGGCCTTAATATATACTACCTCCGTGTTGTTTTATCTGTCGCCTAGGGAATTGTGGCAAAAACTTTGACCGTTAAGATCTTAATTTGTATAATGAGTCATCATACAAAATTGATATCATTAGATTCGTAATAAAAAATACTATTGGAAAAGTATAATATTATATTTTTCTATAAAAGTTTTATATTAGAAATTATTGATTAAAAATTGGCACAGAAAACCGTAAATGACATATAAAAAAGAACGGAGGGAGTATGAGGGAACAATTGTAGTATTTGAAGCACATGTTCCGAGTGCATCTAATAAATTGCACAACATTCCATCGTTCATCTCCCTCCCGCCCACCCATAAGTCTTGATTATAAGCTTTGATTTATTTATAGAGATTATATCTATAGGTCATGTTTTTCAAATAATTACCAAAAGAGGTGGTATTAGACCTGTCAATTCAAGTGAGCGGGTTATGGGTTGGTCGTATGTCGGGTTCGAATAAATATAGGTCGAGTGTATTTCGGGTTCGGGCAAATACGAGCGGTTTATTTTGGTTTTGGGTCAACTCAATGGATTATGACTACGGCCTTTTTCCGCTTTTTCAATCAAAGTTTGTCTTTAAATGCTATTTTTTGTACAATATACATAATAAAATGCAATTATCTTCTAGTAACAATAGATTATTGTAAATGTGTCAACTTAAATTGGGGAAATAACAAATGAATGGATTGTGCTTACAATTTAATAGTGATGAACTCTAACAAAAAGTCACAAACTCTAATAGAGTTGAACTTTAAAAATAAAGTTTTTGGGTCAAACGGAGAGGTCGAGTTTAACCCGCTAATTTGCGGTCTTTTCATGTTCAATTTATTTCGAGTTAAGTCGAGAAAGTTGTGTTCGAAACCCAGAATTTTACGGGCAGGTTCAGGCCGAGAAAACCTTTCAGAGTAAGCCCTCAATGATGGGGAGAATTGGACCCCAGCACACAACAAAGAACCGAATTGTGCAAATATCCAGCCTCTGTTTACACTAGGGTTTTCTTGATCCTAGCACATCGAACCCCTTGGATTTGTTGAGCCTCGATGAATCTCAATGCAGTGCCTGCACTTTCATCCAGTAGTGAGGCGTATGTGGTAAGTTGGTAGGTTTGTTTGCCACCTCCATAGCGATATGGATGTTGCGCATTTGTTCGACCTCAACTTTGGATGTCGATGTCTTTGCTGCGCATTTTTCATATGTTGGTGTACTCACGGTTGGGGTAGGTGTTTTAGGGTTTTCTTAGCTCAGCGTTGGTGTGGGGTTCTTGTTGGACACCACATTAGACGTAGCAATCCTTTGACTGGAAATTTAGAGATTTAAGCCCTTATTTGATTTCGCCTTAGTTGGATTCACCGTATAGAGAACTCTAATCATATCCTCAAGCGCTTTGACAACACTAATTAGCATTTTCTCCGTTTTGAACCTATTCATCCGTTCTACAGGGTCAATCGTCCCATCATAAATTTTGAGGTTGCATTATGCTAGATTTAATAACTTAATAATTGTAGAAGCATATACCAAGAGTGCATGGTGAATCTTCTTTTTTAAACTCTTTCAACACCGTCGGCCAATACTTTGTATTCATATTAGAAATTCCCAATTGTTTCTCACCAAATTGCTAAGCTCAACTCAAATCCACTCTTCAGTGATCCTTGTGTCAGCTTGGACATATATATAATCTTTATCTACTATGCATTTTTTCCCCATACTTTTATTGCTATAATACTCAGATGCCCTATAGCTCGCAATGGTTTTTAAATCTAAGATTTGATAACACAATTGTAAAATCCCCGAACGAGGTACCTATAAATATGCTCATAATTAGCAATCCACAAGTAAGATAATACTCAATTCAAAACTGGAGGCACTCCTCCAAATAAGTTGCCCATAAATATGTTCCGGTTCGCTGTCGGTTTGAATATCCCAAACTGTAACCACCCCATTTAGCATTCGTTTTTTACAATTTAGTGCATTGGATTTTTAAAGCAATTGGTTTTGCCGATTTCTCGGTTTGGTTTGACGACTCCAATTTTTTTAACAGCCTCACTGTCAATGACCTTTATATCACAAACCTTTTTCTCAATTTTCGTCCTACATACAAGCTCCGCATCTATATCCTGACTTGACTTCATATCCTGAAATGACTTGGCTTCTTCCACGTTTACTACTATGCACCAAACTATCTGAAATTAGTCATGTCAATGGTGAAAATTCACAGTTTTTCTTTGCACTGCCACTGCCTTCTTCTTTTGGACATGACCATACGAAGACGAGAACTTAGAAATGAAAAAATGTTGAAGAATAAAGGTGTGAAGAACGAAAGGCTGAAGTGGCTGATTTTCCTCAAGCAAAGCGATGAACAACAACATACAAAGTTATGAAGAACTAATTTCTTTTGGGCAACTTCTTCATCTCGAACAACAGGGGGAAGAAAAAATATGAAATTTTCATACTCCACATGTGCTACCACATCATACACGCTGTGTCGGTTCTCCCCCTTAAATTAGGACTTCATCATCCACTGGAGCCTTTTCCGTCAATATGTTATAATAACAAAACAACTTTTTTTTTTTGATAAGTAACGGCCATAAAAGCCCTTTTATTAATGGTGCCAAAGAGCACACAAAGAGAAACCAACTCTTCGAAAGTATCAAACTTTAGTAAGAACCAAATGCTACACTAAACGACAGAAATAATCACCCCAAACTACACCTAAAGACAAACCATAGTCTTTACACTGACATAACACAAACACACAAGCAAAGCAAATGCCATCTTGAGAAATGACATGAATATCCTTCATCCCAAAGCTTCAATTGTAGACTCAACTTTCTTGTACTCCAATTTAACATCAGCCACCTCACTTGAATGAATTCACCTCAACCATACAATCACATGAGACACAACATGCTGGAAACTTTGATCAGTATTCAACACTCAAATTATTCATAGAATATTTGTTGTAGCTGAACTAGTAAGGAGACCTAAATTGACTGATGGAATTGTCGTTGCCAGACAGTGTAGATGACACTCCAATTGATCGAGAAAATTAACACAACAAAATGCACAAACCCACCCAATATATATAGCTACTGACAATGTTATGCAGATAGCAACTGCACCTGAGAGCAAGCTCTGATACCTCAGCATACCAAACATAATACCCCATCAAAACTCAATACCAAGACCAACTTTTGAACTAATCAAAGACAGACAACCTTCTACACCCCAGCAGAAACCACTCAGCATCCCCAAAACATGCCAAACCAGCCCACCAACTGCACACCCACAACTGCTATTGAATTATGAATGACAACCACCAGATGCTACAATTGAAATGCATTGCACCTTGCAATCCAGCAGCAGTAGAACTGATATATACTGCTAGCAGAAAGCTTCCCCGTTGCATGACATAAGAACAGACAAACAGCCCCACCCCACAACCAAGCTCTGAATATTCTACTGCCATAGCACCCGCCACCACACCATTAGACCAAAAGAACAGACACCTTTTCCAATACAAACAGTAACTGCTGCACAATAGTTCTCAAAATTGATACAAATATCAACAGCCCTCAAATGCTCCATTTAATATTGAATGAGGAATATAACACATCAAGATGCACACTTCCCAGCCAAGACATGTAGCAATTGACACTGAAAGGCAGAAGCAACTTCACTTGAGAGCAGTCACTTAATTCACCAGCAAGCCGAACAGAGAACCAGCTAAGCTCAACACCAAGACTTACTTTAGACCCAACGAAGACTTACTTAATAACAAAACAACCTACATAAGCCCAAAATGAAAATTTCAGTATTGGGTTGTGCCTGTTATTGGCCTAACTTGTGTTGGCAAAATTTTATCTAACCCGAATGGTCGAAGTTATCCGACCAGGAAGAAATCCGGTTTAGTGACCGATTTTAACGTTATTAGAATCTTTCGAATGAAATATTCCTTTTTATTATTCGTAGATTTTGATTCAATTTGCATTTCAATCTCGATTGATCGGCGCAAAAAAATCGGGCTCAGCGTGATATCTGGTCCGAATTTTAACGTTGGACCAGACCCAAATTTACACGGAGCCGAACTTTTTCCCGCGGTAGGCCCCAACTCTTCTCGGATTTCCGAACCGTAGCCATTTCCAATTCAATTGTTCGCTCTTCCTGTGTACCGGAAAATCGCAGTTCGCAAAAAATGGGGAAAACCAGCAAGTCGAAGAGGAAGAGCCATGGCGACGATTCAGAACCAGAGACTTCCTCCTCCGCCCTATCATCCTCGCCGTCGTCTTCCAGCTCCGACGAGCTGGACGCCTCCTCAAGGCGCCGTCGTCACCGCCGCCGCGACGAAGACGATGAGCCTCGGAGGTCGAAATCTCGCCGGAAAAGTAGGAGCAGGAAGAAAGAAAGGCGCGATAGGGATAGGGATAGGGATAGGGATAGAGGAGGGAGAAAGCATCGGAGGGAGAGTAGTAAACGAAAGTCTCGCAAGGAATCGAAGAGGAGAAGTTATGATTCTGACGAGGAGAGTGTGTCCGGGTCAGGATCATCCGATGAGGAGTATTCCGAGCAGGAGACGGCTAGGGTTGAAGAAGCGGAGGTTGTGGTTAGGGCTATGTTGGAGGAGTTCCCTGGTGTTGCTGGAGATCTCAAGCAGGTAACACTAAGTTGCTGATTCAATCAATCTATCATAGTGTTATAGGTAATTAAGTATTTGTATATGTAGTTTGTTAGCTGTTTCTTCTTTAATGATTGGTGATCATAAGGAGTAGAATCTTAATTTGATTTGATTGTTAGGTTAGTGATCTTGGAAGCACATAGTGAATTTAGGGGGATGTTATAAGGTTCTAGGTAGTATTATGTTGCTGAAACTACTCAAATGTGTTATAGCTTTCTGGATAATTAAGGATTTGTGAATTTAGTTTGTTAGCTGTGTTTTTTTTAAATTTTTTTTTTAAGAACCATTAGTGATCGAATGGAGTAGAATCTTAATTTGATTTCATTGTTAAGTTGTTTCTGATCTTTAGAAAGACATAATAGCGGTAAGGAATCGTTAAGGTAGATGAACAATTGAACTGGGATAATGGAGGCAAAATATTTGGAACGGGGCATGACCATAGTTACCAAGAACGCTACAAATGCCTGCCACCCGCGTTCCATGAGCAAGTGTTGCGACGTCAAAACTAGACTAAAATTTGTGTAAAAATTAGCGACCCACGTTCCGGGAGACCCCGGAAGTGTTCCTGGTAACTATGGGCATGGCATGGGGAGTTGATTTTTCCCCCTGTTGAATTGCTAGTTGAAGGCTAGAATCTCATATACTGGGGTTTTGGTTCTTGATTTCATAAACCAATTTGTTGAGTTTTGAAGTTTAAATGTGAAACATAAGTAGCATGAAAATGATTGATGTGGGATTGGGTGGTTATGCCTGTACTTTCTGATTGAGCTCCCTGGGAGCTGATGGCTAGATTTTTGGTGATTGTAACTTCTAATAGCTGGGCATTGATTTTTATATGCCATAGTGCTGTATTATTTTCTTTCGTGAATTTCCCACAAAAAGTGTGTGACCTGCCCTGAATTTTTTCGTTGAGGGATTCTTCAGCCTAGGTTGTCGTTTCATAGGATGAGAGGAAGTCATTAAAAGTTTCATCAAGTGACAAAGTTGAATGTGTTTAAGTTTATGGTCTAGTGGGATCCTGTAGTCTTCAGTATTTTGCGTCTCTAACTCTGGTTAATTTTTCTCTGTTATCTAGCTTTTTCAAAGATGTAATTGCCTTGCAATTTGCTTTGTTGTTTGGATCTATTTATTTCATGGAGTTTTCTGATCTTTTGATTTTTCGCGAACCATTTTGTTTAGCTTTTACAAATGATCGATAATGGGCAAGCTGTGGATATCAAAGGAATTTCAGAAAGGCCTCTAAAGAAGCATCTGAAGAAGCTCTTTCTTTCGTTAAACCTAAAGGAGAAGGGTGACAGAGTTTTCCTGTTACGGTCTAATGCTCGTCCTACTTTGGAGATTGTTGGTCCCATGATCACCCCAAAGACTGAAGCTTCTGAGCAGAAAACGGGGGATACACTTCCTTCACAGCCAGATGTGGATGTTGGGAAAGTAGCTGATGATGTGCCTTCAGTCACGCCATGTCCTGATGGTGAAACTTCTGCTCCTAGAAGAAGGTTCGAACTTCTTATCCGTACTTCTTGTTGCGTGTGCTCATTATCTGCGGTTAAAGTGCCACTATGATAACTTTTTCCAGTCATAATGATATAGCCCCTTTTCCCCTTGTGTATGCAGTTATAGTCTATGGCTCTGTGCTTAAAATTTTTCATTTTTTTCATCATTATTATGGAACTCTGTAAAGGTTTTCAAATTTAGACAGGATAGTTTGATCGAACCTTGTGATTTAGGATTAGAAATTTCCTGACATTATTTCCTACTTGGAACCTTGATTGTTTGGACAGGGTGATGGGCCCTGAGATGCCATCTGCTGAATTACTTGCTGCGGCAGCCAAATTGACAGAAGCTGAGGCTGAGCTAAGGTATTACAATGCTTCTTTGAATTGAAAATCTCTGACATCTGTTGGGACTAGCCGTTTTTTGGATGATTTGCTTAGTTTTTTCTTGATTAGTTGCTCTATCTTTTGTTAGCTTTCCATCAATATACACTGCTTGAGGCATTGATTATGTTTCCAGGGACGCTGAGTTGGAGCACGACAATGAAATATTTATAGGACCTCCACCTCCTGCTATCGTCACTGAGGTAGCATCAGCTAATGAAGCAGAGCGTTTTGAAGAGGTATTCAACATCAATCTTTGTTGCTTTCTTCTTTGCAGAATCAGATTGGGCTTTCCCCAGTTTGTCCCATAGGCCATTTCATTATCAAGTTTATGCGTCTGAACTTAATGCGTTATGCTTTTGTTATTTTAGATTTTGCTTTCCATTAATCTCTGTAACTTTAAATGTTCGATATAATATTTCATTATCCATTTAGGTTCTGGGTCAACATTATGTTGACTTCTGTGTACAAGTATGTATTCATTTGTTCCTGCATATGTGCTATTTTGTTGATAATTCTGCAATTTTGCTATTTGTGCCCTCAGGTTGCAAGAATTATGGGAGTTGAAGGTGACAGTCCATACGATGTTGTTGGAGTGAACCACAAGATGCCTATTGAAAATATAAAAAAGAAGTATGCAACTCTCTGCTTAAAATGCTGTAGATACCTGATTTAATTGTTTCTATGTGTCTTAGCACTCAGGATGGCAAAGTCCTTGTATTCATCTACCAATCATTGCTGGCAGCACTGCATGTTTCTAGTTAATTTTTCCTTGTTGTTCGTAGCTTTCTTCTGTTATCAGGATGACCATTGTTGAATTAGCTATCACACTTACTTTTTTAATAAAAGAAATTTATGGCTGTTAATTTATGTCATGTCTTTATTGTATAATCTCTCTTATCCTGTGTATATCTATTCAGATACTGGAAACTGTCACTTATGGTGCATCCCGACAAGTGTCCTCATCCACAAGCACACCAAGCATTTGTTAAATTGAACAAGGCTTTTAAAGATCTGCAAGACCCAGACAAGGTAAGTGCTTATTGTGTAATGTTTTTAATTTGATTACTATGGTCTATATCTGCATTCCTCCCCCCCCCCCCCCCAAAAAAAAAGAGCATCTCCTTATCTAAGCACTATCTGGTCTTTAGCTATCGCTTAGTGTGACAAGGTTCCTCCTTGGCAACTAAAACGTCTCACTAATATAGTGAAAAGATTTTGTTGGGTGTTTTGGGTGAATTTTGGGGATACATGATATTCATCTGGGATGCTTCTTGTCTCAGCGACCCTTTTGTGTTTTTGATGGAAGATGGGAATAGTATTGTTTGTGTCTCTGTTGCGTTCTGATTTTAACTTGCACATATATATAGTACTACTGAGTTGAGCTGGTTTTGCTGCATGTGTGGCTGTTCTCGATTCTTGAAAGAAGAGAGCCTTGGTTTTGAGTACTGGAATTCTTATAGAACCACCTATCTACTTCTTAGTAGTAGCCCGACTTGACAACAATAAGCGTGAAAGTTGACTTAGAGATGTATCCTTTTGTCTATTGTGGGACTAGCGCACTTACCCGCTTATCATCTTCATTTGGCAGAGAAAAGCTTTGGATGAGAAAATTAAGAAGAAAGAAGAGGAAGAGGAAATGAAGGTATTCTTTGCTATGTTTCGGGTTAGCTTTTCAGTTAAGTACTATTATTTACAAACTGTTGGATGTGACAGGCTGAATTACGATCAATGCGCGAAGCTGCACTGTGGAGGCGTTCACAAGGTGAGGGATTATTTTCAAAAAGAATGATGATATGCATTAGGTCCAATGGCTTTTGTAGGACTATAATCAAGCCTTTACTTATATGGATTGAGCATTTGAGGTTCTTGGCCTGTAAGCAAGCCAAGTTGAGCCTGACCTTGTTGAACTTGAGAGCTATCTAGAAATCTTGTAGGATTATAAGATAGTAAGCTCTATCATGTCCATATGAAAGCAATAAATGCACACTATTTTTTTTTCTCCATTGAACCTGATATGTTGGTTAAATTTGGATCTGAATACAACCAAACATTCTCTTGTCTTGCCAACAGGATTGTCTATGGAAGGGGATGATGTGCTACTGGCTGAGTTAGATGTGAAAGAACCACCTAAACGAGATGAATGGATGACAACCTTACCCCCTGAAAGGAAGGTATGCCTCAACACATTATCATTATTAGGGGCAACTTTTACTCAAGCAAATTCTGTCGGTATCTACATTCTACTTGGTTTCAATTTCAAATATAGATCTATATTGGAGGTACTTCTGCTTTTTCTTCAGCCGCTAGTATTAGATGTGAAAATTACCTACATTTGGTTGAAGGAGTGCAATGAATGGAGCTAGGTTTAGCCTTCAACCTTAACTAAGTTGGTCACTCTTTATGTTTCTGTCCTGTCGAGCTTAGGATTTTGTTAAAGCATTGTTCATAAATTTTTTTTTATGCTCACTCAACCTGTTACTGTCATCAGTAGTTTGTCCAGCTGAAATTAGTTCTTGAAAACTCAAAAGTTTGAATCCATCTGAGGAGTCTTATCAATAAATATTCTCAACTTTATCCATTTAAGGGGCTAAGGTATCAACTATAAAGTATGTGTGCTGGTCTTCGGCTGTTAAACTCGCAGGTTAGTGTGTCTTAGCCCCTGGTCGCCAGTAGTCCTAGTTACGTCTGATGAAAGTACTAAGATCCCTAGGAATAGCTGAAGGGCACACTTCTTTTTTTTGAAATGTTTCAGTTTCTCTAAAAGAATAATGCAATTGTCTTATTTTTCCCCAATTTCAAAATTGAACATTATTGATTTCCGAATCAGAATGTGGTAAGACTTACTTAAATTTGTGCCAACCAATAGCACTGCATTTTATAGCAAAAAATGTCCTACGGATTGAAATCTTAGTCAACCAGCTTGGCAAGGGCCAGCAGATCAAACAATCACCCAGTACCTTAAGTGTTCCCTGCATATCAATGTGGGCACCCTTGGTTCCAACTAGAATTCATGATTCAATGGTCTAAAACATGGTAAATGGGCGTGGAGCCATTGTTTAGGGTGGCTTTGAAATTCATATTTTGGGTGGGTTATTCATTAGATCCCCAATTATTTTCGGTCTGTATTCGCATGCCCACAATGTCAAGGCCGACTCCATTACAGAGTTGTGGTACGACAGTGTCAATTGGTCCTAGGCTCCTAGCCCTTCCCAAGCCTCAATTTTTGTTTCCCTTGGTCTGACATTATCTCTAGTAGTCCCCAGCAGAAAGTCTAAAACAACCAAAGGAACATCCCATTGTCCTTGTTCAGGAGGGTCCTGCACAGGGAGGATTCATGCTTGATAATTGTTCTTTGTGTCCCTCTTGGCCTTGTTATTGGTCCTAGCCCTTTCCGAGCCTCACCTGATACAGTCTCTAGGAGTCTCCAGTGGAAAGTCTACAACCAAGGGAACATCCCATTGAGCATTTTCCAAAGGGTCCTGTATGTGGGAGACTGATGCTCAACAATTGCTCCCAGGATCTCTATTTGGGCTTGTTATTTGTCCTTCCAATAGGACACTGAATCCGTAACTGGATTTGATTGACCTCAGAACAACCACATTGTGGAGGCCAATTTCATTAAATGGACACAGAATTTGACCGTGACAAACAATTGCTTTAAATTGATTTTGAGATGATCGTGAACAGGCTTCCACATCAATGAACAAACTCTTTATGAGCATGGCAAGTGAAGCTTCCCTGTGTTATTCATTTTTGTTGACTTCAAAGTTAGTCGACCTTGGTCGGTAAACCTTTTCCAAGTGATGGCGAGCGGTTTGATCCTTTTTCTTTTACAGCCCTACTTTAAGTGAAGTTGGCGAATAGGGGAGCCTTTAGGCCTTGGTAATTAGGATGACTTTATATCCCCTTGGTACAGGATACCAGTGAACTAAACTTATTTAACTGTATAGCTTTACTAGTTATGCTTATCTTCCTATATTTTAGTTTATTTATTTTTTAAGAAAGGTAAAGAGACCAGCCCACTGGTCCCTGATTTCATGGGTAGCCACACATGATCTCGTGCAGGCTGGGGCAAGGGGTAAGTATTAAACCGCCCATGACAGACATGGCCAATCAACCCCACAATTTCCGCGTAAAGGAAATTTTTGCTTCCACCAAAGTTTGGTCTTTGGTGGAGACCTTGGAAGATGGCTGCCATCTTGCTGGTTGGTTACCTTCCATATGATAACAATGATATATAGTTGATTTCAGTATGTAGGCTCACTAATAGAGAATGATAAATATTTCCGGGTCAGTTTGTACTCCTTGATACTCTCAGTACTGCGGCATCCCTTAGTCCCTGCAAAGTTGTGTTTCAGATTGATTTGGTGACATATTTGCTTTTTTTTTTGGCTGACTGCCTAGTCTTGTTTCAGATTTGCATACTAGAAATGTGCAATAGCAGTTTTAACTTGTTAGTCTGTTCTCATGATTAGACTCGGTTGCTGTTGGGTTCTGAAAGGGTTGCAAAACGCAGTCAACATGGTTGTCAATTGTCATGTTTATAGAATGTGGATCATGTTTGTGGAAGCATTATATTAGGTTTCAGCACCTGATAATCACCTATGTGGCAAATCTTATCAATGCTCTAGTTTCAAGAGGCTTCTCATTCTGACATGGTGGTGATTTTCAGCCTGGTGGTATGCCTATGCACTCAACATTCTTCAGTAAGACTACTAAGGAAGGGCGGGGTGATACAAGCGTCTGGACAGACACTCCTTCAGACAGAGCTCAGAAGGCGAAAATGAAGTAACTATTTGTTAACCTTCCATATTTCATTCTCAATACCTCCTCTCGCTCCAACTACGCGCATGATTCATGATGGTTTTACAATTGCATTCGCAGTTACTTGGAAGCGTATAATCAGGCAACATCACTGGCATCCAGTGAAGAACAGAAGAAAACATCCACCGCGGATGCCGAGCTAGTGGACCAGTACAACAAAGCAAAGAGGTCCAAGACTTTGGTGCAGAAACACCAGGAAGAGGCACAGAAAAGCCGGTCCAAAAAGAAAGCAAAACAGCAGCAAGTAAATAAAGCCGAGGAAGAAGAGTGGGTGGGGAATCATCCATGGAAACCCTGGGACCGGGAGAAAGATCTCCATGCCGGCCGCCAGAAGGTCAAGCTCGATGCGGACGACATGGCCCAGGGTCTCACCTCCAGGTTTTCTTCTGGCTCATTTCAGAGGAGCTTTCTCTGAACCAAGAGGCTGCATTTTTTCTTTGGGCTTATCCTTTACTTATTTTCAATTAAAAAGGATTGATGTATACTAGTTTCTTTTTCCTCTGGGGTTGATGTGCAGAATACAGCTCCCCTTTTGTTGATTGATAGCCCCATGTACAACCATGCACTTGTCTGTATAAATATCGAGTAATTTGCTAATTTTTCTTCACAAGGCTGCGTATTGTTAGATATGGTAACTGTGTGAATAGATTCAGGTTCAGATTGAGTGAAGATCAATTTGGGTTGGCATCGGGTTAACCAATTTAGGTTTGTGACAAATTGGGTAATCAGTTCAGGTTTGGATTGAGTGAAGATCGGTTTGGGTTGACATTAGGTTAACCAATTTAGGTTCGGGTTCAAGCTGATTTCACGTGAGTCTTATTTGGGTTAGTTTTGGAGGTCGTTCTGGTGTGAATCTTAATGGGTCACTTGTTGGGTAGTGGTTCATGGATTGGTTTTCAGGATCCCCCCACCTCCCACCAGCGCGCGGGGTTAGGGTCAAGTTCGGGTGGATCATCCATCTGGGTGTTGGTTTGGGTCCGAGTTTTGTTTTTCGGTTAAAGTTTTGGGTCTCAGGTCGGTTTTTCCAGGTCTATATATTATATTTACTGAGCCCCTTGTACTGGGGTTAAACCATGGTGTGCTAACAAATAGTGGAGGGGTTTAACACAAATACCGGAGTAGGTTGAGGCCTAGCCATTTAAGTAGATCCATAAAAAGAAGCTCCAAGGGCATCACAATATTTACCAATGTAACTGTTCTTGATGGAGAGGATAAATCTCCAATTTCCATACCATTAGAGGATAGAGCAATATGCTCTTGTTATAGAGTAAATTAATTAGGAGTTGCTTTTTTATTGACACTTTGAAACTCCTTGATGTATATGTTTCAAAGGGGTCGTTTATACGTTTGGTCCTACTTGTATCCTTGCAATTATTCTTGTTAAATGCCAAATTAATAGGTTGTGCAGGAGGTTAGGTGTTGAAATGTGGAATGTTTCTGTAAATATTTTGTACTAGTCTAACCTAGTCATAATAAAAATGACTGGATTTTGAGATATTATCATAAGATGTAACAAGAAGTGATCACTTTAATGGAGGATTCAAACCCGAGCTCCAAATATTTGAGATCAATGAGGTTGTAATCTTAGTTTTAAAAAGTTGAGGCGCAAAAATTTTTAAAAAGTTCAGGCTGCACCCTCTTGCGTCTGTTGACAATACATTGACACCAATCTCATGCAAAATGATCGGCCTTTTTGGGCGTTAAGTGCTTTTTAGTGACGCATGTAGCATATGACTCAAACCTTATTGACTTTCTGTATCTTAAGTTGTTGGTTTCTCTCGCCTTTAGATAAGTCTGTTTTTGTCTTCTTCCACCCTCCTCCTTCCTCTTTCTCTTTCTAATATGTCCGGCTAGCTTTCTTTTTCTTTTCTACTTCTTCCTCTTATTAGTTCCTCTCTTCTCTTTTTTCATTCTTGGTGGATTTCTTTGTTAACGACGTTTCTATCTTTTTTCGCTAATTAATACTCAAATTTCTCTCTATTTTTAGTTTCTAATTTTGCACTCTATGTACGAAAAGCTCACGCCTGAACCCAAGAGCCTTTGCACTTCACACTCTTTTAATCTAAGATTTTATTTGTATGTGTCGCAACATGTACGACGCATCCAAAGTTCCAAACATGGATCAAAAAAAAAAAAATAGTATGTTTTGCAATTCTTGGAGTGTGTTCCGTTTTCATAGATTGAAAAAATCAAATTTAGTACATGCTTTTGGAAAATACGCTTCAAATATGGTTATTGTTTACTCCCAATAACATAATAATTCACTCATACCTATCCATTGTTTATTTCAGATGATATAATTATTCATTCATATCTATCCGAAGTATATACTCTCTATCTTAGCAAATATCACTACCGGTAGAGATGTATTCACAATATGACATAGCATGTTATTCACGAGTTGTAGTTAAGAGGCATCTACGCGTAGTTGTGTGTTCACATTGCATGATATTGGGAGTCAGTTATTAGTAATTTGTTTAG
Source organism: Portulaca oleracea (assembly GCA_029582165.1). Taxonomy (NCBI): domain Eukaryota; kingdom Viridiplantae; phylum Streptophyta; class Magnoliopsida; order Caryophyllales; family Portulacaceae; genus Portulaca; species Portulaca oleracea. Next base: position 3,854,844 of record CM055873.1, on the reverse strand, counting down.
GTTGATTGTGTCGGACACTTTGCATAAGTGGGCTGCCCTATTAGGCTACCAAGCAATACAGGCTTCTCTAAAGAGACTCATCTCATTATTACACCCATAATGCCATCTAGGATCTTTCTTTTTTTCTTTTTTTTTTTTGTCCCTTCATGGAGAAGATTGGGTAAGATAAATTTAAAAAGGTTAAATACATTTTTCGAGATTCACTATGAGTAAAAATGTGTCACGTCAGAAAAGTAAAGGGAAATAATATGGTGTATAAGTCAAATGAGCTACTTCTCTTGAGATCAACTGATTTAAAGATGAAACCTCACTTAATTTGTGTATCATATACCTCGATTGAAGTGGGTTGTCGCCTGTGGATTTTCCTAACAAAATTTAAATATATACAAGCTTATTTGTCGCCTTGTGGTAGCCAAAGAAATTTGGGAGTATTGATTTTGGTTTTATGAAATTATTATCAAATTTCTTAATAAGACTCTATTTTTTAGAATGTTAAGTTAGATTTACCATTTTTTTTCTTACGTTACTTTACCTTACTCGAATCCCTAAAAAACAATCAAACCAATATCATTTTATTTTATTTTCTTAGGCCCTGTTCAGCAAAATTAGTGTTTTAAGTAGCGGATAGAGGTTTATGTAGCGGATAGCGGTTTAAGCAGCGGATAGCGGTTTAAGTAGCGGATAGCGGATGACTGTTCAAATGAAAATTGTGTTCGGCAAATTTAGCGGTTGAATTAACAGATTATAGTGAATTGACATAAAAGGATATGAATAATTTTGAAAGATAAAATTTTCAAAGGGTATTTTTTGACCGAAAAATATGAAACGCTATACTCCAAACGCTAAACGTTAACTTTATTAGCGTTTCACAAAACGCTCCCCAAAACGCTAAACGCTACTCAAAACGCTAGCTTACCGAACACTAATATTTACGTAATTAGAGTTTTGACTTGGTCAAAACGCTAAACGCTACTGCCGAACACAGCCTTAATCTTTCCTTATTTTGCCTGACTTAATACAATCACTCTAAAGAGAAAGTCTTAATCTTACCTATCAAAAGACTATCCCTGTTCTTTTGGCTAGGTTTAACCATCTTATCCAAACCTTTCCAAATTTATCCAAACCTAATACAATTTCTAAAAAAAAAACATCAACTCTAAAAACATAATTTTCCAAAAAGTATTATAACTTATCCAAACTTATCCATCCAAACGTGAAAATAACCCAACCCAGCAACAGAGCCATACTATCTATAATCTAGTGGTAATTATTTCAGACTTGTTATCATCCCAAATTGGCTCCAGAAATTCATGAAACACAGTCACATCAATCAATCATCCATGTTTCTCAATAGCAATGCCAACTAGATGACCGAAAGTTCCCCCCCCCCCCCCCCCCAAAAAAAAAAAAAAACCCAAATCAGAAGAAATAACTTTTGTGGCACCATAAGTTACCTTACACTTGATTTTCTTAATTTTATGATTTTGTGATTTTGTGCTTTAATCATTTACGCAAATATCATATCAAAGAAGTGGTAATCAAATGATAATTATCCTCATTTTTTAACCTTCCTATCACAGCTTAAATGGAAGTAAAAATTTCAAGCAAATAAAACTTGTGATATTGATAGATCATACTTATACTATGACAGTTTGAGATCACACCTTTAATCCTAACCTGTAAAATTTACGGATATTTATTCATGAAACCATATGTCATGTAATTGTGGAGAATATGATGGTAATACTTATTTATTTGCTTCGAATATTTGTTTTATATATCTCCAATTACTCTTATGAAAATTGAAAGGATATACCTAACTAGCATTGTATTATCTCCATTACCCTTATTTTTGTTTGTGCTGATGCGGAGTTTAGCACAAACAAAAATAAGGGCAATGGAGATAATACAATGCTAGTTAGGTATATTCATTAATTATCAGCCATTATTATATAATTCATTAAAACTATTCTATTTAATTTATATCAAACTTTTTAAAAATTATACTCTTGTTTCTTAAATTAAATAAATATTTATAATATAAGAATTTATGACTTATTGAAGATTTGTTTAGCCTCCCTTAAATTTAAAGACCGACTTTATTGTTACCTTCATATATTCTCCATAGTGAAAACACCATTAATTAAATAAATTAAATAATTGTGTAAGACACTCGTGTCTCACTATTTTTTTTTCCTTGAGAGTAAGGATTTATAAGTTATTTCCAATCTATTTTTTTTAGACAATTTCCAATCTATTGGCTTTGAGCAATTCAAAAAAAAAAAAACCCACAAATTTGGTAGTCTATGCCTAATTGCCTAGCTATGTATATTTTTTGTTTGTTAAGAAGTCCATGCCTATGTATTGACAAAACCAGTGATAGTGGTGGTTGTTGTTAGCTTCCTTTAAATCCTCTACACATATAGACCCTAGGAAGACAACAATACTCAATAGTGCATTAAAAATTATGTTCTTTTTGTTTGAAAATTTCAAAGTCTACCAGCAAATTACAAGACTAGATTTCCCCCCTCTTTTCATTTTCTTTTGGAGAGTTTGACTGGTCAAAAATTTAGGGGAAATGGTCAAATTTTTCGGATTGACTTATTTTTTCATGTTTGGATATAGGTTGATCTATCTTGGAGGGTTAAGAGAAATTTTTCCCAGGGAAATCTTTTCTGTGAAAAACTTCCCATAAAAAATTTCCCTAAGGTTCTTACTAAATGCTTCCTAAAATATTTATCAGTTTATAAAAAAATAAATATGTAAACCATTAGATCGAAAAATGACAACCCAAATGGAGACATGAAAAATTGAACATACATATAGATGAATAACAAGATTGGCAATTTGGGTTCAATGGCTTATAATCAACAACCAACGTATAAGAAAAAAACTATGACATTTTTTCTTTCAAAGAGAGAAATCTCTTTTTTGTAATTAATACCATTTTATTGAAAATTAATTAATATTTGAAGTAAACGTTAGACTTAAACAAATGGAACATATAGGAGTAGAGCTAGCAAAATTTTATCCAATTCGAAATACTCTTGTAGGATTCAGAAAAAATCGGGTTTGGACATAGATTTTTTGTCCGAATTTTGATAGTGATCGAATTGACTGAATATTCGAACGTAAAATTTATATTCTTTTGTTGTCCGAACACGATTTCGACCCAAATTTAGCTTTGTCTGAATTGCCTGACCCGATTTGACCCGAAATAAATCAGGTCCGGACATAAATTTCTAGTCCGAATTTGTCCAACCTGAATTTACCCGAACCCAAATTTTTGTCAGTGCTGGATAGGATTGGAGGGAGAAGAAAACGACAAATAAGAGAGAAAAAGAAAATTAGGTCATGAGAAAATAATTGATCATGAAGAAATGAACTGGTACTTTGAAAAAAAAAAAAAGATTTCTATGTTAGATTTTTGTTTCTTTGTTGTAGGGATTGTCATTGTCAAACGTAGTTAAGCCAATATGAAGAAAGACTTGTTTTTCTCAATCTAGAAGGTGATGATGATGGGATTCATGATCCATTGTCAAAATAAGTAAATGCCCCACTCTTTGGAGAACCTTAAAATTAAATTATATTGCCATCCATTACAAAGATTTATGATATATTTTCCTCTAACTCAAAACTTAGTTTGTTCTAAATTAGAGAGTCATTTCTATATTCTATAAAAATATAACTTTTAATTTCATGATGAATTATAGTTTCGAGGCAATATATGTATAGTAGAAATACACAGTAAAAATAAAATATAACGTAATTGATTATGAGACTATTTTTTTAGTTGAGAAATAATGGATCGGGTCTCATGCCCCCTGAAATTTTTTTCATATATATTAAATTATATATGTGGTAACTAGTAAATTAAGCATTTGGCCTGAATTCTTGTTCACATTTCAACTTTTGCTAGATCATATGAATTGAGGTAGACGTCTAATAAATAATACATATTTGATGAAAAGAAATACACTTAAAACATATCTTATGTTAATAATATATAGTCATCCAATTTTCATATATTAATGAGATAATATGATCAATGATGAACTTAATTTCATTTATCTATTATGTCTCTAATTCTCTACAACTAATAGTAGTAAGTCACATATGCAACTTTGTATTACAATTTATTCCCTTCCGTTTATAATCTTTTTTTTTCACTTATAGTATAATAAAACCACCATACTCTGAATTAAAAAATTAAAAAATTAAAATAAATAGCATACTCCAAATAAAAAATATAGGCAAATAAATTAATTTATCTATTTAGGTCTAAGGTGACATCACTTCTCCACGTGTAGCATTGCTAGCCACCAGAAGTGCTAATTTCCATCTTACGTTTGGTTTAGTTTCTCTGTCATCTTAATTTCTAAAACCATAATCATATAAATATATAGTTTGCACCAAAAAAGATATATAAATACATAAATTAAACTTAACAATTCCAAAAAGGGAAAAAGGGTTCTACAAAAATGGAAAAAGGGAGCCTGTAATCATACTCATAACCTAAAGAAAAATAAAATACAACTAATTAGGTACGTGATAATAGGAACTTTTGCAACGTGTAACAAAAATCAGCCACATGAACACTTTTTTTTTTTGCTAAGAATTTTAGAAAATTTCTTAGTTTAATTTATGGTAGTATATTATTATGTAGGATAAGATTGGATTGAATAAAATAGAGCATTATTAGGAAATTAAATTAGTAAAAAAAGAATAGAGTAATGACTTTTACGTTTAGTTAAGTAAACCTTGCAACAAGCAAATGAGACAATGATGTTCTCTTTCCCTTTCTACAGTACGGTATCGTGTCTTAGAGTCTTGGCAATTACTATATTTGTTTTTATTATCTTCATTACTTTTCAATTTCATTTGAAAAGTAACAAGATATATATTTAAAATGTTCATTTAGCTAGTATAAGATCTAGATTCATTGGCTAAAATAAAATAACAAGTTACAATAAAACCTAGGTTTAGAGCATCCACTCCAATAAAAGGTTTGGCACCCACTCAGGCTCTGTTTTATTGTACGGTTGGTATAGTGCGGAAATTGTGCTGTATGATGAAATTGTGAAAAATGTGGTAAAGTATAAAATGATATGGTAAAATTTGTGGAAAATGTGATTGATATAGTAGGTGATAAAAGAGAATGTGAAAAATAGAGGAGAAAAGTGAGAAAAATATATTGGTAATGATTGTGGTAAAATATCAGATAATATGATAATAAAATATAGAAAAATATTGAGTACTATGATGAGCTGTGATACCGCGCCATATAAAGGAACAAGACCTCAGTTGATACTGTGAGATTATGATATTGATGCACACATCAACCTTCAAAAATAAGCATGGCACAATGCATAAAAATAAGCATGACACAATGCATCTAAAGGTGATATTTTTTTTCGAATATTCAAAGTCACAGAAGGTTATGAAATTTGTATTTTAAAGCAAACATATATATATAAATCTGCAAAAACAACTTGACAATATATTAAAAAAAAAAGCAAAATCTAAATACAAACTGTAATAGTATTCTTCACTACTACTTCCTCCGCTCCAAATTAATTGTCCCTTTGACTAAACTTTGACCGTTAATTACTCACTCGTTACAATGATTTACAATATAAAATTACTTCCATTATAATTGTTAGTAAAATATCTTTCTAATGACGGTAATTTTATATTGTAACTCATTATATTGAGTGAGTAATTAACGGTCAAAGTTTAGTCAAAGTGACAATTAATTTGGAACGAAGGTAGTAATTCAATAATAATGGTCTTGCATGAAAGATGATTATTTATGATAATAAATCAATAATCAGAATTTTGAATTCAAAAAATCAAATATGGACAAATAATTTCGGGCAGAGGGATTAAACATTATAAGCTGCTTGTTTTATTTGATAGGAATTAAGTTAGAAAAGAATAAATTTAACTAGGTAAATTTTTGTTAGGGATCGGATTCAGATTTGTTGCCAGTTGTTAGCCACTTGTTAGGGTGTAAAATAGAGCAATATATGCAGCGAAAGGAAAAAAGGATGATTATGGAATCGAGGATGATAATAGAGATGTAAGAACAAAGATATATGGGCGAGACAGTATTTTACGTGGAAAACCGAAGAACCTGGAAAAAACCCACAGGCGACAACCAATATCCACTAGTAGAAAAGGAGATATTACAAGAGGTGAAGTTTAATCTCTCATATACTCTCACAACCTAGGGATGAGACTGTACTTCCCTTTTGGGGAGTTTTGAAGGCTCTCTCATCGACTACATTGGTCACTTACTGCTTGTTACAAGGTGAATAAAAACCTCTATTTATAGTAGAATGAAGGAAAGGGAAACATATAGGTTAAATATTACAAAACCTAAGCAGCAAAACAGAAGGAACCGCCACGAACGAGAACCCTATGCAGAAACGTTGGCAGCACCTGAAAACGTTGGCAGCGTTTTGTATAAGAAATTGTCTGTTGAGGCCGCTGGTAGCGCTGGAAGAGAGGGGTAGCGTTTTTGTTGCGTCCAATTCTTCAATCAAAGAGATTTTGGGCCATAAAACCCAGCAATCTTAATTTTATAAAAAAAAATTAGGTAAATTGTATACATAATTACATATACTCACTTTATCTCAAAGTAGTATAATTAGGATAGAGTTGATATAAGAGAAGCACAATAATTAATTGCTAACAGAGATAGTACTATCTCCATTCCATATTAATTGTCGTTTTTGAAAATTGTTCAGTGAAATTTTAAAAAATTTGACCATAAATTTATCAATATATACAATGACTTGTTACATAAAATTAATACCATTAGATCCGTAATAAAAAATACTATCATAAAATAATATCACAATTGTTCATATAAGATTATATAAAAAATTATCAATGAAATAATAACATTGAAAATCGTAACAGTCAATTACTAAGGCATAAGTATATAAACTTCACTATGAAAAGGGTAATTTACAATATGAAATTACTTCCATTATAATTTTTTATATAATCGTAACAGTCAATTACTTATGTTCTATCACAAATAATAGGAAACTGAGGGAGTATTTCATAGTGTTTGCCTACATTGTCTTCAACTTATGTGCTCTTTTTTATTTTAAAAAGAAAAAATATGTGCTCTTTTTTTTTTTAAAAAAAAAACACTGACATGGAGCTCCTTTTTGGGACACCATTTTCATCAACTTGCTGGATAAATGGTGGCATCATTGGATTTTCATTATTAATTAATTAATTGCAGAAATTAAACAATTAGTTAGCTTTAATTGGGCGGTAGATCGCATAAGATTGTGATGATTAATCCTAGATTATTATTCTCTTTTTAAAATCCACTCTATATATGTATATATGTATGACAGTGTATTACCCACTAACATTAATCTCAACTGATTAATCAGTTATTGACTGAAGTTTAAGGCTAACCATAGGGATTAATTAAGTACATACTACAAATGGATCACTACTTTTTTGTTTCTAATTTAGTACACAATTAATGCGCATTAGCTAGCTATGCATACTTGTTGACTTTTTAGTAAAAATAGTCATCATTATTTATTACAAAATTCATGATAAAGTTATAATATTATTATAAAATTTATCAATATATTTATATTTATAAATTTGTTATAAACATTCATTATATAAAAAATGGTCTATTTTAATTACATGTGACAGACATAAGTAGATCCTCTACAATATATGATAGAAAAAAGGTGTGGGAAAAGGGTAATTGTGATAGAATTGAAGTGATCAAATAGTAGTACTAAGGCATAAGTATATAAACGTTCATTAAGTAAAAAGTAAGGGTAATTTATGTTAGGGTCGAAGAGTACTCGAGCAATCACAAGCAATATAGAAAAAGGTGCGAAAAAAGATCAAAAGACACCATAATTTTAATAGGGAAGAATCTGCAATGAGGAAAAAGATTACATGACCAATGCATTAATATGATAAAGATTACAAGTGTTCAAAGAGATTTGAATCTCTTTTTCTTTCATAGCGTGTTTCTCTCAAAGAAGTGTGTGAATTCACTCAATCACAAATTGTGATAGATAATTAAAACCATAAAGTCTGATAACCTAGGTTGGCATAAAATTAAAAGTGATTGCACGAACATTAGGTCAAACCCTCACATCAGTCAAAGCAATCGATTTCCGCTAAAAATTTGCGGACCTATATATATTGCCATGTCCTGTGTCAGAGTGACACAATAAGTTTTGCAGGGTGACACGATTCGTGTCATTTAAGACATACCTGCGTCAACCGTTGTAGCCCGAAATTGAGTTTCTATTTGAAGCACGATCCGTACGTGTCCTTATAGGTTGCACCTGTGTTATCCCTACTGGCTATGTTGCGCATTACGTACACAACCCATGCTAAAGTTTCTCGACACTTCTATAACCTTCTTAGACACCTCCAACTCCATAGAAACTCGAGATACGTCTCCATTGGACTCCACACACAACAATTTACCCCATGAAAAGAGATTCACAATCCCTTAATCCAAAGACTAACATACAATTGGTCACAAATCAAAGCTTAATGATGAGGATAAGTGGACAAAGATCCATGGGGCCTAGTGTGAGCCGACCAACTTAACAGAAGAAGAAGAAGGCAATATTTATGGTTGATTGGAGAGCAAAGTGAATAGGATCGGATCATGACATTAATTTTGTCATATACTACCTCTGTACTAAACTATTTGTCCTTTTACTTAATCTTTTGTCCCGAAATATTTGTCTTATTTATAATTTCAACATATGTAATTCATTTTTTTATCTCTAATTAATAAATTCATTTATCACTTTTTACAATTCTAACAATTATTATCTTCAATTAAATTAGGATAATTTGGGTAACTTTTTATCTCAATTTCCAATATGCAATGATATTTTCAAATTAGATAAATAAACAAATATAATGAACCAGGAATGAACCAGGAGGCAATACATTTGTACATGGATTATCAATAATCACAGTATCATCACTACTATTTTACTATTCATGGCACTATCTGCCTTGTAATTTGAGCATTTAATAATGTTCAAATCCAACTGTATTTATCAAACTTGTAATCTAGGATTGCGGCGGCTATAATTGCACCAAACATTTATCATAACCTAGGATCCTTTTTAATTGATTTTTGTATTTGAATTATTTAAAAATATTGGGTCATAAATCATAATATTTCATATTGTTCAAATTTTTAACATACATGAGTACATGACAATTCTAACTTGGAAATGTTGGTATTCAATAGATTGTCACCGAATTTCAATCACTTTAACTTGACAAAAAATGACGTGGGGAAAGTTTATTTGGTTTTAGCACTACGTGAAAAAAACTTCATTGCCATATTAATCTTCCATTGGATTGAAGTAATCAAAATTCAGTAACAGTTTACTAAAATCCAAAACCGTACCCTGCAAAGTTAAATGTTGTCGTATATTCAAAATTCAGATTATTCTGCTTATAGTGCAAAGTTTGAATCGTTGAAATTCAAAAACCCTTTTTTGATCATTAGTTTCATAAAGATTTGAAAAACCAACAAAACATACAATAATTAAAGTCACTAAATACAATTACCTACTAATTGAAATAAATTAAAAAAATATCAAACACAAAAAAAAGGTCCCTTAGCTAGCGAATTCACCATAGTTAAGTCCCATCAACTGCCACCCCCAAATATTGTTAGTGGAGTAGATGATTAATCAATAAACCAAAAGTCAATCTACATAAAATAAATATGTAAATAAAAATATAAATTGAGATTGAAATTAAAATTGAGTTATACCAGGTAAAATACTTGTACTAGTTTAATTTCTTCCCAAGATTTTTAGACTTGTATACTTATGAAGGGGAGTGTTAATTAATATTCATGCATTTGTTGGTGGATTTGTCAATAAAGTTTAGTTTTACGTCAAAGGATTAAGTATAGTTGTTTAAGACTCTGAAAATTATGCACTATATATAATAGAAAATTTTGGCCAAGAACTTTGCATTTTTCAGCCAAAGTTGTTTTTGCGATAGTTTTAAAATTTTGTATTGTTTTGTTGAATTGTTATTTAAAATTTGTTCCCTAATTCTTGTAAGGATCGACTCAAAGCCTTTTTTTATGTTTCATTTAATTTTTTGAGTAAAGAGAGGCAAATAGGGAGCTAGAAATCACACACAATCCCAATTATTCACAAGGGAAGTGGGGCTTGTGTAACATCATTCTTCCGTGTCACGGATATTATTGATAAACGTTTCAAAGATCACTGACTGGACCCACAAATCACCATGAATCCTTCCAACGTACTCCCTCATCATTCACATGCTGCCTGAAAAAACTTTCCAGGAGGTCACCTATCCTAAAACTACTCCTAACCAAGCGCTTAACTTAGGAGTTCCCAACGGATAAGCTTCCTAAAAGAAAGGTACGCCTTGGTGATATAAGTAATCTTTTCATTCCTTTTTTTTAAGTCACACTTTAACTATATACCGGAGTGTTACAATCACCAACACTTAAGCGCACAATGCCCTCATTGTATCTCAATCCAATCCAGAATCATTACCCCGCTAAGTGATTGCCCAAGGATCTCCCGTCCACTAGCGCAACTCACAGTTCTGGGTCGGCTCTGATACCATCTGTAACTCGCCGACTCCTCCCGGGTCGCAAACATTATCGATAATTGTTTCAAGGATCACTGACTGACCCCACAAATCACCACGAGTCCTTCTAGCATGTTCCCTCCTTGCTCACACGTTGCTTGGGAAAACATTCCAAGAGATCCCCTACTACTCCTAGCCAAACGCTTAATTGTGGAATTCCCAACGGATGAGTTCCCTGAAGAAAAAAAAAAAAAAAGATGCACCTTGGTGAGATAAGTAGTATTTTCAATCCTTTTCTTAAGTCACACTTTAACCATATATCGGGGAAACTGAGAGAATAAAAGAATTAGGGGACAAGAAGACTACATACCTGAGTGCTCCAAGCAATAACTAATTAAGTAGGCACATCACACATACTTGAAAATCACATACACAAGGAGAGCACAAGAAAAACACATAAAATGAAATGCAAGACATCCTACTAGAAACCTCTCACTCCCTCACTTGACTGCTATAAACTTAGCTCGCCAAACACCCCTGTATAGTGTCATGTCCTCCACTAAGCTTATGTGCTTCAAATAAGCTATAAGCACCTCCCTTATAGACTTCATAGACCTCTTTGACCATGAGGCAGTAGTGTAACCTTCTCACATCTATTTGGACAGGATCGCATCCACACCTCTTTTGTGTCATTACCAAACTATCTTAGTCGATCTATTCTCACGCAATTTATCCTCAATAGTTACAATCCTTAACATATCATGACACACACCTATCCAACTTGCAATGAACCCATAATCCATCGGATTATCCTCATTTCTTCCACCTCCAGCTATTGGCAATGTCCTTTCTCTGTAGCTACAGGTGGACAATAGATCCGACCTCGGTAGCTATAGGTGGACAATAGACTCGGCCAGTCTGTGCCGGATTAGGGTCACGCATTGGCTATGTAGGCTTAGGTCGTGTGTATGTGTGTGTGTGTGTGTGTATATATATATATATATATATATATATATATATATAAACTCTGAAATTAGGGTCAAGAGTTGAGGTTAAGGGCCCGTTTTTTTATGCGGCTGGCAAGCTGCGGTGCCACACCGCACCGCAAGTTTCCATATTCCACCGCAACTTTCCCCAACCCACCACAATCCACCACAACTTTTCTCAACCCACCACAATCCACCACATTTCCTCCACACCGCACCGCACCGCAGCTAGCCATATAAATGAACGGGGCCTAAGTCTTACTCCCGCTCCCAATTATGGCAGACATTCCATTTTTTTTTTATCTAATTCCTAGAGTCCTATTGGGATCGAATTGGAATTTTGGGACCAAGGGATTGCACCAGGAGTCCCAGAAATTTTGCTATTATAATATAGATAGATGAAGGGCAATTGGGCAAAATATGGTGATGATTGGTTGGATGATGTATGGTTGTATCCGAAGTAGATTCCGACATGTCCACCCATGAAATCCACATGGCGAGCAACCAAAGGTGACAGCTTGGCAAAGGACGGCGCACCAAACTCACTCCAACTTACACTAGCTAGCTACTCCCTCATCTCATTCATTCTCATATCATATAGGGTTTCAACTTCAATTTTTATGTTCTTTCTTTCTATCATTTCCATTTCCATTTTTACTTTTTTTTTTTAGGGGAAAGGGGGTTGAAATGGTGAACCGTCCAAAAATAAAAAGCATAGGTTATAGCCAATCTCATTTGGGAGGCCACCCCATGCGCACTTATAATAATATATATGTTGAATAATAATTCTCCAATTTTTCCTTTATTAAGTTTCTCCTGTTTGCTTCATCATTAACCTTTAGTTTTGGTTACGTTAAACAAGTATTTGTTGCACATATAAATACTTGTCTCCCCTCCTCTATCCTGCCTACCACATTGCAAAATCCCTCTGCTAGCTTTCTTCCCAATATTGGATCTAAACTTCCAAGATTCTTGAGACATAATCCCAACTGCCTAGCTATATCTAGCTAGGAGACAACGTCTATTCTCCAGTTCTCTACTATTTCTGGTCAGTGTCTCTATCTACGTTATTTATGGTGATTTTGCTTTTGTGTGTATTCCATATGATTAAGTTTCTGATTGAGTTTCTATGTTTATATGTACAAAGTTAGCCGGAGTATTTAGACTAAAAACTACTCCAAAACCTCTAAACATGGGCATGATCCTTTGGGTAAAGTAACTATTACACGCTAACTAAGTTCGTGTTGTCTTTTTCAAGAGGGGGTCAAGGAGGGTGTTTAGGTCTGGTCCTGATATTTTGGAGCCTTAACCAATGTAATAGGCCATTTTGTAGATTGAAGCTCTTTTAATTGTCCATTTTTTTTTAGAAAGTAGGTTCGTACGACACTCTTAGTGGTCGAACCTTGAACTAAGTCACCTTCTACTGATTTAAAAATCAGGGCCCTGGATGGTCGCCCCTCGGGCCAATCATGAGAGTGTTCGATATCGGAAACGTAGTCATAATGTATTGATTTTCGAGATTTAACTTGACCATATAGAAGCCTATTATTAGGTTTGCAACTTTGCATTCTAGATGATATTTAGTCGTATAATGTTTCCCTGAATTGAATGTTATGGTAGATTTTGTTGACGAATTAATGTCGTTGGTGTATGCATCCAAAGATCAAATAAAAAAATCCATGACCAAAATGTTTAAGCTAGTTTCCGCGTTTTGGTGGGTGTGGGTTCAATTAGTGGGTATACTATTATACTATAATGCATGGATCAGACAAGATGATGATGATGATGATGATGATGATATGATGAAATAAATCAAGGGCCGAGAATTGAGGGTGGTGGGTGGCAAGGGATGAGATGAAAGTGACTATAACAATGACATGCATGTAGTGCACTCTACTCCAACACATTATATATGCATGTACATTGTACACTCACCCACACGTGCTCCCCAAAGTCCACCTTTTCGGCTATATATAACTCCCTTTTAATTTTCCTTTACTCTCCTAAAATGTGTTTATTCATTTAGGTGCGTTCTTTTATACTGTTGACTGCAGGGCGGTGTGGAGTAAATGTGGTGGATTATGGTAGGTTGAGAAAAATTACGGTAGATTAGAAAAAATTATGGTGGGTTGTGGTGGAATATAGAAAATTTAACTTTTAATAAAAAGATAAATTAAATTAGAAAAGTAGATTGTGGTGGGTTGTGGTAGATTGTGGTGGATTGTGGTGGAATATCGCAAGTTGCGGTGCAGTTTGACACTGCAACCTGTCAGCCGCATAAAAGAACAAGGCCTTAATTGTTGCGTCAAAAAATTTAATTGTTTTTTTTACACGGCTGGCTGCGGTATGACGCGGTGCGGTGTGGTGGAATTGTGGTGGATTGTGGTTGGTTATTGGTAAGTTGTGGTGTATTTTGTTTTTTATAAATGTAAATTGAATTGGTAAATGTAAAAAAGTTGATTGTGGTGGGTTGTAGTAAATTATAGTAGATTGGTACGTATGTTGTGGTGAATTCTGGCAAAATGCGGTCTGTAGCACCGCAGCCAGCTATATAAAAGAACAGGGCCTTAATATATACTAATTTATTGTATAAAATGAATATGCTAACTATTAACTCAAGTGCTTGGACATGCATGAATAAAGACTACCATTTTCTTTACAAATCCTGACTATTGACTCAGGTGCTTGGACATGTATGAAATTGCAGGAAAAAGTTGCGTTGAAATTGAATTATGGAGCAGGTTGAATCATGTGTACCACCAGGATTTAGGTTCCATCCAACTGAGGAAGAACTAGTGGGATTTTACCTATACAGAAAAGTCAATTCCCTCAAATTTGATCTTGATGTCATCATTGACATTGATCTTTACCGCATGGAACCATGGGAAATTCAAGGTTAACTTTTCTTAATCACATAATTAATTACATCTTATCTCAATAAGATTACATAAAATTAGAGGTTACACGTAGTTAAGTTAGCTATTCGATAATATATAACAGAGTGTTTGTAATGTTGGAGTGCAGATAAGTGCAAGCTAGGATATGACGAGCAGACCGAATGGTACTTTTTCAGTCACAAAGACAGGAAGTACCCAACTGGAACTCGGACTAATCGAGCCACTGCCACGGGGTTTTGGAAGGCCACAGGCAGAGATAAGGCCGTCTTGTATAAGAACAAGATCATCGGAATGAGAAAGACTCTTGTATTCTACAAAGGTCGAGCGCCTAATGGCAAGAAAAGTGATTGGATTGTGCATGAGTACCGGCTTCAAACTACTGAGCATGCCCCTCCCCAGGCAAGTCCTTGCGTTATCTAAACATATATCCTAATCTGTCATTTTGCTAAGAGTCAAAACATAATAAGACCGCCTATATTTGGATTTATTAAGGGCCTGAGTTTTCAATTCATCTAATTTTGATTGGACATACTTTGAACTTATGTCTTTTGACCATATGTTGTGACCGGTACGTCTTTCTGCTAGGAATTGAAGAAGGATAAGACTACTATTTGTATTTGGATTTGTTGAGAGTCTGATTTTCAGTCTATTTTGACCGAACTTATTTTGAAGTTTGAACTTCAGTTTTCTAAACATATATGTCCGATCATTTTTTTTTTGTTTGAAATTAAGATAAGACTGCCCACATCTAGATTTACTAAGGTTTTGATTTTTCTGCTTATTTTGATTAGAATTATTTGCAACTTGTGTTTTCTAAACATATATCTTAACGGGTCTCTCTGCTTGGAACTATGATAAGACCATCCATATTTAGTTCTATTAAAGATTTGATTTTCAGCTTATTTTGACTGAACTCATTTTATTTACAGGAAGAAGGATGGGTAGTATGTCGGGCATTCAAGAAACCAACTCCAAGCTACAATCAAGGCCCCTATGGAGCTTGGAATCCTCATCACAATAACATCTACAACAACCATAATAATATGATGATTGGTTCTCCATCAGTTCCTGACATATCCAGCCCAACTAATCTAAGTTCAGGGACATTCCAATACTCCCATCAAACTAATATGCAACCTCCAAGTTGCAATTTTGAGCAAGAACTCAGCTCCACCACTTTCATCAACGATTTTGTCGAAAATCAAGCAGCGATCGATCTGCCTCGGCTAGAAAGCCCGTCTCTTTCGACTAGTTTCCAGAGCGGAAGAATGATGAATAGCGAGGATCGATATCACAAAGGACACAACAACATGGACAACCAATGGGAAATTTTGGACAATTTGTTGAGTTGTTCTAATTCATCCTCTTCATTTTGTAATAATGAGGCACCAAATTTGCAACTTGTTCCCCATGATCATTATGGGCTAGATGTTGATCACAATCAATTGGGTAGTAGCACTTTTCTTGGATGCTTTCCCAACAACTTGTAATGAAATTAAAGTATACCTATATATAATATATGATTGTGATTCCCCCATAGCTATATATATAGGGGGGGGGGGAAGAGGGAAAACAGTTAAAATGTGGTAGTATAGCTATACCTAGTAAAAAGCTGACATTGAATAGTGAATTTGTAAGGGGAATAGTGGAAATTGTACTAAGGGTAAGATTGCTTAGTTATAACTATATGGATCTTCCTAAATTCTAGAATGGAGGAGTTGTTGTAAGGGGCAAAGGCAAGAAATCTGTTTGAGAATTAGTCAGTTAATTGAATGTGTTCTTTTGTTGAATTCTACTTTCATTCATTGTCTATCTTTGAGATGGTCTTTTGTAAAATACGCGGATTTTGATAAAACATTTTTAGAATGTATATATAATTCGATCCCAATATATTTTGACAATGGGGAATCCAACATGCTAGCAGGCGAGAGAAGGAGGTAGCACAACGCTGGATTACATCCAATGCATAGCTTTAAGCTTACAAGGAGCCTTTCCAAATACCAGTAATTCTTTATGTGAAATTTTGACAATGAGGAATCGAATTGTAATATGAAGAGCAAATCTTCTACTCTATCTCTCATGCTATTTGAAATTCAAACTTAAACAATTTTATATAATAATTTGCCATTTGATGTATATATCATATATAGGATATAGCAACAAATTTTCATGAATTCATATATATATATATATATGGGAATAGATATAATAAGAAGGGAGTTTTTATGAGAAGAGAAGAAGGGGCAATCCTAGCCATTAATTCCCAAATCAAGGGTGAGTCTAATTATTTCTTTTACCTTTATTTCATTAGCTATTTTTTTTTTGTATTTGGGGGTCTCACGTGAGTGAGGACCCCAAGAACAATCAATGCGCAGCCTACATCATGCACGCCATCTCCTTCAGGTCCAAGCATGGTGTAATTGAATGACTTCTTAGCTCCCCCCCCCCCCCCCACCACCTCAATTTTCGCCGGTAATCACACTCCTTAACTGAGTTTTTTCCTCTTCTTTTTTCAATTCCCCATAGTTCTCCTCAATATAAAAGAGCAAAAACCCTAATTTTTTGAGTTTTCTGATTCTCCTCAAAAGTTGAACGGGTGCTAGTTAGTCGCTCAACCAATTCGTGCGATTTCCGGCAACCATAAACGACATCCGGCGAACACAGTGCGATTTCCGGCAGGTGAGATGTTGCGGTTTCTGGGGTTTTTTTGTTTTATGGGTAATTTTCAGGGTTTTCGTGGGGTGTCGACCGATGGGGTGAGGGTTTTGGCCGGAATTACAACTGTTGAATGTGGTTTTGTCAGTGTAGGAAGCAAATTGTGCAATTTGGTCATGGCGTCAAATTAAGTGAACGACCAAGAGATTGTACAGAGGAAGAACAATATGTAAGTCCTGCTGCCTATGACTTCAATTCATCATTTTTAGGTGTTTGTTGTTCATTTCGGATTTGGGTAATGACATTAAAGTTGTAATCTATTAGTTGAGTCAAAGGAAAATGGTAGTCAAACTGTTGTTCATGAATTATAGTGTCGATGTTCATTATTGGATATGTGGAGTTTTGGAAGTGTAATTAGAGTTTTGTGATGGACATATCATTATGGATTAAACATATTTGGTTGTGAATCACATAATAGCCTACTTTTCAGAATTTGACAATTATGCTCATTTTATTCATATCTGAAGTTCATTTATTAGTTTAATGTTCATGTATATTAGTTTAATGTTCATGTACATTTTTCAGTTCTGAGTAATAGTTGTTGAATATATTGGGTTTGGTAAATGTTCACTTGTTGGTGTTTTCATCGTAGCTTGGTGATCAGGACATAATCGCGAGATGTTCTTTCATCGATGTTTTGTTATCCCAGAATGCTTGATGTTCATCTCAGAATGCTTGATGTTCATTCCAAAGCTACTTGTTGTTCATGTTATTTTTATTTTGTTATTCATTGTAATCAGAACGCGTGATGATCATTACAATTGTTGTTCATATCGTTTTGCTTGATGTTCATCCCAGAACTACCTGGTGTTCATCCCAGAACAAATGTTCATCTCAGAATGTGCAAAGGTGCAAGTGTTGCCACCGAGAAGAAAACAAGTGCAAGAAGGTGCAAGTGTTATGACCAAATAACAACACACGACTGCAGGAAATGTCTAGAGCATTATGGATGATCTATTCAAGTTCTTTTGAACATCAGTTGACTATAATTTTGGATTCATGATTGAATGATTGGAGTCTATGTTTTTTTTAACATAAAAACATACATTTGCTTTATGTTTGAGTTGATGTATTTTGGTTAGATTCTGCTGAAGTATTTTCCATTAATGTACATGCGAAGTTGATTTTCAATATATATAAGTACTCATTACAACAAATGGCTTGATGTTCGACTGATGTTCATGTTAATTACATGTGATGTTCATTTCAGGTACCCTTGAGTATCATTTGCATACAAATGATGTTCATTTCATTACCAAACTCTAGACCTGGCAAAATTGACCCACCTGAATGACCCACCCTAAGAAAACCCAACGTAGACCCCAAAATGCTGAAAGTAATTGACCTGAACTCGAAAGGATCGAAATTTTATCAAACTAAAAATGAAATGACCCAAAATCAAACTGACTCGAAAATGGCCCAACCCTAACCTTAATCCAAATCGATTGACCCAAATGCCAGGTCTACCAAACTCATTCCCAATTGATGAGCATAAAATGCCTACCTGTTGTGCTAATTTCATTGATCATTGTCAAATTGAAAATGATGTTTATCTCAGTATGTGTTGATGTTCATTCCAGTATACCTGATGTTCATTTCACACTACCTTGATGGTCATATAAGTATGTCTTGATGGTCATTATGGGTTGTTACTAATTTCATCGATCACTATCAATTGAAAATGATGTTCATCTCAGTATATCTTGATGTTCATTCTAGTACACGTGATGTTCATTTTACAATACATTGATGTTCATTTAAGTAGCATTACCCCAAAATGTTTATTACATTACTCCAACTGAACATGATGTTCATTACATTATCCCAAACTGTTCCAAACAAAACATAGCGAATATAATATTTCAATGTCCAACCTAATATAATAGGAGAAAACAATGTCTACTCAAAATGATACAAGGCTTTTCGTTTTGTTCCAATGAGTTGCTCTAGTTTGGACGATGTCCTTCAAGCGGTTCGCATCATGCATAATCAGAGTGTAGCAATATCTCTTCCTCAACACATCCAACAGCTCTAGCTTGCTGCAAAAAAAAAATAGATGTTTCAACTGGTAAGTTAATGAATGATGAAATCAACGAATATGCATTAAGGACGTTTACTTACATCTTTCAGTATATATTTGATCAGTTTGTGAAAATGAACTTCTGTAGACATGAAAATGAGCCTCAAGTTGTAGCTAAATGAACATCAAGTATTTTAGTTGTGAACATCAACTATTCTGTAATGAACATCACATGTATTACGAACAAATAACTTACATGTCATGCAACAGAATGCCCCTTACAATAAATATATATGTGACCATTTTTGTGAAAATGAACATTTATAGACATGAAAATGAGCATCAAGTTGTAGCTAAATGAAGATCAAGTATTTTCATTTGTGAATATAAACTATTCTGTCATGAACATCACCAGTCTGTGAAAATGAACATATATATACAATGAAAATGAACATCAGGTTGTAGCTAAATGAACATCAAGCTAAGTATTTTGTATCACATGTCACTTCATCGATTCAAACTGAAATGAACACCAATTCGGTAATTGAACAGCTATACACATGAAAATGAGCATCAACATACAACGAACATCTACATACAATGAAAATGATTATTCAATTATTATGCAAATGTTCATCAAGTTACCCCTAAAAATGAAAACCAGTTTGAACTGAAATGAACATCAATTTGTGAGGATGAACAACTACACACATGAAAATGAACATCAATGTGTTTCCAAAATAGAACACCAACTGTTCTGTAATGACCACAGTTTGTTATGTTATGAACTCCAACTAACGTACGACCAAATTGTGTAAAAAAGGACATCCACATACAATGAAATGATCATCAAGTCAAATTAAAATGAGCATCAAGATGTATCCAAATGAACATCAACTTGTGAAAATGATCATCAAGGTAAAATGAAATGAGCATCAATGTGTACCCTTCACTAACACATGACCAAATTGTTAAATGAACATCTATATATAATAAAATGATCATCCAGTTGATATGAAATGATCATTGACATAAATGAAATGATCATGATCAATTTATGAAAATGGAGATCTTTATACAATTAACTTCCTCTTCAGTGCCATCTTCGTGCACAACAATATCACCGATTGCAGCGGTTGTCACTTCCTCCACCACAACTGCCTCGTTCCCCCTACATCCCAGGCTACACCGTAAGCAAACATCATCATTAAACATGACCAAACTATATTCACTATACTTACGTTGGGGTTGAATTCGACACCAAGACAATGACTCTTTCATCCGAGTTGTGCGTTGGCTCACTTGGCCTAACTCCATTTGCCCCCTCACCCCCGCTCCTATGTGTCCATGGGAACAAACAACAATGACGCTAACTTAAATCAAAAGAATACCATAATCATATGTCATAACCATAATCAGTATTCTTACATTGGCTTTGGAGTTGGCACCATGACAATGGCTCTTTCTTCAGAACTCCACACTGGCACACCTGTCCCAACTGCATCTGGCCCCCCTTCCCTACTGATCCAACAACAACGCTTACTTAAATCGACTACAACAACAATCAAATCGCCTATATTAACACGAACATGATGATGTGGGTGAACATGAACATGCAATTATTTCTTCTGTTTGTGCGGATGAATACACCACGAAATGAACATCAGTTTGTGAATGAACACAAGCTGTCACCATGAAATGAGCAACAACTAACATGAAATGAACATACAATAAAATAATCATCATATTAAAAATGCGCAGCATGTTGCATCAATATTCACCTGATGAACATCAAAATCACCCTAAAATGGTCATCAATGTTTGTCCAAACACAACCCCAACTGTTCACACAAAAAACTATCCCCCGATGAACATCAATCGATGATATGAACAACAAGCCCTGATAATACAGTTAATTGATTCAATATATACAATGACTTACATCTCTTTCTTCCTTTCTATGACCTCCCCAGTTTCGTACACGCCTTTGGACGCCATCCCGAATTCTTCAACTTCCCTTCTTACTCTATCACACACCATCAATTGTTTGAATGAACAACAAAAATCCATCGGATACCCCCAATTCTGAACATTGAAAAGGCGCGAAAAAACCCTAGAAAACTCGAAATTCAGTTTACCTAAGAAGTCGTCGTTCCTGGGTTTCACCGTCTCCGGGTAAACTGCCACCGGAATTAGAAAGTCGTGCCCTTTTTTCAGTCGCGCCGAAAACCTCGTCGGAGAACATAGTCGTCGTTCCTTCAACAGCTTCAATCTGTCGACAGTCGTGCCCTTTCTCCTCAATATGTGTTTTTCAAAATTGTTCACAATGATGGTGTTTGTGTTGGAAACTGACGACAGTAAACCCCCTCCATCAGCATGCAACTGCTTGATATCATAATGCCCTTTTATCTCCCTCTATCATGTGACCATACTAAAAAAAACAGTAATAAAAAAACCCAACCAATTACCTTTTAGCATAAAAAAGAAGAAATAAAGGTAAAAGAAATAATTAGACTCACCCTTGATTTGGGAATCAATGGCTAGGATTGCCCCTTCTTCTCTTCTCATAAAAACTCCCTTCTCATTATATCTATTCCCTATATATATATATATATATATATATATATATATATATATATATATATATATATATATATATATATATATATATAGGGAAATTGGATTCTAATAATCCCTATTATCACAAATTGTATGACAATAATCCCTACTATCATTTTGGATTCTGGTGGTCCAAAAAAAAATAAAATTGTATTATAGTGGTACCAAATCCATCACCACATTCTTTTTATTTTTTCTATGCCTACCCCATATTGTTTTTGTTTTTTTGGTTCCTACCCCTAGATAGGTAACGAAGTGTAGTTACTAAAACATTTTTTAAATTATTTTTTTGAGATTCCGAGCAATTATTATGATTTTTTAAAAGGAATAAAATTGAAAAAATCATAAAAAAATTGAAAAAAATTGAAAAAAATTGGGAGAAATGCTGTAAATTCATTAAAAATCGTGGTAAAGTGTTATACAAAGTTTTGAATTAAATGCAACACAAAATCTATGATATTTAGGGTATACACTCGATTTTGTCCCACTACAATACAATATTATTTTTTTTGAACCACCAGAATCCAAAATTATATTAGGGATTATTGCCATATAATTTGTGATAGTAGGGATTATTAGAATCTAATATCCCTATATATGTATATATATATATATATATATATATATATATATATATATATATATATATATATATATATATATATATGGGGAAGTGATCATATGAGCATTGTGTTTATGTGTGCATGTGAGCACTATGGATATGGACCCTAGGATCTTTAATCAATGGATGGGAAAAAAGGAGGAGTTTGTCTTTTTTTTTTAGCCTTTTATGGGAGTATCACGTGATGTTTGGGAGGAAAAAAAAAGGAAAACGCAGCAATTAAACAAAAAAAGATAGCAAGAATTAAACATTACCGGCGCATGTTGTACTTTTCATCATTTTCCAAAACTCAAAAGGAAAACACAACAATTGAACTTTTCAAAATCCCTCCTGCATAGTGACACTTCGTCTCCCTTACTCCCACCCATAATCGACGGCGACTGAAGAAGAAAGGGGAAGGGTTTGACGGCGAAAACCGGACTTGGACGACGACAGCGGGGAAGGTGTCAGGTATGCG
This sequence comes from Portulaca oleracea, assembly GCA_029582165.1. Classification (NCBI taxonomy): domain Eukaryota; kingdom Viridiplantae; phylum Streptophyta; class Magnoliopsida; order Caryophyllales; family Portulacaceae; genus Portulaca; species Portulaca oleracea. The sequence continues at coordinate 3,831,914 of CM055873.1, read as the reverse complement.
AATTAGGGTTCTTGTCTGTAATTTCCGAATGTGATGTTCGGTGCGGGCTAAAGCACCAAATTAGGGTTTTCCCAATGTAATTCATTGAAACGATTGTATGTTGTTTCAGAAACGTGAAATTTCGAGTTCAATGGCTGAGGAAGGAAGCACGAAAGATGTATGTGTGGGAGAAGGAAGTAAAAGGTTAGTCTTTAATCCTGGTAAATACGAATTTCCGATTGTATGTGGTGTCTTGCGTGATACATTTGAATTTTCGATTGGGAATGTTGTCCACAATAGCAATAATAGATGTCAACTGATGGGATATTGGTTGTGTTGATAAATGTGGTAGTTTAGCGGGGCTGTGAATAATCAAATTTGGTGGGGGGGTATATGAGTGATCGTCGAAAGGTTTTTGTGAATGTCCATTGATGTATATTTGATGTCCACAGTTATGAGTTTGTATTGTCCACAGAGACATTACCTGATGTCCACTGATGAAAAGTGGTGTCTTGTATAGGTGTTGTCCACAAGAGCAATAGTTGATGTCCACTGATTAAATGTTTGGTGTCAACATTGTTGATGAAGTGATTTGAATGTACGAATTTGTTGTATAGCTGACATTTCACAAGGATTGGTATCCACAGTCATTGTTTAATATCCACAATGACATTATTTAATATCCACAGTTTTGAGTGTGTGCGAATTTATTATGTATACTGAAATTGTTGATGTCCACAGTGGCATTATTTAATATCCACTGATGAAAGTGATGATGTCCACACTGACATAATGTGTTTAAATATACGAATTCGTTATGGTGTTGACGTTTGTTCGAGTATTGATCGATTGTTCTTTTGTCGGCAGATGTCATGATAGCCCTGTTAGTTTTGGGGACCCTATCGTCCGACTTCGAGACGCATTTTGGCACTCAGGTGCCAAAGGAGGTTACTATTCACCCGCCGGAGGCGTCGGCGACTAAAGGGAGAGGCAAGAGAACAAAGACGACTATGGAGGTTGCTACAGCAAAAAAAGCAAGTGCACGATGGTGCAATTGGTGTGACAAAGTTACAACGCACGACAGCAAAAACTGCCCTGAACGCTTTCGATGACATATTAAGGCTCTATTACATATTTTTTAGTATGAGCATTTATGGTATTTGGATCGTGGATATATAGTATTCATACATTTGAAATTTGGTTTTTGGATTGTGGACATATCGCATTATGCAATCTAAGTATGAACATTTATGGTATTTGGACTGTGGACATATCGTATCCTGAAAGAGGACAACGCGTGTATTGACTGTGGACATTATATACCTGCTTATATATTTTTCTAAATTCATATTTAGTGGCATGACCTTGATATAGGTTAATTAATTTCTCAAAAGTGATAGCATATATAATGCGTGCCTTTTTTTTTAGAATTATCAAGAAGGATGATACAATTATAGACTGTTGACATCTATCTTTGACAGCGTGGATGTTACGCATTTAAAGTGTGGACATGCATTCATTATGAATGTGTGATTGGCACCCCCATGTTATAAGCAATATAATTGGCATGAAATTTAATAGTGGCAGGGTATGAAATTTAATTGACTAATTTTAGATTATTTATACGACATTATTAGATGTGGATATGAAGAATTATCAAAAGGGATGGTACACATATAGATTGTGGACATCTATATATGACACTGTGGACATTACGCATTTAGAGTGTGGACATGCATTCATTATGAATGTGTGATTGACATGGGGTTTAATTGCCATAGAAGAAGAAAACATTAAAACGGTTAGGGTATAATGGTAGGTAGAATGTCATTCATTCATTTGGTATGTGTGATTGCCATGTAAGTTTATTGTGACCACTCATGTTATTGGCAATTCTATCATGGACTTTATATGATATTTTTTAGAATTACCAAGAAAGATGATACAAGTATATATTGTGGACATCTAAATGTGACACTGTGGACATTACGCATTTAGAGCGTGGATGTGCATTCATTATGGATGTTTGATTGGCATGGGGTTTAATTCTCATTGAAGAAGAAAGCATTAAAATGGTTAGGGTATAATGGTAGGTAGAATGTGATTCATTCATTTGGTATGTGTGATTGCCATGCAATTTTATTGTCACCACTCATGTTATTGGCAGTTCTATCATGGACTTATATGACATTTTTTTATAATTATCAAGAAAGATGGTACAAGTATATAATGTGGACATCTATCTGTGATAACGTGGACAGTACCCATTTAAAGTTTTGATATTCATTCATTAATGCGTCAAATACTAACAGAGTATCATACATAGCTAAAGGTGGTTCCTGAGCAAAATACAAAGTACGAGAAAAAACCCTCAACACCAATCAAACTTTTGTTCATGACACTCATATGTCAACCATCCACAAGTTCATGGTACACAAACTATCCACAAGTTCTGTGCAAGTTGGGGGGTGCGGAAAGGTGATTTTTCGGAACTATCCACAAGTTTTGTACAATGTATGTATTTGTTGTGTAGCTGACATTTCACAAACTAATGCCCTTGCGGACAATACCTATATAATACACCACTTTTATACTGGGAAACCCACCCCAAACCCATCCATATTGAAATGTCAGCTACACATCACATTCGTACATTCAAATTAGTTAATCAACATTGTGTACACCCACTTTCATGCTGGACATCAAATATACATCAACTGTGGACATCAAATATACATCAACAGACATCAAGTAATGTCACTGTGGACACTACACATTCACAACTGTGAACATCAAGTAATGTCCTTGTGGACAATACACACTTACAACTGTGGACATATAATATACATCAACGGGCATTAACAAAAACCCTTTCGACATCTAGTGAGTTCTATGCAGGCTGCGGGGTGTGGAATGGTAATTCTTCGGCACGTAACTCAGCTGTCTCATTCTCCGCATAACAAGATAATCTCCCTTTACATGTGAGGGGGCTGGACTTGACCCCTTCAACCCTTCATTGTATGTGGTTGACAGATCATACAACACCGAAGCTACCACATCCCCAGGGTTCCCAGAACTAACAGGGCTATCATGACATCTGCCCACAAAATAACAATCGATCAATATTCGAACAAACGTCAACACCATAACGAATTCGTATATTTAAAACACATAATGTCAGTGTGGACATCACTTTCATCAGTGGATATTAAATAATGCCACTGTGGACATCAACAATTTCAGTATACATAATAAATTCGCACACACTCAAAACTGTGGATATTAAATAATGGCATTGTGGATATTAAACAATGACTGTGGATACCAATCCTTGTGAAATGTCAGCTACACAACAAATTCGTACATTCAAATCACTTCATCAACAATGTTGACACCAAACATTTAATCAGTGGACATCTACTATTGCTCTTGTGGACAACACCTATACAAGACACCACTTTTCATCAGTGGACATCAGGTAATGTCTCTGTGGACAATACACACTCATAACTGTTGACATCAAATATACATCAATGGACATTCATAAAAACCTTTCGACAATCACTCATATACCCCCCCAACCAAATTTAATTATTCATAGCCCCGCTAAACTACCACATTTATCAACACAACCGATCTCCCATCAGTGGACATCTATTATTACTATTGTGGACAACATTCCCAATCGAAATTTCAAATGTATCACGCAAGACATCACATACAATCGGAAATTCGTATTCACCAGGATTAAAGACTAACCTTTTACTTCCTTCTCCCACACATACATCTTTCGTGCTTCCTTCCTCAGCCATTGAACTCGAAATTTCACGTTTCTGAAACAACATACAATCGTTTCAATGAATTACATTGGGAAAACCCTAATTCGGTGCTTTAGCCCGCACCGAACATCACATTCGGAAATTACAGACAAGAACCCTAATTCGCATACTTGACACCTTCCCCGCTGTCGTCGTCCAAGTCCGGTTTTCGCCGTCAAACCCTTCCTCTTTCTTCTTCAGTCGCCGTCGATTATGGGTAGGAGTAAGGGAGACGAAGTGTCACTATGCAGGAGGGATTTTGAAAAGTTCAATTGTTGTGTTTTCCTTTTGAGTTTTGGAAAATGATGAAAAGTACAACATGCGCCGGCAATGTTTAATTCTTGCTGTCTTTTTTTGTTTAATTGCTGCGTTTTCCTTTTTTTTCCTCCCAAACATCACGTGATACTCCCATAAAAGGCTAAAAAAAAAAAGAAAAACTCCTCCTTTTTTCCCATCCATTGATTAAAGATCCTAGGGTCCATATCTATAGTGCTCACATGCTCACATAAACACAATGCTCATATGATCACTTCATATATATATATATATATATATATATATATATATATATATATATATATATATATATATATATATATATATATAGGAAAATTGGATTATAATAATCTCTACTTTTGCATATTGGATGATGGTGGTCCCTACTTTCACTTTGTATTCTGGTGGTAAAAAAAAAAAAATTGGATTGTAGTGGAATATTTTCAAGGGAATCATAGATTTTGTGTTGCATTTGATTCAAAACTTAGTATAACACTTTATAATGATTTTCAATGAATTTACAGTGTTTCTCCCAAATTTTTTTCATTTTTTTACTATTTTTTACGATTTTTTCACTTTTATTATTTTTAAAAATCATAATAATTATTCGGAGTCTCAAAAAAATAATTTAAAAAATGTTTTAAAAACTGCAATTCATTAACTTTCTAGGGGTAGGAACGAAAAAAACAAAAACAATATAGCGTAGGAATGAAAAAATAAGAAGAATGTGGAGGTGGATTTGTACCACTACAATCCGATTTTTTTTTTACCATCAGAATCCAAAGTGAAAATACGATCCACCATTGTTCAATGTGTGAAAGTAAGGATTATTAGAATCAAATTATCCTATATATATAAATGCAGCAGCAATGATTAGTGGATCGGTGAGGAGGCCGTAGACAAGGCCCAATACTTGAGAATTTGGGCTTTTCGTGGATGGGAATCCCAGTATATCCTCCAACCATTCGTAACATCCGAGTAGCTAGCCGAATATAAGTTAAGCTGAAATTCTTTGCAAGACTTTCTCCTGAATGCACCATCTTTAGATGTCCGGTGCCCAGTTTTCCCCGGTATTTTTTGGGTTGAACAAACTAGACAAATATAAATTCGGGTCTAAATGGAGTACGGACAAAAGAAATTTGAAGAAAAAAAATGTGTTTGAATTTTTAGTCAAATCGATTAATGTCAAAATTCAGACGATAATTCTATGATTCTAACCGGTTTTTTCCAGGTCGGACAAATCTAGATTATCGGCTTGGATAGATTTTGCCAGCCCTAATTCCTTGTATCTTTCCACATGGTATTAGACCCAACATGAATAAGAGGTCTGAGGCTCAAATCACATTAGGCTCCAAGTGTATTTGCGCAAAGTGAGGGGGACATTTGCAGTATGCCAGTATCCATACTTTATACCCAACAGATATTCACGTAAGGGGTTGTGTTAAAAGTATAAAATAATTATTGGACTTTTAACTATCAGGTTAAAATTTTGATTGAAATCGTAAAACGGGGATAAACATAAATATTTTACATTGTATGATGTATGATTTTTTTAGGAGATAATAACCATGTGACTTGTGAGCATAATAGTACAAGCAGTGTGTGCCTACTACCAAGTGTAATACAGCCAATATTATTGAGTGGGACAATTTTGTTTGTGGGATTCCGCAACACACGACACAAGACACCGACGTTACGCAGTTAAGCGTGTGGGCAACTGGAAGAATATACTGTTTCTCATCCACTTTATATTCCATGTTTTTTTTATGCCCTACATTTTCTTCAGATTTTCCCAAGTATGATTAATCTTTAATTGATGTTGGATATTCATTCATGGGTCAAGATCCCTTAATTATTGTTCTATTTCAATTTTTTTTATTGGAAACAATATTATCCTATGTTTTCTCCTCAATTAACTTTGATATTGACATATGCAAATCGATATTCTTTCTTTTTTTTTCCACATGTATAATGATAGTAGAAAATATTCACCAAGGAATTAAGAGATTGGTTATTCTATATGGAATTAATTGTGACTTGTGTTTCTTACCCAATTTATGTCTACACCCAACTTATGTCTCTTACCCAATTTTATATTTTTTTTTAGGTCTTGTTATTTGAATGAGTTATTTTCAAGTTAGGATAGTTAGATTGATCCTCTTTTTTTATACGGTTGGCTGCAGTATGGCGCGATGCAGTATGGTGGAATTGTGGTAGGTGTGGTAAGTTGTGATGGATTTTATTTTTAATAATTGTAATTGTGTTGGTAAATGTGAAAAAATAATTGGAAAAAGTGAGATTTTAACTTTTTAATAAAGAAATAAAATAAATTTGAAAAAGTTAATTGTGGTGGGTTGTGGTAAATTGTGGTGGATTAGTATTGTGGCGCCGGAGCCAGCCAGCCGTATAAAAGAACAGAGTCAACTAACTTTTTTTTTTCTAAATTAAACTTATTGAAAAGGTAAATACATGAAAGATTTTAAATCCTAATTATAAAAAAAAACCATAATGATCATCAATTATTGCACACAATTATAGCCAAGAATATATGTAATTTCAATCCAATATCCTTATATAAGAACTATATGATATGGATAACAAAAATGGAATATGCTAATCTATGGAAGGATTGTAATTCTAATTATCATCATCGTCATCATTATTTTGATGAAGAAGTGATTTTAATTTTTCAACAAATAATAATCATGTCATTTCCAACAAATTTAGCAGAAAATAATCCAATGAGCCTATTTTTCATTTTACGGTGCATTTGGTTACTAAAAACCTTTGGAGAAATGACCAATTTTCTCAAGTTGATTTATTTTTCTTTTGTTTGGTTGTAAAATGACAGAAAAAAACTTTATGGGAGATCCACCATTTCCTACATTTTCTTAGGAACATTTTCATTTGAGGAAACTTTTTTCATAAAAAATTTTCCATAGAAAATTTTCGTCAGAGATTCCTATCAAAGGCTACCTTAAAGTTTCCCATTTTCAATTGATTTTTCTATTTTGAAAGAAATTCCCATACTTTATTAAAGACAACTAATCCAGATTAGGTCTGGTAAACAAAATCACCGTCTTCTTTCCTTCCACCTTTGAAATTGAATGAAACTTTTTTTGTCTTTTAAAATTCAACACTTTTCCATTTCTTTTCCCTTTTCTTTTTCAAAACTCCAAAACCCTTCCCACCTCATTTCTCTCTCTCCTCTTCCTCTTTCCAGTTCTAGCTACCCTTCTCTACCTTCAATCTTTACATTCAATCCGATCCCCAAAATCTAGGGTTCTTTCACCTGATCCAATCAATCCAATCACACTCCAATTCAATTCAATCCATTCCAATTCGTTTCGATTCAGCTAGGGTTTTTACTACTTTCACGATTTGGCGTCAGTCGAATTGATTGATTGATTGATTGATTGATCGATTGGTAATTGTTGATGAACAATAAGGGTGGCAAATTGCGAGTGCAATGGTGGCGCCGAGAATTGTGATCGGCGACGAAGTTAGGTTTCTGGATTTAGAAAACGCAAATTCAAAGCTGGCCGATTCGCCGACGGGGAAGAAGGCCAAATGGGAAGGCCGATTCCCATTGACGCGGTGGGAGCTCATGGTTGCTGTTTCTGTCTTCATCTTCTTCGCCATTGGATTGTTCTGCATTTTTCTTAGAATGCCTGGTGCTGAGTATGGCAAAATCAAGCTCCCTCGTACAATATCCGATCTCAGATTGCTCAAGTATTGATTTCTCTGATCTTTCAATTTCAGTTCTTCAGTAATAGTTGGCAATGCAGTAGGAGAAGTTGATCATTTGTTGAATCATGCATTTTGTTGATTGTCGTAATTAGTTTGGTTGTATTAAGTTATCTCGTGCAATCTCTGCCCTTTTGGTTAGATTAGCATTTAGATGGGGGTGGAGAAGTTAATGACAGTTAATTTGGCTGTATTAAGTTGCATTTTATTACATAATCATTGATTGTCATAATTATGTCTGGGTTTTATTGCTGATTTTGATTAGTTGTGGAAGTAAAATACGGCCTCATTCATCTGTTTGAGTGTAGGTTTATGGTGTGTTTGATAGTTTTCTGAGAAAGACTTTTCTGGAAAAAACTTTCCTCGGAAAGTTTGGGAACCAACCGCTCCCTTAGTAAGGCTGCCTACATTTTGATCTCTTAGACCGTGTTACTGTAGGACCCGCGCTAGGTGGTGGTGTAGTTTTGGTTGCATCATTCTTGCAGTTGAAGGAAATGTCCTGTGTTGACGTGCCTAATTAGCTGCTCGGTTAGGGATGATTGTTGGTTTTGTTATGGCTGCTTTAACTCATGAGATAGAACTTTATCTTAGGTCAATCTCTTTGTTAAATTTTAAATTCAGGGTAAGATTGTGGCGAATCTAGGTTTGCTGATTAGGGTGGCTAATACACTATTATATTCATCTAATATACAAAAAATCCATAATTTTTATCCCAAATTATACTTAAGAATTATTATTATTATTATTATTATTATTATTATTATTATTATTATTATTTTCGTGTTATTGGTGGCCGTGGCCACCCTTGGCTTAGCCCCAGATCCGCCAGCGATTGCCGCATCAAACCCCTAGACGGTTATTGGATTTGAGATAGAAGAACTTTGTCAGGGCATGGGTATTCTCGTTTTGTTTTAGCATGTATGTTCTATATGCTGATATATGGTGTGGATGTGGTGCTTATTTTTACGTTTACTACTTCAGGGACAATCTCGCTACGTATGCAAATGACCATCCAACACAATTTATTCTTGGTTATTGCTCAACTTATATATTCATGCAAACGTTCATGATTCCTGGAACAATATTCATGTCCTTGCTGGCGGGGGCTCTTTTTGGGGTCTTCAGAGGGCTTCTGTTGGTTGTATTTAATGCTACAGCGGGAGCATCTTCCTGCTATTTTCTATCAAAGTTGATTGGCAAGCCCATAGTTAACTGGTTGTGGCCTGAAAAGTTGAGATTTTTCCAGTCAGAGGTAACTAAGTTCAGATGCTTAAGTTTATATGCTGATATATTCAGACATCTGTTGTGTTGCTTATAAAGACTTTTTTCCTGTTTGCCTACAGATAGCAAAGCGCAGGGAGAAGTTGTTGAATTACATGCTTTTCTTGAGGGTTACACCAACTTTACCCAATCTTTTTATCAACTTGGCATCCCCTATAGTGGATATACCTTTTCATATTTTCTTTTTTGCAACACTTATCGGTCTGATTCCAGCCTCGTTTATCACTGTGAGGGTGAGTTCTTACTTCCCCTCTTCTTCTTGAATGTTCTTGATTTATTACATCATACTATGCCAATTACCCCATAATGTGTGATGATTCTCTTTAAGGAAGAGATTCGTGAATCTGTAGCACTTACATCATTGTTATTCAGAACCATCTTTGACTTAGTAGAGACATAAATTGATGAATGGGTGTCAACTATTGTTCTTTTAGTGTTTTTGCAGTGTGTATGGGAAAGATTTTGTCTGAATTGTAAGGTTGATTCCATGGATTTGTGGTGCTCTTTGCATAGTGCATAGGATTTGGATTAATGAGCTTATCTCTTGGTCTTTCAAAATTGCTATACGTATGTATGGGATTCCATGAGCATCTTCACTTAATTCTTTCAGTATGGACTATGGAGGCATGGACCCCCCCCCCCCTCCTCCAAAGGTGTTCCGATTTTCTTTGTGAACCTATGTTACTCCGATTATGCACATTCCATGCCAAACCATGTCGGACCCTCGGTACCTGGATCCCGGACAAGGGTATGACACTCGACACATCAAATTACAATGAAAATATGCAAAATTTCTTAAAAATAGCGGAGTCTAACACCCATATCCGTGTCTGATATTGACACATGTACTCGAGTTTGAGTAACATAGTTGTGAACTGCATTTGTTTCATATGTATGTTACTGGGCCCTAGCTACTAATGCATGATAAACATATACTTCCAAGTGGTGGACTGGGTGATTCTTAACAAACTCTGTAGATTTTAGCTTAGTTTAGAAGGGTTTAAGTGTCATGCCCATGTGTGATGTTGCGGGCCAGTCATGGATATGGGGCTAAGATGAACAGTTTGAATAACACTGGTTCGGATGGATAATCATATTCCTTGAAGAAAATTAAGCTAAAATAAGACTGTGCTCTATTTGAAAAGTTAGCTTGCATGTCATTCAATGAAGTACCAGAATATTGGAATGATATGCCCAATCCACTCATTGTGACTATATTACCTTTTGATTTGGAGTTCTTTTGGCTAGATCGTAAACAAAGGTGCCGAAACTGTCTTAAGCATAAACTCTGGTTTGCTTTTTGTTCTTTTTTTCCACAATATTATTATGGTCCTATTCTGGGATTTCTGAAATGATCTCTTTGCTTGTAGAGGTGAGAATCAGATTGTCCATATCTGCATCTCCCACAAATTCTGCTTTTGCGGGATCTACATTTGGGTTTCGCTCTTCTCGAGTCCCTGACATTGCAGAAACGTGGGATCTTTGTGAATTTATCCCCATTAAGCGGACGCTTAGTTTCACTGATATTACTTGATACTCCAATTCAGCTGTCTTATTTCTTGTATATGTTATAAATACCAACATTTCATCTGGAATGTTCGTCCTCACCTTAGTTTCTTTTGTCCTTTCACCAATCAGGCTGGCCTTGCCCTCGGAGAGCTGAAGTCGGTGAAAGATCTGTACGATTTCAAAACACTCAGCATGCTTTTCCTCATTGGTTCTGTCATCATATTGCCAACTTTGCTGAAGAGGAAGAGGACGTACGAATGAATCATACTGTTAGGCTGCTACGGTAGGATTGTAATAGAAGTCGACGACCAGAAAGAATTAGCATGTTTGTACAATTGTATGCCTGACAAAGAGCTCCTGCATGGTCCTTTTTTGTCATCTCTGCACCATCAGGAGCTTCGCAATCTTCTGCAAGAGCTACAATTCTGCCCATTTTGAATGATGGGATCTTCATTGTCTGAATTGTATGAATGCTGTAGCACTCCATTACATGGAGATTATTCAGAAAAATAGCTTTGATTCCCTTGTTACTATGTGTAGAATTGATGAGCTAATTTGTTAAATGTAAAAGCCTTACAGTTACACCTATAGTTTGTCTTCAGAACACCTAAATGTAAAAGCTATGAAATTCAGCCCCCTGAAGTTCAACTGCCTATGTTTTGAGTTGCTGTAGTTTTTACTGAATGGCTTTCTATCACATAGTTTATGATCGGATTGTTGTCTTTACTGGCAGCAAATACTCAGGTCGATTCGGATTTGGACATTCAGACAAAAATCACCAAATCCAAATCCTGTCCGAATTTCAAATTCAGACAACTTGTGATGTCTGAACCCGAATTTGTCCCAATATGCCAAACTCAAATTTATACTAAATTTATACACGATTTTAACATTTTGTCAGAATTTTAAATTCAGATTAGGGTTTGGACATTCTCCAAATATGTCTAAACTTGAATTTGACACAAAATTTGGACTTGGTTTTCTTACTCCAGACCAATTCCATCCAATTTTAAAATTTAGACAAAAGGTTGATGTCGAAACCTATTTTAATCCGGTTCAGACAAATTTAGATATTTAGGTCAGACGAATTTTTGGTAGCGCTAGCTGTCATCTTTCATAAGCTCATTGAACAAAAAATCAAAGCAACCCGACTCAAAAGAATGATCCTGAGTGGAGCCCTGTTTCCCAAATTATGACCCAACGTAGACACAACCGAATGATCCAATTGGTCCTGTTTACCAAATTATGACCCAACGTAGACACAACCGAATGATCCAATTTGGTCCTGTTTACCACCGAATGATCCAATTGCCAAATCTAACTGCCATGGAGAAATCGTCTTCCACCAATCCACCGTTGAGCAATGAATCCCAGAATCTAGACATCACACAACTACTAACCATCTTAGCAGAAATCTGTCTTTTTTTCCGATAATTAGAAGCCAAGAAGGCTAAAAAAGCATCAAAGATAAGGAAGAATAAAGTAGCCCTGTGATTTAACAAATGACCATAGCAACATCCTTTCAAACAACCCTTATAAATTAACAAGGGAACCAAATCAGCTTGGTAATGTATCTGATTACATTTAAATAAGCATAGTACACCCTACAATGTCACCCTCAAATACAACATGATGATCCATCAGTCCAGGAAAAAACACAAAGATCACCTCAGTACAACTCCAAAGAGTCCAGACTTTATAACCTGCTCAATCGTCCTCAATAGGACCTACACCTGCTTTTTCTGCCTAACATCGACAACCCTCTGGCATTCTACGTCGCCAAAACTGAATTCATCGATTCGAATCTCATCATCTGAAACGTCATTCGTCCAAAAGCAGCATCGCTAGCGGCCATTTGTGACCCCTTACAAGGGGATATATGTAATTGGTTTATGGATTTTCCAGCCTTCAGCTAGACTCTGATGCAACCTTATGTACTCCCAACGCGTCCCCCAGATTGAAGTTCAAGTTTCCTCTCATGGTTCTTCCACCCACCCCTCCCTCGCTCTTCCTCATCATTGCGGCGAATTCTCCAAAGTCTATCCGTCCGTCCTGTTGAGTTTGGAGCAAGATTTGTTATCGAAAAACATCAACTTTCCCGAAGAAATATACTTGGGAAAATAAGAGTTTATAACTAAGTTAAGGGCATGGGAGGGTCTATTGAAATCGACCTCTCTTGAGAAAGTGATGTCTGCCAAGGTAAGGTTGTTTACATATGGGTCTCCCCAAACCACGCGTCAGTGAACCCACACATGGAATTGTTGTAACTAAAGTCAATGGCAAAGCATGCAAAAAATGTGGAAGCAAGATCCATTATCCCCAAACATATCAACAACATACTCCCAAGGAAACGCATTTGAATGCTGTCTGAGGGATCCGGATATAGGCAACCTTCCCCCATAAACTGCAGTTCACTTTCCTGAAGATATATTTAGGTTAAAGTTTTGAAAATTAGAGTTCAGAACTAAGAGTGGGGCAAGACCCTCGCAATTGGGATCTCTTTGGAGACAAGTAATGTCTTCTAAGGTAAGGTTGTCTACATCAGAGTCTCCCCCTATGAAAGCGGGACCCACGTTGGGAAATGTTGTTAGTACTTTCTATATTAGATAATGATAGAGCCGGAGTAAAAGTTGCTCACATTGTCCAAGTCGATTTCCTTGATGGTCTCATCGAGATGACCATCGGCCAAGCCAAATTCTTTGCAGGCCTGTTGAAGCTCATCAATTGTTATATAGCCACTACCATCTTTGTCAAAATATTTGAAAGCCGCTATCAAGTTCTCCTCCCTTTCCATCTTATTCACATGTAGAGTAGCGGCGAGGAATTCGCCATAATCAATGCTTCCACTGTTGTCAATATCAGCCTGTGAGAGACAAACATAAGATAACAGACGTGAAAGGATAAGTATTGACTATTGAGTAACAGAAAGCATTGAATTTGTCGATAAACACTACAGATTTCAGTCCTGGGACGTAAATGAATGTAAGAATCATGAACTTACTGCTTCCATGAGAGCTCTGATATCAGATTCCATCATTTCAGAGCCAACCTTCTTGAGGCCGACTTTGAGTTCTTCAAAAGTTATTGTTCCACTGTTGTCGGTGTCAATCATCTTGAACAACTCCTTAAGGCCACCTATTTCTTCTTCTGAAAGTCTTTCTGCGATAACCTGCAGGGTTGTTTTTAGCAAAATTTGATCAAAAGTAGCAGGAAGACAACCAGCCTCATCTAATGCGTAAATACACAAAATGCAGATAGTCTTGACAAGATGCGCTTAGCCATGGGTATCCAATACATACATTGATTTGCAACAAGTTTGAGAAAAAAAGTAAAGAGATAAAACAATCTGAATCTTGAAAGAAACACAACAGTGAAATAAGTTCAACCAAGATGACCAAGTTTCTATAGATTCTGAAAGCAAAGTGAAAACATACACGCAACGCCATCTTTTTAACTTTGTTCATTGCGGAGAAGTGCTTCAATCTTGTTATAACAGCAGAATCCAAGGGCTTATCAGGTGCAACTGTATCATCTACAATCCACGGGTGACCTAAAACATGAAGATTCAACTTTAGTATCATGATTGGCAATTTAGGCTGACAGTTCTCAAAGAAAGAAGAACATGTTCAGTTGACAATATGTTTGGAAATAGGACTCACAGAGCACTTCATGGGCCGTCAACCGTTTCTTTGGGTCTCTCTCGAGCATTTTGCGGATCAAATCCTTTGCACTGTCAGAAATGCTAGGCCATGGTTCAGAGTCAAAATCTAACTTGCCGTGAAGAATCTGCCTGAAGATTCCTGCCTCGGTTTCTGCAGAGAAGTTCCATGGATCAAATCAATATAAGTCTGAGAAGGGTAAAAACAATGGAGTGTTTGGCTGGTAAAATTCCCCGAGATAATTGATCAACTTTCCCAAGTTGACCAAATTTCCCTTTGGTTGGCTTTGTTTAAGTTTTAATGGATGGAAAAAATTTATGTGCTGCCATTACTTTGCCTCAACTCGGGGGGGGGGGGGGGGATTTTCCCGGGATTCCACCAAACGCACCCAAAACAATAGAACACAAAGCAGCTCAGTGGAGAATATACCTGACCAAAATGGAGGAACCCCACTCAGTAAGATGTAGAGAATAACACCGGCACTCCAAACATCAATTTCAGGTCCATACCGCTTGCATAATACCTCAGGTGCAACATAGTATGGGCTTCCAACTACATCACTAAAATATTGCCCTGCATATATATTGAAAGAAATGTGTGAATAAGAAAAACATAAAAGTATAACCCAAGAGGGTAATTCAAAAAACGAAGGGGTGTAAGATTAGATCTTAAGGTATTTGCATCCCATTCATATAAGAGCAAGTGAGTGTTTGACAAATAGAAGAAGCCTTAGATTGTAGACAAACAAAGATACCCGGCAAGGTATAACCCGAGGCCAGTTGGGAACGGGGCAATTTGCGATTGATTTGAAGACATACATCGAAATTCTCCTTTGGTAGGAACCTAAATGGGTTTGCAGTAAAGGGGAAGGAGCTAGGAACCCAGCAGAAGAAGAGATCGTATTGCTTAAAGAAGCATCACATAAGAAGTTTAGAAATCTAGCCTACCGCGGGTAGGTCAGGGTTACCCAAGGAGACATCAAATTACCGTGTGCTCATGACAACTTTCAAAGAGATGTATTTGTTCCGTCTAGCTTTACTTATATACATGCATGTTAGTAATGAATTGATAGAAGAAAGATCACAACTTTAAAACTTTTCACACGAATCCTGTGACTAGAAAGTTTATGACTAGGATAACTAGTTTGAATGAAGATCCCAGTGACAAGGAAGACAAGAAACTTCACTGTCTTATAATGCCATGGCATGTGAATGAGATCAAGATTGCATCTTTTCCTTTTTTCCTTTTCTTTTTTGATGACCTACTTGCATTTGCAAGTACCTTGACTAATTCCTTGGGGCTTGAAGTTAACGACAAGGAAAACCATAAAACCCATACTCCAATCCCGTCCAAGACGATGTATGAAGGGGTCAAACATAGCAGTCTCACCCTAAATTTTGCAATTTAGAGAGATTGGTTCCAATTGACCCAAGATTTAGAAATGACTCGGAAAACCATGTCAAGAGAAATAGAAGGAAAATCCTCAATTGATTCTCTTTGTCTTGAATTGGACAAATGAGTAAAATCCCCAATTCAGATGCAAAAAACAGAGTCACCCTCAACATTTAATGGCCTCACACTTCTCATCTGGGAACCTAAATTGCATTTTTCTACCAATCTATCCAACCCTAAAGGGTCAGCAACCAATCATAATTGAACTTCTACTACCAAAAAGGCTCAATTTTTCAGCTATTTCAGTCAAAACACACAACCAAGCAAGACTCTACCCAAATTACCAATCAAGATAAGCATCTTTACTCACAACCCAGAAGACCAAGCAAATACCACACAACTGAAACAATCAAAACAAAACTACCCACCAGACCAATTCCACCCCAAACTACCAAAACTCATTACTCCAAAATCTCGCCCAAGCGAAATTCAGAGGGATCGGATGTCGCAGTCTTACCCCTAAATTTCACAATTCAGAGAGACTGATTCCAATGGACCCAAGATTCAAGAGGTTTACTCTAGTCAATTCCATCAAAAATCAAAGTCAAGATCAAGTCACAAACCAGGTTTATAGAACACAGACAGCCCAAAATCAGTAGCCTTGAGTTTAGCATCTTCATCAGCACTCTCAAACAGGAAATTCTCAGGCTTAAGATCCCTATGCATAACCCCAAGAGAATGACACCCTTCCACAACCCCAACAATGATCTTGATCAACTCCACAGCCTGCTTCTCACTGTAATGTCCCTTTGCAACAATCCTGTCAAAAAGCTCTCCACCTGCACATAACTCCATGACAATATGAACAAACACTGAATCTTCATAAGTCCCCTTGATTCTGACCACATTTGGGTGCTCAGATAAGTGGTGCATTATCTGAATCTCCCTCCAAACGTCGTCGTAGTCCTCCTGGCAAAGAAGCTTGCGTTTTGGGATGGATTTGCAAGCAAAACGACCGCCGGAGTTCTTCTCTGTGCAGAGGTAAGTCGTCCCAAATTGACCTTGACCCAGTTTCTTGCCGATCAAGTAATGGTCCCGGAGACGGGGGGTTTGGTAGGGCAAAACCCACGTCGTCGGCTTCGTCGCCGACGTGGTCATCAGCTTCCTCACCGGAGCTCCGGCGGCCTTGTTTTCCGGCTCCATTTTTGACCCTTTTCGGATTCTACGGTTGATTAACTCTCTGGGTACTCAAAAGGGTGCCTTGAATTTAGGGTTTAATGGGGAGCAAGGATTAAGGAAGAATGTTGTTGATTTTTTTTTTCTGGGTGGGATGAATCTGCAGTGCAGCAGCTGTCTGAGGGTTGGAATTATTATTATTAAGTGAATTAAAAAGGGGGTCGATGTGTATGAATTATTTTGGGTATTTTTGTGGGGTGGATTTGGATCTCTTTCTAGTTCTATATACCAAAAGCTGAGATTTTTATTGGGATATTATCCAGGGGAGAAAGAGAGAAGAAGGAGAGAGAAAATGGATGCATGTAATGTAATGTAAATGTCTGATTGATGAGTCTGCAATGTCGTGTTGATTGGTTGGACGTCACTAATTTTCCAAGTCATCCGGTTGACGGTGGATAATACATAAACATCATCAACATGCAGCCACCTCCTAAATTTTCCACCAAAAAAATTTCCCCACCTCTCTTTTTATTTTTTGGAGGTTAGATGCAGATGTGGCAAAATTTTGTCCTCGCCCGAAATATCCGAATTATGCGATCCCAAGAAATTGGGTTAGTATATTGATTTTTCGTCCGATTTTTATATCTGACTGAATATTCACTTAAAATTTGTATTTTTCTATTATCTAAACCCGATTTCGACCCAAATTTAACTTCGTTCGAATCGTTCGACCCAGTCGGCCATAATAAAACCAGGTTTAGACATGAATTTCTTGTCCAAATTTTGACATTGTCCAAATTTGTCTAACCCAAATTTACCCAGAGCCGAATTTTTGTCAGCGCTAGTGAGATGTATGCGTTGTTTTTTTTTAAAAAAAGGAAAATAGTTTAATCACAAAAGAAAATAGTTTGTAACAAGTACATGAGTGAAGAAAATTGTTATTCTTTTTCTTTGGATGGAAAAGCATAGGAAATTTATTACATATTCAGAGCAGCATTATAAGGGTATGTAGTGATAAGATTAGATAAAGGTTAAGGCTCAACACTCTCACAAGATTTAGTACCAAGATCAACGGGTTGGAAGTGCGCTGAATAGTGTGCAACCTTATTTTTGGAACTCCTAGCACGTGACTACGAACATAAATCAAAACACTAACCTAAAGCAAGAATGTTATTAACAAAAAAAAAAAAGGCGTGAATTGGCTTACCTTTCCTTAACTTTAAAATAAACTCAAATAATCGGCCTCAAGAAAATTCTCTGTAGTAAACTTAGTATCTTGAGGAGTGATTAGACAAAGTAGGGAGGAAAAGGCGGGAAGAAGTGGGTTTAGGGTTGAATCAGAAAATACCAAACAACGGTTGAAGGGGATCTAGGCTAAGAAGGCGCGAGTAGCTGGGAAGGCTCTAGAGAGAGCGTGAGAATCCCGAGTTAGAGTTGGAACAAGTGTATATATAATAGTAACAATCTTACCACTATTCAATTTGGGTTATGTAGTTATATGACATGTTAAAGAGGTGGTAGCCAAGTGATAACCATCCCATCATCCTATCTTCGCACTAATTGATCCAAATTTGGTTAGAAGCAAAATTTTCTCATTAACGAAAATTGTGTGGTAGATGAATGATGTTTATAAAAAATAAATATATTTATATTGGCCTATGTAGAGTTAAATATTTGTAATCTTATGTGGACAAATATTACAATGTACAGAAAAATTGATCTCCAACACTTGAAAAAGCCTGAAAAAGAACCTATTACAATTACAAATCTTGTGATAAAAGTATTGCCACTTACTAGTTTGATTGATAAGTTTACATGGTGGACCTACTATTATGATTTATGAATAGGAGTATGAGCTAAGCTACCAAGACGCAGATAATTAGGCCCTGTTCTGCATTCCACAAATCATGCTGTCATTACCACGATTTCACACAACCCACCACAAATTATTTTTTCCAATTTATTATATATAAAGAAAACTCACCACAACATACCAATAACCCGCCACAGTTACACCATAATCCGCCACAATTTCACCACACTATACCGCGTTATATCGTAGAATACCGCATAAAAGAACAGGGCCTTAAGCTTATTGATTAATAACGCACTTTTGGTATTTTGTTTAATTGATAACGCACTTTTTGCTACGCAGTGTATTAACATTTGCTGACAATATGGACTTCTACTTCTAGCAGCCATATATGCATTTTACTAAGCTTATTGAAAGACTAGTGTGTTTAAGCTGACAAATGAATTATTTTATTTTTTTCAGCATTTCATATTAATTTTATATATTTGACTGTTACGGTCTCTAATGTCACTATTTTTTTATTGATAATTTCTTGTATAATTATATATATATATATATATATATTATATCAATAATTGCAGTATTATATATATATATATATCAATAATTGCAGTATTATACTTTTATAATAGTATTTTTGTTACAAATTGAATGATGATACGTTTATGATAGTAATCTTATGTAACAAGACATTGTATCTATTGAGAAATTTATAGTCAAAATTTTGAATATTTGACTGTACAATTTCTAAAGATGATAATTAATATAGAACGGAAGGAGTACAATTTTATCCCATTTATTACGAGATTGTATAGATTTCATATTAATTTGGTGTGATTTTATTGTGTCATTGATATATGCTTGATTAATGGTACCATTTCAACTCGATCTAATTGTTATAATTGAAAAATTAGAGTCAATGATTTAGCTCAAATAAATCTTATTCTTCTTCTCTCCTTTTTGTTGCTATGATTTGTGCATGCAATAACATGTTCATATTCAAAACCAAAGAGAGGTCTGAGGGTAAAAAAAACCACAAAATGAAAATATAGAGGAGTAACCAGTAACTATAGCTTGTTGCAGCATGTTAATATAATTAGGCTGTGTTCGGCAATAGCGTTTGGGGTAACGTTTAGCGTCTTGACCAAGTTAAAACTCTAATTGCATAAATATTAGCGTTCGGTAAATTAGCGTTTTGAGAAGCGTTTAGCGTTTCAAGGAGCGTTATGTAAAACGCTAATAAAGTAAACGTTTAGCCTTTGGAGTAGCGTTTCATATTTTTTGGTCAAAAAATACCCTTTTATGTCAATTCAGATTAATTTGTTAATTAAACCGCTAAATTTACCGAACACAATTCTCATTTGAACAGTCATCCGCTATCCACTACTTAAACCGCTATCCGTTGCTTAAACTGCTATCCGCTATCTAAAATGCTAATTTTGTCGAACAGGGCCTAATGACTTGAGTTTTACACACAAAATCAATATAATATTGAATAAGGTAAATACTATATAACTAGAGTGGAAGAAAAATATCTGAGGTGATGTTTATTTATACGCACAATACAATAATATAAGGGAGCGAAGAAGGGAGAAGATTGGCCGTGTTTGAATTTGAAGTGGTCCAATCTTTGCAAATAATGACTTGGTCTTCCTCTACCCTACAAGAAATAATGACTTGGTCTTATTTTTTTATAAATTAGTATTTTTTATGATTTTTGGCACTATTTTTTTAAATAGTAAGTATTCATTATCAATTATTAGCGCTGGCAAAAATCCGGGTCCGGATAATTTCGGGTTGGAAAAAATTCGGACAATGTCAAAATTCGGACGAGAAATTCATGTCCGGACCCAGTTTTATTTCGGGTCAAACCGGGTCGGACAAATCGGACGAAGCTAAAATCAGGTTCTGACAATCAAAAAAGAGAAATTTATCGTCCGAATATTCGATCAATTCGGTCAATATAAAAATTCGGACGAAAAATGCATGTCAGACCGGTTTTTCGAGCGACAAAATTTTGCCAGCTCTATCAATTATTTGAAAGTATGAGATGTATAGGCTGTGTGCGTCAATTAACATAAATGATACTTTAATCGAATCAACCACTTTTGTTAAGCTTATTTTAAACGTTTTTTTTTAATGCGAAAAATAATGGATAAAAGTGTAACTTTATGCAATTTATTATATATAATATTTTAGTTATAGAATTCAATCCTAATATTTAATTTCATTCTAATGTATCATAATATAATTTTAATTATTATTGTCTACTGCCTCAATAAACAAACCTACATTGCCTCAAAAAAAAATTTCAAGTTCCTCACTATCATTTTAAGAGGAAAAATTAGTTGGCATGTCGTGCAAAACAATTTAATGTAAACTTGGCAGAATCCTGGAAAAAAAAATGGGGGAAAATTCTTTTCCCATCCTTTTTGGGGGTCTTTTGAGTTGACTAATTTTTTGAAAAAACGTAGGTCAATTAAAGTTAACTACTTTTAAAAAAAAACATCGTGAGCTAATTTTAGGAAAACTTGATATTTAATCAAAGAGGCTAAAAGATTAGAAAACCCTAAAAATAGGACAAGGCGACAAGCTATCACAATCTTGTATTAGGTTATTAGCATTGCACATTGTCAAAGCCAAATCAAAGCATTAATAAGTATAATCGTGTCCTCACGGATGAATTAAATTCATTTTTGAAATTATTTAGTACTTAAAAAGTAAATGATTATTATTTGTCATAAAGAAATTATTCGATACATGAAACTTAAAACGAAAATTATTATTATTTATTATAAGGGCCAAGCCACAAACCAATACTACTTTTTCAAAATTTAACTAGCAAACGATAAAACTTTAGCCCCATCAAAATTAAGGAAAAATGACACAAGGTGGGGCCTCATCATTTATTATATTTGATCCCATTGTTAAAAAAAAATTGTCCATAAAAGATCATAAAAGTCCATAGTTAGACCTAGCAAAACAGAACCAACCAGAAGGACCCACCCAAACCCCAACTTGACCTAGAAGAAAGCCAAAATTAACATACCCAAATGTCCAATGACCATACCCAACTTTATCCTTTTACTAGTAATTAGACCTGTGCGTTGCACGAAACGCAAATAAAATGTACGTATTGTTCAAAATATTACCGAAGTTATATTTTAAAGAATAAAGAAAAAAACAATAATGAAAAATAAAGAGAAAAATTTTCTCATTTAAAAGAATAAAGAAAAAAGAATGGTGCATATGAAAAAAAAGGAAAAAAAAAGAGTTATAAATGCAAATTACACAAATTAATGTTAAAGAATAAAGAAAAAAGCAATAATGAAAAACAAAGAGAAAAGTTTTCTCATTTAAAAGAATAAAGAAAATAGAAAAATGACATCTCAAAATATGACAGTCACCGCGTCAACTACCAGTTGAATTGGTTGAGTACATTGTTGTATAATACTCTCAAAGTTCAATGTATTATAATCCAAAAAAAAAAGTTTATCGTCCAATAATCCTTTTTATTTTTATTTCTTTATTTTTCAAAATTGAAGATGAACGAAATTAGGAAAGAATAAATCAACCTTAAACATCAGTATGCATGTTTTAAAGGTAATTGTCAACCAAGCGAAATGCATACTGCAAAACAAGGAGTTTTTTTTCCGATTGTTAGAAGCGCTTAAGAGTTTTTACAAATCATAGCAATATGCAAGAAAACAGCAACCAACCAACAGTCCTCAAGAAAACAAAAACAAGAAAAAGGGACCCCATCTTCCAAAAGTTGATGTCCACCATTTTCAGCAACACCCTGTGAAACTCCATCAAATAAAGCAAAATGAAACAGAGAAACAAGTGCATTAGCGTGTATAACACTGTTAGGCCATGTTCTTTTCTGCGGTATTTTGCGGAATGGTGCGGTGAGATGTGGTGAAATTGTGGCGGGTATGGTGAAATTGTGGTAGGTTATTGGTATGTGGGATGGGTGAGGTGAGAGAATGTAAAAAGTAGAAGAGAAAAGTGAGGAGAGAGAAAAGTAAAGAGAGAGAAAAGTAATGATTTGCGGTAAAATGTGGCGGGTTGTGGCCAACCGCAGAAAAGAACAGGGCCTTAATTATGATAACAGTAACCCCCACACCAAAAAGAAGACAAAAACAAAAGAAAGAAATCAAAGAGGAACATTTTAAAGACAAAATCAAATGAGGAAATATGAAGCCATATAATTTCTAACCTTAATGATCTCGAGGCTAACTCCCCTAGGGTTTGCTATGGGTGTAGGACGAGGGGAAATTAGTGTATGGAGGCTATGTTGGGTTTTCCTACTAAGAGCATCTGCTACAACATTAGCTTTACCAGGATGGTACTGGATATCTATGTCATAATCTTTTAGAAGTTCTAACCAGCGTCGTTGCCTCATGTTCAACTCCTTCTGGGTGAAAATGTACTTAAGACTTTTATGATCAGTAAATATACGACAAGGCACACCATAAAGATAATGTCTCCAAATTTTTAATGCAAAAACAACTGCAGCCAATTCAAGGTCATGAGTTGGATAGTTCTTTTCATATGGCTTTAGTTGTCTAGAGGCATAAGCTATAACTTTATCATTCTGCATAAGCACACATCCTAAACCATTTTTGGAGGCATCACTATAGACAGTAAACTCCTCATTTTCTGAAGGAAGGATAAGGATAGGAGCAGTAGTTAAGCGAGTCTTGAGTTCTTGGAAGGCGTGCTCACACTTAGGGGTCCATTCGAACTTTGTGGACTTTTTGAGGAGGTTGGTAAGAGGTAGAGTAATTTTTGAGAAATCTTTAACAAACCTACGATAATAGCCAGCTAACCCAAGAAAACTTCTAACCTCGGTGACATTGGTAGGTTTAGGCCATTCTATGATAGCCTGGATCTTTTGTGGGTCTACTCTAACTCCTTCCTTAGATATGATATGCCCTAAAAAGGTTACTTCCCCTAGCCAAAACTCACATTTCTTAAGCTTTGCATACAATTTATTGTCCCTCAAGGTTTGTAGGACCAACTTCAAGTGGCCCTCATGATCTTCCTTGGTCTTAGAATATATCAATATGTCATCAATAAATACCACCACAAATTGATCAAGGTAAGGCTGAAAAATCCTATTCATTTGATCCATAAAAACAGCTGGTGCATTAGTAAGCCCAAACGGCATAACCACAAATTCATAATGACCATAGCGAGTCCTAAAGGCAGTTTTAGGAATATCCTCAGGCTTAATTCTCAGTTGGTGGTACCAGGTGCAGTCTATTTTAGAAAAGACACTAGCCCCTTGGAGTTGGTCAAAAAGATCATCTATTCTGGGCAAAGGGTATTTATTCTTAATGGTGATCTTATTGAGCTCCCTATAGTCTATGCATAACCTCAAGCTTCCATCCTTCTTCTTGACAAATAGAACTGGTGCACCCCAAGGAGACACACTAGGCCTGATGTATCCCTTCTTAAGCAACTCTTCTAATTGTACCTTAAGCTCCTTCAACTCAGTTGGGGCCATACGACAAGGTGGTTTAGATATGGGTTGTGCCCCTGGTATTAGTTGGATTTCAAAATCTATATCTCTTTTTGGTGGTAATCCCGGGAGTTCTTCCGGGAAAACATCGGGAAATTCATTTACTACAAGTATTTCAGAAAGTTTTTGCTCATGCTCAACGTCACCTACCACACAACACAAATATCCTTCACATCCCTTCCTCATTAATTTCCTAGCCTTCATCGAGGATATAATTGGACATTCTAACCTAGCACCTTCTCCATGAAAGAATATTTTCCCACCTTTACTTCCTTTAAGACTAACACTTCTAGAATTACAATCAATATGAGCATTATACTTTGTTAGCCAGTCCATTCCTAGGATCAAATCAAATTCACTAAGATCAAATTGGATAAGGTCTGCAAGAAAAATCTCCCCACTAAGAGTGATTGGGCAATCCTTATAAATGACGGTGCACAGAATGGTTTCTCCAGAAGGAAGGCATATAGATTGTTCAGTTTGACCCTTATGAGATTCTAACCCTAAGTTTTCAACCACAGATTTAGAAATGAAGCAATGTGATGCACCAGAATCAAATAATGCATATAAAGGGTTAGAATTTAAAGTAAGGGTTCCTGAAACTACCGTACCCGAGTTTGCCGCTTCCTTGCGGTTCATGCCATAGGCTCTTCCATTGTTGCCAACTCTAGAAGGTGGAGGTTGTAATACCCCGCCCTAAATCATACGTATTACAGTAGTTAATTTATTTTAATTAGTTATAATTTGTTAATTAAATACTTTGTACCTTGTGGTTAGCTAATGGTGACAGGTCTTGGAGGAATGGCGAAGCGGCAAATTTTACCGATCAAAATTCTTAATCGAATTTTGTTACAGTATATTTTGGACCTTATAATATAATTATTGTAGGTTCTATGACTTTATTTTAAAGTCGGGTTAAGTACTGTTTCGATTTTTACGGCCAAACGGTTTAAATTTAATTTACCGATTTTACCGTCTTTTTAACCCGCATAAATTAAATACATTTTATAGCTATCATCTACTACCAATTTTATGTCTCTTTAATTAAGTTATTAGTATTATAATTGGAGTAATGATATTATTATTTTAGTGTTATTAGTTAAGTTAATTGGGAGGGTTAGTATTAATACGTTAAGAGGAGTCAAAGGGGCTTTGTTTTTCAAAAAATTGATAACTCATCTCAGCCCTTCCTCTCCACAGCACCGAGCAGCAACACCCCCTGCCCCTGTGTTTTTGGCGGCGCGGCAGCTTTTCCGGCCAAGATTCCGGCCGGTTGCTCCTCTTCCATTTCTACACTTCCTTGCTCATTCTTGTCATCTCTTTCAAGTGGTATTCATCTTATTCCTTCATCTCCATTGATATACAATCTGAGTTTTTGATGTTTTACATGTACTAATCTATTATTCATCCTTCTAATCACCTCTCTTTTTCATAAATTTCAAAGTATATGTTAGTAGAGTTGATTTTAGGGACAAACTACATGTGTTTAGTGAGGTTTGGTGAATCTTTTGAGAGAGTTGTGTTTCTTGTTGAAGAGATTGATATTTATGGTTTTGCATGTGGTATTTGATGACAATTTGAAGGTTAGTTTTTGTTTTGAAAGGGGTAAATAGATTAATCATGTTTAATTGGGTTTTTATGTGTAATTAGTGAGGAAAATTGTAGAAAGCTATGGTGTGATCTAAGTGCATGTAACTTGGTGTTGTTGCATGTGAATTTTACAAGTGTGGATGCTAATTTTAGAGGCTTAAATTCTGGAAATTTATGAGGAATTGGGTATATGCAATAGGTGTTTCATTAGTGTAAAGGTTGGATGAAAGTAAGCTATGCATGAGGGCAAAATCTGACCCTAAACATTCTGCCCAAAATGTGATTTTTATGGGAGATGTTAAAATTAGTTTTGAGCCCAGAATATGGTGTAAAAATGTAGCCAAGAATGTTAGTAAACACCGGGCTTTGGAATTTCGGGTTTTCGATTTGTATAGCTCAAGTTAGAGCCAAAACCGTAAAGGTATGTTTTTATATACGAATTTGGAGTCAGTGTTTTGTTAGGCATTTTCCGTCCATATGGAGTTGGAGTTTGAGAAAGTGTTCAACATAAGAGTTGTAGGAGACGTTTCAAGCTTTCCAAAAATGTATGGTATGAGTCAAACCGATATCGGGAGAGTGAGTTGTAGCACCCGGAAGCGGGGCTGCGAAACTGGAATTTTCTGGGTAATTGATAAATGCATTAATTGGGTTAAAGGTTATTATATTGAGCTTATAATTGGTTTTATGGGTGTATAACTTAAGTCATATGACCTTTATGATATATTCCATAAGTAGGAACCATGGAACTCGGTTTTAAAGGTTTTAAGGAAACCCGAGATCTTTTAAACTATTCTACGTTCTGTTTTAATTTCTAAAACTCATAAATTTAAGGAAATGAGTTGATTTACTTTAGAGTTTTAAAGTCTCTTTGAGAAATTTAAGGTCTATATTTTACAAGTATTCTTTAAGTCATAGAGCTCCTTTGAGTTTAAAGGAAATTACAAAGTTCTATTGATTTGGTCTAAACGACAAAACCGCACATAAGAGTATATTTCCGTATATCACTGTTGCTGTCCGGAGCTTTTTCCGAGCCCTTCTCATCCTTTTTAGCCTCTGGCCGGCCAACAAACTTGTAGAGTGTATTTTTTCCTTTCCGAAAAGTACTCGCATAGCGAAATCCGAATTTTATAGCCCGAATTACGACCAAAATACTATTGTCATAAAAACCTGAAATTTTTATACGTTTTATTTCCAAAACTTCGTTGCGAGGTTCTACGCCCTCACCTTTTCATAGCTCCTATTCTAATACCGAACTCTATCGTTTTAGCTCAAAGTTCTGCTTCGACCCGAGCCATTCCCCAGCCGAGATCGTCACCGGGCAACTCACTCGCTTCAGGTACGCGAATTGTCCAACTCTTCGCTCCTTTATGTTTACGATTTATGCTTTATATTTACGATCTATGCTTTATGTTCACGATTTATGTTTTATGTTTGCGGTTTATGCAAATGTTTACGGTTTATGTTTTATGGTTATAATTTATGTTTTATGTTTACGATTTATGTTGAAAGTTTATGGTTTACGTTAAAGGTTTCCGGTTTATGTTTATGTTTACGGTTTATGATAAATGTTTACGATTTATGTTAAAGGTTTCTGATTTATGCTAATTTATGCTTTTATGATTATTCATGGTTTTAAGTGGTCCCATTTTATGGATTCTATGTTCTATGTCCTAGCTAGTTCGAGAAGTGCTAGCCTTTTATATTTTAGATGCTCGATCAGTGTCCTAGACGGCGATGTCATTGCATAGCGATCACCCATCCAAACTCGGTCGGTTTGGCGTGCGTGCGCGAGATGCTTTGCATCGATCTAAAGGGACCCAAAACTCTTAAGTTTATGTATTTACTTCTAAGTTCATGTGTGAGTTCTTTCTTTATGAATTCAAGTTATTTTACTCATGTATATGTTTATGCTCATGTCATTTCAAGTTAGTGTTTTATATCCCCTTCCCCGTTTTCAAAATGAATTTAAATGCCGGCACTAAAACCGTTTTCGAACGGTTTGACGTGTTGGAGGTTTACGTACTGAGTGTTTCCCCACTCACTTTTCGCAATGTTTTTAATGTTTTGTTTTAGGGGGTCCGAGTACCCAAAGTAAAGGCAAAGGCAAGCAGGGTAATCGCGTGTTGCAAGCAAGGTAGTCATGGTTAAAGTATCCTGGTCGACTTGGGAGTCGCATGTCTGAAGTACCCATGTCTATGGAAGAAGTGTTGTAGTTGTTCTCTTTAATGGTTGTTTAAAGTATGAAATTATGTTTTGGAAGTATAACATGTAATGTTTATATGTTTTAATGATGTTCTTTTGGGTTGTTGCCTTGTCTCTTTTGGGAGACGGCGGTAATGCCTCGACCTAAGGTGTTCCGCTGCGCTAATCACAGGTTTGGGATTCTAAGTATAGTCTTAATCTTGTGATTAAGGTTGGGGCGTTACAGAGGTGCAGGGTTGTCTACACGTAAGGGTCTCACATGACCTTGGGCCACAGCTGATGCTCTCCTTGGACAGTTAAAAACTTGGTGTTGTGGACTCCCACGAGTCTGATGCATTTTACCTTCTCTACAGTCATGGGTTGCATGGTTGGTACGACCACATTTCTTACAAGGCTCGGAGGTTGGAGGGTGACCTCGAAAAGGGGTATGGTTGGGCCTTTTGAAGGGTTGGTTGGTGCTAGATGAACTCCCTTTGGTATCCCATTTCCTTTTACTCCCATCTTGGTTGTCTCTTCTAAGCTCACCTTTAACTCTCTCTACATCTGTTGCCCTGTCAAAGAGGTCTTGGTAGGTTTTGATGGGCTGACCTGCTAGTTGGTCTCGTATATAGTAAGCTAAACCGCCTCCAAACCTAGTCATTTTCATTTTCTCACTAGCTACATACTCCGGGGCAAAGCGAGACAACTCCATAAACTTATCAGCATATTGCAATACAGACATCTTTCCTTGTTCTAGCCTCCTAAACTCATCCTCCTTTTGTTTTTGGACGGATAAAGGGTAAAACTGCTCTCTTAGAATCTCTATGAATTTCTCGATTAAACCCTAGCTACATCTTTCCTTAACGGTATTCCACCATATATCGGCTTTACCAGTAAGATAGAATGTTCCAATACTGACTTTCCTATGCTCGGGGACTTGGATGACCTCATATATTTTCTCCATTGACCTAATCCAATCCTCTAATTCCACAGGATCTACCTTTCCCCCATACGTCATCGGGTTCTGTTTAGCCACCCTATCAAATAGTATACCACCATCATCGTCAACAACACTAACAGGTTGGCTACCTACCTTTTTCAATAACTCCACTAAAAGTTGACCCATGACATTTGGATCCATACCTACAGGATTGGCATTGTGGGGACCAGAGGTATTGGTTGGGCTTTCTTGGTGGTTAGGTTCGTCTTGAAAGTGGGTTTGAGGGTCGTACACGGTGTGGTTATGTCCATTAGCATCACTTTCTTGATCAGACATCTGCGAACAAGGAATTAATGGCCTTAGGGTCGGGATTAGGGTCACAACTTATAAACACTTAGTGGCACAAAAATAGGTTATAAAGACTTTTAACAAATAAAAGGAGGTAAAACAGTAGATAAGCATATTTAAACCAAAACCTCAATAGTTAATGTTAGGAAAAACGAGCTCACAAATAATATTGTAAGTGGGTAATACAAGAGTAGAATATTGCAAACAGAATAAATCATGCACCACTACCCATTAATATTATTGCTCTTAAGTCTATATATTTTATTTATCGATTTTAGCATCCTAGGGCTCAAGACCATGCTCTGATACCATGTTGTAACGCCCCGACCACTAATCAGGGGATTACCCCTATTTTATCTTAATTAATATTATTTTAGCGGAAGCTTAAAAGCGGAGAGCGTTACCGCCGCTTCTCCAATAAGGAAAAGCAAGGCTTTTCTGATATGACAAATCGAGCAGCAACAATAACAATCGGTAACAATAATAATAATAATAATAATAATAATAATAATAATAATAGTAATAATAATAAGCTTGAAAATAATAATGATGATGATAACTTTTAATAAAGAGAAAAGACATTAATAATAAACTTAGACGTATAAATATATATACAACGTTTTGAAAGTTTAAAAAGATATTAGGACATGCACATATAATCTATAATTAAGCAATTATCACATTGAGATAAAACACACTTTTATATAAATATATTCAAAGTTCAACATAACATGCAACGGAAATTAAACTTAATTATAACTTAAAAATAGTCATAAAGCATAAAATGTAAACATAAACACATCAAAATATGCAGACACATTAGTGAGCCGACTCTAACGGATTTTCATAGACTTAGGTACTGCTAGCTGATAATTTCAGATTGGAGCTGGCGTTTTCCCTTTTCCCTTGGTACCTAAAACAAAACATATTTTAAAAATAAAACGTGAGGTGGAACTCAATATAATTCGACACTCTAATGTAAAAATAAAATAGTATTTAGGTGAGCTCGGTTTGAAATCCATTTTATTTTGAAAACGAGGGAGAAAGGAGATATTATGAAAATATGATTGCTCGATTATTCTTATCTGAGTGGAAACCCCCGATCGGTTTTTAGGCCAATCTATATGATGTGATGTGATATGTTGTAAAGCAACCATAAGATCCTGTCTTTAACTATGCGCATATCTGAGTCGGTTACTAACTCAGGCTCCGGTACCGGGTGTGCTGATAAAGGTCCACAATTTAATGTGACAAAATAAGTAAATTGTTGATTGAGCATATATGTAATTGCATAATTGAATAAAATCAAATAATTGATTTTTAAAGATATAGTCATCGAATTATACCTTTTTCTTCCCGAATAATAGTAAATTTCTCCGTAATTTGGACAATGAAATAAGTAGCTTGAATCTGAATTTTAATTTAATAGAGAATTAATTTAGTTGAGAAAGGAGAATATTAGAGTGTAAAGTAAATAAATAAAGAAATAAAATAAACTTAGGAGATTACCAACCAAGGTGGATGAGTTGGATGTTGCTTGAATTAAGGCCCAAAAGATTGATATGGAAATCTGGTCAAAGCCTTGGCTTGGAAATAATAAAAAGGGGTGGGACTTTCCCTTTTCCCCTTTCTTTACTACGCACAGCAGGGAGGGAGAAAAGAAGAAAAAAAAAATGAGGGCAGAGGGGTGATTGGTTCTGGGCGTTGAAGGGCGGTCGTCGAAGGTTGATGTCGGTGGTGGGTCGCCGACGCCGGGTTCACGGCGGTCTACGGTCGACGACTGAAACAGAGGATACCCCAAGCACAGGTATGTCGGTATGTTTTTGGGTCGATCTGTGGGTGGTTTTTGGGGGTGGTTGTGGGCGGCGGTTGTGGTGGTGGTAATAGCTGGTGGTTTCGGTTCAGAGAGTGAAGGGTGGGTAAGTGTTTGTTTGGGTTGTGAACTCAGATTGGGTCTTGATTTGGGGTGGTCATGGTGGTCGTCGGTGTGGTGGATGGCGATTTTCTAGGCGGTAGTGGTGGTGTCGATGGTGGTGTTAATTGGGTGGTGGTAGGTGGTGGTGATTGGTGGTGGTTGGTGGTGGCTGCCGAGGAGGAGAAGAGGTGAAGGGGAATGATTGAATGAGGGTGTGTTTGTGAGATTTAATTTATTCCCCAATTTCTTATTTATAATTTGTTTCATCTGATTTTAGGACTTATTCAATTGCTGAAAGACTCCATTATTGCAATCTACAGGCATTGTTGGACATTATTGGCATCAAAGTAAGCTTTTAGCAATGGTGCGATTGGAACTTGGGAAGGCTATGGTGGAATTGAAACTTGAAAGAGCTATGATGGGATTGAAACTTGAGAAAGCTATAGTGGGATTGGGACTTGAGGAAGTTATGGTGGGAGTGAAACTTGAGAAGGCTATGGTGGCATGGGAACTTGAGAAGGGTGGGTTGGTGGAAGGCTATGGTGGCATGGGAATTTGAGAATGGTGGGTTGGTGGGGAAGAAGAAAAGGGATAATGTCACTTTCTTTTTGAAAAGATACCCATTTTTTAGGATCAGATTTTGAAGAGGAGTTTAGTATGCATATGATACTTGTAAGTGTCTACATACATGTATTAAGAGTATAATGTAGGTTAAACTTGTTATTGGTATAATCTCCCAAGATTGTTTGATATTGATTGGAAAGTGGAAGATCAAGTAAACTCTATTTTAGGTTAGTAAAAGAAAATGGAATTCACAGATGCACAAATTAATTCTGGCTTATTAATAATTTTATTCGGGAAGTGTTGCGATTAATTTTATGACAAGTAAATAAATAAATTTGAACATAAATAAATAAATGAATGAATAATTAAAATACGTTGGCTCTTAATTGATAGCGTAAAGAATGATTAAAAACATTTTGCTAAAATAATCACGTATTAAGTTTGCTAAAATTTGATTAAAATTTTTGAAATGTGATACAATGGGGATTTTTCTCGGAAAAACGGGTTCGATTCCCCACCCCATTGTCATCCCTAATCCAAAATGATGACTATGCATTAAAAAGAAAATTTTAAAAAGAAAATTTTATTCAAGTCATTAAATATTACTTTGACTAGTACAACACTAGAAAGACCTTACAAATATAATTTAAAACATTAATATGTCATAATATGTGGGATGATATTGTTACCTATGAACTCCACCATAGATACAATTTTGTTTATTTGAAGTTTTGAATTTTATTTAATATTAATCGATATAAGTTGTGATTAATTTCATATATTAAATTATAATTTTAACAAAAATAATTTCATATCACTCATTCAATCGAATAATGAATAAGAAAAGAGAATCAAACTTGGAAAAAAAATATAAAAGTGACAAATAAGACAAATTATCCATCGCATTAAATCATGTAATATATATATATATATATATATATATATATATATATATATATATATATATATATATATATATATATATATATATATGGGAGTTTGTCAAATGAGTATGAGACTTCCATGAGCATGTGAGCAGAATAAATCTAGACCCTTATTTTCTAGATCAGCGGCTACCATAAATTCCCCCTTTTCGCTTTATTTTCTGCTCTAGTCACGTGATGTTTAATTGGAAAATTTTTTTATTGCAATTAGCATTTAATTCAAAAAAGATCACAGAATATATCCTAGTCCCTTCGTCTCCTTCTTTCGCCTTGGTTATATATGCGCATAATGCTAGGTTTCTCTTTGCTTCCTCCATGGATGTCGGCCGCCACCACCACTACCGACATCTCTTC
Organism: Portulaca oleracea; assembly: GCA_029582165.1. Classification (NCBI taxonomy): domain Eukaryota; kingdom Viridiplantae; phylum Streptophyta; class Magnoliopsida; order Caryophyllales; family Portulacaceae; genus Portulaca; species Portulaca oleracea. The sequence goes on along the minus strand of CM055873.1, from coordinate 3,798,901 downwards.
GCATCATACTGCCATCACCAATCTCTGGGCAAAGGATGATGACGAATCTGCAGAACCCATTCATTTCCTCCATCCTCCCTCCAAACGCGAGTAAGATCCGGTTCGGATCATCCAAGGACGAGTGAGGATTTCCTTGGGCTGGGGTAGTGTTAGGGTCGGGGTGTTGTGGGGTGGAGGGTATGTAAGGGTACGAGTGTAACATAGAAATTTTAAAATTTGGATGTCCACATTTGTTATAGGCGATGCTCACAATGAAAATACTTGATGTCCCAAAGGAAAATACTTGATGTCCACAACGAAAATATTTTGATGTCCACAATCCCAACTGGATGTCCATCACTATTAACACATGAATAAAACTACATGATGAATGCCCTGTCCACAGTCCACATGCGTGATGTCCTGTTTGGTAATACTTAATGTCCACAGTCTAAAATGATGGATTCCCTCACTCTTCACAAATGAACATCAACGACATCAATGATATAGTTTGTGATGAACACATTTAACTAAGGACTTTCATAACTCACATAGTGAATATCAACAATATTATCTCTCCCTCTCACTATCTCTCTCTCTCACTATCTCGGTAGTTGTTTTTTTTTTCTTTGAGAAATCTTATTTCATTGTGGAAATCAAGTGAGGCCATAGTGGATGTTAAGATCAGCGAAAGTGGACATTAGGAAAATCCGTGATGGGTGTGTATGTCGTTATGTTGTACTTGATGTAAACATTGGTATTGGTTGATGTCCATGTAATAATGGTTGATGCCCAGCTATTACGAAAGTCAACAGCTAAATGAGTACATCACAGATAATGTTGTTGATATTCACTATGTGAGTTTATGAAAGTCCACAGTTAAATGTGTTCATCACAAAATATATAATTGATGTCGTTGATGTTCATTTATGAAGAGTGAGGAAATCCATCATTTAGACTGTGGACATTAAGTATTACCAAACAGGACATCACACACGTGGACTATGGACAGGGCATTCATCATGTAGTTTTATTCATTTGTAAATAGTGATGGGCATCCAATTTGGATTGTGGACATCAAGTATTACTAAAAAGGACAATGCGCGTATGGACTGTGGACAACATGAAGTGGACATCTAGTTATGTCTATGTGAACTTCAAGTATAAATTGCAAGGACATTAGGTTCATAGATCATTACACAATGCATCGTGACATCATACAAACTAGACATCCAAGAATAACAGTAGTGGACATCAAGCATTACCAACATGGACATCAAGTACAATACTAGGGGACATTAAGTATTACAACAGGGGACGCCAAGAATAACATTATTGGCACATAATACACTCAAGCACAACAACAGATAATGTTGTTGATATTCACTATGTGAGTTATGAAAGTTCACAGTTAAATGTGTTCATCACAAACTATATCATTGATGTCGTTGATGTTCATTTGTGAAGAGTGAGGGAATCCATCATTTTAGACTGTGGACATTAAGTATTACCAAACAGGACATCACGCATGTGGACTGTGGACAGGGCATTCATCATGTAGTTTTATTCATGGTAAATAGTGATGGGCATCCAGTTTGGATTGTGGACATCAAAATATTTTCGTTGGGGACATCAAGTATTTTCATTAGGGACATGACGTATTTTCATTGTGAGTATCACCTATAAAAAATGTGGACATCCAAATTTTTTAATTTCTATGTTACACTCGTACCCTGCCCTCCACCCCACACCACCCCAGTCCAACGAAATCCTCACTCGTCCAACACTTGGATGATCCGAACCGAATCTTAATCGCGTTTAGAGGGAGGATGGAGGCAATGAATGGGTTCTGCATATTCGTCGTCATCCTTTACCCCTGAGATTGGTGATGGCAGTATGATGCGAAGAGATGTCGGTAGTGGTGGTCGTGCTTGTGGCAGTGCCAATGGTGGTGGCGGCCGACATCCATGGAGGAAGCAAAGAGAAACCTAACATTATGCGCATATAGAACTAAGGCGAAAGAGGGAGACGAAGGGACTGGAATATATTCTGTGATCTTTTTGCATTAAATGCTAATTGCAATAAAAAAAAATTTCCCAGTTAAACATCACGTGACTAGAGCAAAAAATAAAGCAAAAGGGAGAATTTATGGTAGCCGCAGATCTAGAATTTAAGGGTCTAGATTTATTCTGCTCACATGCTCATGGAAGTCTCATGCTCATTTAATCAACTCCCTATATATATATATATATATATATATATATATATATATATATATATATATATGATAATGAGGTTATTGAACCCAAGGATGGCTCAACAAACAAATTGACTATGAAGGATTAGAAGAATAATGAGGTCGCAAATGGTAAAATATATGGGTGGGCGAAACTTGAGAAAAGAGAGTGTTGTGCACATCAGAGTTGTGATTTGTGGTAAGCAAAATTGAAATTGTATTTCAGTGAACATAGTCTAATACTGAATAATATTTCCTTCATGCTTTGCTCATTTATAGTATTATTATTCATGACACTGCATTACATGAAACTTAGGATGGCAAAACTTCAAGTGAGTTTGATTTGAGTCAATCAAATCAATCTGTATTAAAATTCAAACGAGAAATTCATGTCCATTATCTGATTCTTTTCAGATCAAGATCAAAGCGAATCAGATTACTGTAACCCACCTTTAGAACTGGGTCAGAAAATCAATACTATCAGTATTCATAGTTTGGGGCAAGTGAACCTTCTGTCAGTAAAGAATGTATGGTAAATACTCAGTTTTATCCACCCAGTTCAAATGAAGAATGCAGTAGAATGGTGGATGATGGTAACTAGATATATAACATTGAAAAAAAGAGTTAAATTAGTTATATACACAAGAATCAATAATCTTGAATCCTATGATTTCTTTGTTGGTTGATTCTATTATGTACAAGTTATTTCAATGTACAATCCCTTTTTGTTTTTTTTTACATCTAATCGTTGCCATCGCAATCAATTTCATTTTCTGAAGCTTTGAGCTTGCATGAATCTTGATGCCTCCAGGATTTGGTTGTCCGCAGTTTCTTGTACTTCATTAACTCATCGAGTTAACAATCGAGATGATAAGTTCAGCTCTATACACCGACGAAATACCATCCACTAATTATGAGTAGTAGGGAAAAAAATAACGCAAAGTTAGAAAATGAGAAACACTGAATGTGTAGATTGCCACTTCTATTTTTTTCGACTCGATATAATTCTGTAGAAACATGGAGCTACTTACCTGGGAACTGAAATCAACGTCGAGTTTTATATGTTACCTTGCTGCTTGTCGTTCGTCTGGGCCTATAGGAGTGTCAGGAAGCGCCACCAGGATGGTGCTGCAAACATGACAGACACACTATGTCAACTCTGACATAAATTATCAGTTCTGAAAATTTTAAGTTGAATTCTGAACCTGATCTGGTTGTCGAAGAGCGATTCGTGGAGTTGAAGGTGGTGGTTCGTAAAGGGAATGACCAGTTGAGCAGAGAATGCGATCTGAAAGGCCATAAAGATAGTAATTCGTCCCAGTTTGGCCAGTTCAGGCTCCAGATATCGTCAAACGGGAAGTTATAGTCATCATTGTCAGACACACCCTGAAAACCGCGCATATTGTCAGAAGCGACAGATTGAGGAGGGAGTGGGAGTTGGAATCGGCAGACGGGGCAAGTGTTGTGATCCTGAAGCCAAGGTCGAATGCAGTCGGAATGGTAGAAATGGTTGCAGGGTAGTGCCTTGGTTAGTTCCCCCACCACAAAGTCCTCTTTACAAACCGGGCAGACGGGTTCACTGCTCAGCATGTTCGCTGTCGCGACCCTTGTTTGAATGCCATCCTCTGTCGTTGGTCGGTCTTCAGGGAAGTCGGCCTGTGGCTGTGGTGGCTGTGGTGGCTGATTGTTGGATACCCACGAGAGCGCGTTTTCAAGGGGCGAAATCGGCCTAGGCAGAGGCATCAGGGGAGATTGCGGTCTATGGTGTCTGATTGTTGGTGTTGTTTCAAGCATGTCAACCATGGTGTCGAGAAGCTGGGCAGCTGATGTTCCCATTCCGGGTTCATGAAGTTGAGTTGCCCTTGAAACATGGAGTTCCTGACATACGAGGCTGTAGCAAAGGGGGCAGATCAACTCGTACCGATTGCTGGAGGATGTAATCCTCACCGTCCGATTGCAGTGGCGGCACCAGAAGAAACGATATGTTCGTGCTCTTCTCACTCCGTCAATCACCACCCTGGGCCTCCGGGACAAAGACATGAATGCTGCTCGATAATGCAAGACTTGGAAGGACTTAAATAAACGCTCTTATTTTTTCCGATATAGATGAATACAAACAAAAGTACACTCAGGGAAAACACGTTTGAACACGGTTTGGGTATCCGATATTGATGAATCTATGAATAAATTATTATTGGGATAACTTAAAGCGGAAGAGGGGGGAGGGGGGAGGGGGGAGGGGGTGTATATATCACCACCTTAGTTGTATAGAGCAAAGGGTGGAATATATAATAGCTTATGATGGACCATAAAGTTATTCCTTTTGCTATAATTTTCCTTGTCTTTTCCCATTGTGCAAAATTGCCAAATTTAATCTTGATAATCAAGTAAAGGATGAGTGATGTACAATAACAAGCAACACAATTACACAACTTGTTCTTTTGCTTCTCTTGCATGGTGTCCCCAACTTTTGTGTTTTCTTGTATCTTTTTGGAAAAGAAAACCCTCATTAGAACAATCAAGCAATCAAACTTCTACTGGTAAATTATTATCACACTAGCCATATATAAAAGATACATTCTTCCTTTTTTCTTTTTTTTCTTTTTTTGAGAAAAAAGATACATTCTTCCTTAACAATAAACTAATGAGTACTCTCTGTTTTTTTATTTATTCTACTCCTACAATCCACAACAACAGATTCTGAAATCACAACAATACGGTATGTGAAGCGAACTTGTTAGGTATTTCCGATAGCCAAGGTCAAGTCCTCATATTCGTCATTCCAGAACCTGAATGTAGCTGAAGAGTCTGGCTAGGGACGACTTGGAGGACCCCAGGTTGTTCTGCCAACAGACGAGTAAAAAAAAAAAGTTAATTTCATTTCGAAAAGCCAAGTTCAGTGCAAGCAATAAAATTTGCCATCAATGAATCTGCCATGCAGTCTTCTTTCGGCACGGTTGTCAAACGATTAGTTTTTATTTTTCTATGATCTTATCTAAATCAATATTGGTTACTTCATCTTACACATCAAATGCTAAAGTTTGACACCAAATCGCCAATGAATCTGTCATGCACTCACTTCCTTAAAGATGGTTGTTGAAAGTTCCTCCTTTTCTTTTTCCCCCTCTTCTATCTACAAATTGATATTGGTCGATTCATCTTAATGTTGTTCACTTGGTATTCTACAGAAAATGGTAAAATTTGTCATCAATGGATTTGTCATGCACTTCCTTTATATGGTTGTCAAAAGTTTCATTCTTGCTCTTCTGGGTCAATATCTTATATTGGTCACTTCAGATCATACAGCAAATGCAGATGAAACCGCAATCTTCACTAATTGAAGTCATAACAGTCAACAACACCCACTTTGGTTCTATGCCTTCACAATGTAAAAGCCCTAACCCCCAAAGTTGATTACCCCGGCAGAAATCACAGACATCCCCAAAAAAAACATTTCTCATGACTCATGCCAATGACTAATCCAAGCAAAACCATACTATCTTCGCAACCTACTTTACAACATGAACAAGGAAAATACCATTACACTAATTGCCAAAATAAAGGGTTGAAGAAGCATACTTTCAAGCTGGGAAGCTTGATCAGGGGTGAGCTTGGCTGAGAACCCAGTAGCTGCGTTCTTGTAAACATAAATCAGAGACTCCTTAGCTGCTTCTTCACTGCAAACAGTACATCCACTTTTAAGTAAGATTACAGAAACTGATCATCAACAGCTACCAGCTATTGTATAGCACCAAAAATTCAAAACAATTAGGGTTTAGGGTTTCTGAACTTCTGCATAGGACCATAAAGGTTGCTGCTGAGTTCCTTAAGATTTCGCTGATCAAAACCTTCGTCGTTAAATACTACTCCTAATCATTAAGTTTCCCCTACACAAATGATGTATATGTTTAAGTGCCTTCTGAGTTCAAAGAAATGAACCCAAAATTCAACCCAACCCCAAAATTCTTGAAAATCTGGAGATGACAAATTCATCATCCATCATAAACAAATCACGTCTTGTAAATCAATTTAAAATCCACATTTCCATTATCAAAACAAAATTTAACATCAAAACAGTATTTGATGAAATGACAATCCACAACACAATCCTAGAAAAACATATCCAAAACCAATCAACATGCAACAAACCAAGCATTGCTCTTTTTACATCAGTGTGTTGCATAGGACAGGAAAAGTTGCAGCTGCTAAAGACTCACTGATCAAAACATTAGCTACTCAATACTAATCATTAACTTTCCCCTAATCAATTGTTGTATACATTTAAGTTCAAGAACTGAACCTAAAATTCAACCCAACCTCAAAACTCTTGAAAAATTGAAGATCACAAACAAAGATCCATCATAAACAACTATCACGCCTCTCAAATCAATTCAGAATCCACATTTCCATCATCAAACCAAATTGAACCCCAAAACAGTATTTGATGAATGATAATCGACAACGAAAGTTACGAAACCTTAGAAAATCATATAAAGAATCAATCGAAATGCAACAAAGCAGCCATCAGAAAATCGATCAAATCAACATAAACGCGAGAAGATGAATTGAGGAAAGGACCTGCCGAGAACGGCGGCGAGGGTGGAGAGGTGGTGGGACTCTGGCTCCGCCGTGGCCGGCGGCGTCTCCGTGTAGACGATGTAGACGCCGGCGTTGGACGACGACTGTGAGATAGCCCTAGCGTCAGCCATTGAATTTGATTGCACAGTAAATGATCCAGAAATTGCAATTGAAATCCCAAATAGGAAGAGTAATAGGGTTGATGTTGAAGAAGATGAAGGTTTAATCTCCATAGTTTTATAGTATCTTTTTTCCTTTCAAGTTTTGTCCAGTTGTACTACAAGTCTACAACTAATAATAACTACCTTTTAAGTGATTCTTTTTTTATTATTTATAGGTGGATTCATTTCCTTAATTGTGCTGGTTGATTTCTTACCCATCTTCTTAATCTTATGTGTATGAATTTCCACAATTTGAAAGTTGCAGACATCACGATAATAAGTGCAATATAAGTAATGGAAATATAAGATCTGATAGAAATAGAGTTTAGATAGGAAAGTAAAAAAAAGTAAATCTCAGTCATTGATCTTGCATTATAATGTTATGTGGTCTTCATTTCAAAGGATATGGTCATACGTTTCAAAGAGTGTGATCATGAAGTGCGGTTATAAAATACATGACCACACCTCCTAATATCCATGACCAAACAATATTAGATGTAAAATCAATGGTTAAGATTTACTCTTCTTATATTACTACCTAAACTTTCTTCCTCCCCGGATCAATTCTCATAAGTAATATATGTTGCATTATATCTTATATGTTTATTAATGTCACTTCTTTTTATTTTAACTATTTAGAAATTTAAAAATTATGATTGAAATTTAGCTTAACATAGAAGTAATTAATAATTAACATTTGAACTTTAGTGAAGCAATTGGGGAGAATTAAAAGGAATCCAAAGAAGAGAAAATTTTCCCCAAGTAAATTGTAATAGAGAACTTTAGGTGTGAGAAAACATCATGTCAAACTCAACTTATTTTACCCTATTAATCCTACTTCGATTACCTTTTTTCAATTAATTTAAGTTAGGTCAAATAAGATGATGTTAGAATTTGAACAAAATTTTAAGTTGAACTAGATCGCACAATTCAACCAGACCTCCGTTTACATTTCCAATCAAATTTGAAATTTAGATAGAAAATTTATAGCCATACCGATTCATTGTATAGAAATTGAAGTGCTGACTATGGGACTCCATGGCATGGCACATTTAGCTCATCCACTCAACCCATTCCTTCATGGCATGGCACGTTTACCTCATCCACTCTGCCCATTCGTTCAGACGCCGTACCAGCAATGACTTTTGCTAAAAAAGAACATGTTTTTAAGCACAGGCAAAGCTTCGAGTAAGGAAATACCCAAAAAGTGCGGTAACAAAACATAAAATTCACACATTACATAACTTGCTTCTTTGACATTTCATGATCAATAGAAACACGAACCAAAGGGAGAACAAAAAAAACCGAAGAAAACATGCCCCACATTTATAATGCTTTGTTCTCTCTAACTGGGTTTACAAGAAACGGGACGGTTTCTGTAATTGACTACGCAAAGAGGCTACATATAATTACAAATTCCTGCAAACTTTTACACAGAGATTGTGATATAAGCATCAAAATACAACATTTTCCAGGATTCACAAAAATCACACCGAAAGTTCGACCCTGGAGAGGTTTTGCAAAAACCATCCTATGCATTTACGACACTGTAATAGATCCAGTCCATAAGCTGTTCATAGAGTGCAGTTGGTTGAAGTCTGTTGATTTCAGGGACATCCTGTAGAGTTCTTTAAGCTTTTCAGCATCCCCAGCCTTCTTAGACGATGTAGTTATTGCCTGCGAAGATGAGAGTTGTTTGTTTGGACCTCCTGCCAGAGATGAGGCCAACATTTTCTTCAGAAGCATCTGCAACTGCCTCCAGAACTTGGCATTGATTTCCGGATTGTCGTTTTGGGAGGAACCGGAGTGCAGTTCGTCTGATACATGGCGTCCTTCAAGCAGGCATGATAGAGCAGTTTCCAGCATCTGCCAAGGTCCGGTGGTTAACATTTTGACAACTAAGTTCCGCAAAATGTGAAGTACAATAACAACAACAAACCCTAGTGTAATCCCGCTAATAAAGGGTCTGAGGAAATCTTGATGTCGGCAGCCATACTCCCATGCACAGGGGTGCATGAAGAGGCTGATTCCATTGGACACAGAAAAACATTTCAAAAACCCAACACAAAAAGTTCTGCAAATTGTGAAGTAAATATTAAAAAAAGAAAAAAAAGAAAGTGTGAAAATGAAAGAGCTGGAACTAATTCTACTCTTTGTGTCCTTGCCAGCCTCCAAAGAATAATGCCACCCTCCTATAGACTGCTGCACATTTAAATAAGTAATCTTCTGTTGAAGATCTAGTAAGTCGGACGGTAATATTCAAACAAATACTGTTTCTAACTGCACCTATAAACCATTAACTTATATCTGTCCCATTCTAATTGAATGCCTTTGTCCAATTTTTTCAAGCAAGGACCTCTAATAAGTCATTGAAATATTCTACCCAACCTGGTGATTCCTGTGAGTGGTGCCTCTAGAGTGTGCTAATTGTACCCATGTTCAAGCCTTTTCACAAGTATTTAACGGATTTATACTAGTATCAACAGAGGACGCTGACCAGGCACACAGTTAAAAGTTTTGGTGACGGTGGTCCAAGTGACCACATTTCAACCATTTATTACGGTAGCTGATCATTGTGCAATTAACGCTAACATTTAATCTGAGATGTTATATACGTAACAAAATACCAGCTGCCATCCCCCCCCCCCCCTCCTTTTTTTTCTTCCGGAATCATGAGACTCATCTTAATATTTGCCAAACCATCTTCTGTAGTCGAAGGTAGTGATGGTGGAAAAGTGGAAGACAAATAGACTCAAGCAGCAGATGATGTGAAAACAGAATTGCATCATTTATCTCTAGAGAATGTGGGGAGAACGCATAAAGGGATATGGAAAAGAAGGTATGACAGAGATAAGGGTCTAACTAATTTTGTAGTAACTCAGTGAACAACAGGTTCAACAAGCCTCATAATAACATTTGCAAGATTAAGGCCATATGTACGGTGTATGAGTGAATATTTCAGAGATACCAAATGTTGATCTTAAACCAAAGCAATTTATTTACTTTTGAAAACAAAGCTCTTCAAGATTCAGTAACTAAATATTTCAGTGTGGAGACATACCGTGTATGAGTGAAAATAATCAGAGATACTGGACAAAAGAGCAGCTCTCTCAATCAGAATGGTCAAGTACATAACTGGATGTGTCTTTCCGTTGTAGAACTCCACTGCCTTCAGCCAGTTCCTTTCAGCTAAGGAAAGATATTGCTTGGCTCTCTGGAAGATGTTGCCTTCGTTTTTAGATTGGTTACTTGATCTATGCCTTGCATGGCTTGAATTCAAGAACTTAAAGCAGCAGTCCCTCTGATAACAAGCAAGCTGAAAATAAGCATATGCAGCTTCCTGTTTCCGCAATTCACCCAATGACTCATAAATAGACAAAGCCTCTCTAATGGCTTCGTTGGCTGAGATTTCACTCTTATGTTCCTTATTCGTTCTTTTGTCACTGGAACCATGAGACTCCAATGGTTTGTCATCTAAGACCCCAGTTACGTAAACATCAGCAACAGTGTCTTCTCTTGCTAGTAGCATCCCCAATCTTAAATAAGTATGAGCAAACTGAGTGTACACTTCATTTTTCAGGTGGGTTGAGAAATCATCAGCTTCACTGCCGATGGTGTCTAGCTCAGACTTAGCCGCTCCATAATATTTAAGGGATTTGCTGTACTCCATCTTAGCAGACTCCAAAGTTTGCTTGTATGCATTACGGAAGATCGAATTGGATTTTAGATATTCCAACTTTGTTACGAGCTCCTCAGCCACCGCACGTCTGCCATGACCCAAATTACAGTTGATTAGTATGATATTGGCATGGTCAGATACCTCTCTAAACGCATTAATTGCTTTGGCAAATGAGATTTCAGCTTTGCTCAAATCCTTTCTTCCAAGCCTACTTCTTCCAAGTTCATTGCAAACCCATCCTATCTTCTTTACCACAGAATGCAACTCATGTGAACCCACATTGACCTCATCCAAGGCCTTTCTAGCGGCTTCGTAGCAACATAAGGCCGATGAGAGAATTTCATCTGAGTCTGTGGTTCCGGGGCTCTGAAGGTACTTAAATATTCCACCACTTCGAGTTTTAGGAGATTTCCCTGAGGTAACTTCATTTTGAGTCCCCTCCGAACCGGCCACACCACCATTATCAACAGCACAATTTACGTCTTCCACAGCAGACGAAGCTGAAGACTTTTCCCCAGAGTCATCTTCGCTAGAAGTGGATGCAGAATACTCTTGCTTGATGTCATGTCTGGTCCTATCTGTCTCCACACTAACACTATTTCCATGGTTTCCAGAAAGCACACTAGCCACAATTCTGGAATTTGATCTTTTGCTTTGTCTTTTTCCATGAATAAATGAGCCGCTCTGCCCAGTGCTGCTGCTGGCACTGTTGCCACTGCTTGCCCTATCACTTTGACAGCTGCAGTTCACAGAAGAGCATGAGCTGCAGTTCTCTACATCCTGACCTAGCTTCTTCTTGAGCCTTATCAGTTCCTTCACAACTTCTGATGACATCTTCAACTCCTGCGTAGGTGGTGTTTGTGTTGGCGGGGTAATCTCTTTACTTCGCAAACTGAGGAACTCAACATAGACATCCCCGACTAATGTCCAAGCCTTGGCCCAGAAGAGGTAGGTTGAAGTGCAATCCTTAAGATTAATACAGCCATCACGAGAATTCTTTGTCAGATGCACTTCGTCCCCCATTAAATACCCTTGCTTGTCTTGTGTACTATCCACTCCATAATGGCAAGTTGAGACATTGTTGATAGAGGAGATAAATTTTGCATCCTCAAGATATTGAGGTACTGACCCATAAACAGAACATGCCACTTCAACTACTTTTAAGGCTTGAAGCAGCTGGCCATCATCCTTGTAAGCTTGTCCAAGGGCCAGATAAGATTCTCCAAGCAAAAGAATGAGCTTCCACAATTTATGATCCAGCTTTAATGTCGGAAGCCATTCCCGAATGTCACAAACTTCAATGCAGTCAGTTTCCCCACAAGCACAAACAGAAAATCTTGCAGTTGGGTCCTGAGTGCTGTCAGTTCCTTCTTCATCATCAACTGAATCTGACTCGGTACCCTGCAGTTGCCTCGTCCATCTCAAAGACTTAATAGCTAGTGAAACATGATGTACGGCAGCGAGTTTGGAGGAAATTGGATCAGCAATTGTCTGAACCACATTTGGAGAAGGTGGAGTCATGTTGCATATGGCATAACTTTCATCTCCTTTACCCTGACCCTGAAGTCCAAAACACTTGCCATCAACAGTTGATGCAACCAAACCAATTGAGTCAGATACATTTGTTTCAACATATTCTGCTTCAGAAGCATTGGGCAATGAATCTTGAGAATTGCTCATGCCACTACATGAAGACTCCTGGGTACTTGATGCCGATATACTACTGACAATGTCCAATGATTCTTCATCTTGGTCAGTGACAATAACTTCTGATGTCAGAGGAAACGCTTCAGCAGCTACATCAAGTTCGTCATCACTATTCAAGATAAGCCTTGCAAATTGTTCATGTGCAAATGCTCGGACAACCTACCAACAGAAAAATTACTTTAGGGGACAAAATACATGCTCAGACATAAAAATTCTCTATACTGACACATGATGCATGCATTTTTATTTTTTTTTTACAAGAGTAATCAATACGAAATTATGAATATTGTGCCCCCTCTACAGGGGTAAATCACAATAGGATTACAAGCAGGGATGGGGATCACACAAGCACCAAACTAGGCCAAATGGAGGCCTAGCCCTGAAGCAGGCACACAAGGAGCCTCCAAGAGCACCACAATATTCACTAATGAAATTGTGGCCACTAGGATTGGAACCCTTGGTGAGGAGGATAAACCTCCAACTCCCATACCGCTAGAGCAATAAGCTTCTGGCACTAACACATGCAAGAATGTGCACACACAAGGAGCTGCTTTTCTATAGTGAATCAGATATCTGGGAATGTCCACTAACAACAATACCAGGATAAAGTTCTTACCAGATGATCTGGATCATCCAACAGCTCCAAACATTTTCTGAAAAACTTAGCACACCTGGACCTACTGTTGGGAGCCTGGAAAAGAAAATTGATGTGAGAAGCAATCAATGCAACCTCACTTTCAGTAAAAGATATTATAAGAGAAATCCTGCCATACCACAGAAAGTGAAAGCCTATGAGCAACACGATAAAGGAGTGTCCCCAGAGCCAATAAAGAATCAGCCCTTCCTCTATGGATCAAAGAAGGCAAGGAGCTTGGGCAACTAGCAGCGTTCTCAGATGTATGGTTTTGGGGAATAATAGAAAGATCAAATAGTTGAATCACGTCTTCCCCAGCACTTTTATAAAGCTGTAGGGGAAAAATAGTTCAGGACCTTAGAAACACAAAATAATGAAGAATCACTCATCAATAAAGAGGGAATTTAAAAAAAAAAAAAAAAGCATCCATAGAAAAGGCAACCCTACCCAATAAGCACCCGGATCTTGCTTGCAATTGGACTGCAAAAACCTCAAGACTGAGAGTCCATTCTGCTGAACAACATAAGGATGAAATGCTGGGGTTCCATCCTCAGAGACACCCTTTAACAGAAATATATCATCTGTTTTTAAGAGTTCATAACCTTGGACAACACCATTTCGATGATAACAGATAGCTAACTCTGGAACACTTGCCATAATATTGTCTAACCATGCTTCAAGCCATGTTAATGGAGTAACCTAATATTCATTAAAAGCAAAAATTGAGGCAATCAGAAATGCCATAACAAGAATGCAGCAGACGAGAGTGAGTTTCAACAGTAAAATACATACCTGTCTAGAAATATCCCACAAATGCAAGCTTACAGAAACATATTTATCATTACTAAATAAAAGCAGGTCACTGCCAAGCAGCATGCGGAAGTTGTGAAATTGCCAGAATAGAACTCTCAGAAACTCCTCATTACCACCTCTCCTGTACTTCTCCGATTCCTGCATTGGGCACCTGGGCTTTTCACCTATATGAGAAGCCTTTTTGACTGCATCCCTTGCCTTATTTCTTTTGTTCTTCTTACTTCCCCAATAAAAACCATCCTGTTTAGTTTTTGAGTATTCTGCATGTCCATCTTGTCGTTCCTTTTGAGCAACATCACGCTGAACTTCAGAAGGTTTAAAGGAGCTAGCTCCAGATTTAGATAAGTCAGGCACAACAGATGATTCAGATTGTCTTTGCCCAGAGGCAGAATGAGTAGGTGGGCAGTCGCAAGCCTCCATCCTAACTGAATGCATTGCGAAATTCAAAAAAAGAGATTCATCTGAGCACTTGGGCTGGTTTCTCCTTGCTAGTCTTTCTCCTTCTTCAACATCAGGTCTGATAGTGTTCAAAAAAGATGTCACCCAAAGAGTGACACAATCTCAAACTTAAGAGGAGGGGGAGAGGGGCAAAGAGAAAAGAAACATTAACGTACCCAGGGTTCAGGACAAGAGTCTGCCCTATACGATGAACTGCAATCGATAATCGAGCCTTTGAATATGGCATCTTAAAAATCTGCTTTAGGATATCAGCAGGAGCAATGACATCTATCTCATCCCCATAATCCACCAAACCAGATACAGCAAGGGCTTCCCCCTTCCTGGTAAGATTGTGAGCAATAGCACTGTCATCCCAGGGTACACCTGCTGAAGTGTCAACCATCAGCATGAAAGTTTGATGCAAAATCCTAAACAGAAAAGGAAAAAATAACAGACATCAAAACAATGATGATAATTGCACATCATCTAAACTAAATAAAATTTAAGCATCTTCATAATATGCGACTCAAACTTTCACAACGTAAATTAGTAGAATAGCACTAAACATCTACAACCATTTTGCAAAACGGAACAATAAGAGATCCTATCTCAGTTAACAGACCGGAAATTATCAAATATGCATTACGCAGAAACCATCAATAAAACTTCTGCAAGTCCAGGACTCACAATAGTCAATTTCCATAGCACACTACAACGAACTAGTAATTCTATAGGATTGAACACGGCAAGCAGTGTACTACAATCATACAACCCCTTAGCTCACAGCATGGAGGTCTCTCTACTCCATTGCTATAGCTTATATCACCAGGATGCTGCTCCTACAGCAACACGTGACATTGTACCAGGATCACTACATAACGCAATGATCCTCATTCCAGGAACAAGCACCCTGATGCCAAAACTAAACTAAATATGTGCTAAAGTTAGCGGAACACGAACAATCGACCTAGTCACCTAGACAAAATTCCTCGTAACTACCGCACTTCCAATCATAGTTTTTAAACTTCACATCCCCATGTATGCTAACATATTGGGAATTAATAGGACCAATGAACATTCAACATACAATTGCAGCAAATCGTATCCCTGTGAACTTAAATTCATAAATGGATAAAATGCCATTACTTCCTCACAAAATTGTCACGCCTAATCACAGCCATGACAGAAGAAAATGAAGCAATTCAATACAGCTCATTACCAGCAAATGGGATAATTTCCACCAACTATTTATAATACAACAGTGGATGCAATTGAAACAAAATACATAATTACAAGCCTAAACGAATGAAATTGTTCACCTTCATCATCTGGCGGGCTCTTAGCAGAACGAAACTGAACAGGAAGAAGCTTGTCAGGAAGAGCCGACGGCAATGGTGGCATATTCAAATCAGTCTCCGTCGGCAACATTCGATACCTCGGCGCACTCACCCTATCAATCCAATCAAACCACCACAAAATTGAAACAAAAAAACTTGCACAAAATCAACCAAAAACTCAGAAAAGGACGACAGATAGAGAAATTACGTTTCGGAAGAAGGAACAAGAGCCGAATTGAAGGCATGGAATGATTTATCAGTGGGAACAGGAATTGAACCGCAGAGAAATCCGACTGGCTTAGGTCTCACAATTTCGAGCCTTCCTACACATTGAAGCTCAGAACTCGATTTCTCCATCGTCAAAATCTGCAGAATCAGGGTTTTGTGAATCCCTGTTTTGATTATCTTTGCTTAGTTTGTTTGATCAAATCCTCGAGAATGGGTGTTTGATGAGGAGGAGCGATTTTCTAGAGTTTTCTCCTGCTTTTCTCACTCTGGCGATTTCACGACGGTGTTCTATGCAATCACACTACACAGCAGCTTGAATACCAGGCCAAATAACATATTACTCGAGAAGTCGAGATAAACTATGATAAATTATACTCCCTCCGTTCCATGTTTCATCTTAATTGTCTAAAATGTTGTCTTTGACTAGAAAAAATTTATGATATATTTTATCAAAAAGTAATACTAACATTATATTTTTGTGATAGTATTTTCCGTTATGAATCTAGTGATAGTACTTTCGTATATTAGAGCATTGTATATGTTAGAAAAATTAATAACGCTCCGGGACAATTAATATAGAACGGAGGGAGTATTTGTGCTATATGGCTTTGAGTTCTTATCAATTTTGTTACTATACTTTTCACTAACCACTTAGGTATGTCAAATTAATGGTTAACTTCAGTTTATCAAAATTTATCAAAACTTACTAAAAATTACCGAAATAAAAAATAAAAAAATTAATTTTGATATATTAACGTAAATTTGCTAAAAATTACCACAAATTACCAAACTTTAACTTTTATCCAACTACTTTTTATCCATGAATTTGACACACCCTTGACTTGTTATTTAAGATAAAATTTATTTTATTTTAAATTTTCCTTTATTTTTTAATTTAGGATTGTTAAAAATGAAAAACCCTAAAATTTATTAATCTAAATTCCACTAAGGCCCTGTTCTTTTATAGGGCTGCTACGGTGTGGAAGAAATGTACCTTGTGGATTGGGAAAAGTTGTGGTAAATTGGGGAAAGTTATAGTGAATTGCGGTAGAATATGAAAATTTTAACTTTTAATAAAAAGATAAATTAAATTAAAAAAATAGATTATGATGGATTGTGGTGAAATATAGCAAGTTGCCGTGCATGTGACACCGCAACTAGTCAGCCGTATAAAAGAACAAGGCTTTACTCATTCACAAATGCTATGCATCTATTTGTCGGTCCAAATTTTAAGGGCAAATTCCAAATCCCTTGTAGCATCCTCCCCCAGGCCCCAAATTGAGAAATGCCAATGCATCTCTAATTGAAAGGAAAAATACAGCATAGTATATGCATCACAATTTGACTATATCAAACATATGCATTGGCATGGGGAACCCATTTCAGTATAAATGAACACACTTGACAAGAATACCACATGAACATATATGCCTTTCAAAATTTAGCTAAATGTCCGGTGTCGTAGGAGTAGAGCAGAATTTACAAACTCCACAGTATCCTTCAAAGATCAAGAACGGGAGCATGTGTTACAAAGTCAAGTAATGGATATCAGAGTTCATTGTTCGAAAATGATGAGACCTGTCAACCTTGAGCATTCCAAGTAAATATACCCAATGCAAAAAGACGGGTTTAAAAGTTTATTCTGTGTATTCTTCCAAGGCAATCTCTGCGCAAAGACGAGTCGGTAAATATGGCTTTGATGAAATCTACCACCTGCAATGACTAACCCTTGTTAACATAACATAATCAATCAAGTCATTTCTTCAGGGATTTCTTAAAGACAAGAAGACTGGCCTACCTCTGTTAAAACAAATCCACAACCATACAGGTCTCCATTTTCCCAAGATTCTGTGATAGATTTCAGAGACATATCGAGAAGATCTGGCAAATTCCAGTAAAAGGACAGTTAGGCAACAAAAGAGTTCGAATGAGTTCATGAACAGCAGGTATGAATGATAGACATTGAATGATTTTACATTAATGTAACATTTTCTTATGGGTTCGGTTGGTCCTATGAATTTGCCAAGATCAGGTCCATTTGAATGGCATTGAATCAATTTAGGTGGTCAACTTTTAGCTTAGGAAATCAGATCCATCTTTTCTGGTTTTACTTCCCATTACTTTTTTTTTTTTTAAGTAATAGAAGTGGGTTTAAACTACTTACCACCCAGTTTCCGAACTTTCCCCAAAGAAGGAATCTCTGCTTCAAGTGGACGGGAGAAGCAGTGATCTGAGTTCTTGTCCGATTGAATAATGTTCAGGGACTCCAGTAGTGGGGCCAAACTTTCAAGCAGCAAATGAATCAATCTTTGAAGCTGCCAGCACAAGAATGAGCATTTCAGACGATTCTCTTACATACAAACCAGGGAAATGAAGTAAAGTTTTTACTTACTTGCAGTGTCTCTTCTGCAGCTATGTCATCCAGAAGGAGTATGTCTTGTGTAATTCTAGAGAACACCGACTCTAGAACCACACACATACTCCTTTTGTAAGTTGAAGGGAGCAAGACAGGCTCCCATATAAGACGAATTTTCTCAAGGATGAACACAACCTAGTTGAAAAACAATTAGTTGTCGTACACACTGAAGGAAGCGAATAGGGTGTACCCAGAAGAATTGCAACATACAGTTCACTACCTGCTCTAGACTAAACTTAGCAGACTCATATTGTGGCATTTGGTGAGTATTCTGAAAACCATCAGCCCCATCAAGAGCCTAAGAATCACAAGATCGCAATGAGTATAACATTTTAATGGGATTGTCACAAATTAAGCCCCGTGGAGTTCTCAACAATGGGCAGAAGTTGAAGGAAATTGGAGTATCCATACCTCCTTTAAGTTGGAAGCAATTACTCGGATGTGTTTCTGTAGTATCTCTTCAGCCAGCAGTTGTAATCTTGGAGCCATGTCCACAAAGACAGCATGCTCTTTCATGAAGCTAGGAAAGTTGGGCCGGTACTGGAACACGACAGCAACTAGTCAATGAAAAGAAGCATCATCAAGGAAGACAGATGTATGTAGAAATAGGAATTGCTGCCAGAAATATAGGGCTTGATTGTCCGTTACAATTCAACATTTCAACCAATTGCATATAAGAGCATCACCATTAGCACATAGCAAATTGCAATAGCGTACCTCTAATCCCAGAAATGTCCACTGGTTTACATACAATTCACCCAATCTAAAAAGTAGAAAGTAGAAATTTTCCAAGTACACTCATTTATCATTCTACTTCTTGAACACTAACAATGAAAAGAGCAGGTGGGTCAAAGATATAACAAACAGAGGAAGAGTCTCTTCATACCTCAAATGCCAGCCCTAAAATTTCCTGGGAAAGATACAGACAGTCATTGTGCATAAGAACTGCAACTTGGTTGACACTGTCGAGCTGTCGTTCTAACTTCAAATGTCAAAAGAACAGATCAGTAAAGACAAAGAACTGGACTACTTCTCCCACTAAACAATACACATACCTTGATTGGAATGATTGCTTCATAGAGCAGTAGAGCATCTCTTGCAGCATAATAAAATTCCAATGCCACTCGTGGGGAGGATACACAAACATCCTGCAGGAATTCAAGCAAGATTGTAGAGCCCTTCTGTCATTCAGCATTTCGTTGTAAGATTTGATCCCCCATCCCCCTTCCCATGCAAACTAATGTGAATGGTTTCTATAGTAATTTCCCAGCTATCGTCCAAAAGAACCTAAAAAAATGAGAAAACAAAAACCTGCATTCTCGCAGATTTTATAACTGTAATTCAAAAAACTAGTTATTATTTCCATAGGAATAAAAATTAAATTAATTAAAAAGAAACTCTCCTCTGCATCTGTTATAGATAATGCACAAGCAACAACTGAACATAAAATTCACAGGACACTCATGGTCAAGGTCTACAGCTGAAGGATGCATATGTTTGAATCTATTCTCTTTTCCTTTCAGTCATGAGAATAGTAAATGAGATTTGAATTTACAAACTACAGAAGAACTTATATTTAACCTTTGCTCACGCTCAATTTGTGAAATAATGGACTTGAACCCAATTCAACCCCAAAAGCTAGCTTAGGAGGTTGAGGCACCCAAGCCATTATAAACACTACAATATGGGTGTCAAAGGCCGATGTGGGACAACTCAACACGCCCCCCTCACCACGAGGCGCAGACAACTGCGGGCGCAGCCCCAACATCAATGACCTTGGCTCTGATACCATGTGAAATAATGGACTTGAGCCCAATTCAACCCCAAAAGCTAGCTTAGGAGGTTGAGGCACCCAAGCCATTATAAACACCACAATATGGGTGTCAAAGGCCGATGTGGGACAACTCAACACAATTAGCATCTGATTAATACAAGTAGTTGGATTCAGTCAGATTAGTGTTTATGTTATAGAATAACCAGATCACAACATGAATATAGTGTGCGTGAGACTCTATCAGTCTATCCTCCTGAGGAGAAGTTTGGTTTCAAACCCCGATTCGAACAGGAGGAATACGCCATGCTAATGTGCCATGGATGATCCACATCTCAAGGTCAGGCGCTGATGGGCACATTGAACTATCCATGTGGTTGAGAGCCCTCACAGCCCAGACACAATAACACAATTATCAGGGGGGCGCTCTACCACTGAGCTAATAGCCCGTCGTGCGGGGGCCCAGCGGGGGGCCTGCTATGCCAAGAGTGAGAGAAACCCCATCCCTCTCCTGGATATGCATGCTTTGGAAACAGAACCACGACCTACAATAAAAGAAAAGTTGGCATGAACAAACTCACCTTAAGTGTTTGATGCACCAGTTGCAGTAACTGTGTAGCAGCCTCAGACACCATACAACTTTCGGATGAAAACAGCAAATCCACAAATCGATCATTGGTTCTGTCACTTCCAAAATTTGGTCCTTTGCTACCAAAATCCTGGAGCTATTTGTTAATATATAGGCAAGCCGATGAGTGTAAAAAAAAAGCTGCAAGATCGTGCTATTTGAGCCTCACCAGTGGAATGGTAAAGTCACACCGTAGAATGAACTGCCTAGCCTTTGTTAAGATTTCAGTCTTTTTCCTCACTGCAAAGTGTACCTCAACATTATCGGCAAAGTTACTTAGTCTTTCATCATTCTTATCAGACTCAGAAATGAACATAACCTCCTTCAGCACATTCTGAAATTCTGAAGAAGTGTTCATGATGATGTGAAAATCAGCTAATTTGGAAGCATCATCAGGGACAACCTGAACAAAAGAATTACAAAACATTGAAACCATCAAAATGGAAGGAACAGCGAGACAGAAGCAAGAGGTCAACATCAAGTCCTCCTGAAAAGTCAAATTGAAAATTAAGAGAACACGGATAAAATGAACGTCCAGCAAAATTTCAGTCGCTCGACGGCGAATGTTTTTTTTTGCCAGGTCTAGGACAATCAATCAGACATAACCCTTAAATCAGCCAGCACACACCACATATACGGCATGCATTTTCTAGCTGACAGAATGATTGCATCATACATGCACACCCATTTCCAAGCACAAGCTTGAAGAACTTAAACAGTGATTTCTCAATCATGAAATCGCACTCAACAAGCATAATGTTGAGCAATACTAAGACAGATAAGAACAAGTTTAACAGCAGACCTTTGAGAGAAAGTTGGATATAATTAACTCAGACATCCTGGGCCATGTCAATCTTCCAAAACACCGCATCCATGGGCCAGTTTCAAGGCATATATAACGGTAGATAAATTTAACAACAGTCGTCAATCTTGAGAATAAAGCATTGCCATTGATATCTTCTGCCTGCAATTCAACAAGCGGAAAAGTTGGTCAATCCTGCACAGAGGGCTTCAAGAAATCAATGTAGCATCTAAAACATGGTTATGCCAAGAAGACTTCAATATATTCTCTTAATTCCATTCAATAGACTTGTTTGCTCGATGTTCCTCATACTCGTGGAAGGTTAAACCAAGAAGACTTGCTTCTAGAATCTTATGCAATACTAGTTAGAATCGCCACTTACATTTGCTCATATAAGCAAAGCAAACACTCTCCAAATTCAGTACCCCAAATGTTTTTTGTTTGCAAGAAAACTATATTAAAACAAACATCAACCAACCAAAACTCAAGCTGAATAAAAAAATTTAAAAAATTAGCTAAACCTGAAACTAATCCCACTGACCCACAAATGCCCCAAATGGAAATTAACCCAACCATTACAAGAACAGCGTGAAGCGTTATCCCTTATTCATGTGACAGCGAAAGCTAAATAATGCATAGTCGGATGGACCAACTAAGAGCTGGGAATGTAAACCATTTCAGAGGAACTGAGTTTTTGTTCTCTCATCTCATGTACAGCTGTACTTTGAGAATGTGATATTTCAGAGGAATTTGGCTTTCACCAGTTGTTGCAGTTTGGCACTGAAACTCTCTCTGCACTTAACACCACTTGGTTAGCATTCCATGGTAGCCAGTCACTTCTCTTACAGAAATAATTGCGTTTTAGGTCATTTCCAATATTATTTTGACACTTCACAAATCAATCCTAGTCAAATCTTAGTTAGCATTTGCTGCTTGCTAGTCAAATCAAATTCATTCTTGATTGAATATGAGCTACGAACACATGAAAATTACAATGTCATATAAGGTCAAGTTTTCACTGAGTCTTAAGCATGCTGAGCATATGCACCTATTAACTGATAGATAACTAAAACAACATAGAATTGTATAGCCTGTTATCATAATGTCTTACCTTGGTATCTGAAGTGGGAATTATCTTCAAGACTGCCTCACCATTCTCTATAAAACTCCCAAAAGATTCTTCCACAAAGGAAATAGAAGCCCTTAATTTTACAGCAGGGCTAATAGCATGCTTTATGAATAAGTCAGCAGTTCTAGCAAGCCCATAATCAAGGATTCCAAGCACCTGAAAACCCGAAAACATCAATTCCAACATACAATGATGATGATCTATGCATTTCCTAAGCATGCATTGTGCTCACATAGAAAACTTAAAAAGGCATTATAGCATGCTTGACTTACATCCATGGCTTCCAAAACAGTCCGAAGTTGAATTTCATCAGCACTGTAAACCACCCGAATTTGACTCAAGCCATGCTCAAACCGCACAGCATTTTCCATAAACTTTACTAGTACATGTTGTATCTACAAACCCAAATACAATTCTTTTAAACAACCACCAAACCCACAAATTTCAACGAAAAAAAGCAAGAATAAAATTCAAAGTTAGAGCTACCTCTTCAAAGCTTAGTAACCACTGTTTCCTAAGCAATTCATAGACTACAACCTCATTTTCACCCTGCTCTTCGTGACCAATGCGCAGGGCACGCTTCAAATCGATTATAAGCTTCACTGCTTGAAGAACTTCCCCATTTTCCATTAACTCCCTGATTCTATTAAGCCTGTGACTGAGCCTCACAATGACCCTCAGGATTGAGGCTTGCGATTTCTTGGAGTCCAAATCGGAGACGGTGGATTTTATCTCCTTGAGAATGGAGTTGATTTCACCATTGATGGGGTGGGCGTCATTGGAGAGCAGAGAAAGGAGGGAATCGAGTTGGGAGGAGAGAGAAAGGGATTGAGAAAGGGAGGTGGAGGAGAGAGATAGGAGTTGAGAGAAGTCAGAGTGATGGGAGAGAATGTAGTTTTCAACCTTGGACTTTATGTGCTGAGAATGGCTGTCCAGGCGGTCGATCAGAAGCCGGAGATCCGGCGCCGACAACGGCGACGATGTGTCGTCGAGGAGATCGGCGGTTGACAGCAGCTCTCCGACGTCGATTGACTTGAACAACACATCCATGATCAAACCCTAATTTATTTGAAGGTTTCCGGCGAAAGATCAAAGAAGGAGAAACTGATCGACATTTCCAGGCCAAAGAAGAAGAAGAATCAGATCGACAGAGAATTGGGCGAGGTCGAGAACTGGAGAGTGGTATCGGATAAAAATGACACCGAACTTTGGAAGAATTGCAATTTTGCCACTCTAAAAAATATCATTAATTTATGTTAACAGTTATAAAAATGTCACTTTACATTTTTTTTTTTTTTTACCTGCAACAGCCAGTTATATGCAGATTTAGTATTTAATATCTTCATTAAGCATTAAAATTGCCTATTGCTTACAATTCCATTCTTCCTACCTAAAAAAAGATGGGATTCAGATGGGGTTCAATGTGGACAGGAAGAGGGGTGCAAAAATTAAAAAAAAAAAAAAAGAGAGAGAGAGAAAGAAGAAAGAAGAAGAAGAAGAAATCGAAGCTTTTTGGTCTTTTTCGCAATATTTTTGTTTTTTACGGTAAGACATCAACAATTTATATAATTTTTGCTTTTGGGAGTGAGATGCTTATTTTGTCTATTGTTTCAAAACTTGGGCATTTGGTCTTTGGGTTTGATTTTGTGTTCACTTTCCCATTTTCAAATGTTTGGGGAGTGTTGTGCTATTGACACTTGTTTTCGAATGAATAGTGGATTAATTGCACAGAACATCATCATCTTCTTCTTCTTCAATTCCGTCATACAAGATTTAATGGTTCGTTATATATGTAAACCTTGGATATCAGTGTAATAAACCTTGAATATTAATATGGTAATCCTTGGATATCAATGTAGTAAACCTTGGATATTAATATGATAAACCTTAGATATTAATATGGCAACCTTTAGATATTAATATGACAATCCCTATATGACACAATACCTTCAATCCATAGAATAAAACACTTTAAATTTTTTAATATATGATAACCCACGACTGAGTACATCCATGGTTAGTAATATGTGTTAACCAATGATTATTATATTGATAACCAAGGATTATTACATTGATAATCAAAATTCAAGAATTACAATATCCAATAGTAATATGAAACTTGTTTTCTTTGTTTGATTTAACGATGAGAATGAGTTGATGGAAACGCAATAATTGAAAATGGATATGAAACACAACGCCCACAATTGTTGAAATTTTGCAATTTGCAGTGGTTGAATAATTCATGGGTGCACGTTGTGTCAAACCCTAGTTACGACTTTAGTAATCCATGGTTTTACTCAGTGACAGCTATGATTATAATTTAAATAAACCATGAAATTTTTTTTGGCATAAGGTTTTTAGGGCAGCTTTAGCAACTGATTGGAAAAAATAATTTTTTTTATATAAAAAGTCATGTCACCTCAGCTTTTAGTCCCCACATATTTTACAATTTGAAATTTCATTGTCTTCCTTATCTTCCATGGTCAATTCGCTTCTCACGGGCGTTTGGTTGAGAAACTTTCCCGAGAAAGTTTTGATGTGGGACCCACAATTTCCCTCACAAATCCATGAAAAAGTTTCCCAAGGGGGGTTAGGAAAAGTTTTTCTTGGGAAAGTCTTTCCCGAGAAACAACCAAACGCACCATTAGTGTCAATAACCCTATCCAATTTTTTATCACAACCTAAACTTTGAAGTTTGGACTGTACTGAAGCCCAGTGTACGGCCCAATTATGTGATGGAAGTGAAGCCCGTTTTAAAACAGATTAAATGGTTGGGCCTAAAAAATCACAGACCAATGCCTTTTCTTCTTCAGTGTTGAAGTTCCTTGATAATTCTGAATCGGTTATTAGAATAATTAGTTTAAATTATGACAATAACACGTTTAAATTGAACTAAAAATTGTTAAATACTGTTAAATGAATTAAAATAACATACTTATAGAACAACACTTTACAAGGTCTGACCTTGGTGGGTATTTTGAGACTAGCTAGAAAAGAATGCAATTTATTACATGCTCTCGGAGCTCTAAATATGGTCATTATTCACTCTCAATAGTATAATTGTTTACTCATACGTACCCGTTGTTCACTTACAATAGCATTATTGTTTACCCATATCTACCCGGAGCACATGTTCCAGGTGCATATAATATATATTGAGAAAAGAATGAGTTGTGAACTGTGATCTCTTGAGTAATTTTATGATTCTGAGAGAGTAGCCATCTATTCGGATTGGAAAATTCTAATAATCTCTACTTGCAGCTTTTGCATGGTAATTATCTCTACTTTATTTTTGTATTCTAGTGATCGTAAGAAAAATTAAATTGTATTTATGGCGAAACACCACCGAGTGAAATTGTGGTGACTCGGTGACAAGCTGACGTGTACCGACAAGAATGTGTTTAACACATCAACTTTTCACCGAGTCACCTATACTTGGCTCGACTTGCCCCACCAAAATACAAAAATAAAATAGCTAAAGTATATTACCATGCGAAAACTGAAAGTGATAATGATTATATTTGTCCGATTATCACAGTTTTTAATGTCAATCTTTAATTTGTAATTTTTATATAATATTTTATTAACAATTACTAATATTATACCTTTTGGATAGTATTTTTGTTACGGATTCAATAATAGTAATTTTATATAATAAATCATCTTACATATTGAGAAATTTATAGCGAAAAGATTATAAATTCGACAACATAATATTCAAAGAAATGGAAAAAAATATAACAACAGTACTCCTATAATTAAGGCCCTATTCTTTTATGGGGTGTGCTGTGATATGACGCGGTATAGTGTGGTGAAATTGTGGTGGGTATGGTGGAATTGTGATGGGTTATTGGTAAGTTGTGATGGGTTTTTTGAATATATAATTTAGACCTGGCAATTTCTGACCCAACTCGAACCCGCCCGAAATTTCTGGGTTTTGAACATGATTTTTTCAACTAAACCCGAAGTATACCGAACCCGAAAATTAGCGGATCAAACCCGACCCGCCCGTTTGACCCGAAAATTTAACTTTTTGAGTTAAACTTTATTAAAATTTGTGACTTTGCATTCAAATTTTTAACTATTAAACTATAAACGAAACTTATTTATTTGTTATTTCTCTTATTTAAGTTAAAATAGTTACAATAATCTATCATTGCTAGAAGATAATCATATTTTATTATGTATATTGGACAAAAAGTAGTATTTAGAGACCATATTTTAAAAATAAAAAGCGAAAAAAGGTCGCAATCATAACCCGTTGGGTTGACCCGAAATACACCGCCCGTATTTTCCCGAACTCGAAATACACCCGACCCGTATTTACCCGAACCCGATATACGACTGAAACTGCCCGCCCGACCGAATTGACAGGTCTAATATATATACATAAATATTGTATTGGTAATTGTGGAAAGGTATTTGTAAAAAGTGAGTTGAAATATTGCATTGTTTTTGGATAATTTAAAAAATATTGTATTGGTAAATTGTGAAAAGTAATTTGTGGTGGGTTGTGGTGAATTGTGGTGGAATGGTATGTTGTGGTGGACAAGGTTGTTAAAATCGGGATCCTAACTCGAAATTATGAGGAAGTTAGGATCGGAATTTAGCCCATGTAGCATCGTGGATCGTGTATAAATAGTATAATCGTATCGACGATTTTAGACCATAAAATCGTAGGATCGTAAATCAGGATCATGATTTTAATAACTATGGTGATGGATTGTGACAAAATGTGATAGACTGTGACAATGCAGATTGTCAGCTGCATAAAAGAACAGGACCTAAATATATAGGAAATATATAGCTTCTACTTTGGTGTGGTGGTAAGATAATTAAATATAAGTAGGTTTGGGTGTATGTAAGTGCTTTTTGATAGACTAATTCAAATAAAATGATGAGTTGAAATTATTAAGTTCCTATCATTGTTATTACCGACATGAAAACGTCAACATTTTTACTTTTTTTGCTTTACCTAGCTTGTTGGACATTTACCTTAGGAATCTATATATTGGCAGACAGGCTGCATGGGGCGACAAGTAGTATGATACAACTAAATCATTAATTAATTACTCCATTATTAATCTTCAACATTATTTTTCCAATTTTTTTTTGACAACCCCAAAAAAACAAAAACAAAAACAAAAACAAATTAACCTCCCAAAAATATTTATCAAAATAACTAATTTTTTTGTCCCAATTTGTTTGTCACTTTTATAATTTCAACGATTTTAGTTCCATTTTTGCCTTTAATTAATAACTTTATTTATCACTTTTTTACGATCCTAACAACTATTACATCAATAAATAAATGTAGGGGCAATTTGGATAAGGTCCAAACTCCAAACTTTTCACCACAATTCCAAGATATATTGGTTTTGAAAAATTAGTTAGAGTGACAAAGAAATTGGGACGGAGGTAATAGCTAGTTACTATTTCTTTGGAGAGGCTAACATTAATCCTTACTTAGTATAGTCGATGAATATTGTAGGTCTTATTTTTTAGAGTGGTAGGATTCAATTAGGTAACGTGATATTAGTAAGGAAAGGAAAGGTAAGGAAATGACATCGGTTTGAGTATTTTTTAGATATTCGGGTAAGATAAAGTAAAGTAAGATAAAAAAAAAGGATAAGGTAAGATAAATCTAACTTATCAATCTAAAAACAAGGTCATACCCAATCGTTTTGATTTTTTTCCCTTATATTAAGATGGCATGTGTTTTGGGCTTTAAGCTTTGTTGGCTTTTGCAAATTGCAATATGGAAAGATTAGATAACATAAAAATATATTAGAAATTTTGAATTAAATTTAAAAAGTTAATATATTCAAAATATAAAAAGAAGGAGTAAATTTAGGTCGGATACGTCATTCCAATTAGACCTAGCAAGCGAATCATTTGGTTTAAATCCGAATTAGATTAAATTTCAAATCGGATGATTTTCAGATTAATTCATGTTTCGGTTCAATTATGTTTTGGTTAGGTGGCTTTTGGTTATATATGTTGAACCAATTTTCATAATACAAATATTTTTTAATACTAATTTAAATTATATATCTCAAAAAACATACTAATAGTATATATTTTCATAATACAAATATTTTTGAATACTAATTTAAATTATATTTCAAAAAAAACATACTAATAATATATATATATATATATTTCAAACTTTATTTTCTAAATAAAATTATATTAAAATTTTATCATTCATCTGTCATTAATCATTGTATAGTATATATTAATTTCATATTAATTCCAATTTGAAAATGATAGATAGAATATTATTTTTATATATAACACTAATAATACAAAAAATATGGTAGTCAGATGGTATTATTCTTGTGTCAAATTTTAGTGAAATCAAAATAATTTCCATTAATTTAGTTTTTAATTGATCACAATCAATTAGATTCGGTAGTAGGTAGGTGATAGGAGCAAGCAAACTTCTCAAATTTCACCATTAAGGCCAAGTTTTTTTATGCGGTATGTTGTGGTGTAATTGTGGTGGGTTATTGGTATGTTGTGGTGAGTTTTTTGTATTGTATTAGTAATTGTGAAAAAGTAATTTGTGGTGAGTTGTGGTGAATTATGGTAGAATGGTATTAATAGATTATCTTGAAGTAGAGATGTTTTATGTTGATGCACGCGTTAGTTTAATGGATTCAAAATAAGATTCCAACATTTTTGTTTTATACGGCCAATTAATTGAGTTAACATGATAAAGCTTTTACTTTGGTGATCTTAATTTCAGAGAATCATGCAAGGAATTAACTACATATGTGCAGATGGAGTTGGGATTAAGCTGTAATCCTACTTAGTATGACAGCAAATAACACCATTAGAGTTGAGATTAGGCCGTAATTAACATGAACATGGACAGCTAATTAATTAATTCTAGGATAATTATCTTGTCTAGGTCAGCAAGTGTTTCAATGCTACATATAGTTCCTATTATAGGATATGATATCCTCACATAAAGTTAAAGAATGTATTTATCTTAAATATTTTATTTAATTAACCTACTAACAGTTGTATCAAGCTATTTAAAATAATAATTACCCTAAACCCTAAATGTCAAACAATAAGGACAAGAGTTTTATAATTTTGGGAGGTTATTCTCTTATATATGTGAGCATTATATGTTTTGTTGTCTAAGTAGACCCTATTCTTTAAAGTGGTAGGATTAAATTAGGTAAAGTAAGGTTGGTAAGGAAAGGAAAAATAAAAAATGACATTGGTTGTGTACGTTTTTGTAAAGATTCGTGTAAGATAAAGTAAGGTAAAATAAGGAAATAGTTGGATAAATCTAACCTACCATTTTAAAGAAATATGTCCCTATCAAATGAAATGTCAGAATATATAATTGCCTTTAGGCTATAATTTTTATCTATAATAACAGGTAAAACTTGTTTATAAGTTCTCATATCTTTGCGATAGGGGCAATGACACAGCTAGTGAGGTAATAATCGAGGCGTGTCAATTCTTGATTAGAAACTATATTTTCCAAAAAGTTCTCATCAATAATTTTTAGTACAAGAATTAGAGGATGAATATATAACCTTGTAGCTAAGTGGGTTGTTGAGAGAATGTACATATATTTTCCTAAAGATGAGGTTTTTATTTTATTTTTTTTAAAAAAAAATCTAACCATTAATATCTAGTAACTGATGTACGGTTAACTAAAGGCATAACAGAAAAATTCATTTATGATATAAAGTTATCGTGACTTATAAAATAAAGTGAGTAGACCTACACATATCGTAAGCCAATGTACATAGTAACACATGTAATTCATATGATAGGAAGATTGTGACACTATTTTATTAGTCAAGCAACAACTACTATTGCACTATTTATTATTATAATTACTAAGGTAATGGAAATTTATAAGTGTACTCTTTTGACTTGCAAGAAATATATATCATTTGCGTAAAGTATCAACCTAGTACTTGATGATGAGCTTAGTTAGTCAAAAGTAATTACATATCAAATTTAAAATTGGACACATGGATTGTTAATTTCTGGACGCAATTTTTTTCCACATCCAAAATTCAAAGGAAAGAAAAAGCTAAAGGAAAATTGTGAAATGAAGAATGACACGTGTCTTGACTTAAAATGGTTAATAATCATCTTATATTATCTTTAATTCATGGTTTTATAATTTTTAATAGTATTTTCTCTAGTAATTATATAGATCTATCAACAATAAGAGTGTAACACTCATTATCTAGGTCCATAAATATGGAGGAATTGTTCGACTCGGAAAAAGCCGGGTGTGGACATAAATTTTTCGTCCGAATTTTGATATTGGCCGAATATTCGGACAGACCAAATCAAAAATCAAATAAATAAAGACCCGAACCGGATTTCGACCTGAGTCTAGTTTCGTTTGAATTGTCTGACCCTAAATAAAACTTAGACCGGACATGATTTTCGACTGAATTTGTCCGACCCGAATTTATCCAAATCTGAATTTTTGGCGGCGCTATGAATAATTGTCCAATTTTATTAAGCATGGTAGAAAATATATATTTTATGTATAGATTTATATTTTAAAAAAAATATAAATATAAATAAATATTTGTTTTATATATTTTAACAAAATATGTATTTATAATAATTTAAATAAATTTATATTTAATTTTTTTGAATAATACCACTACAATTAAAGATGATTATTATTTATTAATCATATTGAATTAAAATGCTCATCATTATATTTGGAAAATAAGGAAGAAAGGAGGGGACAAAAGAGTAGACAAAGCGGTCCACTAAAAATGAGACAGGTGATATGGGCCCGGGTTTACAGTAAGCCCAATAAAGGTCCACCAGCACACGCGTGCCACGCGCCACAAATGCGCGACTGTGGAAGCGCGACAAGTGGAGGAATAAGGGTGAAGAAAAGTGAAGTTCAGTGTGGACTGCGCCTCCTTCAACCACCCGCACAATCATGGGTCGTGTGTTCAGCCTCCACCTCCATTTTTTCTCCATCTCTTCCATTTTGGACCGTTCAAAACTCTAGGGATCTTGGATTTATCTTTAATCTAAATAAACAAATCGCGTATGATTATAGATTTTTCATTTACATTTGTCGTTTCGGACCGGCATACGGTTTCGAATCAGGTTCGATATGGGACGGTTTCAAATTTGGAAATTGTGCTCAAAACCTTTTAGACGTGTTTGAATCGATGTTTAAGTGAGGTCAAATTTTGTCAAGTTAAAATTTTTAGATATAGGTCCAGCAAATCATGTTCAAAATCAATAATTTTCGGAGGGGTTCAGCTCAAGATGTCGGGTCGGGTCAAGAATTGACAGGTCTACTTTTCATCCCCTAGATTTTTTAGTCTTGCTTCTTCGAGTAAAGATTTTAAAAATATTATTTAATCAGTTGAAATTAGCCTCTTCATAGACTTGTATACATAAGAGGAAAATTGCTTACTTCTAGACTTCTACATACCTCATATTAACGGAACTATGCTGTAAACAGTTGTTGTTGATTATAGATCTTTCATCCCAATTTTAATATTTGACAATGTATTTGAAGGTTTGTTGTCTTTTTTTTTTTTTTGCTTTTTGTTGTCAATGTTGACTTAATTTGAAATTGAATATAAACTTGTCCAAAGTTTACAATGGATCCCCGAAAAATAGAATTCAGACATACAATTTTCATTTGATACATAAAATCAGACATAAGACCCTATTCTTTGGATTGATAACTCTTTCTGATCCAATCCAAACCAAATTTTACACAATTCCCCCAAAAAACATCATCTCTAAAAACACAATTCCCCCAAAAAAGTATTATAACTTATTCAATCCAATATAATCGAATCCATCCAAACCTCATTTTATCCAATCCAAATAACAAGGCCTAAAATGGAATCCTAATAGCCTCTCTCTCTCTCTCCCTTTTTTTGATAATTAATTGCAAAATAAAAATTGTATAAAAGGCCTTTAAATAAGTAAAATCTATACCCTTATAAATGTAAGAATAATTCATTGTATCAATCTACAGTGCAAAATGGCACTCTCTATACCCTTGTAAATGTAAGAATAATTCACTGTATCAATCTCCAGTGCAAAATGGCACTCTCGTAATTTTATAATTCTATCTAGGCCTTTAAATAAATAAAATAATTTAAGAAATACAAAAACTCCAAAAATGAAAGAAACTTCATACAATCCCCCTAGTACATACATACCTTAGTGCTCTCTCATTTGGAAATGGTTGGGTCAAATGCTTTCTTTTTATTCTTTGAATTTTTGTCTAAACTATTTCTTTGTTTGACATGCATTTTTTGCATGTTTTGTATTTTAATTGATGGTTGCTGCTTTTGGTGTAACTAATATACTCTATTAGTTTACAATAATTTTCCCAATTCAATTTATAGAGACCAAACCACAATTCATGCATGCACTTCGAGCTCAAATGTAGCAAACTTGTAGTGAATATAATTGATTAATATGTTTTGATTGGTACTTTAGCACTAATCTTTACCAATTTATATGTTTGGTCAAAATTGAGGGGCAAGCTCTTCAATCTTGGTAAACTTTACAGCATATTTCACTTGAACATTTAATATTAGCATTATATATTTAACATGTTCTTGAGGGTGAATGTCCGTCCCATCAATGAAGATTCGAATTTGAGACCTCTTATTTAATGGTCTGGCCCAGATATCATGTAGAATCATCTCAACCAAAAACTTAAGCTAATAGTCGAAGCCCCAAAAATGGTTTATACTCTGACAAACGGTGACCACTTTCTCCCAAAGATTACAATTTTCTCCAACAAAAATTCTTAATATGATTATAGCTAGCTCCTTCTTGAGAGGGAGAAACATAATAGCAAGAAGTACATACAGTCGATCGTGAACTTAACCATTTTAGTTAAAATTATTAAACTATTTTTTCATGCAAGGTTTCAAATCACCATTACGAGCTCATTATAATCGCTCTTTACTCCACATAAATCCAACTATACGCACCATATGTACTTTATACGAGACCACCTTCTCGCATCCTGTGTCCAACCGAACTAATTAATCATCGGCTGTAATAACATTTGTTGGGGAGATCAAAGGAAGTGACCCACTTCAACCAAGAGCCCACTTCGACAAGTTAAATAGGGTTCTATTTGAAAACCGATTGGAGTTAAGATGATCGAGTAACTCACTTACCATATCTTTTCCTATTACTTTTCCAACGTAGGACATGTTACTCACAAGTAAAACCATACTAAGGATGCATGAGAAAATTTGATAATCAAACTTTGTAATCTTATTCTTCTTGATCAAAAACCTATATACACAACCATATTTATACATCACAATAGAATGCTATATTGAGATCAACTCTACTCTAGCTATGGTTTCCTACTCCTACTACTTACAATACATCAACATAAGAAATTCACTCCTGGACCAATTCTTAGACTAACACTAATCCCTTGATTAGTTAAAATACACAAGTTGTACTTATCTAAAATTTATTTGCATATGTACTTGAGATGTAAAAAAATCTATACATAGGCTCTGTTTTTTTTTGTGCAGTTTCACATCGCATCTGCGACATTTTTCGACAAGTACCACAATCCTTCCATATCATACCATACCATTCCATGCACACTATATCACAACAATCATAACTTTCTCTCTCTTTACTTTTCTCTCTCCTCACTTTTCAATCATTTTTACCACAAATCTACCTTATCTTACCATACTATACCACACTTTCCACAATATCACCATACCATACCATTTATCATACCCAATTTGCCGAAAAAAAATAATGTCATAATATCCTATCAATTTGATGATAAAGTGCACATTTGGGTCCCTGATCTTACGTGCTAAAACTTATCCAAACTATGCTTTTTATGTGTTGTTTAACAATATATACATATATAAATCAAATTACTTGATTACCAAAGATGGACTAGTTTTTAAAAAAGAAAGCAGCCTTAATTTGATTGAATGAATTAATTACTTGTAGCACTGAAAATATATCAAAAATACGATCATCGTTCGATGTTCTAATATTATTATAGTGGAGGTAATTATTGAGTGTTTAGAAAGTAAAATTAGGCTGCTAGTAGGACCAGGATTAGTTTTAATTTGGAAATTTTAATTTTTATAGTGGGTGTCATTGCCTAGCTAATAGCTATCACCATTAATTACTTTCAACCCCGTTGACGTACCACCCAAAATTAACTCCTGCTCACTGTCAAAGGGTAATTAAAAAGGGATTTTTAATCTCATTCATCTGTATTTATAGGCGAGCAATTGAAAATATTTCAAATAGGCCTTTTGGTTGAGACTGAGCTATAGTTTTATCCTATTTACTGCTACTAATTATTTTTTCTATTTTAGACACTAAATTTTGGATCTTTCATTGCTAAAAATAGAAAAAGAAAGTTTAGTGACAGTAAATAGGTTAAAAGTTTAGCAAGTGCCAACCAAAAAGTCAGTTTTGATTATTTTCAGTCACTCGCCTATGATTATAAATTAATTGGAGCCAAAACTTCAATTAAAAATGTGATTAATACTGCCTCCGTTTCATATTAATTTCTAATACATGTTATTAACAACTGCAATATTAAACTTTTATTATACTATTTTTCATTATAAATATAATGATAACAATATCAAATAATAACTCATTGCATATATTGAGACATTTATGCTCAAATATTTTAAATAAACAAATTGTGCTGTGGTCAAAAAGGTCAACAACTGCCTCCCTTAAATTTCTTGATGTTGTTAATGTTGTGTGCTGAATAACCCTTTCTTCACTTCAGGTTGTTTACTTGTCCTAACCAACAATGATGCCTCCAACCCTTACTTTTGTTATTAGTCTCATGACTAACTATAAAGAAAGTTTAATTTGCACTATTTAATGGCAGATGATGAGCTTATTTATTAATTAGATTAACTGATAAAATTTAAAGTTGAGAATAATTGAATTCTTCAAATGATCATATGTATACATATGCACTCTCCCTCCATTCTTTTTATTTATCATTTTGAAAGATGGAAAATCAATTTAACATAAAAATTTATTTAGAGGTACATTAAAATGACAAAATATAAAAGCAATAATAATTGAAAATTAAAAAAATAGTCAAGTGAATAAATGATTAGGGATGGAGAGTACATTGTTTATGTGTCACGAAGTATACAAGAATAAAAAAAAACAATAAACTCCCAACAAAAACACGAATGAGGGTAAATTAGGATGTGTCATAGTAATGTAATATGAGGATAAGATTGTTGTAACAGTTTGATATCAGTTTACATAGGGAAATGATTTAAATCTTCAACAGAGACTAACTGATTTAAATTTGGTAGTACACTTCGATAAACTTTTAGTCATGGGCGGATCCCAGGGTAAGTGAAGGGTGACCTTGGCTGTCGGTAAAAACAAATTCACTATAATTTGGGATAAAAACTATGGATTTTGTATGTATCTGATAAATATAATAGTGTAATAGTTACTCATAATCAGTAGACCTAGATCCGCTACTAATTCTAGTTGTGTTGTTCTTGAAATTTTTTTCCCTACTTCACTTTGGTACCTAGGCTCTTTTGGCGTAATGAAAAAAGTAGTATTTTTTTTAGGGAAATTGAATTCTAATAATACGAACTTTTGGCCATATAAGACTTAATAATATGAACTTTCGATTTGGTTCTGAATAATACGAACTTTGACCCCCTGTTGCTCTCAGTAACATGCCACCGAGTCAAGTTGAACTTAATTCGGCGGCGGGATGACATGGCGGCGGAGGATGTCCTAATCGGCTTTATTTTGTCCACATCAGCATCTTTCTCTCTCCTCTCCTCTCTCTCTCTTTCTCTCTCCTCTCTTCGTCATTCCCATTCTTTTTCCAACTCTTCTTCTTCTTCTTCTTCTTCTTCTTCTTCTTCTTCTTAATCACATCCCCATCCATCCAACACAACCACTCAACCTCCCATCTCCAATTTTCATGACATTTATGAACCTCCCATCTCCAACTCCTTTCCCTTTCCGTCGCTCAGCCTCCCGACGACCACTCGAACGCCAGCCCCGACGACCGCCCGATTCTGGGTTTCTCAAATCTTCCAATTCTGTGAGGTATGAGCTTCACAGCAAAGGTAAGTTCGAAGAAATTGTGAAAGCTAATTCATCTTCAATTGACAATGTGGAGGGTGCCCATATGAGGGGAACTCGTAATTCATTTGGGTTTCTTAAAGAGGCACGAATTGGACAAAACACGAAATCAACATTAACTCCTTCTTCTTCTTCTTCTTCTTCTTCTTCTTCTTCTTCTCATCACTAAACCCTACAAACCCAGAAAATCAAAATCAAAATCAATCAATACCTCCTTCTATAGTTACTGTGAAATCTGTGTTTGTTGAAAGTAAAGATCTTGTTTTGCAGCCTCTTTTGATGAACAAATTTGGAAGTGCCCAGGCTTGGGTTGCATTTCTAACATTTTCTCCTTGAGTGGATATCTGTTGACTTGTACAGTTCGTTCTTGTTGAGGAAATCGATTCTGCTCGGACCCCATTGGAGTAATTTCAGAGTTGAACACTCCTGGGTTTCGGTTGTAAGGTTGCAATTTGGAAATGGAGTAAAATTGGCAAAAAAAATCGGAGCTCACAAATTACATTTCTTTTCTAAGTTACTCTGATGACAATTGAACTGGAGTTCCCAACTAGAAGTCTAAAATCTGAGCTAGTTCACGAGGAAGAGAGCGAAAAGGAACAACTGGAGAAATTGAGATAAAAAGGCAGTCGGTGTATACGTTGATTCTATTAGTTGTTTGGATTCTTCTGGGTTTCCATTTGAGAGCAGTGAGAATGATGAGGAGAAGCCATGGGCATGGCCATGGCTAAGCGTGGAAGAAAAATCTGGAACCGGCACACCGAACCGGGAACCGGAAAAAAACGGGAACGAGTAACGCTGAACCGTTTTAAAAATCCGGTGCACCGCATCGGAAAAATCGAATACTAAAAGGGGCGATTCCGATTTTGGATATTTTACACTGACGGGGAACCGGCACCGCACTGTTAATATAATTAAGTACATGTATAGATAAATTTTGGTTAAAAAAATTCTACCCAAAAATTAATACAAAAATAATATAAATTAACTAGTTAAAAAAAAAGAACATTAGGTGTTAATGTGTTATTAGGTTGGGCTTATGGGCTAGTAAATTTGGCTATCTGGCTCACACTCCTCACAGTCTCACAGAGACACTGACTGTCGAGTAAGGGGAGGGGGGAATTAGGTTTTAGTATTTCAAATTTTCATTTTCCAGTTTAGGGTTTAGGGTTCTCACTTTTTTTTAATTAAATAGAGATTTTTTTTTATTAAATAGAGATTTTTTGATGTTTGATAGAAATTTATGCAGTTTCGGTTCACTGGTGAAACCACACCGTTAAAGCCGGTGCACCGGTTTTTAAAAATCGGGTGATTCGGTTCCGGTTCCGGTTTATGGTTTTCGCGCACCGTTTCATTCGGTGCACCGTTTCGGCGAACCGAAACCGCACTGCACCGCACCGTTTCCACCCCTAGCCATGGCCATGGCCACTACAACATGGCAGGCCAAATAAGACCGTTTCAAGCGACCGTTTAATAAACGATCGCAGGAAAGAGGCGGCCGACCGTTCATAAACGACCGTTAATGAACGGTCGCTAGGTAACGACCATACAAAGAAACGGTCGTTCAGAGGAACGACCGTTTCTTTGTACGGTCGTTACCTAGCGACCGTTCAATTGAACGGTCGTTAAGTGAACGGTCGTTCACCTTTTTATACCGTCAAACGGCTCCAATCTCATTCAATTGCGCAACTCGGAACTCTCAAAACCCGTTCACTCTTCTCCCTCTTCTTGCTAGCCGGCGAATTGGACCGGAAACCACCGCCTGCCGCCACATTCCGCCGGAACCGACGACGGTAAGTCCTCCTTTTCTCCCTCTTTATCAATTCTTCTAAGTTTTTGGTGGTTAATAACAACGTAAGCCCTCCCTCTTGCTAGCAAATCGGACCCGGAACCGCCACTTTTTTGGTCCCGCCTTCGCCGTCGCGCTGTCGCCATTGCCGCGCCGCTGCGCCGCCATCGCGCTCATTTGCCGTCGTCGTTCTCTCCGGTAAAATATTTGAAATTTGTCAATTTTGTTAATTATATATTTATTTGTATAAATTATGAACATGCATTAATTAGGTTAGTATTTGTGAATAATTTGAGTGAATAATTAGTATTTATTCGGTTAATTTTTGTGTTAGTTGTATTAGTTTAATGATATGTTGTGAAATTGTATGTTAATTAGGTTAGTTATATTACTGTTTAAGTATTGTATGTTAATTAGGTTACGTATGTGGTGAAATTTGTTAATTAGTTTAATGGTATGTTTATGTGTATATTGTTGTGTTAATTGTGTTTCATTATTGAATTTTTGTATTAATTGTATGTTACTTGTATTAGTTAGTAATGTTTTGTAATATTTATTGTTTTAGTTATGAAAATTGTTAATTGTATGTTTATGTGTATAAATTATGAACATGCGTAAATTAGTATGGATTAGGTTAATACATGTGTAAAGAATATTTAGTTAGTTATGTTGTATATAATTGTTTTAGCACGCTTAAAATTCATTTGAATCTACGACATGGAAATCTACCACTATTAGAAAAAAGTGTTTAGTTGGGATGATTTTGGTAGTTATTAGTAAATGAGTTAGTTAGTTATTACGCGACTAACAACTTTGTTGGATAACTTAATTGATCCTTATTGTGATGAACAATTCGTCGGAGTTATACATACGAGAACTCCACCGTTTGCGGCAAAACAAATGTCGATCGTTGAGTTTTGTAGCATACCAAACACTAATAAAATGAACACCCAGGAACTCAATCTTGATTTCCTAGGTGTTCGTTTTAAAGGAGGTTGGGATGCTAAATGCACAACGATCGACATTTGATACGCCACAAGCGGTGGATTTCTCGTACATATAACTCAGACAACTTGTTCATCACAACAAGGGTGAATTGACATTTAGAGACATGTCTTTAATTAAGTTAATCTGTGAAGTTGTTAGCGTAAATTTGTTTCGTATCCAACCTAATTGCTATCTTAATTATTCATAACCCCAAATGAAGACATGAGTTATAAATAACTATGTCACATCCCTTTGCTAGCTTAAGTACTCAACAACCAGTTTAGTGTTAGTAAATAGGTCAGTTGTCATGGTAGTTTAGAGTAGAAAGTAGGGTAGTTATAGTTCTAGTTTGTTAGTTGTAGATGTCATAAAAAGTGGTCGAGTGTGGTTGTTCCTGATAAAAATTGGAAAACGCCGCATTTGTTGAGTTGCTTAGTGATGATGATGATGAGTAGGTCGCACGTGTAGGTTCTTTTGTTTGAATTGTCATTTGGTTTTATTACGTTGTGCGATTAACAATTTAGAATTTTATTGTTTTATTTTGTTTGGTTATAATTTAATTTGTTTTCATGGTTGTTATTCGATTACTCACTGCATGCATCAAATGTAAAATAATTTTAAATTCATTATTTGTGCGGTCAATTATTGGTTATTATAGTGCAGCTTAAGAAAACGCTATGTCCCCACCATCCCCTCTATGGAAGATCCAGCCCGGTAATCCTATCGACCCATCCGACCCGAAAATCCCCCTCATTAGGGGGGAAGACTGGTATGTCAACTTTAATTTTAGTCAATACATAATAATTAATAAATATTGCGCCTCTCTCACTTATTGCTCGTTTCTTGTAGGATCTCAATGCCTGAGGTTACTAAGGTCGTGTCGGATAGTCTAAAATCTCATTACCAAGGGGAGGCTCTTAGTGCTGGTGATATGAAAGATCCTGAGAAAATGGTTTATTGGTCGTATTTCTATGTAAGAATACAATCCTTCGGAACATAATTATTTTATTTGGATTTCGTTATTATATATGGGACAGTAAATATGTGTTTAATTGTTTTAATTGTTATTGTATAGCAACGTTTCGAATATGAAATGGACCTGTCTTAGGAAGTCTTCAATATGTGGCATAGCAAATTCAGTGACCTCCTTAAGGGCCTAGTCTACCGGGAGAAACATACCTCAAGGAACAAACCAATCCCCCATTTGTCAGATGAAATCCGGGCGAGGATGTGGGCTAAACGAGAGGAAGAGGCCTATAAGTATCGGGTCGAGGCATACACGGCGAATCGGAACAAAGCCCTAGACCATAATAAGCACTACGGTGGGGCGATGTCCGCCGGTAAATACTTGCGAGAACTGGTAAGCCTCCCATCATCTTTAACTTTGACGTTTTTCATCAATACAAATTATCAGGTAATATATGTAATGTTTCTAAATATATTCCTAGGCTAGTGACGGGATCCATCCATCCCCCGCGGACGTCATAGAGCACTATCATTGTAAACAAGACGCCCACGGCAACAAGCAATGGACTGACCCGAAGGCGGCCAAAGTTTATGTAAGTCATTTTTTTCTAAAATTAGTTTAATAATTTATTTGTTGGAATTGTTGTTGGAAGTGGGAATGTGCAACTCATGTTTAGAAACGAGCGTGTGGCTCGATAGGATTAATCGGCGTGTGGCCGTATATCGAAACTTGATTGTATGTGTTGGAATTGTGGTTGGAAGTTGGAATGTGCAACTTATGTTTAGAAACGAGCGTGTGGCCGTATATTGTTACTTGATTATATGTGTTGGAATTGTTGTTGGAAGTTGGAATGTGCAACTTATGTTTAGAAACGAGCGTGTGCCTCGATAGGATTAATCGGCGTGTGGTCGTATATTGTTACTTGATTGTATGTGTTGGAATTGTTGTTGGAAGTTGGAATGTGCAACTTATGTTTAGAAACGAGCGTGTGGCTCGATAGGATTAATCGGCGTGTAACCGTATATTGAAACTTGATTGTATGTGTTGGAATTGTTGTTGGAAGTTGGAAATTCTGGGGTGTGTGTAACTTATGTTTAGAAACGAGCGTGTGGCTAAATAGGATTGTATATGTTCAAATGTTCGTTGTGGTAAAGTGGGCATGTGACCCCTTATTCTACAAGTCGAGTTTATATTGTAATTTGCAGGTTAATGTTTTGTATTATGAATTTGGTATAGTCCATATTACAAAGGAAACTCTGCCGAAATTTCTATGTAACTCTCCCTATATTACCTTAACTGTGGCATCTATTGATAATGTGTTTTGACAACAAACAACATGACCACTTTGCTTTTGTAAAACCCCGAAAAAAATCCAACGATGTTGACCGTGACGTCGTTAATACAATAGGTTGACTTCGTGTTTTATTATTGTTCGTAATGTGTTTATTTATGCTAACGCTTGAGCTCGTAGGACCGTTGAGGGGCTAACAAGGGTAAAATAGTAATTTCCGCTGGTTAATATTATTATGTGAATAATTACGTGAATATTATTTGTTATGTGATTATATGATTATTAAAATTAATATTATTACTACTATTATTAGAATTATTAGGTTTTTAGAAAAATCAGTTTTTAATTGTTTAAATGGGTTGGGTTTGGATTAGATTGGGTTAATTTGGGCCTAAATGTGTTTAATATAAAACCCCTAAACCCTCCTCTCAAAAACCCTAATATCCCTCTCAATACCAAACCCTAACCTACAACTCCTTTCCTCTCTCTCTCTCTCCCTCTGCCAGCCTTGTGCGACCACCCGATCATTGCCCTAGCCGTCGCAGTGACCACCCCGACCCCCCCTCTCCTACCCGTGCTCCCCCACTTCCCCCCGTCCCCCCGCCGCGCCCACCAGCCGCGCCCACCGACCCCCCACCCACCACCGCGACCACTCTCCTCTCTCTTCCTCCGTTTCTTTTCCCTTTCTCCTTCCCTCTGTTCGACCGCCCTGGCCCGTCATGACCACCACCGCAGCCGCCGTCGCCGCCCGCACCACCAGACGGCCGCAGGACCACCGATCGTCGTTGCATGCCAATGAAGGAAAGGCCGCTCTTTGCTCGAACCCATAACGCCGACCTCGACCTCGCCCAGCGCCACCAAAAGCCGCTTGCTTCGACCACCGTAGCCGCCTCGACCGTCGCACCACCCCTCGTCGTCGTCTCGACGCTGCAACAACCGCCGCCGTAACCACCGAGGAACCGCCCTGCACCCCCTGCGTAAACCCTAAAACCCTAACCCTAATCTATACTAACCCTAATCTGCTTTCTTTCTTTTCTTTTTCTTTTATTTTTCTTGTTTTTAATATTAAAATCTGATTGTAATATTATTGTTATTAATTTCTGTAATTTTGTAATTAGGGGAAATTAATTGTAATTAGTTCTTTTGTTGTAATTATGTGTAGATTGTTATTTGTTATGTGTAATTTGTGTAATTAATATGTGTAATTTTATGTTATAAATTGTAATTAGAT
This sequence comes from Portulaca oleracea, assembly GCA_029582165.1. Lineage (NCBI taxonomy): Eukaryota > Viridiplantae > Streptophyta > Magnoliopsida > Caryophyllales > Portulacaceae > Portulaca > Portulaca oleracea. The sequence goes on along the minus strand of CM055873.1, from coordinate 3,755,955 downwards.
TTAGGTTGTAATAGTTGATTATTAGGGTTGAAAGTGATTCTTTAATATTCGTTATATTCTTTACATGAATCATGTAGACCACAATATTATTATTGTATGCACGATTCGATAACTAAATTACCTAGGTTAATTCTTGAATAGCTAGTTTAATAATTTCATGTTCTTTGTTTTCTTTAAAGGTCAATCTTGATAGATTTGTTAGATAAATTAGGTAACCTAATGAAAGTTCGATTCTTGTTAATAAAATCACGAATCTTGTTTTAGTTAATAAAAGAATTAGTTACTAGGGTTCTTGATTAGAAGTTACATCTATGTTGTCTTTATGTTTTCCTAAGTCTTTCTTGAATTTGATTAAAATAATTTCTTGTTAAGATTAAATGTTATGACTAAGTTTATGATTCGTTTAATATTAAAGGATGATGTTGGACCTTAGTTGACTTAGACCTTGGACCTTGATCACTGTTTTAAATCCAAACTAGAACCCCAGGATCGAATGGTAGAAGTTAGAACCTAAATAACGAATTAAATAAAGACCGGGATCGGGACAGTTTTGTGAGGGTTTAAATATCGGGTTGCCACGATTAGTATAGTTGTCTTTTGACCAAGCCCTTTTAACTGGAGGTTCCCTTAGATGTTAGGAACCATACGAATTTGACGGATCGAACGTTTGACTTGTATAACCCGAGTTATAACCGTTTTACAAAACCTGTCAGTTCTGGACCAATTAGGAAGATGTGAGTTTTTAGAGTCCTTCGGGACTGAATTGGGCCTAGTCATCAACATAAAAGTTTTAGTAGACATTCTGAGGTTTCCGAAAAGTCCAGAATCAGACCCGTAGGATGTCGGAAAGTCGTTTTATGAACCGTTTTGTGTAAGCGTTATATTCTGTCCCTGCTTGCCTTTATACATGTAAATTGTTGATTAAATTTCTATGCATGCTTTGTTCTATGTTTCCTAAGTGTAGTATTTTAATTGATAGGAACCTAAGTGTTCCTAGGGGATGGGTTAGATAGTTGGTAGTTAATACTAACCTCGCTAGAACGCGTTTTGATTAGATAATTACTTTCATTCTAGGCCCGAGTTAGTACGTGCCGGTAGTGAGCTCAAGTGTGCCCTTCGTTACTACTATCTTGTGAAGTATTCAGGTAATTGTCTATGCTCTAATCCCCACCGGGATGCTCTTTAAATGTGTTTTGATGTTTTATAATTTATTTTGAGAATTGCATCCCGAAAGGGGACTTTTGTGGAAATGCGACCATCTGTTTTGATAATCTTTGATTCGATTGTGATCTTGGTTTATTTGAGTTGAGAAATTGGATGGTCTTTTATTCGAAGTTTTGTTAATGGTTTTGATAACTTGGGATGGTTTGACTTGAGAGTTGTGAGTCGAGTTTGAATACTGAATTAATAATTCAAGTGGAAACATTAAGCGGGTTTCGGGGGATAACCTGTTGTGCAGGCGTAACAACCTGCAGGGTTATGGACCAGGAGATCGGGGCTTCCTTCCCTGATATAGAATAGTAATTTTAAAGCCTTTGGTGGGCGAATGTTATCATGCCTTTGGTGGGCGAATGTTTCGATATGCCTTTGGTGGGCGAATGTTATCATGCCTTTGGTGGGCGAATGTTTCGATATGCCTTTGGTGGGCGAATGTCATAATGCCTTTGGTGGGCGATTGTTTGATGCCTTTGGTGGGCAAATGTTACTTTAAGGGATTTGGTATCCCTCAAGCAAATTAAAATATGGATTGGATGGGTTGAGGAAACAGTATGGGAGTAAAGGTTTGTAAAACGTTTGATTTGATCCCTCTCCCCAAAATGAATTGAAATGAACTTAAACTGTTTTAAACGTTAGGGGTAGACATTATTGAGATTTCCCCCTCATTTTTCTGAAATGTTTTGATTTCAGGTGAAGATCTAAATGCTGGGGACGGGAATTAGAAGTGAGGACGACGAGTCTAGAAGTCCTTGAATCTTTTATATTGTTTACGTTATGAATTCTTAAAGTTGTTTTGAGTTGTTAGTAGTTGCCGTTAGCAGACAGTTGTGTTTTCCTTTCTCGCCTTGTATTCCTTCGGGGATACGGCAGTAACGCCCAAACTAAATTTGAAGTCTTCCGCTAAGTTTTGTCTGTTAACGTTAGTTTGACTTTGACTTTCTATAATTGAATTTCCGGGGCGTTACAGATTTGTATCAGAGCTCTTGGTTACGACCTGGTAGCTCCTAAGTGTCCCTTAGGTTTAGTTAGACCTTAGGATGCTACGTTCGGAGTGATGAGTGTAGGATGGGGAAATAGGGTTTTATGCTTTCCCTGATATTACATGATTTCGTCATTAATATTTTATGTTACTAATATGTTCTAACCTTTGGGATGCATACCGCGGCGATTGCTATGAGCACGAGGCTCTAGCTTCTCTTGAAGACCTAAATCCCGAGGAGGTTGTGAAATATAGCCCCGAGGAGGGCCTAGAACCAGAAGAAGACCTCTGATGAGAATTCGGAGGCCGAAAGAAGACGTGACATACGAGGAGTAGTCGCTGGAGATTTTGGGTTGCAGAGGAGGTAGCCTCAATGAAAGACCGAGCCTTAAGATGAGGTTCTAGTTGAGTTCAAGGTGGAAGCAGACTCCGAGAAGAACTTTGGGAATGAGCTTGACGATCCTGATTGGACCCCAATCGTGGTCCGCATGAACTCTTTTTCGTATGAAAATACTCTAAGTAGAGTTAGTAAAAGAGTAGGAGGAGTAGTCCCAGAGTAATGTTTACATGTAAATAGTTTTGATTGTTAAAATTTATAAGCGTGTGGCTTGTTGCTTTTGTTAGCCCTAGTTAGGAGAGAATGAAACTTTATGCTATGCTTAGTGCAAGGGATATGAAATAATGAATTTCTTCTCTTGAGTTATTGGCAAGTTATCAAGTGAAATGTGGAGTTAATATCAAAGATGGGACCCTTGAATTTTGTTGCAAGTACCAAAGTGATGAAATGTGATGCTATTACATGCGATTAGAGTTAAAGTTATGTTTATGGTTCGGTTACTTGTCGAGATCTTTTATGTTTTAATCCAATAAGAGTAGTTAACTTCAGAATTTGTATCTGCGTTGTGAGAGTAAGAACCTTAAGTGGTCTAAATCGACCCCTTGGAACCAGGATGTCGGACATGAATGGGTCTCACGCCAACAACGGGAACCGGGAGCGCCCGCCAGCTGTGGCCGAATCGCGCCCTCAAATCGCAATCGAATCGGCCAACGCTGGCTCATTTGATACTGTGGTCGAGTCAAAGAACATCGGGGAACGACCTTGCTAGCATGCTAATGATTGAGATGCTCGGCAAGCACGAGGACCTACTAAGGAAAGTGGTGGATCGACAAGGAGGAGGGAGGGAAGATGACCCCTCCGCTCTTCTCCAAAGGTTTAATAGCTTTAACCCGCCCACTTATACAGGGGTAGCTGACCCCAAAGTCTTTGAAGATTGGGTTAGAGAGATTGAAAAGATTTTCGACACCACGCGCTGTCCTGAGGAGTTAAGGGTGGATTTTGCCGCTTACCACCTGAAGGAAGAGGCAGATGTATGGTGGGCCAGTGTGAAGGAAATGAGGGCTGAACCGGGTTTTGACTGGGACCACTTCAAGGTCGTGCTGAAGGATCGATTTTACCCAATTTCTCTCCAGAAGGCGAAAGAGAAGGATTTCATGAATCTACGTCAAGGGGAAACCAGCGTACTCACCTACTCTGCAAAGTTCACCGAACTATCTCGGTTTGCATCTGCTTTAGTAGCCACTGAACAGCTAAGGATGGACCGCTTCTGGGATGGACTAAACTGCAAGATTCAGGATCGCATGTCATCACGGGAGTTCACGTCTTATCAGAACATGCTGAACGTTGCCCTCACTGTAGAAAGGGTAATGCATGACATGGAACGACAGCTAGACATACAAGGGAAAAAGAGGAAAGAGCCACCCCGTTTCAACCCACCTCAACCTTATCAGGAGAAGAGGTTCCGCCCTAACAACTGGCAGGGAAACCAGTCTTCAGAGCGTAGACCATCGAATATTCCAATATGCCACTTTTGTGGTCGAACTGGTCATTACTCCCAAGATTGTAGATCAAAGGCCGCAAGGGGAGGATGTTTTAATTGTGGAAGCTTCGAACATCAGGTCCGCCACTGCCCTGAACAACCCTCGGGGGACTACAATAGTGGAAATAACGAAAATTGGAGAGCCTCGCAGCCAACATATCAGAATAGGGGAGGCTACAATGGAAACCAAAGGCCACAACAACGAAACCGGAGTGGTCGGTGGGAATCGAAGCAACACAGGAAATGAAGACGAAATGAGGAAGAAGTACCCTCATTTGTTCCAAGCCTAAGGCGCGTCAAGTTTCGGGGACGAAACTTCTTTTAAGAAGGTAATGTTGTAAAACCTCGAGTTTTAAGTAGAGCGGAACCGTTAGTTTTCCTTACCGGACCGTTAGGGTTAAGTTTAAGTTTAAGTTTAAGTTTCGAGGACGAAACTTCTTTTAAGAAGGTAATGATGTAAAACCCCGAAAAAAATCCAACGATGTTGACCGTGACGTCGTTAATACAATAGGTTGACTTCGTGTTTTATTATTGTTCGTAATGTGTTTATTTATGCTAACGCTTGAGCTCGTAGGACCGTTGAGGGGCTAACAAGGGTAAAATAGTAATTTCCGCTGGTTAATATTATTATGTGAATAATTACGTGAATATTATTTGTTATGTGATTATATGATTATTAAAATTAATATTATTACTACTATTATTAGAATTATTAGGTTTTTAGAAAAATCAGTTTTTAATTGTTTAAATGGGTTGGGTTTGGATTAGATTGGGTTAATTTGGGCCTAAATGTGTTTAATATAAAACCCCTAAACCCTCCTCTCAAAAACCCTAATATCCCTCTCAATACCAAACCCTAACCTACAACTCCTTTCCTCTCTCTCTCTCTCCCTCTGCCATGACCTGATCATTGCCACTAGCCGTCGCCGGCAACCACCCCGGCCCCGCCATCGCAGACGACCACCGCGACCCCCCCACTGTTTACCGTTCGCCTCCTCGTTGGTCCTTCGCATCGACGCGCCCACCGACCGCCCACCAACCACCGACAGCCGCCTACGCCAACCACCACCGACCGCCACCGCGACCACTCTCCCTCTCTCTCTTCCTCCGTTTCTTTTTCCCTTTCTCCTTCCCTCTGTTCGACCGCCCAGCAGCCGCGTCCAGCGACCACCACCAGCAGCGCCGCCACCGTCGCCGCCCGCACCACCAGACGACCGCCGCAGGACCACCGCAGTCGTCGTCGCACGCCCAGCCGAAGGAAAGGCGCTCTTTGCTCGAACCCACCAACGCCGACCTCGACCGCGCCGACGCCACCAAAAGCCGCTTGCCGTTCGACCACCGTAGCCGCCTCGGCCGTCGCACCACCCCTCGTCGTCTCCGCCGACGCAACCACCGACCGCCTTGGAACCACCGAGGAACCGCCCCTGCACCCCCCTGCGTAAACCCTAAAACCCTAACCCTAATCTATACTAACCCTAACTGTTTCTTTCTTTTTCTTTTCTTTTTCTTTTATTTTTCTTGTTTTTAATATTAAAATCTGATTGTAATATTATTGTTATTAATTTCTGTAATTTTGTAATTAGGGGAAATTAATTGTAATTAGTTCTTTTGTTGTAATTATGTGTAGATTGTTATTTGTTATGTGTAATTTGTGTAATTAATATGTGTAATTTTATGTTATAAATTGTAATTAGATTTAGGTTGTAATAGTTGATTATTAGGGTTGAAAGTGATTCTTTAATATTCGTTATATTCTTTACATGAATCATGTAGACCACAATATTATTATTGTATGCACGAATTCGATAACTAAATTACCTAGGTTAATTCTTGAATAGCTAGTTTAATAATTTCATGTTCTTTGTTTTCTTTAAAGGTCAATCTTGATAGATTTGTTAGATAAATTAGGTAACCTAATGAAAGTTCGATTCTTGTTAATAAAATCACGAATCTTGTTTTAGTTAATAAAAGAATTAGTTACTAGGGTTCTTGATTAGAAGTTACATCTATGTTGTCTTTATGTTTTCCTAAGTCTTTCTTGAATTTGATTAAAATAATTTCTTGTTAAGATTAAATGTTATGACTAAGTTTATGATTCGTTTAATATTAAAGGATGATGTTGGACCTTAGTTGACTTAGACCTTGGACCTTGATCACTGTTTTAAATCCAAACTAGAACCCGGATCGAATGGTAGAAGTTAGAACCTAAATAACGAATTAAATAAAGACCGGGATCGGGACAGTTTTGTGAGGGTTTAAATATCGGGTTGCCACGATTAGTATAGTTGTCTTTTGACCAAGCCCTTTTAACTGGAGGTTCCCTTAGATGTTAGGAACCATACGAATTTGACGGATCGAACGTTTGACTTGTATAACCCGAGTTATAACCGTTTTACAAAAACCTGTCAGTTCTGGACCAATTAGGAAGATGTGAGTTTTTAGAGTCCTTCGGGACTGAATTGGGCCTAGTCATCAACATAAAAGTTTTAGTAGACATTCTGAGGTTTCCGAAAAGTCCAGAATCAGACCCGTAGGATGTCGGAAAGTCGTTTTATGAACCGTTTTGTGTAAGCGTTATATTCTGTCCCTGCTTGCCTTTATACATGTAAATTGTTGATTAAATTTCTATGCATGCTTTGTTCTATGTTTCCTAAGTGTAGTATTTTAATTGATAGGAACCTAAGTGTTCCTAGGGGATGGGTTAGATAGTTGGTAGTTAATACTAACCTCACTAGAACGCGTTTTGATTAGATAATTACTTTCATTCTAGGCCCGAGTTAGTACGTGCCGGTAGTGAGCTCAAGTGTGCCCTTCGTTACTACTATCTTGTGAAGTATTCAGGTAATTGTCTATGCTCTAATCCCCACCGGGATGCTCTTTAAATGTGTTTTGATGTTTTATAATTTATTTTGAGAATTGCATCCCGAAAGGGGACTTTTGTGGAAATGCGACCATCTGTTTTGATAATCTTTGATTCGATTGTGATCTTGGTTTATTTGAGTTGAGAAATTGGATGGTCTTTTATTCGAAGTTTTGTTAATGGTTTTGATAACTTGGGATGGTTTGACTTGAGAGTTGTGAGTCGAGTTTGAATACTGAATTAATAATTCAAGTGGAAACATTAAGCGGGTTCGAGGATAACTTTGTTGTGCAGAGCGTAACAACTCGGGGTTATGGACCGTGAGATCGGGGCTTCCTTCCCTGATATAGAATAGTAATTTTAAAGCCTTTGGTGGGCGAATGTTATCATGCCTTTGGTGGGCGAATGTTTCGATATGCCTTTGGTGGGCGAATGTTATCATGCCTTTGGTGGGCGAATGTTTCGATATGCCTTTGGTGGGCGAATGTCATAATGCCTTTGGTGGGCGATTGTTTGATGCCTTTGGTGGGCAAATGTTACTTTAAGGGATTTGGTATCCCGCCCGCAAATTAAAATATGGATTGGATGGGTTGAGGAAACAGTATGGGAGTAAAGGTTTGTAAAACGTTTGATTTGATCCCTCTCCCCAAAATGAATTGAAATGAACTTAAACTGTTTTAAACGTTAGGGGTAGACATTATTGAGATTTCCCCCTCATTTTTCTGAAATGTTTTGATTTCAGGTGAAGATCTAAATGCTGGGGACGGGAATTAGAAGTGAGGACGACGAGTCTAGAAGTCCTTGAATCTTTTATATTGTTTACGTTATGAATTCTTAAAGTTGTTTTGAGTTGTTAGTAGTTGCCGTTAGCAGACAGTTGTGTTTTCCTTTCTCGCCTTGTATTCCTTCGGGGATACGGCTGTAACGCCCAAACTAAATTTGAAGTCTTCCGCTAAGTTTTGTCTGTTAACGTTAGTTTGACTTTGACTTTCTATAATTGAATTTCCGGGGCGTTACAGCTTTACGTTTAGTTGTGGTTACTAATTATCATTAATATTGATAATTTGTAGAATGAATATCTTGAGCAAGTATCTGCAGCGGGCTTGGAGCCCAATACTGTGGAAGCCAACGCGGTGTTCTACAATGTCGCTGGTGGGTTCTCGGTCAAGAATCAGTCTGTCTATGGCCTGGGATCCTCGACGGGCATGTTCTACGAAAGGCCGGCCCGCTATGCACGCCACAATGGTCAGGGTTCTTCTTCCTCATCCGCCGCCCCTACCCCATCTGCTTATGCTTCCATGTTGGCTGAAACACAGTCTTTGAGGAGTCAAGTCTCCCAATACCAGCAACTGTTGAGCCAACTTGAAGGAAGATTGTCCCAAGTAGAACAAAATCAACAGCAGCAGCAGGGGACGCCTTCCAGTGGTCAATTCTCTCCCTCTAACTTCATTAATGACCCCCCTTCTTCATAGTGTTTTTGAGGACAACTTTAAAAACTTGTCAGATATGTAATATATTTTGCGACCGTTGACTAGCGACCGTTGACTTGCAACCATTGACTATATATATATATGCTACTGTTTGCGACCGTTCATTTTTATATATATATATTATTATTTGCAACCGTTCATTTTGTGACCGTTTGGCACATACACTTCAAATATATTCTGGACAGATTGTATTACCAGAAACCCTCAACAAATTTTTTTTTTAAAAAAAAATAAAATGGGCGACCGTTCAGCTAAACGGTCGCTAAGTAACGACCATTAACTAACGGTCACAACTGATAACGACCGTTCATAAACGGTCACAGAAGTGAACGACCGTTCAATGAACGGTCGTTCACATCTGTGACCGTTTATGAACGGTCGTTATCAAGCGACCGTTCAAATGAACGGTCGCCCGGTTCCACAAACGACCATTCAGAGGCGACCGTCGCCAACGGGCGCAAATGAACGGTCGTCCGCCCCCCAGAACGACCGTTCAAGCTAAATTGTGTCCGTTCATAACGGTCTTATTTTTGTTACCATGTTGTAGTGGGCTGTCAAGTGGATCGAAGAAGAGGAGGGGAAGAGAGAGAGAGAGAGAGAGAGAGAGAGAGAGAGAGGAGAGAAAGAGAGAGGGTGTTGACGTGGAAACAAAGGGAAGAGGGAAAAATTGAGTGACGTGGCGATTTTTTAAGTCAATGGGTGACATAGCATGGTCAAACATCAAAGAAAACGTGCTGCCACCGCCAACTCATTTTCCCGACGAGTCAAGAAAATGGTAACTCGGTGGTGTGTTACTGGGGGCAACAGGGGGTCAAAGTTCGTATTATTCATAACCAAATCAAAAGTTCGAATTATTAAGTCTTATATGGCCAAAAGTTCGTATTATTAGAATCCAATTTCCCTTTTTTTTTTACCATTGTACATTTAATAATGAAAATTTACACAATAAACTAGTGTATATTTAAATAAATATTTATAAACTTCGACTCAAAAAGTCAAAAGATAACAATTATTTTCAAACTAGGTAAATAAAATACAAATTTGAAATAACAATTAATTAAATATCTTAAAATATCGTTATATTACATCCTAGCACTTTTATAAAAGTGCCTACAATTCGTTAAATGTTCATTTGGTTGCCGTGATTTTGTTAAATGAGGTTAGAAATGCATACTAGTGCATTCATTCTTTAAGCTTAGGGAGCTATAATTATATAGCTCGCTAATTTAATAGACACCTATATTTTGGGCAATGTCTTCCTTGTTCTTTATGCTCTCACATTCTTTTTTGACACTTTACAAAAATTAAGACCCTTTTTTCCCCCACATTTTATGGTACATACAATGTACCTAATTATATATCACGATAATATGCTTTTAATTTCTTTTTTTGATCAAATAGTATGCTTTTTTAATTAATTCTTCTTTCAACTTGTTCTTTATTATTCTCTATTAACTCACATCACTTTATTTCACAAGCTAACTAAGCTAATTAAAATGCATTAGGGAAGCAATATGTACGGTAGTGAATTAAGGGGTTTTCACTCTTCAACATCCATATCACACAATTTAAGTACTAATTTTTCAGGACAAGTTGGCATATATTATACATTCTTTTATGATATCACATGAATACATGATCATTTTTAACTTTTATATTTTAAGTATTTAAGTAATGCCTTTTTTTTTAACAAAAGAAACATTAATATTCTAGAAGCTAAATATGGGTATGTAGACTTGTTAATCTTTGTTTGATTCGACTCGAACTCGTCTGGGAATTTCGGATTTTGAACATGAATTTCTCGACCTGAACTCGAAATATACCGAACCCGAAAACCCACAAATTAGTGGGTCAAACCCGATTTGCCCCGTTTGACCCGAAAACTTTATTTTTTTATATTCAAATTTATTAGAATTTGTCTTTTGTTTGGAATTCATGACTATTAAACCATAATTGCAACTCATTCATATGTTATTTCTCTAATTTAAACTTAAACATTTACAATAATCTATCGATACTAGAAGATAATCGTATTTTATTGTATATATTTTACCAAAAATAATATTTAGAGACAATTCTTTTTAAAGAAAAAGAGGAGAAAGATCGCAATTATAGTCCGTTGGGTTGATCTAAAACTGAAATACACCATTCGTATTTATCCAAACTCGAAATACAATCGACCCGTAACCCACTTTCCCGCCCGAATTGACAGGTCTAGCCAGGTACACGCCGCATGCTAATCATTTTAATTCTATGTGCTAAAGAATTAGCTTTCAATGTGTGGGAATATTCAACTCAACTTGAATGTTATTTTCATTATGGCCATTCATTTTCTGGTGCATGCATGGATGTTGGAGTATATACTATATGTTATCTAGGATGGTTTCAAGCCTCAAAAATATGAGTTAAATAATTATATGATCCAACGTGTTTGATTTGAATACCAACTTGGAGGTCATGTAAAAAGCTGTAGATATGTTTGCAGAATTTACAAAGTTTTTGTAAAGAATAACACATGCATGTATATATGAACAAATTTTACACAATTTGAAAGGGAATAATAATCTCACCCTATGAACAAATTAAAACTTTGATGGACTTGGTAAATGTTAAATCCTTAAAATTATCAAAAAGAATATGCATAAATTAGATATGAAATAAAAAAATACATTTCTAATTAATTAACTACTTCATAGGTTTGAAGGACAAAGCCTTCCTTTGTGCATTTTGAGTTTGAGTTATTTAAATTGGACTCCCATCTTAGGAATATTTAATTGAATTTAATCGTTTAAGGAGTTGGGAAACCCAAAATAAAGCGGTTTCATGACCTCCGAGATAAAAAGTTATCTAGATGCCAAATAAGCAACCCGACCTATTAGCTTCTTATCAAATTCTTTGGTGTATTATTAATGCATATTAGGTTGGAAAATTTTCAATTGATGCTCGTGTTGTATTTTGAGTCAGCTTATAAAAAGGTGCGTTAACTATATGTATAATTTTATAGGAGTTTCCTTTTCCCCTATAAGGATAAGCAGTATATGTATTAAGTCTTACGAAGAGTAATTTCAAAGTGATAACATATACAGATAAGTTTGTTCAACTCATTAGACCACTACGATTGGTGGGGATGGGTGAGGGTGTCGCTACAGTGGTGGGTGGGATTGGGCGAAGATGAGTCTTTCAGGACTCATCTGCAATGTCGATCCTGTATGGGTGAGGGAAAATGAGAAAAAAAAAGGAAAAGTTGGGAAAGAAACGAAGAAGGAAAATAAACGAAGATAAGAAAAGATTAGGGAATTTTCTAATTTCCTTTTCCTTTCCATAATTTACTTTATTTTATTTTTTAAAATTTTTTTCTTAGTTTAGGGCATGTTTTTTCTGTAATTGCTAGGTTTAGGGTTCCACACCGCACCACATTTTTCAAATTTCTACTACAACTCATCATATATACAATTTTTCTTTTTATTAAAAATGAAATCTTTTTAAATAAAAAATCAAAATTTTCACTTTATTTCCACCTACCATTACTTTGAAATTAAAATACATCAACACACCTATCCTTATTTTCACCACAACCTTCCACATTCTACCATACTTTTCAAATTTCTACCGTATCACAACCAATTGAATTGCAACTGAACCCGTAGGGCCTTAATACTCTTTTAGTAGTAAAAAAAATATAATAGTTTAATAAATGGTGAATTTGTAAATTATAATACCATTGTGAGTGCTCTTAGGATGAAGTATTTTATTAATCTATAATAATATAAAAGTAATATATTCGAAATTTGAAATACTCAATCCAGAGTGATTGTAGGGATTATTGACCAATCATATTAAAGAAGAAAAAATCGATTTAAAAATATAGTAAAAAATTCCCGCCCCTGAAATAATATTTAAAAAATCGATTTTAAAAAAATAATAAACAAGAAGTTTAATCAGATTAAGAGTCTACCTTAATTACTTCCCAACCCAATTAGGAGTCTAACTCCCACCCAATCTAATTAGAACTCTAACTCCCACCCAAATATAGTTAGGACTTTACTTTTCATCCAAATCTAATTATGAGTCTACCTCCCGATCTAATATATAAGCATTGAAACATCTTTCATTCTCTTTCAATCTGTCAACTATTAACATTTGAAGCAACCATTGAATTCTCGGCAAACATGCAAATACAAGCAGGTTAGTTTTCGAAAAGTACTATCAATATATACCACATCAATATATTTTAGCATGTATTTGCATGTTACAATTTTTCTTTTCATAAAATTTTGTATGATACATTGGATTTACATGGTGAAAAATATCAGAAGATTACAATTTAACATTTTCGATAATTTGAAAATATTGAAAGTATATAATCTCCGCAATATTTGTGAAGATATTCAACCCCTCCTTTTTTGGATTTAGCATGTGTTCTGTTGCCCCTCAGTCCTCATCGCTTGAGAAATACGTATTGTTTCGTTTTCAAATTTTGTTTTCTTTAATTATTATGAATGATTAATTTGCAACGTACTATCAGTAAACTCTTAAGAATTATCTTTTCATACATCTGTATCAAAAATACAAGTCATTATTAAACATGACGGTTAGGAGAACTGAGTAAATCTTCTATGCGTCAATTTATCTGCATCTAAAACACAATACATATGTGCCATAATTTTTTTACTAAAATAACTATTAGTATGTACCACACCATAATTCGATACGTCAATTTATTTGTCGCAACCTATTCTTCAATTTATTTATGTGTCCATTTATTCTATGCGTCAATTTATTTATCGCAACCTAATATAGACATCCAGGTATCTTTCATTCTTTCACAATCTGTCAACTATCAATGTTTGAAGCAACCATTGAATTCTGGATGTTTAAGTTTATTCTATGCGTCAATTTATTTATCGCAACATTTTCTTCAACACAGATCCAAATTTCTCATTCATAAAACACCGGCGAGGCATCACCAAGTAAATCTTCCTACATCTTTTTTTTTTGTTACTGCTATCACTATCAATATTATTGCACACATCAACCCAATTTGTTTTATTCGAATTCCATCCTTATATTATCTTTACATCTTTCAACAAATTCAAATTTATTTAGGTGCATGGTACATTTAGATTTTCCAAGACCGTTAAGGAAAATTTTAATTATGTAATTCTTTTTCTGATACATGAATTACCATGATATCTTTGCACATGCACTACACTTACAGCTAGACTCCATATCTCTCATTGTCAAATTCCATTTAAACTTTAGGGTTGGGTAGATTGATTGATATTTTTTCCACTAATTTGTGGGGTTTTATGTGGTGCATTGTTACACAAGGTGTTGGTCACTCATACAAAGGTATGCATGTACAAGAGTGAAATGTCATTTTGCCCTCACACTACTAAAAACTTGTCATATATAAATCCTAACTCTTTTGTCTTAGTTTATATTTGGATAGATTGTAAATAATCTACCTTCTATTAATGATATGTTAATGTGAATCCGAGCAGGTTCTCCTGGTGTACAAGTGGCATAAAGGTGAAATATCAAAGCTATATTGCTGGAATTTAGGAAGCTCACAATAGAAGAAAATTTGATAGACGTCAGTTTTGTATAGTAAAGATTGTTCATAGAATTAAGAGGAATATTTTTTTACTAACATACTACATTTAGGAATTCATTCAAGCATCATATCTGTATATAATATTTTGCATGGATTCATACATGGTTATGTAGCAGACTTGATATTGGTATATAGAGTTCGATGAGTTTTGCCCTTTCATCTACGACATGGTATAAAAGTCGTTGCCCTTTCGACTTATATGATATTGTTTATGAATAATTAATGTCTCATGTTTATTTTTTGTGAAATAATGGCAACGAACGATCTCTAAATTATGGATTAATTGAAATTTGTCTCTCTAAATTGTAAACTGCAGGGTAAGATTGTTATATTCGACCATTCCATTTCCCGTCCGGGGAAGATTTCGGAATATTGGTTTTTATCTTTCTAAATCGCTTCTTTTTTTACTTGGATTGAGGATGTTTGATAATATATTTATTTTTTTAAAACAAAAATAACATATTTATTTTATTTATTATACTATTTAAAATTTTAAACACCCCGTGCATCGCACGGGTTAAAGACTAGTTATCACTAAAGTAAATATTTTGTTTTCTTTTTTAAGTCAAAGGGCTTAAGAATTTTATAAAACACAGTAAACCGCAAGATAAAATAGCAACCAACCAGCTTAAAAGGAAAAAAGCTACAACCAAATACTGCTAAACATAAATAATTCATTCAGGACATTCGCACCCATGACTGCCAAAAAAACCATCACAACTCAATCACTCTGTCAAAAGATCAAAACTTTAGTTTGGTGGATCATCGAGAAATCACACGTCAATATCTTTGTAAGTAATTCCAACCATACGATCTATCTTAGCATCAATATCATCAAGACTGTCAGCTTCCAAACTGATTGTCAATAATTTGTTTAAACTCTAGACACATTTGTATTCACTAAACAACTACTCCCTCCGTTCTTTTTTATCTGTCATTTACGGTTTTCAGTGCCAATTTTTAATCAATAATTTCTACTACCTCCGTTTTTATTTATCTGTCGCCTAGGGAATTGTGGCAAAAACTTTGACCGTGAATATCTTAATTTGTGTAATGATTCATCGTACAAAATTGATATCATTAGATTCGTAATAAAAATTACTATTAAAAAATTATAATATTATATTTTTCTATAAAAGTTTTATATTAGAAATTATTGATTAAAAGTTGGCACTGAAAACCGTAAATGACAGATAAAAAAGAACGGAGGGAGTAATATAAATGTTTTGCAAAAAAATATAATATTACACTTTTTTAAAAGTATTTTTTATTATGAATCTAATGACATCAATTTCATATGATGAATCATTGTACAAATTAAAATATTAATGGTCAAAGTTTTAACACAATTTTCAAGGACGACTAATAAAACCAAATAGAGGGAGTATAGTATAATTAATATAAAAAAAATCTGTGTTGACTTTGAGATAAATACGAACAGAAAAAAATTAAACTAATGACATAAAAAAAAAAAGAAAAAAGAGGAGTAATATTGGAGGATTAATTAGGGCAAGAACAAACTCACATAAGTGGAAAAAGAATAGAAGACTTGTTTGTCTCCTCTTTCTAATTCTGATTTTCCTTTTCGTAGATATTTAGCCCAACACAAGAGAGCGCAAGTCTATAAGATGAACGGCGCTCAATTGGGCAGCTGCCTCTGCTTAGCTTACCCATGGGGAAAGAAGTAAAAGTCTGCGGGTCCCACCACAGTCGGCTTAATTGCGCCACGTCGCGTCCTTCGACGGTGGGACTGTGACGTGGCACCCATTTTCCTTTACTTTCCCCGCATTTCTCCCCTTTTATTATTTCTATTTTTTTAACGAAAATGATACTCTTTCCGTCTATATTAATTGTCATAATTTTAATTTTCACAGTTTTTAATATCACTTTTTGATAGATAATTGTTTGCATTGTTATTAACATTGCAATATTATATTTATATGATAGTATTTTTCATTACGAATATAATAGTGGTAATTTTATATAACAATTAATTGTATATATTGAAAAATTTATGGTCAAAATTTTTGAAATTTGACTGCATAATTTCCAAAGACGACAATTAATATGGAATGGAGGGAGTATGAATCCTTTAAATATTTTATCTTGTCATTAAAACTATATTATTATATATTAATATGAAAATAAATGATATAATTAAATTTTATAATTAAAATATCAAATATAAATTATATAAAATTATATTTTTATCCATTTTTTTTAAAAAAGCACTTAAAATAAGTTTAATAGAAAGATTTAATTTAATTAAGATATACTTTATACTCAACAATACATCTACAAGCTTCTTATAATCGATAGCTAACAATTACTAATACAAAATAATGTAAAAATTATAAAAAATATCAATTTAATAAAAAAAATAAAAGACATAAAAAATATATTGAGACAAGACTCATATCATCACTTTTATTTTTCCTTTTTTATTATGTTACTGCTCCCATAATTATCACACTCGTAGGTGATAAATAGACCCCCTTGTGTGATACCCTCACTTCTCTCAATCCTCTCTCCTTTCTTTCTCCCTCTTATTTCTCTCTCAATAACAAGTTAACAACTCAACCTCTACTTCAAAAACAAGAAAAACAACAAGTTTTGTAGATTATCATATATATATATATATATGTGTATGCGTGATCAAAGTTGATCATCACAAGCTAAGGCTAGCAAACATATATACAAGAAGTTGAAGATTACAGAAATTAAATGTCAGTATACTACGATAGCAAGCCCCCCAATATGCATTTCCTTCCAAAATCATCCTCTATTTTGTCCACCTCTTATCAGATCACCCTTAAGGTAAATTCAACTTCATTTTCAGCATTTCAGAATTTAAGAGTAAAACTGCTATATTCAGTCTTTTTTATATGTTGTTTGGATAAGATTTTAGAATATTGGTTTTCGTTTTGGTCACCGGATGAGACTGAGCTGACCGCGCTCAAACGTGTTTTCCTCGCCAGTTTGTTGTTAGTTTCACATGAGACTAAGTTATAGATAGAGTGTAGCCTTAGTTAGCTTGAAAATTAAACTATGCATGAATTGAGTGTTGATTTTGGTGTGATGGGGAATTGCAGTTTGTGGACGTCTCATACAAAGTGAAGGTGGAGACTACCGGTGGAAGCAATGTGCGCCGTCTGATCTGCGGGTGTACACCCGACGACTACGACTCATCAACGGCCATGATGGAAGAACGAACCATCCTGGACGGGGTCACCGGAATTGCTCGCCCGGGTGAGATCCTAGCCGTCCTCGGTCCATCAGGTAGTGGAAAATCAACGCTCCTGAACGCCCTCTCCGGGCGGCTCCACCATACACCCGCCCTCACCGGATCAATCCTCGCTAACGACAAGAAACTCTCGAAATCCACCCTAAAACGCATCGGATTCGTCTCCCAAGACGACGTCCTCTACCCCCACCTCACCGTCCGTGAAACCCTCCTCTACTGCGCCCTCCTCCGCCTTCCGGCGTCCCTCCCCCGGTCGGAAAAGTCCGCCGCCGTGGACGCCGTCATCTGCGAACTCAGCCTCTCCAAATGCGCGGACACCGTGATCGGAAACGCCTTCGTCCGGGGAGTCTCCGGGGGGGAACGGCGGAGGGTAAGCATAGCGCACGAGATGCTGGTGAACCCGAGCTTGTTGATAATGGACGAGCCGACGTCGGGGCTGGACTCGACGGCGGCGCACAGGGTGGTGGCGACGGTGCAGGGGGTGGCGAGGAGGGCGGGGAAGACGGTGGTGATGTCGGTGCACCAGCCGTCGAGTCAGGTGTATAGGATGTTCGGGGATGTAATGGTGATGTGCGATGGGAGGCCGATTTACTTCGGGAAGGGGGCGGAAGCGATGGCGTATTTTGAGTCGGTTGGGTTCAAGCCGTCTTTTCCGATGAACCCTGCGGATTTCCTCCTTGATCTCGCCAATGGTGCGTATTCATAATTCATTCAATCCCACCATTTTCTTTTTTCTTCTTCTTGTTGCTATCTGCTGTTTTCTTACTGCATACAATACGTCGTTGTGGGAAAATTTAACCCGGGTATCTAGCAGCCCCAAAAATTTCATAGGTATCTTGGGGTAAGGTAAATGATGAATTTTGATAATATTTGGTAACTTTTGATAATATTTGATAATTTTGGGTAAATTTATATAGGTAAATTTGTGTTTTTGAAATAAAAGGAAAAAAAATTAAAAAAAATCTACTTTACACTTGTCATGTGATTTTGGTAACTTTTGGTCATTTTCGATAACTTTCGATAATTTTTAGTAATTTTCGGTAATTTATGATAACTATTTACTTACCTCAGTCAACCCATGAAATTTACGGGGCCTAATATTTACTCTTTAGCATAATTTTTTTTGGGATAGTTTTCATATTATATTTGTTCAAAAAAAAAATCATATCATTATATATTTTTTTTGAGGGAATCACGTTATATTTTATTAAAAGTTAAATATTAATTCAGATAGTTTTTATTAAAAGTTACTCAACTCTGTTTTTTTTCCCCTTTTTAAAATTTAATATAGAACTAATGATAATAATTTTATACACGGTATAACAATTTATTATCATGTTGAAGATTAATGATTATCAAAATTTTGAATAAGAGTTAAAGTAATATATAAAATTAAAAGGAGTGAGTAATAATTTTGGGAGACATTATCTGTTAGGATGATGGGATGTGGGTGAATTTAAACCTGAATTTTGGGTACTCCATGATCTAAAGCTAGCTTTAGGCGTTAAAGATAATCACCAGTCGCTCTCCTTTGTGCACTATATATTTCACAAGGTGGGATACTTCATTGCTTTTGTTGTCTTTGTATTATTCTTCATAATACTACCTCCATTTTTATTTATCTGTCGCCTCGGAAATTGTGGTAAAAACTTTGACTGTTAATATCTTAATTTGTACAATGATTCATCATACAAAATTAATATCGTTAGATTCGTAATAAAAAATGCTATTAAAAAAGTATAATATTATAATTTTTTATAAAAGTTTTATATTAGAAATTATTGATTAAAAATTGACACTAAAAACCGTAAATGACAGATAAAAAAGAACGGAGGGAGTAATATGTAGGTGCCCAAATCTAGCTAGTTGCTAATTTAATTATTGAATTAAATAATAATTACTGGTATTTCAAATCCTTAAATAGAGATAATACTACCTCCGTTACCTCATTTTAGAAAATCAATGCATATTGAAAATTGTGGTAAAAAATTTGTAATTTACGTACCCAAAATATCCCCACTTTAATTGAAGATACTGGTAATAATTGTTGAAGTTGTAAAAATTGATAGATGAATTTATTAATTAGGGGTAGAAAAGAAATGACGGTTATTGAGATTGTAAATAAGACAAATATTTTGACACAAAGAAATTAGGGTAAATGACAAATAATTTGAGATGAAGGTAGTACCATTTTTTTCTTTTGAAATTTGTAGCAATATAACTCGTGCAAATATTTTACAAAATTGTCTAATCTAAATGGAATAATTTTGTGATTGTTAATCAGTTGAACTGATAAATTATTCGTAAATATGATGGGATCATTATGGATTTGGAATGGATGCCTCTTTAGTTACGTATCTGGTAAAGTTAAAAGAGTTAAATTTTGTGTAAAGCTTTTGGGGAATTGATGGGGCATTCTACAAAGGTAAAGGCCAAATTGAGGTGGATAAATAGGATAATGACATATTTATGGGGTCTCATATTTTAACTTTTCCCTTCCTAAGTTAGGCTACCATGTAAAATATTCAACATTTTAAAAGTATCTATTTTTTTTAATTTAAAGTTTTTTGGATTAGGATGCTGTCAATGATCCATAATGTTTATGATATTTGTAAATTTGTAATTTTAAACCTCACTTTTTTTAAATATTTACCTCCTTAATCTTTTGGATAAATTTCATTTAGCAATTTTTCTAGTAAATTTAGAAACTTTTTCAGTGAATGTGTGATTTGGGACGACACTTATATGTTAAAATTGACGACAATTTTAACAAATAAATTTCATCCCAAATCACATCTTCATCGAAAATATTACTAAATTTACCGAAAATGTTGCTAAATTAAATTGGTTCGAACTAATCATACACTTTGGTGTAGTAATGTTATTGTAGCTGGTAAATTTATTATTCTCTCAATTAATCACTAATTTATAAAATGTTACTGTAAATATTGAAAACTAAAATACAAAAATCATAATGAGGGGACAATACATTCGATGGAGCATTCAGACTAAGAAGTTAGGAAAGCATTTAAAACTGTCTCCAATTTCCCAGTAACATAGACAGGCATTAATAATAATAAGCAGAAGAAAAGAACAAACCCTCGTAGTAATGAACTCACACCTAGGATCAAGTTTCCAAGTTTCTACGTTAGGGGTTATGTATGTACTGCCTCCTGTCTTAAAATGTTAATCATTTGACTAAAGTTTGACCATCGATTATTCATAAGTCACAAATTATAATGAACTATGATATGAAATTACCATCATTAGAAAGACACCTTAGTAAAAATTATAGTGACGGTAATTTCATATCGTAACTCATTGTAATTTGAGAATAATCAACGGTCAAAATTTTGTCAAAGGATAAACATTTTGGGACGGAGGTAGTATGTACACATTACATGTTCTAATGTTCAATTTTATCTCAAATCAAATACTACGGCCATCCCTAAATAATTGTCCATTTGACTAAACTTTGATCATTAATTACTCACAAATTACAATAAATTATAATATAAATTTTTCTAATGGTGAAAATTTCATATTGTAATTCATTGTAATTCGTGAATAATCAACGATCAAAATTTAGTCAAATGGACAATTATTTAGGAACGAAGATAGTACTACTCTTTAGTCTCAATCGATGCTGTCACAGTTAAATGTAATTATCACTTGTTTACGTGTTTTATCAGAATATTTACACATGTATACTTCTATCACGATAATCGTCCTTAGAATATGATTCATAAATTTAGTCAAATAGTAAACGTACGTGAAAACATGATTCAACTTTAAAGCATTCCAAAGATAGGGGAAAAAAAATCAAATTTATTATTCAGTGTAAATTTAATTTACGTACGAGGGTGTCTTTGGTAGGGAGGAAAATCATTTTTGAAAAAGAGATTTTTTCATTTTCGGGAGTTTAGTGGTTAAATAATGGGGAGAATCATTTTTAATAAAAATCATTATTCTTCCTTCTTTGTAAACTATTTTCTTATGTTTAACTTTAAGAAAATTCAATTTATCAATTCATATTACGTGCTCTTCACAGTTCAAGTTTCTCACATTCACTCTTATCTCTATTAGAAATAGTCCAATTTTTATTCAATTCTTTCTATCTCATATGGCTGCTCTTTTTCTCTTTTATCAAACCAAAGAAACATATATGTATATATCTCTTAAACAAATGAAACTATTACTTAAAAACTTAGTTCTTTGAAAAATCATTAAAAAAAATTATTTTCCTGAAAAATGATTTTCACTGACGCCAAATACACTCATATAAAAATACACCACACAAAATAAGGTTCGTTAGCTGGCCCGTGAAGGTTGATGCCTTTTTTGCCCTAAGATAATCAAAATTAGGTTTACATGGGTATGCATGCAAATCTCTCCAATGATATTCATGCATATGTTTGGTTTAGGTCCTCTCTATAGTCTATAGATTAGATTGGAATGTTGTGATAAATATGAATTTCACTTTGGTTTTGCTACTAGGAATTTAATTATTTCTTCATAATTTAGGTTTGGATAGAGCAATATTCTAGTGACACTTTGCATCATGTTTGTTCAATTATGGAAAATTTTAAAGGTAGTAATTGCTTCTATTGGTAAAATATTTATTATTTACAACTAAACGATACTCTTTTGTCACCTTGTGATTTACTTTGTGAATCCGAATGTTACAAATCATCATATTTTTTTTATCGTCCAGATTCATTTCAAATGCGTACATATTATTACTCCTGAATTTTGTAGCATCTTAGGCATTTTGTTTACAAACATTTCCATAATCATAAGCATTTAGGTAAACTATACTTTTTCCATTCTTTTTTCTCCGATTTTTCAATATTAATTTTTAATTAACCATTTTTCATATAATATTTTTATAAGAAAACAATGTCATAGTTTTAAATAGTATTTTTCATTATGAATTTAATAACTTTATTTTATATAAAAATTATACAAATTAAAATAGTAACCATCAATTTTTTTTCACAAAAATCTAGACGATAGATAAAAAACAGAGATATAATAATTTTCAATCAATCAAGTAAACCTTGAAAATTCTTAATGAAATAAAAGGTACACTACATATCAACATGAATATTCAAAATTTTTTGTAAAAGCATTGACATAGATGAATTTAATTAATAAGGAAGCAAGGGTGGTGGTAGTACTAATTAATTTACTTTGGATAATTTTATCCAAAAATAAAATGAAAATAAAATAAGAAATGAAAGGGACATTGATAGGTGGTGGGAGCAGAGCAAATGGACCGACCCTTGTTGCCTTTAATTTTCTTTCTTTCTTTCTTATGCTTCAGAAAGCAGTTAATTATTTTTCAATATTATAGCCAGAAAAAGAATCATATGAACATGTGAAAAGTTGTTGCCTTCACTTTCTTTTTTTCCCTTTACTAATTATTATTATTATTATTATTATTATTATTATTTTAATTCTTTTATTTTTTTCATGGTGTACTCTAGCTGCAGAAGAAAATCAATCAAATAGGCTTTTTTACTGCCACGTGTCTTTTCTTTGGTAATCAAATTTTTGCTTTTTCATAACTGTTTCGTTACATGTCCTTTTTCAGCCTACAAAATTTGACCCCTTTTTACACAGCAATTTTTTGTGCACTGTTATTTCTTTGATTTCATATTTTCATCTCAATCATGGATCCACATCATTTTGTTCAAAAATTTTTCTGTTGTACCTAATTTGGATCATGTTGAAGGTTTTCTTATTTCGTTAATAATTTTGTAAAGTTTTTATTTTTTTTCAACAACACATCATTATACAAGCCTTTTTTTTCAAAAAAATCAATATTAATTATTTCTATAATTAGGTGCCCCTTAATTTACAAAAAAAAGACTATTATTAGTCTAGTGCTAGTTTTAGGTTATTTGCGCTTCTAGCGTAGAAGGATAGCAAAAATGAGTTCTTAAGTTCATCTTTAGTAATTTTTTGGAGTTATACGCATTAAAAAGAAACAACAGGTGAATTGGTACATATGTCGTAGACATAATCGACGAAAGTACCTAGATAATTAAAAAGTCGTTACTTTGAGTTTCCTTAGTTTAGTAAACTTTTTTTTTCTACATATATATAAAAAATGCCACATTTAAAATTCACATGTAGGTATATAACTATAGATACTAGTATAAGAATAAGTATAATTGTGTAGAGCTATAAGTATTAAGTAGCATCTCATATACATTATTTTTGTGATATGTATGACACAATTCTTCAAAGAAGGGGAATAATTCTTCTAGACACAAATAATTAGTGCCTTTTTATTTATATCCATGGAATCGAATTTGAGAAAAGTAGTAGTCCATTTAGGTCAAAGAAAAAGATTTTGCGTGGGGCTATTTTTTCTTAGGCATTTTTGGCTAGGTTGTTCTAATGAGAATAATTAAGCTAAGTAACTAATATCTTAATTATAATTAAGCTAGCTAGTGGAGCATTATATTCTATGTCCTTAATTAGGACCCTCCCACCTAATGAATGGTTCTTCTATCATGAGAATGATATCTTTTGTACATGAGGAATGTACTCATACACATTTTCTTGGTGTGGTAGAATTGAGAAAAATTATAATTTTTAAGGATATATTTTTGAAAACTTCAGTTAAATTCAGTTAGGGTTGAGCACGTGATCTAGACACCAGAATTTGAATTAGGTCTAGCGGACGACTAGTAAGTTATTAGGATAATTGCCATGAATTCATCATTGAGATACTATTCATTGAGATTCGATTGCTGAATGCTGACGTTATACATCTCTTGATCTAGTTAGG
Source organism: Portulaca oleracea (assembly GCA_029582165.1). NCBI lineage: Eukaryota > Viridiplantae > Streptophyta > Magnoliopsida > Caryophyllales > Portulacaceae > Portulaca > Portulaca oleracea. The sequence continues at coordinate 3,731,868 of CM055873.1, read as the reverse complement.
GTCAAGTATGTGACCTAGACACCAGGATTTGAATTAGGTCTAGTGGACGACTAGTGAGTTATTGAGATAATTGTCTTGAATTATTCATTGAGATATATATTATTCATTGAGATTCGATAGCTGACGTTATACGTCTCTTGTTAATCTATATATCAAAGTAGTCAAATTTGAAAGTGATTAAGGGGCCAAGGTTACCACTAATTAATCATATTGAAAGCGAAACACTTATACAATACAAATCCAATCTTTAAGGGTCCAAAATCTATTATCTTAATAAGAAAAAAAATAAAGTATATACATGTGCCCTTTAGGCTTTAGTTATAATGCTCTTTTGACTCGGCCTTGTGGGCTTTATTAGAGCCATAGTTAGTTTAATTAATAGGTGGCTTATATGTACTAATCAAGGTGGTCACATAATATATTAGCCAAAATTTGGTTACCATGATTTCTTGATACCTTTATTTTCTTTTCTAAGTATGAGTTAACATAAGCATCCACTAACCCCTATATTTAAGGATAGTCACTCAATAATTAATAGGGTTTTTGGCTCAAAATAATCCAAAGTTAGAGGTGAGTGGCTGAAAATAATTCATACTAACTTTTTGGCTGAAAATAATCCAAACTCTTCACCTATTTACTCTGACTAAATCAAAATTGAATTCCGACGTCGCAAAATTGACTTGGCGCCCTTGAAAAGTTGGGACTTGACTGAAAATAATATTAACCCACTGCATCTTTGAAATTTGTGTGGAAAATACTTTTCTGGAATTCAAACTGGGGTAAATTCTTTAAAAACGATACTCTTATCGCCTAAGCTAGTCCTAATATAATATATAATTATAGATTTTCAAAGGAGAATATATATAATACGTATACTAGGGTATAGTTTGAGCGAGTTCTTTAAAACCGATATTCATACAACAGATACTCATACAACTGAAGCTAAACAATAATTTATTTATCGTAATTTAAACTCCTGTGTATTTGTTTTTTTGAAAACAACATTTATATCATTTCAAGTGGAGGTCGAAATATGCCGATTCCTTGTTTTTTTGAGGGGGGAGTACTATATTGAAAAATATGCATGTCTAGATTGCATGATGAAGACATGGATATGATGGTGGGAGTGTGAGAGAGAAGGAGTTGTAAGTGACGCCATGACGTACGTTATAGAGCATATTTCTAGTATTTCTTTTGGCATAGTAAACAATCATGGTAACATAACATGCTTTGTTGATTTATACACCCAATCTAAAAGTCACTATATGTATGTTAATAAACACTATTTTCCTGACTTGAAAGTGTCTATAAATGTCTCTTTTTACCTTATCTATGATCTATTGATACATTTAGCTGTGCCCCATTGGCTTTGTATTATTCCCCTCCTTTTTTCTTCCCTTTCTTGTCTGTCCTTCCGTTTTCTGAATAATGATCTCCTCTAATCCTTAAGAGATAGTTACTACACGAATTCTCTAGTGTTGTCTAGATTATACTTGGAGTAGTTATTGTCATATCTGATACAGTTACTTTTTATACTGCCTTTTACTTTCACTGCGTAAAATTCAAATTTATTAATTACGCTGATAATTGAAGGGTTGAAAAATATAAGTGTAGATAATGAAATGGATGAGGTTTACATACATGTATACATATGATTGAACACTTGGTGCATAGAATTCAAGATGTAGCTAGGGTGGATTAATTTGTTGGTACATTATGTGGGAGAAATAGATGTCATGTTCATGAATTATTGGTTGTTTTTTGAACTATATAAAGATAATATAGATTTCATTTTCTCATCATGTCGGATCGTACTGTTGAATTGTTGATGCTTGCTTTATAGTCAAATTTAATTTATTCCATCTTTATAATATGGAATCAAAACTATACTCTGATCTATACCCCACAATTATCCCACCAAGAAGGAAATTCAATGTTCATCATGAAATTAATTATTATTTTTTTTCCAATATCATAGCTTATCAATCATTTCCCTTGATTATTTTTTCATGAAGTGATCTCTAGTTCTGTTAGCCACACAATTTTGGTTTCTTGATTATTTTTTTTTAGAAAAAATATGATTCTGACATGAATTATACAGACCAGAAGTTTGCAATCAGTTTTCTTCTTCAAAATTTTCTATCATAGAGACTTGCTTATTAGTTCATTTGTCATTTTTCAAGTACTCATTTAGATGCTTACATGATTAGAGTCAAAAGCATGCATCTATATAGGTTAATGTATTGTCTAGTGGTTCACATCTGAAAATGAATTTTTATGATAAAGAAACTTTGGTGAAAAGGACCATGAATGAGTACATTAATTATTCAATTTGTGACAATACATGGATAAATAGTTTGAAATTGGAACAACTGTGTTATGTACGTATGATGTTTAGATATTTTTTTCCTTGTGTGGGTCCTGTTCAATTAAATGATTAAAACGGTAAAAATTACGATACATATAACCTTGGAGTTCAATCGATACATATAAGATTTATAAATAGATTTATTATTGGCTATCTTTTTTTTTCCTAAAGATTAGATAATCAACGCAACATAACTAACGACCACTCATACATATACTAGTATATTTTATCATCAATTTTTCAACAAAATATTCAAAATCATCTAAAGATTAAAGTTTGGGGGTTCCAAACACTTTTTCTTCTACCCTTGCTCTCAAGTTTCAACTCATTGTTGTCAAACTTTGCCATGTTCATGTTCTTTTCCTTCCCCCTTTTTCTTGTTTGCTTTCCTTTTATTAATTTATTTCGTTTCTTGCCTTTAAATTTGAGCATTATTAGTTTATCTAGTAAAGTGTACGTCCCAAACTATGGGTCATTTGATGGTGCCACGTGTTATGCCTACTTTGATGCTCTTTAATTATTAGCCATCCAATAATATCGCAACAAATAACACCTTCCTCAATTTCTTTCTCCTTTTTTTAAAATTAATTTTTCCATGAAGAAGAAGCTAAAGTGGGAGTTCACCATAAATCCCACCAACATTGGTCTCCTTTTATTCTACTTTATAGTTTGTTCTATCTATCCACCTGTCCTCTATAATTTGGCCCATGTCACAACATCTTAATCTTTGCTATAGTTTTATGCTTTGTGTGATCTTGATTTCTGAATGAATCAGATTTGTTTCCTGAAATTGTTGGTTTTATAAAGTAGACGTGACTTGACTACTAGTTCCTAACTTTCTCTTGTTTGTCTTTCTGTTGCACATTACTACTTAAGCCTCTTTTTCAGGCTTTTTGAGATATATATATACTTCAACATCAATATATTTGTAAAATAGGCTAGGGTAATTTCAGATAAAGTAAAAATGTGAGTGTCTAAAACATGAATAAAAATTAGTGCATGAACATTGAGTTAGGTGAATAGGTTCTTTACTCTTTTAAAAATTGGGCTATTTCTTTGCAAGTCTGGCAATTTACATATCGATATTAGAATAGATCTTTGAATGCATTTTATATCACGTATAGTGGGATCACGTACATTTAATCTTTAGCTTAGTTGGTATCCGTTACACTGTGATATATTGAAACTTGGGAGTTGGGAATTGTTGTATAGCTCATGATTGTGTAAATGTTAGTCTTTAATTGAGTCTTAATTTGATCATAATTGGAAAAATAACCTAGCTAACGTACGATGCTCCTAATTATGCATGCAGGAGTTTGCCACAACCAAGAGACCACAAACGAAAGAGAGAAGCCCAACGTGACCCAAACCCTAATCTCCTCCTTCAACTCCACCCTCTCCCCCCGAATCAAAGCCGCCTGCCTCGACCCCACCACCACCACCACCACCACCACCGCCACCGCACCAACCCCCATCCACCGCCACGGCCGCCACCTCCTCAAGACCTCCCTCCTAACCTACCTCCACCAATTCACCGTCCTCCTCCAACGCTCCCTCAAAGAACGCCGCCACGAGTCCTTCAACTCCCTCCGCGTCGCCCAAGTCCTAGCAGCCGCCCTCCTTGCCGGGACCATCTGGTGGCACTCCGACCCACGTGACATCCAAGACCGCCTCGGCCTCCTCTTCTTCATCTCCATCTTCTGGGGGGTATTCCCGTCATTCAACGCCGTCTTCTTCTTCCCAGGAGATCGACCCATCCTAGCCAAGGAACAAGCCTCGGGTATGTACCCGCTCTCGGCCTACTTCATGGCCCGGGTCACGGGCGATCTCCCCATGGAGCTCGCCCTCCCGACTGTCTTTCTCGCCCTTGTCTACTGGATGGCCGGGCTCCGGCCCGACGTATGGGCCTTCTCACTAACCCTAGCCGTCGTCTTATCCTACGTGCTCGTCGCCCAGGGGCTCGGGCTCTTCGTTGGGGCCCTCGTCATGGACGCTAAAAAGGCCTCCACCATCGTCACCATTGTGATGTTGGGGTGTGTTTTGACGGGAGGTTTTTACGCCCATAAGTTACCGCCATGTTTGGGGTGGATCAAGTTTGTTTCCTTGACGTTTTACTCGTATAGGTTGCTCATCTACGTGCAGTATGGAGATGGAGAGAGCATTTCCAGGATCATGGGCTGCGATGCACTGGATAATGGTGCGAGAGGGTATGGTGGTAATTTCAGTAGGGTGGCGAATTGCAGGTTTATAGAGGAGGATATAGAGGGCCAGATTGGGCCGTTGCAGAGTGTAGCGATCTTGATGGTCTTGTTTTTGGGCTTCAGGTTTTTGGCCTACTTTGCCTTGAAGCGTGTCAAGCCCTAAAGCACCGGCCCACGGCTCAGTTCATGTTTTTTTTTACTTTTATTTTTTATTTTATTGTGAATTTTTTTAGGGAAGGTGGTATTATATAGATACCTGCCTTGAGGGGCGTGATAATAAGGTATTATTATGAAGCTAACGGGGTTTTTTCTTTTCTTTTTTTTTTGTTTTGTTTTGGGGAAAGTCAACATTTGTAAAGAATTAGTGGAGAGAGGCAAGGGAAGTTACAGCTTGACTTTTATATAATGATAATGAGGAGAAAAGAAAAAATGGAGACCATTAATTTCTCATTCTATCGACTTTGAGTTGTGAAAAATCATGTTTTATCTGCTAGAAGAGGAAGAGCGGTAGAACAAAAACGAAAATTAAAGTGACACTACATTATATGACATTATCCATATTTTTATATACCATATCATTATCACACTTTATCAATTGCATAAAAGAACAGAGTCTCAATGTCGAATACGATATTACTATATCAACATAGTTAATGGTATTGTATATTTACTATTATTATTCTCCTTCTTTCCATTTTTAAATATAATGAATTTCAACCTCATTAAGGGACAATTGGATTTAATATTTATATGTCTTTATTTACTATATTATTTTTCCAACTTAACGTACTCATTTTTTTTTAAAAGTCTTTTAAATAATCCGTCCAATGTATTTCTCAACAAATTAAATCTATAGAGATACTTATAGTGAGATAAAATTATTAATATTTAAATTTCTTCAAACTTCACAAAAAGAAAAAGAAAATTCACACTAACAATTTCCATTGTTCCCTCTCTCCTAAAATGCTCATCCTAGGAATGTCTTTTGTTGTATTTTCATTTTTCTTGAATATATAAATATCTAGTGAATATACCTAGCTTGAATCAAGGAGATTCCAAATTAAAGTAACAAGATATTTTCATGATTTTATGAAAAAAGCTAGTTGTAAAAGGAGGAAGAATTAATAGGGATAGGTGGATATACACAGGTGGTGAAAGCCACATTATATTGATTAGCTACCTAGTATAAGTAGGGGCTCCAAAGCTACATGCTAGGTTTTTTTGGTCCACCTCATTCCACCAAATTTGCCATTGGATGTCAGACACACAAAGTAAAAGAAACTAATTATATATCCAACAAATAATTGATTTTGTGTGAAGTACATGATCTTGCCTAAAGTTTATCATGTGATCAATTTTATTACAATGACATTCAATAAGGTGTTTTTATGGTAAAAGTCAATGCAAAAGATCAATCACTTTTGATTTTTAATTAGGTCATTCTAATATAGATTATTAATAATATGTCTCGACATCGTCTCTATAAAATTAAGAATCATCAGCATAGTTCAGGGAGTCCATTAAAATGTGACATGGACAAGACTGATATGCAAATGTTAAAGAAAGGTAATCAATGTGTGATGACTAATATGTATGTGTGTATACACACACAAGAGACAAAATAATAAGCGCAATCATTAATTATGTTACTAATGTCTTTGACCTATGTAGATAATTGAAAAATTATTTATGTTTTTAGCTTAGATTTATTGTACTAAAACAAAATGTTTTTTTTTTACATACATCTTTACTGCCTATTTTCTATGGTGTACTAAATGGATAATATTTCTAGAATATTATATCACTCGGCTGTCACGAAAGTTTTTAATTCAAGGGTAGAGATTAGGATCATAGTATCCAAACACTGTTTTATTATTAGACATTTTCGGAGTTGGAATTGGACTTGAATTTGTTTTGTTGCCCATGTGTCTATAATTAACTTGCTTTATGAGTTATGACTTTAGTATACAAAGGTTATATTGAGTGTACCGTGTATAGTAACATATTGTTCATAACATGTGCTTCTTGTCATTGTCAATAAGAAAATTGAATTTCTATATTATGATATGTACTTTAGAGATATCAACTATCCAAGGAATCTTAATACGTGTCAAATTAGAACACACCGAGCCATGGAAAGTGTTTGTCCTTTTAAATTTGAATTTGAATTAGTCTCATGCTCTATTCTCTTTACATTATTTTTCCCAACAATAAATTTAATTCATATAATTGTGATTGATTATAGCTTTGAGGTGTAAATGAAATCACTATCCTTAAGACAGTATTTGCGCCCTTTAGAATACAATGTACAAGTTGCATGGATCGATTTCTAATATAATAATCAATTCCTTGATCTTCATATTGGATAGGGTAGGAAGTGGATAGATTTTGAGTGTTAAAAACAGTTGAATCCTATCCTAATTGTCCCAACTTCCCAAATGTAAATGGATAGAAAAGTTAAAATATAACAAATAATTATACTATCTGCTCCTTGCTCAAGTGTTAAGTGCGCCTATTAAAGCGCCAAAAGCGCCCTACTATAGCCCACACGTTGCGCATGTGTGTGCGATTGAACTTTAATGCAAATACATGTAAGCCAACTCCATGACTTATATATTTATAAGCTCTTGACACTCTTTAATATATAAAATTTAGAGAATGTGGTATTCTTTCCATGTGGGACAATAACTAAGAATAACATATTTATTTCCCTCAAGAGTTAGAAACTCTAATAATCTATCCATGTGGGACACTGGTTAAAAACACAAACTTTTACTGACTATTCAACATAATATGTAGAATAAATTCAAGATAAAAGAAGTTTAATTTAAAGAATTTAATCAAAATAAACTATGGAGAAGAAAAATTGTGGCTAAAGTGAAGAAAAAAGGTGGCCAAAAATGCAAAGACAGCACGCAACCAAAATTAGGCCCAGGAGCCACAAAAGGCAAGAAAAGATAACTTATAAATAGTACTTTAATTCTCAACCCTAGATACTATGCATGCATCATATTATCACATATTCACACACATTAAAGAAGAATAATGTGTTGGATCACTTGGATGGCATGGAATAGCTGCACCAATGAGCCATGCATGCATGTCTACGATTCATTTTCACTTGATTCACTAAATCCTTTTGACAACTGAAAACATAACAAAAGAAAACACACACAGTGATAATGATGAAGATTGAAGAGGTTATAGAACTAGGCCACCCGGAAAGTTAGGCCCTGTTCTTTTCTGCGGTATTTTTGCGTTATGGTATGGTGTGGTGTGGTGCGGTGGAATTGTGGTGGTTGTGGTGGAATTGTGGTAGGTTATTGGTATGTGGGGTAGGTGAGGAGAAAGAATGTAAAAAGTAGAGGAGAAAAGTGAGGAGAGAGAAAAGTAACGATTTGTGGTAAAGTGTAGTGAGTTGTGACAAACTGCGATATGCTATGGTACCGTAGTTTGCCAACCGCAGAAAAAAGAACATGGAGCAAAATAATCTAAGTCCATCAATTTGATAAACCAATCATAATGTGTTGAAATTGAGTATTCTTTCCACTTTAATCTTGAAATCCTAATATAAAATATTTTAGATTATAAAATTTTAGAAGAGATCATGGAGTTCTAAGTTACTCCCTCCGCTTCGTGCCATATCAAAAATCTGTCGTAAAAATAAGAGTTATATTTTTGTGAGACATAAATATGATTCTTCAACCTAAGATAAACTTTAGATATGAAACAAGAAGAGTACATTTTTATGCGTAAATAACCATATACATCATCTATTTATATATGTTGTAGATATCAACCATAGAATAGATACAATTAAAAATTTTATAGTATCTCTTAGAAGCTGATAGTAGAAAGTTTTTCATGTTAAAACTTCAAAAAACTACTCGGAGGTACCTTAAAATTTGGGAAAACTATTTTTCGGTACCTCAACTTTTCAAAACTCATTTTGAGGTACCCTTACTTTTTGGGTTAGTAATTTTTGGTGCTTTTTCGGCCATCAATTTTATTAAATGACCGAAATACCCTTATTCTTCTTCTTTAAGGGTATTTCTTAAAAAATGGAAGAACAAGGGTATTTCGGTCACTTAACCGAATTAATGACCGAAAAAACACCTATAATTTCTATCCCAAAAAGTAAGGGTACCCCAAAATGAGTTATGAAAAGTTGGGGTACCTGAAAAACATTTCACCAAAAAATTAGGGTACATCTGAGTAATTTTTTGTTAAAACTTTAAGGTCTAATTTCTCAATATAAACAATTATTTATCATATAAAATTATTATTGAAAATCGGATCTGTAGTGAAAAATATTGGATATGTAGATGCTAAAATATCAGAGTAATGGAAAATATACTATATTGGGTTTAAATTTGTCCCAAAACAAGTAGAATAACTATGATTAAACGATAAATAAGTACATAGTAAGGTGGCACTAATGTTCTGCATATCATGTATTGGATTTGAATTTTGTCTGGCGAGGAGAATAGCAATTGACCACTGTAATTTATTATATGCTTTTGGAGTATGTATTTTAAATATGATTATTATTTACTTGCATATACTAGATTGTGTACTATCAATTAGTATTATTAACACACTTGTTCATTCACATATATATAGAACATGTGTTTTGAGTGAATGTTCTAAATGCATGTAGTATGTATTAACTGGCTATTTTTTCAAGTCAACATAAGAAAATTACTTTTTCAGTTTTTGGCTTGAGTATTACCCATATTCCAGGCTAGATTGTATGCTTTGTAGTGTTTGTTTGGCACTTTTCTGCTTGAATAACTTTTAACCAAGAAGCCTTTAACAATAAAAAAAAGAAAAAGAAAAAGTGGCACTAATATTTAGTGTGAAGTTGGATAATTAAATTATTACCAGACCATGTACTCAAAGTTCATTATTATCCACTTAATACCCGTTAATAAAAACGGGCAAAAAACTATTACATAAAAATTATCAGTTAAATAGTAACATGAAATATCGTACGCAGCATAGATAGTTGGTGTCAACTTCAACATGTATTTATATTAGGAGGTGAGGGAATTCTGATTTGTAACAAATAAGAATTGGCCACAATGCATAGAAAAGTGACTGCTAATTGAGTACGTACATATGCATTGTGGGTGCGATGAATGATTGAGCATTAGACCCGGCAGTTTCTGACCCGACCCGATAATCCGACCCGAATCCGTCCGAAATTTCTGGGTTTTGAACACGATTTTTTCAACTAAATCCGAAGTACACCGAACCCGAAAATTAGCGGGTCAAACCCGACCCGCCCGTTTGACCTGAAAAATTAATTTTTTAAGTTCAACTTTATTAAAATTTGTGATTTTTCTTTGTAATTTTTAACGTTAAACTATAAGCGCAACTTATTTATTTGTTGTTTCTCTAATATAAGTTAAAATAGTTATAATAATCTATCGTTACCAGAAGATAATCATATTTTATTATGTATATTGTACAAAAAGTAGTATTTAGAGACCATTTTTTTAAAGGAAAAGCGGAAAAAGGTCGCAATCATAACCCGTTGGGTTGACCCGAAACCGAAATACACCGCCCGTATTTTCCCGAACCCGAAATACACCCGACCCGTATTTACCCGAACCCGATATACGACCGACCCGAAACCGCACGCCCGACCGAATTGACAGTTCTATTGAGCATGCATGCTTGGATGTTTCTTCCTCGTTCATGCCTCCAACATTTATATTTTCGATGCCCTAATATTGGATTATATAACATATCAATAGTTATGTCTTATGTGTCGGCATGTTTGGATATTTCAATTCATACCACTAGCGGTTCTGGGCTAAACCAAGAGTGACTACGACCATCGGTAATGCGGAAAAAAAATAATTCAATATAATTTGGGATTAAAATTATGGATTTTTTGTATATCAGATAAGTATAATAATATATTCGTCACCCCTAATCAATATATCTAGATCTGCCACAATTAATACAGTTGAGAGTCATGAGTTTGATAGGTTAAGATTAGATGTTTGTTAGAGCAATGTAATTATATAGTTTTTCAATAAACTCTTTAATTTATAAAGAACTACTCATGAACTTGGTACCTATGCTTAGCATGCTCAAAATGATAATTAATCCCATTGATATTGACTAGGGAAATTGGATTCTAATAATATGAATTTTTGCCCATATAAGATTAAATAATACGAACTTTTGATTTGGTGATTAATAATACGAACTTTAAACCCATGTTGCTATGAATAGTACGCCACCGAGTTAAGTTGAACTTAACCCAGCGGCGGATAACGTGGCGGTGGAAAAGGTGTGACGAACCCCCCAAAACTCAAGCCTAGTCACACCTTCTTCTCTGCCACGTCATCCACTGTCGAGTTAAGTTCAACTTAACTCGGTGACGTACTGTTCAGAGCAATATGGGGTTCAAGTTTGCATTATTTATCACCAAATCAAAAGTTCGCATTATTTATCATCAAATCAAAAATTCGTATTATTTAGTCTTATATAACTAAAAGTTCGTATTATTAGAATCCAATTTTCCTATTAACTAAATTGGCTTTTGTAGGCCTGCTCCTGGTGCTTTGCCTGATTTTAATGTTGTTTGGATCTTATACTTTGTTTTGAACCAGGCTCTGTTTTTTGGTGGCCAGAGGGTTTGTTTTGTGTGGCCTTGGGCCTTATTTCGACTGGGCTTCGCCACTGACTTTTCATTTGGGCTAGTCCCGTAACCGTTAGTGTTATTGACCACAAAGGATGACCCAAAATACAAATTAACCATGAAGGATATGAGAACTAGGAGATCCTAATTTATAAGATAGAAGGAGACCCAACATTACTGACATCGCATGTCAAGTGGACATTTGTTTTTTTTTTTTTTATATTTCAATTGTTTTATCCCTCTCTCTTTGATTCACGCATTGTGTATCTACAAATGCAAACCATGATTCACCTTATAAGGCATCTGAAAAAGACGTCCACTGCTCACATTTTATATCTCTTCAAACCCCCAACTCCCACCCTCATACTCCCTCTTTGTCACTTCCCAAACCACCACACCAACACCACCATTTCTTTTCTCCAAATTTAACGATATCTTATTTCCATTACCCAAATCCAGCCCTCAATTCATATTTATCCGACCTGAAATAAACCGAAGAACAATAGAATATCAAATACTACCTCCATTTTTATTTATTTGCCGCCTAGGAAATTGTGTTAAAAACTTTGATCATTAATATCTTGATTAGTATAATGATTTATCATATAAAATTGAAGTCATTAGATTTGTAATAAAAAAATACTATCAGAAAAGTATAATATTAGAATTTTTTTATAAAAATTTTATATTAGAAGTTATTGATTAAAAATTAACACTGAAAACCGTAAATGACAAATAAAAAAAAACGGAGGGAGTAATGGAGTATCAATTTTTCATTAATGTCCGATACCTATCAAGTGTGGACCTATATTTTAATTTCGACAGTTCTATGGCCTTGTTCTTTCATGGCAAATCATGATCAGAAAGATACCGCAGCTTTACAACTCACCATGATTCGAAAATCATTACTTTTTTCTCTCCTCACTTTTCTCTCTCTTCACTTTTCTCCTCTACTTTTTACATTCTCTCTCCTCACTTACCCAACATACCAATAACCTATCAGAGTACCACAATTCCATCACACTCACCACAATTCCACCACACCACACCACATCATACCGCAAAATACTGTAGAAAAGAACGGGGCATATATTAAACTCATAGCTTGGTGTAATATTGGAGGTAACTTGTAGCTATTGAGAGGTTAAAAACACAGTATAGCTAGCACCGACGTTAACTATGTTATTATGTTGAGGGTCCATGAGATATGATGAACAGGAGAAGAGCAATGCCAAGGATGAGGTTTGGGTGAAGCTTCGTATCAACATCAATCACGTAATAAATGCATGTATTATTTACGCATGCAGTTGACATACAACCCCTTTGTCGATTTTCATATCTTCACAACCCTATAACTTTTGGCGGTGGATTAATTCAGTAACACCATCACTATATATATTTCTCATTCTTAAAACTGTTTCAACCGTTATTAGTCTATGTCAATGGACTCTATTTGGGGGTATTTTTTGCTTCAATAAATTGCACATATATATAGTTTGTCATACAGTGTGGTCGGTTTTATGTACAAATTTATAAGGGTTTTTGGTTACACCAGCAACCGAAATGGCAATCGAGCGTTTTGATATGATAGCTTTGAATTCTTTATGTTGGGATTCATCCATAAGTAAATGTCCCGCATCGAAAAGTAAAGAGAAAGCACATGGTTTTTAAGTCAAGTGAGTTATTCCTCTTAACACAAATTGGTTTTAAGATGGAACCTCACTTAACTTGTGTATCATGGGCCTTGGTTGAAGTGAGCTCACCCCTTGGATCTCCCCAACACTTTATATGTCCATAATTCCATATATACTCAATTAGTTTTAAGCTACGTGTCAATCAAACTTTGAAAATTTTGACTATTGATTTTTCATCATATACAATGTTCTACTATACAAAAATACCATAATTAGATTCATAAGGAAAGTTACTATTACTCCCTCTGTTCCATATAATTGACACTTAAACTAATTTTTTATTCCAAAATAATTGTCATTTTCCATTTCCCAATACCTAATTTAATTATTTTAATTATAATAATTATATTAACTTTTAAAATTTTCAATTAATAAAAACTATACCTACTCACATTCTCTCACTATCTACACCTTGATATCCAAAAAAACACCTTGGAAAATAGTACTATTTAATTATGTGGGTAGTTTTTTTAGTTAAACCTTGGTATGTAAAAATTTTCAAAATGTGTCAATTAATATGGAACAGAGAGAGTATAAGGCTATAATGTTGTAATTTTTTTTATAAAATATACTATAAGAATTTATCAATAAAAAAGACTTTGAAAACCGTGTAATATTTATTAAATGACAAATAATATTGAACAGCGGGAGTAATGGACTAAAGTAAAATACTCATTTAAATCTCATGTGATTCTTTTCCATGGAGTAGTAGGTAGGGCAAACGATTTCTAAATAATGTGCCAATCAATTGGATCCAGCCTCTTCAGATTATAAAATTTAGAGATAAGACGTGCTGCTGAATTCAATCTCTTCATACCTCGCCTGGCGAAATTTCAAAGTATTGGTTTTGATTTTACTTTAAATTCTTTAAGCTAAACTTCAAATCTTTTAAAACTTCATACTCATTAAAGTCTAAAGACGTGCTTAGAAACATGTGTATTTATGTCCATTGTTTTTCAAATTTTAAAAGTAGATGGACATTGAAGAATGAACAATAAAACGGAAGTTGATGTCGGCAAGTAAGAATGTTATTGACAAGTGAGAAGTTCAGTACAAGTTAACATGTTTCTTGTTTGTACAAATTGAATCTCATATTTATTAAACAACACGTAAAAACTCAATACCATGATTAACCTCGGTTGGTGCTTCATGAAATACCTAATAGACAGATCAAGTGATCGAGAGTGTAATTTGATGTTTAGGAAAAGTACGTAGTTGTTGAGATCATATGACGTACATTCTATTTATATAGAGTACGAGGTGATCCCTTCCTACCCTAATTAATAGCTTACGCGTGAAATATTAACATTTTTGAAATAATCCTAGAGGGTGGTGAGACTCAGGTGGAGTAGGGTACGGTTTTATAGAGTAAGGTGCGGTTATGATGGGCTCCTGATGGTAACTTGAAACCTTGGTAAATAGAGGCTTCCGAGTTCCGATCAAGGGGGAGAGACTCATGTGTGAAGGGAGAGATTGTTGGGATTCACCCATGAGTAAAATGTCCCACATTGAAAAAGTAAAAAGAAAGGACATGGTATATAAGGCAAGTGGTTTACTCCTCTTAACACCAATTATGTTGGGATTCACCCATGAGTTTATATCCCACATCGAAAAACTAAAGAGAAAAGACATGATATATAAGTCAAGTGAGTTATTCCTCTTAACACCAATTGGTTTTAAGATGGAACCTCACTTAATTTGTGTACCATGGGCCTTGGTTGAAGTGGGTTCCCCCTTGGATCTCCCCAATAATTTTATTAATTAGTGTTAAATATATATTCCTCTATATGTTTAGTAGAAATTTGATTATGAACTTGGGACCATATATACTCCTCACACCAATTACTCATGCGGCCCAAGTTCCAGTCTGTCAAGAAGAAAAACTTATTTATTATGCAAGTAACTCATTTCAAAACACTTGGGACGATGATACATGGTGGTCATGGGACCACCATCTATACACCGGTGAAAAGAAAATTTATAAATTTCGTATGATTTACCAATTAAAAGAATGTTGGCTACGTCCACAAGTACAGTGAAAATTTATTTTATTGATATGGGCGAACGTCAAATATTTAATCATATTCTACGTACCTAACACAATTTTAATAATTTCACCTCCATTAACAATATTCAAAGCACCTCTAATTCCCCATGTCCACGATCCTTTTTTATTTTATTTTCAAACCTCCAATCTTAATCTAAATAAATATATGGCAGACAAGATTGAAACCAAGAATTCCTCTCATTGTCGTAAAGTTATACTATGTTTTCATAAGCTCCCAATCTTTAAACAACATATATACCTAGCCGGCTAACCTATGATATTATACATAGAAAATTATATACGATTATGTTTAAAGCATCGGCGTTATGTTTGGGGAAATTCCATCATGAAATTCATAAATGCATCTTAAAATCCTCCTACCAAGCAAGCTAATCCCTCAAATATAGGAACTAATTAATGGCACTAGCACTGCACCACCACTGAGGATGGCTACCAGTAGTCAAATTTTAAAAATTTTGACCGTAAGTTTCTCAATATATATAATGAATTGCTACATAAGATTATCATCATTAGATTCATAACGAAAAATACTTAAATAAAAGTATAATATTGCGATTGTTAAAAATATATTACG
Organism: Portulaca oleracea; assembly: GCA_029582165.1. NCBI lineage: Eukaryota > Viridiplantae > Streptophyta > Magnoliopsida > Caryophyllales > Portulacaceae > Portulaca > Portulaca oleracea. The sequence goes on along the minus strand of CM055873.1, from coordinate 3,716,305 downwards.
TAAAAAATTATCAATCAAAGAGTGATATTGGAGATCGTGAAAGTCAAATTATGACAATTAATATGAAATAAATAGAGTATCATATTCATATATATAATCATATAGGATCCTTTACTATTATTCCTTTGTCCCCCCTATAATCAATGACAACACCTTCCCACTTTATTATTATATACTATTTCTGATGTGCATTTTAATTGCCATAAGAAAGAAACAAGGAGGGAAGCTTCTTTGACCGTACCCTTTGATTTTTGGGATATTAATGATCAATGATCATGAGCATCATGTCGATGTCATTTCAGAATAGTGTTTTTTGTGAATTGTGGAAAGATCTACATGCTTTGTTTGTAAATTGTAATAAATTTTTACCAGCAAATTTGGTTGTGAAAACGCTGATTTCAGCAAGAATTGCACATAGTAATAGTGCTCAATGCATGAAACGAAACTAGTTTTGACTCCTTAACTTGTATGAAGTTTCCTACGTTAACACCACATGCATTTCAATGCGGCCAATTATATATGTGTGTTTGGATCAGATTCAGATCTGTTGTCAATTGTTAGGGTGTAAGATAGAGCAATATATACAGTGGAGGCAAATATATAATGATTATGAAAATCGATCGAGGATAATAATAGAGAGGTAAGAACAAGATGAAAGGAAATATAATATTTTTTTACGTAGAAATCCAAATTGAGAAAAAAAACATGTACAGGCGACAATTAGTATCCACTAGTAGAAAAGGAGATATTACAAGAGGTAAGATTCAATCTCTCATATACTCTTGCAACTTAGAGATGAGTAGGGCGAAGATGTGAAAATAACACCGTACTTCCGTCACTGGGGGAGTTTTGAAGGTTCTCACATCTGCCACATATTACAAGGTGAATAAAGACTTTCATTTATAAGGGTAAACATCCTATAGGTCTGGCTGGACTTATACTCCAAATACAATTAGGTTTTAGAATACTATTACACTTAAGAAATTTGCCTAAATATAATTAGAAAATAAAATAATTTTCTAATAGCAACCAACAACTTGGAGTTCAAACGGGTTTAGGAAACTTGTCAAATAATGAATCAAGAGAATTTGAGCCATTAATCCAACAATGTGAATTATGATGATCAAATAGACTTCTTTAGGTCAAGGATATTTGAAGCTTTTGCTATGATGACTAATATAGTCAATATTAGAACAATCTTTTAATGTTAATATGGGTAAAATAATTTATTGAGGAATGACTTTCTCAAAATAAATTACTAGTCACCTATATATTTTTGAAAAGTACGCCATGGCACATCTCACAATAAGGAGTTATTCCTTAGGTTTATTTTACCAAACTCAACCCAATTTAATTAACCATCCTTATCATATTTTCAACATTCAACATTCAACTTTTTAACTTTTATTTTGATTTATTCATCTTCACTTTATCAAACCTGATATTACCACTTTGAAAAATACATGGCCTAAACTCCTTATGAATACGTGATAATAAACAGGGGCGGAGCCAGAATATTTTGTTAGGGTGGGCCATAATCATAGTTGTTAAAGTCTCGATCATGATCTACGATCCTACGATTTTATGATCCAAAATCCTCGATACGATTCTACTATTTACATACGATTCACGATCCTACATAGTAAATTTCGATCCTAACTACCCCATGGATCCGAGTTAGGATCCCAATTTTAACAACCTTGATCATAATATAAAAAATTTTATATTTAACAATGTCACTTGATACATGAAGTACATACCGAAAATATTGGTTTATCAATGTGGCGTTGATACAAACAAATTACTCTTATTTATATTCATTGTGAGACTGGTTTATACAAATATATCATTGACATTATTCATAAGAGAACACTATTACTTAACTGATAGATAAGAGAATGTTTTGATTAAATTGCTTAGCTTAAATAGAATTTTTGTTAAAAGAACAATTAAAATCTAGATTTTAATTAGTCTTAGATTTTAATTATTTTTTAAAAAAACATTTCTATGTCCCACATATTTTGTTATAAAGCAATGCAATTTATAAAAAATTAGTAACTACATAATATTAGAAAATAGAAGTACTAAAAAATAGCAATAACAAAATTTTGTTTAAAACTATATAAATAAAGAAAATTAAAAACAAAAAAAAAAAGAAAAGAAGATGCATAGTGAACTTTAAACACGGGCTTGCTGTTAAATATAAAGAGGATAATATGTTTGTAAGGAGCTTCGAACACGGGCCGGCCCAGAGGTAGAAGCAAAAGCCACGCTTGGGCCATCTAAACCACCAAGCTACAAACCTTCTTAAATTCCAATTTGCACCATTTAATGAAACTTTAAACCATAGACTGGGCCATGGCCCACCCTGGCCCCCCATGGATCCGCCCCTGATAATAAATTAAAGTAAAAGGTAAAGGTAAAGGTCGATTTTCGTGTTTGGACAGATGCGCTAGTAGATGTATCAAGGTGGTTGATTCATATGGTGATCACGTCTAGAATACAAAGGAGGCCAAGTTTGATGTCAAGATATCCAAGGCAACATAGTTGGAAGTGTTGGGGCCAATCTAATAGTGTTAGATTCAACATTATCAGAGTTGATAGACAAAATATTGTTTGAAGTTTGTTTCTTCATATTTTGATTGGTTAAATGTAATTGTGTGTATTGATTATAATTGGTTGATCATATTTAGTGAGTTGTCTAGGGCTATCACTCTAGGGTTTAGGGTTGTTCTAGGTGTTAGCTAACCTTGCTAGGGTTATTATTGTGATCACAAGGGTAGTTAATACACATGATCACTAAATGAGAGCTTCCTTGTGGGCATGTTTTGCATATCCTTATGGGCACTGGCAGATCTCAAGCATAGCTAAGGATGGCCACAGCTACCAGTAACACAAAGAAAAAAATATTAATTTAGTGTAGTTTTTGATAAAAAAAATTATAGGTCTTATGTGTATTGGATTAATATAACAGTGTACTGGTCATCTCTAGTTGAAAGATCTAGATCCGCCACTGTTCGTGAGTTGTATATGTGATGAGTATAGTATTATGGTTAAGGTGAGGATTAGCTAGTAAATCCTTTAAAATAACCATGATAATACATTAATACACATGTTGTAATACTCAAAGTACATAGTGCATCATTCATAACTTTTTTTTTTTTCTAATTTCAAAATTTTCCATATTAAACATAGATCATGCGTAGCTTGATCTTACTTGCCTTTGTTATCCTTGATATTGTTTGTGAGTGTGAACTTGATGCTAATAATTTCTAGTGAGACAATCTTATATAAGACTTTACTAATGAGGCTAGGACATAAATCAAAGAAAGCTTCTAAACAATTAATGACCAAAAACCCTTTATTAATCAAGGTTGTTAAAATCGGGATCCTAACTCGAATCCATGAGGTAATTAAGATCGGAACTACCCCACGTAGGATCGTGGATTGTAATGTAAATAGTAGAATCGCATCGAGGATTTTGATTCATAAAATCGTAGTTTCATAGATTCGGATCGAGATTTTAATAACTATGTTATTAATTAGTAACCAAAATTAACTATAAGAAACCATCTCTAAAATCAAGCTAAAACAAGAAAATGGATACTTCAAATGTTATGCAAACTTTTAAAAGTAAAATTATATTCATGTGACCAAAGGTTCCTAGTCTATGTGAATAATAGGGTTAGGAGTATCATGTTTTGTTTCTTTCATCCAACTTTTTCCTCTTATTTATTATGATTTTATAGTCACATGAATTTTGTCTCCAATTACTAAAGTATTATATCTAAACTTGAAATTCGTGAAGATTAGAAATATGTAATTAAGTAATATAAAGTTTAGGGTTTCTCACTTTTAGTGAACTTCCATTTTTCTAACTACTTAAGTAATATAAAGTTTAATTTACTATAAAAGGTTTAGTTACATTCATCTAATATTTCTAGTAGATATTTCCACAAAACAAAATCAAATATAACATATATCCTAAAATATTTGTCATTTGACTAAATTTTGACTGCTAATTAGTCACAAATCATAATGAATTAAAATATAAAATTATAGTCATTAGAAAGATAATTTAGTAAAAGTTACAATAACAGTAATTTCACATTGTAACTCATTGTAATTATGAATAATCACCAATCAAAATTTAGACAAAATACAAACATTTTGGGACAGGGTAGTAGATACAAATATACTACAATGTTCAAATGACGAATATCATGTCTATATATAGAATTCGTCTGTATAAATTATATGATTTTCTTTCTAAATATTTAACTATATAATCACATAAAGTTATTAGAGTTACATAGATGCAAACCATTCAATAATTTTGAGATTGAATATAAATTGCATGGTAGGTTGCATTTAGTTTTCACTTTGGATTTATGTTCATTGGTGAAGGTTAGTTTTTTTAAAGACACAAATAAGTTTTACTAAGATTCATTACCAAGTTCATACTTCATATATACATTAGTGCCTCTTATATCTTTACATTCCGTTAATTTTCTAAATAAAACACAATTTAGTTAAGAATTAAACCTCACGCAATCGTTTTCATTTTGCCTAAATCAATTATATTTGAAAATGTCCGGACAAACTCACTTTCGAAACGTAATACTCTTAATTATAGGATTTGATGATAGAAATAAACTTTCTCTTATTTCCAAGGATAAACGACTCATAACTCTGTTTAACCCAATTTTATCTAATATTATTCTATTTTAGTTATGTTTTTTGAACACTCAATTTACGCATTGCCCATTTTCATCAACCTCTATTGAAATTACTAATACTTACATAAATTTATTCGAGTTTATTATACCCAACTTTACACTATCCATCCAGAAAACAGAGCCAATGAAAATTTTGCTAAAGAAAGATAGAATACTCAAAACAACTCACCAATTAAAATTGTTATAGTTTACCATACAACTCTAAACTTCTGGTCAACATGAAAAGTTCTACTTTGATCTAACCAAAACCAATGGCCTATGTTATATTATTGTTCTTCTCATTTTTCTAGATGATTTTATTAATTTATTTAATTACCCATATGCATTGAATTAAAATAATAAACTATAATTAATTATCATACCATGCAAACTGCATTATTGCAATCCTTCTCCCCCCAAAATATTTAGAAAAGCAACAACCTAACCTCTTTAATTTGTCTAATTTGTTTAAGCCCTAATTAATGTGGATGGAATGTTTAGAATACAGAATGACCATAATTTTCAAAGAAAATTCATAATTAACAACTTAATAAAATGACATTACAAGATTACATTTAGACTTGTCAATTCGGGTGAGTGGGCGGGTTATGGACAGATCGTATATCGAGTTCGGGTAAACATGGGTCGAGTGTATTTCGAATTCAGGTAATTATGAACGATGTATTTCGGTTTTGTATTAACCCAATGAGTTATAACTGAGACCTTTTTCCACTTTTTCTTTAAACAAATTTGCCTCTAAATACTATGTTTCATGCAATATACATAATAAAATACGATTATCTTCTAGTGATGATAGATTATTGTAATTGTTTCAACTTAAATTACAGAAATAATATATGAATGAGTTGCGGTTATAATTTGAAATTTGAAGTCATGGATTCCAATGAATGTTCACAAATTCTAAGAGATTTGAACTTAAAAATAAAGTTTATGTGTCAAATGGGCGGGTCAGGTTTGACCTGCTAATTTGCAGGTTTTTGGGGTTCGATTTATTTCAGATTCTAATCAAGAATATCATGTTCAAAACCCAAAATTATTGAAACGGATTCATATCGAATTATGAGGTCGGGTCAAAGATCGAGAATTCTAATTACATCACCACCATTGCCAATCAAATAAAATAAACCCCCATTAAACATTGAAAATTTTCATTATATTGTCCCCTACACAATCCATAATTCCCATAAAAACTATCCACCACCCCCCACTTTTCCCTTTATTTCTGGGTCCCAAAACTTGCTGCAAATTTAAGTCTTCTCCCCTATAATATTTGAACCCAAACTCACAAACCATTTTCACAAAACAACAAAAAAAAAAACAAAGCACACATACAATATCATCTTCTTCTTCTTCTTCTTTCACTGATCTTCTTCACTCTTCCTAAAAAAAAATGACAAGATCAATCACAACCCAAACAGAATCCTCAATCTTCACAACACCCAGATGGCCGTCGTCGCGGCGGACTCACTCCCTCTCCTCCTCCTCTTCCGCGTCCTCCGCCTCCTCCGACTCCCTCCCGCCGAGCCCCGCCACCCCTCTCCGCCGCTACACCGCCGGCGGCGGCGGAGTCCCCTTCTCCTGGGAGTCCATCCCCGGCATACCCAAGAACACCCAGATAATTCTCCCCAGCATCGATCGGAAACTCGCCGGAAACCACCTCCCGCTGCCGCCGCCTGCGGCGGCGAAGCCCGGCCAGAAGGGTAATTACGAGAATGTCACTCGGAGGGGGATGGAGAAGGACCCTTTCTTCACCGCCCTCGTGGAATGCTCCAAAGGCGTCGGCGTCGGCGGAGGGACGACGGCGGAGGAGGCGGAGGAGGAGGATGCGGCGGCGGCGGTGGATAAGGACGTGTTTGGGGGGAGTTGGAAATCCGGAGGGAGGAGTTTGTTGATGGGTTCTTGTAAGAGTGCTTCCGACATTGCAGAGTCTCTGGTTTTGCTTCCCAGAAGAGGAAGAATCCAAACACGAACCCGAAAAATTGGATATGAAATGATGAAGAAATGATCATCGTCATCATCTGGGTGTAGGATTTGATAATGACTGATAATCTGAATCGAAAATGAGGTTAATTATTAAGGTATTCTGTGAATTTTCGTGACTTTAATTACATCCATCTGTTAGGAATTTGGGTTTTCTTTGTTGTTGATGTTGATGATGATCGATGTTAATGGTGATGCATCAATTACTACTGAATAGATAGGGGGAACAATTAAGTTGTTAATTTGGTTAATGCTGTTAATCTTAGTTTATAATCTCATTTCTGATGAGATGTGTAAAAAGAAAGAATGGAAGTTTGATAGTGCACTCTGTTACTAATATATCATGGATTAATCATCTTTGAGCATGAATTTGATGCACTTAGATTTGACTTTCGCACCTCTTGAAAAGGTGAGATTCATGCTCTGTATCATACCAAAAAATTACTCCGAGCCACCCAATATTTGGAGAAACTATTTTTCGATATCCAAATTTTTCAAAATTCATTTTGAGGTACCCTTACTTTTTGGTTAATAATTATTTGTTGCTTTTCCGGCCATCAATTTTATTAAGTGACCGAAATACATTTTTTTCTTCTTTAAGGGTATTTCTTAAAAAAATGGAAGAACAAGGGTATTTCGGTCACTTAACCAAATTGATGACCGAAAAAACACCTAATAATTTCTAACCCAAAAAGTAAGGGTATCCCAAAATGAGTTTTGAAAAATTAGGGTACCTGAAAAACATTTAACTGAAAGTTAGGGTACCTCTGAGTAATTTTTTGGTATCATACCGTATGATTCATACGTGATGTTTACTATGAGCATTGCTGCTAGCCTGCTACTCATAAACACTGTTGAAAAAAGGAGATAAAAGTTAAATTTTTCTGCCCAAAACACGGTCAAATTTGTTCTATTATGTGTTAATATCCACATTATCCATAATTACCTATTCCTATATCACTTTTCTACTTCACCATACTAATTTATCCACATCCGCAGAAAAGAACAGAATGATCTATTTTATCTAAACAAAGTTGATCTGCTATATGCTCATAGACTCATTAATCTCACGATAATCCTTTTAAATATACCCAAGTAGAGAATGACGCTAATATTTCGAGATTACACCTCCTTTATCCTAATCATATAAAATTTGATGGCGATTATAAATTTACACTTGATATTGAGGTTGGTGTCGACAGGGTCTCTTTGCCCTTCATCAAACAAGACAAAAACAATAAGAACATCGCCATATTCATAAAACCAAAAACTTTAACTTATCCTATACTTCAATTATCACAAAAGTCCAAGTTGAGTGACGCCTACACAGTTTTGTAAGTTGTTAGTATTTGAGTTAACTGTTAGCCTATTATAAAGAGACACAGATAACTCTCCAAGAAATTCTTCTTATTCACAAACTTAGGCCTTGTTTTTTTTTTTTGCTGTTGGTAAACTGCGGTGCCACAGCCTACCGTAATTTGCCAGAACCCACCATAAAATACCATTCTACCACAATTCACCACAACCCACCACAAATTACTTTTTCACAATTACCAATACAATATTTATATATATACAAAAAACTCACCACAATATACCAATAACCCGCCACAATTATACCACAACTCGCCACAATTTCACCACACTATACCGCATCATACCGCATAAAAGAACATGACCTTAATTTATCGTAAACATCAATTATCACATATGTCTCGTTCTATTCTAAGTGAAACCCGCACATTTTTTATATTGCCTAGGTTGTCAGTGTTTGAGCTAACTGTCAACGTTTAAATGGATACATGTGAGATTCTACTGTAGTTGAAAACATTTTCAACTATCATAGCTAAAAAAAATATTTTAATTCTGTATTAAATTTAATATTTTAAAAAAATTCTACCATAATTGAAATTTTTTCAATTATTAAAGGTTAAAAGTATAACAATCATTAATTCTACTTTAAAAACTTAAATCAATATATATATTGATCAAAGTAACTTATTATAACAACTATTCGTATTTATTGATACATAAATGTTTTTAAATATTGAAATTCTTAGACAAATTCATAGTAAGAAAATTTTAACTACCATAATTTTTTTTAAAAAAATTAATTGTGGTAAAATTTGTATTTATTTATTTATTTGACGAAACTTGAACTTAAAATCTTCTTTAAGAGTAACAATGTAAAATTACTTGAAACAACAGGTGTCGTGGAAACTTACACTTTTACGGGGTGATTAGATATGAGTTTATGGCTAATATTGGGGATTAGAGGGTAAGAAATGTCATACATCAACACTTTCCTTGGCTTAAAAACATCCTTTATACATACTACAAGCATTATCTCTAATCACAGTAGTTAATAAAATACTATACTCCAGTGAGTGATAGTAGACAGTCAAATTCAGGTAGTGTTTTAAGCCTCAAGTTACTGCTAATTAAAATCTAAATTTAATCATTCACTTAATCTCTTTTAATTGGCTAACAATGTTACCAACTAATCAAAGATGTCAGTAAGCTGTGTAATTAATCTATGTGTCCCTGTTTATTTATCCATTTAGCTAGCTGTTTTTGTCTCTAATTATTTGTCCCTTTACATTTCAATATAACTTTTAGCAGATCTAGGATATGTTCTTTTGTACGGTTGGTAAGATGCGGAAACGGTGCAGTTTTGTGAAATTGTGAAAAGTACGGTAAGGTGTTGAATCCAATATGGTATGATAAAATTTGTGGAAAATGTGGTTGATGTGGTAAGAGAGAAGAGAAAATGTGGAAAGAAGACGAGAAAAGTGAGAAGAGAGAAAAGTGATAAAGATATATTGGTAATGATTGTGGTAAAATGTGAAAGAATATTGAATAGTATAATGAATTGTGGTACTGCACTGCACTGCACTGTATAACAAAAGAGGGCCTTATATCTATACGTTTTTTCAGAGAAAAAATTTACATCAATATGCTTCATCCTTCATTATTAAATTTTATCAATTTAAGTAATTTTATAATTTTTCTGACTAATTAATTATCTTTTGGTATCTCCTCAATTTTTTAAAGTGATGAATAAATAGAAATGTACGTAGAGGGTACTTTATGAATTTTATGTAACATATTATTTTAATTATAGTGCTTATGAGAATAAAGTATGCCCTAATGATCAAAACTGAAATGATTAGGTGTCTCAAGGAACAAGGGGTGTTGTTTCCCTCAAAGTTGTTTTTGTGCAACTTTTTCTGTACTTAAATTAAATAATTCACTAAAAGACAGTACCTAGCTTTTCATTTGATTAGTCAATCTAGGAAAATAACATTTTAACTAGGGTAGTTTTGTAGAGTATCATGGTGGGTATTCAAGGGCTTATTCTTTTTTTACTTATTACTAATTATTCACGGGTTAAGATTCTGTTCTTTTGTGATGTAAGATAAATTTATTATACTTATCCCACTTTTAATAATTTTATCCCATCTTTTTTAATAGCATTCATACTTCTTTACATACCTTATGTAATATATATATTCGATTGATGTATAGATAATATGAAACAAAATAAGTAGATGATAAATGTTTGAACACGTATGCTAAAAAAAACATGTAAGGCCAATGCAAAGGATTCTCAATGTCCTATTCCTACATTAATTTGGTGATATGGGGACATTGTGTTAATTAGGTTAGGTAACCTTCCCATGTGCATTTGAAAGACCTATTTCTTGAATTACTCCATTAATTTGGGAACCAAAATTATAGTAGTGATAATGTCTCTTCACATACACTATTTGTAAGTGCATTTCTAAGTTCTTGCTTGGAGATTGAAGGAGATACGTCCTAGTATCATTGACTCATGCCAAGGGATCCTTGTTACCTGCAATAAGGATATATATATATACGTACGTCCTAATATTCAGTTCATCAAACACGTTATATTCAGTCTACAATTAGATATCCAATCAACTAATATGGTTAGAATAGATCAAGACCAAGTCAGGGGCATTCCTCTTGGGCCAATCACACCAGATTGAGCCTATACATATCGGACAAATGATATTTTATGGTCATCAGACACATCATATTTTATCTACCGATATAGTTGTATATTAAATTGAAAAAAATGATATGATTGATTGTCATAACAATATTATACGTACATTGTATAAAATAATATTTTTATCCGTATTTTTAAATTTTAACCAATATATATTTGGTTACAGTCTCATTAATATTTTTTTAAGTAACCATATATATATATATATATATATATATATATATATATATATATATATAGGGAAATTGGATTCTAATAATCCCACTTTCACAAATTGGATGGCAATAATCCATACTTTCAATTTGTATTCTAGTGGTCCAAAAAAAAATGTATTGTAGTGGTACCAAATCCATCACCATATTTTTTTTTTATGCCTACCCCATATTGTTTTTATTTTTTTTCGTTCTGCCCCCAGATAGGTAATGAAGTGTAGTTGTTAAAACATTTTTTAAATTATTTTTTTGAGATTCCGAGCAATTATTATGATTATTTAAAAGTAATAAAATTGAAAAAATCATAAAAAATAGAAAAAAAATTTAAAAAATTGGGAGAAATGTTGTAAATTCATTAAAAATCGTGTTAAAGTGTTATACAAAATTTTGAATCAAATGCAACACAAAATCTAATGATATTTAGGGTATAGTCTTGATTATGTCCCACTACAATACAATTTTTTTTTTTTTGGATCACAAGAATACAAATTGAAAGTAGGGATTATTGTTATCCAATTTGCGAAAGTAGGGATTATTAGAATCCAATTTCCCTATATATATATATATATATATATATATATATATATATATATATATCATTACTCATTGTGTAAAAGGGGATTATACTATGGCCATATTGTTGACCCACTTTATATAATTATGTCTAGATTTGAGTCATTTGACATTTAAATATGATATCATGCATGGGGAAATTGAATAGGTAAGCTGGCTTTTTCTCGATAATTAATTTTGAGCCCCTAGATCTTAATTGCTCTTTGCCTTTAACATTGGGTATTTGCCTCATTGGTTGGTAGGAAACTCGTCATTTTCCAAAACATCAAAAACCAAGCAAATCCACCTCAAAATTTGTTACATTTACACAAAACTGAAAAACATTACTTTCGTCGTTCCATATTAATTGTTGTCATTTAAAATTGTGTAGGATGTCAAATTTAAAAAATGTTGATCAATTAATTTCTCAATATATACAACGAGTTGTTATATAAAATTATTAACATTAGATTGGTAACGAAAAATACTATCATAAAAGTATAATATTGTAACTGTTAATAACGTATAATGTAAAAAATTATAAATTAAATAGTGACATTAGATATCGTAAAATTCAAAATTATGACGATTATATATGAAACGGGGAGAGTATTAATAACACTTATCATTTTTGTACTCTTTTATTGTTAAAGTGCTTTGAAATATGTAAGTAATTACTCCTTCAATTCCATTTTAAATGTTTTTCAGTGTCATTAATTTCTCAACATATACAATGTTTTAGTATAAGAAAATTTTGCCATCGGAACCATCACGAAAAGTATTATCATAAAATGTAATGTTGTAATTTGGATAAATAAACATTTTGGGACATTTGGATAAATTTCATAAAAAAGTATTATCATAAAAAGTATTATCAAAAAATTTCAGTAAAAGAAGGACATTTGGATAAATAAACATTTTGGGACAAGACACATCTTAAGTGTGTTGTCATTGTATAAAACCTATATATTTGTAAATTAAACTGAAAAAATACATAATTGACTTCTATAATAATAATAATAATAATAATAATAATAATAATAATACATATAAATGGTATAAAATCACACTTTTATATATCCATATTTTTTAAATTTTACAAAAGACGTCTAAAATATGCATAGCGGATGATGTTCAATCGTTATGATGTCAATTTTAATTGTTGGCTTAGCCAATACATTTCAAACTTCTTATAATCGATCTAATAGTAATTGTCAAAAAAATAAGAATTAAAAATGATAATAAATATTAATTTATAATAAACAAGATACTTTACAAAATTTCTGAGGCGATGACATGAGAAAGTCAACTACTTGTAAGTTGTAAGCACTATTTTTCCAGTTCACAATTGACCAGTAAAGTTGAGATTTGTTTAATTATTTTTCTTTTATATCATGACATAATAGAAACAAAATCGCCAACCAGATATTGTCTTTCATTTTGTTCTTGTGCTTTCTGGCCATGAAGGAGCCAGTACTTCTGCACTCATTTTGTTCAACTTTAATCATAATTAACATGCAATTTGATGTATACATGACAAAAGGATTTAAAACCTAATCAATAATTTACATCAATGTTTGATTAATAAGTGTCCAAATGTTAGGTCGAAGCTTTCTTCTATATGTCTCTTCTTTTGCCTAATTTAATGGTACGAGTGGTATGTATAATATACATGTCAAATGAGTACGTACAATACATAGTTAGATATGAGTTAAGTACATATATCAGTCGGTACTCCACATTGTTATAGTATAAAACTATCATTGGATCTTCATCTATCAGCGTAAATTTTTTATTGATATGGTTTTACATGGTATCAGAATCGCAACGATTAACGAATAAGAAGTTTCAGGTTCGAATCTCAACACCCACCATGCATATTCATTTGTGCAATTGCTGCAAGGTGAAGGGGTCTTCGCAGCATCCATGCTTCAAGCTCGAAGGTATTTGCGTGAGAGGGGCGTGTTAGAGTATAAAATCATCATTGGACCTTCAACTATCAGCTTAAACTTTTGGTTGAGATGATTCCACACACGTGAGTCTTGGTGTCCAAGTAATTAGCAGTACATATATCAGCACATATGTATACTAATAAATAAGGAAAATTAAATAGTTCTGAAAGTTTAAATTTATTTTGAATTAAGTGTTTTAGTCTTCATTAGATTAAAATCTTTTCATTAAATTTTTTAATAGTTAATGTTAATTATCAATTATAAAAAAAAACTTAGGATGTCCTAGCCACGCTAAAGAATTCAAATGATCCCTTCATCGAATCAATCATATGCATTAGACGTATTTTAGTTGTGTTTTTGTAAATTTGACAAAAAATGAGTAAAATATAAACATATGAAGTTTATATATGATATTATAGTTAATTATATTATTTTTTCCAATTTAATGGATAATAATATAGTTTTCATATGAAGACAGTACATTTAAAATATTTTGTCTCCAAATTCATATCATTTTTTAATTTTATTATTATATATCATCTATGATTATATGTATGACACGTCAAAAGCATTTATGCATGATGATTTCTAGCTCAATCTTTTCTTCTTTTTTTCCGTTTTTCTTTGAAAAATGTGTTGGGTATAGTATTAGCAAAGGAGCTCATAAAAATCATTCAAAGTTCAAAAAGGTTTGTTTGACTCCCCCCTAATCCCCCCCCCCCCCCCCCAACACAAATTAAAAAGTAAAGTCAAACTGTAAGCTTACAGCTGAATACTCTATCCATTTCTTATTATAGGGTTTTGTCTAATAGTTTATTGTTATATGGTGTAATTTAGAGTAAAGGTCTACTAATATTTTAAATTTTTAAAAAATATTATCAATATTTATTATAAAATTCATTATAAGTTTATCAATATTATTGCGTAATTCATCAATATTTTTAAAATTTATCAATTTTTACACAAATTCATCACAAAAAAACCGAACTATTTCAATATATGTGGTAGATCTAAATAGATCCATCATGATGTAATACTTTGCAGGTTCTATCGCTTATTGTTCATTATTTATTGTTCATTGTTGTAAGATATGCGTAGTTAATTATAATATAAAATTGAATTTATTAGATTATTTTTGTGAAAATGCTTTTATATAAATATCATTTATGATGTTTATAAATATATTGAGTATATTAAAAATTAAAGTATATTAAAAATTAAAATAATGTATTTAAAGAGAGTAAAAAGCTAAAAACATATTGCATGTACAACAGAGAGTGTATGTATCAGGAACTTAAATTTAATGTCCATGTAAATATATATAGGAGACCGACAAATATCATTATTTAACTTTTAGTTTACGTACGAAATATATTTAATTAATCTTTGATATTTAGTGGTGACCACATATATAGTACCATATGCTTACTTAGGAGTGATGATTATAAAGGAGAAAACTTACAAATTAAGTCATGATAAATAATAATGAAATTGATCCACATTTCCAATAAAGTTTATAAGCCCAATATTGGATCAAGGGGATGGATGGAGTTAGACTTTATGCTTCCTAAGAATGATGAAAGTTAGAAATATATGCCGGTATGTTTTTGTTGTAATCATGCATGAATACATATGTTACTTTTTGCACTCAACTATAAGGAGTTGAATTTATGCACGGGGTTTATGATTTTGCATTATTACCATTATTATGACTCCTCAAATCTTACCAAGTCTCAGTCGGATTGTGATCTGATTGATAGTGAGGAGACCGACTCTCAGTCGGTTCACTCTGAATCTTTTAACTCTGCTAATATTCAAGATTCTATTTTGGAGGGCTCCAAAGCTTCTGCTAGAAGAAGGAAGAAGGAGAAGTATTTTCCAAAGTTCAAGTGGCATTTGGTCAGTCAAGCTGCATGTAGGACTGCTACTACTAAGTCTAAGAACTTGTCAGAAGGAAAGATAAAAATGCGATATTGCTAGTTGAATCTTCAAAGCTTCCTCAAGATCAAGATCATTCGGAAGACTTGACGCGCAGAGTGGCTAAGTTTGGTTGTGGTTCTAGCTTCATTCGTGGGGATCGAGGAACTGTTGAGAAGCAGCTTAAGGAGAAATGGCGAAGAGAAAGAAAATGTTAATTTTAGTGTTTTAATTGTGCTGTTATTGTCTTGCTGTTTTAGCTGTGCTTCTTCGTTGTTGGTTGTTGTCTTTTGCTGTTTTTTCTCTACGGTTTTTGCAGTTGCGGTGCTGTCTCTTTTGCCTATTTTGACATTCAATAATAAAAAAAATGACTCCTCAAATCTTAAGTCATCTACATTCTACATGCATGTATGCATGTCTAAATGCTCGAAGTAGATCGGTCAATTTGTGACCTAATTTAATAATCCGAGTCGAACTTGCTTGATATATATTTCTGAATTTGAACCGAATTTTAAAAACTCACAAATTAACAAGTCAACCCTAATCAACCATTTCGAACTAGTTCCTTTTGAAAATTCATGACTTTTCTTTGAGAATTTTAGCTATTAAATTGCAAACACAACTCAAACAAATTTTATTTCTGTGATTTATAACAATCTATATATCATTGCAAGAAGATAGCCATGTGTTTTTATATACATTGAAGAAATTAGTATTTAGTGATAAGATATTTCCCACTCCACGGAACCTTTCGCTCATCCTAGTTTTTCTAACATGTTTTTAGAGATAGCATTGAAAAAAAGAAAAAAGAAAAACGTCACAAAATCCGAAATAAAATACCTTTTGTTTTCCTGAAATTGTAATACACCTAACCACATTTATCATAATCCGATATACATTCGACCCATATATAATCTGTCTATCCAAATTAATAGATAACAATATAAGGATTGAAAGATTATCCATTTTATCAAGGTTTAAAAATCTTAATGAATTTCCTGTATGAAATATTGACTATTACATACA
Organism: Portulaca oleracea; assembly: GCA_029582165.1. Lineage (NCBI taxonomy): Eukaryota > Viridiplantae > Streptophyta > Magnoliopsida > Caryophyllales > Portulacaceae > Portulaca > Portulaca oleracea. The sequence goes on along the minus strand of CM055873.1, from coordinate 3,699,891 downwards.
AAATAATTAAATACAATTAGCAAGTAATGGTTTTTAACTAATATATATAATACATAGAGAATTCCAATTATTTATCATACTAACTGGCATTCGCACAAACTGAAATAAATAACTAATTAGCTAGCTTGATCTTGGATATCTCCACAAGTTGTTATTTTATTACAGTAATTAATAACTGGAAAAAAAAATACAAAATCTGATAATGCCTGAGCTGTTGAAGCTAGTGGCATATTACTGAGAGATGCAATCAGTTATATTGAAAACTTATTATAATACTGCATGTGATTAATTAATTTTCATACTGTCAAATATCTTCAGCCAGATTGGTCAAATATGATTAATCCCAATTAAGGCCCTGTTCCTTTCTGCAGTATTTTGCGGTATGGTATAATGAGGTGTGGTGAAATTGTGGTGGGTGTGGTGGAATTGTGGTAGGTTATTGGTATGTGGGGTAGGTGAGGAGAGAGAATGTAAAAAGTAGAGGAAAAAAGTGAAAAGAGAGAAAAGTGAGGAGAGAGAAAAGTAATGATTTGTGATAAATCATGTGGTGAAATGTAAGCCAGATGTCAGAAGATTTAGCCACAACCGCAAAAAAAAACAGGCCCTAATTTTCCATGCAAATGGTATTAATTTTTTAGAGGTCTCTTCAAGATTATATATATTATATGATATATAGATACATACACGTATGCATGTTGGTCATCTTCCCATCAATCAACTACTATATTCCATGCTACGATCAAATTTAAAACTTTATTGTACATCATCCTATTTATTTGTTGCATCTAGAGTTAACAGGTAGTTTTGGATAAGTGCACTCATAATTAAAAATGAACTAAAATCATAGTGTATAAAAAAAAATGGTACGGTGAAACTATATTGGCTTTAAATTTAGATCAGTTTATAGTATATATGTTGGCTTTCAATATTTTTCAGAAATTTCAAATCGAATTCAAGTTAAGGTTCTGTTCTTTAGAATGGTAAGTTAGTTTATCTTATAACACTCCGATGACTTAAAGGGATTTGATTTTCCCACATTTCCTTTCCTTACCAAGTACCAACCTTACATAACCTAACGTAATCCCACCACTCTGAGGAATAGGGTCTTAGTTTATTTCATGGGTGCATTACAAACTTTCTAATTGTATCTTCAAATTACATGCATTCCCATTACGTGGAATTGCTTTGCATGAGTTTCTCGAGCCTTATCTTTGGTTTAAATTAGGGTTGGGTATATATTAACCGTTGATTGTAGTAACTAATCCCTTTGTTTAGGAAGCTCAACTTAATTAAAGGTAAAAGGTTAATTAGTATTTGGGAATTAACACCAAAGTTTTTGATTAAGAAAATAAATCAATGTAGCTTTTGAACTTGTACCGTTGTACGGGCGGATGGGGCTTACTGTGATGAATATGAAAGCTACACCTGTAGTTTTCAGTTGGTTGGTAAAACGGCATGATAAAATAAAATCCGTTAAATCGTCGTTATATAAAGATATTCTTTTGAGAGACTATCAATATATGGTGAAGAAATTTCGAATACGATGATTGTTTCTGATAGTGAATGCATTTTTAGGAATATGTTTAACAATGTGAATGTTGAGATTGTTTCTTTTTCGCCCAAGGTTCTTAAGATTATTGTGGAAATCTAAGGTGCAAATAGTCAGGAGTAGATAGAAAAGAAATTTGAACTTAATGTGGAAATCTAAGGTATAGTTAGTCAGAAGAGCATCGTGTAAGACCAATTATTCTAGTAATTTAGATTGTATTCAATGGAAGAATAAGCTCTTAGAAAACCGTAAATCCAACCGTGAAGATGAAGTCAAGAGTAATGCATAACGTTTGAAGGAAGATGTAAGTCCACTATCGCTTACTAAATCTTAAAGTTCAGTTTTCATTTTTAAAAAAAAAAGGAGGAGGAGGAAGAAGAAGAAGAAGAAGAAGAAGAAGAAGAAGAAGAAGAAGAAGAAGAAGAAGAAGAAGAAGAAGAAGTAATTCAGTTAATGGTCTGGCCAATGGCCATGATGGATCTTACACAGTTGAACATTTTTGGCCCATGTTTATTTTCACATGAGGCCCAGCCCTTTTCGTTTAAATCAATATTTTTGTAGGTGAGTCCAAAAGTCTAGCCCAAGTATCAATATTTCGTGAATTATAACCAAGATCTACTTCAAATAAATTGGTGCGCCCATTCTTACTTTTTCAAATGTCAAATTCTACGCAATTCCAATTCATTTTTACATTAAATTAAAAAAAAAATTTGAGAGTAGATTTATAAGTAAGCCGGGTAAAAGTTTGAATCTGAGAAAAATTTAGGACGGAAGAAATTGAATATTGGATAAAATTAGTGAACATGGACCCTGTCCAATTTCTAACTCGGATATGTTCATTGAACTCGGATTTGTATCCGGATGTTCGATGTTCAGAGCTAGTTGTCCAAATGTTAAAATTTGTTGGGACTATTTTTCTTTTAAACATTTCATTGAAAATGTATGTGACTGGACCTGAAACTGAAATCGATTTCCCAAATGTTTTTTTTAAAAGATTTCTTCAAAAGTTATAAAAATATCTAACTTCAAGTTTTCTTAAGTCCAAATTCGGTTTTTTGATTGATTGAATTTATTACAACCCAAATTGTCTTCAAAATCCAGACAACCCGGACCCAACCTAGATGTAAATTTGAACATGATCAGTTGTCCAAATTTTAAATTCAGACAGAAATACCGTGACCATATACAATTTCTTCCTGGTCCAACAAATTTAGCGTTTTTATGTATGAAAAAGTGTTACTAATTATTCCTCAAAAACCTTACAATATTTGTAAAGGTTTTTGGATGATAATATACCGACCTTTGGAGGTGTTGGATTGTAGTATACTAACCTTTACTATTGGATAACAATATCCCTAACCTTTATACTTAAGTGACATTATTATACCAACAATAACTAAGGGGGTGGTGAATCAGTCTCCATGCGCGCTAACTTGGCTGGCGAAGGGGAAAAACTGTCTCAGACCAATAACTCCATTAACCCCTTAAATTCTCTCACTAACCCACATTACAAGACATTGGTTGGTTGTGTGTCACATCAGTATGAAGACTGGTTTACCACCCCGTTACTCACTGTATAGGACCGATTTTTTTTTAATGTGGGTTAATTAGTGAGAAAACGGAGGGGTTAATGGGGTTGCTAGGCAGAGATTGATTATTTTCCCTTCGTCATCGCTGCACGCCGTGAATCGCTTATTGTTGGTATAATAATCTCACCTAAATATAAAGGTCGGGGATATTGTTGTCCAATAGTAAAGGTTGGTATATTACAATCCAATATCCCCAAAGATCGGTATATTGTAATCCAATATCCCTATTTGTAAAAGAAAAGATGATATATACTAGCATTGCTATGTAGTGGAGTGAAAGTTTGTTGTGGATGAAATAAGGACAAATTGAAGGACAGTTGGAAGTGGGAGAGGTGACCACTAGAATTGACCTTGAGAAGTGAAAACTCGAGCTCGCCCAATCAACTAATCCCACCGTTGCATATTGCACTTTGTTTGGTCAGATTGGGGAAATATTTTGATGAAATATGTGAAAATGCAATTTGCCAATTTTATCATCAAATATCTATGAACAATATTGCTACGATTCGATGTTTGTAGCTAGAAAAATTGACACTGATTTTGTTTGTGTGACTTTTTATTAGTTGTTGTTCTTTCGCTGTACTTTTCCCTGCGACTTTCGCGGTGTTGTTACTGTTTCTTTAACCTCTTTTGACTTTCAATAATAAAAAAAAAACAAATGTCTGTCATACTAAAGTTCAATAATCTAAATGATTGTTCATCTATAGTAAACATTTGGCTCATGCACAAAGTTGATTATATTTTAACATATTGTTAGTTTACAAAACCATCCTTTTATTAAAGTTAGATCTGATTGCACTTGTAGATGATAGTTGATAGCTGTTAGGCGTTAGCTGGTAACTGTTTGGTTTAAATTGTTTGGGTTAGCTGATTGCAGAAATATTACTTGATAAAGTAGCTATTTGTGAAAATCCGCTTGAAAAAGATTCTTCAACTAAAGCCTTGTTCTACAAAATTAGCGTTTTAGATAGCAGACAATGGTTTATGTAACAAAAAACAGTTTAGGCTGCGGATAAAGTTTAAGTAGAGAATAATTGAATAATCATAGAATTTTGTACAAATTTTAGCATTAATCGAATCTTCGAACATAATGTTAATCTTTTTACTATTATCCAGATCCAATTTTGACCAAAATTTGTTTCATTCGTTGTCCGATGTGATCCAACGTGGATTCAAACGTCAACTTCTGGTCTAAATTTTAACATTGAATTTAACCGATGTAAATTCTTGCAATATATGAGGCCCTGTCGAGACATGGGATGAGCACAATGGAAGCCGCCTGATTAACAATCATTGTCATTATCATTTTATCACAAACTCCAAGTTGCTCATATAAAAACCACACACAGATTAATCATTTGTTCACACAGGTGATCAGACATTCATGAGAGCGGTGCAGAATAATCTAGCTTTTTCTTCCAATCTCAATTGTTAGGTATTTCATATTTTCATTCACCAATCAATAATCAAATCATCCAGGAATCCCAATGCAATACAACATCAACAAAACCTACCAAAATCGTAAACAAAGCCCATTGTTTTTCTCTCTCTAATCATCCCTTGATTTCCCCCACTCTTATCCCTTTCTTCCCAAACACCCCCTTATCAAATCCCAGAAACTTGGCATTGCCCCTTGTTCTCTGCAGATGGAAGCTGATGTCTCTATCATCAAAACCCTAACTTTCCTTCCTTTATTTCCACAAATCACTGGGTTTTAGCCCTACTTAGTGCATCCCCTTTCTGGGTTTTTGATACTTAATCTCAAATTGTCTGAATTCTAAACCCTAATTTCGAAATTCCTCTTCAATTCTGATTTGGGTGTTCTGTAATTGCATAGAATTGATATGGGTGTTTGGTTTACCCCTGGAATTTTGGTGGGTAGTTTGTGTTTGATTATGATGGTTGATGTGTCCTCTGCAACTGTGGTTTTGATTGGGAGTAATGTCACCCTCTCTTTTGATGACATGGAAGCTAATTTCTGTAAGTTCTGACCCTAATTTTGATCAAAAAGGATTGATCTTTGTTAAGCTGATTGTGTAGTATGTTGTATGACTGAAACTTGGTTTATTATTTCAGCACCAGCTGTGAAGGCAAATGGGATTTGTGGGAAGTTGTACATAGCAGAGCCTCTTGATGCTTGTTCTCCATTGAGAAATAAGGTTGACCCTGGTGGGAATTATACTTCTCCATTTGCTTTGATCATAAGAGGTGGATGTAGCTTTGAGGATAAAGTTAAGAAGGCACAGAGGGCAGGATTTAAAGCTGCAATTGTCTATGACAATTTGGAAACTGGCCCTTTGGTTGCAAGTAATTCTCTTCAACTTTGTATATACTTGATGATATAGAGTGTTTTACTAGTTAATTTGGAAGAAATATCCAAGGTTTCTGTATATTGTTCTTTGTCTCAGTAGCTGATTGCATTATAAGTGAATGTGTTGTTGAATTGACATATCTATGAAGTTGTTAGGTATCATATGTTTGTTGTCTTAAGGCCTGAATGGTACCAAACTATGTCGGGTTATAGTAGGCCTCTGCGGTGTGGAAGAAAGTTTGTGAATTCATGCTTGTACTGTTGTTGTGCATACTGATCGTTGAGCTGGATATGGTAGACTTTTGCCAATCTTTTGAGGTTCTTATGTAGCACAAGACTAGTTTTTCAAGGCCTTGGTGGAGATAATTGACAAGGGATTTACTTCCTCTGTTCGGTCTTATGCCCACAAGTTCAAAGTCATGTTTTAAGGCCCTTTGGAAGTTTTCAGCTCTTTTGTGTGGTCTTTTTTCTGAAGAAGATGAAATGGACATAGGCTGAACTTTGTTATTGACATTGTGGAACTATAAAAACTGAAAGTGTAAGCTGATAGTTGAAGCCACAATGATGGTTTTAACCTCTAACATGCCTTCTCACTCGAATGTCCTTTGGCCCTTTGGGATGTTGCAAATTTTCCCTTAACCTTGCGCATATGCTTAGATTAAAAAAGTCCAAGGCACAAAAAGGCATAGAGGGATCCTGGAGCCTAGGCGCGGGCGCCCTCCTTTTGGACGCGAAAAGCAATTCGTATTTATATATTTTCTTTGCACGAAAATCATTCCCACATGAATGCTCTAGAAGAGGGTAGAAGTTGTGAGTGATTTAAGAAGGCGTTTTAGGGTTTAGGGGATTGAATTAGAAGGAAACATGACAAAAAGAATCTTTTTCACATTTGTTTTTCACCGGGATCCAAAAGGCGCAAAAAGGCACACAAAAGGCATATAACAGGCATGCCTTTTGTGGGCTTCTCGGATAAACCTTGCCTCATGTTGTCTGATGCGCCAAGGCCTCACTGGGGTTTTTAAGCTAAGCGCATATGTACAAGGGGACTAATGAGATTCGAACCTAAAACCTCTTACCCAGTCTAGCTCTGATATCATGTGGAACCATCTCAACCGAAAGTTTAAGCTACTAGTTGAAGTCCCAATGATGGTTTTATATTCTAACAGAGATAGTCTTCTATACAGTTTGCTGTAACATAATGTACTTTTTTTTCTTCCTATGATGATGAATTGATGGTGATTTCTTGTGAAACCTTAACCGGTAAATCATCTGGCAATGCAGTGGCAGGAAATTCTGCCGGTGTAAAGATCCCTGCTGTGTTTGTTTCAAAAACAGCTGGTGAAACATTGAAGACCTACGCCGACCTTGACCTGGAACTGTGGATACTTCCTGGCTATGGAAGCTCAACATGGTCAATCATAGCGATCTCCTTCATTTCTCTGCTTGCCATGGCAGTAATACTGGCAACTTGTTTCTTTGTTCGGAGGCACCGGACAAGACACGAGAGGCCTCAAGGACGAGTTAGAGAGTTTCATGGAATGAGTCGCCGGTTAGTCAGAGCAATGCCAAGCTTGATATTCACAGCTGTGACAGAGGACAACTGCACATCTTCGACATGTGCCATTTGCCTTGAGGACTACCGGGTGGGCGACAAGCTCCGGATTCTTCCTTGTCGTCACAGTAAGTTAAACCCTTTGAGATGATCTCTTCTAATTGTGTGTTAGTATTGGTTATGATTTATGACTATTTTCTAACCCTAAACCCTAAACAGCCTACATCCTTAGAATTGCTCTATATAGTAGCAATCTACATGTAATTGGTAATTGTTTCAGTTTGTTTAGGAAAGAAGAACCTTGCATGAGAATGTCAGCAACATAATTTTAACTATTGTTGCCTTTTCAACTATGGCAGAGTTCCACGTGTTCTGCGTCGATTCATGGCTGACAACATGGCGAACATTCTGCCCAGTGTGCAAACGGGACGCCAGAACGAGTACCGGCGAACCACCAGCTTCCGAGTCCACACCCCTGCTCTCGTCCAACCCGTCCTCTGCTGCTTCCTCCCCATTCTCTTCGTTCAGATCCTCCGTACACTCCTCGGCAATACCAATATCCTCACCCGGGCCCCACTCCCGACCCGGTTCCTGTGCCCCATCATTCTCAAACAGTCCTCAGATCCCCCGGCCCCCACGCTCATCATCCCATCATCATCGGCATCCTTCCTCTTCTGCAATGAGCGTGAGCCGGAGCTCGTTCGATCTTCAGAACTTGTCTTCCCAACGATCCTTCACTTCTCAGTATTACTCTCCCCACTCCCTTGGATATCCGTCTTCATCACCACTCGCTTCTGGCCGGTACTTGTCTCCTTATATGCCAAGCCCTAGCAATGTCTCGTCGAGTTTTCTTGGATCTTCGAATAGAAGGCAGAATCTCTTGCATCATAGCTTCTCAGCAGCGAGTTTTTATCCATTCGCCTCTGGACAATCCCCTCCTGATCCATCTTACGTCTAACCTGGCACCTCTTTGATGATTGATTTCAGTGTATTATCAATGTATATTGTATCATAAAGCTGCTCGTCAGGTTTTGGTTTTTCTGACATTGTTTACAGCAGTAAATGAAGATTTATTGGTTTTCTTCATGTTTGATGAATGAGGGGGAAAAGTGCAGAGGTTTTGGGGTGGATAGGGCTGCTGTTTTGCCTTGGAGCTTGTTATAGCAGTTATATTTTTTGAACTCTGATGTTATACTCTGTACATCATGGTGATTTTGTACCAGATTTATATGGATCATGGCAAAATTTGTCAAGGCTTCTTTGCATTTTGTAGAGCTAGGGAGAAGAGGAGGATATTGCTCAGGAGTAGTTTAGTTTAGGCCACCTTGTTCTCTCCAACTAAGAGATGTAATATTTATATATTTATGATTATGATATGTATTTGGTGTGGGCATGTTTTCTGATATACTTGTTACCCTGTTCCTTATTGTTTGTCATTGTAATTGCATGTTTCAATATATATTACATGCACTTAAAGCATTGTTCCAGACAGGAACGAGTGAACAATTATGCTGAGTGAACAACGAGTAGATATGAGTGAACAATTATGCTATTGAGAGTGAACAATGATCATATTTAGAGTACGTGCTCCATGAGCATGTAATAAATTGTATGCTTTAACAAAACCAATGACCATAGAAATAAATTAAAAATGAACAGAGAAATTAGATAATGGGATTTGAGGGTTTATCATACATCCACGCAAACACGCAATGCTGAATGATTAAAAAAAGAAACATATTGATAAGCATCTCTTTACAAAATTTAAGGTTAGTTGCTCCAGATGAAACTATGATTGAAGATACAAAAACAGTATGACCCACTTCAACTGAATATGAAAACACTGTGGGTCGAAAACGGATCATACTGTTTACCAATCACCCGACCTATAATTTGTGGAAGGTTTCATCCGACGTCTGTCTGATGAAACCTTTGACAACCCAGTTCACAGAGTACGAGTGATAATCAGTATATAAAGCTCCTAGGATCTCTCTAGTCTTCCTTGTCACCTGAACTCTGCTGTTGTGGTTGCTGTTGGTGTTGCCCAGCATCGCGTCTGAGAGGTCTTCTAGTTTCTTCTTCTTCATAATTACCAAGTGATTGGAACACCATAATGATAGCCACCACAAAGACAAAGATGAAGATGAGTCTAAAGCCAACCATGGAATTGATGAACTGCATGAATGACGGGCCACTAATATTCTTCGACACTGTTCTTCCTTCTCTGTATCCTTCGAGAAACCGTGATACTTCTGATCCCTGATCTTCCTCATCGATGCTCTCAGACCCAATTACCTGGTGAAGACATGTTTGACAAAATCAGTTACTATGTCCATAATCTGGATAGCTGAAAAATGATTTGTTTTAACCTTAGTAAGTGATGGACTAAAGAAAAATGAGTCTATAAGCCTGTTCTGCTTCTTTTCCATGGAGTAGGAGGTCAAGGACGATTTTAAATCTTGGCTCAATTAGAGCCAATCTCTCTGAGTTTTTTTTAATCTGGGGGTGGGACTACTACATCCAACGACTCCCAAAAAAAAAAAAAAATCCCGTCGAGGGCAAGTTAAGGACAGGTCAAATGCAGTGGTCTTACCATTAAATTTTGCAATTTAGAGAGACTAGTTCTAATTGACCCAAAATTCCGAAATAGTTCGCTGCCTACTCAATGGAAAAGAAGCAGAGGAGATCTAATGAAGCATTTTACTTTAGTCCATCACAATCAAAGCTAAAAAAACAAATCTTGGGGTAGGATTGCTACATCATACCCTCGCACCCTATTTTTCACTTTCCAGGATGGGACTTTTGGGGTATCATATTTGAGTTTTTGATGTTTCATATCTAGATTAAACACAACCAGGCTCCAAAAGAGAAGCGAAATGAAGTCTTACCGTGAAGTACTCTTCATTGCCATCCCAGACAACCATTTTTGGCAGCTTTGTTTTCTTACTGATCTCAAACGGTTCAACAAAGTCCTCATATTGTTGGAGGCCAACATAAGCAAATAGCAAATCGCGATTCGCAGACGCTGCTGACTTCAATACTTTGACCAATTGCTTTGTTTTGTAATCACTCTCGTCCTCCACAATTGTAAGAACAATTTTCCTCTCTTCATCCCTCAACAACTTCAGAGTGTCTGAAGTGATAGGCATACACAAGGGGAACAGATTTTGCTTGATGAACTCCTCTAGGAATTGATCTGCAAGTGATGTTCACATTGATTCAGCGGTTATGTATATTATTATTCACAACCAAATAAACATCACCATTAGGTGATGTGCAAGTAACCTACCTCATCTCGATCAAACAACAACAACAACAACAAAGTCCCAAAGAAAACACGTTTGAGTCTAAATAACATGTCAAGCAAATCAATTGAAACAAACCAAGCAATTTCACATACTTGTATGTTCATGAAACAAGCCTGAAAGTTCTAAACATGAACCCCAAAAAAAGGTGGAAGAAGAGAGCCAGACATAAGGAGTGAATGCCAAACCCAGACATTCAACCACATCTATGAAGCAAGCACTATCAACGGCAAAATAATCAAATATCATTATCGTTGAATCAGCATTTCAGTTCCTCACACTCAAATAGGATTTTTAGTTCAAAATAGTTAAGAACCTACCATCGAATGGACCATAGAATATGTTTCGTTCATCATAAGCTGGATTCAGGGCTACCAGAGCAGGAACTTTGTCAAAATCATACGATTCCATAACACTATCCGAGAAATCTTTTGCTACTGCAAACCACGCCTTTTTCTTGTACTTGATTGCAAAATTGGATATCGCTGACTCATTCATTCCAAAGCCAATGAAGATAGGAAAAAATGTGCCAGCTGCTTCGACAAAGCTACTAATGGCAGTGTCTGAATCAAGAATGGCTACATCTGGGGCAACAAATTTCTTCAAAAATCGGACAAGCAAGTCGGCATTCCTCGGTCCATTGTACTCCATGGGAACACCGTGAATGAAGAGCTTAAGAGTTGGAAAGCCACTGCAAAGTAAAAGGGCAATCAATTCTACTGTTGTTATCTGCAATAGTCTTCCAACAAGGAGAGGGGCTTTGGTACGGGGAGGGTCAGTTGGACAATGGACCGAACCTCTCCCTACAAATCTCCTCAGTGAGATTCAAACCCACGCTCCTTTGATGGAGACTAAATTTCACATTAAAACCTCCCTTTCGAGGGTAAGCCAAAAGAGTTAATTATTTAGGCTTAGCTTTGTTTAACTGAAAAGCAAAATAGCATACTCGATCTCATATTTATCACCAAGACGTCTGTACTTGTCAGCATTGACCTTTGCAATTACTATAGGCTCCTTCAGCTCTGCAAGGATAGGAGCGGCAATGTCCAACTGCACTTGGAAAAAAGAAACAATTACTTATTTAAGCTATTGATTGTAGCACACTCAGTCAATTTAGCCAATGGCTATTAGGAATTTTCGCCAAATACAACAGAACATTGGGCGGTAAGGAGGAAAATATCCCATCTGACTGTACCCACAAGATAGAAAAGTTAAGTGTACGAGAGCCACCGTAAACCCAAGCACCGGATTACATGGTTTTATATCAGGAGCCCTTTAATCGTACAATGGTAAGTCCGACAGAATGAGCTTCTGATTCAATTTTTTTAGCAGCCTTTCAAATTAAAGCACGGCTGCATCTACTTATAAAGCCCAGTTTACATTATCAGCGTTGAAATTTCGGTCGCCACAATTCAGGCAGGAGGCACAGAAATAGAAACATGAGATGGGACGAATGAATGCTAATAAACAAAGGAAGGCATTCCAAGCTAAGTGAGAGTGATGCAGGGCGGGGTTTAGAACGACTAATTCCAACTGACACAAGATTCTACCCGAAATCCCGCCCTAGCAAGGTAGGGAGAGACTAGCCCCTAAATTTCGAAATTTAGAACGACTAATTCCAACTGACACAAGATTCAGAAACCGTTCGCTGCCTACTATCCCATGGAAAAGAGGTAGAGGAGGTTTAGTGAGTCATTTTACTTTAGTCCATTACAATATAAGTTCAAAAAAAACAATTTTCTTTTCGACTATCCAGATTATGGCATGGATCGAAAACAGTCCACAAACCAAGATGGATTCTTAACCCCTGGTCAGTTTCAAACTTTCGGTCACTCCAAGTCAAAATTACTTCATCCATGGTTGACAAGTTAGAACAGTCCAATTGCACTCTATGCTTTCCAACTATCTTCTTTTGCTGATCTGATCTGATCCGATCTTAATATACTTTTTTTTCCCTCATGATTTGATAACTTCTGACCCCAAAGTATCCTCCTTGAGTGTGTCACCAAGCAATTCATCACAGTCCCAAACGAAACAAGCAAAACCAACATTGATTTGTCAACATATTTAATCACCAATGATCTAATACTAACTTCAACAGCAACCATGAAAGGGAAAAAGACTTCAATTCTATCCAATTCACACATTATCAAAATCCAATCCTTCTACTTAATAACTAATAAGTAAGAAAACCCTAAATCAAACCACCCCAGATTCCAGATTCAAAACATCAAGGATTGAAGATAGAGATTGATGAAGTAAACCTGAGGATTAAGTCGCTTGCAGTGACCACACCAAGGGGCGTAGAAATCGACGAAGACGTAATCGAAGGAGGAGATTGCTGATTCAAAGTTGGATTCGTCCAACTCGATCACCTTCCCATTCACTGCGAACTGCGCATCGCCGTCGCCGACGGCGGAGATGGCGGCAAGTAGGAGAGAGAAAGGGAGGAGTAGCGGTAACCACCGTCTCATGGTGTTTGAGTTGAATAGGGATGAGTTGCAGGGATGGAGTTTTCTTTTTTCTTGCTGTGCTGCCGCTAATCCTCTAGTAAAAGTTGTTAAAAGTCAAGCATTTTTGTCTGCACTAGAATTTAATCATGGTTGCCTAGGGTCTTTTTGGATTAGTCGTTTGATTTTATCTATTCGGGTTAGTTGTATGTAGAAAAACTACTTCAAAAATCTTTGTTTAGTAGCTTTTGAAGACTAGTTTATGAGATCCAATAGCCTAATATGAGAAGTTATTTACAGTGTCCAATAAGCTAAAAGTTAATCTTAAAAATTGATGGTCAAATGCAGATTTATGTCCATACCGTACCTTAGCATAGTTATATTGAGGGCTATTGTTTGGAGGTGGTGGTATTGTCAGAAACCAAGGTTGTAGGAGGGGTATTTATGTAAATGATTAAGGGAGGTATAGGTATATCTACTCTATTTTTATTTATATCTCAACCGTATATAGTTGCAATATAAAGTTTTTATCTTAAATGAAGTTACAAGCTCACTTATTTACAAGGTTGTACGAGGGGTGTCTTGCTTTTGCATCCAATCCTACTTGTACCTCTAACAAGTTCCAACCCTGAGGTGTTCCATTTCTATTTTTTTAGCTATCTTTAAACTTAAAAAAGGTACAAGATGCTAAACCTTCTATAAAAAAAAATTTTAAAAAAAAACCTTTGTCTCTAGAGATGTGTCTTTTATGGAGCAGATCTTCCCCTATAAGTAGACATCTATTGAGTAGCATATGAAACCTATCCCTTCCCCTTCACCTCGTGTGCTTACCTGGTCAAATGACTATTTGCACCTTGACTTTGTCACACCTCCCTTTTCACCTGAACATTTTCTATCTCATGACCAACCTTCAAATAACCATTCTCATTAGGGTTGTTCATAGTCCAGTCCGGACCGAAAAAGGGACTGGACCGGACTGGACCAAGGACTGGATTGGACTGGACCGAGGGAAGTTCGATCCAGTCCTCGGCCCAAAAAAATTTGATGTTCGGTCCTTGGTCCAGTCCATGGACCAAATTGAACGACTGAAGTTACTAAAAGTCATCGGTCCAGCTTAGTCCTCTAGTTCAGTCTTCGGTCCAGTTCGGTCCAATCCAGACAGATGAACTGCCTTAATTCTCATACATCATCTCCTTCTCACATACATTCACCTTCTAATAGCCAAATATCTAATAACCAAACCCATACCACATCTTCTTCAAATACATACCACATCTTCTTCAAATACACCCACTAGTCCCACACCTTCTCTTCCTCCTCCTCCTCCTCGAAGATCCACTGGAGCCATCAAACCTCCTGTCTGGCTCTCTGATTTTGTCAGCAGTTCTACTGCCTCTTCCCATCAGCCATTTTCTATTGCTCTTGTTGCCAACTTTGACCCTTTATACTTTGCTCAAGCTGTTAAGGATCCTTAGTGGTATGAGGCCACATCTTCTTCAAATATATCCACTGGTCCCATACCTTCTCTTCCTCCTCCTCCTCCTCAAAGATCCACTAGAGCCATCAAACCTCCTGTCTGGCTCTCTGATTTTGTCAGCAGTTCTACTGCCTCTTCCTATCAGCCATTTTCTATTGCTCTTGCGGCCAACTTTGACCCTTTATACTTTGCTCAAGTTGTTAAGGATCCTTAGTGGTATGAGACCATGAACACTGAGTTGACATCTCTTGAAAACAATGATACTTGGGAGGTCACCTCGCTACCCTCAAGAAGAAAGCCATTGGGTGCAAATGGTTGTATAAAATCAAATACAGCTCAGATGGGACAATAGAGAGACAGAAGCGCGCTTGGTTATTTTAGGATGCAAACAAAGATATGGGGGAAGACTATAAAGAGATTTCTTTTCCCAGGTGGCCAAAATGACCACGGGGAGGTCTCTATTAGCCATCATTGTAATGAGACATTGGCGTACGTATCATTTGGATGTTACAAATGAATTTCTACATTGTGATTTGGAGGAAGATGCCTATATGTCTATGCCACAGGGTTATATGGGTCTTGGCTATGAGATTACTCCTCATATGCAGCTAGCTGATAGGGGGAATGTCAAGGCAACTTCAGTATGCAAACTGTTGAAGTCTTTGTATGGCTTGAAGCAAGCCCCTAGTCAGTGGTTTGCGAAATCGTCAGCATCTTTGCTTGAATATGGTTTTAAGCAATCTAAGTCAAATTGCTCCTTGTTTGTGAAAAGGAATGGGGAACAGTTCTCAACCATTTTCTCAATAGCAAGTTCCACATGAAGGATTTGGGACCTTTGAGATAATTTTTAGGCCTCGGGGTTATCAGGTCAAATGAAGGCATATTTGTATGTTAGAACACATATGTGAGTGATATGATCAAGGAACTAGGAATTTTGGATGCATATCCTTTGAAAATCCTCTTTGGTTCTCACTTAAAGTTGCGAGTAGATTCAGGGGACCCTCTTTCCAATCCTAAATCTTATAGAAGATTGGTGGGAAAGCTCATTTACCTCACTGTCACTAAACCTGACATATGTTACTCTATACAGATCTTGAGTCTGTTTGTGCAAACTCCAACAGATGAACACATGAAGGTTGTTATTCAAGTGATTAGGTACATCAAAGGAACCCCTATGCATGAGATTTTTATGTCAAGTCATTCCTCTCATGTGATGCAAGTCTTTTTTGTGATTCAGATGGGGCAAGTTGTGTTGTGATGACCAAAAGATCAACAACAGGCTACTGCATTTTGTTGGGTTTATCTTCCATTTCATGGAAGTCTAAGAAATAGTCAGTAGTGGCTCGTTCATATGCAGAACTTAAGTATAGAGCCATGGCTCTAACCTATTATGAGATTGTCTGACTCCTAACTCTTCTAAGAGACTTTGATATTCACTCATGGACACCAATTTTCCTACACTGCGACAATTAAGTTGCCCTATACATCACTTGCAATATGGTCTTCCATGAAACAACGAAACACATTGAGGCTCTGTTCTTTTATGCGGTATTTTGCGGAATGGTATGGTGATGTGTGATGGAATTGTGGTGAGGTGTGGTGGAATTGTGGTAGGTTATTGGTATGTGGGGTAGGTGAGGAGAGAGAATGTAAAAAGTATAGGAGAAAAGTGAGGAGAGACAAAAGTAATGATTTGCGGTAAAATGTGGTGGGTTGTAGCAAATTGCGATAGGCTGTGGCACCGCAGTTTGCCAACCGCAGAAAAGAATAGAGTCTGAAGTTGATTGTAATTATATCAATCTAGCCTACATATGTTCATATGAAGCTTCAAATGGCTTATGTGCTTACCAAACCTATTGTTGTTGCTCAACACAATCAGTTACCTTCCAAGTTGGGTGTTTGCACACTTCCAACTTGAGGGGAAATGTAGTTAAGGAGTTTGTTGAGTCTGGTAAAAGTTGAGTGATACATGTACAAGTTGTTATTGGCCTCAATTTGTTGGCGTGTGTTTCTGCACACTTGCATACATATATATATATATATATAGGGGCTGATTTAACATGGGTTCACGTGGGGTCAAGTGACCCAACTTAAAAAAAGAAGAAGAATTGTAAATTTCTAGTTTTAAGAGTAAAACTGGGCAATTACTTATATATAAAACATGCAACAAAATAGAATCATATGGGTGTACTTGGTTGAGTGGTATGTGTTAGACAACTTAGACTTGGTGCAATAGTGAAAGATGAGGTTGTGTGTTCACTTCCTTTAGGGTACGAACCTCATTTCTTTTTCTTTTTTCAATTTTTGACTCAAGTTTTTGAAACCCATCAATTATCCATTACAATTTATTTATTCAATTTTCAATTTTTGATGGGTTGAGAGTGATTATGTAGTTTAATTTTTTTACTCTTTTAATTTGAATTGGTTTAAATGTAATTACTTAAAAAATACTTACTCAATCACGATTTTCTTCGATATGCTAATTTACCTTTGAATGAAAAAAGTTGAGAGCATAGTCCTCAACCACATCAACCAGTCAATGTAAATAATATTCTAAGTTTTTTGAATTATTGTTTTGATTTTTTATATTTGACTTTGAATCCGCTTGATTTCATTTCTGAATTCGCCACTATATATATATATATATATATATATATATATATATATATATATATATGCTACTCTTTGCAACTGAGAATAAGAGATACAAAAATTATCCCTTAATTGTTTCTTTCTCTCTCTTCTTTATGCATATGCATAAACTTGTTAAAGACAAAGTGAAAAATATAATATTACAATTATTAATAAAATATTAAATGAGAAATTATCAATCAAAATAGTAATGTTGGACATCTTGACAGTCAATAAAATGACAATTATTTAATTAATATGGAATGATTAGAGTAAGAGACAGGAAAAAAAGGAAGTAGCTACTTCAAACGGATGTTAATGTACCCTTTTTCGGATTTTGGGCCCATTATGTGGCTTGCCACTTGCTCGCGCCGTTTATTTTTATTTGTCATCTACAATTTTAAGTATAATTAATCTTTTAATTAATAATTTTTAATATAAAATTTTTATAAAAAATATTATATCTTTTTAATAATATTATTTATTACACTCCTAATGACATAAATTTTGTACAATAAATTATTATAAAAATTAAAATATTGACTGTCAAAATTTTTAAAACAATTTTCTTGACAACGTATAAATATTAAAAAAAAACGGAGGGAACATGTTATTGAAAAAAGGGGCTCAGCTGCTTCTTTCCCCCTTCCGGCTCCTGAGTCCTGAGACACGGGTCGTGTCCCGCTTAAAGGTTACATTTGATCATCCCCATTGGATTCTGGCCATGGATAAAGAGCTCCATTTATTTGTGAAAGTGCCTCCGTTGTACGACAAAGAAAAGGGACAAATCGACGTGTCTAAGGCCGCCTTGGTTGAGATCGACGGCCCACATTTGAAGCAAATCAACAAGACCCAGTACGATCGTGTTCTTCTCTTCGGTCAGATGTGCCGCCGCAAGTGCCGCCTTAGGGTAACTAACTTTATGACTCATGAATTTGTAGTTTTTTTTCTTCTAGGGTTTGCACCAGCTATTGTGAGTAATTTGGGTGAACTATCTAACCTTTTTCTGGGGTTTAGAATTTGAAATGACATTTAGACTGTGAGGTGATTTTTGGCAAATTATGGTAATTTTTCTGTAAATCTAGAGAAAGTTGTTACGTGTAAAATTCATGGATAGAAGGGAGTTGTGTAACAGTTAAATTTTGATAAATTTCGTTAAATTTCGGTAATTTTTAGCAAATTTACGCTAATATATCAAAAATTAATTTTTTTTATTTTTTAAACTTTGGAAACTTTTGGTAAGTTATGATAAATTTTGGTAAATTTAGGCAAAAACAGTTAAATTTTGATAAATTAAACTTACCATGAATTTGACAGGCCCCTAGGGCAAGAATGGTTATGAAACAGTGAAAATCGTGGGAAATTGTTATACTAAGTTTGGGAGCAAATGCATTTCAACATCCTCGATATTTAGGATATGCACTCATGGTGGTCCAAAAAGTTACAATTTGGCCGAAATTTGGGACCGTTAAGTTTGGATTGTTATTATCCAATCATCAAAAATAGGGATTATTGAAATCCAATTTCGCTAATAAATATATTATTAGAACAAATGACCTGAATGAATAGCATATTGATTGTATGTCGAAAAAACAGTTGTTTCATCATCCAGGGGATCCTAACATAGATGGATTGGGTGCTGTTACTGGCACTGCTCTCACTCAGGAAGACCGTGATCTTGCAATCACTGCTGTTGAAGAGTACAACAAAGTTAACCAGGTCCTTAATGTTTTATTATCCCTTGTTTTTACATAATATGTATTGTGCTATGATTGCAGTAAACTATTCATTGATTTGGTTATGGGTAATTACATTTTTATTTATGGGTTTTATAGAAAACGAATCTGAAGCTGATGGATCTTATGAAGGTAAACTACTCTATGTCTGGTGGTGTGTTTCACTACTTGACATTTTCTGCTCTAGATGATTCCAACGGAGAAATTAAAACTTACCAAGCTGCATTACTCGACCACTTCAATGGACAATTGTTGGTATTGTTTAGAGATCTCGTTGATGATCAAATTCTTGCCATTCTATCTGTCAAAGGTACAAACAACAATAGTCAAATTTCTTGCAAGGGTTTTCATATTCTTCTTCTACATTTCTCTGACTTTTATGCATTTATTTGGTTTGACAACAGTTTTTAGGATGTCATCTTAATTTGTACTTGTCATGGGTTGCTTACGATCTGTGTTACTCAGCTATCTGAAACCTGAAACAAACCATTTTCATGTTGTATAGGGGCTGAAGAAGACTTGGCCACTTTGCCATATGATAGGGTGAGGGAGGATATCATTGATGATGATGATGAATGACTAAAGAGTGTAAACCATGGTAAAAGTTTGATTGAAAGTTTGTCAACTGTGTATAAACTTGCTCCTTATGTCCATGGTTTGTGCCTTTGTGGTGTGTCTGTCCTGTTTCAGTTTAGTTGTGCCTACTAGTGTCCTGTTAGTTGTCGCTCATATGTTTACAGTAGATACACTATGTTGACACACCATATATGATAGATCCCCTTGGATTTGTAGGAAAGTCTTCATCAGGATGGTAACGAGATCATCAAATAATTCAAATTACTGTTCATTATTTTTTTTTTCAAAAAAAATATTGGACACGAAATTTATATATTTGCAACTTGTCAGTCTTTAGGGAAAAGGGTTATTTGATTGGTATGTATTTTGGCATTATCCACAAAGGCAGAAGAAAGATGAGGTGACATGGGGCGGTTCTAGCACATACTCGGTCAAATCTCTAGTGTCAGCAAGCGATGACTGAGAAATGGAAGGATGTCTCAGCGGATTCATTGGTATGTTCAATATGGAGAAAACTAGCACCACCCAAAGTTGAAATTATGCTTAGAATTGCTCTGCTTGGAAAACTCAACACCAAAGAGCAATTTATAAGAAAAGGAAAGGAATGATCTATGCAGACCAAAGTTGTTGTGTGTTCTGTGGACAACATGTGGAAGACATCGATTATGTCTTCTTAAACTGCAACATTGCGTGGACACTGATAGCAACTGATTAAGGGATGTTGATTTCAAAGGAAACTGACTATTTTTATGAGAAATGGATGGCACGGAGGTTTGCGACAAAGCTAAGAAAGAAAATTTGAATGGTGAGTTGTTTTGCAATAGCTTCGTCAAGATTTGGGTTTGGTGGCACAGACTATTAGATGGAAGATTTCTGTATCGGCTCGTCAATGGGATGAACAAATCCCTTACTTGGATGAACAGATTGTCCAACAGTTCAATTGCATAGTCCAACTGTTTAATTGAAGGTGAGGATTAGAGGTAAACAAGCTACACAGTGAAATGCAAAGGGTAGACTGAAAGCAATTATAAACATAAACTAAAAGGACAAAAGAAAGAATAAATAGCCGAATACACTATTTAAACACGAAATCTAAAGGGGTAGACTGAAAGCAGCGATAAACATGAACTAAAAGGACAAAAGAAAGAATAAGTAGTCGAATACACGTATTTTAACACGAAATCTGCTAATTGTGACATTCACGAAAATCCACTGAGAAAAGTGTATTACACTTTTTTTTTAAATATAGGTAATAATCTAACTCATAAGGTTGAAAGTACAACCCAATAGACCGGGCACGGGGAATGATAATGATCCAAAGATGGGCCCTACTCTAACCCAAAGCACTCTCCAAAATGATAAGAGAGAGAGGTCGCCCCCAAAATTCGAACCATGGACACTTGGGATAGCAGGAGTGGCAAGAGGTGATTGGCATATATGATTTGATCATTGACAAACATTAAACCCTTGCTAATATCATGAACTCACACTCTCAGTCGGATTCAATAAAATACATAATCATTGGGATCTCTCAAGCCCTCACTATTCTCTATATCATATAAAGAATACTTTCTAATCTACTAAGATTGCAAATAACAACGAATAACCAAAGTAAGGCAAAGCTTGGAATCCGAAATAAACTGCCCAAACTAGTCAGAGACACGACACGATTTTGCCAGTGACACGCGTCGCTTGTGTCAAGTGACACTATCTCCCCTGTCAGACTTTCAACATCGGGTCCAGTTTTGGCACGACCTTGCTAAATCTGTTCTGGGTCAACCAGAATGTCTTTATATATATATAGAGAGAGAGGATTATTGGATGCCAATAATAC
This sequence comes from Portulaca oleracea, assembly GCA_029582165.1. Lineage (NCBI taxonomy): Eukaryota > Viridiplantae > Streptophyta > Magnoliopsida > Caryophyllales > Portulacaceae > Portulaca > Portulaca oleracea. The sequence goes on along the minus strand of CM055873.1, from coordinate 3,678,881 downwards.
CAACTTTGGGGGTATTGGAGACTAATAATACAAACTATTTTCTTGGACACTAGTAGTACCAACTATCGACATATTTTCCTCCAACAGTACACGACCGAGTTGTTATAGTTTTAACTCATCGGAAAGATGACGTGGCTCCATGATGTGTGATGTGGAAGACAGAGGTTGGGTAGAAAATGTTGACGTGGACACTAACATGCCTTCCATGTCACATATTATGGAGTTACTTCATCTTTTCGATGAGTTAAAACCATTACAATTCGACGGTGTACTGTTAGAGGAAAATATGTCAATAGTTCGTATTGCTAGTGTCCAAGAAAATAGTTTGTATTATTAATATCCAATACCCCCAAAGTTGGTATTATTGATGTCCAAAAACCCATATATATATATATATATATATATATATATATATATATATATATATATAGGGTAATTGGATTCTAATAATCTCTACTTTCACCAATTGGACGATGGTGGACCGTAATTTCACTTTGTATTCTGGTGGTCCAAAAAAAAATAAAATTGAATTGCAGTGGTACCAAATCCACCTCCACATTCTTCTTATTTTTTTCATTCTTACACTATATTGTTTTTGTTTTTTTCGTTCCTGCCCCTAGAAAGTTAATGAATTGTAGTTTCTAAAACATTTTTTAAATTATTTTTTTGAGACTCCGAATAATTATGATGATTTTTTAAAAATAATAAAAGTGAAAAAATCGTAAAAAATAGTAAAAAAATGAAAAACATTTTGGGAGAAACGCTGTAAATTCATTAAAAATCATTGTAAAGTGTTATACTGAGTTTTGAATCAAATGCAATACAAAATCTATGATTCCTTTGAAAATATCCCACTACAATCCAATTTTATTTTTTTTTTGGACCATCAGAATACAAAGTGAAAGTACGGTCTACCATTGTCCAATTGGTGAAAGTAGGGATTATTAGAATCCAAACCTGCTTGGCAATACAGATAAACAGCAAACAACAGTGCAGGAAGACGTAATTCGAATGGGGCCTAGGCTAACAGGCATTCAACAACTTATGCTCAGTAGGCCAATCACAGACAAGGACATAAAAGAGGCCATCTTCTCAATTCCCAATGACAAGACGCCAGGACCAGATGGGTATTCCAGTGGTTTCTATAAATCTTGTAGGAATCAAATAGGAGACCTAGTCTCAACTGCTGCTCAAGAGTTCTTCATCAATGGGAAACTCCTCAAACAACTAAATGCAACTAATTTGGTTCTTATACCAAAGGTGCCAAACCCCAGCAAAGTCACGGAGTTCCGTCCTATTGCATGCTGTAACACATTTTACAAGGGACTCACCAAAATCCTAGCTTCCCGGATAAGAGAGGTCCTCCCCGAACTAATCAACCCGAGCCAGGGGGCGTTTGTGCCAGGCCGACAACTCCTTCATAATGTCCTTCTGTGCCAAGAGATTGTAAGGGGCTACAACCGATCAGCTATCGCTCCAAGATGCTTGATGAAAATAGATCTTCAAAAAGCCTTTGACTCAGTGCATTGGGACTTCATTGAAAAAGCCCTTCGAGCGTACCACTTCCCAGGTTGGCTAATTAATTGCATAATGCCTTGTGTCACAACTCCCACCTTCTCCATCTGCTCCAACGATATCTATTCTCCCAGCTTTAGTGGCAAACGAGGTCTCAGGCAAGGAGACCCCATGTCCCCCCTTCTCTTTGTTCTAACAATGGAATATCTATCACGATCTATCTAGTACTTTGTCAGTAATCAGGGGAACTTTAAGTTTCATCCAAACTGCAGGCGCTTGAGACTATCGCATCTTGTGTTTGCCGACGATCTTGTCCTGTTCTCAACGGCAAATAGAACCTCTATCCAAACTCTCAAGAAAGCTTTTGACCACTTCTCTACAGCCTCGGGCCTGATCGCAAACAATGGGAAATCTGAAGTGGTCATGGGGGAATGACCCCTAATGAAGCTACTGCGCTCATCGCGGAAACTGGATTCCAAGAAGGAACACTTCCCTTCAAATACCTTGGGATCCCTATCTCCTCATGTAATCTCACAAAAAATGATGCCAACATTCTTGTGGAGAAGATCCTTTCGCGAATCAAAACATGGGAAAGTCGACACATATCCTACGCGGGGAGAGTCACACTCATAAATTCAGTCCTGATGGGGATTTATAGTTTCTGGGCAAGAATATTAGTCATCCCAAAACATGCCATAGAAGAAATTAATCGATTTTGCCGCAATTTTCTCTGGGGATCATCCTCACATTATAGTAAAGCCCCTATGGTTGCCTGGGGAGTTGTATGCAGACCAAAGAAGTTGGGTGGTCTTAGGCTCCGAGATCTGACTTCCTGAAACAATGCCACCATGGCCCGACTGGTATGGGCGATTCAGAACAAAGAGAATAACTTATAGGTCAAATGGATACATGCAAAATATATTCGTGGGTCGTCCTGGTGGGACTACCAACCCCCGTATGACGTTTGCACTTACTTCAAGCACCTTTGCCATATTAAAGATTGCTTCAAATGGGGTTGTGAACCCGATCATAGATGGCACTGGAAAGGTGGGGGGGTTACAACCAATGGAGATTATAGTGTCACAGAGGGGTATATATGGAGCCTTGGAACCATGAAAGAGGTTGGATGGGCATCGATCATTTGGAACCCACTATCAATCCCGAGACATGCCTTCATCAGCTGGGTCCTCTTACATGGCAGGCTTCCTGTAAGAGCAAGGACGATGCGTTGGAAGCCTGGAGGGGAATCCAATTGCCCCTTATGCAATTTGGAGGTTGAAACAATCGACCACCTTTTTCTGGAGTGCTCTTTTGGGAAGGAGGTGCGACAAGAAATGAGAGGTTGGGGGCTTAGACATATTTCCACCATTCAGGATTGGAGAAACCAATTGGGGGAACTTCAGCAAACAAGCACAGAAGCGCATCTGAATTGTGCTTTCCTCACAGCGTATGTCAACCACATCTGGATTGAGAGAAACAACCGTGTCCATAAAAAGAATGAAGCTGCACCGCAGGTAATTTCAAAAATTGTAAAAACTGATGTAATCAAAAAAGTCCTACTGGTAGCAAAATCTAGGAAGAAGTACACGAGTCTTGTAGACAAGGTGCTTAGTATGTGATCTCGGGGATTCTATCCCCGCCCTGTTTGTACGCTACACTTGTTTGTTTAATATAACCTGATTTTCTGTGCCAAATATATATATATATATATATATATATATATATATATATATATATATATATATATAAAGGAAATACCCTTTCCCTAAGGGCCCTGCTCGCTTCCCCATGACTGACGAGGAGTTCAAACCGCCTAACTCAGCGACATACAAGAATAATGTTGAACAACATTGCAAACTGTTGTCTAGTTCATTCAAAGCATAATTCATCCAAACAAACTACGAAAATAAGCAACTAAAAGTTATGAAACAATTAATCCCACCCAACTGACATTCAAACCCTGAGTAGCAAACACTATTGTCATAAACACTAAGACTCAAGTTCTATTTGAGTCATACAATTTTATTTTCTTCTTAATATTCTTGTCAAGAGAATGACGACGGGGTTTTGTCAAAAAAAAATTATTTCCACCCCAACTGCGTACTTTATGAGATTGAGTTCATCAGCAGCGACACTTGATACCTTAGGAACTGAGAAATAACCCGCACCAGGTGCCCTGTCTTCATTGAGATCTCTTACTAAATAGCAATTGCTATCAGATTGAACTTTCCATCCTGTGAGCATCACCGCATGATGTCTATGTCGCCACTTTTTTTCTTCTTTCTTGTCAGATGCTTCCTTTTGAGATTCCTTCTTTTCAGATGCTTCCTTCTCGGATTCCTTCTTTTTGGATGCTTCATACATTTCAGATTCTTTCTTGATGGATTCCTCGTACATTTTTTCAATTCCATATGGATTCTATAAATAAAAACAATTATCAACAAAATCAGTATTATACTCAATTTAACAACAATAACAGTAATAACAATAAACTTACCCCTATCATCAGGGACAAATCTAAAAATTAAATTTAACGGGGTCAAATTTAAAGTCGTGAATACTTAAAAATTTAAATCTAATTAATAACATTCAAAAAAATAATATCAAAATTTAAATACAAACAACTCGTAAGCCTTATTCTAAAATTGGAATTATATATAATATAGTGCAAGATATATAATATATTGGATTACATATTTTCACAAATTATTCTTCTATTTTTTCATTTTATACTTAAAAAGATAAGTAAAGTTATAATTAACTCATTCAATATTATATGAGTATATTTTCGTAAAAAACGATAACATTGTTATCTTGAACTCACTTTAGCTCCACCCTTACCTGTCATACTAAGATTGTTGCAAGTTTCTCTGTGTATGACGAGCTTTGCAGCCAATAGGACCTTTCTTATCGCTTTTAGAATTTTCTCCTCCTCATTCCCGCCAAAACTAAATATATCTTCCACATATAGTCTATGATAAATATGTCTCTTTGCATAATTTGTTTCTTTTTTCACCTCGGAATATTCAGCATAATCTTTCTCCAAGCTTAGTCCCTCACCTTCAACATATCTCAATGCCCAAACCAAGCAATAAGGATATGGATGTCCAAGTTCTGCGTCTTCTGACCATGCTGGATAAAATACATAGCTTCCATATATAGGGTGATGACATGAACACAACATGTAGCTTCAAAAGATTAAAACCATGTAGTTTCAAAAGATAAAATGGGAAAAATTAATACCAAAATTAGACATTGAAAATTGTGCAAAATCAAATGGGACAAATGTTTTGTGAGGTAGGAACATGTAGTGTCTCCATTCAAAAATATTTGTTCTTTTACTAACTTCTTTATTCCAAAATAATTCTCCCTTTTATAACCTCAACAATTTTTTTTTATCGGCAATTAATAAATTTATTTATCACTTTTAAAAATTCCAACAACTATACTCTTCTACTACCTCCGTCCCATTTTCTTTGGCACCCTAACTAAAATTGGAAAACCAATGGATATTGGAAATGAGGTGAAAAGTTTGTAACCTACCCAAATTACACCTACATTAATTGAGAATAATAGTTATTGAAATTGTAAAAAGTGATAAATAGGTTTATCAATTACGGATAAAAAAAAGGAATAACAGTAGCTGAAATTGTAAATGTAACAAATAAATTGGACAAATGAGTTAGTCAAAATGACAGACATTTTGGGACAGAGGTATTAAAGTTGGGATAATTTGGATGAAAATATTATAAATTTTCATCCTATTTCCCAATGTGTCTTGTTCTCCTCAAATTAGATAGAACAAATATAATGAGATAGAGCAACATTTTACGCAGTAAATTAGACGCCGGACATGACCAACCTGCTTTGTAACGACTAAAAGGGCCTCATCTTTTGGTGTAATAATTTTAAGGATCCTGTATTATGATAAATAATTTTTGGATAACTTTATTTTTTATATAAATATTTAGGGGGACATTTAAGCCAATTTCTGGCCAAAAATGGCACGAAATAGTGGGTTTTAAGTTTAGGCGTGTTTTTCATGATAACATATTTGTTTGTATATGTTAGAGTTAACCATATATTTCAATCTAAAATACGTCTAAACATAAGACTCACCACTTTGCACTATTTTTGGTCGGTTATTCGCCTGAATGTCCTCTAAATATTTACATCAAAAATAATTACCTCGTAATTATTTGTGATAATAGAGGATCCTTAAAATTAATACACTAAAATATGAGACCTCTTTGGTCAACTTTTGTTTTCTAAAATAATAATATAGTAGTAGTAGTAGTAATAATAATAATAATAATAATAATAATAATAATAATAATAATAATAATTAAAACTATGAATTTGAAACGTCTCAATTCATATACCAGTCGAAGAGAGTGCATTAGAGAAAAGCTAAATAAAACCCATGAGAATCTGCAAGAGTTCTCAGATTAAATAGCCTTTGAACTTGGAAAAACTGTCAAAAGTGGGAAAATCGGATTAAAATGCCCTTTCAGTACTTGTTACCGGCAAGTGGTGTTTAAATGACGATTAGACGTGTGAGGGGTGTAATGATGACAATGATGGTGTGGTTAATACGTTAACCAACACCCTTTGAAATTCACCTGGTTTTCTTTAAAAACTCTTCCAATCTCATTCCATCTTCATCTTCTTCTTCCTTTTCGTCTGTTTTTCTCTCTCTAAACTTGACTGTTAGGGTTTCCTCTCTTCATCTTCTTCTTCTTCAAGCCCCTACTTTCTGAGTTTTTTCCCTTCCCTCCCCACAACCATGGCTGATGGTATAGTCGACCATGCCTAGGTAATGGCCGGCAAATCTTGTCCTTGTTACTCAGACACGGACAGAATCTGCAAGAGTTCTCAGATTAAATAGCCTTTGAACTTGGAAAAACTGTCAAAAGTGGGAAAATCGGATTAAAATGCCCTTTCAGTACTTGTTACCGGCAAGTGGTGTTTAAATGACGATTAGACGTGTGAGGGGTGTAATGATGACAATGATGGTGTGGTTAATACGTTAACCAACACCCTTTGAAATTCACTTGGTTTTCTTTAAAATCTCTTCCAATCTCATTCCATCTTCATCTTCTTCTTCCTTTTCGTCTGTTTTTCTCTCTCTAAACTTGACCGTTAGGGTTTCCTCTCTTCATCTTCTTCTTCTTCAAGCCCCTACTTTCTGAGTTTTTTCCCTTCCCTCCCCACAACCATGGCTGATGGTATAGTCGACCATGCCTAGGTAATGGCCGGCAAATCTTGTCCTTGTTACTCAGACACGGACAGAACCTGCTTATGTGGGCTTCCTTGTGTAGTTCGGGTGTCAATGACACCATCGAACCCGTTTACGAGGTTCGCACGTTGCAGGTTTCATGGCGGCCCTCAAGGGTGTGATTTTTTCGACTGGTTGATGACCCCTTGTGTTCAACCCTAAGGACCCCTACAGTTGCCGTCATTGTCATAAACACAACGTTGGCTGCTGAATTATCAAGGAGCACAAGGAAACTCTGTACGCTGAGGAGAGAACATGAGGAGGCAATGGGCCAACTCATCGACACAGAGTACGAAGTTTGGGTACTCAAGAAATCTCGAAAGAGGCTACTTGTGTTGATGGGTGTTCTTATGGGGGTTTTGGTGGGCGTGATGCTACAGAATATGTAGTTGGGGGGGCAGGGAGGGGGAATGGTCAAGGTCAAGGCCAATGTCAAGCAAGCAAGCAAGCAGCACTAGCAGCAGGAGGATTACTGGAATTGCTTTTTTTTTTTGTGGGTGGTGATTGGAATTTTTTGGGTGTGGTTACTGGAAATTTGAGTAGCCCACCAATGAACAATTTTTTAGGTGGTCTTTTGGTTGGTCATGACATACTCTGTTTTCATATGTCATGGATTATGTTTAAGTTTTTAGTTTAAGTTAGGGTTAGTTTTACTTTTTTTAAGTTTTAATTTACATGCAAATTATGTAAATGATGATGGATGATGAATGATGCTTTCTGAATGAATGAAATCCATCCTTTGGGCACCAAAATTGTTGGAGTTGCAAATTTTTATTCTGTTTTTTATTCATGTTCTGTTTTGGTATCTTGTTGATAGTTATTGGTATCTTGTTTTGGTATTCTGAAATGATTGGGTTGTATGTTTTGATTTGGTATAAAACATCCATACATAAAACCTGTCTTCAATTGGTTAAAAAGTGGATGATCAGATTGAAAGAATGAAACAATATTGATGGCAACCTACCAAAATCCTTTCAAACAGTGAATGCATTAAATGGCAATGTCAATAAATGAGGCAAACAACTAAAATAAATGTGTATCATTTGAAGGAATATGTTGGTGGTACATAATTGTTTGATTGACATCAGCCGTCAAATGCACTCAATCATCAAGAGTGCCCAAAAAATGTACAAAATACATATTCCTCCCCTATCAAAATCAAAAGGCTTCATCTGTCAAAAGATGTACATGAAACTATCAAGTTTTCAATGTCATGTACATGACCAAAAGTAACTGACATACATCATTTACCCACAAAATACAAAACCAATTTCTTCAAAATCATCTTCTTCTTGGTGATGGTGGTTGTTGGGGTTGAGGTGGTGAGCAGGTGAATGGTTGCTGACTGGACACAACAATTGTAGGGGGTCACCCTCACTGGTAGCTAGATTCTTATTTGATTCTGAACTGGGAGCAATGATAGTGTTGAATGTGCTGCTTCAGTGGAAGATGTTGCAGCAGAGGGAGCAGTGGATGACTTCCTTTTTCTCACATTGGTGGGCTACAATGAATTAAAGAAATGTCAATAAAACCCTAAACCCTAACTAACAAAAAGTGATGTCATTTATATACCTGAGGATTTGCTGGAGGATTTTGATAGTTTATTCTGTTGTGGCCCTCATTCCCACAAAGAGAACAATGCATTCTCTCCCATTCTTGCTGACTCTGCCCCTGACATTCTCCCCCACCTCCGGTCTTCTCTTGTACTTTGTGTTGGTCTTTTTCTTTAGTTTGAAGAAAGGGGCTGCCACTTCATAACACTATCTGAGCTTAATAGTGGCATAACAGTCATCCACAAAACTTAATGGGTCAATTCTCTCATCCCTCATAACTGCTATGGAATGGGGGCAAGGTATACCACTTAGTTCCCAAGAGTTAAATGTAAAAGACCTGGTTTGTAAGTTGACAGAATGCTCCTCTCCCTAACCATTACTTACACTATGCAAGCCATTAGCTGCCCTTGTTACCTCCCAACGCCTTAAACTATCTATTTTGTCATTTAACTTCTTCCTAATTCTAGGAGCCATAGGCACTTGAAGGTTAGAAGCCCACCCATTCTTTTCACCCACTCTTTTCATCACCAGCTTAAACACACATCTGAGGAGAGAAACAATAGGTAGATAGATACCTTGCTTACATGATGAAAGAATTGAAGATCTCTGTCATGTTGTTGTCCACTGAGTCACACTTTGTATGATACTTGAAAAGGCCCTACAAAAGTGTTCCACCCCCTTATTCTCCAAGCTCTCCCAAGCCTCTGGACTGATTGACTTCATTTCTACAACATACTTCTTCATGTAGGGTTCTATAGTTGATTTAGCGATGTTCCAAAACAACTTCTTGTACAAATCACCCCTGAAGTTCTTCCTCAAGTTGGCATAAACATGCCTTGTGCACATCTTGTGCTCAACATGAGGAAGGTACTTCTTAGCCGCTTCAATCAGTCACTTCACAATGTCAAGTATAGAATTTAAGTCAAATGACAATAATAAATAACCAAGAATAAAATTTCAAATGAAAAACAAAGTGAGTTACCTTCTGCTGATCAGAAATGAAAGTCCACTGAACTCCCTCCGCCATGCCCAAGTCCATTGCCAACTGCTCTATAAACCACTCCCACACCTCTTTTGTTTCACTCTTTGCAACTCCCCATGCAACTAGATACATTTGGTTATTATAATCCCTGCCAACATCAACAAAAATCTGTCCATCCCAAGGACCCTTCAAAAAACATGCATCCAAGCTAAGTACCTTTCTACAATCCTCAACAAGTCCTTTCTTTAATGCCCCAGGACATATATAAATAAACTTGAACACATGTTCTCCATTGGGTGAAGGGGTTGTCTTTAGCTGGATTGTGGTGCCATGATTCTTATTTTGAAGTTCCCACAGGTAGTCCCTAAACTGTGCAAATTGACTCCTGTAGTCACTAATGATAGAGGTCAATTCCTTTCTCCTAGCCCTTGCACACATTGGCATAGTTGCTCTATAATTTAAATTCACCTTAACCATCTCTTGCAAGTCTCTTGCCCTCCAAGATGGATTGATCCTAAACATCTCTCTGTAATGCTCACCCAACCAGTTTACACTCATGTTCCTATGTCCAACTTGCATACTGTAAGGAATACAAGTGTGTTCCTTGTCTAGTGTCTTGATTTGGAAAGTCTTTTCCTTCCCAACTTGTGAAGAGTACATCCTCCACTTACAACCATCAGCTTTACACTCTAGTGTGTACCTCCCTTTGTCGCTTTTTACTACCCTCAAGTTATGACCTCCCAGAATCCTATATTCAGTGAGAGCTTTCACCACATCCTTCTTCTTAGGGAAGGTCATGCCACATACAAGCTTATGAGGATTTTTGGGTTATACTTAGGGTATTGCAACTGTTTTTTTTTTCGTCCTACACCTCTCTTTGTTTTTACCCTCGCCTTCTTCATCCTCACTCTCTGGACGGCTAGGACACTCAAAGTCATGGTATTTTTCATCTCCTTAGCAGCCATCTACTATTCTACTTCTGCTTCATCACCATTGTCATTCTAATTTTCCTCCTCCAACTGTTTCCTTTCACTCTGAATAGCTTCCTTCAACTGCTTCTTCTTCTTCTTCTTCTTCTTCTTCTTCTTCTTCTTCTTCTTCTTCTTCTTCTTCAATGCCACAACCTCTTCATCATCAACATCAAAACCATTTTCATCATCACTGTCTCCATCATCATCCTCACATTCTTCCTCCTGAAAGTATTCAGGGTCATCGTGATCATCCTCATCTTCATCATCTTCCTCCCCTTGATCCACATGATCATTGGTACCAGTTTCCACAATATCATTGCAACCATGATCAACATACTCTCTAAAATAATCACATCCATACAGTAATGCAATCAATTCTCTAATTTCTTTATCTCTATCCAATGGGACTAAACTCTCCTCAAATGGCCAACCTGGTTTACTGAAATAAATCTTCTTTATCCTATCCTTTGTATATCCTAAGTGCTCCACAGCCTCAACCATATCATCTACACTAAGGTAATCAGGGTCTACATGAACCTCATCCAGTTCGCATTAAACATATCTTAGATACCCCTCATTGTCAAACTCACCCCCATGGAAAATATGCAACAAACCCATGATCAAACCCTAAAAAGGAATTAAAAAAAATATTCAAAACTAGTCACATTGATCATTAAGCCTGAGACACCATTCAAACAGAGTAAACCCCCTCCATTAAACCCAAAAAAATGGCAACAACACAGAAACCTCAGAAATACCATAATTTTGCATAATCAGTAGAAAAATCATCTTTAACGAAAATCCAACGCATACCAACATCTACAAACTCATATGGATGCATCATATAAACAAACCCTAACTTTACTGTTTCAATAAAGTTGAATACAACTTACCTTTTCACACTTGCTGCTTTGACTGAATCGGACAATGGAGATGAAACATCAAACGAAAGGAATGCTCACAGCAGAGTCGGCAATGATGAAGCTAAAGTGAAGAAGCTGAACCAGGTGGGGGATAATGGAACGAAAGAAAGGGCAAGAGTGTGGAATTGTATTTTGAATGGAGGGAAGTGACGAAATAAATGGGGATCAATGGGTTAAAACAGCTATGTAATTTGTCAAACATAATTAAGGAGGGAAAACGAATTAACCTACACATAACTACTCAAATCACCCGAAACTTATAATATCGGGTCAAAGGGAAATTTAGCTACTTTTAACCAGTTTAAGGGTATTTTATTAACAAAAAAAATTTCAGTGACAATATTGATACTTTTGCCAAGTTTAAGGGCAATTTAATCCAAGAACTCGAATTTGCTGTTCATTTTATCGCGCAAAGAGCATGGCAAAGGATGTCGATTCCGATGGTGATGACGATAAATCTGTGCATTTTCCGGCGAGGAGGAAGTCGCACTATAAAGTTATTGTTGATGATCTTATCGTGGTTCGACCTCCCAAGAAACGAAATCCAGGTATGGATAAACTTGAAGCATGGTTCATAGAATTGGAGAAGTTGTCTGCTTTGTACAGTGACGAAAAGGGAGAACTCGACATTTCTATGGCTGTTTCGGTGGGGATTGACGGCCCCTGGTTGAAGGAATCTCACCTGGAAGATTACTGTCGTCTTCTCGATTTTGCTTACAATTGTCGTCGCAAGTCACACCTTAAGGTTTCTTTCTTCTTCAATCTTATTTGATTGTTCATTTGTACAAATTTTCATCATGTTTGATGTTTTGGGTCCCTGGTTCTGCGAATTCGTCCTAGAATTTCAACGAGATAGCTCACGAATATCAGGGTTTTTATCATTTGGGTTTAGGGTTTAGGAAAGATAGGTCACGTTTATCAGGGTTTTACCATTTGGGTTTAGGGTTAGGGTTTAGGATTTAGGGTTTAGGGTTAAGGTTTAGGGTTTAGGATTTAGGGTTTAGTTTATTCAACCCAAAATGATTGGCAAATCACACCTTAAAGTGCTGAGTTAATACTAATAATCCAAGCTTTGAAATATTTCTTTTCTTGGCTTCGTTCATTCAACCCGAAATTGACTGGCAAATATTTCAAAGGGTTATTGGAATTAAACAATCCAACTTTGGGGATAATTTAGATACGATAGACTGACCTTTGGAATTTAGATTTGACAAACTATACTTAGCATCCTATTAGATTAAATGGATTTTCTCAAATTTCAAACTCGTTGGAAAAGTGAATTACGGTGGTGATCAAGGTGTTTTTTCTTTACTTTTCACCTTTTAAATAGTTTACATAAGCAATCAGCTTTGTCATGTCACTTTTCATACGAGTTGAAATCGGTAAAAGTATAATTGGTCGAGTCCAAATTCCAAAGTTTAGTTCGTTGTATCCAAATTGCCTTAAAGGTCGAATTATTTAATTCCAATAACCCTATTTCAAAAGCTTTTGTGATGGTGAATTTTGAATGTTCCTATTTGACTGACTGTTTGGCAAAACCAGTTGTTTCATCATGCAGCAGATCCTGGGATTGATGGATTGATCTCTGTTTCTGGCAATGCTCTCAAGGAGGGAGACCATGATCTTGCTGTAATGGTTATTGAAGAGTACCAGAAAACTAACAAGGTCAATTCTATTTTTCAATCCATTCTTTTCATACATAATACATATTGGTATTATACTATGATATGATTTCATAAACTGTTTGTTTTGCTTTTATTATGTAACCACATTTTTGTTTGTGGGTTTTGTAGAAAATGAAGCTAAAGCTAAGGCATCTTATGAAGTTAAATGTTTCTACATGCTGTGGCCTGGTCTATTACTTGACATTTTCTGCTCTAGATGAATTCACTGAAGAAATTAAAATGTACCAAGCAGCATTGCTAAAGTACACTAATGGATATTTGCTGGGTTTGCTTAGAAATGTTGTTGATGATGTGATCCTTGCCATTCTATCGATCAAAGGTATAAGATGTATCAAATATTTTGTTGTCAAATATCACAGCGAAGCAAAAGAATGGGGATGAAGTAATGAGCTGTTTACAATGAACACTTGGGGATTTTGTCATTGTCGGTATCATGTAACTAAATTTCACAGCGAAACAAAAGAATGGGGATGAAGTAACAAGTTGTTTACAATGAACAAGTAACGAGTATTTGCATCCCCATTCTTTTGCTTCGCTGTGAAATTTGGTTATTCATTGTAAACAACTCGTTACTTGTTCTAATGTTTATGCAATTTGTTCACGTCTTTTGTTTAATGCAAACGTTTTATGACTCTTCTCTCCCACGTAATTTTTTTCTATTGAGTTTTATTCTTTACCTTGAAATAAACCTTGCATATTGTTTTAACATGAAGGGGCAGAAGAAGGTATGGCTGATTTGGAAGATTTGGCTATTGAGAGGAGCGCCTGGGGATTTAAAAGAGAGTAAGCCATGTTTGATTATGACAAGCATTGTTGAAAGCTTATATATTGATATGTGTCTAGTCATGTGGTAAACTTCTTCGTTGGTACATGCCGTATGATGTCAATGGTTCGACGAGTATTTGCCGGTTCTAGTTACTACATTGTGCTTTCTAGTATCTTGGAATGTATATGCTTAACAATGTGTTAGACATATAGATCGTTGGTATGTTATTCATCAATTTGACTATTAATTGATATTAGTAATTGGATTGTATATGCTTAACAATGTATATCTTTTAAATTTAATGATATTGTGTTCTTTGTACCTTTTGTGGGATAGAAATCATTAAGTTGTTGTGTTCTACAAAGGTACTTGTAGTTTTGCTTGATAAGATTCAACTTGCACAATGAGCATTATTGAGCAACTTCATGAGAGAATATTTTCCCACATTTGATTCGCCTGGTGTTCAGACTTTTTCACCTTTTGTGTTTGACGAGTTTGAAAATTTTAGCTTGTGAGGGTAGAACAACAAAAGAGCACAGACAAATGCTTTGAAGGCTAAAAGTTTATATCTGAGATGGTACAAAGAACTGGAAACAACATAGCAGCAAAAGATAAATAGTAAACATAGTCCGCTAGCAAAACAGACACATGGCATCTTAAAGCGGTAAAAACCAATACCCAACACAAAATTACAACCTAACAAGACAACAGATTGCTCATTATTCATGTTTTTGTTAGTTTATGCAATGAATCCTAATTGACTATGTTCTCAAACCCATTATTCATGCTTTTGTTAGTTTATGCAATGAATCCTAGTTGACTATGTTCTCAAACCCGGATTGGTCACCGACCCAGTTGATCTATTGGGTCAATGGGTCAATTCATCGGTTGGTTTGACTAGTTAGGTTAGCTGGCCAGGATCATAGGTTAAACAGGTCAAAACCAGCATGACTCAATCATGAATAAAAAAAATTCATACACTTTCCAAAAAGAAAATCATACATAAATAACTATGTTGAATAAAAATCAGATGTACCAACAATTCATTTTTCATCTAATTAAAGCCGGTATAATGCAATAATCACCCATGACTAAAACAATAATCTAATACATTATTTATTCAAAAAAAGTTACTTGAAGGTATCCCATAATTTGGGGAAACTATTTTTTGGTACCCCAAGTTTTCAAAACTTATTTATGGGTATCTTGGATTTTTAGGTTTGTAATTCGTAGGTACTTATCCGACAAAGAGCTTAAGTTTGCGATATGTTTTAGGCGGGAAGGCAATTGTGCACATGAGTTGATTGAAAAACCCTTGGTTGTTATAAAACCTGAATTTTCATTCTTATTTGGTGTTATAAAAAAAAAAAAAAAATCCCTTCCTAGATTTTGATCATCTCCTCTGTCCGCTTCACATCTTTTCTCTACCTCTCAAGCAATAACAGTGGAAGTCATTGAATGGAAGCTAACTTTAGTGAAGGTAATGCATTTGCTTAACTATATGCTATCTTTGTTTGAATAGTGGGCAATTGAAAGGAAGCTTGTTTCTCGTTTATCTCTCTCGCCTGTCTTTCTCTTTCATTGTTTTTTAGATGTTTAAATTGGGGACCATTGAATAGACCATGAAAATGCAAAGGGTTTTTTGCATTTTGGTGCTGAAGTATAAAATTATTTATTTTACAGTCGCGGTTTTCGTTTATTTCTTTTTGGACCATAAAGTTTATGGGTTGAATAAAAAAGGACCTTAAAGTTTGTAGGTTGAAAAAAAAGGCCCGTTGAATGTTTTTCTTTTTCTTTTCATATTTGAATTTATCTCCCGATTAGCGTCAAACTTCAAGTGTAAGGTAAAAACTGATATTGAAGTCATAATACACCTCTCTTATTCATGTCGGAACGAATTAGACCCTAAAGTATTCAGGGTCTAAGTAGTTCTGACATGAATAAGAGAGGTGTATTACAACTTTAATATTAGTTTTAACCTTAGTCCAGAAGTTTAGCGCTAATCGGGAGATAAATTGAAACATAGGAAGAAAAAGAAAAATAGTAAATGGGCCTTTTTTCAACTTACAAAATTTAAGGTCCTTTTTTTATTCAATCCATAAATTTTAGGACCAAAAAATAAACAATGAAAACCTTGGGACCAGAAAATAAATACCCCTATACTTCGGGGTCCAAAATGCAAAAAACCCAAATGCAAGGCTCAATCCCAAATTTTGAAAACCCAATTGCGTTTGGAAACCAAAGTTTTGCTCAATGTAGAGCTCTAGGTATATGTATTTTCGGGTGATTGATATGAAAATTGGTGCTCATTGTAATTAGGATTTGTGCCTGGTTTGGACAGTAGATTAAAGGGTTATGGAGTTACGTCTCGATGAACGGGTGAGCTTTTGAAAGGGCAACATCGTCTTTCTCTTACAACAAATGAAGATATTTCAATCACTTCACAAAATTGATCACACTTTAACCGAATAAGTATCTATGAATTACAAACCTAACAATTAAAAGTACCCAAAAAAATGAGTTTTAAAAACTTCCCGCTATGTTTATTTTTATAAAATAAGATACACAAATGTTAAAGGCATGATGAGAGAAATAAGCAAGAGAATGTAGAATGGCTGATTAATGCATCAGAAAAAGTAAAAATGACACTGCTGTTGGAGAAGCTTGCATTTGTGACTACCAATTAATCAGAATCATTCATGTGCAACCCTTTTTCATTCCACTGTATTCTATTCTAAACAGTAAACTTAGGTTTAAAACAAACTCACTTAAAACTCTACTCTGCAAAAATGGTACATTATATCTTTCAGGAACCCTAACTAAAGAGGAATTTTGTACACAAAAATGATCAGAAATCACAAGTATATGTGATCAGTTTTGCTGGTATCAAAGTTTGGACTGGATAATTTAGTCATCTCCACCGTTGATCTCCGCCACAAGCCAGGGCTAGATTTTCAGAAATATCTGCTAAGTTACTACAGTTAGCTTTGCTGCTGTCATCAATATTATCCTGATTTCCTCCTTTCACATGCAGAAAAACAGATTTCCCATGGCTTCATTGCGCCATTCTAGTCGAATTTTAGACCATCTTCACGGGTTTTGCACTTGCTTCCTTGAGCCATTCCAGGCACTCTTCTGCAGTACCAGCAGGATGGGATAGTTGCCATTCGATAATCTTTTGTTGCTGAACACAAAACACAAAATTTAGAATAAGTAAACAGCTAAATAGGCAGATTGTAGACAGATAACTAGCACCAAGAATCGCATAGCTTCACTTCATTGTGTTTTGCTATTGGATAGACGCCTCACCCATTCTTTTACAATCGGTCCGCCGCGTTCAAGGTTCAAAGTCTTTATAATCTCCTGCCCATTCACCAATGGCTTTGTCTCCCAAACATTTTCAAGACCTGTGACATAATGTGTTTCAGATAATGATGTAAATATGTAATGAGCCAAAATACAAGACATAGAGTTTCAGATAACCATGTAATGAGCCAAAATACAAGAGACAGACGGACATCACTCCCTCAAATCACAAAACAAAGAAGCAAACAACCAATGAGTCATCATGGAATTCTTCAGTTGGCGGACAGTTATGTTTTTTGACTTTCAATTCAGATATGAACCTGAGACACGGCCACACGCATAGGTATCGTTCTAGGCATTTTCTGAAGATTTGAACCTTTAGGACTACTAGAAAATGGACTGCCTAGCGGCTATCCCTGTATCCTAGTGCCATGAATATGATTTGAAATTTTGAATAAAAAAATGAACCCCAGACATACATTAAGTCAATGATATAACAACACGGGGAAAATAAACTATAGTGGAAAGAGTACCTAGATTGGTGATCACATCTTCCACTGACTTGAAAATTTCTCTTCTTTTCTCCAGCTGGACATTCTTTTCGGACGACCCGTCCCCAGAAACATCGGGATCTAACAAGGTGGATGCAAGCAACGCAACCCGCCAAAAGTCCTTGATCTCCCTAAGAAGCAATCCTGGGAAGGACAGAGCATATGGTAAGTCATAGGAAGCAACAAAGTCACAGTCGCCTTCGTCTCCTAACGTTCACTAATTATACATATCTATGAAAGCAACCAAAAAGGGTGATACTATATGTCAGCAGACTCGAGGGCCTAACTCTAAAACAATAACTTCGCTCAGCTTTCACTATTGATCATAGAGCGTTGTCATGAAAATATGTCAATACGAGGATGACCCGCTAAAAAGCATCTCACAAGATGGTCTCATAGTTTACTTCTAGGCAACCTAAACTAATCAGCAATTTGCTTCCTAAAAAGAAGGGGACAAATAATAAAGGACTGAGAAAACGATTGCTTCTTGCATATTCGCCTTTTCTGTGCTCAATGTGAACACCTTTTTTGAAACTTTAAACCTTAAACCAGATAACAACACATGCCTGGCAAAAGGAAGGGAAAAAGAGTCATGCCAGAATGGATCCAAAGGGGACTTGGGAGGTCCAAATGTATACCAAAACCAGCTTCCCATAAACAGGGAAGTGGTTTCTCTAGAAACCACAAGACTTTGGTTTTTTTCCCCCCCTTTTTGGGGGGGAAGAGGGTAGGTTTGCAACTGAAGTCTTAACAAGTTTAAAGACCTATGTTTCTCATTAGAAGCATGTGGATTTAAATGTTAACAGGTCAGCCGAGATATCATCAAAAATACCAAAGAACAAGGCTTCTGCTGTTCTATAAGACAATGCAGCATCGTAATACACACAAGGTTTTCATTTAGATGATTGCTACAGCATCGTAATACACACAAGGAGGGGGGTGTTTGCTACAGCTTGGTGCACATCACCATCTACTTTTTTGCGCTTTCCCTTCGATGGCTGCTAAAACTATCTATCAACATAAGATGATTCCATGGAGCACTTTTCTGTGGGAAAACTATTTTTCCGTACTTATGAAAGGAACATCCAAGGAATCTAAGAAGCAGACACCCTTCCCAGCTCTACATAGCACGTATCAAACACCGACGTTCTCAATAGACTCTCAAACACATCTTGAACATATAGAAAGCATAAAAAGAATAGGCTTTTGCTATTAGTAGACACAGAATACACAACTACGAAGAATTTGGCACTGTTTTCCTTTTTCTTTTATCCAAACACAGCCTTCTCCAATGCTAAAAACATAAAACAAGTTATAAACACATAGGTTTGTTTTCAACACTATGTCTCCACTCTCCACTAATGTGTTGTATCCTCAATTTTCAACATGCATGCATGCACGTGTAGGTGACTCTCATATCCGTCTCATGTACTAGTGCGTATGCTTCTTAGAGCGGATTAAACAAGAAAATTTAGGAGGAGAAAGAGAGACTACCTGTCAATATTCGTAGCTTTGAACTCTCGGGTACATCAATGTGAACCTGGCCACAGTCAGCTTCAATACTTGGCAGATCCTTTTTAGACATGATATAAGGAATCAATGAAACAAACTTCTCTGTAGCTTGGTGTATGCTTATGACCTACAACAAGGGAAGAAGAACAATATTATAATTACATTACATACTGTGAGTTGAAGGGCAACCAGAACTAATGTTGCAGCATATAAATTTCTATTTTTCAAAGGGGGGGGGGGGGAGGAAAGAGTGTCGGAGAACTAACTGTTTCAGGATCCTTAGCTTTAAGTTTGAGGGAACTGCGAAATATGTAATCAACAGCAGGAACCTGCATGTGGTTATAAAAGGTAAAATAAAAAGAACAAGCCTGAATCATCAAGATGATAATTAGATTTTAAGTTGTGCATACTAGAAATAAGCATCACTACTTTTCCTCCTACAAAAACTGCAAATGGAGCCCGAAAAAGAACTTTCAAATGGTTCAAAATGACAAATTGGACATTTGCTTTTGCAAAAGCTCGAATAGCTAGTCAATCCAAGACGTCCAGAAGCGAATAGTTGATATGTGAAACAGAAATAATAAATACCAGACACTATAGCAACTCAGCTTCTTGAACTAAGTGATACCTTTTTCTTCTTATTATCTCTGTAAATTGTGCTTCTTAATGGAAGAAACAAGGCAGCATACAGACATAGTCGCCTTTGTTCATCCTGAACCATTCAATAAACAACAATCAGTATTGAGATTTTAAGGAAGGAGAGGGGAGGAAACAGAGCATCACCCAAAAATAACGAATAAGTAACATGCCAATTATTTGAAGAAAATGTCATTTGGAAAGCACTCAAAAGCAGAGAGGGACCAAAAAAATAGTAAAAGCAAAAAGAATGAATCTAGATCTTACTATTCATTGATTTCTCCATGATAGAATCTATTGCAAGTGACACGTTCATTCAACATACATCATGACGTGATCAAAGCATCCTAATCTAATATCTAATGGGGTCGATCTTCTCTTTTTCTTTTCCTTTTAGAAAAAACGGCAAATATTAGGCACAACTAATGGTTTTCTCTTTTAATTCACTTTTTCCCTTTTGTGTGTGTGTGTGAGGTGGGGGGGGGGGGGGGTTCCTACGTCCCGCTATTATACCCCTGCAGCAGAGCTTGCTCAAGGAATATGTAACGTAAGTATTATGGTACATAAACTATTATGGTGCATCTTTTACCAAAAAAATCAGTTACTTTGGAGATTTAGACCACAAATCACCAAGGCATCGCTCAACCTTAAGATCCTGCAAACTAAATTGATCTCTTTTCCACCAATAATAGTAAAGACTATTGCCAAAACAATCAGACTAGGTCTTCTACCATGTAGATAAGATACCAACTAAACCAGGTATAAATTGTGTGTGTGTGTGTGGAGGGGGGGTGGGGGGAGAAAAGAATCTAGCAAATGACCAAAAATAACATGAATAATTCATTATATCACTCACATTTAACGTAAGAGACTCGAGCGACTGAATAAGGCTCCAGGCCACCTCCATGTAACCAAGACAAACCCTGTAATAAGATAAAGAATAGTCCTATGATACATAAGCATTTTACACCAATCCAGAATGTCTCTGGTATCACAATATTTATTCATAATAATTAGACTATCCTGCATCCCTATTCAGATATGACTCCATCGGTGAACTAAAGCAATCCCTGTTAAGCAACTCCACTTTTGGATTTTAGGCTGATCAGCCTACCAGCCTAAACTTCAATACAGGAATCTAGTAGATTGCATTATACCATTCTTAATGGTCATTTTCAAAATAACAGCAGCTTAATCATCCTGAACAAATCTCCAACTGATGCCAACCCACGCCAACCTCATACCACATTGATTTTCCCATACAAATTACAATCTAGTTCTCCATCTCTAGCAACAATATGGGGTAAAAAGTAGTGAACAGAGACACTGCATACTAAATCTGTAGCAATCACATGACTGAAGTCCCAGAAATCTTCAACATGCTGAACATCTCTAACAACTTACTATTGGCTACTAACCTTGAAATCAATCAATGCCACAAAATAAAAGTTTAGTAAGGGTGTAAGCAAGTGAGGGTTCTACATACCTATCACAGGCTTCTGGGATTGGCGGGTCAACATTAGGAGGAAGACTGAAGACAACCCAGAACAACAGCAAGTCACAAATATAGGTCACTGCTGTAACTGGTTGATTTCCTCCGATCATTAGATCAACCTGCACAATATTAATTGAAAAATAAAAAATTAATGAGGAATTGTACAAACTGGGGTACAGGACAAGCCTCAAGCATAACTCTATGGAGTGAACACAACAGCTAAACATACTTCGTGACCAATTCGCTCCCTACTGATCTTGTCGCCAATGGCAAGCCGTACTTCGTCAGAGGCAGCAGCTTCCTTTAGTGCCTCATCAAGCACAAAACTAAACCTGGCACCTGAAATAAAAGGGATCATCAGAACCAGCAAACAGCGGATAAGCACTTCCAACACCTAACAAAAGAAGGTGCCTAATCAAGATATTTTAATGATGAGAACATACCAAAACGAATAGCTCGAAGAACACGCAATGGATCATCCAAGAATGTCTCCTTCGGTGGCAAAGGAGTGACTATCTTTCCTGATTTTAAATCCGCTATGCCTGCCATAAAAGAAACAAACAAATAATAAGCTGACCTTCCAATTCTTCCAGTAAGAAGCACCAGATTTAAATATTTGAACTGACCAAGACATCAAATTAAACTAACCTCTTCCTGTAAAATCTTCTATGGAATCGGTGTTGATATTGTAGAACAAGCTGTCACGCCACAAACCAACAAGAGCACAACTAGGTTTCAATAGATGAATGTAAAAAGGCCGCATCTGATCAAGTTAATCAATTTGCTCATGAAGAATGATTATGCAAAAGTATAAATAACCAGCGGCCTAAAGACTAACATTAAGGACAGATAAAGCTTTTATAAAAAAAAAAGGGAAGCAACGCATAGTATGGACCAAGTAATGCGAAAGAACAGGGGAAAACACAGTGGATGCATACGAAATTAAGCGTCAAAGTATAGATAGCTCTACACTATCCCTAGCACCTACCCATTATTTTCATAATTCCCAGTTAACCTCTAGCAAGAATGCTCAAGCAGTCAAGCAGATTGCAGAACAGAAGGATGACTCCTCCATTGCAGAAGACACCAACTCCTTCCTCTATCATATATAATGCAAATGATGAAGGCAAAATCACCTGTTAATTGTCAAATCCCTTCTATATGCATCCTCTTCTGCAGTGCCAAATCTCTGAAATTCAAACTAGGATCAGAATAAAATATCCACAATCTCGCATACAGGATTTGAATAATATATACGCAGTAAAGTTTATTTTCTTCAGGCATAAAAGCATGAGTAGAGCTCCCACAAAATTTCTTCGTACTTGTAAGAAATCATTGTTGAGTTACTGGCATTATATAAAAGTGAAATCAAGAGGGGAACAGATTACAAGTTAGATGGCCATATGATCCAGAAGCAATTTACCATGGTAGGAATACGGCTATTATCAGCATAATCCTCAGCCCTTAAGTTCACAAAATCAATCCACAGGTCAAAAAGGCGCATCCTTGCAGTTTCTAAGTGTTTTGACTGATCTGGATTGCTGCACAGGAAATAACATATGAATATTCATTAAACACCAACAAAAAGGTCACATGTTCTTTGATCCAGCAGCCACATTATGATAAAAAAAATTAAAAAATAATAATAATAAAAAACCTTACTCTTTCGTTGATAAAACCTAAAAGTGATCTGGTTTTTTTAAAAAAATAACAAACTCCATAACAAATCAATTGGAATAAAACTCTAGATATGTGTGTGGCTCATAACTTGAGCACAACAAAAGACTACGTTTAAATTTTGTCAATCTACGACCACCATCCCCCCCCCCCCTCCAAGTAGAAAAAAGTACATTGCTTACACAGGAAAATAACAGCAAGGATCATGTAATGAAATATTTTCCACTTAGTACCAACCTTTGAATAACACCAACTCCCTGAACGTCTTCACCAGACTTTGACAAGTATTCATTGATCTTTTCACAAAATTCTCGGCCCAACATGTTGTCTATGGCAATATCAATATCATAACAATCTTTGCCCAGAAGCTGCACAATAAGAAAAGTAGGAAAAATTCAACGAAGATGGCATCCAGATAGACAGGGACAGAGGGATTCCAACCCGAAGCTGCCAAGAGTGACCAAAAGAAATGACTTAGCTTGCATAGTTTCAGATGATGATCATGCATTTATACAAACTATATAGAATAAATTTTTAAAAAAAGGGGGGAAAACCACTAGTCCTGAGCTGCACCTTCCCCCCCCCCCCAACCCTCTTCCTTTTTCTAGGTCATCTATTCTATTACGCTGCATAACGACGTACATAACCAGAGCTGAATTGAGATTTTCGAGTAAATAAATCTGTGCCCACCCCTTCAACCAAATTGACTGAACATAATCTTTGGAACCTACTTTCAGAACCATGCAGACAAATCTCACAAGTCATAATAGTCACTCTTTCTTTAGGGGCTTAGATAGGCAGGGTTTGACATTTGATAGTCAAGTTCATAAGGCCAGGATCGTCTTGAACCCAACGGTCAACACAAAGCATGATTTGGTTTTGAACTATAGAACTTAAGTTGACCTTGAGCTCTGCTTGTCTGTTATACAGTTTTGCTTCCCCTCTTAGCCTAAAACAAAGACAGGGCACAAAAATCCCAAAACAATGCAGAGCACACCTTGCGTTCTTATGGCCATCAAAGAGGACGCATTCCAGAAACGCAGGCTTTCATGAACTTTTGGTCAGGGAGCAAAACACCTAAAAGTGCAGGCTTTAAGTGCCTTAAACCCATCAGTTTAAAAAAGAAAAAAGAGAGATTTAATGTTCCCCTCTGAATTTTGTCCATTTCCTCTTATTTAAAGGAAAAAACAGAAAAATACAAATATATACTAATAATAAGATCAAAAGAACAATGCTCAACAAGCATCTACAAAGTTATGTACAGCCGAAATATAGATAACCCACAAAATCTACCACATCCAAAGAAGAAGAGTTAATCTTCCCTTTAACCCAAAAGATGAGAGACTTAGATGAAATTGTCTTTCGAGCGTCGAAAAGAGTTTCAACTCCCTTAAAAACCTTTATGTTCCTTTCTCTCCAAACAACCCAAAATACCACATGCAATATGACCAGTGGTGTTCTTTTATGGTTGCCTAAAAGCAAGAAGATGATTCCCAATTGAACAGGAAACGACCCAAGTAACACCTAGGAACCCAAAGGCCAAATCCCAAAGAGACCTCTTAAAGTCACAATGAAGCAATCAATGACTCGGCAATTCAAAGCCTAGAGTTTTTGAATCTCATTCTCCCTCTCTGTTTCCCCTCTTAGCCTCTCCCTAAACCCTAATATAGCACCATTAGGAAGAGCACCCCGCATGCAAAAAACCCGTGCCCCAAGAGACTTAGACTGAACCTACAAACATTTATGCTTAGCGTTCTTTTCATCTAAGCTTCCTCTATTCCACTTCATCATCATATCTTAATAATAGACATATCAAAACAAACATGATATTTCCATAGCCTAACTAGGTTCTCGAAATTGGAATCCAATGACATAGAACGAACAACAATAGGAATGTTTTTCAAATTTGATACTTTGATAGTAGAAAGAAAAGAACTTTAATTAGCATATATTGTGAACTAAAAATCAACAACATAAACTCATTGAATCCCATTTCCAGCAGCTTCAATATTCAGAGCTCAACGAATCAACATCATACAGCTCAAGCTCCTCCAATAAACCAAATAAATCAAACAAGATCATTCCTAGCAAGCATCCAAACCACACTTTACCCCCTACCAATCCATCCATATTCATAATCATCAAATTCAAAACAACCCACAATCCAATAACAAAGTCCCAGCAAAACCTAATTTAGCAAACAGACAATCACAAATCCATAGTACCCCTAATTATCATCAATCTCACGAAATTAACCCAAATTAACATCCGTTTAACCCTAATTATCAGAGGCGTACCTTATCGCGGACCCAACCGCCGGCAACACGAAGCTGAGCATTGAGATTGAAGTGGCGAAGAACCTCTTTCAGACGACTGAAAATCAAGGCTTCCTTCTCGGTAAGATCAATTTTGTCCTTGACATGAACAGCCATGGCGTCAGCCGCCATGGTTGTAGCTCTGAGAGAGGATGGTGAAGACCTGCAGCAGCGTAGGGTTTTAGGAGGGTTTAAGAGGGTTGGAAATTGGGCATGAATTGGGAAGAGAAAAGGTCGAAGAAGAAGATGAAGTGGACGTGTTTGTGGTGTGACTGAGACTGAGAAATTGGGTTTGGTTATAAACAAACGGTGTGCTGCGACCTTCATTCTTGTTCTTCAATTCATGTGTTCCCCTCATCATCCAAAACTATTGCCCATATAAATAAATTTTTTATATAAAAAAGAAAACAAATAAAGTTTTCTACTAAAGAAAGAGAAGGCAAATCAAGGGAAGCAAAGAGCTAGCAGAAATTGACCCGATCCGAAATCGAACCGAACACATTCGAAAGTTTAAGGTTAGGTTTGGAATTTTCAAACCTAAATCATAAATAAACGCAAAATCGATTTGTATCGAACCCGACCCAAACTCGACTCGCCTGCCAAATTAACAAGACTTCAAACAACCTTGCTTGCATCTTGCTTCATCCCAATGGATAATATACAGAAAACAGGACCGTTAGCAAAAATAAAGTTTTCTTCTAAAGAAAGAAAAGGCAAATTAATCAATTGTCCTGTTTTTTGCATATTATCCACTGGGATGAAGCAATATGCAAGCTAGGTTGATTCTCGAGTCTTTGATTTGGCATTGGGACGCTTTGGCCTCAAGATCCATTTCGCTTGAAGTTTCAAGAATTGTTTTTATGAGACATGATTGTATATTTCGTGTATTCTTTTCATTTTCATATTATATATTCAGGTTACATATAAATTTAAAAAAAAAAAAAAACTGAGAGAGACATATTGGGAGTTTGAAGCAAAAATCATGGGATGGATGATTTTCAAAGTGAGAAATCTAAGAAAAAGATTAGCCAAGGAGATACCATAAATAATATAAGGTTTCAAATATTAAATTTGAAAAAACGAGAAATAGTTAATTAACCAAAAAACTATGGTAAAACTTTCACCTTTTCCTCTATTCCGTCTCTTCATGTAGGGTTTATGGTAAGAATTTATCCACTATTATCTCTTTATCACGAGAAAAATTTTATGTGCCTCATCTTAGTAAAAGAAGTATATTATTATACGCAGCCTCAAGAAAAAAGTACATCATTGTACATTTAAACTAATTAAACTCAACAAAAGCTTATGGATCACAACATTAAAATAATTTAGTTATATGTGTTATTTTTCCCCTCAAGAGTTATGTCTGTTTAATTTGGTTGCTTAGATACTTTAACGAAAGCATTAGATTGGGTTATAGAGAGAGTGAGTGTAGTACTATGGTAAACAATGACATTCAAAGGTAAAAGATTCATGCTAATAGTTTGCTAGAACTATTGAGTTTTATGACCTAAAATCTATTTTGAAGGATTTGGATGCTGCCAGCACCGAAGTCGACGCTGCTAGCGTCCTGGTTCGATGTCGTCACTCAAGGCGTTGCCCCCTGGCCATATTCTAAACGCTGCCATCGTCTCCAGGCGCTACTTTTGTATGCGGCGGCTCTTCACTTTTATTTCTCGGTTTTTTGTAATATTTAACATAGTTTCCTTTTCCTTCATTCTACTATAAATAAAGATTTTTATTCTCTTTGTAATATGCAGTGAGCGACTAATGTAACAAATGTGAGTGCCGAGAGTCTACGAGAGTTCACATATATTTTACCTCTTGTAATATCTCATTCTCTACTATTATCCTCGATTCCATAATCATCTGAAATTTCCTTCCGCTGCATATATTGCTCTATTTTACATTCTAACAAATGGCTAACAACTGACAACAAATCTGAATCCGATACTAACAAAAAACACTGCCATTGCCATGCATTCAAGTTGAGCAAAACACACAATAATCACATAGAAGGGTAAAATAAACACAAAAGAAGTTGATTGTAAAAGAGGAAAAAATCAAAAAGTTAATTAAATAGAAAATTAATTTTTGTACCAAAGACTAACAAGTAACAAGTAAAAAGTAAGATGCTTGTAATATGGATCTGAAATCTGAATGATGTATGGATCTGAATGATGAATAAATTGCTAGCTACTTCCTATAAAAAAAAGTAACAAGTATTATTTAGTGGTAAAACTATGTCAATTAATTTTACCAACAACAATTCAAGAAAAAATGGTATGACCGAATCATATAAATACAATGTCATGTATTAGCAGTATAAGGAAAAGCTTTCATAAGTAAATCAAAATCCAATATAAAATCAAATCCAACGAAGCTAATTCTTACACTTAACTAAATAATGTATCTAATTCTTAAACTTAACTAAAATCAATTCTTCATGGTCAAAACCCTCAAAAAAAATCTCTATTAACAGTAACTGGGCTGGGTGAGACCCAGAGGCCCAAATATAGTTAGGGTATTATGGCGCGTGCGACTCACGTGCTTCCCGTTTACCGGAAATGCCCTACCTACTCTCTCTTCTGCTTCCCCTCCTTTGGACTCGCAATCTGGGATCTTCGACACGACTTCATAATCGCCTCTTTCTCTCTCTCTAAAACTCTCTCTCTAAAACTCTCTCTCTATCTCTCTAAAGTCTCTCTCTTTGCTTGAGCTGCCATGGCGATGAGCAACGGCTTGCGATCCTGTGCCTCAAGGTTGATGAATTCATCCAGGCCACTCTTATCTAAGCAAGGTTAGTTCGTCTTCCAAATCTAGGGTTTTTCCTTTGTTTCGTTTTCGAGCCGACTCTGATTTGCTTAGATCTGATTGTCGATTGGTGTTTGTTTTCGTCTGTTTCCGTGTTGCTATCGATGGATGTTTTCATCTTTGGCTGGATTTTTGTGTTATTGCCTCGCAAAATGGAATTGATTTCATCTAGAATTCGTGAAAAGCTGTACGAATTGTGCGTCTGGTCGGTTCAAAAGAGGCGGATTTTGATATGAATGAGTTTGAACATGGTGTTAGGATTTGATTTTTATGATCTGTTTCTTTGTTCGTTGTGGTGTTGTTCGAGGTTTCTTCATGGAATACGGCTTATTCTTTGCCAGAACTTATGCTCAGGGGTCTTTGTTACGAAGGGATCCTTTGGATGGTAGATTTTTGGAAACTTGATATCATCTTTTTACTGGAACTATCCTCCTTTTTCTCGAATGGAAAGGTTTGGGAAGCTTGAAGTCAAAATCTTTTGGGATGAATAATTCGTTTGTCAATGAGAGTTTGTTGGATAGAACATAGAGCGGGTAATTGGTTTTTTCAATGATAATACATTTTATAAGAAGTTAGGAATGGATGATTAGTTTCCTACAGTAGGAATTCTGGTTTCTTCGGAAAATCTATGTTCATTTCGCGAGGAGATGAGAGGTGTATGGAGCACATTTGGGCAATAACTAGTGCTTAAGTTGTTTGCTAATAGAGCGCCTTTTCATGGAGGCTGAGAAAGACAGTAACATTTTGTATTTTGTCTGCTGAGGATCTTGAATGTTGATGGTCAAATGAGGGTTATGGTCAAATGAGGGTTATGATGTTGAATGTTGACATGCACTTCTCTTGTTTTCTCCCTTGTTCTATGGTATAAAGATATGATATGATAGGAACAATTTCGGTTACCCTGTGTTGTTCATGTGTCTATGAAGGTGGGAATTGCTATCATGGGTGTACTTAGTGTTCTTTAATTTATTTTTGGATGACTAATTCATTACCAATTACCATACGCAATCTAGTTGTATTACTGGATGTTAAATAAGAGTAATTTGTAAATATTCTTATCCAGAAAAAAAGTAAAAGAAGAAGAGGGGGATGCGGAATTGTAACTTATTCATCTCTTGGTACTAGTGGAAGATTGATTTTGTTGGTTAGTCTGATCGTGGATGTTCTGGTGAGACGAGTACTTGAAGATTTTACTTGTGACCTCACATAAGCTCCAAAGTGTTTATGAGTGAGTTCTCATTGCTGTAGAATTTTTAAGCATGATGCTACAATTCATGAAAGAAAGAAAAGTGGCCTGTACTGAAGTAATTTGTACTATATCCCTGATGGATGCTCTACATATTTGTGTTTGCATAATTTAATTATCCTTCCAAACCTTGAAGCAAATGTATCTATTCCATATAATGCCTTGTAGGCAGCTACCTGAAAGAACTAGATGGTATTTTCTGCAAAAGGTTGTGATATCCATTATCCACATCAAAAAATGTTTCTAACCAAACTATGTTTTGCCTTTTTTTTTTTCTTCCTTATGGAGGAGCAAGTACATTTACACACAGCCAATTAGCCAAATAAATTCCGTCTCTGCACAAATTTATTGTATGGATAAGGTGCTTATGACTGTAGTCTTCTCCACCTCCCGTTCTTTATTCTCTCTTATGCTGGCCTTAGGGTATTGATTTTGTTTGGTTCTGCCCTTCTTTTGATTCAAATCAGACAAGTAATCTAAATGGTAATCAATTGACTGAAAACTTTTGTTCATTGCTGTGAGCTCTAGACAATGAGTGTTCTTTAGTGTCCCATTTCCTTGGATGTCACATAGTCATGTGATTATGTTGTGGGTTGTTTGCCCATGCTCCTTGCCTTGTGTCGCTCTCTGTTGGTCCCATGAAAAGTCCCAGAGATGAATAATTTTACAAGGAATTGGCAATAATGTCCCTTTTTTGCATCCATAATGCTGGACCCAATCCTGAAATCAAGTTTATATTTTCAATGCCAATCACAAAATGGATACCACGAACATTCTTTTGCTCGAATTATGACAATCGTTTATATCGATAGCAAATTAGATTGTTGGTTGATTCATTCGGCTTTGTATTGTTCCTCGTAATTTCAGGCTCAGCAACCAGAGAGTTCCACTCAAGTGGGACAAAAATGATGGGAGGTGGACATGGTCATGATGAGCCCTACTATGTGCATGCAAAGCACATGTACAACTTGGACCGGATGAAGTACCAGAAGGTGAAGATGCCCCTTTTCGTGTTTGCCTGCTTCAGCGTTGGAGTTGCCGTGCCCGTCTACGCTGTTGTTTTCCAGCAAAAGAAGACTGCATCTGCTTAGAATTCATCAATTTATCTTTGGTTTGCCTTTTCTTTTTTTTAATGGTCAGAAAAATTTAAACTAGTCTCTGCCCAACCTGTATTGAAAAGCATGATGTTCATGACAGATTCAACTTTCCTGCTTCAAATTTCCCTTTGCAGAAACAGCAAAAGGTGCATTTAACAATAAGATTTTGTTGTTACAATGGCGGAGTTTTCTGGTATGTATGCATTGGTTTTGGATATTTTGATCAATGAAAAGCTTCTATCTTATGAAAATGTAAAAAATTACTTAGAGGTATCCTAACTTTTGAAGAAACAATTTTTTGGTACCCTAACTTTTCAAAACTAATTTTGGGGTACCCTTACTTTTAGGATTAGAAATTACTAGGTGAATTTCCGGCGAAACTCCAACTGATTCAAATCATTTTCGTCCACGAAAACAAAGGGCATTTTCATCCGTAAAAACACTTAATCAATTTCCCGCCTGAAACTCACTGGTGAATTCAAATCATTGGCCAGAAATTCACCTAATTATTTCTAATTCTAAAAGTTAGGGTACCCCAAAATTAGTTTTTAAAAGTTTGGGTACCAGAAAAATATTTCACCAAAAGTTAGGGTACCCCCAAGTAATTTACAGAATAAATGTGTTCAGGAACTTGAGATATATTATCGATGCCTTCTACATGTGACGCACGTGTTTCCTATTGTGTTTTTAAAGATTTGTTACAAAAACAAAAATGCAAAGAGCTGGAAAACAGGACAATTCAGGGCGACCAATTCAATAAATTTTGTGTTTTAGCCTTGAAATTATTTTAAAGCTGAACAGTTAAATTGCTTGTGGTTGGTTTGAGTTGAGTTTCCCTGAAATCTCAGATCAGGATTTGTGTAGGGTTTGAGTTTCTCAGTAATCTCTTCAAATTTTTGTGTAATCTTTCTTATGCTTCAGCTCTCAGCCCAAGGCAAAATGTGAAACAACTACTTCCCGCAAGCTAAGCAGCTCAGTTGTTTCCAGGGTTGAATGAAGTCGATGAACACTTGTACTCGCGAAGTAAAAAATCAATAGTGATTGACAAGTATTCCAAGATGAAAGAAGTATGTAACAATTTTTTGGAAAGTTTATCAAAATACTAGCTCAACAATAATAAGATCTATTTCACAATAATTCCTACGAGTTTTTTTTTTTTTTAAAATGAAAATTCCATGAATTGATGTCATGGTGGTAAACACAAAATTTGTGTTTTGTTCATATCGATTAGGTTCCCAAAACTGGAAAAAAGAATTGATGTTTGTTAATTGTTATGGATATGTGGCCGTTGAAGCACGCATGCAAAAAGACAATGAAAGTATAAAAAGCTTGGAAAATTAAGTTAGAAACCAACCGGTTTTCCAAACAAAAAATATAAAAAAACCCTTGAAAATGGGCAATACCAATCCGATCTATCCGAATTAACAGGTCTAAATCGAAGGTTGAATGCTGGGAATGTATTCATCAAATTAAGTTTAGAAAAATTAGTTTAAAATAATTTAATTAATAAGTTGAAAAATAAGACTTTGAGGAAGGATTAGAAGTTTCTAATAAGTTTCAAACATATATTCAAAACAAATTCGACAGACGAAACAATAAATTCGGTTAAAATAAGTTGGAGAAAGCAAACCATCAATGAATCTAGCTACATCTTATAAGTTGTAGGAGCAAGATTCATGGCTCGCACTTCCCTACTTGATCCCAACAGTTTAGTCCCTTCTGCCCTTTTCTGTTTCAATTTTGCATCCTTTTAGAGTTCCAAATTTTAAAACACATAGCCAACAAAAAACAAGGGGGAAAAAGAATAAAAATCACAAATGACATTTAAACAACCTGTTTATGAGGCAAAAAAATAGTTGCCCTCAAATTTACGAACTTCCTAAAATCCATTTTGATTATGGTACTTCTTGGGGTGCAATACCTTTCCAAACAAGGGAAGCTACCGACAAAAATAAAGTTATTTTTGGTGAAACAAGAAGTTAGTTTCAACCCTCTTAATAAACTAACTCCTTCCTAATAAGAATGGCAAGAAACTGCCAAAGAATAAAGATTGCAAGAATAACAAAACAACCAAAAATAAAGACAACAAAATGTTGCCACCTCATGATCTTTAGATTAGAATTTAACCGATGCCGATCTCTTGATCAATGGCTTCATTAGCCTGTCCTCCTCCAAGGATATCATACCCAAATGTGATGGGTCCTCCAGCATCATCTTTGCTACGAGATACCCTGCAATGGACCATGTCTGAAACTTCCTCGCTTGTTTGCCGATGAACCTCCCAAGCTTACCGTCGTAGTATTCTGGCCACCCGTCTTTGTGCAGGCGGGCCTCCGCGAGTTCAATGGCTCGCCTTGCGACCTGTGGCCTACCGGTCTTAATGCAGGCTGCTGTCAATAGCCATAACAGAACTGCAAGCCACCGAAAGGAATGATGAATGGGGGAAAGTCATTAAAAAACATAGGAAACTGGACTTTTGAAGCAAACCACCCGGAAGGAACAGATAGGTAGACCTAGTTAGCAATTGGATCATTTGGGTTGGGTCAGTTCAGGCCAACAAAGTTTGGGTTTAGGTCGGATTGATTTCAAGTCACATTATTATTTGTGTCATAGAATTTTCCGAAAGCATCTGAAATGTCCAAAAATGTTCTAGAAACATCCATAATACTCCGAAGTTTTCATGAGATGCCTAGAATTCTCTGGAATTCCCTTGATTTCTTTAGAGTACTCATGAATGTACTAGAACTAGTATATATATATATATATATATATACTAGTTCTAGTACATTCATGAGTACTCTAAAGAAATCAAGGGAATTCTAGAGAATTGTAGTTTCTAAAACATTTTTAAAATTATTTTGTTTGGTTATTAATGAAAGAATAGGTAAATTTGAATTCAATTAAATTGGGTAGAAATTGGGTATTTAGTATTTATCTCTAAAAGAACACACTTGTAACAAGTAAAGCATTTAAGTATCTCCTTGTGTGGGTCTTATAGACACAGGGTATAGGGTAGGGAAAGCGTTTGAATCAAGTGAAGTAATTTGTGAGGCAACAGTATGCAGGTGGCTAAAAAAGGTTTGTCTAAGTTAACATCTCACATAAGATAATATAAGGGATCCTCCATACTTCAGAGTCGTGATCTTGATTATTATGAATGAAGACAGTAACTCATTAAGCTTATCTCTATATGACTGAATGATCCACAACACTTATGCAAACAACATATACAACTACTGAAATAAAGAGAAAGAGATAAAACCTGGCCAGGATCCTCCATTGTGGTAGCTCCATCTGGTATTCTTAGGATCACATCCAGTGACAATTCGCCATTCATGACTTTCGATAGCAGGATAACAAACTTTCAAAGGCATCTCTCCCACTAACTCTTCCCAACGCTCTTCAATGAGATCCATGATAGCAGCAGATTGCTCTGGAGTTGCAAGTGAACAAAGAATTGCGACACAGTTTCCCAAAGCAAACCATCGAAAGTCCATCCTTGCAGGGCTAACGTTACCGATAAAATAACCGCCACGAGTAGGCATAAAATCAAAAACCCAATCTGGGATTGAATCAGGAATGACATTAAACTTATTTACAGCAGTATGAGAGTATTCCTCTGTCTTGTAGCGGTATATGTCGTTTAGTTGGTTAAAATCAAGCCAAAAATAACTTCTCATGTGAAAAGTTAATGCATGCAAACGCTTAACTATTCTTTCAATAAACTCTTTCCCCTCGGCATCATGCTTAAGCATGGAAAGTGCACACCTCAATGCCATGAAGAAGAGTGCTTGAATTTCAATAGGATAGCCATAGATGCCCTGTAAGATATAAGAATAATTCTTATTCCGGTATTGAAATGATTGGGATTCTTTGCATTATGTATGGGCAGTATGAGACTATTCAATTCATGTATTAGTAAGTATCAGATTGCATGTTGTTACTGATTGGATAATTACGTCAAACAGAAACAAATTCATGCATGGTCACTAAAAGCATAAATCTACGGATAACACATTAGAGAATCATCAAATGCTCAAACAAAACAAAATTTGACTCCATGCTTTTATGTCAAGGATTCATGGTCCTGGATAACAAAATGGTTGTCTATTTGATAAGAAATGTTTACCAGACACACTTTACTAGCCATTAATATCACTAACAATAGGTGTAACACAAGGTCGTAAACATTAATAGCCATTCCATCGCAAATAAGAAAACCAATGCATAGGTTCCATCAAGTATAAAAATTATGCGAGAGTGACAGACAATACAAATTTAGTGTCAAATAGAAAGCAAGGCTCATGTGTTCCTATCCATTCCTATCCAGGAACACAAACCTTATGTATCTAAGGCGTTTCACAACAGAATTAATTCACAACTTATCCTTTTAATTTTGAATGGAGTAAACATTGAAGAAAGATGATGATTTTGGTATCAAAAGACTCAAAAATACTTGCAACAAACAATCAATAAGTTTCAATAATTTGTATAACACTGAGAGAGATTTATACCATCCTACGATCAATCATTGAGCAACCATCCGCACAAAGAAGGGTGGGAAATGTGTCGAAGCCCTCAGACAAACACAGAGCCAAAATAAGCCTCATTCCCTTCTGACATTCCGGTGAGTCAGCCAAGGACATGTCTCCGGTAGACTTTGTATATGCGCGGAGAAGAATAATCCACCAGAAGCCAGAGTCAACCGGAGCAACTCGTCCAATGGCACTCTCACCAAAATCAGCTTCAATGGTGTCTGTTTTTCGTTCTGGATTATGTTGCACCTTGAAACTGGCAGGCATTGCCCCTTCTCCCAATTTATATTGGTCAATTTTCTTTTCACGAGACTGAAGGTGCAGTGCCTTCAACAGAAAGTTCTGAACAATCTCTGGCTCACCGTTCATAAGAAAGGCTAGTGCACTAGGCACAAAATCACGTACGAAAACCTGCAGAGAAAATACATTTAAGAAAATCTAGAGCACCTAGACGTTGTAAATGTCATGCTCTCCAGATGGAAACGCAATACAATGGATAGAGGAACATTATAAAGGCCACTATTTTCTACTGCCATTGCTTCCAATTGGCAAATTACACTCACGGGTACGGGAAAAATGAAGAATGTTATCCACTAACATAACCAATGAATTACACAGTACGTTTATATCGGTCATAAAGTTTACCTGATCATAATTTAAAACTTCCTCCGAAGCATGGTCAACGGCTGCAATGGTGCCCACAGGCTGATCTCTATAATAGACCAAAGAACGTCGTAGAGCATCCCAAGCTTCAGCAATCATGGGATGGGGCTCAAAAGAGACCCTCGAAGATGAACCGGGGGTACTATAACCCGACTTAGCCACAGGGGAGTGCACATGATCAAAGTTTTCAATACTCCCTTTACTCAGACCGGATAGCTCACACAGTGACCTCTCATCCAATGATCTCTGCCTGTCAACATTCAGCCTCGGCTTGTCCAAAAGTTTAGAGAG
The DNA here is from genome assembly GCA_029582165.1 of Portulaca oleracea. Lineage (NCBI taxonomy): Eukaryota > Viridiplantae > Streptophyta > Magnoliopsida > Caryophyllales > Portulacaceae > Portulaca > Portulaca oleracea. The sequence continues at coordinate 3,643,070 of CM055873.1, read as the reverse complement.
ATCATAGTCATCCATATCAGCAATGGAGCAAACAGAGCTCACACTTTTCATCCCAAATCCGTCCATTGTTTCTCAATCACTAACTAGCTCAAACACACCTTTAGATCTACATGCTTGTAAGTAACAAAGTAACTATTTAGGATACTAGACATTAAGCACAATATGACACCACAAAGCAGGAACATATAAAGGCATCGAGAAGGAAATGTGAAATCCTAGACAAATAATAACGAACAGATGGAGTATTTACCTATATTGAAAACACATGTATGTTGTATAATGTAGATTAATTATAGGGTGTTCATCCATAAAATATATAAACAATTAATCATAGGGTTACCCAAATGAAAAATGCAAAATCTGCAAAAATCCACTGCCATCGCATCATTTTAAATAAAATTTACGACAATCCATAAAACAAACTCATGATCCACGAGTGTCTAAAAATCAAAACAATAAAACAGATACATTATACGACTGTCAAAAAAATGCCCAACCAAAACTTAGTTCAGTCCGACCCATTAAAAAATGGGTATGGTCATAGAATTTTCGTCCGAATTTTTATATTGACCGATTTGATTGAGAATTCAAACATAATATTTTTCAATTTTATATTGTCAGAACCCAGTTCAGATCCAAATTTATGTTTGTCCAATTTGTCCGACCCGAAAAATATTCCAAGAAACAGGGCATCGGACTTCAAGTCTTCATCCTTTATCCGGTAAGAAACATAAAAATCAAAGGGAAAAAAATGCAAAAAAATCACAAACATCATATCTGCTAAGAAACATAAGATCAAATCCACCATGAAAACACAGAAAAGATGAGAAATGAAAATGAGAGGAGAGACAAGGAAAGGACCTCGTGGAACTGACAATGATTTTACGATGGAAAGAGAAAGAGAGGGAGAAAAAAACCATGTTTGGGAGAGCAGGAATTTATAGTGAGAAGAGTAGTAGTGGGAGGGAACGAGAAAGAAGGGGAAAGAGTTAAAAAAGGAAATAAAATCCGGTTCAAACGTAGTGTTAAGAAAAAGATGCACACTGGAATTTGGAAATGAACTGAAATATCGGACATTTGAATACTTTTTCTTTCTTCCTTCTTTTCAGTTGATCACAAATTATAACATCCACTGTATTTACCTAGCTACATAATATGCATTGAAAAAAATATTAATTAATGATAAATGATATTCTAATTGAATTAATAATATTGATTATTTTTTGTAAAAAGTTTAAATGATTAAAAGATATTGATTAATTTTATAATAATATTGATGAATTAATGATGAATTTTTTGATCAATACTAATGATTTTTTTTTTAAAAATTTAATATAAGTAGTGTACCTAGGTAGGTAGACCACGGTGGATGATACAAAGATTGTTGGTTGATTGGACAGATACAATTCTATTATGAGTGATGATAAATGACATTCTAATTGAATTAATTCAATATGTCACACATATTTTAGTTATTTTTTTAAAAAAAATAAAAACAAGCACGGAGAAAATCATAAAAATATACTCTCCTAGGTTTAATTTAAGTGTTGTCATGGTTTTTGTGTTGAAAACTTTGACCGTTAATTTGTAGATATATATAATAATTTATTATACGAAATTGATACACTTAGATTCGTAGTAAGAGGTACTATTAGAAAAGTATAAAACTTAAACTTTTTTGATCAAATATTTTGTGGGAACTTATTGAATAAAGATGAACATGGAAATGAGTGAAAGATAATTTTATATAATTTATATATGATGTTATAATTATAGAAGTCCATTATATAATTTTTTTAAAATATAATGTATAAATACATAAATATTATAACAAGATAAGGCATTAAGATATGATTGTCCAAAACTCATAACATTTTTTATTTTATTTTTTTTTCTTTGAAGGGTTGGGAAATGGACGATTTCCCCCCAATTTTTAACCAAACCATTTCTTCACCAAATAGTCAAAGCAATAGGGCAAAAAATTTAATAAAATGAAATAAATTTTACTTGAGGAGCATCACCCACCTTGAACACATTTAAACCTAATTTATCTAATGACTTTACAATTAGGACTGGAAATTGGATCATTTGGTAGGGCCAATGTGATCCGAGTTAATTTTGAGTCAAATAAGCTTATCTTCTAAAGAAAAATAGCTTCGCAAATAAATATTCAGATAAGTTTCAATTTAAGGTTGATTTTGAGTTAACTAATTAGGTATTTTTCAAATTGAGTTCAAGATTAGTTTCATATCATTCACATCATGTCTGTTTGCTCTATAATTAAGGTGGGACCAAATTTTCTGACACCAAACTCTTTAATGCATCATCTTACTCAACTTTACCTTATCTACAACTAGTCCTTGTTCCAATTGTTTGTACCAAGTAGCCTAGCGTAGACAAAATTTTGCTTGACCTGATACTCGAATTTGTTCAATTCGGAAAAAAATCGGTGTGGTCCAAACTCAATTTTGACATTGGTCAAATATTCGGACATAATATTCCTCTTTTCATATTGTCTAACCTTATTTTGGCTCAAATTTAGCTCTGTTCGAATTGTTCAGTTTGGTCTAACCCGAAAAAACCGGGTTCAGACATTAATTTTGTGTCCGAATTTTGACATTAATCGAATATGAAATTATCCAGACCCGAATTTTTACCGGCTGCTAGCGCTAAAGTAGCCCAACTCTAGCCCAGAATCTAACCCAAGCCCAAACCAAAGCCCAAACTAGATCTGTTTATTTCAGTTCATTCATTCATGTCAGCTTCCAACTTAAACATTGATCGAATATTTGGACACAATATTTCTCTTTTTTTCTATTGTCCAAACCTTATTTAAACCTAAATTAAACTCCATCCGAATTGTCAAACTCAGTCTGACTCAAAAAAACTGGGCCAAGACATCAATTTTTCATCCGAATTTTGACATTAATCGAATCCACATTTACCCAAACCGAAATTTGTACACGCTGTCGATGCTAAAGTACCCAACTCCATACCAGAATCCAGTCCAAGCTCAAACCAAAGCCCAAACCAGATATGTTTGTTTCAGTTCATTCATTCACTTCAGCTCTCAACTTTGACATTGACCCAAATATTTGAACACAACGTTTCTCTTTTTCTATTGTTTGAATCTTATTTCGACCCAGATTTAGCTCCCTCTCAATTGTCCAAATCGGTTTGACCCAAGAAAAATGGATCCATACATCAATTTCTCATCTGAATTCTACCCGTTGCCAGCGCTAAAGTAGCCCAACATCGGCCCAGAATCCAGCCAAGCCCAAACCAGGTATGTTTATTTCAGTTCATTCATTCATTTCAGCTCGTAAAGTGAAAACCACCCATTGTTGTTCAGGTCGTCCATCGCACGCAGACTCACACAGCAGAATCCTGCTATTCGCCATTTTCACTCTCTGTAAGCTCTCACTCTCACTCTCTCTCCATCTGATTTCGATTTTCGGTCGCCATTGATGTGACCTAGGTTGATTATACATCGACGACGAAATGAATTTCGAGCTTTGAAAAAACTTGCAAATTGAAGAAATGGACTGTTGTGGAAAGCATTACATTTTGTTTTGGTTTTAATTTGAATTGAAGGAATTGGTGATGGAGACTAAACTTGTGTGCTTAGATCGAAGCAATTTCTTGCTCAATTTCTCCCAACCTCGTCGATTTCAAATCCCTGGTGTTTGCTTTTCCAAGCGCAGTGTTCGCAACCTTAAGTTTCTGTCTTCAGGTATAGTTCATGTTGATGTTTGATGCTTGCTAGCTTTATCATTTATCGTATTTTATGTTCTTTGCTGGGATCATGTTGTATGAATTCAATTAAAGCAGCTGTTGTTGTTGTCTGAAATGAATTTAGGTAGTTTGGTTGTTGAAATGTAGTTACTCTAGAAAAGGAGCTACTCATAAATTTAGATTTATTTTGTTAAAGCAGCTGCTTTTATATATGTGATACAAATTTAGTTTTTTGCTTGTTAGAATGTAGTTGATTGCCTGGGCATGGATAACTTGTGTGTAATTAGGGTCCATTACAAAGGTTAGTTTTCCCTCCCTTTTGTGCTTTAGAAGTTAAGAAGTAATGAAAATCTTCCCCTGTCCCGGCGGGGGGGGGGGGGGGGGGATGGTTACTTCATTATTAAAAGTTATTTTGGTAGGGGCATAATGCTTCATGAGAAATCCATGCGGTCAAATTTAGTTTTGTTTGTGGTTTTATGAATTTTGCATGTCTAATACTTTTGTTTTGGGTATTTGTATGACCCTAAAGTTTGTTCGTTACTTGATGTTATTGGTAGGATCTATGAGCGTCGCTGTTAAATGTGCTATGAAGTCATACAAGTTATCAGAGCTTTCTGTTTCTGAGGTTGACAAGCTGAAAGCTCGCCCTCGTATTGATTTCTCTTCTATTTTCAGCGTGGTGAGCTATATTTTTCCTTCATGTATTGTTTCCCCCCGTTTTATTCTCCTTGGAAAAGACAGATGAATCAATTAATCAAATCCTTTGAGTATGAATGAGCTTCTTCCCTTCCGAGAAGATGAGTTGCTATGGAAGGTTTTTTCATAAAGAAGTAGTATATCTTCCCCACAGCTTTAACAAAATATGTATTTATGCCAAGGATGACAATTTTGCTCTATTTTTCAGTCATTTTTCTTGCCAAGGATGACAGCTTTAATAAAAGTCTTGTTAACGGTTAATGGGTTGTTTCCTCTTCACAACATACCAGGTCCAGCCCATTGTAGATGATGTGCGCACTCGAGGTGATGATGCAGTGAAAGAGTAAGTCTTTTCTACTTAATTTTGCTGCTTTGACCTAACATCCTATACCCAATTCCCTTCAACTTGTGCAATCAAGCTACGAGCTGTTAGAATTGAACGTATTTGATTAACTATCAAAACCTTTGTAAATGGCTGACATCCAGATATACCGCCAAATTTGACAAAGTCAACCTGGATAAGGTGGTTGATGATGTTTCTGATCTACCTGATCCTGAGGTACTAGCAACATGCTCCTCGTACATTTGTATAAGAAATTCTTGAATTATGAAATCGATGTTTTTGCATTCTTCTTTGAAACCTATAGTTGACCTGGTAGGTTTAGTGGCTCTTTTTGTTTATGATTTGTATTCCCTGTTGCAGCTTGATCCTGCTATTAAAGAGGCATTTGATGTTGCATATGATAACATCTATGCATTTCATGCTGCTCAAAAGTCAGAGGAGAAAAGTGTTGAGAACATGAAGGTGAGTCTGTGATTAGGTAACAGCTGGTTGGCTGCCTCCCATCTGATAACCCATGACACCTGAGTGTACTACTAACTCTAAAGGCAGGGTGTTAGATGCAAACGTGTGGCAAGAAGCATCGGTTCAGTGGGTCTCTATGTTCCAGGGGGGACTGCAGTGTTGCCTTCCACAGCTCTTATGCTTGCTATTGTGAGTTGCGAATTAGCTTATGTTTTTCCAGTTGTTTTTAGTGAAATTGGATTCTGTTGACATCATTATTTTCTTTTTGGTCAGCCTGCCAAACTTGCAGGCTGTAAAACGGTTGTGCTTGCAACACCACCTGGTCAGGATGGCAGTATATGCAAGGTAGTTTATTTATCATATTTCTTAAAATGTTATTTTTAGACTTTGATACTAAAAGATAGCCGATGTTTTATCAGGAGGTACTCTATTGTGCCAAGAAAGCTGGGGTTACCCATATCCTTAAAGCTGGAGGAGCTCAGGTCTGGAAGAATGTTCTGTTTGATAAACTATTTGCCACAACTGAACTATCTCTTCTCTTAAATTCGGCTCAAAGTGTAGCTAAAATTGTTCACTTTTCCACTCCTTTTTTGCAGGCCATTGCTGCCATGGCATGGGGAACACCTTCCTGCCCTAAGGTACTAAACAATGACGTGCTTCTGGTTGTGCTTATTCTTTGATGGGTTTCTTGCTTGTGAAATAAGCATCATGCTCTTCTGAAAATTTGTAGGAGTTAGTATTTGGCGTCTTTGATGATTCTATATTCCACTTAAACAGCTCGACTATGCAAACGTCTTGTGTGATCAGAAGTATATGCGTTTTCTTCAACTGCATCATGATTCATTTCCTGTGAACGTCTCTCCTATATGCAGGTTGAAAAGATCTTTGGACCAGGGAATCAATATGTAACAGCTGCAAAGATGATCCTTCAAGTATGACTTGTGCAACTTTTAAACTTGTGCTATCTTAGATGATGAAGTGTGGGATTTCCTTATTAACTGACTCCCTCTCTTCTGCCAGAACAGTGAAGCCTTGATTTCAATTGACATGCCTGCTGGCCCTTCAGAAGTTCTGGTCATTGCTGACAAATATGCAAACCCTGTTCATGTTGCAGCAGACTTGCTTTCTCAGGTGCTGCCTGATTCTTTGTTTTGTTTGATGTTGGCGTCTTTCTTACCTTTTTAGTGTAACTCGAGTCAGATGCTAATACCTGAAATGCAACCGTTTGTTGACCTACAATGAGATTTTGTATAGAAGTGCTTGTGCCATATAACTCATGCTGATCAGAGAGAGCAGCATCAAATTGATCTGTTCATATCTGCCTCCTGCAGGGAGACTCTTAACTGTTTTGACTCAATTTGGGGATTAAACGAGTCCAAATATTGCTTGTGTCTTGGAATATTCAGGGATTTTAATTTCTTGACTGAGAATTTCTGCTTTGGATGCTTATGTTATGTACTTATGTTTCCATGTAAAAGCAATTTAAAAAATTAAACGTACTCATTGCTCGTGTTTTGTTTGTGATGAACAATTGTCTTGATTTTCAGGCTGAGCATGGACCCGATAGTCAGGTTGTTCTTGTAGTGGCTGGTGAGGGGGTTAACCTAAATGCTATTGAAGACGAAATTAGCAAGCAATGCCAAAGCCTTCCAAGGGGTGAATTTGCATTGAAGGCTTTATCTCACAGTTTTACTGTGTTTGCCCGTGACATGGTTGAGGTTGGTGCTCTTTTCTCTTACAGCATGGTCCATAATCCTTTTGTGTGCCAGGGCTGCTCAAAAGTCAGATCCAACATAACTTGCTATACGGTTTCATTCTAAAGTTAGCAGGTCGGGGATCAAAGTTTTCAATATGATGGGATTATAATTCGAGAGCTTCTTAGATTTCAGAATGGATTCTGCTCTGGAATTTGAAAACCCAAATTTTGGTTGCTCTGCTCTGTTGCTAATCCCATCAACTAGCCCAAAAAGTTAGCAGTCACGTGCTCGATTGACTTACCCCTCGTCTGCAACTCATTCTCCAATCTCTTATCAAGGATGGACATTTTGTCATTCGAGGTTCTGCATCGGCTTTGTACTAATTCTTTTGTTTGTTTTACTTCCAGGCTATCTCTTTCTCAAACTTGTATGCACCTGAGCATCTTATTATCAACGTGAACGATGCTGAGAAATGGGAGAGTTTTATTGAGAATGCAGGTATGTGTCCAGAACTTCAGTTCCTTCACATAATTCAATTTTACTCATCTTACACAAATTATGTTCAAATCTATCATTTCAGCTATTCTGTTACAGAATGTCTTCATGGAATAATGTCGCCCCTTTTACTCATCCTCTCATGAATTCTTCTAAGCATATGATTATCTTTTGTGGATATTCATACCAAGCCATTGATCTGGACAGGGTCAGTTTTTCTTGGGCAATGGACACCCGAAAGTGTAGGAGATTACGCAAGTGGGACAAATCATGTTCTTCCAACATATGGGTACGCAAGGATGTACGGTGGGGTGTCACTAGATTCTTTCCAGAAGTACATAACCGTACAATCTTTGACGGAAGAAGGTCTTAAAAATCTTGGCCTGTATGTGGCAAGCATGGCTGAAGTTGAAGGGCTCGAAGCTCACAAGCGAGCCGTGACCTTGAGGCTTCAGGATATCGAAGCAAAGCAAGCATCCAATGCAAGATGATCTTTTATATATAACTCATAATAAAAGGGGAAAAGATAGTGCTATAGACTTACCACTTCATTGTCAAAAAAGTGTAATTTCTGGTATGGTTGTGATTTTGAGTTTCTGTTTGATTGTTCATTTAGTCATTGGACACAAACTGGTTGATTTATCCGAGTAAAGAGGGATTTTTGATGTTATTGTTTTTGACAGTTTTGTGCAGTGCCAGAGTTCCCATTTCCCCTTCTAGTTTCTTTTTATGGTAGGTTCAGTATTCATTTGTATGTATACATGAACCCAATCAAACATATGGACAATCTGGTGTCCAGTTTGATCGATTTTGGACTTAAACTAGGTCTTACCAAGATCGATTTTACCCTAAAATTTTCAACCACCAGTTATCAGATTACTCCTATAGAGATCTGGCAAACTAACCCATCTAAACTAGACCCAACCTACCTCGTAAAAAAGTCAAAAACTAGTCGGCCTGAAATAGACTTGAATAGGCTCCGTTTAATCTTTTATCAGAGCTATTCATTTTGCAAGACAAGCTTATTGGAGTAAAAATAAAGCAGCTCAAAAGAAACTCGATCCACATTGGCCTTCCCCAAACCTGAACCTTATCGACTGTGCCATAACCTAACCTAATTAGCCTGACGCTAACCCGCTCCAGAATGACCCAATTGCAAGTTCTACTGTTGTAGGCTCAAACTTGACACGATTTGCACTTACCCTGATTCAATCTCTAGATCCCCATGTCAATTGTTCATCATTGGAGTGAAATGGCAAATGAGAACAGTGGAAATCAACACAGGAAAAGTTACAAATTCCATATATACTGAACCTTCACTCGACAAAAAGTCACTGATGTTCTTCCTCTATTGGTACAATACAATCGCAGTCCGCAGGGACTTCTCCTACACCTGTTAGTCTAAGTGTCGACGTCTTTGTCTCTGGTTTTCTCTCTATCTGCACAGTCATTCCCAGCATTTTCGTCTGTGCTTCTTTCTGTTTCTGCTGATGCTTCTGCGTCTCCGCCCTCATCTTCCTGTCATCCAGATAATTCTGATACAGGTACGTCGAGAACCCCCAGAGTGCCTGCACAATTGCGATTGCCTTCACCGCACTCAAGTCATCATGGAAAAATATCAGAGAGGCAATAGGAGTGACAGCCAGAGCCACAATAACGATGGCATTCGAGAACAAAGAAGACACCAGAAACACCAACCCTACCACGCTCACCGAGCAAACCTGCCCCGATATGGCGGTCCAAACCAGGGTCATAATATACGATGCATGCCCCGTGTTAAAATTCCTCATATCCTGCCCCAAAAGCCTCCACTGCCCGGTCTCGAAAAGCCCGGCCACAGACACCACAGTTGCCACCACAGAAGTGTACAGCTGCATCTTCATAACCACAGCGAACGTTTCAGACTTCAACACTTTATGAAATGCGAGTTGCATCAAACACAGCAACAACGAATACACAGCTGACGCACTCAGAGTGCACAGAACCCCGATCGCATACTCCAACCTCGAAAATCCCGCTTCCCGCTTCCCGGGAACCTGATCTGCTGCCACGAGGGCAGCAGAAAATGAGAGAATTATCAGGGCATTCAGGACGATCGGGGTGATCTTCTGGGAGTTGATGGCCAGGGCAAACATGGCATTGAAAGCCAGCTGGGTGGAGAAAATGAGGGAGTAAGTGAACGCCGAGAGGTACAGGAGCCCTATGGCATGGAGCAGGTTGACCCCGGCTAGGAGCACCCCGAAAGAGATGTACATGAGCATGGTGTATTTTCTTGAGATCGGGGCTGGTTGATCTGAGGGGTTTTGTGGGGGCGGCATGAGTATAAACGGGATGCAGAGGATTGGGAACCCCGCGGTTTGGACAATGGTGGCCATGCACATGCTCGAACCACCTTCTGCGTAGTAGAATCTGACAAGGAGAACAGCGGCTATTCTCCCGACAATGAGGAAGATGATGGAGAGTGTTACTAACAGCCACCATCGCTTGTGGGACAGCTTGAGAAGTGACGACAACTCACGCATTTTCGAGTGTACAAGTTCGAGCGAAATATATGGCATTTATGGACCGCCTTGTTCCGAGTGTATTGACAGCAGCACCAACTCGGAGTTTCTTTGATACCCGGATGTGGAAATATCATGAAAGTGACCTGTTCACCTGCAATAATGATGGAAGGAGTTAAGTTGAGGACAGAATCGTGCATTATATTTTCATATGGTCTCTTGAAGATAGAGAGTTCTCCAAAATCTTGAGTATCAAGAAACCAACATATAGCTAAGAGCCTCACAAGCAGATTATACATCAAGCAACGGATACTCAAATCTGACAGTGTTTATATGAAATTTCTTGCCAATATTCATGCACCTGACAAGTGACAACAAATGCACAATAACTAAACCACGCACATGATTCGGGTTTTCAAATACTTCAGTTAGCGAGGTGCATGACATTCTGACAGCACACTTCTCAGATTCACTGCTTAAATACAGATCAATTGCCTATGAAATCGAAACCTGCGTCAATGGATGGGGAGTACAGCTGAATACTTATGATCAACTATGTATTCTAATGAAGCAGAGATGGCATATATGGTTCTGATTCCGTCGCCATGTTTAGTTCATCGGCTGGTTTTATGTGATGATTAGTGCGTAGGTTGGACATTAAGAAGTGTCCATGATTACCAGGTGAAGTGGTCTAATCTAGCAATATCGACAGATGAAGCCCAAAGGAATGTGTATTTCAGCAGCCTTCTTGGTGCGACATCTTGACCATACCATGGTGTGATCACCAGCAATCCTTACATGAACAAGACCCATCCTCAAAATGATGGAAACGCTTCCGGTCCCTGACAATTATCTTTCTTTTGTACAATTTGGAGATCAATTTGATTGAAGAATGGCAATCCTCGCATATCCTAAGATTCTTAACCACCCGAAGTGGAGTGTTCAGACTAGTGCTGATTAATCCAAATGCAACCGCAATCTTCTCGCTGTGATGGGATAAAGCATTTTGTTTTTCTTCTTCCTCCATATTAAGCAACACCTGTGTGGTGTCAGGCTGGTACCCTAAGGAGGAAACTCTTTCAGAAATCTCTCTTAACATCAAATGTATCTCCTTTGCACGTGGATGTGAACCGTCTTCCACAAGGAATTCATGGATTGCTCCATTGAGCTCTATCCAACTACATCCGGGGTCTTTTCTTATGTCTCTATCCTTCATCAATAGCCTAACCCTAGCAACTCCATCCCAATCCTGCAAAGACGCGTACATATTGGATAAAGCCACATATGATCCACTATCAGAAGGTGCCATTTTCATTAAATGCTCGGCTACTCGTCTCCCCATTTCAATGTTCCCATGCAACTTACATGCACCGAGCAAGGCCTTCCATATGACATCGTCTGCTTTGATGGGCATTTCAAGTACAAACTTTTCAGCGTCGTACAAGAGACCATTGCGACCTAGGAGATCAACCATGCAACCGTAGTGCTCAATCCTAGGTTGAAACTCGGCTACTCTTACCATATGGTTAAAGATCATTCTACCCTCTTTCACTTTCCCACCATGGCTACATGCCGTCAAAACGCTAATGTACGTGACATCACTAGGTTTGATACCCTTCTCTTGCATCTTCCAAAAATAATGAATAGACTCATCAGCACGACCGTGGATGGCTAGACCATTGATAACAGCATTCCATGTTATCGTATTCTTCTTAGGAAGCCTTTCGAAGACTTGGAGTGCCTTTTCAAGGCTCCCACATTTTGAATACATGTCAATGAAAGCCGATCCTAGCACATCATCGACCTCAATCCGATTTTTGTCAGCATACAAGTGAACCCACTTGCCCAATTCAAGCACCCCTAAATGGGAAATAGCAGGAAGGACACTAACCAAGGTTACATAGTTAGGCTTCACATTCACATCCACCACCTGCATTTCTCTAAAAACTTCAATTGCCTCCCTAAACCTGCCATGTTGAGCATACCCAGCTATCAGTCCATTCCAAGAAACCACACTTCTATGAGGCATTCTATCAAACAGGTTCTGTGCAGCTCCAAATTCACCGAGTCTCATATACCCATCAATCATCACATTCCACATGACAACATCCCCTTCAACTCTCCTCTTTCTAACACCATCAACACCCACAAAACCATTCCCTCTACCATCATCATCATCACCACATTCTACCCTCCTAAAAAATATCAAGCGGGCATCATCCATCACACCACACATGACATACATCCTAACCAGATTACTAACCACAAACTCATCATCATCCAACCCTAACTTCACCACTTGGGCATGAACCTGCTTACCCACATCCAAACTCCTCACTTTGCCACAAGCCTTGAGCACAGAAGGAAAAGTGAACTGGTTAGGAGACACAAACTCGTCACACAACATCAAAACAAAAATGGCTAAACTCTCAAATGGGTCACTCCCATCACTACTATCTCCCAAGGCTCTAATAATAGTGTTGTATGAAAAGGGGTTTGGCTGGGGCATTTTGTCGAACAGTTGGCGGGCATACTCGAGGTCCCGAGTTGAAAGCGCAGCACATCGTACCAGCTCGGCGGATACAAGTGGGTCGTGAACTTGCCCTGTTTTGATGAGCTTGGCATGGACTTGTTTCAAGTGTTGGGTGGTTTTGCAGTGAGAGATTTCTGGGAATTGAGGGGAGAGAGTAGAAGGGGTGATTGTAACTGGGGTTGGAGGTTTAATGGTGCTGATATTCATGGCTCAAATTCAGCAAGAATTCAGGTTTTGATTTGAATTGAGTTCTCCCCACCTCATCAAAATCACAATTTCTGAGCCAAAATCAGCATACACCAAGTTCCATTGCAATGAGTTTGTTCAAGTAACAGGGAGGAGTAACAGAAGGAAGGATAAGAGGGGGGTCAAGGAAGAAGAAACATGTTTATCTTTAGAACCAAGCAAGGATACAAAGCTATCTTATGTGTGGCGCGTTTATTGAATTTGATAGATTTTATTGAATTTGATTGATGGATTTTATTTTTCAAATGGTAAAAGATAAGATATTTGCTCTTGACGAGCACATTATCGGTACCGGTGATAAAAGTTTGGGTTCATATCAAATTTAAGTCTACCATTGTTAGAAAGTTTGATGAGAAATTGATGTTTAGATCTAAATTTTCGGGTCGAACAATTCAAATCGATTCAGACAACATGAAAAAGAGCAATATTGTGTGCACATATTTGGACAATGTCAAAATTCAAATGAACAATCTACGATCAAACCTCGTTTTTTAGATTCAGACAAGATTTTATTAGCGCTAATCCTCCCTTAAATAGAATTTTTTTTAATAACGTGATAAATTAACCCATTTTCTGAATTCCTTCAAGACCACAACTTTGGTGGAAAACATGTAAAGCGAGAAGGTTATTTCTTTGCCACCACTTTTTGGTCTCTTTAATAGAAATTTATAATAGTATTAGTAAGTAGTAACATACTATTTATATCATGAGGGAGATTGAACTTAGCTCAAAGATGAAGTGTATTTATGTTCGACATTCTAAGGTGACTTTCTTATATTGTAGTAATCGTGCAATTGAATGTCTTTTGCAGTTATTTGTGTGGTAATCAATCTATCGTGTAATTAAATGTCATACAAGATTAAATTAATGTTATTCAATTGAATGCATTGTGTGGTAACTTGTAAGGAAAATCAATATTGCATGTGACCCTTTTTATAAATTTTTGAGACGATGAACATAAAAGGACTTTATCTTTAACCCTAAACCTGATTTTCCCTATTTAATTAATTTCAATTCATAGCTATACAACTTCTCAATTTAACTAAAGTATTATGCAATGTTCAAAAGTTATCTTAATAATAGTTAAGTTTTATAGTTGAGATGCATTACTAATTTTATATCTTAACATATCTCTCGCATAAATATTATTTCAGTTTGAAGCATGCACTTTTATGGCATAACATAAGCAACCAAAATCCTACATCGACAATATTAATCTCACTAAGACAAAGAATGCAACATTTTCAATTGACAAATAAAATTCAATCAAAACTCATTCCCAATCAACAATAACACTCAAATAATCACAATTAATGAGAAATCACCTTGCATGATTAATACTATTATACACACAACAAACAAAAAATCATGGAAAAATAAAAACAAAGGTAGATTTACTCACCTCACCAGCACTCAAAATACCATTATCAAATTGAATCTCTGAGAGTATGGTGAAAAATATTTCAACTGATCACCAAAAAATTTGGTAGTGAATGTTGCAATTACTGTAATTATTCTTTTATCAACACAAAATTACTGTGAATAATCAAGATGATTAGTGAAAGAAGGAGAAGGATGGAGGAGGAAAGAGAGGTTTTTTGTTTGGAAAAAGAGAAAAAGTGCGCCTATGAAGCAATAATTTGTGGTAAAATATTTTCCAGACAACCCTGATCGACAATTGTCATTTGGAGGGGTAAAAAAAAAGTAAGTGGGTAACTGTTTTAATTGTTTTTCCTTGCTATTTTTATTTCCATACATTGTCAAGCTAGTAAAAAAAAAAAGGTCTAAAAGGTTTCTTTTAGCCTAAATTTAATGCAACATTTTATCCGAGTTTGCAAGTGTTTTGGATTAAGGGATGCATATTTTGCGGTGTTGGAATTTAAAGGTTTCTTAGTGAAGTATTTATTTTAAAAGAACATTCAAATTATTAAAATCAAATACTTAAAAAAAAAGGAACTCTATACTTAAGTTTAAATATAATTTTACCCATTACTTACACCATTTCATTTAGTATTTATCTTATTTGGGTTGCCCAATCAAAATACTAAAAAATTTACACTAAAATAGATATGTTTGAATTCCTAAATGATTTATTTAAATCGAATTAAAATCATTATTTTTTTTTATTAGTACGGGCAAAGGCCCAAAAAAACAGCCGAAAGACGGCAAAACAAGCTCACAGGGGATACACCACCTACACCATACTAGCAAAAACAAAATTGAAGCCCACTGGGAGCTATAGCTAGCCCTCCATAACTATATCATATACATCCAAAATAGTCCTTCCACTTTGATGTGCATTCCAACCCATAACATAATTTATCCTTGCAAAGTCTTCATACCCTATACTCCCATGTCAGCCGTCCCTTATTCTTTCAACAGTTGCAGCATTCCAATTGTTCATGTCCTTGCAAAAGCTACAGCTACAACTGTTGCTCAATTACCCAATTGCCCTAGATTGGTAATTTCCACTTGTTGTGTACTTGTTGTTGCTTTTCGTATGCCGATGTTGCTTTTCGTTCCTTACAGCAACTGCACCTCACCCATCCTTCCACAATTGTTTTCCAATTGCAACCTTTCCTAGAATTAATTCCTCCATCAACCTTTCCTTTGCTTTTTATAGTTTGATGCTGAACATCCTTGTGCCATAGTCTCCCTCAACAAAGCAGAAAAATTGATTGTAACAATCCCTTTTTTGTCATGCCCAGTTGTTGACACCCCACTTGTTGGATTTCAACAAAAAATTTACAGCTCTGAGTTCAACTCACCCTAATCTCCATTGCACCAACATTGCCTCTCGCCTGAATGACTGAACGAATTACACTCAGTTCCTATAATCCCAATCTCTTTAAGATACTTCATTTGTGAGCTGCTGGATGTATTTCTGTTTGTCTGCATTACCCATGCCACTGATCTTCCATGCTCCAAGCCACATCTAGTTTCTTCCTCTCCTGCCTTTAATTTGGCTTCTTCTCTTGCAAGTTGTCTTCCTTCCTCTGCTTCTACATTTCCTTTCCTTTGAAAAATTACTTGGTGATAGGTTATCCTCCAAGAACCTCACGCCAATGTCATTTGCTATCTCAAACATTTTCCTGTGAACTTTCCTTTGGATTTCTCCTGAGCTGTCAATCAGCTCCACCTTCTGCTCTACTTCTAGATCTTCTCCTTGTGTGGCAATTACATAGTTCTCGCTAGGCTCAATGTGTACTGAAAGCAGCTCCTCATTCCCAATTAATTGGTTCTTCATTTCATCATTGTTGCATTTATTGTCAGTGCTGCAGTTTCCCATGTCAACATCCCAGCCCTCCTGTTTTCCTTGTGTCTGTTGCACCTCTTCCAACACATTTATTCCCACAGTATTCCCTAATTCCCCTTGCAAGGCTTGTACCTTTTCAGCTACTAATCCAACGTCTTGAACGTATCCACTATTGTTCAACCTCTGCATTGACTGTTGTTGGTTGCCTCGAGCTTTGGTGCTAATTTGAATATGTGCTATTGATCCTTCCCCTAACTCTTCATCTCCTATTTCCTGGGCAGTTGGCTTTCCTCCTTCCTTCATTGAGCTCCCTTCGGGAGTCCTTTCCATGGATTCCTTTTCCTGATTGTCCAAGTTGGAGGATCGGTTTGCCGTTTTTTCTTGCTCCTCTTCACCATCTGAATCATTTACATCCCAAGATCTTGTGACCGGCGGATGCATATAAGTGTTGGCCTCTTTTATGAACACCGTATATGAGCAATCTTCCAATGTCAACAGAACCTTCCCTCGATCCTTGAGAACACTTTTGTCAGGATTTGAACTCGCATATGCTCAAAATGCTCCCCTGTTGATGTACTCTGCCCTAGGCTTAGTAGTATACCCCATTGTTGAATGCATCTTTGGAAGTTCACCCACTTCCAACCATGAGGAGGAATTCCATGGATATCTAACCAAACCCTTCTATCCTCAGAAGTCTCACACTTAGACCACCTCCTAATGTCAGAGAACCACACCTCCAATTCCAGTGGGTTCTTGAGAGCCTCAACCACGTCTTCTTCTTTTGGCAATGTGATGATGAACTTTGTGCTACTTATCGCAATTACTTTAGAGACTGGACCATAGTTGTGGGTTATGGCTGAGGACATTGATGCTAAATCACGAGGCTGTGGACTGATGCATATCAAGCTTCGTTGAAGCCACTCTTGAATGCCTTCATTTACCTCTCCCTCCACTCTTAATAAAGAACTCATTTCCTTGTCCATTTCTTCCTTCCTTCTCCATCCGTTTTGCACCAAATCTTTTCTGCTCCATACTTGCTTTGATTCCCCCCTCCTCCAAACTTTGTAGAATCTTCTCCTTGCTCGTTGGACCTGTAACCTCTTCCCCCTAACTAACCTCCCATCCATTCTTTCCATGCTTTCCATGACTGCCCGTTCATTCCAGAAATAAATAAACCCATATCTTCCTTTTGGGTTTCTCCTCCAAGGTATTATCACTTCTTTCACCTTCCAATATCTTCCAAAAATCCCTTTTAATCCATACTTATCAATATTTTCTGGTAGATTCCCCACATATATTGCATGTTCTTCCTCTGGTGCCATCTAAGCAAACTTCAAAATTCAAATGTAATGAAGCATTCCCATCTCTCTCTCTCTAATCTTTTCAGCTTATGTAAAGCTAATTATATCACTACACTGTTTCAATTAAAATCATTATTATAAGGCATAATCCAACTGAAGTAAATCACATGATATTAGTATTATTCATTTGCGAGAATTGGATATGTGTGTTATAACCTAGATAAAAAGTTTGTTGTAGCGCAGTCAAGTACGCCTCCGTTCCATATTAATTGTAATAATTTTGACTTTCACCGTCTCCAATATTATTATTTGATTGATAATTTCTTGCATAATATGTCATTAACAATTGCAATATTATACTTTTATGATAATATTTTTCGTTACGAATCTAGTGGTGATAATTTTATATAGCAATTCATTGTATATATTGAGAAATTTCTGGTCAAAATTTTTAAAGTTTGACTGCATAATTTCCAAAGACGGCAGTTTATATGAAACAGAGGGAGTATTAGGTTGCTTTTATCCCAAGCGATCAAATGAGAATTTGTATTTGAAGTTCATACTCAATTTTTCTTTCCATAATCTATTTATTCTATGTACTCTTTATTCTCTCATTTACTATTTACCACATGTTTTGTTGCGGGTAAAGTACTCATTTTAATCCAATTCTACTTGTTTTTACTTAAATTTATTTAAATTTACCTATTTTTAAATCGACCTAAACATACTCAACCTTACTTAACCAACTTTTACGTACCAATGAAAAGAACTTTAGTTTTTAAGTAAGAAAACTCCCTCAATCGCACAAGTTCATGGCTTGCACTTGCTTTTTAATTTCTTGAGATAGCACTTGAGGAAGAATCTTGAATGGTGATTGGTGAGCAATGATGATAGAATTAGGGGTGGGCTTAACACGTTAACCGTATATGCGGTTATCCGGTTTTGAGGTTTTTGGATTTTGAAAACCTAAACCGAAATTGCAATATGGAAATCTAAACCAAACCGAAATTTACACGGTCAACCTCATTCAATATACGGTTTACGCTTAACCGGTTTCCTGGAAATTTACAATAACATTTATGGAAGTAAATGCAACCATATTGCTAATAAATTGCATTCCGATACGTGCATACGCGGTGCGACGCTACTTGCTTGCTGCTCAGCTTGCCCTTGCCTGGCTACCTTTGAAAGTTGAAACAGTGAATGACTATCAAGTCATTCACCAACATCAAGCTATGGATATCACTGTCACATACTTGGTCCATAAATTCCAAGACCTAGGTTTTTCACTTTCTTTCCGCTTCAAAGTTGAAATTACAATTACAAAATTAAAAAAATAACTTTACCGATTTTTTTCTCCAGTGGCGCATAGCAGCAGCACAAAGCCAATCAGTGAGTAGGGTCTTTTTTTAAAATTTAGTTGAAACCGGTTATCGTTTAATGAAAATCCAAAACCAAAACCTAAACCGCTCATACCGGTTTGGTTAACCTAAATCGCTTTTATACAAAAATTAATTCGGTTAACCGTATTTCCCGATTTGGTTTTGCGGTTCGAATTGCGGTTTAAGTTTATTGTACCAACCTCGGGATAGAATTTGAGGGTGTGAGAAAACAATACATTCTTGATGGAACAATGAGAGATCATGATAGGATTGGAGCTCAAAATATCTTTATAAACAAGTACCATCTCATAGCCCCAAAGATGGAGACTTCCACTTATCCTAGATGTCAACTAGGCCCAAGTCCTTCCTTTTGGTGGGCTAAGAGCCCTTTTTAAAAGTACAATCCAAAGGGGTAATATTAAATAGGATTTTTGGACGTTTATATGCTGAATTTTCGGGGTATTGGATAATAATATATTGAACTTTGATATTGGACAATAATACACTATACTTTAGAGGGTGTTGAACAGTAATGCACCTGGAAAGATTTCGACGGTGGCTGAGTCAGTGGTGATCCTACGTGGCAGACGGACCACGTAGGATTGCCACCGAATGAACCACCGCCGAAATTGTTCTAGGTGCATTATCATATCATCCAACAACCCCCCAAAGTAGAGTGCATTATTGTTCAAGACCAAAATTTAGTGTATTATTATCCATTAATACCCTAAAACTTCAGTATATTAGCGTCCAAAAACCCTATTTTGGGAAGTTTGATCATAAATACTTTGCCTTCCCTATAGGAAAAGAATTTTCCCATGGCCCTCCATGAGAAACTGTTTTCCATTTGAAATAGGAAACATAATAAGGTCCACCGAAAAACTTTCTCATTAATATTGTGTAGCAAAACATGAGAAATAGAAAACTACCCTAACCAACGCTACCTAAAAGATAATTGGTCAAAGAGCGATATTAAAGATCATAAAAAGTTAATAAGTAATAGATAATATGTAGCGGATATATGTTTAGCTAGCTAGCTAGCTGAAAATTATCCACATATTGTATCTTTTGTTGTGAAATTGTAAACAAGTAGGGAGCAAGTGGTATATTAAAGAATTATACTTCTTATTACCACAAATAAGGCATGACAATTATACAATACTTCGACGTACACACTCACTCAATTTTGAGGGAGATCTCTCAAACTCGCTTAGATACCGCTCTAACTCTCTTGAGTGTGTATGGCTCGATCACCTTTTATATATGTATCCCATAAGTAGCCTAAACTCATATTTATAGTTGCTCCACCTCCTCAAAGTACAGTAGATATATATTAAACTACATGTCATCATCCTAATTATGTTCTAGATATTTCTATATATATTAATATCTTCGATAATCTAAATACCTAGAAAAATTTAGATAAATATCCTAGATATTATGATAACTAGAGTTTTCTAAATTATACTTTTCATATAAAGTAAATCTTACAAAAATCAGTTGTGAGACAATGATCAAATGATACAGCTACAACCTACAGGTGTTGTACATGAAACTTTTGTGCATATGTGACATTTTGCAGAAAGTCACAAAAATGGTTGCTAGAATGTCAGGTACTCCAAAACATAGACATTGATTGGGGATTTTTCATTATCCCCAGAAATCAATCAGTTGCTGAATAAGTACTGAAATTAAACTGACACAAATATCAGTAGCAAGCTCAGATTAAATTAGTTGGTTGGTTGTTGCCATTTGTTTTTTTTTTTCTTCCGATTGTCGAAAATCATTAAAGTTGAAAAGTATCAAAGACACTACAAACTATCCATAAAAAACAGCAAAAACAATAATAACAAACCAACAAAACTAAAACATCGACAACTAGAAAATACAACCAAGAAAACCAGAAAAAGACAGCGACACAACCACCGAAAACCACCCAAAAAGCAAATCACTTCTTCTTGGTTGATATAATGTTTAACCCACCGCACAAACCTCTCTAACCAAAGCCTTCTTGCGATCAAGCACCGTTTTGATATTCTTTGGGTTCTTTAACCTGCTTAGCGCATCAACAGAAGTCGACTTAGCCGTCCGAGACCCTTCCTTCCAAAACCTGTTAGAGTATAAAACCATTCCTGGGGCTTCAACCATGAGATTAGGCTTTTGGTTGAGATGGTTCCACATGGTATCAGAGCCAGACCAATAAACAAGAGGTCTTGGGTTCGAATCTCAGCACCCCCCATATTCAAATGCGGAAGGTAAAAAAAAAAAAAGAGCTTTTGCAGCATCCATGCTTTAAGCCCAGATGACATTCGCGTGAGGGGGCGTGTTAGAGTATAAAACCATTCCTGGGGCTTCAACCATGAGTTTAAGCTTTTGGTTTAGATGGTTCCACATTGGGCTTGAAGCGTGGATGCTGCAAAGACCCTTTTTACCTTGCGCAAATGAAATGGGGGGTGCTAAGATTCGAACCTAAGACCTCTTGTTTAATGATCTGGCTCTGATACCATGTGAAACCATCTCAACCAGAAACTTAAGCTTATGGTTGAAACCCCAGGAATGGTTTTATATTCTAACAAAACCAACCTCCAATTTGATTTCAACACGGCCTTACCTCTCCTTTAGCTCCAAGCACCGGGCCTTTGAAAGCAACATGATTTGTTGCCGTTTGATTGTAGGAAATATTGGCATATATGTATGCATGCATGGTTGATTGGCTGAGGTTCTTGATTGGATGTTGGAATAGCAACATATATATGCATACAAAAGCACAAAGGTTCCAAATTTCTAGGGTTCGATATGATGTTGAGTTTTGCTAAAAAACGATATGATTTAGTTGTTAGTTGTCAGGTTCTGAATTGAATCTGGTGATTTGCTCCACACAACTCATTGCTTTGGCTATCTCAGCCATTCATGTCATCATCTTCACAGTGTGTAACTGCTCTAGGAAGCTGCCTACGTGTTGCCTTAGGAATTTGGTGTTGAGTAATATAATGTCTTGCTCATATATGCAATTGGACCATATTTCACAATACATGAAATATATATATATTAAAGTGTGGACCATAAAGTTTCACTGATTGCTTTGTTTATCTATATTCTAATATCGTTATCTGTGTACACATTTATAGATGATGATCAAGTAAGGCTAAATACATTTGATCTCCTCATAATAGATAGAATCTACACTGAGAATCAATTTACATTGATGAAATTTATGTGTGCATGCAACTTTATCCCATTATAACAAAGATGTATAGGATAAATTTTTCTAACCGCTCCAGTAAAAAGACCGACCAGCGTAAACACTAGTTACACAACATATGGATTTCCCACCAACATAGATCGAGGGCGGCAAAACCCAAATGTGTACAACTTTATTTGTAGCTTAAATATAGGCCAGATTAACTCTTATGACCGCTCTAAGATCCAAACTCAGAAAAATTGTTGCTGCCAAAGATTTAGAATACCATTAGCTAGACTAAAAGAGTATTCTTAGTGGGTTATATGCTTAAGATTGGCATTGTGTTGTTACTGCACTCGTTCCATTTTCATTTGTAAGGGAAATGTAGTGATCTATAACTCATTTTTCGGTTGAATAAAATTGGATTAATGATCGCTGATTATAAAAAAAATGCTTAAGATATGAGCTTAAATGTGTTTATTAAGATTTGACACTATTTGTTGCCCACAAAAATAGTTTGACATTAAGAGTTCTAGTTTTGTCTTGTCTGAAGAAATAGATTGGAGGCCAAGTAGGAACATAAAACTAGAAGATGCTCCCACTCTTTTTGAAATGTAAACTGGCCCTCTTTTAAACTTTTTATGTATACATGGGGCCTTGAGATCATAATTTCAATTTGGAGTACAAACTCAAACTAGATGCAGTCAATCATTTCACATGTGCAATTCATCTTATAAAGTTTTTTTCTAAAATTTTAGTGAGGCCAATTATTATTTTCTTTTTTCAAAAGAAAGGGAAACAAATATTCCTATTTTATGTTTTTAATTTAATTTTGGGTGAAGGGATTGTGAGTTAAATGTAGATAAAAGCTGGCTATGAAGTCGACAATTTTTTTTATTGATTATTAGTTAGATGGAATATATATTGATTGTGAAACCACATCTATGTCAGAAAACCACTGAGTCACCACCTCTCAATTCGGCGGCGTCCCACTCAAACCCAATTATAATTTTTTTTGGACCACCAGAATATAAAGTGAAAGTAGGGACCACCATCATCCAATTTGCAAAAGTATGGATTATTCATTATTAGAATCCAATTTCCCTATATATATATATATATAGACACACACACACTACGACCCTTTTCTAAACTTGCTCCCATGCATCCTATTTTTAGCTAATTAAGATGAATGCTTATATTTACATTTTCTTAGTAAAAAAACGTGTTTAATCCTAAAATAAGAACCAGAAAAATTGGGAAAAAGTGACAAGACACGGCATGAGTAGGCAGAGTATGATTAGTGAAAGTCCCCGCTAAATTAGGGCTGACTAATTGGTGAGTAATTTAGCTGAAAATTGTTGGATAAAAATTGGAATTATCCTTACCAACCCTCCTTTTTTCCTGGAAGGTTGTTATTTTTGACCGTTTGTTTTTGAATTTTTAAAAGTTTTGATTGGATTGATAATAGCTGTATGTAATAAGTACCCTAAAATCATAAGCAACCCAAGGTTGATAAACACCGTATAATTTATTTATCCACATATACTAGGTTATTCACCTATATATTAGGTTGTTCACTCTGATTATTATGATTATTCATTCACAAATATCTGAAACACATATTTCCGGTATATGTAATATATATTGGATAAACATCTCATTTCTAATTCGTTGATTAGCCACCACCACTTCTTGATAACAATGGGTTGCGGCTTGATTGTAGGGGTTCATATAATACACTGACTACTTTGTTTTTTGTTTTTGTTTTTGTTTTTGTTTTTGTTTCTGTTTTTGTTTTTGTTTGCTGATTCTCAATGATTTATTTTTCTTAAGTCATAAGGTCACACATAAAATGTATGGTGATTGCCTTATTCATTTTTTAAGGAAAATCAAATTAAAAAATTCGTGTATATACTCTCCTCGTCTCTAATTATGTGTCCACCTATGTGGTTGACAATATAAATTTAACGAATTTTATCTATAATAATTAATTTTTGAAATAACTTTCTACTGGTGATTTATAGACGATTTTGTCATTTAACATCTTTTTCTGGTAATCGTTATAAAATGAGAAGTTATATTGGTACTACCCCTCCTCCCTAAACATCGATTATGTTCATAAAATTAAATGAGAAGTAATCATTATACAAGCGTACGTAAGGAGTTGAAACATGATGTTATATTTAGGTTAAGACCAAGCTAAAATTCCAAAAAGAATTAACTATTTCCTTTGTTCTATATCAATTGTTCGTTGATATCATTAATTTTTCATCATATACAATGTTATAGTGTATGAAAATAGTATCATTAAATTCACAACGAAAAATATTATCATAATTATATAATGTTGTAATTTTTTGATAAAATATGCTCTAAAAAATTCTTAGTCAAAGAAGGACTTATGGACAATTAATATGGAATAGAGGGAGGACAATGTTAGACTACAATCCTAAAAAAATTAACCAAGCGACATAAATAAAATAACTGATTGACAGTGAAAATTCAAACGTATTATTACAATCGTGTTTTCTCCTAAACTTAGTTTTCTTTTATATAGTTTTTGGTAAAAATATTACATGAAAAATTATTGATTAAAAAAATATATTAAATAATAATAATAATAATAATAATAATAATAATAATAATAAGCTGTACATAAAGGAGTACATTAAAATTAGTGTGAATAGTGACCTACTTACATTTTCTTTTTTTTTTTTAATTTTTGAAAAGGTAAGTGAGAGATATTAACGATTTCTTCTTACAAGAAATCTACTCACCTTATCAGCATATAAAATATCATTGAACTCCCTAATTTCTATATGATCCCACTTTTAAGCTACTGGACGATTGTGACCTTGTTTTGAAAGTCAGTCAGTTGCATCATTTTCTTCTCTATTGTCATTGTTTCGATAGTGACTTACTCACGTACTTAGGTAGTATATAATTAATTATGAATTCTTGATTTACTTTCTGGATAAAAATGAGCTTTCATTTTTGCATGGAAAGATGTAATACCTAACCCTTTTTTTTTCTTCAAAACAGGAGAAACACGAGGTTAACGTTTGTAGTCAACTTGGAAGTTAACCAAATGAAGGGGGCCTGCAATTAATGAGAAATTCATTGGACGAATTAATCAAAACATAGCCATCAAATTCTTCTTAACAATCAAATTGAGGCATATTGTCTATCATCTTCGCCGAATTTTGGCCGCCAGTACAGTTCACGGTTGTTAGAGTACAAAGATTATTGTTGGACTTTCATTTATCGACTTAAGTTTTGGCTTAAATAATTTCACAGGGTATTAGACTTAGGTTGATTTTTAGATTTTAGGTACGAATTTTGATAATCTTTGGTTGTTAGAGTAAGGTTAAAACTTGTATTGAAGTTATAATACATCTCTTTTATTCATGTCGGAACTAATTAGACCCTGAAGTACCCAGAGTCTAAGTAGTTCCGATATGAATAAAAGAGGTGTATTACAACTTTAATATTCGTTTTAGGCTCTGTTCGGAAAAACTAGCGGATTTAGCAGCGGATAGCTGTTTGAGTAGCGCATAGCTGTTTGATCAGCGGATAGCTGTTACATTTTAACGGATAGCGGATAGCTGTTTACATAGCTTTTTGTGAAATGTGTATTCGGTGAAAATAGCGGATAGATTAATGCATAGATGTAAAATTACCAAAAAGGGTATGATTATCATTTTATTATTGTTTTCTAATACTAATACTATTACGATTTAGGGTTTTGGACATCTGTGTATTGTACTTTAAGGGTGATTGTCGCATAAAAACAAACTATAGTTTTTTTTTGGATAATATACACCAAAATTTAGCAAAAAAGTCATACTAAAAACCCAACACCCTAAAGTATAGTGTATTGTCATACATGAAAATTTTATAACGCATTATTGTCCAATATTCCAAAATATAGTATATTAACATCCAAAAAAACATTGTTATTATTTTTATCATCATCATCATCATCATCATCATAATCCTCTTTGAACAAAAAAAAAAAAAAAACTGGTAGTCCTAAATTAATATTGTTCCATGTTAATGTACTATCAACTAAATGTGTGATAAGAAATTAATAAATAGTTTTATTGTCTCAATATAAATGGCCAATAAAAAAAACAAAACAATGTAGTGCAATGTAGTCGGAGGGTAGCTTTGGAAGTCCAAGTGCCAAATGCTAAACCTCGCGTTTGACGTTACTATGAGTAACGTTTAGATTATTTAGTCTCAAACGCTATTCGCTAGTTTAAAAAGCTACTTAACCGAACACTTAAATTTTGATGAAATAGAGTTTTCACTATGTCAAAACGCTAAACGCTACACTAAACATTGTTGCCAAACAAGGCCTTAACCTTAGTCTTGAAGCTTGACGCTAATCGGGAGATAAATTCAAACATGAGAAGAAAAAGAAAAATAGTACATAGACCTTTTTTTCAACCTACAAACTTTATAGTATTTTTTTATTCAACCAATAAACTTTAAGGTTCCAAAAATAAACAAGGAAAACCAATGGTCCAGAAAATAAATACCCCTATACTTTGGGATTCAAAATGCAAATAACCCTGGGACGTTAGACTGTAGCATTTGGATAGCGTTTAGTGTTTTGACCAAGTCAAAATTTTAATTGTATAAATATCAGCGTTCGGTGAGGTGACATTTTGATTAGCATTTAGTGTTTCAAGTAATGCTTTGTAAAACATTAATAAAGTTAAAGTTTAGCGTTTGAGGTAGCGTTTTATAATTTTTGTCAAAAAAATACCCTATAAAAATTTTATTATTGGAAATTATCCATATCATTTTATGTCAATTCACATTAATTTGCTAACTCAACCTGTTAAAAATAATAAATAATCTAGAAAAATCTTGAAGAGAGACACTATAAAAATCTCCAAAAAAGTTCTAGATCATTTGAGAAGATATTATTGTAAATTAATGTTCTAGATTTTTCCTATCACCACCTCTTTTTTTTTAATTTTTTTATAAGTAGCGGTCAATAGACCCTTTTATTTAAGTAAAGCCGCAAAGACGAAGGAACAATGCAAGCAATACAAAAGGCATTCTAACAGCAAGAAGAAAGCCATCCAACAAGAAGACCAACATGAGATAGCAACACAAAGAAATTCAAACATAGAGAATCTCACCACCACCAAGAATAATAGCGACTCGAAATGAATACTAAAGGAAGATAATAGGTATTCCTTCCGGACAGACCAACGACCCCAGCCGATTGACCTTCACCTTAATCTGAACTTGTCACTATAATATTTTGTGTCTCATTCGTTTGAACAAACAACAATAAAACTAACCTAATCTCAAACTGGAAATGGAATACGATCCACACATTGATCCACACATTAATTCACTGAAGCTGCTCAAAACCTTACTGAGATCATGACATGAAGCAGATTGAGTACTTGGACGGCAACAAAATTGATAACTTGAAACCAGCAGCCACCCGAAATGCACAGGGAGAGAACCATCAGCAGAAGCAAACATATTGCAGCAGAAGATGCATAACAGTAGCCGCAACCGAACCACAAAACAGCAGAAAAAGGATCATTGAAAGACAAAATGGAATTGAAGGGAGGAAGATTAAGGCAAGTTGATCACCCGATTAATTGTATACTACAATCCTCACAGAAGGCCGTAGGGAGATACACCATTCGATATGTAGCCATACCAATGCACTGCACCCCATTTCCTTATCAAAATGATACCAAATGGATCAAATCACTGCGATGCCCCAACTTTTCCACATGATGATCCATCAAGCAATCACATTCCACACTCACATCCTCAAATTAAAGATCATCACCTACCACAGAAGGCAAACGAGAGCTACGGGGGTTGATTTGCCTTCTTTCACTTTCTTTGGATTTTTTTCTCTTCCTTGCAGAAAGTTTTTCTCTAAAATATTTCTTCGCGTTGATTCCTTTCTTGGGTCTCATAAAACCAGTTTCTTCACCAAAACGAATAGTTTTTTCTGCAATAGCTATTCTTGCATTTACCATTGAGTTGTTGTCCGAAGATATGGACTGTCGTTCTTCCAGGGCGGTATCAATAACAGGACTGTGATGAACATGGTTGGCACCTGTACTATGAGCGTCCACACCATTAATAACTTCAACTGATTTTTCTATTCCAAGGAGTGTTTGGTCTCCCAAAGCCACTGAAGCATCAATAAGTAGTTGGTCATTAATAACTGGCACAATAGTTAGAGCTGGTTCAAGTGACGCATCTAAAGCTTCCACATTCGCCTGCCTATTCAGTTCAATATTATGAAGTTGTTCAACTTCACTCCAAGCTTGCATTCCCAAGGCTTTAATTAGCTCCATTTTTAGAGCATTTGTTTGATCATTAAGCTTCCTCACCTTCTCAATACAACCATTGCTGGAGAGTTGTTGCATTAACTCAATAGCATTCTCATTTGAATGACTATTATTGCCGAGCGACTGTTGAACTTCATGTTCAAGCCTGTTGGAATGTTGATTGATGAGCGACTGTTGAGGATCTTTAGGATCTGGACTGATAGTTTGATGACTGTTTGTGGGAACGGGAGTTTCTGGAACAACACGGTTACTACCTTGAATCTCATTGGCATCATCGTCATCAAGGTTAGCACAATCACTGGAATAACTATGCTCTGAATCCTTGTCATGGCTGAAATCGTGAACAATTGATGGAGGAATGAAATGAGTGCTCACTTCACGTACAAAAACCCTAAAGGAGCAATTTTGAATATCCAGAAGAACTTCCCCATCAATTCTCCTAAATACATCTGTTTGTATTAGAGCCCTCATATCTTCAAACTGATTGGTAGACGAGATACACCTTGCCAATGAGATTAGTTTGCCCCATGGTTTTGTACATCCTTGGAAGTTGTCCCAATTCCAACCATGAGGAAGTATCCATGTGATGTCTAGCCACATCCTCCTGGAGTCAGCCGTTTCATATGTCGACCACAGTTTAATTTCACAGAACCAATCACTTAATTCCAGAGGGTTTGTAGCAGTTTCTTTCATTTCTTGTACAGAGGATAGGGTGAGCAAGAATTTCACTCCACTAAGAGTAATGATCTTAGAGAAAGGGCCAAAGTTATCTTTAATCAAGGATGCTAAAGCATCTAAATCCCTTGGGATACTCGAAGTGCAGACCAAGCTTTGATGGAGCCACTCCAAGAAGTCTTCATTGATGGCGCCTTTGATTCGACAACTAGCCTCTTCTGTTTTTGATTGATCCGAGGTTGAGGATCTCTTCGGAACCCAGACGAAATTGGACTTCTGGTTTGCTGGGAGACTGGATTTCGTCCAATCCACTATGAAATTTTTGCCTCGAATCAATCTTCCATTGAGATGTCGAATACAAGATGAAGCTTCTTCATGACTCCTAACTTGGATAAACCCAAAGTTTGTGTAACATCCTCTTCTACTGATGATTGATATTGTTTTGATCTCTGCATACTTCCTGAAAATCCCCTTCAGGCCATATCTATCAAGACGTTTTGGAAGATTACCGACAAAGATTGTCAGCAACTTGAAAGATCTCAGACTTCTCCCCTCACCTTCTCCCTCCCCCTCTCCGACGCTCTCCCTCCCCCTCATTCTCTCCTCAATGATCAAAATGTTAATAGTAAAATACCTTTAACTCACCGATAACTTACCTACCACAAATTATATCCTTCTTTTCCTTTTCTTTTCGTACCTTACCAAATCTAACTTGATCTCACCCCTCTAAAGAACAAAGTCTGAATGAACTATCATTTTTTTCCCACCTAAATTGTATGATTTGAATATTAGGCTCTGTTATTTTGTGTGCGCATCTGCCATATTTTTTCACATTTACCACAATATTATCATATCATACCATTTCACATATTACCACAATAATCATAACTTTCTCTCTCCTTAGTTTTCTTTCTCCTCACTTTCTTCCTCTACTTTTCACAATCTCTTTCCAGTCTCCTCACCTTCCACATCAATCAGCTCTTACCATAAATTTTACCATTATACCACACTTTCCACAACATTACCATATCATATCATTTATTACACCCAATTTGACGCATAAAAAAAAAAAACAGGGCTTAACCTAGATTGTATGATTTGAAATAAAGTTGGCGGGGTTGAAGAATATAGCAATAGTTTAATTGAAATTATCTACCGGACCCAAATGATGTGAATGTAGGTAAACTTTCAAAAACCTACCTAATTACCATAATAAATGCTACTAAAAGCAAAAAACAGAGGGAGCTACCCGAAATACCTAAAAGCACCGAGTTGGGTAGTGAATGATGTTGGGCAAAAGCCTCAAAAGATAGAACTACCAAATTAGAGAAAGGTAAGGAGCCTGGAATTGGGAAGGAAAAAGGTCCACCAGAAACATAATTCCACGTGCCCCTCTTTGTAGCTTAGCTTCTGCTTGTGGGGACACCCCTTTTTTGCCACATGGGCGGATTGCATGCATACTACATGTGACTCCCTCCTAACATTGCAAGCTTTCAATTTCATTCTAATATTATATTTTTAGTAATTTAAAAAAAATGTTTATGTGCTAATAATTATCAAGACCCACTATTTTAATAGAAACATATTAAAAGGAGTAATAATTTTTTATATTTACAAAAAAATATTTAAAACAAGGATCATTTATGTAAAAATAGGAATTTTTTGAAATTTTTATTAAAACAGGTTAAAATACACTCTTAACTCTTTATGATAACTTTAAATGGTATTAGTTGTCACAATCTACTACTTATACCTAAAAAAATGTATTTTCTGTGGTTAAGACTCACCATGCTTAGCAAAAAAAAAAAACTTAAATAGAAAATTTTGACTGTTATCTTAGCGTAGTTGTGTTAGACCGTCAATTATTAAAAAGTTATCATAAGCAAGTACAATTTTTGAGGTATAAGTAGTAGATTGTGATAACTAATACCATTTTTTTTTATGAGAATAACTAATACCATGAAAGTTATCATAAAGAGTTAAAGCTATTTATTTTAACTTTTTTAATAAAAATTTTAAAAATTTTCCATTTTGGCATAAAAGATCCTTGTTTTAAACCCTTTTCTATAAATATAAAAAGTTATTATTCCTTTTAATAGGTTTCTATTAAATTAGTGGGTCCTGATAATTATTAGCACATAAGGAAAGGGACCTGGAAATTAGTTTTCAAAATATGGGGCCCTAAAAATTATTTTCACAAAAACATAGGTACCTCCAAGTCATTTTTTGGTGATTTTCATTACAAATTTCGTTGTATTAATTTTATAATAAAAATAATTATATGTATTAAAAAATTATTGTTAAATTTTTGAAATTCGAGAATACGATTTAGAAAATGATAATTAATATGAAACAAGAGAATATAACAAATCATAAAATCATTAAAAAATTAGTATAAAATATCATAAAATATACTAATTTAATAAGAGTAAAATTAAAAATAAGACTTGTATCATTATCCTTAAATAAAATAGAGCACCAGCCTCAATTGGTACTGCTGATTCTGAGCGAACTCTTTCAAACCCTGTGTGCAAATGTGGCTCATTCGTTAGCTGGTATTGATGCTTTTGATGCTCGTGGTTGCTCATCTTTTCATCGGTCTTACAAGGATGTGTTTTGTTATCATGCTATTAATGATAGTGAGGATACAGTGTCGATTCAATATGTGTCTAATGTTTCTCCTGATCATGACGATTCTGTTATGGTGCTTTCAAAGGCTGGTTCTAGGAGTAAAAGGATAGGTAAGGCAATGTTAAAATCAAAATGGAGGTTGGTCTTGGATCGGAGGTTTCTCAGAATAAGTTGTCTGTTGTTGAAGCGCTGAGGAAGATGATGGATCCAAATATTCTTAAAGCAGTTCTTGCTCAAAAGAGGGTTTTGATGAGGAAAACCTATGAGTTAAAGGTTCTACCATTCAAGAAGAAGTGATGGGTGGTCTTATTGTTGTTTGTTGCTTTTTTTAGCTGTCTTTTTTTGGTTTGGTTTTCTTGTCTGTTCTTTCCGACTGTTGCAGTTTATTTTTGATTTTGTTCCTGCTATTTTTGTTGTTTTGCAGATATTTTGTAGCATCTTTGATTTTTTTTGCCTTCTAGACTTCCAACTACACCTGTCATTTCAGTCGGGCGGACAGTTTCGGGTCGGTCGTATATCGGGTTTGGGTAAATACGGGTCGGGTGTATTTCGGGTTTGGGAAAGTACGGGCGGTGTATTTCGGTTCCGGTCACCCCAACGTGTTATGATCGTGACCTTTTTCTGTCTTTTCTTTTTCAAAAATGGTCTCTAAATACTACTTTTTGTACAATATACATATAATAAAATATGATTATCTTCTAGTAACGATAGACTATTGTAACTATTTTAACTTAAACAAGAGAAATAACAAATAAATAGGTTTCGCTTATAGTTTAATAGTTCAAAATTTCAATGCAAAGTCATAAATTTTAATAAAGTTCAACTTAAAAAGTTAAATTTTCGAATTCGATGTACTTCGGGTTTAGTTGAAAAAATCGTGTTCAAAACCCAGAAATTTTTAACGGATTTAGATCGAGTTATCGGGTCGGATCAAAAATTGTCAGGTCTACTTCCAACTATTAAAAAAAAAAACACACACGCACTGTGAACCGTGATATATATAAACATCCTATATAGAGAGAGTAGAAGAAATTGAAAGCAAGTAGAACTGTAGAAGTGCCTAATTGGGTAGGAGTCACGTAAATAAAAAGGGGGGTAAAGCATACCATACCATTATACCAATACCATAGCTTACCAATTACCATACCTACCTACCAAATCACAATCATCCCCCCTTGTTTCTCTCTCTCTTTTCTCTTACCTTCCCCTTATCTTCTTTCTATTATTATCTTCTCTCTCTCTCTCTCTCTCTCTCTCTCTCTCTCTCTCTTACCAACCTGGTCAATTCAATTCGCCCTTTCTCTCTCTTCAGATCCAGTCTATTGGCTTACCCTCCATTTCTCCCCACCCTCCTCCTCTCATATATATCCCCCTCTCTCTCCCTCTTTCCCCACCTCTCTCTCTCTCTCTCTCTCTCTCTCTCTCTCTCACACACACTCATCTCTCAACACACATACATACATACCACATAACATAACATACCATAATCATCATCATCATCATCATCATGGGACGTTCACCATGCTGTGAAAAGGCTCATACCAACAAAGGAGCTTGGACCAAAGAAGAGGACCAACGACTCATCGATTACATCCGTCTTCATGGCGAAGGCTGCTGGCGCTCTCTCCCTAAGGCTGCCGGTATGTATTCTTACATTCTTCATTCTCTGCGGCATTTCGTCCAACACTTGGTGGGCAACTTTGATTTTGACATTGCTGGGGTGGTAATTTGCAGGGTTGCTAAGGTGCGGGAAGAGTTGCAGGCTTCGATGGATTAACTACCTCAGACCTGACCTTAAACGCGGCAATTTTACAGAGGAGGAGGATGAACTCATCATCAAACTCCATAGTTTGCTCGGCAACAAGTAATTCTCGAAATTCATCCGATTTTTTGTGGGTTGGTCTGATAATATAATCTAATCTAATGAATGAATTCGTCGGATGATTTCAGATGGTCGTTGATTGCGGGGAGATTACCGGGAAGAACAGACAACGAGATCAAGAATTACTGGAACACCCACATCAAACGCAAGCTCATCAGTCGTGGCCTCGACCCACAAACCCACCGCCCCTTGAACTCCTCCTCCTCCGCCGGAAAAAGCTCGCCGGAAAATTTCGAATTCAAACCCACCAACACCACTAACAGCAATTCACAGCAAGTGATGACCCAATTCGGATTGATTCCTCAGACAATCGACTTCAAAAAGGGTTGCCCTGCAGATGCGAATTCAAACGCCGCCAGATCAAGCGACTCCGTCGAAGCTGGGACTTGCAACTCCGGCACCACCACCGACGACGGACATCCTCCGGCTCCGGCGGCGCCGGCGACGGAGAAAGAAATCGATCTAGAACTTTCCATCGGGCTCTCGTCTTTCCAAGCCCGTGCCCGTTCGAACGCGACGGCGAGCAGCGCCGAGTCCAAGGCGGCGGGGATGTTCACCGGAAGTTCGCCGGGAAACATGGCGGTTCCGGTGGGGCAAGGTGTAGGGGGTGTTTGTTTGTGCTGTCGTTTAGGGTTCAAGAATGAGAAGAATGATGGACAAGGTTGCGGTAATTGCCAAACAGGGACTAACGGTGGTTTTTTGAGATGGAGTATATTAGGCAGATAAAAAAAAAGGGCTTCTTTAATTGAATTAATTATTATTATATTTTCTGAGTACTGAAGGTGAAAAAGGAAAAGGAAAAAGAAAAAGAAAGGCTCTTTTTTTGGGGGTGAAATTAGTCTTTTGGTATATCACTACCTTCTTCCCCTAACAATTGTATTAATTGGGGTCCTAATTTTCTTAATTTTTCCACTTTTTTTTCTTTTTTTTTTTTTTGTAACATGACAATGGGGGGGAAAAAAATGAGGAAATCTTTCTTTATCTAATTTTTTGCCTTATCCAAATAAATCAGAAAATACCTTGTGATGGAAGGTTATTGTATAATAATAAATTATTGAGGAATTATTCCTACTTGCATGTGCATTTGGTTTGTCAAGCCATGTGATGACAATAGGCCAATAAATTAGTTTGGTTGGTAAGGTTGTATTATGCATGATTTTTAGTTCTTATATGTTTAGATAGTTCACAATGCTATTTGCACTATGACCAAATATGTATATATTCAGTAAGGTTTAACCATATCTGATCTATCCCACCTTACCTTAAACCTTAAAAAACATTCAAATTTCAACTTTATTTCTTATTTTACTTTATTTACCTAATATATTATCTATTCACAGGACAAACTTTTAAGTCTTTCATATGAAAATTGCACCAAAAATATAAGTAAAACAAAAAGCAAATAAAACCAATAAACTATTAATATTTAATTAAATAATTTTAATATCTTTAAAAAAATTAACTAATTTAAAATCCAATCACCTAATGCATGAAATTCGGCCAAAAGTTATATTTATGTCATATTTATTGCAAATATTCAGATATTGTTTATAATTTCGTATCATTTTTAACTACCCCGAGTATTTTTATGTTTAATTACAAATCCCAGTTGTTATCATGCATGCTTGTTACATTTCACTATTCACTACCACCATAATCCTCCACTAAGTTTTTTTTTTCTCGATAATTGAAAACTAAGTAGAGTTAAAACTTGCATAAAAAATGTTACAAAGATCTGGAAAATAGTAAAATAATAAGATAAATTACTCCAGCTAAAAGATACATCTATAAAAATAATGATCAATACAACAACTAAAATATGCAAACATCAAAACTCGAAATCACTTGAAGAATCACAAGCTACATCTCAGTGAAAGTCAAATAGTAAAATTAATTAATTAAATTAATAATCGTAGTAATTAATTATTTCTGCCGAATGCTGATGAAACAGGGCATATGATGATTATATTTATTAATCCAATGTGCGGTGAAAATTATAATCCGATTTACATAGACTAAGCCATTTGGACGGCAGAGGATGTAGACGACGACGTTCTGATGGGGATGGAGGAATTTAAATTAGTGACTTGATTAGTTAATTAATCACAATTAAGCTCTTTCAATCTCTTTCAAACTATGTCAAACTTTTCCATTGTGAAACATAATTTGTGGCAAAGTTACCCAAAAAGTATTTTAGTATTTACGTATGAA
The DNA here is from genome assembly GCA_029582165.1 of Portulaca oleracea. NCBI lineage: Eukaryota > Viridiplantae > Streptophyta > Magnoliopsida > Caryophyllales > Portulacaceae > Portulaca > Portulaca oleracea. Next base: position 3,607,496 of record CM055873.1, on the reverse strand, counting down.
AGGTGCAAGTGCAAACACCTTTTTCCCGGTGCCTAATCTTGTTAATTAATTCTTTGATTAGCCTAGTGGGTAGAACCTATAATAATAAGGGTGATGATAAGTGTCTTGCCCAAAGACACTGTTTAAATGTCTTCTCTCTTATGAAATCAATACTTATTATCATTTTAACCCCAATTTTTTTGTCAAATACTATTAATTATCAATTATAAGAAGCTTGGAATGTGTTGGCTACGCCAACAATTAAAATTGACACCCTAACGAATGAACCCTATCCGTTGGGCATATTTTAGACGTCTTTTTGTAAATTTTTAAAAATATCGATAAATGTGTGATTTTATACAATTTATATATATTATTATAGTCATAGAAGTCAATCATGTAACTTTTTCCAATTTAATTTACAAATATATAGATTTTCTACAGTGACAAGACACATAATATATGTCTTGCACAAGACATTTATCATTTTCGTAATAATAATTAATCATGATTATGATATGTGTATTTCCCAATTGTCTTAGATTAATACTGTTTGATGTTGAGATTTCCTCTTTGTTTGCGGCTCTGACTTTTTAATCTTCACATATGTTGCTCGATCACTAGGTGGAGTTTAAAAGATTGTTGCTTTTAACTTATCATAAATAAGTACGTTGTTAATTACTTTGCATTATATATCCATGCCATTATATAGTTAGTTATATTTCTAAATTATACCATGACAACAACGGCCAACTTCAGTGTAGTTTCGTTAATTGAGGTTTGAGGTGATTTAGATTCAGTCTTCTCACATGTATAGAAATGTATGAAGAGGCTGATTGCGGCGAACCAAAAAAATATTTTAGAACTTAAATAGTTTCACCGAACGACCTCGAAACAACTATCGGTTAACAGCTAAAAACTACCAGCTAATAGCTTATTATCAAACAAGGCCAAAAGTCTCGTTCTCTTTATTTCCCTCGTTCTCTAATCTTGATTTCCCAAGTTGTTTTTGAAATGGTTCTCGAAATGGTTTTGTCTTTGCTTTTCAAAAGATTTTTGTCATTGATATCTTCATGGACTTCCATATATAGAAGAAAAATTGTTTGTATCTGGATCTCCTCAAACATTATGTTAATAAAACTACTACATCCGTCCCAAATTGTTTGTCCATCTACCTAACTCCCTTCTCCCAAAATGTTTGTCCATTTTATAATTCCAATGATTGTAATTCCTATTATACCCCTAATAAATACTCTTTTGTTTCTTTTTTATTTTTCTTCACATGAGAAAAGTAAGGTCAATTCTGGTATATTACACATTTTTCACTCCATTTCCTATGACCATTGGACTTTTAAATATAATTCGATGGACAAACAATATGGGACGGAGGTAGTATATTAAAGTTGGTTGATTTTGTTGTTGATCATAACCATTTATGCTAGTAAAAATGTAGTAAAATGATTGGGGAAGGTTGACATCGATTTTCGTGTCCTTAACCTTAATAATTTCATCATTAATCACTTAATTCTCTGTTTTAATCCTTAATAATAGGTCTAATTGAACCCTTTCTCGAGACAACAAAAACAAAAAATAAAATAAAATGACAGAGAAGGTCCAGCCAATCCTTATGAGCATTGCCTCACTACCAAACTGAAGTTGGCCTTCCCATCTGATCTGCCCCACATGCTAATGATCCCTATTTTTATTAACCTAACTTAATTAGTACAAACTTAATATTAAAATAATCATGCCTCTTTTATTTTTCTACCTAACTTATATATACCCTTTAACACCTTAAATCATTGTTTAATCATATATAATCTAGCTATAGGGCTTATTTTATTGTGATTATGTGAAACTGAAGCTGCTTAATATCATTTGAATTTTGAGTGTAGATTCGGTTATGTTATAAAATATTTCCCAATTATTAAGATATTTCAATTTCAATAGGGAGATCGAAAATAATTAAATTATTTAAGTATATTGTCTCAAGAAAATGTGTTTCTTAACTTTTGAAATTATTCTTTGATTTTAGATATTTGATTTTTGAAATTGTTCTTTGATAATTTTCTAGATATTTAATAGGGAGAAAATAATTAAATTTAAGTATATAGAGAGTTTTGGAGTTCACAAGTTAACTAAATTTTAACAGTTAATTATTCACAAATTACAATGAGTTATAATATAATATAAGATTACTTTAATTAAAAAATACTTTACTTAAATTACAATGAAAGTAATTTCATACTGTAAGTCATTGTAATTTGTGAATAATTAACGGTCAAAATTTGGGATGGTGGGAATATCAAGTTACAGATATATTTGTGATCAGTTAATACAAAACTAGTAAATAATTTAAAATAAAAAACTTCTTGAATTTCTAATACATTTTTCTCAAAATGAAATCATATGTGAAACTAACTTTAAATCTTTAGATAAAATAATTATAGTTCAAGGGCAAAAAATGATGACCAATAATTTGTTGACTCAATGTAAATTATTTAGCTACGTGTAAATGAGTCATGGGAACTTGATCATTTTCAAATTTGCTATCCATGTTGGAGCCTAGAGGCTTGAAATAGTAGCTATGTTTTGTTGTTGTAAGAGGTAATTAAAAATTAATCATGTTATTATATATAAGTTTATTAATATAAAAAGGAAAAAGATGCGTGAGAGGGGAGGAGAAACATGTGACATGTTTGGAGGGTAGGTTACCAAATCCCCCCTTAATTAAATAGAAATTCCACATTAATTCTTAAAATTATATAAATCATTTAATGTATATCTATTTTAATTATCATATGACTCTTTTACTAAGAGCATTATGCATGTAAAAAAAAAAAGAAAAGAAAAGCATTATGCATGTATGTTAAAATAATTTTCTTAAAATAAATGTCCACTATTTCATTTTGGATGTTTTAAAATAGTGTCTACTTTTTAAATGAATAAATATAGATTTTATTATAGTATGCAAAATAATTATTTTGGGATTTAAAAGAGCATTTATATTACTAATTTTAAATATTTTATTTTAAATTAAGCATGTAGTTTCTAAAATTTTTATTTTGAATTTTAAGTTACTAATTTTAAGTTTATGGAAAATATTTTATTTTGTAAAAATGAAAGCTTTTCAAATTACTAATTTTAAATTTTAAATATTTTATCATTTTTTATGTATGAAAGATAATTGATTAAGTTTTTAAAATTTACAATTAACTAAAGTCAAAGATTTCAAACAGCTGGAGAAAGTAAACTAACAAATGACAGACTGTGAAAGACTTTTTACAAGAGAATGTCTGGAATTAGTTACTGAAGGGTGACAGTCTTTGACTTTTATAGGTAGAAAACAGTTGGTTAGTTAGTTAGGAGAGGATGGAGATGGGGTGGAAGTGGGTCCCACTTATGGAGTTTTTTTTTTTCAATGAAAATAAGGAAAAAGAAAAGGGAAAAAAAGAGTTTAGGGTTAGGAAAGACTAGAAGTCATGTGCAAAGTGCAAACACAGTGTGGACTGGAATTCTTATTGCAACTCATTAATCATTGAGAATGGGGATCTTCTTGTCCACCCAAATAATAATAATAATAATTAATAATAATAATAATAATAACAATAATAACAACAACAATAATGAGGATCTTATTGCCCATCCAAACTATAATAATAATAATAACAACAACAACAACAATAATAATAATAGTAATAATAATAATAAATAAATAAATAAATAAATAAATAAAGAGTAAAATATCAATAATTAATAGTAATGTTTTATGAAAATTATAATAGAGTGTTTAAATTATAAACTCAAGTGGTAAATATTTCTTATATGTAAAAAATTGTGATGCTATAAGAATAAGCTTAATTATTTCTATAATTTGATATGTATTCCTTTTCTCCAATAAGATTATGATATGCTATTAGAATTCATTTAGCTTTTCCTTACCCATTTAGCTTTTTCTTTAAACAAAACTACTTACAAGCTCATACATACATGTAAATTTAAATTTATTTTTTGGAGGGTTAGAATATTAATGGGTGTTGTGGTCCGGTAAGTTGCGGTGGAAATAATAAATGAGTGTTGAAATGTAATGGTAATGATAAAAAGGTAAATGGTAATGTGCGGTGAGTTGTCGTGAATTGCGGTAAGTTGCGGTAAAATGCGGTGCGATAACTTGTAGTACCGCATAAAAGAACGGAACCTTTAATCATAATTTTAAATTTTCAACTGTAACTTAATTTGCTGGTTTTTGATGGGTTATGTATGTATGTATGTGCAAAATGATGATTTATTGAACAAAAAGATATGAACATATAAAATTATAAGGTACTATATTTCAACTTCTTTCTTAGAGTTACATGTATGAAAACTTTTCTTATCATCGAAAATATATATTCTTAAGTATAGTTCGAAGTTTTCAATATAAACACCAGTTTTATATGCAAATATAATAAATAAATTTGATAGTAAGACAAGTTAGACAATAGATTACAACACCTCATCCTCATATTCTTTATCTCTATCAGATAAAATTTATCCAAAAAATTTTGTTCTTTATTCATATTTGTAACAAATTTCTTGTGACATCATGGTGTTCACGAGAGACTTGTATGACAATAGATGATGTGTTGCCTATGGTTTATTTGAACATCGATCCCATGAAATCTGGGGGGTGGAAAAAAAAAAAGCATTGGCTGAAATTAAAAGTTAGCATTTGGTCAATTTTTTTGGCTTGTTCTCATCACTTACAACTACTTGCTATACTTCAACCGCAGCTACATATATATTTTTAGATTAAAATTTACTATTTTCCTCATCATGCATCACCATTACAAATACAATTTGGTTTAAACTACTAGTTCATATTAATTCTAACTAAGAACATTGAGCTTGAATTTAATTTCAAAATAGAAAGTCTTACAATATAGATGAAGTAGTAGTTTCCAACTTTTAAAGAAATTGTTTAGGTTTATTATTTCTTCCATATTTTGAAGGACTGATATTAACATGAAACTCACATATGAAAATAGAAAGCCAATTTGAAAATATCATATTGAAGGATACAAGGTTTAACGCTCCGATCCCTCCTAGTTAGGCCACTAACATTACCAATGACTGGTTCAAGGATTACTGACTGGCCCCACAAAGCAGTCCATATATTTCCAGCGTGCTTCGTTCACGTTCACACGCTACCAAGGAAAACATCCCCCAAGAGATCACCCATCATGAGACCATTCTCAGCCAAACACACCTTTAACTGAGAATTTCCCAATGGGTGAGCTACTTGAAAGAATGTACATCTTGATGATATAAGTAGTCATTTCAATCCCTTTTAAGCCACACTTAACCATATATTAGAGGTGTTGCACAATATTTAAACAATAAACATACACAGGTTTAATTAACTAGTTGGGTCATGTATATTTTTAACTTATCAATAACCCCGGGGAAATGGTCAATTTTTCCGAGTTGACTTATTTTCCCCATGTTTGGATGCGGATTGACTTTGGGAAAGTTTTCATGATGGACCCACAATTTTCTCCATTTTCCTATGAAAAATTTCCCTTGGGGGCTACCCTAAGATTCCTACCAAACACTCCCTTAATCATAAAAATGTGTTAGACACTTAGTAATAGTCAAAGCTAGGGGTGGAAATGAGCCAAGCCGAGCCCGAGCTCATAAGGCTTGAGGCTTGGCTTGCCAAGCCTAACGAGCCAAGCTATTCGTGGCTTGGCTTGGATTGTTTAGTTCACGAGCTCGAGGCTGAGCCAAGCCAAGCTGATCTCAAGCCGAGCTATACAAACTTTTTGCCGAGCCGACTTGCAAAGGCTTGCGAACCTGTTTGACTCATTTCCACCCCTAGTTAAAGCGGTCCAATACATGGACCTAGATTATAGAAATGCAAATTTACTTAAGTAATACTCTCAACTTCCTCGCTGTTTGTTTGTCATCATTATATTATATTAGTTGTTTTTTGAGATCATATCATATACTTGTACATCGTATATGTCAATGTTGAAACGTAGTTTTACATAATACAACTTATTGTAGCATGTTTAAATGAATGTAACGTAGGAATTAACCCCGATGAAAATTATAGTTCAAGGGAAAGACTCTATAATTGAATTTTTAAACCATGCTCAAATATATATTTTTAAGGGTTTGTTATTTAAATAAATACAATAAGGCCCTGTCAAATTCATGGGTAAAAAATAGTTGGGTAAAAGTTAAATTTTGGTAACTTTTGGTAATTTTTGGTAATTTTTGGTAACTTTTGGTAACTTTTAACAAATTGATCTCATTATGTCAAAATTATTATTATTTTCGTTTTTAAAGTCTGGTAATTTTTGATAAGTTTTGGTAAATTTAGATAAAAACTGGTAAATTTGGGTAAATTAGATTTACCCACGAATTTGACAGGGGTTAAATGTAAAATCCCAATTTATAGTATAGTGTTACTTTCATCAACTGAAAAATATTTCTTTCGATCGGTTTGAGTTAGGGAAAAAGAAGAAAAATACTTATATTGAACAAAGCCACATAATTAATAGAGAATGTTAACTTAAATAGGCCAATCTTAGTGGAAGATTGTTTCCTGAGTCCTGACCAAAAAATTTCAACCCATACGTATTCTTATTAATTAGTCTTATTTGATAAATACTCCCTCCATTCCTTAATAATTGTCACTTTAGAGTTTTGGGAAAATTTTAAGAAAATAGTATTGAAAATGATAATTGTATTGGAAATGGTAAAAGTAAGGGTTAAGTTTCTATTTTAGTTATATAATTGCATTGAAAATTATAAAAGTAATAGGTAAATTTGAAAAAATTATCGTTAATGTTGCATTGGAATTGTGAAGTGACAAATATTATGGAAAATAGAAAATTGATTAGAGTGACGGATATTAAGGAATGGAGGGAGTAATTGTTAATTGTTGGCGGTTTACATTGACGATTTACTATTAACTCTCTGAATTGATGTTTTAGACCGTGATTCTTGACATTAAATATTTGATAATTCAGTTCTATTCCCACAAAATATTCTATTCAATATTTTAAAAAATACATAGTTTTTTTTATAAAAAAAGGGGAATAAATTAATTAAATGACAACTCCTAGAATGCAAATCTAGCAAGTGATAATGCATGATATAAAACTTTGAACGGTGGGTGGTAGTTGGTAGCTACAAGTACCAAGCTAGCTGGTTTTTAGTTGACACTCAGTGACTGTACCTACCTTTGTCTTTTACTCCTTTTCCTTATCTATTTTTTATTTCTAGATCCTATTCTGATTTTACTAATTAAGTACTACCTTCCGCCCCCTTTTTATTTGTCCAATTAACTAATTTCTCCGTCTCTTTTTATTTGTTTAATTATCTAATTTTTACATTTTCAATAACTATAATACCCATTTTATCCCTAATAAATGCACTTCTTACACCTTTCCAAGGATATTTTCAAGGACATTTTTGGCAATGTATAAATCTTTTACTCCATTCTCTATATTTTTTGGTTTTGTAAAATTAATTTTATGGACAATTAATCAGGGACAAAGTTAGTAATCATTATTTCTCCATTTTGTTTCAATCTTATAGTATTCAAAATAGTGCTGCAAATGCTTTTATCATCAAAGGATAAGTTATGTGAGTTTATTACCATATCATATCATTCTTGCTAAAAAATTACCATATTACATTATTGTATTAACCACAATTAAAATATATTGTTTTGTAAGATTGACAACAATGATTTACCATGTCAGTCCCATTTTACTTAGGGAACGTTTGGTAAGAATCTTAGGGATTTTTAGAAAATTTTTATGGGAAGTTTTTCTTGGAAAAAGTTTTCTTGAAAAACATTTTCCTTACCCCTTCTTAAAAGAAATTTTCCCTAAGAAAAGATAAGAAATTGTGACCTTCTTGTAAAATTTTTTTACAAGGTCTAAATACAACCAAATATGGAGAAAATAAACAATTTGAAAAAATTAACAATTTCCCCAGTTTTTTGACCAACCAAACGCAATCTGACTTTCTAAATATAAAAAACTAACCAATGGTTTACTGCATAACTTGGGTTACATATATATTAACCTAGGTAGACAAAAGATAAAATTATATTTAACAAATATTCATATATACGGGACCTACCTGCCTAAATAGAGTTACAATTATCTAATAATTTACATTTAGGCCCCGTTTTTTTATGCGGTAGGTTGCAGTGCGGTACTAGTGTACCACACCGCACCGCACTTTTTAATTTTCCACCACACTTCACCACACCATATCACAACCATTACCAATATATGTTTTCATTTTTCTTTCTCTTCACTTTTCTCCTCTACTTTTCACGTCTTCTCTCTTAATCTACCCTACCTATTACAATTTTCACCACAACTCACCACACTTTTTCAAATTCAACCGCACCACACTATTATTTTTTTTTTGGTAGAAAAGGAGGGTTAAGACAACCGCACCACATTATTACCACATCGCAACCAACTGTATAAAAGAACTGGACCTAAATGATCTTTTTGATTAAGTAATTTTCTGAAGGTGACATTTAATTATCTGCGGTGAATATATAAACCCTATTTTCTACAAGGAGAAGGTTAGTTGGAATTTGGTGATGCAGTATAAAGACAAAAGGAAATTAATTACAATATTATGAGCATAAGTTTCTAGAAGTCGATGTCGCATGAACCCACGTTACTCTTACCTAATTTGTTTGGTTTTTTTGTTGGTTCATCCTATTAAATATTGGGAGACAAAACTAACAATCAGTGGCACTTTTATGCGTAGATTACCAATTAATTACTATACAAAATCCTCAAAGTCTTGCTTTCTGATGTAACCCTCCCTTTTAACGTAATCTCTTTTTTTTACATTATTGTATACTTTATGGTTTACCTACTAATGTAAATTAAAAATTCTCTATTATAGTATCCACATAGGGAAAGTTAAAAGTTCCAAATTTTTTCTTAGAGAGCGTTTGGTAGGAACCCCAGGGAAATTTTTCTCGGGAAAAATTTCCTTTAGCCCCCCTAAGAAAAATTTCCCCAGGAAAATGGAGAAAGTGGTGGGCCCACCGTGAAATTTTTCCCAATGTCAACTTACACCCAAACATGGGGAAAATAAATCAGCCCAGGAAAATTGACCATTTCCCCGGAGTTATTGACCAACCAAACGCACCCTTAGTTTGCTAGTGTTAAAGCTAGCTAAGTATATTCAGTGTTAAAGTCCTAGTCTCTTGCACTTAGGCCCTATTCTTTAAAGTGATCTAATCAAATTAAGTTTGGTAAGGTAAGGAAATGAAAAGAAAGATAAAGATAAAATTTGTGATAAGTAAGTTAATAGTAGGGTAAATGTAGTTTATTATTAATATTTTGACTTTGGTTTGAATATTTTTTAAGGATCCGAGTAAGGTAAGGTGAGGTAAGGTTAAACAATGATAAACCTAACTTATCACTCTAAAGAATAAGAGTTTAATCCTTTTCTTAGGGAAAAAAATGCAGTTGAATGTTACATGGAATATATTAAAAAATAAGAACGATTTATATATAAAATACGAAAATTGGATTTTGATAATCACAACTTTTCAATTGAACAATAATAATTTCTATTTTGCTTTTGTACGCTACCATTATAAAAATGTATTTCTTGGTATGTACCAAACTACCCCAATATTTTCATTTTGGGGTTTTAAAAATTTTAGATTTTGCTAATTGTTTTCATTCCTACCACCACAAAGGTTATGAAATGTAGTTACTAAAAAAAATTTAGATTTTTTTTTTGAGAATTCGAATAATTATTATAATTTTCTTAAGGAATATATAAAGGAGAAAATCATAACAATTTAGAAAAATTTGAAAATTTTTCCTTAAAAATATCACATTTTAATTCAGAAAAAAGAGAAATCCATTTATCATGAATCTTTTTAGGTGTAATTTATTTTCATATCATAATAATAATAAAATATGTCGATACGTACTACGGGAAGGAATATAATCCGAGCTTAATTAAAGGGAGTAGTTTATTAGCCCAAGGGTCGGTCCAGGGTTCTACAAAGCACTTTCCCAACCAATTGCTAACAAACGAGAAGCTATAATGGAAGGCCAAGAGGGTTGTTAGCCACAATGTAGAGTTGTTACACAAATTAATTCATTTTTTTTATAATTAATCCAAAGTATAATGTAATATCTCCGTCTCAAAATGTTTGTCTATTTGGTTAAGTTTTAATAGTTGATTGTTCAAAAATTACAATGCGTTCTAATATGAAATCATTACCATTAGAAGGATATTTTACTAAAAATTACAATAGTGGTAATTTCATATTGTAACTTATTATAATTTGTGAATAATTATCGATTAACGCTTAGTCAAATGGTGACAAATACTTTGGGACCGATGTAATAGATTGTGGAGGGAAGCTATAATGGCACGTGAAGAGTTGTTACTCATAATGTAGAGTTGTCCACATGAATCATTCTATCTATAAATTTCAATTTATGGAAGAATATAGTTTATATATTTGGATCCTCAAACTGTACTCAAATGTGTTTTTAGGGAGAGACTTTGATGATTGTTGTTGTAATTCTGCATGTAATATTTGTTCTTCAATGGACTTAATATATAATTTAATTAAGCATAATTATGTTTTTGTTGAAGTGGATGCTACATTGCATGTGTAAGTTGAACTTGATATATTCCTTCTTGAGCTAGCTATTGGTGTCCTTCCTCCATATATGTGGCTATAGTCTATAGATCTAAGAAAGATAGCTCCCCAAATGATTAATATTCTTTTTGTTTAATTTATGAATTGTAGTGAGTGTGTTTTCAAGATTAATGTACCCACCCCTATAAAACAAAATTAATGTATCCACCTAGTTGTTTAGCAACTTGATTAGTAATGAAGGAAGCTTCATATAACCTATTCTTCTATACGACTGACTATGTTATGGCGCGGTGCGGTGTGGTGGAATTGTGGTGGGTTGTGGTAAGTTGTGGTGGGCTTTGTTTTTAATAATTGTAAATTGTGTTTGTAAATGTGAAAAAGTAATGGTGTTGGTAAATGTGAAAAAGTAATTTGAAAAAATTAATTATGATGGATTGTGGCAAAGTGCGGTGTGTTATGACACCGCAGCCAGCCAACCAACCGCATAAAAGAACATGGCCAACTCAGTTCTATACATTCTGTTCGATATACTTTCAAATAAAAATATTCTGTATATGCTTTTGTCATTTTAAAGTGGGTGTGATACAAACATTTCCTACTAACAAATAAAAATGTTGCCTTGTAATATGATGCTTTTGATTTTTTGATTTTTTTTTATTGTTCTTGATCTTTAGGACTCTAGTCCAATTCAGTTCTGTAAATTCTGTTCGATATACTTTCTTTGACAGTTAGTGAGAAAATTAATTAAATATCTTTAATGAAATTGATATTTAGAGTTAATCATTGCGCATATCGGAAAATAAAATGAAAATAAAATGTAGGGTGTTTGATTTTTATCTTTAAACTTTTACATGGGTGGTTGGGTTATTGGCCAGCAATCAGATTCCAAATAAAGGACAAGATCACACTCATTTATTCACATTTAAATCCATTTTTATCACATTATTGGGTTGGGCCAAGGAGACACTGAACCATAGCTATTTTCATGAATGGATAATTGAACCATACATGTATGATTAACAATAATTAAATCTGCTAATCATGTTTTTATCTCAGTCAAACATGACAAAAGAGAGACAATAAGACTGACAATTACTGTTTGATTGCATAAAAGGGTTTCATCTAATAATGAAAGATGATAATCATTAATGATTAATTTATTTTAAGATGTTTAAATGTTGGGGGTCCATACCTAAACATGCCCTGTACATCAATGCCAATATTTAGGTTTGAGATTAGACCTCTCACATGTTTTCCAGCTCTCCCTGCTGTTGTAGATCAATAAATTCATTAGTTCATTGTTGGGATTGTTTTTTTTTTTCTATTTTTCAAATTAATAATTATGTCCTTATTTTTGGAAAGAGTTTCAACTTTTAAAAGTTGATAAATTATTACCCCACCTCCGTTTCATCGATTTATGTATCAGTTAAATTTTAAAAATTTATATAATTAATTTCTTAATATATATAATGTTCTATTATGCGAAAATATTATCATTAAATACAAAAGATATTATTATAAAAGTAAAAAATGGTAATTTTTAATAAAACATTCTATAAGAAATTCTCAATAAAAAAAGCTCATTGAAAACTGTAATATTTATTAAGTGATAATTAATAATAATTAATCTGAAACTGATTGCATAGAAATTCTCAAATAAGGTTGGCAGTATTAGGATTTCTCCATGCCCAAAAAAAATGGGGTTACATTAAGAGTTAATACGATTGTCGAATTTTTTTTTTGATAGAACGATTGTTGAATTTTTGTTATAGTTGTAGTACTAGTTTGAAGTTTTACATGATATATAGGCTCTAAATTTTATAGTACTTTAATAATAATAATAAACTATGAGATTGTAATGTTAGTATGTATAGAAAGTTTCACCCACAAACTTAGTGTGAGATATATGTTGTATTTTTAGAGGTTTTAAAAATTTTCATACTTAAATCCAAGTTAAAATAACGAAACACACTTATAGTGGTTGTCAACCATGACAACCACCGTAAGTAAAATAAAGTACACTTGTACATTTGTTAAGTTTTATCTTGATGATTAGCTTTTTTATTAAATATAAATTGTAAAATATATATTTTAAAATTTTAGTTTATTTTAAAATATTTTAAAACAATATTTTTCAAAATATGCTTGTTTACTAGGAAAAAACTTAGAGTTAATGTATTTAAATTTGAAAAAATTTCTTAAATTTTTTTTTAATTAAGAAAATGTATTTGATAATTTTGTATTAAATAAAAAAATGAGTGGCGAAAATAAAAGTTGACACATATATAATAGATAAACATTGTTTTCATTGTGGTGGTTGTCTACTTGTCATGGTTGACAACCACTATAAGTTTTTCCTTAAAATAACAAATAATAACTTATTTTTACCATTGTAAATGGCTCGCTCCTCTAAAGTATAGCCACCCCCATTGTCCATTTATTTTTCTTGTTTCTTTTGCTCTCCACTTCCTCCTTCCTCAACCTCAACTTTTTCCTATCCTAAATTCCACTATTTAACTTAGCTTAAAAATACACCTGAACAAAACTAATTCCACCCGAATGAATTATTCGAACCCAAATCAAATGACCAAACAACAAAGTAACCTGTAATGAGCCTATACTGTAACACATCGACCTGATCCAACATGACCCAAGTTTTTTTCAACTATAAATTGTTTGTTTTCTAAAAATAATCTTATCTTACTAAAAATTAAAGTGAATTGAAACCAATCTAATCTGAAAATGACTGACCCATGTCTGAACTAACCCAAACCAAATGGATCCAACTCAAATCCAAACCGTCCCAAATGACCCAATAATATCAAAGCCCATTTCGCTAAAGGTGCCATTGAAGATGGGCCCAATCCCTAACCTTGTAACAATCCTGGTCCATGAAGACCCAACCATGGAGATAAATGGGCTCACTCAATGAATATTTTCCTCATCATTCAGCCCAATTAAAAAAATTCTGAGCGCTATATATATATATATATATATATATATATATATATATATATATATATATATATATATATATATATACTTTATTTTTTCTGTTATATATATATATATATATATATACTTTATTTTTTCTGCCTTTGATTATCATGTAACTTTTTTTTTTAATTATCATATATACAAATATAAATTTTGGAAGTTAGAGTTTTGTGTTATAGGAGCAAGAAAATAAGGATCAACCCCTATGTGAAAAAATATGGGCTAATGCTACTCCCTCTCTTACCCATGGGCTTAAACCCTCCATCAGCACCTATGTCTTTTCATTGAAGCCCAGCTCGCCTTTCCAAGAAAGAAAAAGCAAATTGAGATTGCGTACGCTAGAAGCATTTTAGTTAATTTTTTTACTAAGCCGGTATTTTAATTGGACAAATATTAGTATTCGATATACTGTACTAAATTTTCAATGACATTTAACGTTTCAAGTAGCGTTTTCTAAAATGTTAATATACATTAATCAACTAACTTGACCATTAAATTTATCGAACACAATGTTCATTTGAATAACTATCCGACCACTATCGCTACTTAAAACGTTATCCGCTAAATAAACCGCTATCTAAACCGTTAGTTTGTTGAACAAAGTTATAAAGGTTACTTACTATGAATGTCAGTCCAGAAGGCCAAATGACCATATGGTCCCCCAAGACATTTAAGTCCTAATTTATGGGCAATTAAGAGGCCCATGTTGCTGACTCAACCCCCCTTCACTCCTCATTCTCTTTTCTCCATCGAATTTTCTGGTGTTTTCATCATCTTTTCACCTGAATCACTCTTGCGGTTCATCATCTTATACTGGTAATCTGCTTTCCAAGTGATAATTTCTTGATTTCCGTCAATAAATCTGTCGGATTTTCTGGTGTTTTGATCATCATCTTTGGTTTATCCCGTGATTCAGCAATGAAGAATCCCAGTCAACAGCATCAGCAGCAAGAGCATCAGCCACATCAGTGGAGTTTCTTCAATTCTCCTTCAAATTTCTTGATTTCCGGCGATGCTCAATCCAACGTCGAATTCGGAGGGTTATCAACCTCCGCAGAACCCTAATCTTGTGACTCAACCCTCGCTCATGAGCATGCCGAGCAGTAAGCTATCTCGAGGCCGAAATTTAGCCGGAGAATGAGTGGTTTACGACGTCGACGTGAGGTTTCCCACCGAAGAACAGCCACAGTTGGAGGTTACTCCGATCACAAAGTATGGCTCCGATCCAGTACTCGTTCTTGGACACCAGATTGCAATGAACAAGACGAATCATTGTACTTTCGTTGTTTTGTTTCTGGGTTTTATTATTTGGTAATTTCGTTACCCCAATTTGGTACAGTCTGAAAATTTGTCGTATGAAATGAATTTTGTCAGTGGTTATCCAAATTATCTGCTCTTCCAGAAACCATCAGCGACTTGAATAGATTTTAATGGTGGTCTGAGTGGTTGGAACGTTTGGTGTGTCGTTGTTGATGATCGAGGAGGGGATTTTTGAAGTGAAAGCCACCGCCGGAGACACCCATTTGGGCGGTGAGGATTTCCACAACCGCCTTGTCAACCACTTCGTCCCGGAGTTCAAGAGGAAGCACAAGAAGTACATCAGTGGCAATGCCAGAGCTCTGCGGAGGTTGAGGACACTTTCTTCAACCACTCAGAACGCAATTGCCGCCGCAGTGGGTTCCTCGACACCACCACCGGTACTCCGACCGTCTCCTTCCCGAACTCCGCCACCCGAGCCCCTCGCCGCCCTGTTGTCCATCGCTGTGAGCCAGCCCTGTCCATCCTCCCTTGCTCTGTTTTTCGTAGAGAGAGAATGAGGAGTGAGGGGGAGGGGTTGAGTCAGCAACATGGGCCCCTTAATTGCCCATAAATTAGGACTTAATTGTCCTGGCAGACCACATGGTCATTTGGCCTTCTGGGCCGTCCTTTAAGGTCATTAACCCAAGTTATAATCCAAATGGGTACAATCCAAACCCAACATGGATAATCCAATTACCGAGGTCTACGTAAAATGCTTGGCGTTTGTGTAGTTGGTCAGAATCAAGGTTCACGAAGACCCAACTGAGAAGTCTGAGATAAATGGGTTCACTCGATGAAGGTTTTCTTTATCATCCAGCCCAATTAAAAAAGTTTCGAGCCATATATTGTATTATATTTTCTTAAATATAATTTTACTTTCGTTTTTTCCCCTCAATGATAATGTAACTTTATAATTTTGCAATTATCAATTTATCTTATAAAAGAGTACAGATTTTGGAAATTAAAGTTGTGATATAGAAACACGAAAATAAGGATTAGTGTCAGGTGGTACCGATTATGTATTTATGTCCATGCTCTAGATAGTTGAAAATTTTTATTTCAACTTAGATTGCAGTAGACTAAAGTAAAATGGCTCATCGAACCTCGCCAACTTCTTTTCCATGGAGCAATCGTTAAATAGCGAACAATTTTTAAATTTTGGATCAATTAGAACCAAACTCTTTCAATTGCAAAATTTAGGGATAAGTCTGTTGCATCTGATCCCTCTATGGCTATATACTTCGCCTTGGACTAAATTTCGGAATATTAGTTTTAGTTTTAGTTTGTTAGATGGTACTAATCAAAATAAAGTGGGGAAATGCAACTTATCCATGAGGCAAAACCATGCATCATCAATCCTCGAGTTGATCGTCTTGGCCTTACTTTATATCATGTATTTGTTGGGATCCCTCCTTTGATGATGGATTTTTCAGGGTCTCTCATTAGCATAACGGGTAGAAAGAAGCTTATGCTCATCAATAATGGACTCCTTGGGATGATGATTCGGTTGAAGAGGTGATGCAACCATGCTTAGACTTGACAAAATAGACCCGAGATTTGACACTCGAACGGAGTGGACTCGAGAATTGAAAAACCGAACCCGAACCAACACATGGATGGTTAACCCAATCTCCACTTGAATTGGAAGGAAAATCGACCCAAATTGCAATGTGAAAAGTGACCGACTAAGATCCACACCTAAATGACTCCAAATCGAATAAGAACCCAATCCGAAAGAACTTTATCCGAACCAACCCGAATAAAACTCACTTGCATCATCCCAAACCCGAACTGTACATGAACCGAACACGTTTTGAACCGAAAATGGATGACCTGATGCCAACCTGAACCAATTCACCTGTTTGTTAGGTCTAATCATGCTGAAGAGCCTCAAGAAGTTGTAGATTTCATGACCATAAAATTTCTTGTTGATCAGCTTTGGTTGCCTTCTTTTTTTTCTTAATGTTGACCAAAAGTTCTAGTACGTTTATCCCAAATCATGCTAAGGGGCTCTGGGGTCCTCAGCACTAATAAAGGCGAAGGAGTACGTCATATTGTAGACACAAAATACAGTCGATCAGATCAGGCAGCACCAATAGCCCAGGCTCACGTGGATTTAGCAGATGTAGGCCCAGCAGAGTCCACTCGGCACAAAATGCAGTACAAGCCCAATTCGAGCCAGTTCTACGCGGATTTAAGCACAAAAACACGCTCGGCCCATAAGCTCATGCGGCTTCAGATTCAGGCCCAGGTTCAGAAGGGTGTCACGCGGATCCAGGCCCCAATTCGAATGGGTGTCACGCGGATCCGGACCCCAGCTCAGATGGGTGTCACGCGGATTCGATAGGCTCGGCACAAAATGCAAGCTCGGCACAGAAGGCCATGCGGATCCGTAGTCTTGGCCAAACAGGCTGGGTATCACGCGGATATCTGGGCCAAACAGGAGAACTGCCGGCCCTAGTATTGGGAAATTGCTGAATCTGCGTGGATTTCAGTGACCTAACCTAACCTCTGCCTATAAAAGGATCTGCGCGGATCCTGCAGGGGGGAGAAGGATTTTTGGCGGAAGAAATTCTGAGAGTTATTTTTGGGCGAGAAAAATCAGAGGGAGTGGTAGTTGAACCAGAGAGAACCACACGGATTTCTGAGGAAGTCTTCTCTTCCAACTGTTTTTTTTAGCTCCGAATTTCTATCCGGCGCTAAGAAATCCGCGCGGATTTGATAAGGTACTCCCCTTCTGTTTCATGATTTTTGTCATCTGATCAGTTGTAATAATGTAGCTAATTAGCCCCCCGCCCGCTGTAATTTTATTATTTTATAACTGTTTGCATCTTTTATATCATTATCTTGCTTTCGTTTGTGACAACTTTGTTTTATTCGTTTTTTTTAATAAACCCGACCTAGTAAGGGCCGCTTCGACGGACGATGCAAGGGCACCCCCCTACATCGATACCTTTACCCCCGGATCCAAATTTTGGTTCGAGACCGGAGTCATCCTTTTTGTTTTGTTAATTTTATCGAAAATTAACTGGCGACTTCCTTTATTTTTATGGTTATTTCACTAAAACCGGCTTTTATTTTTTCTTTTAGTACATAATCAATTAGCAGCATCATTCGAGTTTCGGAACTGTAACTACCACGGCACTACTGGGCCCTGAATCTGCGTGGATTTGTGCCCAGTGGACCGTCGGTAATTCCAGTCTCTGACTCAAGTGAATCGCGTAAGGCCATAAAATTCGCCCAACAGACACAGGATTCATGATCCCGGCCCTGTCTCGGTCCGTTTTTTGCTTTTTTTGGTTTTCTAAAAATCTTTATGTATCTTTAAAATAATAAAAGTTATGTTAAAGTGAAATACCATCATCCGAAAATTTATTTAAAAAATCGAATAAAAAAATACACCCTAGCAAAAAAAAACAAGCAACCCTACGTCGAATCGACACTCCGCGGGGGACCGGGCCCTACAGTGGCGACTCCACTGGGGACTTATTTAGTAAGTGGGTAAGACTTGAAAAGTCGGGTTTTGTTTTTGTTTTTTTTTTAAAGAAAAAAAAGTTGTCACATTTTTATTTAGGCATTACTTACATTTCTCGGGCCTTCCCTTAGTTGGGCACACAAGGCACCGTTTAGGTGAACCCTTTTATTTTTACCATTTTTTGGGAAAACATGAACCATTCAACTCAGGTGGGTCCATTTAGACCTTCACCGAGCCGGTGGTTGTTTTTCCCACTCGTGCACCACTCCTTAGTCCATATGATAAAAGGGAGCAACCCGAGTGTGTTAATCTTGCCATGCACCCCATGGAAGATCAAATACTCGGGACACGAGCTAGGGGTTAGGATGAACCGACCCTTTAACCCTCAAATATAGTCCCTTGGTTAGGATGGAACTCATTTGCGTGCCATGTGTTTTTTCCTTTTCTCAAACCCGGGACCATGCCATAATGCTTAGACAAAAAAATAATATAACAAAAGAAAAAACCTTTTGCATTTGCGGTAGGCCAAGATAATTAATTTGGCCTATATAGGGACGGGGCCCATGGGATCCACGCGGATTCCAGGTTGGGCCAGGCCCTGTATAGCCCAAATTAATGGTCCGGCCCTCCTAGTGTTAGAGTCGTCAACCCAGGTTTAGGCCTGATAGTGGGCTGGAGGCTCTGAGATCCGCGTGGATCTTGGTGTATCTGGACCCTATGGGGCCTAACCCGAGGCGCTTTGGGTCGTGCATAACGGCTAGAATTTGGCCCATACATAACTCGAGCTCAGGGGATCCACGCGGATTCCAGGTTAGGCTGGGCCATGTATGGTCCAAATTCTTGTTTTCTTTCTTTTCTTCTTTGTTTTGTCCGACCTAGATTTAGGCCCAGTAGTGGGCCTGAGCCCAGGAAATCCGCGCGGATTTCTGGTGAGCTCGGTCACTATCGGGTCTAAATATGGTTGTGAATAGTGGGCTGTGAGATCTGATTTGGCCTATACAAGGCCCGAGCCCTTGGAGTCCACGCGGATCCCAGGTTGGGTGAGGCCCTGTATAGTCTAAATCACTGTTCTTTTTTTTTTTTCCCTTAAGTGTTGGACCTGGGTTTAGGCCCAGTAGTGGGCCTGAGCCCAGGAAATTCGCGCGGATTCTTGGTGAGCTCGGTTGCTACCGGGCCTAAATTAAGGTGTTTTAGGGTCATCGGTTTGCATTTTAGTTTGCATGAAGTCATCTCTGTCTAAGACCAGCAGGTCATTTGGGTTGCACAAGTTGTTGGACCTCATGGATCCTCACGGATTTGTGAGTGAGCCCACTCCTGTGTGGTCCAAATGGGCTTTTTGGTCTGTGTAGTAAGCTAAAACGATATGTTTAGCCCTTATGGGAGGCCTGAGCTTGAAAAATTTGGTATTAGGCTCGGCCCGATAAGGTCTAAATATGTCTTTCTGGCTTGAGTCAGCATTTGCATAAGAGTTTTATTTGGGTTTCGCATATGATCTAGAGCTCTAGTTCGGTCATTCGGGATTCAAATAAATTTCTTCATCCATAACATGCATCGTGTCTTGTCAGTCGGTGTTGAGTTGAGCTGAGTCCTGAATTCCTTCATCTTCCCGAATTGAATAGGTTGGTTTCGGGTTTATCAAAGGGACAAGACTGGTCGGTTAGAAGCTTTTGACATCGAGTACGACAACAACGAGGATCGTGATTCGCAATCATCTAAATTTACTGACGAAGAAGTTGAATCCTTGGTAATTGATCCATCTAAGACAATGTCAGACCTTAACAGCAACCATCCTCATGGTGATCCTGAGGAAGAGCAGGTTCCTCCTCCACCACCTCCTCCAAATACTGAAATGGAGCAGCTGACCAACATAATTCTGAATATGCAAGTCACTATGAATGCTCAGTTAGAGGCACAGAATCAGAGAATTGATGATATCATTCATGCCATGGAGGAGGCGAAGAATTCAAATGTGAAGAACCGCACTACGGGTGAGAATGAACCACGATCAAGGAAGGAGAAAGATGGGTCAGTCCACGGGATTTCAAACTCGAGGCTAGACCGTATTGAACAGATGTTGAAGGAATCTACTCTTTTCAACAATCAGTTTATGGACGACGTTGGTTTCACGCCTGTCCCGAGGGGTAGACTTCCCCCTAAATTCAACATGCCTGATATTAAATTTCACGGTGATGAGAATCCACATCAACATGTGAGGAATTTTATGGGGGCTATGACGCTAAAAGGAGTGGAAGAAGATATCTACCACATTATTTTTCCTTGGACTCTTGGCCCGGATGTTATGAAATGGTACAACACACTTAGTCCTACCAAGTCCTCACGATGGAGCTCACTTTGCAAGGAGTTCTTACATCAATACTCCTACAATGTTGACATGCCCGTCACCTTAAGGGACATGGAGCTCATGAAGCAAGGAGAGGAAGAGAGATTCTCTGACTTCTTCGCTCGATGGAGGGAGAAAGCAGCTCAAATGGTAGATCGGCCTTCTGAGGAACATCAAGTAGATATGCTTGTGCAGAGCTTACAGCCCTCGTACAACACCCATCTAAGGTTTCAACCTCTCAAGGACTTCATCTCATTGAGGTTAGCTAGAATCAAAATCGAAAGTGAACTAGCTAGCTGGGGGCTAGAAGAACACTTATACTGATAAGCAAACTTCTTGCCTAACAAGGGAAACGAGGTGAAAGAACACTCCATGTGCTGAAGCACTAGAACAATTTCCAAGGAAAGGATGAGCCAATAAGGAAATACTCCAAAGTGGGGATGCGGATGAACTTTGCAAGTACCACAGAGCCTGAGGACACTATGTTGATCAAAATGAAGGAAATGTCTAGGTCGAAGCAATTATCCAGTCGAAATGCTTTGAGTTGTATTGCCTTGTACAAGCCTTTTATTCTTGAGTACTTCTTGCATGATTGTTGAGTCTTAGCAATTGATCATCTTTTTGAGCTAGTTGAAGAGTAAGTAGAGTAACCCGTGAGATTTTAAGCCTTCATAGACTATATATATATATATATATAGTCTCGATTTCCTTTTTGTGTGTAGCTCTTCCATGTGTGCATCTCTAAAGCTTGGCTTGACATTCCTTAAAATCACATTTGGCATATGCATTGTGTTAATATGATTGAGGCATCCTTTTGTTAGCTACATAGCTAAATAGCCACCTGACATTTTGACCTCTTTTTGCAAGCCCTTGCTAACCCTTTTTCCTGTCTTGTTGTTTACCCTATAAATGCACACCCTTGGCCTTTACATGATTTTCCTACCTTTAGCCAAGATAGAATGAGCAACAGTTCAGTTGTTTGGGGCTGTTTCGTGGTCGTTTGTTGAGAGTGAGTAGTTGGTTTGTTGCTACAAGGGAAGTACATTGTTGAATATCCTTTCTACCCTCTTTATCCTCAAAGGTTATAACTTGTGACTACTGGGATTTGAATTGCTTTTTATATATTCATGTTATTCATTGAAAAAAAAAAGAAAAGAAAAAGTTCAAAAACTAGGAATTCATAATAAAAAAAAGCAGCAAAACAGCAAAAAAAGAAAAAGAAAAAGAGAAAAAAGAGAAGTTTTATTTTTGTTTTAATTTTGGGTTTTGATTTGTATTTGGTACTCTATCCCGGTCTTCTTTTATTGTGGATGTTTTGTGCTCTTTTAAGTTTCCGTGTGGAGGTGTTGCATTGCGTATAGTGGAAATGTTGTTGCTCTTTAGGTACTTGGCTACTTAGCTCCACATTTTCCAAATGATTTCCCTTCTTACCCTAGCCTAAACCCCATTACAACCTTTTGAAAGTCCTCATGATTAGCATTTTTGCGTGTTGTCCTCAGTGATGGAGGGTTGAGAGTCTTGCCAAGATTATGGCAGTTGTATGCATTGGAACGAGCTTGAGTGAATCCTTACATATTTCTAAACACATTGAGAGGAGTGTTCCACTTTACCTAAAGTGAGGATCTACTAGCTTCACTAGCTCATCAATTGCTAAGGTGATACATGATTGTTTAGAGGTACAACATAGAGTGATTGGTTTGTGTCTTGGTCTTACGCTTATAGCATTGAAATAGAGTTTGCTTTGACATGATTTTGACCTTATGCATCATTGTTTCTCTCACTGGTCTTATTATTATGTGATATGAGGTCTTGCTCGTGAAGTCTCACACCTTCTTTTCTTCATGGCTTACACCGGGGGTTTTCTCTTCTCCTCTATACGTCTTCCTTTCGAATTGGGGGCTTTCTTTTTCCCTTTGTCTTCCTTTCAAACTGGGGGCTTTCTCTTTCCCTCCGTTTTCTTTTTCAATTGGGGGCTATCAGGATACAATTCATTAGATTTCCTGATCACTACAGGTTGCATCCAGGGACACAATTTTTTCCCCTTTGCTCACCTTTTAGCAGTCAATCTAGGGTGCCTAAGAGCGGGCATTTCTCTCTCATCTCTTCTCGTGGAAATGACACGTTGGTCTTGTCACTTTCCTTCATGTTCAGTGGATAGCAAGATATAGCTCTACTATCCAGTAAAAATAAGCTATAGTTCTGGAAAAGTCCTAACAGATTTTTGTGAGACCGAGTGGAAAAGTCCTCACGGATTCTCAGGAGCAAATGTCCATCATCAACTCTTCTATCAACCTTTTACATAAGAACGACTTTTTTAAAAGCATGTTCAATGTATAACACTAGACGCCAAGCCCTTGAACAACTTTTACAACAGCATGTTCACATATATCGATTTGGGTTTGAAGATAAAGGTTTTTCATTCATGAAGTTCTTACGGATCCTGGGTTGCATATCGCTCCTAGTGTATTCACATATGAGTCAAGAAGCTTCAATAAACCTACAGCGACTAAGGAGGTTCTATGCTTAAAAACAATATAAATTATAGCAACTGGTGATCAGAATCAGAAACTACCCCTAAGTTATTAGCCACTGACCTATTAAGTCAGCAACTAAATGCTTACACTACCATTTGAACTACGACAGCCTGATTCCATTGATGAAGTGGATATATAGGAAGATTTTGAAGTCCGGACCAAATAATCAAACAAAAATAACTTCTTCGAGTGATCTCCCAAAAGGAACTTATCCAGTTCCCAGGTCATGCTCAGGCAGGTTAAAGCAGAATCCTTGCAAAATTTTTCTAAGAGCTCTTAGAGACTTGAACCTCTTGTCTGGCCAATTACCTAAGTCTGGCCCGAAGTCTTAGCAGATTCCATGGTGACACAAGCTCTCGCAGATCCTTTGAGGTCCACAACTAAAGTGCTTCAGGATATCGATTCTCATGGATTGGATTAAGGTTCATCGCAGATTTGCAAAAAGGGGCCGAAGTTGAGTTTACGAGTGAAGACCAAAAATGTTCGCGGATTTCGGTTTTCACTATTTGAAGCATCCTAATATTTCTAGTGTCATTGACCACAGCTCAACGTCTTGTCTTAATTGTTTTGTTTTGCATCGCATGTAGTCTTAGTTTTTTTAATAGTCATAAAAAAAAAAGAAAAAAAAAAGCATTCATACATTAGCATTTGCATCAATGTTTGCGTCTAGGATAGCTCATAAGTAATAAATGAAACGACAATTGTCTAAGCATTATACATGAGCAAGCTTCTCAATCGTCATCTCCTTCATCCGAAACCAAGTCTATATATTCTGGGCCCGAGAAACCAAAGCGTCGGCCCGGTAGGGGAGCAGGATCTTGCCCAGTGAAGAAGTTCCATCCATCAGCTACCCAAGAGGGAGAGGGTTGAGACGAATCTAGTTGATATCCTCCGGCGGTGGGTTCTTCATTCCACGAAGAACTGGGAGTGTCATAAGAATGAACTCGCCCGGATTCATCAACGTGAAAGGAGCCCAGGTAATGTCCTTGCAAGACAGGAGCTTGCAAAACTGGAGTTAGACTCCAATTGTCATCATATTCTTTCTTGACTGGTTCCTCCTTACCCAAGAAGTACGAAGAGGAAGAGTCGAAGAAACTAGTGGCACTTGGGGCAGGTATGGCTGGAACGGGAATCTCCGGCTGAATGTCCTTGAAATCTGTAGATGACTGATGAAAATCATGAGACCAGCTCTGTTGAGAGTAGTCAGGGTATCCTCGGGAGATAGACATATTACAAAACAGTTTCTCCAAGGCAGAGGTGTCGGAGGCTTGCGAAGCATCACTTTCGCTAAGGCATCTCCCATAGGTGCGTGTTCGGGATGATCCTCGAGCAGATGTGAAACCCATATTACTGGAGGATCCGGCAGAATGTTCAGCGTCATCTTCAGGAATTACTGGGATGTTAGGAACATAACTATGGAGTTGGGATCCATAGGCTGTCATTCCACCACCACTACTCGAAAGACCCGCGCCAGGTATTGTATAAAAGCCTCCTCCTCCCAAGTCAATGTCCTGACCGTCGTCACTCTCCTCTTCATCATCATCGCCGGGATGATTGTCGTCTTGTGCATGAAAAGCAATGGGTATGGCTCCTCCTCCGCCCAAGTCGTGATCATGAGCATCATCATCTTCATCATCGTCATTGGCGTCGTGACCTCCATGGCCCCTACCGTGATGATGATGATGTCCTCCACCATGGTGGTGTCCTCTACCTCCGCCTCCACCGCGGCGAGGTCCAAAACCCATGCGACGCCGAAATCGTCTCCTCATGTCTTGGAGCTCGTCGCAAAGGCCATAGATGAGAGCGATAGCCTCCATGGTCTGCTCCCGACTCCACTACAAGAGATTTCGTTTCACAAGGTCAAACACTGGGATAGTAAGAGTAAAATTTGGTCGTTATAATGAAGGTAAGAGTCTTACGCTAGGGCTGTTGGAGGACAAAGGAAGCTCGGGACAATTTCTCCTTCGTCGCCTCAAACCAAGGGGGTTAGGAACCTCCGACGTTCCAGTATCCTGCAGGTCAATCAAATTAGCCACAGTATAAAAACATGAATGCATGAATAGATCATCGTTGTACTTACCATTGGCCCCATGAGGCGAGGTCGAATGGAGTTTACATAATCGGCGCCCATGATTAGCAAATGTCCGATGGGGATCCCCATAAGGTTGACCTCGAGCTCTTCAAAGGTCAAAGAGCGTGGATAGAACATTTTCGCTGGGGGTCTACTGGCACACGAGGAGGCCATACATGCATACACTAATGGGTTACCCTCTCACCACAATACCATGTGAAGGTAAAAGGGCCTTCAAACAAGATTCTTCGGCAGTTGATTTCTTGCAGAATGTCAAGATCCGGAAGTTGGTCTTCCGTAACCTCGTAGGCGGCCCAAGGGTTCAAGGCACACTGAGCATGCGTTAGATGATAATGCAATAACACCAAGGATAAGGTAGAAGACAGAAATGAAGGGGTCGTACCTGCCCTGGATTATTCAGGAGGCCGCGAAAGAGTTCTAGATGTTCCACCCGACGCTTTCTCTGCAGCAAATCATCACTCCCCCAACGGAGGGCGATCGGGAAGACATCCCCAGCTGTAGACTTGGGAGATAGCTCCTCAAAGTACTCATAGAACCAAATCTACGGGAAAGCAAGGTTTAATACTTGAGTTACAATGAGGGAATGAAGGATAAAAGAAGGGAGGTACCTCAATGACTTTCCACAAGCCAGAAAGATAGATGTTGTTCTGTTCAAGTTTTGACTTGGGGACCCGTACCCCAGAACGGAGTCCACGAAAGAGACATGTGTAGGCCGCCGCTCCCCAAGCAAGGTTATGTAGGTTATCTAGATTTTCTAGATTCCCCAAATAATGGAAATAAACCCGGCTACCGCGTTCTGCGAAGATGGTGGTGCATAAGAAGATAGCAAGTATCACTCGCCGTCTCTGAGCGTCAGTGTAAACTTCATCCCAGAAGTTACCCTTCTGAACTTCGTCGAAAAAAACAGAGTATCTGAAGCTTCGATTGTCGTGCACGGTAGCCATTATTGGATCGAACAGGGCCAACTGCTGGGCTTTGTCATGGCCCAAAACATCGGAGTAGTATAGGGGATCACCACCAAAAGATAGACCGGTAATCATGGCAAAGTCTAAAGGGGTGATGGTCATTTCGTATTCGGGGAAGTGAAAGGTATTGGTTGTATCCCAAAACCGTTCACTCAATGCACGTACGACGCAGTGGCCGGTAGGTTCTCGCATAGCATGCAGAGCGTTGAGCAGATGGCCAAATCCAGCATCTCGGATAATATCTTTGGCTGGATAGTCCAGCTGTTCCAACTCGTCTAGCAATTTCATTACTTTGCCTATGGCCCCACAGGCTTGGATGTTATCCGCCTGCAAGGTAACACAATACGCGATAAAAAACCTACGAGTTGTCATCTTAATACCATGATGGGTAAAGAAAGTTACATACCGGGGTTTGAGTCGCATAGTGGGAAATGTGGGTAGTTCGGCAATATAAGAGGTCATGACCGTCCCATTGATCAGGACCGGCTCACTCCCTACTCATATTGCCTTTTTGGGCTATGTCAGCTGCCCATGTCGCTTTCTTGGGTTGGTATTTCCCGGGTTTTGTTGAAGGCATAGTGAAATACTGCAAGCAATACTCAACTCAAGCGTAAACTTCTCAAATGCTCGAGCAAAGTAAACAAATGAGTTGGTGACAACATGAAGGAAAATTTCCCAAATCTAACAAAGTATACACATATTTGACAAAATGGAAATTTTGTACTAGGTTCGTCAAGCTCCTCGCAGATTTGACTAAGTAAAGCAAAAAAAAAACTGTTCAGATCAGAGTAGGTCCACGCGGATTTGGGCAAAGTGAAATTTTTGCCCAAAGCCCAGGGAAGCTCCAGGCGGATTTCAGCTAAGCCAATATTTTGGGGTTTTTTTTTTAATAATATGTCCAAAACTTAATCTTAGCGGGTTTAAGTTCAAGACTTGACAGTATGTGCATGGGTCGGGTTGGATCCGCGCGGATTTGTCGCCCAATACACGTCATATTTCTCAGACATAATTTTATGTCATGCAAGAAATTTCGGTCATAAACAGAAAGCTCGACACGTTTTCAGCTCATAAACCAGTTTTAGTCTTATCTCGAGCTGGGTATCATGCGGATTTCCACAACAAAACAGAGCAAAAATTCTCAACTGCAACTGAAATCCACGCGGATTCCAGCCACAAAAATAAAGCAAAAATGCTTAATTGCGCGCGGATTTCAACCGAAAATTAAGCAACAAATGGGCAGAGCATGTGCAGATCTATGCAGATTTATGTATAGCATGCTGTATTTCGACAACAGTGCAGCTCAAGTTACAAACCCAGCTCAAGTTGAACAGTTTGGACAACATGCAGTTTCCGAAACATGTCAGTTCAAGTTGAAGGTTGAATCGACGCATTACCTGTTGAGCTACAGCTGGGAACCTCGCGGATTTCACAGGGGAATTTGAACAAAATTTTGCTCGGCCTCACACGGATCTGAGTTCCCCAGCAAAATCTGTCAAAATTTGCACGAATCCACGCGGATTTTTGAGGGAGAATGAAGAAAAGTTTACCTGCTGCAAGCGAAGCTCACGCGGATTCCACGAGGATCTTGAGCAGGCAGGAAAGAAGAGAAAATGGTGGAAATGGGTTTCGGATTCGCGCGGATTTGTGCTGAAAATGCCGTTTGGTACTGAGGGCTTGGTATCACGCGGATTTGTGCTGAAAAATGCAAGTTCTTGAGCTTGAGCACAAGGTTGAAGATGCAGATAGTGAGCTACGAAAACTCACCCGGATTTCGCCTGGACTCGGACTCACGCGGATTTGCTCCGGAAATGGAGTGGAAGGAGAGTGTGAGTGGTTGAAGGAGGAGAGTTTGAATGAATGGTTCTTGAGGAAGAGGATAATACATGGATGGTGGATATAAATGGAAGGGAGTATCCCTATCTTATTTTCATCTTATCTCACTTTTTGTCTTATTTACATCTTATCTTATTTTACCTTATTTTTTATTTTACTTTATTTTATTTTATTTTATTTATTTTTTTTCCTGATTTCTTTTGCAGATGCCCTGCTCATGGAAGATTACATCAAGCCTGGACAATATCCAGCACCTAAGCTAGCAGCAAATTAACTCCGGATAATTTTTCAAGCTACCCTTGAAAGTCGAAGCCTGGACAACATCCAGAATTTATACCAGCATCGGACTACCTCCGGTCGAATCCAAGCTACCCTTGGATAGCTCAGCCTAGACAATATCCAGCAATCGAAGTTAACAATCGGACTACCTCCAGTTAACTACAACGTTCTTTTCAAGACGTATACTTTGACTTACGTCTTATTCAGACTACCAAAGTGGGGCTAATCAGACACAAAATACGATCGATCGATCGGCGGCACCGAGCCTAGGCTCACGTGGATTTAGCAGACGTAGGCCCAGCAGAGTCCACTCAGCACAAAATGCAGTACAAGCCCAATTCGAGCCAGTTCCACGCGGATTTAAGCACAAAAACACGCTCGGCCCATAAGCTCATGCGGTTTCAGATTCAGGCCCAGGTTCAGAAGGGTGTCACGCGGATCCAGGCCCCAATTCGAATGGGTGTCACGCGGATCCGGGCCCCAGCTCAGATGGGTGTCACGCGGATTCGATAGGCTCGGCACAAAATGCAAGCTCGGCACAGAAGGCCACGCGGATCCGTAGTCTTGGCCAAACAGGCTGGGTATCACGCGGATTTCTGGGCCAAACAGGAGAACTGCCGGCCCTAGTACTGGGAAATTGCTGAATCTGCGTGGATTTCAGTGACCTAACCTAACCTCTGCCTATAAAAGGATCCGCGCGGATCCTGCAGGGGGGAGAAGGATTTTTGGCGGAAGAAATTCTGAGAGTTATTTTTGGGCGAGAAAAATCAGAGGGAGTGGTAGTTGAACCAGAGAGAACCACGCAGTTTACGAGAAGTCTTCTCTTCCAACTGTTTTTTAGCTCAATTTCTATCCGCGCTAAGAAATCATGGATTTGATAGGGTACTCCCCTTCTGTTTCATTATTTTTGTCATCTGATCAGTTGTAACAATGTAGCTAATTAGTCCCCCGCCCGCTGTAATTTTATTATTTTATAACTGTTTGCATCTTTTATATCATTATCTTGCTTTCGTTTGTGACAACTTTGTTTTATTCGTTTTTTTCGTTTTTTTTAATAAACCCGACCTAGTAAGGGCCGCTTCGACGGACGATGCAAGGGCACCCCCCTACATCGATACCTTTACCCCCGGATCCGAATTTTGGTTCGAGACCGGAGTCATCCTTTTTGTTTTGTTAATTTTATCGTAAATTAACTGGTGACTCCCTTTATTTTTATGGTTATTTCACTAAAACCGGCTTTTATTTTTTCTTTCAGTACATAATCAATTAGCAGCATCATTCGAGTTTCGGAACTGTAACTACCACGGCACTACTGGGCCCTGAATCTACGTGGATTTGTGCCCAGTGGACCGTCGGTAATTCCAGTCTCTGACTCAAGTGAACTGGGTAGAAGGCCATCAAAATTCGCCCAAAGCGGACACAGGATCCGCGGATCCCGGCCCTGTCTCGGTCCGTTTTTTGCTTTTTTTGGTTTTCTAAAAATCTTTATGTATCTTTAAAATAATAAAAGTTATGTTAAAGTGAAATACCATCATCCGAAAATTTATTTAAAAAATCGAATAAAAAAATACACCCTAGCAAAAAAAAAACAAGCAACCCTACGTCGAATCGACACTCCGCGGGGGACCGTGCCCTCCGGGGCCGCGGGCCCTACACATATCTTCTTTCGAGGCACTCAAGAACAACTCAATCATTTTTCAACAAAGTGGGTTCTCCTGGGAGTATCATGAGCCGACAGGTATGCCAAAGAAGGCAAGGAACCATCAAGGAGAAATAAGTTGAAAAGAAGAAAGTGGACAAAATTGGGCAAAGAAAAAGACACACCTTCACTATTTTCACCATAACTCCTCCAATAGATCTTCGATGGCCTTTGATATTCGGGGAGCTTAAAGTTTACACCGAGATCTATTTGTTGATATATTATGGGCCCAAATCGAAGTTCAAATGAAGAAGTTATGTAGGTTTCAAATTCAACAGAGAAGCTGCCCAAAAGGTAGTCACGATCGTAACCATAAGGGTTACGCCCATGACCTTGCCTATGACCCAAATTGTGCCAGAAGACATGGTCACAACCATGACCTTCATTGGTCACGCTCGTGACCCCATTCTGGATAGGCTGACCCCTTGTGCAAGAAATGCAGGTCACGCCTGTGACCTCTATGGTCACGATTGTGACTTGTGTAATTTTCTTTAATTACCCCTTTTGCTATATATACCCCAAAGTTGTATTTTGTGTGGTACTTTTGTTAATTAAGATGATGAATAAAATGGTGAAGCTAATTGGCTAATTGCTCTCATTTCGCCCTATATCTTTTCTACTTTATCCATAATTGATTTGTTATATATGGTGGTTTTGCAAGTCTCTCCTTTATTGATTAGTGGTGAATCCTTCCTTTATCTAATCATGGTGGATTGCTAGTTCTCGGGCGGTGGTTAATCCTTTACCCCAGGTTTAATTGCTTCCGGGCAATCAACGATCATTCCCTCCATCAACGTAAGAAAATTGAGCCCCCTTCTATGTAACGCCCCGACCCCTCCCGGGCCGCGGGCATTACCGATAACTGCTTCAAGGATCGCTGTCTGGCCCCACAAATCACCACGAGTCTTTCTAGCGTGCTTCGTCCTCGCTCACACGCTGCCTGGGAAAACTTCCCAGGAGGTCACCCATCCTGAGACTACTCCCAGCCAAGCACGCTTAACTGAGGAGTTCCCAAAGGATGAGCTACCATAAAAGAAGGTGCGCTTAAGTGGGGGAGAATGTAATACTCCGGACATGTGGTTAAAGTGTGACTTAAGAGGATTGAAATGACTACTTATATCACCAAGGGGCACCTTCTTTTATGGTAGCTCATCCGTTGGGAACTGCTCAGTTAAGCGTGCTTGGCTGGGAGTAATCTTATGATGGGTGACCTCCTAGGAAGTTTTCCCAGACAGCGTGTGAGCGAGGACGAAGCACGCTGGAAAGACTCGTGGTGATTTGTGGGGCCAGTCAGCGATCCTTGAAGCAGTTATCGATAATGTCCACGGCCCGGGAGGGGTCGGGGCGTTACATTGTAGCACCCCGAGTATATAGTTAAGTGTGGCTTAAAAGGATTAAAATGACTACTTATATCACCAAGGTGCACCTTCTTTTATGGTAGCTCATCCGTTGGGAACTCCTCAGTTAAGCGTGCTTGGTTGGGAGTAGTCAAAGGATAGGTGATCTCCTGGGAAGTATTCTCAGGCAGCGTGTGAGCGAGGACGAAGCACGCTGGAAAGACTCGTGGTGATTTGTGGGGCCAGTTGTAACGCCCCAGAGTTATAAAAATCATATTAATACTAAACATTTCATAACCCAAAGATTAGCGCAGCGGAATTCATAATCCGAAGGCATTACCGCCGTCCATGATCATGGACAAGGCTAACAAGACATTGTTTTTAACTTAACGTTCTCAAAGCTGATATGCGTACCACAAAATACATGTCATACAACATACTAACCTAGGATCAACATATCACCTTTCCAAGACAATACATTACATCCAACACTAAAAAATCATCTATCTTCAAGACTCTTATACATCAAGCTGTCAAACGTATACACCAGAAGTGAATGATAACTTCCCTAAGACAAATGAACCTTCTGCTCTTCAATTTGACTCGACTTCTTACCGATTTTTGGCTTATCCGCACTAGAGGTATTACCTAAAACAAAAACAGAAAACTTTGCAAATGAGTTGGCTAAACTCAGTACACAAACCCCTACGATGTAAAGTTTTTGTAGTTCATTTTAGTTCGTGCATTTTTAAATTCCTTTGAAAATGGAAAACGCAGTCACGTCATAAAAACCTTGAATAGCCAAAGAAAAGAAAATAAACATAATCATCATACACATCGTCATCGTCATCATCATCATCATCATCGTAGACCTCAATATGGACCTCATTATAGACCTCGTCATATACCTCATCATAGACACTGGCCAGGTCGAATGACAGATGCCAGTCGACATCGAAAGTACCTCAGTGCGATTAACACCATATAATAAGAGACCTCATCATCAATATACCTCAGTGCGATTAACACCATAACAGGAGACCTCATCATTGAAAGAACAAAATTGTAAACTTTCCTTGCATTAAACATCATGAAATCATCAACATAAAACATTATCATAAAACATCGACATAAAACATCATCAATAAAACATCAACATAAAATAGTAGCATAAAACATCAAAATAAAACATTATCATAAAACATCATCATCAATAAAACATGCTTGGAAAAGGTAGGCAATATGCGTACCTTGAACCGGCCTGCTTGAAGAAAAGAACCACTTGCACCCGAGCGGACTTGAACAGGTGGGAGCAACGACCCCTTGGAGGATTCTTAAGATAAGAATAAAGAAAAGACTTACGTAGGGTTCTTAGAAGGGAAGAGCTCCTTAAATAACTTAGTAAAACCAAAAACCCAACAAATTTAGAAGATTTCGGGAATTTTCATGATACTTGGAAGGGCATAACTCTTTCTATAAGTCTTGGAAAACCTTGTGAGAGGACCCTTTGGAAAGCTCAAATTAAGTCCTACAACTTCCTAATTAAGAGTTCAAGCCAAAAGCAATGACTAAAGGGTGAGACTTAACAATATAGCAAAGTTGTCTCGGGAAATAAACATAGTCGGGAGCAATATTTCGGGAAACTATAACCCGAGCTCTAAGCATCGGTTGAGAGCACATGAGTAGTCTATGGAAAGCTTGAATTACATACTACAACTCTTATGTTGACCAAAACCTCATATAAACCCTAGAAAGGTCCTAAAAGTGTCTAGAATATGCTATGGTCACCCTTATTTTCTGGGTAGAACTCAATTACATAGCTGAAAAGAAAGGGTCATAATTCTCTATCCCGATATCCAATGAATACACAAGACCCATTTCGGAAAGCTTGCGGAACACCTCCAACTTTCATTTTAATCACAAATTGATTTGGAGTTAATTACATTTACCCTACCTGACATATGCGGTAAGAATTTTTGCACACCCGACATTTGGGAAATAATTTTCACCCTACCTGACATTTAGTGAAAGTGATTTTTAGTGTTAGAATCCAGTAACTTGTCATTGGAAATGGAAAAATACAATAATACCCCTATATCACTATGTGAAATTACGATGTTGCCCTTTAATTTGAGACGGAAAAGACTATGTTGGAGAATAGAAGACAGACATGGTGGTTTGGGAGAGGTTAGGTTTTCATTTTCTATATGGGAGGGGATGCCGGGGAGAGGAATCAGTGGAGTGATTGGACTTTAAAATTTCATAACAATTAATACTAAGGGTACAAAAGTCATTTCGTATTTCATTGAAAGTCAAAGGAAATAATAACAAGGGTATAAAGGTCACTTCATATTTATTTTTTACAGTCCACCGGAAAAGTCAATAAAAAATCAATTATAACATACCTGAGGGGCTTTAAATTTATGACCACTAGGGTGAAAATTATTATAAATGTCGGGTGTGCAAAAATTATTACCACGTAAGTCAGGTAGGGTAAATGTAATTATCTCAATTGATTTGAGCATGAGAAAGGGTCGGATTTTTGGTCACGAAACAGGGCAGTCACAATAAAGTTCTGGGCAATCTCAGTTTACTGTCTCGTCATCGGGAACTCATAACTTTCACTCCCAACATCGTATGAATACATAGTTTACCTTTACGGAAAGCTCAATGAATCCTCTAAATCTTTCATGTTGAACACTTTACCCAAAAAGGTCTTTAAACAGATGAAAATTATGAATTTCCAGACTGCCTCCATAATTCGTATTAAGATATGGGGCCTCACGGTTTTGGGCATAACTTTTGTTATACTTAACGAAATTCTACGATTCAAAAATCGGGGTTTAGCTAACATCTTAGGCTACCTATTCATGTCATAAAATAGGTCAAAATCATATTCTACATTCTCTGGAATTTCCAGATTTCATCCAAACTTGAAAATCACCCTTCATTTGGGCTTGCATGCATCTTAAACTTTATTATTAATCTCTAGTCTTCCCCAAATCACTAAACCCATCCAGAATCCTTCATTATTGACCACATTTCACACATGCAAAACAAGATCTCAACAACCAAACATCAATTAAGCCATACTCATCCAATCTTCATCAATTCTTTGTGAGACATTTCATCGAACACTTCATGTGCATCATAAAACACTAAAAATCCATCACTAATTCATCACTTTAATAACCAAAACTCATTACAAACAACTCTAAGGTTACTTTCAGATTCAGAACAACAATTAAATAACTAACCACAACCCTAAAACTCTTTAATTATACTTAAGATCAACATGCATGTAAACTAATCCTTCATCCATCTACAATCCACCAAAGGACCACCCAAATTCTATACATCTATCACACTAACCCAATTCAATTCTCAATCAAATCATCATCAATTCAACCCACAACAATAAACTTGGTCTAATACATTTAGAAAGACAAGAGACAACACAAATTAACTCAATACTTGAGAGAATTCAGATTTGAAACAAGGGTTTGGAGATTGTACCTTCAAGTGTGTACAAATGGGCAAGTGGGAGCAAGGGAGGAAGGAGGCGGCTGACGTGGGGCCTCCTAGGTGGTCGGTGGTGCCCCTGCCGACGGTGGTCGCCGGAAAAAGAAAAAGAGAGGGATGGTGGCACGGTAGGGAAGGTAGAGAGGATGAGGACAAGCAGTGAGTGAGTAG
This sequence comes from Portulaca oleracea, assembly GCA_029582165.1. Taxonomy (NCBI): domain Eukaryota; kingdom Viridiplantae; phylum Streptophyta; class Magnoliopsida; order Caryophyllales; family Portulacaceae; genus Portulaca; species Portulaca oleracea. The sequence goes on along the minus strand of CM055873.1, from coordinate 3,572,307 downwards.
GGAAAAGAAATGGAGGCTCTGCTTTTGTGAATTAAGGAGATGAATAATAAAGAGCGATCCCAAATCTTATTACAATGGGAATAAAAAAAAAACGGTGGGCTTAATTACTTATAGGCCCAACTAAATATTTACTCCTCCAATTGTCTCCTCTCCTTATAACTATTTCTCCTTTAACCTGATACTATTAATTTGGGTTCCCGAATAAAATTCTACGAGACTGAACCTCATAAGGAATTTTATTGATAAAAATTTCATGAGTACTTTAACCCTCCGATAATAATAAATTCGAACGAGACTTTTCAGACAAAAGGTCTGAATACTATAGTTTACTAGGAAGGATCGGTAATACTATTTGAGAGGTAACTAATAAAATTACTGTACTAGAGAATCGGTGGTTGTTGCACTGTTCAAGTCCTGCAAAAACACACGATTAGATGAAATAAAAAAGCGCGAATTAATTTAATTACGTTTGATTAGAACATTAATCACCATGGATTAGAGCGGGTTGTTACACCAGTCAGCGATCCTTGAAGCAGTCATCGGTAATGTCCGCGGCCCGGGAGGGGTCGGGACGTTACACCCTCCCCCCGGTGACACGCTCTAGTAGTCCAGTTGGTATTAGAGCTTCAACTTACCTCTTTGCTTGATTTCTCATTATTTTTGAGATTTGTGATCGTTTTTGGGTGTTGATAGTTGTTTTGATAGTATTGTTGAACCTCACTCCGTGTGTTTTATAATTTTGATGATAGATTAAGTTTTGGACTATCGAGTTTTGGAGTTGGAGATTGTTTGATGGTGTGATTGAGTTGGTTGGATTTTGGTGTGAGTTTTATTCTCTCTTTTTGGATTCTCCCTATTGTCTCTCTTGTGCAAAAATTGCAAAAAAACCCTAGTCAAACACATAACCTACTACAAAGAACCTAACTACAAAAAAAAAAAATTCCCAAAAACAATCCATCCCTCTCCTTTCTTCTTGATGTGGATAACATTATTTATCCTAATCAAGAGGAATCAAGACGGTTCCAAAGAACAAACATGAGGTCTCCGTTTGGAGAAGCACATAATCCAGGCTTCGAAAGTTGAGTCTCACAAATTGAGAATCTTCTTGGTGTCCTCACAAGTCAACTCGAACAAATCAATGCACACCTCTAGGTTCAATCTCGACTTGTGAGAAGAAAGAGACCTTCCCTTACCGTATTTGTCCTCCTCCTAAATTTTAGTCGAGTGATGATGATAGAGGTTGTTCTATCATAGGGGCACAGGTGAACAACCACCGAGAGATAATCTACACGATGTCAAGGTTGAGCTCCCAGAGTTAATGGATCCCTCGATCCAAATTAGTGTTTAGAATAGGCAAAATTTGTGGAATGCATCTTTGGATCTAAGGGATACGACGATGAAAAAGCATCTACGATGGCTAGCTTGAGCCTTACCAAAGTTACATCTTTGTGGTTCGAGAGTGTTAAGACACAAAGAACTCAAGATGGTAAACGGAAGATCACGTCATGGGAGAAGCTCAAGAAGTTAATGAGCCAACAGTTCCTCTCTCGCACTCACAAGAAGGACATTTTGAGGAGGCTTTTTTCCTTGGAGTAAGGAAAGAGGAGTGTGGGCAAGTAGATTCAAGAATTTGAGCATATAATGATCAAGTGTCAGACTCAACCATATCACTTCTTGAATGACTTGTGAAACATGACTATCGTGGTTGAGAGGATAAAGAATGAAAGCACTAGTCCTAACTTATGGCCATATGGCGCTACGACCTACCGAGTTTCCTCGGCCAACCACGACAAGCCCTATCGAAGCTCCTAACTCCATGCCTTTAGCTAGGGTTGACAAGGGAAAAGTTATTACTTTTCCCTCCCCAAAGGAGCTCCCGAAAAAGATGGAAGGCAAGAAATGCTTCGAGTGCCTAGGCTATGGTAATTTCCAATATGATTGCCCTACCCGGCAAACTTTTACAATACAAAAAATCCACGAGATTGATGAAGGGCTCGTATTGTCCCAAGACGAAGAAGTCAACCACAATGAGGAAGACTCTGGTGAAGATAAGGTCGAGCTTAAGGCGGATGCCGATGAATTGCTTGTCTTGAGGAGGTTTTCGTACCCTGATGAAGCTCCTCTTGACAAGACTCAAAGGGAGTTGCTTTTCTACACTCGGTGCACTATTGGAAGCAAGGTTAGAGAGATTATTATCAATGGAGGAAGTTGTACGAACGCTGCCTCAACCATATTGGTGAGGAAGCTTGATCTCGCCACTACTTTGCATCCTAATCCCTACACCCTTAAATGGACTGGCGATCTTGATGACATTAAGGTAACTAAGAAAACCCTTGTTAATTTGTCAATTGGATCTAAGTACTATGACTCTATCTTGTGCTATGTGGTACCCATGAGTGCTTGTCATGTACTTTTTGGGAGACCTTGGCAATCTGACAAGAGTCTTGTGCATGAGGGCCAAGAGAATACCTACTCTTTCACCTGTGGCCTAAAGAAGATCACATTGTGCCCTCTAGCTCCACATAAGATTAAACTTGGGTTGGGATGTGATAAGAGGAACCTTTACATGACAGAAACACGAAAATAATGTGTTCTTGGTAAGGACAAGCAGACCATAGCTTTGTTCTCCGCTACCTTTGTCCCTTTTCCTTACCCAACAAACCTCCAATTAATTTCTACAACAATGAAGATGGCTACATATTGGGGTTTGATGCTTGTCAAGTCCCTTGCGTGAATGGAGATGGGGCAAAGGAAAAATTGGTGGAGTACCCTCCTAGTGATGAACTCTCTTTAATGAATATGTCGAGGAGTTTAATGAGATCATGCGTCATAAGGATCCTTTGAAGAGCTCAGGGAATGTGCCACCATTCCCTCCTTCAAAACATGTTATACCTTCAAGAAGGGCGAAATAGAGAGTTTGACTTCATTCTTTGAGAACCTCTTGGTGGTAGTATCTGTTCGGTCTCATTTGGAGCGGAATTGATATTGTCAATTGAGTAATCTGCTTGTGATTCCTTCACTTGGTTTGGATATTGGTATGTTTTGCAGAAGTTAATGAAAATCCACATAAAAACTAAAAGAAGTGAAGAAAAATGAAGAAAAGGGAAAGAAAAGGAGAAGTTGAGAAGAAAAAAAACAAGAAGCAGCCTCGACCCATGATATTACCACAACCTAAGCAGCCATTGCCAGGACCCAACTCACACCGAAGAGACCCCTCACATAGGAGCTGGCTGCGGCCAAAATGGCGGGGGCGGAGTCTTGGTCGGAAGAGGAATTGCGGAGAATAGCAGGGCGCTGGCAGCGCTTGTTCAACGCCAGCAGCGTCTTGGCTCTGAACAATTGACGTAAGTCAAGTCGTACGTCTGACGCTACCAACGTCATACATCCCCCAGCAACGCCGTGTCCAGTGAATTCCCCGTGGAGTGAAATAGCGAGACGTTGACAGTGCCAAATTGCCCCCCACCAATGCCTCCTACTATCGTCTAAAAAGAAAGTTCACCGCTTTTATTATATATATACATTACCCTAGGTTTCCATTCAGTCAATTATTATTCATTCGAAGCTCACATTCTTGGCCGTTCTTTGAGTTTTCTTTAGTTCTCTGCATCCTTAGGTTTAGTTGATTTTCTTTCACTTTGTTCTCAGTTGTTCTTCGATTGTAATCTACACTCTCTTTGAAGGTAATTCATCAAGTTAATTTAAAGTTTCAATTTCTTGTTCCCTTCTCGTTCTCTATGCATAGTTATTTCAACTTTCGCTATTTTCATTTTGCTAGCATTAGTTCAACCCACAAAAATTCAATTTTTAGTGAAGAGGAGAATTAAGGCTCCTGAATTCTCCCTTCGAGTGAGGATTCGGATAGCCTTAGCAATCCAAATCGTGCTTTTTCTTGTTTGTTCGGAGAAAATTCGTGATTCAAGCGCAAGATTTACAGTAAAGCGAACAGGTTACAGGTTTAAGTCTTATTTATTTGATTCAGTATTTATTTTATAGCATGATTATTAATAGTTTCAATGTTGTCTTTAATTCAGTACGTATTTAGACGCATGATTTTTCTTGATTGTTGTTACCAATTTATGCTTAGGTTAATTTAATTGCTTTTAGTTATTTATTGCTTTCGACTCAAAAATCCAACCAAACCAATTCCCTATTGCCTAACACACCATCCTTGTGAATACAACAATCCCTACTCAAAACCCCAAAATACCACAGCCGAACAATATCCTTTCTTGGCCTGGGTGTTGATGTCTACCCTCTGGATTTGAGGGTGAATCCTTCTCAAAAAGGGTCACAATGACTCGTGGAGTTTATCCTCAATCATGCTAATTAGGGGCTTTGAGATCTTCAGCACTAATAAAGGCGAAGGAGTATGCCATTTCTTCTTTTGTGGCACTCAAGGGAGACTCGGTCATTTTTCTACTAAGGTAGGTCATCTTGGGAGCGTCATGAGCCTATGGCTACGCCAAGCAAGGCAAAAAAAGAAGGCACGGAAGCATCAAGAGGAGATAAGTTGAACAGAAAAAGTTGACAAAATTGGGCATAGAAAAAGACACTCCTTCAATAGATATTCGATGGACTTAAGATTTGGATAGCTTAAAGTTCACATCGACTGCTTTCCGTCGATATATTATGGGCCCAAGTCAAAATAGATGAAGGAGTTATGTGGGTTTAAAGTTCGGCAGAAAAGCTGCTCATAAGGGAGTCACGGTCGTGACCGTAAGGGTCACGTCCGACCTCCCCTTTGACCTAAATTGCGCCAAAAGCCAGGGTCACGTCTGTGACCCCATTTTGGATAGGCTGACCCATCGTACACGAAATGCAAGTCACGCTTGTGACCTTCATGGTTATTACCGTCACCTGTGTAAATTCAGGATAATTTTCGTTAATTACCCCTTTTACTATCAACCCTATTATATGTACCACAAGGTTATCTTTTGTAAGATAATTTGTAGTTAATCTGATTTTTAGTCTTCGAGTTCAACAATCTATTATAACCCAACTTTCAAATTTATCACAATTGTGACATCATCATAGCAAAGAATGGCGTGGAAATGTGTACTATTTGGACCATATCCAAGCAATTATTCCAACTAGTCACTTGGCACCAAACCGCCCCCCAATCTCAACAACAACAAAGTAGCCCTACCAAAAAAAAAAAAAAAAGGCTAAAAAGCACTCCAAATTTTACCAAGAAATGATTAATTGCTTTCCCTAAAACAAAAACCCATAATTGCAAAACTTGGATAAAGGTTCCTTCTTTGGAGGGATTGGGAATTCAATAACTCTTCTTTTGCATGCTAATCTATCTATCTATCTATCTATATAAAATATAAGTAGGTTAGGGAAAACCCATACATTTACTTATATCCCTTTAATGTTTCGTAATCATGAGACTAAATAGAAAATATATGAAAATACGAAGTATGTTTCATCCAACGAACAATAAACAAATTAAATATAATTTTCTACAAGTACCTTTAAATATACAAGTGTTTTGATAATCAAGGATCAATTTATGCGATTTATTCACATAATATTCACTATAGTAACAAAATTTAACAGTTAATACTCTTTAATTTTGATGAATTAATAAATCTATTATTCAAAATTTTCCATGATTATCATCAATCTATTATTCAAAATTTTCCATGATTATCATCAAACTATCGTTGAATATAATTAAGTTTTCTCAACAAATGCAAATGATTATTATCAACTTTAACAATAAATATTCAATCCAACATGGCACTGGTGCATGCTTAACATTTAAAGGCTAGAGCTGGCTAATAGATCAGGCCGAATCATATTCGTGTTCGTGCCAAATTTAAACGAATTTAAAATCTTCTAGCCTAACCTTAACCCATTTATTAAACGGGTTGAAAGTTGAAACTATTTAAATTTTAAGTGCATTGACCTTATATTGATATATTTACCCACTTAAATACGTGTTAGAAATAGATTATCTATTTACCCATGGACCAATTTATGCAAAACAAACCATTACAGGATCAAAATAATAACATATTATTACATTGAGTTCTATATCAAGAGAGTCACGTAACTCATAATTAAAGATAAATTTAAGTTGAAATTATAGTCTTTCATATATTTTAAAGAGTATTAACAACAATTATTTCACCTAAGTACATTGAAAACAGTTTTATCGGGTAATAATTATCATGTAAATGAGTTGACCCATCCAATTTGCCTAATTAAATGAATTAAGTAGGTATTTTTTCGTGTCAAAAGCCCCGACCTAAACCTAACCTAGTCAATTAAACGGGTTTATTGTGTCAACTCATTTAATTAAAATAGTTGAAAATCGTTACCTAAACCCGATTAATATCATGTTCGGTTCCGATAGATAATGGTGTCAACTCATCTTTTCCCAACTCTATAACACATTAACTAGTTGAAAAATAATAATGTGCGTCTACCTTCTAAGTTTATTTTTTGTTTTTTTTTTATAATAGAACCTTCTAAAGTACTTTCAATAGCCTGTAATTAATTTAGGAAAATTTTGTATGATTATATTTTTCCAGAGTAAAGTAACGATCAAATGTATACCTTGGTGGAGTAATTTTATAAATAAAGATTAATTTGTTTGATTTATTATTTTCCCATATGCTAAAATATATAAATTATTGTACCCGGGGTTTATGTGTGTAATTATTTTCTTTCCATCAGAAAAATATGTAAATTATTTTATTTCATCATTTTTCTGAAAAGGGGAAGAGTGTGTCAATTAGGGAAAACATTGTCGGTTGGTCAAGCTTTAAAGTAACTTATCACTAATACAACTTTTAATGATAGAGGATTGGCCACCAAAGTAGCTAATATGGGTTAGTCATAGCTAGTGGGATCTTAGTCACTAATCATCGCCCTTAATTACTTTGTGGATTAATTATACTTGTATATAGGGCTGCCAAATTATGTTCTTAGCCCGCCACCCTAGCCTACTATTTTCCTTTTTTTTTGTTTTTGTAAGGCTAAGTTTAGAGCACATACAACTACATTTTTATATTTTGAAATGAAAGTGAGTCTATTCTTTCATGTAATCCATCATTCTTATATTTTGGAGTTTCATTTTATTTTGTTTAGAATAATAATAACTCATTTCTACTTTTTAACTTAAAATATTTCTTTTTCTAAAAAAAAACTATGTTACATCCTATCATTTGTTGAAAAAGAAAATAAACAAACAAAATTCATTCGTTTAGGGCGTTTAGGGATGCAAAAGCATTCCTCAAACTCATTGCTTAAATGACATTTTTTGTGCAAGTTTCAAGCCAAAAATAACCTTGCTAATTGGACATTATCTATTTCATCGGTATATTAATTGGACTTAGTAACTGACGGGGAGGGAAAACCTAAACCCAAACCTAGGCTAGCTTAATTTATGATCCCACTATAAATCTTTACACGTACAAGAAAGACTTGCAAATCATGCTATCCATAACCTTCAATGTAGGAGATTCATTACTAAGATGCCAACGAAGCTACAGGCACAAAGTAACAAGTGAACTGAACCCGAATAATTACCCATTTTATATATATATATATATATATATATATGACTAATTTTTCAAATATAAAATACTATAAACTATGCAAAATTAAGTTAAATTTCACTTTTATGAGCCATAAAATATTGAATCTCATATACTAATTACACTTGCTACCAGCTTATTGGCCCATCACCCTACCCATATTTGCATATATAAAAGCAGTCAAATATGATATGTACTACTTGCATAATGCTGCAACTCTTATTTTACTGAGTTTGAAAATTATAGGTTAATTAATTGATGAGTCAAGCCAGCAGCCTCATAGTGATTGGTGTCTAAGCTGTATCTTTTTGATGTTACTTATTCAAGCACGTTACTGACTTTGGTAAAACTTTATTTTTGGTCTCGTTATCCAATTATAATTGGACATGCTTTTTAGCTTTAAATCAGTCGCTTATTATCAATATTAACTTATTTTTCGTACTATACAACATATTCTATTATCATACAACCTATCAGCACAGTATATACGAATATAATCCAACATAGTTTGGTACGTTTCAACCAGATTCAATGATAGATCGATAAGTTTCATTAAGTTTCAAAATATATATTCAGGTCATGTTCTTTGTTTAGGTTACTTTCAAGTTTGGATGGATAAATTAGAATAAGTTAGGTTAAGTTGGGATAAGTTAGGATAGGTTATGATGATGATTTTTTTTTTTTTTTGGAATTATGTTTTTAGAGTGGAAGCTTTTTGGGAGAATTGTATTAGGTTTGGATATGTTTTGATAAGTTAGGGTAAGTTGAGAGAGTTATATCCAACTTTATGAAAGAACATGGCAAATAAGTCTCAAAAATAAATATCATCTTAGTAATTTATATTGGTCGAAGTTTTAAAACTCTTACTATTAATTTCTTAATATATACAATGATTTGTCTTATAAAGAATACTTTTTTTTTTAAAAAAAATACTGTTTAAAATTATAATGTTTTGAAGAAATATTATGTGAAAAATTATTGATCAAATAGCTAGACACCTCATAGAACATAAAAAAAGTCAACAAGTCATCACTATGGAACAGAGGGAATAATAGATTTGATAATATTAAACACTCATAAATATGTAATAAGTTGGAAAACCAAGAGCATGTTATAAACTCTAGTGATATAAGAGTTGAGGGTTTATCCTTTCTATCAAAGATTCAAACTTTAATGGCCATAATTTTCTTGGTGAATATTGTCGAGCTCTTCGAGGCTTCAAAATTAAGCGTCCATTAGATCTGATATGGTATTTGTGTGACCTCTTCCCCCTATTTATGTAGTCCATTGTTTGTGATTTACCCCTATAGGAGACCTTGCCTTTGTAAGTGTTGGGGAGATTCAAGGCGGGAGCTCACTTCAACCAAGGCCCATGGTACACAATTTAAGTGAAGTTCCATCTTAAAACCAATTGGTGTTAAGAGGAGTAACCCACTTGACTTATATACTATGTCCTTTCTCTTTATTTTTCTAACGTAGGATATTTTTACTCATAGGTGAATCACAACCGTAAAATTTACCAGTGTTTAAAAAATATAATAAATTGTAAAGAATACACCACCTAACTATGAGAAATTTTTTGCATCAAACAACAAAATTTGTGTATGTATATAATTAAATTGTTCCCTCCTTTGTATTCCACGTATGGCTATTTCAACTAAAACCTAACTTTGTTTGGTTTCTACTACTTGGAAATTTTTATTTGGATTTCATACACTTTGTTGAGTTAAAAATGACTTGACTTGATTAATTAACTTCTTCAATAACATATAACATCTATAATGTACAACATAGATGAGTTCATTGATGAAAGCTATGCTAAATAACGGTTGAATAACATCTTATAAAATTTACACAAGCAATCTACATGACACAAGGTCTTAATAGTGTACATAGCACATTTGAGTTTAATTTAGACTTGATCTCTTCGAACTATATATTTATCATGCTTGATTATACATTCGTACCTTGAGATAAGTACTTGTTAAGGCAAGTTGGTATAATAAGTAATGTAGTTGATGAGCAAGTGAAGGAGATTGTTGTTGTTGGAAATATTAATCTAGAAAAATTACGAAAAGAATGATTAAAATGATCGATCTAAAAGATAATCTAGGATCTTATGTGAAAAAATGTCATACAATATTCTAGATATATTAAGAAGATAATGTAAGATAAATATAGAATATAGAAAATGACAAATTAGAAAGGAGGTTAAGGATTCCATCACCTCCTTACAACACCTATAAATAGACATTACATATGTGTTCTTGAGGCGTGGAATTAATAAGCTTCTATAAAGAGCTCCTCCCACTACTACCATGTATCCAATTTTCACCTTGTAACATTCTCCATTTTTAAATCCTAATTCTGAGTTTTATTTCCAAAATTTGGCCCACTACACTTCTGCTACTCACCTCTTAAAAAATTTCTAACAGTTGCTAGTCAAACAAATCAAGAAAACAAACCGAAGAAGAAGAAGAAAGTTTGTTGTTGTGGAGGTGGTGATAATGATAGAAAGCCTAACTTGATGTGATTTTTTGGTATATCAACTCTATGGTGTTTGGTGAAACTCCTCTTATCCTTTCTTTGGATCCCAATCTCCACCCCCTATAAACCCTAATAAAATTGATTAATTAAGATATTATTATCGTACACCCGAGAAATGATAAATCCGCATACATTATTTTTCTTCATGATTAAAATTTTGGAATAGACTGTAACATTCACATCACATTTAGATGCAAAGTTCTACATAACAACAAATTTACAATAGAAAGGAAAAAAAAACCCACAGATTTCTTATCTTACAGAACCTACTTTATTAAGTCATCGACCTATATAAATAATACAACTAAATTAACACCATCTTTTTAGCTAGTGTGATTTTCTACTAATTTTTTTAATAGTAGGCAATATTTTATCTTGTTTTATTGTTTAATCCCCTCATACTAATTTGGGATTTCTATTATATTCACTGAATTTACTTTGCACCTAACAAAGTTGATTAACTATGACATTCATTATCTTATACTCCACACACTTCACACAATTTATTAACCAACACATTTATCATCTTATACTACCTTGGTTGGTCGATCTATGTAAAACACATATGATCTTATTTGACTTTTTGATTCGTGGGAGCTCAATTTAGATTATGTCTTGTGTTGATGTCTATCACTAATTAGAGAAAACAAAAATGGCAATTAGAATTCCATCAGGGTAGTTTGCATTTTGAACCTTGAAATATAGGGTAATTTATTTTCTAGATCCTTAGTTTTCATTGTTAAGTTTTTGGATCCTAAAGTTTATGAGATAAATAAAAAGAACCTTAATGTTTGTGGACTGAAAGAAAAGGTCTGTGGACCGTTTTTCTTTTTCTTCCCTTGTTTGAATTCCTCTCTCGATTGGCTCCAAACTTCAAGACTCGGGTTAAAACTGATATTGTAGCTATAATACACTTTTCTTACTCAAGTCGAAACTACTTAGACCCCTGGTACTTAGGGTCTAAGTAGCTCCGACATGAATGAGAGAGATGTATTATAACTTCAATATCAGTTTTAACCTTAGATTTGAAGTTTGGCGCAAATCGGGAAGAAATTCAAACATGGGAAGGAAAAAAGAACAAGACATAAGCCTTTTTTTCAGTCTACATTTTTAAGGTCATTTTTTATTCAGTCCACCAACCTTAGGGTCCAAAAAATTAATAATGAAAACCAAGGGTCCAGAAAATAAATTATCTTATACTTCGGGGTCCAAAATGCAAAATACCCATTTTATCAAAAAAAAAAAAAGCAGTAATCAAGGGTGTGTAAAATTCATGAGTAGATTAATTGGGTAAAAATTAATTTAAATATTTTTTAATAAGTTTTGATAAATTTTTTCAAATTTATCTTATTATATCAAAATAATTGTTTTTACTTTCAATAATTTTGAGTAAATTTTGGTAAATTTTTTTATAAATTTAGATAAAACTACCCCATCAATTTTATCCATATTTTTTATAGGCCCTACAAGGAAAGAATTTATATATACAACTATACGGAATTCTATGGTCCGTAGAATTCTGTGGCCCCATAAAAGAATTGTTTTCCTCCTTTTTAATAATTTTCGATTCGAAAAAGTGCCGTTTGTTGAAGTGATGTTTGGAATACACTTGCTTGTGAGCAACGAGGAAGCTGGTAGGCCAAAGTGATACAGCAACCAATCCAAGCACTCCCAAGCGGTGCTTATTTAATAATTCTTCTAAAGTTACATTTAAATTCTTTTTAAGTTGGATGTGAAATGTATGTGGTAGGTGAGATCTAAGCCTCCTCAAAAGTTACATTATATTCATATTTCTAAAATTACATTATATTAATATTACTTGATTTATTTTTTTTATTAATTGTCATTTAGTTGACTGTCACGGTTTGTAATATCACTCTTTGATTGATAGTTCCTCTTTCCCAAATTATTTCTCACTTTAGACATAATTTATAAAATCGAAAAAATCACCACTCCACATTAATTTATTTCTTTGAAAATGTGGAAATGAAAATGTGGATATGTTGAATAAAAAAGAAAAATTATGAATAAAGAAGAAAAATGGCAGGAAAAATATGTAACTAATAAGGTTGTTGAATTTATTTTCAACTATGGTAGTTGAAATGTATAATTGCCCTTAATTTAGCCATTAAAATTAAAATTAATATATATATTCACCATATGACTTGTCACAATAAGTAAATATATTATGTTAAGTTATAATTTTTACAAAATTGAATATTTTAAACGGAATTCTACCATAGTTGACTTTTTTTCAATTATCGTAGTTGAAAAGTGAAAAAACCATTAATTTTACCGTAAGAATTCAAAATCAATGTAGGTTGATCAAAGTAACTTGATACAATAATTAACCATGTTTAGGAGGATATAAATCTTTTTAAAAAATATGATTTATTTTTAATAAATGAATGATATAAAATTTTCAACTACCATAGTTGAAAATAAATTCAACTATGATAGAATTTTCAATTTAATAAACTAGTAATTAATATGTTATTGAAATTATAAAGTGATAAATATTATGAGAAAAAAGAAAGTTAGTTAAGTGATAGATAAAATGGGAAGAAGAGAGTAATTTCTTATATAATATTTTGTTAATAATTGCAATATTATACTCTTTAAAATAGTATTTTATTACGAATATGTTGGTAGTAATTTTAGATAACTAGTCAATTTTTTTTTAAATTAGCCTGCAGAATTTTCAAAAATGATAATTAATACCAAATAGAGGAATTAGGCCATGTTCTTTGGACAAATTATTTTCAAGGTAGGATAGTTAGATTTGGATAAGTTATGATACTTTTTTGAGGAATTGTATTTTTTGGAATGGATGTTTTTTTTTAGAAATAGTATTAAATTAAGATAAGTTAGGATAAATTATGATAAGTTAGGACAGTTAGAACCAAGTTGACAAAAGAAGAGGCCTTACTATAGTATAATATAAAGTACCACTTTCATGGGCAGGAGCCGAGATACAAAGCAACACTCACTAATATGCGCACTTATTTGTCGTTAATGATTAGGAACAAGAATCATTAATTCTGATTCACCAATACAAGGATAATATTTCTTTGTGTAGCTTTTTTATCTTTTACACTATAGCACGGGTACTACATGCCCATATTTTCACATTAGAATAACATAATATTTTCACATTAGTATATGGTTAATATGTGTTACACGAGCCTTTTTGTATTTTTTAAAATTTTAAACAACGTGCACTCCTTATCAGAGTCCCGTGCTCCATGAACTACATAAGAATGTATGTAGGTATAAGCTTGAAATAAAAATTAAGTCATTTAAAATAGATTTTAATTCCATATTTAAATTGAAGAAAAATAAAATAGTACAATAATTCGTTCCTCGATAATATTTTGAAAAATTACAACTAATTCTCATCCGATTATCACATTGATTTGAGTGAGTTATAACATTATTATAGTTATATATATATATATATATATATATATATATATGCAGCTTTTGAATCATTTATTCATTAACATTTTACCGATATATTTTGTCAAACATTATGTCATACATTACACTATTCTATTTAGTTTAATAATCACAGTGAACAATAACATATAGTAATGATTTACCAATGTATTATTTTTTGATAGTTCAACCATACCTGAAATCTTGTGGCAATCCACAAATATTATGAGCCACTTGAAACTTTCAATCATTCATATATGATATTTTTATAGTTGCAAGTAAATTTCATCTCTTGCCATCCCCCCCCCCCCCCACACCAAAGAATCATGTCATACATTTGATTGAGTATTTGACTAACATATATGCATTTCATTTTGGCATAGCCTGGTCTTTGGATTGGTCGGAATTACTTGTGGATGAATTGGATTGGATAAGTTGTGATGTTTTCTTGGGGAATTGTACTTTTAGAGAAAATATTTTTCTGGAGAATTGTGTAAAGTTTGGATTGAATTGGATTGGATTAGAAAGGGTTATCAATCCAAAGAACAGTAATAACAATATATTACAAGTCATTTGAAACATATTCTCACAAGACATTTTTACAGTAGCAAGTAAAACTTCCTCTTGTCATTTTCGTTTTTCTAGTAATCACCTCATATTACCGAAGTGGTTTTCGAATATATTTTATTTACAGATCCATCGAAATTAGTGTACATACGTCTTTATGAATTTCAATTCATGATATATAGTAAGATTATTTACATTTAAATCCTCAAATATATTTTTGAGTGTAATAAAAGTAGTTTTAATAATAAAATAAAACACATAAAAGGGGTTTTTTGCATTTTGGACCCCGAACTTTAGAGGTATTTATTTTCTGAACCCTTGGTTTTCAACTTTAATTTTTTGGACCCTAAAGTTTGTAGTTTGAAAAAAATGACCCTAAAGTTTCTGAGCTGAAAAAAAACTCGTTTCCCGTTTTTCTTTTTATTTCCATGTTTGAATTTATCTCTCGATTGTCGTCAAACTTCAAAACTAAGGTTAAAACCAATATTAAAGTTATAATAAAGCTCTCTTATTCATGTTGGAATTACTTAAACCCCTGTATTCAGGGTCTAAGTAGCTCCAACATGAATAAGAGAGGTGTATTATAGCTTCAATATCAGTTTTAACCTTAGGTTTTAAGTTTGACGTCAATCGGGAGATAAATTCAAACATGGGATGAAAACAAAGAATGAGTCAGGGACCTTTTTCTTTAGCTCACAAACTTTAGGGTTCTTTTTTTCAAACTATAAACTTTAGGGTCAAAAAAATTAAAGTTGAAAATCAAAGGTTCAGAAATAAGTACCCCTAAATTCCAGGGTCAAAATGCAAAAAAAAAACCCCACATAAAAATACGTTGTTACAAAATTTCTATCATTATCGGTCAATATTTCACCTGCAAAGTGCCTTTCAGTATTTCACATACTATAAAATTACAATATGAAAACCTTACTAGTTGAGGCACATGACACCAACAATTATGATTGATATATTTTCCCCATGGGCGCTCCACCTTACCTAAAACTTTACGGTATAGTGAACCATCTTTTGGGTCAAAGTAAGCTAGCAGCTGATGAAATTTACCCCATTATTTTACTACTCTTTTTACTGGTTGCCATACACATGCATGCATCATTGATGGTGCATGGGACACACAACACACGTATATATATAAACCCCTAACAAGTTCCCAAATTCCAAGTAGTCCATTGCCAAAGCAAAGCTTATTACTACTTAGCTTACTTACAATGGACTACTACTCAACCCTAGCATTCATCCTCCCCTTCCTATGGCTATGCTTCTACTTCCTCAAACTCAACCCGACCTCGAAACTCAAACCGACCCGCCCACTCCCCCCGGGCCCCACCCCGATCCCCATCCTCGGAAACCTCCACCAGCTCGGGGACCGGCCCCACCGGACCCTGGCTGATCTCGCCAGGGTCCACGGGCCGGTCATGTCATTAAAATTCGGGTCCATCACGACCATGGTGGTCTCGTCCGCTGACGTGGCGAAGCAAATGTTCCAGAAGCACGACTTGGCGGTGTCGAGCCGGACAGTCCCGGCGGCTGTCCGGGCCAACGACCACGAAGGGTTCTCGATCGCGTGGCTCCCCGTGGGCCCCAAGTGGCGGCTCCTTAGGAAGATCGCGGCCGTCCAGCTGTTCTCCAACCAACGGCTGGATGCGAGGCAGGCGCTTCGACAGGCCAAGGTGGTTGACCTCCTCGACCACGTCAAAACCCGGTCGGAAAACGGTCAACCGGTTGACATTGGCGAGGCTGCTTTCACGACGTCGTTGAACCTTCTTTCGAGCACGTTTTTTTCGATGGATTTGGCGAGTTATGACTCGGAGGAAGCGGGGGAGTTCAAGGGGCTGGTGTGGAAGATTATGGAGGAGATCGGGAAGCCGAATTTGGCAGATTGTTTTCCGGTGTTAGGGTTTTTGAGCAAGTTTAGTGTTAATAAGGAGTTGAAGGGGTATGGGAATAAGCTGAATGAGTTTTTCAAGGGGATTATTGAGAAGAGGATGAAGAGTGATTCTTGTGAAGGTCGTGGGAATGGGGATGTTTTGGATACATTGATTAGGATCATGAAGGAAGATGAGTCTGAACTTAGCTATGAGGATATCATGCATCTTCTTATGGTAAGCTTCTCTTTCTTTAAAAATATTGCTGAGTCAAAAATTCGGGTTCGGATACATTTCAATATTTAGACAAAGATACTGTCTTGTTTGAACTAGAACCCGAATTGTGTGGGAATGTTCGGATGTTTAAATGGAAGTTTACACAATTTCAAAATCAAGTTCAAGTCGTCCGAATCTAAATTTACACAAAAACTATATACAAATTCAATATTTTATCTTGATTTTAAATTCTAGTTAGAGGTCGAACATTGGGTGAATATTTATGAATTTGTTCAAACTTGAGTTTAGCATTAAATTCGGACAGATCGAAACTGATTTTACAATCAGATATAACCAAATTTAAAATTCGAATAAAAAATTGATCCACGAACGAATCCGATCTAATTTGAATGAGCAAATCTTTTTTTTTCCAAATTTTAAGCTTTATTCTTGGAATCTATTCTTAGATTTGAGTCTTATATATCCTAGCTAGATACTTATGTCGTATGAATAATAGTTGAAAATGGTGAGAATAATACTATATTATATAATTAAGGGTAGTCATAGATTTTCATACTACATGAATCATTGACATGGAAAAACAGAGAATTTAGACTCAAACATGCTTTGTGAGTTTTGACAATATTACTGTTTGTGGCGGTGAAAAAGTAAATCATTTCATTTTTTTTAAAGATGTCAGACACAAATGGGTGTTAGAAAATTAACAAATAGTGTGATAAAATATTACTCCTAACTGTGTTGTATTAAAGATTTGACTTCATGTCTTAGTCTTTTCATTAATTTTTTTTAGTAGTTGTAGAATGCTAGGAATTTAGGAAGAAAAAGTGTTGAATTGTTGACGTATTCCACTTTTCTTTTGCTTTACAAGATGTTTAGTGATAACCATTATTTTATTTAATTGATTGTGATTTGTCAACTTTTGTCTTGAGAGTTTTTCCTGGAAACAAGCAACACTATTGGTGTGCTACTTGCCCCTGTTTTTCTTGATAAAGGAAACTATTTCACTTGTAGCGTGTTTGATAATTTTTAGCGTGTTTATAGTTTTTCAGGTAAGAAAGAGAAAAATTGATTTTGAGAAAGATTTTCTCTAAGATCTTTTAAGAAAATTTTTTTTAAGGTTGCAAGGAAAATAATGGGTTTTATATCAAAAGTTTTCTATATATTATGGAAAAACAAATATGAGAAAGTTTGTTAACTTTTTCAAGTTGACAAATGTCTCGAGCAAATATCTCACTTATTGTTGTGAATGTTTTTGATAACTATTTGCCTTTTTCTAATCGATTTTCAAATTATTTGTTCAGGATTTCTTTACGGCTGGAACGGACACAACCTCGAGCACCTTAGAATGGGCAATGACGGAATTGCTGCACAATCCCGAAAAAATGGCGAAAGCTCAAGCTGAGCTTGAACAAGTCCTCGGCAATGGCGCTACATTTGTTCAAGAATCTGACATCTCAAAATTGACTTACTTGCAAGCAATTGTGAAAGAGACCTTAAGAATGCACCCACCAACCGTATTTCTCTTGCCTCGCAAGGCAGATTCTGATGTAGAACTTCACGGCCATTTGGTGCCTAAGAATGCCCAAATCTTTGTCAATCTTTGGGCAATCAGCTACGACCAAGATACCTGGAAGAATCCATCATCATTCCGACCCGAGAGGTTTTTGGATCAAGATATTGATATGAAAGGCCAAGATTTCGGATTCATACCCTTTGGAGCAGGAAGGAGAATATGCCCAGGGTTAACACTAGCATATAGGATGTTGAACCTTATGTTAGGAACACTCATACATGCCTTCAACTGGAAACTCGAGGATGGGTTGAATCCTGAGGATTTGGACATGAATGACAAGTTCGGGATTACCATACAAAAGGCGAAGCCTCTTCGAGTTATTCCAATCCCTAAGTAATAAACCTAAGCATTCATCAAAGATTATGATGATGAAAATAGAAATTAGACTAGACTTAATCAAAAGTCTAGCTACTATGGACTTGTGATGGTTTGATTCATGTTGGACCTCACAAAGGTGACAAGTCCAACATAGAGGCACAATTAATGTAATTTCAACTTCACAATATAAGGTAAGACATTCTTCAAGCCAAAATTGATGTATAGTGAATGCTTCAAATGAAGCAAGAATAATGAAATTGCATTGGAAGGATTGTGCTATTAGTATCTACAACTTCTTTTATTCCATTTATACCATTGCTTGAATAAAATGTCTAACTTAAATAAACTTTAAAGTTTGAAGTTCATGGATAGATATCTTAAAGGTGAAATAGATCTATTCATTATATCCCATTTCCAACCGAGCTAAGATAGAGAAGAATTACACCAATGATTCCCTTTTCATAGTTAAGGTTCACAAAATCTATCCATGTTCTTTTCTGTAGATGGTAAGCTGCAGATGAGGATAATTGGCAAGTTGCGGATAATTTAAATAAATTGGTAAAATGTATGTATGGTGAATAAAGGTGAAAAAATATTTAATATTTTAAATTTTTTTAATAAGGTATTGTGAGTGAGACATTGATCACATTACTTATTATATAAATGATTTTTTTCTTTATTTTAATAGTTTATATATGGAAAGATGTGTTACATAAAAAATAGTGAGGTAGAAAAATAGTATGAATAAACTATGTTCTTTTATGTTGCTGGTTGGTTGCGGTTCCACACCGCATCACAACTATCCATATTCCACTACAACCCACCGCAATCCACCACAACCCACAACAATCTACCAACCCACTTACAATTATTTACTCCACAGCATTCCACAATCCACCACAATCTTCCCCAACCCACCACAATTTTCAAATTTCCTCCACACTGCAACCAACCGTATAAAAGAACGGACCTTAAATTTTTCTTAACCAGTTGTTAGAACCCTCAAAGAATGGGTTGTAGTTGGTGACATAAAATAAATGGCAACAGGACAACTACCAGGGTACAATTCAACCCAAAAAAAAAGGAAAAAAACCCTGGTGTAGTGAAAATGTGGCCATGGAGAACAAAAGTACCCTTGAATGCAAATTAAAGGTGTGTTTGCTTGTTTTTGGGGCAGCTAGTTACGTCTTTTCCTTTGTTAATTGTTGTGAAATGATGAGATCTTGCAAGTTGCAACATTGGTGATGGAACGTTTAAATTGAGGGAGTGTTTGGTAGGAATTACAGGGAAATTCCCGTGGGAAGGATTTTCCTGGGAAAATTTTCCCTTTGCCCCCCTTAGCTAAGGGAAATTTTCCCTATGAAAATGGAAAAAATGGTCGACCCATCGTGAAAATTTTCCCAAAGTCAAACTGCATTCAAACATAGGGAAAATAAGTCAACTCGGAAAAATTGACCATTTCCCCAGGGTTATTGACCAACCAAACGCACCTTGAATGTTTTTGTGGTTGATTAGTAGTTTAGTGATGAGATAAAGAGTGTTAAACCATTAAAAATTTGGATTTGAGTACATGATTTAAGAGTTTGAACCAAGTAAAACCATGACCAAAACTAAAAGCAATATTATGAAATTTCGTCATAGAGATCGAGAGGTATGGAAGGATTGGAATACAATGTAGAGGGATTGATTTAAATTTTGGTTTAGGGCTTAATTGAACCTTTTTTTTTGTTCTTTTAGAAATCATCATCAAAAGGCTTACCATTGTCAGTCATAAGCGAGTACATTTCGTTTCAGATCAAGGCTAAAGATTTTTTGGGAAGCCAGCTTCTAACAGAATTGATCCAAAATTTAAAAAACTTTTAATACGTAATATTCTATATATGAAAAAGAAATAAATGAGGTGTAGTAAAAAAAATTACTTTAGTCCATTATATTCTAAATGTATGCTTGGTCGGGAGGAAAATCATTTCTCAGATTTTTTTTTTCATTTTTAGATGTTTGGCGTAAAAAAATGGGGAAAGTCATTTCAATGAAAATCATTATCTTTCATCCTTTTGTAAACTATTTTCTAGGTCCAACCTTAAGAAAATCCAATTTCGATCGTGTCCATGTTACTCCTCACAATTCAAATGTCTCGCGTTCGCTCTCATCTCTACTGGAAACAACAGTTCATTTCTAGTCCAACTCTTTCTCTTTCATCAATCTCCTCTTTCTTTCTTCTCCTTTTTCTCTCATACAACCCGACTAAGATATGTATGTATATATCTAGCAATCAAGTGAAAATATCACTTGAAAACTTATTTTCCTGGAAAACCATTTTATAAGGAAACTCAATTTTCTGAAAAATGTTTTTTACTTGTACCAAACACACCCAAATTGTAAAATAACCTTTATTTTTCAACCATCCAAATTATAGACATGAGCTAAAAACCAAACATGATGGCAAATGATAGAAAAGTATATAAACTAGCAAAAAGGAGAGTAATTTAGGTAGGGGGATTAACTATTAATGAGTTAGTTACATTTATCGTACCTGACTTATGTGGTAATAATTTTTGCACACCCGACATTTGAGAAATAATTTTCACCCTACCAGACATTTAAGTGGTCATAAATTTAAAGCCCATCAGGTATGTTATAATTGATTTTTTATTGACTTTTCCGGTGAACTGTAAAAAAATAAATATGAAGTGACCTTTATACCCTTGTTATTATTTCCTTTGACTTTCAATTAAATGTGAAATGACTTTTGTACCCTTAGCATTAATTGTTATGGCATTTTAAAACCCAACCACTCCACTGATTCCTATCCCCCGCCCCCCCCTCCCATACAAAAAATGAAAAGCTAACCCCTCCCAAACCACCATGTTTGTCTTCTACTCTCCAACAGTCTTTTCCTTCTCAAATTAAAGGGCACCATCGTAATTTCACATAGTGATATAGGGGTATTATTGTATTTTTCCATTTTCGATGACAAGTTATCGGATTCTAACACTAAAAATCACTTTCACAAAATGTCAGGTAGGGTGAAAATTATTTCTCAAATGTTGGGTGTGCAAAAATTATTACCGCATATGTCAGGTAGGGTAAATGTAATTAACTCAACTATTAATTATGTGAGTAATTAGAGTGTTTAGCCCACTTTCAGAGGGATTAATTTACCACCTCAACTCATCCCGCGAGCCCATGAGTTTGCTAAGACCCAAGAGCCCAATGCAACATCCAACTTAATTATTAAGTAAACCAGGTTTCTCTTGTAGGATTTAGGCCCTGTTCTTTTCTGCGGTTGGCAAACTGCGGTACCACAACATACCGCAGTTTGCCACGACTCACCACACTTCACCACAAATTATTACTTTTCTCTCTCCTCACTTTTTTCCTCTATTTTTTACATTCTCTATCCTCACCTACCCCACTTACCAATAACCTACTACAATTCCACCACACCCACCACAATTCCACCACACCACACCATACCGCAAAAATACCACAGAAAAGAACAGGGCCTTAGTACTTGATCAATGATGAATGATCTAACGAACTGAATAATAATAATAATCCACACAAGCTAGTTGTCCCTTTCTCAATATAGGCTCGGTTCTTTGGTTAGGTTTATCCAAACCTATCCTACATTTTTTCGATTATTAATAGTCAAAAGATTTAAAAGTTTTAAAGAACAAAGCAAACCACAAAATAAAACATCAACCAAGCAACTCAAAAAGAAAAAGGTTATATGCAAACCATCTTAATTTATCCAAATCTTACACAATTCCTCAGAAAAACATTCACTCTATAAACACAATTCCCTAAAAAAAATCATAATTTATCAAAACTTATCCCAATCTATCCAAACCTTACTATCCTAAGGCCCTGTTCTTTTATGCAGTATGTCGTGGTATGGTGTGGTGAAATTGTGGCGGGTTGTGGTGTAATTGTGGCGGGTTATTGGTATGTTGTGGTGGGTTTTTGTATATATATAAATATTGTATTGGTAATTGAGAAAAAGTAATTTGTGGTGGGTTGTGGTGAATTGTGGTAAAATGGTATTTTGTGATAATTGTGACAAACTGCGGTAGGCTGTGACACCGCAGTTTGTCAACCATAAAAAAAAAACCAGAGCCTAACATAATTTTAACTTAACCAAAGAACATAGCCATAGTACATGATTACCAGCTCCAAGTGCTCGAGTGAAATGTTCTTTCATAGTACATTTCATCAAAACTTTTGGTTCTGGGTCTAAGAATGACATCAACAAATTCAGTGCATAATTAGGTCACATTGACCCAACATGAGGAATCATATTCATATCATAGCAATCATCAATCCAACAATCCTTCCCAAGAGGAAAAAAATTAACTACAAAACGTTATTAACAAAATATTTAACTAGAATAATTAGGATTAGAATAATTTTCAAAATAAGCTTAGGAATAGTTTTCAAAAGTGGTTAACAACTTGAAATAGATAAAAGTTTAAGCCTACCAAATGAAATTTCCTTATAAAAAAAATTTCACTTGAGAATGAAAATCACCAATTATTCAAAATTTAGTGCAAAATATTACGGTTACTCCCTCCGTTCCATATTAATTTATCATTGTGTTGACTATCATGGTCGTGTTGACTATCATGGTCTCCAATATCACTTTTTAATTCATAATTTCTTATATAATATTTTGTTAACAGTTGTATTATTAATTATACTTTTAGTATAGTATTTTTCGTTACGAATCTAATGATGTAATTGTATATGACAAGACATTGTGTATTTTGAGAAATTTATGGCCAAAAATTTTGAAGTTTGTGTTAGTATTTCAAGTGTTAAGAGGCATAAGGGAATAAGTTATAAGCTAAAGATTGATCTGGAAGGTCAAAATCTAGCTTACCAAGTAAAATGAACTCAATACGGACCATGTCAAGTATGAGACGGATTGTGTTAGTGTCCAGAGAGTTACAAAAAGGATATCTGGGTCGATACGGACCGTGCTGGTTCAGCACGGGTCATGTTGAGGCCACCAAGGTTGCTGGTGGTCCAACACAGACCGTATTGATGCCCAGTCAAGCCTTTTTTTCCTTCAAAATCCCTTGATTTTAGCCTCGAGTTAGAGAATTAATGTATGGGTCATCTTTTGGGATTATTCTTGACTGATATTCTCAGTCACGATTAACCCCTTAATGATGACTAAGATCCCACAAACAAAGCCCCCAAATCATGCTATATTGAATAAGATTTGAATGCTCCAACTCTTATAAATAGTGGCTGAATTTCATTCATCCAGCATACCTCCATCTCTTCTTTTTATCTTTGTAGAGAGCTTCAACACAACTCTTGAAGTGTTGAACTGCAACAACTTATTGAGAGTTCTTGAAAGATCTTGTAACTTTGCTTACAAGAGTTTAGGTTTTAACCTTAAATCTATTTGCGGTGTAATGAATAAGTTTTAAGGGGAGACGAGTTTCACCTTCGGTTCCTAACTATGCAAGTGACCCCTTATCTTATGTGAGAGACTGTTATCCCATCTTTTTCAACTATTTGACTACACAATTCCATAAAATGAGAGTTAATATAAATAGGAGAGACTAGTTGAAATGAGTCATGATGTACCAATGTACCATGATTAGTGAATGATTACAAAAAGGACATGATGATATTTCTAAGACCACATGTCCCATCCTATCCACACATCACTACTTGGGGCCTGTCAAATTCATGGGTTACTCTAATTTATCAAAATTTATCAGTTTTTGCCTTAATTTATCAAAATCTACCGAAAATACTAAATATACAAAAATAAAAATTATTTTTAATATATTAACGTAAATTTGTTAAAAATTATCAAAATTTACCAAAAAATACCAAAAATTACCAAAATGTAACGGTCCCTTAGTAGCATCCTAGTGACACTTTCACACTTACCCCTCTATGTTCTTGTTGTCGACAACCATTCATTTTAAACCATTCATTCTTCTTTTGGTTTTTTTGTTTCATTGCTTTTTTTTTCCAACAAAGACAGTCACAAACAAAACATACGAGTACAAAGGAAACATAAAACATAAAAAAAAAAAACGCCAGCAAACACCTAAATTATGCAGCCTAAGCTACGCACGGCCTGCGTGGCCACCTGATGGGTTAGATGAACCAACTACCTCGAAACCTCGACAATCTTCCCCAATCAAATCTTCTGGTTTTTTGTTTCATTGCATGGCATCATCATATATGAGTTCTGTACTGTGTACATTCGTACTTTACATTAATGAGCCGGTTTCAAACAGTCAGATCAGTCAAAAAAGCCGGCAATGTGGAAAAAAGTTTCATTCCCAAAACAAAAAATGGAATAAAAGCCGCTAGCTGTACTTGATTGTAGGCGCCAATATAATGCCACTGTTGTAATAATTGACCATCCATGATTAAGGCTCGTTCTTTTATACGGGTTGTTGTGGTTGATTGCAATGTGGTCTGGTGAAAATTAGAAGGTTGTGGTGGGTTGGGGAAAGTTGTAGTGAATTGTGGAATGTTGTAATGTAAATAATTATAAGTGGGTTGGTAAATTGTGGTGGATTGTGGTGAAATATGAAAAGTCGTGGTGCGGTGTGGAACCACAACAAACCAGCCGCATAAAAGAACGAAACATAAACATGCAGTCGACAATTACAATGTGAAAGGCAACCACAAGCCGAATTATGGTAGTATTATTACTACGTACTCAAAACACACAACAATGTGTTAGGATCGAATACTCTAAGAGCACCTACTTGCAGCGAAAACATAAATATAGGATCCTTTAAAATATTGAGAAAGGACAATGAAAGAAAAGTAAAAATGAAGGGAGACAGACAAGATTTAGAGGCTATTCTTTGGATACATAAGAACAAGATAGGAAAGGTTAAGTCGGAAGTGTTAGGTTAGGTTATATTAGGAATAAGCTTAGACTAGCTAAGTTAGTGGATGAATAATTTTTAAAAAAAGGTAAAAGTTGGATTTCTTGAGAAAATAAAAGAATATTTTAAATGTAAAAGTTGGATTTCTTGAGGTTGAAGTTAGATTAGGTTATGTTAGGCGAAGATAATCCTGTGTCGTAAAAGAATAGGAATAGGGCCTTAACATGGAGAAGGAAGGATGTTGCAACTGTACATCAACTGAGATTATAAAAATTGCTTATTTTTAAGTCAATGTGAAAGAGATTTTAAATATACAATCACCAACCGTGTTTCTCTTATCACAATGTAGTATTTAATGTAGATAAAGACATTCATAATATGAAAGGACAAGATTTTGGATTCATACCCATCCGAGGTTGGAAGGAGGATATGTCTAGATTGACATTGACAAGCATTAGGATGTTGAATCTTATGTTGGAACTTTTGTACACATCTTCAATTGGAAACTTGAAGATGTGGTAAGTCCCAATGATTTAGACACGAGTGATTGGTAAGTTTAATTAAGTATTCCTTCCCTAATTTTTTGTCATTTTGGAAGAGTCGACGGATATTAAAGTAAAATATAAATTTAAGGGAAAAAAGAACAAAATTAATGATATGGAGAAGGAAGGGCTTATATTGAAAATATGGATGGAGAATGTTCATTGTGTGCAAAATACTAAAGTGTCTCTTACTCTTCCACTTACACACTTAACCCTTTCTACATGCCGCATTTAATATTTTTTTTTTGTCATCTTCCAAGCAACCTCACATGACATGCAAATCTCCCAAGCAACCTCACATGATATGCAAATATAAATATATATATATATATATATATATATATATATATATATATATATATATATATATAAAGCTTAATCACTCATTTTACCTCACCCTGTGATTTAAGATCCAATGTCTATTGTCTTTGATGCTCACATTGCATGTGAACATTAGCTTGGAGAGGAGAATTATACACATTATACACATGATTATATAGCAAAATAATGCTTGAAAATAATTTGTTAAATCCTCATATCAGCTATATGTAATTATATTGCCTCACTTCACTTACAAGCCATTGTGAAAGGGACCAAGAATGCATCCACCAAACCCTGTTTATCGTCTTACAAGGTAGATTACGATATAGAACTCAATGGCCATTGTTCGCTTCTTTGCCTTTCCATGGTTGATACATTATTCCCATTTTTTAACTGTAGGGGGAGTGTGTTTACTGTTTTGTACTCTATGACACCTTTTCGATGGAATAAAATTAGTTAAGTGGCCGCTAATTATTTAAAAGAAAATAATCTAAAGGCCTTTTGAGGCCTAAACATTTCCAAATCTTTGTCAAAGTTGGGGCTATTCAGTATTCACTATGGCCCAAGGATCTAATGAATCCAAATTCGTTACTAAACTCTATCTGAACTCCTTTAGCCCAGTATCATATCTCGTCCAAGATTTGGGCTCTCGTTTGGGCCTCTTTTTAGCCTGGCTTCCATATATATTTGCATAATACAATACAATGGTATCAACTCTCTTTGTTCGTTAACACTACGTTCGTCTTTTATTAAGTATTAAAAAACTACCTTTAAAAATCTAAGGTATCTTTGAAATTAAATAATGGGTTTTTGGACATCAATAATACCAACTTCGAGGATATTGGATATTAATAATACAAACTATTTTATTGGACACTAGCAGTACGAACTATTGACCTATTTTCCTTTAACAGTACACCATCAAATTGTTATGGTTTTAACTCATCGAAAAGATGATGTGACTCCATAATATGTGATATGGAAGGCATGTTAGTGTTCACGTCAACATTTTCTACCCAACCTCCGCCTTCCATGTCACACATCATGGATCCACGTCATCTTTCCGATGAGTTAAAATTATAACAATTCGATGGTGTACTGTTAGAGGAAAATAGGTCAATAGTTCGTACTGCTAGTGTCCAAGAAAATAGTTTGTATTATTAATATCCAATACCCCCATAAGTTGGTATTATTGACGTCCAATAATACTTAAATAAAAGAGTTGGATTTGGATAAGTATACCCTTTCGCTTAATAGGAACAAAGAAAAATTTTAAAAAGTAAAAGCATACATTGTCAAAGCTCGGCACAAATTCGGTTTGACCAAAGCTCGGCTCGACTTGGATGTCTATCGAGTCGAGCACTAGCCTAAGGGGGCTCGGCTCGGGCACACTTCAGTTAGGCTTGGTTAAATATTTTAAATAGGAAGTAGCTGATACTCTATTAATATCGGTAAATTATATATTAATTTAGAGGTTTAAAAATTTAATATTAGAATATAAATTTGTTGTTTTTCTTTAATTTTTTTAGTTAAGCTCCACAATGTCAAGTGTTAATGATTAAACTTTGCTCGATTATGCCGTTATTGTAAAAAATGTTATTTTCTAGTTAAATTCAATAAATATTTAAAAATTTATTTGATTTTTTGTTTTGATTTCGAGAGTTTTAAATTAAAGAAATATAAAACAACTAACCCGAGCCTAAATTTTAAACCGCACATGAGCTCGAGCATTGACTTTGGAAGTTCGGCGAGCTTTGAACCGAGCTCGAGCTTAGGTCTACCTATAAAGGAGTCAATGGAAGCCCGAAGAAAACATAATGGGCTAACTAATTATACGTAATGGCAAGACATAATTACCAAAGGAATTAGGTTTGTGAAAATCTACTATCATTATAGAGAAGCTAATAAAATCGCTGATATATTTACCGGTCTAAGTATTAGCATAAATAGAGGATTTTATAATTTATATTTTTGATCCTTAGAAATTATTAGGCTATAAGCGTTGGTGTTCTAAAATCTTGAAACATCACGAGAGAGAAAAAAAAAGAAGAAAAATGTATGTTCCAATATGTAGTGGAACATTGGGTTGTTCCAAAACATAGCGGGGACATGAAGAAAGATAGAGAGAAAGAGGAGAAAAAACGAAAAATTATTTTACTTTTTCCTTTTACTATTTAAATGGTTAAATATTATCCTTCACTCTAGTTATTCTTTACCATATTCCATGTCATATTTTCGACCATGCATTATGCATTAACATTAGACCTGGCAATTCTCGACCCGAACCGGAAACCCGATCCTAACCGACCCGTAAAAAATGGGTTTTGAACACGAAATCCTGACCCGGGACCCGAAAATGACCCAACCCAAAGAACCCGGTAAAAAGCGGGTCAGGTCGGGTCGGGTTTGGGTCGACCCGTTGGGTCAGACACTTTAATTTTAAGTGTTTTGTCTACTTCGGCCTTGTGCAAAAAAATGGGTCCATTTCATGAAAATTAAAGCCCAAAAGTAAAATATTTGGTGACTTTGGAAAGCTATGCGTAGAGAGAGACATACAAATGAAATAATCAAATAATAAATGACCAAAACAAAACCCTAACACTGTCACTCACTCACTCTTTCAGTGAACCCTCAAACTCCTGCAGTCCCGCCTCTCTCCTCTCTTTCAGTAAATTAGTGTATTATTGTCCAAGGTCAAAGTTCAGTGCATTATTATCCAATACCCTAAAAGTTCAGTATATTAGTATGGAAAAATCCTATATATTTCATAAGTACTGTTATTCGTGGGTTGTTGACGTAAACCGCATAATACTTGTAGACTTGAAGATTGCCAAATTTTTTCCCTTAGGTGTATAGTAATATATATACAACTATGACATATCGTGGTGGTCGAACTTGGAAGAGAATGATACATTACACAGGTGTCTTTGACTAATTATAATCAATTTTAGTAGTTGTAAGTGACTGAGAAAAAGGGCGGTCATGACCCGTAAACCCAACCCAAACCGGAATACACCCGACCTGTATTTACCCGAACCCGAAATACACCCGACCCGTAACCCGCCCGCCCGCCCGTATTGACAGGTCTAATTAACATACCTCACTCCCTAGTACAATAGTACCCCACTTACTAATAACCTACCACAATTCCACCACACCCACCACAATTCCACCACACCACACCATACCGCAAAAATACCGCAGAAAAGAACATGACCTTAATACCTCAACGTATAATATTTTATTATATAAAAATACAATCATTAGATTCGTAACAACAACATTATCATAAGGGTATAATATTGTAATTTTTTGATAAAATATTATACAAGAAATTATCAATTAAATATAGGTATTGAATACTGTAAAATAATAAACGCGTGACGAATAATATGAGAAGGAAAAAAATACTATTTATACTATTTATTCAAAAAATTTAAGAACACCATAGGTTAGCGCGAGTCGCAAAAGCTCAACTTCAATGGATCCAAGACAACCGGAGCTAGTGCGAGTGGTTTTCTCTTACAGGATTCTTCAGGTCTTCTTCACGTGGCTTCTTCTTTTCCTTTAGAAACTTCTTCGATCTTGGTTGTTGAGGCTACGACATTGAAGAATGACCTACATCAGGCCATTCAGATGGGTCTCACTAATCTTCAAATCGAAGGAGATGCTTTACGTGTGGAGGGTCATGTCCCTTGAGAAATCGATTCCCTTCTTCATGATATTCGATCGACTTATGATTCAATGTTGCATCTCAGTTACTTTTTCTCACATATATCATGAAGGAAATATTGCTACTAATTGGCTTGCTAAGCTTGATCCTTCTCTCCAGTCTGCAACTATCTGTTTGTCAAGTTTGTCAACTTTATTATTATTTTTTTCCTTAGAGATGATATCATCAGTAGATCCCTCGAGAGAAGAGTAGTTATCTAGGTCTTGTATACTTATCCTTGTTTTTTTTTTTTTTTAAAAAAAGGTAGTAATTTAGTTTTATGTTTTCAAATAGGCTAGGAAGTAGTGAACTTGAAAACTTTAGTCAATAGATATTTAAAGCTTGAATAAATTTAGGATTGTTGCGCGTCTTCTTTACCAAAAAAGTTTCTTTTTTCTAGTTCGTTTTCCCATACATGTTGGACTATTGTGGATTTTTACTCTCTTGTATGAGTGTTCCTATGCCTTTTGGCAAAAACCATTATTATAAAAATTAAAAAAAACAATAACAAAATTGCATGGATTACTATCATACAATATGATAATCAAATTGGATGAATAGAATAGTTTATACTTTGTACATGAGTCGGACTTAAAACTCATTTACTTGGACTTTAGTATCAAATGTTGTGTTGAATTTATTTATGCTTTATACACACCTTTTCGATCTTTAACATTTGTGTCTCATCTACAAGATATATATTAGCGCCGGTAAAAATTTAGGTCTGGATAAATTCGGGTGGGATAAATTCAGTTAATGTCAAAATTTGAATGAAAATTTAATGTCATAAACATGATTTAATTTCCGATCGGACCAAGTCAGGCAATTCGAACGAGTCTAAATTCCGGTCGAAATTGGGTTCGGACAATAGAAAAAGAGAAACTTTATATTCGAATATTCGATCAATTCGGTTAGTATTAAAATTCAGTTGAAAAATCTATATACAGATCCAGTTTTTTTCAAGTCGAACAATTTAGAAATTTAGATATTCCAAGTCGAACAAAATTAATTTTGTCAGCTCTAATATATAGGCAAAGAAAGAGGGTAAGACAAAGACCAATGTAAATCCAAGAAAGATGTAACTTTAGAAATAGACACGTAAATTTAGACCTTCTAAAGTACCGGTAATTCGTCTAAAAATACAATTATTAATGCCTTTTGCCTACCTAACATAATTAAGGATGAATGTTGTTTTTCACCTTTCATAATTGGTGCCGTACTTGTTGCCACATGTTCATTCACCTAACATCGCAAGATTTTGTGTTGACCAAAAAGATAAGAAAAAAAACATGGCAAGATTTTGACCACTAGTATGGTCGGGGAACTGGGAAGTTGAAAGTTTATGAGCTCTTACAAAAACAACACTCCGTTTTCACAATATCTGTCTATTAGTTTATGAGAGTGTTTGGTTATCTAGTTTTTTGGGTAGTTTATAGTTTTTTGGATAATTTTTAATTTTTTGGATAACTTTTAATTTTTTGGTTAAGGTTAAAAAGTTAATTGAGGTGTTTGATAAGTAGTTTTTTATTTTATTTGAACCCAATAAGCTAGTTTCCAAAAAGCTATTTGATGAAGTTTTTTGAGTTAGCTTTTCACAAAAAGCTACTTTACCAAATACTTTTTTTACAATCAGCTAACCTAAACAGTCAAATAGTTATTCCAAACAATTTATCATTACAATTCTATTAACAATTTATCAACTATCATTCTGGTGATAGTAGAATAGGGCCTATGTACATTATGTTTTTTATTCGAGTAAAGACAAGTTGAATATTATTTAACAATAAAAAACGTTAAGAATTTTAACATACTCCAATTTTTAAAGAGTCATGGTTTTATAAATATAAAAACTAAATTAGAAGGCATTTAATTTGAAAATGAATATAACATAACATTACATATAAAATTATATATAAAAATTATATTATTATTTGTAACTTTTTATATTTTTTAAAACTTGAAGTAAACTAACATATGTTTAATAATATTTAATGGGTATTATAATAAAATATATGTAATTTTTAACCGACTACTGTGTAAAGTATGGAGACATGTCCTACAGTAATAAAGGGTCAAAGGGTCAGAGAGTGAAGCTACGTGCCACTTTATAACTTCACCACATGCAAAGGAGACAGGAGGGAATAAAGCATGTTTGGTGAAGAGAAATGATTTGTGAATGGAATAAATTCTAAAACCCAATGTTTGGTGAAAAACTGAAATATAACACTTCCCCCTATGTTTAGTATACTTAGACAAGTCAATTTTTTATTTGACTTGATAAATCTACCATTTTGAGAATTTTGAGTTTTGAATATTATTTTCTTAGTTTGAATCTGAAATAGACCGAACCTAAAAAATTTGTAAACGAGTTAAACCTTATCCGTCCATTTAGACTGAAAGTTTTAATTTTTAAGTTCTTGATTCAAGATGATTATTAAACATATTTAAATTGTACAAGTTCATTGTTTTAAGAGATGTCAAACGAGGCAATGAATAAGAAATGAATTAAGTATATGTAGTACATAAAATGAAAATCTATTAATGGTTGTCAATTGGTGTTTGCTTTATTGGCAAGTACCCCACTCTTTCCTCTTCTCTCTCTAGGATTTGATTTATGGGCAAGCATTCAAGTTTATCAAGATGTAGAACTGTGTTGAACAGAAGGCACGGGCCCTGTTGTATAGGGTATCAACGCCCCCTACCCCCGGTCCGCTGTAAGGCCGTTGTGTTAATATTCTCCAGAGATAGAAGTGCATCGACATGTTGGATTATAAATAAAATAAAATCTATTATTGGTTTATATTATTTTCATGGACATAAAATTAAAGGTAAAATATACATTATTTATAATAGTTAATATGATTAGATTATCATTAATATTATTTTGACGTAAACAAATAATTGTAGTAATCCTATACTTGATATCACGTGTAATTGCTTACAATATTATTTGAAATCATAAAAATATAAATTATAAGCAATTCAAAACAGTTATTAACCTATATCATGATTCTTAAAAGAAATGTAAATAGTATTGGCCAAACCATTGGTCTTTGAATGTCACTGGTAGAATTCATGGCAAAAGGCGTCCCAGTATGGCGTCTGATACGGGCATAAACAGACGCCAAATAGGAATTGGCGTCTGATATAAACAGACGCATAAACCTTTTCCGCCTTTTTCAAAAAGGCGTCTGTTTTGAGCTTAAACATATGCCAAAATGGCGTCTGATAAGGCTCAAAACAGACGCCAATTTACATTATTGAAATAAAAAAAATTTGAAATATCGGTAAATATAAATAAATTCCATTATATCTAATTACAACTACATAATATATTTTGTGGGTTATAATTATAAAATAGAGCAAATTAATTTTTTTTTTATAATTTGTAAGAAAGTTGTGTAATAAGAATTGTGGAGGCTTTGATAATGAAAATAAAATACATTTTATATAATAATAAATGATATATATCTTCCATTCATGCATATACAATTTCATATATATATATATATATATATATATATATATATATATATATATATATGTAGAAATAACAAAAAAATTGTAATAAATATATATTTAATAATGTTGATTTTTACACAAAATTTCTTACATTAAACAATTAAACAAAATATCTAATACAACTTTAATAACTAATAGGACACAAAAAAAAAACTTAAATGGTAATGAATATATATATCTTCAATCTTCAATAATCTTCAATATTCTTCAATCTTCAATCTTCAATGGATTTGAGGTGATGGGAAGATGAGAGAAAATGAAAGAAGATGAGAGAAGATGAGAGAAGATGAAGTGGGGATGGGAGGGAAAAAATTCGGAGGGAAATTTGATATGGTTTGGTTTATATATAGCCAAAATGGCGTCTGTTTATGCACCATAAACAGACGCCAAGTTTTTTTTAATATTTTGCAAAAATGGCGTCTGTTTGGACCAGAATCAGACGCCAATATAGAAAAGGCGTCTGTTTCAGGTCCAAACAGACGCCATTTTTGCAAAACAGTTTTTAAAAAAAATTGAAATTTGACCACGTTCAAACTGAAAAGCCTGACATTTATTTTACCCCAGATTGGCGTCTGTTTCTAGCAAACAGACGCCATTTTCTTAATAAACTTTTTTTTATTCTGTTTCTATGATTTAGCGTCTGATATATTAACAGACGCCAAATCACAGACGCATTTTGGCATGAATTCTACTAGTGATGTGAGTGTTGCTCTAGTTCTATAGTCATTGTCACGTGGCTTTTATCTTGATAGAGTCAGGTCTCTGTAACTGGCATTAAACTTACTCGAAAGATTATCCATTTCTTGGAAATAGTTTTTGAAAAATCAACAATGGTTTATGAAAGCATGTCATTTATAAGTATAATTTTTTTTTGATAATTAGCGGCCACACGAGCCCTTTTATTCACCAATGAAACAAGTGCAAACGAGCACTGAACGAGCCAAAAGCCCAGAAACTAGCACATCACATGATTACCATGTTAGCCATTACAATCATATGCACACACAGCCATCCTTACAGAAACATAATGAACCAACTGACTAGTGGAAACCAGAATGTATGTTCTACCAAACAGTCAATTAAAGATGGCAGGAATTTGATGGAAATTAACAGCTAATTGTTCAACAGAGTAGCTATGAGCCTCCTTCCAACCGGTGGATGAAGATTATTTTGATGAAGATTAGTTCTCTAGTCCTCCATGAAATTTTTTACTGAGATTGTGAGGGAAATAATGAGTCCTACATTAAATCTTTCCCATATATTATAAAGAACAAAACATGAAAAAGTTTGTCAACTTGGACCAATTTCATAGGAAAGTTCATCAACAAAACGCTCTATAAATATAATAGATGAAAAAGCAATTTAGGAGGATTTTTCCAATCAAATAGATCCTAGTTTCCAAATAATATAGTATGAAAACTATAAGATACTCTTTTTTTTTTCTTTTGCTTTATTATTTCATTCTTTATTTTTCCTTTATATGTTTGAAAAAGAATATGTAAGAGACTACCTTGAATTATAGAGCTTCATAAGCTTAGATGGATCCAAGCTTGAGTAGTAAAAGGATGTAAGTTGACGTGAAGTCAGGGTAGAAGGCAAAGACTTTCTTGAATTGAAAGATAGTTTTTTCTTTTTGATAATTAACGGGATTAACCCATTTTATTCAACTGGTGAAAACTGCAACCGAACATAAAAACAATACTGGCTTAATGTTGAAAAATGGCGCATCACACAATCATCAAACGACATTAAACCCCCGAAAAACAAAGTCCAAACAATGTGCCAAGACTTATTGAGCTAAGCTCTGACAATGTGAGAGCTCCGACAAAAAATGAACATTGTTAAGGATGAGTTTACGTCTTTATGGAGATCTTTGTCCTATTTTATGGTTTTATTTTTTTGCTTAATGCATAGGGAGGGTGTTGAAATTCACCCAAAAGTAAAAAATATCTCACATTTGAAAAGTATAGGGAAAGAACATGGTATATAAGTCAAGTTGACTACTTATCTTAAAATCAATTGGTTTTAAGATGGAACCTCACTTAAGTTGTGTACTATAAATCTTGGATGAGGTGGGTTCCCACCTTGGATCTCCCCAACGTAAGACAATTGAAAAGTAAGGTATTGTTCTTAATTGGATGCTAGATTTTCTAGATGGTTGGAGTGTTTGTGTGTTTTTTTATCACCATTTCCTTTTATATGTAATTTAGGTGATTAATTTGCTCCATAACTAAAGAGTAAAAATATTGGTGTGATAGGAATGTAATCTGACGAACAATAGACAAAATTGATAAATTAATAACTAATGTGTAATTACAATTATAAAATGACACATTGTAGAATAAAAAATTTAATTAAAATAACAAATCATATGAAATGAGAGGAGTATTTAATTAATAATTGTTAGGTTTTTGGGTGTTTGAAGGTAAAAGTATTTTGTGGAAATGGAGGAAAGATTGTATAAGGGAGAAACTTTTTTTTATTGATGGAGGGAGAATTGCTTACGACTTCTTTGTTGTTGATTGATTACAAATGAAAGCCCCACCACCTATATTTATTCTTGTAGAAAGGAGGTGGTGGTAGGAAAAATCTAGAAAAGAAAATTTTAGAAAGGAAAAATCTAGAACATGCTCATCAAATTATCTAGGACTTTTCTAGGGACTTTTCTAAGGCATCTTTTCAAGATTTTTCAAGATTAATCTTGATTTTTAACACTCCCCCTTAATCTAGAAAAATCTCGAACTCCTATCTGCTCTCGGAAGTAATTGAACTTCTCACTTGAAAGTGCTTTTGTGAATATGTCCACTAGTTGTTCTTCCGTTCTACAAAACTCTAGCTTGATTTCACCTTTGTCCACAAGTTCGCGAATGAAGTGATGTCTAATCTCAATGTGCTTCGTGCGAATGTGGAAAACTGGATTCTTCGTCATTGCTATTGTTGACATGTTGTCACAGAGAAGTGGTGTTGGTTCTCCATCCCTTGTAGTAGATCTTGTAGTATTCTTCTCAACCATACTGCTTCACATGCTGCACTTGTAGCTGCAATATACTTTGCTTCTGCGGTTGATAATGCTGCAGTTGGCTGCTTCTTTGATCTCCAGGAGATAGCCTTGGACCCAAGTTGGAACAAGTATCCACTTGTGCTTTTTCTATCGTCGATGCATCCAACCCAGTCACTATCTGTGTACCCAGTGAGTTTGGGGTCTTCCTCTGTTTTGTACAGAAGACCATAACTCTTCGTTCCTTTGATGTATCTCAAAATTCTTTTAGCTGCTATGAAGTGAGCTTTACTTGGCTCACTCATGAATCGGGATACGATGCTCACCACATGAACAATGTCTGGTCTAGTGTTTGTAAGATATATTAATGAGCCAACCAGACTTCTATAGAGTGATCCATCCACCCTTTCCTTGCCATCATTTTTGGAGAGTTTCTCATTTGTGGCCATAGGTGTTGATATTGGCTTGCAGTCCACCATATTAAACTTTTTAAGAAGATCTTCAATATATTTCTCTTGAGAGATGAAGATCTCACCTGGGCTTTGCTTTACTTCATCCCGAGAAAGTACTTCATGAGGCCCAAATCCGTCATCTCGAATTCAGCCATCATATCCTTCTTGAAATCTTGAATCATCCTTTGATTTGTGCCCGTGTATATAAGATCATCAACATAGAGACACAAAATTAAAAGATCTTTACCTTGGGTCTTGACATATAGAGATGGCTCACTTGGACTCTTTTTGAATCCGCTATGAAGGAGATACCCATCGATTTTACTATTCCAAGCTCGTGGTGCTTGTTTGAGACCGTAGAGCGCTTTCTTGAGTCGATATACTTTGTTTTCTTCTCCTTCAATCACGTACCCTTGAGGTTGCTCCACATATACCTCTTCTTCAAGCTCGCCATTTAGAAATGCTGACTTGACATCAAGCTGAAATACTTGTAGTTTTAGTTGTGCTGCAATGGCAAGCACAGTTCTTATTGTCTCCATGCGTACTATTGGAGCAAATGTTTCGTTGAAGTCGATTCCTGGTTGCTGTGAGTACCCCTTAGCAACCAATCGAGCCTTGTACTTATGGATTGAGCCATCCTCATTGTATTTGATCTTGTAGACCCACTTGAGCCCAATGACTTCTTTATCTTGAGGCTTCTCCACTAGCTGCCATGTGTCATTTTTCTCGATCATTTTGATTTCCTGGTCCATTGCCTCGATCCATTTCTCATCTTGTGATGCTTCTTGAAATGTTGCTGGCTCGCTGGCGAAGAATGCTGTAATTGCTTGGCCACACTCGTAATCTTGTAGATAAGCAGGTGGACGTCTTTCTCGTTGGGACCTTCGAGTTGGCTGTGGAGAGTCGTTTGACTCCATAGTAGGAGGTGGTGCGCTAGCTCCATGAGGAGATGGAGTTGAAGATGGTTTGTTGTCACTGGGTCTTCCTTCTCTAATTTCTTGAATGTGATGGTCTTCATGTGCTGACTCTTGATATGTGTTTTCCGGCCATCTCCATTGGGATGCTTCATCAAATATGACATCTCTTGAAATAATCACCTTCTTTGTTTCTGGATTATAGAGGCAGTATCCCTTCGACTACAAGGCCAATGAAGATGCACTTCTCTCCTTTGCCATCCAACTTTTCTCGATTCTCTTTTTGAATATGTGAATATGCTATGCAACCGAATACTTTGAGATGATCCACCTTTGGCTTCCTCCTAAACCATGCTTCATATGGTGTTCTATTTGGAACTGCCTTTGTGGGAGACCGGTTGAGAATGTATTCGGCTGTGTTTACTGCTTCTGCCCAAAAGTTCTTTGGAACATTTTTGCTTTGCAATATGCTGGAAGCCATCTCAACTATTGTTCTGTTCTTCCTCTCTGCAACCCCATTTTGTTGTGGAGTGCGTCTTACTATGAGCTCCCTTTTGATGCCATGTTTTAGACAGTAATCATCGAACTCATTCTGATGGAATTCTTTCCCACGGTCTGTCCTCAATGTTTTGATATTGTGCCCACTTTGCTTTTCCGTGCGGGCCTTGAATTGTTGGAAATATGAGAATGCTTCTGACTTTTGTTCGAGGAAGTATACCCACATCATGCGAGTGTAGTCATCCACGAACAATAAGAAGTATCTTTTGCCACCCATGCTAGGATTACGTGCTGGACCCCAAATATCGGCATGGACCAGTTGTAGAGGGGCTTTAGCTTTCCACGTGGTTTTAGTGAATGGTAATCTATGCATTTTCCCCATTATGCAGCCCTCACATATATTCCTTTTGTCTTCTATTGTGGGCAAACCGATAACCATGTTCTTTCGCTTCAAGACTTTAAGACCGTCAAGGTTTAGATGACCATACCTTTGATGCCATAAGGTTGTGGCATCCGTGATGGAGCTGAGGGCCACCTTTTCTTTCGTTGGCATTGATAAAGGGAAAATCCTGTTGGGCTCCATTGCGATAGATGCTATCACTTGGCGCATCTTTTTGTCAATTATGATGCATCTACCGTCATCAAAGTTCACCTGATAGCCTTTTTGAAGGAGTTGGCCCACACTTAGGAGATTATGAGCTAGCCCAGGTACGTATAGGACGTCTTGAATATACTTGGTCGAGCCGTTTTTTGCCTTTACTGCGATTGTTCCCTTGCCGGTGGCTTCACGTGTTCTCCCGTCACCAAGCATGATGTTGGATTTTATGTCTTCATTCAGCTCCACGAAGGAATCTCGATTTCCCGTCATATGGTTGGAACAACCGCTATCCACGTACCATGAGTCTTGTGCTTCTTGCGTGGCGTTCAGACATGAGTAGAATATGTTTTCACTTGGGTCGCCTTTCTCCGTGAAGTTGGCCTCATCCCGTTGTCGGTTCCTACAATCTCGTACATGATGTATGTGCCATGTAAATTTCTTGCATTTGAACGGACAATACGTTGTATCGTGGTTAGACATCTTGCATATCTTGCAGTATGGCCTTGGTTTTCGATCTCCATGACTTCCTTGATTCTTGTAATTTTCTCTCCCCCTGCCACGGTTATTGGATGGTGTCTTCCTACCATGGCTATTCTCCTTTTTATTCTCATGGTTGGAGAATTTTAATTTGGCTTGAAAAGCCTGCTCTAGTGGCTGGTGTGTGAATCTACGCATTCTCTCCTCATGTGCTTGGAGAGACCCTGCTAACTCGGTGAGGGTGAGCGTAGATAGATCTTTGGATTCTTCTATTGCAGCCACTATATGATCAAACTTTGGTGGAAGGCTCCTTAGCACCTTTTGTATCACCTTCTTATCTTCGATCATGTCGCCATATATTCTAATTTTATTTACTATGCTAGTGACACGATCGAAGTATGCTTGAATTGTTTTATCCTCCTTCATCAATAAGGTATCGAAATCCTTCCACAAAGTTTGAAGTTTAATGGATATTACCTTGTCAGTGCCATGGTATGCATCCTTCAATATTGTCCAAGCCTCCTTGGCCGTTGTAGCAGCCATAATCCGAGGGAAGATTGTTGGAGTGATTGCTTGATAGATGTGATGAAGGGCCGTAATATCCATCTCGTAATTCTCTTGATATTGTGCCTCCTTACTTTCATCCCATGATGATTTTTCCTCTTCATCTGGCTTTTCTTCTCCATCCTTCTTCTTTTCTTTTGCATCCTTCTCCTTCTTCTTGAGTGGTTTATCATATCCCTTTTCTACCACATCCCATAAACCTTGCGCCATGAAGAATGTTTTCATTTGAATACTCCACATTTGATAATTCTCCCCATCAAATATGGGTGGCCTCAAATTTGGGAGATAGTTGAAAGTTGTGGTTGGGGTTGGGGTTTGAAGAGAGGCCATGTTTAATTTTTGTGGAGTTGGATTTGATAGATGAGTTATTTGAGAGTTGGGATATGACTTGAAGGTTGATGAATATTTTTTGAAAGATGTAGGTTTGATAGGAGGACTTGGGTTAATGTGGCTCTGATACCACTGTTAGGTTTTTGGGTGTTTGAAGGTAAAAGTATTTTGTGGAAATGGAGGAAAGATTGTATAAGGGAGAAGCTTTTTCTTATTGATGGAGGGAGAATTGCTTGCAACTTCTTTGTTGTTGATTGATTACAAATGAAAGCCCCACCACCTATATTTATTCTTGTAGAAAGGAGGTGGTGGTAGGAAAAATCTAGAAAAGAAAATTTTAGAAAGGAAAAATCTAGAGCATGCTCATCAAATTATCTAGGACTTTTCTAAGACATCTTTTCAAAAATTTTCTAAATTAATCCTGATTTTTAACAATAATTAGGATTTTATTGAGACTACTTTAATAGGTAGGTGTACTTTTTAAGTTGATTTAAAAGATTATTTTGCAATTAAATGCGATAAAAGATAAATAAAAAAGATTATGGGGTGTTTGGCTGCCCAGTTTTTGGGTAATTTTAGCTTTTTGGATAACTTTTAGTTTTTTGACCAATGTTAAAAAACTACTTGAGGAGTTTGGTAAATAGCTTTTTATTTTAGCTTTTTGGATCTAATAAACTAGTTTCTAAAAAGCTACTAGATGAAGTTTTTTGAGTTAACTTTTCACAAAAAACTATTTTATCAAACACTTTTCCTACAATCAGCTAATCCAAACAGCTATCAGCTAACAGTTATAAACTAACAGCTAATATCTGGTTGCCAAACATGACCTATATACCTTTCTAATTAGATCAAAATTACTAGTACTTTATAGATGATACAACCTCGTCAATTCTTTGGTTATATATTTTTGCAATCACATGAGGTATTATGAAATCTAAATTAAATTTTTTGACTATATATTATTTTTGCAATCACACGGGATATTATGAAATCCAAATTAAATTATGCTCTAATATTATAACAAAACATAACGTTTTCATCACAATGCATAATATCCCTATCTACCCTACCCCGACAAGAAATTTAAAACGAAAGTGATTGATAAAATATATAGGGGGATAAAAAAAGTATATTGTCAAGTGTGACCTCTTGCTAATTGCTATCATTTATGAGACGGTTCACATCCAAATAGTCAAAGCAAGCCAAAGAGGAAAAATTGCCGCTCTCCGTGTAAACACCGTTGGTCCTTGGCACACATCATTGGTAGTAGTAACTCTATCCTATATTACTTGTCATCATTTTAATTTTTACGGTTTTTAATATTATTCTTGGATTGAAAATTTTCTTACATACTCCCTCAATGTCAAATTAATTGTCACTTTGATTAATTTTGATCATTAATTATTCACAAATTACAATGACGCCTTGTTCTTTTATACGGCTGGCTGCGGTATGGCGCGGTGCAGTGTGGTGTGGTGGAATTGTGGTGGGTTATGGTGGGTCGTAAAAAGTTGTAGTAGGTTTTGGTTTTAATAATTGTTAGGGCCTGTTTGATTCACCAATTCAGGAATGGAATGGAATGGGATGGAACTTGATTCCTAAAAAAAAAGAAATGGAACTTGATACTTGAAATAAGTTGTTTGGTGCAGTTAAAGAATGGAATCAGTACCCAGTTCTTGTCGTTTGGTACAGTAATGGAATGGAATCAACCCTTAATTTATTTTAATATTATAATTATTTAATATTATAAAAATTGAAATTTCTTTAATATTAATTATTTGAATTACTTTCCTCAAAAAAATAAAAAATTATTTGAATTAGCATTAATTATAACCTTCTTGTAATAATTTTTTTATTTATCACTTACGTTTTTCAAGGTCAATATTTAATCAATAATTTCTCATATAAGATTTTTAAAAAAATATAATATTATACTTTTCTAGTAGTATTTTGTATTACAAATCTAACAACATTAATTTTATATAATGAATCATTATATAAACTAAAATACTAACGGTCAAAATTTTACATATTTTACATAACAACAATGGCGGAATTTCGAATTTTTTTGTAAACAGAACAACAATGGAGACCATCAATTAATGGAAACAAGGAGCCCATTAATGGATAAGAGGAGGAGGAAAAAGGAAGAAACCACATACAAGTCGGTGACTATCGCAATATGGCCGGTAGGTTTTCCGGCGAGGTTTGTTCTTCAGACGGAAATGACAATACTATGAGGGAGAAGAGTTAGGGTTCTTGGTAGGAGGTAGAGACGTATATAAACATTAAGGGGTGTGAGAATATAATGATAATATTTTCTTTTCTATCTTTGTATTATTTTTGGGAACTAGATCTCATTCCCCCCAAATATGAGAGATATGGGATTCCTCTCAAAAGGGAGGAACTTGAAACCCTTGAGTATCAAGTCCCAAACCCTAAAAGGCTCAAACAAACATAAAAATTGGAAACTTGATACCCAAAGATATCTAATTTCATTCCCTTTCTTCCAACCAAACATACCCTTAATGTATTGGTAAATGTGAAACTGTAATTGAAAAAAGTAGATTATGGTGGGTTTTGGTAGATTTGGTGGATTGTGGTGGGTTATGGCAAATTGTGGTGCAGTGTAACACCACATCCAGCCAGCCGCATAAAAGATTAGGGTCTGAGTTACTATATAAAATTACCTTCATTATAATTGTTCGAAAAATATTTTCTAACCACGGTAATTTCATATTGTAACTCATTATAATGTGTGAGTAATTAACGGTCAAAATTTAGTCAAATTGACAATTAATTTTGAGTGGAGGTAGTAATATGTTATTAAAATTGTAATATTATACTTTTACGTTAGTGTTTTTCGTTATGAATCTAGTCGTGACAGTTTTATATAGCAACTCATTGTGTATATATTGGAAAATTTATGGTTAAATTTTTAAAAATTTGACTGCATGATTTTCAAAGACGACAATTAATTTGGAACGGATGGAGTACTATCTTGGTTTTAAAATGTTTGTCACCATAACTAATTTTATTCTCTCAATATTTTATCATTTTTACAATTTCGACAATTATGATTTCATTTTTACCCTCCATTACTAAACTTCTTATCACTTTTTATAATTTTAGCAAATAGCAACTATTATTCTGAATTATAGAGATAATTTGGATAAATTACAAACTTTTCACCTTAATTTCGATGTATTTTTGTTTCCCCTTAGTCAATTATTTAATTACCTATACATGAGACAGTAGTAGATTATGATAAAAATCATCACCCACTTCACCAAATTGGAGCACTAATACCTAAGTGGAGCATAATTAAGTGCATAATGGAGCACTAAGTGTGGATGTAATAAGTTGATTTATATTTGTGGAGGGAGTGTGCTTACTTTTTATGTGTGGTTGAAGAAGGCTTAGTTGTGTGATATTTTGGGTGCTAGTGTCTAATCCTACTAGTATAAATAGGAGGTGTGTCATAGGGAAAATCATCCCAAGCAAGCAAAAACAATAAGAAGTGTGAGTGAGTGAGAGAAATTATAAAGAGTGAGGTGTCTTAAAGAGTGTGTGTTCAAATATTGTACAATTGTCTTGCTTCCAGTGTTGTAGTAAAAGTATAATTTTTAAGTATACCACCTGCTCCCTTCCTATTTTTATCCAACAAACTGGTATCAGAGCCAGATTTTCTAAAGATCCTTGCTAAGCTCGCATTCATAGTGTGTGCACGGTCAGGGACCGAAGCACCAAGGATGCCGCCACAGTCAGGGACTGTGATTATTATTATAATTGTTGGTCTGGGACCGCAAGTCTTTGGTTAAGTGCAGGGCGCTTACCAAGCTAGCATGGCAGATTTATCAACATCAACGAGCTCATTAGAGAAGCTCAATGGGAGCAATTATAGTACTTGGTGCACATGTATCAAGTACTACTTGAAGGGGCAAGACTTATGGGAGATCGTTGGTGCTAATCAAAAGCTAGAACCAACTGATCCAAATGAGAAGAGGAAATGGGAGATCAAGGCTGGAAAGGCAATGTATGTCCTTTCAGTCACGGTGGAAGATGAATATCTTCATCGGATTAAGGATTTTGAGACACCTGACAAAGCATGGGATGCCTTGGCTACGCTGTTCACCAAGAAGAACGAGGCCAAATTGCAGCAGCTGGAGAACGAGCTCATGTCTATTAAACAGGGAGACATGACAGTGAGCCAATATTTCACCAAAGTTAAATCTTTGTGTGGTGAAATAGCCAAAGTAGATGATGAAAGTGCAATAAGTGAGTCAAGAATGAGGCGGATAATTATTCGAGGCCTCGACCCCAAAAACAGTTGCCTTGTTGCAGCAACCAGGGGCTGGGCCACACAACCTGATTTGCCAGAATTAGAAAGCTTCTTGGTGAACCAAGAAGGCCTGGACAAACAAATGTCCAAGGT
The DNA here is from genome assembly GCA_029582165.1 of Portulaca oleracea. Lineage (NCBI taxonomy): Eukaryota > Viridiplantae > Streptophyta > Magnoliopsida > Caryophyllales > Portulacaceae > Portulaca > Portulaca oleracea. Next base: position 3,527,959 of record CM055873.1, on the reverse strand, counting down.
CTCGATAAAGGAGGAGGATCAAGCTCTATTCACCAGAAGAAGAGCACATAAGAGCCAAGGAAGAGATATACAAAGAAGCACTAGAGATGGTGGACCACCATCAGGACCACCATCAGAAAGGAGGCCATCATCAGAAAGAAGACAATCATCAGAAAGGAGACCACCAAGGTGGCAACAAGGACAGCGACGCCGTCCATATCAAGGGGGAGCTCAACAATCTCGAGAAAGTCGGCAAGAGAAGGAATATCGCCGTCAAGAAGGTGTAGACCCCGAAAAATTGATAACCTTTTTCGCGGCGCTACTTAAAAGTGATTGGGAGCCGACTAGGATTGCTTAACCTTAAATAAGGTTTAACTTTTAAGAATGATTTTAGACTCGATAAAATGGTCAACCCCTCTAGGTTTATATAAACCAAACCCGTCTGCATGCCACTAAATTACTCGGCTAGCTTAGTTTTTAAAATAGCTTAGACATTTGAATGAAAAACCTGGGTATGTATTTACAAACCCTCCTCAAATCTCTCACTGTCTCTTTATCCTTGAATGTTAATGATGGTGGGTTGGGCCTTTTAGAGCTTGTGGTGTGGACTACCTTCTTCAAGCTTGGTGAGGGTTATACTTGACTCTCATTTGGTGTTGGTGGACAAGCTTTTATGCATATTTTAATTTGAACTATATGTTCAATCTTGGTGAGTATTCTTTAGAGATTGTTCATATCTTATTCATCTTTCGTTGATTTGGTGTAACGCCCCCAGATTCATAATCATCAGATTACAACTAAAACATTCATAACCCAAAGATTAGTGCAGCGGAAAACCATCTCCAGAGGCATCACCGCCGTCCTCATAACGAGGACAAGGCTTTTAAAAATATACCAATGCAACACCATACACAACCATACGTAAAAACTTAATTAAATTCACACCACACTTACAACTCCTTCACATCATAATCGACAACTCCAAAATAAAACACAACTTAGAGATTACATCCATTCATCAAAATATTTGAAACCTTTCTATTGCCAATAGGGAGAGATTCATCATCACCATCCAGGCGGAAGAGTTCTTATTCTCGTTACTGAAGGCCTACCTTAACTGGGAATGGAAACTCCACTTACTTTTACGGACTTGGGAGCTTGTTCGTTGCCCTTGGAGGAAGCACTTCCTAAAACAAAAATAGAAAACTTCGCAAATGAGTTGGCTAAACTCAGTACACATACCCCTACAATGTAAACTTCCACATATCATTTTAGTTCGCGCCTTGCTAAAATCTTTTGAAAATGGAAAGCACAAACAAGTCAAAAACTCTTGAACAGCCAAAGAAAAAGAAAATAAACATAAACATCATAAACATCGTCATCATCATCATCATAGACCTCATCATAAATAGACCTCGTTGTAGACCTCGCCATAAGTAGACCTCGTTATAGACCTCATCATAGACACTGGCCAGGTCGCATGACAGATGGCCGTCGACATCGAAAGTACCTCAGTGCGATTAGCAGCATATAATAAGAGACCTCATCATCAATGTACCTCAGTGCGATTAGCACCATATAGCAAGAGACCTCATCATTGAAAGAACAAAATCATAAACTTTCCTTGCATTGAACATCATGAAATCATCAACATAAAACATTATCATAAAACATCGGCATAAAACATCATCAACAAAACATCAACATAAAACAGTAGCATGAAACATCAAAATAAAACATCATCATCAATAAAACATGCTTGGAAAAAGTAGGCAATATGCGTACCTTGAGAGCGTAAGATATGAGTCGAGTAAACTCGCGTGGGCAAAGATCTCGAACGTGGACTGGCAACGACCGGGATGTGTTGGAAAAAGAGACATAAAATATGAAATTAGTTCTTGATTCAATAAAAGGGGAGCTTCCAAAGCAAGTACAAAGAGTTTGGAAGTCAAAGCTAGGAAATGGAAAAATTCAGATTTTTCCGCATTTCGTATTTTGGTCATATCTCCATGTAGGAGCGTCGGAATATTCTATAATAGGACTTTTCGGAAAGGGAAAATTATGTTCTACAACTTTCCCACATGTCCAGAGGCTAAAAAGGCTTGGAAGGTCCGGAAATAGGCGTTTTACATTCTGGTTCACTGCAGAATTTCCGGCAGTGAACATGATGAACAGGGGGTATTCATGGCGGTATAACTTCTTGAGTACAAGTCGGAACGGAGCAAACAAGTAGTCTATGGAAAGCTTGCGGATCATACTACAACCCCAAATGATTACTTTGGACTTTTAGGAACTACAAGACCTTTGAATATGACCACCAAGTTACTTCCTTGAAATTCGTATGAAAAATGAAGGTCTTGCTAAAAAGGTTGTATTTTGGGTTTTATGAGTCGGAATTGAGTGATTCGAAGTTGGATGGGTACCTATAACTTAGGGGAATCATTTTCCATGACTTCTTTGGTCTTGGGATGGTCAAAACACCCTACTAAAGCTCATTCTCCAATCTTGCCCAAATTACAATTTTAACCGTACTTTCCGGCAACTTAACCAAACTAATCGATAAACTTGACATACTTGACTTCCTTGAGATTTACCAAAACATCAAATCAGCTTTTAATCACTTACTCAACATGTAAAGAATCCAACGCATCCAAAATCTCAACTAAAGTATAGCCCAACACTTTTCATTTTCTTTGATGCATTTTATCGAACACCTTATGTGCAACCTAAATTATCAAGTTTACTTACTCAATGTTCATCAAACAATTCCCAAAATATTTAGTCTTAATCCACTAATTAGATCAGCATAAACTCAACATATAACCATTTATCACAATTTTAACATCCATCAAAGTAATCCTCCCTAATTCATCATCATTTTTACTCAAACCCATACTAATCATGATCAATATCTATATATTCAGCATCAATACCTCACTTATTACCTCCCAAAGTCGACATGCAAGACCATTTTATACAAAATCCAACATACACCAAAGTAGTTAGATGAATTCTTCATCATTTCATATTAAAATCAATACTAACCAACCCAAAATCATAATCAAACCATCCACCACAAGTTTCCAGCCCTAAGCCATACTAAATTCATCACAAAATCAACATGCATGTTGTCTTTAACAAAGATGAAACATCACCCAACACATATACAACATAATCCATCACTCTCCCTTCACTACCTCATCTCAAACCTCTTACAAATCATGAACAACCAACCCAACAACATAATCTCTACTTTATAAACTGAAAAGGGGTAAGAAAACAACAATTTAAGAACTTTCATTATGAGAATCTGATTTGGAGAGGGAAAAAAAAGCATTTGGAAAATACCTTCAAAGAGAGAACAAGAACCAAGGGAAGGAGGGGGTGGCTGGTTGGACCACCGATCGACGGCAGCTGTCTCGTCGCCGGAAAACGACGCTGGCGACCTTGCTGAGGCGGCAGTGGGCGTAGCAGGGACAGAGAGAGGAGGAGCAGTGGGAGTTTGCAACACCACGTTAACTGAGACTTGAAGAAGAAGAGTAAAAGAGATAAAATACTTAATGAATTTTGTTTTATGAGTCTAGCATCAAGTTGGGCTAATTTTAAAAGAAACTAAGGCCCCAAAAAAAAAAAACACTTTAACTTGTCTTCTCTTCTCACAATTATTTCTTCCTTAACCCGACACTATTAATTTGATACTCCGGGTAAAATTTTACAAGGCCAAACTATGAGAAACTTCAATAATAAAAATCCCATGAGTATTCACGTCTCTAATAATAATAAATCTGAACAACTCGAATGAGAAATTGTCAGACAAAGGACCTGAATATTAGAGTTTACTCAGAAAGATCGGAAATACTAATTGAGGGGTATCTAATGAATATACTACACTGGAGAATCGAGGGTCGTTGCACTGTTCGAGACCTGCAAAAACAGTGACAGCAATTACAGAATTTAAAAAGTGTGAATTAATTTAATTACCTTGATTAGCAAAATTAATCATCATGGATTAGGACAGGTTATTACATTTGGTGTGTTTGAGATCTAGATCAACTCCATTGTCAAGGTTTTGGTTGTAGTGTGAGTGCTACTTGGTTGCCAAGGTTGTTGGTTGGATTTAATGTGTCTTGGGTTAATTTCTTGCTATTGTCGAGTTCCAAAACCTTCATGGATCACTACAGAACAATTCATGCTCAAACTGAGGGAGAAGGATAGACATTTTTTTTGATTTTTATTTGATTTGATTTTTTTTAGAAACCTAAGCAAGAATCCTCAAGCAAGCTCTAAGGCTGGAAACCAACAACTCCCCGACAACGGCATCAAAATTGTTGTTGTACTTTTGGGAGTACGGTTGTCATATCCAGAAGAAGTTGTATTCTATGCACTCAGAACTGACTCAATTGTTTCAAGTTAGGTAAATAAACCAGGTGATAGCAATGACGATGAGAACTACAAAATACGAAAGCAATAAAGATATTCAGGTTGCAAAATCAACATTCAACAACTAATCAATTTATATAGCCTAATCTACCAATTCTAAACCAGTAATTAAGAGGGGTCGATTACATCATTAGATTACGCCAAAGCCCTCTGTCATGGGTCAGACACTAGCTTAACTATTCTAACTATTTATTCTCATAGAGTTAGACTAATTAAACTATAGGAATGACCGAATGACTCATTTAACTATTCTAAACCAGTAATCGACCCCTCTTAATTACTGGTTTAGAATTGGTAGATTATGCCTAAACAAGATTATGCCTAAACAAGATCAACTAAACTTAGTCAGAATTCAACATTATCTTGTCAAAACCCGGACCATTTTCTCTACCCACACCAGCAAATTGACCTTACTTAATTCTCTGCATAAATCTATTACCTAAAAATATGAATGAACACTTTCTCGAGTATTTCATCAAACACGTGGTGGGCAAAGAGAAAAACTCAAACTACAAGTATAGACTTGGATAGATTATGCCTAAACAAGATCAACTAATCATCGAATAAATTGGTCACGACCCAAACCACACAAAATTAACTAATAAACTTAGGATTGCAAGTAAAAAGGAACGAAACGAAACTATCAAGAACATAAATAAGCATAAAGAGAAAGAGAAAGAGAAAGAGAAAGAGAAACTTAATCTTGAATTGAAAGCTGCATTCAATCTACGATAATAAAAATTAAAATAGTGTCAAAAATAAAAAAGTATTAATTTGGTGACGGATAAAACACTTTAAAAAATGTGTTAGGGTAAAACTCATATCGACACTCATATTTTTATATGTTTTATTTTTAATAATTTTGATTTATTAAAGGAGATCCAATAATTACTTGTCAAATCAAAGTGTAGCATTTTCCACAGAATAGTATTACGTTATATATACTTTTCAACTCCATAAAATTGGATGCCTAGACTTTTTTTTTTCCATTTTTTACCGTTGTCAATTAATGTGACACTGACAGGTGAAAGACGAAATTACATTGTAATATGGGATATACCAAATTAGAAATTTAGAGTATGAAAACAAGCCTGTTATTCATCTTTAATTTTAGGGTATAAGTTTAACATAGATATGTATATGTGGATGTGATTACTTGGGGATTGGGATAAGTTTAAGAGGCTTAGCTTTCTGTATACCAAGCCCAAGCTTCTCACTCATGTCCAATTTTTCAGGACTCAATCCATCTTCAAGCTTCCAATTAAACCCATAAGGGTCCCTAACATAAGGTTCAACATTCTATATGCCAATGTCATTCCGGGGCAAATTCTCCTTCCTGCCCAAAGGGTATGAACCCGTAATCTTGGCCTTGTGCGTCGACATTTTGATCCAAAAACCTCTCTGGTAAGAATTTGTCTGGATTCTCCCAGGTATTTGGATCGTAGCTAATAGCCCAAAGGTTGACAAACACTTGGGCGTTCTTGGGCACTAAAAAGCCGCACAATTCAATATCAGAATCTGCCTTTCGAGGCAAGAGAAACACAGCAGGTGGGTGCATTCTAAGGGTCTCTTTCACTACGGCCTGCAAGTAGGGCAATTTCGAGATATCTGATTCCTGGATGGACTTGATATCCTTCCCAAGGACTCGTTCGGACTCGTTCGAGCTCGTCTTGAGCTTTGGCCATCTTTTCAGGATTGCGTATCAACTCTGCCATTGCCCATTCCGTGGTACTTGAGGTTGTGTCCGTTCCTGCCGTAAAGAAGTCCTGAAACATACAAATTATAAATATTAATTAGCCAAAAATTCATTAAGTTTAACAAACACCTTCTAACCATTTTAGTTGAGATAATTATGGAGCTTTTGACAACTTATGTTCCTAAACAAACTTACCATGAGGAGATGCCTTATATCATCAAGACTCAACTCTGAACCATCTTCCTTCATGATCTCAATTAGGGTATCCAAAACATCCTCATTCCCACAACTTTCACCACTCAATCTCTCCCTAATAATCTCCCTAAACACCTCCATGAACTTATTCCCATACCCTACCAACTCCCTATTCACTCTCAACCTACTCACAAACCCTACCACCGGAAAAAGATCCGCCAAGTTCGGCTTCCCGATTTCCTCCACAATCTTCCACGCTATCTCCTTAAACTCGCCGGAATCCTTCGACTTATGGCTCGCCAAATTCATCGAAAAAAACGTGTTCGACAGCAAGTTGAGCTGCGTCGTGAACGCCACCTTCCCGATATCCACCGACTCACCGGACTTACAGCACTCTCCGACATACTCCGCCATGTCAACCACCTTGTCGTGGCGGAGGGACTGCCCGGCGTTGAGCCGCTGGGCGGAGAAGAGCTGGACGGTGGAGATCTTCCGGAGGCAGCGCCACTTGGCGTTGACGGGCAGCCAGACCATGGAGTGCAGGTCGTGCCCGTCGGCTGCCCGGACGGCGGCGGTCACCATGCGGCTGGAGACTGCGAGGTCGTGGTTTTGGAACATCTCCCTGGCGGCGTCCGCAGAGGAGACAACGACGGTGGTGATCATACCGAGCTTGACGGAGATCAAGGGGCCGTACTTCCGGGAGAAGTCGGCCATGGTGCGGTAGGGAGTCGGGCTGAGCTGGTGGAGGTTTCCGATGATCGGGAGCGGCGGTGGGCCCGGCGGAAGAGGAGGGATGGTGGTGGTGGTGGTGGAGGGTTTTTTGGGGGTGAGTTTGAAGAAGTAGAGACATGTCCACAAGAAGGCAAGGATGAAGGGTAAGAGAGTGTAAATGTCCATTTTTAATTTTGGGGGTGTGTTTTGAGTAATGATTGATTAATAGGTTAATTTGGGAATGGACTACACTACTTTATCATCTGTTTATATAGTATTACAAGTCTACAAGGGTTGCATGGTTGGTAGACAACTACCTAGGTATCCTCTGTTTCATATATTATTATCTGTAGATAGATTGCATGATGTTAGTCAAATTTTTTCAAGATTTTATCTATTAAAAATGGAACATCATAAACATATTGATTCAAGATGTTTAATAACCATGCATCTTAATTTGTCTATATTTCATAATTTGTTAACTTTTAATAATGTTTTTTTTTAATAATTATGTATATTTATCAATTATAAGAGTATAATTATAATACTTATTTGCTAGGTCAAAAAAATATAAACAATAGCCAATTTATCAACCATAGTTGAAAACGCACATTTTATGCATAGTTTTATATTTATGAAAAAAATTAAATAAATAATTATTTTTATATTGTTTATAGATTATAATAACCCTCACGGTAATGAAACATACATTTATAATGATTTTTATATATTTACATTTAACTATACGAGTGATTTAGGTGAGATCGATGTACAACAAGATGTTTATCATTTTCGATTAAAACTATCCGTTAAAATAAAAGGAAATGTTGACTTTAGATAAGGATGGACACTTCAAGAGTGGTGTTTCTTGCCTTGGGAGTACCATGGTATTTTGGTCCGCGAAATGGTAAGCATCTTGATTTAAATTATTTTAAATTTTACATAAATCATTTATAAAATTAAATTAAAAAAATTTAAATTATTATAAAAAATATGTTTCATTATTTTAAGAATTAATATAATTTATAAATTAAATAAAATATTTATTTATTTATATTTTTCATAAATATAAAAATAATTATTAATATATATTTTTTCATAAAATATTTTTCATAGATATATAACTAGTAGAGAAAATATTATAAGAAGGTACAAAAATATGAATTATGAACAATTTAAGATGATTATTGACCATATTGATTCAAGACGCGTAGCGTTGTCATTTTCACTTGTCGATGTTATCTAATATGACCGGTATCAATAATTAGAAGGCAAGTACAAGTAACACAAGAGCTCCTAAGAAATGCAATCAGTTTTACTCACTAACGTCCAAGTCAATGATCAATGCATTTGGTGGAATATGATTTTGGAAAATTTTTTCCAAGAAAACCTTTCTCTACTCTCCCCTTGAAAAGGATGTCTATTAAGTTTAATTAAAAGTAAAATAATGTACTATGCATTAACCAAATGTATGATACTTTGTAAATTTGGAAAAACTTGAAAGAAAGTAATTAAGTTCATTGCACATTCATAGTAATGATAGTACAATGGTAATGATCATAGTATCATCAAGATCAATATCATTAATTATGGCATGTTAAATTCATGGATAAAAAGCAGTTAGGCAAAAGTTAAATTTGGTTAGCTTTTGGTATTTTTTGGTAATTTTTAGTAACTTTCGGCAAATTTATGTCAATATATCAAAACTAATTTTTTTTTGTTCTTTTAAGTTTGGTATTTTTTTTAGTAAACTTTTGTAAATTTTTGTAAATTTAAACAAATTTTGATAAATTGAAGTTACCATGAATTTGACCGGCCTTTTAGTGGGAAAATACATGGGCAAATAATACAACATTATACAAGAACTCCTTTAGTAGGGAACGCAATCATTTGTACTCACCGGCATATTAGTATTGTATCCCTTTTTTATAATATTATAGTGTTTTTATAGAATTATGGAAGAGTTTACCATGAAAAAATTTGCTTAATATCCTTTTTATTTTATTTTTTTGATAATTAACGGCTGATCAAGCCCTTTAAATAACCAACACTGAAAAACAAAGGTGTTCAAAAGAACACACAATGAGCATTCAAGCTCAGGAAGTTTGGCACAGAACATCAAACGAAAACCAATAACACATATAGACCTGTCAATTTGGTCGGGCGGGCGGTTTCGGGTCAGGCGTATATCGGGTTCGGGTAAATACGGGTCGGGTGTATTTCGGGTTCGGGAAAATACGGGCGGTGTATTTCGGTTTCGGGTCAACCCAAAGGGTTATGATTGCGACATTTTTTCGCTTTTTCTTTTTAAAAAATGGTCTCTAAATACTATTTTTTGTACAATATACATAATAAAATATGATTATCTTCTAGCAACGATAGATTATTGTAACTATTTTAACTTAAATAAGAGAAATAACAAATAAATAAGTTGCGCTTATAGTTTAATAGTTAAAAGTTTGAATGAAAAGTCACAAATCTATATACTTATAATGACAATCTATGTGGGACCCATCAAATATTGCAACGAGAGCGTTTGAAGGAGTTTCAGCCAATCACAATTAAGAAAAAATACAATTTTTATAAATTTTTTAATAATTTCAAAAAATCATAATAATAATCGATGAAGATCAAAACTTAGGCTGCATTGGACTCTGCCCCCATTTTCAATAATTTTTTATTTTATTTTGAAACGGATTTTATTTGAAACTTTGGTTGATTTGAACTCTGGCCCCATTTACTGATGTTACATAACTGTTTCGGATTTAATTTTATTTTAGAATTAAAAAAACTTTTACGAATCTCATATGGCTTTAGAGTTTGATCACGTTTACAACGGTTAAAATATCCGGCGCAACTGCAGCTAGGTTACGTTAATTACTTTTTCCAAAACATATAAATACAATACTTTCACATACCAGCCAGAATCACAATTGATATTCGCCGTATTCGTCTCAATTGATTATTGATATTCTCAATTCATACTCTCATTATGGTAAGTTTCAAGTCATTATTATATAAATATTCAAACCTTTTGGGTTCTACATTGATTGCATTCATTGTAATTTGTAATTGATATATTCAAAAACTACTTTGAATTCTGCAGATTCAATTCACATCACCATTCTTGATATAATCTATATATTGTAATAAAAATCATTGTGGGTCCCATGAAATAGATCCACGAGAGTGACTGTAGGGGAATTGACCAATCACAACATAGAAAATTATATTTTTTTTCTATTTTTATTTTTTCTTTAATTTTCAATCCGGATTTTATTTTAAAATTAAAAAAACAGAAAGGATCACTAATCATTGACTCCTTTGGACTCTGAATTAAATTATTTTGGTGCAAACAATATTAATTATTTTGGTGTTGCCAATAATAATAATAATAAATAATAATAATAATAATAATAATCTATATATTATAATAGAAATCATTGTGGGTTTCACGAAATAAAGCCACGGGAGTGACTGTAGGAGAATTGATCAATCACATCATAGAAAATTATATATATATATATATGTTTTTCTATTTTCCTTTTTTTAAAAAAATTTTCAATCCGGATTTTATTTTAAAATTAAAAAGACTAGAAAGTATCACTAATCCTTGACTCGTTTAGACTCTGAATTAAATTATTTTGGTGCAAACAACAGTAATTATTTTGGTGTTGCCTATAATAATAATAATAATAATAATAATAATAATAATAATAATAATAATAATAATAATAATAATATGTATCTATATATAATATTAATAGTAAAGTTTGTGGGTCCCGTTAAATGGAGAAAGGAGATTAATTGTAGGGATTTCGACCAATTAGAAGATAGATAAATACTGAATTAAATTATTTTGGTCCAAATATCAGCAATTATTTTGACAAAATAATAATAATAGTAATAATAATAATAACAATAATAATAATAATAATATAATAATAATAATAATAATGGAAATCATTGTGGGCCCCGTGAAATAATGTCACGGGAGCGATTCTTGGAATCTAAACCAATCACAACGCGGTAAATTATTTTTTTTCTATTTTTTGTCCAGCTTTTATTTACAATTAAAAAAATTAAAAAATATATTCTTAATCCACGTCTGTTTGACAACAGTTACATTCAAAACGAGTCCTACTAAATCTCAAACAGTAGTGTTCAATTTTAATTTAAATTTAAATTGTATTTTATTTTCTATTTTTTTGCAGATTTTATTTACAATGAAATAAATTAAAAAATATATCGTCTACGTCATTGATAAATAGCTGATTACATTCGAAACAAGTCCTACTAAGTTTCAAACAGTAGTATTCAATTTTAATTTAAATTGTATTTTATTTTTTATTTCTTTCCATATTTTATTTACAATTTAAGAAATCAAAAAATATATCCTTAAACAAGTCCTACGAAATCTTAAACATTAGTATTCAATTTTAATTTAATTACACCACTAAAACAAAACTGTCCACAACTAATGACTTTAATATCCGAAACACTTCAAAACCATTATCAATTAGATTATTAATATGACCCTTGCGGTTAGGTCAATGAGATTCATGAGTTATTGTAGATATCTATATAAATATAACACATTTGTTAGAAGTTATATCTATTTCCCGGATATTAACCTATTATTATACATCTACTTTTACAAACAACATACGAAATATCCCAAAATTAAACCTTTCTTCATTTACAGTCAGAAGCAAGCAAGATCAATCTTATCGCACTTCAGAATCATATAGACATAATCCTCTACATTCCCTATCAATAAGCTTGACATTCATAAACGTTTTCCTCAATATTCATCTATAAGTTTCACATCCATGAATTTTATAAAATTCCAAAAGTAACTAATTGAGTTCACTCCGTGCATTGCACGGGTTGAAGCCTAGTTTTAATAAAGTTTAACTCAAAAAATTAAATTTTCGGGTCAAACGGGCGGGTCGGGTTTGACCCGCTAATTTTCGGGTTCGGTATACTTCGGGTTTAGTTGAAAAATCGTGTTCAAAACCCATAAATTTCGGACGGGTTCGGGTCGGTTATCGGGTCGGGTCAGAAATTGCCAGGTCTAAACACATATTCCTGTAGAACAGTGCCCAAATTGAAACTGAGAGAACATGAAAGAAACACCAGCACCAAACCAAGACAGCAGCACCAGATCAATGACTAGGGATGACAGTTAGGTCCGAATTCGAAGCGAATTGGATTCACTCCGAAGCAAAAATTCCGACTCCAAATCAGATGAAAAAAATCTGACTCCAAATCCAATTAAAAAAATTCGACTCCGATTATAATTGGGGTGGGTATGGAGGTGACCAACTCCGATCCGATTAAGTCCGATTATAGTAATTAATATAATTTTTTTTAAAAATAAAAAAAATTAGAAATTGGAGTTTTATTTTAACAATTAAGTATAATATATTAATCAGAGATAGAAGTAATCGGAGTCGGAGGAAATCATTTTACAAAAATATGTAAAAGCTAATCGGAGTCGAAGGTGTTGGATATATTTCAAGAGTATAAGACAATTATATAGCCTAAAGAATAAAGTATATTAAGTATAAGGATCATATATAAGTGAAACAATAAGAATATGACACGGGTGAAACAGGAAGTAACACGGGTCGTGTTGTCTTCCAGAGAGCAAGGAAACAATTCCTGCGCTCAACACGGGTCGTGTTGGATCAACACGGGTCGTGTTGAGCCAACACGGACCGTGTTGATTCATCACGGGTCGTGTTGAAGGCAGGATTGTATTAATTGCTAAGGCTATATGATTTTGTGTAATTAGTAATTGATATCGTCATTAAGCACGATTATGCTGAGATTGCAACAGCTATATGACTTGACTTGGTCAAGGTCATATTAAGGACATAATCTCATCATTAAGGCTCTTGATTACCCTTTGACTAGGGTATCCTAAGTGGGTGGTAATCTCCTATAAATAGGAGACATTCCCAAGCCATTAGAGATAATCATAAACATCTATTCTATTCTATAATCACATCCTCTCAAATATAGACTGCAGCTATACTTGAGAGAATCAAGTGAGAAACCTATGTCTTGAGTGCGACAAGAGCTAAGTTTTATCCCTTTGAACATTTACGGCACAGTAAATAGTTCTTAAGGAAAATGAGTACGAGGTCATGACTCTTAGCATTATCCAAACAAGTCAAGTTAACCATTTGGTTATTAAGTTCTATCTCCGTCTTGTCATATGTACCGCTAGAAGATCAAGTTAAGTCAAGTGAAGATGATGAAGATTCAAGCCGTTGTCAAACATCATTTTCCAACAATCTTAAGAACTATTTTACGAGATAAGATTGGAGCAGGCTAAGAGTACGTTGGGCTTCCAAGATTCAAGAGGGATTACAAAGATAAGTTTATATTTTACAAGTTTATTAGTATCAATTTTTCATATAAGTTTATTAAGTTTTATTGAGCAAGTTTAATGATTAAAAGTTTATTAATCATTTGTTTATCTATATGTGTTTTATATAGATAAGAAATTGATACATAAGAGTGGCAATACAAGTACAAGATCCTGATATTCATGATGGAAATTGTTGCGTGATTATGCAATGAGGTTTATATGGATTAAGGGCAAGGTAACAACAAAGGCATTTACAAGGAGGTCAAAGGTAATTAAGTTGTTGTTATTATTTGGTGGTTATATGCATATGCATTGACCATGTTTAAGTTGCCTCTTAATATTATCAAGTTAATACCAATGAATATGTTTTATTACCTTTGACATGTTTAATTGGTTTATAAGAATTGCCATTAAGGATAAGTGTATTGAAATTCCATGATAAAGTAGTTGTTGTAGGATGGTGCAAAGAAAAAGTCAAAATAAGTATTTATTTATTTATATTATTAAGTGCACCATTGAACACCTACATAAGTTACAAGTTTATTTTAGCCATATGTTTTAAGTTGGCTATGATATTAAGTTACATGGAAGTTTCATACTAGTAATAAGGATGATGTTATTGTCATTAAAATATTCCTTGGTTGAATGTTTTAAGTTACAAGTTTTTAAGGTGTTTAATGTGGAAATTCATTGTGGCAAGATTATATTTTGCTTCTTATAAGCTGAATTTTTCCATGTTTATTCACATGTTCAAAGTATCCTTAAGTTTATTCCGCCTATTATTTTTGATATTAATATGAAGGATGAGTACTAGTTGATTAGACCTTTTATTAATATCATGTTTGGAAATCTTGTTCCATGTTTATAAGTGATAGGTATGAATGATTTCATGCTTATTGTTTTGCCTATTGTTATTCAAGTATTGTTTAATAGCATGATTAACAAGTTAATTTTATGTTTAAGTTTGAAGCATGAAAAATATAATATAAGTATTGGCATAAGTATTATGTTTCTAATTTATAAGGTGCCATGAAATTCTATTTGGCTATCTCAAGTTTATGATTCTATTCTTGATTATTACAATGAGTTTATGCAATTGAAAGTCAAATATGAATTTGTTATTAAGATAAGCTTTGCATATAAGTATAATTTTTAAGAGAATTATTTGAATGCATACAAGTGGCTTGTTTATTGATTCAAGTTTTTGGAGAAGTCCACTATAAGTTATGTGTGCATCAAGGTTCAAATTTCTAATTATTATCATGAGTATATCCTTATTATGCTTATAAGTATTGTAATAAGACAAGCATAATAAGTTATTGTTATTTTACAAGTACATATATATGTGATTATATATGTTGATAAAGTATTGGCAACATTATGTGGTTATTAAGATGAAATAGCAAGTTTGTGTACAAGAAACCATACAAGAAATTATATATGAGCAATCATATGTAATTTATTTTGTACAAGTTTGTAAATGGCTAATATAATTTCCTAGCTATTGAAAATATAAGAGTACAGAAGTTAATAAGAAAGACAAAAGATTAATCATGTTTATATGATTAATGGTATGTATAAATTTAAGGTACATACACACAAGTTGTCTAGGCTATTTCAAAATATTATTAAGTATACATAATATGGATTCAAGTGTGTGAATTCATGATATGTATAAATTTGATAAGAAAGTTTTCTATGCTTATAAGATGTTGTATAAGTATAAGATGTTGCATAAGTAAGGACTCGTGATTATTTCTAACAAGTTGAACCTATAAGATTATTTGGCTAATTTTCTTAGCTAATTATGCAAAGGAAATTTCATATGTTTTGTTAAGTTTTGTACTAAGTTCAAGTCAAGTATGAAATTAATTTAAGTTTTGACTTTCATGCATATTAACAAGTATCTTGTCATGTGATTCATGTTTATGAATGGTTATAGAGTTTTATGATTTATTCAAGCATGCCAAGAGGATTTAAGTTTTGGTTGTTTGATTAAAACAAGTATTAGACTCTATGTTGTTTATGACATGACAAGTTTAAGAATAATCACTTGATCATATAAGTGTTTAAGGCAATTTTGCTTGATTTTTCTAAGTGCAAAATTGATTTATGTGATTATATGAGTGTGTAGAATCATAAGTTGTTTATTTCCTTTTATTAATGGAAATATAAGTAAACAAGAACATGCTTTATTCTTGACAAGGAAATATGAGTGGAGTTTTATTCACTTAATATTTTATAAGTTTAATCATGCTAGTAAGTTTAAGTATGTTATATTTTACTACATGTTAATTTAAGTAGGTGTAAGTCATGTACTTGCAACTATGTTTTTAGGCAATTCAAATTATTCTTAAGTAACATGGACACAAGTTTATCTACATGTTTGGTTGTTGTAAGCTTCTCATGTTATTCAATCATATTTTAATATGATAAGAGTTTATTAAGATTTTATGCAAGTTCACTATAAGAAAAATGTCTTTATGAAATAAGTGAATTGATTGCATAAGATATATGAGAAGATTTCATACTTTTGTATGGTCTATGTGTCAATATGTGTATGTTTACATATATGTATTCATTGAGTTATGGCATATGAAATATCAAACATGATTAAATAAATATAAGATTGAACATGATTACTCATGTGTTTTAGTGTATTCATAAATATAAGTTGAATACATGTTTGTCTTGTTAATTTTTCAAGCTTATAAGAGCATGTAGTAGAATACAAGGAAGTATTTTTATACATAAGGAATTATGCATACTTGCGATAGACTATAATTCATGATTGTGGAAATGGTTATTCTTTGAGTTTTTACAAGTTCATAAAGTTTAATTTATGAGGTTTCCGGATAATCATGATTGAGAATGGTCTATGTTGTTTGCATATATCAAGTTTATTTGCTACATAAGAAGTGTATAGTTTTTATACATTTGACTATTCTAAATTCATGATGATATATATTTATCAATGGATTTGGAAATGACAAAGTTTAAGTGTTATATATTATGTTTAAGTCTTCATAGCTATATGCTTTGAAGGGTGAACTTAAATATAAAAGGAGATAATACAACCATGGTAATGTGATGGTTTAATCATATACTTGGTAGTATACTCTACAAGATAATCATTCATGATTATGAACCATTGTTGATTCAATGAGTTAAAGTTATAAGTTCAAGTATGTAGCAAAGGATTGAGATGTAATGGTTTAATTACATATAAGTTGGAAATTTGATTTCCATATAAATCAAAGGTTAAGTGGTTTGTCAAGTGCGAGGTTATTTTGTTCACAAGTTTGTATCCATGGTTTTTTGGATGATAAGCATATAAGAGGATCCATATCAAGTATACACATGGCATAGTGTGTTTATATCCAAAAATAATATGATGGTTTATTCATATTATGGTGAGGATATTCTTATTAAGGCCATGGTAAAGATATAATAATATATCTAGTGAACCTTGTTATTAGAGATGGGTTAAGTAGCCCGAATCTCTACTACTTCACAACAATGACTCAACTTTACGAATTGGAATACCACCAATTTCTAAAGTTCAAATGAGTACGGAGTTGTCTAAAGTAATAGGAAGCATTGATTTTA
Organism: Portulaca oleracea; assembly: GCA_029582165.1. Taxonomy (NCBI): domain Eukaryota; kingdom Viridiplantae; phylum Streptophyta; class Magnoliopsida; order Caryophyllales; family Portulacaceae; genus Portulaca; species Portulaca oleracea. The sequence goes on along the minus strand of CM055873.1, from coordinate 3,510,947 downwards.
TACATCTCAGGTTAAGTGATGCTTAATATCTGTAATGACAAGAGGTTGAGTAGTAATACTCTTAATAGACTTTGGGGAGCCTAATTACAGGGGCGGTAAATTCCAAAGACTGCCTATGTAAGTGTAATGTGTGGCCGCTTAAAGGAACTATGGGCTAAAGTTCCGAAACACTTACTAAGGATAAGGACACAAGGCCGGATAATAGTGTCAAAGTTTTAGCACTAAAGATTTAAAACAAATGTATGTGTATTACGAGTATAGTTGATCAATATAAATCCAAAGTTCAAAGACATGTCTACTTTGTGATTTGGATTCAATTTTGGCTTGTATATACTAAGTGAAAAGTTAAAAGAGCAATCTACTTTTCATTATGCATATGTTTGTGGGTTTCTCGTGTGATTACAAGTTAAGGTATATCTCAAATGGCGGGGGTGTTAACTCCTTAAGTAAAAGTTATTTCAAGGGTTTTACATACTCTTGAAATAGCGGGGGATTGTTGGATATATTTCAAGAGTATAAGACAATTATATAGCCTAAAGAATAAAGTATATTAAGTATTGTAGACGCTAAATTTTGTATCAGTATTTTAGTACTAGTTTTAGAAAATAAGCTAACCGATTAATTTAGTAGCATGCAAACCCATCCCTTTGCTAGTCTGACAACAATGGCCCAAATGTTACGGGCCTGAGCATAATAGCCCGAGAAAGAGCAGGAACCCGTCTGGGTTCTTGGACCTGAGCATGACTCACGGCCAGAACCCGCCGGGTTGGTGGGCAAAGCACAGTTCAAATCAGCAGGAACCCGTCTGGGTTCCTGGGTTGAATTTCGGCGCGGCGACTAAAATCTAAACCCTAGAGCGCGCCTCCTATCCCCATTCCACTATAAATTAAACCCTTCTCTCCCTTCCAAAAACACACCAGAATATACTAGGAGTATTGACACTAGTGTATTCTCTCTTCTCTCCCCTTTGCATGCTACTTCATTAAAGGTTAGCGTGATTCTTGTATTAATGTATATGATGTAATTTTACTTTCTTTTTCTTTCGTTTCTTTGCATGACATTAATGATAAAATTGTGAAATTCATATCTAATTCCTCCTTTTTGTTTTGTTTTACTTTAATTTAATTCTAGTAGAGTCTATTCGTTGAATAGGCGGATTTGATGGTTTTAACTGTCAAATTCGTAACCTTACCCCCGAATCCATCTCTGGATTCGTAGGCCGGAGTCCGCGTTTAATGGTTTGTTGTTTTTCTCCTAAAATTCAACTGGCGACTCTATTTTCGTGTCTTGGTGTTTACCCTTTTTTTATGATTTTTGTGACCTAATTTGTGATTAGCGCCAAAGGTAATCCGACTTGGTTCAATCCATGAACCCAGGCGGGTTCCTGCCCTCTTTTCACTCTCCTTTTTTCATCTTTTATTCGGCAGAATTCGCAAATGGCGCAAAGGAACCCGGCTTGGTTCCTCAAGAACCCAGACGGGTTCTTCACTTCGTTTTTCGTCTTTTATTCGGCAGAATTCGCAAATGGCGCAAAGGAACCCGGCTTGGTTCCTCAAGAACCCAGACGGGTTCTTCACTTCTTTTCTTTACTTCTTTTTTTCTTTATTTTCCTTTTTCGTAGGGTTTTGCAGTTAAGAAACCCGTCTTGGTTCTTCTGAACCCAGACGGGTTCCTAGGTGTTTTCCCTCCCCTTTTTGTTTCTTTTTCTTCTTTCCTTAAAGGTAAATTTCGGGCGCGTAAATCGTTTTTAACCTGCTAACGAAAACATTCTTAAGAGTTCAACCTTATTTAAGGTTAAGCAATCCTAGGCGGCTCCCAATCACTTTTAAGTAGCGCCGCGAAAAAAGGTCATCGATCGAATTTTTCGGTGTCTACAGATTGGCGACTCCACTGGGGACTTAAACTTAAAAAGAGGGTAAAACTTGAAAGAATTAAATTTTAGTGTTTTTTGTAAAAAAGGGAGGAATTAGTTTATTTCACATTCTTATCATCTTTAGGCATATTGCATACCAGGCTACTCTTGGGCCTTATGGCTGGGGAGCACAAAAGCGTTGGTTTAGGTTTTAAAACTAGGAATCAACCCCGAGAGCGGGAGGTCACTACTTGTGGGATGCACTTACATCGCCAAGCATTTGATCTCTCCTTTCCCCGTGTTACACTCTAAAGGTTTCCTTGAAACCCAAAGAGCAACACCCCACACATTCTTCCTTGAATTCCATACAAGGAAAATGCACCGGGGCGAGAACATGTGGTACCCTATTCATCTCCCTAAACCTAGAAAAACCCTGAATCTAAAGCCATGGTTAGGCTCATCCCGCATCTGTATGTTATGTGATTTAATCCTGTAAAAGTTGAGTCCAAGTGTCTAGCCCAAACATGAGTCGGGAGTCGTTCTAGTCCGCGTAGGAACATGCAAGGTGCACTTTGGCTTATCAGAAACCCAGACGGGTTTCTGGCCTGTCAAAGCCGACCCATTCGTGTCAATTGTCCGTCAGTGTGGGTCCAGCGCGTCAGAAACCCAGACGGGTTCTTGGCCATCAGGACTGGCCCATCTGCTGGTAATTGACGGAACGGGGCCCAGTTAGAGGGAGAAGAACCCAGACGGGTTTCCTAAACCAGTCTGGCCTTCTCTCTTCTTCTCGGGCCTGACCGCTTCACCCCACAGACAGCCCAATGCCTTGCTATTGATCCTATTCGGCCCTTTACGACGTTCCTTGAGTCAGTGTCAGTCCTGTCAGTCATCATGCTAGGTCCATGTAGAGTTAGGACATGCACTCCCATAAAAGTGGGTGAGTCACCCTTGTGTCAGCACATAGGCGTCGTGTCCATGTCCTAGGTTCATATAGGTCCGCTAAGTCATGCATGCATCGGGCGGGTGGCGTAAAAGTTCTTTCGAGCACTAATCAGTTTCCATGCAGGCAAGATAACAGACCATCTCCGGGCCCGCATCCGTGACCCACAAACCGGCAGGCTTATTCGCAATCCCAATTACAGACTGTCGGCTCAATCCAGTGAATCCACCATGTCAGGATCTCCCAACAACAACCTTTTTGGGGAGAGTTACGCGACAAGCATTGACGACCGCACGAGCGGCATAGAAGCAATTGCCATTTGCATGGCGAATCGGAGGAGGAGAACCAATGAGAAATCGAAAAGAAGTTCAATGAAAATCAACAAACTATAAATGGCGTGCTGGAAGCCATTAAACTGATCAACAAAAAGCTCGGCATCGGACTTGAGGAAGAAGAAAACTATTATGGTTCTGAATCTGAGGCCGAAGCAGATGATGGGGTTGGAGAAGGTCACCCCAAATCCAAAAATGGAGGCCCAAAACCTAAGTCATTTGGTGAGGTCAGATCCAAATCTGTACTGAATAACTCTAGAACTTCGGAGGACCCTTACGTCAAGAAACTTGAGGAGAAAGTTGATATGCTCACCAGAAGGATGATGAAAACTGATCCGACCTTCACCGACCCCTGTATGGATTTCGCCATCCCCAAACATGGTGTATCGAGAATAAGGGACAAGGTTGAGGTGCCAAACATGAAATTTAGACCCTCTGAAAATCCATCGCATCACTTGGAGGAATTCCTGAGGCTGGCTCCCCTCCATAAGGTAGATGAAGGTCTCTACACCACAGTCTTCCCTTCCACTCTAGAAGGTAAGGCCAAGGTATGGTACCAAAATCTACCCCAGCAAGTTAAGACCAACGCAGATGAGCTATTCAGAGCCTTCATAAGCCATTTCCGTCGCCTGCAGCAAAAGGAGGTCACTGTGGATGATTTAACTTCCATGAAACAAAAGGAGGATGAATCGTTCCTCTCTTATTACGAACGATGGCATTCCATGCTATCTGAAATCGACGAATCTGTTCCCTTTAGGATGCAACTAAGCACTTTCAAACAAAGCATTCACCCTCGCATCACGCAACATTTCGGCTTTCAGTCCATCAAAGACTTCGAAACTTTGAAAGATTTGTGCACTCAAATTGAAGCTGCTAACGATGAGAAGAGCACGCAAGACTTTGGTTGGAAAGGATCTAGCTCCAACAGGAGGGCTACTAGCACACCTAAGCCTCCCTCAGAAAGCTGTTGAGACTAATTCAATCCAACGGAGGTCCTACACCTCGAGGTATGACTCCTACCACCCGCTGGACATGTCCTACGCCAAGGCATTGGAAAGACTGGTGAAAAAAGGGGATTATCCAATTACCATTGCCGACGCCTGAACCTGAAATTAAGCCTCCAAAGTGGGACGGAAACAAATACTGCAAATTCCATCCGAGACGGTGTTATTTCCCCACCAAACCCACCTCGGAAGCCTACTACGGCTTCCCAGAACCGCATTATCTGAAATCTCAAGGGATCATGTGGCGGGATTAGAAATCTTCAATGACTGTGCTGTCACCACGACCGCTACATTCATCCCGCCCAGGAGGAGCCGTCCACCTTTGGAATGGACTCACCTCGCTGGAGGTGGCATCTTTAGAAAGCTCTTCGAACAAGAGGCCCACAAGGAAGAAGCCATCGACCCAGTCATCGCCGCACTTTCTAACCCGAGCTTTAATCCAAGTCTGCTGATCGGAGAAGATGGCGGCCACCATGAGATCACCTATGAAGAGAATAAATTCACTCTGTCTGTAGGATAGTCTGTCCCAAAGGTCATAGAGTCAGGTTCTAGTAGTCCTAAGTTGGTCGGGGTAAACCCAGAGTCTGTTGATGTACCCATTTCTGCATTTAATAAGATGAACATTTCTGCTTACTCGAGCTATTGTGCCCTTAAAAGAACAATCGACTGGTTAGGCCAAGCAACTAGAATGCCTCTCTCTAGACACTTGGCTTTAACCCAGATGAGTTTAATGTGGAATATGGATGAAGAAAGAGCGACGACAGTTTGGGAGTGTTGAGAAACCCAGATGGGTTTCGTGGCGAAGTTAGAATGCGAAGATCACATGCGTAGACGGGTTCCACCGACCTAACACCACCGCCAGACGGGTTTTTGGGCTCAAATACTGCACTGTTACCAAACCAGGAACCCAGACGGGTTTCTGGGCCCTGTTGCCACACTGATCCCCAAGCCAGGAACCCAGACGGGTTTTTGGGCCCTTCTGTCACAATTTCCAAGCCAGGAACCCAGACGGGTTCGTGGGCCATTGTACTCCCTTCCTCGGCCCATCTGCTGTAGGCCAAAACTCCTTTCGGGCTCTCAACTCGGGCAGTTTTCCATTGGGCCCGATTATGGTTGCGATGCGGGTCCACGAGCTAATTATGCGTCTTCGCTAGCCCTGAAACTGTAGTTCGAATTTACTTAATCATCTTTTTTTTGGGAAGTGGGAATGATCCCACCATGTAGGTCGCATATTGCATTACATAAGTTCCACGTCTCCCATCATGTAGGTCACATATTGCATTGCATAAGTTCCATGTCTCCCATCATGTAGGTCGCATATTGCATTGCATGAGCATCATATCAGTTTTAGTCATAAGGTTAAGAAAAAATTAAAAAAAGAGTCCATGACCTTTTTCTAAAAATTGACCTTTTTCCCGGCTTAACTTGCTTCACTTAGGAAAATCTAGATGAGATCTCAAAAGTTTTCAAAAACCTTTTCTTCAAGTCTGCTGATTTTGAGACAAGTTATAGAAGACGTATCTGGCTGCTTTGACTATCTTAGAAGGTATAAATGTGCGTGCCGCAAATCTTTGGGCTAAGCTTAGTTGATTGAGCCCGTCCCGTGAGTCCACATTGCCTAAAACTTGAATTGATTACTTTCATCAATTCCATGATCCCTTGAGCGACTCACCCATTAGTTGCATCTCTAGAACTTGTTTTGCATCTTGCTTGAGACTACATGTTTGCATAGCACGCTGTGACAAAGTGATTAAAGCATTAAATTTTCTTAAGCTACATAGCCAAATAGCCTTCCCTGCATTGTATTTACCGTTCTTTTTGCCCCGCCTAGCCTTTGTTCACCCCTTTTTTTTTTCATGATTGAACCCTGACAATACAAGCCTTAGCCTATGATATCCAGTACCCCTTGAGCCTTGCTTGGTTGGAAGAGAGTCTGTCATTTTTGGAAGGAATAATTGGTTTGGTGTGAGCAAAATATGAAGTCTGGGAGAATCTGATATCTTGAGCGAATTTGGTTATGCTGTTCAAAGTCGAAGTTGTAATAGAAATTTCTTCTCCCTGATCACCCAAAAAAAAAATAAAAAAAAAATTCAAAAAATAAAAGGGCGGTTAGGGAGATTCAACTTAAAGTCCAGAAAACTTTGACTCGGTTGTATTCGGTTGAGATGTTTTAGGATGGAAGGTGAAACGCTTTGCATACATTAAGTGAGAAGGAGAGTTTAGAGGATTTCATTGAAAATCAATCCAAGCATGGCTTTTAACTCCTCATTCCCAAATTTTACCGCTCCTTACCCTAGCCTAAGCCCCGTTACAACCCGAAAAAGTCCTTTTGATTGTCACTTGTGCATTGCATACCAGTAGTGGAGAGCGAGGTTCTTACCAAGCTTATGGTAGTTTGCTTCTATTGGTTTGAGCATGAGAGAAACTCACATACATATTCAAAATTGAGTGTTTGAGTGTTCATTCCTTCCTGTGTGAGGTTCGCTCTTTCTGGCTAGCTTACGTCCATAACCAACCGCACATATTTGCATTGTTCTTGAATTGTTGGTGGACTTATGCGTCGAGTTACTTGTTCTCTCCTTAAGATTCAAAACTTCTTCCTATCTCTTTCGAATCGAGTTTTGATCTTGCCAGTTAATCTTTGTGCTTGCTTGTTAGTTCGACTTTGTGTTGATCGAAAATCCTTTATCGGATTGTTTTGCAGATATCTGTAAAGAAAGTCATAACACCATCATTACATGAGCATTGCATCAACAGTCTGCATTAGTACATAAGTATAGAAAAATGCATTTAGTACATCATTGCATAGCATTGTCCTAAGTACATAGCAAAGAGTCGTGTATAGCATAGCATAAGAATCCTGCAGACGCATCGTTCTCATTCGTCATCACGCCAGACCTCTGTGTCGCCACCGCCACTAGCGTTATCAGCTCTATGAACCCCGCTTCCACCAGATCCGAAGTAAGTGTCCCACTGGTAGTAAGAGGAGTCTACCATCTCTGTATCGCTACGAGCCGGATAGGTGCGCGACGCCCGGCCGCCTTTGCATTTTCGAGTGGCGAAGCTTAGAAAAAATTCAATCGAGTTTCCATTAAGCCGGGGCATTTGAATCAAAAAGGAAGCAAGTCACTACAAAGACCATCAATTGACTCCCGGTTTAGCAAGAGTTAAATCAAATCGCCACTAAGCGGGGCTATGCGACCAAGCAAGGGGACAAATCGAATACCGCCTAGGTCCACAAAGTCCACCATGGAAAAATTCAAGAAGGGGCAAGTCACTACGACAACTATCAATTGACTCGGTTTAGCAAGAATCGCCACTAAAGCGGGGCTATGCGACAAGCAAAGGGATCGAATCAGCCTAAAAGCCAGGACGAAAGACAGGTGTGGGCCTTCTTTTATTCCATCTGGGCCGGGCCTTTTCACCTCACCCGACTCACGAAAAAAAAAGGAGAAGAGCCCACTTGACCAAACCAGACGGGTTTCTTTGGGTCGAAAATAAGCAATCGAGGCCGCTGAGCCCAATACAAGCTTATGCTCATGCAGTTATGCTCAACTCGAGCCCGTTTTCGAGACACAAACCGACAGGTAAATTCTCTGACTCATTTTGAATTTCAAATAAACTGATGCCTTCTCTCTTTATTTCTTGCAGAACAACGCACGAAATACAGCGGCCGTCATCGGGCCTAACAATACTTCACATCAGCCGTCGCCGGGCTAATACGCGACATTCACCATCAGCCGTCGCCGGGCTAATACGCGTCACTTCACCACCAGTGGCCGTCATCGGGCCCTAACAATACATGACATCATCAGCCGTCGCCGGGCTAGTACGCGACACTTCATCAACAACGGCCATCATCGGGCCTTCACAATGCGATGGCGGCCATCGTCGGGCCTTCACAATGCGACGACGGCCATCGTCGGGCCTTCACAATACGACGAGGGGCCATCATCGGGCCTTCACAATGCGATGGCGGCCATCATCGGGCCTTCACAATGCGATGGCGGCCATCATCGGGCCTTCACAATGCGATGGCGGCCATCGTCGGGCCTTCACAATGCGACAAGGGCCATCATCGGGCCTTCACAATGCGATGAACATCACATCTACATCGGCGCAGGACCCAGCTTCCAAGCGTCAACAGCGGCCATCGTCGGGCCTTCACAATACGACGAGGGCCATTGTCGGGCCTTCACAATGCGACAAGGGCCATCATCGGGCCTTCACAATGCGATGAACATCACATCTACATCGGCGCAGGACCCAGCTTCCAAGCGTCAACAGCGGCCATCGCATCGTCGGGCCTTCACAATGCGGCGAGGGCCATTGTTGGGCCTTCACAACGCGATCGACAAGGGCCATCATCGGGCCTTCACATGCGGTGAACACATCATATCGACATCGACGCAGACTCGGCTTCCAGCGTCAACGGCCGAGCGGACTTCTGATTCATATCCAAGATCATCAAGACTACTTTGATCGTCGTTTTACTCAAACTCGATCAAAGTGGGGGCTATCTGTAGACGCTAAATTTTGTATCAGTATTTTAGTACTAGTTTTAGAAAATAAGCTAACCGATTAATTTAGTAGCATGCAAACCCATCCCTTTGCTAGTCTGACAACAATGGCCCAAATGTTACGTGCCTGAGCATAATAGCCCGAGAAAGAGCAGGAACCCGTCTGGGTTCTTGGACCTGAGCATGACTCAGCCCAGCAGGAACCCGCCCGGGTTCAGTGGGCCAAAGCCTGGTTCAAATCAGCAGGAACCCGTCTGGGTTCCTGGGTTGAATTTCGGCGCGGCGACTAAAATCTAAACCCTAGAGCGCGCCTCCTATCCCCATTCCACTATAAATTAAACCCTTCTCTCCCTTCCAAAAACACACCAGAATATACTAGGAGTATTGACACTAGTGTATTCTCTCTTCTCTCCCCTTTGCATGCTACTTCATTAAAGGTTAGCGTGATTCATGTATTAATGTATATGATGTAATTTTACTTTCTTTTTCTTTCGTTTCTTTGCATGACATTAATGATAAAATTGTGAAATTCATATCTAATTCCTCCTTTTTGTTTTGTTTTACTTTAATTTAATTCTAGTAGAGTCTATTCGTTGAATAGGCGGATTTGATGGTTTTAACTGTCAAATTCGTAACCTTACCCCCGAATCCATCTCTGGATTCGTAGGCCGGAGTCCGCGTTTAATGGTTTGTTGTTTTTCTCCTAAAATTCAACTGGCGACTCTATTTTCGTGTCTTGGTGTTTACCCTTTTTTTATGATTTTTGTAACCTAATTTGTGATTAGCGCCAAAGGTAATCCGACTTGGTTCAATCCATGAACCCAGGCGGGTTCCTGCCCTCTTTTCACTCTCCTTTTTTCATCTTTTATTCGGCAGAATTCGCAAATGGCGCAAAGGAACCCGGCTTGGTTCCTCAAGAACCCAGACGGGTTCTTCACTTCTTTTTTCGTCTTTTATTCGGCAGAATTCGCAAATGGCGCAAAGGAACCCGGCTTGGTTCCTCAAGAACCCAGACGGGTTCTTCACTTCTTTTCTTTACTTCTTTTTTTCTTTATTTTCCTTTTTCGTAGGGTTTTGCAGTTAAGAAACCCGTCTTGGTTCTTCTGAACCCAAACGGGTTCCTAGGTGTTTTCCCTCCCCTTTTTGTTTCTTTTTCTTCTTTCCTTAAAGGTAAATCTCGGGCGCGTAAATCGTTTTTAACCTGCTAACGAAAACATTCTTAAGAGTTCAACCTTATTTAAGGTTAAGCAATCCTAGGCGGCTCCCAATCACTTTTAAGTAGCGCCGCGAAAAAAGGTCATCGATCGAATTTTTCGGTGTCTACAAGTATAAGGATCATATATAAGTGAAACAATAAGAATATGATCAACACGGGTGAAACAGGAAGTAACACGGGTCGTGTTGTCTTCCAGAGAGCAAGGAAACAATTCCTGCGCTCAACACGGGTCGTGTTGGATCAACACGGGTCGTGTTGATTCAACACGGGTCGTGTTGAAGGCAGGATTGTATTAATTGCTAACGGCTATATGATTTTGTGTAATTAGTGCTTGATATCGTCATTAAGCACGATTATGCTGAGATTGCAACAGCTATATGACTTGACTTGGTCAAGGTCATATTAAGGACATAATCTCATCATTAAGGCTCTTGATTACCCTTTGACTAGGGTATCCTAAGTGGGTGGTAATCTCCTATAAATAGGAGACATTCCCAAGCCATTAGAGATAATCATAAGCATCTATTCTATTCTATTCTATAATCACATCCTCTCAAATATAGACTGCAGCTATACTTGAGAGAATCAAGTGAGAAACCTATGTCTTGAGTGCGACAAGAGCTAAGTTTTATCCCTTTGAACATTTACGGTACAATAAATAGTTCTTAAGGAAAATGAGTACGAGGCCATGACTCTTAGCATTATCCAAACAAGTCAAGTTAGCCATTTGGTTATTAAGTTCTATCTCCGTCTTGTCATATGTACCGCTAGAAGATCAAGTCAAGTCAAGTGAAGATGATGAAGATTCAAGCCGTTGTGAAACATCATTTTCCAACAGAAGGTAATCATAATTGGAGGTAATCGGGTTGGGGTTGGAGTTGGATACCTCCAATTAAATATCATACACCTTGAACATTTCAATACGATTATCAAGAACATTCTAAGAAAAAAGACAGTCATGAGAAAGACTATTATAACACCTTGAAAATTCATAATGACAGACATGGGATTTGAGTCAAGGCATATGTTGAAGAGATCCAAGGGGGAGCGTACTTCAACCAAGGTATATAGTACACAAGTTAAATGATGTTCCATCTTGAAACCAATTGGTGTTAACAGAAGTAGCCCACTTGACTAATATATTATGTTCTTTCGACCTTTCTCTTTTACATTTTCGATGTGGGACATTTTTACTCATGGATGAATCCCAACAACATTGTTCGACAATTGACATGTAAGCTACTATTAATCTCGTGTATAGGATAATTCACTAATTTGTCTCTTTCATACATACTATTAATGAAGTATGATAACAAGCAACGGTAATTACACGCTCAGAGGCAATTTTTCCTCTTTGGCTTCCTTTGACTGTTTGTGTGTCACTTGGCACTTGACACCATCTATAGTAACGTTTTTATCACTACTTTATCACGTTATTTTTCCATTCCATATTAATTGTCATTTTTTAATTATTACAATATAATATTTTATCAATAATTGCAATATTATACTTTTTGGATATATAGTATTTTTCATTACGACTAATGATAATAATTTTATATAACACATCATTGTATATGTATTGAGAAATTCACAATCAAAAATATTTAAATTTAACAATAAGACTTTCAAAGAAGATAATTAACGCATGGAACAGAAAAAACACATTATATACTTTGAAAAATTTAAACTAATTCATATATTTCATAACATCATATACTTAAAATAAAATACATGTGTGAAAAATTGATGGGGGGCCATGGCCCAGTTCCATCCTCTTAAACCTTCGTCCCTGATTGGACTATGACTCTGTTCTTTTCGGATATAAGATAGTTGAAGGGTAAGTTAGGTATGAAAGGTGAGTGAAGTTGTATAAGTTAGTGTTGGCAGGTCGGATAGTAATTAGGAAGATAAGTTACATCAATTAAATCATTATTTAAATATATGGATTCATAAATTTATATTTAATAACTTTTAATAACTTATTGAGAATAAGGTAAGTCACAACAATAACGTCGCCTATCAAATATTATAAAATTTTAAATATCTATTATATATGTAAAGTTCACAAAAGTATTTTGTGAGAAAAGGGAAATAAGATAGAAAATATCGTGTACAAGTGAATTAGGTAGGATAAATTTATCATTTATCTAAAAAGAATAGAGTCTCCATGCAATGGTCGTGGAGAATAATATGACACTATAAGACATCAGCTGAGCTCATAGTGAGATCAGCATAACATTTACTCCTCAAAAAAATGAATGTGTAGACATATGAAGAGCTTCTGGGATTTAGGCACGGTTTTTTTTGCGTTTAATTTATGGTGCGGTAAGTTATGTTGCGGTTAGTTACGGTAAATTGCGATAAATTACGGTGAAAATAGTAAAAAAATTATGATAAGTTGCGGTAGATTACGGTAATTTGCGTTAACCTATTATACTATATCTAAAAAAAATGAATGTGGAGACATATGAAGAGCATAACTAGCCAAGTCAGTCACCGCAAGGGAGAGTTGGTCATGGTATTCGATGACAGTGACAATACTTAGCAATTGAATATTTGAGGTGTCCATATTTGATAGTGATGGTTCTGGTTCATGCTCTTTTTTTTTTTTTTTTTTGAAAAGTATTGTATTTTTTGTTTTAGATGTTGGCCAAGTGGCCAAGTCAGGTAGTTCTTTTATTTATTTATTTAAGTTGTTTTTTGGTTAGTTATTGTTGTTGAGATAAGAGGTATCTAACCACATATTGGTGTGTTCAATTTACCTTGTAAAAATGAACCAATCCAAACCCTTTTATTCGAGTTAAAAAAATTTATATATATATATATATATATATATATATATATATATATATATGGTGCTAGAGCATCCCTCAAGATTGAAAACATTTGCTTGGAGGGCTTCTTGCATGTATTCATCTACTTGAGATTGATGAGATTTAATTTTTCATCTCCATATTTTATAAGATTGTATATATTCTCCTATCCTATGAATTTTTAATAGTCAAAATCTTATAATAGGTAAAGTAGAAAAATAAATGTCAATATTTTAGAGTGTTTTTACTGAAATTTTTCCATAACAAATGCATATGTCTATCAATCTATATTTGATAGTTTGTTAAAGGAATTAGCAACATTCTCTTCATCTTAAAATCTTAAATCTCCACAAATTTTTAGAAACACATCACGGAAAATCACAATGTAAGGTGAAAAAATAAGTATCACCAATAGGTGTAGGTACGACAGAGGGGTATTAGTAGCAAACCCAGAGGCTACTATTGGAAAATTAAACCCTAAAATTTAACCTATAATCTTTAATTAAAAATCCAATGGGGTCGCTTTTTGCATTTTGGATCTTTCATTTTAGGGTAATTAATTTTCTGATCCTTTGATTTTCAGTGTTCACTTTTTGGACCTTAAAGTTTACGGGTTAAATAAAAGAAGGACCTTAAAATTTGTGAGCTGAAAAAAGTTTAGTATCCCATTCGTATTTTTCTTCTCATGTTTGAAGTTCTTTCCTAATTGGTGCTAACTTTAGAGATTAAGGTTAAAACTAATATTGAAGTTATAATACGCCTCTCTTATTCATGTCGGAACTACTTAGACCCCTAATTAAATACAGTTGGAAGTATATAGCCCAAAATGTACTTCATGTCCGAGGGTCGAATACGGATTAATTACAAATGGATTGATAGGTAAGATGACAATTACAAAGTGTATTATAGGTTCAATGTTAGTTTTAACCTCAGTTCTGAAATTTGACACCAATTAGTATTTAATAAGTTTTAACAATTAGGTCATGCTTGGCAAAATTAGCTTGTTAGAGACCATAAAATATTTAATAAGTGATAGATAAAATGGAAAGAAGTGAGTAAGGTTAAAACTGATATTGAAACTATAATACACTTTATAACGTTCATCTTACCTATGAATCTCTTTGTAAATTTGATCCGTATTGACCCTTAGACTTGAAATACGTTTTGGGTCACTCCCAAAGGTACTTAGGGGTCTAAATAACTCCGACATGAATAAGAGAGATGTACTATAACTTCAATATACTATAACTCCGACATGAATAAGAGAGGTCTAAATAACTCCGAAATTATTTATTGGACTTTGTGTTTCTAAAATGTATTTTTAGGCCCCCTGTGTTTCAAGGTTAGCAGTTGTTATGGGACAAATTCAATTACTTAAACATGTTTCCAGAATAGTTTTGGTGGGAAGTTGCTTGAAGGTTTTATTTGCAACAAGTGAAAACACTCAAAAAATGAGGGCACGCATTTCTATAGTCCAAGTAATCTCGCCAGACACATCTTCAAATAATCGGATTTGTCCTTTAACAATTGCTGACCTTAAAATATGGGGGACTAAAAATAAATTCTAGAAACATGCAGGCCTAAAAGTAATTTCCACAAAATATGAGGTACCTCAAAGTTGTTTTTTAAATTTATAGAGCTTGAGCATCCCTCAAGGATGAAAACATTTGCTTGCAGGGATTTTTATATTTTACTCTGATATTGTTGGCATTTAATTTTTCATTCCTAAATTTTAAAAGTTTATATTCACCAATTTAATAATTTTCAATATATTTAAAATAGGTAAAATGGAAAAATAAACGTCGTTATTTGAGAGCTTTTGGTTGAAAATTCCCAAAAAAAGTAACATATTCTATCAATCAATAAGATTAGGCCAGAACGTGTTCCGCTCGACACTTGCATGGTACTCTTCCACAAGATTTGCCAATTATACCTTCAATCATCCGTGCATTCACGCGATCTTTGACAAGAACCCTCTGTAGCTTGTGCTAATATAATTTACAAAGCAACAGTAGCACCGACATAGGCTCTGATACCAGTTGTTAGAATCTGGAGTTCAAAATTACAAACAGAAGTTCCTTCTCCAGATTTATCTTTCAAAAGTTCATATATGTAAAGGATCATTTTCATCATTTCGTTAGTACTGTATAGAATCACCATTTTCTTGCATTCATTACTTTGAAATTGGAATAATGTGAAGAGATTCAACTTTCTGTATTGTAATCCAAAATTGTCATTCATGTGCAAATCCTCGAGGCTCAACCCATCTTCAAACCTCCAACTAAACTCATGAATAAGTGTCCTTAACATGAGGTTCAACACCTGATATGCCAATGTTATTTCGAGGCATATCCACCTACTTGCTCCAAATGGTATTAAACCAAAGCTTTGGCCGTTCATTTCGAGATGATGGTCTATAAACCTTTCCGATAAGAATGAAGTAAGGTTTTCCCAAATATTTGGATCATAGTTAATAGCCCAAACGTTATCAAACACTAGGACATTCTTAGGAACCAAATTGTCATGTAAGTCTATATCGAAGTCAGCCTTATGTGGTAGGAGAAACACAGTGGGTGGGTGCATATTCTTAAGGTCTCTTTCACTGTAGCTTGTAGGTAAGGTAATTTTTGAATGTCAGATTCTTGGACCATTGTAGCATCTTTGCCAAGAACACATTCGAGTTCCATTTAAGCTTTGGCCATTTTTTTCAGGATTTCGCATCAATTCAATCATTGCCCACTCCACGGTGATAGATGTTGTATATGTTCCTGCAGCAAAAAAAAAAATTCATGCATACATTCATGTCACAGATTTTAGAATGACATTATTTAGTGATGAGATACTAATTAATTAAAGAGATCGAGGATGCATATATGAAACATATATAATGGAGCTTAATTACCAGAAGAGCATTATTTAGAGTCATAATTATAGATAATTACTTAATTTTTCTATTAATTTGCTTGGAGGGCTTTTTGTATTCATCTACTTTGAGATTAATGAGATTTACATTTCATCTCCATATTTTATAATCTTGTATTCTCTTATCTTATGAATTTTAATATATTCAAAATCTTATAGGTAAAGTAGAAAAATAAATGTCAATATTATTTTAGAGTGCTTTTAATGATAATTTTCTAAAATAAATACATATCTCGATCAATCTATATTTGATAGTTTGTTAAAGGAATTAGCAATATTCTCTTCATCTTAAAATAATCTTAAACCTCAACAAATTTTTAGAAACATATCACGGAAAATCACAAGGTAGATCAGTGTAAAGTTTCAAAGTACAAAGGTGAAAAAATAAGTATCACCAGGTCTAAGTACAACAGGTACTATTGAAAAAACCATAAAATTTAACCTATAATTTTTAATAAAAAATCCAACGAGGTAACTTTTTGCATTTTGGATCTTTCATTTTAGAGTAATTAATTTTCTGATCCTTTGATTTTTAGTATTAACTTTTTGGACCTTAAAGTTTATGGGTTAAATAAAAGAAAGGACCTTAAAATTTGTGAGCTGAAAAAAGTTCACTATCCCATTCTTATTTCTTTTCTCATGTTTGAAGTTCTTTCCCAATTGGCATTAACTTTCATGATTAACGTAAAAACTAATATTGAAGCTACAATACACCTTTCTTATTCATATCGGAACTATTTAGACACCTAAGACCTAAGTACACTTGGCGGTATATTGCCCAAAACGTTCTTTATGTCCAATGGTCAAATACGGATCAATTACAAAGGATTGATGGGTAAGATGACCATTACAAAGTGTATTATAGGTTCAATGTTAGTTTTAACCTCAGTCTTGAAATTTGACATCAATCGGTATTTAATAAGTTTTAACAATCTGGCCATGCTTGGCAAAATTAGCTTGTTAGAGACCATAAAATATTTAATAAGTGATAGATAAAATGGAAAGAAGTGAGTAAGGTTAAAACTGATATTGAAGTTATAATACACTTTACAATATTCATCTTACCTATGAATCCCTTTGTAAATTTGATCCGTATTGACCCTTAGACTTGAATACGTTTTGGGTCACTCCCAAGGGTACTTAGGGGTCTAAATAGCTCCGACATGCATAAGAGATGTGTATTATAGCTTCAATATCAGTTTTAACCTTAGTCTTGATGTTCGGCGCTAATCGGAAAAGAAATTCAAATATGGGGAGAAAAAGAAATACATAACACGACCCTTGTTTTTCAGCCCACAAACTTTAAGGTTTTTGTTATTTTATGCATCCCATAAAATTTAAGGTTTGAAAAGATAACATTGAAAACCAAGAGCCCTGAAATTATTTACCCTAAAATGGAGGATCCAAAATGCAAAATACCCCTCACTAAACCAATCTTAATTATGACTCTAAGGTTCAGAGGCGGCTACTATAAAATTGTTAGTAAATACTGAAAACATGAGACAATACGTACGTAAAAAAATAATTGATAAAGCAGGTAAGAAAAAACTAAAAAAACATGTCATCTTTTCAAAGAAAGAACTTCAATAGAAGAGAACTATTAAAATCGAACCTATTATGGAATATAAGAAAATTTTATGGTGGTTGTCAATCACATATGACAACCACCACATTTCATGTAAGTCTAGTACTATGAAGTATGACCTAGTGTCACGTACATCTTAATCGTTCGTTTTTTCATTGGCAATTGAAATATATGTGCATCCATGAAATATGTATGTTTATTCAAGATTTAAAAATAATTATGGTACAGATATGATCAGTAAAAGAATTGAACATACTGATTAACAGTTAACCCAATACAAAGTACAGTAATCAACTATGAATATAACATACCAAGAATATAAATACAACAAGTTCCTTTTCCTGATTTATCCCTACAAATGTTCAAACATGTATAGGATTAGTTTTCATCTTCCCATTTGAAATGTATATAATCACCCACTCCTTGCATTCATTACTTTGGGACTGGAATAATCAGGAGAGATTCAGCTTTTGTTATGGTGACCCCAAACTTGTCATTCATGTCTAAATCCTTAAGACTCAACCCATCTTCAAGCTTCCAATTAAACCCATGAATAAGAGTCCCTAGCATGAGGTTCAACATCCGATATGCCAATGTCATTCCGGGACATATCCTCCTACCTGCTCCAAATGGTATTAAACCAAAGTTTTGACCATTCATTTCGACATGATGCTCGATAAACCTCTCCGGTGAGAATGAGGTAGGGTTTTCCCAAGTATTTGGGTCATAGTTAATAGCCCAAAGGTTAACAAACACTTGGGCATTCTTAGGAACCAAATAGCCATGTAAGTCTACATCGGAATCAGCCTTACGTGGTAGAAGAAATACGGTGGGTGGGTGCATTCTTAAAGTCTCTTTCACTATGGCCTGCAAGTAAGGCAATTTTGGAATGTCAGATTCTTGGACCACTGTAGCATCCTTGCCAAGAACACTTTCGAGCTCAGCTTGAGCTTTGGCCATTTTTTGAGGATTTTGCAACAATTCAGTCATCGCCCACTCCACAGTGCTAGATGTTGTATCTGTTCCCGCTGTAAAGAAATCCTGCACACATTCATATGATATTTATTAGAATAACAAAATCTAGTCATGATGATCGAGTTTCCAATTAATAATTAAAGAGTAGATGCATATGTAAATATATGTATACAATGCGAGACTCACCAAAAGTAGATGATTGATGTCTTCAAGACTCAACTCAGAATTTTGTTCCTTCATAAGTCGAATTAAGATATCCAAAACATCTCCATTGCCACGAGTTTCAGGTGGATAAGCAGCTAATCTTTGGTTAATGATGCCATCAAAGTAAGTAGACAACTTATTCCCATAGGCCATCAACTCCCTATTAACACTAAACCTTTCAAGAAAACTAAGGAAAGGAAAACAATCAGTGAAGTTAGGCTTGCCAATCTCCACCATGATGTTCCAAACAAGGTCTTTAAACTCTCCGGAGAAAGAGGAGGTATAAGAACCCATATCCATAGAGAAGAATGTGTTGGATAAGAAATTGAGAGAAGTAGTAAAAGCAGCCTTTCCAATATCAATTGAATCTCCAGTACGAGAGCAGTCCTTAACATAGTCAAGGAGCTGACCAACTTTAGCCTGACGAAGGGAGTGTCTGGCATCAAGTTGTTGAGATGAGAACAATTGGACGGTCGCGATCTTTCGAAGAAACCGCCATTTGGGATTGACGGGCAACCAAGTAATGGAGTACATGTCGTGGTCGTTAGCCCTTATAGCCGCCGGTACTGTCCTACTCGACACGGCCAGGTCGTGTTTTTGGAACATTTCTTTGGCAACTTCTGAAGAGGATACCACGACCGTCGTGATGCTCCCAAACTTGAGGGACATGAGGGGGCCGTATGACTTTGCAAACTCAGCCAACGTCCGGTGAGGCCTCTCCCCAAGTTGGTGGAGGTTTCCGATCACCGGAAGTCCACTCGGACCAGGTGGGTATTTTGTGGATTTTGACGAGGACATTCGGTTAATCTTTGTGAAGTAAAAACATGTCCACAACAAGGCTAGAACAACTAAAAACAAACTGTAGTAATCCATAATCACTTAATCAGTAATTACAGTATAGTAATCAGTGTGTTTTGAATAATATATTGCTCTTTGGGATTATATTGAATGAAATAAAGAAGGAATGAAGCAATGATGAGTTTGGGAATGAAGTTGTGATGGATGTCCCTTTATATATAAGTAGCCACAGCCGTCAAATTCAGACATATTAATGCTGCATGGCAATAATTTAACAAACAACGGTATAAATTAATTGTACGCGTAAGCATCAAGAACGTTTCCGCTTTGTATCATTTTGACTGTCCTAATTACTAGCTTCCTTTGAGGTCTTATGCGAAACCTACTGTTTAGGAATAATCTAAGTCTAAATTAGGATGCTTTTATCACCCTTAGACTATATTAGTAGGTCTGGGAGTCTGGGGCCTGTGAAGTGTGAACCCTAGATAATGTCAATTTTCTTACATTATATCTTGGCATATCCATTATATCTTATAACAATTTCCACAGATAATATCCTTAATTTTCATGTAAATTTTTCTAATCCTCTGTTTAAAATTATTTTAGATTAATATTTTAATTTGGAATTTTGATAGATTTAGTAAGTTGATTTTTAGGCCCTGTTCTTTTATACGACTAGCTGCGGTATGGCGCGGTGCGGTGTGGTGGAATTGTGGTAGATTATGATGGGTTATTAGTAAGTTGTGGTGGGTTTTATTTTTTTATAAATGTAAATTGTATTGGTAAATGTGAAAAAGTTGATTGTGGTGGATTAGTATGTTGTGATGGGTTCTGGCACAGTGCGGTGTGTTTTGACATCGTAGCCAGCCAACCGTATAAAAGAACAGGGTAATATAACTTTCCCATAGCTCTTGAATTCTCCAATTAATTTCTAGTTTAATAAAGATAAAATTTAATGGTCATATTAAATTTCATATTTAAATAAATTAAATTACATTATAGATAGTTTCATAATGACAAGTACGTAGTTCAATCTGTTAGGTCTTGGCAACCCGATAGGTCTATTCCTCTAAAGAATGGTCCAACCCAAATATTAGATTTGGATGGATAACGTTAACAACAAGATGCAATTTATTACATGCTCTTGGAGTACGTGCTCCAAATATGGTTATTGTTTACTCGCAATAGCATAATTGTTCACTCATATCTAATCGTTGTTCATTTTCAATGATATAATTATTCACTCGTTCCTACACGGAGCACATGCTCCAAGAGCATGTAGTATTGACAACAAGAGGCCTTGCCAACCAGGCAAAAATATGTTGGCAATTAAATTACATTATATAGAAACGATTACAAAAACCATACTCAGTATTATCTCGCTAATGCGAGATCTATTATATAGACTATATTAGATATGCTCAAGTGTAATAATTTATGAGAACATTATTAGATATATGGCCCGTCCTACGGACGGGTTAGGACCCAAATTTTTTGTAGTGTGTGATAAATTTATCTTATCTATAAATATTCATAGTTACATTATTCCACCCTTTTTTACATTATTAATTGTTCCTTACCTATTTTACATAATATCTATTTAAAAATTCATATATTTAATAAATAATGTCACTGATGTGATTTGCCTTGCACAAAATACCTTAGTAAAAATTATAAATTATATATTTAAAAACTCATATACTTAAATAATGTGATTTAGATTCTCAATCATTATTCTATCCATCCACTCTATTCCACATTTCTCACCCGCCAACTATCTTACAATTTTCTTATATATTTAGTGTACTAATGCACATAAAATATATTATATTAAATACATTTTAGTTTACCTTAGATTTTGATAAGTATATAAAATTACAAACAACAATACAAGTATTTATAATTTTATATGTAATATTATGTTCATTTTCAAAAATAATGCACACTAATTTAGTTTGCATACTCATAAAAATTATAATGATTTAAAAATGATCATATGTTAAGACTCTTATCGTTTTCAATTGTCAAATAATATCCAACTTGCATTTACTCGGATCCGAAAATATACCTGACTCGTATTGACCCGAACCCGGAATACACTTAACCCATATTTACTTGAGCTCGAAATACACCTAATTCGTATTTACGAACACGAAAGAAGAAATTGAAAAATGGAATATATCAGACCCGTATTTACCTTATCTATATATATGATCGACACGTATTTAACCCACTTCTAGAATTGATTGGTTTGGACATAAAGTTTTATTTGATCGATGTTAGACTCCTTAGTTATTGTAGGACGGGTTAAAAATTACAGTTTTATCATATATATTTGGTGTAAAAATGTACATAAAGATAGTTTATTAATCATATTTTATTTTACCTTGGATTTCAATAAGTATGGAGAATTACAAACAACAATACAAGTATTTATAATTTTATATGTAATACTATGTTCATATATCAAATACAATGCACACTAATTTAATTTGCATACTCATAAAAATTTTGATGCTTTAAAAATTGTCATATACTAAGACTTTGAGCATTTTTTATTGTCAAATAATATTCAACCTATATTTACCCGATCTCGAAATATACATGACCCGAACCTGAAATACACTTAAACTCATATTTACTTGAACCCCAAATACACCTAACTCGTTTTTACCCAAACCCGAAATATGTCGGACCCGTATTTACCTTGTCTTGATATACACCTGACACGTATTTAACCCGTTTGTTATAAATATATTTGAGGTTAAAAGAGCGAATTCGAGTGTAAATACAAGCTACAAGATAAGCTACTACGCAATTAGCTCTTTCCTTACGTTAACTTACCTTACCCTATTTACTTTCCTACACATCAAAAAATAAATATAAATTTGACAAAAGGAGAATATTAGGATAAATTTTTATGTGAACTCGAGCTATAATTCTATAAAGCAAGGTGTTTATTATTATACTTTAACTACTTTACTTACTATTATATTAGAGGGCAAAAAAGTAAATTCGATTATCTAAATTTATCAAAAATTATCAAAGTTAAAAATAAAAAAAATAATTTTAATATATTAGGATAAATTTGATAAAAGTTACCAAAAATTACAAAGAATTACAAAAATTTAACTTTTACCCAACTATTTTTTATTCATGAATTTGACACACTCTTACTATTATATTCGAGGTCAAAAAAGTAAATTCGAGTCAAACAATTTTTCATTCCCGGCCTCAATAAGCACTCTTTATATATAGAGGAGAAATAGTTACCAATAATTACTAAAATTTAACTTTTACTCGACTATTTTTTATCCATTAATTGCACACACCCTTACTACTCCCTCCATTCCATATTAATTGTCGTCTTTGGAAATCACGCAGTCAAATTTCAAAAATTTTGACCATAAATTCCTCAATATATACATTGAGCTGTTGTATAAAATTACCACTATTATATTTATAACGAAAAATACAAAGTATACTATTGTAATTGTTAATAACATATTATACAAGAAATTATCAATCAAAGAGTGACATTAGAGACCGTGGAAACCAAAATTATGACAATTAATATAGAATGGATAGAGTTTTATATCCGAGGGTAAAAAAGTAATTTCAAGTCAAATAATTTTTGGTCCCTCAAGCTCAACAAGCCTTTTATATATAGAGCTCGGATAAAAAAATAATTTCAAATCAAACAATTTTTGGTCCCTCAAGCTCAACAAGCCTCTTTATATATAGAGTAGATTTGGAGGGATGAAATATTAATTTTTCGTATATTATTTTTTAAATTACGAAAATATCTTCATTTAATTGTTTCAAATGATTTAGTTTTGTTTTGTCTAGGACACACTTGTCGGCTGTCGCAGACTCCTTCTAGACATAAACCCGAGGGTGAGAAAGCATCCCAATTTAGACTAAATTATTCCTCAATGCTCGGAATGAGACACCAAAAGAAGTTAGTTTAGGAAAGTGATAAGTAATTAACATACGTCCTTGATTATTCAAGTTTTCAAAACCACACACAAAATTATTGATTCGTTTTATGCCCGTTCTTTTATACGGTTAGTTGTGATGTGATAATGGTACGGTGCGGTGTAATTTGAAAAAGTTGTGGTAATTAGGTGGGGTAGGTTGGGAGAAATAATGTGAAAAATAAAGGAGCAATGAGGAGATAGAAAAATAAAAAGATATATTGGTAATGATTGTGGTGTGGTGTGGTGAAGTATTGTCGAAAATTAAAGAGTACGATGCGGTGTGGTACCGTACCGCAACCTATCGCATAAAAGAACAAGAACTTAATAATCAAATTTTGTATTTCTCAGAGCTATTAACATTCCTTCCGTTCCAATTTATATGTCACAATAACTCATTCTACTGTTTCTAGCTTTTTATTTGTCACTTTTATAATTTCAGTAATTGTTAATTTGTCATTCACATTTCGCCCATAGTAAATTAATTTGTTTATAATTCCAACTATTTTTTCTGTTCATGAATTTTGTAGGAGCAATTTAGGTAACTTATAAACTTTGCACCCTGTTTTTAATATCTTTTTGATCTACATATATCCTTCTTTAAGTTTATGACGTTTATAAATCAAATTTTGACTTTTTAATTTATGTATCCACCGTAAACTGTTGAACCAATTTTATTTAGTTAATTTTCCGATAAATTTAGTTACTTTTCTGGAGAATGTATGATTTGTGATGAAGTTTATTTGCTGAAATGACGATAATTTTAACAAACGAAATTCATTACATAGTAAACATTCACCAAAACAATTGTTAATTTACCAGAAAATTAAGTAGCTAAAAGAAATTGATTTAAAAGCTTAGGGTGGTAAATATTAACTTAAAAATGTCAAAATTAAATTTATAAATGTTATAAATTTAAAACAGATTATATACAAATTTTCCTATAAAAATGATTAGAGTAACATTTAAGTTTATCTATGACCCACACACCAGAATTGTGGAAATTAAAGTCAAATTGATACAAAGATCTAGAATTCCCGGCTGCGTGCAACGCAAATACGGTTGTTTGTTGTTTATTAATTGAGCGCTGTCTTGTCTCAAAATATTTTTAAGTGTTTTAGTTTTTATCAAAATTAGTATGTTTATAGTTTTTTGTACAAATTTTTTAAATAATAAGCTAGTAATAATTTTGAACTATAAGAAGGTTTTGACGCATTGGCCATGTTAATGCGCACAATTGATACTCTAAATAGATCCGCCTTTTACATTAGACAAATTTTAGATGTTTTTAGAAAATACAAAAAATAATCAATAAAAGTGCAACTTTATGCAATTTATAAGTAATATTATAGTTATAGAATTTAATCGTACCATTTTATTTCAATTTAATCTATAATAATATGATTTTAATAATAGGACAAGACACCTAAAAGATTGTTCATTGTGAAATTGTTAGCAATGCATTAATATATCTGAATATAACGGTCGTGGCAACTTATATAAAAAAGGACGTGGATCACAACTCCATTCCCAAACTCATTCAATTCATTCATTCTTTCCTTCATTCGATCCAAAAGTTAATATATAATCAAAACACACTTACAGTACTATCATTACTTATTATTAGAATTTAGGCCTTGATGTTTCTAGAATTTATATGTAAATGACAATTATTTTATATGTAAATTATTTTAGGCCTTCATGCTTCTATAATTTTTTTTAGGCTCCCATTTTTTAAGGTCAACAATAGTTAAATGAAAAATTCGATTATTTGAACATGAGTCTGGCGAGATTACTTGGACTAGAGAAATTTAGGGGTGAACGGGACTGGGATCTCAGTCATTGTTGTTACTCTTGGTCCCGGTCCCGATTGTGATCGGGAACAAGTTTTTGCTCCCACTCCCGATCCCGGTTGCAACCGGGAGCAAGCTTTTGCTCCCACTCCCGATCCCACCGGGACAGGGAAATGAACCGGGAATTTCTAGTCTCGATTTTCTAACCTATTTGCAATTATTTTTTTGGTTTATTTCCTTAAAGAACTAACACAAAAAAATTTATAAAAAAAAAAACACACAAATTTCATATGTCGGAAAACATTGAGCACAGTGGCACTCCAGTTCCAGTAGATTTAACATTATTTGTGAACACAGGCCGATTAACTGCTCATTATCATCATCAATTCATCATTACAGATTCACAACACCTATTTAGGCCCTGTTCTTTTATGCGGTATTTTGCGGAATGGTGTGGTGAGGTGTGGTGGAATTGTGGCGGGTATAGTGGAATTGTAGTGAGTTATTGGTATGTGGGGTAGGTGAGGAGATGTAAAAAGTAGAGGAGAGAGAAAAGTAATTATTTGCTGTAAAATGTGGCGGGTTGTGGCAAATCATGGTAAACAGGGCCTTAATTGGTTAGTGGGCTTACTAGGATATATATATATATATAAGTCCGGGAGTCGGGATCGGGACCGGGAGTTGAGGTTAAGTCCCACTCCCGGTCCCGTAATTGATCGGGCCTTTGTTTTTGATCCCACTCCCGATCCCGTTTCCAATGAGACCGGGACTTCATCGGGACTGGGATGGGACCGGGAGTCCCGAAAATTTTGGTCACCCCTTAGAAATGCCCTCATTTTTTAGTGTTGTCACTTGTTGCAAATAAAACCTTCAAGCAACTTCCCACCAAAACTATGATAGAAACATGTGCAAATAATCGAATTTGTCACGTAATACTCCGTAATTACTAATCTTAAAGCATGGGTGCCTAAAAATATATTTTAGAAACACAGTCCAATAAATAATTTCGGCAAGATGTGAGACACCTCTAAGTTGTTTTTTTTTTTTAAAATTTATTGCCATAAATCATCCCAAAATCTCTTCAATCTTGCACATTCATAATCAAGGAGCAAACGTTATGTTGATCTCACTATGAGCTAACCTGACGTCGTATAGTGCCTTATTGTTCTGCATTAACATTATATGTTGTCCAACTTAATTAATAATCACTTCACAAATTATTTTTATATGTACAATGCATGTTAATTGTTAATTATTGAACACACATTAATTTGACTCCCTCTACCTACGCTCAACTCAGAAAAATATTTATTGACCGATTTATTTAAAAAATAAAATACGTCCTTCTAATGAAAGGAAACCTTATTACTCCCTCCGTTCCATATTAATTGATATTTAAATTAATTTTTTTTGTTCCAAAATAATTTTCACTTTATATTTTCCAATACTTAATTTAATTATTTTAATTTTAATAATTATGTTAACTTTTTACTTTTTCAATCAATAAAAACTACTCTTACTCACATTCTCTCACTAGCTACACCTTGGTATCCGAAAAACACCTAGGAAATAGTACTATTTCATTATGTTGGTAGCTTTGTTAGTTAAACCTTGGTAAATGAAAATTTTTTAAATATGTCAATTAATATGGAACGGAGGGAGTATATCTCACATTTTTGTAAGAGGCTATTTTTAAAATTCTAACCCATGACCTGACAATTATCACACGACAACAATTCAATAGTTGCGTCTAGGCTCCCCTTTAAATTTATTTGATCAAAATAGTTATTAATATATTGTCAAAATTATAAAATGACAAATACATATAGTGCGAAAAGTGGAATTAGCTTATGTGATTATTAAAGTTCGATGGAAGGAATATAGTTGTAGTGGTTATTTGGTGTATTAGTACTATATTCGTTTCTAGTTGAGTGTCGATTTGACTAAACTTTGACTTTTGATTATTCACAAATTACAAAGAATTAAAATATGAAATTATCATTGTTAGAAAGATATTGTACTAAAAATAGATGTTAACTTAATATTGTAACTTAAAAAATACTTATCTAAAGACACAGCGAGTAGTTAATAAGCGATCTAACATTAATTTATTACTTTTCAAATTTAGTAATAATAAAGTACGCTAAACACTTCATTATGAAGGTTAAATATGTTGACTAAAGTACGTGGTCCTTTTTATATTTAGTTATTTGATGTAGATGACGACAACATACGTGGTAACTTACCTCATGAATTGTGCACTGTTTAAGTTGAAAAACGCAAGGGCTGATGATCATATTAGAAGTTAGAAGTCAAATTCAAATAAATTGTCGTTGACAAACAGTTTGTCAAATCATTGTAAAATGTACTGTAGCTCTTTTGCTAATCTCATATATTTGTAGGGTTTCAGTTCGTTTCTGAGTAGACTACTTTTAATAAAATAATAATTGATGAGTCAAATCTTGCAGATGCTAAAAGTGGAATTAAAATACCCGAATTGATAAAATAAAGACAGCCACGGTAAGCAAAAATTGAAAATTGAAAATCCAAATGAAAAATGATAGTTAATTAGAACAACACAGCCAAACATGACCTTTTCAACTTTCAATATTTCTCAATATTCTCAACAACAATCTTTTTGTTTGGATATATTTTCTATTTTGATTATTGAAAGTTTGAATAGGCTGAACAGTTTGGAATAATATTGTCAAAAACAGTGAAAATAACAGCATGACAACTATGAGAAAAATCAACAAAGAAACAATACAACACAAACTGTTAAAATTGAGAAATCAGAATTAATTCTTAGAATTTGTAATTTTCTCTTTACATAATTTCTCCTTAAACAACTCCGTCGTCGTCACTCCTGTAGCTTGAATCTTATACTATAACGTAACTAACCAGACTTAACATTCACATTTTCATTTATGAAATCCTAACCAGGGTTGAATTCATCATCATTAACCTCTTCATGGACCAAATTTGACGCCTCTTAACTACAACGAAATATTACATCGAAAATGATAAATTTTTTGCGTAAGACACATATTAAGTATCTTTTAATGGTATAAAATCTATATATTTGTAAATTAAATTGAAAAAAAAATTACATGATTGCCTTCTATAACAATAATATATATAAATGGTATAAAATCACATTTTTATCTATATTTTTTAAAATTTACAAAAAGACGTTTAGAATATATCCAATGGATGAGGTTCATTCGTTAAAGTGTCAATTTTAATTGTTGGCGTAGCCAACTAATTCCAAGCTTCTTATAATTGATAATTAATAGTATCTGTCAAAAAAATTAGGGTTAAAAACGATAATAAGTATTAATTTTATAAGAAGCAAGACACTTAAATAATGTCTTGCCCCAAGACACCTATCATCACCCCAATATCACATATTCTGTACTTTCTGGATTACACTCCTTGAGCATTGAGGGTACCATTCTCCCTTATTCCTGGCCTATTTGATTATCAACATTCCCTTTAAAGTTTATGAATATTGTAGTGTGGAGCGTATCGGGCTGGGGCCCTAGACTTGATTTTTATGGTTACCAAGCTTTCCCGCAACCCTTTCATGAAACACGAGGAAAACGATGTCAGGGTCGGGTGCCGAGTACACTTTAAGGTGGACCCGGGACCCTAGAGTCTTGAGCTGATCGGCATTGGGTGTGACATGCACTTCAAATGGGACCCCGAACCATAGGAGTGGAGCTAAGAGTCCTCATAGGGATCTACTTCGTGCCTTTAAAAGGGTTCGGAGTCATTCGGAAAGAATAAGCGGAAAAGGTTCAGCGTGTATAGTCTGAACGGACGCGTCTTCACTCTTTGGATCATAACTCTTTCAATATAACTCCGATGGGTCTCAAATTTTAGGAGCGTAAAGTACACGTCGAGAGCTTTCCATCGATATCTTACGGGCCTAAAAGAAAGTCCGGATGAAGAAGTTATGCGCGTTTGAAGTTGGCAGAGAAAAGCTGCCCAAAACACTGTCACGCCCGAGATGAGTTTGTCACGCCCGTGACAGGAGCCTGTCGCGCCCGCGACCCATCCCTTCGTGCCCGCGACACGCCTCAGCAAGCGACATGTTGTGCCGGACAGAGGACCGTCGCGCTCGCGACCTCCCGTGCGCCCGCGACCCACCTGCGACACGTGTGCTGTTTCGTTTATTTTGATTAGTTTTTAACCTAACTTTCTGTTTAGTATAAATATCATGTTTAGCACTCTTTTCTAGGCAGCTGATGTTTATGAATGATATGCTAAGGCATTGCTAGGGTTTCTCCCTTTTATCTCAAAAATATTGTTCTTACTTTATCCATTTGTTAATGGTGGTGTTAGCAAGTCATTCATTTATTGATCATTTGGTGGATGTTTCCTTTATGATGGTCATGGTGGGGTGTTAGGTTTTGGTGGTGGATTCTCCTTTATCCAAAATCATATCCAATCCCTTTGGTGTTCAAGGTTCATGTCTTGGTTGATTTTGAATATTATTCAAGTTCATCGTTAATATTGTGATGATTCAAGCATGGGTGTTTGAGAGTTGCTTCATTCTCTCTCTATTCTATTGATTATGGATGCTCAAGAGGTCTTCTCTCATCTTCTCTTCAAGAACTATTCAAGCTAAGTTTATTATTCAATATACCGCGCATCGGGAACTGCTCCAGTAGTAGTGCAATTTGATGAATATTTTTTGAGTAAATTTGTCACTCTTATATTTGCTCTCTCCTTTCTGCTTTATAAGCATATTTTTACCTCCCTAGAGTTTAATAGCATTATGGAAAGAGTTTTATGAGTGTTGTTATATGGTCATGCTTTTCAAATTCACATTTTCTATCGTCGTTATTAGCATGAGATGGTGGTAAAAAATATATGTGCCTTCCTTACTATTTTTTGTTCATGTTTTTCCTAGATTTTTTCTTACATTATATCTTGGCATATATGGAATACTCTCTCCATTTCACATTAATTGTCATATTGATTTACTCATCAGTCAAACTTTAAAATTTTTGACAACTAATTTCTCAATGTATACAATATTCAATTATACGAAAATATTATCATTAGATTAATCAAGAAAAATACTTTCATAAAAGTATACTGTACATTGTTGATAAAATATGCTATAAGAAAGTTTCAGTCGAAGAATATTATTAGAGATCATATAATATTTTTTTAATGACAATTAATTTGGAAAAAAGATAGTATCTAATAACAATATGTTCATATAGTTTCCTAGATTTTTACCTAGATTTTTCTAGTCTTCTTTTAAGATTATTCTAGATTAACATCCTAGATTTTTATTTTTAATGGTCATATTAAAATTCATATTCCAACTACTGTAGTACACTATATACACATGCTTTTTTTTTTTGGACGACAATATATACATACTCACGAATTCTCCAATTAATACTCTTAGTTTGATCAAGACAAAATTTAATGGTCCTTTTAAAAGTCATATTCCAATAACTTAAACTACTGTAGTACACTACATAGTACGTACAGATGCTTTGTTTTTTTTTTAATTTTTAACGACAATATAGACATACTTATATATAATATGTAATGTTTTTCATTTTTTAAGAGGAGAGAAAATAATTTTAAATTACAAATGCACAATTGCAAAAGTACCATAAAAAGAAATACATATATAATTTTTTTAAATTCGGAAAATGACTTTTGTTTCAAGTGATTTAATTTTATTTTGTTCAGGACTACTTACAGTTCCCAGACTCGCAGGCATAAACCATAAAAAGAAATAGAAATAGTCTAAGGGTGAGAACTGAGAAGTATCCATATTTAGACTTAGATTATTTCTCAACAGTACTATTAATAAGATATCATAATAAGTTAGTTTATATAGTCAAAATGATACAAATAGGAAACATTCTTCATGCCTACGCGTAGTAATACCGTTGTTTGTTAAATTATTGCCATGCAGCATTAATATGTCTGAATTTGACGGCTGTGGCTACTTATATATAAAGGGACATCCATCACAACTTCATTCCCAAACTCATCATTGCTTCATTCCTTCTTTATTTCATTCAATATAATCCCAAAGAGCAATATATTATTCAAAACACACTGATTACTATACTGTAATTACTGATTAAGTGATTATGGATTACTACAGTTTGTTTTTAGTTGTTCTAGCCTTGTTGTGGACATGTTTTTACTTCACAAAGATTAACCGAATGTCCTCGTCAAAATCCACAAAATACCCACCTGGTCCGAGTGGACTTCCGGTGATCGGAAACCTCCACCAACTTGGGGAGAGGCCTCACCGGACGTTGGCTGAGTTTGCAAAGTCATACGGCCCCCTCATGTCCCTCAAGTTTGGGAGCATCACGACGGTCGTGGTATCCTCTTCAGAAGTTGCCAAAGAAATGTTCCAAAAACACGACCTGGCCGTGTCGAGTAGGACAGTACCGGCGGCTATAAGGGCTAACGACCACGACATGTACTCCATTACTTGGTTGCCCGTCAATCCCAAATGGCGGTTTCTTCGAAAGATCGCGACCGTCCAATTGTTCTCATCTCAACAACTTGATGCCAGACACTCCCTTCGTCAGGCTAAAGTTGGTCAGCTCCTTGACTATGTTAAGGACTGCTCTCGTACTGGAGATTCAATTGATATTGGAAAGGCTGCTTTTACTACTTCTCTCAATTTCTTATCCAACACATTCTTCTCTATGGATATGGGTTCTTATACCTCCTCTTTCTCCGGAGAGTTTAAAGACCTTGTTTGGAACATCATGGTGGAGATTGGCAAGCCTAACTTCACTGATTGTTTTCCTTTCCTTAGTTTTCTTGAAAGGTTTAGTGTTAATAGGGAGTTGATGGCCTATGGGAATAAGTTGTCTACTTACTTTGATGGCATCATTAACCAAAGATTAGCTGCTTATCCACCTGAAACTCGTGGCAATGGAGATGTTTTGGATATCTTAATTCGACTTATGAAGGAACAAAATTCTGAGTTGAGTCTTGAAGACATCAATCATCTACTTTTGGTGAGTCTCGCATTGTATACATATATTTACATATGCATCTACTCTTTAATTATTAATTGGAAACTCGATCATCATGACTAGATTTTGTTATTCTAATAAATATCATATGAATGTGTGCAGGATTTCTTTACAGCGGGAACAGATACAACATCTAGCACTGTGGAGTGGGCGATGACTGAATTGTTGCAAAATCCTCAAAAAATGGCCAAAGCTCAAGCTGAGCTCGAAAGTGTTCTTGGCAAGGATGCTACAGTGGTCCAAGAATCTGACATTCCAAAATTGCCTTACTTGCAGGCCATAGTGAAAGAGACTTTAAGAATGCACCCACCCACCGTATTTCTTCTACCACGTAAGGCTGATTCCGATGTAGACTTACATGGCTATTTGGTTCCTAAGAATGCCCAAGTGTTTGTTAACCTTTGGGCTATTAACTATGACCCAAATACTTGGGAAAACCCTACCTCATTCTCACCGGAGAGGTTTATCGAGCATCATGTCGAAATGAATGGTCAAAACTTTGGTTTAATACCATTTGGAGCAGGTAGGAGGATATGTCCCGGAATGACATTGGCATATCGGATGTTGAACCTCATGCTAGGGACTCTTATTCATGGGTTTAATTGGAAGCTTGAAGATGGGTTGAGTCTTAAGGATTTAGACATGAATGACAAGTTTGGGGTCACCATAACAAAAGCTGAATCTCTCCTTATCATTCCCGTCCCAAAGTAATGATTGTCTGCCAAATTCGTTATTGAGCATTTCTTTTATTGTTATGTAGTTCAGGGTTGATTACATTTTGTATTGAGTTGAATACTAGTGTGTTTATATTCTTTTACGGTCATGTACCATGATTATTTTTGAATCTTGAAATAACATTGGACGGTGTATCTATCCTTAATTACTCCCTTGAAGTTCTTTCCTTTAAAGTTGATGTAATTGCGTTAAAAAAAATTTTTGGTCTAATTTTCTTCATTCCTCTTCCCAAGTGGTGAAAACTAAGCCTAATACGTACTCTCGTTCAAAATTTGTAGTTGGTATGTCCCACATTACAATGTAATTTCACCTTTGCTCAGCACTCCAGAGAGGATTTCTTCCGATACCCCACTTCCCTCCACATTTCATCAACCCTAAACCCTAAATTCTAAGTCATTTCTCCCAACATTCTTCTCAAACAAAGAAAATAGTGATCAGATCATTCCTGGGATTCGAGCTAGTCACTAATGGTCGGCTTCATGGGAGCCCAAAGAATATCATTCGTCGACAGTACTGGTAGCACTTAAAAGACGGATTTGTAGCTCTTCAACTACGACCCCGTTCTTTTATGCGTACATCTCACCTCAGCAATATCATTGAATAAAGTATGATACAAGTATTAGCCTATATTACACCACCAATATGTGCAATTTTTCTTAGTTATGCAAGATTGGATGTGCAATTAAATCTAAGTAAGTTATTACTCCTAGGGATATCTAAGAGGCCAACCCTAACCATTTCTACAAGCCGCAGAGTAAGAACAGCAACGTATAGCAAAATGATGCGTTCAGCATAAGATAAAGGGCACGCTAGGGTTTAGAAATCCTTAGCTTAGGATGTGTTTGGTTCATAGTAAATTATTTTCTTATCAACTATTTTCCGGGTAAAATGGATTTTTCTACAAAATAAATTTTTAATTGATATATTTAGTATAAAAGAAAATGTTCATGTAAAATATTTTAAATTTTATCGATCATTATGCCCCTTCTCCTTCCTTGAAATCTTGTCCTTACCCCTCTCTCCATTTTATCTCTCTCTATCTCTCTCCCCTCCCGCTCTCGCTTGACTTTCAGATCGAATTAGGATCGTATAGGTGGAATGATCAAGGAAAGGGAGCGAAAGAAACTGTAGATTTTTTGACATTTCTCAAACTTAACTCCATTATCAATACAAAATATAATCAACATCAGATTACCTCCGACTCCAATTACCCCTCTCTCCATCTTTTTTGTTGCTTGTAAATGGATCTCGCTGGCAACCACGTCCTCAGTTCCAAAACATTGGTGATCAGCAGTCTATAATTTTTGTCACCTACCAAAGGAAAATGGAAAAACCATCTTACTAAATGACTTTTTGCCTTTTAGGCCATGTAAATTTCATGGGTTGATTGAGGTAAGTAAATAATTATCATAAATTACCGAAAGTTATCGAAAATTACTAAAATTTACCAAAATTTATCGAAAGTTACCAAAATTATCGAAAATCACATGACACGTGTAAAGTAGGTTTTTTTCATTTTTTCCTTTTATTTCAAAAACACAAATTTACCTATATAAATTTACCCAAAGTTACCATAAGTTATCAAAAATTACCAAAAGTTACCAAATATTACCAAAATTTATCATTTACCTTACCTCAAGATACTCATGAAATTTACAGGCCCTTAGCCAAACACACCTTCAAATCCAAAACATTGGTCAGTAGTCCATTATGGTTAGTCGTGGAATGTGTCAACAATCTATGCTAGTCAAGTGTGATTGGGGAAGATCAACTTCTATTTATATCATCTCACTACGTACGAGTGTTATTTTTAGGGTCTCGGTAAAAATTTGTCTAATCCAATTATTCGATTTTGTCCGACCAAGAAAAAATTGGATATGGTTATAGAATTTTCGTCCAAATTTTGACATTAACCAAAAATTCAAGCACCTTTTTTCAGTTTCTATTGTCTGAACCCGATTTAAACTCGAATTTATGCTTGTCCGATTTATCCAACCTGAAAAATACGCGAAAAATTAGATATAAGAACATCATGTTGGAAATATTTCAAGAGTATAAGACAATTATATAGCCTAAAGAATAAAGTATATCAAGGATAAGGATCATATATAAGTGAAACAATAAGAATATGATCAACACGGGTGAAACAGGAAGCAACATGGGTCGTGTTGCCTTCCAGAGAGCAAGAAAACAGTTCCTGCGCTCAACACGGGTCGTGTTGGATCAACACGGGTCGTGTTGAGCCAACACGGACCGTGTTGAATCCAACACGGGTCGTGTTGATTGCCAGGAATGGTTTTTAATGCTAACGGCTATATGATTTCGTGTAATTAGTTTTTGATATGATAATTACGCACGATTATTATGAGATTCCAACAGCTATATGACTTGACTTGGTCAAGGTCATATTAAGTGTGTGATCCTCCATTAAAGACACTTGATTGCTCTTTGACTAGGGCATCGTAAGTGTGTTGGTATTCTTCTATAAATAGGAGACACCCTAGGCTATTTGAGACACACCAATCTAAGCTATCACATCTTCATTCTTGTCTAGACTGCAGCTATACTTGAGTGATTCAAGAGAGAAACTATTATTCTTGAGTGTTTACAAGTGCTAAGTTTTATCCCTTTGAACATTTACGGTATCGTAAATAGTTCTTAAGGAAAGTGAGTTCAAGGCCACAACTCTTAGCGTTATCTAAGCGAGGTTCCATTGTTTTATATACCGTTCACTCCCTTTCCTCAAACAATCTT
The DNA here is from genome assembly GCA_029582165.1 of Portulaca oleracea. NCBI lineage: Eukaryota > Viridiplantae > Streptophyta > Magnoliopsida > Caryophyllales > Portulacaceae > Portulaca > Portulaca oleracea. Next base: position 3,475,484 of record CM055873.1, on the reverse strand, counting down.
AAGAACTATTTAGGAATGGCCTCGCTACGTGATATGTCTAGCAACTTCCAAAAGCTAGAGCGCTTTGAAGGAGTGGATTTCCGGCGTTGGCAAAGCAAGATGCACTTCTTGCTAACGACTCTCAATGTGGCATATGTGCTCAACATTGAGATCTCTCCCAAGGTGAATCAAGAACCGTCGGCCAAGGAGGTGACAACCGAGGAGTCTCCAAAAGAGGATGCAATTGTCAAGAGTTCCACGGGAGATGGAAGTGATGATCAAATAAAGACATCCGTGGAAGATGCGGAGGCTACTCGGCAAAGGCTCAAGATGGAGAATGATGACTACATTTGTAGAGGATGCATTCTCAACGGGATGAGCGACACCCTCTTCGATGTGTATCAACATGTGGAGACGGCAAAGAAGCTTTGGGAGATGCTTGAAGCTAAGTACAGGTCGGAAGATGCGTCAAGTAAGAACTTTCTTGTTAGTCAATTCATGAAATTTAAGATGGATGATAATAGGAAAATTCTAGACCAATTCCATGAGATTCAACGTATTTTAAGTAACTTCAAGCAACACAATTTGAACATGGATGAAACCATAATCGTATCTTCTATTATTGACAAGCTACCTTCTTCTTGGAATGAAACTAAAAGGGCTCTCATGCACCGGAAAGAGGCTATGTCTCTTGAAGGTTTGGCTAACCATCTTCGGATTGAAGAGGAGTTACGCCTACAAGATGGTACCAAAGAGCAATCTAAGGTCCATATGGTGCAAGAGAATAAGGGAAACAAGAATAAGAACAAGAGCCACAACAAAACTAGCAAGGGAATTCAAAAGCCTAAGCAAGTTTGTTGGGAATGTGGCAAACCGGGGCACACGAAGAGAGAGTGTTACCAATGGAAAAAGAAGCATGGTCTTTTGAACAAAGATACATCTAAGGGCAAGAGTAAGGAGAAGGAACCCAATTCCTTCGTGGCCATGATTAAAGATCATATTAACATGGTATCCATTGGTTGTAATGATTGGTACATAGACTCGGGTGCGTCAAGGCATGTTTGCATTGACAAGAGTTTATTCAAGACTCTCAAACCGGCGGATGATGGTGTGAAACTCTACATGGGCAACAACCATCCGGTTAAAGTTGAAGGCATTGGGCAAGTGGAACTTGTTTTCACTTCCGGTAAATCTTTGCTTTTAAATGATGTGTATTTAGCTCCGGAAGTATGTAAGAATCTTGTATCCGGTTATCTCCTTAGCAAGTTTGGTTTTATGCAAGTTTATGATGGAGATAATTATGTACTTTCCAAGGGTGGGACTTTTGTAGGGAAGGGATATGCTTATGGGGAAATGTTTAAATTGAATGCGAAAAGTAATAAAGATGGCATAATTTCCGCTTATATGCATGTGTCTACTTTGAATAAGTCTTTTCTATGGCATGCTAGATTAGGACATGTGAACTTTTCAAAGTTGAAAGAAATGTCTAATCTTGATTTGATTCCTAAGTTGAATGATGACATAGAAAAGTGTAAGACATGCATGCTTAATAAAATCACCAAAAGTTCATTCTCAAGTGTAAAAAGAACTTCTAAATTGCTTGATTTAATTCATAGTGATTTAGGAGATTTTCATAGTACACCTTCAATAGGTGGTAAGAAGTATTATGTGACATTCATTGATGATTATTCTAGATATTGTCAAGTTTATCTTTTGAGTTCTAAAGATGAAACACTTGAAAAGTTTAGAGTTTACAAAACTAGAAGTGAACTTCAATGTGAGACCTTGATTAAAACTTTAAGATCCGATAGGGGAGGGGAATATTATGATCCAAAGTTTTTCCAAGAAACGGGCATTGTTCATGAGACAACCGCCCCGTATACACCACAACAAAATGGGGTTGCGGAAAGGAAAAATAGAACTTTTAAAGAAATGGTGAATTCTATGTTGTCAAACTCCAGTTTAAGTAATGGATTTCGGGGTGAAGCCATGTTAACGGCTTGTTATATTTTGAATAGAGTTCCATTCAAAGGGAATTCTAGTACCCCATATGAGTTATGGAACAAAAGAAAGCCAAGTCTTAAGTATCTTAAGATTTGGGGTTGTAGGGCTATTGTAAGAGTCCCGGAACCTAAGAAAAGGAAATTAGGTGAAAGAGGAATTGAGTGCATCTTTATAGGCTATGCTCAGGATAGCAAAGCTTATAGGTTTTTGGTGGTTGAGCCAAATGAGTACATTTCGGTGAATACCGTAATGGAATCAATAGATGCAATTTTTGATGAGACTAGGTTCTCTTCAATTCCTAGACCTAAAGATGTAATTCAAGATATTGTTCCTATAATTGAGCCTCAATATGAAAATCATGAGGGTATATCCATACAAGGTGATCTTCCAACTCATGAGGTTATTCATGATGAAGAAGATGAAAGTATTGAGTTAAGAAGGAGTAAAAGATCAAGGAAACCAAAAGACTTTGGTTCGGACTTCTATGTTTATTTAGTAGAAGGTTCAAGGGACTCAGTTGAAAGTGAGACCCTATGTATGTACAACATAGATAAGGATCCTAAAACCTTTAAAGAAGCTATGCAATCTCATGATGCTTCTTTGTGGAAAGAAGCGGTACAAGATGAGATTGATTCGATAATGGAAAACAATGTTTGGATATTGGTTGACCTTCCTCCGGGAAGTAAACCAATTACCTCTAAGTGGATCTTTAAAAGGAAAAGGAAAGTAGATGGTACCGTTGAGAGGTATAAAGCTCGGTTGGTTGTAAGGGGCTTTACTCAAAACTACGGTATTGACACTTTGATACATATGCACCGGTGGCTAGAATAGCTTCAATACGTGTATTGTTAGCTTTAGCTACTATCCATAAGCTAGTTATCCACCAAATGGATGTCAAAACGGCATTCTTAAATGGAGAACTAGAAGAGGAGGTGTATATGGAACAACCCGAAGGGTTTGTTGTTGAAGGTCAAGAAAAGAAAGTTTGTAAACTTATAAGGTCCTTATATGGACTTAAGCAAGCACCTAAGCAATGGCATCAAAAGTTTGATGAAGTAGTGCTTTCAAGTGGTTATAAGATCAATGAATCGGATAAGTGCATATACTCTAAGTTTGAGAATGGAAAAGGGGTGATTATATGCCTATACGTTGATGACATGTTGATCTTCGGGACCAACATGGAACAAGTTAATAATACCAAAGAATTTCTATCCTCAAAGTTCTCTATGAAGGACATGGGTGAAGCGGATGTAATTCTTGGTATTAAGATCATTAGAAATAATGATAAGATAAGTTTATCTCAAGAGCATTACATTGAGAAAATATTGAATAAGTTTGAAGGTGATAAGTTATATCCAGCTGTAACTCCATATGATTCAAGTAAGAAACTAGAGAAAAATTTGAGTTCTCCGGTTAATCAACTTGAGTATGCTAAATTGATTGGAAGTCCCATGTATGCTATGACAAGTACAAGGTCAGATATTGCTTATGCAATTGGCATGTTAAGTAGGTTTACAAGTAATCCGAGCAATATGCATTGGTTTGCAATTCGGAGAGTATTAAGATATTTAGCTGGTACTAACAGTTATCAACTCACATATAAAGGAGAACCTTCGGTATTAGAAGGTTACTCGGACGCGAGTTGGATTAATAAAGGAGATTTCTCCTGTACCAGTGGATGGGTGTTCCTTTTAGGAGGTGGAGCGGTTTCTTGGGGTTCTAAGAAACAAGCTAACATAGCGGACTCCACTATGTCTTCAGAATTAGTAGCATTATATGCTGCTTGTAAGGAAGCGGAATGGTTGAAGAACTTATTATTGGAAATACCGGTTTGGTATAAGCCAATGGCTCCTATCTCAATTCATTGTGATAGCAAGTCTACTCTTGATGTAGTATATAGTCATGTCTACAATGGCAAGTCAAGGCATATTGGTTTAAGACATGCTTACATACATCAACTTATAAGGGATGGAGTAGTGACTCTAAGTTATGTCAAATCAAAAGAAAATATAGCCGATTCTTTAACCAAAGGATTGACTAAAGATTTGATAATAAGTACTTCAAAGGGGATGGGTTGTAGTTCAAAGTACTACTAATCGCAACAAAGACTCAACTTTACGAATTGGAATACCACCAATTTCTAAAGTTCAAATGAGTACGGAGTTGTTTAAATTAGTAGGAAGCATCGATTATTATCCCAAGGACAAGTGATGCTTAAAATCTGTAATGACAAGAGGTTGAGTATTAGTACTCTTAATAGACTTTGTGGAAAACCTAATTACAGGGGTGGTATAATTACAAAGTCTACCTATGTAAGTGTAATGTGTGGCCGCATAAAGGAATTATGAGCTAAAGTTCCGAAACACTTATGAAGGATAAGGACACAAGGCCGGATAATAGTGTCAAGGTATTTACACTCAAGATTTAAAATATATGTGTGTTATGAGTATAGTTGGTCAATATAAATCCAAAGTTCAAAGCTATGTCTACTTTGCGATTTGGACACAATTTTGGCTCATATACACTAATTGAAAAGTTCAAAGTGTAATCTACTTTTCATTAGGCATATATTTGTGAGTTTCTCTGGTGATTACAAGTTAAGGTATATCTCAAATAGCGGGGGTTTAAGCTCCTTAAGTAAAGTTATTTCAAGGGTTTTACATACTCTTGAAATAGCGGGGGATTGTTGGAAATATTTCAAGAGTATAAGACAATTATATAGCCTAAAGAATAAAGTATATCAAAGATAAGGATCATATATAAGTGAAACAATAAGAATATGATCAACACGGGTGAAACAGGAAGCAACACGGGTCGTGTTGCCTTCCAGAGAGCAAGAAAACAGTTCCTGCGCTCAATACGGGTCGTGTTGAGCCAACACGGACCGTGTTGAATCTAACACGGGTCGTGTTGATTGCCAGGAATGGTTTTTAATGCTAACGGCTATATGATTTCATGTAATTAGTTTTTGATATGATAATTAAGCACGATTATTATGAGATTCCAACAGCTATATGACTTGACTTGGTCAAGGTCATATTAAGTGTGTGATCCTCCATTAAAGACACTTGATTGCTCTTTGACTAGGGCATCCTAAGTGTGTTGGTATTCTCCTATAAATAGGAGACACCCTAGGCTATTTGAGACACACCAATCTAAGCTATCACATCTTCATTCTTGTCTAGACTGCAGCTATACTCGAGTGATTCAAGAGAGAAACTATTATTCTTGAGTGTTTACAAGTGCTAAGTTTTATCCCTTTGAACATTTAGGGTATCGTAAATAGTTCTTAAAGAAAGTGAGTTCAAGGCCACAACTCTTAGCGTTATCCAAGCGAGGTTCCATTGTTTTATATACCGTTCACTCCCTTTCCTCCAACACATCAAGTTTTCGTCCCATATCCGATTATCCGAACTAGAATTACTCGAACCCGAATTTTTACCGGCTACACTTATTTTCTTGCAAATCATCCTTACAATCTATGACAACTTTATCTACAATTGAAACTAAGCATGTTGGTGCAACAAAAGGGGTAAATTAAAATATTAGTGAGTTCGACATCACTAGCTTATGTTAAACATGATTTGCACGAGATCATGATCATCGAAGTTGTTTGATTTTGTTCATAGTGATGTCTAGACAATAGACATACGTGGTGGGGGTTGCTCATATGCCATTGCAAACCTTAGCCTTTTTGCTTCACTGATTATTCTTGGGCCTTTTTCTCGTGCATATCACGGGACTTGTCAAGGTGTTGTAATTTATCTTGACTATTGTTTTTCCATCCATGAATTTTAATCATTCACCAAGGAACATTCACTATTATCTATCGGGTTTCTGAATTACAATGATCTTCAGTTTGACTAGACTTGACAATTGGACGAATCGATTCAGGTTCAGATCGGTTTGGGTTGGCACCTTTTAACTCAGATTCGGTTCTCTTGCGAAGGTTTGGTTTTGCGGGTTGACTTCGGATGAGGTTTATTAATTTAGATTGGTTCGAGTGAAGTTCTTCTCGATAGGGTTCTGGTTTGATTTGGGGTCTTGGGTGTGAATCTGAATTGAGTCACTTTTCGGATTGCGGTTTAGATTGGGTTCAAATTTCTTTGGGTACGGAACGAGTAGGGGTGAGCAGAAGAACAGAGTACCCGGATCCAGATTCAGAATTGGTTGGATCCAGTGGATCTGGATCTAGATCTGGATCTTAGTTATTTGGATCCGGAACTAGACTAAAATCAGGATCCCTTTGTAAATGGATCGGGATTGGATCTCGGGATCTAGGATCCAGAACCGGACTCGATATCTAGGATTCATATAATTACTTAATATAAAACTATTTTAAGTCTTAAAACTAAGTGAAGACTACTATTTAACCAGCCTACAATCCACTCTTAGATCTATTCCAAACCATATGGTGAGAAACTGTAGACGCCAAAAATAATACCCAACAAGCACCTTGAGGATTTCGGGCTTGTTAGAGTCCTCGTGGACTTCGGGATATATAAGCACCGCATAGATCCAAATGAATCAGGCCTAAGATGCTCCCTCGCAGGTCCCTCGCGGATCTCGTACCAGGGTCAAGGTCAACTCTCGGTCTCTTGATCAAGTCAAAGTCAAAGTCAACTCTCGGGTAAAGGTCAACTCCCGGACAACGCAATTCCTCGCGGATTTCTACATTTTGGGCCCAGACAAATTCTCGCGGATTTCTGCATTTTTCGGCCCGAACAAATTCTCGCGGATTTCTGCATTTTTTCGGCCTGGACAAATTTTCGCGGATTTCTGCATTTTTCGGCCCGGACAAATTCTCGCGGATTTCTGCATTTTTTCGACCCGGACAAATTCTCGCGGATTTTTGCATTTTTCGACCCGGTTGACATTTTCGCGAATTTCATTTTCAAACACAGAAAAATTCTGGCGGATTTGTCAGGCTGGCCCAGATAACAAATCCACGCGGATTTTATCTCCAGCCCAGAAGGTGGATCCAGGCGGATCCCATTTTTCAGTCCAAAAATCAAATTCTGGCGGATCCCGTTTTTCAGTCTAAAAATTAAATTCTGGCGGATTTTGATGTTGGCCCAGGAGAAAGAGGGTGCGGTTCTCCGTTTTCCGTTTGCTGGCAGTTGCTCGGTAGAAGAACTGCCACCCCCACATTCCCCACGAAAGCAGTCTCTCGCGGATTTGTTGGGATGAGGGGGATGTGCTGTCAAGAAAAACTGTCGAAAATTCATATTATAAAAAGGGAAGTCTCGCGGATTTTCCTGGGTGAAAAACTGGGGTATAGGTGCACATAAGAAAAGACGATATTAGAAAAAAAAAAAAAGGTTGGGGTTACACTGCTTTTTGGCCGTGAAATTCTCGCGGATCCGGGGTGTGTGAGAACCTCACTGATGTTCTGATTCAAGCCGGGAAGCAGCAACCATCTGAGTTTGAAGTTGGTCTCCGAGCTGAAAATCCTCGCGGATCCCAGTAGGGGAGCTCGGTAACTTTTTTTTTTCTTCGTTCTTCTGAAGTTGTAACAATGTAGTCCATATTCCCCGCCTGCTGTAATTTTCTTATTAAGACGCTTGTTTATGTTTTTGTGTTCGCTTCGCATGCATTAATTTCAAAAATGTGACAACTTCGTTTTTTTTGTGTTTTTTTTACTTTTTTCTTTAAAAAAGAGACACGACCTAGTAGAGACCGCCTTGGCGGGCAATGTAAAGACACCCCCTTTGCATTTATACCTTTACCCCCGATCCCGACTTTGGTTCGAAGATTATGGAGTTTATTTTAATTTGTTTTGTTAGTTTTTTTAAAAAACTAACTGGCGACTCCGTGTGCTTCATTTCGTGCATGTTAATGGCCTTGTATGATTGACCCTTGTCTCAAAATTTTCAGTGGCCCTTGACGTGAATGGTGAATCAACTCGGCACACCGCTCAGAAATCCTCGCGGATTTCTGGCCAGTGGGTCGAGCCAGATTCCTATTTTGGGTTACAAAACGGTCGCAGGTTGTGAATAATGGTCCGACCCTGCATACCAGTTGAAAATCCACGCGGATTTCTGGCCCGTATGCATATTTGGTGCGTTATTCGACCTCCTGTGACCAATATTCTTGTTCGGGATGGGCTTGAACCTTGATTGACCTAAGAAATCCGCCAGGATTTTGTTGTCTTGAGGTCCCGGTCCATCTCTGAATGAATATGGTTCATTTTAATTTTGAGCTCAAGGATTAAACTTATTTTAGGCATGAACTACATGAAATGACAAGTTAAAATATTTAATTTGTGCATAAAATAATAAAAAGAATTTGCACCCTAGGAAAAATAAGCAAGCCTACGTCGATCGACACTCCGTGGGGGACCGTGCCCTCTGGGCCGCGGGCCCTACAGTGGCGACTCCACTGGGGACTTATTTAGTAAGTGGGTAAGACTTGAAAAGTTGGGTTTTTTTTAAAAAAAAAAAACGTTGTCACTTTTTTAATTTTAGGCATTTTGTGCATTTTTTGGGCCTTCCCCTTTGTTTGGCACATAAGGCACTGTTTAGGTTTATCCCTTTTCTTTATCATTTTTGGGAAAACAAAATCATTCAACTTGGTGGGTCCACTTAGACCTTCACCAAGCCGGTGATTGTTTTCCCACTCGTGTACCACTCTTTAGTCCTCACGACAAAGGGAGCAACCCGAATGAGTTAATCTTGCCATGCACCCCATGGAAGATGAAGCGTTTGGGACACGAGCTAGAGGTTAGGTTAAACTGACTCTTTAACCCTCAAACATAGATCCTTGGATAGGGTGGAATTCATTTGTATGCTATTTGCTTCTTTCGATCCTCGAACTCGAGACCATGCCGGTAATGCTTAGACAAAAAAAAAAATAGGAAAGGTGGTCATGTTTTGCATAGTGGGCCGATATAATTAATTTGGTCTATACAAGTTTTTGGCCTCGGGGATTCTCGCGGATCCCATGTCTGGTCAGGCCTTGTATAGCCCAAACTAATGGTCTGGTTTTCCCTTTTAGTAGTCAACCTCGGTTTAGGCCTTATAGTGAACTTGAACCCACAAAATCCGCAAGGATCTTGGTGTGCTCGGACACTTGGAGGCCTAAGTTAAGGTGTTTTTAGGATCATGCATGATGGGTTGTGGTAGCTGATTTGGCCTATACGAGGCTCGAGCCCTTGGAATTCTCGCGGATCCCAGGTTGGGCTGGGCCCTGTCTAGTCCAAATCAGTGTTTTACCCTCCTCTTTTAGTTGTCAAATCTTGGCTTAGGCCCAATAGTGGGCTTGAGCCCAAGAAATCCGCGAGGATTTTTGGTGAGCTCGGTCCCTACGGGGTCTAAACTAAAGTTTTTAGGATCATATGCATTTGCATAAAATCGTCCCATTTAGTGTAAGTAGGTCGTTTGGGTCACAAAAGTCTGTTTGGGATTTGGAGATTCTCGCGGATTTCCGAGTGAGCCCCACCTTATGTGGTTCAAATGGGCTCCTTGTTGTGTGTAGTTAGCTAAAAATGATATATTTAGCCCTTATGTGTTGCCTGAGCCTGAAAATTTGATATTGGGCTCGACCCGATAAGGTCTAAATATGTCTTTCTGGCTCGAGTCTGCATTTGCATAAGAGTTTTATTTGGGTTTCGCATATGATCTAGAACTCTAGTTCGGTCATTCGGGATTCAAATAAATTTCTTCATCCATAACATGCATCGTGTTTTGTCAGTCGGTGTTGAGCTGAGTCCTGAATTCCTTCATCTTCCTAAACAGAATAGGTTGGTTTCAGGTATATCAAAGGAACGAGACAGACCGGTTAGAAGCTTTTGATATCCAGTACGATAGTAACGAAGATCGTGTTTCGCCATCATCCGACCGACGAAGAAGCGACCAACAAAGAAGTGACCGACGAAGAAGTTGAGTCTTTGGTAATTGAACCATCCGAGACAATGTCAAACCCTAATAGCGATCATCCTGAAGACCATCTTCATGGTGATCCTGACGAGGAGCAAGTGTTTCCTCCTCCACCTCCTCCACGTATTGAAATGGAACAACTCACCAACATAATTCTGAATATGCAAGTCACCATGAATGCACAGCTAGAGGCACATAATCAGAGAATTGATGATGTCATTCATGCCATGGAGGAGGCGAAGAATTCAAATGTGAAGAACTGCACTATGGGTGAGAATAAACCACAATCAGGGAAGGAGAAAGATGGGTCAGTCCATGAGGTTTCAAACTCGAGACTTGACCGAATTGAACAGATGTTGAAGGAATCTACTCTTTTTAACAATCAGTTTATGGACGATATAGGTTTCACGCCTATCCCAAGGGGCAGACTTCCCCCTAAATTCAACATGCATGGTATCAAGTTCCACGGTACTGAGAATCCCCATCAACATGTGCGAAATTTCATGGGGGCTATGACACTAGAAGGAGTTGAAGAAGATATCTATCACATTATTTTTCCTTGGACTTTTGGCCCCGATGTGATGAAGTGGTACAACACTCTTAGTCCTACCAAGTCCTCACAATGGAGCTCACTTTGCAAGGAGTTCCTATACCAATACTCCTACAATATAGACATGCCTGTCACTTTACGGGATATGGAGTTGATGAAGCAAGGGGAGAAAGAGACATTCTCTGACTACTTCGCTCAATGGTGGGCGAAAGCAGCTCAAATGGTAGATCGACCTTCAGAGGAACATCAAGTAGATATGATTGTGCAAGGCTTACGACCCTCGTACAACACCCACCTAAGGTTCCAACCTATTAAGGACTTTATATCACTAGGCTGGAATCAAAATCGAAAGTGAACTAGCTAACTGGGGGCTGGAAGAACACTTATACTAATAAGCAAACTTCTGGCCTAGCAAGAGAAACGAGGTGAATGCCGAAGCACTAGAACAACTTACAAGAAAAGGGATGAGCCAATAGAGAATACTTCGAGCTTGGGAGGCTGGTGAATTCTAGAAAATGTCTAGGACGAAGCAATTATCCAATCGAAATCCTTTGAGTTGTATTGCCTTGTGCAAGCCTTTTATTCTTGAGTACTTCTTGCATGATTGTTGAGTCTTAGTAATTGTTTATCATTTTTGAGTTAGTTGAAGAGTTAGTACAATAACCCGTGAGATTTTGAGCCTTCATAGACTATTCATTATATATATAGTCTCATTTCCTTTTTGTGTGTAACTCTTTCATGTGTGTGCATCTCTAGAACTTGGCTTGACATTCTTTAAAATCACATCTAGCATATGCATTATGTTAATATGATTGAGGCATCCTTTTGTTAGCTACATAGGCAAAAAGCCACCTGGCATTTTGACCTCTTTTTGCAAGCCCTTGCTAACCCTTTTTCCTGTCTTGTTGTTTACTCTACAAGTGCGCACCCTTAGCCTTTACATAATTTCCTTCCTTTAGCCAAGATAGAATGAGCAACAGCTCAGTTGTATGGGGCAGTTTCGTGGTCGATTGTTGAGAGTGAGTAGTTGGTTTGTTGCTACAAGGGAAGTACATTGTTGAATATCCTTTCTATCCTTTTTATCCTCAAAGGTTATAACTTGTAACTATTGGGGTTTGAGTTGTTCTTTGTATATTCATGTTATTCATTGAAAAAAAAAAGAAAAAAAAAAGAAAAAAAGTTCAAAAAACAAGGAATTCATAATAGAAAAAAAGAAGCAAAACGACAAAAAAGGAAACAAAAAGAAAAAAAGGAAAAGAAAAAGAGAAAAGAGAGAAGTTTTATTTTATTTTTGGGTTTTGATTTGTAATCTATCACAAGTTTCATTTATTTTATTTTTGGGTTTTATTTTATTTTTCATCTTTATTTTATTTTTATTTTTATTTTTATCTTTACTACTATTATTATTTCTTACTATTATTGTCACTAAATAATTACATGTCGTATTCTCATATTCTCAGGTGAATGATTACATCAAGTCTTTACATTATTTTATTTTTTATTTTATTTCTATTTTTCATCTTTATTTTATTTTTATTTTTATTTTTATCTTTACTACTATTATTATTTCTTACTATTATTGTCACTAAATAATTACATGTCGTATTCTCATATTCTCAGGTGAATGATTACATCAAGTCTGTACATTATCCACCAGCCAAGTCAGCATCGGACTACCTCCGGTCAATTTCCGGCATTCAAGCTACCCTTGAATAATCAAGCCTGGACAACCTCCTACAACCAAGTCAACATCGGACTACCTCCGTCAATTTCCAGTATTCAAGCTACCCTTGAATCGTCGAAGCCTGGACTACCTTCAGATATCATCCATGTGTTCGGGCTACCCCCGAGAAATTCATCAAAGTCTGGACTACCTCCAGCATTTCCAGATCGGACTACCTCCGACAACACTTCAGCCAGATCGGATTACCTTTTACCAATTTTTCAGCTCATTCGGGCTACCCCCGAAAATTCACTGGACTAGCCCTAACAATCTCAAGGCATACTTTGACTTTCGTTACCCAGACTCAGTCAAAGTGGGGGCTAACTGTAGACACCAAAAATAATACCCAACAAGCACCTTGAGGATTTCGGGCTTGTTAGAGTCCTCGTGGACTTCGGGATATATAAGCACCGCATAGATCCAAATGAATCAGGCCTAAGATGCTCCATCGCAGGTCCCTCGCGGATCTCGTACCCGGGTCAAGGTCAACTCTCGGTCTCTTGATCAAGTCAAAGTCAAAGTCAACTCTCGGGTAAAGGTCAACTCCCGGACAACGCAATTCCTCGCGGATTTCTACATTTTGGGCCCAAACAAATTCTCGCGGATTTCTGCATTTTTCGGCCCGAACAAATTCTCGCGGATTTCTGCATTTTTTCGGCCTGGACAAATTTTTGCGGATTTCTGCATTTTTCGGCCCGGACAAATTCTCGCGGATTTCTGCATTTTTTCGGCCCGGACAAATTCTCGCGAATTTCTGCATTTTTCGGCCCGGACGACATTTTCGCGGATTTCATTTTCAAACACAGAAAAATTTTGGCGGATTTGTCAGGCTGGCCCAGATAACAAATCCACGCGGATTTTATCTCCAGCCCAGAAGGTGGATCCAGGCGGATCCCGTTTTTCAGTCCAAAAATCAAATTCTGGCGGATCCCTTTTTTCAGTCTAAAAATCAAATTCTGGCGGATTTTGATGTTGGCCCAGGAGAAAAAGGGTGTGGTTCTCCGTTTTCCGTTTGCTGGCGGTTGCTTGGTAGAAGAACTGCAACCCCCACATTCCCCACGAAAGCAGTTTCTCGCGGATTAGTTGGGATGAGGGGGGATGTGTTGTCAAGAAAAACTGTCGAAAATTCATATTATAAAAAGGGAAGTCTCGCGGATTTTCCTTGGTGAAAAACTGGGGTATAGGTGCACATAAGAAAAGACGATATTAGAAAAAAAAGGTTGGGGTTACACTGCTTTTTGGCCGTGAAATTCTCGCAGATCCGGGGTGTGAGAACCTCACTGATGTTCTGATTCAAGCCGGGAAGCAGCAACCATCTGAGTCCGGAGTTGGTCTCTGAGCTGAAAGTCCTCGCGGATCCCAGTAGGGGGGGTCGGTAACTTTTCATTTTTTTTTTCTTCGTTCTTCTGAAGTTGTAACAATGTAGTCCATATTCCCCGCCCGCTGTAATTTTCTTATTAAGACGCTTGTTTATGTTTTTGTGTTCGCTTCGCATGCATTAATTTCAAAAATGTGACAACTTCGTTTTTTTTGTGTTTTTTTTTACTTTTTTCTTTTAAAAAAAGACACGACCTAGTAGAGGCCGCCTTGGCGGGCAATGTAAAGGCACCCCCTTTGCATTTGTACCTTTACCCCCGATCCCGACTTTGGTTCGAAGATTATGGAGTTTATTTTAATTTGTTTTGTTAGTTTTTTTAAAAAACTAACTGGCGACTCCCTGTGCTTCATTTCGTGCATGTTAATGGCCTTGTATGATTGACCCTTGTCTCAAAATTTTCAGTGGCCCTAGACGTGAATGGTGAATCAACTCGGCGCACCGCTCAGAAATCCTCGCGGATTATCGTCGCGGATTTCTGGCCAGTGGGTCGAGCCAAATTCCTATTTTGGGTTACAAAACGGTCGCAGGTTGTGAATAATGGTCCGACCCTGCATACCAATTGAAAATCCACGCGGATTTCTGGCCCGTATGCATGTTTGGTGCGTTATTCGACCTCCTGGGACCAATATTCTTGTTCGGGATGGGCTTGAACCTTGATTGACCTAAGAAATCCGCCAGGATTTTGTGGTCTTGAGGTCCTGGTCCATCTCTGAATGAATATGGTTCATTTTAATTTTGAGCTCAAGGATTAAACTTATTTTAGGCATGAACTACATGAAATGACAAGCAACCCTACGTCGATTGACACTCCGTGGGGGACCGTGCCCTCCGGGCCGCGGGCCCTACAGAAACCTTAATTTTCCTTATAAATTAAGTCGCTACTCCTTCAATCTTCATTGTTGCAGGCCTTCTTCTACTTCAACCTCTCCAAATTGAAGTTGAAAGAAGTAATTGAGTGGATCAATGTCATTGAAATTTCCAAATTGTTGTTGCTAGCGTAAGTATAGAAATTTGGGTAGTGGTGGCGAGTTTTCAATCCGGGTACTCGGATCCAAATTCATTCCCGGTGGATCCGGGACTGGATCTTGATTTTAGGATCTAGTTTGAAATGGATCCGGGACTGGATCCTTAAATTTTAAACAGCTACTCAATATCGCTCACCCCTGGAAATGAGATCATATCATCCATTCGGGATGTCGGTTCAGGTTTGGTTTTTCGATTCTTGTTTCAAGTCTCAGTTTAGAATTGCTAGGTCTAATTTTGACCATTTACTCAATCAACACCAATTAAAAAATATATCATATATATATATCAATAGGAAATATTTTACTTGCACCATGGGAGTATAAAAGACGAGATAGGTTACCACTTGACTACCACTTCTTTAGTATTATCATTATTACATATAAAAAATATTTTATGTGAAAATTCAAAAGTGAAATTATTATAAGATTAATATATAAAATATGAGGGTTAATGATAGATAAATAAATGACAACACTTTAATATATTTTTATTTAGAATGGTTACCACTTAACTACTACTTCTTTAGTATTACCATTATTACCATCACTGGTCCTCATCAACACGATCCTTGGGTTTTTCCACACCCCTTGGGAAATTGATTCGTTGGTGCAAGATATAAAGCTTATCCTACAAAGATGTAACGAGATTTCAATTCGTCATGTCTTTAGGTAGGGTAATAGAATTGCAAATTGGTTAGATAAATTTGGTTTGTCGCTCAGTCTGCAGTTGATTGGTGTTTTAGTCCATCTTCAGATTTTTTTTTTTCATTTCATTTGATGATTTCTCTAGTAGATCCCTTGAAAGAAAGACTACTTACTATTAAGAGTTTTTTGATGCTAATATACTGAACTTTTGGGGTATTGGACAATAATGCACTGAACTTTGACATTGGACAATAATACACTGTACTTTGGGGGGTGTTGAACAATAATGCACTCAGTATGATTTTGGCTATGGCTAACTTGGTGGCAATCCTATGTAGGGGGTGAAGGAGATGAATTGGTCCAAAAATATTTGTCTTCTCGGTCTGTCACGTAAGATTGTCACCAAGTTCGCCACCGTCGAAATTGTCTCGAGTGCATTATTGTCCAAGACCCCCCAAAAGTTCAGTGCATTATTGTCCAAGATCAAAGTTCAGTGCATTATTGTCCAATACCCCAAAAATTCAATATATTAACGTCCAAAATTCCTACTATTAAACCTCTATTTTGATGAATTCGGCAAGTTGGTGGGAGTTAAACAATAATATCCCACAAATGAATATTATAAGATAAAATGGGACATATTTGACACTTTAGTGCTCACATAGGATCAGTGGACCGATTCGCATTCATTTATTTGTGAATAATACAAAAGATTCATTTATGAAGTCTAGCTTAGCTAGTTTGGTGACCATGTATACTACTAAAAGTCATATTCAAATAAGAGAAAATACTTTCAAAAAAAGGTGGTAACCATATATTATAATACTGAAAGTCATACATTCAAATGAGTTATCGTTGACAAATAACTTGTAAACACTTCAAAAAAGGTAGCTAGGGTTTTGTTTTCATAACTTAGATGGGTAGTTCACTTGCATATACTACTAACATCTTCAAAGGGTTAAAAGTTAAAATATGCTCAAGTGTAAGATTAAGGGCTAGTACTTTAGGCTCCATTTTTTTTTATGCAGTGAATTTGTGGTGCAGTAAGTTGCAGTGTAGTAAGTTGCGGTGAGTTGTGGTGGATTGTGGTAAGTTGCAGTGGATTGCGTGGTGGAAATAATAAATGAGTGCTAAAATATTTTTATTAGAAAATATATTAAATAATAAATGAGTTGCGGTGGATTGCGGTAAATTGCAGTGTAAATAATTTTGTAGATTCTTTGGATTTTGTGAGGAACTATATTAAATAAAAAGATAAATGGTAAATTGTGGTCAGTTGCGATAAATTGCGGTGCGGTAACGCATAAAAGAACGGAGCCTATTAGGTGATGTTAAAAGATGCCCAAAAATAGATGGTTTTTTGCCAATTATATCACTGTTCTAATTAAAGAAATTCTAACAACAGTTTCTTTAAGTTTGTGCGTTCTCATTCTACATAGTAAAATGATAATCGTTTTAATTCAAAATAGTTAATAAAAACTTTGAATTTCACCAAAATCACTCCAAAAGTATATTTAAATTATTGTAAATGTATACTCTCTCATTCCCATATTATCTGTCACTTTAACTAACTTTCTTTTTTACATAATATCTGTCACTTTATATTTCTAATAGCGCATTAATTACTAATTTATCAAATTAACCTTATTAATTACATCTTTTTCATCCATTTTTCTTTTTTATTCACATTTTCCCTTTTTTATTTACCATTTTATTCAACATTTCCACATTTCCAATGCACTAAATTAATGTAGATGGGAAGTTTTTTTGGTTTTTTAAATTGTGTCCCAAGTGACACTTAATTTGGGAAGGAGGGAGTATTTTATTACTTTGAATTTATATTTCCTATCAAACTGGGTAAAATTTTGACACGAAAAATCATTTTTTCCTTAAAAAATTATTTCTCTTGACAAATAACTCTCTCCCAAATCATTTTTTTCCAACCACATGCGATGATCTTATCAGCATGACACAAAACATCAAAAGACTTAAAACTCAAACGCGAATTTAAATTCAAAGTCGTATGGACAATATAATTTCAAGAATTTTTATATAAATTTCGTCAATACCACATTCAAATAAGCAATTTAATTAGTCTCTGTCTCCATTACCACATTCAAGTTGCATTATAAGGCACCTAACAAGTGAGTTGAAAATACAACCTCAATAGGGATGCATGAAAGAGATTTATTTTAATTGTGACGGTTAATTATTATAATTTTTTCCATATATATAAAGTAAGCCCTTAGGCCATGTTCTTTTTTACGGCTGGCTGTGGTATGGTATGACACGGTGAGGTGTGGTGGAATTGCGGCTGGTGTGGTGGAATTGTGATGGATTGTGGTTGGTTATTGGTAAGTTATGGTAAATTTTGTTTTTTATAAATGTAAATTGTATTGGTAAATATGAAAAAGTTGATTATGGTGGGTTGTGATAAATTGTGGCGGATTGGTATGTTCTGGTGGGTTATGGCAAAGTGCGGTGTTTTATGGCAACCAGTCAGTCGTATTAAAGAACAGGGCTTAGTTGTAAATATAAAAGAATAAAACTAACTGATATTAAATCATGCCTTAGAATTAATTCATTTTATAACTATTATCTAAATTAATTACAAGTTAATTTACAAAATATTTACCGGTTAAGAAACGAAAATGATATGAGTCTTGGGGTAAGACTCCTTTTAAGTATTTTGCTCGATTATTAAAATTCTATTTTTATATAATAAATTGAAATACAATGATTTGATTGAATTATACAACTATAATATCATATATAAATTGCATAAAATTATACATTTATCCATTACTTTTTATATTTTCGAAAAATGCCTAAAATATATCTAACAGATCAGGTTGATTCGAATAGGGTATCATTTATGTTCATTGACATCGTCGCCTATGCATCCAAAGCTACTTATAATTGATAATTAATATTTACTATTAAAAACTTAGTATCAAAAATCATTAAAAAAATACTAATTTGATGAAAACTAAGACATTTAAAAGTATCTTAAAATAAGATATATATATATATATACCATCATCCATATATCCAGTAATAAAAATAGATTATAAACAAATTTATACATCCTTGGTTAATATTCATTAAGGAACATACTACCCAGTCCCAACAATAATTTATGGATGAGAAAAGTATCTAATTAAAAAATGAGACTAGAAATTTCCAGGATTCTGTGAAAAAGATATTATAACAAACTGGATAAAGTCAAAATGATACAAAGAGGAAAAGTCCCAACCCCACCGCGTACAAATACCGTTGTTAGCTACTTGCCATGCAGCATTAATTTCCATCTATGGCAGTGACACAAGTGACGAAATATCTGCGTATGATTATAAGAGTATAAAACTATAACTAGGTTGAATTTATTACTATCTAAAAAGTGAGAATCCATTTTGTATGAACACCGCCGAATAATAATGACGTTTTTTCTACGTCGCCAAATTACAATGTTTAATACGTATTTATGATACATTAACTACTCGTTTTAAAAGGGGGAAACTAAGAACTGTTGACGTAAAATCAATATAATAATAAGAATTTTTCAGTATTCTCAAATAAAAAGTTACCGCTTATTAAACACGAACTTTTCATCATAGAGCGTTTAATAAAAGTTAATGTTTATATTAACGAATAATTGCCCATAATTTTTACACAACGTTACCGATAAAACACACAACATATTTTATCCGTTTAATTTTCGCACGATATTTTATTAACAAAGCGAAATATACCTATATATCAATATATCATACGAGTATGATACTGCCTAGTTCCACCCAAATTTTAATTTCATTTAAAGAAAATTAATGAATATTTATTTTAAAATTATTCGTTATAAATTTATTAATACTATTCTAAAATTTATGAAGATATATAAATTTATTAAAAATTCATCGGATAATGAATTATTTTCTTTTAAATTACACAAATTTTTTGAATGTGGTAAAGTTTTGTCCAGTGAGCCTTTATATCATGAGCAACTATCAATAAATTCTACAAGCCGGAGGTATAAACAAATCATGGAGTCATCAATATTTTGTAAATATTTATCACTTCAAAAATTGATTGATTTCATAGAACACCAAAATAGTTCATGCACACTGTATAATATAATTGAAAAATTGAATTCTAATAATCTCTACTTTTAACTTTTGTATATTAATAATTTTAAATTTATTTTTATATTTTGATGATCTTAAAAAAATAAAATTGTATTCTAGTGTGAAACCACAAATCAAACGGTCGTGATTCAGTGGAATGTTGACGTGTATTGGCCGGTCAACTTTCCACCGAATCATCGTCACTTGACTCGGTGTTGTTCTACTAGAATACAATTTTTTTTTTACCACTTAAAGTCTTAAACCAAATATAAAGTAGGGATTATTAACGTACAAAAACCGAAAGCAGAAATTATTGATATCCAATTTTCCAATATAGTTTGCCTCAAGGAAGAAGTCAAAAGATAAGGTAGCTACTACATGCAAAATATTCTAGCTAACACCTCCATGATATGAGGTATATATGATTTGCCTATATATATATACTAGTTTATCACAAACCCATTCTCATGTCAAGCACAATCCATACACCAACCCTATAGTTTTTACCTACATACTTGGCTAGTATATATATAGTTCATGTAATTTGCTGGTCTATATATTTACTTCATCACATATCCATTCCCAACACAAACTATCACACATATTCACATTCCTATCACTAACCAATATGGATTCATACACAATATTATCCCTCATTCTTGCCTTCTTGTGGACATTCTTCTACTTCACAAAACTCAACCCACTCTCCTCCTCAAAAACCACCACCACCCTCCGCCTCCCGCCGGGCCCCACCCCTCTCCCGATCCTCGGCAACCTCCACCAGCTCGGGGAGCGGCCCCACCGCACCCTCACCGCCCTATCCCGAACCTACGGTCCCCTTATCTCCCTCAAATTCGGGAGCATCACGACCGTCGTTGTCTCCTCCTCGGACGTCGCAAAAGAAATGTTCCAAAAACACGACCTGGCCGTGTCGAGCCGGACCGTGTCAGCCGCGGTCCGGGCCAACGAGCACGAAAAGTACTCCATTGCATGGCTCCCTGTCAACCCCAAGTGGCGCTTTCTAAGAAAGATCTCAACCGTCCAATTGTTCTCATCTCAACAACTAGATGCCCGACAGTCGCTTCGTCAAGCGAAAGTCGGGCAACTCCTTGACTATGTCAAAGAGTGCTCGCGCACCGGAGATTCAGTTGACATTGGAAAGGCAGGGTTTACGACGTCTCTTAACTTGTTATCGAACACATTTTTTTCGATGGATATGGCGAGTTATAGGTCGAATTCGTCCGGGGAGTTTAAGGAGCTTGTTTGGAAGATCATGGAGGAGATTGGGAAGCCTAATTTGACTGATTGTTTCCCTGTGTTAGGGTTTTTGAGCAAGTTTAGTGTTAACAAGGAGTTGCAAGGGTATGGGAATAAGTTGACCAAAGTGTTTGATGATATTATTAATGAGAGGTTGAGGAAGTTTCCTGGTGAAAGTAGGGGTAATGCGGATGTTTTGGACATCTTGATTGGGATAATGAAGGAGGATAACTCTGAGTTAAGCCTTAATGACATCAATCATCTCCTCATGGTAATTTTTTTACTATATTGAACATGTTCTATTCTTTTGTTATCTTATGAGAAAGAGTTAAAAACCCTTTACAAAGGTAATTGTCATATATGTACCACTAACTTGTGAGTTGTGATAACATTTCATTTAAGAAAGAGCATATCTACCTCCATCTCAAGTACCAACATGGAATTTTAAGAAAAAAAGAACATTTAAAAATGATACAAAGGGTAGTCTTTTTTTATATTTATTTTGTTGTGTATTCTAATACTTTCGTATTAATGTGTTCAGGACTTCTTTACGGCTGGAACAGATACAACCTCTAGTACTATGGAATGGGCGATGACATTATTGATACAAAACCCCGAAAAGATGGCCAAAGCTCAAGCCGAGCTTGAAGAAGTCCTTGGTAAGGATACGGCAGTTGTCCAAGAATCTGACATCCCAAAGTTGCCTTACTTGCAGGCCATTATAAAAGAAACCCTAAGGATGCACCCGACCACTGTGTTTCTCCTTCCCCGTAAGGCAAACTCGGATGTAAACTTACATGGCTATTTGGTCCCTAAGAACGCCCAGGTTTTTGTTAACCTCTGGGCTATCAGCTATGACCCGAATACCTGGGAGAACCCAGATGCTTTTTCTCCCGAGAGATTTATGGAACGCAACATCGAAATGAATGGTCAAGATTTCGGGTACTTACCTTTCGGAGCAGGAAGAAGGATATGCCCCGGATTGACATTGGCGTATCGGATGTTGAACCTAATGTTGGGAAATCTTCTTCATAACTTTAATTGGAAGCTTGAAGATGGTATGAGTGCCAAAGATTTGGACATGAATGACAAGTTTGGGGTTACCTTACAAAAAGCTGAGTCTCTCCTAGTTATTCCAATCCCAAAGTGATATCATTATCATCAACAAAGTTACAACTTTACTTGTTTCATGTATTAAGGTAGCTAATAATTAACTAGCATGTTTGTAACTTTTACATGCTTATTGTAGTTGATTGTAGCTCTGCACCATACTTTTATTTTTATAGCTTAATAAAATAATAAACAAACATCTTGTTACAGGAAATTTGTAGTGGATCTGTGGATTGTAGTTCTTTAATCTTTTGGGCTAACCTTAGAAAGCAAAAAAGGCCCAATTTTGAAGATTGAAAAGGTGTAGATGCAAGGCCAAAGCAACCCAGTGGGCTTGGTTCAGTACAATGACTCATTAGCCCAATACTCCATATTGCTGAATTTTGTGAAAGTAACTCTTAATTTGAGTAGTCATTGGTTATTAACCAATTCAAGTCAAACTTTTTTTTTCTTTTTACTGACATATGGTTTGTCACATCTAATTTTAAATTTAGACAACTAAAATGGTAAAACATGGTAAGTTACACCGTGTAAGAACCTATCCTTGGGAGGGGAACAACAGCTGGAAATGACTGCTAATACCTAGTAGGCGATTCCGGCTTCATGCAGGCGAGTTGGAGCCTGCAATCCGAACTGAGGACAAGTTTTTGGGCAGTCGATACAAAGGTGCGCTTGAAGTGGGGGTGTGTTGTCCCTATTGGGTCGGGCTCTTCCCCATAAGGCCCCACCGCCATCTTCAGGTCGGGAGCCAAAGGAAAGGGATGCGAAAGCTCGAAAGGTTCATCAAGCAAAGGAAAGAGAAAAAGCCAAAGCATCTCCCTCGAAAAAATATGTATAATTTAATGTATGGTTCATTTGGATAGTGTTGCGTTAATTAGAGGTTGAGTAAGATTCTACTATGAAAGCTGTAGGATTATTGGTTTATTATGATAAGTTTGGTATTTACTTCTTGTTTTTTTGACCTGTAAAATTTATTGATCGTTACTTTTAAGATAAGGCCCAATGAATGGCCAACTTTACCACATTCAAAAATAAAAATATCAATTTGATTTAGTTTAAATTTGTGTCATATTGTCTTTGAGTTGACATTAAGTCAATCTATTTTACTGTCATATAAAGACTAGCTTTACAGAGAAAATTATGCTTAGCAAATAGTTAGGATTTTGAGTGGAGGGGTAGAGTAAATTGGTCGGTTTGAAAAGCTAGTCTTGGGCTTGACTTGAATTTCGTTGAGCTTGCTTGGTTGAGGCTTGGTTAATTTTGTATCAGCTCGGGCTTAGCTTAGCTCAACTCGAATTTTGTATTTAATTATTTTAATACAAAGCAAAAATCAAGTAAATTTCTAGATTATTATAACAACTTAACTAGAAAATAATGTTTATATGTCATAATGATAGTATAATCAAGTTGAACTTGAATATTATCATTTAGGATTTATGTAGCTTAGCTAGAATATTAAACAAAAAAGTATCAAATTTATGCACTTGTATTGAATCTTAAGCTTCTTAAATAAATAATATATAGTTTACTTATATTTATGAAGCTTGTTTTCTACGTAAAATACTTAAATAAACCTATTCGAACCATGTCTGAGTCAAGCTCCCTATATTTATGCTTGACTCGATAGACATCCGAATCAAGCTTTGGCTAATTCGAGCTCAGTTCTATTGGAAAGTCCACAATAGAGTGTCGTTTTCTCTCTCAAATAATGTTGGAAGTTTTTTTTTTTTTTTGAAAAAAAAGTGTTAACTACTGTGGAATCTCAAATGTGGAACAATCTCACATTTAACACTCAAATGCGAAATCAAAATAATTGTTTTTTTGACAAAATAAGGGAGAGAAAGAAGAGAGCATAGGGGGAGAGGAAAATGTGAGTTCCATTTTGATAAATTTGGGATTTGATTATTGTGGTGCTTATTTTATGTTTTTATTTCAATCATTGTTTGTATTTTTAAAATATTAAAATAGATATAATATAATAAAGAATATAATAATTAGACATATCAAATTTTGACCAAACTCGATAATCTGGTCTGAACCCACCTGAACATCCTGGATTTTGAATACGATTTTCTCG
Organism: Portulaca oleracea; assembly: GCA_029582165.1. Classification (NCBI taxonomy): domain Eukaryota; kingdom Viridiplantae; phylum Streptophyta; class Magnoliopsida; order Caryophyllales; family Portulacaceae; genus Portulaca; species Portulaca oleracea. The sequence continues at coordinate 3,451,738 of CM055873.1, read as the reverse complement.
ACTCAAACTTGAAATAAATTGAAGTTGAAAACCCCACATTCTAGTGGGTCTAAGTCGACCCACCCAGTTGAATAGCTAGTTTAGGCTTTTGGCCAATGATTGGATATGGATCAAGATGTTTGGATCGAGCTTCCCACACCAGAGTCTTCCCAATGTAGCAAAAGTGTATGCTTCAAGTCGAATGCCTACCATACTCGTGCCAAATAAATACGGGCATGGTTCGGACAATAAGAATTATACTAGTAGTGGTAGAAATAGGGGTGAGCAGAAAAAACGAGTCCCAGATCCAGAAGCGGTTAGATCCAATAGATCTGGATCCGGATCTTAGTTATTTGGATATGAGACTGGATCCTAAAATTAAGATTCATTTGTAAATGGATCCGGGACTGGCCCTGGCATCTAGGAACTAAAATCGGACCCGATATCCAGAATCCATATAATTATTTAATACAAAAATAGTTTTAGGTCTTAAAACTAAGTGAAGACTACTACTCAATCAGTCCAAAGTCCACTCTTGAATCCATGTTCCATGCTCATATGCTCAGAAACCTTAATTTTGCTTATAATTTAAATTGCTACTCCTTCAATCCTCACTGCCACAAATCTTCTTCTCCTTCAAACCTCTCCAAATTGAAGTTGGAAGTAATGACTGAATGGATCAATGTCATTGAAATATCCAAATAGCAATTGGTAGCGTAAATATAAAATTTTAGACAGTAATAATGAGTTTTCAATCCGGGTACCCGGATCCTGATTTTAGGATCCAGTTTGAAATGGATCCGGGACTAGACCCTAAAATCATGATCCATTATTAAATGGATTCGGGACTGGATCCGTAAATTTTAGGTGAGTACCCGATGTTGCTCACCCCTATGTAGAATTGTAGTACAGTAGAATCTTTGTTTCGTTGCTTAGATTACTTTTTTTAGAAAAAAAAAACTATTATATATTGTTCTGTAGTACATATATTATGGTCCTGTTCTTTTATACAGTGTGGTTTTGTGTAGTACCACGACTCACTATGCTACTCAATATTCTTCCACACTCTACCAAACTTTACGGCAATCATTACCAATATATCTAATCACTTTTCTTTCTCCCCACTTTTCCCCTCTACTTTTCACATTCTCTCTTATCATCTAAAATATCAAACATACTATCCGCAAATTTTACTATACTATTTCTTACCTTACCACACTTTCCATAATTTCACCGTATCGCACCATTTCCACATTTTTAACATCACCTTTGGAGTGTTGGGATATAATGCCACCAAACTTTTCCATTTAGTCAAAATTGCCCTTAATTTCTTCAAATTGTCAAAAATGCCATTAAAGTATCCAATTATGTTAAAACTGTCATTCTTTTCTATTTTTACCTGCTATTGCCAGTCTTCTTCATCTTCTTCACTGTTCTTTATCTTCTTCACCTTGTTCATCTTCATCGTTTCCTTCTTCACTCTTCTCCTTTGTATTCTTCTTCTGCTGCTGCTTTTTCTTCGTCTCCTGCTACTACTATTTCTACCTCTATTGTATTCTTCTTCACCCTGTTCACGAAATCCTAGAAAAATCATCTAGAATGTTCACGAACGATTGACGGCAAGCGAAGCGCACCGAAAAGTACGGGATGTCGCAACATCAACACCTCCAAGACCTCGTCTGCCGATTCCAGAACTCCAAATCCAAGCAAGAACGAGAAAAATTGCCGCAAATCTGGCAAACTTCACGTACGATCCCTATAACTTCGAATTACTCCGGCGACTCAACGTCCTGAAGCTCTTCATCGACTGCCTAACAGAGCCCAACGAGCGCTCGTCGAGTTCGGCGTCGGCGGGATTTGCCACTCCGTCGCCGACGTCGGAAACACCAGGATCGTGGTGGAGTGCGGCGGGATTTTGTACTGTATTTCTTGCCATTAGCGCTGATTTTTGCTTGTTGCTTTCCTGATCGCGGGTGTTACCCTAGGGGTAGCGCTCGTGACCTTGCTGGGTCTTGGGTTACCGATGGTAGACTGGCAATAACAGGTAAAAATAGAAGAGATTGACAGTTTTAACATAATTGGATACTCTATTGATATTTTTGACAATTTAAAAAAAATAATGATAATTTTGACTAAATAGTAAGGTTTTGTGTCCTTTTTATCCCATCACTCATCACCTTTGTACTTGTACAAATGCTGCATGCGTTTTACCAACTTCACAATCTAATATGTACGAATAAACAATCATAGAATGTGAATTACGTACTCTTGAACCTTGGCTCCCTGTCTCAGTGTGCTCCTGGCGCCGCTTGAAAAATCTGATTTGTCTTTCTCTCTCCTCAGTTCTACGTGCCTCATTTGTAGCCACCATACCTTCAAACCCCAAGGCAACATCACTCAGCCATGGCAGAAATTCAAAACTCGAGTTCCAACCTTCCTTTTTTAATTCCTCTCCTCTAAAACCCTAATTTTCACTCCTCTTCCAAAAACCCTAGCTTTTTCATTCTGTTTCATCTGGGTTTCTGGAGGGTTTTCATCATTCGCTTCCTGAAATGATATCAAGCTATGCAGAAGCTGCTACGCCGATGCCCTCCTGGCTCCCCTCTTCTTCTCTGCACTCCTCCTTCTAACTCCCTCTTCCCCTTTCCTCTCAACCCTAACCCTAACCCTAAACCCAAACCTAAACCCAATTTCGTCGTTCTCCCAGCACAATTAGGGTTCTTGAAGGGCAGTTTCTCGCTAGGGTTTACCCCTCCAATTCAGGAATTCATGCCATTGCCGACAGCTTTCCAGATTCATCCATGTATTCCCTTTGTACCCTCTCACAAACCCTCCTCCTTCTCTGCCCGTGTTTTCACGGCGAGCTCCAAAATTTGCGGGTGTTCGATTGAGGACGCGGCGACCCGACAACGCCCGTGGGTCGGGTTCAAGGCGGGTCGAGGTGGGCCACGCTTGGCATGGGTTTGTTCTGCGGCTGGAGATGATGTTAGGGTTGAGAGTGTTGATGATGGGGTTGAGATTGAGAGCAAAAATGGGGACAATTTGGGGTTGGAGACGAAAGAAAATGTGAAGTTGCAGAGAAGAGTGAAGGGTTCGAGTGGGAATGTGGGTTCTGGGACTCCTGCTAACCCTGATTTGCTGACAATTCCTGGGGTTGGGCCAAGGAATTTGAGGAAGTTGGTGCAGAAGGGTTTTGCTGGGGTTGCTGAGCTCAAACAGCTTTACAAAGACAAGGTGGGTGTCTGACCTTATTTTGACTTCTGAATTTGGTGATATAATATAATATTGGGCAGATCAGTCAATTTGGCGGGCAAGCCGGTTGTCGGGTTTGGTATGGTCAGTTTCGGGTTTGAAAATCATGTTCAAAACCCTAAAACTTTCAGGTGGGTTCGGGTTGGTTTTGGGGGTTGGGTCAAATTCTGCCAAGTTTGGTATTGGGTCTATATGAAATGCTTGTTTTTGGTCATGTTGCTCAATAACTAATTGCTCTTGTCTCAGCTGAAAATGTTCTGGCTGTTGCCTGTTGAGTGATTTGGGAGTGACTTTAAACTAGTTGTAGCCTTACAGCTAAATAGGGGCCTGTTGTACGGTCGGTAGGTTTGGTTTTTTTGTATAGTTGTACATGTAAGTTATATGTGAATTTGAGGTATTGTCCATGGGTTTGGAGCAAGGCAATGTCAGCAGAAACTTGTTTGTGGTGATTATGTGTGAATCAGGCTTATTTTGGGACATTGTTTGTAGCCTTGTGCTCTGCTGGGTTTACCTGTTCAATAGATTGCATGCAAAAGTGTTGTTATTGACAATAGGGCTAGTAAGTGAAACATGTAGTGAATATAGTATAGGGATGTGGGCTGGAAAATTGGTGGCATGTTTGAGATAGTGTTACCCAAAAAAAAAAGAGAAGAAAGGAAGCTAGGTAAGATATTTGAAGAAATTTACAAGATTGCTATTGAATGAAAATGGCCATTGATAGTCATATGGATACATGCTAATAGTAATAGCTAGATTGATTTTTAACCATTCAACTTCCTTATGGCTAGGATTAGACCGGTCAATTCGGTCGGGTGGCCGGGTTTCGGGTCGAGCGTATATTTGGTTGGGGTAAATACGGGTCGGGCGTATTTCGAGTTAGGGTAAATACGGGCGGTGTTTCGGATCAATCCACCAGGTTATGATTGTGACCTTTTCCGTTTTTTCTTTTAAAAAAATGGTCTCTAAAAATTACATTTTGTACAGTATACATAATAAAATATGATTATCTTCTAGTAACGATAGATTATTGTAATTAGTTTAACTTAAATTAGAGAAATAACAAATAAATGAGTTGCGCTTATAGTTTAATAGTTAAAAATTCCAATCAAAGTCACAAATTCTAATAAAGTTGAACAATGGTCGGGTTGAGTCTGACCCGCTAGTTTTCGAATTCGGTGTATATTGGGTTTAGTTGAGAGAATCGTGCTCAAAACTCAAAAAAATTGAGCGGACTCGGGTCGGTCAGAAATTGCCCGGTCTAGCTAGGATGAAACAGAGATGATTGGTGAGATTGGCTGCTTCCCTGGTTCTTATTTTGGAATAAAGCCTAAAGGTACAGATGTGCAATAGTATGATCATGATAATTGGAAATTGGCTATTTGAACTCTTGATTGTGTAAGGCAGAAGGTGCTAATTTTCAAAAGTTCTGATAAAGTTGCAAATGGAGTTCATGACTTTGTCAATTTTGTCTTGCTTCTTTAGTTCTGGCCTTTGATCTACATGTCACACTAAATGCATGTTAGTTAAATTGTTCCAATGTATGCAGTTCTTTGGTAAATCAAGTCAGAAGATGGTTGAATTCCTGCAAAGTTCGGTTGGAATCATTCACAGAAGCCATGCTGAAAGTATCACTACTTTCATAAAAAAGAGTATAGACGAAGAAGAATTGAAGGAGGATGGTTCTGAATCTGTGATTATGCCCCAGAAGAAAAGAATAACCTTGTGTGTGGAGGGCAATATCAGTGTCGGAAAAACAACCTTCCTTCAAAGAATTGCTAATGAAACCCTTGAGCTACGGGATCTAGTCGAGATTGTTCCTGAGCCCATTGATAAATGGCAAAATGTTGGACCCGATCATTTTAATATACTAGATGCTTTTTATGCGGAGCCAGAGCGTTATGCCTACACCTTTCAGAATTACGTGTTTGTTACTCGGGTCATGCAAGAGAGAGATTCATCTGGTGGAGTCCAGCCTTTGAGACTGATGGAGAGAAGTGTCTTCAGTGACAGGATGGTAAGCTTAGTAAATTATTAATTATGGGTTCTCTTGCGATGGGTTTTAAAGTCATGGACATGGTTAAACGATTTATGTTTTTGCATTGTCTGTGACAGTTATCCGTTGGAATCAGTCTCTCCATGAACTTTTGTTCATGGGGGTAAGGCTGCCTATATTAGGATCCCCCATACCGCACTCAAACGTGTCATCTGGGAGGTTGTTGTTGTTGTTGTTGTTGTTTTCATTGTTTGTGACAGCCACCTTTGCTTGGAGATGGTTAATGTTTGAACTCTCTTCACTGAGTTTGAGTGGAGAATAGTTTCCTTAGGGAAGGCAGCTTTCAGTATGGATTTTACCTCTGTGTTCTTTATTGTAGGTTTTTGTACGAGCAGTCCATGAAGCTAAATGGATGAATGAGATGGAAATCAGCATTTATGACTCTTGGTTTGATCCAGTTGTTTCATGTTTGCCGGGTCTCATTCCGGATGGTTTCGTCTACCTTAGGGCAAGCCCCGACACTTGTCATAAGCGCATGATGCTACGCAAAAGAGAAGAAGAAGGTGGGGTGAGTTTAGACTATCTACGTGATTTGCATGAAAAGCACGAGAGCTGGTTGTTCCCCTTCAAGAGTGGCAACCATGGCGTGTTGTCAGTCAGTCAGCTTCCTATCCAAGTGGACAGTTCATTGCCTCCGGATATTAGGGATCGTGTATTCTACTTGGAGGGTCCTCATATGCATTCCAGTATCCAAAAGGTAATTTATGTCACCCCTTTCAACAAATGGAACCATTTCAAATAAGTAAAGGAGCATCGGTCATCACTTTGTTTTTGTGCTAAGTTGGTTTACTATGCACTATTTGTGTAGGTTCCTGCATTGGTTCTTGACTGCGAGCCTGACATTGACTTTAACAGAGATATTGAAGCAAAGAGGCAGTAAGATCCCTTACTCTTTGTTTTTGTGTATAGTTTTGCTTTCTTGTCATAAGTGACTTTTACTTGATGAAAGTTGTAGTCTTGTAGACCTTACTCTATGTTCGACTTTATAGTATGGATAATTGATTCTCTATCGTGCGTGCACACACACAAAGAAAGAAATCCATATCTTCTAGAAACTGGGGTGAAGAGATTTCCAGAGTCTTGAAATTATGAGAAATGAAGGATGTCTAGTTCTTCTTGTCACTTTGTCGGTCTTGTTTTCCTGCACTTATTAAGTGTTAATAGTATAAAACTGTTGTTGCACTTTCAACTATTTGATTAAACGTTTGATTGAGATGGTTCCACATAGTATCAAAACTAGACTCAATCAAAGCCCTCAGCTTGAAATCTCAGTAACCCAAACAGCATTCTCATGAGGGGACGCGTGTCATAGTATTAATCCGTCAGTGGGTCTTTTGACTGTTAGCTTAAGCTTATGGTTCACAAACTGAGCCTAGAATGCTCTTTGGAGGTAATCCCATTCAAGATCAATTCAATGAGAAGAATAATGCAGTTGAGTGAAAGTGCATTTAGCCAACAGTATCATTAACATGCTCACTTTTGCAGCTATGCATGGCAAGTAGCAGAGTTCTTTGAGTTTGTGAAGAGAAAGAAAGAAGGGCAACCTCCAAAACCGGGCGAGCAAGCGGGCAAGGGCGGACAGCCACAGCCTCAGGTGTTGCTGCCCCATCAAGGCAGTCTATGCTTCCCGGGTGGAAAACACTTTCCGGAATCGCCCCTCAAATCTTTAGATTTCACATCACTCTTCTCTAGCTAGTGCTTCTCTTCACCGGTGGTGCTGATCCTGCTATAAATATGTCTGTACCACTCGGATGGATTATCCCTTGTGTATGAAGAACCGTCCGAAGTCTGGATGGACATATGTTTTTCGTTCTAACTCGTTGTCGTGTATGTTGGCTTTAGAGGGAAATGTAGATAAGGTTGTTGAATTGACCCTAAGACGCTGTAGTGTTTTGGTGTTGAGTTGGATTGTTAGTAGGCAGTGTGCATGTCTTTGTTCATAGTTCATTTGGCTGTCTCTGTTTCCTCGTTTAATGCTTTAAAGCCTAAGAGGTTACCAATTAACATATAAGATGAGACAGCACAAATTATTAATTATTAAATATTTCCAAACATGGGTATATTTGTAATTATGCCTGTGAGCTCTTTTTTTTTAATGAAAAAAGAATTTAATGAAGGGTAAGTAAGTTCATCAACCATTCAACCAGGCTTCTAAATTAGGGCAAGTGACAGCAGGTTTTACACTTTGGAGTAAGGGATATCTAACATTCATAAGAAACATGACATGACCCATTATCTCCATAATTTTCACTCAAGGGAAATGTTTTTTGTTTCAACTAGCAAACTTTAGAGGAACATACATGTAAAAAATGGTATCATGAACCTTTTTCTTTTAGTTAACTCGTTTTGAACTTATTTGTGTATTTTGATATTTGTTTTTTCAATTTCAAAAGGTTTTCTCGAAAACATTTCTTGTAAGTACTTTGAAGCATTTCTTGTGAATACTTTGAAACCGGTCTCTTTTATAATGTGTACATAATTATATACTGACGTAAGACTACCTACATATAAACTATCGCGAGTGAGACCTATATTTGGGTTATTTTGAATTTATCGATGACGTGTACTCTAAATTTGATCCAGAGGGTTCTTCTCTTAAAGGTCAAAATTGACAAGGACTGGAATGATTATCCCTGCTCGATGTTTTCTTCACCTTATTTTTCAGAACAATTTTAGTTTTGAGTGATTCAAAAAATTAAGTTCATGATAAGTTCAATGAATAGGTTCATAACAAGTTTAGGAGAATAAATTCAACATAAATCAAAGAGAATAAGCCCTCCTTTTATAAATTAAACATGTTCTCTTAAACTCGTTCTAAGGTTTAGAACTTATTGTGAGAACCTTTTGATAATTTATTATGAAGCTATTGATTGTATATATTCTTTTAAACTTTTTTGATAATTCCATTTACCCACATATTTTTCCCTTCTTAACTCTACTTTCATTCTTTGATGTTTTAAACCAAACCAAAAAAAAAAAGACCCCACAAGAGAAGGGGGGCCCGCCCAAAAACAAAGTCGGAATTTCATTTCTCTTTTAATATTCGAACTTGTCGTCGACTCAAAAGGAAAGGCTTCGGGTTGGGTGGGTGAACAAAACTCTTACCGGGTCTCCGAATTGCCGCCGGACTGCGACACACACAGACATTCACATTCACACACACAGACTTCACTCTGCCTGACAAACACACACAACAACAACAGAAGAAGAAGAAGAAGAAGAAGAAGAAGAAGAAGAAAATGGAAGCAATAGTTGTGGACGCTGGATCGAAGCTCCTCAAATCAGGCTTCGCCATCCCAGATCAGCCTCCTTCCGTGGTAACTTTTCACTCTTTTTCCCCCTTCTACTTCCGCAACCCATCAAGAAACTCAAAAACATTTGAAGATTCTGTGCAAAACGTTGGACAATCACGCAAAGATTTGGGGTTCTAATCGTGGGTACACAAAATGACGATGTGGGTCGTCGTAGTTTGTCTCTTTTCAGGCTCTAGAAAGACTTAAACTTTATGGGTTTATCCCATTGATCGAAGTTTGAGTCATTTAATTTAAACCTTTTTATCGTGTGAAGTGTTTATCGGTGAAATTAGCTAGTTTCTGTGGTAATGAAGGTGGGTTTTGGGGGGTTTTTAAGCTAATGCTTTGTTTAATCAGTTGAGATTTGTCCTTTGGGTGGGGAAGATGGTGATTGTTTTGGTGGATTCTAGTGAATTGACCCTAAAAATGCATATTCTCTTGTGGGTTTAGGAGCCCACATTTCAGATTGTTAATTTGGGGGGTAGGGTCCATAAAATGGTACCCAAGGAAGGATCTTGAGGGACCAATCTCTTTGATGATGGAAACTCTTCTGTGAGGAGGGAGCATTGTGGAGAGGAGTATATGACCCTACAGAAGCTTAATGCATTTGTTTGGGTGATTTGATAAGTGATTATTGGAGTTATTCATCTCCCATTTGCTGCATATTTATTTCTTTTGTACTTGAGAATCTTTGTGAGATGTATACTATATATAATCCTTGAATGAGTGGAAGAAAACACGAAGCATAAGAGGGGGGTTGGGTTTGAGTGCCTCTCTTATCTTTTTGTTCATGACAATGCTTGTCCTTTGGGTGTTTAGAACCGGTCTCTCTAAATTATAGAATTTACAGGGTAAGACTGCTATATTTGACACATTCATACCCTGCCTGGGTGGGATTTCGGAGTATTTGTTTTGGTTACAGTGTTTGTCCTTTCTGATTTGTGATTCAGGTTATGCCTACACAAATGAAGTGTGTGCCCGAAGATAGTTCAGTTGATGATCCCTCACTAGCTGAGGGTATCACTGTTGATCCGATTGTGCGTGGTTTTATCAGTGATTGGGATGCTATGGAGGACTTGTTGAACCATCTTGTGTACACAAGCCTTGGCTGGGAAATTGGCAATGAAGGACAAATACTATTTGCCGATCCGCTCTTCACTCCTAAGGTTGTTGATCTTTTTGTGATGTGTTCAAATGATAGAGTTACTTTCTTAAGGTTGCATAGTCTCACATCTCTACGGTTTATATCTATCATCAGGCTCAGAGAGAGAGGTTGGTCCAATTGATGTTTGAGAAATTTAATGTATCAGGGTTCTACGCAACAGAACAGGCTGTGTTGTCCCTCTATGCTGCAGGGCGTATATCTGGTTGCACCGTTGATATCGGTCATGGAAAGATTGGTGAGTCTATGTGTTGTATGTTACTATTTCATCTTAATAATGTATGTTGCTCTTCAGGGTAGTGAACTATGTACTATGCTAGAATCAGTGTCTTCATGCACTCCCATACATGTAGGAACGTTGCTTATATCTGGATCCCCCCAGAGCTTGCTTTAGTAGGGCCATACTCGGGATTATTGTTGTTATAGTATTCATTTATGTATGTGTTTTTGTACTTGTTTATGCATTTTAACTTATAGCATCAAACCTGTGATTTAGGAGGTGTCTGAGGGAAAATTTGATCTTATGTGATTGGCAGATATTGCTCCAGTTATCGAGGGAGCTGTCCACCATATTGCCTCCAGGAGATTTGAACTCGGCGGTGCTGATTTGACAAAGCTGCTTGCAGAGGAACTCGGAAAATCAAATCCCATGGTGAATATCAGCATCCAAGATGTGGAGAGATTGAAAGAGCAATATGCCAGTTGTGCAGAGGATGAACTTGCTTATGAGAAAAGTCAAAAGTCATGCCCGAATGAGCAGCATACTTTGCCTGATGGACAGGTCTGAACTTTTTTTTGGGTTTCTAGTTTGTGATCTACTCGAGCCTCTCAATCTGGTTCACCGTTGAATTGTGGGTAAACAATTTTTGGAACCTTTTGACCGCGTACGACAACAACAAGCTCCTAGGGGAACTCATTGAAGCACGGTCTGGGGAATTCAAATGTAGGCAGCTTTCCCCCATGTACTGAAGTTCATGGAGAGGGTGTTTCTAGTGGGTCCTCAAAAAAACCTTTCGAAAAAACACTATGAAAACCACATTCGAGACTTTGACAACCTGTTTAGACATTGAAAGAAAGCCATACGGAAAACCTTTTGACTGTATGTAACTTGATTTTCAGTATGTCATCTTAGGGTACTGAATGTGTTAATGGTTGGATATTTGCAGGTGATAACAATTGGAAAAGAAAGATACGCCGTGGGTGAGGCTTTGTTCCAGCCTTCCATATTGGGCTTAGAGGCGCATGGCATCGTTGAGCAACTTGTTCGCTGTATATCAACCGTGTCATCTGAAAATCATAGGCAGTTGCTGGAGAGCACTGTATTGTGCGGTGCCACAACCTGTATAAATGGTAAATTTGTGGTTTGCCTTCGCTAAATTGTGTTTTGCAACATGTAAACTCCAACTTTCTGCCATTCTGTGTGTTTTATGATGGGCTCTTGCATGGTTCAGCATTTTTAATGACTGATTTAGCAATTTAATTGGAATTCACTCAGGCTCTTGCTGTTATGGATTCAACATTAGCTTGCATGATCCAACATTGGTTTGACCCGAATTTATCTTTTCTCCAAAGTTGCTCGTTTTCGAAAGACTCTTATCTGCCAAGAAAATACTGCAACCCGAATTCAACCCAGCCCACAAATGGCCGAACGCAAACTGATCCAACCCAAACCCGACCAGAATGACCCAATTGTCAGGTCTACTATTAATTAAAAGTCACCGTAAAAATAATGGTCTCACAATAAGTTATTGTTGACTGCCTATTGCAGGTTTCGAGAGCAGGTTCCAGAAAGAGTCTAACTTGAGCTCATCAGCTATTCACCCCTCAGTGGTGAAGGTAAATTTCTATTTTGCATAGTTGTTCTTCTCCTTTGTAGATTCTGGATATTATAACCTTCATTTACCCCTACATTTTCATTATGAAATCTTTTGGGGAGATCATCCAAAACAAACTTCTTACATTAAGGTTGTCGTAAAATACAGCCTCCGGAATACATGCCCGAGAACCTGTCCCAGTTTTCAGCATGGGTGGGTGGCGCGATCCTAGCAAAGGTCGTCTTCCCTCAGAACCAGCATGTAACCAAGGCAGACTACGATGAAAATGGGCCCGCCATTGTTCACCGGAAGTGCTTCTGACCGACCAATGATCGATCTTCCCGCTTCAGTTGTTCCACCCTCGTCTACATTATTAACAAACAAAGTCAAGCAGAGATTCAGACCAACATGATATTTGTCATTCTCAGTTTTCAGAGACATTCATAGGATTTCTGGGGTACATCTTCAAAGTTTTTCTCAACCTCTATTCTACGTCGCGGCTGCTCAAGTTTTCTTGTATGGTTATTTCTGAGAAGGGTTTCTGCTATTCCTTCAATTGGATGATGTTATGTAGTATCTTTAAAACTGTACCATTGTCCATCTGTATAAACAGCAGATACTGTTATTATGTCAAAAGAGTTAACATAGGGCTTATCAGCATTTACCCATTTTATATATATCTTCATATAATCTTGTGTTCCAAGTTTCAGATCCATTTTTGCCAATATCTCTAAGTAGACCTGTCAATTTGGGCGGTTGAATTCGGTATACCCTGTATTCTGGGTTTGTTATATTTTATGTTTGAAAAATCGAGTCGATTTCGGGTCGGATCAACTTTTGCCATGACTATCTCCAAGTGGGGTCTTGTTTCTTGTGGAGTTAGACTTAGATATAGACAGTCTTACCTCAATAATTAGCTTTTACGGTTAGCTAACGATTGTCAAATGTTTCAAATACAGAGCATAGTAACTTAGATTAAGAGCTTGTTAGGGAGGTGAAGAATTGCTATTATACAGTATACCCTTAAAAATATTACAATCTGTATCAGGAAAAAACAGAAAACAACCACAAAAGCCAAAATTTTGAGCCAAGTATGGTCCCCTCCAACACTATAATCCAAACTCTGGAACCAGAAACAGGGTTATCTCTAGTAATTATAATTACAGAACTGATAAACCAATCGCGCCGCCAAGAAGCTCTGTTGAGTATCTCTTTATCTACTGTTTTATCCCTACTGTTTTAGCTCATCAACTTGTTGATTGGGATGGCATATAATGTGTCTGATATATTACAGAGAATGGAACAAAATTCTCTCTCGTTCGCTGTCTTGAGTCCCTGGCATTCAAAAGAAGCAATGTAGAAAGGCATTTACTAATCACGATCACTCGAGCAGAAGATTTAATGTTAGGTAATTTGGGCAATCTGGGTATTGGTGATATATCCTAGACAGTACTTTGCCGACGGAAAACAGAACACACAAAAATGGGCAAATGCAGTTAGTTACCTATGGGGAACCTTTGGTACCAGTAATAGACTCTGCAGAATGTAAATTGAGCCTGGAAAACTGACAATCAAGGTCACAACTTCTGCCACGGCGATGAACAGCAGCCTTTTGCTTCGGTCGGTTTCGCTGATGTTGATGCGGGTTCGAATTCTGTACATGGTACAAGTACTGTAGCCTACCAAGTTCTCTATCCAATATTTCCTGTTCCACTGAAACATACATACATATTTTTGCATCGTTTAGGCAAATTATCGCCCCATCCCGAGAACTCATAAACGTACAGTTTGAGGAAGTAAAGATAACTTCTTACTTGTTTTAATCAAATGTTCATGCGATAAACTCTCTAAGCGCTGTTTTAGGGCTCTATTCTCCATTACAAGCAAGATATTCTGCTGGTCGAGAAATTCCAGCTGAGCTGATACTGCAGCTCCTTCCACCTGCATGTATGTCCAAGATTTCGGAACGCACAAATTTTGCTGATATTGGTAAACTTGTTAGTTAATTAGCTTAACAATTACGTCGTTACCTGTAAAGCTTGCACATTTCTCTCCAGTTCTGCAATGTATTGCAGTTTCCTGGCGCGTGATCTTCGAGCATTGTGCCTGTATTATTGCAGATTTTAGTTAGGGAGTGTTTGGAAGGAATCCCAGGGCGGGGAAAATTTCCCATGATAAGTTTTCCATTTTCCATGGGAAAGATTTCCCTAGGAAAAATTTTCCTTTGCCCCCCTAAGGGAAATTTTCCCTAGGAAAATTGAGGAAATGGTGGGCCCATCGTGAAAACTTTCCCGGAGTCAACCCGCATCTAAACATGGGGAAAATAAGTCAACCCGAGAAAATTGACCATTTCACCGGGGTTATTGACCAACCAAACGCACCCTTACTTTGAACTTTTGCTAAGTAACCAATCATATCATATAACACTCTGAATACAACAACAATTCATAAAACTGATACGAAACGTGCTCTTACTGCTTTTGCTTCCCATCAGGCTTTGATGCGGGTTGTGCGACAGAAGGCTTTGTCTGGGACTGGGAACCGTTTGAGTCTTCCGAAGAGTTTTTTGTTGAGCCACTCGCATGGTTCGGCATTTCGCTTGATTGTTGACAAGAAAATCCTCCTAATAAGCCCTTGCAGACCTCATCTTCTACTTTAACAGATGTCGTTACATTGTTATCTCGCTCTTCAGAGATAGCGCTCAACTTTCTAGTCAAGGGTGGTTGATTGTTGAAATACTGGTGTGTTTGGAACCCCCAAGCGGGTCCCGATCCTCCCGTAGTAGTGTTCCCGAGCCATGATTCCTCCCCACCGATGTCCCCACTGATCCATGCAAACGAGTCACTTATTGAACGTCGATGTCTTCTTCTCATGACAGGGGTCTCGGGCTCATTCAGGAGATCCTCGAGCCAAGAGGGCTCACTCGGGAAGTTTGTGGAACTGGAACTTGGTGTATCGGCATGTTTATTGGAGTTTCTCGAACCACCATCGTAGGTTATGTCCGATGCAGCTTGAGAGAGAAATGGATAATGTCCCCTTGTTCCTTGAACATCTGATAACCCCTGAAGTTGCTCCATAGGTTTATGCGAGGTTCTGCCAAACAAGGGTTTCGGTCAGATTTTGGGTGTCTTATTCAAGTACTTACAAGATCTCGTGAAGCCAATTTGGATGCACAAACTAAAACACGCGCGCAAATATGATTAACAAACACATTGATGGATCACATCTCCCAAAGGTTGTGTTATACTTCGACTCTTCATTTCTCCTGCCATTTTCTCTACCATACCATGTGAGATCCTTTGTAGCCGAACAAGGGCATACATAACACTACACACTTCGAGTTACCATGAAAATTAGCACAATTTCCAAAATTTAGCTGAGTCTAGCAACTGTATCTATGTCCATATCCAAGACCTCAACTCGTGTTCGAGTAAATAATCCACAAGCCACATTCACATAATTTCGGACAAGCCTGTTTTAAGAAATTTCTATGCTATTTTTCAATCGAAAATAGAGTATATAGTGTCCAACATGACCAAAGGGCATATGACAAAGACATGAGCAAGAAAAAGTAGGCTACGTCTATTGATGAAATAAAAAGTATATATATACCATGAGTTTAACCTAATATGAACCAAGATTTCTTCTTTGTTAATAAACCAATAGCTCTCTATGGAAATAAACCCATAAAACAAACAAAATTCCCCATTTAATTTCCTTCTCCCCCTTCCTTCTTTCCCCTTCTTATTCAAAACACTCCATTCGTTTCATATTAATTGTCATAATTTTATCTTTTACAGTCTCCAATGTCACTTTTTGATTAATAATTTCTCACATAATATGTTATTAACAATTTCAATATTATACTTTAATAATAATATTTTTTGTTACGAATTTGGTGGTAATTTTATATAACCACTCATTGTATATATATTGGGAAATTTTATAGTCAATTTTTTTGAAATTTAACTGCATGAAAGATAACAATTAATACGAAACGGAGGGAATAGAATCTGAAATCAAAATGGGATTGACATCTTGTCATGGGGATTTCCCAAAAACATATATATGCGAAATTAAAAGAAAATTTTTCTTCAAATAAGCATGCAGATAGATTGAAGATCAAAGCAAGAAAATGCATAAAAACGAAAATAGATTGAAGATCAAAGCAAGAAAATGCATCAAAACGAAAATAGATTGAAGATCAAAGCAAGAAAATGCATCAAAAAAAATGTGCACGACAATCTTAACACCAAAATGAAAAATAAAAATGAAAAAAATTAAGAGAGTGAAGAAAAGGAAGCGGTGGATCGTACCGGCGGTGAGCAGGACGGGAGGAGGGGCGGTTCTTGCGGCGGAGATTCTCCCGTTGAGCCCCGCCGCTGTGAAATTTCTGCTCTTTCTTTTTTTCCCCCTTTTATTATTTTCCTAAATGAAAAAAACTAACTAAATTACATTTTGCATGAAAAAGAGAGAAACGAGGGGAGAAGAGAAAAAGAGAGCAGTAAAGAAGGGGGGAAAAGGCACGTATGTGGCGTAAAGAATGCTGAAAGGCATGCAAATGTAAACCCATTACATGTGTAAAAATAAAAGGATTAATGTCATTGATCCACTATTTTCGTTCATTGTTTTTCCCTCTACTCAAATTGATTAAATTCTTTTCATTTTTTTAAAGATATGAAAATTTAAATAAATACGAGGAATAATTAAAGATAGAGAAAAGAGTTTTTAGAAAATGAGGATTAGCTAAATAATTAATGTTGACATGCTACTGTTATCCAATATGACAGTCAATGTTCAAATTATTCAATGATAAAAGTTCAGATGATTTAAATTGAATTTCCCAAAAAAATGTAATAATTTGCACTTACATTGTCCCACCTGTATTTACATTATCCAATCTGCACCTACGTACCTACGCCAACCTAAACCTACCTGCAGTACCAACTTGCACTAAGGCCGTGTTCTTTTCTACGGTTGGCAAATTGCGGTGCCACAGCCTACCGCAGTTTGCCACAACCCGCCACAAAATACCATTCTACCACAATTCACCACAACTCACCACAACCCACCACAAATTACCAATACAATATTTATATATATATATATATATATAAACCCACCACAACATACCAATAACCCGTCACAATTACACCACAATCCGCCACAATTTCACCACACCATACCGCAGAAAAGAACAAGGCCTAACCTACACTTACCTACAGAGTTAATTACATTTACCCTACCTGACATACGCGGTTATAATTTTTGCACACCCGACATTTGGGAAATAATTTTCACCCTACCTGACATTTAGTGAAAGTGATTTTTAGTGATAGAATCCGGTAACTTGTCATCGAAAATGGAAAAATACAATAATACCCATATATCACTATGTGAAATTACGATGTTGCCCTTTAATTTGAGAAGGAAGAGACTATGTTGGAGAGTAGAAGACAGACATGGTAGTTTGGGAGGGGTTATGTTTTCATTTTCTGTATGAGAGGGGGGGGGGGTCGGGGAGAAGAATCAGAGGATTTGGGTTTTCGAATTTAACTGAAGAAGAAGTAGAGATAAGGGAGTGGAATGGTTGGGTTTTAAAATGCCATAACAATTAATACTAACGGTATAAAACTCATTTCATATTTAATTGAAAGTCAAAGGAAATAATAACAAAGGTATAAAGGTCACTTCATATTTATTTTTTTACAGTTCATCGGAAAAGTCAATAAAAATCAATTGTAAAATACCTGAGGGGCTTTAAATTTATGACCACTTAAATGTTAGGTAGGGTGAAAATTATTTTTCAAATGTCGCGTGCGTAAAAATTATTACCACATAAGTCAGGGAAGGTAAATGTAATTAACTCCTTAACTACACCAACCGGCATTTACGTGCAAACTACATTTTTTCTGCTGTTCTCAAGGACAAACCCTAAGGATGATATAATTATTCACTTTCTCACCTTTTGGCCCAATTAAACATACAAACACAGTAACACACAAAGGAAATCTCAAAGATTTTGATATTAATAAGCTCTATGCCTTGTGTGTAGGGTATTTATTAGGTCCAATTAATCTGAATCAAAATCCAAAATCTCAAAAAAGTTAGACCAAAGATTAGACTGAAAACAATCATCCTAAACCCAGATCAACCCAATAATTAGGTGTTGGATTAGACCAATCAAGACATGTTTGGACCAAACGTTTTTTTATAAACTTGACAATTTATATGTTGTCTTTTCTTATTATTTTTTAGTGCATTTATCTATCTTAAGTTCATAACATTTATTTATTCAAATCTATATTTTGGAAGTTTATACTCTAGCAAATCCCATCGTTATATTCAATATTGTTATATTCAAGTTTACATTGGCCCCTACATTAATCTCCACGAAAAAAAATCCTTTGAATCTCATTATATGTTATCTAGAAAATCCAAAAAATATCATTTGGATCTCACTATATACCATGGAGAACGTCTATGAAAAAGATCCTTTGATCCTACTATAAGCTATCTAGAGCATATCCACAAAAAAATCCTTTGGATCTCACATTGTGACTAAACATTATTCAAAATGTATAAACTGTAATTTTTTTTATTGTTGAAAGTCTATAAAAGGCTAAAATTCGCATCATGCTACAATCTCTACGCATAGATTAGATTGTGTAACGCCCCCAGATTCGTAAACATCGCATTGAGACTAAACATTTAATAACCCAAGGATTAGCGCAACAGAATTTATAATCCGGAGGCATCACCGCCGTCCATGATCATGGACAAGGCTTAACATACTATCAACACAATCATACATATCCTAAGCAAACTCATTCTTCAATTACAACCTTTAACATCATAAACAACAAACCTAGATAAACCACAGCTTAAGGTCCTCATCTATTCATCAAAATATTTAAAACCATCCTACACTTCAAAAGGGAAGAGATTCACCATCATCATCCAAGCGGGAGAATTCTTATTCTCGTTACCGAACACCCACCTTAACTGGAAAGAGCATCTCACTTACTTTTTCGGACCTGGGAGCTTGTTGCCCTTGGAGAGAACATGTCCTAAAACAAAAACAGAAAACTTCGCAAATGAGTTGGCTAGACTCAGTACACATACCCCTACAGTGTAAACTTTCATAATTAATTTTAGTTCGCGCATTTTTAAATTCTTTTGAAAATGGAAAATGGAGACAAGTCACAAAAACTCTTGAACAGCCAAAGAAAAAGAAAAATAAACACAATCGTCATACACATCGTCGTCTTCATCATCATCATCATCATAGACTTTTATTTCGCGCATGGTTAAAACCTTTTGAAATAGGAAAACACAGTCACATCATAAAAACATTGAATAGCCAAAGAAAAAGAAAATAAACATAATCATCATACACATCGTCATCATCATCATAGACCTCAATATGGACCTCATTATAGACCTCATCATAAACCTCGTTATAGACCTCATTATAGACCTCATTATAGACCTCGTTATAGACCTCATCATAGACACTGACCAGGTCGCATGACAGATGCCCGTCGACATCAAAAGTACCTCAGTGCAATTAGCACCATATAACAAGTTGAAAGTACCTCAGTGCGATTAGCACCATATAATAAGTCGAAAGTACCTCAGTGCGATTAGCACCATATAATAAGAGACCTCATCATTGAAAGAACAAAACCATAAACTTTCCTTGCGTTAAACATCATGAAATCATCAACATAAAATATTATCATAAAACATCGGCATAAAACATCATCAATAAAACATCAACATAAAACATTAGCATAAAGCATCAACATAAAACATTATCATCAAATAAACATGTTTGGAAAAGGTAGGCAATATGCGTACCTGAACACCTAAACTTACACACCAACTTGGACCAGCAAAGACTTGAATAGGTGGGCGCAACGACCTCTTGTGAACTCTTAATAAAGAACAATAATCATAAATTAGAACCTAACTTGGTGGAGAGTAATGAAAAATATCCTAGTAGAATCCTAGGATTACTTGATACTTAAACTTGTTTCCTAAGGCTCATTCGGAAAGCCATAACTTCTCCCATGAGTATCGTATCATTATGCATAAGGACTTTTTGGAAAGCTAAGCTCATGTACTACAACTCTCTAGTTGATCATGAAAGTAAAAAATGTGGTTAAGGAGGGTAAAAACCCCTAACATAGAAGGCTGTCCAGAACATACAAGAATGGATACCGGTTTTTCGGAAAATCATAACTCGGGTTGTAGACCTTGGTTAGGGACGTGTAAGTTGTCCATGGAAAGCTTGAAAGACATACTAAAACTTTCATGCTGATCATAAACTAATTTGAACATGGGAAAGACACGAATTTAGGCCATGAACACAGCAGAACCTCTAAAAATTTTGGGCAGAACTTAATTTTGTAGCTGAAAAGAATGGGTCATAACTTTCTCTCCCGATGTCCTATGGACGCATAAAAGACCATTCTGGAAAGCTTGATATGCACTCTACAACTTCCATGTTGAATACTTAAACCAACAAGGTCTCCAACCAGTCTTAAAACATGCATTTACCTACCTATCTCAGAAATCGTATACAAATACACATGCTCACGGTTTTGGCCATAACTTTAGATATACATATCGAAACTCTGAAATTCCAAAACTGGGTGTTAGTTAAAATCTTAGGCTACCTATTCATACCATAAAATAGGTCAAACTCACACTTTATATTTCCTGAAATTTTCAGATTGCAACCAGACCTGAAATTCACCTTTTATTTGATCTTGCATGCATCCTAAACCTTAGTATTCAACTCTAATCTTCCCCAAATCACTTCTTAAGCATTAATACTCAATTTTCAGCATTAAAACCATCCTGAATTCTTGCATCACTGACCATATTTTATACTTGAAAGACATAATCTTGACATATTTTAACATCCTAAGTAAAGTCCTTCATGAATTCATCATCAAACATCATAATCCTCACTAATTCGCTAATCTAATCTAAATCCCAGTACATGCATCTATAATTATCCCTTAAACGTCATAGTCTTACAATGAATTCATCAACCAAATCATCATGCATAAACAAATCTCAACAATCAAACATCAATCAAGTTATACTCATCCAATCTTAATCCATTCTCTATGAGACATTTCATCGAACACCTTATGTGCATCATAATACACTAAAAATTCATCTCTAATTCACCACTTTAATAACCAAATTTTATTAATAACAACTCTAAGTTCACTTTCTGATTTGGAACAACAATTAAACCATCATAAAAGTGACATGCATGGCCATTTTAACATCACTAAACATCGTCAAAACCCATCCACACATAAACCATCAAAGGTAGCTCACTAACTCATCTCAACTCAACCAAAACTAACTCAAATAAACTCAAATTTAAAACTTACAACTCTTATTACTCTCTAAAACAAGTAATTATACTAAGAAATCCATAATTTGCATCATTTATCTCAAAGAAATTAGAATGAAGAAATTAGGGTTTAGAGGCTACCTTAAGAAAGAGAAGAAGAACAAGAACCAAGGGAAAGGGGGTCGTGGCCAGCTCGACCACCGACCGACGATGGCTGTTTCGTCACCGGAAAAATGGCCCCGGCGGCACTGCTGCGGCGGGAGGAGGAGGGAGACAGAGAGTGAGTGAGGGAGCTAGTATATGGTGTTTGAGAAATTTGAAATGAAAAGGAAGAGTATAATGTAACTCTCCTAATTAAAAGAAAGGGTCTAACCCTTCAAAATTTTGGGCTGGCTGCATAACTGATTCAGGCCCAATTACTCTTATTAAATCTTCATCTACCTCTCCTCTTGTAATTATTCTTCCCTTAACTCGATACCATTAACTAAGGTTCCCGAATTATTTTCTATGACACTAATACTAATATAAACTTCAACAATAATAATGTCATGAGTACTTTAATCCTCCGAGAATAATAAATTCGAACGAGACTTTTCAGATAAGGGACCTGATTACAATAGTTTACTAGGAAGGATTGGTAGTCATTGCGCTGTTCAAGTCCTGCAAAACACAGTGACAACAATTAAAGAAAATTTGAAAAACGTGAGTTAGTTTAATTATGTTTGATTAGCAACATTAATCACCATGGATTAGGGCGGGTTGTTACAGATTGAGCTTAGAAGAATTGAGTAGTGTGTTCAAGACCAATTCATTTTTCATGAACAATTGAACAAGACTAGATTTCATGCATTTGGCTTGTTTTTCTTTTCCCCGATAGTTGGAAGCCATAAAGGCTAGAAGCATCAAAGATGCTATAAAAAGTCCGCAGAAAATAGCGAAAACAAACCAAACAACAAGAAAAAACAACAACAAGAAGAAGATACAACCATAAAAACACAAGAAAATCAACAGCTACGAAATCAGCCAAACATGACCGATCACTTCTTCTTGGTTGATAGAACCTTTTTCCTACCAACCTCTCTCACCAACGCCTCGTTTCGAGCAAGCACATCTTCAAAACTGACAGTGTCCTTTAACTTCCGTGGCGCATCAAAATTTGTTGACTTTATCTTCCGAGAGGCTTCCAAAACCAACCTCCATTTAGATTTCAACACGACCTTGCCTCTCCGTCTACTCCTAGCACCGACTTTTGATCGCACTAAGATAGAATCCTCCAGATCAGGAGAAAAATCAGGCACTGAATGAACCGACACTGTGTCTTCACTATCATTTGGAGCAAGACTAACCAACACATCCTTGAACGAGCGCAAAGGAGGTGAAAGACAAACAAAAGACTCAGGAGCACCAACACCAACTTTAGTTTGACTCAAGTTTGCAATGAAGGGGCTTGAAAAAGTTCGCTCGGAGTTAGCCGTGACACTAGAATAAACCCTCTGCTTAGATTTGGGAACCCAAATCCACTTGACATGTTTAGAGCTCAATTTCTTACTAAACTTAACCCAAGAGACAGCTAACACCGAACCATTAAAACACCTCCCATGAAGACCACGAATAGCATTCAAACCCACTTGCTTGTCCGCCAAATGAACAAAACTGAACCTCTTCCCATTCCTACCCAACTTCTGAGGGATGTAAGCATCAGAAACGAACCCAAAGTCAGCAAAAAGGTTCTTCAAACTCAAATTGTCAACCCCAACTGGCAAGTTATCAACAAAAAGGGAGAAAGATTGCCACCTAACTCTCGAAGGCCCATCAAGACAGGCTTGTTATAAAATAAGGTATTACCTCATCTTCCCATATAATATTTGTTTTGAATATAATAGTAGTGTATTCTGTAATTTTTGGTAAATATTGTAAAAAGTGGTACTTTTAAATATAATTATAATTTTTCTAAGAAGAAAGTATTGATAAACTTATAGCTTTTTGGTAAATTTTGGTAAGTTATAGTCATTTTTGGTAAATTTATTTTACAGGCTCTTCATGTGGAATAATTGATATCATTCACTGCACTCCATTCATCGTTTCAGAACCATTTCAAACAAAAGCTTAATCTGATAGTTGAATATCCAATGATGATTTTGTACTCTAATACGCCCTTCATGTGAATGCCATTTGGGTGTGAAGCGTGGTTGTTATAAAAGCCCCTTAAACTTGTGCAAATAAACGTGAGGACTGCTGAGATTTGAGCATGAAATGTCGCACTCGGTCTGGCTTTGATACCATTTAGTTTTGCGTGAACATCATCAAAACTCAAGATGCTAGGTAGATGACTGAAAGCATTCGCAAATTCGTCATAAGAAGTATCCAATCCATTAACCATGTAGTAAAAGAGATCCATATCAGAGACAGGTGATGTAATCAAGGCAATATAGTCAACGATGGTCTTAATCCCCCTAAGATATTCTTCTATAGTATGATGTCAGGATTAGGTGTATTCATTAACATCCTCCTAAGACTATGACATGAGCAAGACTCAATCCGAAATCGAATAGCAAACACAAAGATTCAAGTCCAAGGATTAACAACTAATCTAGGGTTTAGGGAAACCCACCATTAGAACTCAAAACAACACCAATTTTTATGATACATCAACAACAAGAATAACAACAAGAACAATGAAGATATGAACAAGGACAAAGAATGCTCACCACCTTGAACTAAAGCCTTCCATGGATGCTTAAAGGAGAATCACCAACAAGTCAATGAGAGACCCAAGAGATTTCACCAAGATTAGAATAAAGAAATACCAACTAATCCCTAAAGAAGTCATTCCCAATCGCCGCCATTAATGGATAAAGAAGAGGAAGATTTGAGTAGGATTTTCAAATACCCAACAAGATTTCATTCTTTAAGCTGCAGTTTAAACGTTCAATACAAAATGAGGGGAGAGGGTTTTAAATAGGGGAGGGGGAAAAGGAGAAGAAACATAACAAAGAAAAGGGGAAGGAATCACGAAAATTGCGGAAAAACCATGAGGGGCGACTGACGCTTAAGGAGGCGCAGGCAGCGCCTCATGTAGGGAAGCGAGATGGAGGAAAAGCGTGAGGCGCGGCCCACACCTCCCCTATTTGTCTTCTGTTCCTTTGACTCTTTTCCTGTCCCTTCCTCGATCGATCTTCTTGTTCTTCCATCCTGACCCTTGTGCAATGACCAAAATGCCCCCGACCCAGGCTAGATCTCGACCCCGACTTGGCTTCTCCGGCTTGGCATTGTACTCTAATAGTTCCATTCTTGTCTTCATGGGCGGTTTTTTGGGCTAGAGTATGGAAAATTAGCTGGTTCACCATGAGAGTTCTTCGATTCGAGACCATAATCCATTAATTCTTCAAGGTATTTAAAAATCTCGAGATTGGTCCGTTAGGCTTGTGATACCCTAAGTACCCTCTTGATCATCATGGATAAAAGACCAACAGTATTAAAATAAGAGATGTTGCCAAACTGGAAAAACATTAGGCGATATTCGAACCTTTGATAGGTGATCCTTCGCAATAGTAGCAAACAATCATGAACGATTAAGTTGATCCAGACGTATCATAAGCATAAACATGATTGTAACTATGAACACCATGGAAGAGACTAGATTATGAGTATGTTAAACAATAGTACAATCTAAAAACCCATGTAGTTGATGCATAACAAGAACCAAAACTCATTTATTTGTTTATTCTGCATTTGAAGTGTCCCACATTGGTGGATGAGTTTAGTTACATTAGAGTTGTGGTTTATTTTTTATTTTTTATTTTTTATTTTTGTACTTCACTTATACTTACCTTAATTTGGAGAGAGATAAGTGAATTTCACCATGCCGCTTGCCGTGCTAGGCTACGAGAACTTTTTTTTTTTTTTGACTTAACTCTTTTATTTTATACAACCTTCTTTTTGTTGTTCGTCCAATACATCATTCAAATAGCTTGTCGTGTAACTCGATCTTGAGTTCTGTTGATCACATTTCCTGGTGTACTGGTAAGGGAGAAAATTAAGTTTTAGGACAATGGGTTCTCTACGCCACAATGAGTCTCTTTATTCAATCAAATAATCAATTTTTTTTCAGTTTAGTTATTAATCACTTGCTCTTTACTTGCCCCATTAATCATGGGAAAGGGATATTAATAAATCTTTTAGCACTGGTTTCAGCAGGGTGGGAAAACCCACCCTCCACTGGTGAAACCCATTTATTTGATTATTCAAAGTATAACAACCCTACAAGCTATCTCTACATCGATACCATCAAGACCATCATCGTCATTAGTTGTTGATGCAGTTTTACCTTCTATCCTCACTCAACTTGAGTTGCTGATCATTGATTTTGTTGTCACATATAAAAACTCCATATTTAGTTGATTTGTTCTTTGATTTAACCATTTGAATTTCTTCTTTAACCATTCACCGCTTCATTTTCAGAAGAGCTTTCTCCTTTCTCTTTCTTCTAGATTAAGCTTTAATACCGTCAAAGATAGAGTCCTCCAAACCAAGAGATAGATAAAACTTAGGTTGACTAGAAACAAAATCAGATCTGCAAGCGTTAGTGCCATCATCATGGTTGATAGAGGGACAATCAATATGACCGGTTAGTGAACAAGTCTTGTCATTTCTCACCTCATCAACCCAAGATGAAGCATTAAGACACTCAATATAAGACTTCTAACTATCAAATTTATGGAGTTTGCCTTGTGTATCAATTGGATTTGTTATAGTCCTACTGAAATCATGGGCACCAATTTGGTCAACATTCTCCTCAATATGTAGATTTATAAAGCTATCTACGACTTTTGAGGCTAAAGGTGTGATACCATCTCAACCAAAAATTTAAGCTGATGGTTGAAGCCCCAGCAATGGTTTTATAGTTTAACACGCCCCCTCACCCCCTTCACCTTGTGCAAATGAATGTGGGGGGTGCTGAGATTCGAACATGAGACCTTTTGCTCAGGTATGACTCTGATACCATGTGAGACCATCTCAACCAAAAGTTTAAGCTGACGGTTGAAGTCCCATAAATGATTTTATAGTCTAACAAAAGGATATACTTTTTTTTTGGGGGGGGGGGGGCTTTGAGCTTATGTTTTATTTTGCTCAAACTTTAGACTTCCAAGACTAACGCTTACACATGATGACCATTTAGGGCTTTAATCACCTTTTCTCCATCCTTATTAGCAAATTGAACATAACCAAACCTTTTTTTCGGATTTTCCACAAACCATTCTCAAGACATAGGTATCCACAATATTCTCAAACTCACTTTTGAACCATCATCAATTTTCCACGAAGCCCTTTCTTGGAAAAATTTAAGCGCTTCGCAAAGGTTCTTTCAAATTCAAGAGTTTGACGATTCTGAATTTTTCTAAAACCAATCACTCGATTGGTAGTACTTGGGCCATTTGAAAAACTGAAAGGTTGTATTTTTTTTTTGAAACCCAAAGGTTGTCTTTACATTTGCCTTTAGAACATAATATTCACAAAACCAGCAGGTAACAAATAGAAAATTATTGAATTGAGAAAAAATTATTCTTGGAAAAAATTATTCTTGGAGAATATTCTCTATTTTTTGAAACCCAAAGGTTGTCTTTCCATCATATCATTTGCCTTTACATTTGCCTTTAAACATTTGTCTTTACATTTGTCTAAGAAGGCTTACCAACATTAAATGATATGATGGATATGATAGTCTCTTATTGGAGTAGCATGTTTAAGAGATAACTAATTTTAGTTTGAAAATTTTGAATTTCAACAATTTATTCTTGGAGAATATTCTTCAATAAAAAATAATTAATTGAGAAGAGCTGATCACATGACATAGGATTTGGAACAAATTAAACAAATATAAATATATAAGAATATATTGTTGGTAAGTTAAAAAATTGTTTGATTTGGGTATATGCCTATATGGTTGAGTTTGACACGAAAAAAAAAAGAACGGTTATATAACTTGGTCCAAATTTTAATATTAACTTATTATTTTTATTCACACGTATAATAATTTTTTAATTTTTGTTCTTTGAATTCGAACTTAAACTTGTCTAAATTATCTGATTCCAAAAATCGAAAAAATACATATTGAACATGAATTTTCTATATATCTGTTGTCCTATATCGAACCCAAATCCATATATTCATATTTATGACTGTGTTGCAAGGAACCAAAATCAAATTAATAATTAATTTCATTAAGGATAGGATTTCCTTGTCGTGATAAACATATATATATTCCGTACTTGGTTAATTGCATAAATTAGTCGGTATTCAACATTTGACTTTGAATATAAGCTAGAATAGCATTTTGTGCTTAACACGTTATTGACTAACAGCTAACGAGCTACTATATATATTCATCAACTTAGGGTTTGCAAATTAAACCATCAGAACATCTACTAAGAGCTAACCTAATACCACAAACCAATTACACAATAACAATGGTGTCTAAGATCAAGATTAGTGCTCTTCTTCTTCTTCTCTTCTTGATTGGTAAGTTCATTATACATGTTAATTAATTAGTCATTAAGTAGTCCAATGGGTTACCATGTTGTTCCGTAAATATTCTGTTGATTGAAAATTCAATGATGATTTTATAGTTTTAATACATCCCTTCACGTAAATGTCTTTGTACAAAAATGAATATATATAAAGTGTAGAGATTTGAACTTGAGATCGATCTCTTACTCAATTGATCTAGATCTGATTTAGCGTGAAATCATCTCAACAAAAAACTTAAGCTAATAGTTGAAAGTCCAATGATGATTTTATACTCTAACAATTGTTATATTTTGCGTAGCAGTGACGGTGGGAGCAACAACCAGGAAACTGCAAGACGACAGTGATGACCGAGTTTGTCCCCTATTTTGCCGAGATGACATTAATTACATGATTTGCAACAAAAATGGGTATCCTGTACGAACCGATAATCCATGCACCAATTGTTGCAGTGCTGGTCCTGGATGCACTCTTTACTACGACGACGGCACCTCTGAGCAGTGCAGCTGAAACCAACTGAAACTCCTATAATAACACTGGTGTGAATTATTCTACTATATATAGTTTAATATGTGTTGGGGAATAAAAAAAAGTGAATATGAAAGAATAATGTACTTGTGTCCTTGTGTTTGCTAAATGATTGTTATATTGTATGCGGTGTAATGTACACGTTATGTACACCTTGTGTTTTACGAAATGAATAATTTAGTGACCATGAATAATAATAATAATAATAATCATATATAGTGATACTTGGGATGAATGTGTTGTGGTTTGAGTTTCAGAAAATTAAGTACTCCCTCCCAAATTATTCATTTTTCAATATGAACGAAGATATATTTTTAAAAAAATATTATCATCGGATTTGCAATGAAACATATTATAAGAGAATAATGATGTTAGTTTTTGATTAAATATTACTACCTCCTTTCCAAATTATGTGTCACTTTGGACATAGATTAAAAAAATATAAAAAAAACCTCCACTCTACATTTATTTATCTCATTGGAAATGTGGAAATATTAAATAAAATGGTGAATAAGAAAGAAAAATGAAAGAAAAAGATGTAATTAATAAGGTTAATTTGATAAATAAGTAATTAATGTGCTACTAAAATTATAAAGTGACAGATATTATAAGAAAAAATGTTAGTTAAAGTGACAGATAACATGGAAATGAGGGAATACATAGGAAATTATCAATAAAAGAAAGGCATTAAAGACCACGTAACATTTATTATGTGACATTTAAAAGGGAAAGAGCAATGATACATGTCTTGCTCTAAAATACTGTTTAAGTATCTTGTTTTTCACAAAACTAATATTTATTATAGTTTTTGACACTAATTCTTTTTTTATAGATATTATTCAGAGAAATTGGATTTAAGTAATATGAACTTTGACCTATAATAGACTTAATCATAATTTTTTCAGTTTGATTAAATTTGATCGCACTATCGACACTTTACCAACTGTAGAAAAGAACATGGACTAAATATCTTGGATAAGATACATATCATCTACCATAAACAAAAGTAATTTCTTTTTTTTGAAAGAAAATGATATATTAAACAAACCAAAAATACAAGTATACGAAGGCTTCAAAGTTTGTCTACTCAGGCCCTGTTCTTTTTTGCGGTTGGCAAACTGCGGTACCATAGCTCACCGTAGTTTGCCACAATTCACCGCAGTTTGCCACAAATCATTACTTTTCTCTCTCCTCACTCTTCTCTCTCTTCACTTTTCTCCTCTACTTTTTACATTCTCTCTCCTCACCTACCCCACATACCAATAACCTACCACAATTCCACCACACCCCACCACACCACACCGCAAAATACCGCAGAAAAGAACAGGGCCTCAATCCCCCTATTTTTTGCCAATAGTCCAATACTATGTTGTCATCCTTGATTAAAGATTGCTTTATCTAATTAATCTCAAAGTATATAATCACAATTTATTATCAACTAATATACTGAGATTAGCGATTTTCAGCGTCACATTATCAATTATTGTGTGTGTGAGAAGAGAGATAGCTAGTGACAGAAATATTAATTTATCTAATATAAAAGCTTACACCTTGCACCGACAATTGATTAGTGGTGTGTTTGATTGTTTTCCAGGAAAATATTTCCTAGAAAAATATTTCTTGGGAAAGTTTTTCTTATGAAAATTTTTGCTGGGAAAAATATTTCACAGTATTTGGTTAGCATGGTAAAGTTTATAGGAAAGTTTATTTGAAATGTCCAAATTATCCTTATATATTAATTTATAAAATATATTTTTAGGGGTATTTTGGGAAATTGAGTTACAAAAAATTTCCTTTCCCACACCCCCTGGAAAGTTTTCCCCATAGTTCATAGGAAAATAGTAGACCCTACTTAAAAATTTTCCCAACCCATTTTTGCTCCCAAACATGGGAAAGTTAATCAACTTTGGAAAAGTTGACTAACTTTCCTAGGAAAGTCCTAATACCAAACACACCATATATGAATTTCGTAATGGAGTTCCGATCCACAAATTATACTTAGAGATCATGCCATTTAATAACGAATATTACATATCCACTATCAAACAAACCTAATGTCTTAAAAAACACTGACAATACTAGGACTTACACCAACATGTACAATTGATGACAACCCTAACAAAATTTAATTTGAATGAGTTAGTAAGGGTTTTTCTGCTAGGACCTTTTTGAATTTGGTTTTAGTATAGTGGCTATATTTGTCTTTGTACAAATAACTCTTCTATGTTTAGAGTTACATGTATAGAAAAAAATACACCATGAAAGCATTTCAAAGTAATAGTTGGGAATATTTTCAAAAAAAAAAGAAGTAATAGTTGGGATCATTCTTCAAATAACGAATAAACAAAATAAGTTGACCAAAAAACATTTCGTATTTAGCGCGCAAAAATACAAAATCAAACACCATTAAAAGATAAGATTCTCATGTCAGGTGAAAATAATAGGCAATATATATTTAAATAAATAATTGGATCTTCAATCTTTGACTTTGAACAAATGAGCTGGAACAAGGTTTTGTGCTAGACATGTTATTGCTAATTACAAAATAATCTATATAATATATTAAAACAAAACAAATTAATCTATAGCTTGACATGTGTCATATAATAGTTTTTACTATTCTTACTAATCTTATAAGTTATAATCTTCATTTCTTATAATCTTCATTTATATTTTAAAATATAATAGTTTTGTAATTTATAACCAATTTCATTGTTAATTTCTGCAGCTAGACTTCCAACTGCAATTACATAGATTTTCAACTTTATCTTCTCCAGGTAATATATTCTCTCTCTATTGTTTAATTTCAATTTCAACTTCATCTTCTGCCTTCTGCCTCCTCTTTTATACTTTATTTTAATTTTAATAGTATATTCTAACTTTAATAGCATAGTTTTTGGAAAGTAGAAAATTGTGATAAAATTTTAATTGTAAATGAAAAATGAATTTACTTTAGAAAAACCCAAGACAAAAAGTTTAATTTGAAAGCTTGATTATAAAAATTGGAAAGTAAACATAAAAAAAACACATATGGAAAAAAAAAAAAACTCTAAAAAGTAGAAGAAATGAAGGTACTAGCTAGAGTATTGATGGACGAAGACTAAGAAAAGGATTAAGTGATTGTTTTTGCAAAATTGTCATTAGGTTCCCTGAAACACAAAATCATCATTACAGAGTAACATTTAAAGATTTAAACACAAAATTGTCATTATAGATTTAAGGATTAACTGATGAGGAAGAGAGAGAACTGACATTACAGTTTGAAGATAATAACAAGAGAAATTAGTTTGGGGTATCTCGAGAATTCTTTCTCCATTTCCTCTATTTTTTTACATGTTAAAATCATTCACCTACGTACCATTTTCTTGGGTAGATAACTAAACTGTTAAAACATAACTAAATTTATTAGTGCTTGATTACGTATACAATTCTAAAGTTTTTAATAATGCTAAAGTTAGCCATTGAATCCTTTTTTACATGCTAATCGATCCTCAACGTAACGCACATAATCCTTTTTAATATTCACTCTATTTCATTTTGTGTTTAATTGATCAATTATTTATAATAGATAAATAAATAAATTTCTAAAGAAAACTACTATTTAATATTTTTATTAATTCAATAACTATTTTTCATTCATAATGCAAAGCAATATCCTAAAATATAATACTACAATTACTAATAAGATATTATATATGAAACTATCGGTCAACTTTAAATTTTTTTAATGTGTATGTTTTCATGAAATACTTACCGTTGCATATGTACTCCCCCATATCAATTTGTTTGTCGCAATAACTAATTACTCTCTCTTATTTTTATTTAACAAATTACAATTCTTGTAACCACTATCCATTTTTACATGACCTCTAATAAATTTATTACAATATTTATCTATGTATAAACATCAAATGTAACACAAATATATACGAAAGTCTTTTTGTTATTTTTGTGCATTGCTTGCCATGAGGTGTGTAAGTGACATATTTTCCTATAAATAAATATTATCATAACAAAAAAAAAGATAAAATATACTTAAAAAACTGAAAAACAATAAATAAAACAAAATGCACGGGTACAACCACTAGTTACAAAATAATTGATAATTGATAATGTTCTTCTTCTCTTCATGATTGGTAAGTTCATTCATTCCCATGATAATCTTCCACAGTCCCATATATATTAATTGTTCCAATATTTTTCTTTAACTAAAAATTTCTTATACTGTGTTTTACCAAAAAATTACAATATTAGTTTTTTTATGATAGTATTTTTCGTTATGAATTTAATGATAACACTTTCATACAATAATGTGTTTTTTTTACATTTTTTTTAAAATTTTATGTTGTTAGTATTATTTAGATTCAAACTCATTTTATTTACTGAACTCTTTTTAGTCCCGTATTAGTTGCTTCGCTCCCGGTTCCTATCGCTCGTGATCCCCTTTATTTTAGACCTAAAATGATTCGAATTGATTACTTGCATGTCTTAAGCATAAGCGCGAACAAACCCCAGGAGGACCTAACTAAACTCAAGCATTCGGCCTATACGTCTCCATATATATCTTAAAAATTTATACTGATTGTTAGTATCCGAGTATCCGACAACCGCGATAACTAAACAAATCTTAACAGTAGATTTAGTCTAAACAAATCTCATCCACATATTATAGCTTAATTAAGTAACTTTTGGTTACCACAAAAACATTTCACCAAAAGTTAGGGTACCTCATAGTAATTTTTTGTTAACTTTTGGTTAACACTTAACAGTAATGGTGGGAGCAAGGGAACTTGAGGAAAAGAGAATTTGTCCCCTATTTTGTCGAACAGACATTGCATTCAAGGTATGCATAAAGAAGGGATCTCTCAAAGTAGATCCGAATCCTGGATGCATCAACTGCTGCCAAGCCGGTCCTCGCTGCGCTCTTATCTACCAGGGTGGCACCTACGACGTCTGCACTTGAATTCAAGCAGCTCGATCACCTTTAAACAGATTTTTATTTCCATGGAATAATAGTTTACCAATAAAACAGTTGAGTTATTTGAGCTCATGAAGAATAATGAGCATATATCTATGTTAAAACATATGAGTGATTGAATATGTACAATGTACAACTATATAATTATTATGTGCAATGTTTTGATTGTTTGACCTAGTTGACTTGATTTGTGTTTTTGTTGTAGATTAGCGTTGTTTGACATGAATCTTGTTTTGAACTGAAAACGTTATTAAAAGCTAGGCTAAAAGAAACTAAAATTAAAATCAATATTCTAAAATCAGATGCAGTAGCATTTCCTTTAACTTTTACAATTTAGAGAAGATAGTTCCAATTGAGTCAAGATTTAGAAATAATTAGTTAGTTACTACTTTATGGAAAAGTTAGCCAAACAAGCTCCTAATTAAATTAGGTCGGGTATATCTATACAATATCAAAAACTTTGGTTAAGCCTAAATTTTGAATTAATCCTTAACTAAAAAATTAATTTAACTTAAATTTCATGTTCAGCATATATATTTATTTTTGGAGATTTGAATTGTACAAATTAAATCGGAATGCCTTTGATCCAAGGGATTCTTATTCAATGGAGATACAACAATTCAAACAAACATAATGTGAATGCAGCTAGCTAGCCAGCTTAACAATCATCTAGGATCATAATTTTAGCTGGCTGCTTCATATAATCATTAATCTAGTTTTATTACTTTCACAATGAATTATGCAGAGTACAACATATATATTATGTTCATCATGTACATGTTATAAGGGTCCTCTAACAGACCATGGTCCGTCCATCGGTGAAGTAAAGAGTGCAACCAGGACCAGCGAGGCAACAGTTGCATTCATGCTCCAATCATTACTGTTGCATAAAATATATATAAAACATATTTAGTCAATTGATTACGCGAATAAAGTGTTGGCTTGATTAAGGTCTCATTTTTTAGAGGGAGAAACACGTACATCATTATCCAGTCGAACTCATATTTATCAATGTTATTTCAACATTCAATTTTTCTAACTTTTAGCTAAATTTGTCTAACCTTTTATACTTTACTCAATCTTATCTTATCCATTTTAAAGATAACCTAAAATGGTTGTTAACACGGGAACACATCTAAAGCAAGTGCATTCTTATATTATGCCTCGTACAAGGAGGCTGCTTGCATATGTAGATCTAACAAAACTGACATACCCGAATAATTAAAGTGTTAAATTAATTGAAGTATAAAATGAATTGAATTCAAAATGATAGACCTAATTTTACCAAATTTGTGCGACAAAAATGAAGCAACCTAAAATCACCAATGACCCGTCCCAAACCAATCCGAACATACCCTAACTTTTTTGTTGATCGGAATATAATTCAAATTGAATTGATTTTAAACATAATCCAACCTGAATGACTCGATTGTCAGGTCTGCGTGTCTGGGCAAGACATCTTAGCCACTTATTTATTTATTTTGAAGCAAATATTTTTTTTCCAGGGGGAGGGGTTTGAAATTGGAGATGGAATGGACTTACCAATCAAGAAGAGAAGAAGAAGAACACTAAGTTTGAGTTTACTCTCCATTTTCAATTATTTGTGTTAGTCAAAATTTGGCAATCTAGTAGTAGTAATTTATTAAACTACACATTAATATTACACATATATACATGGAGGTACACATTACACGTATGTAAATACAGACCAATCTAGGGTCTTAAACCACTATCATATCCAAAAGGGGCAAGCAATTAGTACTAATGCCACAGAATAATAAAATGAAAAAGTAAATTGATATTTGGTCCCGGCGAGGCTCGAACTCGTGACCTTCGGCTCATAAGACCAACGCTCTAACCGACTGAGCTACGGGACCGATAGTAAATTGTACATGAGGTTATGTCAAGAGGTTTATGTTTTACATATTTTTCGGCTAGGAAATAGGGTTGTAGACTGACTGGCAAAATTTGGGCTCTCCGTTCAGTCAGATATAATTTTCATATAAGTATTCATAGGTTTTTATTGATAATTGATTTTGAAGATGATCTAGGCAGAACTCTTGAAAGAATGACTAAATATTGTTTATGTATGTAAAATGAAAATAAATAAAAGAAAAATTACACATATATGGAGGATACATATAACCCTATTATTTATGATCATAACATGGAAATGAATATGAAACTAATTTATAATACTAATATTATATCACAAAAAATAAGAAAATAGTTAGATTATTCTTAATTGGAATTAATATCCCAAAAAATTATGAGTAGTTAGTAAGAAAATTAGTAGAGCTGTTAAAATTTTGTCCGACCTGGAAAAAATCGGGTCTAGACATAGATTTTTCGTCCGAATTTTGATACTGACCGAATTGACCGAATATCGGAGATAAAATTTCTCTTTTTATATTGTGCGAACCTGATTTCGACCTGAATTTAGCTTCGTCCAAATTGTACGACCCGGTCCGACCCGAAATAAAACTGGGTCCGAACATGAATTTCTCGTTCGAATTTAGACATTGTCCGAATTTACCCGGACCCCGATTTTTGCTAGCGCTAAAAATTAGTTAAATTATTCTTAACTAAAATTAATATTTGGGCTTCCTTCAATGATCATCAAGGGAAAACCGTAAAATAAGAAAAATAGTAAT
This sequence comes from Portulaca oleracea, assembly GCA_029582165.1. Classification (NCBI taxonomy): domain Eukaryota; kingdom Viridiplantae; phylum Streptophyta; class Magnoliopsida; order Caryophyllales; family Portulacaceae; genus Portulaca; species Portulaca oleracea. Next base: position 3,416,118 of record CM055873.1, on the reverse strand, counting down.
TAAAATGCCATTGAGATTGTAAAGTGACAGATAATAAGAAATTTTAATATACTTTGGTCCGTGGCTCACCCTCAGCCTCCCTACCATCCAAACTCGACTGCAGGCCCATTTCAAGGTCTACTCAGGATCTTGGCAACATGCTTTGATCCTCACGGGGTGTAGGGCTCACTTTGAATGGGATGCAAACCATGGGGTTATACATCGGGTCCTCAATGAGACCCTCTTTGAGCCTTCTAATGGGCTCCGGATTCATTGATATGAATAACGAGGGAGAATCAAACTGGACTTCTATCTTGGCGCCAAATGGAGGAAGAATCAACCCAAGGGGTATTTCGGTCTTTTCATACCCAAAGAAGATCAACCTAAGGCGGGTTTTTGGTCCATGTGGCAACTTAGGGGCATCATGGTCATTCACTTCATAGATGGGTTGGGTTAGAAGATTATACAAGAGAAAAGAAGAAAGTTCGACAAAGTTGGGCAAAAGAGAACATAGGTGGCCGTTCTTCTTTCTCTCATAGCTCCTTCAATAGAGCTCCAATGGACTTGATATCCTGAGAGCCTAAAGTAGACACTAAGAGCTTTTCAATGATATATGATAGGATCAAAACGAAGTTCAGACGAAGAAGTCATACGGTTTTGAAGGCCACAGAAAAACTGTCCAGACAGCAGTCACGACCGTGACCATATATATAAGTCACCCTGTGACCAGGCCACCTTCCGGCCAATTTGTGCGAGGTCACGCCCGACCCATAGCTCGTGACCTCTTCCTATTCTACTTCTTTCCGCGCAAAATTTCCAAGTCATGGTCATGGCCTATATATGAAGGTCACGCCATGACTAAGGCGAATGTCGAGGTTTCACAGCATCCCTCACATTTGGGTTTCTACTTTAGTAAATGTTCAAGATGTACGTTAATGAATAGTGTGAATGATATATATGGAGTACCAAAGCTTTATATGGATATGACTGCTGGGATTCACCCATGAGTAAAATGTCCCACATCGAAAAAGTAAAGAGGAAGGACATAGTATATAAGTCAAGTGGGCTACTCCTCTTAACACCAATTGGTTTTAAGATGGAACTTCACCTAACTTGTGTATCATGGGTCTTGGTTGAAGTGGGCTCACCCCTTGGATCTCCCCAACAAGTGGTATCAGAGCCGATGATTCATTCGGCTGGGCGCGTGCAAGGTGCGAGAAGTTCACCGTGGACAGGAGCAGGAACCATAGCGCGTGTGCGGCTGGGTCTCCTGAATGCTCAGAGTGGTGGCATGAGACTCGGGTGGAGTAGGGTACGACTCTGTAGAGTAAGGTGCGGCTGGGACTCTTGAGACAGAGTGGTGGCATGAGACTCAGGTGGAGTAGGGTGCGGCTCTGTAGAGTAAGGTGCGGCTATGATGGGTTCCTAATGATGACTTGAAACCTTGCGCAAAAAGAGGCATCCGATCAAGGGGGAGAGACTCATGTGTGAAGGGGGAGATTGTTGGGATTCACCCATGAGTAAAATGTCCCACATCGAAAAAGTAAAGAGGAAGGACATGGTATATAAGTCAAGTGGGCTACTCCTCTTAACACCAATTGGTTTTAAGATGGAACCTCACTTAACTTGTGTATCATGGGCCTTGGTTGAAGTGGGCTCACCCTTTGGATCTCCCCAACAATGATCTTACCGCCAGCTTGTTTTAACTTGTAAAAACTTATTGTTAACTATTTATATTTTAAAGTCCGATTAGACGCAACCTAGGCGCTTATGTTTAAACAAATATAATATATAAACCCCAATAATATAATTCCCAAAAAGTTAATGATAATGTCGTTGCGTTTGACTTGTGAGGGCTATGTTCAAAATCTTAAAGCCCTACTTCGTACAATCTGTAACACCCCGAATATGTGGTCAAAGTGTAGTTTAAAGGGATTGAAATAACTACTTATATCATTTGGCTTTGAGGATTCTTCAATCTCTGGGCTGTGCTCAAAAAGTATCTGATGTTCTTCTTCTTCTTCTCAGATGGTGTTGTTTGGCTCCTAGTTGTCTTTCATGGTTGGTGTCTTTGGTTTGAGGGGAGCATTTCATCTGGTTGATGTTGTTGTCTTGCAGCTGTTCTGAAAGGCGTATCAAAAAGTATTCTGCAGCACAATTTGTCTTGAAGGATCATCAGCTTCTTATCTTCATTTTTTAGTTCCGTCTCAATTTCCTCATGTAAGGCTTGGATGTGTTTCTGTTTTTTCTGGGGTGTTGTTTTTGTCTTGGTTTGCTATTCTTGTCTCCTTGCTGTCATGGTGGTTAATCTTGCTAGCGAGTTTGTATATGGCCTTTTTGCCATCTCTCAATTTAAGGGCCTTAGTGCTGTTAATTTTCAAAAAAAAAAATCACCAAAGTGCACGCACCCTCTTTTATAGTAGACCATAGGTTGGGAACTCCTCAGTTAAGCGTGGTTGGCTGAGAGTAATCTTAGGATGGGCGGCCACCTGAGAAGTTTACCCAGACAACGTGTGAGCGAGGACGAAGCTCGTTGGAAAGACTTGTGGTGCTTTGTGAGGCCTGTCACCCCAACGTTACACAATCGTACTCTAATAATGGAGTTACGAATTTATGGTTACTTCTTTAAATTAAACAATGGATAATATTACTTCAAAGGTCAAGTGTTGAAATAAATCCAAATAGGGACAGGGAGGATAGGAAGAAAATTGCAAGTTGATGTACGTACGTGAATCATGATATTGGCTTCTTTCATCCAACAACAATCCAACGACGTCGTCCGTGACATGCATGCATATACACCAACCTTTGGTTAGCAATAAAAATGCTTACCTTGTCATCTTCCAATTAACTTTTATAACTTGTTATATGCAAATTGATGAAGGCTAAGCTTTTTGTATGGTGGCTTAGCTTTGATTTTATACGGGGTCGACTAAAAGGATGCAATAATTTAGTTTATTGTCATTATGCCAAGACATTACAATCTATCCGGATCTCGACCAGTGGCGGATCTAGGTCTTTTGATTAGGGGTGGCCAATACACTTGTATTCGTCCGATATACATAAAATCTGTAATTTTTTATCCCAAATTATACCAAAACATTAACTTTTTGTTTTACCGGTGGTCGTGGCCACCCCAGGACTAGCCTGGGATCCGCCACTGATCTCGACATAGGTCCACATTATTCGGGTTTTTTTCTTTTTAAAATTTTTGATACTGATGACAAAAATTTGGGTTCAGGTAAATTCAGATTGGACAAGTTCGGACAATGTCAAAATTTGGACCAGAAATTTAAATACAGACCCGGTTTTATTTCGAGTATGTTCTAATATTCGGCTAATTCGGGGTTTTTTGCTTTTTAGACCCCGAACTTTGGGGTATTTATTTTCTGGACCACCATATTTCAAAGTTTATATTTTGGACCCTATACTTTGTCTCCGGCAACAATATGGAACCTATACTTTGTCTCCGACAACAATATGGACCCCCATATTCAAAGCCATTATCGATTTTTTTTCTTTCAAAAATTTTCCAGCCGCAAGTTCTTCTTCCTCTTCTTGCACGATTTCCAACCCCCATATGCATAAACTTGCCAAAAGAGTTACCAAAAGTTACCAAAATTTAACTTTTACCATACTGTTTTTACCCATGAATTTTACACACCCTTAGCTGTCAAAGTCTGGTCAATTTCAAAACAACAGTCAAAAGAAGGAAAAAATGATAAAAGGCCATATCAGGAAGTTTAGGCAACAATTAGGTCATCACCGGAGTCAAACATCACTTTGGGCTACATTTTTTGGGTTCACAAAGCATAGGATCCAAAATATAAACTTTGAAATATGGGGGCCCAGAAAATAAATACCCCCAAAGTTCGAGGTCCCAAAAGCAAAAAACCCGCCAATTCGGTCAATATATATGAAAATTCGGACGAAAAATCTATGTTAAGACCTGATTTTTTTTGGGTTGGATAATTCAATCGGGTATTTCGGACAAAATCCTCAGAAGATAAGGTAATTAATTTTCTGAACTTTTTGTTTTCACCTTTGTTTTCAATGTTAATTTTGTGGACCTTAAAATTTGTGAGTTGAATAAAAAATATTCGTGGAGTGTCCCATTCATCTTTTTATTTCCGTGTTTGAATTGCTCCATTGATTGACGCTAAACTTCAGAACTAACCTTAAATGGTTAAACCGTAGTTTATGTCTAAGGTTCAAATACAGAACAATTACCAGGGAAATAATAGGTAAAACGACCATTTTTGCAATATCTTCCAAGCAGATACCCCTCAATTTTTGAAGGGGAAGCCCAAAAGGGCTCATGCGCGCAGATACCTAATTGAGCCAACTAGGGCCCTGTTCTTTTCTACGGTATTTTGCGTAATGGTGTGGTGAGGTGTGGTGGAATTGTGGTGAGGTACTGGTGTATGGGATAGGTGAAGAGAGATAATGTAAAAAGTAGAAAAGAAAAGTGAGGAGAGAGAAAAGTAATGATTTGTAGTAAAATGTGATGAGTTGTGGCAAACTGCGGTATGCCGTAGTACCGCAGTCGGCCAACCGCAGAAAAGAACATGTCATTAGGTAGACTTTGAATGACCGAACAAGCTGCAAGTGGGTATTGCATGTATACTAGACACGTTTGGTAACTTGCTACTATACTACTCTATAAATACACCACGTTATAAACTTCCTAAAGCATAACATGCATATATTGGTATATATCCATGCTCCATCCACAAACAACTTAACTAACAAGCAACTCTAATACTACGCAATATTATCAATGGAGTCTAAGATCAAGATTAGTGCTCTTCTTTTCCTCTTCATGATCGGTAAGTTCATGATAATTAGCCCATTCATTAATTTTTGCTTCCTGATAAATATTTGTTTGTAACTTTATAATGTTAGAGTATAAAACTATTTCTGCGCCTTCAACCATCAGTTTAAGCTTTTGGTTGAAATGGTTTGACATGGTATCAGAGCTAGATTTGAACAAGAGGTCTCAGGTTCGAATCTCGATGGTTCCACATGTAACATAGATGTTATGTTATGTTTAATTGCAGTGATGGTAGGAGCAAGGGAAGTTGAGGAGAATAAAGCTTGTCCTCGAAACTGTGTACCTAATCTGGCATTCATGATATGCAATGGTGGAAAGTCACAGCACCCAAAATGCATCAACTGCTGCGTGGCTGGTCCTGGTTGCATTCTTTTCTTCAACGATGGCAAGTCCCAGACCTGTTGATGATGGAAGAACAAGTTTCTTGTGAAATTAAAACTTTTACAAGTCAGATTATCATACTTCATGATGATCTTTAATTTCTTTGTGTTTGATAATGAATACTCATGTTTTCATGGGTTAATATATAATAATTCTCGCCTTATAACTTTTTATTACAAGTCTGTATATTTAGCATGATGATACCAGTTTTATCCTGCTCTTCATCAAATTAGTTTCTTTTATGATTTCTTATACTACTATTTTTTTAATATTAGGTATTAGTTATCAATTATAAGAAACTTTTTGAATTCATTGGCCAGGCCAATGAGTGAAATTAAATGATATCTTAATTGAATCAACCTTATCCATAAGCTATATTTTTGGAAGTTTTTTAAAAAGAAAATTGGACGGTAATATACCGACCTTTAGGGGTGTTAAATAGCAATATACCGACCTTCACTTTTGGACAGTAATATCACTGAACCTTTATAGTTTGGTGACATTAATGTACCTTCAAGGATTTACACCCTAAAAAGTAACAACAAAACTAACCCCCTAATCCTAAAAATACCGAATACAAACACTCAATACCCATAAAAATACCTAAAAATGGCATCGTTTTTTTTGCACCACCTGCCACGTCAGATCATCAACCGGTTCGCCGCCCACAAAATCCTTGAAGGTACATTAATGTCACCAAACTATAAAGGTCAGTGATATTACTGTCCAAAAGTGAAGGTCGGTATATTGCTATTCAACACCTCTAAAGGTCAGTACATTACCGTCCAATTTCCCTTTTTAAAATATAAAAAATAATAGATGGAAAGTTTTTATGCAATTTATATGTGTGGTATCATATGATTTTAATAATAGTAGGAGACACTAAAAAATATCTTGTCCCGTGACCCATATTATTTTTGATGTATTTATATGAAAATGATATGAATCTTGGAACAAGATAACTTTTAAGTTTCTTTTCGTAGTATAAGATCTATATATTTGTATGATAAATAAAAAAAAAGACGTGAGCTGAGTGACTTTTATACTATGTGGAATCATCTCAACTAAAAATTTAAGCTAATAGTTAAATGCCTACTGATGATTTTATACTCTAAAGAGAACGCACCTCCATGCATTAAAAAATATGTAAAATCAAATATTTTCTGAGTCAAACAAATTCGAATATTCAGATCAAATGGAATTTTGCTAGCTATCCATAACTCCTATATGTATTATTTCTAGTTCAAAATCTCTTGACTTTAATGGGCTCCACATAAATCAAAACATAATTAATGTTGTACCTTATAATCAACATGATGCGATAGTCCAATCTTTTCTTATTTCGATTATTAATAGCCAAAAGACATGAAGGTTTATAGAATACAGCAAAATGCAATCAAACAGCAAACAACCTGTAATGTCCCGACTCCTCTCAGGCCGCAGACATTATCGATAATTGCTTCAAGGGTCGTTGGCTGACCTCACAAATCATCACGAGTCTTTCTAGCGTGCTTCGTCATCACTCACACGCTACCTGGGAAAACTTCTCAAGAGGTCACCCATCTTGAGACTACTCCAAGCCAAGGACACTTAATTGAGGAGTTCCGAATGGATGAATTACCATAAAAGAAGGTGCACCTTGGTGATATAAGTTGTCATTTCAATCTCTTTAAGCTACACTTTAACCATATATTAGGGGTGTTACAATCATCCTCACTTAAGCGCACAGCGTCTACTTCCAGCCAAGGACACTTAACTGAGGAGTTCCCAATGGATGAACCTCCATAAAAGAAGGTGCATCTTGGTGATATAAGTAGTCATTTCAATCCCTTAGCTACACTTTAACCATATATTCGGGGTGTTTCAATCATCCTCACTTAAGCGCACAACGTCTACTCCCAACTAAACACGCTTAACTGAAAAGTTCCTAATGGATAAACTACTATAAAAGAAGACGCACATTGGTGATATAAGTAATCAATATTTCGATCCCTTTAAGCTACACTTTAACCATGTATCCGGGGTGTTACACAACCACCACCAAAAAGAAAAGATTACAACCAAACTATTAAACAAATAACACATTAAAAAACTTTCACGTGCACCAAAGTCAAACTAAGCGTGCGATAGTCTGATCTTTCTTTCTCTCTTTTCTGTCAATTTTGAAATTAGACATGGAATTCAGATAAAAATCCAAATTGAAGAACAGTGTATAATGGCAAGTTGTTGTCAATAATTGTGATGGCTTCTTTCAAGTGCAGCGTCGATTATATTTCACAGGCGTACCAACTTGGTAGTTAATAATATGTCTACACGTACTACTTGCAATTTTGCAAATTCACCAACCAAAAATTTTTAGTGGCGGCTTTGACTTCCAACGTACACTATATTAATTACTCCCTCGTCACACATTAATTGACATTTTGATTAAATTTTGACCGTTAATTGTTCAAAAATCATAATGAGTTACTTATGAAATTGCATCCATTGTAATTTTTAGTAAAATATCTTTCTAATGACGATAATTTCATATCGTAACTCATTGTGATTTGTGAGTAATTAACAGTAAAAATTTTGTCAAAGTATCAATTAATTTGGGATGGAGGGAGTAATGAACATTTTTTTGTGATAAAAAATTACAAATATGTTTTTCATTCACAATTTAATACTACCTCTACCCAAAATGTTTGTTCTCATAATTAATTTTTTTTTATCTCAAAATATTTTTCAGTTATACAATTTCAAGAACTGTAAATTGTAATTCCTATTATTGTCCTAATAAGTCTAATAATTTTATTCTAATTAATATTTGTCACTTTTGCATATTAATAATGTTGGGGTAGTAATGGTAAGTCATACAAATTTCATCCCAAGTTTAAGATGCATGGGATTCTGAAAATCAGTTATAAAGATAAATAAAATGAAACAGGGATAGTACCTTTTTTTAATATATATCGGCATTGGGAATTATGAATCTTGATTATCGACTGGTACCGTTCTTTTATGCGGCACCGCAAGTTTCCGCACCGCAATTTACCGCAACCTACCGTAATCTACCGCAACTCACCGTAATCTACCGCATTCTACTATTTACCTTTCTATTAAACTTAATCCCAAAGATTTCTAATTAACGCACAACAATTTATCGCAACCTACCACAATTTACCGCACCACAATTCCACCGTATAAAAGAACGATGCCTAAAAGGAAACGAGAAGGTGCAATAGAAAATATTAATACAAAAATTGAAATGCTACGAGACCAATGCACAAAACTTTAGAGGTATACAATTTTTTAAAAAAATCAATTCCGATCAACTTGCAATAACGATCAAGATTCAAAAGTGATTGAGCCTGTTTGTTGGATCGGATAAAATGAGGTTTGGATAGATTGGATTTGATAAGTTATGATATTTTTTTGGGGAATTGCGTTTTTAGAGAGAATTTTTTTTGGAAATTGTGTAAAGTTTGGATTAGATTGGAAAGAGTTAACAATCCAAATAACAGTACATGTGTCTATCTCCTTTTCCTCCCATAAGAAACAAAATAAAAAGAAGCAAGTGGGTGTTGTACTATACACTAATTCATTGCTAACTGGAGCTATAAATATGCCTAGCTAGACTCCATCTTAAAACAAAGCAATCCATTCCACAAAGAACAAGAAAGTCTAGCTAGTTACTGCACATTTACACAATACTAAGATGGAGCCTAGCAAGATCAAGATCAGTGCTCTTCTTCTTCTCTTTATGATTGGTAAATGTCCTACACGATTTCATTTCATTCTCATCTTATGTCATGTCAATAGTGAGTCGAATTTAAACTCACCATCGCAGATGTTCTAAGACTTAAATATTGATGAGAAGCTTGGAAGGTGGGGTTGGTTACAAATTTGGCAACCGCTTTTTTGATTGACGGGCCATGTTTATTAGGGACATAAGTTTGATTCCGGCATATTAAATTTGTTGATGGTTATTCCTAGCATAGTGGATAGGCCAAATTTGCCTCATCTAAAAGAAATGATTATTGATCGCAAGGGATGAGCCGTGAATCAAACGGACCATAAAATTCTAAGACTATGAGGTTTCAATTTAAGAGAAATATCTGTTTTAACTTTTTTACCCTGCCCAAGTCTGGGGTTTTTTTGCATTTTGGACTCCGAATTTTAAGGGTATTTATATTCTGAACCCTTGGTTTTCAACTTTAACTTTTTGGACCCTAAAGTTTGTAGGTTGAAAAAAAAGGACCCTAAAGTTTGTGAGGCGAAAAAAAGCCCGTTTCCCGTTTTTCTTTTTCTTTCCATGTTTGAATTTCTCTCCCGATTGACATCAAACTTTGAGACTAAGGTTAAAACCGATATTAAAGTTATAATAAACCTCTTTTATTCATGTTGGAGAGGGGTCTAAGTAGCCCCGACATGAATAAGAGAGGTGTATTATAGCTTCAATATTAGTTTTAACAATAGTCCTGAAGTTTAACGTCAATCGGGAGATAAATTCAAACATGGGAGGAAAATAAAGAATGAGACATGGGCATTTTTCTTCAGCCCACAAACTTTAAGGTCATTTTTTATTCAGCCTACAAACTTTAGGGTCTAAAAAGTTAATGTTGAAAACCAAAGGTTCAGAATTTAAATACCCCTAAAGTTGGGGGTCCAAAATGCAAAAAACCCCAAGTCTGGGTGCATGCAGTAATAATTTTTTTACTAGTTGGTAATCTTATTTATCCCCCTAGTAATAATTTTATTTTTACATTGGATATATAAGTGCAGCAATGGTAGGAGCAAGGGATGTGGAGATAATGAAGAAGGGGAAAACCAAAATATGTCCCCAAAATTGCGTGCCTAAACTGGCATTCATGATTTGTAACGGTGGGAAGTCACAGCACCCAAAATGCATAAACTGCTGCAAAGCTGGTCGTGGCTGCATTCTTTTCTTCAACGATGGCACCTCCCAAACCTGCTAGCTCATCAAATATATGCACTTTTTAATTAAGGAATAATAACTAGCAGCTAGACAGATTTATCATACTACAATGATTTATCTGACTGCATGCATCCTTTGTAATGTCCTTTTCGTGTTGTGTTTGTTAATGAATATATATATACCCGTATTTTCATGGGACAAATACTCAGCTATATATTATTAGTACTTTGTTTAGATGTGTATGGATGTTTATATAGTCTTTTTTTTTTTCTTTTAATGAGACATCTAGATTAATCTGACCATACATAACACCAACAAATCCCGATTCTTCCCCCCTATTTTTTTTATTATTGAAAGCCAAAAGAGGTTAGAGAGACAGTAACAGCATTGCGAAAATGAAGAGGAAAGTACAGCTAAAAGACAACAACCAATAAGAAGCCACACGACCAAATCAAAGACAAACAACACAAATAAAATACAAAAATTAACATTTTCGTTCTCTTCTCCATTTCTCCAAAAGCCGCTTCTCAACAATCACAGAATCTCCACGAATGAAACCTGAACCACAGCCAAACTTAGCCACTCTGCGTGCCATGTCCGCCAGATGAGCCTGAGAACGTTCTGATGATTCAATTGGTAAGCTCACAGTTTTATCCTTCCTTCTGACATGCTTCTCAGACTTAGCTGATTTAGACCAGACCCTACTCGAAGCACGACTAATCAACCTCCACTTTGAGTCCCACTATAAGTTCACGTTCTATCTTCCCCCTATTAAAGCCAGTCATTTGGATTAGTAGACAAAAATAAATGATATTAGTTAACATAGGACCCATGTCTTATCTCTATTCCCCTAATCATACTTTTAGTTACTTTATGCATGCATAATGTGATGGGTCCAAAGCAATATGTGGCTAGCCGACAAATGTTTAGATTTTGAGTTTTTAGTGGAATATCACATGTTTTTTTTTTTTTTTTTTTTGCATTTTGGACCTCAAGTTTTAGGGGTATTTATGTTTTGAACCTTTAAGTTTTAATTTTTTGGACCCTAAAATTTGGTGGATGAAAAAAAAGGACTCTAAAGTTTGTTAGTTGAAAAAAAGTTCATTTCCCGTTTTCCTTTTCCTTTCCATGTTTTGAATTTTTCTCCCGATTGGCGTCAAACTTTAAGACTAAGGTTAAAACTGATATTAAAGTTATAATAAACCTCCCTTATTCATGTTGGAGTTATTGAAAACCCTATACTTAGGGGTCTAAGTAGCTCCGACATGAATAAGAGAGGCGTATTATAACTTCAATATCAGTTTTAATCATAGTCCTGAAGTTTGACGCCAATCAGGTGATAAATTCAAATATAGGAGGAAAACAAAGAACAAAACATGGACATTTTTCTTCAGCCCACAAACTTTAAGGTCTTTTTTTATTCAGCCTACAAATTTTAAGATCCTTTTTTATTCAGCCTACAAACTTTAGGATCTAAAAATCAATGTTGAAAACCAAGGTTTCAGAAAATAAATGTCCCTAAAGTTCGGGGTCCAAAATGCAAAAAACCTGGAATGCCATTACTCACCATACCACCTAATATTTTTCCATACTTTATCATATTATACAACATTTTACTATAATCATTATCATTATACCTCCTCACTTTTTTCTCTTCCACTTTTCACATTCTCTCTCCTCACTTTTACTATATATATCAATCATATTTTCTTGACTCCAACCTAATAAAAATCATTCTCTCTCTCTCTCTCTCTCTCTCTCTCTCTCTCTCTCTCTCTCTCTCTCTCTCTCTCTCTCTCTCTCTCTCTCTCTCTCTCTCTCTCTCTATATATATATATATATATATATATATATATATATATATATATATATATATATATATATATATATATATACCTCTCCACCATCTATCTATCTATCCGTCCGTGTCTTCTTTCTCTCTGTCCCTCTCCACCACTCTGTCTCATACACGCGTTAATCTCTATATTCTTAATGTCAAACAGGTGAAAATTATTTTCCAGGACACTAATAGAATTTAACCCTAAATGCGTCTGTAAATGGCGTCTGGAAAGGGATTAAACGGACGCCAAAATGATTTTGGAGTCTGATTTAAACGGACGCCAAATATTGTTCCGCCTTTTTGAAAAGGCGTCTGACGTTGGCGTCTGTTAAAAACAGACGCCATGTTTCGCGTCAGCTGTCAACAGACTGACGCCTGACAGTGCTGTCTACGAGGCGGCTTTTCAGCTGAGGTGGCGTCTGTTTAATGTTAAGAAACGCTATAATTGGCGTCTGATTAAGCCCTTAACGGACACCAACTCCACATAAATTTAAAAAAAATTTATGATTAACATAATCAGAAATATTATGTGTTTTTTATATTTATTTCATTGTACTAAATATAATAAAGAAAATTATAAATTTAATTATTATTTGTAATAAAAAATTCAATAATAATGAAAAATATTACGATTAATAATGATAAAAATACAAAAACAAATTATATATGTCATTAATAAAAACACCAAAAAATACAAACATATATTAGTAACGAAAAAATATAGTTTACATAATAGTACAAATTAAATTGTAATAATGGAAAAAAATACAGTTTATATGGAATTTAAAATGTACAATTTCATATACATATATGTGTGTAAAAATTACAAAAACAAATTATAATAAATATCTATTTTCAAAGTTTTTGAGGTTTATAACTAATAAGATACAAAAAATAACTACAATCTTCAATCTTCAATCTTCAATCTTCGTAAATTTTATTAATTAGTGGAGTGAATTGATTTGAGGTGGAGGGAATTGAAAGGATATGGAATTTAGAGAGAAAATTGATGGATGAAGGAGGGAAATTTAAGGAAGAGAAATGAATTGGAGGGAAAAATGTTCAGCTGGATGATGATTTTATAGAGAAAAATGGCGTCTGTTGGGTTCTTTGAGCACGCCATGATTGAGGTAAAATGGCGTCTGTTTGGTTCCGTAACAGACGCCATTTTGTTTTCCCTTATTTTGGTTGAAAATTATCCGCATATATATACGTATATAATTATAATAATAATTATTAATAATTAATAATATTATTATTAATTAGATATATTATTATAACAATAATGCTAGTAGTATTATAATTATTAATATTAACTATAATTATTAATTATACATGATATACAGTTTTTTTATTTATTTAGTTATAATTATATTATTAATCTTTAACGATATATATATATATATATATATATATATCGTACGTATTGAATGATATTTATTTAGGATATTTACTTAGTTATAATTATATTATTAGTATTATGATTGTATTTTTAAAAATTTAATATATTTCAGTGGAATGATATTTGGTTATTTATTTGTATACGTACGTTAAGTTATATAATTAAATGGGACGACATATATACGTATTTGCGAACATAATTACTTATTAGACTCTGACCAAGAAGTTATCAAAACCAACACAATATATTATGTACATATAATAATAAAAGTCAGTGTTTGATTATGTTCAAATATTAAAAAAATACAAATAAAAAATTATTCTTCTCCGTCGTCATTATTATTATCATCATCAATAGGGTGGGTGGGCTCAGGTTGGGTTGGTTGATAAGGAGGGCGGGGGACTGGCTGCGGATGGGGCGTAAGAGGGTATTGCCCTTGTCCAGTGTAGGGCTGACTCCCAGACGAAGATCCGGCAAAGAAGGGGGCTTGCCAAGTATAAGGTGGCGGCGGTGGTTGCTGGTGTTGCTGGTATTGCATTTGCATTTCGCGTTGCATTGCCGCCATCCGTTGCTTGAATTCTGTATGCATTTGTTGCTGCAAACGGCGTTGCATCTCCCTCATTTGATCCTGCAACTTTATCTGCAACTGTTCCTCCATTCTTTGCTCCATTCTCTGCCTATCTTCCTCGCGAGCTTGTCGTTCTCGCTCGAGTTGCTGCTGGAGCTCTCTGTTCATCTCCGTAACTTGAGCTCGGATGTCGACGGAGGAGGAGTCACCACGCCGTCGTGGACGTCGCCTAGATGCGATGTGGGGGAACTGCTGCTTCATATGTTCCCCCACAGCCCCCATGCCTACGACGTGCCCCCGACTCTGCAGCTGTTTATCAAACCAGAACTCTTCTGCAGTCATGAGAGGAGTTTCTGGTTGACCTTTCTCTCGCTGCTTGGCCGCCATCTCCCGTTTATAAGTATCATAATCGCCAAGCATCTTCTCCTGATTTAGTAAAACATAAAAAGAGTATGTTAATAAAATTAATGAATTAATTAAAGTTTAGGTTCGTACGTTAATAAATCACAGATATTCAATGATGAAGATTTTTAATTACCTCAATGACCTTGAACCTGTTGTCCACCCACTGATCGGTGCCTTTCCTCATATGGGTCGCTTCGAATTGTTCCCATATGGTTGGGTCACGGTCTTTTTTCTTTTTCTGTACGCATCAAATACAACCGTGTTTATATAATTAATTGTTAGTATCAAATACGTGCATGATCTTTAAACATTCACAACTAACTTATCAAATACGTTAACATTTACGATAAGATATTGGAGTCTGAACATTGACTGAAATTACGCGAAATGGCGTCCGTTTGACCAAATAAACGGACGCCAATTTTGATACATAACCCTATTGGCGTCTGTTTATTTGGTCAAACGGACGCCATTTCGCATAATTTCAGTCAATGTTCTGACTCCAATATCTTATCCTAAATGTTAACGTTGTCAGAATGGCGTCTGTTTAGTTGGCTAACAGACGCTATTTTGTAAAACATTTATAATCAATAAAGGTCTTTTTATTAACATTATTAATATATATGTTATAGTTTTTAATATTTTTAACTTTATTGTTGTTATTTATTTATTTATTTATTTTCTTATGATAACTATTGTTATTTATTTATATTATTATAAATGTTTTGAAATGGGTGTTTCAAAATGTATAGATTGATTAAATTTTTTCGTTACATATCATGTTTGGATACAAAATTCGAATATTAATTGTATATTACAATACATTATGTAACACAACTTAATATTCATCGTTGTCTCCCTCACCCTCATCCTCATCCTCGTCACCATCTTCATATTCGTCGTCGTTGTCTCCATATTCCTCTTCGCTCAATTCGGACGTATTATTGCCCACTATTACTTGGGTATTGTCCATATCGGCAACCTCATCGTACACCCCTTCAACTGCGAGTACTTGAGAAACGGTACCGTCATCGGGGTTGATCGGGACAACAGCTCTCGGTTGATCATCTTGGAGGGCCAACGGAAGGGTGGACTGCTTGTACTGTGCGTATGAAGGTTTGTTTGCAACCACAACCCACCAGTTAGCTTTATCCCGTATGCCTGCCGGGTAATTCATGAACAACACTTGGGTTGCGCACCCCGCCAATATGAATGGGTCGTACTTCCAGTACCGTCTGTCCTTGTGTAATTCAACAAACGGGCATAAATTTGGTGAACGGACACCTCGTACCGGGGTATTGTCAAACCAATCACATCTGAACAATATGCTCTTTCTAGTGACGGGCCCAACATATTCTAATGCAATGACTTCTTGGAGAACGCCGTAGAAGTCATCAACAAATCCACCGCCACCCGTGCCTTTGACACACACCCCGGCACTATACGAAGCCAATGAGTTACTCCTTGCTTGGGTGTGAAATAAGAACCCGTTAACTCGATAAGCACTCCACGTGGTCACTTTAGGTGAAGGCATACGGGCTAACTGGTAAAGGTGGTCATGTCGCTCATCTTCGTAAAACCGAAATGCTTCCCAATTTTCCTTCATATGTAGTAACAGTTACATTTTGAACATATTAAGTTTCGTTTAGATATGGGAAAAATCAAAATTGTTGAAAAGGTTGGCGATTCTCACCGATAGCTGATAAAACCATTGTGTGAACTCCGATTCAATCATCTGATCCAATTGAGTGTCCGTGGCATCAGGAAATGAAGTCAACTTGAAATTCTTAAACAATCTGCGGGATACAAGCTCATTAATTATATCGAACGGATGGAATATAATTTATCGTAAACATAATGTTGAACAGTTTGCATTGCTTACTCTAAGTAGTGGTTGACTTCTTTGCAGTTCAAAGAGACGTGCAGTGTGTCGCTTTGTACTCCTGATCGTCGAGCCACCTCGTGCTTACACCTCCCACGGAGGTCCCACTGTCCTTGAAAACCGACAATAACATAGGATCATTGTCGACATTAATTGGCACGCCTTCGTCACGCATACCTGTTGATGTAGAAGATGATACTTCTGGTCCAAAGTATGTGGATGCGAATTGGGAAATCTCAAACATGAGGTACGCTTGAGCCATGGATCCTTCAGGGTGTGCCTTGTTCTTGATTTTCTTCTTCGGCCACCCGAAATACCTCGCAAAAGGATACATCCAACGATATTGAACGGGACCACCAAAAAATGATTCCTGAACCAGGTGGATGGGGAGGTGTTCCATTACGTTGAAGAAGCCGGGGGGAAATATGGTCTCCAACTTGCAAATTATTCTGCGAATTTCTTTATCAAGCCGGACTAAATCACTGTGCTTCAATGTTGTGGCGCACAGGCTCTTGAACCATTGGCTTAACTGAACGAGTGACTCCAACACATCATCGGGAAGTGCCCGGAACGCAACAGGTAACAGTGTCTGCTAGAACACATGACAGTCATGGCTTTTAAAGTTTTGAAACCTTTTACCTGATGTATCGACACAGTTTGCAAAGTTCGAAGCATAGGCGTCCGGCAATCGGTATTGTGCCCAATCACAGACGTCTGATCGCTTATTCTCGGGAAAAACATATTTGGCTCTTGGCTGCAAGGGTTTACCGTTCGGATCAGGCACTAGATGGAGCTCAGGCCTGTCGCATATATCGGCCACGTCCCTCCTTGCATTTCCATCATCCTTCGTTTTGCCAGTCACCCCCATCACCGTGTTTACGATGTTGTCCACAAAGTTCTTCTCAATGTGCATCACATCTAAGTTGTGTCGAACCACGTGATCCTTCCAATAAGGCAACTCCCAAAAGATACTTTGTTTCTTCCAATTATGAGCATTCTCTCGGAATCCCGGGATTACAAAGTCGCCATGGGTAGTCACCTTGGGGAATTCCTTCACCTCCTCATAGATTGAATGACCGTTTTTCCTACGCGGTGGGACATTTCTATCCGGGCAAGTGTGCCCCTTTCGAAATGCCTTTCGATTCCTTCTAAAAGCATGCCCCTTATCAAGAAATCGCCGATGACAACAAACCACGAGTTTTTCCTCCCATGCTTGACGCATTGCTTTCAATCCATCCATACAAACAGACAAGACATAGCGCCATGCGTGCTCCACCCGAAAGCATCCCAAGGGAAAATCATTGACCGTCCACATCAACGATGCCCTCATGTTGAAATTTTGTCTCTTGGAGATGTCGTGCGTTTCAACTCCCAACCATAAGACCGCAGCTCGCCCACCAAAGGTTGAAGGAAGACATCAATTTTATTTCCGGTTCTTCGACTGAATAATACACGTGAGGAACATGTACGGCGTTGTCATGCACAATTCGGGTGGCAAGTTGTAAGGAGTAACTACAACCGCCATATCGAATAAGATTTCCTGTCATGTTGAACGCTAAACCCATCCGCACACGTGCCCAACCTTACATTCCGCGATTCCTCGCAAAGTCCGGATGCTACGCCAAACATTTTCCATGATGCGTCGTCCGGCGATGACAAACAACACCTTCATCGCGCTTGTTCTCCGCGTACACCTCATATGACCCTGTATTCTTCGATGCATACAGACGCTGCAGCTAGGCGCCAAAGGAAAGTAAAACATTCTCTTATGCAGGACACCTTTATTTGTCTTCGCCGACGATTTTTGTGGCTTATAACTCGGATGACCACAAAATTTACATTCAGTGAGATGTGCATCGTCCTTATAGTAGATCATGCACCCACTAATGCAACAATCAAATGTTTCATAGCCCATCCCCAACTTTTTAACCTTCTTTTTCAACACACCATAGTTTCTAGGCATTATGTTCGGCTGGGGACAAGTCTCGCTCATCAATTCCATGATATCGTTCATTGCTTGCTCCGACAAATTGTGCTTCGACTTGTGATTGACCAGTCTCACGGCAGTGGACAACTCAGTATGGGTCCAACACCCTTCCCACAGAGGCTGTTGAGCAGATTGAAGCATATCATAAAATTATTGAGCTCCTGCATTAGGCGCCTCATTCGCCATGATGAAATCATTCATCATATCTTCCGTTCTGTCGATGAACGGTGGCTGATTGGGTTCCTCGTTTGTCGGCGAACTATCTGCACACGGTTCCCCCTCACCTACCGCATCATCACCACTGTCATCGTCATCATCATAATATTCACGCCAATCTTCACCATGACTAACCCAACACCAATATCGTTCCATAAACCCTCGCCTGTACAAATGTGTTTTAACTTCATCGGGAGTCAATCCGCACTTATTCTTGCACTTCACACATGGACACCGATACTTTCCAGTCCTCGGATACTCATACGAATTACTCTTTGCAAATTGATCAAACATATATACCTCAGCCCATTCTTCCCGATAACCCTCCTTCCGGTTCAAACCTCGGTACATCCAACGTCGATGTGGAGGCCCTTCCATAATGTACGTGAATCATTCATGAATTTAAATTACTCATGCTTAATCATCCAGTCGAGTACAATATACATATCACAATGCAAATTCATATTCACCATAATTTTCATTGATCATATCACAAAATTATATCAAAAACTCATAAACCCTATACCTCCTAAACATATATACAAAACATACAAAATTCATATCACAAATTCCATTTCGATCACTACTATTTTCGTTATTCATATCGCAAATTTATATCAAAAATTCATAAAAACATACATAATTCATATCATAAAACCCTATTTTTCACCGTAATTTTCGTTATTCATAACAAAAATTTATATCAAAAAATTCATACCATAAACCTCCTAAATATACAAAACATACAAAATTCATATCATATATTCATATTCACCATATTTTTTCGTTATTCATATATATATCACATATTTATGTCCAAAATTCATAAAAATCATCATTCTAAAACATATAAAACATCCAAAATTCATATCACAAATTCATATTCATTATATTTTTCGGTTATATATATATCACAAATTTATAACAAAAATTACAAAAGAACATAACCCTAATAATTTAAAAAAAACAATAATTAATAAAATTACCTAACTTTTGTGAATTGAAATGCTCTTTCGTTGGATCTTCTCTTCAACCTCTCGATTTTTCTCTCTTCCGTTTCACAAATGGCGAGCAAGAGAATTTCTCCACGCTTTATTTGCAGTGGCGTCTGTTTCAAGGTCTAACAGACGCCAATCGGGTTTAAAATTAAAAAAATTAAAAAATAGCCTCACAGCAGCCGAGAAATCAGCTGCAACTTTGGCGTCTGCTTCCCCAGAAATCAGACGCCACTTGACTAAATATTTTTAAAAAATATTTTGGCGTCTGTTTGTCCAGAAATCAGACGCCACTTTACAAATTATTTTTAAAAAAAACTACGTTTGGGCGTCTGACATTTAAACAGACGCCATTAGACAGACACATAATGACCCCAATTCTACTAGTGGGAAAACCATTTTTATGTGTACCAAGCACGAGAAAAAATCAAATGAAAATTTATTTTATGAGAAAATCATTTTACAAGGAAAACCATTTTCCTAGAAAACAGTTTTTCTTTGCACCACACACACCCTAAGATATAGTGAGTAAGGCAATTCACATCAATCACATTATGAGAAATAAATTAAGACATTGTACATACGTAAGAAAGTATTAATAATGTAAAAATTAAAAAATAACTAAGAATGTGATAGGTAACATAAATTTGCTATACATCATTAAAAAAAACAGGATTTTAACCCGTTCGTAGGACGAGCATCAAAACTAGTTATATAATATTTTATAGTCCTTTTCTATTATAATAGTTCTAAAATAATTGTCCATTTAATATTTTTCTACCGTCAAATTTGGCCACACGTCCAATTATTTACATTTTAAATTCACTAAGGCCCCGCTCTTTTATGTGGTAATTTGTGGTGCGGTACCGCACGACATCGCACTACTCAATATTCTACCACACTTTACCACAATCATTTTAAAAATATTTTCTTACTTTTCTTTCTCTACTTTTTACATTCTCTCTTCTCACCTGTCCCACCTACCACAACTTCCACTAGAACAATTACCACAACCGGCCCACCACACTTCACCGCACTTTTTCAAATTCCACCGCACCGCACCATTAACACACCACACCGTGCCGTATAAAAGAACGGAGCCTAAACCTAGATAAATTTTTTCCCTAGCCCAATTGATGGTGGTGATTATTTTACTTAGGGTGCATTTAATTCCAAAACTTTCATAAGAAAATCATATTTTACAGTTGGACAAATTTTCTCATATCTGATTATCTTAAACATATGGAAAAATTTTAATATAAAATCTCATTATTTCACTTTCAAATTCAGCAATCCTTATTTAAAGGAGGAGGCCGGTTGACGATGGCTTCGGCTGACAAGCCGTCGCCACCGGCTCCAACCGGCAGTCAAATGTGGAGGGTCCACTTTCTAATTTCTATAACGATAAGTATGTATTCAGAGTACGTAGCCAAAAGAACAAAAGCTTGTTTGGTATGAAAAAAATTGGCCAAGTGGGTAATATGAATATCTTCCATGCAGATACATGCATATATGATTGAATAAAATAACATATCATCAAACTTAGACTTTGAATGAACTGAGTCTTGTCCTACACAAGTTGTTGCAAAGCAGCTACTATAAATATACCAACCTAGATAACCTCTTAAACCACAACATATATATATATCCACAAAGAGAAATTCAAATTTCAAGCTAAATATTCCAAGTAATACTACACAATAATCACTAATGGATACTAAGATCAAGATTAGTGCTCTTCTTCTTCTCTTCATGGTTGGTAAGTACATCATCATGAATCTTCCCCACTCTAATATATTGTTCTTTCTTTTAAAATAGGGTAAATTAATTTGGTCCGTTTATCGGACTCTTATTTCATGGGTATTATTATTAATTTTTATGAGTATGAGGCAAAGGGTATCAAAATAGATATTAAGCTGTCCATGATTTTTAAAAAAAAAAAACTCCATTACTCCATTTTTTCCTATGCAAATATCCCTTTCATCTCCAAGGAAGTGAAAAAAGCAGTTGATTGTGGGTCTATCAAATTGCAGGTTAAGTTCCATTTATTGATATTTATCAGTTTTTTCTTAAATTTACCAAAATTTACCGAAGTTAAAAACATTTTTTTAAAATTTTGATATATTAACGTAAATTTGTCAAAATTTACCAAAATCAACAAAAATCTACCAAAATTTAACTTTTACCCAATTATTTTTTACCCATTAATTTTACCAAAGTGACCAAACTTTAGTTATTTATATGATATCATTTTTTATTTTTAATATAAATACATTTATGTAAGTATTAGACCTCCTCCATCTCAAAATAATTATCTTTTACGCTTTTCAATATTTATCTTTATTCAATAATTTGTCACGTAATGTTTTATCAAAAAGTTTTGATTAATTTTATATTTTTCTAATCATTTTTTTTACTTCGATTCCAGTGAAGTCAATTTTGTAAGATGAATAGTAGTATATATTAAAAACAATTAACGATTACAATTTTCGACACGAAAAATGTGGCGATACTTGAATAAAACCAGGGATTAATATTTCAGGATATTTTCAAATCTCGTAATGATATTATTAGCTAATGATAACTTTATTTTGACTGACAGCGATGGTAGGAGCAAGGGAAATCCAGGTGAAGGGTAAAATATGTCCCCAGTATTGCGAACCAAACTTGGCATTCATGATTTGTAATGGTGGGAAGTCACAGCACCCAACATGCACCAACTGTTGCAAGGCTGGTCGTGGCTGCATTCTTTTCTTTAACAATGGAAAGTCCAAGACTTGCTGATCAAAGAAAAAAAAAAATACACACTTTATTAAGAAATAATAATAATTAGCAGTTGGATTTATCATAGCTATATGATAATCTGAATCCTGTAAGGATTTATGTAATGAATCAATACTCATATTTCCATGTAATAATTAATAATTAATAATGATTTGTTTTGAATTTGTTTTTTTTATAATAATTTTTGTGATGATGCATAATTGAGATCCATCTTTTATTAAATTTCAATTTTGGGTTTATTTAGCAATATTTGACGATGATATCGGTCTTGGATGAAGACATTTTTTAAATGCTTTTTTTTTGTTAAATTAATATTTTATCCTGATTTTTTTGCATATTGTTTTGACAATTATGATTAATTATTAACTATAAAAGGTTAATCGAGTCAACACCAACTTTTCATTAGACAGATTTAACGCCTTTTTTGATTAGTTTTAAGAACTATGAATATGTGATGTTATACCCATAGCACTCAATTCTATCATCTTTTGATTTAATATAATAATAATATAGTTTTTAATTGAAAGATCATATGTGTCTTACTCCAAGACATTTTTAAAGTGACTTTTTTAAGGGTTTTTTGCTTTTTGGACCCCGAACTTTAGGGTATTTATTTTCTGGACCTCCATATTTCAAAGTTTATATTTTGAACCGTATACTTTGTCTCTGGCAACAATATGGACCCTAAACTTTGTCTTCGGCAACAATATGGACCCCCATATCTCACAACCATTATCAATTTTTTTTCTTTCGAAAATTTTCTAGCCACATCTTCTTCTTCCTCTTCTTGCACGATTTTCAACCCCCATATGAGCATAAATTTTCCAAAAATGTTACCAAAAGTTACCTAAATTTAACTTTTACCCTACTGTTTTTTACCCATAAATTTTAGACATCCTAAGCTGTCAAAGTCTGGTCAATTTCAAAACAACAGTCAAAAGAAGGAAAAAAATGATAAAAGGCCATATCGAGAAGTTTAGGCAACAATTATGTCATCGCCGGAATCAAACATAACTTTGGGCCACATTTTTTGGGTCCACAAAGTATAGGGTCCAAAATATAAACTTTAAAATATGGGAGTCCAGAAAATAAATACCCCAAAGTTCGGGGTCCAAAAAGCAAAAATCCCCTTTTTTAATCAAATTACTAGTTTGATAATTATGATTAATTACAAATTGTAGAGGTTTTAATATTCCTTGGCTATGCCAACGAATGTAAATAAACCTCTGATCAAATCAATCCCATCTATTAAACATATTTTATACTCTTATCGATCAATTTTAAAAATTATACATAAAAATATAATTCAATACAATTTAGATATAGTATTATAATCATAGAATTTGATTAAATCATTTTTTCAATCATTTTAAAGGGAGTACTATAGCTAGTAGCGCTGGCAAAAAATCGGGTTCGGGTAAATTCGGGTCGGATAAATTCAGACAATGTCAAAATTCGGACGAGAAATTCATGTCCAGACCCGGTTTTATTTCGGGTCGGACAATTCGGACGAAGCAAAAATCGGGTTCGGACAATAGAAAAAAGAGAAATTTTGTGTCTGAATATTCGGTCAATATCAAAATTCGGACGGAAAATCTATGTCCAGACCCGATTTTTTCCGGGTCGGACGAAATTTTGCCAGCGCTAATTAGCTAGCCCGTGGTATTGTTATCATAAAGTATTAGGAGACAAATGGCAAAAACCTTTTGTTTAAGTTTGTCGTACGTTTGTATCAAGCGGTGAGACATTTAGCTCTTGGTGCTGGCGTTAAAGGTGGCATGTACAAATGATCGTCCTCAAGGTTTTAAA
Source organism: Portulaca oleracea (assembly GCA_029582165.1). NCBI lineage: Eukaryota > Viridiplantae > Streptophyta > Magnoliopsida > Caryophyllales > Portulacaceae > Portulaca > Portulaca oleracea. The sequence goes on along the minus strand of CM055873.1, from coordinate 3,392,115 downwards.
TACAAAGGCAACTGTGAAATATACACAACAATTCAATTTTATTTTTTTTGAAACACCAAAATCTAAAATAAGAATAGGAATTATTATTATAAAATTTATGAAAGTAAGAATTATTAGAATTCAATTTTTCTATTTATAAAGGAAAAGCAGCTATGTTGGACTATTGTCCATATGTTTTATAGGTATTTTGTAAAATAAGTCAAATATAATCTTTAAATTTATGTATAATAATGTATTTTGTAAAATTTTCAAATTTTTCATGCTCTCCAAAACTTGGTGGTTGTTGGTGTTTTCCTACGGACGGAGGGTAAGGCTAAGTTGGGTTGATTTTGGTAAACTTTAGTTGTAAAAGTTATGGGAGAACATGTAAAATTTAAGAAAACTTGGATAATTAGAGCAATTTATAATATGAGTATTTGTTATATATATTTTGTAAAATTTTCACAATTTTTCAGGTTGTCTCGAAATTTTCCAATTAAGAACTTACTAAAATTTACCTAACCTCTACCTGATCATATGATGGATTTTAACTTTAGGAGAATGCCAACAATTTATTATTGGATAGATTATTTAACTTCTTTAACAAATATCTATTGAGCATCATTGATAAAATGTACTTATCAGTAATAGTCAAAGGGCTGTGAATTTTTTTTTCAGACATAAATATTCGAAAAATCAACTCGACCCGAAGAAAATTGGGTACATTCATAGATTTGTGGTCAAAATTCTGACATTAATTGATTCTATCAAAATTTTCAGCACAATATTTTTTCATATTTCTATTGCCCAAACTCAGTTTAAAACAAACTTTTATCCTGTGTGATTTGTCAGGACTTGAAACGTAGGTTAGATATGCTTCATTCCATGACAAATTAGGCTATATTTATTCATGATGAAATGTTTCTATTTTTGTTATGAATCTTAACTTGATAATGATGAATACATGTGTGTCAATTTTTATGTTCGTCGCTCTTTTTTTTTATTGACTCATTTTTTTATTTATAAAATATATTTTTTTAATTAAAAATAATTTTATGAATTTTTTAAAATTTAAATACCTTAACTCTAAGTTTTTGCCTAGTAAACAAGCATATTTTGAAAAATATTTATTTAATTTTTTTTAAATAAATTAAAATTTTAAAAAATATATTTTATAATTTATATTAAATATAAAAGCTAATCATCAAGATAAAACTTGACATTGTTATAAGTAAGATTTATTTCACTTACGTGATAACCACTATAAGTGTATCCTCATTTACATAAGAGACTGATTTTCTTTCATTGCATCTTCTTTATTAGAGGGTTAATAAAATCAATTTTGGTATGTAGGAGATTTTTGATTGAGAGAAAAAAAAAATGTGTATACAAAAAATAAAGTCAAATTATCAAAGATTAGAATTCCATGTCATATGAACGCGATATCTTCCATGCCTGCATTATTGAATAAATTCCTAAATCTTCAAAAATTTTAACTTATTAAACAAGTTGGTACTAGAAATGGAATCATTAATTTTTAATGGCAATTAACCAAGCCATTAATTAGCAAAGTAAATTACTAGCTTTAGTAAAAAAAAATGAATATCAACTAATTCATAAATTATAACATTTATGAAGTCAGAGAAAGATCATATAAAGGAGTATATAACAAAACTAAATTCAAAATTCAAAAATTATAAAATAAGAATATTGCATTTGCTATCAATAAGATAATTTATAGGTATTCAAACTTTGACTTTGAAGAAGCTCGCTAGCCGGCATAGATATGTTTAGAGCTGGCTAATAGGTCAGGTCGAGTCGGGTTCGTGTTCGTGTCAAATTTAAATGGGTTTAAAATCCTCTGACCTAAACCTAACCCATTTATTAAACGAGTTGGAAATTAAAACCGTTTACCGTTTAAATTTTAAACGGGTTGACCTTATTTTGACATGTTTACCCATTTAAGTAAACGTGTTAAAATAAATTTACCAATTTACCCGTTTAACCATTAACTCATTTCTACAAAACAACTCATTGTGGGATCGAAATAATGACATATCATACTTAGCAATTTGTGTGGTAATATAATTCGAGTTATATATAAAGAGGTGTCTTTTAATTCATAGTCAAATATGAATATAAGTTAAAATTACAAATCTTACATATATTTCAAAGAGTATAACTGTAACTTTCACTTAAGTTTATTGATAAACGGTATAATTGGGTAACAATTATTGAGCAAGCGACTTGACCCATTTAACATGCTTAATTAAACGGGTTAAGTAGGTATTTTTTCGTGTCGAAAATCTTGACCTGAACCTAACCCATTTAATTAAACGGGTTTATTGTGTCAACCCATTTAATTAAACGGGTTGAAAATTTCTATCTAAACCCGTTTAATATCGTGTTAGGTTCAGGTCGGTAATCTTGTTGTGTCAGTTTTTCCCAACTCTAGATATGTTTTACTTGATATGCTGGTTGTTTGTATTGACTGTTTATTATTAGTTATTTGGATCGACTATTTGAATTAGTTATTTGGAAAAGTTGTGTTTTGGTAAAGTTAACTGTTTCTGGAAAAGTAATTGTTAAAATTTCATTTATAACTTTTATCACCTATTTTAAATTATATGTATCAATTACTTTTATGTTGACATATATGTAATTTTTAATACATTTTAGGTTAAATGATAATTTGTACAAATAGTCAATCCAATATGCTGGTCATGTCGGCTTATTGAAAATCAACATATTGGACCCAATCAACCAAGCGAATAAATTGTTTAACAAATGCTTATTTAGCTTATTTGACTTATTCAAATCTTCCAATAAATTTCTTTTTCCAATAAACTACTACCTCCATCCCTTTTTATTTGTCCAATTACCTAATTTCTCAATCCCTTTTTATTTGTCCAATTACCTAACTTTTACATTTTTAATAACTATAACACCCATTTTATCCTTAATAAATGCACTTTTTACACTTTTTTAGGGTATTTTCAAGAACATTTTTGACAATGTATAAATTTTTTGCTTCATTCCCTATATTTCTTGGTTTTCTGAAAGTAGTTTTAAAGACAATTAATCAGGGACAGAGATAGTATTCAATTGATTGTTTACCAAACACCTATTAATTATGTGGAACACATTATTCCTAATTAATTAGTTGTGATAAATACATACCATAGTCAAAAAATGACATGCATAGACTGATTCATTAAACTAGAATAATGTAGAAGCCATCAATGGGATATATAACTTATAGATATAAATTTCTCATTTTCTAACTTTGACTTTGAAGAATCTAGCTAGCCGCCATAGAGGTGTTGTACTTGCGTTGTACCAAGTTACTCCTATCTAGCTACTATAAATAGATACCAAATAAGCTAGCTAGGCTCTTAAACCATAACATATATCCACATATAGAGCAAGCTAGCTACTCTAATATATACTACACATTTAATTTACACAATAACAATGGTGTCTAAGATCAAGATTAGTGCTCTTCTTCTTCTCTTCATGATTGGTAAGTTCTTTCCAATGAGTATTCATAATTCATCACCCCTATATATAGCATCATTAATTCTTCTTTTTTGGCAAAATGGGGAATATGATTAGTGTAACTAGTTGATCATTTTGTTGTGATTAACTAATGATGATTCTTGTATTTTGGCTTGTAGTTGTAACTGTAGGAGCGAGGGAACTGGAAGAGGAGGGCGTGAGTAGAGGATGTCCCAGAAATTGTCAACCTGGTGTGGCATATATGATCTGCGACAAGGATGGATCCTCTGAGAAGTCCTACCCCGACTGTACCAATTGTTGTGTTGAAGGTCCTGGCTGCACTCTCTATTTTGAGGATGGCACTTCTGAAGTCTGCTCTTAAAAAAATATATAAATATTAATTAAGGAGTTGAATACTATGTAATAATTAGCAGCTAGATGTATCATATTATATGCTCATCTAACTGCATACCTTTTATGGGACTATATATAATGGACTTATCTCGTTGTTGTTTATCAATGAATAATGATTGTATTTCCAAGGAATAATATTACAGATTTATTTGAGCTCCAAAAACTGATTAAATGTGAACCATTTTGTCCAAAGATCAGTAATGATACATCTTTTCATTGGAAAAGGCATAAGCAACATTGCATTAAAAAGAAATCATAACACCACTCTTAATAAATTATTAGAAATTTGAGATTCATGATGACAAACACGAATAATAACAACCGCAGAAAAGTAAATCAAATACAACTCTTATTTGAATGTGAGAAAACCTAAAATGAGAAAACACCAAGATTTTACGCACTAGGACCTTTCATTATTATGATTCCAACTGTGTGTTTGAAGAGTCATTTTCTCGGCTCCCTTGAGTACCTCGATGCAAGCTTACAAACTAGGTGTGAGCTAGACCGGGAACCCGCCTAAAATTTAAGGATCCAGTTCCGGATCCATTTAGTAATGGATCCTAATTTTAAGATCCAGTGTCGGATCCATTTCAAACTGGATTCTAAAATCAGGATCCATTCCCATATCCAACGGGAATGGATTTGGATTTGGATACCCAGTTTGGAAACGCACTATCTTTGCCCAAATTTTTATACTTATGTTGGCCACTGCAATTCGGAGATTTCCATGACATTGATCTACTCAGCCACTACTTCTAACTACAATCTGAAGAGGTTTGAAGGAAAAGAAGGTCTGTTGCAGTGAGTATTAAAGGAGCAGTACTGACTTAAGTTATTAACAAAATTAGAATTTCTCACGTGTGCTTCAAAATTAGATCCACAAGTGGATTGTGGGCTGATTGAGTAGTAGTCTTAACTTAATTTCAGGACGTAAAATAGTTTTTGTATTAAATAACTATATGGATCCTGGATATTGGGTCAGGTTCTTGATCCTAGATGTTAGGATCCAGTCCCGGATCTATTTACGAATGGATCCTAATTTTAGGATCCAATCCTGGATCTAGATAACTAGGATCCCGATCTGAATCCACTGCATCCATCCGATTCTGAATCTGAATCCTTATATCTGATTTTTCTGCTCACCCCTATTACAAACTACTTAATCAAGGAGACATGTTTCTCTTAATCTACAACTCAATTAAGACAACATCCTTGATCTACAACTCACTAACCATTAACAACACTTAGCTACTGAGTTTCCCAACTCACTTAATACAAGTCCCATTACATAACAATACTTTTAGACCAATAACCTTAATACAAGAGACTAATGGATGTGAAATTACAATGCATCTCTTTTGTGGAATGGAGTGTTTCTCTCATTTTTCTTCTCTGTCTTCATCTTTTTTTTTTTAGGATTATTGGATGATAATACACTGAACTTTAGGGGTATTGGACAATAATGCACTGAACTTTTTTTTTAATTCTAATACACTGAACTTTGAGGGTATTGGACAATAATGCACTCAGACCAATTCTGGAGGTGGTTGACGCGGTGATTGTCATACTTTGAAGTGTCATTTTTCTTTTTTCAAAAAAAGAATATATTAGTTATTTTGTTTATGTACACTTTCTTACAAGGCAAAAAAATTTTAAAAAAAATAGAAAAACGACATCCCAAAGTAGGACAGTCACCGCGTCAACCAATGCACCACCATAATTGGTCTGAGTGTATTATTGTCCAATACCCTCAAAGTTAAGTGTATTAGAGTCCAAAAAGAAAAGTTCAGTGTATTATTGTCCAATACCCTTAAAGTTCAGTGTATAGTCATCCAATAACCCTTTATATATATATATATATATATATATCCAAAAGGTTAGGTTAATGTTGGACTTTGTTAGGCTTTGGAAGGAGCCTTCAATTGACAAAATGTCATTGGAGATCTTCACAAAAGGAAGGTGTATGTTGAAAGTAATCCAATTTGCAACAATATACTTATGCTTGGTCAATGATCATGTTGTTTCATATTTGTTCCATATAACCTTGTCTCAAGAAACTTCCGTAAATAGCTTGGATATTTAATTTCTAAGGATATTTCTTCCACTATCCCCTAATAAAAAGATGCACATAGTAATATAATTAGGAAGGATGAATATTAGGATAATATCCTTATAATATTATTGTTAAAACAGTTAAAGAGATCAGATAAACTAGATATAGGCTAATGTAAATTTTGGTTTCACTCAAAACTGCTCTAACTGCCAAGGTTCTTGAGCATGCATGGGTCACCATGCAAACTTGATGTCTGCTCCTAAAACAATACTTGTTGTCCTAAAAAACAATACTTAATGTTTGTACTCACATCCTCTACAAAGTGTCATGCTCATGTGATCAATCCCCTATAATATTATATATACTTTAGACATGGTTTATTAAATGCAAATTAAATAAGTCAAATATAATCCATACATTTATATATCATAATATGTGTTGTAAAGTTTCTTTTATATATATATATATATATATATATATATATATATATATGTATGTATGTATATATTATGTTCTTTAAAATTGGTGGTTGTTGGTGTGTTCCTAAAGAGGCTAATTAAGGGTATGTTGGCTAATTCTGGTAAATTTTGGTTGGAAAAACTATAGAAGAACGTGTAAAACTTTGGAAAAATTGAATAATTTTGATAATGTGCAATATGAGTATTTGCTATATATTTTGTAAATTTTTAAAATTTTTTGAGGTGCTCTCAAAATTTTCTTAATTAAAACGTAATAAAATTTACCTAACTACGTACCTCTCCCCTCTAAAATAACACACAAGTGAGGTACCTTTTTTTGGTGGACAATAGGTGAATAAGATTAACGTTTTGCTAAGCTTCAACTCAAAAAGGATTAATGTTTTGTTTATGAAGAATTTGAATGCCTTAATTAATCAAGTGATGAATTTAAAATTTTAGGAGAATGCCAACAATTTATAATTGGATAGATTATTTAACTTCTTTAATAAATATATATTGATCATAATTGATAAAATGTACTCCCTTCATTCCTTAATAATTGTCACATTTGAATTTTGGGGAGATTTTAAGAAGTTGCTATTGACAATGATAATCGTATTGGAAATGATAAAAGTGATAGATAAACTTCTATATTTGTTATATACTTGTATTGATAATGATAAAAGTAAGAGATACATTTAGAAAACTGTCATTAATATTATATTGAAATTGTACAATAACAGATATTATGGAAAATGAAAAGTTAGTTAAAATGACAAATATTGAGAAATGGAGGAAGTATTTATTAGTGATAACTCTAAGGTTGTCAAACTTTTATTCGACCTGAATATTCGGACCAGTCCAATCTGAAAGATATTGGGTACATTCATAGATTTGTGGTCCAAATTCTGACCAGCAACATATTTATAGAAAATTTCTTCACAATATTTTCCATATTTCTATTATCCGAACTCGGTTTGAAATTGAATCTATGCTAATCCGAATTATCCGGTCCAAAAAATACTTGAAAAAAAATTAGGTATTAGACAACATATTTTTGTCCAATATTTGTGTTTGGAGTCAAAATGTTAATTAGATATACTTTATTGCATGATCAATTAGGCTACATTTGTGATAAAATGTTTCTATTGTTGTTATGAATCTTGACTTGATAATGATGTGTCAGATCCCTCATCTTCTCTAAGAGATTGCCATCGATAATAGCAGAAAATATGCCTTGTATTTGATCAAACGTTTTCTGTTACAACTCTCTTACCAAATGAATAAGAGAGACCCCCTATTTATAGAGGGAAAACAAAGAGAAAAAGAAGAGAAAAGAAGAAAAAGAAAATAACAAACTCTAACTACCTTAACTAACTTCTAAACCTATGTTCTTCCCGCCAACACCCCCCCTCAAGCTTGGATGAGGAAGCATCCCAAGCTTGTGTAAAAGATGTCAGTGCTGGGTAGAGGGAAGAATTTTGGTAAGAACATCTGCCAACTGTTGCTGCGTAGGGAGATAGCTTAACTGGAGCAAGCCTTCCATGACTTTGTCTCGAGTGAAGTGACAATCCACTTCAATGTGCTTTGTTCGTTCATGGAAGACATGATTCCTAGCAATGTGTAGGGCAGACTGATTGTCACAGTGAAGAAGAACAGGCTGAGTAATGGGAACTCCAAGTTCTCACAACAAATTTGTCAGCCAAGTAATTTCTGCTGCTGCTTGAGCCATTGCACGATATTCAGCCTCAGCTGAAGATCTAGCCATGGTGGATTGTTTCTTGGATTTCCAACTAATTGGAGAACTGTCCATTAGGATGATATATCCTGTAACAGACCTTCTTGATATTGGACAGGCTGCCCAATCTGAGTCTGAGAAAGCAGTTAGTTGCAAGTTGTTAGTCCCTTTAAGCATGATCCCTTGACCTGAGGTTCCAGCTATATATCTGATGAGGTGATCCAAAGCAGCCATATGAGAAGTTCTTGGGTTTTGCATAAACTGGCTGAGTGTTTGCACTGCAAAAGAAATGTTAGGACGAGTATTAGAAAGGAAATTAAGCTTGCCAATAAAAGTTCTATAAATACTTGGATTTGGTAATAAATCTCCAGAATCAGAATGTAATTTGTAGTTCAAAGGGAGAGGAGTGGCAGTAGGCCTAGAATGTAGATGTCCTGATTCTTTGAGAAGATCTTGAGTAAATTTTCTTTGAGTGAGACTGATGTCTTGGGGTAAATAGGAGACCTCAAGACCACGAAAGTAACTTAGTAGACCAAGATCTTTAATTCCAAAGGTGCTGTGTAGTTGTCCTTTGAGCCTGTCAGTCTCAAACACAGAAGATCCTGTAAGCAAAATATTGTCAACATAGACAGCCACAATGGTTAGATCAATAGGAGTTTTCTTGGTGAACAGACTGTAGTCATTTTTGGACTGAGTGTATCCTTGTTCTTTCAAGAATTGTGCTAATTTAGAATGCCATTGCCTGGAAGCCTGTTTAAGGCCATATAGGGATTTTTGAAGCTTGCAAACTTTGTTTTGAGGGTTGGAGATTCCTTCAGGAATTTTCATATATACTTCCTCGTGCAAGTCACCATGTAAAAAGGCATTATCTACATCAAGTTGATAGAGGGACCAATTTCTTGCTGCTGCCAAAGCAATGATTGTTCTGATTGTTGTCATTTTTACCACATGACTGAATGTCTCTATGTAATCAAGCCCTTCCTTTTGAGGGTTACCTCTTACAACTAATCTAGCCTTATACCTTTCTAGAGAGCCATCAGACCTGAGTTTGATCTTGTATACCCATTTTGAGCTGATGGCTTTCTTTCCTGGTGGGAGATCAACTTTAGTCCATGTGTTATTGATGAGTAGGGCATCCACTTCTCTTTTCATGGCTTTTACCCATTTTGGATAAGCATCAGCCTGTTTGTAGCTAGTAGGTTCTGCTAAGAAGTCAAGCTGAGATATTTGCTGTTGTTGAGAGGCATTAAGAGCAGAGAATTGAACAATGTTAGAAATCTTTGGAAGCTTTATGTCATAGTCCTTTAGATAAGCAGGCTGTTTGATGGTTCTTGCAGACTTTCTTGGAGGCACAATATTGTCAACCAGGGCTTGAGGAGAGGATTGTGTGAGAGGACTTTCTTGATGATGCAGTTGGTTTTGTGTAACATTTTCTTCAATCTCAACAGCATTGTCACCAATATTTGACAGAAAAATAGAATCAGGCAAAACAATTTCATTAGAATCAGAGATTTTATGATATGGGAAATGATCTTCAAAGAATCTGACATCTCTACTAAAAATTATCCTTTTATCAGTCATGTCATACATTTTATAGCCCTTCTTATTAAAAGAATAACCCAGGAAAACACAAGGATTAGCTCTTGGGTCAAATTTGTGTCTATTTACATTCAAGGTAGAGGCAAAACAAAGGCACCCAAAGATTCTGAGTTTATTGTAATCAGGAACAGTACCATAGAGCATTTCATATGGGGTCTTGAAACCAATAGCAGAATTTGGAATCCTATTAATCAAATAGGTGGCAGTCAAAACACGATCACTCCAAAATTTTAAAGGAAGTTTTGCTTGAAACAGCAAAGATCTAGCAACCTGCAGAATGTGTTTATGCTTTCTTTCTACTATTCCATTTTGTTGCTGTCTTTCAACACATGATGTTTGATGTAAAATCCCATTTAATTTATAGTAGGAATAAACATATTTATCACAAAACTCTTTTCCATTGTCAGATCTTATGACTTTGACAGTAGCATCAAAGTGTTTTGTAACAAAAGAGATAAAATTTTCTAACATAGGAAAAGCATTGGTTTTACTAGATAAGAGATACACCCATGTTGTTCGAGTGCAATCATCAACAATGGTAAAAAATGAATGAAAACCACCATAAGATTGAACTCTAAAAGGGCCCCATATGTCTACATGTAGTAATTCAAATTTATTAGCTGCTCTACTATTACTGGAAGTGAAAGGGAGCTTATGCTGTTTTGCTTGTGGGCAAATCTGACAGACTGAAGTATTAGGCACATTAGAAAGACCAGGAATCTTTGTGATGTATTTAGGAGAAGGGTGTCCTAGTCTACAGTGCCAAATCTCTGATGTAGAAAGGAGAACAAAGCCATTTTCTTGATTTTCACATGTATCCCTGGTTTTAGTGGAATTAGTGCCCAGGTAAAGACCTCCTTGTTGTCTACCAAGGGTTAAGTGTTGTTGGGTCTTCATAGGGTCCTGGATATAACATTTATCAGGAGTAAAAACTAGATTTGCTTTGAGATCTTTAGTCAATTTAAATGCAGAAATCAGATTAAAATGAAAAGAGGGTACATGTAAAACATTTTTAAGCACAATGCCAGATTGAAGAGTTACTTTTCCCACATTCTTAACAGGCACTTGATCACCATTAGGCATTGTAATAGAACAAGATCCAACAACAGGCATATAGGAAGAAAAGAGATGCAAATGTAGAGTTATATGGTCAGTAGCACCACTATCAATTACCCATTAAATGTTCTTGTTATCAGAAATTAAACAGAAAGATTTACCTGCAAGAAAAGCTGATTGCTGGGGATCTATTTGGTCAGAAAACTGTACATTCTGCTTGCCAAGAAGTTGCATTAATTGTGTGTATTCCTCACTGCTAAGATTATGTCTTTGCATTTCTTGAATGTCAGATGAAGTAGGTACATTTTCAGGATTACTCTGAACATTTGCAGCAATCTTTTGTGACTTTTTTGCTTGCTTTCTAGCTAGCTTGAAGCACTTTTCAGCAGGATGACCTGGCTTTTTACAGTAATAACAGTAAGGTCTCCTGTTTTGGTTGTTTTGAGGATTAGAACCAGCAATGGGTGTTCTAGGAGCAGATTGAGCTGCTGGATTTCCTGAATTTCCTTGACTTGTATAACCAGAATATTGATATTGGTAGCTACTCTGAGCATTCTTGGGATTTTGGTTTCTTGAAACATTAAAGACCACAGATCCTTCTTCAGGAAAGGATGGTTTCTTGATGTTTTGCTGTTGTTCTTTCTGAAGGACAATACTATAGGCTTGATTGACACTCGGTAAGGGAGTTATCATAAGAATGCTCCCTCTCATAGTTTTATACTGCTCATTCAGTCCCATTAGGAACTGGAATAATTGTTGTCTACCTATCAACTTTGATGCAGAACACTCAGAACTACAATTACATGGGGTAACAACCATCACATACTCATCCCAAACTTGTTTGCATTTAGTGTAATAGCTAGAGATGGATAAATTTCCTTGGCTTAAGCCACTCATCTCTTGCTGCAGTTGGTAGATCTTTGCTCCTTGATTGTAACTGAACCTTTCTTTTGAATCACTCCAAATAGCCGCTGCTGTCTCAGTATAAAGAATGCTTGATGCTATGTCTTTTGTGACAGAATGAAGGAGCCAAGAAATCACTATACTATTACATCTCTCCCAAAAGGGTAGAAGGGGAAAATTTGCAGCAGGTTTTTCTATTTTGCCTTCTATGAAGGTTAACTTGTTCCTGGCTCTTAAAGAAACTTGACACGACCTACTCCACTGCCCATAATTCAACCCAGTTAAAGGCTCATTTGTTAGGCTAAAGCTGGGATTATCAGAATGATGAAGGTACAAAGGGTGCTCATGGCCTACTGTGACTGGAACTATGTCTTTTACCTCACCCATGACAGAAGAGAGAAAACAAAGAAAACGAAGAGAAAAGAAACAACAAGCAAGATCCCAGATAAGAGAAACAGAAGGGGATGCAAAGAGCAAGGTGGAAAAGAATGTCACCAGATGATCTTGGAGGAGCTGGAGAAGAAATTATCCAGGCTCTGATACCATGTCAAATCCCTCATCTTCTCTAAGAGATTGCCATCGATAATAGCAGAAAATATGTCTTGTATTTGATCAAACGTTTTCTGTTACAACTCTCTTACCAAATGAATAAGAGAGACCCCCTATTTATAGAGGGAAAACAAAGAGAAAAAGAAGAAAAAGAAAATAACAAACTCTAACTACCTTAACTAACTTCTAAACCTATGTTCTTCCCGCCAACATGATGAATACGTATTCATCTACATGAAAGACTGATTTTTTTTATTGCATATGCTTTATTAGAGGGTTAATAAAATCAATTTTCGTATGTAGGAGATTTTTGATTGAGAAAAAAAAAACGTGTACAAAAAATAAGTAAAATTACCAAAGATTAGAATTCCATGCCATATGAACGCATTCTGGTCATATCTTCCATGCCTGCATTTTTTAATAAATTCCAAAATTTTTAACTTAATAAACAAGTTGGTACTAGAAGCAGAATAATTAATTTTTTAATGACAACCATGCCAATAGCAAAGTAAATAATTACTAGCATAAGTCAAAAAATGAACACCAACTAATTCATAAATTATGATATTTATGAATCCAGTGCTAGATCATATATACTCCCTCCGTCCCTAAATATAAGTCGTTTTAACTAACTTTTTTTGTCCCAAAATGTTTGTCGCTTTTCTCTTCCCAATACAACTAACTTCTTACTTCACATTTAATAATTAATTTCCTAACACTACACTAAGTATATCATTAATTACATTTTAATCACAATTTCCATTTTAATCACATTTTAATCACAATTTACTAGTAAACTGTCAAGCTCATTGGTTCTCTCAAAACCCTTCAAAACGACCTATAATTAGGGACGGAGGGAGTACATATATAGGAGTAATAACAAAACTAAATTCAAAATTCAAAAATTATAAAATAATAATTTTGCATTAGCCATCATTAATTAGGATAATTTATAGATGTTCTAACTTTGACTTTGAAGAAGCTAGCTAGCCGGCATAGAGTTGTTGTACTTGTGTTGTACTAGGGACATTACTCCTAACTAGTTACTATAAATACATACCAATAAGATAGGCTCTTAAACCATTACATATTGACATAGAGCAAGCTAGCTACTCTAATATATACTACACATTTAATTTACACAATAACAATGGAGTCTAAGATCAAGATTAGTGCTCTTCTTCTTCTCTTCATGATTGGTAAGTTCTTTCCAATGAGTATTCATAATTCATCACCCCTATCTTCTTTGACAAAATAGGCAATATGATTAGTGCAACTAGTTGATAATTTTGGTGTGATTAACTAACGATAATTCCTGTATTTTGGCTTGCAGTGGTAACTGTAGGAGCGAGGGAACTGGAGGAGGAGGGTGTGAGTAGAGGTTGTCCCAGAAGTTGTCAACCTGATGTGGCATACATGATCTGCGAAAAGGACGGATCCTATGAGAAGTCTTATCCTGATTGTACCAACTGTTGTGTTGAAGGTCCTGGATGCACTCTTTATTTCAACGATGACACTTCTGAAGTCTGCTCTTGAAAAAGAAAAATATAAATCTTAATTAAGGAGTTGAACACTATGTAATAATTAGCAGCCAGATGTATCATATTATATGTTCATCTAATTGCATACCCCTATGGGACTATATATAATGTACTTATGTCATTGTGTTTGTCAATGAATAATGATTGTATTTTCATGGAATAATAATAATAATAATAATAATAATAATAATAATAATAATTCATCATATATTAAAGATTTATTTGAGCTCTATAAACTGAATAAGTGTGAATCAGTTTGTGCAAAGATTAATAATGATACATGTCGATTTAATGCCTAGAAAGTTATGGTTGAACTTTTACCAAGTTTATTATTTATACGGTTATAATGAGAACCTACTATATAAGGAGTAGAGTAGTAGATGCCTTAGATTTTGGCATAACTTTATTTTGGGAACATGTAATACACAATGTTGTATTTTGTTGATAGAGGTTTTGCCTTTTCTCATATAGGCATGTATTTGTGCTCATTGACACTTGAATTTCAGAAATGAATAAATAGGTTTAATAGTCACAACTTATCGAAAAAATGAGAAACTACTAGTGTCATTGCATCTTTACCTTGGAAAATGCATAAGCAACGTTGCATTAAAAAAATCACAATACCACCATTAGTAAATTGTTAGAAATTTGAGATTCAAGATAACAAATGCAAATAATAATAACCGTAAAAAAAACAAATCAAAATACAATTCTTAATGTGAAAAAACCTAAAATGAGAAAAAGCCACTCGATTTTAATTTTAGCCTCAACTTTTATTTCCTCTATGTTCTAAATTGATTTTGACCATCCCTAAGATGTTTGACGTGTATTTTTGTTCTCTTATATTTTATGAGGGATTGATAATAGTATATATTGGTATGACCATTATATCCATTACATTGTAATTTAGAATATTGACTATTGTACCATCAATTACTTGTAACAGCCATCATTCTCCTCAATCTCTTCAATCAAGAAGCAACAATCATCTCTATCAGATAAAATTGTATGGCTTATGAATTAAACCAAAGAGGTTCAAAGTTAAAAAATGAATATATTTACTTTGTTGGTGTAGTGGTGGTAGGGTTAGGGATGACAATGGGGCGGGACGGGTGTGACCGTGCGAGGGTATATTCCTCGTCCCCATTTTCACACGAGCACCCCACCCCCCATCCCCGCCCCATTACCCGGCCGTTGCGAGGGGAAATCTTCCCCCGTCCTCATCCTCAGTGGGTATTCAAACCCAGCGAGGATGAGATTAAGACCAAAACTAAGACAATTATGGAGTGAGAACGAGGAATATAATTATGGTTAGAAAAAATAAATTATTTATATACGATTAGAGTTTTTAATTAACTAAAATTATAAATTACCTGAAATTATACATAAGGAAGGGTATTTATATATTTTAAAAGAAATTGAGGACGAAATCGAAAATAGGTGGTGGGTAATTTTCCTTAGTAGGGAAACGGGGGCGGAGACGGGGAAAATTTTTGTCCCTATCCTCGCCCCGTCCCCGCACGGGGATTTAGTTCTTCGCCCCATCCCTATCCCCATCGGGAGCGGGTATTTTTCCCCATAGTGAGGCGGGGCTTTGGAGAGTACATGGATTCCCCGCTCCATTGTCAATCTCTATGTAAGGACGCTGAGGAAGAGGTTTTGGTTTTCATGGCTTAACTAGATGATTTTATTTAATTACATTAGCTTAATTTCCGAGAGAATATATTTCTTAAGTCGTACATGATTGCTATATCTTGATTAAAATTTATGATGGCTGCTAAAAGTCATTGAAGAATGTAACGGTCAATCAAATTTTAATTTAAAGGTTTACCAGCCTCCAATAGAAAATAAAAAATAAGTATACATGACAAAAACCTTATGGGCATGCGAATCTCGGGGTACACCGGTTGCAACGACAAATACAGTTAACTCTAAAAAGAATTAATAAATTAGTATAAATTGAAAAAATAAATTATGATTTTTATGTTTATCATATAAAATAACAGTGTATTTACCCCTCTCCCTAGTTAAAAAAGGTCGAGATTTGCCACTGTTTATGAGTGATAAAAAATCAATTCGAAAAATATATGAGCTATAAAAATTTGGCAACTTAGGGTGCGTTTGGTTGGTCAATAACTCCGGAGAAATGGTCAATTTTCCCGGGTTGACTTATTTTCTCCATGTTTGAATACGGGTTGACTTCGGGAAAATTTTCACGATGGGCCCACCATTTTCTCCATTTTCCTAGGGAAAATTTCCCTTAGGGGGGCTAAGGAAAATCTTTCCCATGGAAATTTTCCCTGGAGTTTCTACCAAACACTTCCTTACCTGTAAACTTTATAAGAGATATAATCTTATGCATGTGCAAGAAATCGTGAAAACCTCAACATTATTACTTGTACGTATGCACAATTGCATGCTAAAAAAGTCTCATGTTTCTAGCTAGCTAGTTGCTCGTAATGTATTGTAGTAGTTGAGTTTCTTCACCAGTTAACATTATAAACGTGCATAAATCAACATAAAAATTTCTATATATATATATATATATATATATATATATATATATGAAGTACAAACTGATTACTATTGTGTTTTAAATGAGACCACGTCGTTTAAGATAAACATGCCCCTCAAAATCCAACTCAACTAAATTTCTTGATGTTATTTCTTTCATTAAAAAAAAACAAAAAGCAGAAAAAAAAAAACTTCTTGATATTGTTATCAAGATCGATATCATGGGTTGGTGATTTACGTATTATTATTGGTTTATTCTAGCTACTTTATTTTGACTTTAATTCCCTTCAACAATGGCCATTGTATTTGTACATTGCTCTATCTTGTAGGATTATAAGCTGGCATGGCAGTCTTGATTATGATAGTAAATACTAAAGAGTATTGGTTTATATATTTAATTTAATTTCTAACATCAGGACTTGAAATATTAACTATTTTTGTTCTAAAATAAACTTCGTGTCAGCTTATAACATCAATTATTTCAAAATATATATTGTTCTCTATTTTTGTGGGTATACTATTATATATGTTCGTTTTTGTTGAATGTATATGGTTAACAACTATTTCGACTAGTTGTTTGCATAATATTTGTACGATTGTTTATTTTTCGATTATTCAAAGTCTATAAAAACTATAACAACTCAATATAATAATGCTCTAAACACAGCTCCCATAATAAACCCGATAAAGCAAAATAGATAGTGTCAAGAATACACACAATGACCATACAAGTACAACTAGCATACATAAATTAAATTATTTAGATTCCGATGACGCGTTTTAATCTTTACCCTGTTCTTAAATCAACATTTTCTTAAAAACCTTACAGTCGTTCCCGAAATCTTCAAGCCAATTGCATATTATGAAACTAGTTGTTTTAAGAAAAAAAAATGCACAATAAAAATAATTAATTGTTTGTAACTCAAATTATGTTGGGTTAATTACTCAAATTATGCACGATAAAAATAATTAATTGCTATTAGGAAATTATTTTATTTTCTAATTATATTTAGGTCAATTTCCTAATTATAATAGCATTCTAAAATCTAATTGTATTTGGAGTGGAAGTCATGCCAAATCTATAGGATGATTACCCCTATAAATGGAGGCCTTTATTCACCTTGTGATGTGTGGCTCCTCGTGAAGGAGGTGTTATTTTCCACATCTTTATCATACTTATCCCTAGATTGTGAGAGTGTAAGATAGTGCATATTTTACCTCTTGTAATATCTCCTTTTTACTAGTGAATATTGGTTGCCGCTCGTGGTATTTTACCGATTCGAGTTTCCACGTAAAAATATTGTCTCTCCCTTTATTTTTTGATCTTGTCTCTCTATTATTATCCTCGATTTTCATAATCATCCTAAATTTCCTTCCGTTGCATATATTGCTCTATTTTACACCTCTAACAACTGACAACAAATCTGGCCTGATCTGATCCAAACAAATTACAATTAACAAAAAGAAAAGGGAAATCCATGCATGTTGAATTGTACGAACACAAGTTGGTACGTAATATTGCCCATACTTGCTTAGTTGAATCAAATAAAACTTTGACTTCGATCGAAATATCAGGTTGGTACAAGGTGTTGTTATTAGACACGTTATTTCTAACTAGCTACTATAAATACTTAACAACCTTGAGCTAGTTTCTTAAACCAAACCATATCCTTCAATTGCAACACTAATACACCACACTTAGGGTATATAATAATGGCGACTAATATCAAGATTAGTGCAGCTCTTCTTCTCTTCATGTTTGGTAGTATATTACTCCCTCCGTTCTTTTTTATCTGTCATTTACGGTTGTTCCTATGTTTTTTTTGTTGATTGTTGATAAAAGCTATCAATAACAAACTGACAACATGACTAGCACAATTGTGATATTTACTCGTCTGAAAATGATCAGTACTGTCTTGAATCAACATGATTATTAATCATCTTGATTGACGACGGATGTCATTCTCCTTATTTTTCTTGATAATTTGGACATACTAGTAACGGTTGTTATTTTCGGCTAGCAGTGATGGTAGGAGCAAGCGTACTCCAGGAGGACCGAATTTGCCCCCAATTTTGCCGAACTGATATCGCTTATTTGATTTGCAATAAGAATGGGACTCCTGTGAAGACTATTCCTGGATGCATCAACTGTTGCCAAGCTGGTCCTGGCTGCACTCTTTACTACAAGGATGGAACTTCTGATGTCTGTGCTTAAATGAAACACTCTCAAATAGTACTGTCAATCGTCCTACTTAATTGGCTTTAATTAAATAAAACACGTACTTAAGCAGTATAATTGAATAATAATTATTAGCATGATTTATAATACATACTTCATGTATGATTATGTTACTCGCTCCTAGCTTGTCCTGTAATGTATGTAACATACACTAATTATTATTATATTATATGTCTCGTTATGTTTGTTAATTAATGATACCATTTCCATGTATGAAATAATAATATATTGTAAAAAATTACTCGAAAGTACCTCAATATTTGAGAAAATTATTTTTCGGTACCTCAACTTTTCAAAATTTATTTTGAGGTACCCTTGATTTTTGGGTTAGTAATTATTTGGTGCTTTTCCGACCATCAATTTTATTAAGTGACCTAAATACCCTTATTCTTCTTCTTCAAGGGTATTTCATCAAAAATAAAAGAATAAGGGTATTTCGGTCACTTAACCAAATTGATGACCGGAAAAGCACCTAATAATTTATAACCCAAAAATTAAGGGCACCCCAAAATGAGCTTTGAAAAATTGGGGTACCTGATCAAAAAACATTTCACCAAAAGTTAGGGTACCTCCGTAGTAATTTTTTGAATATATTGGATCAATGACTTCATAGTAATTCCTTGGAGCTGTTTGAAATATTCCAATGAACTATTATAAATATATTGGTACATTTGGATCATAATATCAGATATCTCAAATCTGCAAATATTTTATTAAATTTGAATTTTCGATTTAATTAGATTTGGAGAATAGCTTGAGTAACTAGTTGTTACTTGTAAATGTAATGTTTTATTCAACAAATTTCGACAAAGAACAAGATGTAAATTAGATCAGGATGTGTTTGGTGGAGAAGAAAATCATTTTCCCATTTTCACGTATTTGTTGGCTGAAAAATGCGGAAAGTTATTTTTAGTTAAATTCATTTTCCTCGCTTCCTTTGTAAACCATTCTTCAGCTCAACTTTAAGAAAATCAAATTTCCTCGTCCACCTCGTGACTCAAGTTTCCCGTGTTTGCTCCTATCTCTATTAGAAAAAAATTATTAATTTTCTCATCCAGTTTTTTTTCTCTCATCTGCCTCCTATTTTTCTCTCTTCTTTTTTTTCTCTCTCATCTAATTTAAGAGATATTTGTATGTATATATCTACCAAATTTACAAGTAAAATATCACATGAAAATTTATTTTCTTGGAAAAATCATTTTATAAGAAAGATAATTTTCTCAAAAATGATTTTCAATCACACCAAATACACCCCGATCGCTTTTTTAGTTCATATAATATGTGTTAAGTTTTATCTTGACCGTTATGTGTCAACCATATTGGTTGTCAACCATGACAACCACCATAAGTAAAGTAAGCTTTATTCGTATATGTGTTAAGTTTTATCTTGACCGTTAGCTTTCTTATTTAATGTAAATTTTAAAATATATTTATTAAAATTTTAGTTTATTTTAAAAAATTTTAACATAAATATTTTTCAAAAGATGCTTATTTTCAGGAAAAAAATTAGATTTAAGATATTTAAATTTTAAAAATTTTGGAAAATTCTGTTTATTTAAGAAAATACATTTTGTAATGTTGTACTCAATAACAAAATGAATAACGAAGATAAAAGTTGGCACATGTATGGATAAATATTGTTTACATTGTAGTGGTTGTCATAGTTGAATAATTTTTATCTGTCATTTACGGTTTTTAGTGTCAATCTTTAATGAATAATTTTTAATATAAAATATTTATAAAAAATTGTAATATTATACTTTTTTAGTAGTACTTTTCATTAGGAATCTAATTACATAAATTTTGTATGATGAATCATTACACAAATTAAAATATTAATGGTCAAAGTTTTTAACACAATTTCCTAGTCGATAGATAAAATAAAATGAAGAGAGTACTGTTGATTTGTTCTTGCTAGTTTAGACTTTATTTGTCTCTATTCTAATTCCATTAAAAATAGAAACTCTAGGTACATGCATATAAAATAAATATGCACTTATAGTTTTTGTAAACCATGACAACCATTGTAAGTAAAATAATCTTATTTGCATATACGTTAAGTTTTATTTTGACCGTTAGTTTTTTTATTTAATATAAATTGTTATTTATATTTTTTAAAATTGTAGTTTATTTTAAAATTTTGAAAATAAATATTTTTCAATATATGCTTGATCGATTACTAGGCACAAATTAAGAGTTAAGATATTTAAATTTTTAAAAAAAAATCGTAAACAATTTTTAATTAAGAAAAGTTATTTTATAGTACTAAATAAAAAAAAATGAAAGGCGAAGATAAAAGTTGACACATGTATGGATAAACATTGTTTTCATTGTAGTAGTTGTTATGATTGACAACAACGATAAATTTTTCCAAATAAATATTAGAAAAATATTAATAGAGTGTTTGAACTTATACTTTTTGCCAAATTATTAGCCAAGTGAGATTATCTCCGTTGACAGAAAGATCACAGCCACCCACCAACCAAAACCCTAATGTACGTGTACAAAAATTAAAATCAATTTGCATATTAAGATAAGAATTGAATGTCGTATGAGTAGAGTAGAATAATTATAATATCTTCTGTGCTTAAATTGAATAAAATCAAACTTTGACTTTGACTAAACAAGTTGGTAAACTAGACACATTATTCCTAAATAGCTTCTATAAATACACAACATTCTTGGCCCTTAAACCATATCATATCCATAATTAATAGCAAGATTAGCTAATACTACACACTAAAAACAGCAATATTAATGGAGACTAAGATCAAGATTAGTGCTCTTCTTCTTCTCTTCATGATTGGTAAGTTCATTAAGTCCCATTAGTCTTCCCCAAACCCTATATATAATATAACATCATTCTTTTTTTCCCCTTTCGGGATTGCTAAATACAAATTAAGTGACCGCATTAGCGAGATCGTACTGAGGACTTTTGTTATTGTTATTGTTGTATATATATGTCAAGTGATGGGTAAAAATGTAGAGATTCAATTCTTTTAAATTGAATAAAATTAAGGCCTTGTTCTTCTTCGCGGTTGGTAAAATGCAGAAATAGTGCGGTGTAGTGAAATTGTGGAAAATACAGCGAGTTGTAGAATGATATAGTGAAATTTGTGGGAAATCTGGTAGGTAATGAAAGATAATGCAAAAAGTAGATGAAAAAAGTAAAGAGAGAAAAGTGAGGAGATATATTAGTAATGATTATGGTAAATGTGGTGGTAGCCGGTAAGTGTTGAAAATTAATAAATAATATGGTGAGTTGTGGTACCGCACCGCACGATAACTCATATAAGAATAGGGCCTAATATTATTATAGTTATGCTCTATGTAATTTTTTATTGATAGTTTATAGCTAGATTATGTCAAAATAGGTGATATGTGCGACTTGTTGCACTTGATTTTTTGGTTTGATTGGTAATAAGCTGATGATAATTACTGATTAATTGTTATGTATGTTTTGTGTACGTACCAGTGATGGTAGGGGCACAGGAACTCAACGAGGATAAACGACAATGTCTCCAATATTGTGAACCTAATTTGGCTTACATAATCTGCAATGGTGAAAAGTCTGATACTGATTGCACCAATTGTTGCATTGCTGGTCCTGGTTGCACTCTTTACTTTAACGATGGAACTTCCCAAATTTGCACCTGAAAGAATACACAGCGAGTTTGAAGCATTCTTCCTCGTTAGTTCAATTTGTTGTAAAATTAAATGAAACTTTGAATTAAGGAATAATAATTAGCCACTAGATTTATCATACTACATATATGTATGATCATCTGGTTGCTTGCCCTGTTATGTACTTGTCTTTTTGTATTTGTCAATGAGTATGTAAGTACAAATATGTACATTCCATAAATATGTCTACTATAGCTTGATCCGTTAAGAATCGTGAAAACCGAAAACTTAAACTATAACTTTTGTGCCTGCATACATATGCTTGCTTGGTAGCATCACAGAATAAAATCAAACTAACTGAAAATGTGATGTCAAATCGAGTTGATAATCAGCAAAATCGAATTGAAAATTGAAAGAGTAGATAAAAGTACTCTATCATAGAAAAAACACAAAATAAGAAACAAAATCCGATGATGAAGAAAAACTTAGAATTCGTTAAGAGGAAAACAAAATAAAAGGAAAATTTGAACCTCAATCACCATGGTTGAAGGCGATGAGAGACAAAATCCAAGAGATCTGCGATTTCAAAGAAATTCGAATGTGTGTGTGTGCATGTGTGTGCGCGCGCGTGTGTGCGTAAGAGAGAGAGAGAGAGACGAATTGTGTAAAGTATAGATGGAATAAGTTTTGGGTCGAGTTGTATGTTAGTTTGAATATATAATTTATAATCAAGTTCCCATATTTTGGGCCAACTCAGTGCTTAAAGAACAGTCTGGTAGCCTTTAGGGATATATAAATACTACTGTAAGGCATCTATTAATGGGCGAACTTATAGCTTTAGCAACATTTCTGGGAAATGCCACAAATAAAGGTTGTCAAAACCCTAATCTGCTGTAGTGAAATCTCATAAGAGAAAATGCAAAAATATGCAAATATATATTATTAATATTAAGCAACAAAAGTAAGACCATATTGTGAACGAACATTGGGTGTATTTTACAAAATATGGATAATTTTTTTAGTAGTACATTTACATATAGCCACATAAATAACTTTGATGACATAGACATTTCAATTAAGCCACCACCTCATTCTCACAACGTTCCCAGAGTTCAACTCTTCTAGCATCAACGGAATAAATTGTATGAACATGATCATCAACCACTTTAGCCAAATCCGTCAAAAGGTTGTTGCATGGCCTCCCCATTTTCAATATTTGATTACAACACTCTCCTTTAACATTATTGTGATTCTCAAATATGTAAAAGTGAGCTGCATCACCACAAGCAATAGTCAATTGAGACTTGCATTTTTTGACGAAAACCTCAGATGTTGCCATGTTGGACTTGGGGCATTTGCAAATCCAGAGATATCATTCGATCTAGCAATTCCATAAGAGGCTAAAGCATAGCAGATACGAATGAGAAGTTTTTTTTTTTTTTTTGATAATTAACGGTCATTCAGACCAGTTTTATTCAAAGGAAGAAGCAAAGCTTCCAAAGAAGCTACATCAAAGCCCAACCAAAATTCACGCAACATTAAAAATGGGTAAGTATCAAACAAAAGACTTAAACTAACTTGCCTAACAAAGACCAACCACAAAAACCCCAAAGCAAGGGATCAAACCCCACCACAAAAAGACACTATAGTGAGACAAAATCTTTACTGACATATGATAACAATTGCTCCACCTTGTATTTCATCCACCACCCAACCTTTAGCCAATAATTGTATTGTTTTTTCTGTAGCTTTTTGCAGTGGGTATTACCCACTGGATCTCTTCCCAAACTTCACTATCTTTTGTAATGGATATTGTTATGATCGAAGAGTACTCAAGCAAACCACAAACAATAGGAAATAATAGTGGAAAAGAAATAAGAGATTTGACACCAGGATTTTAACGTGGAAAAAATCCAAAGCGGGAAAAAACCACGGAATCGATGCACTAGTAATATGAGGATTACAATACAAGGTTGTGTTTCTCTCTATCTCACTTGATCTCTAGGATACACTCTTTCTGGAATACATAATAGGGAGAACCTGAACCCCTATATATACTAGAGGTACCAGGGAAAACCTAGGTTACAAAATGGCAGTAACCTAAAAATATGGAAATCTTCAACAAAAGGAAACAACCACGAATTAGGAAACAACTGTAGAAAAGGAAACAAAAAAGATCTTAGAAATATTCCCTGAATATTTCCAAATCTTCTCCTTCTTCCATTAAGATCTCAGAAATATTCCCTGAATATTTCTAAATCTTCTCCTTCTTCCATTTTGGTCTCCACACCCAACAATCTCCCACTTGGAGACCAAACCACAACCATCCTTAACTTTCACCACAAGTTCCCCTAGTGCATCGACCGGCCTCCTTATCAGCCCAAGAGGCCTCCTGAGACCGCACTGGGCCTCAATTTCCCAACATTCACTTGCTTACCCTTGATCTTATAGACCCACTTTTTCCCGGCCTTCTTCCCCGCAGACAATCTCACCGGCTTCCAAGTTCCCTCAAGTACCGCAATCTCATCAACCATCGCGTGCTCCCACTTGAACCGAGCCTCCGCCTGCACGACCTTCCTATAGGTCCTTGGCTCCCCAGCATCTCTGGTAGCCCTCCTGGATCTCCTCACAGTGAATGGTGTGCTGGAGCTTTCACCTAGCTCCTGTGGTTCAAGTTCTTCAGCAACCTGATCCGCAACCTGTGGAGCTTCCTGTGGTTCCTCTGTTTCCTCCCTAGGCACACCCAGCCTATCAGAAACCTTGACCGCCACAGCTCCCACTGGCTTCTTTTCACCTGAGTCACTCAATACCTCCTCAGGTTCCCTGTCAGTTTTTGCGAAACTGACCCTCTTCTCATTCCTGCAAAGCCATAAACTAGAACAAGAAGCATAAGAAATCATGTTAGTGCTTTCCCTGGTAGAGTACAACGTACCGGATCTCAATCCTTTCGCCACTACCATAGCACCCTTCACGATCTTCTACATCCCATTCCCGAAGCCTGCAGTGTGGCCCATTTCATCGAGTTGTTTCACTGAAATTAAATTCCTCCTAATTTCAGGAATATACCTCACATCCTTCAACTTCCAAAGACTACCATTAGCAGTCTTAATCGTCACGTCTCCTGTACCTGTTATCTCACAACACTTGTCATTGGCAAGATACACCTTGCCAAAATTTCCACTTCTGAAATTATGAAATAACTCCCTGTTTGAAGAAACATGAAAGGATGCACCAGTATCAACTATCCAAGACTCTTCAGGGCTAGACACACTCAAAACCAGGGCTTCACAAAGATCTTCCGCAGAGTTGACAGAGTCCCGGTCATCATTACCCTTCCCCTTCCCCTTCCCCTTCCCCTTCCCCGGTCTAGGGCAATCCCTCTTAAAGTGACCCTTATCCCCACAACCATAACACACAACATTACTCATATCCCTAGGCTTGCCTTCCCTGGAATTATTCGAATTCCTATTATTCTTCCTACCCCTGACACTTAACGTAGTTCCCGAAGATTCTACACCAGAATTCTTCCTGCGAAGACCCTCATTAAGCAATACAAACCTGACCTCATCAAATTTCAACTCGTCAGTATCCTTAGCACAACTAATAGCAGTTACAAGGGTTCTCCAAGACTCAAGCATAGAAGACAATAATACGCAAGCTCTAACATTCTCAGCAAAAACCATCTTCACTGAATCAAGTTGTGATAAAATTTTAGTAATCTCATTAATATGATCAGCCACATCTCCACCTTCAGCCATCTTACAGCTGGTTAATTTAGTGAACAAATATACCTGATTTGCTGCACTAGGCTTCTCATACCTATTCTCCAGTGCCTTCAGCAATTCCTTCGTTGTCTTTTTCTCCATGACGTTAAACCTGATGTTCCGAGCCAATGACATCCTAATTAGAAACATCGCCTGTCGATCCAGCAGATCGTATTCAGCCTGCTTCATCTCATCTGGCTTGTCCAGCAGCGGAACATGCATCGAATTCGCATACAGCAGATCCTCAATCTGCAACTTCCAGTAGGTGAAGTCGGATCCATCAAACTTCTCTATTTCATACTTATCTCCTGCCATTGTTTGAAAGCGAGTTCTCTTTCACAAACCCTGAAAGTTCTGATACCAGTTGTTAGGATCGAAGAGTACTCAAGCAAACCACAAACAATAGGAAATAATAGCGGAAAAGAAATAAGAGATTTGACACCAGGATTTTAACGTGGAAAAAACCCAAAGCGGGAAAAAAACCATGGAATCGATGCACTAGTAATATGAGGATTACAATACAAGGTTGTGTTTCTCTCTATCTCACTTGATCTCTAGGATACACTCTTTCTGGAATACATAATAGGGAGAACCTGAACCCCTATATATACTAGAGGTACCAGGGAAAACCTAGGTTACAATATGGCAGTAACCTAAAAATCTAGAAATCTTCAACAAAAGGAAACAATCGCGAATTAGGAAACAACTGTAGAAAAGAAAACAATAAAGATCTTAGAAATATTCCCTGAATATTTCCAAATCTTCTCCTTCTTCCATTAAGATCTCAGAAATATTCCTTGAATATTTCCAAATCTTCTCCTTCTTCCATTTTGGTCTCCACGCCCAACAAGTATTACCCATTGGATGCTTTTGTTGCATCATACATCTACTCATCTCTTCTTCTTCAATGGTAAAATAGGCCAGTACATCATCATGCATATTCCCCCTTCATCCCCAACCTTACACCCATATCTCTCCAAATCCACAGTGATGGTATAAGTGTGGAACATACCCACTTTCAATACCACTCTTCCTACCAATCAGCACTTATACTCCGTGGCTCTCCTTTCCATTTCTCACACCATTTCCCCTACCTCTACTTTACTCCATTTACCCTTCCCAAGTTTTTTTGACATTAACTTTTTTTGTCTTGTTTTCCGCATCATCTTTGGTCGCCCCACTCACCCTTGGGTTTGTGAGCTAGCTAGGCAATTAGGCATGTAATTATTTTTCGAAAATGATATGAGTTTGGGGTAAGACACATTTTAAGTGGATTGCGCTATTATTAAAACTACATTATTATATATTTAGAAGAAATTAAATGATATGATTGAATTGTATAATTATAATATCATATATAAATTGTATAAAGTTATATTTTTATCCATTATTTTCAATATTTCAAAAAAATTTAAATAAGCTTAACGGAAGGGATATCATTTGTTCGATCTAATTGATACACGCATCCAAAGCTTCTTATAATTGATAATAAATATTTACTATTAAAAAAAAATAATGTCAAAAATCGTAAGAAATACCAATTTAGTGAAGGGTAAGACACATAAAGAATGTTTTGAGGCAAGAATCGTATCATCACCCATTATATTTTTTTTCTCTATTTTTCCATGAGGTAGAAGAAACTCATGGATTGAATTATAACACCCTGAATTATTTCTAGGTCGTGTGTATATCGGGTCTCAGTGAATATAGGTTACAGTCCTATTTTGTTTGTAATGTGTGATAAATTTATCTTATTTATCACATTCTTAGTTATATTATTTCATCCTTTTTCACATTATTAAGGCACTGTTCTTCTATGCGGTACCGCAACTGACCGCAACCTACCGCAATCTATTATTTACCTTTCCACTAATATTAACACCTATTTATTATTTTCCACCGCATCTTATCGCAACCCACCACAACTTACCGCACTGCAATTCCACCGTATAAAAGAACGGTGCCTAATTCTTTCTTGTCTATTTTACATAATATCTATTTAAAAATTCATATATTTAATAAATAATGTCACTAATATGATTTGCTTTACTCACAATACCTTAGTAAAAATTATAAACAATATATTTCAAAATTCATATACTTAAATGATGTAACTGATGTGACTTATATTCTCAATCACTATCCAATCTACCAACTCTATTCCACCTTTCCCACCCGCCAAATATATTACAATTTTCTTATATATATATTTGGTGTACTAATGCACATAAAATATATTATATTAAACACATTTTAGTTGATGAAAGATTTTGATAAGTATGAAAAGTTGCAAACAACAATATAAGTATTTATAATTTTATATGTAATACTACGTTCATTTTAAAAAAAAAAAAAACAGTGCACATTAATTTAGTTTATATACTTGTAAAAATTATAATGACCCGCATTGACCCGAAACCAAAATACAGCTAACCCATATTTACTTAAACCCGAAATACACCTAATTCGTATTTACCGGAACCCGAAATACACCGGGTCCGTATTTACCTTATCTAGATATACAACCGACACGTGTTTAACTCACTTCCCGAATTGATTGGTTTGGACATCAAGTTTTATTGGATGCTAGACTCCTTATTTACTGTAGCACAGGTTAAAAGTTACATTTTTATTATATATATTTAGTTAATAATGCACATAAATTATATTTTATTAATCATATTTTGATTTACCTTGGATTTCAATAAGTATAAAAGTTACAAATAACGATACAAGTATTTGTAATTTTGAATGTAATACTATGTTCATTTTTCAAATATATATAATGCGCACTAATTTAGGCCCCATTCTTTTTTGCGGTACCATGCGGTGCGGTAACGTACCATACCGCAATTCACCACAATCCACCATAATTCACCACACCTTTCCATTGACATTTTTAATAAATAGAAAAAAATTTCAAATAATTATAAAATCTTTCAACACTCATTTTATTATTTCAACTACAACTTACCATAATCCACCACAACTCACCGCAGTCCACCGCATCGTAAATTACCGCACCGCATACTTACTGCATAAAAGAACGGTACCTAATTTGCATACTCATAAAAATTATCACGTTTTAAAAATTGTCGTATGTTAAAACTTTTAACGTATTCTATTGTCAAATAATATTCAACCCATTTTCACCCGATCCTGAAATATACATGACCCGTATCGACTCGAACCCGAAATACACGTAAACTCATATTTACTTAAATCCAAAATACACCTAACTCATATTTACACGAACCCGAAATATGTCGAACCCGTATTCATCTTTTCTAGATATAAACCTAATGCATATTTAACCCACTTATTATGTAAGGATATTTTGATGGCAAAAATGTAAATTGACTCTCAAACATTTTTTGGTCCTTCCCCCACAATATAAACCTCTTTATATTATGTAAGGATATTGTCATCTTGAGACGTAAGATTATTATGAATATTTGACTTGAATTAAATAAATGATGAATAATTAAATTGCACTTTTAGTTCAATAATAGTCATGAATCTAGAATTCAAATAAAATAAACAAAATTTTGAAGTTGCATAGGTGGTTCGGGTTAAACTCGATAATTTGAAGGTTCTTTGTATACACTTTATTTTAGTGTTAGGTTCAAAATCGATAGCCTAGAATGTTTAATCATGACCTTGTGGCACGTACATACTTACATGAGAATTTTATCGTAGCCTTTATATATGGATTCAAATTTAAATCACTATTTTTTGGTTATGCTACCTCTGTCTCTTTTTATTTGTCCAATTAATTATTTTTTCTGTCCTTTTTTATTTATTCAATTACCTAACTTTTACATTTTCAATAACTATAATTCCCATTTTATTCCTTATAAATACACTTTCTGCACATTTCCAAGAATATTTTCAAGGATATTTTGGACAATGTACAAATTTTTTGCTTCATTCCCTATATTTTTTGGTATCATGAAAATAGTTTTAAGGACAATTAATTAGGGACGGAGGTAATATACATTATACACCATGCATATGGCTTCGATTCAGTTAATTAAGACACTTATCATTTTCAATATTCCCAATAGAAAAAAAAAATATCGTACCAAATGAAAGTACAACACCATAAAGATAAGAACTCCATGTATTATATTGTGAGAACTCCATGTATTGTGAAACTTTGACTTTGAATAAAAAGGTTGGTGCAAGTTGAAGCTATATAATTGTTACGTGCGAAACACGTTACTCCTAACAAGCTACTATAAATACATCCCAACCTTACCCTAGCTAGCTCATAATTAACCCAAATTAGCATATTCATAAACAATAAAGACTAGCTAATTACCCTACTTTGTACTTAATTACTACACAGTAGTTATCAATGGAGACTAAGATCAAGATCAGTGCTGCTCTTCTTCTCTTCATGCTCGGTACGTGCATTATTCCCAGTGACGAATCTATGTTTTCGTATTAGGATGTCTAATACATTATTACACTCATATTTTTTTTCGATAATTAGGGCCAACCGCCCAAATTTATTATTACACTCATTTGAAAACATCTGCAATTTTTAGCTCAAATTGAACTAAATTTAATTTTTTTTTTTTGGTTTAAAGGTGGCCATGGCCACCCCACCAATAGCCCAAGATCCGCCCATGATTATTCCATTTCTTTCTGGCTTGCTTCTTTATAATTTTGATCGTAAATAATTAACTAACGTTATTTTCTTATATATATATTTTGGATACGCACGCAGTGATGGTTGGAGCAAGCGAAGCCCAGGAAGATAGAGCTTGTCCCGAATTTTGCAGAATTGATATCGCTTATCAGATTTGTAACAACGATGGGACTCCTGTAAAGACTTATCCTGATTGTACCAACTGTTGCATAGTCGGTCCTGGTTGCACTCTTTTCTACAACGATGGCACCTCCGAAGTCTGCACTTGAGATCTTAATTGATTCGAGCCGCGTGCATGGGTTCGATTTATTGTGAAATTAATCAAATTATAGACTTAATTAAAGTGTAATAAGATTAATTATCGGGGAGATTTATCATACTATGCATGATTATCTCTGACTGGATCGATGCTCTCGTTGTGCCTGCTGTATTGCTTCTGTGGAATAAAAATAATATTATTACATTGATCAAATGCTTCATTGTGAGCCAACTGATGTGTATTGTGTGGATCATTTGAGTCGTTTGAGGTCTAAATAGCTTCGACATGAATAAGAGAGGTCTATTATAACCTCAATATTAGTTTTAACCTTCATCCTTCAATTTGGCGTCAATCAGGAGAGAAATTCAAACATGGGAAGAACAAAACGAATGGACACGAGCCTTTTTTTTTCAACCCATTAACTTTAATTTAAGGTCTTTTTTATTCAACCCATAAAATTTAGTGTCCAAAAAATTAACGTTGTAAACTAAGGGTCTAGAAAATTCATTACCTTATACTTTAGGATCCAAAATACAGAAAACCCTAAGTATAAGCAGTTCATCACCTGTTTTTAGATTTCATGTTCTTGTACACTTATTTTTTTGGATATAGAGTACTTACAAAATGTAATAAGCTATTACAAAACGTTGATTCAACAAACAGCAAAAATGAAAATCGTAGAGTTTTAAATTAATCAAAACATTAAAATTGCTAATCAAAATGCTATTATCAAACAAGACCTAGATCTACATTCATGAATATAATTAAATATTGGGTATACGGTGTACCCCATGCCAAGACACTTTTTAAGTGTCTACACTTCTCCCAATTCGTATTTTTTATGATCTTTTATGCTAATTTTTTTAGGATTATAGGACGCCAATAATATCAACTTTAGAGGTATTAGAGACTAATAATACAAATTATTTTTTTGGACACTAGTAGTACCAATTATCGACCTATTTTCCTCCAACAGTACACGACCGAGTTGTTATAGTTTTAACTCATCGGAAAGATGACGTGGCTCCATGATGTGTGACATGGAAGGCGGAGGTTGGATGGAAAATGTTGATATGGACACTAACATGCCCTCCATGTCACATATTATGGAGCCACATTGTCTTTTCGATAAGTTAAGACCATAACAATTCGACGGTGTACTGTTAGAGGAAAATATGTCAATAGTTCGTACTACTAACGTCCAAGAAAATAGTTTGTATTATTGATATCCAATGCCCCCAAAGTTGATATCATTGATGTCCAAACATCCTTTTTTTTAATAGTAAGTATCAATTATGAATTATAAGGAACTTTTGGATGCATTGGCTATGCCAATGAAGACCAATGATACGTTAATTGAATTAACCCCATAAGACATATTTTCGGTATTTTTTTAGCATAAAAAATAATGGATAAAATTAATTATGACTTTATGCAATTTATATGTGATATTATTAGGGTTGTTCATGGGTTCAAATTAATTGAACCGGAAAATTGAATCAAACCCAATTTCAAAACCGAAAACTGAACTTAAAGTTTTCGGTAAATTTGCTTAATCGAAGAATATGAACCGAATACTTTTGAACGTCACTTCCACTATATATTATACTAGCCTCTTACTCTCGTCTTCTTGAATAAATCGAAGAACGTTTCCATTCGGTTTTTCGGTTTTGAACCAAATGAATTGAAATTCGTATAAAACAAAATCCTTGAATCGAAAACCGAATAAATCATTAGGTTTGATTTTCAATTTTTTCAGTTCAAAGTCGCAAAATGCACAACCCTTGTAATTATACAATTCTATCATATCATTTTATTTTCATTTAATATATAATAATGTAATTTTGAAATATATCCTACTACATTACTTATGTCATTTTCGTATAAAATAATTGTAGTCTTTCCGGATCTATTAAAATGAAGTCAATTGTACTAACATGTACTCTTGTTTTGGACTGTGTCATCAACACAAACAAGGTTCTTAAAACTTACAAATATATAATAGCAGTCTAAATTTCTCGACCATGTGCAATATAAATATTATAGTGGCTGGATCTTTGAGCCGGCTAAAATTATATGAATCTAATATTTAATTTGTATAGTTGCTTAATCAAAGACAAAAGAAGAAGCCGCCTATAATATCTGAATTTTTTAAAAAGGGTTCAAAAATATAGCAGTCTTTGTGGAAAATGTAAAATAATAATCCAGCTTTCAATTCTATTCTGTGAAAAATGAAAATATAACAATAAATTTCCTTGTACGTAAATATTATGAATATTAGTTAGACGAATGGGAAAAAAAAATTAACTTAAATAGTACTAGCATTACTCTTTTACATATTTTTACCAATAACATTGATTTACAAGAAAACTAATATGGGTAGTTATTTGGGTACTCCCTGCGTCCTTTTGTAAGTGTCATGATAACTAAGTATATGTTTGGCCAAGCTTTTTTTAGAGCTTTTAGGTAGGAGAAATAAAAATTATACTAAACACATAAATATTATAGAATAACTTCCAAATCTTAGGAGCTAAAAATAGCTCTCACATGGAAAAAAAAAACTGAAGCTAAGATTTTGGAATTCTCATTCTTGACTTATCGGGAGCTGAGAATTGATTTAATGAAATTATTGCGTTTCCAATACAAGAAAAGGTAGAAGGTTGAACCAACGAACGAAACGTCTTATAAGCGCTACCCGTGCCGGCGCCCGGCGCTACCCGTGCCGGCGCCCACCGCGTCTCGTCCCTCTTTGTCACGTAAGTCGCCCCTCATTCAGTGCCATGACGAATCTTGGGTGGCGTGGAATTTCTCTCGTGGTTAATTTTGTTTAACCTAAGTTCTCTCTTCAAGTCAGATACTACTTATTGTTCTTTGAGTTTTAATGTAACTCTATTTTCTCCTAGTCGACATATAAATAGGGTATAATCTTCTCCACTTTAACCTGCGAGGATCGATTAGATCAAAGAGAAAATATTGAGAAAGATACAGTTTCACCAATATTTTCTCAGTGTTATCCCGAGAGAGATTGTGAGTTGAGATTTTGAGAGATTGTATTGTAATCTCCATTGTTGATCGTATCATACCCTATGATAGTGATCGAGTTGTACTCCTCCCTTCTCATAGTGGATTATTTTCTGCCTTTCGCCGTACGTGGGTTTTTCTCCGAGTTCTTCGATTTTCCACGTACACCTGGTGTTAGTTTTATCGCTTAATTTTCGTTCATAAATTCTATCATAATTTCCGTCATCTCGTTTTCGATTCCGCTATAACCTTGCATTTATTTTCCTAACAAGTGGTATCAAAGTAAGGTGGAGATGACTTCAATCATGAAGTGCGAGATTCCGAAATTCGATGGAACGAAGAGTTTTACGATGTGGAGATTGCAGATGAAGGCAGTCTTGATTCACACAACAAGAAAAATTACTTTGGGGAACAAAAAATTTGTTGCCTTAGTCCAATTTTTGTTGCCCTTTAACATGGTGCTACAAAAACAAATTGTCACAATTTGGTAGTTTTATCCTTGAAGCACAAAGTCTAGGCTACAAATTAGTAAAGGTAGAACAAGTTACTTGTGGTGGGCAACCAAGTCTTTTTGTTGACTTAGTAACTTTTGACAACCATTTTTCTTTAAATTGTTGCCCAATCTATATCATTTGCAACAAAAAAAGGTTTTGTTGCCACATATAATGTATTTAACCACAAAATTATTTGGCTGCCCTATTTTAAATTAAAGCAATAATAATTTTTTTGTTGCCCAAACTACTCTACATTTGTTGCCCAAACATATTTTTCTTGTTATGTTAGCACAGATTATGGGATATGATCGAGTATCCCGACACGAAGACTGATGCAACAATGGCCGATGAGAACTTCAAAAAAAAAAAAGTCCAGAAAGAGATCCTTAGCAACCAGAGTTCGAGGTGGATCAGGTTGAGGCTCAAGGTGGAGCTACTGGAACCCTGCAGTCAGAAGCAGGTTGCAGATAATGCTCCTGAAACAGCTAACTCAAGTTGATGAGTCTAAGATCGAGACTGATGTTCCTCAAGTGGAGGAAAAACATGGCGATGGTCGAGGTGGTTATTTGGACCGATGAGTCGGATCATGGTCTAAGGTGGAGTTTGTTGAGTTTTTTGTGGCCCATTGAATCTGTTACGGTCCAAAATAGCAAAGGAGCGAGGCGTGACCAAAGGAGGCGCTCGTCGCAGGTAGAGATAGAAGAAAGGAGGCGCAGGCAGCGCCCCAAAAGGCGTCACTCGCGTCCAAGACAGAGGTAGAAGGTTGAAGCAACGAAGGAGACGCGAGTTGGGTCTCATAAACGCTACTCGTGCAAGCGTCCGGCGCTACCCACGCCAATTGAACCCCCCTTCTCGTCCCTCTTTGTCACGTAAGTCACGCCTAATTCGGTGTTACGAAGAATCTTGGGTGGCGTGGAAAATTCCTCTCGTACATGGTTAATTTTGTTTAACTTAGGTTCTCTCTTCAAGTCAAATACTGCTTGTTGTTATTCGAGTTTAATGTAACTCTAATTTCTCCTAGCCGCCCTACAAGTAGGGTACAGTCTTCTCCACTTTTACCTACGGCAATCGATTAGATCAAAGAGAAATATTGAGAGAGATACAGTTTCACCTATATTTTCTCAGTGTTATATCGAGAGAGATTAATTATGAGTTGAGAGTTTGAGAAATTGTATTGTAATCTTCATTGTTGATCCTATCACACCCTGTACGTGATAGTGATCGAGTTGTACTCCTCCCTTCTCATAGTGGATTATTTTCTGGTTGTCGTCGTCCGGGGTTTTCCTCCGAGTTTCTCGGTTTCCCATGTATACGTGGTGTTCGTTTTATCGCTTAATTTTCATTCCTAAATTTTGTCGTAATTTCAGTCATTTTGTTTTCGCTTCCGCTATAACCTTGCACTGATTTTCCTAACAAGCTATAAGTTAAGTCCATTGACAGACGCCTTACAGTAGCATTTATATATTCATAATAGCCACTAGACCCTTCTTTATCCGCAGAACTGGCCCAAAATATGGGAACTTGATTATAAATCATATATTCAAACAAACATACAACTCGTCCCAAACCTCATTCCGTCTACACTTCTCTCTCTCTCCGATTTCTTTGAAATCATAGATATCTTGGATTAGTTTTCTCTCTCATCGCCTTCAACCATTGTGATCGAGGTTCGATTATTCCTTCCATTTCGTTTTCCTCTTACCGAATTCTAAGTTAGGGTTTTCTTCATCTGATTTTGTTCCTTATTTTGTGTTTTTTCAACGATAGTGATACTTTTCTCATCTCTTTCGATTTTCAATTTTGATTTTTCTCGATTTGACTTAACATTTTCAGTTACTTTGATTTCATTTTGTGCTGCAAGCAAGCAAGCAAGCATGCGTACGGATGCACAAAAAGTTAGAATTTAAGTTTTTGGTTTTCACCATTCTTAACAGAGCAAGCTATGGTAGACATATTTGTGGAATGTACATATTTGTACACACATATTCATTGACAAATACAATAAGAGGCATGCAACAAGATGATCATACATATATGTAGTATGATAAATCCGGTGGCTAATTATTATTCCTTAATTTGAAGTTTTTTTCGATAAGTTGGGACTACAACCCATTTTATTAATCAAAAAGGGATACACAGTGCACTACAGCACGAAAACAGTGTACCCCATATCCAAGTACAGTTGACTGTCTAAAAGAAAGCATGATAAGAAAGCATTACATATAATAAGTAACAAAAAATTACTCAGAGGTACCTCAATATTTGGGAAAACTATTTTTCGGTACCCCAACTTTTCAAAACTCATTTTGAGGTACCCTTACTTTTTGGGTTAGTAATTATTTGGTACTTTTCCGGCCATCAATTTTATTAAGTGACCGAAATACCCTTATTCTTCTTCTTCAAGGGTATTTCTTAAAAAATGGAAGAACAAGGGTATTTTGGTCACTTAACCAAATTGATGACCGAAAAAGCACCTAATAATTTCTAACCCAAAAAGTAAGGATACCCCAAAATGAGTTTTGAAAAGTTGGGGTACTTGAAAAACATTTCACCAAAAGTTAGGGTACCTCCGAGTAATTTTTTGAATAAGTAAAGCATATAAAGGTGAGAAAAGTCTCACTATATTCTCCTTCACTAAAGCACAACATACCATACTAATTTTACAACAAATTGAACTAAGGAGGAAAAATGCTTCAAACTCGTTGTGTATCCTTTTAGGTGCAAATTTTGGAGGTTCCATCGTAGAAGTAAAGAGTGCAACCAGGACCAGCAATACAACAATTGGTGCATTCAGTATCAGACTTTTCACCATTGCAAGTCACATAAGCCAAATTAGGTTCACGATATTGGAGACATATTTGTTTATCCTTGCCAAGTTCATGTGCCCCTACCATCACTAGTACGTACACAAAATATGCACAACAATTAATCAACAATTATCATCAGCTTATTACCAATCAAACCAAAAAATCTAGTGCAACAAGTCGTGCATATCACTTATTTTGACATAATCTAGCTATCAACTACGAATCAGAAAATTACATAGAGCATAATTATGATAATAATATTAGTTTTATTCCATTAAAAAGAATTGAATCTGTACACTTTTTCCCCTCACTTGACATGTATCTATAACAATAACAATAATTAAAGTCCACATTATGATCCCGCTAATATAATCACTTAATTCGTATTTATCAATCACAAAAGGCAAAAAAAAAGAAAAGAAGAAGAAATGATGTTATGTTATATCTAGGTGTTTACAAAACCAATGTTTCTGGTAGAGTAAAAAATTGTGCATGGACAAGCATACCCCTCTTCTTTATGTCATTTTTGTCAAATACGAATTTCGATTCAATAGAGAAATAAAAGAAAATTTGAAAAGGTAAAATAAAAAAAAATCATTCATTAAGTGTAATACTATAAAGTATATGAATGAGCACTTCCTAGATATATACTTGTCACTTACCAAAACAATTATTGTGACACAAGATCAATTTTTCTAATGAAACAAAATGTTAGGGAAACTAATAAAAGTTTGTAAATCATATGCAATTGTCCTTTTTTTAATGATAACAATCCTAGAGTGAGTGTCCATACCATCATCACGAGATCTATTATTATAAAAATAGGATAATAAT
The DNA here is from genome assembly GCA_029582165.1 of Portulaca oleracea. Lineage (NCBI taxonomy): Eukaryota > Viridiplantae > Streptophyta > Magnoliopsida > Caryophyllales > Portulacaceae > Portulaca > Portulaca oleracea. Next base: position 3,354,114 of record CM055873.1, on the reverse strand, counting down.
ATGTATCTTTGAGGGATACAATCTTATTTTTATAAAATTAATATTTATTTTGAGTGTCCGTACCATCATCATCGGAAACCTCAAATGTTGGAGTTGGGGCGTTCGCAAATCCAAATATATCATTCGATCTAGCAATTCCACGAGAGGTTAAAAGCATAGCAAATACGAATGAGAATTCAATCCTTACCTATAATAAAAAGGGCAGTTGTTTTGTTGTTGTTTTGGTGGCTGCTTGGTTGTTTGCCTTCAGTGAGGCGGCGAGGGCTTATTTTTTCTTTTTTTCCTTTCATTTCTTTTGGTGACTGTGTTAGGCTTTGGAATGGTTGGTATATATACTCTGATAAATCTTACCATCTTCCCTATAGTGTTGTCACTATGTTTCTTTTTCTTCCTCATTACCCAACACAGTGATAACTTCTACAGATAACAATTGCTACTCTCAATTCCAATTCCCGCTGTTAGAATCCTTTCCTTCCCTTGTCAGGTTCATTACATGCAATCCGGGAGTACTCTGCAATCCGGTTAATGTTACACTTTCCTTCAATTTCTTAAAAAGCATACCAAGACAAACTAATAAAAATTTTCATAAATATCAGCCAAATGGGCATTTTCAAAACATGCAAAAGCTTTCATTTTCCAGAACCCAAACGAATTGGCGCTGATTCACCAATATTCTATATTCCAACTTCTGCAAAATCATACAAAGAAACCTCATACCTGATTATATTTCTCAAGCTCAGATAAGCTCATGTAAATATAGGAATTGGGTCATATCCAGTTCGGTTCATATCATACCCGAACATCACTGCATAACTTAGAAATCAATTAAATGACCTTGATATTTGTTCAAATGCTCAAGCCCAGATTAACCTATTCCTACAAAAATGACCGCAAAGTTTGATTGTGTTAATGGGAAAAAGCAAGGCATTAATAATACAGTAATATCAAAAAGTGAGGCATAAGTATTTGATAAGAAGTGAACTGAGAAGAGAGTGATACTAGGATTTGATTTATGGAAGAAGGGCCTCCAAAACATGACATTTTCCATGATACTTTTGGTTGAGAGAAAAGATTAATCTGGGAGTTGGGAGAACAGATTAAGACGAAGTGACCAACAATGAAAAAATAGAGAGAGTGTGAGTAATTAAAGATGAAATTTCTATTACATATGTAAGTAATTTAGCCAAAGCTAGGGACACTTCGAAACAAATTAGCCTACACTTCTTAATTGAACCCAAAAGCTACAACACCCTACACTTCTTAATTGCAGATTTTTAATTAAAATTAGGGTATATTTCTTTGCAGTATAGATAAGTTGATAAGTAAATAAAGTAGATAAGTCAGTATTCAGTAAGATTATGTAGGTTAGCAACTTAACTTACATATATCAGTCACACTAATTATTAAATATATGAATTTTTAATTAAGATAATACTTCCTCTGTTATATTTTTTAGTAAAGTATCTTTTTAGTGATGGTAATTTCATATTATAAATAATTGTAAATTGTGAGTAATTAACGTTCAAAATTTAGTTAAAGTGACAATTAATTTGGGACGGAGGAAGTATAAGTTAAGTCAAGTCTTGTTCTATAGCTTGGTAGGATTATCTTTGTCCAATCTAATATAACTTAATTTTACCTTACCATCCAAAAAAACATGACTTGTTTTTAGATAACTCATATTCAAAATTTTTATTCAACTCAAAGAATTATATAAAATTTTAAAAAAAATGTGATTTGATATTTACCTAACTACCTTCGGTACTTTTTTTTTTTACCTAACTTTACCCTACCTAATCTTATACCCTTATAGAATGGGGCTTTGGTACTTCTACCATAACTTTTTAACAACTGTTTGTGGAGTGTTTTTTAGGTGAAATAGAAGTGGTCATAATTTTATTAGGGCTTACTAACATAGTACAATGAGACTAAAGTATAATATAGCATAGGTCTTATTTGTGTTTTCAAAAAGAAAATGCTACCTCCGTTCTAAATTATTTATCATTTTACCTAATTTTTTTGTCTTAAAATATTTGTCATATTTACAATCCCAACAACTATAATTCCTTTTCTAGACCTAATTAATAAATTCATTTATCACCTTTTACGATTCCAATAACTATTACCTTTAAAAAAGTAGGGTTTATTTAGATAAATTTCAAAATTTTAACCTCAATTCTCAATATGTATTGATCCTCCCAAATTATGTAAATTGACAAATACAATGAGACGAATGTACTATTACATTAATAAACTACCATGCATGAAATTATAAGAAGCTATGATCCTTCCAACTTCCATAATGATTTGAAAGGATGAGAAAATATTACATTGACAGACTTAAGTATAGCATAATTATTAGGGTCTCTCATAATAATGTAATTATACAAATCTTATTTTGAAAGGATAAATTTTTTTTTTCTAAATAACAAAACCCGTCCATGGGACGGGCATGGTATCTAGTAATCAATAAAAAGGTAACTTTGATATCCATGTCGCAGTTAGTGGAGATTTATGGGCTAATATTTTTTTTTTCTTTTCTTTTTTTGTCTTTTTGTGGAGCAACTTTGGGCTAATACAAGTGACTAAGGAGGATTGAATGGATGTGAATTGTTCATGGTTTAAGTGTATTTATAGATTGCAAAGTATGAAATAGATAACATATGTCCTTTAGCAACAACTTCATTAATAGATTGTATTTTAACACTCTCAAGTAATTAAAGATCATATTTAAGGCATTGGAATGTTACTTGTGATTTCTACATTTACCCTTCGAAGTTTGTTGACAATGCGTAATTATTAGGTGTTGGCTACTTTTAGCCGTTGGTTGTTTTGTTAGATGTTTGACTTTTGATTATTTTGTTAGTCATTTGTGTAAAGAGTGTTTAGTAAAGTTAGTTATTTCTAGTACGACATTTTTGCTTGATTTTCAATTGTACCATCAACTTTAAATTCAGTATTTTTTAACATTATGATTTTATAACTCATTTTAGGTTTAATTTTAAAGGAAACAAATTGACCATATTTTAATGCTCTCAAGTAACTAAAGGTCATATTTAAGGTATTGGAATGTCACTAGCAATTTCTTCATTTATCCTACCCAAGTTTTTTGACATAACTTTTTTATCCTATTTTTCACATCAACTTTGGTAAAATGACTTATACTGATCTCTGAGTTTGTGCGCTATGCACGTGTGTAATTACTTTTTTTCTCTATTTTGGCATGAGGATTGAGGGGTAGAAGAAACTTGATAATCTGCGCATCCCTTTCTTCAAATTTTTGACATTAATAAAGTCAATTCTAACCTTTTTGCGTTACAATTTACTTCCTCTGACATTTTTAACCAATTTAATTTGGCACACTCTTCGCCAATCATTGTTGCTGCTATTGTTGTTGTTGATGAGACGAATTTGTACTTTTTAAACATTCGATTAAGCTATACGCGCTGTATACACTTACTATACGTGTTTTTACTGCCGGAGGTCACTTATCCAAAAAATTATTGTCCAATCGAATTTTCTAATGAAAGATAACAATCCTAAGTTGAGTATTTGTGCCATTATCACAAAGCCTACCATTATGAAAATATAACAATACTCTCTCTGTTTCATATATATATATATATATATATATATATAGACACACACACATATATATATATATGGGTTTTTGGTTCAAAATAATCCGAAGTCGGAGGTCATTGGCTGAAAATAATCCAAATTCACTTTTTGGCTAAAATAATCCAAACTTTTAACTTATTTACTCGGACTAACCCGAAATCGATTTCTGACGTCAGAATGCTGACCGGTCAGCTTATGTAGACCCCAGTCAGCATAAATTCAAAATTAAAATCAACTAAAGAAACACGTGTTCCGGCTACCCAGTCAAAATTCTGACATCAGAAATCAATTTCAGTTTAGTCTGAGTAAATAAGTTAAAGGTTTGGATTATTTTCAGCCAAAAAGTTAGTTTGGATTATTTTCAGCCAATGACCTCCGACTTCGGATTATTTTGAGCCAAAAACTCTCTCTCTCTCTCTCTCTCTCTCTCTCTCTCTCTCTCTCTCTCTCTCTCTCTCTCTCTCTCTCTATCTCTCTCTCTCTCTCTCTCTCTCTCTCTCTCTCTCTCTCTCTCTCTCTCTCTCTCTCTATATATATATATATATATATATATATATATATATATAGGGATATTAGATTCTAATAATCCCTACTATCACAAATTGTATGGTAATAATCCCTACTATCATTTTGGATTCTGGTGGTCCAAAAAAAAATAAAATTGTATTGTAGTAGTACCAAATCCATCACCACATTCTTTTTTATTTTTTCCATGCCTACCCCATATTATTTTTGTTTTTTTGGTTCCTACCCCTAGATAGGTAACGAAGTGTAGTTACTAAAATATTTTTTAAATTATTTTTTTGAGATTCCGAGCTATTATTATGATTTTTTAAAAGGAATAAAATTGAAAAAATCATAAAAAATTGAAAAAAAATTGAAAAAAATTGGGAGAAATGCTGTAAATTTATTAAAAATCGTGGTAAAGTGTTATACAAAGTTTTGAATCAAATGCAACACAAAATCTATGATATTTAGCGTATACACTCGATTTTGTCCCACTACAATACAATTTTTTTTTTCTGGACCACCAGAATCCAAAATGATAGTAGGGATTATTGCCATACAATTTGTGATAGTAGGGATTATTAGAATCCAATATCCCTATATTTATATATATATATATATATATATATATATATACATATATATATATATATATATATATATATATATATATATATTTCTGGGTAGAAAGGATGAGGATCGAAATATGTGGATTCTAATGAGGGTATTTTGGGAAACCTATAATTGATTCTATTTATTTTTTAAAAAAAATCATGTAATATTAATGTGTGCATTAATATGTGTATGTTTGCATTGATGACTCTTCTTTCTTTTCCTTTTTTTCATATACACTACTCCTTTATTCTTTTAAAATAAGAAAACTATTCTTTTTATTTTTCATTATCATTTTTGCTTTATTTTTTAAAGTATAACATTGATAATATTTTCAACAATACATATGGTTCACTTGCATCCCGTGCAACGCACGGGTCTAAGTACTAGTATTTGATTATTGCGGTCTCTAGTGTGATGATAACTTCTTCTATAATATTTATATAAACAGTTGCAATATTATACTTTTAAGATAATATTTTTTATTACAAATATAATGGTAATCATCTTATGTAACAAGTCATATATTGTATATATTAAGAAATTTATGGTCAAAATTTTAATATTTCACTATATAATTTCCAAGGATGACAATTAATATGGAATGGAGGGAGCAATTTCTATTCTAATTACGCATTAATGTCCTGTATTTGCTGATTTACGTACTAATATTGATTTGTTCTTGTTAGTTTAGACTTTATTTTGTCTCTATTGTAATTCCATTAAAGACAGGAACTCTAGGTAAATATATATAAAATAAATATGTACATATATATAAAATAAATATGCACATATGATTGTCGTAAACCATGATAACCACCGTAAGTAAAATAAATCTTACTCGTATATATGTCAAGTTTTATTTTGACCGTTAACTTATTTATTTAATATAAATTATTAAATATATTTTTTTAAAGTTTAGTTAATTTTAAAAAAATTAAAATAAATATTTTTCAAAAGATGCTTGATTACTCGGCAAAAATTTAGAATTAAGATATTTAAATTTTAATAAAATTTATAAAAGAATTTTTAATTAAGAAAATATATTTTATAATGTTATATTAAATAAAAAAATGAATGATGAAGTTAAAAGCTGATACATGTATAGATAAACATTGTTTTTATTGTGGTGATTAATTGTCATGGTTGACAACCACTATAAATTTGTTTAAACAAATATTAGAGAAATAATAATAGAGGGTTTGAACTTATACTTTTTGCCAAATCATCAACCAAGTGAGATTATCTCCTTTGACAGAAAGATCAAGCCACCCACCACCCAAAACCCTAATGTGTACACAAATTAGAATCAGATTGCATATATTAAGATAAGAATTCAATGTCGTATGAGAAGAGTAGACTAATTATAATAGGGTTTTTTGCCACAAATCATCCGTACTGAGGGGCTTGTGACTGAAAATAATCCAAAGTGACTTTTCGGCCACTGGCAGTCTGTACTTTTTCACTATTTTCTCATAGCAGTCCAGAATCGATTTCCGGCACCGGAAAGCTGACGTGGCGACCGGAAATTTCCTTTTTGAAGTATGAATAAACATACTTTTTGATCGCCACGTCAGCTTTCTGGTGCCGGAAATCGACTCTAGACTGCTATGAGAAAATAGTGAAAAAGTATAGATCGCTAGTGGATTCTCTTTAATAATAAGGATTATTTGTGGCCAAAACCCCATTATAATATCTTCCTTCCACGTGTGCTAAATCGAATAAAATCAAAGTTTGACTTTGAATAAACAAGTTGGTACGTACAGAATGTCCTTATACTATACACATTATTATTCCTAAATAGCTTCTACAAATACACACCATTCTTGGCCCTTAAACCATATCATATCCATAATTAATAGCAAGATTAGCTAATACTACATACTATAAACAGCAATATTAATGGAGACTAAGATCAAGATTAGTGCTCTTCTTCTTCTCTTCATGATTGGTAAGTTCATCAACTCCCATTAATCTCCCCCAACCCTAGATATAACATAACATCATTCCTTCTTTTCTTTTCTTTTTTTTAACTTTTGTGATTGGTAAATACAAATTAAGTGATTGCATTAGCGGGATCATATTGAGGACTTTTGTTATTGTGATTGTTGTAGATACATTTCAAGTGATGGGTAAAAGTGTAGAGATTCAATTCTTTTAAATTGAACAAAACTAATATGATCATAGGTGTGTTCTATGCAATTTTTTATTTTTTTTATTGTTAGAGTATATAACCATTATTAGACCTACTACCATCGACTTAAGCTTAAGTTTTTGCTTAGGTTTGGCTCCAATAGTATGTGAAATCATCTCAACCAAAAGCTTAATCTAATGGTTCAAGGCCCAGTAATAGTTTTATACTCTAACAATATGCACGACTTGTACGTACGTCGCACATGATTTTTTGGTTTGATTGGTAATAAGCTGATGACAATTGTTGATTAATTGTTGTGTATGTTTTGTGTACGTACCAGTGATGGCAGGGGCACAGGAACTCGACGAGGATCAACGACAATGTCTCCAATATTGTGAACCTAATTTGACTTACATGATCTGCAATGGTGAAAAGTCTGATACTGATTGCACCAACTGTTGTATTGCTGGTCCTGGTTGCACTCTTTACTTCAATAATGGAACCTCCGAAATTTGCACCTGAAAGGATACACAACGAGTTTGAAGCATTCTTCCTCACTAGTCAAATTTGTTGTAAAATAAAATGAAATTTTAAATTAAGAAATAATAATTAGCCATCATATTTATCATACTACATATATGTATGATCATTTGGCTGATTGTTCTATTATGTACGTGTCTTATTGTATTTGTCAATTGATTATGTATGTTCATATATGCGCATTCCATAAATATGTCTACTATAACTTGATCCATTAAGAATCGTGAAAACCCAAAACTTGAACTCTAACTTTTTGTGCATGCACACGTATGCTTGCTTGCATGCAACACAGAATGAAATCAAAGCAACTGAAAATGCGAAGCAAATGGAGCTGATAATCAATTATATATTAGGTATTCTTTCAGTACATTAATCGAATTAACCTCATCCGTTAGACATATTTTAAGTATCTTTTAATATAAAAAATAATGGATAAAATTATGACTTTATGCAATTTATTTGTGATATTATTAAGGTAGTTCATCGGTTTAAAATCAAATCGAACCGGAAAAATCGAATAAAAAAATGAAAATTTTCGGTAATAACTTAACCGAATAAGAACTAAATACTTTTACATCACTTTCACTATGTTAGCCTATTACTCTCGCCCTCGGTCTTTTTGAATAAACTAAATAAGATCCAAATAAACGGAATAAGAACTCTATCTGGTCTTTATTTGTTCTTTTCTATTTGGAACGAATAAACCGACAAGTGAATAAAAAAAAATCCTCGAACCGAAAACCGAATAAACCATTGAATTCAGTTTGATTTGGTTTGCTGGTTTTTCAGTTCAAAGCCAAACAATGTGAAACCCTAAATATTATAATTATGCAGTTCAACTATATCATTTTATTTCAATTTGATAGATAATAGTATGGTTTTAAAAAAAGGGTTTTTGGCTCAAAATAATCTAAAGTGTGAGGTGAGTAGCTGAAAATAATCCAAACTAACTTTTTAACTGAAAAGAATTCAAACTATTCACCTATTTACTATGACTAAACCATAATTGAATTCCGACATCGCAAAACTGACTTGGCGCCCTTGAAAAGTTCGGACTCGACTGAAAATAATATTAACCCATTGCATCTTTGAAATTTTTAAGGGTGTCAAGTCAGTTTTGCGGGTCGGAATTCAATTCTGATTTAGTCAGAGTAAATAGGTGAAGTGTTTGGATTATTTGCAGCCAAAAAGTTAGTTTTTAATTATTTTCAACCACTCACCTCTCACTTTGGACTATTTTGAGCCAAAAACCCTTAAAAAAAATATCTATACTATACTTATATTATTTTCGTATAAAATATTGTAGTCTTTCCGGGTCTATTAAAATAAGCAAATGGTACTAACATGTACTCGATCTGGTTTGGACTGTGTCATCAACACAAACACGGTTCTTAAAACGTCCAAATATATAAATATTATAGTGGGTGGATCTTTGAGCCTTTTAAAATTGTATGAATTGAATCTAATATCTAATAATATTTCATTTGTATAGTTGGTTAATCAAATACAAAAGAAATAGCCGCCTATAATATCTGAATTAAATAGAAAGATTAAAAAATACGTACAGCAGTCTTTGTGGAAAATGTACATAAATAATCAAGCTTTCAATGCTATTCTACGAAAATATAACAATAAATTTTCTTGTACGTAAATATTATGACAATTAGTTAGACGAATGAGAGAAAAATATTTAGTTAAATGGTACCAGTATTATTCTTTTACAGGATTTCATCATTAACTTTAATTTACAAGAAAATTAATATGAATAGTTGTTTTGTGTATATATGATTACATGAATGTGAGCTTATTAGATAAATAATTGTCACCATGTTGGTAAAATAGGTTTAAGAATTAAACGCATAAACTATGGTATATGTTTTATTTAGCAACATTGTGTAAAAATACTATCAATTATTCATTGATATAAATGTTGAATCTTGTTAAACAATCATACATGAAAAAATCATGTTTTATACGATGCCCTTTTACGGAGAATATTGATAAAGTCTTGCTATTATATTGATTTTATGTCAACAATTCTTACTTTCCCCCTTTTAAAACGAATAGTTTGTGTGATAATTTCCAGAATTGAAAAACAGAACAGATAGAAGAAAGAAAAAGGTTTGATAGAGAAAAGAAAACGTAGGTTGTGCTGCTATTATTGAAGAAAATGAGAGAGCAGGGAACATTACAAGTATTTGGGTATATATATATATACATGAGAAATAAGAAGGGTGTATGATAGACTAATATGCTAGTGTGTATTGTAACACCCCCCCCCCTCAAGCTAGGAAGGGTGAGTAACCATTCCGAGCTTGGATAATAGTTGCTGATGTTGGGCAGAAGGCAGAATTTTGGTTAGAATATCTGCAATCTGGGAAGAAGTTGGCATGTAAGACAGCTGCAACAATCCTTCTAACACTTTGTCTCGAGTGAAATGGCAGTCAATTTCTATATGCTTGGTTCTTTCGTGAAAAAACGGATTCTTCCCTATATGGATGGCGGACTGATTGTCACAGTGGAGGGTGACAGGCTGAAGACCAGAGACCCCAAGTTCAGCTAAGAGTCGAACTAACCAAGTCACCTCAGCAGCTGCCTGAGACATTTCCCTGTATTCTGCTTCGGAGGAAGATTTGGAAATCGTTCCTTGCTTCTTACTCTTCCAACTTATGGGAGATTGCCCCAGGAGAACAACATATCCACTAACCGATCTTCGAGAAAATGGGCAAGAAGCCCAATCAGAATCTGAATATGCTTGTAAGGTAAGCTGGTTAGATCCTTTTAGCAGAATGCCATGATGTGCAGTCCCTTGTATGTATCGCAATGTATGATAAAGAGCTTGAAGATGCGTATCACGTGGTTGTTGCATAAATTGGCTGAGAAACTGGGCAGTATAACTCAGGTCTGGTCTAGTATTCGTAAGAAAATTTATCCATAACAAAACCCAACTTGTTCTTTGCAATCAAGGCTATTTCCATGGCCTTTTTCCAATGATTATAATTTTCCCCATTCAATAACTCAGACACAAGAATATTGTTGGGGTTGTCTGAGGGATGTAAGTACATAACATTGTTTGGATCACTCAAAGTTTCAGAATATGTGAAAGTAGCAGGAGTCTCAGACATTTTTCCAGAAAAAGAGAAACGACAGAAGTGAAAACACACACACAAAATTGGGGAAATTTAGGACTCGAATTCAATCGCACAGATCAGAAGAAACAGATCTGGAAGAAGAGAATCCAGAAAAAAAAGGGAGGAAAAAAAGAAAAAAAAAGAAAAAAGAATTATACCCGGAATTCAAATCTGGAGAAGAGAAAAAAAACTTGAATCATTGGATCGAATCAACGAACAAGAAGAAGCTCTGATACCATGATAATTTCCAGAATTGAAAAACAGAACAGATAGAAGAAAGAAAAAGGTTTGATAGAGAAAAGAAAATGTAGGCTGTGCTGCTATTATTGAAGAAAATGAGAGAGCAGGGAACATTACAAGTATTTGGGTATATATATATATATACATGAGAAATAAGAAGGGTGTATGATAGACTAATATGCTAGTGTGTATTGTAACATTGTGTACTAACATGTATTAAACGTTATAGTTTGGTGTGGTAAACAAATATCCTTACTATTCGACAGTCTCAATAAAAGATGAATTCGTATTTTCTAAATGTTCAATTGGTCGGTACACATTTTATACTATCATTATATGCATGGTTACTACCAGAAGTCACTTAGGCCATGTTTGGCAAAATTAGTGTTTTAGATAGTGGATAGCGGTTTATGTAGCGGATAGCGGTTTAAGCAGCAGATAGCGGTTTAAGTAACCGATAACGAATGACTGTCCAAATGAAAAATTGTATTCGGTAAATTTAGCGGTTGAATTAACAGATTAATGTGAATTGACATAAAAGGGTATCCAAAATTTCCAAAGATAAAATTTTCAAAGGGTATTTTTTCATCGAAAAATATGAAACGCTACTCCAAACGCTAAACGTTAACTTTATTAGTGTTTCACAAAATGCTCCTTAAAACGCTAAACGCTACTCAAAACGCTAAACGCTACTCAAAACGCTAGCTTACGAACACTAATATTTATGCAATTAGAGTTTTGACTTGGCCAAAACGTTAAACAATACCACAAATGCGACTTCCGAACGCAACCTAAAAATTGTTGTCCAATCAAAATGTCTACTGAAACAAAATTTAAGAAAAACTTATAAAAATTTGTAAATTATATGCAATTTTCTTTCTTTTTTTTTTTAAAGATACCAATCCTAAAGTAAATATCCGTACTATCTTCACTAGGCCCATCATTATGAAAATAGGATAATGATACATATTTTAGAGGGAAAAAGTCCTATTTTTAATGAAGTTAATATTTATTACAGTTAAATTAATGAATTTCAAATTGCTGAACCAAGCCAGACCCACTGTAATTACTGCTTAGTCACCATATCTGGGTGCCAAGGTGCGCCGCCGGTGCCGGCCTCACCGCAGGGTGGAGTGGGCGGTTCATGGTGTAAGTTCTCTGTGGCGTTTCAGGGTGGTGGCTGCAGTGGGTTCGATGGCTGTCGATGTGCGTCGGAGTTCCTGGCATCAATAGTGGTCTCCTTGTATCTTCGTTGCTGGAGGCATGGTGGTCGCCGGTTTCTTTCTGGTGCATCGTCAATGATCCTGCTACGTGGTTAGTGTGGGCGCCTGGCTGTTTGAGCCTCCCTCTTTGGGTTTCTGTTTTCACAATTTTGAATCGTGTTCTCTGCTGAGTGTGTTCATGGCGGTTGCTAACTGCTCCTTGGTGTCACGGTGCGTGGAATTGAAGGGTGAGGTAACCTCCATTGTTTCCTCCCTCTCCTTTCGTGATAATGCTATGGCTGTGGTATCCTTAGTTGCTCTTTCTAGGGTTAGCGAGATCTGCTCTGTGCTTAAAGAGTTGGTTATGTTGTTAGAGCAGCCTAAAATCCCTGGTTCTGGTGCTTCTTTTTCATCTGGCCCGTGTGTTTCGGTGTCCTCTCCTAGTGCTGCTAAGCATGGGAGGCCCTCTTGTGCTAGTTTTTGGGACAATAGTTTGTTCTCTTTGTTTGTTGACAATTTGCCTTTCGGAGTTGACAATGTTTGGTTGAAAAACTTGTTTATGAAGTTTGGTCCTGTGGTTGATGCTTACATCCCTCGTAAGGTGGGGCGTAATGGTAAAAGGTTTGGTTTTGTTCGCTTCAAAGAGAAAAAAGCGGGTTCATGTGCTATTCTTGAGATGAATGGTTGGAGGTATAAGGATGTTGTCTTAAATGTTGCTTGGGCTAAATTCAACAAAAAGAGCGGGTCTTCGCCTCTTTCTAGGAAGGGCTCTAAGAATTGGATTTGGGTTCCTAAAGATAAGCAGGTTGGTGTGAAGGATGGTCCTCAAGCTAGTGTGTGTCCTGATGCTTCCGATGGTTCTGCTACCATCTCTGATCCTCTTCATTCGGTCGTCCCCAAGGCTGTTAAGTCTCCTTATAAGGATGCCCTTTTGAGGGGTGTAAAGGTTGGGGGTAATGATGGTGCTACTAAGGTGGATCTTTGCGATAGCGAGCGCACTGTTAGAGACATGCCTGACAATGATGTGGGTGAGGTATTTTGTTCTCCACCTCTTGATGTTGAGGAATCTTTTCATAATGCTTACAAAGTGAAGAGCCGTCATAAAAAGAATGTAAGCTTCTTGTGGAACCCAAAGTGGAGGTTGGTTAGTATAGCTTCGTGTAGGGTCCACTCTAATGGTCCTAGTCGTGCTAAAGGGGTTAAGAAGCCGACTCGAAACTGCAATCCTCTCACGAGGAGCAAAACCACGCCTTTTGATGATTTCACTACAAGATGGACGCTCAGATGCGACCTTCCGTTGTGACCGTTCAATGAACGGTCGCATTTTTTTTTTGGGCGACCGTTCATTGCGACCGTTCAATGAACAGTCGTATTTTTTTTCGGGTGACCGTTCATTTGCGACCGTTGAATTAAACGGTCGCAAAATTTGTGACCGTTCAATTTAACGGTCACAAATTTTGTGACCGTTCATTGAACGGTCACAAATTTTGAATTGTAAATTTTGCGACCATTCAATTGAACGGTCACAAATTTTACGACCGTTCAATGAACAGTCACAAATTTGCGACCGTTCAATTGAACGGTCACAAATTTTGCGACCGTCCAATTAAACGGTCGCGCGTTTGTTATTAAATGTCAGAACGAAACTCGCCCTTCCTATTCCGGCCCTAATTTCCTCATCTTTCTCTTTCTCGATTCTCCCTCATCTCACCGATTCTATCTCTTTCTCACTCTTCTCTTCTTCATTCCCCTAAACACTCAAAGCTATCTCCATCACATTCTCTTTCTCGTCACATGAAGCCCGACATGCAACACAAAAGTAGCAAGATCGAGAGTCTCCATCTAAATGTTCAATGGAAGAGATCGAACAGTTGAGCTTTGTGGAAGAATTGAGCAATTCAAGTATTAAAAGGGAGTAGAGAAGCCAAATAAGGTGTAAACGGTCTGAAAGATTTCGTTTTTAGGTTTAGGGTTTAGATTAAATTTAATTTTGCATGTTTAATTCAATTTTTTTTATTTAACATCTTGTAATCTCGGATCTTAAGTTAATGTAATTAGATCTGAATTTTGTTACTTTCAAAAGTTTAATACATTCTCTGGGTTGATTGTTCCTCGTTTCTTGTTTCTTATTTGCTTAATTTCTGGGTTTGTCTTGATTTTCTATGGATGTTTTATTTGATTTTTTTTATTTTCATGTTCAAGTTTCTGGGTTTAATATGTTGGGTTGCTTGATTCATGTTCATTTTTCCCTTCTCCCTTGTTCGGGATCTAGTTTCAATTTCTGGATTGGATTGTAATTGGGTTATTTTTCCGAGTAATTTTGATTAAAAAAAAAAAAGATTTGAAAATTTTGTGACCGTTCAATTGAACGTCGCAAATTTGTGACCGTTGAATTGAACGGTCGCAAAATTTTGTGACCGTTCATGAACGGTCGCTTCGTTTTGTGACCATTCATGAACGGTCGCCTTTTTTTTGTGACCGTTCATGAACGGTCGCAAATTAGCGACCGTTCATTTGAACGGTCGCCCGACCCCTCGAACGACCAATCAGACGCGACCGTCGTGAACGGTCGCAAATTAACGGTCGCGCGCCCTCTGGCGCGACCGTTCAAGCCTAATTAAGACCGTTCTTAACGGTCTTATTTCTTAGACCTTCTTGTAGTGTTTGATGGATCGGCTGACGGTTGACATGAGCAATAAAGGTGGCCTGAAAATATTACAAGACCGGGAGACAACTATAAAACTATTAAAGAAAAAGAGGTTGGATGAAGACAATGACTGATTGGGTGTGATTGTTCCTTGAGCCTTGGTGTTTTCTCTTGGAAGACTGGATGAAGAGGCTTTCAGGCTGTGTTGTTTTGTTTTGTTTGTCTGTTGTTTACTCGTTTGTTTCGAGTTGTGTTGTTTTATTGTTTTTGTTGTTTCCTTGCTGGACTGCTGTTTGTTGCGGTTTTGTAGCATCTTTGATGCTTCATAGCCTTTTATAGCTTGCAAATTATCGAAAAAAAATTTAACATAACACCAATTTCTCTGATGATTGTATCGATCGTTCGCTGTACTTAAAATGTGATTTATGTACTATTGTTGATTAAAGATAGAACTCTAGGTACATACATATAAAATAAACTAGCTTGTGTGCTCGTACGATGCCCGAGTTATTCTATTTTTTTTATTTGTTTATGATTAATTTTTAGTATGTTTTCTTCCTTTCCACAATACTCAATTTATGTGAATTTCCATTATTTTATTTAGTTAAACACCCGTTTGAAATGTTGCCTAAATGGTGAGTTCTACTATAGTATTTAGTGCCTTGCGTCACACAAATTAAATAGTAATTAAATTTAATAATAAACATTTATGAGCATATATCCATATATAAAGATTATTTACACAATTTAAAAACAATGAAAATCAAAATAATTATCTTTTTTTAAAAAATGATTATCTTTTTTTAAATAATGAAAATTAAAATAATTATTTTTTTTAAAAATGGTTATTATCATAGATTGGAGATATTATGCAAGAGAGTAAAAGGTGAAATAATTTAAATTCTTCATTTTCTAGGAAACGTAGAGAGATATACATATATTCATATCAAATCAAATACATTAACAAAATACAATTATGTTTGAATGCACAATTTTGAAGAATCAGACATACATACATACATATAAGAAATATATATATATTTCTTTGTTAAAGTTAATTTGGCCATTCTTTCCAAAACAACAATAAAAATAAAAATAAAATAAATTTACAATATAAGAATTATATAAACAATGAAGAAATTTTATGCTATGACCTGGGTTTCCACTTGCCAATCAACACCAGCCACTCCAAAAAATTTGTTTATGGTTGATCCACCGCAAGAATTTGATCCAATAGCTACATTTATTTTGAAGAAATGCTATATTTGAAGGTAGAGCTGAAAATATTGTTTATGTGTATAGCCTTTAATTTAAAACAATAATTTATGTGTTTATAAAAGAGATGTTCAATGACTGTACTGAAATGGCAATTGTACGCATACATGGAGGATTGGTATTTATAATCAAACAATATTTTTCTATTCACTGATAAAAGTTATGCAAATAAGACTAAAAGGTCATCCGTTACAAATCTATTCAGTTGATATGTTACAACTTACAAACATTTAAACCAATTAAAATTATGAAAATTAACCAATTACGTACTGTAAATGGCAGTATTAAAATTATGAAGTAAGTGGTAACCGGTATTTCTTTGATTGATTACAAAATAAAGTAAGTATAAAGATTAGGCAAATAAAAGGTTGTGGGCTTGCTGTTACAAACCTATCAACGGATGTGTTTTAAACATTTAAATCAAATAAATTTAGACAAATAGTGTTAAACTAAGATGATTGAACGATAGTGTGTTAAAACTAAGACGATTGAATGACACGTGGCACTTTCTAGATAAGTTATTTTGTTTTTAATATAATATATAGATTATTAGAGAAATAATAATAGAGTTTGAACTTATACTTTGGCCAAATTATCAACCAAGTGAAATTAATGAGCTCCTTTGACCGAAAGATGACGGCCACCCACCATTACCCTAAACCCGTGTGTACAAAAACTAAAATCAAATTGCATATTTCCTCCGTTCGTTTTTATATGTCGTCTAACAAATTGTGTTAAAAACTTTAATTGTTAATATCTTAATTTGTATTGTAAGTCAACATACAAAATTGGCATGATTAGATTTGTAATAAAAAAATACTATTCAAAAAGTATAATTTTATATTTTTTAAGTTTTATATTAGAAATTATTGATTAAAAATTGACACTGAAAACCGTAAATGACAGATAAAAAAGAACAGAGGTAGTATAAAGATAAGAACTAAATATCGTATGAGAAGAGTAGAGTAAAAATGGAATCAAATTAAACTTTGACTTTGAATAGCTTCTATAAATACACACCATTCTTGGCTCTTAAACCATATCATATCCATAACTAATAGCAAGATTAGCTAATAATACACACAATACACAGCAAATAATGGAGACTAAGATCAAGATTAGTGCTCTTCTTCTTCTCTGCATGATTGGTAAGTTCATTCTCATTTCACTGACACATAAACATTATCGGTTCAGTTTCAATTCACTGTCGATTTGAATGTCCCAAGTTGGAACCGCCTTATTTAGCCTCCGATTTTTCCAGTTTGGTACACTGGATTTTCAAAACGGTTCAGTTTTGTCGGTCTTACTGACCTCCGGTTTGGTCTGTGCCGGTTTCGAGTTTTTCGAACACCCCTGCTTCCATTAGTCTTCCCCAACCCTAAATAAAACGTACGTAACATCATTCCTTTTTTATCTTTTTTCGTTTGTGATTAGTAAATTAAATGGGTCAAATATAATTTAAGTGACCATATTAGCGGGATTATACTGGGAACTTTTTGTTATTTGTTGTTTTAGATTCAAGTCATGATGGGAAAGGTGTAGAGATTCAATTCTTTTAAATCGAATAAAACTAATACGATAGTTATGCTCTATGTAATTTTTTACATTGGCAATTGATAGCTAGATTATGCCAAAATAGGTGATATGCACGACTTTTTGCACTTGAAGATTTGGTTTGATTAATAATAAGTTGGTGATAGTTGTTGATTAATTATCGTCTATGTTTCATGTACACATCAGTGATGGTTGGGGCACAAGAACTCAAGAAGAATAAACGACTATGTCTTCAATATTGTGAACCTAATTTGGCTTATGCGATTTGCAATGGGAAAAAGTTTAATACCAAATGCACTACCTGTTGCATTGCTGGTCCTGGTTGCACTCTTTACTTCTACGATGGAACCTCCAAAGTTTGCACCTGAAAGGAAACACAACGAGTTTTAAGATTCTTCCCCGTTAGTTCAATTTGTTGTCAAATTAAATGAAACTTTAAAGTAAAAAATAATAATTAGCCACCAGATTTATCATACTACATATATGTATGATCATCTGGCTGCTTGCCCTATTATGTACTTGTCTTAATGTATTTGTCAATGAATATGTATGTACAAATATGTACACTCCATAAATATGTCTACTATAGCTTGATCAGTTAAGAATTGTGTAATCCGAAAATTTAAACTATAACTTTTGTCATGCAAACATATGCTTGCTTGCTAGAAGCACAAAATGAAATCAAAGTAATTGAAAATGTGAAGTCGAATCAATTTAATAATCGAGCAAAATCATAATTGAAAAATGAAAGAGTAGAGAAAAGTATCGCTATCATTGAAAAAACACAAAATAAGGGACAAAATCATATCGAAGAAAACTCTAATTTAGAATTCGTTAAGAGGAAAACGAAATTGAACGAAAAATTGAACCTCGATCACCACGGTTGAAGGCGATGAGAGAGAAAATCCAAAGAGATCTGCATTTTCAAAGAAATTGAAATGTGTGTGTGAGAGAGAGAGAGAGAGACGAATTGTGTAAAGTGTAGGCAGAATATGGTTTAGGTTCGGGTTGTGTGTTAGTTTTAATATATAATTTATATCAAGAATCAAGTTCCCATATTTGGGTCATGCCTGCACATAAAGAAGGGTATGGTGGCCTTTATGGATATATAAATGATACTATATAAGGCATTTATTAATGGGCTTAACTTATAGGTTTAGCAGCATTTGCGAGACATGCCACTAAATAAATGTGAAAATCTGTTGTAGTGAACTCTCTACAAATATATATTAAGCAACAAAAGTAAGACTATATTGTGAGTGAACATGAGTTGTATTTTACATAATAATAATAATATTTTTTTCTAGTAGTACATTACAGCCACATAATTAACTATGATGACATAGATATTTCAATTAAGCCACCACCTCGTTCTCACAACGTTCCCAGAGTTCATCTCTTCTAGCATCGACGGAATCAGTTGCATGAACATGATCATCAACCACTTTAGCCAAATCCGTCAAAAGGTTGTGGCATGGCCTCCCCATTTTCAGTATTTGATTACAACACTCTCCTTTAACATTATTATGATTCTCAAATATGTAAAAGTGAGCTGCATCACCACAAGCAATAGTCAATTGAGATTTGCATTTTTCAACGAGAACCTCGGATGTTGGACTTGGGGCATTCGCAAATCCAGAAATATCATTCGATCTAACAATTCCACAAGAAGCTAAAAGCATAGCAGATACAAATGAAAAGTTAATAATCAATGCAAAAGTAACTTTGACATCCATGTCGTCACAATTAGTGGAGATTTATGGGCTACAATTCCTTTTCTTTTCTTGTCTTTTTTGTAGATGTAAAATAATGTGCATATGTCGCATGTATTTATAGATCGCGAAATAGGTAACGTATATCTGTTTATGGTAACACACATTAGTTATTTTAGTAGGAAACAAACTGATTATGTTTTGACTCTCCTCAAATAGTTAAGGGTCATATTCAAGGCATTGGAATGTTACTAGCTACTTCTACATTTACCCTTCCCTAGTTTTTTGACATCAACTTTTTTTGTCTTGCTTTCCACATTATATTTGGTCACCCCACTCACGCCTGAGTTTGTGAGCTAGCTAGGCATGTAATTATATTAGGAAAATGATATGAGGTTTGGGGTAAGACACTTTTAAGTGTAATGTTCTATTATTAAAACTATATTATTATATATTAAGATGAAATAAATGATATGATTGAATTTTGTAACTATAATTTTTATAAAGTTATATTTTTATCCATTATTTTTAATATTTCAAAAAAAAAATGCTTAAAATAAGCTTAACAGAAGGGGTTGATTCAATTAGGGTATCATTTGTTTTCATTAACCCAACCTACGCATCCGAAGCTTCGTATAATTGATAATTTATATATACTTACTATTAAGAAAAATAGTGTAAAAATCTTAAAAAATATCAATTTGATGAAGGGTAAGATACATAAAAAGTATCTTGGGGCAAGATTCGTATCATCATCCATTATTTTTTTCTCTATTTTTCCATGAGACGTATAAGAATCTCATGGATGTTTTTTGTACCCTTTTTTGCCTATTTTTGTTTTGGTGCTATTGGCGTGCACTTGCTGCGCTTGGCTGTTTGAATAATTGGGTCTTAAGCACCAAAATTATCGGGGAAAAAATAAAAGAATCTCATGGATTAATATAAACCCCTGAATTATTTGATAGATCAAGTGTATATTCAGTTTCGGTAAATATCGATAGAGCACATTTTGGATTCGAGTTACGTGTATGAGTGTATCGAGTTTCGGGTCGGGTCAATTTCTGTCAACTCTAGTGTTATGCCCACGATTTTTCCCCGTTTATTTTGGAAAAAAATTTGTCATCTTGTGACTTTAGATTATTACGAATATTTGACTTGAATTAAATAAATAAATGATGAATTCAATCAATCTTTTATACAATTATTGTTTTGTGAAAGAAAAACACAAACAGAACCACTCAATCCTTACATTTTTATTTAAACTAACCGTAATTTTTCACATGATATAAGTCTTGTAATAAGATAAACTTTTAAGTGATTTTCTTAAATTAAAAGTATACATTCACTATGATTCTTTGACTCGTTATTTTTTTCATAGTTTGTTAATTAATAATTATAAGAAGCTTGACATTTTTTCAGCAACACTATGATATTTATGTGAGGTTCCATCTTAATTAAAATCAATTGTTGTTAAGAGTAGTAGCCCACTTGATTTAGCTGAAAGAACCCTAGAGGAGGGGTGAATAGGGTTATGAAAATTTCTGCAAAATTATACCACTCCTTTATTTCAGTCAATTGGATATCGTTGGATATCACCTAAGGTAAAGGACCTTAGGGTTACAGAGAACCAAACGCCTTACAATGGACGCTTCTTATTTCTGGAAAATTACACCCACCAAAACACAGTTTGGTGTTTACACGACTTGAATCCTAATTCCGTCTAGGATTCTAAAGCGAAAGCCTAACACAACTCTAGATCCGTTTAGAGTTTGATAGCACTTTTCTCACAAGAACACTCCGAACACTTTCACTCAAACACAAGAACACACTCTTTGTTTGAACAGTCGATTGCTTCCGTGGAATCGATTGGTTTCGTCCAGTAAATGAGTGGTCTTCTTATAGGAAAATTCGCAAGCCTCCAGAAAAGAGTCGTTGAAGTTATTCTGCAACTCTTTCCAATTTGACGATTTGATTTTCCTTCCATTTCCAACTTTGATATCCTTCCTTTTGAGAGAATTGGTCTGGAGATCTCTGTTCGAATATTCTTCCCAAATCTTGGTCGATTATACTCTGCACAGATAAGGAATTGTAATCAATCAATCCGGTTAGGAAAACGATAGAGCTCAATTTTAGGAACTCCGGAAAACTTCCCTGTTTATTTGTCTTTCACTTCAAAACTCAGGACTTCATAGTGAGGGCCCTTGTCTCGTTTTGTGAGGTTTCCTTGAACGGCCTTGTTGTTTGTTCAGGTCAATGCCCTTTATCCTGCACTAGATAATGACCTTTGCACAGACAGGGTTCCTTCAATCTCCCCCTTTTTGAGTGAAAGACAAAACTATATACAAAACTATATAGCATTGATATATCTAGTAAACACAGTCAATAACCATCATGCATAGTATATATTGTTTTACAAACCATAGAATTGCAAAATGTGACACTAGAGGCCACAAAAGTCACCCCCTTTTTGGCTTTCACTAGAAAGGAAACATGAGGAATGTTTGGCAAACAAAAAGAACAGTTCAAAAACAGTGGACAACATTAAGATATCTAGGAGGAGGGATCAGGAATAGTGGGGTCAGCTGGGATGGGTGTTGGAGCAAGGGTCTCTGAGACATCCTTCTGAGAGGCGAGGAGAAGGTCCTTTAGATCAACAATGGTGCTGATGAGTTTAGTGCGTATGACGGTGAGGGCCTTGACTTCGTCGCGAAGAACCATGACTTCATCTCGCAGAGAGTGAACTTCCTTTTGAAGGCTGGAGATGTGTGCTTGGAAGGCAGTTTGAACGTCCTTGGTGGCGGCTGCTGAAGTGGAAGCCTTTGTTTCCTTCACTTCATCAGTATGGAGCCAAGAGCCGTTTGGCTGTTGTTGGTATCCAAGAGTGAGAAGCAGAGAGGGACCAATGGTTGGCAAATTGATGGAGGATTGTTCAGCGCCATCAAGAGGGACTCGACAGAATTGAAACACTTTGGTAAGAAGATTGCCATATGGGAGAGGCCCAGAGGTGGAACCGGCAGCACGCATGATATGGTGAACGACCATTTCCCCGAGTTCGGGGTGTTGACCAGTAAGGACATTCAAGAGAAGGGAGACACAAGCTTCATTTATAGTTTCTTTGTTTGTGCCTCTGGGAAGGATAGTGCGCACAACAGTGTAGTAGAGAAACCTAGCTTCAGAGGTGAGGCCCGTGTATTGGGTATTCTTTAGCTCAGAGGGGCGAGCAAATCGTCGACACAGTTCTTGTTTTGGGTCAGAAGGGAGGGCTAGGGGTTGCTTAGTGGGGTCAGAGGTGACGCCTATGATACGTTCTATGAGGTTAGGATTGATAAAAATTTCAACACCGGAGACAGTTGTTTTGAGGGATCGACTGGACATGGAGACCATATTCGTATAAAATTGAAGGACAAGTGAGGGATACATTACCGGGTCACAATCAAAGAAGGATGAATACCCGAGGTCCTTGAGGATGGCGAAAGATGGAAAGATCTTCATGAGGGAGTCGAGATCAACATTTTCACAGCAGAGAATCAGTCGATTTTCCAGAATTTCGAGTTTCCGGTCTCGTGGAAGGGCCGGAGTGTTTGAGGTAGGAGGGACGGTGAGTGGTGCAGAGGAGGATGAGTGTGAGTGAGTTGGGCTTGGGGAGTTTTTGCGGGAACGAAGTCGTTTGGCGACTCCAGTAGGGGGGGAAAGAGTAGATGATCTCTGAGCAGCCCTTTTCTTCATGGTGGAGAGAAAGAGAGTGGGGACGATGATGGTGATGGTTGGGAAAAGGTTAAAATGGTGATAGTAGAGGTTTGGTGGGGGTTAAATAGAAGGAGAGAGAGAAGGGGGACAGTTTATGGAAGGAAGGGGTTAATTAAGGTAGGTGGAAATCTGAGAAAGTGAAGAGGAAAAATTAAGAGGCGGTTGGAGTGGGGAGTGATATGGGACGAGAAGAAGAGAATATTTGAAATAATTTGAAAAGGGGAAGGATGCGTTGGGAAGGAAACGGACGGTTGGGGAAAATTGATGTTGATGTGATTGATGGGGATTGGAGAGAGAAAAAGTGAGGTTAGATGTTTGTGAGAGAGAGAAAAAGGAAGGTTATGGATAATGACAAAAAATAAATAGAAACGGGAATGGAAAGAGAAAGAGAAAGAGAGAAAAAGAAAAATAATAATAAGAAAATAAATCATACCGAGCAGTTATTGAGAAACTGTCAGGATGATTCTATACCAAGGTTTTATGTGAGATAGACTCAAGGAGGTTCTATGACAATAGTGTCGAGGACCTTCAAGAGTGGAGGAGAGCAGAACATACCTGGCAGAGGACCTTTGCTCCCCCTGAAAGGGAGAACTCTAGCTCCCCCTCAACTAGTCATCAAGTTGTAACATACCAAGCTCCCTTCTGTTAGTAATGAATTGCTCAGTGGGAAGGGCCTTGGTGAAGATATCTGCAAGTTGGTGATGAGTAGGAACAAATTGCAATGTGATGTGGCCTTTGTCTACATGATCTCTTATGAAATGATGTCGGACATCAATATGCTTGGTGCGAGAGTGCTGAACCGGATTCTTTGTGATTTGAATCGCACTTTGGTTGTCACATTTGATTAGAATGTCTGTGAATTCTATCCCAAGGTCCTTCATCTGTTATTTCATCCATAGAAGTTGTGCACAGCAAGCCCTGGCTGCAATGTATTCTCGTCAGAGAGAGGCAATCGCATTTTGCTTTTGATCGCCAGATATCGAGATACGCCAAGCATTTGACATCCTCCAGAAGTACTTTTGCGATCAGTTCTCGATCCAGCAAAGTCTGCATCTGTATACCCAGTGAGATGAAGGGGATTGTGACTTGGGTACCATAGTCCAAGGTCCTTGGTACCTGCAAGATATCTCAGAATTCTTTTAACCGCAATCAAGTGAGATTCTTTAGGAGCACTTTGAAACCGAGCACACAAGCATACGCTAAACATAATATCAGGACGACTTGCAGTTAGGTAAAGAAGAGATCCGATCATACCTCTGAAATGTTTGTCAGGAATGGCCTTACCAGTAGGATCATAATCAAGTTTTAGGGTAGACGACATTGGGGTGCTGCTATGCTTTGCTGTTTCTAGACCATATTTTTTTAAAAGTTCTTTCACATACTTACTCTGATTGACAAAGATGTCATCTTCATTTTGCTGGATTTGTAAGCCAAGGAAGAAGCTAAGTTCCCCTACTAAGCTCATCTCAAATTCCTTACTCATAAGGTCAGAGAAGTCCTTTACTAAAGTTTCATTAGTAGCACCAAATATAATGTCATCCACATAAACTTGAATTATAACAGAATTCTGACCTGAGGTTTTGATGAACAGTGTTTTGTCAATGAGACCTCGTTTGAATCCATTTCCCAGGAGGAAGGAGCTCAGTCTTTCATACCAAGCTCTAGGGGCTTGCTTGAGCCCATAGAGGGCCTTTTGAAGTTTGTAGACATGAGTGTCTGGATCATGTTGTTCAAATCCTTGAGGTTGCTCAACATAAACTTCTTCCTTCAAATTTCCATTTAGGAAGGCACTTTTGACGTCCATTTGGTATAGCTTCATATGAACCGATGAAGCATAGGCCAGAAGTATCCGAACGGCCTCTAGTCGGGCAACAGGGGCAAAGGTTTCTTTGTAATCAATGCCTTCTTCTTGATTGTATCCTTTGGCCACCAATCTTGCTTTGTTTCTTGTCACAGTGCCATGTTCATCAAGTTTATTTCGAAAGACCCATTTTACACCAATGACTGGATGATGCTTTGGTCTTGGGACAAGCTTCCAGACTGAGTTTCGTTCAAACTGGTTGAGTTCTTCTTGCATGGAAAGGATCCAGTTGCTGTCCTTTAGGGCTTCTTCAGGTCTTTTAGGTTCAATATGAGAAACAAATGCGTGAAAGGCACAAAAGTTTCTAAGAGAGGATCGAGTTCTAATACCTGTTTCCAGACCTGAAAGGAGATTATCAGCTGGATGAGCAGGTTTGAACCTAAAGGTCCTTGATGACTCCTCAGTGTTTTGCTGTGTAGTATCAGCCGTTTGAGGAGCTTCTGTCGGTGAAGGTCCTTGTTCTTCACTTGAGGAAGGTCCTTGTTCTTCACTTGAGGAAGGTCCTTGTTCTGCATCATGCGAAGGTCCTTGAGCTTCATTTTCCTCATGTTCTGAAGTTGATTGCATGGTGTCATCTGGAGGAGGTTCTTCATTTTGTTGAAGAGGACCTTGCTGAAATATACGAGGTGTGTCCTCGTCATCATCATCTTGATGAATCTGGAATTTGATGGAGGACCTTTCTGATGGAGTGGTGGAAGTTTCATCGAAGACAACATGAATGGATTCTTCCACTTTTTTTTATGCTTTAATGTAGACTCTGTAGGCCTTGCTGGATAAGGAATATCCCACCAGAATTCCTTCTTGACTTCTTGGTTCAAATTTGCTTAAGGCCTTCTTGCCATTGTTACGAACAAAGCATTTGCATCCAATGGCCTTGAGATGAGCTACATTTGGTGTCTTACCCTTGAACAACTCATAGGGTGTCTTCTTCATGAAGGACCTTATGGTACATCTGTTGAGAATATAATTTGAAGCATTTATAATTTCAGCCCAAAGAAAGAGGGGTAGATTGTTCTCACAGATGATTGTTCTGGCCATGTTTTCCAGTGTGCGGTTCTTCCGTTCAACCACACCATTCTGTTATGGTGTCCTTGGGGCAGATAAATTATGTGTAACCCCTTCTTGGTCACATAATTTTCCAAACTGATCTCGATTATCAAACTTTCTTCCATGATCTGTTCTTATAGACACCAGACTGAGTCCTGTAAGGACCTTGAGTTGTCTGTAGAGTTTCTCGAATTCTGGGTAAGCCTCTGTCTTATCCTTCAAAAATAAAACCCAGGTAAATCTTGAATAATCATCAACAATGACTAGTATATATGAGCATCCTCCTAGGCTTTTGTATGGAATTGGTCCACAGAGGTCCATATGCAACAATTCTAAACATCTAGAGGTGGTTACTTGAGACACATGTTTAAAGGAGGTTCTGGTCTGTTTACCTCTTGTGCATGCATCACATACTTTGTCACGAATGAAGTTCTGAGGTGGTAGTCCTCTAACCAAGCCTAGGTGTTTTAGCTTTTGAAGGGTTTTCATGCTCACATGTCCCAATCTACGATGCCATAACCAGGTTTCATCTGATGCAACTCTAAGACAGGTGAGGTCATTTGTCATATGATCACTGAGGTCAATAACATACACACTGTTCATCTGATGACCTCTAAGGACTATTTCATGAGACTCTTTCTCTACAACACATGAGTTCATATTGAACCAAACTTTATAACCCCTATCACAAAACTGAGAAATACTTAAAAGATTATACTCTAAACCTTCTACATAATATACATCATTTATACAATTGACTGAGTCCTTACCGACCTTGCCGACTCCAAGGATCTTCTCTTGGCTTTTGTCTCCAAACGTTACCTTCCCACCTTTGATGTCCTTGAGTTCTCTGAATTTGGTTAGATCTCCAGTCATGTGTCTCGAGCATCCGCTGTCCAAATACCAGAGGTCGTTGTGAGCCCTGAGACATGTCTGCACTGAAGGACATTATACCTTTCTTTGGACCAGGTGTCTTAAGAGAGGTTTCTTTGTTTCGGGGGATAGGTTTACTGTTTGGCTTCTTTGGAACCCACTTGGTTTTAGTACTTGGTTTTGGTATATTTGTGAGTCTATGAAAAGATAAGGTTTCTGGTTTGGTTTTGGGTGAACCAGGTTTATCTGTAGAGGTTTTCTTCTCAGAAAGCATGATAGAATGAACTTGGTTTATTTCTTGATTGAGAATGGAATTTAGCTCTTTTCGGTTCTGTATCATTTCATTTCTCATGCTGACATTATCAGAGGTAAGGTTTTTGATTATCTCATATTGAGTTTCTATGGTTTTGGAGTTTGTTTCAGCAATTCTAGTGAGATAGTGGACTTTGTCGGTGAGGGTCGCAATGTAATCAAGCAGATTGAGCAATCTTGGTTTCATATTATGTTCAGGACATTTTAGAAAGAGATTTGTAAATACCTCATCATTGTCATCTGCCTGTGTCTCATCTGCTTATGTTTCTGTAAGGTCCTTTGCCATGAGACAAAGATTTGCAATTTCCTCGGACTCGCTTTCACTTTCACTGCCTTCACTTTCACTCCATGTGGCAACCATAGCTTTGCTGCTCAATATTTTTCCTCTAAAGTCACTTTGTTCCTTGACTTTCTTCACGTGAGGACATTCCCTGATCGACCAAGTGATCTGTAGCACCACAAGCAAAGCATTTGTATTCATTATCATCCTTGGTTTGAGTCTTACCTTTGGGTGAAGGTCGTTTGGAGGATGATTCTCTTAGATAGCCACGGAATCTGGGATTCTTTTTGTATAGTCATCTGAATCCTTTAGCCAGCATGGCCATGGTTTCTTCATCATCATCCTCTGATTCTTCTTCTGGTTCCTTGGTGCTCTTGAGGGCAATGTCCTTGGTCTGACTGCCTTCAGATAGTCGTATCTCGTTTGCAAGAAGTTTGCCGATCAACTCTTCAAGTTTCAAGGCCTCTAGATCTTGAGCTTCTTCTATTGCCGTTACTTTTGGTCCCCATTTGTGTCTGGGTAGACACTGAAGGACCTTGTTCACTTGCTCTTCATCTGTATATGTTTTCCCGAGAGACTTGAGGTGGTTGGTTATCGCACTGAATCTTTTGAACATTGATTCAATGGATTCATTTTCTTCCATTTTGAAGCCTTCATACTGTTGAACAAGTATGTTGATCTTAGTCTTTTTCACTTGATTTGTCCCTTCATAGGTCGTGACCAAGTAGTCCCGTATCTGTTTGGTTGTATCAAGATTAGACACCTTTTCAAATTCATTAGAATTAAGACTACAAATTAAAAGATAATGTGCATGAGTATTCTTTTTTGCTTTCTCTTTCTCTTCAGGTGTGTACTCAGATCTTGGCTTGTTGCTTTGTGTTCCATCTTCGGCAGTCTTTTGAGGAGTAGGGTAGTTTCCTTCTCTGACTATGTCCCAAATGTCCTCATCTTGATTTCTCAGGAAGATTTCCATTTGGCGTTTCCAAACTCGGTAGTTGACACCTGTCAGCAGAGGTGATATGTTCCATGAACGTCCTTGACTTAAGTCACCCATGTTGTGATCTCCCATGATCTTTGCCACAGAGCGATTAGTCTCTGAATTTTCAGTGGACCAAGCTCTGATACCAATTGAAAGAACCCTAGAGGGGGGGTGAATAGGGTTACGAAAATTTCTGCAAAATTATACCACTCCTTTATTTCAGTCAATTGAATAACGTTGGATCTCACCTAAGGTAAAGGACTTTAGGGTTACAGAGAACCAAGCACCTTACAATGGACGCTTCTTATTTCTGGAAAATTACACCCACCAAAACACAGTTTGGTGTTTACACGACTTGAATCCTAATTCCATGTAGGATTCTAAAGCGAAAGCCTAACACAACTCTAGATCCGTTTAGAGTTTGATAGCACTTTTCTCACAAGAACACTCCGAACACTTTCACTCAAACACAAGAACACACTCTTTGTTTGAACAGTCGATTGCTCCCGTGGAATCGATTGGTTTCGTCCAGTAAATGAGTGGTCTTCTTATAGGAAAATTCGCAAGCCTCCAGAAAAGAGTCGTTGAAGTTATTCTGCAACTCTTTCCAAATTGGCGATTTGATTTTCCTTCCATTTCCAGCTTTGATATCCTTCCTTTTGAGAGAATTGGTCTGGAGATCCCTGTTCGAATATTCTTCCCAAATCTTGGTCGATTATACTCTGCACAGATAAGGAATTGTAATCAATCAATCCGGTTAGAAAAACGATAGAGCTCAATTTTAGGAACTCCAGAAAACTTCTCTGTTTATTTGTCTTTCACTTCAAAACTTAGGACTTCATAGTGAGGGCCCTTGTCTCGTTTTGTGAGGTTTCCTTGAACGGCCTTGTTGCTTGTTCAGGGCAATGCCCTTTATCCTGCACTAGATAATGACCTTTGCACAGACGGGGTTCCTTCATTAGATATCATGTACTTTCTCTTTACTTTTCCGATGTGGGACACTTTTATTCATGGGTGAATTCCAACCAACTATAATTGAAACAAAATAGTAAGAATTGAAAATGACAGTGTCTAACATGACAAAAATAGAAAACACAAAAATGCATTTTGTTATACTTCTCAATTTTCATGATTACAATTATCACATAATAACCTCATCAACATTCGAATTAACTTCTCAAGTTTCATGATCACCAACCATGCCAATGAATATACACATTAGAGTTCATAAATAAAAGAATTTGTACAAAAATTAATTAAATCAAATTGCACGTAAAGATAAGAATTCCATGTCGTATGAGAAGAGTATAGTATTATATTATCTACGTTCCAGGCTGCTAAACTGACTAAAATCAAACTTTGACTTTGAATAAACAAGTTGGTACGCACAGATTGTCCTTATACTAGACATATTATTCCTAAATAGCTTCTATAAATACACACCATTCTTGGTTCTTAAACCATATCATATCCATAATTAATAGCAAGATTAGCTAATACTACATACTATAAACAGCAATATTAATGGAGACTAAGATCAAGATTAGTGCTCTTCTTCTTCTCTTCATGATTGGTAAGTTCCTTAATTACCATTAATCTTCCCCACCTCTATATACAAGAACATCATTTTTTTTCCCCTTTTCTTTTGTAGTCAGTAAATTAAATGGGTCAGATACAAATCAAATGATCACATTAACGAGACTATACTGAAAAATTTTATCATTGTTGTTTTAGATATAAGTGAGGTAGATGGGTAAAACTAATATCATAGTTATGATCTGTGTATTTTTTTTGATGGGTAGTTGATAGATTATGTACGTCCAAAATAGGTGA
The DNA here is from genome assembly GCA_029582165.1 of Portulaca oleracea. NCBI lineage: Eukaryota > Viridiplantae > Streptophyta > Magnoliopsida > Caryophyllales > Portulacaceae > Portulaca > Portulaca oleracea. The sequence continues at coordinate 3,324,007 of CM055873.1, read as the reverse complement.
TATGAGTGAATCGTTGGGCTATGATGATTTTGTTTGTTTGATAATGATTTCATAGTAATTAGCTTATGATAATTATTAATTAGCTGGTGTATATATTTTGTATATGTACTAGTGATGGTAGGGGCACAGGAATTCGAGGAGGATAAACGACAATGTCTTCAATATTGTGAACCTAATTTGGCGTACATGATTTGCAATGGTGAAAAGTCTGATACCGACTGCACCAACTGTTGCATTGCTGGTCCTGGTTGCACTCTTTACTTCAACGATGGAACATCCGAAATTTGCACCTGAAACAAAATACGGCGACTTTGAATCATTCTTCCCCATTAGTTCAATTTGTTGTAAAATTAAATAAAACTTTTAAGTTAAGGAATAATAATTAGTCGCCAGATTTATCATATTAAATATATATATATATATATGTATATGTATGATCATATGGCTGTATTATGTGTACTTGTCTTATATATTGTATTTATCAATGAATATGTGTGTTCAAATACGTACGTTTCATAAATATGTCTCTATAGTTGGATTTGTTAAGAACTGTGAAAACTGAAAGCTAAACTGTGACTTTTGTGCACGTATGTATGCTTACTTGCTGAAAGTCTCAATTTTAAGATACACATAATTGATGGATGATGATATGAGTTTTGACATAAGACATTTTCGTGTCTTTCTTTTTGTCATAGCAATATTTATTACTCTTTCTGTCCCCAAAAGTTATCACTCTTTGACCAAGGTAAATTTTAACAATTAATTTATCGAATAATATGTTGCGTTGTTATATAAGATTACCATTGAATATTTGGTGAAAAATATTTTTAATTAAATATAATATTACCAGTGTTGCTAAGGTCGTTAAAAAAACAATGGGAAGTAGAATCTTTTTCAGACAGAGGGAGTATGATTTTTGAGTTTTAACACTAACCTTTTTTGATAGTTATCATCAACGTTTTTATTTCCAAGTGAAATTGGATTATACTCCCAAGAGAACCATGTTCACATATTTCTGGAATGAGTTTTATGAGTATATGTGTATATATATATATATATTTTTATTAGCATGTGTGTATAAATTTATGATCATACAATTTTCGTTCTTTGATCATATATATTTGTAATATGAGTTCATAATTTATATATAACCACATATTTGCAATATCTATGTTGTAAGTCCAAAGGGCATTCGCGTGAGGGGACGTATGATAAAAACCATCATTGATCGAGTTTTCAAGTATAAGTTTAAGCTTTTTGTAGAGATGGTTTCAGATAGTATTAGAGCCAAACTAAGTAAAATTTTTTGTGGGTCTACAGGAATCAACCTCCCACGAACATCAGTTCATAAGGGGGGGGGGAGACTAACTACATCTGAATCTTCTAAACAGTACTCAAATGTATTGCCCCTGAGAGTTTGTCTAGTAAAATGTAATACAGAGTAACTCATGAGAGCTTTCTCTGAAGTTGTCTTCCCAAATTGTCATCATGCAAAATTAAAGAAAGTTTTGTTGCTAGGCTATGAAAATTTGATCAAAATAATACAAATTTTAGATGTATTGATATATATATGTTGGACAGTGTTACAATTCTATTGAAACTCAAGGTTTGGAAATATATATTTTCTCATTTTTGTGATTAATATTGTTTGGTCTCCACGCAGTTGATTCCCTTGATTGCAGCTAGAAGCTTATTCTAGATTTACTTGGATTTTCTATAAATACTAGGCTATTCAACATAATTTGGTATTGCGAAATTATGTTCCTCTAGTCTATGACACCTTTGTAAAATCTCGTTTTCTATTTCACTTTTCTAGTTTGAGTTGAGAGTTTTATTATGATATTGTAATATTTCTTACATCTCGTTATCATTCCTCTTGGTGTAATCTCTCCCTATTATAGTGGATTTTATCTTAACTACCATGGTTTTTTTTTTCTCCGCATTAAGTTTCCAAGTAAAAATCTTGTCTTCATTGCCCTATATCGTTCATGTTTATTTTTTTTTATTACCTACATCATATCCATAAATTAATTATCTTATTTGTTTCTGTTACAATATTAGATCCGTTCAACATGAATTTAATTTTAACAAGTTTGTTTTTGGATTTGAATATCGATCCTAATACATACATGTCACGCTCTACTTTAGGCCACGTTCTTTTATGCGGCTGGTTGGTTGTGGTTTCACACCGCACCACAACTTTCCATATTCCACCACAACCCACCAGAATCACAACTCACCACAATGTTCCAACCCACTTACAATTATTTACACCACAACATTCCACAATCCACCGCAATCTTCTACATTTTCTACAACGGCCACCACAATTTTCAAACTTCCACCGTACCACACCGCACCGCAACCAACCGTATATACAAACGGTTAGGGGCACCAAATTTATCACTGTGTGACAAGCCCATAGCACTTCAATTAATGGCTATATACACTCTAGTATTCTTTATTGATTATACTAGCTAGCCAATAATTAATTTTATTTGTCAATATTAAAATTAATGTACACAATGTAAATGAATAAATTAAATAAAACTCAACATTAAGTTTTATTCGATATTGCATTCTTTGTAAATAAACATCAAATCACATAGAACACAGGAGTAATAATTTATTCTTATTTGCTAGAAAATAGAAGCAAATAATACACTGTACATTAGAAAATGGCAATTGCAATAAAAAGGATATACTGTATTTTACAAGGAATACCCATAACCTTAATAAAAATGAAAATGCAAGATAAGAATCCCATAAATTTCAAAAGGAGTGGCAAGGAGTAGGAATTCCACCTTCAAATCCCATCCATTCATCCCATTCATCATACATGTCAAGATCTTGTGCTGCTACTAACTCCTCTTCCTCTTCAAACTTTTGCATTAGGCTCTGCAAGTGCAATAAATGCATTTCAGCATTGTTTTAGAAAATGGCTGCCTTTTTAAAAGGGTTTTGGCTCAAAATAATCCGAAGTCGAAGGTTATTGGCTAAAAATAATCCAAACTCACTTTTTTTTTTAAATAATCCAAATTTTTAACATATTTACTTGGACTAAACCGAAATCGATTTCTGGTGTCGGAATGCTGACTGACTAGCTTCAACACATTTTTTTTTAATTGAGTTTGGTTTTGAATTTTTTTAAAGCTTATGTAGATCCCGACTCATTTAAACTTATAATTTTGAGCACGTGTTTCTTCTCTCATCAAAATTTTTGGGGTTGAAAGACTGAATTTATTATGTTAAAGTATTTTTATTTTTAATTTATTTCCATGTCATTATAAGTTTAAGTGAGTTGGGGTCTACATAAGCTTAAAAAAATCAAAAACCAAAATCAATTAAAGAAACACGTGCTCAGGCTGCGCGCGCAGTCAGCATTCCGACGCCGGAAATCGATTTCGGTTTAGTCCGAGTAAATAGATTAAAAGTTTGAATTATTTTCAGCCAAAAAGTGAGTTTAGATTATTTTCAGCCAATGACTTCCGACTTCAGATTATTTTGAACCAAAAACCCTTTTTAAGATGTCATAGTTGTCGTGAGCTTTAATATTTTTTAGGTGATCTGATTGTTAGATAAAAAATATCATTGTCTATTTTATATGAGAAATATCTAGGAAATTTCTAAATGAAAGATAGTTACATATTGTTAAGAGAAAAATCTAGATACTTATCTACGTTATTCTAGATACTTAGGTTATCTAAGATATTAATAGAAATGTCTAGAACATTATTAAAATGATGACATGTGGTTTAATATTCATAGTACCTTGAGGAGGTGGAGCAACTATCTAAGATATACAATGCTTGTATATCTTTGTTTTCCAACATCGATTTGTTTTTTTAGTAACAGCTTTAGCCTTCTTCTTTGCTTAGGCAAATTACTCGTATCTTCCACGTATAGACTCTCCCAACTTTACTTAATTTTACCCAATTTTACTTATCTTACCTAAATCTATCTTAACTTATGCAACATTACTCTACTCCTACCCAATTTTACCCTATCCATAGTCCTTACCCTGTCATACTTAATCTTCACTAAATCTACCCAAATGTATCCAATCTTACTTTACTCAACTTTATTATACTCATTGAAAGAACATAAGGCTCGGGAAATTTTTGCCCTTAAAAATTAAAAAAAGGCTCACACTATGGGTAGTTGAAACTAGGGATTGATCACTATTGAGAACACATTATGTATTGAATTCTTTGCAATTTAATAGGTGCTTAGATGCTTTAGAAGGAATGGTTGTTCACGAGCTTTTTTTTTTTGTTTTTTTTTTGTTTTGCTTTATTCATTCATAGAATTAAGCTTGTTCACTATGATGTATCTGCTCTGAGTGTTCATAATATATACTATCAACAGTTGGGAGAGGGAAGGTTCGCAACTATCATCCAACTATGGAGCAAGTTCAAGATTGATGGAGATGTGTTAAATAATGGACTTGAGCCCAATTCAACCCCAAAAGCTAGCTTAGGAGGTTGAGGCACCCAAGCCATTATAAACACCACAATATGGGTGTCAAAGGCCGATGTGGGACAACTCAACACGCCCCCTCACTACAAGGCGCAGACAACTGCGGGCGCGACCCCAACATCAATGACCCTGACTCTGATACCATGTGAAATAATGGACTTGGGCCCAATTCAACTCAACAAGATGAGTGCCCCAATTATGCTAGTTAGTGAAAATCATTTGTCAAATATTGAAAGTTAGAAAGGGAGTCAATTGAGATGGGCAATATGCTAAGATTGAAAGTAAAGGGTGACAAGGTACCTAAAGAGATATTGAAAGAGCAAAACTACTAATGAATGAAAATGAAGAGAGATCGTACACTACTATAATTCTTGAATTTGGTATATTTATCTATGGCAGAAGAGGTGCAGTTGGTGTATTCACAAATTTTGATATGTTTTGGTTGTAAGTTTGTTACATGTTGTTTTTGGGTCATATTAGTGAAAGCCCATCACTTCTCTTACATCACCCAAACCATTAAATTTTAAATAATCGAAAAAATATAATGATAAACCTCTACATGACTCTTCACAAAACAATAACTATAAACTTGACTTATGATAAATTTTTTTTCGAAAAACAGAAATATATGTACCATTATCAATAATCTTTCCTAACACAAAATGTGGGAAATTTCTGAGTGTGACATGGTTGAATTTAACATTGAATTGTAAAGTAAGTACACACTACACACGCATGTCAAACACCTCACAAAATGGTTAGTTGGAGCTTGTGAGCCTACAATTCAACGGTTAGGTGATGGAAGGTTCACGGCTAGGATCCAACCAACGGTCACATTTTCCTTCCAATTAAAATAACAAGTTAACAACTGACCTACATAAATACTCATTTATTTAAACTACCAATAAATACTTCCACCTTTCTTTCTCTTTTCTTTTTCCCTTTTTTTGGGTCACTAAGCTTGACGATTACTCAACCCAAGAACCAAATCCCCCGATCACCGACAAAAACAGAGCAATCAATCTAGCAAGCAAATAGAGCTAGCGAAATTTCATTGCACCCATAAAAAAATCGGGTTTAAACATAGATTTTTTATCTGAATTTTGATATTGAGGCAATAATCAGACATCATTTTTATATTATCCGAACCCAATTTCCACCCAAATTTTGCTTTGTTCGATTTGTCCGACCCGATACATTTCGAAATAAAACTGGGTATGGACATATGAACAGAATTTTGTTTTACCCAAGACCCGAATTTTTGCAAGTGATGCAAAGAACAAAACATGCTACAGTACCTCGTATGCAGATTTGATTTCTCGAAAAACTTCACTCTTTCCACCACCGTTTTCTCCCCTGATCACATCTGGATGATACTGCAAACAAAACCCAGATCTTAATTTCCAGAAACGAAGATCAAAAACCCCCAAATTCAAACCCCAAAACCCTAAACAGGGGAAGAATTTCAGACCTTCAAAGCCAATCTTTTGTAAGCAAACTTGACATCAGACTTAGAAGCAAAAGGGGTAAGCCCCAAAACAGCGTAGTACTCATTGACATCCGACACACTTCTCGCCGGAAAACGCACATTCCGGCGAGAAGAAACGGCGGTTGTCGACGCCGGAAAACGAATCCTCTGTATTCCTTTCAATCCTCCATTGCCGTTTCTCATCATTGTTAAATTTTCTGATCTGGGTAGTGCTTTTTTGAAGTGGGTTTGGGATAAAAGATGGTGCAAGAAAGTTGGGATAAGAAATGGTGGGAGGAGTGGTGTAAAATGACCAGTTTTTGTTGGTTATTTGATGATCACTTTTTTCATGGGAAGTGGCAATGAGTCCCATACTTAAATTATTGAGGTTTCACATCATTCGATAGGAAATATAATAATACTGATTTGCTCCATGTACAGACTACAGTAGTAGTTGAAAGGTAAAGGTCAGATGGGAATAGATTAGGGGGATTAATTAATTGAGTATACGAGTATGATTGAGTTCGGTTTGTATAATTAATTGGCTGTGATTTGTGACGTATGTCCTCTGTTTTTCCTTGTGATTTGGTTGTGGTGTTGGGTGTTGGTTCCTACTACCATTTTTGTTAAACTTTGTTGCTAATAGACTATTTAGTGATGTCAAAAATTCGTCTGATCCGAATGTTTGAATTTGTTCGACCCAAATAAAATTAGGTTGGGTCATCAATCTTTTGTTTGAATTTTAAATTTGGATAATTTGGTCATGTCCGATTCTAAAATCGGGTCAAGTTTAGGTTTAGGTTAAGAAATTTGAATGTCTGAATTTTGAGTAAAATTTTGGTTCGAACAGTGTCCGAACCTTGAAATTCGGACAAACTATTGGGCTTGTGTCTAGATTTAGTGCAAATTTGGGTTTGGGTATATTCGGACAACTCGGGTCGGGGTTCGGACATCACAAAATGTCTGAATTTCAAATTCTGACAGGGTTCAGGTTTGATGATTTTGTCCGAATGTACGAATTTGTACGAACCTGATTTGACTAAGACCCGATTTTTTGTCACCACCAGTTGCTAATTGAGGTTGAGGGTTGAATGGACAGTAAGGACGACGCCAGCCATTATATATAAAGGGGGCCGTGAACTAGTTCAATAATTTGGGGAGGCCATATCATTAAAATTAGGTCAAATTTATACATGAAAAATTAAGAGAGGTCATGACCGCCTTAGGTTCACTAACAACCACGTCCTTGATGGGCAAGGTATGACAGAGATTTTGTCTAGCGCTTGGATGATACACCCTAGTGTATGAAATATTATATCCTTGATCTACCATGACCTTAGTATAGGTCTGAAAAGTAGGTTGAATATGCACAGTCTCATGTTTGAACAAATCATGATCATGAATAGTTACTGAAAGCATCACAAAAGATCATATGTAAAATCTAAGATGAGAATGAAAATATCACCCTTAAATTTACAATGTACTCTTTGTTCACGAATGCTGGAGTAATAATGTCATCATAATATAAATCAACATTTGATTTTAATTTACATGTTTAATAGCTTTTTCTAGGAAAATTATCTCCAATGTAAACTAGGGTAATGTATTCATTGTTGTTATTTATTGCCTCATAAAAAAATGATTTTGGCACATATTAGAGCATAGCAATTTTAGATTTAGTTTCGTTTGAGTTACCCTAAATTTGGTGAGTAAAAATATTTTAAATTTGGTGTAAAAAATATTTCAACTCTCAATCCATTCATAAAATTAGTGAAGTAGAAAATAGATTAAATGATTCATTTTATGTCTTTCAATACTCAAACTTTTATAATAAAAGAGTTATCAAAGTCAAAATGGTGCTATTATATTTTAGGTTGATACATAATACTTCACTAATTGTTGGTGTACCTATATTTTTTTTTTTAAGGCTCAGCCTGAAAATGTTTGAATTGCTTTTGTTATTTACTTATTTATTTGTCAATTTTGATGAAACTAATTAATAATACAATACTTATCTAGAAGATATTCAATAAAAGATTTAAATGTACATTTTGGGTTAATTTATTAGTTATATTTGGGTTGTTTTATTTGTTAGGTTCGATAGGTCGAGGACATGCCACTATACATAGATAGAGATCTAAGGGGATTCTGACGTAGCGCAACATTGATCTCTTTATATATAAGAGTACATGAAGATAATGATTTTGATGAGTCCAAAAAACTATTTTGAAAATCCAAAAACAAAACCTTTTGAAAACCAAAAAGGGTAAGCTATTTTGGAAACCAATAGAATAAGCGAAGCATAAGAAAAGATAACTTCATAGTTGTGTGTTTCAAATTGTGAATAGTTAATGCATCAAATGTACCTAAAAAATACAATGAAAAAGAATACATAAATATTTCAAATTTTCAATTGAAGTAATTCATGTACTTAACTACTACCTTTGTCCAAAAATATTTGTCCATTGACTAAGTTTTGCAAGTGTCCATTGCTGGAAATAGAGTTGCACATTCTTTAGCTCGCCTCCAACCCCACGATTTGCGACAACAAATTTGGCTAGAGGATGGTTTCGAGGCCTCTATGGCTTTGGCCTGAAACGATATGTCACTATTTTTAAATGATGGTAACTAAATTTTGCGCTCGGCTGGCGACTTCTCTAAAAAGAAAAATTGTTAGATAACTTGCAAATTATAATGTCAATTTTCTAACTACCTTGTCATTTTTTATTTGTCAATTTTATAATTCCAATAATTAAAATACTCATGTTACCTTCAATTAATGAATGAGATATTTTCTAGGTAAATTTGCCATATTTATTTTTCTTCTAATTTAAATGGTATATTCGTCAAAGTGTAATTTTTTAACCCAATTTTCTAGGTTCATTGGACTCCTAAAGGAAATTTTGGTGACACTCAATAAGAGACAGAGATAGTATATTACTAAAACTTACAATGGTGGTACTTTTATATTGTAACTCATTATAATTTGTAAGTATTCAACGGTTAAAACTTAATCAAGTTGACAAATATTTGGAAACGAAAGTGATACATAGTAGAAAAACTACTCCCTCTATTTCATATTAATTGTCATATATTTTTACTTGCACGGTTTTCAATGTCATACTTTGATTGATAATTCTTACATAATATGTTATTAATAATTGCAATATTATACCTTTATGGTAGAATTTTTTGTTACAAATCTAATGATAATAATTTTATATAACAACTCGTTATATATATTGAGAAATAGAGCTGGCAAAAATTTGTCCGACCCGAATTATCTGAATTGACCCGGAAAAACCGGGTCTGGACGTAGATTTTTTTCATCCGAATTTTGGTATTGCCCAAATATTCGGACATAAAATTTCTCTTTTTGCTATTGTCCAAACCGAATTTAGCTTCGTTCGAATTGTCCGATCCGGTCTGATCTGAAATAAAACTGGGTCTGGACATAAATTTCTCGTCAGAATTTTGACATTGTCCGATTTTACCTTGAGCCCAAATTTTTGCCAACGCTATAATAAAAAATTTACAAATTTTTAAAATTTGACTGCACTATTTGTAACGACGACAATTAATATGGAACGGAGGGCGTACATAGCAAAAAACTGCATAAAAAAGAACTACAAATATGGAGTAGAAAATGTCTAACCTAACTGTCCCTTAATTTCCGATTTACCAAATCTAAACTGTCCCATAGTTTTGCTAAGCAGTGCAAGTATTTATCATTTATCAAATCTTAACTGTCCCACAGTTTTTTTTCCCGGGAAAAAGGAAACAAGGTGAAAACCGAAAACAAAAAAAAAAAGAAAAAGAAAAAGAAAAAAAAGGCCCGGGTATCATTTTCCGCCTTACATTTACTGGGACACCCTCCATCAAAAGACTTGAATCTTGTTACTGCTATGGAAGGGTATATAAACCCTAATTCCCAAATCCAAAATCCCCAATTCCGATTCTAGGGTTCTCGCGAAAATTTCTCATGGCAAACAAGTCGGAAAGCAATTCAATCCCCAACTCTCAATCCTCCAGCAAAATTCACCCCACCGATGATCCCGAAGTCGATCCCAACTCTTACTTGCTCGAGAAATTCAAGCTCTATGAAACTCGCGCGGTACTCAGAATCTCTCATTCTTTGATCTTCGCTTACTTTGGAAATCCTAATTGGAGGTCTTGTTTATGAATTTGTTTTGTGTTCGATTTTCCAGAGGTTTTACCTGATTGGGAGTGACAAGAACAAGAGGTTTTTCCGAGTGTTGAAGATTGATCGATCTGAGCCGTCGGAACTGAACATAAGCGAAGATCCGGTGGTGTATTCGCAGCAAGAAGTGAAGAGTTTGTTGCAGAGGATAGCCGAGGGGAATCGAGCTACTGGAGGGTTGAATTTTGTTGCGAAGGTTTATGGCATTGCGGGGTGTATTAAGTTTTTGGAGTCTTATTACTTGATTTTGGTCACCAAGAGAAGGCAAATTGGGTGTATTTGTGGACATGCCATTTACGCGATTGATGAGAGCCAGTTGATCACCATCCCTCATGCTTCAGTTCAGACTGATGTTGCGTATTCTAAGACTGAGCTGAGGTAATGTTAAGTATCTGTTGGTTATGTTATCGAATTCCCGCCTCATTTTGTGTTTGTGGGTATGCATTGTTTATGATAATCATGCTTCTACAAGTAGCCATTTTGTTTTGTGTGGCATTGTTGCTCATGTTCAATCTTTGCGGTAAAGGTAACGAAATTTACAAGTGACTGGTCCTATAACACCGCTGAACATTCTATTCTTTTTGAAGGGGGATGATGTAGGTATCTATGTTGTCGTTGTAAGAATAGCGTGAAGCTGCAATAGCATTAGTGATTACAACATTTTCCATTCGCCCAGTTGGAGGGGAAGTTGTTATGTAGATATATACGAAAATGACGGGGCATTTCAGCTTTGTTAAAGAAATGATTCTTGGTGTAGTTTTGTGTTTGAGATAAATCATTGATGTGATGGTACTTTGCATAATTTGATCGCACTGTTAACCTTACTTTATCATATCTAACTATCTTTACGAATTTAATGAATCATAGACTAATGAATAGGCTGAATGCAGACTTTTTTTTGGCTCTAATAAGGATGCATGTAATATCACCTTTTCTTATCGACTGTATCTGGTTTGATATATCTTTCCCATTGTACTTCATATAATGGCAATATTATATTATTATGGTACGTACAACTATAGTATATTACTTGTGGCAAGAGTAAAATGTCAGATCCTTTACTGGTAAAATAGACTATGGATGTAACCCGAGTAAGTAAAACAATGTCGGATATGATTAGGTGGTTGATTGAACACAAAATCAAAGGGAAGGATAGGGAGTGTGAACAGTGTTCCTGACTTCCTGGTGAAAAAGAAAAACATTTTTGCATATTATTAGGTGGGAGATTAGGGATAGAGTAAAATAGGAAGGCTAAGGGGTATATTGTTGAGTTTTGTAGGAGAATGCGTATAGTTACTTTGGAATGCTATGTTATCTCTCCGTAATGGTTTTAAGAATTAGTGAGTTCTTGCGTACCTAAAAGGAAAAGATAAGATGATGATCATCGCTTGAATTCCATCCCTGCAGCGTTCTGTTCTTACTTTAATACGCATGCATCCTTTTTGTTGTCTAGTGAAGAAAGTAGGATTGGCATAGCAATTTACTAGAATTTTGGAAATGATATGTTTGGTGAGTTGCAACGTGTTATCCAGATCGTCCCTCTAGTTCCCTCTCTCGCTCCCCCCCCCCCCCCACCACCACACACACGCGTGCACGCACACCAACAAAAAAAGAAAAAACCTGTGAGTGAGTTTCATTAACTTGCTCATTTTATTGAACTCAAATGCCTCTCAGTATATTTTGTTGTGCTTGATTATATATATTCTGCTCTGTTGGCTCTTTAACTTTATGCCTTTGACCATTGCAGGTACAAGAGGCTTCTATCTAGCGTTGACTTGACGAAAGATTTCTTCTATAGTTATACGTATCCTATAATGCAAAGCTTGCAGAGGAATGTGCAGTCTTTGGATTCAGTCGGAATCCAATATGACAACAGATTTGTGTGGAATGCTTATCTTACTGAAGCTGTTCGTACAAGATGCAAAAACAATATATGGACAGTTGCCCTGGTTCATGGTCACTTTAAGCAAGTATGACCTCTTACCTTGTTTTTGCATTCTCTCTCTGTTTTGGTGGAACGTTTTATGAGATATTATGAATTTATGAATGAAAGTGACTTTTTTGGTATGTTTGATTGTAATCATTGTATTTTAAGACTTGTGCTCTCATTGAAGTTTACTCATCTGAAATTTTTAAGTGGTCATTGAGTGTGATCAAACTTCAAAACTATGTCACTGGAAAAATTGTTGTGCAGGGTTCTGTTTATTTGTAGTTTTGTTCTGTTCAGAATAAGTGACTGTAACTGTTGCTTGCACATAATGGTTTTTGAGACTTAACATACAGTTTGAAAGTTTACTAGAAGCTTCTCTCCCCCAAAATATAGCTAGTACACTTGACACTTACAGCAGTTCAAGTATTCATGGTTCCACCTTACCCCAGTAATTCAATACAGTCATGTATTATATAGTCTTCTAGAAGTTGATGTGACAGTCTAGAAGTTGATGTGATAGGTTGGCCTTGTTCTGGATTTGAGGTGGATCATCTTTTTGTCGTATTTGCTTTGTTATAGATGACCTATTCTAATCTTAATATTTATCGGCAGATGAGGATGTCAATTTTTGGACGTGATTTCAGTGTTACTTTGATATCCAGACGGTCTCGTCATTTTGCAGGCACTCGGTATGCTCTAATGTCGCTGGCTTCATCTTTTCTTGATATGTGATTTCTACAGTATATATGATTAACTTCTCTGGACACCCAATTTTAAAGTGGTTATTTGGTGTTTGGACTTTAGAAAGTAATGGATTCAAATGGTATCCCTCTTTTGTATTTGCAATGTTTCATATGCATGATGGTCTGCATGTTTGGAGTATCTTCACTTTTGGCTATTCAAAATCTGCGGGCGTGCTATCTTGTGAGAAACCTGGCTATCTGGTTTTTGTACCTTATGCATGCACAGATTTTTTTTTTTTTTTTTTTTGGGGGGGGGGGGGGGGGGTGGTTAGCATGCTGATTTCATGTGCATCTTCATTTTGAGTTGCTGCTGTTTGGTATGTGGTGTGTACATGTAATTCAAAACATGATAGACATCTCCTTTTCTCCTCAGGCATTTTCTTTATGAATGTATTGAAGTTTTATTCATGGATATGGAAGGGGAGTAATGTATTACTTCTCAGACTTCTAGGTTTTACTCTTTCATAGATCTAGGTAATCACTGTGAAACTGTTAGGTTTATCTTGTTCATTGGAACTCTTATACTGAATATTCCCCATTTCTGTGGTTAGGTACTTAAAGAGAGGAGTAAATGACAAAGGAATGGTTGCTAATGATGTTGAAACTGAACAAATTGTCCTTGATGAAGATGCTGGTTCTTGCAAAGGAAAAATGAGTTCTGTTGTACAGATGCGAGGATCAATTCCCCTTTTCTGGTCACAGGAGGCTTCAAGATTCAGTCCGAAGCCAGATATAATTTGTAGGTCTCCGATATCTAGAAACTTATTTGAGGTGTTCCTCTTAAACCAATTTTTTCGCTCATTCCTTTTTGATTCAGTGCAGAGATACGATCCTACTTATGAGGCTACCAAATTGCATTTTGAAGATCTTGCTGAGAGATATGGAAATCCAATTATTGTGCTCAACTTAATAAAGGTTTGTTCCGAGACTGAAGATTGTATGCAGCAATACTGTTATATTCCTTTTGGATTCTTTGTGATTGCAAGTGTTTTGGAAAGATGGTTGGTGAGCCTTTTTGAGTGGGGAGGGCGTCACAGGGAAGAGTAGGCTGGGCAGGGAATAGATAATCTAGATAAAAGTTGAAATTACTAAAGCTTGAAATCCTCTTCCCTGTAAAACAGAATTGAACTCTATGATAATTTTTTTCTGATTTATTGAAGATCACTTCTATAGTTATTCCCTACGTCTATTACTAGCATTTTATGGTATAGCTTCAATAACCTCATGTTGCAAGAATATTTCCTTTACTCCCGTTTTCTTCAGGCAAACTCCATCCTTTATCTGACCCCTCCCCCCTCCTCCCCAACAATGATATAAAAGGAAAAAAATATCCCATGCCCACCGGTATCAGGTTCTGCTTTTTTCGATTATCATTTATAATATATCATTTAAACTTTGTGCAGACTGTTGAGAAAAGACCACGTGAAATGATGCTTCGACGTGAGTTTGCAAATGCAGTTACATATCTTAATGAGATTCTTTCAGAAGAAAAGCATCTTAAATTTATTCACTGGGACTTCCATAAATTTGCAAAGACGTAAGCATGCTATGCTTTTTAAGAGGTAAATAATGACACATAAGTAACAATGATGATTCCCTGAATTGTTTTTTCACTATGCCAACAGGAAGAGTGCCAATGTTTTGGGAGTTTTAAGTGTTGTAGCGAGTGCAGCACTTGACATGACTGGATTTTACTACAGTGGAAAATCTCCTGTGGTGAAAAAACGAGCTATCCAGCAGCAGAATAGAAGCATTAGCATCAGGTATAGACTGTAGATTATTGTCTGCATTTGTATCGTATTTGGTGTTTGTGGAATCGTTCTGTGATTTGGTTCTCTGGTGTTTTCATTCCCGGCCCCCTCCTTTCCGAAAGACTTTGATCTGTGTATTCAAGTATATACTTGGATGTTCTCCTAGGTTTATGATGGAGCATCATGTAGAATGGTAAGTAGAATTATGCTAGTGGAGAGATCTGGTGTTGAGTGTTGACCTCTCCCTTGAGCATAGAGTTATATGCTTGGGGGCGTATGTATGGGCGCGAACACACACAGAAGTCCATGAAATAAAAAGACAGGGAAGCTGAGCAGAGCTTTTGCAGTTTTTGTTTGTTTTTTTTGGGTGGCTGGGGGTGTTTTATTTACTTATTTATTTATTTTGTGGGGGTGGTGGGGGTGGTGGGGGTTGGGGGTTGTACGTAACCCTCACTAGTCACAGACACATGCATCAGTCCCCTTGCCTCAGTAATGGAGAACCTCGACAGATCGGATGCCTGATGCAAGCTGAGAATTTGTTGCCTTATTAATCCACTTCCAATTAAGGATGTACAATATTAGTTCTTAACAATATTCTTCTATGTCTTTTTTGGAGCATTTCAAGTATGCATACGATTTCTTGCTAATAAACCATGGGCATAGGGTGCTGTAAGCATAAGTATATGATATGTGCTGTGGGCTTCAATAAACTTAAATAAAAGTCAAATAAACTAGGTTGTTATTTTGGTGTGTTTCATTTCTTTCTTGTTTACTGTACACTGGGCTGATTGAAGAATTGAAATCTCAATAACTAGACTATCTAATTATTTTTGGTTCTCATGTGCAGGGATCCTTCAATAAGTGATCTTAGAGCTAGTTCAGGGGTCCTTGCTAGAAATAGCAGCTACAATGATAAACTCGGCTCTTCTCTCACAAAAGACGTTGATTCTGGCCAGCATATCAGGAAAACCAGCATCAATGGTTCCGAGCCACGTTTTCAAAGCGGGGTTCTCAGAACTAACTGCATTGACTGTCTGGACCGAACAAATGTTGCCCAATATGCTTATGGACTAGAAGCTCTGGGCCGTCAGCTTCAGGCAATGGAAATGTCAGATGAACCCAAAGTGGATCCTGATAGTAGCATTGCAGTTGCTCTCATGGAGATGTACCAAGGCATGGGTGATGCTCTAGCACAGCAGTATGGTGGCTCTGCTGCTCACAATACAGTATGCATTCTTTTTGTATTCGACTCATTGACGGAGATTTATGTGTAGAGCTTTGATAAGCCTGTTCTTTTCCTTTTCACCAGGATTCGTTTTTTTTGTTATTTTAGGTATTTCCGGATAAGCAGGGGAAATGGAAAGCCACTACTCAATCCCGGGAGTTTCTGAAGTCCATCAGGAGATATTACAGCAATGCATATACTGATGGAGAAAAGCAAGATGCAATAAATTTGTAATCTTCCTGCCCTTGACTCTTATCTATTTCTGGGTCTATTATTATTGGTGTTTGGCATCACTCTATAGTGGACAAATTGATATTCCTGTGAATCAAAATGTCCCAGACTCCCAGTAATTACAACCCCCCCCCCCCCTCCCCAAAAAAAAAAAAAAAGGAGAGATGGGTAAGTTACCTGCAAATCTAAATTTTCTTTTGGATTTTCCCAGATTTCTGGGGTACTTCAAACCACAGGAGGGGAAACCTGCTCTTTGGGACCTGGATTCTGATTATTATCTTCACGTTTCTGGGGTTGGAGATGATTGTTTCTCAGATAAGAGGTAATGTTGCTTATCTGTAATTACCATAGCTTGTATGTACTCATGCATGTTACAAGCTTGGTTTCAAAAGTTTGAACGCTCTTTCAATTATTTCCTGCATCACTCTGGTAGGTTTGTGTTCTTTGCTTTTAGTTCCATAGGACGTGATCTTAACGAGCTGTTGTGTAATAGCAGCAGCACATCAGAGGCTGTAGGTGTAAGAGCTGCTCTGGAACCCATTCCGGCTTGCAGAGAAGACTTTTCAAAGATTAAGTTGACATCTTTCGATAAGTTGATAGAGAAGACATGTAGTTTGATAAAGGAGGTGAGACTTTGCCGTGAGCCAGGTCAAGAACCTACAGGCGCCGCAGGAACTTCCGGAGTGGCACCTGATGCCATGTAAGTTTCTTCGATCTTCACGTATCTCTACATGGATGAGCATTTAAGTTGTCGAGTAATACCCATTTGCATACTACAATGTTTGTGGGTTGTGACTTATGCGCATAGTGATGAGTATGCTGGATTTTGTGTGTTAGTGTAAAAATTCTTGATAATTGTTGAGTACTCATAGTGATCTAATTGAATGCACTGTAGCGAGATACAACTCAAAAGCCCGCATTGGCTATTTGGGCAGAGGAAGGACGAACAGACTAGTTCTGCCTCAAAGGATGCTGCTGGTACAAATGCAAATGGCGGCTCACTAGTTGACGATATGATTAATGCCTTGGACCTCAGTTGGTTGTCTTCCTGCGAGGATTTCAATGAACTGGATACTTATGAAAGGTACACCATCTTTCAATGATATTCTCCCTGAAAATGCACTGAGAATGAGATACAATGTCGATACAAAAACAATCATGAGCATGAATGTTGCGACTACTGTGATGTTGGAACTTTAATACATCTCTCGTTTCTCTTTCCGGCTTCTTCCAGGTACCTTGCCATGACGTCGGTGAATGAAGCCAATGGTTGGTATGGTGGAAGTTTGCTGGGTGATCTTGACGAAGAAAGTGAGATATATAAGCATTATGCGCGGCTTTGTGAGGTAATTATGAAATGAATTGGGAAGTTATGTTTTCATGTTCACCTTAGCCTTCTTCTGCTGTGGCTAACTGTCACCCATTCTTTCCATTAATTATACCAAAATTTACCTAATATTACCTACCCAACCCTAATTTACCCAAACTTACAAAATCTTACCTTAACTCTAAAAGAAGAGTTATTAATATCCCAGTCAACTACACAATCAACCCAGTGCGGCCCCCACTGACACGGGATCACTGAGATTTAAATGCCGACAACCTTACCGCGTCAAACAAAATTTGCAATAAAATTTTTTAACTTGACTACACAATTCACACGACAAATATTGAGGAACAAAGGGAGCAACTACTGACAGACCGATGGCTATAGACATCAGTAACTATACATAATTAATTAGCTCTAACAAAAGATAGGTTCTTATGCTAAAATCTCTATCCTTAATTGTGTCAACAGGGGCCATCCATGGAACCCTTTGAAAACGATGCCGAGAGGGAGCAACATTATGCTGATGTTCTACAGCAGAGCATGATTGAAAACGTCGACGATGACGCTGTTCAAGCCGAGATGGAGTGGGCCTTGAACGAATACGATCAAGTCGCTTCGGACCTCGGAATCTTTCCGATGTGCAGGTCGTTGGCCGGAGATCCTAGCCAACTGACACGGTGGATCATCGGGGACGAGAAGATTCAGAGAATAAATTGTACCTGACAGTATTTTTTTTTTTTTACCCTGATGAGATTGCATATTCTTGTTTGAATCTTCTCTGCTGTAAATAGGAGTAGAATCTTTTTCCATTTTCCGGACCTGATTCGTGGTTGTGGATGAGTACCCGGTAAATTATGGTTCGAGGAGGTATGCCGAGGGAATTCCCATGCTAGAGATTTGTGGTTTGTGCTTGTAAGTAGTCAAGTAATAAAGGTTGCTGTGTAAGATATTATTGTACATTGAAAACGATTTTATTCTTCCATTGTACAAATAATATGCTTGTGGATGTGGTGGATGTGGATGTAGACTTTTGTCTCCTAGGGTTTGAGGTGGCTTGGGTGTGGTTATTTCACTTATTTGTAGTATTTGATAATAAGTTTTTATATTAGGTTTTAGTTTATGCCGCATAATTTTCAGAAACTATTTAGAGTATAGCTTTTTCAGATAATTTTCCGTATATGAGTAATTTTACAAAATACTTTCCCAACAGTTAATCCAAGCATCTAAAAGCTAATTGTGGCGGGCATGGTGGAATTGTGATGTGTTAATGGTGAGTTATGGTGAGTTTTTTTTTGTGAGTATATATATATAACTATTGTATTGGTAATTGTGAAAAAGTAATTAGGAAAAGTGAGTTGAATATTGTATTGTGTTTTGGATGGTCGAAAAAGTATTGTATTGGAAAAACTAAAAATTTATATTAAAGATATATAATAAATTTGAAAAAGTAATTTGTCGTGGGTTGTGGTGAATTGTGGACCTTGTGGTGGAATGGTATGTTGCAGTGGGTTGTGGCAAAGTGTAATAGGTTATGGCACCGCAGATTGTCAGCCGCATAAAAAGAACAGGGTCTAAAACAATCAATAACTTACAATTAGTAGATAAAAATATCCCTTATGAAGTTTATGCTACAGTAAATAAAGTTGTAAACATCACTCTTTAGTGTTAAACTTTAAAAATGTTTTGAGGGTAACTCTATGTCATGTAGTGATATTTTTTGGATAATATATATATATATATATATATATATATAAATTAAGAGTGTGCTAAATCAGAAAACAATCACTACATTATAGAAAAACTCGAATTTTAGTGATGTTAATTTAGTATTAGGTTATTGATAAATACCATCCCTATATTTTGAGATATTCATTCTAAAAGTGTTGTTTGAAATATTCTAATAAACAACCATAAAAATTGGAAATTTTAAAACTCGATCCTTGTATCAAAAAGTCAAAAAAAGTGTTGTGGCTCCAAATAATCTGTACTAAGGGCTTTGTAAGTGAGAATAATACAAATAGACTTTTCGACCGCAATTTGTACTTTTATTTTATTTTCTCACGGTATAATATTAGCATTTTTCGACAACGGAAAAGTGACGTGTCTAATGAAAAATGATTTTTCGACTTATGATAGTCTATACCTTTCGGCCAACAGCACGTAATCTGGTAGCCACGTCATTTTTCCGTTGTCGGAAATGTTAATATTATACTATGAGAAAATAAGATAAAAGTATAGACTGTCATAAAATGAAAAGTCACTTTGGATTTCTCAGTTAGTAAAAATTAGGCCATGTTCTTTTCTGTGGTTGGCAAACTGCGGTGCCACAACATACCGCAGTTTGCCGCAACTCATTACACTTTACCACAAATCATTACTTTTCTCTCTCGTCACTTTTCTCCTCTACTTTTTATATTCTCTCACCTCACCTACCTCACATATCAATAACCTATCACAATTTCACCACACCACACCACACCACACCGCACCACACCGTACCGCAAAAATACCGCGGACAAGAATGACCTTATTTGGAGCCAAAAACCAAAAAAAAAATAATAATAACAAAATGAGAGCGAACATGCAGAGTTGCAGACACTCCAATGTCTTGTTCAACCGCCGGTCGTCTTGGGTGTCGACGAAGCAATCGTCTTCCCAGAAATTCACTCTGCTCTCTCTCTCAGGTAATCCCAAACCCTTGTTATCATCGACCTTCTGAATGATATCTCCTCATCATGATTGGTTTCTAATTGTATTTCTTTCGAATCCCTCTTAGCATATTTCTTCAGTTTGGAGATATCGATGACCTCTCTTTCTGATCATGATGTTACGGTTTTTCTTTCAATTTCATCTGTCACGACTGTTTTAGGGTTTTTAGCTGATGTTACCGATTGTGGTTGATTCTGTCGGTAGGTAGAGCCCGTTTTGATCAATTAGAGTTTCGATTTATCAATTAGGTAACGAGTTTTCCGTTAATATTTGATTTTGATTGATTGATTGATTTTTGGATGAACTTGTGAGCGCATGTTTGTTTTGAATTCACTGCAAAGCTTTCTGATTTTCACCTTTTTTTCCCCCGCTAATTTAAGCTAGTGATTGTAGTGATTGCTGGCAAATCATTAATCTTTATTTTCCTGAGAATAGTCTGACAGAAAGTATTGAGGGATTATAATGTGGGTCATTTGTGAACTAATATCTTTTGCATTGCTTGGTTGTGGCTGCTGAACAAGTTTGAAAGATGAATCCAAAAATATTGGTGTATAACTTTCTCATTGACAGCGGATTCGGTAGTGAACCTCTGACAATTTGCACCCTTCATTCTATTTGGGATTTGTGTGAAGAAATTGATTGGAAAAATGTTGTATGTGTTGTAGTGTTTATTGTTTGCTGATGAGGCTACTGGAAGCAATCTTCCTCATGCGTGTGAAGGAGAAGGATGATTTTAAAGATCGATATGGGGGCAGCATTAAAAGTGATGAAGGTCATCCTCATGGTGATCAAACCTCCGTTCGCTGATCGTTTCAGCATTGTCTACAATCTTGAGCAAGAATTTGGGTATGTATGAGTTTCCCATGTTCAATGAGATTTGTATGTGGGGTGATGTCACTGAATCCCTGTCGCTTATGACATTGATTTCTTTGAATATACAGGCCTAGGCTTAAGATGCACTTGTCAACTGAGTAAGAATACATAGCAACGAGAAGGCTCAAAAGGCAGAGGTCAAAGGAACAATGGTGACAACATCGAGAAGGTGGAGACTCTTTCCCTTTTCTTTGCTATATTGGTCTAGTTCAATTAAGCAGAACATAGGGTAAATATCTCTCTCAATTGCATTTTTGGAACATGTTGCAATATTTGCCATTTGGTGCTACATTTAGGGCACTTGATATCCAATCTTACCTTTCACGCTTAGCTAGTAACTATTTCTATAGAACGAGTTGCTTTTTTTTGGGTGTGTGTTGGCCGCCCGGGGGAGGGGGGGGGGGGTGGGGGTACTTAATTGTCTGTGGTGACTGCTGATGAATGATGACCTCAAAGTAAAATATGATAGTTTGGCTTTTCTTTTACTTGTTTTGTTTGTGTTTGTGCAATTTGCTCCTTTGGTGGTTCATTTAGCTATATGCATCTCGAACTGATGAGAAAAAACTTGATCATTTTGCTTTACTTTTTGTCAACTGAATGAGAATACATAACATGCCAGAAAATTAGATTCATTTGCAGTTATCGGTGTCTGCTGTGTCTTCATTTCTTCCAAATTGAAAATTGGGTTCTTTCCATAAGAGGAATGCGCTTAGAAAATGAGAGCATCTGCAATGGTGAGTTTTAATTCGACTCACTACTGACGTGACATGACACGAGAACGGAATAAGGTCGTATAGGACATTTCAGTGGTGAGAATGAGACTCGTCTTGCGAGAATCTCGCTTTCAAACTCGCGAGACGAGTTTGAAAGCGAGTTTAAAATATTAATATTTTAATCATATTTTTTTCTCTTTTCTCCTCCACCTCATTTTTTATCAATATAACCAAATTAATTATATTCTTAAGTGGGACCGATTTACTTTTTTAATTAATATGAGTCAAACTCATTCTCACCATTGGAAAACTAGCTAAATAAAAGGTTAAATTTTGATTCTTCCACAGATTTCACGTCATACAATTAGTCAAACTCAAACTCACCATTGCGGGTGCTCTGAGATGACAAAGACTTGTTAATTTCAAAAACTTATTTGGGCCAATCATACAGTTTTGGTCTTTTGAATATCGATGGAGTTACTTCAGGTAAAATGAAGGTGAAGTGCTCATAACAAGTCTCTTTTTAGTCTTTGAAAGTAAAAACCATGGTTATTACCAAAAAAATCACCCTATATGTGAACCCATGACCTCATTTACGGCAAGTTCAATAGAAAAAAAATCACCAAAAGCTTTTTCTATAAAATTATACTTATCGTTATTCTGCCGCATGCTGGAGTACAATTCTAAGTGTCTAACCATGCTCCCGTGGGAGCATGTGTAATATTTGTTTCTCATAATAAAATCTCATTAATTGTATAGTATATAATCATAAAATAAAAAGACAAATCTTCAAAAATAAAAAATGATCGAATAATACACTGTGATATTATCATAAAAGCAGTTTTGATGATAAACAACTTTAATCATATATTCATAATATAATCAATTTTGATAATAAACAACTTTAATCATATGCTCATAATCAATCATATGATAAAATAAAGCAGACAGCCCCAAGAATTAGTTTAGGCATTATTGAATGAAGTGGTGTGAAAGCTATAGAGCTTAAGCTTCTTTACTTGTGAGTTGTGACAAGGGGATTCCCTTTGAGTGGACATCCCTCACTATCTAATGAAAGAGCCACTTTGACCTACATGAGCACTAAAGATGAATATCTTAAAATTGCTCATCACCACCCCTTTTGTCATTTCTATTTTTTCTTTAACATAATACTCCCTCCGTTCTTTTGAGTCTGTCTTTTTAACTAACTTTTCTTATAGTATTTCATATTATTTGTCACTTTTCAAAGTAATGACATATTTATTACTAATTTTGTTATTTTATTAGGTAATTTTCTTACTAACTACCCCATAGTTTTTTTTTTTTGTGATATTGGTTTTCTCCCACCACCTCCAAAAGTCACATAAAGAGAAACGGAGGGAGTAACTGTTCTTTTCTTTTCGAGTTCAGCTTAATGCGTTGGGTTGGAAAATATTTCTGGGAAAGCTAGTTAATTTTCCTATTAGACAAAACTTTTTACGTTTGGTTGTACTTTAATGGATGAGAAAATTTTGATGTGGGGCCCATTGTTTCACTGCCGAACTCAGCGGCCTTTTTTTCCCAAGGAGGGTAAGGAAAGCTTTCTCCAGGAAAGTTCTTCACAGGAAAATATTTCCCGTAATTTTACCTAACGCACCCTAATAAGATATCAAAGACGTAATTAGCTGTTCAAATTAGCGCATGCAATGCACGTATGGATCGATGGTAGAAGAAAAATCTCCTAATCATACCCGAAACCGACCTACTGTCATCCCTATCTATCTCCTACAGCTCAATTCCTTCACGGCCATCCTTTTTGATTCAGAAAGCGACTTGTGGAACGAAGCCAGGGTTACCACGATGTAACACTTTCCCTCTCCTCCTCTCATAAAAGAGATTCTTTTCATGTCCCACCTCTTTCTACTTTGAAATATTCCCTCCCTCAAATACAAATACAATGGCACCTATTCTATTCTTTCCCCCAGCTACACACCTAAAGTTTGATCTTTTTTTTGGGGCTTCTCCATCACCAAGATGGTTCCAGAATTAGAGGTATGCCTCCATGTTCATAACTTTACATGCTTTTCTCCTAGGTAGTTTCATCGTTTTCAAACCCTTTTTGGTTCTATGCCCTGGCTCTTTCGGGTTCCCTAGAAAATGCGTTTGAAATCTAAACGCCGATTTTGGTGCATGGTTTTGTCCTGGGTAAGCAATCATTCTAACCTGTTATCAGTTTTTCCTCTTTACAAAATGCTGCAGAGGCCACGAATCACTGATATACATGTCCGCATGGACTGCAATGGATGTGTACAGAAGATAAAAAAGGCTGTAAATAGCGTTGATGGTAAGTCAAGTCTTGATATATAATCTAATCTAACTTTTGATTCTCGGTCCAAGTCCCGGATTTTTTGATTGAAATCTGGTTGCTGCTTGCAGGTGTATATGACATCTACATCGACTTACCCCAGCAGAAGTTGACAGTAATTGGCCGGGCTGATCCTGAGAGAATTGTCAAGGCTATTAAAAAGGTCCGGAAAACCGCGACAATCTGTTCTCATTCTGAAGTACCACCGGATCAAAACTCTCAGCCGCAAGAACCACCAGCAGATGGAGCGGCACCACCACCAGGAGGTGATCCTCCACCGTCCACAGAAGCTCCACAATCAGAAGCACCACCCCCTCCACCACCGGAGGAACCACCTAAAGATGAGCCACCGCCACCACCACAAGAACCGCCACCGGAAAACCCACCAGCTCAAAACCCACCACCGGAAACAAACCCTCAGCCACCACCAGTCCCGAACCATAATAACCCACCGCCGACCCAACCAGAAAAACCACCACATGGACCGCCAAACGATGTGGAAGAGGTTCATGCTGTAGTATACCACCAAGGACACCCACCGGACCATGGTTACCGGTACGGTTATGGCAATGGTGGGTATTATGAGCCGCCACTGCATCGCCCCGTTTACCAAGAGCGCCGGCCTCAACCTGTCTATTATGACCCACCACCACCACCACCACCACCTCGACATGTCTATCATGAGCCCATTTATCACGAACCACCACCACCACCTAAACCGAGTTACCCTGAACTCATGACCCGATCAAGCTATCATGAACCCCCACCACCATCACCCAGACCTGTTTACCATGAACCACCACCACCACCACCTAGACCCATCTACCACGAACCACCACCACCCCGATCAAGCTACCACGAGCCACTACCACCACCTAGACGGGTTAGTTATCAGGAACAGCCAGGACCATCTCCCGTATATGTAACTCACAGCTACAACACATCAAGGCCATCTCCATACATAACAGCATACCAATACGTAGACTCTCCACCACCGCGATACACAACCTACAGCAGGAGGATGGAGATGGACAATTACAGTGCAGATCCATATTGGGACAGCGGCCCAAGTACGAGTGAAAATGCAAGTTTTCCGATGTTCAGTGATGAAAATCCGAATGCATGTACAATAGTATAGTTACATACACGCACACGCGCACACACAAGTTTGTTTTACAGATCGCAGCGTATTTCCTTGTCATTGGTTTCATCTGTAGGTTGGAATGTCAATAGGTACAGTCATAAAGCAGTTGCGTGCTGGTAATGTGAAAGTTAAATATAGAGAGGCACGGGGGAATGAGATTCGTTCCTCATTTGTAGCCTATGAATCAAGAATCAATGCCCTCTTTTGCCTTTTTTAAGTGGCTGCCTGCCAGATAATTAAAAAAGGCTTACAGATATTTCCCATATTTATATTTATTTTTTCTTCGCAACCATTCCTTTTTAATAAAACAAAACACATTCTTTTTTTCAGGTTAATTACTGATATCATTGTATGACTAAACTTGTAATGTTTCATGAGTTCAGGGTCATGAGTCCAGGCCAGCCCTCTTGTGTCAAGTCCTGGACTGATGAACAACCATAACCTTGGAAATGTCATTGAGATACCTAGTTTCCCAGTATCAATATTATTATTATTATTATTATTATTATTATTATTATTATTATTATTATTATTATTATTTTCGTATTTGTTCCTTTTTTTCTGTTTCTTCCCTGTTAGAATAATTCGGCTTCAAGGATAAAGTTATAAGCTTAAATTTTTGGATGAGATAGTTGTGCATGGTATTTAGAGTCAGACCAAGTGAAGAGTCTCATGTTTGAATCCCAGGAACACCATTTATACTTGCGGAAGGTCAACATCACTTTTATAATTTTATTGTATCCATGTTTGAAGCTCGAAGGATATTTGCATGATGGGGCGTGTTAGAATGTAAAACCATGGTTGAAACCTCCAAGTATTAGCTTCAGCTTTCGGTCGAGATGTTTTTACATTTTATTTGAGGTCGGGGTTGAATTGAAAATGATAAGGATTGAAAGCCTATTCTCTATAATAGACAATTCACATTTTATGTGTAATTCTATATCTATTGAAAAATATAAACCAATAACAGATTTTATGTAATTTAAAGTTTCACAACCCTTAAAATTAATGAAATATATATTTATAACAATTTAAATATATAAAAATTACCTTTTGGAGTGATTTAAGTTAAATTTAAGATGACTAATAACCATCTTAAATCAAGACACATATTGTTTTCATTTTTAATATATTTAAAACAAAAAAGTCGAATGATTGTTATTTTGGTATTTCATTTTTTCTCTTTGTTCCCTGTACATTGAGCTTATTGAAGAATTGAAGTCTCAATAACTGGGCCGTTTAATTTTTTTTTATTCTCATGTGGATCGGGCCAACCCAGAATGGGAAAGAAAAAAGAGATGGTGAATCTAAATTTATCTTCACGTTTTCTGGAGGGGTTAATGACCATGAAGGACGGCCCATAAGTATAATTGACCATTAAGTCCAAGAGGGACAATGGAGTCCTCATTTATGATAAATGTGGGCCCACAGTATTGCTGACTCACCCCCTTTCCTCCTTATTCTCTTTCTACAAAAAACAGAGCAAGGGGGATGGACAGGACTGGCTCACGACGACGACGGACAACAGGGCGGCGAGGGGCTCGAGTGGCAGAGTTCGGGAAGGCGACGGTTGGAGTACCGGTGGTGGTGTCGGGGAAGTTGCTGGCGCGCAGACAAAGGTCCAAACAGGGGACCCGAAACAAAGGTGTTTGTGGTGGTTTCGGGGTGGATTTCGGGCGGCTGTACTGCTGCCATGATTATCAATCTGATTTGAACACAATATAAATGGATGTGGGTACAAATTTTCAATCTGTTTAATTAATTGGGTTGACACAACAAACATGGTTAATTAAACATGTCAGGCTTAGGTTGAAATTCTTAACACGAAAAGAATACCAAGTAATAGTTTAATTAAATGGGCGAACGAGTTAACACGTTTACCCACAAACCTATTTATCCGGCCCTGTTCTTTGGATTGATAATTCTTTCCATTCTAATCCAAACCTTACATAATTCCCTAAAAAAGCATCCACCTTAAAAACACAATTCCCAAAAAGAACATCATAACTTATCCAATTCAATCTCATCCATGCAAACTTCATTTTATCCAATCTAAAAAACAGACAAGGTACTTTGAAGAATCCAAGAAGAAAAGAAAAAGGGAGGGGGGAAGCATATGATGACAATATTGTGGGGGGCAGGAATTCCTTGTGATAAGAAAGTGCGATACAAATGGAGTTTCAATGTTTCCCTCTTTGATTATCTACATTTGAGAACCAATATCGTTTACCTGGTCAATTCTTTGTGAGTTGGATGTCGGCAGAGTTGGTAAAATTTTGTCCAATCTGAAATGTCTAACCCGGAAGAAATCATATTTTGACATAATTTTTTTTTGTTCGAATTTGATATTGGCCGAATTGATCGAATATTCAAACATAATATTTTTTTATTTATTATCCAAACCGAATTTTGACCCCAAGATAGGTGTTTGAATTGTCCGACCAGGCCTAAGCCAAAAAAAAAAAAAAATTGGTCCGGACATCAATTTTTTGTCCAAATTGTAACATTAATTAACCTAAATTTGACCCAAACCTAATTTTTTGTCAGCGCTAGCCACTTGTAGAACAGATTTGAAAATCCAAAAAGTGGAATAATTAAAAAAAATGAAGGGATTAATTTTTGCAACCCATTTAGCCAAATAAATAAACAGAAATGTCTACTACTAACTTAAAGTTGCCTAAATTTAAATGTCTTCCCAACACTCATGTAAACGTGAACTATCCATACTTTCCACATTATATCCATTCAAATCAGAGATCTTTAATTGATCTTCCATTTTCTTTACTTAAAACAATCGGTTTGTCCGTTTGTGT
This sequence comes from Portulaca oleracea, assembly GCA_029582165.1. NCBI lineage: Eukaryota > Viridiplantae > Streptophyta > Magnoliopsida > Caryophyllales > Portulacaceae > Portulaca > Portulaca oleracea. The sequence continues at coordinate 3,296,053 of CM055873.1, read as the reverse complement.
CGACATTGTGTCACTAGCTTTCATTGGGTCCTATCGAGGCCTATATATCCTAGGCATAGCTAGGGAAACAATTTCATGTTTGCCATTTCGCAGCGTATTTTTTTTCCGATTATTGAGTGACAAAAAATTTAAAGTTCATTGAAAACAGCAAATCACAAACAGAACAGCAAACAACCACCTTCAAATGATAAAAGTTACAACCAAACAGCTAAACATAAAACACAGCAAGGACTTTCTCGCAAAGAAACCTTCACGTCTTCATCATGATGTAAGATCCATAACTTCAGCTTGGTGGGTCATCGAGGACTCGCACACCTATATCATTGCCAATAGTCGAAGTCATTCGGTCTATCACAACATCAATGTCATCAAGATCTCTGTCATCTTTTAAGGGTTTTTTGCTTTTTGGACCCCGAACTTTGGGGTATTTATTTTTTGGACCCCCATATTTCGAAGTTTATATTTTGGACCCTATACTTTGTGGACCCAAAAAATGTGGCCCAAAGTTATGTTTGACTTCAGCGATGACCTAATTGTCGCCTAAACTTCCCGATATGACCTTTTATCATTTTTTCCTTCTTTTGACTGTTATTTTGAAATTGACCTGACTTTGACAGCTAAGGGTGAGTAAAATTCATGGGTAAAAACAGTAGGGTAAAAGTTAAATTGGTAAATTTTTTGGCAAATTTATGCTCATATGGGGGTTGGAAATCGTGCAAGAAGAGGAAGAAGAAATTGCGGCTGGAAAATTTTCAAAAGAAAAAAAAATCGATAATGGCTTTGAAATATGGGGGTCCATATTGTTGCCGGAGACAAAGTATAGGGTCCATATTGTTGCCGGAGACAAAGTATAGGGTCCAAAATATAAACTTCAAAATATGGGGGTCCAGAAAATAAATACCCCTAAAGCTCGGGTCCAAAAAGCAAAAAACCTCTTTTATGATGTTCGCACGCGCGTCTAGTCGTCCTAACCTTATGACCATCCTTTCGACCCCAACAGCTTTACAAGTTGCATCTCTGACAAGCTGTCACTTCAATTTCATCAACTTGTTCTGCTTTCTCCTACTTCTGACTTTACCCTTCAAAGCCTCCAAGATGGAATCCTCAAGATCAGCAAGTAAGTCACGCTCAGTCGCAACATCAAAGGATGGAATACCGTTGCGTATCTAAGTATTTGATTTAGGCCTTCTTTTTAATACGGCCATCAAATTTCCTGTCATCTTCTTCCCTCTCGTGATCACTCACAACAACCATGTCAGAATAAACTCCCAAGAAACCAACCAGAAATCTCCCCATAACAGATCCTTGTGATCCTTTATTCATTCACCCATCGAAGCAGCCTAGAATGTCCCTTGTTTCAGAACCTTTTTCCGGTGAAGACTTTGACACATGGAAAAGGTCAGCTATAATCTGACTCAATGCAAAATTCAAAGTTGGTTTCGTTGATGGTTCTCTTGAAGCTCCTGCTGAGAGTGATCCCCTCTTTCCATATTGGAAAAGAGGGAATGACATGGTTCTATCATGGATCTTGAACTCCCATCATAAGGACATTCGTGAGAGTGTCCTCTATTCAACCAGTGCTCAAAGCCTTTGGAAAGAACTCACAGAAAGATTTGGTCAATCCAACAAGGCCAAGCTCTATTCTTTTCAGCAAAAGGTCTCCAGGCTGTCCCAAGGCTCTTTAGACATAGCCAGCTATTATATCAAGTCCAAGAAGTTGTGGGATGAGATAGCTTCTGTCACAAACTTTCCAAGATGCACTTGTGGAAAGTGCAAGTGCCTGCCCCATAATATCAATCAACAAATGGATGTTCATCTTGAAGAACAAAGACTTCTCCAATTTCTAATGGGATTGAACAATAGCTACACTGCAATCCGAGGAGGCATCTTGATGATGTCTCCTCTTCCTTTTTTGGGACAAGTCTATGCCCTACTTTCCCAAGAAGAAAAACAAAGGCAAGTAAGAGATAGCAAACAGTTCTTGGGAGAGTCCGCCTCGTTATATGCAAACAAGAATAATCAAAGAAATGATCAAAGGAAGCCAGAGTCCAAGAAATCAGTGTTGTTTTGTGACTATTACAAGAAACATGGTCACACTATTGACAAATGTTTCAAGATACATGGCTATCCCCCAAAGAGCCAGAACAGACAATTTCCACCAAAACAACAGGGTCAGAATGAACAACAAGGAGTAAAAAGAATGGCAAATGCTGCTGAAAGTACTCAACATCAGACTGACGGTGGGGATGGCCTACTACCTACACCATCCTTCAACTTCAGTCATGATCAGACCAAGAACCTCTTACAACAAATCTTGAACAACCTCACATCACAGGACAGCAGCTCTTCCAGAGACAGCAGTGAGAATATGTCTGGTAATGTTCCCTTTTCTAACATCAGTTCTCTATCAAATGCTATTAGTATGGCATGCTTCTTGCCTAAAGACTCGTGGATTTTAGACTCTGGAGCCTCAGATCATATGTGCAATAATAAAGATTTTTTACACTCCCTGAAAACTTTGCCTAAGCCTATTGAAGTTCTTTTGCCAAATGGGAGTAATATAACTATAACTGAGGCAGGAAAATTACCAGTATCAGAAAGAATTATATTGAATGATGTTCTTTATGTTCCTTATTTCAAGATTAATTTGATTTCAATCAAGAAACTGTGTGTTCAACTAAATTGTCATGCCATTTTCACTAAAAGAGAATGTGTTTTGCAGGATCCTTCTGTGAAAATAGTCCTTGGTAGGGAAGTCAATGGGCTCTATATCCTAGAAGATAGATTTTGTCAACAAATTCTTGGAATGCAATCTTTAGATTCTAGGATAGAAGTCACTGCATGTAATAAAGTTTCTTCTTCAGTTTAAATTCAAAGCTATGGCACAAAAGACTTGGACATTTGTCTGTCCCAAGAATGAAAATGTTACCTATTCTTTTTGATTAGTCTATTAAGCATGAGAATTGTGATATTTGCCCAAAAGCTAAGCAGAAATGTCTGTCTTTTCAGCTGAGTTCTATTTCAACTACCGAACCCTTTAGTTTGATACATGTAGACACATGGGGGCCCTTTCATGTTAAGACACACTCAAGCCATAGATATTTCATCACTATAGTAGATGACTACACCAGGGCAACCTGGACACACTTGATGACCACTAAGAGTGAAGCTTTTGAACTGTTACAATCCTCTGTGACCATGGCTAAAACCCAATTTGGGAGCACCGTCAGAAGGATTAGATCTGACAATGCCTTGGAAATAGGAAAAAGCATTGAGGCCATTAAGTACTTCAATGATAAAGGGATCTTACATGAAACTAGTTGTACCCAAAAACCCCAACAAAACGGGGTGGTTGAAAGAAAACATAAACACTTGCTTGAGGTGGCTAGGGCCTTAATATTTCAATACGGTTTGCCATTAAAATTCTGGGGGGAGAGTGTGTTGACGGCTACTTATCTTATTAACAGAATGCCAACACCTTTACTAAAAAATAAGACCCCTTATGAACTTCTTTTCAAGATTGCTCCATCCTATGATCATCTAAGAGTCTTTGGCTGCCTATGTTATGTTAGTACGTTGAAACATGATAGACATAAGTTTTAAGAAAGGGCTGAACAATGTGTTTTTGTGGGTTACCCTCAAGGAAGGCTTACAAATTATTTTCTCTAAAAACTCATAAGTTTATTGTTTCAAGAGATGTTATTTTTCATGAAAACCTCTTTCCCTTTCAAGGAAATACTAGTGACCACTATCAGAATGATATAACTCACCATACCTCAGCAGTAGACTTTGATGACACTTCCCCAGTTTGTTCTGAGGTTGATAATTTTGTGCATAGTGAGCCCACTAATGAACCCCTTCCAGACCCAGTAGCTCCTGTGAGAAGATCCACTAGGACTCACAAATCACCTGCATATTTAGAAGACTATGAAACATGCTTCTCCTGTGTTACAAATTTACATATTTCTCCCAAAAGTCTAGTCTCTTGCTCTTCTTCCTTTTCTCTTGCAGATTCAGTACATCAAGATTATGCAGAGCCCCAAACTTATGAGGAAGCTGTCATGCATGATGGTTGGAGGGAGGCAATGAACAAAGAACTACAAGCCTTATCTCAAACCAATACTTGGGAAATAGTTCCCCTACCAAAAGGAAGAAGGCCAATAGACAATAACTAGGTCTATAAAGTAAAGCAAAAGGCTGATGGAAGTATTGAAAGACTTAAAGCAAGGTTGGTGGTGAAGGGATTTACACAAAAGGCAGGAGTTGACTATGGAGAAACCTTCTCCCCAGTGGTTAAAATGACTACAATCAGGGCTCTTATGTCTGTAGCAGTCAAAAGAAACTGGAAATTGGAGCAGCTTGATGTCAACAATGCTTTTCTCAATGGAGACCTTCATGAAGAGATTTATATGAAGATACCACAGGGAGTGTACTCTGAAGTCCCAAATGGGGTTTGCAAATTGAAAAAATCCTTATATGGTCGGAAGCAAGCCTCTAGGCAATGGTATGCTAAGTTGACTGAAGTCCTCTACAAAAGGGGGTGTGAACATTCAACCAATGACTACTCTCTCTTCTACAAGAAAACAGCAGTTGCCTCGATTTACTTGGCTATCTATGTTGATGACATCCTGGTAACAGGAGATGATAGTGATGAAATCGGATCTCTAAAAGCTCATTTAGATCATGTTTTCATAATTAAAGATTTGGGTGAAGTGCATTACTTCCTTGGGCTCAAGATTGTTAGAACCTCAGAAGGACTAATCCTTACTCAAAGGAAATTTGCCAGAGATCTATTGACAGAGTTCAAAATCGAAGGCCTCAAGCCTGCAATCAGTCCAATGGATCTCAACACAAAGCTGCTACCTGATGCTGGCACCCCTTTGACCAACGCTACAACCTACAGACAACTGATTGGGAAACTGAATTTCCTAATGAACACTAGGCTTGATATAGCCTTTACAATCCAGTATCTAAGTCAGTCTCTGCAGAGTCCAACAGATTTACATTGGGAAGCTGCTTTACACGTTTTAAGGTACATTAAGAGCAAACCAGATCTTGGCATATTGTTGCACAAAGATGACAGTTTCTCTCTTCAAGCTTTTAGTGATTCTGATTGGGGGGGGGGCATGTAAACACTCCAGAAGATCTATAAGTGGATTTCTAGTTTTCTTAGGCAAGACTTTGATTTCCTGGAAAAGCAAGAAACAACCGACAGTTTCCCTTTCCTCGGCAGAGGCTGAATATAGAAGTTTGAGGAGACTTGTTGCAGAATTGGCATGGCTGAGCAGGTTGCTTGGGGAGCTTCAGGTTGATTCAGTAACCCCCATACCAGTTAAATGTGATAGTCAAGCCGCTATATACATCGCCAAGAATCCTGTTTTTCATGAGAGAACGAAGCACATTGAAATTGATTGCCATTTTGTTAGGCAAAAGCTGGCAGAAGGATTGATTGCCTTGAATCATGTGTCTTCTAAGGAGCAGTTGGCAGATATTCTTACTAAACCGCTTCCTGGAACTCAACATAACCAGATCCTTAGCAAATTGGGGGTCGAAATACCCTCCAATTTGAGGGGGGTGTTAGGAATTAATATTAATCAATGTTAGTTTAGTTAGTTAGCTAAGTTGTCATCTTGTTTCTTTCGTTTTTGTTTTTCTTGTTTTGCTGGATGCCTTTATATAGCCTTGTATTTGCTCGGTTATATTCACCAATAATAATACAAGTCCCAGCATCCATCCTCTCTTCTATCTTTTCCTTTCCTCCCTTCTCATTTCTTTCTTCATGAATTAATAGTTTTTTGTCCAGCTATCAATTTGGATCTTTTCATACCACATCAACTACACTTTCCACAAATTTCACCATATCATTCCAAACCTCGCTCTTGCACTTTCCCCAATTTCACCAACATCGCATCATTTCCGCATCTTACCGACCGCACAAAAGAACATGGCCTACAGAGTGTGAAAGACGAGATAGTATTAGGGTTATTGGAATTAAATAATCCAACCTTTGGGGTAATTTGGATATCACGAACTAATTTTTGAAATTTAAACTTGACAAACTATACTTAACATCATATTAGATTGATCGAATGAACTTTCACGGATTTCAACTCGTCATAAAAGTGACTTATGATGGTGATCTAGGTATTTTTTCTTTACTTTTTGACCTTTTAAATAGTTTATATGAGCAATTACCTTTGTCAAATAGCTTTTTAGACAAGTTGAAATCGGTAAAAGTTCACTCAATCTAATAGAACGTTAAGCATAATTTGTCGAATCCAAATTCCAAATGTCAGTTCATCATATCTAAATTGCCGCAAAGGTTAGATTATTTAATTGCAATAACCCTAGTTATTACTTGAGTACTACATCCATGGGCGGACCTAGGGCATCGGTGACGGTGGCCACAGCCACGTACCGTTAACCAAAAAAAAAATTAGTATAATTTGAAATAAAAATGATGAATTTTATATTTATTATATAAAATAACAGTGCATTGGTCATCCATCAGAAAATCAAGATCCCACTTACTACATCTTTCACATCCTCAACCATACGTACAACACTCCCCTAAAATCCTATGAGGAAAACTAAAAAGCAAAAACATAAGTTGACGTCAACTAAAAATGCCAAAAAGCAGTACTAGAAATCACACCGAAATATTATGGATGAAAGGACACCACAAATAACAATGTAGACTCCATTCAAAGTATTCGGCTCACTTTTTCAAACTCCCCATTGACTATAAATACATGCAACACCAACAAACACAAAACCCACACACAAATCAAATCACTGATTAAGAAGACAGAGGTAGAAATGAGGATTAATAGTGGGATAATTACACTGAAAGATGCACTAATGACAGTGCTAATTACGGGGTTAATTTATACTAATTACGTGGAAAAAGCAGAAGCAGGAGGGTTAACCCCAGCACAGTGCCATGAAGAGAAGAGGATATTAGTGAGTGCATGCAAACCAGTGATGTTTAGGATCCCTCCGACGTCGTTTTGCTGTGAGAGGATTAGGGTTTCTGATGCAGACTGTATTTGTTCTGCTGTTACTCCTCAGAGGGCTCCTCTTGTTAAGGATATTAATTATGCGATTAGGGTTGTTGAGAGCTGTGGTCGCCATGTCCCCCGACACTATAAGTGTGGAAGTAAGTAATTAACCTTTAATTTCATCTAATCTCTCTCTAATTATGTTTAGTTAGTTATTGTGTACAAATTATTATTGTTTAATTTTGGTAATTCATGGGTTTTTGAGATGTTTGAATTCTGTCTTGCAGGTATTACTACACCTTGAGCAATCGACGGCCAAATCCAATGACAATAATATGGGATGATGACATAAAAATCATTTCCACCTATAAGAAGTTATGATAATATTTGGTTTACTTAACATATAGTAACCCAATGTACGTGTTATCAAGTAACTATATTACCCAAAAATCAATATCAACTCAAAATTAAGTTGTGATAATAGTTTATTTACTTTGTAACTAAGTTGAGAATTGTGTACGTACTTCTTGTGATGTTGTCGTTGTTATTTGCATTCAATAAACAAAGTGGTTAGTTGAAATTAGTCTTTCATAATACACTGAATTTTAAAGGTATTGGACAATAATACACTCAAATCAATTCAGTTGGTGGTTGACGTGATGATTGTCATACTTTGACGTGTCATTTTTTTTTCAAAAAAATATATTAGTCATCATGTTTATGTATACATTTTTTTCTTTTTTTTAAAAAAAAAATTCTGAAAAAAAATAGAAAAACGACATCTCAATGTAGGTCAACCACCAGCTGAATTGGTCTGAGTGCATTATTGTCCAATACCCTCAAAGTTCAGTGTATTAGAGTCCAGGAAAAAAGTTCAATGCGTTATTGTCCAATACTCCTAAAGTTCAGTGTACTATCATCCAATAATTCTAGTGAATAATTACAAATATCTAGACTACCCCAAACTTTGGCCTTAGTGAGATTACATCGAAATTTATTATTGTTGTGTCAATAGACGAAATCTCATTATCATCACTTTCATGATATCGGGAAAGGTAAATAAGAAGAAATATCAATAAAATATGATTGCACACATGGCACCCAAATTTAACATATAGATAGAACAACATTATTTGGTTGTCACCACGACTCATGATCCGATCTTGACCTGAATCCGAAGAAATCCAACCTAAAACAAATTTGAATTGAAATTCAAAAAGTGACCAAATTAAAATTCATACCCAAATGACCCTATATCAAACCAGAACTCAATATGGAAAAACTGCACTTGAATCAACCTGAATAAAGCTAACTTATAGTTAGCCTAAATCCAACTTGAAGCGACCTTTGCCCAAACCGACTTACCCATTTGTTGAGTCTATTTTAGATGGAAGCATGATGACTTCGTCATTGCATGATACAATGCCCAATAGCTTTCAAAAGCTAAACGAATTTGAAGGTGTGGACTTTCACTGCTAGCAAAGCAGGATGCACTTTCTTTTTTACTACTAGTCTAAAGATTGCGCAAATTCTAGTATAAGACCGTCTCATGAAAATTTATTGTGAGACGAACTACTCACAGGGTGACATTTTAATATTTTGCTATGACTAATAAGTAATATCATAATGACTTCTTAATATGAAGGTGATTAATAATTTATCAAAATGTGACTTTTATTAGAGTCAGTCAAAATAAATTATTAGTCACTCCTATATTCATAAATAGTCATCATAACATTATATGTCTTACGATAAATTTATGGTGAGACGGTCTTACCTAAGAATTACCGGAAAGATCGGAAGATAATGCTTTTTCTGATGTTGGTTTTCATTCTTTATACAGTTGTTTGCTCCAAGGGGAATTGGGCTTAAAGATGGAGCAGTCTGCTGTTTACCACCTCTTTGGGCTATACTAATTGGGATACTTTGGACCAATATATGGTAGGTTGCAAATGTCACATTGTCTTTGGTAGGTTTCAAAAATAAGGCATAGTTCTTTACGAGAGAAATAAACTGATGGTGTGTTTGGTTGGTTAAAAATTTTAGGAAAATGATCAATTTTTCCATATTGACTTATTTTTTCCATACTTGAATGTAGATTGATCTGGGAAAATCTTTGCGACGGAGGGGGGAGGTCATCATTTCTTACATTTTTCCAGGGAAAATTTCTCCTAGGATTACTACCAAAAGCTTCCTGAATGAAATTCATGCAAGCTGCAAACAGCAGCTTATTGGTACTGGACCTATTATATTTGCAACTTTGTTTTTCTGGTGAGAAACTTTGGAGTAATCAAACTAGCTACAATTGTGCATGACATATTAGCTTGTGGAGTTGATTTAGTTGTTCACTTCTTTTCTTTTTAGCTGTTCTTTGGCTCTTTGCTAATATCGACAGTGCAGTTTATGAATGATCATCTTGCTCCATTCGCATCGCCCAAATTTGCTTTATTCGTCATTTATGAATAATCGTAACTGAACAACTAAACTGCAAATCATCGGCATCTTTCCATTAACTCAACGACGAGCAAATTAAGATTTGATGCAACTCTCAACATCTTCTAAACCCAGAAGACACTGTATCATTACAGCAGAGATCTTTACATCAACTGAAAATCATCAGAACAAACTTGCTGGGTTCTCAGTTCTCACACAGTCAGCCAAATTAGCTTTATTCATCATTTATGAATAATCATTTTACAAATTACAAATACAGGACAACTGAACAACAACTAAACTGAGAATCATCAGCACAGATCTTTACACTAACTCAACCAACGAACGATCGAGCAAAGATTCAATGCAACTCTCGACATCTTCTAAACCCAGAACAAACTTCCAGTTCATAATCAATCTATGCTTTAATCCTAGTGTTATAGCAGCATATCAGATTTGGCTGGCAATCTTTTGAAGAAATTAACCGGCACAGACGGCATCTTGGACCTGAACCTGGGGTGCCTCAGCATGTAAAGCCCGACGAGCACTGCCACCACCTGGAATGGGGTCACGTACAGAAACACGGCCCACACGAGCGATAGGAATATGAATATAGCCGTGGCCCGCGGGTCCCTCCAGCTCAGCAGGGCGTGGGTCCGCTCCCCCTGCGTCGCCAGGTCACCCACGACCGCCTGGACCCGGCCTGCCACGCTCCTGAGCCTGTCGTACCTCATCCTGACCACGTCGTTTGGCCTGGACGTCGGGAACGTGTCAAACTCCTCGTCGAGCTCGTCGGGGTGTGCGTGCTCAGCCTGGGACAGTCGGGCGTCCATGTGGGGCGGGGTCCGCGCCCTGAACCGGTAGTTCCACACCCCGATCACGAACAGGTACAGGAACACCGTTGGCAGGATCAGCTCAGGATAACACACAAGTATCAAGAACAGAACATGAACTAAACAGGTCGTGATTGGGTTCCGCCATGTGCAGACGTCGGAGAACCACCTGCAGACAGCAGAAATCCCCGATAAAACGGACATTATCCGGAAGAAGTTGGCCTTGCTGCGACGCAAGCTGAACATGTGGTAGTCAACATCGAGCATGTACTCGACGACCTCTCTTCTAAGAGGCGGCTCAGCCCGGGCTAGCCGGGTGGCAACGATCTGCATCGCCTGGTGTCTCAGCCAGTCGATGTGTTTCACCGGGATCGGCTGAACATAGTGCATTTTCGGGAGGAGGGGCTTGCCGTACTGAGCCACCATGTTGACCCACGCGGTGCAGGTGAATCTCAGCGCCAGTTGGAGCTCCCCGTGTTTCTTTAACCCTCCCGGAGTCAACACCAGGAGAGGGTAGTAATGCGAGTAGATTCTGTCGGTTTCTAGCGTTGACAGCCTGATTCTGACCTTGCCGATTCTCTGATCTCTAGCATCATCTCGGCCGTTCACTTGGCAGTTGTCGTAGACACCGATAGTGATGACTGTGCACGGGTCGAAGACTTCCCAGGTGTACTGCTCGTTCCACCGGGGTGATAATGTATCCAAAAGGGTCCTCGTTCGGACCCACTTGTTGCCGTATTTGGCTACACAGTATGCATCCGTGAGCCGCCCGTCTTTTCCCTTCATTGGTAGGAGGTTCTTCGCACTGAGGATCCCCAGCTCGAGAATCCCGACTGGGGGCTTCCTAAGGAACTTCGACGACGGCTGGAGATCGCTGCTGAAATGCGTCGATTCATCCAACACATGGTAGCCTCCTTCCAAGCACAATCTCAGGTGAATTTTGCTCGAAAACTTCGACTTCTCCTTCTTTTCTCCTCCTTCCTCCTCACCTCCACCCGCCTTCACCAGGTTGAACCACCGCGCATCCGGGAGCTTATTCGAGTCCATCCTCTGCGGAACCTCCCTCACCGGGATCACCATCCTCCCGAGAATCTCATCCCTCCCAGGCCCCACCCGGTCCTCGACAACCACAATAACATACTCATCAAACGGCTCCGACGCCACAAACATCAACTCATCATTCCACACCGGGTTCGTACTCTGGACCGGGGACGGTCTCGTCACCCTCAACTGGTTCCCAACCTGAACCTTAACATGGGTCGCCGGAGGCCTCCCTCGATCCGAAGGCACCAAATCCTGCGCCTCAATCACATGCACCCTGAGATAACACAATTTCGGCGAAAAATACACCTTCGACCTCGTATTCGCAAGATTATGATGACTGATCGAGTGCGCATCCGAATGCCATGCTTCAGGGAAAGCTTCATCAGCCTGAGTACCCATCCAAACAGCCAACATTATCTCCCCTCGATCACCCTTTTGCCCCTTTTTATCCTCCAATTTATACCACTGAGGTGCCAATGGTGAATCTGGAGGAACCCTAAGAGGGATCTCATTCAAATCAAACTGAACCCTACCCACAAAATCATCCTTCCCAATGTCCTTATCTTTGACAGTAACTTCTAACAGATGGGATTGCAACCTCTCTTTAGTGAAAGCAAACACTTGATTCCAAACAGGGTATTGATTCTTTTCAAGATGCTTGGTTACCCCTTTGTAGTTACCTAATTTGACCTCGACGTAAGGATCTAAGCTCCCTGTGATGTCCATCACAGGGAGATCTCGAGCTTTTACGACACGGACGTATAAATAATGCATTTGCTCAACGAGATCGTAAGTACTACCTGTGTTGTCGCCGCGACGGTAGCCCATGTGTGCCGCCACCGGAGGACGAGTCTCGATGACGTTGTACTCCGCCTTCTTCCCCAGCGGCGGAGGCATCATCCCCCCGCCGGGAACTTGCATCATCATCGGCGGTGGAGGGGAGGGACGCATGAAGTCCGCCCGGAATTCCACCTTCGGAGCCGCCGCTTGCTGGTGCTGGTGCTGCTGGTGGTGGTGGTGGTTCTCCGGCGGAGGAGGGGCGGCGGATGTGGGAGTTTTCGCCGGGATTGAGTAAAACGTCCGGACTTCTTCTTCTTCCTTCTTCTTCTTGCTCTTCTTGTTGCCATGGTTTCCAGTCTCGACTTCCTTCACATTAGCTTCGATGTTTGCATTAATCTCCTCCAATGGCGGACCACCATCGACAGTACTCTCCCTCTTCTCCGGCGGAGGAGGTGGGCAGAAATTCGGGTCCCGGGTCAAGTAGATCCGAAGAGCGATATCCCCCTTGATGTTCGAAAACAACCCCCGTTTATCCAACGGGTACCTCTGCACATTCGCCTCAGATTCAAACGGACAAACACAGGACCCCGAAATCCGGACCCGACCCAGGAAATTACTCGGGTGAGCATGTCCGGATTTGCGGTCATTGTAGATTGTAACCTCGATGGTCTTCTCCGGGAGATCCTTCAGATCCGGGACGTCGAAGACGAGGTGGTGGTTCCAGACCGGGTTCAGGTCCTTGAACCGGGTAGGGGTCTTCTGTCTCTGGTTGTCGAAGTCGACTTCCACGTACGGACTGGCGGAACCCTCGCCGTCCTTCGGCATTAAGTCTGCCGCGTCCACCACCTGCACCACCAGCCTCGCCGCCGCCTCCATGGCCGCCGGAACTCTGAATACACAGGAAGAGAATGTGGGTGTTAGTGTTCTGGGTTGCTGGTTGAGATGGTGTGGCTATGGTGATGAGAGAAAAAGATGGGCGGTGGTAGTAGGAGCAGATTGAGATGAAGCTTTTGGAGCTACAGAAAATGAGAGAGAGAGAGAGAGTACAGAAGTTAGTGGGAGGAGAGAGTGTGAAACTGTGAAAAAGCAGAGAGAGAGAGAGGAAGGTGGAAAATAGCCTTGTAGTAAAATGAGTTGACGGACCAAAATGGTCGTCGTTGGATTTTGGAGGCTCTGTTTTTTTAATTTCATGAATTTCTACAATTTTTCTACGTGTTACCGTTATTTTGGGTTGTTGAATGAATGCTTATTTAAATTTGTTACACTTTGGGATTACTATATGAGTGTGGGAGCATTTATTTTTGTTACTTGTGTATTTATTGCTCGCATTTATGTATTTTCCTAGGTGTGATGTAGGGCGGGCGAGTGCTACATGTCTCGCAATAAATTTTTTATTAAATTGAATATTTCAGTTATTGGAATTGAGTTCTTAAGATTGTTTTCACCATTCAATAATATCCTCTTTGTAATGTAAAATGAAAACGGGATAGGGCATGTCAACTATTTGAAATTCATCAACCTAAATATAGTAGGATTTGGTGCGATGTGCAGGACTATCTAGGGTCGATTACATATTTTACCATCCCAACACCTCCCCCCCACCCCCCACTGCTACGAACCTCATGACGAGTCAATTTGCATGATTCAGGCAATAGCATAATGCCGTGAAAATTTTCTCACTAAGATTGTTTTCATAATGTAAAAACAAATACGAGATGAGACATACAAATATGTAATCCTTTGACATAAGGCATGATTTGGTGTGATCTGTTGTGGGGAGTTATTAGTTGTATCAGCTCGCTTCTCACTTCTACTCTATTGACGTAGTGTAAGTTGACATAAGACATTTGTCATGTTATTTTGTGCTTGTTAGGAATATTTATTGTAAACACTCAACCCAAGTAAACAACTTTAACACAATTTTACATCTCTCTTTTGGTCAAATTTGTTAAATAATGGACTTGAGCCCAATTCAACCCCAAAAGCTAGTTTATGAGGTTGAGGCACCCAAACCATTATAAACACCACAATATGGGTGTCAAAGGCCGATGTGGGACAACTCAACACGCCCCCTCACCACGAGGCGCAGACAACTGCGAGCGCGACCCCAACATCAATGACCCTGACTCTGATACCATGTGAAATAATGGACTTGAGCCCAATTCAACCCCAAAAGTTAGCTTAGGAGGTTGAGACATCCAAGCCATTATAAACACCACAATATGAGTGTCAAAGGCCGATGTGGGACAACTCAACAAAAATAACATGTTTTAATTAACATGTTTCGACAATAAACATCAATAAGTATTTATCATAATTTTTCAAAAAGAAAAAGGCTCAAATATATTTATAGTTGACACTGTTTCTCCTTATAATGTATAATGTACATTTATTTTTTACACATTCACCTTGTAACACAATTAGAATGTATAAACGACATTCTATTCATGGAACTCTAGTCCCTTTTATTCCTTTTCCAATTTACTCTCCCTCTAATTACAATGTAAGATAACTATTTTAAAGTATGATCCATATTATATCTTCTTTTGACAACCGTATATAAATAGAAATAGGAACTCATCTACTATAAAGTATATGAAATGAATTAGGTAGACATTAGGATTGAGTATGGGAGTGTTATACTAGCAAAATTTAGGTAGAAAAGAAGACGTAGGTAAATCTCCCTAGGGACAAAAGGATATTTGAGGAAGATTCAATAAAATATAAAATGGAAATGCTACTTTATCTTTAGGCCAAAAAGGTCAAGAAGGATGTGATTAATATTCTAACATATTCTAATTTAAGGAGCAAAAAAAGGTGGTGGATGTGGGCACAAATAAAATGATACAAATCTTTTGCTTTTTCATGTGACAGCTTGGGTTGAAGGCTCCTCCTCATCCTCTCTTTTTAACTTCTCCATTTTGTTCTCTCTTTTTTGTGCCCTACCACATTTCCTAATTTTTTTTTTATGCTCCTATGTAGTCATCTTTTTGAAGCCCTATATTTTTCTTTTAGATTATAACACTGTTATTTTGTACTGTAATAACTCAACTTATTTATGTTCTTTGGATTGGTAACTCTTTCCAATCCAATCCAAACTTTACACAATTCTGGAAAAAAAAATTCTCTTTGAAAACACAATTTCCAAAAAAGCATCATAACTTATCAAATTCAGTCCAATTTGGGTCATCCAAACCTCCTTTTATCCAATCCAAAGAACAGGAAAGACAATTATATCTTTTTTTATTTAAATCTGTTTAAATCTTCTATTTTTAAAAAATCATTATTCACCTCTACATAAACCAACCAACACCTACCTAAAATTCCTCTTTGTGTCTTTATTTGCTCTTTATTTGTTTTGGGGTGTTTGGTTACTCTGCTTTTTCAGTAGCTTTTAGTTTTTTAAGTAGTTTTTAGCTTTTTTTATCAAAGTTAAAAAGCAAAGTTAGTTAGAGCAAATGCAATGACAATCCCACTTTTTGGAATGTAAGTGATAGTTTACCATTTCCACATCACTTATTATTCCTATTTTTTACTCCTCCGTTCTTTTTTATCTGTCATTTACGGTTTTTTGTGCCAACTTTTAATTAATAATTTCTAATATAAAAATTTTATAGAAAAATATAATATTATACTTTTTTAATAGTATTTTTTATTACGAATCTAATTATATCAATTTTGTATGATGAATCATTATACAAATTAAGATATTAACGGTCAAAGTTTTTGCTACAATTCCCTAGGCGACAGATAAAACAAAACGGAGGTAGTAACTTCATTCTACTTTATCTACAACAATCGGAACCCATTCCTACTTTTTTTTTCCTATAAAATATTATTTATTGAACCTACTTTATCTCAAACATCCAAAATTAATGACACATGTCAAATTTTGATTTGTTGAAAAAGAAAAAAAAAATAGATGTGTTTGGGTAGAGGAACATTGCAATGCTCCTGGAATGAAAATTGATGTCCATCGTTCCTTGTTGGGGGAAAACTTTATTTTTTTACACATTTGCCCAGGTTGTAGTTAGCTTTTTGGAGTCAATAACCTAATTTTCAAAAAACTACTTGATGAAACGTTTTGAGTTAGCTTTTCACAAAAAAAAACTATTTTACCAAATATTTTTCTTACAATCAGATAACCCAAACAACTAAAGTCAAACAGTTAATCCAAACAACTATCAACTAATAGTTACAAGCTAATAACTAACAGTTACCAGCTATCAGTTGGTTGCCACTTCTATGTATGAACAATAATTTTTAAAAGAAAAAACAAAAAATAACGATTAATTATACGATTTTGAAAATAAAAACATATATATTTTGATTTAGAGTGAGATAATATACTTTAAAAAATGTCTTGATTAATTATGTTGTAGGTCCATAAGAAATTAACAACTATTCCTAACTTGGTCCCTACCAATAGAAACACTCACATTTAAGCTCTCCTATGAAGTGATCCTTCACTAAAAATGAAATAAGGGTTACCTTATTAATTATCACATACTTAAGCTTGAATTAGGAAAAGGTTACGTCATTAACCCGTATTTCCCAAACTGAGATGCTTTTGAAAATGTATCTAGAAAGTAAGAAACAGACAGAAAGATGACGTGTTTGGTTTTTAATGAAGAAGAGTAATTACTGTAAGCAATTCCAGGTCGTTTCTACGTTTGCTTCAAGACGAAGGAAATTAAATCTGATGATGATTCATGGCTAACTTTCTCTCTGCTCTAATCCGGATCCGGATCTGGATCTGGATTTGAGTCGGATCCCTTTGGAAAGTGATAGCTCTTCCTATTGGTATCATCAGACATCATTAATTCTACTTTTGAAATCTTTACAAAAGCTACGTGCGATGCTGATGGTTCATCTCTCTAACTTTGATTCGCATCCCATGAGCCCCAATGTTGTTCTCTCTTAAATAATGTAAACTGAAAAAACTGTAGTTAATTAATTAATAAATCTTTTTCAGGGTAATTTTAGTATAAATTAACAAGGGGTTTAGTGGGAAAATAAAAACGGATTTGCGTAACCATGTTCTTTTATGCGGTATGGCGCGGCCTAGTATGAGGAAATTGTGGCGGGTTTTGGTGTCATTGTGGCAGGTTATTGGTATGTTGTGGTGGGTTTTTGTTATATATATATATATATATATATATATATATATATATATATATATATATATATATATTGTATTGGTAATTGTGAAAAAGTAATTGTGGTGGGTTGTGGTGAATTGTGGTAGAATGATATATTTTGTGGTGGGTTGTAATGCAGGTAGAAGACCGTAGCATGATTCTCAACCATGCAGAAAGAAACAGTGTGCCAAAACTTCATTCCTAAATGAGAATCGATCAAATCAATTGTTCATGCACAAATTTTAGTATAACACCGTCTTATATAAACTTATCGTAAAACCACAAGGTAATCTTTCAAATATTTTACTATGAATTTATGATCAATAAGCAATATTATAATAACTTTTTAATACGAATGTGACTAATAATTTATGAAATAGTGACTTTTTTTTATCAGAATCAACCCCCACATTATATTAGTTATCGCTATATGAAACTATTATACATCTTACGTTAAATTTATGGTTAGACGATCTTACATAAAATTACCGTTATTCATGCATGTAAAATAAGTTATTATCTCTAATAAAAGATAGAGTTCTTTCATTCATCAATTCAGCTTGAAATATATATTAATAAAGAGAACAAATATTAAATAAGAGGATGTACTTATGTCATGGTGGTTGTCAATTAATATACCAACTATTTACAAATAAAATAAATTTTATCAGTACATATGTCTAATTTTACCTTAATCATTCAAATTTTAGATACATGGTTCATATTTTGATTTTATTTGTTATTCAAATTATTTTAAGATACACTAGCTACTTTGATCTGTTCCACATTAATTGTCACTTTGATTAAATTTTGATCGTTAATTATTCACATATTATAATGAGTAAATAATAATACTCCCTCCGTCCCAAATTAATTGACACTTTGACAAAATTTTGACCATAATTACTCACAAATTACAATGAGTTACAATATGAAATTGTCGTCATTAGAAAGATATTTTACTAAACATTACGATGGAGGTAATTTCATTTTGTAACTCATTATAATTTCTGAATAATAAACGATCAAAATTTAGTCAAAATGTCAATTAATTTGGGACGGAGGGAGTATGAAATTAACGTTATTAGAAAGATATTTTCCTAACAATTATAATGGAGGTAATTTTGTATTGTAACTTGATCATTGTAATTTATGAATAATTAACAATCAAAATCAGTCAAAGTGACAATTAATTTGGAACGAGGAAGTAATTATGTCAATATTGTAGCATGCTTATTTAACAAATGGTGAGACTTATCCGGTTTGGCGATTAGACAGACATTCGGACAACTTGATTAAATTGTAAATTACTCCGTACGTAATTTAATTGGTAATTGCGTGCGTAGGAGACGACGAATGTAATGCACACATGACCATTGAATGCTTGAGAGATCCGATAAACACGCATTTTCCAAAGGAAATTATGCTTCAAATATCTGTTTTCTTGTCCATACTAAACAGATTCTGTTTACCTTTATTTAAATAATATTTGTAGGGAAGATTACCAAAATCAATTGTGTAGAGTTAGGCTGATCAAGTACAGTTTTTATTGAATAAATACTATTACAAATCCAATATGATTAAAATAAAGCTCTTATAAATAAATAAGTAAAAACTTCATTTGCAAATACCTAAAATCAAACTAACGAAATCAAATAGAGACTTATCATCTATAAGAAGAATTGATGGCCTTCGTCCAAATAAATAGAGAATATGACTTTACCCAATTTTTCTTCTGTGTTTGAATCTTTGACCAAGTTGGTCAATGTAATATCAAAATTCGAATAAAAATACTCTGATGATTTTTTTTATTTATTTTAGAATTAGACAAATTAGAATTACTAGATCGAACAGATTTTTGCCGGCCTTAGTTTTTCTCTAAAGAAAAGGAGAGAATATCCGTTGCCCACTCCTAAATTGAAGCTATAAGAATAATTGAAGAGAGAAAAAGAGAGACAATGGGAAGTGGTAAAACTGGGATTAGGCAGTGACATTGTATTTAATAACCCAATCTGACAATAAGGCACAATTGTCTCAACTGGCATGTGAAATATATTGTTATTTTTGTTGCACTGAAATACTGATGCACAACTGTACTATATCCACCTACATTACTCAGCTCACTCAATCTTATAGTAACATCACATACATATAGTCATATTACTCATATATACTCACAACAAAATTTAACTCGAATAACAGTAACAAGGAAAATATCGTGTCTAAATTTTTGATCAAATCAATCGATGGAATCAGAAATGCTATAATTAACCATACCAGATTCATTCATATGAGAATGAGACAAATCCAAATATTATAATGGGAAACACAGATGCTACACTAGTACTAGTGAACAATTACTATACAACATTTGTAAATATGGAGAGATTCATATACAATTACATGTAGACAGACCAAGGTGGTGGTCCTTTGCCATACTTGGGAATGGGAATCTCCTTCTGGGCTGCTTACCAACTGTTTCTTTCTTCCACTTTCCTTTCATTTTAAATGGATGTCCAGGGTTATTATTATTGTATTCAGAGTCAATATTATAGTCTGAATTATCATTTAGGCTAACGTTCTTTTATATGGTTGGCTGCGGTATAGTGCGGTGCGGTGTGGAGGAAATGCGGTGGATTGCGGTTGGTTAGGAAAAGTTGTGGTGGATTGTGGTGGGTTGGGCAAAGTTGTGGTGCGTTGTAGTGGAATATGGAAAGTTTAACTTTTGATAAAAAGATAAATTAAATTAGAAAAAGTAAATTGTAGTGGGTTGTTGTGGATTGTGGTGGGTTGTGGTGCAAAATGGAAAATTGCGGTGCAATGTGACATCGCAGTCTGCCAGCCACATAAAAGAACGGGGCCTTACTAGAGCTAAAAAAGCCGACCCGATATGATTCTAATCTTAAAACCGATATGAAGTTAAGTGGCTTTGGATATAGATTTTTAACACGTTTAAATAATTGTATTAGGTCTGAGTTGAAATCTAGACACAAAAAAAAACATTTAATAATTGGGTTGAATGGATAACATGTTCATTACTTAAGACCACATCTACAACAATTTACCACATTAACCACGCACATCACATATTACCACACTATATCATACTTTAACACAATGATCGTAACGTTTTCTCTCCTAACTTTTCTCACTATTTTTTCACTTTTCACTCTCCTCACGTACCACATCAGTCACTCTTACCACAAAGTACCACACCGCACCACATCATATCACACTATCCGCATTTTACCATACTATACCATTACCACATTTTATCAACCGTAAAAAAGAACATAGTCTTAAATTGGTTAATTCATCAACCCGTTTATTTAACCAAACCATTTAGGTTAAGGAATTCTGACTCATTTATTAAATGGGTAAGTTAATAGGTTTCAGGATTATGATTCATCAGCCCGTTTAATTTCTATACGAATAGAAACCCGACCTGACCTGACCCGACCGATTGCCCACCTCTATAACATTTACGATCACACCACTTTAACTTTCTCATATGAATTGGGCTTCCCATTCAGTTTGGGTTTTCATTCGAGCCCAAGTCCAATCCCAATCAACACCTAACAAGCACACCCACGGGCCCAAAACCCTAAATCCTGTACCTTTCTAGTACAGACAACTCAGTGAACTCACACATCTACGTGGCACTCACTGATACCCTCTCCCGCCACGTGTCGCCACCCCAAAAACTCAACCCCTTAAACCAAAACACCAACCTTCAAACCCGAATAAACAAACCCTTCTTCCTCGTCGTCATCTCAATCCCAAAATCCTCTGTTTTTAAAACCCACCAAAAACCTCCATGAAAGATCACACAATCAAACCACGAAAATGAGGATCACTCCGACACTAATCATCATAACCCTCTTCGCAATCTCACTCGCAGTTTCCGACGCCGGGATTTTCTCCCGGAACCCTAAAACCCCCACCAACAACGACGGCAGAGATCAAGAACAAGTGATCGTCAAAGAAGGCCACCGGGACGTCGCCGTCGAGTACTCCACCGGCGACGACACCAAGGTGACGATCTCGCCGGAGAAGGGCGCCGTAGAGGAGCAGCTCTCCCGGGCTGCCGCCTCGATCGCCGGCGTTGCCCAGGATGCCAAGGGGGTGTTTTCCGACCCGGATGGGGTGTTCGGGTCGGGCCCAAGGGAGTTGATTTGCGATGCTGTTGGGAAGTGCGAGCATCGGATTGCCGGGGCGTTGAGGAAGGCCAAGGAGAAGGCGGCGAGGGCCGAGGAGGGTGTCAAGGAGGCCGTGGAGAAGGTCCGGGGGTTGGCTTCGCGGCGCACGGGAGGTGTTCGACAAAATGCCGCAGAGAAGGTCAGGCAAACGGGCGAGGCTGCTGAAAAGATCAAGACCAAAGCAGGGGAAGTTGCGGAGAATGTCAGGGAAAAAACAGGGGAAGCGATGGAGGAAACAGCAGAGCAGATAAAGCAGAAGGGCGTGCAAGGGAAGAACAAGGTTTCGAACATGGCGAAGGCCGGGAAAGAGTATATATTCTGGCCGAAATCGGTGGGTTCGTTGATGGGTGTGGTTCAGATGCTGGGGTTCGCGACGGCTTACGGGATGTCGATGTGGGTGACATTCGTGATGAGTCGTGTGCTGGCAGGGATGCTGCCGAGGCAGCAGTTCGGGATGGTGCAGAGCAGGGTTTACCCGGTGTATTTCAAAGCCATGGTGGGTAGTATTTCGCTCGCTTTGCTCGGGCACGTAGCAAGACAGAGGGGGAGAATGTTTCGAGACAAGGCAGAGGTTCTCCAAGGCGCTAATCTCGCCCTGTCGTTGGTTATGGCATTGGCGAATCTTCGGTTTTTGGAGCCAGCAGCTACGAAAGCGATGTTCGAGAAGATCAAAGTGGAGAAAGAGGAAGGCAGGGGAAGAGACGACACGAGTGCTCCTGCTCCTGCTCCTGCTCCTGCTGATGCAACAAATGCAGAAGTTACCGCACAAGCAGCAGAGAAAGACGAGGCGGAATCGAAGATTGCCAAGCTAGACAACAGGCTGAAGCGACTGAACTCGTACTCGTCCATGCTGAACATCGCGACCCTGACAGATCTCACTTGGCATCTGATGTACCTCGGCGAACATCTCGCTGTCAAGAGTTGAGCAACCCAGAAACAATAACGGTGGTAGTGGTCGGTACCGGAACCCGATGTACACCAATGTATGTAGCTCTTGTACATAATGAACAACTACTAGTGTGAATCCGGCTTTCTTTTTCGTTTGTACTATACCCCAGTGTGTAAATTGTGTTACAAAAAACATGATCTTTTGTGTTGATCAGAAGTGGGCACATTTTCAAAGTCAAGGTAAACTATGTTGCTTTTAAGGGGCCACCAGCATTGATTTTAGAAGTTCACACTCGTGCGTTTATCCATTGTTTCCTTTCTTGTCTGAGTTTTAGGCAGGTCTACTTGACTGAATACTGATGGGCTACTTTTTTAGACTTGGACTTTGACACAGAAGTAATAAAGATAGATTCCAACACGAGACATTTAAAATAAGTAAATAACACAAAAGTGTTTGGGGGGATTCAAAAGTGTTGGCATTAGTGTTAAGAAGAATAACTCATTTGACATGTATACCAAGTCCTTTCTTTTTATTTTTCTGATGTGGGATATTTTTACTTATAGGTGAATCCAACAAAAAACTGAATATGATTAAAGGTAGGTTATTGTTAATTTCAAATCTTAATCCAAAGTGAGCATGAGTACTGAAGCTGCTTTTTAACATACAAATATGATGATTAGGAACAACATACAGGTAGGGTTAGCAAAAATTTATTCGACCCAATAGTTCAGATTTTTTCGACCCGAGAATGGCAAAAATCTATTCGACCCAATAGTCCAAATTTTTCCTGACCTGAAAAAACCCAGTATGGTCGTATAATTTTCATCCAAATTTTGACATTGACAAATTTGACAGGAATTTTAAACATAGTTATACATTCTCAAATTTCTATTGTCTAAATTCAATTCAAACCCAAACCCAAGTTTATGTTTGTCCAATTTAACCTATTCGAGTCCAACTCAGAAAATATGCTTCAGTCCAACTCAGAAAATATGAAAAAAACATGGGTTTCGGACATCAATTTTTTGTTTGAACCCGATCATAAATACAGTAATTCAGTTAATCGAATATTTGGGTTAATCATAAAGTGTGAACAACATACAAAACTGTACAATCAATCAGTTCACAAGTATGATTAAAATTATGGCAAAATAAAATGGGAAGTACATACAAATGGATGATAAACACAAACATTGGAGATCAATCAAGATAATAATTTACCAAAAGAAGGGGGCAGAAATCTTTACATTTATGATTTATGTATGAATCAGTTGATGATAATCAGGAGCAAAATATGTGACTCATCTCATCTGGGTGCAAATGAAGCAGTGATATCTTCAGGCAGGCCAATATTCTGGGCCCAAGTGTTGGACTCCAAATACAATTTCGATATCCACCCGGCGACCCGGCCCATGTCGGGCCGCCTACCCGGGTCATCCTGGACGCACTCCAGGGCGACACGTGTCAGCCCCTCCGCCACATCCACCGGGTAAGAGTCCTTCAGCCGCCTGTCCACCCACTGCCTCAGCCGCCCTCCGCCGCCGTCCACGGCGTCCCTCGCCGTCTCGATCAGCGAAACCTTCCGGAAAACGCCCTTCTCGTCGATCTCCACCTTCAATGGCTCCTTCCCGGAGAGAAGTTCAAGGACGACGACCCCGAACGCGAAAACGTCGGATTTCAGCGTCGGAATCCCGGTGACCTGGAACTCCGGCGACATGTACCCCCTCGTCCCGGCGAACTTCCCCGACGTGGATCCGACCCGGTTCAGGCCCGGGCGGTCGGAGCGGTGGTCGTCGTCGGCGGATTCCGGCAGCTCGCCGCAGAGTTGCGCCGTGCCGAAGTGGCAGATCTTGGCCGTGAGCGACGGCTCCTCGGCGACGACGATGGAGGAGCTCTTGATGTGGTTGTGGACGTATCCGCCATTGATTCCGACGCAGTTGTGCATGTAATCGAGCCCGTCGGCGATGCCGGCGACGATCTGCATCCTCGAGAGCCAATTCGAGAGGACGGTGAAATTAGGGTTTCTAGGGTTCCGCAAACAATCGCTCAAATTGGCGCCATGGACATAGTCGTACACGAGGTAGATCAATCCGCCGGCGACGGTGGCTCCCCGGAGCTTGACGAGGCTGGCGTGGTGGAACTTGCAGATCAGGGAGAGTTTCCGCCGGAGCTCCGCCGAGTCGAGCCCCCGCCGGAGCTTGCGCTGGGTGATGACGACGTCTTTCTTGTCAACGACGGCCTTCCAGGAGGTGGAGTAGGCGGAGGAGGAGATGGGGCGGAGGAGGAAGTTGTTCGTGGCGGCGCGGATCTCGGAGAGGTCGTAGATATGGGGGTTTTCCGGCAAGGAGTCTTTGAGGCTTGATAAGGAAGTCCGGCTGGAAATAGAGGAGGATTTGGAGGAGTAGTAGTTGTTGCTGTTGGAGCTGTTTCCGGCGGTGGTGGTGGTGGGGTGGTGGTTGCCGGAGGTGGTTGGGGTGGTTTGCCGGGAGGAGGAGGCGGCGGCGGTGGGGGTGGCGGGGCGTTTGCTGGGTTTTTTGGAACGGAATAGAGAGAAACACATCAGATGTGCTTCAGAGGAAGAGATAGATAGTGAGGGATCACGGTGGTTGTGGGCGGCGGAGACGGCGGAGCATGGCGGAGATGGGAGAGGAGAGGTGGTGGTGATCAGGAGAGAATGAAATAAGGATTAATGGGATTTATTTATAAGGTGAGATTATGAAGGAATTAAGGGCGGTCGAAGCGGTTGAGGCTTAAGGAGGAGATTTGGTAAACGTATGCAAAGTTGTCAATGTGATTGGGATAAATGGTGGGGCTATCGAATATCCAAAATTCCAAATGGCAAATACAACAATGCAACAATGCAGGCTCGATTTTTTTTTTTTTGGTTCTTTAGAACTCTGGCTAGAATTTGAGTTGGGATAAATTTGGATTGGACATTTTCAAAAAATGTTAAAAATTGGATGAGAAATTCATATTCGGATTCGATTTTATTTCAGGTCCGATCGGGTTAGATAATTTGGAAATCAGATTCGAATATTAGAAAAAAAAAGAAATTTTATTTCTAAATATTCGATTAATATCAAAATTTAGAAGTAAAATATATGTTCATACCCGATTTTTTCAAACTAGGCAAATCGGATATTTTGGATCGGAAAAACTTTTATCCGTTCTAATTGGAGCCACAAAGACGCTATGGTGTAATAGGAAGAATCAAATTTGAGACCTAATGTAGGTTTGATGATTGTCACCAATTATAAGTGACAACAATGTAGTTTCAAAAGAAATTAAAAGACATTACAAAACTTAAATTTGCCAGTAAGAGGGATAATGAGGATTCACTTCAATTTTTAAATTATGTCTTGTGAAGAAGAAAGTACTACCTCCATCTATAAATAAGTGTCAAAATTTTTAACTATCTTATCCCTTTTTTACTTGTCAAATTACCTAACTTTTACATTTCTAACAATCATAATACCAATTTTATCCCTAATAAATACATTCTTTACCTCATTTCAAGAATATTATAAGGGTATTTTTGACAATTTAAAAAATTTTCACCACACTCCCCATGCTTATTGGTTTTGATAAATTAGTTTTTGTGACATACAATTAAGGACGGAAGTATTATCTTTTAATAATATTGAGAGTTTGAGTTATATAACTGTGAGAACCCGAATATTAATATATAAAAGGTGTGGTCGATAAGGCATCAGACAGTTTCCATCACCACCTTTGGAGGAAGATGGGAGATAATCCGAAGAACGCATGGTTCGGCAACAAAAGGTACAAACAATCATAAGAAGGAAAACAAAGTAAAAATGACCTCCAATTACCATCAAGAAGGCTTTATTTAGGTTTTGTTCTTACCTTCCTAGTTCTAAGCAATCCTTGTTGTATGATGTTGTAGATATTGATTATTGTAATAGCAACCAAAAATCTTTAGCATCGGAAATGTCATGGTATGACCTTATCTGGTCATTAGATAATGCATCCTAGCTTGGTGACGATCTAACCTAAAGGAATCACATACTCTTATTCTTAGAGTAAGTTGAAAAAGCTCATGTTTAATGTTCTTTTAATGCTTGTAATGTTTTATTACCCAGAAAAAATAAAAAACTAAAAATTATAGATTATAAACTTCTATTCATTTAAAATATAATTGGAGAATGAAACTAATCTTTGACTAAGAATGATTCAATATATTCAACAACTTTATATATATATATATATATATATATATATATATATATATATATATAACTAATAACATTAGATTTAACGTAAAAAAATACACACATGAATATATTTATGTAATATTTCAAATATATTATGTTAGATTAAAGAATAAACTGAAGTATTATATATTCTGAATTTGTGAAAAATAAAAAGTGATAAAAAACAAGGAACGGCTTTCAAAAAAAAAAAAAAAGACAAGGAACGGAATACTTTTTTTTTAAAACAAAACAAAGTCAATAACATTATTGAAGTAGTAAACTCCATTATTTAAGTTTAAGGTTTCCATTATGGATAATGATATTTGATTAACCCCAATTTGCAAGTTCCAAGTTCCCTATTATCAATAAGTTTAAGTTTGAACAAAAGATTGAAGGTTGAAGAGTCAAATGAGCCTTTTTATCACCGTTGCCCTTTTCTTCCAAACACATAAACACTATGTAATTTCCAGTATTTTTATGATTTTTACACTAATTTGTTAATAGTAATTATTGATTATCAATTATAAAAATTTTGGATGTATTAAGGCGCATTTTCTGCATGGTTGACAAAGCTGTGCTGTGACATCTGATCTGCATGATTTGCCACAACTTACCACACTTTACCACAAATCATTACTTTTTTCTCTTCTACTTTTTACATCATCTCTCTCACATATGCCACATACCAATAACCTACCGCAATTTCACCACACCCACCACAATTTCACCACACCACGCCACACCATACCGCAGAAAAGAACAAGGCTTAACTACATCAATAATAGATAAAAAAATAATAGATAAAAAGTATAACTCTATGCAATTTATATATAATACTATAATTATAAATCCAATTATATCATCTTATTTCAATTTAATATATAATAATATAGTTTTAATAATATTGTAAGACATTTAAAATGGGTCTTGCCCCAAGACTCATCTCATTTTCGTATTTGATATGTGATTTCATAAGTTTTTAGGACCCGTTCTTTTATACGGCTGGTTGGTTGTTGTTCCACACCGCACAACAACTTTCTATATTCCACCACAACTCACCACAATCTACCAACGCACTTACAATTATTTTTCCACAACATTCCACAATCCTGTTAGGATTCTCAGGGCGTTGTTAGCAGACAAACAATAATAAAAGGCGAAAAATAATAAAAATTCGATACAAAGAATTAACGTGAAAAAACCCAAACCGGGAAAAAACCACGAACGTTACACTATCAGAAGATTACAACAGTGTTTCAGAGATTCTCAGACCTCCACAATCTCTCACAGTATTCCTAGAGTTACAACCTGAGAACTCAACATTCATAGTTGAGCCTCACACAACTCTCTCAGGAACACAGAGATTACAGGTCAATCTCTTGTGGTCAGATGAAACACTCTAAATTGAGATACAAATAAACCTACCACCTAGGCTCAATTTATAGTACAAGGCTAACACAATTTTAGGGTTGATATTGCAGCAAAGGACTTACCAAAAAAAAAAAAGTTAAAAAATCAGCAACTTGATTCTCACTCAAACTCTTCTACCTTACTCCCCAAGAGATAGAGGTCATCCAAAAATTGTTCTCCACATTCACCCAACAAATCCACCGCAACTTTTCATATTCCACCGCAACTTCCTCAATTCACCACAATTTTCAAATTTTCATCATACCGTACCGTAACCAACCGCAACTAACCTTATAAAAGAACAGTACATCTTCATTAATGATGAAGGGTTTGAAGTCTAAGATGTTTCGCCATTAAAATAA
This sequence comes from Portulaca oleracea, assembly GCA_029582165.1. Classification (NCBI taxonomy): domain Eukaryota; kingdom Viridiplantae; phylum Streptophyta; class Magnoliopsida; order Caryophyllales; family Portulacaceae; genus Portulaca; species Portulaca oleracea. The sequence continues at coordinate 3,267,747 of CM055873.1, read as the reverse complement.
AGTCGAATACGTTCTAAACTTCTAATGGACTTTTTCCCGTATTGTGTATATGTATATATAATGATGTCATTCGTGTTTTAGTATATAGTCAGTAATGATTGAGAATTAGAAGTCCAAGATGGATTCCCTTTTAAAACATAGCTGAAATACATATAATTTTTTATTGTATTGACTTTTATATTTTCTTTGTTTTTTTAGTGATATTGTAAAATAATGGACTTGAGCCCAATTCAACCTCAAAAGCTAGCTTAGGAGGTTGAGACCCCCAAGCCATTATAAACACCACAATATGGGTGTCAAAGGCCGATGTGGGACAACTCAACACGCCCCCCTCACCACGAGGCGCAGACAACTGTCGGCGCGGCCCCAACATCAATGACTCTGGCTCTGATACCATGTGAAATAATGGACTTGAGCCCAATTCAACCCCAAAAGCTAGCTTAGGAGGTTGAGACACCCAAGCCATTATAAACACCACAATATGGGTGTCAAAGGCCGATGTGGGACAATTCAACAGATACCTTTCGAGATATTGGATTCAAATATATCGATTTCACTCTTGAATACTAGTATATCTGGCTTATGTACCTATTTTCAATTTTTGAACAAAAACAAATCACATGAAGTTTGACTCAATTTTTGATAACATAGAAAGGCCCTGTTCGGCAAAATTAGTGTTTTAGATAGCTGATAGCGGTTTATGTAGCGTATAGCGGTTTAAGCAGCAAATAGCGGATGATTGTTCAAATAAGAATTGTGTTTGGTACATTTAGCAGTTCAATTAACATATTATGTGAATTGACATAAAAAGGGTATCAATAACTTCCAAAGATAAAATTTACAAAGGGTATTTTTTGATTGAAAAATATGAAACGCTACTCCAAACGCTAAACGTTAACTTTATTAGTTTTTCACAAAACGCTTCTTAAAACGCTAAACGCTCCTCAAAAGGCTAGCTTACCGAATGCTAATATTTATGCAATTAAAGTTTTGATTTGGTCAAGACGCTAAACGCTACCCTAAACGCTATTGCCGAACTGTAATGACCCGCCCCAAAATCACGATTAATTAAGTACTAATTACCGTAATTATCTAAATTACGTATAAATTTTTCGCATTTAATTTTAATTATTTATTTTATCGGTGTCAAGTCTCGTGCAGGAGATGGCAAAGGGTATTAAGTTACGGGTTCATAAACCTTTAATTCACTTTAATTACCCGTTAAGTTAATTTATATCGGGTTTTACCGTTTACGTTATTTCTTTAACCGAAAGGGGTTTAATTATTTTACTTCTCAACGTTTATATTTTATTATCCAAACCTTAATTTATTTTATTTTAGATTATGTTTATTTTATTTTAGTACAAGTAATATTTATGTTCCATTCATTTAATTTTATTAGTTCAAGTTCTATTTTATTTTAACCCAATTGTTACCAATTAATTTTATTTAGTGCAAACTAATTTTATTAAACTAGTATTTGTTTACAATTTAGTTTACTTAATCAAAATTCAGATTTGTTAAGTATTAGTTAGTGTTTTAATTAAGTGGAGGGAAAATATACTACTAATGGGTATTATAAACCCCATTTCCTCATTCTAATTTCTCAAACACACTTCACTTTCTCTCTCTACCTCCCTCCTCCTCTCTGCCCAGCCAGCCACAGCAGCCCACCGCCGGCCATTTTTTCCAGCCACCGGAGCCAGCCGCCGCCGCCACCTCTCGCCGGCCGCCACCTCCTTCCTCCTCTCTTGTGTTTTCATCAAATTTTAACCCCAAGGGTAATCTCTCAAACCCCCAAATTCAATTCTTTTAAACCCTAATCTGAGTTTTATGTTTTATATGTGTAATTCTTGTAAATTCTACCTCTTTTACTCTCTTTAATCATGAATTCAAAGTTATGATTGTATCAGTCAAGTTAGGGTTTGAGTTTAGAGTATGTGCATGTGAAATTTGAGGTGTTCTTGAGGTTTTCTTGATGATTTCTTAATGGATGATGATTTAATCTTAATGCATGTGAGTTTCTTGATGAGATTTTGAGTATTAAGGGTTGTTTATAAAAGTTAAGTTTGATGTTTAAGTGTTGTTATGTTTAATTTGGATGAATTGATGACATTTTGGTGAAAGAGTGCTAAATTAAGTTGTATATGAAAGAATGCATGTTGAATCCATGGATGCATGTGAAATTTAAGGTCTTTGATGAGCTAAGTTGTGAAGGTTTAATTCTGGAAATATGGTAGATAATAGCTAAAATGAAGTTTGGTAAGGAATTAGTATGAATTAAGAGCTTTAAAACATCATTAGAGTTGAGTTTAAGTGCAAGAAAGATTCTGCTCAATTTCTGGAAAATTACAGAGACTTGAAAGTTGGATTTTTACCCAGATTTTTACTCCATGAGATAGCCCAAAGTGTTAGCTAACCATAGGCTTTGGAATTTCTAAATTCCGACTTGTATAGGCCGAGATTTAGCCAAAACCGTAACATTGCGTTTCGGAATACGTTTCTGGAGTCAGTATCTTGAGGGCTGTTTTTTGTCCCTTTGGAGACCTCTTTAGTTTTTGTGGTAAACATGAAAGTTTTAGGTCACCTTGCAAGCTTTCTGGAAAGGTATGGTTTGTATTTATCCGATGTCGGGAGTGTGAGATATGAGCCCGGGAAGAAGGGCTGTCTACTTGAAGTTTCTGCCCAGTTTACTCTTTATAAAATTCCATTTCTAAGGCCCTAAACCAAGCAAATAGGGAACTTTAAGCATTGATAAGTTATGGTTATATGTTATAATCTTAGGTTAAAGTCGTAAGGGTGAAAAGTATGGTTTTAGAAGCCTAAATATGTCCTAAGGCCATTTAGCCAAGGGTGGTGATTTAAACACAAGTTATATATATCTCCCAATGAGTGTTAGCTTAAGAGTTCAATATCTTTGAGTTGGTCAAGGTTTTATCTAGCTAATGACTTCCAAGTTCTAAATAGCTCTCAAGTTAAGTTCCTCTAAGTTCTCAACTCAAATTTATTTCTCAAACTCCATAATTCATTCTTCTTTCATCAACCGTGTCATCGACATTGTTTTTCTCTAAATAAGTCTAGAGGAACCCTTTTAATTTCATATTCACCTCCAATCTTTGGTTCCTATACTTCATTAATCTAAGCTATCTTTCCAAGGTCCAAGTGCCCTTCTTTGATTTCACCTTTCTACATCAATTTCTCTATGTAATTTCATTCCGGAATTCCTAAATTATTCTATCTTAGCTTCTGTCCGGGCCCATTTTGGAGCCCTTCCTCTCATTTTTAGCCTCTGGTTCTGTTGACAAAGTTGTAGATTATAATTTTCCCTATTTCGAGATGTGCTCATTTGCCTCATTCCGGTTTTTCTAGCTCAAGTTATGCTATAAACTTTATTTTTATAAAACCTGAATTTTCTCTCTAAGTTATTTTCTTTTATAAATTCTCAAGTTACTAAGTATTTGAAGTTAGCTAAGAACCTCTTCGGTTCTTCATTTTCACTTATTCTTATTCTAGTTGTCAAGTCGCCCAAGCCATCTCAGAACCGAGACGCACCACCTAAGCTCACGTCATCTCAAGGTACACAAATTGTCCAACCTTTACCGCCTTAGCGCGTTCATGATTCATGTATTATCAAGTTTTATGCTTTATGTAAATCTTTTATGTTTTAAGGTGGACCCGTCTTATGCTATCATTTATATGTTTATTCATGTTTTAGCACTCCTGATCAGAGTGCCTTGACCTGGCCAGTGTCGACCGCTTAGCGGTCACCCAATCCAAATCTAGATCGATTTGGGCATGCGCGTGTGTGAGGTGCTTGCACCGATCATGAGGGTTCCACGTTTTTATTCATCTAGCTTACTACAGCGTTATTCATGTATGTTATATATGTACTTAATTTCAGTTTATCGCTTCTACCCCCGCCCCTTGTTTTCAAAATGAATTTAAATGCAGGCACTGAAACTGTTTTCGAACGGTTTTACGTGTTGGAGGTTTACGTACTGAGTGTTTCCCCACTCACTTTTCGCAATGTTTTAATGTTTTGTTTTAGGAGGTTCGAGCTCCCAAGGTTAAGGCAAAGCCGTTCAGAAGTAATCCACGATGTGAGGTAGTTCCTATGGGTACAGCTTGATAGCAGATCAAATCAGAGTTTGGAGACGTGGAAATCTCCTATGTTTTGAGTTTATGTATCTATGATCAATGGTTGTATAAGTTGTTCTATGTTGAGTTTTGGAGTTAGTAGTTCACCTTTTCGTGGTTTCTAGAAAGTGTGTGTGCCTTGTCTCTTTTGGAGACGGCGGTAATGCTTCAACCTAAGTGTTCCGCTGCGCTAATTACAGGTTTGGGTGCTAAGTAGGTATTTAATCTTGTGATTAAGGTTGGGGTGTTACACGAACACAGCCTAAATGACATAAATTTTTTTGGTGAAACTTAATCCCTATTGTTAACTCAGGTATACTCGGGTTTTTCTGTAAAGTTTGATCACTATGTTGGGGGCATTGTAACCAAATTTATACATATGAAGATTAAGGGAGAAAAGAAGGGAATAAAATGGAAAAAAACATGATAAGGGAAAGGATCTTAATGTGAATTAACAAATAGTAACCAATTTTCACATATGCAAATGTCCATTGAGCTTGAAATGTAGATGTTATAAATGCCCATTCTGTGGAACCATCTCGACCAAAAGCTTAAGCTGATGGTTGTAGCCCCCAGGGAATGGTTTTAAACTTTAATACGCCCCCTCACGCGAATACCTAAGGAATGGTTTTAAACTCAAACCAAAAGCTTAAGTTGATGGTTGTAGCCCCAGGAATGGTTTTAAACTCTAACACATTCATGATTCAACTTCGCAAATAAATATGTGGGGTCCTGAAATTTGAACCCGAGACTTCTTGATCAGTCTGGTACTCTGGTTCTAATACAGTGTGAAACCATCTTGACCAAAAATCTAAGTTGATAGTTTAAAGGTCTAGTAATGAATTTATAGTCTACAAATCTAATCTTCAAAAGTCCAAAATACAAAATGTGGGTCGTATGATAAGCAAGGTACCTTCAATTTGAACACCCACCGTTGGTTAATTGGAGGATGGGCTAAAAATGGCCACTGCCTACATTCATCTTACAGTTACAAACTTACAGTTACAGATACAGTTACAGTTACAGTTACAAACGCGTCACCAGAAGGCTTTAAGTTGCCATGAAATTCGGCAATGGTGATCGCAATGACGGCTCTGTTTGCCGGAAAATTCTCAGCACAGCAAGAAACCTAAAGCTAGCTTTGCAGCTTTAGCAAATGGAGATCCAGTATACATATAAGCTTCAGCATATAAATGTCATCGGCAACCTTGGTGCAAAAAATGCAATTTTAGAGTATACAGCAGCAGCAGCAGCTCGATCATCTCATTAGGGTTCGGTTTGTTCAGCCTTTTCCCGAGCATGTGCAATTCTTCTGCTGCTCTGTCAGTTCCTGAGGTTTCCAAGTCATCACTCGCGTGTAAGCAAAATCATGAAAAATAAGACGGGTTCATGTTACAATACGACAGCAGTTTTTGACCTTGGTTTAAAGTACGAAGAAGCATAGGCTTTACCTATCAAGGGTTTTTTTTTTCAGGGTACATGTGTTTCTTAACTAAGTCATCATGCATTTTCCATGTTCATTATGAACGAATCAGTTTCTCAACGAATAGCCATGTTTGTTAAGGTAAGACTAGCGACATCTGAATCTTCCCGAGGATAGTGAAAAGCAATGACAAGCATGGATCATAGATTCCTATTATCATATACCTGAATTTGCTTTTGTAGAGTCTTCACATATTCTACTGCTTCGTCCAACATGTCTGCAGTGTTCGTTTGCTGCCAAAAAGACTTGTGTTAGAATTAACGAGATCAATTTGATAACGGTCTTTTCTAGAGTTGAGAGAGAGAAACAGAGAAAATTAGAGTCCAAACTAGACCCAAACCGAGCCAGTGAGATAACCACAAGCAGATCAGATGCAGGTTCTAAGACAAAGGGAACCATTTGACACCAGAAACTGCAGCTACAGTACAAAGTCACACCAAGCTGAACCAAATACGTACAAATTGAAGACAATGTCGCAGAACATCTGGCACCAATAACACCAACACCCACAGAAACCCAGATTCTTAATACTAGACATGTCAACTTTTTCAAATCAGATCCAAGCACTGGAAGAAATCTATGAACTGGATGATAATGATGGTGTGTGAATTGTGACTGATGAGTACTGAGGAATTCAGGATCACAGAACCAAATAACAGTGCAGTTATTTGCTACTAGTTTGCACCCGAAAGAAGTGTTTGAAGTGAATGATTCATCTGAGCAGAACAAGGCTTGGCTTGTATATACCCTTATCTTAGCTCAAGTTAGACTCTTTATACCAACTTTTTTAACACATATGGAAGCAAGAAGATCACCTAAAACACTCCCATTTCCCATACCCAGGCACTGTCGAAGCTCTGATTGATACGTGCTTCAAGTTGAAATTTGGAAGACGCACTCGGGTGCTTGCTTCATTGGTTCATGACACTGATGTCAATGCTGTTCTGGAGAGATTTTTAAACAGACTGTTCTAAGCTATTATTCTAAAAGGACATTGACAGACCATTAAGCTTTCTTTTCAATGACCTATGAATCGAAAACTTAGGGTTTAATCCATTGTTCGTCATCCAATGTGCATTACCAGAGTTCATGGAACATTCACACAAACATGAAACTTGTATCAAATAACAAGCATCCCCACCTTACCAAACAAAACCACACAAACATGAGTACACACCAGCCAACTCATCAAACAAAACCAATAATTAACACATTCATACCTGTAATAGTACCAGCAATGAAACAGTGCAAGGCCAATACCAAGTGAAGTCAAGCCTCCAACCTCAGAAAGAAAAAAATGGTGGGGGTGGGAGCCAAACCTCTCTATATATACTTTTTAAGTGTAGGTTCAGGTCATTGAAACCGGGCCTCTATCCCATGCTTGGTTCATGGCCTAGCTCATTTCCATACAAGGAGAGTGACCTTTGTTAGACAGTATTCCAATTGCATTCAGAGTCAAGTTATGGAAATAAATAATTATTTTCTAATTCAGCTAAAAGACTTTTCTAAGAGCACCCGCAATGGTGAGTTTGAGTTTGACTAAGTGTATGACGTGGAATCTGTGGAAGAGTCAAAATTTAACCTTTTATTTAGCTAGCTTTCCAATGGTAAGAATGAGTTTGACTCATATTAATTAAAAAAAAGTAAATCGGTCCCACTTAAGAATATAATTAATTTGGTTATATTGATAAAAAATGAGGTGGAGGAGGAAAGAGAAAAATATGATTAAAATATTAATATTTTAAACTCGCTTTCAAACTCGTCTCGCGAGTTTGAAAGCGAGATTCTCGCGAGACGAGTCTCATTATCACCACTGAAATGTCCTATACGACCTCATTCCGTTCTCGTTTCATGTCACGTCAGCAGTGAGTCGAATTAAAACTCACCATTGCAGATGCTCTAAGGCTACTTGGATTTGCCATAGATAGTAGGGTATTCACCTAGTTTGGTATGACTAAATTATGTGCCTCTAAGGCACCTTTTTAAAATCTCCTTTTTTTTCCCCTATTCCACTTATTATGAGATTGTAATCTACATTATATCTAAGACTACTTGGATTTGCTATAGATTTGCTATAGATAGTAGGGTATTCACCTAGTTTCAGTTGAGAATTCTTATTAGGAGATTGTAATCTACATTATATCTAGTTTCTCTTTGAGATATATCTACTCCTGTTGTGCTATAATTGTTTGAGATATTTCTTCTTGATCTCGTTCTATTATAAGCCATGTGGGATAACTTTTGTAATCTCTCCCAATCACAGTGGATTTTATCTCGTCTCCCGTAATTATTTCCCAATTTGGGTTTTCACATAAAATTTTTGTCTTCATCGCCTCTGTATTGTTCATGTTTGTTTTCTCAATACCTACACCTCTAAATCAGTTAGTTTGTTTACTTCCGCTGCAATATTGAGTCAATTCAATCTGGATTTAATTCCTAACAACTGATTTTTAGATCTGGATCTCGATACTAACAACCTCCAACATCCATGGAAGATTACCAAGATTCAATTGAGCTACTAGCTCACTCATGGGAACCAAACCTCTATATCACTATATTGATTATTGAAGTATTTAAGTACCTTTCTTTTTCTTTTTTTGATGAAGCCAGTAATAATCATATCTAATAACAATCACAAGACACGCATGCATAGAACACATCATCAAAAAAGGCTTTAACTTTAAATGTCAGCATCTTACTAGGCCTCCACAAAGTTGGCAATAAGGATGCACCTTAATTACTCTTAATACTAATGTATGCATCTCTAATTACTAATTAGGCATTAATGCTTAATTAAGAAAGTCTAATAGGATGGCCTCTGCGTGAGACGAACCATTTTTCTTTCTTTCTCTTCTTTTTTTTATTTGGGGGGGGGGGGGGCTCCAAATATATTTTCAATACAAGGTTTCACTCTAGTGGCTCTTAACAAACACCAAAATCCAAATGGCACTTCTCAATGATTTCAACCCAAAATAGCTGATTAGAATTAGTTTGCTACTACATTATCATGTAGTCTAAACCATACAATCCATACGTTCTCTCCCTTTAAAACATCGTAGCACACAACATAAATTTTTTAATCTGGCTATTTACATTCCCCAAGTGGCAATAAATTGCAACACTTTTTTTTTTGTAAATTTATCAACGCATTTTGCAACAAATCCATTCCTCTTTTGTTACCCACTTTTTCAAGAAATTCCTGGACAAAAATGTTCCAAATGCCACGAAGTTTCACATAAAAAGCACAAAGATAAAGGCAAAGAATAGAAAAGTAGGCCAGGGTGTACAGCGAACCTTGTCCATGTTAGGCACCAGCTCCTGAAGCTTCCTTATCCGATCACTGATTCTCGTCCTTCGCACCTGAAAACACACTCAACCACACAACCTAACCGCCATTAATGGACGAACTTCAACCTCCGATCGAGCTCCACATGAACCCTAAGAGAGAGAAAGGGAAGAAATCGAGCTTACTCGCTCGGCAATACTGCGCGGATGAGTGGCGCAACCTCGCTTCGCTCGAACCCTACACGGAACTGATACTGAATCTGAATCCTCCAACAGCTTCTCCATATCCATGTCCAAGAATCCATTCAACTCTCCTCTCTAACGAATCCACTCAAAAATCAAATTCAAATTCAAAATCAAATCAACAAATTCACCGCTAGATGATCGCGAAAAACGATCGAGTGAGCGTAAACTTACCCGGTGATTAGCGAAATCGGAAGAATCGGAATCTCGCAACCTCTTCCCGGAGACATCAACGGAAGATCCGCCGCCGAAGTCGAGGTTTCCGTAGCTCGAGAAGTAGCTGTCGACGTTCGCGCTCAGAAAGTCCGCCGGGGAGCTGTTCATCCGGTAGAATCCGGCGTTCACGTTGTTGTTGTTCGCCGGTGCTCCGTTGAACACTCCATGATTCTCCGCCGGCTGAATGTAGGACGGAGGCGCTCGGACTGGCTGGCTCTCGTCCGCGGTGGTGGTTGTGGTGGTTCCGGCATCGGTGGTGGTGGTGCCAGCGGTGAGGAGCTGAGTAAGGCCGCCCTGGTGGGGCCCGGACAGCTTCAACGAGTCGTCGTCCTCGAGCAAAGCATCCAACCAGCTCGCCGGAGCTGACCGGAATCTAGCCAATCCGCCGCCGGCACCGCCCGGAGTGAGCTGCATCGCTTTCTCTCTCTAAAGGACGACGAGTTTCTCTCTCTAGAAAAAGGAACTTTGAGGTGCTTCGGACTTCGGAGAGCCCAGTGAGCAGCCAACTTGGCTTTTTAAAATTGTAGATAAGGGAACCCGCCTACGTGAGGCGCGTGCGCGTGTGCTGGCTTCTTCACCCAAAACGGCGCCGTTTGCCGGTAAATACTCCCCCTTCCATATTTCATGTTGTCCAATTTCATTATTTAATTGATAATTTCTTACCTAATATGTTATTAATAATTACTAGTATAAAATTACAATTTTATGATACTCCCTCATTGCCATATTATCTGTCACTTTGGCTAACTTTCATTTTTTCTCATAATATATATGTCACCTTATGGAGCGTATCGGGCTGGGACCTAAGCCTCGAGATCCATGGTTTCCAAGTTTATCCTCACCCCTCCAAAAAACACGAAGAAAATAACTTCAAGGTCGGGTGTGGAGTGCATTTCAAGGTGGACCCGGGACCCTGGAGGCATGAATCGATCATCGTTGATTGTGGTATCACTTCGAATGGGACCCCGAACCATGGGAGTGGAGCTACGAATCCTTATCGATACCTACTTCGGGCCTTTAAAAGGGTTCAGAGTCTTTCGGAAAGAATAAGCGGAAAAGGCTCAACGTGGGTTGTCAGAATGGACGTGCCTTCACTTTTTGGGTCATAACTCCTTCAATATAACTCTGATGGGTCTCAAATTTTGGGAGCTTAAAGTACACACCGAGATCTTTCCATCGATATCTTATTGGTCCAAAACAGAGTTCGGATGAAGAAGTTATGCGCGTTTGAAGTCGGAAGGGAAAAGCTGCCCAGAACACTGTCGCGCCCGCGACGTTTTGGTCGCGCCCGTGACCCTCCGCTGCCAGAAGGCTGTTGTGCCCTAGTCTGGTCTGTCGCACCTGCAACATGGCAGGACGTCGCACCTCCGAAAGGACCCGTCGTGGCCGCGACGGCTGAAATTTGCGCGTGATGTTCGATTGTGAAACGCTGCGTATTGATTGTTTTTCCCCCATTCCTATAAATACCCCCTCTCTTCCAATATTTTGACAGTTTTGAAGATTGTGTATGAAATGCTTTGGCGTTGTAGGGGTTTTCCCAACTTTCTCAAAAATCTTGATTACTTTATCCAAATGATTTAGTGGTGTTTCAAGTCATTCATTTAGTATTATTTAGTGGATTATCTAGGATAACCATGGTGGGGTGTTAGACCTAAAATTGTGGTTCTCCTTGCTCAAAGTCATATCCATTCTTTGTGTGTTCAAGACCCTTGTTCTCGTTGAATATCGATCATCCATCTTCACTCAAGCTAATCTCATCATCCCACCACGACAGTAACGCTTTATTTTATAATTTCAATAACATATTAATTACTAATTTATCAAATGAACCTCACTAAATATATCTTTTGTCTTCAATTTTTCTTTTCTATTCACCATTTTTCTTTTTTATTCATCATTTTATTTACTTTTTTCATTTTCAAAAATACAAATTAATGTAAATTGGAAGTTTTCCTGGTTTTGAAAATTATGTCTTAAAGTGACACATAATTTAGGAAGGAGAGAGTAATATTTTTGTTACAAATCTAATAATGATAATTGTATATAACAAATTATTGTATATAATGAGAAATTTACGATCAAAAATTTTAAAATTTTAACTCTAAAATTTTTAAACTCGACAATTAATATGGAAGTGATGAGTAATGAACTAGTCAACATTTGCGGAAATCCCAGACGCTGATATCTCACGCGCTGCTTTTCGCAGGATGCACGCACCAATGAAATGAAAGGAAAGTGAGGTAGGAATTAAATTAAGAAATCTAATCACCATTGATGCCTCTTTAATCTGATTCTAACACTATTTTATTGTGTACTGTACTGTTTTTAATTTTATTTATTTATACATTTTTAATGACGATGTCATGGGTGTGAGTCGTGTGACTTGTCAGAGCTGACGAAGCATAGTTGGTCAAGGATCAACGATCCAGCAGCTTTGCACACAAGAGAATCAAGAATGATTATTACGCCAGTTAAATTTGGATCGGTCATGGTTTAACTACTCATGATCATGTTCTTTGATTAGGTTATTTTAAAATTTGGATAAGTTATGATTTTTTTTGAGAAATTGTATTTTTGGAGTGAATGTTTTTTTTGGGGAATTATGTTAGGTTTGGATAAGTTGAGATAACTATATCCAATCTAACCAAAGAACAGGGTCTATGTCTAGAGCTGGGAAAAGTTGACCCGACACGATTACCGACTTGAACCTAACACGATATTAAACAGGTTTAGGTAGAAATTTTCAACTCGTTTAATTAAATGGGTTGACACGATAAACCCATTTAATTAAACAAGTTAGGTTCAGGTCAGAATTTTTGACACGAAAAAACACCTACTTAACCCGTTTAATAAATGGGTAAATGGGTCAACCCGTTTACCGACTAACCTATTTACCCAATTAACCCATTTACTAATTAGTTAGGTCAAATCTAAAAAAATCTACACATGTCATAATTCATGTAATTTGTTATTTTGTTTAAGGCAAGAAATTACAAAAGGTTGACACTCAATCCACTCATTATTTTGGAAAGGAATCAATATAATCGGTTGGAAAAACTAATCACTGGTCAACACAAAAGATCAAAACATCTATTAAACACTCTATTTTCTATATACTTTCCCATTTGAAATCCAGAAGAAAGGAAAGAAGATTAACTCCTCCATTTTCACAACTTTATAGTTCTAACTTTCAAAACAAATTCCTCCCTATAAATACCTTCTTCTTCATCAATGTTTTCATCTACCTCACTAGCCTTGGTCTATACAGTAAATCATCTCTACAATCTATCCCTCTCTCACTGTTGGTGCAATTTATCAATTAATACAGGTTAGTTTCATTTCGATATACCTAGATCTATTATTTTATTTTTTGCATAAATAGGTTAGCAGTTCACAGGTAAACGAGCAACCTGATTTTGACTCGTTTACTTAAACGGGTAAATGGGTTAAAATCAGGTTAACCCGTTTAATATTTAAACGGTAAAAGGTTTCAACTTTCGACCTGTTTAATAAACGGGTTAGGTTCAGATTGGGTGATTTTCAACACGTTTATGTTCGACACGAACACGAACACAACACGACCTGACCTATTAGTTAGCTCTATCTATGTCTATGTTCTTTTCTACAGTTGGGTTGGTTAATTAGTCGTGTGGATAAATTAGTGAATTATGAATATTATATTAAAGTTGTTTTTTAGAGTGGTATGATCAAATTAGGTTTGATAAGAAAATGAAAAGCAAGTAGGGGTGTGCATTATTCGGTTTTGAACTGAATAAACCGAAAATGAACCGAATTAAACCGGTCCAAACCGAATCGATATTTATTCGGTTCGATTTTCGATTTGGACTTTATGTCTTATTCGGTTCCGGTGAAAACACATAAAAAGTGTGCATATTTCGGTTCAAAACCGAACACCGAACCGAACCGATTTTATTCGTTTCGGTTTTCGGTTTGGACTTTGCCCCTTAATCGGCTTTCAGTTTATTCGGTTCGGCCCCGGTTTGGTTCGGTTTTAAACTGATGAACAGCCCTAAAAGCAAGGATAAAATTTTGACGTTGATTTGAGTGTTTTTTTAAAAAAATGGGTAAGGTACCGTAAGAATAAACTTAGCTTACCACTCTTAGGCCATGTTCTTTTGTGCGGTGGGTGGAGTGCGGTGATAGTGCGGTGCAGTGAAATTATTGAAAAGTGTATGGTGAGTTATGGTGAGAGTTGTGGTGGGTGAATTAGGTGAGGAGAGAATGTGGAAAGTAGAGAACAAAAGTGAAGAAAGAAAAAAATGAGAAAATATATTGATAATGATTGTAGTAAAATATAGTGAAATATAGAAAAATATTCAGTAATATAATAAATTGTGATATTACACCGTATCGTATGCCTAAAAAAGAAGGCCCAAACCCTTCAAAAAGTTGACTTTTAACATTGACCTACTCATCCTAACTCAATAGGAAGATGTCAACTAATTAACAATCTGAAATTGTATCCATACATAGATTTCTTTGTACATGAATTTCGCATGGATATAGACCACACGGTTGCCAAATCTGTATAGAAACATCAGAAATTAATCGAATTTAGATTACAATAATAATTATTTTAGAGAGTTGTATAATACTATGATTGGTTATTCAAATTTTAAAAATATTCTCCAATACTTTCAACTTTAAGCATATTTTAGGCCCCATTTTTTTATGCGGCTGGCAGGTTGCAATACCATCACACAGTAATTTTTCATATTACACCACAATTTATCACAACCCATTATAATCTATTTTTTCTAATTTAATTTATTTTTTTATTAAAAATTAAATTTTTATATTTCACCACAGCTTACCACAATTTTCTCCAACCCACCACAATTCACCACATTTCCTCTGCACCGCACTGCATCGCAGTCAACCATATAAAAGAACGGGGTCTAAGTTTGATATATTACCACAAGGCAGCACCAGTCCTCAACCAATACAACTCGATTGTATATTTAGGTATAGCACTGACAAAATTTTGTACAATTCGAAAAAAAAAAATCGATTTGATTCGAATTTAATTTCGACACTGACCGAATATTCTGACACAATTTTCTCTTTTTCTATTGCTCGAACCCATGACCCAAACTTAAAATCGTCTTGATTGTCCGACCCGGTCCAGCCCCAAAAAATCGGATCCAAACATCAATTTCTCATACGAATTTTAACATTGGCCGAATTCAAATTTACATGGATCCGAAATTTTTACCAAATCTACATAGAAAAGTTGACTTTTTTTTTCCAAATTTACATAGAAATAGAGCAGGTAAAATTTTGTCCGATCCAAAATACTCGAACAGTCTGACCTGAAAAAACTAGATCTGGACATAGATTTTTCGTTCGAATTTCGATATTGACTAAATATTCGGACATAAAATTTTTGTTTTTCTATTGTCCGAACACAATTTTCGACCAGAATTTATATTCGAAATTATCCGACCCGAAATAAAATCGGGTTCAGACATGTATCTCTCATCCAAATTCTAATATTGTCCGAATTTGCCCATCCCAAATTTCCCATGGCCCAAAATTTTGTCAACGCTGCATAGAAATATGGTAGGACTAGGAGTGTGCAATTGAGGCCCTGTTTTTTCTGCAGTATTTTGCGGTATGGTGTGGTGTGGTGTGGTGAAATTGTGGTGGGTGTGGTGAAATTGTGATAGGTTATTAGTATATGAGGTAGGTGACGAGAGAGAATGCAAAAAGTAGAGGAGAAAAGTGAGGAGAGATAAAAATAATAATTTGTGATAAAATGTGGTGAGTTGTGACAAACTGCGGTATGCTGTGGTACCGCCGTTTGCCAACTCGCACAAAAGAACAACACATTGGTGTAACTATCGTTTTCATCAATCAAGTGAATCAACCAAGATCTCCACAGACAAATGTCACCCAAACAAGAAAGACACAAAAATTGATATAGTTGAGCAGTTTATCTAATTTCCCTTCCCAATAGTATTACCAACCTGACCCACCATCAACTTTCCCACTTAATTAGCATAATGACGTCATTAATCCCACCCTAATTCCACTAACCCAACACTATATATACACACACCCTCATCATATCTCCATTACTTAACCAACCAAACTCAATCTAATCACAGCAATTACTTCTCCAATTTGCACAAATGTCTTTCTTTACCTCATTTCTTCGGCACCACTTCTCATGGCGGCGGCCGATGATCCTCTACGCCGTGATCTGGACGGCCCTCCTGACGGCGACGGTGGCCGTGGCGGCTCTTTCGCCGGAGATGTCCTTCATCTGGGCCATATCTCCGACGTCGTCCTTCTCGACGGCGTGTGGGCCCAACCACGGGTCGTTCGTTAGGGTTCCGGCGGAACTACCGGCGGAGACGATGTGTTTGCCGGCGAAGCTGTTCCAACGGTCGGCTATGGATGTGGCTGTGCCGCCCATTTTCGCCGCCCTCGTCGTGGCTACCTCCGCTTGCTTTGTCAAAGCCATGTTGTGATGGGGTGAAGCTTGATTTCTGGGTTAATCTTTGAACAGTTTGTTTTTATGTTAGTTTAGGGAGGGAATTGTAAGTTGATATAATAATGTAATGAACTCTGTATATATAATTATAGGGAACGTTTGGTTTCTAGGAAAGTTTATGAAATTTTCAAGGTGGACAAAATTTCTTAGATATGATTGTGGCAAATGGATGGAAAAGTTTTAGCCCATTATTTTACTCTCGAGTTCAGTAAACTTTCTTCCAAAGAAGTGAAAGTCTTTCTGGAAAAAGTCTTTTCGAGAGAACTATCAAACGCACTATAAGATGTGGATAGAGATTAGATTATTTTGTTGCTAATTCCTGGATACACAGCCTTGGATGATCAATGGATCAATGATCATATGTGGCTCTCAAGAAACTGTCTGCCCAACAAAACCCATCAGTTAATTCTTATAAGAAAAAATGGGGATGATTATAGATTCTTCATCATAATTTTGACACTAACTAATTTTTCGGATATGCATACTACCTTTTCGAACTTGAACTTGGACTTTTCGCTGTTTTCTGTGGACTTTTTGTAGCATCTTTGATGTTTTTAGTTATGGCTTCTAACTATCGAAAAAAAAATTGAACTTGGACTCCATGAAAACCAAATAAACCGAAAAAAGGGTATTGAACAACAATTTGTCATCCAAACCCAAAATGACCAAAACCTAGACTTTTGATAGCACTACATCACCCATGCAACACTGGGCCCTATCCTTTTGATGTGCATCTAGACGTTGAGTGAAGTAACATTGGATACGTTTAGGTAGAAGTAGATAATGAGTTCAAATAAAAGTAGGAAAATTTAGATAAGAAAGTAAAATTGTGAAACGCGTAAAATTATATTGTGAATAGTTTAAGTGCAAATGGACAAGACCCTAATATGGCATTTACCTGACCCAAGTCTGAGAACCATAAACCCATTCATATAGTATCAAGTGCTGGTAAAAATCCATGTCCTGATCAAATATAAGTCGATCAACCACACCTTATTTTTTCGGGCGTTGCAAACATTCCCGATCTCTAGATTTAGACATCATTCATCATATCCATCGTACTACGTCGAGGAAAGGAAGAGCATGGTCAAAAATCTTTTCTTCATTCAGTATAAAAGACTAAGGTTACAGTGAAAATTTTGCATATCTAGAGACCAAAAAAAGAGCAACAAAATGCACATTCCCACAGAAAGGGGTGAATTGTCTGTCTGTCTGTCTGTCAATCTAACAATCAACTACTACTGTCTTTTGAAAGCTTTGTTTCATCTAAAACCGCATTCTCATCTGTATAGGCTCCACATCCTTCCTCATGCTCTGATGTTTTTACCATCGCGATTTATCTGGGAAGTGAAACCCGCATATTTCTGACATCGGGGTGGTGGGATCGCTTAATCACACTTGATGTTTCGGTAAATCCTTCTTACAAACAGATTGGAACCCAGATAGCCAACCGCCCCTGATATCAAGACAATCAATTAGACACAAAAGTCAAGTAACATTCGAATAGCGAACACAACCCCACATCCAGAAAGAGGCTAAATTTACTTAATATTTGTCAGAATGAGAATGTTTGCTCAGATGAATCCCAAAATAAACTTACCGCAAAGGATTCCTAAGCCGAGACAGAGCATCATGGTGTATCCGAAGTAGAAGCTGGTCTGAAAGAAGCCCGACATCTTGGTCTTCACATGATAGTAATAAATAGAGTACAGGAAGACATAGATGGCAGTGGATGCGGCTGAGAAGAAGGAAGTCCATTGCCAGTGATAATTCTCAGCATTCAACAAGAAATATGTCCCCACAATTGTCACGCACACGGTGACAATGATGAGAATGAGGAAGACGAGCAACATGAAGCCATACACGTAGTACACCTGAAGAGAAACGCGCAGGGGGCAGGGCGAGTAAGAGAAAAGACGATGATTATTATACATGCAACAGACAAAAGACGACAAATATAACAAGAAAAGAAGCAGAAGTAGCTCTAAAACATCTGAAAGCCAAGATGCTCAAGACTGCACATAAACAAAGTTCATTCACCCGGCAATTGGGTTGGATTCGGATTGGATGACATTCAGGTTGGGCCATTGGGTCATGTTCAGGTTGGGCCATTGGATCACGTTCAGGTTGGGCCAGGTTTGGGTTTTGGTTGGGTCATTTTTGTTTTTGGGTTGATTTCAGGGTTGCTTTATTCTCAGTCCAATAAACTTGTCTTTGCTAAAACGAATCACTTTGGTGAAAGAAAAATTCAGATTGGGTAGGGCCATTTTGGGTTCAGGTAAATTAATAATATATCACAAGAGACGACGCACAAATAGCTCTAAATCATCTGAAAGCCAATACTACACACAAGTAAAGGCCATTCACTATTGGGTCATTCGGGCCTCGGTTTCAAGTCGTGTTGATTTCGGATCACTTTGCTTTTTTAGTTCGATAAGCTTGTCTTGCTAAAACAAATGACTTTCGTGAAAGATAAATTCAGGTCATTTTGGGCTCGTGTCTACTTCGAATCTACTAATTTTGGAAGTTTGATCAGGTCAGGTCAGGGTGGGTCATTCAGGTTGTGTCATTTTTGGGTCAGGTTGATTTCCAGTCACCTTGCTTTTTAGTCCGATAAACTTGTCTTGCAAAAAGAATACCCTGGGCAATAGAAAAAACATTTACCTTATAGTTCCAGAAGGAGGTGAAGACAAAGTACATTTCAATGAAAATACTTCCAAAGGGAAGCAAACCGCCCATAAGAGAGATGACGGTTGGTGTCAGGTACCATTTCTTTTCAGGAATAGGCCGAGGAATGGTCTTCACACGACACGGGTTGTTTGGTGCACCGCTCCAGTTTCTTCCAACCACGGTTCCCAGGAGAGCGAGTGGGAAGGAAATGAAAGCCCAGATGACAAAAACGACAACCATGGTCCCAAAGGGGATGGCAGCAAGAGACCCATAAAATATAGCGATCGTGTTCAAGATGAACCCGATCCCAAAGCACATAAATGGGAAAAGGGAGGCGGTCAGAATCATAGACTTTATCCAGTTTTTACCTGAAGAGTGTAAAGAGAGAGGCGGCAAAACGCAAATTAGTACAAAACTGAGGTACAAAAAAAGCAAAACTTGATGGGTATTTCTCTTTTAACCAAAAAAAAAAAAACAAAAAGATTAAAGAATCTGCAAATACATACCGCCATTTCGAGAATACATGCCACCACTGACATAACCTGATATGAATGATGTCAACGCGTAGCATACAATGAATGTTGTGACGATAGCTCCTCTCCTGGAGAATAAGAAATGACCCACAGAGTCAAATTAAAAGGGGAAAAAATCTCTTTCATCAACATTCACCATTCGGTATGAAACAGACAACCAACGGAAATAGCAAAAACTAAGAGAAATGCTGAACAAATGACATTTCAAAACATGAATCGAAATGACATTTCAAAACATGAACCAACGCCAAGCTGGTTTAAAGGGAATCATGTGTCAACATACCCGATGTATAACATCCCAACAATTGCCAAAACGATGACGAGGAGAACAAGAGTAGCCAGCTGAGCTCCAGTACCAATGACAGCTGAAAGCAGTGCCAAATTGCGTGGAGGGCGGAAAACATCCCCATGAACAAGTTTCCAGCCAGACTCTTCACTAACATCCCTTTCCTGAAGATTCAAATTTCACTTCAGCACACGGCATGAATGGCTAGCCCACCAAAAAAAAATACCAAAAAAAAAAGGCATCCATATAAATTGGAAACCTACTTACCAAGGTCTCCAAATCATCATCTTCTCTAGCATATTTGGCATAGTCGTTTCTAAGGGTCCTCATCAATATCATTGACACCAAACCGGTAAGGAAGATAACCATCATGAACGAATTGAAAATGGAGAACCAATGGATCTGCAAAAGTATAAGTTCAAGTTAGAAGTACATGAACGCCCCATACGCAACATAAATACAAAATTAACAGGGGATATCGAGTCATCTGCTGTCAGGAGATATCAATTAAAAAAATATGCTTTAAATGATCTGCGAACCTGATGTTCAAAAAAGGGGTAATCCAAGTAAACATCAAAACGTCGGGCAAAGGGAATAGTCGTTGGAATCCATTTGACACTATACGTCATGTCGTACACCCTTCCATCTTCTACGATCTTAGGACTGTCCTGAGTGAGATTGACGTGGATGATCTGCAGCCATGGGAGTTCGTAAATACTTGTCTTGAGACAAACGAAAAGCAGCTGAAGAACTTCATAAGCCAAATAGAGAAAAGCATAACCCTAAAACAAATAATTCATCCTTACCTGGTTACCATTGTACTTGATGAAAAAGTTCTTATGAGTGTACAACATATGCTTAGCATTCTCGCCATTTTTGTCAAAATGAAGCTCTCCCACAAAACCTAAAAACAACAAAGGAAAACGGGAGACTTAATCCATTATGAAAGGAGTTTCGACAAAATGAAAGCTAAGAAAACAAACAAAATAGATGCGTACCCCACATAGGCAGATCATCTGAAGCATGCGGAGCAACACCACCACAAAAAAGTGAAATGTCAGCTCAGAGTAGTATTTGACCTCATCGGGAGACACAAAGCTAAAAGAAGAAATGGCATAGATAACATACCGATGAAGAACTCAAACCAGTATGAATTTTCAATCGCATCTTTGAATTGTTTAGCTCTAGATGCATCAAGCTCAAGCTCGCATATAGAAGCCCTATCAACATTTTCTGCCAGAACAAAAATGATTGTTTTCAAGTGACTCAGACGATAAAATCAAACCCAAGTATAAAAGCAAGGCATTGGGGGGGAAATACAACACATACATACACATGTAAAGAACAAGAAACAGGAATCAGATAGTGTACGTACTTCCAAACTTGATATCGAGAAGGCTGTCAATGAGTTCATTCCCACCAAGAACCTCTCCTAGGCCACCCCATCTGTGGCCAGGATTGCCAGATGGATGGCAAAAGGGAAGGCTGAAGTAGTTGTAGGTTTCTTGAGGATTGTTGTAAGGACCAACCTTGTTCACCCACAGAGTTACTTTCTCATCTGTCTCATACTACATCGATCAAAGAAGCACAATTAGGTTTTTGTCGGAGCACAGAAACCACCCACAATGCTGAAAAACATACATGAACATGCTAATCTCCAATGTAAGAGGGGAGTCAACCAGCAAATAAATGTCGTTCTACATAACAGATATAAGTGATCATATAACAACCTAGAGCGTTACTTGCACAAATTTATCCTACACGTAAATTTTCTATCAAGTGTCATGTCCAACAGGAAGGATGCCAGCAGAGGTGAAGAACCCTATCATATTCCACCTAAATGTTAAATTTGAACCCATCAAAAGGTAAAGGCCAGTCCCTCCTGGGTTAGGATTTCCTGACCAACCTATCCAACATAAAACTTCAATGATCATCTTCAATGCCCCAGAGTAGTCCAGCCAAAACAAAATAATTCTGATGACAAATATGAATCGGCCCGCAAAAGAACCGAATAAAACGGAAACAGAACATCAAAGTTGAAATACTCTGAGAAACTTGACTCACAGTACATTAACCACAAAGCGCCAAAGAAAGGAATACTAGTCGTTCCAGCATTCTTAATATTTTCCACGCAATAATAATACCTTCAGGTGACGAGCAACCATGTATTTAGTTTCACCATTTACAGCGTCATCACGCTTGATGGTATATCTTAATTCTTAATGACCGTGAATATGATCCAAGTGACGACATTACATAACTGTTAGCCTTGCAACCCTACAATAAGTTTTTGCTCTTTCACCCTAGAGAGAGTTATCACTCCTCGACCCTAGATCCCTAACCAAGCCTTAAAGCCATAGGTTACTTCTAGTATGTAACTTTTTCCTTATAATATCAATCGCAAAAAACGGTAAGAAAGTTCCAATCTATGTTTGACATTAGAAATGGCTTAGCCAATGCAAGACATCTTTTACACCAAAGCAACAACAAATTCCAAGCACAAGAATTCCATCTACTCTACTCGATAAATAACAACTCTTCTAGAAGTCTAGTTGCATCAATTACTTCCAAGGATTAGCAACCATAATGTCTTTTGGGTGTTCTATGATTCTATCTAAATTTTACCCCAAAGACTTCAAGGTGATGTAACAGGCGTGAAGAAATGCTACAAGGTTGCAAGATCCAAATAAGCACCAAATGATAGATCAACAAATATCACTAGGATTGTGGTAAGCGTTTCTCAGGGATCGCAATCATTCCCATCCATCCCTATCCAAACATCGCCTTCTCCAACTTCTCTTAATGCAAATTTATAGGGTCTATGATGAGTTATATAGAGCATTTCAGGCATTGAAATACAAACCTAATTCCATTTCCAGCTTCCCTAAATGCAAATTTACAGGGTCTCACCCCCAGTCAACAAACAAAAGATCCAAAATCAAACAACACAAATGCTAAAGATCATACAAAAAGAATTATAAATCAAGGAAATGGCTACGACTTCCCACAGAAAGCTGAATGTATAATTGCACAAACCAAATCACACATCACCGCTGAATTTTCACGATACCAAGATTTTAAAGAAGCTGGATTCTTTAAAGTACACGTCTTTGATGCTCAAACACGATACAGAAAACATTCGAACAAACATCAAGAACAACAATCTTCAATTCCGACCCCACAAAAAAACAAAGAGATCCAGGCAAAACCAGCAAAACCCCACATCAAAAACACAAAATCAAGATAACCCAGGTACAAAAAAAGATAACGTAACCAAGCAAAATGCGACGTACTTTATGATCCGACTCGGAAGCGAGAGCCGGGGCGGAGGAAAAGAGAAGGAAAGAAAGAACCACGAGGAGGAGCACGGCGGATCGAACGGCGGCGGACATGGCGGAGGGACGGAAATCGGGGCGGAGAACGGCGTCGTTTGGATCTGGGTGAGAAATCAAATGGGATTGAATTGAAGTTTAGGAGGGTTTGAAGGATTTCATTAGGGTTTGGGTCGTCGGAGTCGGACCCTTCTCGACCCGGCGAACACGCAGTAGCAGAGCAAAGAATAAGGGAGGGGGTGGGGAGAGATAAGAAGAAGGTGATTGACGGGCTATTTTCTTTTTCCTTTTTTTTGGGGTCCTGTAAAATAAAATGTAATAATGCAGATCTTGATCTTTTTTCTTCTTTTTTTTTGTGTAGTAAAAAAGGGATGCGAATCTTGGGCTTCTTTTTATATATATTTTTTTATATTTATTTATTTATTTATGGGATTAGTGTGTCCTTAATCAGCCCATGGATTATTTGATTTTTGGTTTTTTTGTCTGAAAATGGAAGGTACTGATTTTCTGTTGGTGTGAAAATCCAGAGTTGTAAAAAATTTTGCTAATTTTGGATTCTGACAAATTATATATCAGATGGAAATTTGATGTCCGAAAGTTTTTTTTTAGTGTTTTGGTAGGATAAATTGAATAAGGACCTGTCAAATTCATGGGTAAAATACAGTAGAGTAAAAGTTAAATTTTTGTAATTTTTGGTAATTTTACGCCAATATATCAAAATTAATTTTTTTGTTTTTTTAAGTTTGGTAACTTTTGATAAATTTTAAAAATTGGTAAATTTAAGCAAAAACTGATCAATTTTGATAAATTGGATTTACCCATGAATTTGACAGGCCTTTGTAAAAATTTAGGTATAAATACAATAAAAATGTTAAAAAAATTGTGTTTGGATTTTCAATTAAATCAATGAATGTCAAACTTCGGGCAAAAATTTTATGACCACATCTAAATTTTTTCAGGTTGGATAAATCAAAATTATCGAATTGGATATATTTATTTTCCATATAAAATTGAGAGGGGAGTAGCAACATCAACCATATGCATTTATTTTCCATATATATATATATATATATATATATATATATATAGGGGATTGATCAAATGAGCGTGGGGTTTAGAAGAGCATGTGAGCATTGTGAATCTAGACCATTGGATCTCTCATCTACGGTTGTCTAATTTCCAGCATTTATCTTTTTTTATTTTTGCCCCAGCCAACATTTGTCTTTTTTTTTTTTGCCTAGCTTCACGTGACTTCATGTCTAATTAAATGCACGCATGACTTTGGGAATTGGTTAGATGTCATCTTTCCCTTTTCTCTCTCTTCCATCAGATACAATATAGAACACCTCCAAAGAAACCAGTAAATCTCGATGCAAAGGAAACACAATGACATCGGAAAAAAAAGGGGTCGGCGGCGATGCCACGGTGATCGGAAAAGGGTTGCGACCACCACCCCGGGACAACCATCGACGAAAGCCAACAGAAGTTACAAAATCTGACCACCGACACCAAAATGAGCACTGCCAATGAGGTCCCTTGACCATGGAGATTCCGACGAGGCCTCTCGACATGACCGTCGTTCTCCCAAAATCCGAGATTGTGAGGTTACGTTGGTGTAGATGTTCAACGGAGGTTGCATATGTGCAATGACAAAATGTCCCCACAAGAAATACTTGATGTCCACAGTTAGCCACACTCATATAGGGGTTGGTGATCACATATAATCTTGTTGATATTCACAATGTGAGTTACGAAAGTTCGCAGTTAAATGTATTCATCACACACATATATCATTGATGTCGTTAATGTTCATTTGTAAAGAGTGAGGGAATCCATCATTTTAGACTATGGACATTAAGTATTACTAAAGAGAACATCACGCATGTGGACTGTGGACATGACATTCATCATGTAGTGATGGACATCCATTTTGAATTGTGGACATCAAGTATTACTAAAAAGGACAATGCGCATATGGACTGTGGACATCATGTTTCTTCGTATGCATTGTACCCAATCATGTGCGGGATATAATTGGCGTGTACTTGATATATTTTTATTCATTTAATTGGTATGTGAGCACTCATCTCATGTGCGTGCACTAGATATATTTTTATTCATTTGTCAAGAGTGAGGGCATCCATCATTTTAGGTTATTGACATTAAAAAATAACAACAGTGGACATCATGTTCTATCAACTTGGACATCATGTTCTATCAACTTGGACATCAAGTATAACAACAGGGGACATCAAGTATTAACATTATTGACTCACAATACACTCAGGTACATTAATACTTGGCCTTGAAGTTTCATGAAGTGGACATCTAGTTATGTCTATGTGAACTTCAAGTATAAATTGCAATGAAGTGGACATCTAGTTATGTCTATGTGAACTTCAAGTATAAATTGCAAGGATATTAGGTTCATATATCATTACACAATGCATTTTGACATCAAACAAACATGACATCCATGAATAACAGTAGTAGACATCAAGCATTATCAACATGGACATTAAGTATATTTACAGCAGGGGACATTAAGTATTACAACAGGGGACATCAAGAATAATATTCTTGGCACATAATACACACAAGCACAACAACAAGAGACATCAAGAATAACATCGGATGTCCATATTAATAATACTTGACGCCTTTTACTATTATTTTTGATGTCCCCTATTGTCGTGCTTGAGTGTATTATGTGCCAATAATGTCATTCTTGATGTCCCTTGTTGGAATACTTAATGTCCCCTGTTGTAATACTTAATGTCCATGTTTGTAATGCTTGATGTCCACTACTGTTATTCTTGGATGTCAAGTTTGTATGACGTCACAATGCATTGTGTAATGATCTATGGACCTAATATCCTTGCAATTTATACTTGAAGTTCACATAGACATAACTAGATGTTCACTTCATGAAATTTCAAGGCCAAGTATTAATGTGCTTGAGTGTATTGTGAGTCAATAATGTTAGTACTTGATGTCCCCTGTAGTTATACTTGATGTCTATGTTGATAGAACTTGAAGTCCACTGATGTTATTTTTTAATGTCCATAACCTAAATTGATGGATGCCCCCACTCTTGACAAAAGAATAAAAATATATCAAGAGCACGCACATGAGATGAGTGTACACATGCCAATTAAATGAATAAAAATATATCAAGTACACACCAATTAAATCCCGCACATGATTGGGTATAATGTATACGAAGAAACATGATGTCCACAGTCCACACGCGCTTTGTCCTTTTTAGTAATACTTGATGTCCACAATCCAAACTGGATGCACATTACTATTTACAAATGAATACATGATGAATGCCCTGTCCACAGTCCGCATGCGTGATGTCCTCTTTGGTAATACTTAATGTCCACAGTCTAAAATGATAGATTCCTTCACTCTTCACAAATGAACATTAACGACATCAATGATATGTGTGTGATGAACATATTTAACTTTGGACTTTCATCACTCACATTGTGAATATCAGCAAGACTATATGTGATCATCAACCCCTATATGAGTGTGGTTAACTGTGGACATCAAGTATTTCTTGTGGGGACATTTTGTTATTGCACATATGCAGCAACCCTGTCGTTGAACCCAACCCTCACGGTCTCAGGATTTTGGGATGATGACGGTCATGCCGAGAGGCCTCATCGGAATCGCCATGGTCAAGGGACCTCATTGGCAGTGCTCAACTTGGTGTCCGTGGTCAGATTTTGTAACTTTTGTTGGCCTTCGTCGATGGTTGTCCCGGGATGGTGGTCGCAACCCTTTTCCGATCAACGTGGCATCGTCGCCGACCCCTTTTTTTCCGATGTCGTTGTGTTTCCTTCGCATCGGGATTTCGCCTGGGTTTGCTGGAGGTGTTCTATATTGTATCTAATGGAAGAGAGAGAAAAGGGAAAGATGACATCTAACCAATTCCCGAAGTCATGCGTGCATTTAATTAGACATGAAGTCACGTTAAGCTAGGAAAAAAAAGATAAATGTTGGCTGGGGCAAAAATAAAAAAAAGATAAATGTTGGAAATTAGACAACCATAGATGGGAGATCCAATGGTCTATATTCACAATGCTCACATGCTCTTCTAAACCCCATGCTCATTTGATCAATCCCCATATATATATATATAATATACTAAATAATATTTTGATCAAATAACAAGGCCCTGTTTGGTAACCTAGCTTGTAGTTGTGTGCTGATGGTTGTTTAATGAAGCTGTTTGAGTTAATTGATTGTATGAAAGATACAGTGTTTGGTAAAATTAACGTGAATGATGGATTATCAATAAATATTATTTTGACTCTTGAGAATATAATCGTTTGAACTTACTTAGGATCCTATATTTAAAAAAAACAAAAAAATAAGTAATATAAAATGCCCATGAAGTTGCAACCATGCCTAAAATCAAAAGTTGTGATCTTCCTAACTCTTTGACTACTCTACTCTACATGCCCAATACAAACCAACCCAACAATGTACTGAATATATTTAATCCATGTATATGTATCTTTTAGTTCGTATGTACTCCCTCCATCCCAAATTAATTAACATTTTAACTAAATTTTGATCGTTAATTACTCACAAATTACAATGAGTTACAATGTGAAATTACCGTCATTAGTAAAATACTTTACTAAAAATTACAATTTAAGTAATTTCATATTGTAACTCGATCATTGTAATTTTTGATATGATATGAATATTGATTATAGCATACTCTTCTTTATTTGGGGAGGTCAATTTGATGTAATTAATACAGTAATTAAGATTGTATCTTCCCTCATAAGAAACTTCATTGTTAAGAAGGATCGTGGTGCATAGAGGCAGACGGGTCACAGGAGACTCATTGATGGACATATTAAATTCATGGGTCCAATATTATGATAATCAAGTTATAGTTGCGAAAATGAAGTTTTTTTTTAATGGGTAAACAGTGCAATTTATTGGATCCCTTTTTTAGAGGTATGATCCAACAGGCCCATAGCGGATCGGGTATAGGGGGTGTCCCACTCCAACCCACAACATTCTCCAATCGATAAGAGAGAGATGTCGCCCCCAGAATTCGACCCCTGAACGTCTAGGGTAGGAGGTGGACCTCTTACCACTCGGGTAAGAGGTGATTGGCTATGAAAATGAAGCTTCGAGCCAATTGAATACTTATAAAACGAAACATTAAGTTGTTAATAAATTATGGCTCCGAATGATCCATGTGTATATACATCATTTATGTGAGCAATACGTAAATAAAATCGAAGTCATGCTCATTTTGAATGTAGGGAAGATGTGAGTAAGTTGGGTAAGATAAGGAAATAATGTTACATCACATGTGTTTTTTCTTTATTTTTAATAAATTTTATGAATTGATAATGAATTTTAAATATAAGTTATTTAAAAATATAACCATATTCTTTTGCATTGTAAGACAAGGTAAAGTTAAAACAAGGTAAATTAAGGCAAAATAAAATTTTACTTACCTTTCAAAAGAATAAGGTCAAAATCCACCCACACCAAATTTTACTTACCTTTCAAAAAAAGTTTGCTTTGTATGTTATTATTAGCATGATGTGATATATATATATATATATATATTTATGGAAAGTATAAGGGGAGGCTGAATTTGATAGACAAAAAAATATCTTAAAATAAACCCAATTTGAAAACAAAATAAAAAACTGCTTGGAAATCAATGGAGCAAGAGAAGTATATAAAAATAAGTTATATACATTTGTGCTTCAAGTAATGAGTAATTAACATAGTGCATACCTACCATACATGAAAAACACATGCAGAAGAAAAATACACGAAAAAAACATAACGATACGTCCTACTGACAAACTTTCATCCCATCATCCGACAGTCGCAATCCTACCACGACAAAACACTCCGATCTAATGTTATATTCTCCACTAAGCATATTTGCTTGAAATCGCTGCTAATAATATCATTTGTAGACTTCCTAAGTCATCCATGTCCACGAATAAGGGACGATAAAGTAATGTTATATCCAAACAATTTTACTATGTTCTCATTCAACTTTGCTTTAATAACGACTAGTCGTAGCTTATATTTTTCGAGGATATTGGATTGTAATATACCGATCTTTATTATTGACAACAATATCCCTAACTTTTATATCTATGTGAGATTATTATACCAGCAATGACTAAGGAGGTAGTGCACCGGTCTCCGTGTTGACGTCGCAAGCGAAAGGGAAAAAATCGGCCCCAACTCAATAACCCCTACATTTTTTTCATTAACCTAGATCACAAGACATTGGTTAATTGTGTGTCATCTTAGCACGTAAATCGATTCACCACTCCTTTAATCACCAATTTTTAGAAATATATGTCACTCCAAATAATTTTTAAACTGATTTCTTTGTCTCTTTTTATTTGTTACTTTCAACTATTGTAATTTCTATTTTATTTCTAATAAATAAATATATTTAGAATTTCAATTGTTTTATTATTTTTGTGTAGAAATTTTGCAAGGATGACTTCGACAGTTAAACCACTGCCTCTTTTTCTTTTTAAGTGTCATTTGAAGGTGGTGGGAGAAAATCAAAATCATGGAAAATTATGTGATCGTTAAGGGTCTATCAAATTCACGTGTAACTCCAATTTATCAAAATTTAACAATTTTTGCTTAAATTTACCAAAACTACCAAAAAATACCAAACTTTAAAAGACAAAAAAAATTATTTTTAATATATTAGCATAAAGTTACCAAAATTTAAAAAAATTACCAAAAATTACCAAAAGTTACCAAAATTTAACTTTTATCCAACTTTTTTTTAACCATGAATTTGACAGGTTTTTAGTAAGAAAATTAATAAAATACCATTAATTAAAGGATTTTGGGTCATAATGTACCTACTTTTTGGGGTATTCGATCGTAATATACTCAATTTTACTAATGGATAGTAATATATCGACCTTTAACTATACCTACGTGATTTTTAAAGTACTTACTATGACTTTAATGGTGGTGAATCGGTTTCAAATAAGATTTAAGTGGATTTGTATTGGTTTCTTACTGATTTTGGGAAGTTTCCACCGCTTGCCACATCATCCTTGAGACTCGTTCAGACATTCACCACCACTTAAGTCATGCTAAGTACATTAAGTCATCTAAATATTAAAGTCGGTATATTAGTATCCAATAGTTAAAGTGAGTATATTACGAAGTAATATCTAGAAGATGGATGTATTATGATCCAAAATAAGAAAATTAGTACTCCATCCGTTCCATATTAACTGTCATCTTTGGAAATTGTGCAATCAAATTTACAGAATTTTGATCATAAAATTTTCAATATATACAATGATTGCTATATAAAATTACTCTCATTAGATTTGTATCGAAAAATACTATCATAAAAGTATAATATTGCAATTGTTAATAAAATATTATGTAAGAAATTATCAATCAAAGAGTGACATTGGAGACCGTGATAGTCAACAAAATGAAAATTAATATGGAACAAAGGGAGTAATTTATAATAGAGTTTTTGGTTCCAAATAATCCGTATTGAGGGTATTGTGATTAGGAATAATATAAAATGACTTTTCGGCTTCGGCTAATGACAATCTATACTTTTATCTTATTTCCTCATAGCCTATGTTTCATTTTTCGACAATGGAAAAATGACGTGTCCACCAAACTACGTGCTGTTGGTCGAGAAGTATAGACTCTCATTGGTTGAAAAGTAATTTTTTTCATTCGCCACGTGATTCTTGCCAATAGTACTCCTAGACTTGTCAGTCTTTGACCTGACCTGAACCCGCCTTGAAATTACGGGGTTTAAACATGATTTTTGTCGATAAGTACCCGAAATAGACCGAACCGGAAAAATCCGCAAATTAGCGGGTCAAACCCGACCCACTTGACCCATAAACTTTATTTTTTACGTTCAAATCTATTAGAATTCACGATTTTTCGTTAGAATTCATGACTATTAATTAAACTATAACAACAACTCATTTATATATTATTTCTCTAATTTAAGTAGAAACATTTACAATAATATATCGATACTAGAAGCTAATCGTATTTTATTATCCATATTGTACCAAAAATAATATTTAGAGACAAATTTTTTTTAAAAAAAGCAGAAAATGGTCTCAATCATAACTCATTGAATTGACCTAAAACCGAAATATACAATCCATATCCACTGAACTCAAAATACATACGACTCATATTTACCTAAATCCGATATATGATCCATAACCTGTCAGCCCGGCTGAATTGATAGATATGTTGACTTGACAAGCATACTCCACAGTCCACATAGCCCGGTTCAGTTGCTCCCCTTTTTCACGTGCCTATTGCCGATATTTATTGGTATTGTCGTATTGTCAATTGTGAAAGTGACTCGTGTGACAATTAAGTAGTGAGGGTAGCATGCATTTTCAGTTTTTCACCATAACCACACACCTCAACTAATACAAACACTCAACACCACTCCATTCTATTACCTCGTACAGTCGTAGGTCTTCCTTCAAATTCCCCAAATCCCTCGTCTTCTTCACAGTTTCCAGCTCAGTTTTGCAGCTTGCTTCAATGGCGACGTCCGATTCCGACGCCATTGCTCCACTTCTTCCGCCGGAAGCTGACGTCGTCGCCGGCGCCGTCGACTACAAGCGCCGTCCCGCCCTCCGATCCAAGCACGGACGGTGGAGGTCCGCCGGTTTTATCATAGGTATGTGTCTCTGAGAATTTCAGAATTTGGATTGAATTGTGTTGATTGTGTTTTGATGTGAAATGTGAAATGAAATTTGGTGCGAAGTGGTGGAGATGGCGGAGAGGATTGCGTTTTTCGGAATATCGTCGAATTTGATAACCTTCTTGACGGGAGAATTAGGGCAATCAACTGCTACGGCGGCTATTAATGTCAATGCTTGGTGTGCCGCCATTGCTCTTCTTCCGATACTCGGAGCTGTTGTGGCGGATTCCTTCGTCGGCATGTACTACACCATCGTTGCTTCTACTCTTCTTTACATCTTGGTTAGTACTATTTGTTTTCTGCTGTTTGGTTCGAAAGCTGGAATTGAATTCTATGAATGAAATCCAGAGTTGTGGTTGTGTGGGGATTGTTTTGATGTATAACAGAGTGCTTGGGTAAAATTGCCATTCAACCTTGCTGAATAGTAAAAAATGCTACTCAATCTGAAAACATCCACCTAAATGCTACCGTAACTTTCCCTAAAACTCAAAATCCCATTTTAATAGGTTGAACATGCCTATTTGTATGATATTTTTGACGTTTGAGTGCATGTTTTCAAATTTAGTGACTTTTTACTACTACAGCCGGTGGAAACGGCATTTTTGAGCTCTAGGAAAAGTTAAATGTCATTTAGCAGATGTTTTTAAATTCAATGGTATTTTTGAGTATTCGAGAAAGTTGAAAGACAATTTTATCGGAGCACCCATGTGTAACATTGCTTGTTTGATTTAGTTAAGATATGGAAGTTTTTTGAATCCAAGGGTATGAGTTTATGGAGGCTGAAGGCTTGGGACCTTGGGTGGTTACATATTTTTGGGGTGAATTAAGAAAACAAAAGAATGAAACAAACACGAAATATCATGATGGTTTTCCCTTGTTATTTTGTGTATGTGGTATTCTCAATAATTTAATTAAGAAAAATGAGCAAACTAATGACCCATCAGTTGCTTGGTGCTGACCTTTTTGTTATAGGATTGCTAGCTTACAAAATTTTTCGTATGAAGTGCTAATTATACTGAGTTTTGGGTGTCCAACATACAGGGGCTTTGTATGATCACTCTGTCCACCGTACTACCTTCTCTTAGCTGCCCTGATCATCAAGCAAGTATGAAAAGTGCCCCTGGATGCTCTCATAATTTGCAAATGATAATATTCTATGTTGCCCTTTATGTGGTAGCTTTTGGGGAGGGTGGCTTCAAGCCTTGTCTTGCAGCTTTTGGGGCTGATCAGTTTGACGGCGAACATCCTGAGGAGAGCATAGCTAAAAGCTCTTTCTTTAACTGGTGGTCATTCGGTCTATGTGCTGCTACCTTAATCGGAGCAGGAGTTATAAGCTATATTCAGGACAACCTTAGTTGGGGCCTTGGATTTGGGATTCCTTGTATGACCATGGTGCTTTCTCTGGTGGTGTTTTTGTGTGGAACTTCGACTTATCGATATGCGTTGAAAAGTGACAGACAGAGTCCCTTTAAGAGGATTGGTAGGGTTTTCATAGCAGCAGCTAAGAACTGGCGTGCTACTGCTCTTCCTGTGTATGAGGACAAGGAAGAAGCTCATGGAAATTCTCCCCCATGTAGATTGTGGCAGCTAAGGTAACCAAAATTATTGCATGGTAGAAAGTTTGGAATCATGTTCTTTCCGTTGGTACGGTAACGTTGGTAAAATAAGGTTTCTTAGAAAGTTGTAAATAGTATAACATTATGTAAAAAGTTGCAACTATGATGGGTTCAGAAAGTCATTAAATTAACAAAGGAAAGAACATGGTTATTTCGATAAGTTAGAGGTAGTCTCACTTTCCCTGACCCAACCTTACCTACCCCTTTAAAGAACAGAGCTAACAACTCGCTGTGTTCTTTAGAGGGGTAAGGTAAGGCTGAGTAAAACTAAAGCTGGGTAAATTTAGGTAAAAGTTGAAAACTTAAATGCTAGAAATATGGTTGAAAATGGGTAAATTTTGGTTGGGTGGAGTAAATGGGTATTTACCCCTCTAGAAAACAAATCAAGCTCCACACAATTGTCACTACAGATTAACATGTTCCGAACAGAGACAATGCTTGCATTCTATAGCTGAATAATTCCATCAATAACCACAATCCATCCCTGTTTTCTCAGGTTCCTGGACAAAGCTTTGCTTTTTCCTCCCAACTACTCAAACGGAGACCGTTGCAGCACCACCGACGTCGAAGAGGCAAAATCAGTGCTGAGGTTGCTTCCAATCTGGGCAGCAAACTTAGCCTACGCAATCGTCTTCTCACAGTTAATTACTCTATTCACCAAGCAAGGTCTCACCATGGACAGATCCATCACTGCAACCTTCAGCATCCCAGCTGCATCACTACTCTCATTCTCCATGATCTCAGTCCTCATCTTTCTCCCCATCTACGACCGTGTTTTTGTCCCGGTTGCGCGAGCATTCACAGGAAGGCCAGCCGGCATAACAACGCTTCAGAGGATTGGAACCGGGCTGTTCATATCTGCCATTTGTATGGTCTGTGCAGCCATCACAGAGCATAGACGGCTCAAGGTTGCTTTGGAACACGGCCTGATTGATCACCCGAACGCGACAGTTCCCATGAGTGTGTGGTGGTTGGTCCCTCAGTACGCCTTGATGGGGAGCGCCGAAACGTTTGCTATGACCGGACTGCAGGAGTTTTTCTATGACCAGGTCCCGGATGATTTGAGGAGCGTCGGGCTTGCTCTGTATCTCAGTATATTCGGCGTCGGGAGCCTTTTAAGCAGCCTTCTCGTGTCGGTGATCAACAAAGCAACTGGTCGAGGTGGGGGAGAGAGTTGGTTTTCAGATAACCTGAATCGCGCTCATCTTGACTACTTCTACTGGTTGCTTGCAGGGCTTAGCGGCGTGGGTCTGATTTTCTTCGTTGTTTTTGCAAAATCGTATAAATATAAGAAAAATATTCGTACATAAAGCCACGGCTTCTTTGTATGGTTGTATATTTGTGTAAGCTTTTATGGTGTGAGGAGTTCTGAATGAGAATGAAAATAAGGGGAAGTGTAGTTGTATAATGAAGAATGATATGACATATACTCCCTCCGTCCCTAAATATTTTGGGATTGGTTTTGGCTGTACTGTTGGCGCTGCAGTCTTAAGCTGTGTTCAGGACAGTCTCAGTTGGGCCCCTGGATTTGGAATTCCGTGTATCATTATGGTGTTAGCTTTGGTGATATTTTGTGCGTAACCGGGACTTATCAGTGCACTATGAAAGGCAAAAGGAATGGTTGATGACAGTGTAGAGTCTTTATGGCATCAGCTAGAAATTTACATGCTTGATGACAGAGTAGAAGCTTCTCAAAATCTACATCCTCATCGATCTTCGCAGTTCAGCGGGAAAGGAGATTTACATGTTCCACACACTCCATTTTGGTTGTTTGTGGGTGCAATTGGATAGATGATTGAAAAATAACCAAATGGTTACGTGGGGTGCGTTGTATTTCATGCCAATGAAAGTTGGTCACACAGAGTTATGAGTTTCTGAAGATGGAATCGTGGTAATGCAAGAAGCAGTAATAATAATTACTGATGTTTGAGTGTGAAGGATGCCCACATTGGTTGTCACAGCTGAAACTGTAGTTTGATAATAAATCCAAATGGCTTACAGAGTACCGGGATGTTCTTGCTTACTCTATCAGCAATGCTACCTTCTCGCAGTTGTAGTAACAACGAGAGAAGCCTTGAAACTGCTCCCAGATATCTGCCTCTTCTGAAGATGTACTCCGACATTGACATGCCAGTGATTGATGATCAGGAAGAAGCTTTTAGAGACCTACCTAGTAACGGATCTCACCTGTACAGGTAAAGGAGATTATTTCCTCAACAAAATATAATTTGGTGGTATTCTTTTTCGGTTAATCTCGGGCAACTGAATTTTCGGTGCACACTAGTTGTGACCCATGGACTGGTTAACCAACTTTCGATTAGCCATTTTTGCGGGTTGGTGAAAACAACGAACTGTAAAGCGAACCACAATTGGTGGTTCACTGATTTCAGTTAACAGTTTTCGGTTTGGCTTGGTTTGCAGTTAATTGTTAGTAAAGTGGGTGATGATAATTTATATCGAGTATTCAGTATTTTTGCTTATCCTTGGACCTTGGACTATACAATATTTTAAAAGTTCATGTATGTAATGTTCTGAGCCAAACCAAGATGACATATTCTACATTATTAACAACTATCATTGAAGGAATCAATCATTGCATGGCATGTTTGATGTGGCATGTTATCTAAACTCTAATGGTTTATTTTTAACTTGAATAATTACTATCTTAATTATTTAACTAATTGCTAGCTGCCAAAGACTAATTACTAGGAGCCAAAGATCAATAGTCTGAGGGATGAGTGACAGCCTAACAGCTCACTCCAGCAAATACAAACAAAAACAAATAGATAAAATCAAGAAAAAAGATTTGCTATTATTAGTTTCTTGGCTTACTGAAGTGCATATAAACCTACATTAATTTGCAAATTTGATCTGATATACACTGGATATCTCCACCATTTTCAGATTCCTCGTCTTACTATACGTGCCCTCAGTTACCCATCTTCAGCATTCCTTAGCCGCCTAATTTACTGAGGTATGATTCAATTGGTATATCTCTGCATGATTTGTATTGTAAGTGTTATGGTATGCTACAGTGTATATATCCTAATTGATTAGTTGTCGCTTTTCTTCATAATATGCTCAATTGATTATGGCAGATGCATCAGGTAGTTAACTGATACTATGTTGAAGTTTAAAGCAATGATGATTAGTTGCAGCAATTATGGCAAGTATCTAAGTTGACCAAACCCAACAAGACTGCAATGAACTTCAAAAGTAGATCATCCATTATGTCTTCTTTCTTTTTCACTTTCTTCTTACAATGCTCCACAACCGCATTAGCCACCAATGATCGACATATCAATATTACAGCTAATTATTACAGACATGCATGTTATTATTTAAACATGTCATCTGATAATTGCGTAAAATGATATATTCTAGGAGCGAGGAGGAGGGGGGGGGGGGGTTGATGCATGTGACTATGGAGTAGTGCACAAAACATGCAATACTATTTCTTCTCTTCATGCCAAAACATGCAATACTATTTCTTCTCTTCATGCCAAACACAATTCTCCCTAGGCTTATGCATTGCTAATTGTTCAAGTTTTAGTACTTGTGTGTTAGTATCCACACTTGATGTTGATCTTCATAGAATAAGCACCTACGGCATAGCTAGGGATGCGAATGAGTTCAGAAGCCAACCTAGATCCACAGACTTAAATCAATTTTCAGGATTTCGGTGCAAAATTTTTAAATATAGTGGATCTGGGTCAGATGTAGGTCGAAACTCCTGAAAATGGATCTGGGTCATGGTCCAAAGGCTAGGAACCAGATCCATCCGGATCCATTTACATTTACACACACACAGATATATATGTCCAAACTCCTAAAAATGTGTGTACCACAATCTTTCTCTCCCATAGTCTCTTTGATCGTCAGTCTTTACTACTATTGATTAATCCTCCCCCTCGCTCTCTCACTTTCGTCGTTCGTCTGTCCAAACTCTTACATATTGTATTGACACTTATTCTGAAACTGATGGCGATATATTTCTAGCAGAAGTCATTGGAGTTGGTGGATGCTAGATGCATTTTAGAGTGTTAAGTTTGTGTTTATGACTTATTGTGCTGTAATTTAGGATTGCACCTCTATTTTGTGAGCATTTATTTAAACTTAGAATACTTGCACTATAATTTAAGTTTGTGTTTATGTTTTGCTTTTCATTTTTACGGTTTAGTGTGTTGCTAATATTCAATATCAAACAAAATGGCATGGACCTGCTAAAGTCCCATAGATCCATTGGACCCAAAGGGTCTGGGCAAGGTCCACGCCAAATAGATCTTAGGGGATCTAGGTAATGATATGGGTCCAACTGAAAAAATAAGAATATGAATGTGGGTCAGGTGGATCCTGCCCAAAACCTGCCCATTGCCATCACTTAACGTAGCTAATCAAGTAAGACCCTATTTCTTTTTAGAGAGGTAAGTAAGATGTAGTGTAAGTAGGAAAGATAAGTAATGTCGTGTAAGTGTTCGTAGGTAAATTAGTGTAAGTAAGGTAAGTCACATCACTTAAATATATGAATTTTACTTACCTTGCAAAAGAACATGACCTAAGAGTTACTTACCTTGCAAAAGGACAGGGCCTAAGCCTTGTTATATTAGTTTATATATATAGTTTTGATGTTTGTTTTGTGTGGGTAGGTGGGTAGTCTTGATGTTTGTTTTATCGTAAGACGACTAAATTGCAGCGCGTACATAATATAAAAATACTTAAAAACTTTAGATCATCTCTTAGTTTGGGTTTGATTCAGACAAGGTAGTTGATCAACCCATTTGACAATTATGTTTCCTATAATAATGTATATAATATGCTGGCGTGTTTGTCATAAAAAACGTACTACCAAGCCAAATAGAATAAATAAAAACTTGAACCAATTTCTCAATGTTTAATG
Organism: Portulaca oleracea; assembly: GCA_029582165.1. Lineage (NCBI taxonomy): Eukaryota > Viridiplantae > Streptophyta > Magnoliopsida > Caryophyllales > Portulacaceae > Portulaca > Portulaca oleracea. Next base: position 3,229,777 of record CM055873.1, on the reverse strand, counting down.
CTCAACATTCAAGCTCTTCTTTTGGTAATTGAAATCTGTAAAAAGCGCTAGCCATTTACCATGTTTCTGGCTTCAGTTTGATGTGAATTAATGTCTAAATGTGAACTAAAATTTGCGAAGAAGATGATTGGTTGTTAAGTCTATTCAAAGTATTATTGTTCACAATGTTTGATTTATTTTTTTGGTATCGGTAGCCTGTAATTGCTGTAACGATTAATTTGAAACTTTAGATAAACTGATTACTGTGGTCTAGAGCCTTATGTGTATTGCATTGTCCTGGGCTTTTTTTTTTTTTAATTTTGTACTTGGTCAGTGATCATATTTATCCGTTCTATTCCTCTTTCTCCTTTTGCAGTTGTTCATGCCATAATCTGATCTTGATACCTAGGAAAGCGATATAAGTGGGAAAATCCATCATTCGAATTTGCATTTGAGCATAACCTGTAATTGTAAGAAAGCAACATGTTGGGTAAGTCTGCTCATCCTCTAGACATCCATTTTCTTAATATGGAAAATACAATAGATGTCCATCCATGTTAATGCTGATGTGGCCGTTAATCTTTTACAGCCTCTTCTGCCCTCGTTCTCGGAGGTGCCATCTTGGGACTGCTTACGTCAATAGTAGGTGCATCAGCTTGCATCTATAACTCATTCAGAACTAGCAAAATGAATTTATCCCTTCTGAAGACGAAAGCGTACAGTTTGGAAAATCTAATCGATAAACTTCAGCAGAAACTGAATGGGGTTGATGTGCTTAAAGAGGACCCTTCCCCATGGATTGAAAAAGCCAAAGAATCCTTAACCAGCATCAATTTCTCAGATTTTGAAAGCTACCTAACTGAAAATTGTGCCAATGGAGGGGTATGTAACCTATCGTTTCAATGTGGAGCAGCATGGTTGGTGGAACAGAAGATTGCAGCCATAGATTCGCTGGTGGCGGATGGCAAACAGTTGTTGGAAAGGATCACAGTAAAAGGAAGTAAGCAACCGGATGTGAGTATTGCTGGCTCTAGAGAAGTTATAAGGGAGAACATATGGCGTCAGATTTCAGATGAAGAGGGAGCCGACGTAGTGTGTATTCATGGAGTTGCTGGTGTTGGAAAGACAGCAATGGCTGCCGTGATCCATAACCAAGCACTGGTACAGCTAAAAAGCTTCGAGGATGTTCTTTGGGTGAACATTGAGTACGGACTGGGGCTCAGGCATGTTCAAGATGAAATTGCACGCAAGTTACATAGAGATCTTTCAGTTGCTACTGATAATGCTGGGAGAGCTGGACTCATAGAGAGTGCTTTGTCGCAAAAGAAATTCCTTCTCGTTCTAGATTCTATGTGGCAACCTTTGCCCCTCCGTGATATTGGAATTCCAGTTCCTGCAAGAGGTTCCAAGTTGATAGTGACTTCAGGAAATTACGCTGTCTGTAGAAAAGTCACAAGCAGAATCAAGAGTAAGGAATTTTATGAAATAAAACCTATAAATCATGATGAGGAGGCCTGGGACCTCTTTAATGGTGAAATAGGTTCCGCAATACTAAGAAATTTAGGGACAGAAACTCTAGATATGGCTCGGCTTGCTGTCGAAAGCCTTGATGGAATTCCCGTGGCAATTAAATTGCTGGCAGAAGCCCTGGGTGAAATTCATAATGACATCCCAAAGGAACTTGATGCTTCGTGGAAGGAGGAGTTAAAAGGGTTGGGCAAATCAACGTCTATTGTAGGCAGCAAGGGCAAGGAGTTAATTGATTGTTTCAAATCTAGTATTGCTAACTTGGATGGCATTCAGTTATCATGTTTGACATACTTTGGGTTATTTCCAATGGGCCACTTGATCAAATCAAAAGAGTTGATTGAGTATTGGTTGTCAGAAGAACTTCTAGGTCCCGTTTCATCATTGCAAGAAAGCGTGAAGCGGGGAAAGGATATATTGACTGTGCTCAAGGATTCTCATATCGTAGAAAGTGTGCGCGAAAAGGATGGGGAAGAATCAGTCAAGGTGCTCAATGTAGTTCGGTTTGTAGCAATGAGTTTTCTTGTGGAATCAGGCCATCGATTCTATGATAAATGTGGAACTTCACTCAATGTGTTTCCTTCAGTTACTGATTGGCCTAAGGAAGTCGAAAGAGCCTCTTTCATACAGAACAACATCCCAGCTTTGGGTGGGATAATTCCCAACTGCAAGAAACTATCCACATTGCTACTCCAAGAGAATCCTCTAAATTCATCACACTATGCAAAATTCTTCTCCAATATGCCTAATCTTAAAGTCCTCGACTTATCCCGCACTGGTATATCGTCCTTGCCCATGTCGCTTGCCATCCTAAAAAATCTACGCGCACTCTTTTTGCGCCATTGTTCACACCTGAAAAGTCTACCCACCTTATCAAACCTCCAAAAGCTAATTATACTGGACCTCTTTGGGACGCCCTTGGGAAAGGCTCCAGAAGGGATGTCTAGTCTAACAGAGTTAAGGCGCCTTGATCTTGCCTTCCTAAATACTCAAGTCTTTAAAAACTATGTGACGAAGACAGAGCAAAGCCCCTATGCTCCATGTAATTTTAGGGTTTACGTGGGTGGTTCGTTTGATGGAGGTACACTCAGTGAGAACAGTGTCATAGTAATCGATGATTACCAAGTTATGGTGCCCGAAATGACTCGTGAGTTGTACCTAATGATGTACAGTGAGCCTGTAACTTCAATAAAGTTAGATGGCCACTTTTGGGATTTGCATGTTGTGGATATATCTGACTTCGACGGGATTAGTTATCTGTTTACCATTGAAATGCTAGTTTGCCTGAAAAGGTTGAGGAAGGTGCATGTCAAAAGGTGTAAGAAAATGCTGGGGATAATTCAACCAGCTGAAGACGTCTACTTTCGTTCAATTACCCTCCCAGAATTAACAGAGCTTGTGTTGTTAAGCTTACCAAAGCTAGAGAACATATGTCATGCAGAAATGTTGATTTGCCCGTGCTTACGCAAACTCAAAGTTTGGAATTGTGATAATCTGAAGCTTCCTGATGTCTTTGGTCCAAAAACAGGACACATTGAAATTACAGGAGATAGGAAATGGGGTGACAAAGTAAAGGATGCTAGCCACCGTCTAAAGCCAGATTGCAAGTTCAACGAAGCATCAGTACCAGAAGAACTGTCTTCTACTCCAAGGTATGTTGATAAGGTCGACCCCGTTTCATATCGAATTGCATTCTAATTTCTAAATCTTTGTCCTATAACATTTGTTTGACCTCTGAAATTTCCTGCTTTTTGGTAAACCTATGTAAATCTTATCCCTTCAAACTTTCGTTCAATAGGATCTGCACTAGATTTTTATGAGTTTCATGCTAGAGAAAATGAAAAGAACAACATACATTTGGGGTGGGGCAGTAGGTGGTTACATGAAAGGGCACTCCTTCAGCTAAAATTTGGTCAAATCAACTTTCTATCTCAAGTTACATAGTTTAACATTTGATCATACTTTTACAATTCAGGGTAATGAAATGTGAACCAGGTGCTACCAGCATAAAACGTCAAGAAGCTCGAAGAAGATTTGGTAAAATCTACTTCTCTTTACTCAATGGACTTGTTTGGCCATGCAAGCAGCCTAATAATCGTATAGAACACTATAAATACTAAGCACAATATCAGTGAAGTCTTGCCTGATGGCTAGAAACCCCCTCCCCCCCCAACCCCTTTTTTTGTGTGGATATAACTAATACCAATTTTGAACTGGTTACTAACATTTTTAAATCAACTTTGCCCTAGCAGCACTCCCAACACTTTCGCGTGGACATCCCGATCCTAGGCCAGGTATGCATTTTACATGTGCTTGTGATCTTATGGTGCGTTTGGTAGTTTCCCCGGAAATACTTTCCTGGGAAAGACTTTCCCTAGCCCTTGGGAAATAGTTAACTGAGTTTGTGAAGGAAATAGTGGGTCTCACAACTTTCTCATCTATTAGGGAGCGTTTGGTTACAACTATTTTGGGGGAGGAAAGTTTTGAAGTGGGTCTCACTATTTTCCCCAGGTGGATGGGAAAAACTTTCCCATGGGGGGAGGGGGAGGGGGAGGGGCTTGGGAAAGTTTTTTTCTCATGGAAAAGGGAAATTTTTTAAACTTTGATTCCCAAAATGCCCCCTAAAAACTATTTTATAAATTTATATATAAGGGTAATTTGGACATTTCACATAAACTTTCTTACAAACTTTTTCATGTTTTGAAACTTAAACCAAACACTGTGAATTATTCTTTACCAGAGAAAATTTTCCTAGATAACATTTTCCCGGGAAAGAACCAAACACACCATTAGGGAAAGTTTGTCAACTTGGAGAAGTTGACTAACTTTCTCGGAAATGTTTCTCAGCTAAATGCTCCCTTAGATCTTTTGATCTATTCTACTGTCTACATTGTAATTCCATGCAACATACATTTCTCAACCTGTTCCCATTTTTGTATCGAAATCATACATATGAATATATGATACAAGTTTTTTGAGTAAAACGTGTGATTTAATTTGTTTGATCAGGAGGTGCGACAAATTATGCAATAACATTGACTAACCAAAGGAAAACAGAGAACATCCGAAGGCTTTGGGACATAGTTAGAAACTTTGTTACAAGAAGTCATACTAGTAGTAGCACATCATTGGATGACATTGAAATACTTGGCTCACTCCGATTTGAAGATGGTACGGAGGTTTAGCTTCTTGAGTGGTTTGATTGCTGTTAGTATGTTACTTGCAACTTTTTCATTGATGCTTATGTTGGTACCGAAACAAAAGAATGCTACATACTAACTCATACCAAACGGCTAACTCGAATGCAGGGAAATTTCCAAAGGGTCTTTACAGATCAGACAACTCTCGGTCCAATCCCTAGATGCGTTTGCTCGTCTCTGTTGCCCTACATACTTCGTGTGTAGATACTGATTATAACATCCCAATGAAGGTGAATAATGGTTCGACAATTGGGTGATATGATGTCGATCTAATCAGGAATGGTGTGAGGATGTTGAGGAAAGTTGCCATGGTTGAAATAACAAGAAGGAAATAATTTATGGCTTTTATTTCTGTTAAATTTATATGTATAGGAGATTACAATCTTGTATTTTGGTATGTTGTACATTATGGTTTTGGATTTTTCTTTGCCCTATTACGTGACTACCTATGGAGTAGGTCACTTGTGCCGCTGTGTGGGTTGGCTCTCGCCTCTACTCCGAGATTTGCTTTACGAATCGATAATTGGCCCCATGAATCACTATTGACCCTTTTAGCAGTCTTTATCCTCACTCACATGCTACCAAGCCAAATAGAATAAATTAAAAACTTGAACCAATTTCTCGATGTTTAATGCAAAACATTCGAGCTCTTCTTTTGGTAATTGAAATCTATAAAACAGCATGTTTATGGCTTCAATTTGATGTGAATTAAATGGCTAATTGTGAACTATAATTTGCGGAGAAGATGATTAGTTGTTAAGCCTTTTTCAGAGGACTATTGTTCACAATGCTTGATTTATTTTTTTTGTAGTAATTTCCATCATCGATAATTGATAATCGCAGAAATGATTAATTTGAAACTTTAGATATTATTGTGGTCTAGAGCTTAATGTGTATTATATTGTCCCAAACATCTTTTATTTTGTACTCAGGTTAGTGATCATATTTATTTGTTCTAGTAAAAACTTGATCAACTGATTTTTCAGCGCGCACTTGTGAACCATGGAATGGACCAAAGAGACCGGTTAACCAACTTTCGGTTAGCTTTTTATGTTTTTTGGGTGGAAACAATGAAATGTAAACCAAACCATAATGAATGTTTAGCAAATTTTTTTTGTTCGGTTTCCGTTTTCAGTGCTTGGCTTGCGGTTAACCACCTAGTAATCGTGTTATAACTTTTTCATTTATATAAAAAAACCTCCATACTCCATCTCGCAAAAGTACACATATATTTTTCTAGAAAGTTAAAAACTGATTTGGTTCAATTTAACACTTAACAAACCTTTTTGACTCTTGAATAGTTGAATGCACGATTAAGTTAACGGAACCATTTTATCTTAAATGCACGGTTGACTCAAAGGAGAGGGATTTGGGGAGATTCCGTGAATTACAACCCTTGATTCTAATATTTGAGATCATCTAGCCATCCAATAAAAAAAAAATGCAGAAAAGTAATTAATTTGATTGGGATAACCACTTCTACTCATAAATGCCTTTTCTCCATTTTTTCTTGGTGATAGGAGATGTAATTTTTCTTTCCTCTCTCACTAATTGTCCATGTAATTTTCCCAATCATCTCCGAATTATTAATGCAGTCTTACATCACAATTCCAAATTTTCAACAATCAACTTCTCTAAAATTCAATGGAGAAAAAAAATGCCCAAATTGGTAATTGCAATATTAAGGTTGGTTAAATTCGGGTCCGATTAAATTTGGGTCGGTCAAATTCAGTCAATGTCGAAATTTGAATGAGAAATTCATGTGCAGACCTAGTTTTTAACGGACAATTCAGAGAAAGATTCAGGTCAGAATCAGATTCGGACAATAGAAAAGAGAGAAAAATTATGTCAGAATATTTGGTCAATATCAAAATTCGAACGACAAATCTATGTATCGACCCGGGTATTGGGTCATACAATTTAGCCTGAAAAAGATTTCCAACTCTATAATGTATTTTTTTAAAAATATTATTTGAGAAACTATTGGTCATAGATGTATCTTAAAATGTTAAATGACAAGTAAAAAATAGAGCAAGTACATATGTTGCAAACATTTGGGTCTGATTAAATTTGGGTCGGTCAAATTCAGACAATGTCAAAACTCGGACGAGAAATTCATGTGCAAACCCCGTTTTTGTCGGACAATTCCTATGAAGATTCGGATCAAAATCATATTTGAACAATAGATAAAAGAGAAAAATTATGGTCGAATATTTAGTCAATACAATCAATATCAGTTATAATATTTAAAGCACATGCTTGATGTACACCTAATAAATTGCAGTATTTTCCTATTAAAGTGTATGTGGTTATGTAACATATGTGCAGTCAAAATAAATTTTGATTCCAATCACTATGACCGACCCGGGTTTTTTGGGTCATACAATTTAGATTTTTCAGGTCCATAAAAAAAAGTTCTAACTCTACAATGTATTTTTTTAAAAAATATTATTTGAGAAACTATTGGTCATAGATGTATCTTAAAATGTTAAATGACAAGTAAAAAAATAGAGCAAGTACATATGTTGCAAACATTTGGGTCTGATTAAATTTGGGTCGATCAAATTCAGACAATGTCAAAATTCGGGCGAGAAATTCATGTGCAAACCCCGTTTTTGTCGGACAATTCCTATGAAGATTCAGGTCAGAATCAGATTTGAACAATAGACAAAAGAGAAAAATTATGGCCGGATATTTAGTCATTACGATCAATATCAAAATTCAGACGACAAATCTATGTATGAACCCGATTTTTTGGGTCATACAACAGACTTTTCGGGTCGAAATTTTTTTTCCAAGTCTATAATGTATTTTTTAAAACATATTATTTGAGAAACTATTGATTATACCATTAACTATTTTTTTTGTAATTATCAATGATCATCTCTTGGTATATGAATAAAATATTTTTTGATTCTGTAAAATAATAATAATATTTCTTGAATATTTTAAATTTAAATTTTTTAAAGAACTATCATATAGCAACAAGAGCAAACAATTAATATTTAAAGCACATGGTTGATGTACACCTAATAAATTGCAGTATTTTCCTATTAAATTGTGTGTGGTTATGTAACATATGTGTAGTCAAAATAAATTTTGATTCCAATCACTATGACATACATCTTAATTTATAGCTTCTTGTTTTGACTTTAATTGAGGAGTTGGTCATTGTTATGCCTATGTTTAAGAATATTGATAACTACACATTAAGGGAGTCAAATTACATTGTAGTTACATTATAGGCATTAAATTATACAGATACTATAAATGTAAAAATTTATTTTCATCTTTTAAATGATAGTTACATATTGATGGAGTAAAATTGCATTACAGAAGTACCAATATTCAAAATATATTCAAAATATTTCATCCCATATTGCAAGAAGCACTATGTACCTTATGTGCAATATTACCCAAGTACTTACAACAATCATGAGTTATTGTTCATAAATCTCATTTAATGGTCAATATAACCTTGATTGAGTTAATCACATCAGTTAATTGGAAAGAAGAAGTTATATGTCGAAGCATCAGAATTGTCATTAGAAATATAAATTCTCTGACGACATCCATTTAATTTCGCATGTTGGTATTTCTTAATCTTATTGTGATTTTCCAGCAATTTTACCACATATAACGTTCTTCATTCATTTGTCATCTCATTTATAATAGGGTTTTTGGCCACAAATAATCTATACTGAGGAGCTTGTGACTGAGAATAATCCAAAGTGACTTTTTGGCCATTGGCAGTCTGTACTTTTTCACTATTTTCTCACTGCAGCCCAGAGTTAATTTCGGGCACCGGAAAGCTGAGGTGGCGACCGAAAATTTCCTTTTTGAGGTATGAATAAACATACTTTCCGGTCGCCACGACAGCTTTCTGGTGCCAGAAATTGACTCTGGACTGCTATGAGAAAATAGTGAAAAAAATGCATCGCTAGTCAAAAGTTACTTTGAATTATTCCCAATCATGGCGCCGATCTGGATTATTGTGCCAAACCCCTTTATAATATTCCCTTTTATCTTAATGATTGTTTTTTTATTTGTCAACATCTTAACTATTATTGAACTTATATTTTTATTGTAGTTTGTTTTCTTGATCAAACAATTGCTTCTCCTTAGTTAAGGCCCTGTTCGGCAAAATTAGCGTTTTAGGTAGCGGATTGAGGTTTATGTAGTGGATAGCGGTTTACGTAGCGGATGGTGGTTTAAGTAGCGGATAGTGGATGACTGTTCAAATGAAAATTGTGTTCAATAGATTTAGCGGTTGAATTAACAGATTCATGTGAATTGACATAAAAGGATATCAATAACTTTGAAAGATAAAATTTTCAAAGGGTATTTTTTGACCGAAAAATATGAAACGCTATATCCTAAACGCTAAACGTTAACTTTATTAGCGTTTCACAAAGCGCTCCTTAAAACGTTAAACGCTCCTCAAAACGCTAGCTTACCGAACACTAATATTTATGCAATTAAAATTTTGAATTGGTAAATACGCTAAACGCTACTCCAAACTCTACTGCCGAACACAATCTAAGTCTTTTGAATTTCATCTTAATGTATCATCATATTCGTACCAAACAATGCTCTAATATTTTTTTTAATGTATTGATGTATGATCGCTCGGGTATTTATTTTTTTATTCGGGGCAACGCTCGAGTATCTTACACGTGCCTTGATTTCAAGTATCTTACTCACCTGCTTTTAGCCTCTCTCTACCTCCACTCTTCGCTGCTATTAGTCTATTACCCTGTTTTGTATCTGGAGTCCGATCTATCATTACTGGGATGATTGCGCTGTTGAATCAAAGCCCATTGTAAACGAATTGAAAGTCTCTTTCTTGGACGGCTCCAGTTGATGACGGTTGGGAGACGATGGGCTAGGGCTAGAAATTGAAGAGGAAAATAGTTAAATAGGGTTTTATGAGTAAAGAAAGAATTGATGGGTTGAGACTCAGTTCTAAGGGAGTAATTCATTCGTATAGTTGCCTTTTGTTTATTTAGGTTGGGCTTGGTCCAATTGAATTCTTATTTCTTTTTAAATTTATTTTGCCTCAAAATATTAATCATAATAGCGGAAATCAATCAGACAAAACAATTACACAAATAGGTATATAGGGGCACTGTGCTGCTATTATTCTCCTTAACTTGGTATTTTTTTGCTTGATTAATTGGTATGGCATATTAATAAAGATATGAGTAAAAATTAAAACTTCAATTCAGATTGAAGACCCCTTTTTTTTTTATGCGTGCGGTAGATTATGGAGAGTTGTGGTGGAAATAATGGAAGTTAGGTTGATATATTTTAATTTAAAAATTAAAAAAATAAGATGAAAAATGGAAAGTTGTGGTGGAAATAATGGAAGTTATGGTGGAATAATAATAAATAACGTGAATTTTTTTTATTTTATTTGAAAAATTTTCAATTTTAATAAAAAGAAAAGTGGAAAGTTGTGGCGAATTGTGGTGGACTATGGAAAGTTACAGCGCGGTTCGGAACCGCAGATGAACCAATCGCATAGAAGAACGGGGCCTAAGATTATGTAAAATTCGTCGACACAACCTTTAATTCGTGTAAAAGTAAAGAGATTTCTTCACTTTTAAACTTTAAAAAAACATGCTGTCAATAAAGAAAAATTTCACATAAATGCAATAATATGCGTCTATAGTGAAGTTGGAGTTTGGGTCAAATCTAGATCACACCGGTTAATTAATTTTAAAAACTATCACAATAATTAACTTTGTCCTTTATTTTATATAAACTGACAATATGAAAAATATCATGATAATTATTTTGTAAAAAAAATATTATTCTCTCTGTCTTTTGTGTAATTTTTAAAGATTATGGGTAAAATCATTATTACAAATATTTATAAGATGGTATCAATAAATATTTTTATGTAAAATGATTATTGGTGCTTCATTGAATGAATCTTACAGGTAAAATGAAAAAAAATAATATTGTAATAATTAATATATTATTAAAATTATAAATCAAGATATAACATGAAATAAAAATTCCGTTAAACATAATTAAAGACAGCACTGCAGATTACAGTAAATTTCCCGTCCATGGGACGGGCTCTTCTACTAGTAGATTTAAGAAAATAAACTCTCAAATCAAACACAATTTAAAAAGACCAAGTCTTGGAAACACAAAAATAAAAAATCCCTCAGATGTTGAAAAGGACAGCAAAACTGCCAAGGCTGTCAAAATGTGATCAGTTTTTAGAATCCATCATGATTCATGCAAATGCAAAGGTCTGAGAGCACGAACTTTACTCTCAAATGGCGACGGTCAACGACGCCATTGCTGTGTCTTCCTCTTCATCCGAGCACCTCACCACTCCATTATTTCCAACCTCCGAAGCCACCGTCGCCGGTGCCGTCGACTACACGCGCCGCCGTCCGGCCATTCGATCGAAGCACGGCCGCTGGAGGTCCGCCTCTTTCATCCTAGGTACGTGGACTTTTGAAAGGATTTTTGTTGATCGATCTCCAAATTTTTGTTGATTTTGAAAGGATTCGTGAACTTTTTGATCCGACGAACTGATCGAGTTGGAATTGGAATTTTGAAGTGGTGGAGATAGCGGAGAGGTTTGTGTTCTTCGGAATGGTGTCGAACTTGATAACGTTCTTGACGGAGGAATTAGGGCAGTCGACGGCGACGGCCGCCGCTAATGTGAACGCTTGGACTGGGGCGGCGTGTCTTCTTCCTGTTTTAGGGGGTCTTTTGGCTGATTCCTTTTTCGGAAAGTACTATGCTATTCTTGCTTCTTCCTGTATCTACATATTGGTGAGTGTTACTGCTTTGTTCCTTCTCTGTTAATCTTTTTCAGCTATGTTTTTGGTGTAAAATATGTTACAATACCCATTTTTCAATCAGGTTACGCATGTTTATCAAGCATAAGATCATCGCGATCATTAGTTATGTCGAAAAGTATTAATGATAATCTAGTCATGTCAACTGAGAGAATGAACCAATGGTGGATTATACGTAATTTACCAGTTGTACAATCCATAAAACAATGACATATGTGTTCTGTAACAATTTAAGTATGCAAAAATGTACGTTTTAGAATGATTTTAGTGAAATTCAAGATGGTCAATAACCATCTTGAATCAAGACACTTACCATTTTCAATCTGTGGTAATTGTTTACTGCCTCCTTCCCATGTCGTTGCCTTTTTCCAATTCTTTACTGTCTAAGGTCCTTTTTTTATGATAAAATTTTTTGGTACGAATCCATGGATAATAGTTTTGAACAGTGGATTAGTGATTTAGTTTATATGTTGAAAAATCAATAGTCAAAATTTTGAAGTTTGAATGACACAAAAATCAAAGGGATATATTAGATGGGAAGGAGGGAGTAGCTTTTAGCAAATGGGTAGTTTAAGTTCTGTTAGGCTATTATAGCTGTTTGACTTATGATTGTGTAAATATTCTGGCAGAATTAGTTGTTCCAGGCAAGAATATATGGAACATTCTAAAAGGTCTTTTCTTTTTCATTTTGTATTATTGCTTATTTAGTAATCTTCTCAATGTGGATTTAACATTTAACATTAATGTGGCACATTTGCACCTTAGCATTTTACGAAATGCTTTTCTTGATAGCTGATGTGCAGCTAATAGTTTTGCTACTACTAGTATTAGCCAAACACCTTCAAACTGTATGAAACTATGGATGGATTTGAAACTATTTATGGAGTGACATAATTGACCAGTGAAAGAGTTCACTTGCACACTTTTACTACCCCCCCCCCCCCAAAGACACACATGTCACCACCTCCACGAAAAAAGGGGGGAGGGTTAGTGGCAAAGCCCGCAGATTCTGGAAAGATATTTGATGAAACAAAATGGATGTTGTTGTCAATACAGTATTTCTGAAGAATGCATCTCCATTAGGGCTTATATAGAGAAGCTTAGACAAGTGAACCTCCCAGCATGCATTTCGGAAGAACTGCTGTATTAGGTGTTTGGGTTTTAGCTTAAGGGAGTTAGGTTTGAGTTCTTGAATATGGAATCATGATATTGCAAGAAGTAACAATGAGTACTGCTGTTTGAAGTGTCAAGTGCGTCATCATTGGTTTCATACAACTGAAACTGTAGTTTGATGGCCCTTTAGGAATTAGACTCTTCATGAACCTCAGTTCACGAGGGGAAGGCTGTCTACAACTGGACCCTCCATACCACACGCTCAAATGTGTTCTCCTGGGAGTGTGTTGTTGTAAACTGTAGTTTGATGGCACTCATTATAGTAATAAATCTGAATGGCTTACAGGGAATGTTCTTGCTTACTCTATCAGCTATGCTACCTTCTCTGAGCAGTAACAGCAACGAGAGAAGCCTCGAAACTGCTCCCGGGTATCCGCCTCTTCTGAAGACACTAACATTCTTTGTTGGCCTGTATCTGGTGGGTGTTGGAGAGGGTGGGTTCAGGCCATGTGTCCAAGCATTTGGGGCTGATCAGTTTGACGGAGACGATCCTGAGGAGAGCAAAGCCAAGGGCTCTTTCTTTAACTGGTGGTATTGTGGGCTGTGTCTGGGCGCCATTCTTGGCATTGCTGTCGTAAGCTACATCCAGGACAACCTTAGTTGGGCCCTCGCTTTTGGGATTCTGAGTGCAATTGCAATGGTAGCTTTTATCGTATTCTTGTGTGGAACTATGACGTATCGGTACACCAATAAAAGAGAAGGGCAAACCGCATTCAAGAGGATTGGCAGAGTTTTCATTGCAGCATTAAGAAATCGACATGCCAGTGATTGTTCAGTGGTGCTTGATGACCAGGAAGAAGCTTTCAGAGGCCTACCTAATAATGGATTTCACCAGTACAGGTAAAGGAGATTATTTCCTCAACAAAATGTAATTTGATGGTATTCTTTTACAGAACTCTTACTATGTGGTGCTGAGTAACTTTTGTTTGCATTCTCTCTACTTGATTAGGTTACTTGATAAAGCTTTACTTCCTCCGAACATTTCCAAGGGGGATGGACAACCTTGCAGCATTGATGACGTTGAAGAGGCTAAATCGGTTCTTAGATTATTTCCTATATGGGTGACAAGTTTGATCTTTGCTGTCGCCATTGCACAACAAGGAACTCTATTTACCCGACAAGGTGCTACATTGGATAGGTCAATCGGGTCAAGCTTTGTTGTACCAGCTGCATCATTACAGTGTTTTAGCTTCATCTGCATCATTGTCTTCACCCCTGTTTATGATCGTCTTTTTGTGCCTGTCACTAGAGCTTTTACTGGAAAACCTGCTGGCATAACAACACTTCAGAGGATAGGGATCGGATTGTTTATATCTATCGTTTATATGGTAATTGCGGCACTCATAGAGAAAAAACGACTCCAAACTGCATTGGAACATGGCCTGATTGATTTGCCAGGCGTGACAATTCCAATGAGCATTTGGTGGTTGGTTCCACAATATGCCTTGTTTGGCATTGCTGATTCTTTCACTTTGATTGGCTTACAAGAATTTTTTTACGATCAGGCTCCAGACGATTTAAGGAGCGTTGGCCTGTCTCTATATCTGAGTGTGATTGGTGTGGGGAGTCTTTTAAGTGGCTTGCTCGTCTCAGGAATTGACAAAGCAACAAGTAGAGGAGGGCGGGAAAGTTGGTTTTCGTATAATTTAAACCATGCGCATCTTGATTACTTCTATTGGTTGATTTCTGGTCTCAGCGCCGTAAATTTGGCTCTATTTGTTATATGTGCAAAAGCATATAAATATAAGAACAGTACTGGTCCATGACCTATTGTCGTGTGTATTTCTAAACTTCGCTGTACAGAAACCAAAATGTGCTAGCTGTACTGTATGTTTGGTTTCACCACACAGCAACAAAAACATTTGTGCAAACTGCATTATTGTGCTGCATGTCTGGTCCAGCTTTGTGTGTTGCAAAACTTCAACTTATACTAACACAAATACTGGTATATGCTGTATAGTTGTGTTGTATGTTTGGTGTTCTGCAGAAATGTGTATTTTGTAAAGCTAGTACATTTGCAATATTGATTTTCTTGTTATGTTCTTTCTCGGATAAGTCTTTATTTGCTTTGTTTGTTTAAGTTTGTTGAAATTCATCCCCGACCTGATGTTGGCCAAGAGATTGAATTTTTATGAGTATTTCATCCTTTTGGCCCCCTTACAATTTTTGGTCCCATCAAGATTTTTCAAAGGGAAAATGATTGTATTTATGAGGTCTTGAGGTGGGATTTTCCTCGTCTGACTTCAGTTGTATGCTGTAATTCTTGTTTAGTTGTCTGCATACCGTAATGGATAATTGTTGGCTGATGAGACAAATCAAATACTTCAGTCAAGATGTAGCATTTTGATGCTTGAGGAGTTAGCCCCCAAAAAAGTTGGAAATGTGATTGTGTTTGAATACATGATCATGAAGTCTTATCTTTAGTCTGGATTGGTTTTTTTCTTGGTTACGGGGTGTGTTAGTCAGGAGGAGAAAGTCAACTGCAGAAAATGGTGGTCTCTCTTGGTCAAGTCCCAAGATGGATCCTAGATTTTCTGCTATGATGTCCATACCATTTTGCCTGCTTTTGAGGTTGCATCTGCATTTTTGGTACAATCATATGATAAATCTTTTTTAAATTTAAAGTTATAACATGTCCAGAGAATGTCACTAATTTCAAATGGGTTCGTTGGTTTTGGCCTTTGCTAAGCTAGTGTTGACTGTTGAGTTCTTCGTTGTTGAGTCTTCATCTTGCTGAAGCCAAACTGTTATAATAGATTTGACTCTTGTGTGTGAAATTATCTTCTGTGTGGCATAAATGTTAAGTCTCTGGTCGCCTATGTATTGCAAATTAATATCTCAGTATATTTGGCACAGGGAACTTTTTAAGTAGCCTGCTTGTCTCAGTCATCACTCATAAACAAAGCAACTAGTGGAAGCAAGGGAGAGAGTTGCTTTTTCAATGACCTGAATTGTGCTTCTGGATTACTTCTGTTGGGTGATTTCCGGTCTTAACTTCAGAGGTCTGTCTCTCTTTGTTTCT
Source organism: Portulaca oleracea (assembly GCA_029582165.1). Classification (NCBI taxonomy): domain Eukaryota; kingdom Viridiplantae; phylum Streptophyta; class Magnoliopsida; order Caryophyllales; family Portulacaceae; genus Portulaca; species Portulaca oleracea. Next base: position 3,214,049 of record CM055873.1, on the reverse strand, counting down.
TCGCGATATGGTATCAGTACCTGTTTCTTGGAAAACCAATGTGTATGATAATGAAAATATTGGCATGTTAAAGAGTTGTATTATATGTGTCTGCATATGTAACAAGCCGGGTCTTTTTTTATGATAAAAGGTCAGTTTATACTCTATATAATATTTATGCTATGATTAAAATAATAAAAGATGTTGAGTACGACAACATAGGGGTGGTTGGATTTCCAATTATCCATAGTTCAACATGGATTTATTTATAGCAAATTGTCGCCTTGATTTGAATATGTGTACATATGACTAAAACTAAGAGAATAAACAATCCAATCCAGCTATATATCTTTTCTTTGGGTTCAGGCTGGAGGTCAACTCTCTAATGGCGATCATCGATGTCATTGATGTGGGTCCCCCGTCGGCTGAACTCCTCAAGTGTCCCCAACTTCCTACGTCTGAAGACACCATTGCTGGCGCCGTTGATTACAAACACCGTCCAGCTCTTCGATCGAAGCATGGACGGTGGAGATCTGCTAGTTCCATCATAGGTAAGAAACTCACTTCCAATTTGTCCATTTTTAAAATCTAAACAATGACAACAATATACTTTTGCGGGTTTAGGGACATCCATATGTAGGTAGTTTTTTTCCCCCTCATTTCTCAATTTTGAAGGTTCATGCATTTGTTGAGTAAACCTTAACTGTTGTTGTACTTGCAACTGTGAAGTGGCGGAGGTGGCAGAGAGGATTGCATTCTACGGGATAGCGTCCAACTTGATAACCTTCTTGACTGGAAAACTGGGGCAGTCAACGGCAACAGCGGCCGCTAACATGAATGCTTGGCATGGGGTGGCTCTTCTGTTTCCTATTTTTGGTGGTCTTATTGCTGATTCAATTCTGGGCAGATACTATGCTATACTTGCTTCTTCATTCCTCTATATCTCGGTTTGTCTTACTCTCCTTTTTCTAGCAGTATCTCTTTCTGTGCATTGTTTTTGGTCCGAAACTGTTCCATATTGGCAGACCTGGCAATTAGGTCATTCGGGTCAAGTGTGGGTCATGCCACGTTCATTTCAGGTCACTTTATTTTTAGTCTGGTAAGTTTATTTTGTGAAAAATGAATAGCTTCTGTGAAAGTTAAATTCAGGTCTAGGCTGGGTCATTTTAAGTTCGAGTCCATTTTTGTTCATTTAATTTTGGCATTCAGGGTCTAGGCTGGGGGGTGACTTCAAGTTCTTTTCCATTTTGGGGTCAGTTAATTTTGGCATTTCATGTCTGGATCAGGTTATTTTTGCCAGGTCTAATATTTACTGGGATTTGTATCGTGATCTTCCTCCCCATTTACGACCGTGTTTTTGTACCCTTCGCTGGAGTTTTCACCCAGGCATAACAAAACTTCTGAGAATCAGGACCGGACTGTTCATATCCATTATTTGCATGGTAGTTGCCGCTCTCATAGAGTAAAAGCGGCTGGCAGTAGCTTTAGAACAAGGCCTGATAGATTCTCCAAATGTGACCGTTCCCATGAGTATCTGGTGGCTGGTTCTGCAGTATTCCTTGTTTGGCGTCGCGGAATGTTTCACCATGGTCGGATTCCAGGAGTTTTTCTACGACCAGGTCCCAAATGAACTGAGGAGTGTCGGGATGTCCCTGTATCTGAGCGTGTTTGGGGTAGGCGGGCTTTTGAGCAGCCTGCTTGTCTCGGTCATCAATAAAGCAACTAGTGGAAAGGGTGGAGAGAGTTGGTTTTCAGACAACTTGAATTGTGCTCATCTTGATTACTTCTATTGGCTAATTGCGGGTCTAAGCGTCCTCGGTGTTTGGAAAAATCAAATAATTTTCCCACAAAAGGGTAAAAATAAAAAACCCAACAAAAATATTGAATACTAAAAAAAAGACCAAAAATTTGTTAACAGAGTTCAGCCAATTTAGCTTAATCTCCGAACACCGCCCAAATGGACTATTTATATTAATAGGGGAGAAGAGATACAAATTTTGGTGTGGTTTAAACAAAGGGAGGGATGACTTTTTATAGCCACCAAACTCCCCCACTAAACTAATCCCACCGATGTGGGACAAGAAATGAAGCCAAAAACAACAAATCTTCACCTTGGCTTAATTTCAAGTCCCACCAAATACAAATCTTCTCAATATAATAAAAATAGTCATAGCGATGTTTCCAATTTGCACCTACAGGTGCCAAACTTCAAATATGCAGGACATTAACCAAGTTCAAACAGTGTTCGAACTTAGCCCTTGTAACCACCTTGGTCAGCATATCTGCAGGATTCTCCGTCGTATGAATCTTCTGGAGAAGTATCTCCTCTTCTTCAAGAATCTCTCGCACAAAATGATAGCGAACGTCAATGTGCTTCGTCCGTGCATGAAAGACTTGATTATTTGCTAAATGAATAGCACTGATCGCCGTAAAATACCTCAAGTTGTTTCGACTCCCAAGTCTTTAAGCAATCCATAAAGCCAAATTGCTTCCTTCACCTCTGTAATTGCCATATACTCGCCTCTGTTGTAGACAAAGCCAGATTGGTGTAAGGTAGACTTCCAGTATCGGGCGCTTTTGCTAAAGTGAACAAGTAACCAGTTGTAGAACGTCGCTTATCCAAATCACCTGCATAATCAGAATCACAATATCCAACTATACAATGACCAAGTGATTCATCCTGCTCAAACGTCAATCCAACATCTACGGTATTTTGAAGGTACCGTAGAATCCATTTCACAGCTTGCCAATGACCCTTGCCCGAATCATGCATGTATCTGCTAACAACACTAACAACTTGTGAAATATCAGGTCTTGTACACACCATTGCATACATCAAACTTCCAACTGCATTTGCATACGGAACTTTAGCCATATACTCTCGTTCTTCATCAGTCGTCGGAGATAACCGGCTACTAAGTTTGAAATGAGGAGCCAGTGGGGTACTTACATGTTTTGTATCAAAATGTATACCAAACCGTTGTAGTACCTTCTCCAAATATTGCTTCTGTGACATCCAAAATTTGCCCCTCTCTCTGTTCCTACTTATCTCCATGCCGAGAATCTTCTTGGCTTCTCCCAAATCCTTCATCTCAAACTCTTTACTCAATTGAGCCTTTAACTTGTCAATATCAACTTGGCTCTTTGCAGCAATCAGCATATCATCAACATATAAGAGTAAGTAGATATGAGAACCATCTGGAAGTTTGTGCAAATACACACAATGATCGTATTTGCTCCTTCTGTACTTCTGACCCTTCATGAACTTATCAAATCGTTTATACCGTTGTCTAGGGGATTGTTTCAATCCATACAACGATTTGCTAAGTTTACAAACCCAATCTTCTTTACCAGCAACCTTGTACCCTTCTACCCTTCTGGCTGAGTCATATAGATTTCCTCATTCAAATCACCATGTAAGAATGCAGTCTTCACATCAAGTTGAGCTAGCTCCAAATTCAACTGTGCTACCAAGGCCAACAAGATTCTAATAGAGGAATATTTAACAACCGGAGAAAATACCTCATTATAATCTATTCCCTTTTTCTGAGAATAGCCTTTAGCCACCAACCTTGCCTTGTAGCGTATGTCTTCTTTTTTAGGAAATCCTTCCTTCTTTGCAAATACCCATTTGCATCCAATTGCCTTCTTCCCTTTTGGTAGTTGTGCCAACTCCCACGTTTTGTTCTTCTCTAATGATTGCATTTCTTCTTCCATTGCACCTGCCCAATCTCCACTTTCTGTACTAAGGGTAGCTTCGAGATAGGTGGATGGAATATCATCCACAATCGGAAGTGCATATGCTACCATATCAGTGAAACGAGCAGGCTTTCGAATATCTTGTCTCTGTCTTCTTACTGCAATTGGTGCTGATTGCTTTTGAGGTTCTTGGGTAGGAACCTCATCCTCATCTGACTCTTCTTCTGCCATTGGAGAGTCACTAGTGGTATCCCGTGCTGGAATTACCACTGTCGGTTCAAACTCCACTTCCTTCGGAGTACACTCCACCTGCTGCGAAGTACTGTCAGCTCCTGGATTTACCTTGTTCAACATCGCAGATTCATCAAAGGTAACATCCCTGCTTACAAACGTCTTCTTTGCCTCTAGACACCATAGACGGTATCCCTTCACTCCAGGGTTGAAGCCCATGAAAATAGCCTTCTTTGCCCGTGGATCCAACTTTGATTCAACTACATGGTAATATGCAGTGGAACCAAAAATATGCAAAGAATCATAATCAGTTGTAGGTTTTCCAGACCATACCTCTAACGGAGTTTTGCCATTAATAGCAGATGATGGCAAACGATTGACAAGATGTTGAGCGTACGTTACAGCCTCAGCCCAAATTTTTCTGTCTAATCCAGCATTAGACAACATAAAACGAACTTTCTCCACAAGTGTCTTGTTCATACGCTCTGACACCCCATTCTGCTGCGGTGTTTTTCTAACAGTGAAGTGACGAATTATGCCACAATCTTGGCATACCTTCAGGAATGGATCACTCTTGTATTCTCCTCCATTGTCAGTTCGGAGAATCTTGATCTTCCTTCCTGTCTGGTTTTCAACTTGGGCTTTCCACTTAAGGAAAATCTCAAGCACATCTCCTTTGTTCTTCATGGTAAACACCCAAACTCTCCTGGAAAAATCATCAACAAAGGTAACAAAATAATGCCTGCCTCCAAGGGATGGTGTTTTGGCAGGTCCCACACATCTGAGTGCACATAATCCAGAATACCCTTGGTATTGTGAATTGCAGTGCCGAACTTCACTCTTCGTTGCTTTCCCAGAACACAATGCTCACAAAAATCAAGTTTGCAAGCCTTTGAACCTTTCAACAATCCCTGCTTGGCAAGAATTTGTAAAGACTTTTCACCAGCATGCCCCAACCTCATATGCCATAGCCTCGTTGCATCAACATCCTTCTTTGTGCTTGAAGTTGCTACTGCTACTGCCCCAACCATAGTGTTACCTTGGTAGTAGTACAAGTTATTCTTCCTCACACCTCTTAGCATCACTAGTGCTCCAGAAGTTATTTTAAGAACTCCATCTCGCATTTTGACAACAAAGCCTTTGGATTCAATGGCCCCCAATGAGATGAGATTCTTCTTCAACTTTGGCAAGTACCGCACGTCCCGCAAGATTCCAGTGGATCCATCATGATTGCGTAGCTTTATTGAACCTTTCCCGGCTGTCTTACACGGGTTATCATTTCCCATGTAAACAACTCCAGCATCAAGTTCCTTAAACTCAAAAAACCATTCCCGAACTGGACACATATGATAGGTACAACCGGAATCCAATATCCACTCATCCGAATGTGATGATACTGAGAGAGAGACAACTAAAGAGTTGTCTGATTCAGCATCACTTTTGCCTTCTACAACATTTGCATCTTGCGGGGCCTTTCCTTTCTTCTTCAGCTTTGGACAGTCTTTCTTCCAGTGTCCTTTCTCATGACAGAAAGCACACTCATCTCTGGCAATGGCTCGATTTTTAGATTTAGACCTTCCTCTTCTCCCCTTCGTTTGGCTCTTCTGACGACCTCTTGCCACCAATGCTTCTTCTGATGTCGTTGCTTTGGTTTTCATCTTATCCTGCTTTCTTAACTCATGACTATATAAAGCAGAACAAACAACATCTAGTGACACATCATCCTTCCCATGAAGTAACGTCGTCTCCAAATGTTCAAATTCATCGGGAAGGGATGCTAATAACAATAACGCCAGATCCTCATCCTCAAATTTCACATCTAAATTCAACAGGTCTGCTACTGATTGATTAAACATAGTGATGTGTTCATTCATAGTAGTACCTGATTGATATTCAAATCGGAACAACCTTTTCTTCATGACAAGCTTGTTTTGACCACTTTTCTTCAAAAACTTGTCCTCCAATGCCTTCCAGAGCTTGTATGCAGAAGTCTCATTTTTGAAAGCATACTTCTGCTCTCTGGACAGGCAAGACCGAATAGTTCCGCATGCCAATTGATTGATAATCCTCCAATCTTTATCGTTGACATCTTCTGGTTTCTTCTCTTCAATGGCTATATCAAGACCCTGCTGAAAAAGAGAGTCTAGAACCTCTCCTTGCCACATACCAAAATGACCAGTACCATCAAATTTTTCCACCGTAAATGTCAAACTGGACACTGAGAACCTCGACCATAATGACGAGGAGTCCAACACTCCACCAGATTAAACTGGGAACCTGCTGAATATTTGAGGCACTTTCATTCACTTCTTGATCTCCGTTCGCCATTATACAGACTCAAATGTATTCAATATTACAACCACAAATAACCCAAGATTTCAAACTGATCAAAATAATTCTTTTTTGATGTGGAAGATCAGTTCAACTGCAACCACAGAGCATACTAAGACAAAACCTTGACTTAAAACAAAACTTGGACTTAACACAGCGAAAAAACTTTTTTTCTGATGTGGAAGATCAGATTAAACTGCAACCACAGAGCATATTCAGACAGAACCTTAGCTCTGATACCACTTGTTGGGAAAAATAAGATAATTTTCCCACAAAAGGGTAAAAATAAAAAACCCAACAAAAATATTGAATACTAAAAACAAGACCAGAAATTTGTGAACAGAGTTCAGCCAATTTAGCTTAATCTCCGAACACCGCTCAAATGGACTATTCATATTAATAGGGGAGAAAAGGTACAAATTTTGGTGTGGTTTAAACAAAGGGAGGGATGACTTTTTATAGCCACCAAACTCCCCCACTAAACTAATCCCACCGATGTGGGACAAGAAATGAAGCCAAAAACAACACTCGGTTTGTGCCTTTTCAGTTATTTTGCCAGATCGTAAAAATATAAGAAAAATGCTTGTGTGTAATGTGGATGTGTGTGTGTGTGTTATGGAAAGAACGTGCGATCGTGAAGGAACTCTATGACATGTACAGAGATTTAGTACTGGTGGTGTTTGTTTGGTGATATGCAAAAGCAAAAGTATAGATTTCTTTGCATTAGTCTTCAGAAACTCTATGGTCTGTGCTCATTTATTCACTTGTAATTTCCACTAGGATAGATATTTTTTCACTAATGGAGGGATTTCACAGAGATAGATATTTTTAAAATGGAGGGAGCATGACTTTTTTTTTTCCGATTGTTAAAAGGTAAAAGATTTAAGATAAAACAACAACCAACCAGCTCAAAAGGAAAGAGGTTACAACTAAACACTGCTAAACATAAATAAATCAGCCAGAACGTTTGCACTCACGATTGCAAAAAAATCATTACAACTCAATCACTCTGTCAAAAGATCAAAACTTTAGTTTGGTGGATCATCGGGAAATTGCACGCCAATATCTTTGCTAATAATCCCAATCATACGATCTATCATAACATCAATATCATAATATTTTGAGAAGTTAAATAATATGAGTGTCACGTAACTCTTTATTTTTGTCACCTTTACACTTTTACTATTGACTTTTTAAATTTGTCAGATGTGTTATTTAGTTTTAAAAAAAACTTGTTAAATATATCATTTAATTTTTAAAAGTTGTTAGATATGTCACTTAACTTATAAAATTTGTCAAAATTGTCATATGGAGTAGAAGATCAATATTAACTCGTGTTAAGTTTTGACAATTTTAAAAGTTAAGTGACATTTGATAAATTATAGAAATTAAATGTGATGTATTTGACAAATTTAAAAGTTCCAAAATAAACTGATAAAAATTGAGAGGGACTTGACGCCAAAATTATTTAAGAGAGTATTTGGATGGGGAGTTCCTAGGAAAGTTTATCAACTTTTCCAAGTTGATCAAGTTGTCCCATGTTTTGTTGTAAATAAGGTGGGACCCGATATTTTCCTATGATTGATGGAAAACATTTTCGTATTGGGGGTGTTGGGAAAGTTTTTTTTGTCTATGAGAAAATAAACTATCATGGTACTACCTCTGTTTTTATTTATCTGTCGTCTGGGAAATTATGTTCAAAAATTTGACCGTTAATATCTTAATTTACATAATGATTTATCATACAAAATTGATGTCATTAGATTCATAATGAAAAATACTATAAAAAAGGTATAATATTATATTTTTTCATAAAAATTTTATATTAGAAATTATTGATTAAAGATTGACATTGAAAATTGTAAACGACATATAAAAAAGAACGGAGGTAGTATATTTTTTTCAAAATACCAATAAAAAATGGAAAAAAAATCAAATATTGTAATATTTTCTTTCCTAGTTTCCAAATAAAAATGTTATGACAAAGAACAAACACATCCTAAGTCACGATCCTACGAAGATCAGAGATTCCACAAACGCGCCGGGGCCATCATTTACTACAACCAACCCCAACAACTCCCGAAGCCACAGAACGAGGATAGAATTCTATGGTTTTACTTCCAAAAAAATGGCGGCCATGGTGGGACATCACTCCGATCCAATCATGTCTTTTTTCTCATTAATACTCTTTAGATAGATACCCATTTCGCAGAATCTTTCATTGCTTTCACATACAATTATACCCAGCTGGGTTCAAATCTCAATGGCGGACGTCATTGTTATGGATTCCGAGCTCTGCGAAGTTCTTCTCGCTCCCACGCCCAAAGACGCCGTCGCCGGCGCCGTCGATTACAAGGGCCTTCCCGCCCTCCGATCGAAGCACGGACGGTGGAGATCGGCCTGTTTCATCATAGGTAAGTTCCCGAATTTTGATCTGCGTCGTTGATTTTGATGTGATGTGACGAGTGAAAACCCTAATTTGGAACGAATTGATTTGGGTGAAACTGAAAACTAAGTGGTGGAAATGGCGGAGAGGATGGCGTATTATGGGGTGTCGTCGAATTTGATGATGTATTTGACCAGAGAGCTCGGGGAGTCAACGGCAATGGCGGCTGCGAATGTCAACGCTTGGACTGGGGTGGCGGCGGTTCTTCCTGTTTTGGGGGCTGTTGTTGCGGATTCTTACGTTGGAAAATACTGTTCCATAGTTGCTTCTACCACTCTTTACATCTTGGTTTGTGTTTCCTTTCCATATTGTCCTCATTGGAAATCATGCACTCAAATTTCAATACATACGATGAGTTGTTATATGAAATTACTACAGTTAAATTTATAACGAAAAATTCTGTTGTAAAAGTATAACATTGCAATTGTTAATAAGATAGTATGTAAGAAATTATCAATAAAAGAAAGACATTAAAGACCATATGAGTCGAAATATGACAATTAATATGTAATGTAATGGAGGGAGTGTCCTTCATTTTGATGATGGGTTTGCATGAATAAAGGTCGCTAATTTTGTCATTGTAGAGTTTATCAGTTAAACTGAGTTACAATGGCTGTGGATTTGTCTTCCTCTGTTTGGATTGGAATTTGGAAACAGGGTTTTAGTTTGTGATTTGATTTCTATTTTGGGTCTTCTCACAATTTGCCTGAGAGTGTAGTCTTGGGTGATGAGTCCAACTTCAATTGTATTTTGTAGTTGTCAGTTAGTGGTTGTTTGTGTGTGGTAATGGGTGTTTGTTTGTTTGAAGAAATGAAGTCAATATTGTCTTCCTCTTTTTGGTGTGGTTCATATGTACACTTGGATTCATGGTCTTGGGCAGCCCAAAATGAATCCTAAATCATAGGGGTGGCAAAAGTTCGGGTTTTGGGTGTAATCGGGAAACCCCAATCCCAAAATCGAATTTATTTTAGGGAGTGTTTGGTAGGAATCCCAGGGAAGTTTTTCCCAGGGCAAAGTTTCCATGGGAAAGATTTCCTTGGGAAAAAGTTTCCCTTAGCCCCTAAGGAAATTTTTCCCTAGGAAAATGTAGGAAACGGTGGGTCTCCCGGAAAGTTTTTTCCAAGGTCAACCTACCTCCAAACATTGGGAAAATAAATCAACATAGAAAAATTGACCATTTCCCCATGATTTTTGACCAACCAAACGCACTCTTAGATAAAATACTCAGACCCGAACCCAAATGACCAAATTTGATAGAATGACTGAATTGAATTTTGGTCAAAACTAAAAATTGACTAAGTTAAGATTTTATTTGACCGAATTTGACCAAATGGACCAATGTAGATAGATATTGGGCCTTTTTATGTGAGCCATTAACATTTTCCACAAAATGACCAAATCTAAGTTTCATCCAAAAGTCGGTCAATCCAAACCCAACCCAAATTTTTAATTCGGTCGAGTTTTAAATTTGGTCAAAAAGCCATGTCCAAAACCCAATTTTTTCAGGTCGGTTAAACTCAGTCATTCGGTCAGTCAAATTCTTGCTAGCGCTACTAAATCATTTGTTCTGTTTTCATGTTAATGTGGATACTTTCATGGAGGCTTCTCCATTTTTTTTGTCCTCCTCATAATACCACCAGTTGGGCCATTGAACCTGTCAAACAAGTAGTTTAAACATGAACTGTTTCTTCGTTGAGTTCTTGAATCGGATTTTCATCAGGCAAAGAGAAGTGATAATAGATTTTGATATTTCGTTGTGAAATTTGGTGTTTCTGTAATAGCAACTGTCGGTTTATGGTCATGTGGGTATTGCTAACTACGTTCAGTTTCAATCTAAATGGTTAACAGGGTATGGGATTTCTGACCATGTCAGCCATGCTGCCTTCTACTAGCTATGTGGACAACGAAATAAGCATCGAAAGCACTCTTGGAAGTTCGAGGCGATTCCAGATGACAACATTCTTCGTCGCCCTTTATCTCGTGGCCGTTGCACAATCAGGGTTCAAGCCTTGTGTCCAAGCATTCGGCGCTGATCAGTTCGATGAAGAACATCCCGAGGAGAGCAAAGCCAAGAGCTCTTTCTTTAACTGGTGGTATTTCGGGTTGAGTCTAGGACTTTTACTAGGAATCGGAGTTTTGAGCTATGTTCAGGACAACCTTAGTTGGGCCCTTGGGTTTGGAATTCCATCCATTATCATGATGATCACCTTGGTGATATTTTTGTGTGGAACTTCGACTTATCGTTTCGTCACAAAAGGTGATAGGCGAAGTCCGTTCAAAAGGATTGGTGGGGTCTTTGTTGCAGCAGCAAGGAATTGGCATGTGACTGATGATGCTATTCTTCATCACAAGGAAGAATCTCAGCAGTTTAGGTAACAGAGAACAATGTCTTTATTGCTCAATATTTTAAGCTATTTAGGTGTTTTGATCCTTATTCTTTTGATCATTGCATATATTCAACCCAAGACCATAATTGAATTGAAAGGAACGAATGTTTACGGTCTGAAATTCGTGTAGGGGGTCCTAGAACTTGCAAATGAGTTCTAAGCTATCACCAAACTAAAAGCAATACTCCCAAAATCCTGCCCGATCGAGTTATGGAGGGGTCAGATGTAGCAGCCTTATCCCTAAATTTTGCAATTTAGAGAAACTGGTTCCAATGACCCAAGATTTAGAACTGTTAAATAGAACTTTGAGCTCTCAAAATTGCATAGAAGTTGTTTCCAAATTTTGCTAGATGTAACGAACAAAGCCCCTTTGTCGTACTGCTAGGTTCCTTGACAAAGCTTTGCTCACAGCAGACTCCTTGAAGGGTGAAGAAGAAGTTTGCAGTGTTGATGACATTGAAGAGGCCAAGTCGGTCCTTAGACTGTTTCCAATATGGGTTACCAGCCTGTCCTTCACAGTTTTCTTCTCTCAGCATTCGACGTTCTTCACCAAACAAGGCGCTACCCTGGACAGATCAATCGGGGACGGCTTCATCATACCACCTGCATCACTACAGTCAATCATAGGCATAACCATCCTCGTTATCATCCCTCTCTATGACCGGCTTTTCGTGCCAGTCGCCAGAGCTTTGACCGGAAAACCCGCCGGCATAACAACACTTCAGAGAATCGGACTTGGGATGCTCACATCTGTACTGTGCATGGCAGTTGCAGCCGTCATAGAGAAAAAACGGCTCAACACCGCTTTGGAGCATGGGTTGATTGATTTGCCAAATGTGACCATTCCAATGAGCATCTGTTGGCTGCTTCCTCAGTACATCTTGAATGGGATCGCGGAAGCGTTCACCATGGTTGGTCTGCAAGAGTTTTTCTACGGGCAGGTCCCAGATGAACTGAGGAGCGTGGGGCTTTCGCTATATCTAAGCACGGTTGGTGTCGGGAGCTTTCTAAGTAGCCTTCTTGTATCGGTTGTCAATGGAGCAACCAAAGGAGGTATGGGAGGGAGTTGGTTTTGCAATAACCTGAATCGCGCTCATCTTGATTACTTCTATTGGTTGATTGCTGGTCTTAGTTGTCTAGGTTTGGGTGTCTTCGTCTTTTTCTCAAAATCATATCAATACAAGAAAAGTAGCTGCATCTAAACCTTTTCCGGCAGCTATGGTGTGGAAGGAGATATCGGCACATAAATATATTGTACACAAATGTAGTAGTAGGTTATAAGCTCATGTGAAAATGCTTACAGACATTAAGGTAAATGTAAAGCTATTGTGTGTTTGTAAAGTTCTTTTCGGTTTCAGATTATTTGCTAGTATATGGTGGTTGAGCTTGATTAACAACCTCATAGTTGTATTTTTTTTTTTTTTGGGATTTTTGCTAGGTAGTTATGGAAGAATGTGAAGAAATGGATAAAGAAAGTGATCTTTCTAATGAAGTGGATGATGGATGATAGTAAATAATCAAATTGGGGAAGGAGGAGATTGAAATGGTGAAGGAAGAAGAGGAAATGGACAATGAAATGGAAAGGAAGATGAAGAAACCCTAGAAACGGGGAAGAATACGAAGGAGATTTAATAACCAAGTCGGATACATCATACAACTTACATGGGATGGTCTTATACTAAAATGTGCGAAAAAACTATTATCTCATTTCAAACTATTATCTACCAATCACTTCCTATCCCAGATGCCCAGGGTTCGAATCCTGGGGGCGTCATCTCTTCCTTATCAATTCGCAGAGTATTGGGGGTAGGAATGCAGCCCATCTTTTGGCCATTGGATCTTCATCATTCAATTTAATTACTCACCCAGAGATCATCTTTTTAATCATCAACCTTAATAAAATAAAATAAAACCTACACAATCTGATCTTAGATTAGTTAATTGCTACTTGCTAGTATTATATTGAATAAACAGAGCTTGCTCAACTTAAACTAATAAGGGCTGGAGCTAATTGTGCCCAAGAAACAGGGAAGATGATTGACGCCATTGTCGTTGATTCCGAGGTCTCCGACGCCCTCCTCCCTCTGCCGGAAAACGCTGTTGCCGGCACCGTAGATTTCAAGGGCCGTCCAGCCCTCCGATCAAAGCATGGACGGTGGAGATCAGCTTGTTTCATCATTGGTAAGCAAGCTTTAGCTTTTGTTTTTCCTTCCTTATCTGAGTTGTTGTGTTCTGTTGAAATGACTCTAACTTTGAACTTATTGATGTGTTTTTAAGTGGTGGAGATGGCGGAGAGGATCGCGTATTTTGGGGTAGCGTCGAATCTGATAATGTATTTGACCAGAGAACTGGGACAGTCAACGGCAATGGCGGCTGCAAATGTCAATGTTTGGACAGGGGTGACACTTTTTCTCCCTGTTTTGGGGGCTGTTCTTGCTGATTCTCTCATTGGAAAGTACTACACTATTGTTGCTTCTTCAGTTCTTTACATCTTGGTTTGTATTCCTCTCCCAACATTTTGGTCATAGTAAACATTGGGATGAGAAATTGATATACTGTAGGCTTGTACCCGTAGTTTACTTTTTCCGGTTAGACAGTTTGACACACAGACATTGGCGTTAAAATTGAGTTTGGACAATAGCAATAGGAGAAATACTGTGTCATGATCTTTGGTCGATTTGTTAGAACTCGGACGAAAAACTTGACCATACCTTTTTTTGCGTGAGATAAATTTGGGTGAGACAAAATCTTGCCAACGGTATGTGTGTGTCTTTTTGGGTAGTCTAGTTGTTTGTGTACAAAACAGTTGTGATTATTTGTTTGTCTGATGAAAGGAATTTCGAAGATTAAATTTCGGCCTCTATCTAACTGAAGTGAATTGCTAATTACATTAACTTTCAATCCAACCGTTTGTCAGGGATTAAGTTTGCTCACTCTATCAGCAAAGCTGCCTTCTTCTACTAACCGTTCAAACCACGAAAGAGACACCGCAAACAGCCCCAAATGTCCCCACCAATTTCAGACGACGACATTCTTCGTCGCCCTTTATCTAGTTGCCGCTGCACAAGCTGGATACAAGCCATGTGTCCAAGCTTTCGGAGCCGACCAGTTTGATGGAGAAGATCCCGACGAAACCAAGTCCAAAAGTTCGTTCTTCAACTGGTGGTATTTCGGGGTATGCATAGGCGGTTTACTTGGAATCGCCATCTTATCCTACATTCAGGACAACCTCAGTTGGGCCCTTGGATTCGGAATCCCATCCATAATCATGCCGATCACCCTGGTCATATTTTTGTGTGGAACTCCAACTTATCGCTACATTGCAAAACACGACGAAACTCCATTCAAGAGGATCAGTGATTTCAAGTCCATGTTTGGGTTGTTTCCAATATGGGCCACGAGTTTACCCTTTGCGATTTTCTACGCACAGACGTCGACTTTCTTCACCAAACAGGGCGCTACGCTGGACAGATCAATGGGGCCCAGTTTCGTACTTCCACCCGCGTCATTGCAGTCAGTCATAGGCATCACTATGCTCGTCGTCCTCCCCTTTTACGACCAGGTCTTCATGCCGGTTGCTAGAGACCTGACTGGAAACCCCACCGGCATCCCAACACTTGGGAGAATTGGAATCGGCATGTTGATGTCTGCCGTTTGCATGGGGATCGCAACTTTCGTGGAGAAAAAGCGGCTCAACATTGCTTTGGAACACGGCCTGATCGATCTACCAAATGCGACAATTCCTATGAGTATTTGGTGGCTACTTCCGCAGTATGTATTGGCTGGGATTGCAGAGGCGTTTACTATGGTTGGGTTGCAGGAGTTTTTCTACGACCAGGTACCGAAAGAACTGAGGAGTGTTGGGATTTCGCTGTATCTAAGCGTGTTTGGCATAGGTAGCCTTCTAAGTAGCCTCCTCGTGTCTATCGTTGATGAAGCGACGAGTCGTGGGGGCAGGGAGAGTTGGTTTTCGAACAACCTGAATCGCGCTCGTCTTGACTACTTCTACTTGGTGATTGCGGGTATTAGTGCTCTAGGATTGGGTCTGTTCATCTTTTATGCAAAACTGTATGCACATAAGAAGAGTACTTGCACCTGATTATGTGTGCTATACTTTCATTGTAGCAAATTGTATACATATATAATTTGATAGATTTCCCTGTTCTTTTATATGGCTGGCTACGGTATGGCGCAGTGCGGTATGGTGGATTGTGGTGGGTTGTGATGAATTTTGTTTTTAATAATTGTAAATTGTGTTAATAAATGTGAAAAAGTAATTGGAAAAAGTGAGATGAAAAAGTAATTGAAAAAATATTAAAAAAATTCAAAGGATTTTTTTATGTATAGTAATTGGAATTGTCGTGGATTGTGGTGTGGAGGAATAGAACGAATGGATCGATAGTAGAAGTTTGGTCAAGTCCGTCCTCAGTCCAACACATGGATCGAACTGAAAGATCGAGGTTACTAAAATTTCAGGGATTTTTTATAGGGAAATTGGAAAAAAATAATCCAAACTTTGGGGGTATTAGAAAAAAATAATCCGAACATACAATTTTGTTAGGGATGAGCTAAACTTTAAATTGTATTATTTTTAGCATCCACCACCTAGTTAAACTCATCCGAAAAGTGATGTAATTGTGGCAATATTACACGCGGAGCATACTTTTAACTTGCTTTTGAGCTGCCAAAAATTCTATGTATAATATTGCCACCACCATGTCACTTTTCGGACGAGTTTAAATAGGTGGTAGATGTTAAAAATAATAGAGGTTAAAGTTCAGCTCATACATAACAAAGTTACAAGTTCGAATTATTTTTTTCCAATACCCCCAAAGTTTGTATTATTTTTTTCCAATTTTCCTTTTTTTTTATGTATAATACAATTCGAACTATACTGACTGAACCAAACAAAGTTTGGTCGATCTAGTCCAGGATCAAACTTTTTTCGATCCAATCCTCGGTCTAGCTTAGTCCTCAAATTCGGTGTTTGGTTCTTTCAATTCAGTCTCATTCCGTCCAGTATGGGACCGATGAGCAACCCTAAGTGGAAAAATGATGTGTCAAATGCACCCATGCCGATACTTGTCAGCTTTCCATCGAGTCATCGCCACTTGACTCATTGATGTTTCTCCAAAATACAATTTTATTTGTTTTTTTTGAACCACTAGAATCCAAAAATAAAATAGAAATTATTAACATACAAAAACTGAAAGTAAGGATACTAGAATTCAATTTTCCAAAAAAAGGAAAACTATTGTAGTATTGCTCAACTACTGAACTGGATAGGAAAAACAAAAAGCGACTAAAGGGACCTCATATTTTGGTGTGATAATTTTAAAGACCCTATTTTATGATAAATAATTGTTGGGTGACATAGGCCCTGTTCTTTTCTGCGGTTGGCAAACTGCGGTACCACAGCTCACCGCAGTTTGCCACAAATTATTACTTTTCTCTCTCCTCACTCTTCTTTCTCTTCACTTTTCTCCTCTACTTTTTACATTTTCTCTCCTCACTTACCCCACATACCAATAACCTACCACAATTCCACCACACCCCACCACAATTTTATGTAAATATTTAGGGGTGACATTTTGGCCTATTTCGGCCAAAAGTGGCGCAAAGCGGTGAATTTTATGTTTAGGCGTGTTTTAAATTGAAGTACTAGTATATACTTAAATCTAACATATACAAGTAAATCTCTTAACATAATAAACACGCCTAAACATAAAAACTCACTATTTCGTGTCATTTTTAGTCGGAAATTGACTGAAATGTCACCCTAAATATTTACATAATAAATAATATCACATAACAATTATTTATCATAGAATAGAGCTCTTAAAATTATTAAATTTAAATATAAAGTCCCTTTAATCGTTTTTTTTTAAAGGGAAAGTTGATAAAAAACACAAGGAAAAAAAAAAAGGCTATGACTTGGTTTTCTTCAACTCTGTGTTCTCTTGTCTGTCAGTTGTATTCTATATTATCCATTCGGTTGAAGCTTGGGTGTTGTGCAGAAATGGTGATTGAACTCGATTCCACGTCATCTCTTCTTCTTCCTCCTCCTTCTCCGGCGGAATCCACCGTCGCCGGCGCCGTCGACTTCAAGCGCCGTCCAGCCCTCCGATCAACGCATGGACGGTGGAGATCCGCCTGTTTCATCATAGGTACGTATGCTTTCCCGCCTAAAAATCTCCGAACTTCTCATCTCTGCTTTTGTGTTGTTCTGAATTCGATCAATCAAACCCCGCTGACTTCGAATCGGATGTGTCGGAAAGTGGTGGAGATGGCGGAGAGGATCGCGTATTACGGGATATCATCCAATTTGATAACCTATTTGACCGGAGAATTGGGACAGTCAACGGCAATGGCGGCGGCGAATGTTAATGTTTGGGTTGGAGTTGCGTCTCTTCTTCCTGTTTTGGGGGCTGTTGTTGCTGATTCTTTCGTTGGCAAGTATTACACCATACTTGCTTCTTCTCTTCTTTACATCTTGGTTTGTTCCTACACCATACTTTTCTATTTTTTTTTTTTTACTTTATCCATGCTATTTATTAGGTGCACCTGGAGTATGTGTTTTAGTATGATTGTTCACCTACATATATTATATTGTTCACCGTAGATATTAGATTGTTCACTTATATTACAATGCTGGTTCATTTATAAAAATCTGGAGCATATGCTTCGGGTGCATGCAATACATGTTCATCCATCCATCCTTCCTTATTTGTCACCATAACTACTTCAATGAAACCAATGAATATATGAAAGAAAAAAGTTATAGTGGTCGTCAACTATGATAACCACTGTATTGAAAATAATATTTATTATATATGTGTCAACTTTTATTTTAGCTATTATTTTTTTTATTTAGTACAATATTATAAAATATATTTTCTTAATTAAAAAACCTTTTGCGAAATTTTTTAAAATTTAAGTATCTTAACTCTAAGTTTTTGCCCAGTAAACAAGCATATTTTGAAAAATATTTATTTTCAATTTTTTTAAAATAAACTAAAATTTTAAAAAATATATTTGACAATTTATATTAAATAAAAAAGCTAATAGTCAAGAAAAAACTTGACACATATACGAGTAAGATTTATTTTACCTACAGCGGTTGTCATGGTTGACAACTACTGTAAGTGCACCCATATATGAAATAGAGCAAAACATTTACATATTGCCGAAAATATCCTTGAAAATACGCTTGAAATGAGGTCTACAGTTCATTCATTAGGGATAGAATAGATATTATAGTAGGGCCTGTCGAATTAATGAGTAACTTCATTTTATCAAAATTTACCAGTTTTTGTCAAAATTTATCAAAAATTACAAAGTTAAAAAATTTAATTTTGATATATTAGCATAAATTTGCCAAAAGTTACGAAAAATTGCCAAAATTTAACTTTTACCCAACTACATTTTATCTAAAAAATGTAAAAGTGAGGTAATTTGACAAATAAAAAGGCACAGAGTTGGTATTTTACAAGTTGAACTAGTGTCTCATATGGGTTTTATCTATGCTTGATTCATGGTGTTGTCATTCTAATGAGGCCAACTTTATTGTTGTTCATAATGTCTCATATATTTTGTATATACAACACTTGTCAATTAAGGTTGTGTTATCATGTCGATCTATTGGAATTGGTCTATCTATTGGCAATGATATCTATAAGGGTAAGGCTACCTACATTAGGATCTCCCCAAACTCCACCAATGCAGTACTCTTACTGGGGGTTGTTGTTTTTGTTGTTGCATAGAAGTAATAATAGACCTTGATACTTGAGTGTGGAACCCGGTTTTAGTATATCAGTTTCTGGTGTTTGGTTAGATGGGTGTTGCTAATTACACTTTGATTCAATCTGAATGATTGACAGGGTTTGAGTTTGCTTACTCTGTCAGCTATGCTGCCTTCTGCTAGCCGTGTTAACAATGAAGGAACCATCTCAAGCCGGGATTTGCAGATAATAATGTTCTTTGTTGCCCTTTATGTGGTGGCTGCTGCACAATCTGGGCACAAGCCCTGCGTTCAAGCTTTCGGGGCTGATCAGTTTGACGGGGATGATGCCGAGGAGAGCAAAGCCAAAAGCTCGTTCTTTAATTGGTGGTATTTTGGGTTATGTTTAGGCTATTTGCTTGGAATCGCAGTCTTAAGCTATGTTCAGGACAACCTTAGTTGGGCCCTTGGATTTGGAATTCCGAGCATCATCATGGTGTTTGCCTTGGTCATATTCTTGTGCGGAACTATGACTTACCGTTTCACAACGAAAGGTGATAAGCAAAGTCCATTCAAGAGGATAGGTGGAGTCTTTGTTGCTGCAGCTAGGAATCGGAGTGTTGTTGATCATTCGATTCTTGTTGACAAGGAGGAATATGCTGGGTCCGGGCAATTCAGGTAATAGAGATTAATTAATGCTTTCATGACTCTGAACCCTAAAATTTTCGTGAATGATGTCTTCGTAAATCATGAACTGAAATGAGCAAAGCACTTTGATTTGCTAGGTTCCTCGACAAAGCTTTGCTTACTGCTGACTCTTTGGAGGGAGATGGAGAAGCTTGCAACATAGATGACGTCGAAGAGGCGAAGTCTGTGCTTCAGTTGGTTCCTATATGGGCTACGAGTTTGACCTTTGCACTTTTCTACTCACAACTATCGACTTTCTTCACCAAACAAGGAGCCACGCTGAACAGATCAATTGGGCCGAGTTTTGTTGTTCCGCCTGCATCGTTACAGTCAATCACAGGTGTCATTATCATCGTTGTCATCCCTATCTACGATCGCCTTTTTGTGCCAGCCGCAAGAAGTTTGACCGGAAAACCTAGCGGTATAACAACTCTCCAGAGAATCGGCACAGGAATGTTCATTTCTATCATTGCTATGGCCGTTGCAGCTCTCATAGAGAAAAAACGGCTCAATACTGCTTTGGAACACGGGTTGATTGATCTGCCATACGTGACCATTCCAATGAGTATCTCGTGGCTACTTCCTCAGTACATCTTGTCCGGGATCGCAGAAGCATTCGCAATGGTCGGCCTCCAAGAGTTTTTCTACGACCAGGTCCCAAATGAATTGCGGAGTGTGGGACTTTCTCTATATCTAAGCATATTTGGTGTAGGGAGCCTTCTAAGTGGCCTCCTCGTCTCGGTCATCAATAAAGCAACCAGTCGAAAGGGCGGAGAGAGTTGGTTTTCAGACAACTTGAATCGCGCGCATCTCGATTACTTCTATTGGTTGATTGCTGGTCTCGGCGCTGCTGGTTTGGCTCTCTTCATTTATTTCGCGAAGTCTTATAAATACAAGAAGAGTACTCGGCCCTGACCATGTTGACAGACTATGACTGCATAATAATGTAAAGGTAAAGCCCTTTTTCTCGAGCTATTTTGTTCTGCACAAACACTATTTTCCTGGCCTAACTAATCCTAAACCGAAACTCCCTTGAGTGTGAATCAACTCTGTTTGAAAATGAACCAAATGATCCGTTTTTCATCTCTAATTGTGATAAAAAAAAAAAAAAAAAAGTTTACCAGCTTTCACATTCGAAGAACCTAGGGAGGAAAAAGAGAAGAAAAAGGCAACTATATGTTTAATTATTTACACAAAGATCATCAAAAGTCTCCTGGCATCATTGGAGGTGGCATCTCTTCCTCTTTCCTTAAAGAAAGAACTTTGTCTTATTTTAACGTCCTCGTGTTAGTCACCTACTTGATAAATTAAAATAAGACCTGGGCAATCTTGGGTGCTGTTATTCTATTGAGATAAACAGAGCATGCTCACACCAGTTATTATTTCCATCTGATCTGACTACAGTTTCACAAACTCCACATAGTAGGGTTGGAGCTGATTGACTGGGCTCAGGAAATGGCTATGAGGGTCGAGTTTGACTCCATTGTTGTGGATTCTGAGCTCTGTGATGCTCTCCTTCCTCCTCCGCCTCAAGACACCGTCACCGGAGCTGTTGATTACAAGCGCCGCCCAGCAATCCGATCAAAGCATGGGAGGTGGAGATCGGCTTGTCTCATCATTGGTAAGAATGCTTCCCCATTATAAAGTTCCCAACTTTTATGGTTTTTCTAAGTGTTGGCCAAAATTTCGTCCGACCTGAATACTCGAAGATGTCTAACTCGGAAAAAAACCAGGTTTGGTCTCAGACTCAGACACAAATTCTTTCTTCCACTGCCAGAACCCGATTTTGACCCGGACTTTGTTCCCTCCGAATTGTCTGACCCAGAAAAACCGGGTCCGGACATCAAATTCCTGTGAATTTTGACTTTGACCGAACTTGACCGACTCGAATATGACCCACACCCGAAATTTTGGCCGGCGCTTGTTTTTTCATTATCTGGGTTATTGTGTTCTGTTGATTTTGATGAGCATGACCCTAACTTTGAACAAATTGATGTGTTTTAAGTGGTGGAAATGGCGGAGAGGATCGCGTATTATGGGGTATCATCCAATTTGATAACATATTTGACCAGAGAGTTGGGACAGTCAACAGCAACGGCAGCTGCAAATGTCAATGCTTGGAAAGGGGTGGCTTTGTTTCTCCCTATTCTGGGGGCTGTTATTACTGATTCTTTCATTGGCAAGTACTACACGATTGTGGCTTCTTCGGTTCTTTACACCATGGTTTGTGCTACTTCCCGTCGCTTAATTTGGCTTATATACAGTCGTATGATTATCGGTCCATGTGGTTATTGCTGTAAATTTCAATCTCAATGTTTTATCAGGGTCTGGGTTTGCTCACTCTGGCAGCTATGTTGCCTTCTTCTATCCAAAGCACTCCTGAATATCCTCAGCAACTGCAGACGATAACATTTTTCGTTGCCATTTATCTGGTGGCTGTTGCAATAGCCGGGCACAGGCCTTGTGTTCAAGCTTTCGGGGCTGATCAGTTTGATGGAGAACATCCCGACGAGCGCAAAGCCAAGAGCTCTTTCTTCAACTGGTGGTATTTCGGGTTGCACGTAGGTTTTTTGCTAGGAACCGGAGTGCTGAGCTATGTTCAGGACAACCTTAGTTGGGCCCTTGGATTCGGCATCCCATCTATCCTCATGATGCTCGCCTTGGTCATATTTATGTGTGGGACCACGACTTTTCGCTTCACGACAGAAGGTGATACTGATAGTGAAAATCGATTCAACAGGATTCGTCGAGTCCTTGTCGAAGAGGCTAAGCTGGTGCTTCAGTTGTTTCCAATATGGGCTACGAGTCTCTCCTTCGCAATCTTCATCTCACAGCAGTCGACTTTCTTCACCAAACAAGGCGCTACACTGAGCAGATCGTTCGGTCCAGGCTACGTAATCTCACCTGCATCATTGCAGTCAATCACAGGCGTGACTGTTCTCCTCATCATCCCGATCTACGATAGGCTCTTTGTCCCGGCCGCCAGGACTTTGACCGGAAAACCTGCCGGCATAACAACCCTCCAGAGAGTCGGAACTGGGATGTTTGTATCCGTCATCTGCATGGCAGTTGCAGCCGTCATAGAGAAAAGACGGCTGACAACCGCTTTGGAACACGGACTGATCGATCTGCCAAATGTGACAGTTCCGATGAGCATATGGTGGCTGCTTCCTCAGTACGTCTTGTCTGGGATCGCAGAGGCGTTCACCATGGTTGGTCTGCAAGAGTTTTTCTATGGGCAGGTCCCGGATGAACTGAGGAGCGTCGGGTTGTCTCTGTATCTAAGCACAGGTGGCATCGGGAGCTTTCTAAGCAGCCTTCTTGTATCGGTGATCAACCAAGCAACCAGTGGAGTAGAGAGTTGGTTTTCAGATAATCTGAATCGCGCTCATCTTGATTACTTTTATTGGATGATTGCTAGTCTCAGCATCTTAGGTTTGGGTCTCTTCATATTGTTCTCAAAATCATATGAATATAAGAGAACTACTTAATCTTTTCATTCACAGTTTTGTTGATTACTTGATTTAAATCAAGTGTCTTCTCTTAGGCAAACGTACATGATTGTAAAATTGTAAAAGCTACGGGTGTGTTTGGTCGGAAAGAAAATGATTTGGGAGGAAATCATTTTCTTTCTATAAGAAATGGTTTTTTCAAGGAAATTTTTTTTTTCTAATGTCAAAATTTCCTTTATTTAGTTGGAAACCGGTGCTCAGATGAGTGATGATGATTGCAGTTGTAGAAGGTTTTTCATATTGGAGGAGGAGGAAAAGCCCTAATTTTTGGTGGGGTTAGAGCGTCCGCAGCGGTGAGATAGGGGCTGATGTGGCTGACAGAGTGACAGGTGTCCCCGACGAGGTCGAGAAATACAGCACAACAGCAAGGGCGTCAATGGTGGACGAGGCTGACTCGTCTTCTCCCTCGCGTGCCGAGGTTGAAGATGAGACCTCGGCACTGATTTTCTTTTTTTTATTTCAGTTTCATTTAGTGAAACGACGTAGTTTCATGTGTGCGCGCCAAATTCTTGGGTTTAGGGTTTAAGGGCAACGCTGGGCTTGAGTTTATATTTCCAATTAAGTTCCTATAAAGTTAGTAAAACGTTGGGCTTGGGTAATGAAACGGTGGGCCGAATTACCTTCTCTCTCTATATTTCATTATTTCCAATTAAGTTCCAACAGCTAATTTATTAATTTTTCTATTTATTTTATTAAATTTCCTTCTCTCTCTATATTTATTTTTAAACGGTAGGCTTGAATTTCAATTTTTATGTTTTATATTTATTTTTAAATGTCATGTCAAAATATAAGTTTTAATTTTCCATATTTTAAAAATAATTTTATATTAATTTATTGATTATTATAGAGTCATTTATTTTATTATATATTCTGTAAAAGTAATTAAATAGAATAAATCAAAACAACCAAATTATTTTAAAATTTTAATTATTACATGTAGGGTCTATACTTTTTTTTATTTATTTAAACCAAACTCACCCTCACCGTTGGAAAGCAAAGAGTTAAACTCAAACTCTCTTAGTGGGCCTCACTACTTCCACATCATCCCGTGAGTAAAACTCACCCTCACCGTTGCGAGTGCTCTTATGGTAGGGGAAATGGGGGAGGGGCCGGAGGGCTAAGGAAGAAGAAGATAGGCATGTTGGGGGGTTGTCAATTTAAAAAGTGACAAAGGGTTGGGATAATTAATTAGATAGTTGAGGGTGGGGATAATTTAATTGCTAATTAAATTATAAACACAGTAAATATATTTAGGGATTTTGGATGCTAATATATTGGATTTTTAGAGTATTTGACAATAATGCACTGAATTTTGACTTTGGATAATAATACACTGAACTTTGGGGGTATTGAACAATAATGCACTCATAATGATTTTGGCAGTAATCGACTTGCTGGCAATCCTACGTAGCACGTAGAGGAGATAAATTGATACAAAAATATTTAAATATATGACATGTCAGCTAATCTACACAAAAGAAAGAGAATCAACTTTGAAAAGAGAAAAAAAAACATAAAATGACATTTGTTTAAATGTGTTTTCGCCGAAAGATTATTGTTGTAATTGTATAAATCACCTTTGCTTGTGTAAATTAGCTGACATGTCATAAATTTAGATATTATTTAGCATATTCATCTTCTCGATCTGTCACGTAAGATCGACACCAAGTTAGCCACCATTGAAATTGTTTTAGATGCATTATTGTCCCAACACCCCTCAAAGTTCAGTGCATTATTGTCCAATACCCCAAAAGTTCAGTATATTAGCTTCCAAAAACCCATACATTTATAATTGACAAAAACAAGTTATGAGACAGTAAAGTGACAATTTTGTCACTATAAATTTAAATTAATGACAATTTCATAACATTTTTTTAGTAAATTACATTTACCTACTTGACATTTGTGGTAATAATTTTTACACACCCGACATTTTTGAAATAGTTTTAACCTTACCTAACATTAAGTGTGTGTTCATATATTTAAACCTCCTAAAATATTTTATATTTGATTTTTATAAGATTTTTCGGTGAACATTAAAAAGATAAATATGAATTGATTTTTTTACCCTTGATAATAATTCATTTTCATTTTTCATTTTTATTATAAAATATTTCTTTTCTTCCATTATAATTGATTTTTAGCCCTTGATATTTTATAAGATATTTATAATTGGGTTTCCATTTTTAGAATGGGGAGGGATTGAGTTTTCAAAGAAATAAAATAGAACAAAGATTGGGGTTTAAATTTCATACGAATTGGATTATAATAATCTCAATTTTTACAAATTGGATAGCAATAATTCATACTATCGACTGTATTCTTGTGGTCCAAAATAAAATATAATTGTATTGCAGTGGGACCCCGCTGAGTTAGAGCGTGGTCACTCGGTGGTTTGTTGACGTGTACAGGCGAGAATGTGATTGATTAGAAATTATTATTTTAGTTGTATTCCAGTGGTCCCATTTAAATTGTTATTGTATGCTATAGTCCCGTTGACATACTTATTGTATTTTGGTGATCCCATTTCATAACTGATTATGTTGTGGTGGTCCGAATTCTTGGTCGAACACAATCTCGTCGGTCCATGTTAGCAAACCACCGAGTCACCACCCTCTAACTCGTCCCTATGATTTGATGGTAGGGATTATTGCGGCCCAATTTGTAAAAATTGAGATTATTATAATCCAATTTTCCTTACTATTAAGGGTAAAAAGTCAATTCTGACAAAAAAAGTAGAACAAAAGTTGTTAGGAAAATATCTTTTATAACATCTGACTAATTAACTGTCAAAATTTAGTCAAAATGATAATTAATTTAGAATAGAGAAGTAGTAATACATGTGGACAATTCTAGCGGAAAAAAAGACCTTTTAGCGTACCAGAAATGTTTGCTCCCGGGCCCATGTGGAGCCCTGAGATTTGGAATGTGTGGCAGATTTAGACTTGTCGTTGTCGTGCATAAATTCATAAAATTGTTATCATTATTGTTGAATGGTGGAAAGGCTCAAACGTGAGTTCCAGGCTTGGAAGGGAAAAGAATCACGGGACATACTACTCCCTCATTCGTCATTTTCGGTTTTTACCATTTTGGGTTTGGTTATAATATAACTACCTGCTTACTATTGTCGCCCACCATTTCATTATAATTTCCAATTAGGTCCTTCATCCTCATAATCTCACTCTCCACCTTCTCTCTACTTTATCTCTCTAAAAAAACACTCTCAAACAACGACGACAAGGGACGCTACAACATCAACATCTTCCCGGGGATTATAATCGACGAGATTCTTGTAAGTTTTATGTGTTTATAATTGTTAAATTTGAGTTTGAAATTTGAAAAAAAAAACCACAAAAACTGATTTTTTCCGGAAAAACTGACATACGCCTATCTCGGCAAACCGCGGCAGGTTTGCCGCGATCGGCATGCGGCAAATCTGTCGCGGTTTGCCGAGATCGGCGTGCGTCAAATCGGCCGCGGTTTTCCGAATTCTTTGTGCGGCAGATACGGCGGCCGGGGAAATTACGTCGTGCGGCCGCAGTTTTTAATTTTTTTTTTCAATTTAATAAATTTAATTGTAATTATTGTTATTATTATTAATATTAATGTTATTATTATTATAATTATTAAATGTAATTTTAATTAATTTGGTTTATTAAATTTAGTTTGTTATTATTGGTAATATTAATGTTGTTATTATTATTATTGTTATTATTATTAAATGTAATTTTAATTAATTTGGTTTATTAAATTAAATTTGTTATTATTAGTAATATTAATGTTGTTATTATTATTATTGTTATTATTATTAAATGTAATTTTAATTAATTTGGTTATTAAATTAAATTTGTTATTATTAGTAATATTAATGTTGTTATTATTATTATTGTTAATATAACTGTTATTATTGTTGTTAATGTATTTTATTAATTAGATATTTATGATAATATTAGCAATAATAATGTTTATAATTATAATGTTGTAGAAGATGAATATTTAATAATTGTAATTTTGTTGTCAATATTATATTTAAAGATGAATTCCTTTTGTTGTCAATAGACTGTTAAAATTAAATTTGTAGTGTTAAAAATTATAGTTTAGGGTCTAGGATGTAGTGATTTTTATAAAATTTTGAGTTAGTGTAGACTTAAGTTAGTGTATGAATTTCACGTACGTATTTAGCGAGGCGATAATTTAAGGAAACCCTAATTTAAAATCTTTTAAATATAAAGCAACTAGGCGATAATATTTATTTTATTATTATGCAGGTGATCTAAAATGGCACGTAGGGGCAAGGGGTTTCTAGATAGGTCGAACCAACTTCCGTCTGGTTGGAGGAGGTGGCGGGGACCCGACCGACGTAATGTGATCGCGTCGACGCCGACGTCTTTGGCCGAGGTACTGGAGCACCTGTTGATGCGGTTGGCCAGCCGGATGACACGGACCACTCATGACTTCATCGAACATATCAACGAAAATGTTTATGACTATATCGAGACGGAGACAACGGGGGATGACGGTACAGAGCCTGAAGGCCCAGGGGCGATCCCTACTCCTTTAGTGCCTCCTCCTACTTGATCTGAGCCAGCGGGGTTGGCGTTGAGAGATGCATCAGAGGTTTGCCCCATTTCGACATGTGGGAGAGGCGGTGATGAGGTCAGGCGGCAGCGAGCAACGAGCATAAGAGGAGCCGGAGAAACGAGGAAGCGGAAGATTCACGGTAATGTTCGGTGGACCACAATTGGGGACATTATACCGAGCTTTGGAGGTCACATCGCTCGTAATATGGGATGGCCGGAGCGCCACGGCAGCAGTTCTTGAGTGCGTGACTAAGAGGAATGCGTTGAGGGAGTTGAGGTCAATGAGGTCCAGGATGGATCCCGTATGCCAGAGTGCACTGCAAAATGTCCAACTGACCGCTTTGGTAGATTTAATGTATGAAAACATCGATATGGACACTGATCTCGGCCTTCGTTGAGAGGTGGCAACCTGACACGAACACGTTTCACCTTCCCTTTGGTGAAATGACTATCATGCTGCATGATGTGGAACACATTTTGGGCCTTCCAGTTGATGGTGTGATGCCTGATTGTCTTCATCGAGCGTGATTAAGTTCGTGCAAGCTATT
The DNA here is from genome assembly GCA_029582165.1 of Portulaca oleracea. Lineage (NCBI taxonomy): Eukaryota > Viridiplantae > Streptophyta > Magnoliopsida > Caryophyllales > Portulacaceae > Portulaca > Portulaca oleracea. The sequence continues at coordinate 3,185,929 of CM055873.1, read as the reverse complement.
TTCATGAAGCCAATGCCAGATCTAAAGCAAATGGGCATTTATGACAAGGGTGTCATGACTGATGTCGATTTGAGATCGGTTGCTGTTTCGCCCATGTACCCCTTGCCCCATAGGACACGGGCATGGTTGTTGAGCTTGTTGGGGAACACTATCCTCTGTGGATAAATCGAGGGATAGAGTTCGTCCGCATCCTTGGCCTAGCACTGATATTGTCGTCTGATTGCTCAGTACGATTACACCGCCTACCAGATCGACATTAGGGATGGCGAAGTGGCCGGCGAATAAGATAGGTGTTTGACCCTTTTGCAGGCTTGGATATATGAGTATTTTCCCTCATTTAGGCCACACAGTGAGCAACTGGTTCGGGGACCTCGAGCGGGCAGGTGGTTTCCCAGTCACACGGTTAGATCAGAGCCACGCCTACGGTCGATGAGGGCCTCCCTGGATGCGTTGACGGCCGATAAGGTGTGCTGGTGCCCTTATGGAGGTACCTTACAGGTCCTGTGAGAGGACGTTGTACATGGGCCCCATTCGTGCATATGACGTGACAGAGTTGTACATGCCTGATCGCGTTGTCCGTCAGATAGGCCATCAACAACATGTCCTCCCAGTGTTGCCCCGCCCTATGAAAGCTGAACGGCCAGCCAAGGGGCCGTACAAATTGGAGTTTGACGAGTCCTACGTCACCACTGCTTGGGGGACATTTCCCTTTGGTAACAAACTGTCCCTGACGGCTCTGCCACGCACAAGACGTGTGCCGTGGGAAGTGGATGATGCATATAACGATTGGTTCGTGGTACATTCACACAAATTTTTGATCAACAACACCTCCACCAGCCAATCCACAATCGATGAACCGCGGTCCCTCGAACAGGTACAAACCCCTAAGCATACTTTAACATTAGTTTTGCATATTTTACATAAGCTAACCAATGTTTTGTGTGAATGTTTTAATTTTCTTAATTTTTTCATAGTATGCATATTTGTGGGCGGAACTAGCGGAGACGATGATGCAGCAACCTAGTCCTCACGAACCGACGAGGCGAGTGAGTGAATACAGTTACACAGCTATGTCTGATCTGTATTCTCAATGGTGCGCACAATTGCATATCCAGGTCCCCGCGCAGCAAGCCGATCAGGGAGAGGAGGATGAGGAGGAGTAGAATTAGTTGTTAATTTTTAATTTATGTCGAACATTTTAATTTCTTGTTGTATTGTTTATCGTTTTGAGACTGATGTAAGTTTAAATTTGTGTGGTTGTATCGTAGACTTTATGTATTGCTGAGTATTTTAATTGCTGGTTTTTTTGTGTGAATGTATTTTAATTCAAATTATTCACCACCAAATACATAAAACAAAAATGACAACAATGTAACAAGCGCCATTGACCAAATATATATATATACATAGTTTAATACCTAAGACAAAGATCTAGTTTGAGCATCCCTAAGACCTTTCCATTGATCAATACGAGCCTTAAAAGGCTCATCCCAATCTTCAACAGTATGGTCTCTCGCTCGGTACCACCCAGTATGAACAGGTGGTAGAGGGCATTGATCGTGTAAATAAAGAATAATGTAATGACACTTTTGTGAATGCACTATTCCGAATATTTTTCCTGGTCTCTTCATGCCAGGTCCTGCTCTCAAGGGTAACACTGATATACATGTCTCAGCTATCTGCTCAAATTCGCCAGCTGGTGTTGCAATGTTGATCCACATAATGTTCATCATTGTCATTCTGAAATAAATCACGAGTCGGCATCCAAAATTCACGCCTGGCTGGTCCAACCATGTTACCATTTATCCGGTTCATTGATTTATTGTACTCTTCCCAACACCCAAAGTGTGCCGCCAAATACATGTCTTGACGTGCTAGCAATTCACTTTCCATTGTTGTCCGGACAGTTTGCCATTGTTGTTGGCCTCCATAACCTGCCTCGCCAATGCATCTGAACCCGCAGTTTCCATCCGGCGCAACGTCCGTCCAACTAACAATATATGGTAGAAAGAAATGTGGCACGTCGTCCTTGAACGGGAAAGGATCTGACACATCCTAGAAATAATCGCACATCAAAAGATACATCAGTCTTAAAAATACTGCATATAGATTTTTGACATATTATAAAAATAAACCAAAATAAATAAGGAAAATGAAACTGTTTCACTCATCTCGCGTAAGAAGAAGCTGGATCCCTTTTTCTCATTGAGTTCGTGGTAGTCTTGCTACCACGACCGATCTTCGGCGTACTCAAACCCACTAGGCTCGCGTCGATGGATCTCGAAATCGCGTCTCCTTTGCGTGGGGCGATCTGCGGATCGGGAATATCGGTACTCTCGGGATTCAACTTCGTGGAGGGTGCAGTTTACGTCGCGTATCACCGCTGGATCTTGCTCCGAACTGTTGAACGAGCAACTCAAACAACTTCAAGTCTGGGGCGATGGATCATTATTTGACCACAGGGTGTCACCATCTCCAACTCATCGCCGCTTGTCTCGAACGTGTCTATCGATGTGTACTGCAACTGCTCTCCATTATCGTACAGGTGCATCAAAGAACACGCACACGGAAGGTGGTGGGTTAACCACAACTTGTGATCGCACCTGTTTTCGCCTTTAGCTCTCCTCATCGTCAACATGTCATTGAACTCTAGTGCAATTAAATCAATGGCATGATGAGAAACATGACCGTGCAAATGCTTGAGGAATCGAGATTCCCTATGATATCTGTGCGAACTCCTAGACTGCTCAAGCCCCCTCCGAATCTCGGTATGTTGATTCTCCAAATGATGGTGAATCCTCACAAAGACACGGTCAAATGTGCCTCTCCCACTTCCGATATAATATTTCAGGGTAGAATGCTGACTCTCCACCCTGGAAGTCGCAGTGTTCCCAAAGTGAGGTACCATATCGGTGAAAACACAAACAAATTTCTCCTTATACGGCATCCACGTATCATTCAGATAATTCACAACTTCTTTGTTCTTTCCAATCCACACGCTTTGTAGAGTCATCCACTTCATCTCGAACTCTTGAACGGTCTTTGCATAAACAATGGGGTTCCAGAAATGATGTTTGAAATGTAGCCCACAACCATTCTTCTTCCCCCCAATAAGTGCGTTGACCTTATTCTCCACATCGTTCCCAATATGCCATATGCACAAAAGGTGAGGCACACCTGGAAAGACATTAGCAATAGCTCCACTCAACCTATACTCTTTGTCCGTCACAAACACACCCGACTTAACATCGGGACCCAACAACTCATGCAACTTCCAAAGCAACCACTCATATGAATCCTTCCTCTCGTCCCGCATGAATGAGTAAGCAACCTGGAAGTTTTTGTTAGTTGGTGTCACACCTACTAGCTCGCACAAGGGCTACTTCGCCTTGTTTGTCATATATGTACTGTCGATGAGAATTACATTTGGGTACGTACGGACCAACTTCAACGAGTACGGGTGGCATAAAAAGAGCTGACGAAGATTGCCATCATCATCAAAGTTTGTATATGAGACGTACCCGCCAGCTTTCGCCAAGTGGAGAGTTTGTTGGGCAGTTGTCCTCCCATCGATACCCTCGGCGCGCATCTTCGCCCGCTCGTTGTATATTTTTCGAACGTTTGAATTACAACCAGGGAACTTTATCTTCAGTGATGTCTGTATCGTGGCTGGCGTGCACTCCGTGTCGGTCATTTCACGCACATGTTGTTTCATCTCAGGGTTCAATGGGTGTCCGTGACGATGTCCTTCCTCGTACACAATGAATTGATGATTGTGTATCCCCCTGTCTCCATCGCAAGCACGAACTCGCCATTCCATTTCGTTACGGGTCCACGCTACAATGGCAAATTTACAACCGCACGCCTTCGTCGACGTCGATCGACCTGTCGCTGTTGCATCAAGATCAGTAATTTTCCCGCGATATTTGCCATACCTAAAACACTTCAAGTAACACCTTCGCGGACTGTCCAAATCTTTTTGCTTGTATGATGCCCTTACGAACCTAAACCCAATGACCTGAGCTATTAGGTTGGCCCACTGAAGCACTGTTTCTATATTATCAAACACATCTTCTGTAACAAATAACGATGAATAATCAACACCGTCTCCGCCAAACTCTTCTAACTCAACCTGCAGAACAGTGTCACATTGATTAATAATAATATTAATAATCATAATATTTTTTTCCGCCAAATTATACTAAAAAATAACTTACAATAAAACTACTCACTTAGAATAACAGTGACAATAACAATAACATTATTAAACATAATAACAATAATATTAATAACAATAATATTAACAATAACATGCATAAACCTAAACACTAAACCCTAAATATTATTAAAAATATTATTAATATTCATAATAATTAGCACTTCAAGTAACAATTACAATAAACACATTATATATTAATAATCAGAATAATTAACACTTCAAAACATTATTAATAATAATAATAAAAATAATAACAATAATATTAACAACAATAACAATAACAATAAACACATAACAATAATAATAACAATAATAATATTAATAATTATAATAATAATAATATTAACAACACTAACAATAACAATCAACACATAACAATAATAATAATAATAACAATAATATTTTTTCTTTGGTGAAAAAAACAATAATATTAACAACAATAATAACACAATATTTAAGTTGAATAAAATTAAAAAATATAAATAATTAATAATAATAATAACAATAATAATAATAATAACTATAAATTTAAATATAATAATTATTTTTAAAAAATTCCAGATTTTTGGCCGGTGCCGCACGCCCCAGTCGGCAAACCGCGGCAGGTTGCCGCACATCAATCGCGGCACGGCCGCGGCATATGCCGCACCGACCTTGCCATACTCCCGCGGCATTGCCGCGATCGGCGCGGCACACTTTACCGTATTACCGCTGACGGCGCGCGGCAACCAAACATGATTTACGGCCGAGCGCGCGCACACCCCAAAAAAAATCTGGAATTTTTTCGGAAAACTAAATTTTAACCAAAACTTAATAAAAATAAAATTTACAAACTAACCTCCTCCTCTTCAGATGATTTGTCACCTTCCTTTGACATTATAGATTCGATTTCAAAAATCTAAGACAATTATATAGAATTTGGAGATAAATTAGTTTAGGAGATTTGAGAGAATGAGGAAGAAGAGAGAGAGAGGAGAGAGAGAGGGAGGGGTATGAAATGGAAAATGGGGGGCTACAATAGTAAAATGGGAGGCTGCAAAAATCAAACCCTATAACTATTTCTCGGGAAAATTTGTCCAACTTATCGAATTGACCAAATTTTTTTGAAGGGAGGAAAATTTGGAAGTGAGTCCCATTATTTTTCTAAGGTGGAGGAGAAAAATTTTCCTCATGAGATTGCTTAAAAAAGTTTTTTTTTCCCGTATGGGAAAGGAAAAGTTAAGGAAGGTCTTTTCTAACTTTGTTTACACAAATGCTTGTAAAAACTACTTCATCCGTCTCAAATTAATTGACACTTTGACTATATTTTGATCGTTAATTATTCATAAATTACAATGAGTTACAATATGAAATTACCTCCATTGTAACTTTTAGTAATGTATCTTTTAATCACGGTAATTTCATATCGTTACTCATTGTAATTTGTCAGTAATTAATGGTCAAAATTTAGTCTTCAAATGTAATTAACATATGTAATTAATGGCCTTGTGGGGTAGTCTCTCCGTATTCCGTTAATTATTGTTTTTGAAAATTATATTGGTAAAATTTAGGGTGCATTTGTTTGGTCAAAAATTTTGGGAAAATGATCAATTTTCTCGAATAATTTATTTTCTCTATACTTGAAAGTAAGTTGACATTAGGAAAATTTTTACAGTGAGTCCATCATTTCCTATATTTTTCCTAGGGAAAATTTTCCTTAGGAGAGCTTAAGAAAATTTTTCCCGGAAATTTTTTTTTTACGCTTTGTTAGTATATATTTCTACTTTCAGCTTTTATATGTTAATAAATTCTACTTTGTTTTATAATTTGGCGATTCAAAAAAAAGTAAAAATTGTATTTTAGCATATACATTCAATAATGTAACGCCATAATATAATATATATATATTTTTTATCATCAAAATACAAAAACAAAGTAAGAATTATTGAAATAAAAAAAAAAGTTATTAAAATCCAATTTTCCATTGTCTAGCACCATAAATTATTCAATTTCAACTTTCCTTGTCAAAATATCTTTATTTCCTGGGACTATTAATTTTTCATGAGAATACTATAGCACTACAGTGTCACTGTCAGACAACAACTGGTCGAATACGTGCTGATTTAACCCACGAAAATGGAGGTTTGGGAGGGAAAACGATCATTATTCATACCTTTATCTTCTCTCTCCTTCATCATATTCAACAGTAAGTATTCATCTCACCTGTGGTCCAGAAATCGGGATGAAGGTCGACGCCATTGTTGTGAATTCCGAGCTCTCCGACGCCCTCCTTCCTCCTCCTCCGCCGGAAACCACCGTCGCCGGCGCCGTCGATTACAATGGCCGCCCTGCGCTCCGGTCGAAGCACGGCCGCTGGAGGTCGGCTTGTTTCATCATAGGTATAAACTTCTCCGAATTCTTTTTTATTTTTCAAAACAAGAATCTGGGTTGTTGTGTGAGTTGTAGTGTTGATTTTGATCGGCTAAACCCTAATTTTTCGAACGGATTGGTGTTGTTGTAGTGGTGGAAGTGGCGGAGAGGATCGCGTATTATGGGGTGTCGTCGAATTTAATAACGTATTTGACCAGAGAGCTCGGACAGTCAACGGCTATGGCGGCTGCCAATGTGAATACTTGGAGTGGGGTGGCGTATTTCTCCCTATTTTAGGGGCTGTTGTTGCTGATTCTTTCATCGGAAAGTACTACACTATTGTAGCTTCTTCACTCATTTACATCTTGGTTTGTATTCCTCTCCCAACATTTTGGTTTCATGTTGTGTGTAAGTTGGTTTACCAAGTGGTTTTCGAAAGGTTTTTACGTGGGTACGTAGGAATTATCCTCTTAGTGAAGATTAGCTCAGGATGAAGGCTGACCAATGCGTGACAATCGGGTCATTGAGGCTTGCTCACTTTGTCAGCCAATTAATAATGATTAAATTCAACTTTGAATCCCAATGTTGATCTCATCAGGGCATGGGCTTGCTCACTCCCCGCCAGGGTGTGATTACTTTGCGTCAGCGTCTTGTTTTGAAGCCCCCCCCCCCCCCCACCAGCGCCTTGTACTACTCCACCAGCGTCCCTCCTTGTTGGGCCAAGAATTAAGGCCCACGCGTGTGTTTCTTGGCGGCGGTTACTCCTTCTGTTTAGGTTTTTTTGTAACCTAGGTCTCCTTGTATCCTACTAATATATATAGGGGTCTTGTTCTCCTTGATATATACAACCTAGCAATTGAGAGTGTTTCATCTTATACCACAAGAGATAGACCTGTAATCTCTGTATTCTTGAGGGAGTTGTGTGAGGCTCAACTGTGAGTGTTGAGTTCTCAGGTTGTAACTCTAGGAAGGTTGTGAGAGATTGTGGAGGTCTGGGAATCTCTGAAACACCGTTGTAATCCTCTGATAGTGCATCGTTCGTGGTTTTTTTCCCGGTTTGGGTTTTTCCATGTTAATTCCTTTGTGTCGAATCTTTATTTATTTTTCGCCCTTATTATTGTTTGTCTGCTAACCACGCCCTGAGAATCCTAACACTATGAACCAAAAATTCAAGCAAATAATCCGCAAAAAGGAGAAATGAAATACCGGGAATTCAAGGACTTTGGCAATTTGTTGGAGGAGAGCATGAGAGATCCTAAGAAAATCATTTCCAGGGTCATCGTCAACATCAACTCCAAGCTTAGATAACCTCCAAAACCCTTGACATTTGTTGTCGACATCGAGCTTTTGCTTCTGTATCTGCTACAGCCTCTTCTTCTCGGAAGGGTAGCGAAGCTTGCCTGTCCTCTGAGACCCCTTTGCGCAGCGAATTTGGGGGCGTTTGAAATGGGAGAATAATGAGGGAAAAGAGGTGGGTTTGGAGTAGAGAGAGAGTGAGTTGGGATTTGGAGTGAGAGAGAGAGTAGAGATGGAGGTACAAAACTCTACAGACATTGCGGGGGGGGGGGGGGGGAGTTTTTTTTGTGGAGAAACAGGGGAGGAGAGAGAAAGGGGAAGGATGAGAGAGAAAGGGAAAGGGAAAGGAAGAGAGGTGATGTGATGAGTCAAATGATCGCAGACATAATAAAGTCAAAATATATTACTCATTCACGTCATATCTCGCCACCGTTAAGTTCAACTTAACTCTGACGTCTTACACGCAAGAAGTCAAAGTTCATATTATTCATAACCTAATCGAAAGTTCGTATTATTAAGTCTTATATGGCCAAATGTTCGTATTATTAGAATCCAATTTCCCTTTTGGATAATAATATTTCTGACCTTCTATACCAAGGTAAGATTATTATATCAACCGTGATTAAGGGGATGATGGCTGGTAAACTAGTGCCCATGTTGACTATGGAACCATCCCAACCAAAAGTTTAAGCTGATGGTTGTAGCCCCAGGAATGGTTTTATAGTCTAACACGTCTCCTCATGTGAATGCCCTTTGGGCTTAAAGCGTGGATGCTGCAAAGACCCTCTTTACCTTGGCGAATGAATATGGGGGGTGCTGAGATTCGAACCTAAGATCTTTTATTTATTGATCTAGCTCTGATACCACGCGGAACCATCTCAACCAAAAACTTAAGCCCAAAAGACATTCGCGTGAGAAGATGTGTTAGAGTATATATAAAACTATTCTTGAGGCTTCAACCATCAGTTTAAACTTTTGGTTGAGATAGTTCTATACTGACATCACGGCGGAGGGAAAAAATCCACATATTCCTTCCAAATCAAACTTTGATTAGCTTTAAATGTGGCCTGGCCCTTATTGAAGATTAACAATGCTAATTGAAGCCAAATTTAATTCTTTCAACTCACACCCTAAAAAGACGCAAATTACAATGCATGTCTATATGCATTGAAATAAATATTGATGAATTTTATAAAAATATTAATAAATATATTATGAATTTTATAACTAGTATTGATGAATTCTTTTAAAAAAAACTAATACAAGTGATATACCGATTGCTAAAAATAGAGTTGACAAAATTTTGTCTGGTCGAAAAACCCAAATTGTCTGAAACGGAAAAAATCGAGTTTGAACATAGATTTTTCATCCAAATTTTGATATGACCGAATCGACTGAATATTCGAACATAATATCTCTTTTTTCTATTGTTCGAACACAATTATGGCCTGAATTTAGTTTCATCTGAATTGTCCGACCCGGCCCAACCCGAATAAAACCGAATATGAACATGAATTTCTCCTCCTAATTTTAATATTGACCGATTTGACCGACCCAAATTTACTTGAACTCGAATTTTTACCATACTAACTTTAAAAAAGGCATGGCATGATAATGTCCATATAAATAGTGGATAGAACTCCCAATAACTATGGTCTATGGGCATAAATAACTATGAGTGTAAGGTCAACACCCAAAAGTGACCCAAAAAGCATCCAAAGTAATCCAAACTTTAATTTTGCTGACCAAGAGAAAAAAAAATTGCAATAAAAGCAATGTTAATAATGCTGCCAAAAGATTAAATCATATTATTTGCAGTCCATGTGGTGTACTTTTATTTTCTGCATTTGATAATGCTTGAAAATTTTGCCACTTTTCCAACTGTGGAAGACTCTGGATAAAGTTGACCTCATATTTTTTTCATCACTCAAACAAATTAAAATTATGCCCTTTTTTCCATTTTGTTTTTCTTAGTTGGCTTTTTTGTGTTTTTATTTATTTATTTATAAATTTTGGTGGCTCATATTTCAAGCAAAAGCATGCCTTTATCCTCCTAAAATTAATTCTGATTTGGACAGAAAGCTGCACCAAATCCATTTTAGACAATTGATGGAATAAAATTTATTTTCATATTGAATCATTTGTGATTTCGTGCATTTTATTTTCTTCCTATCAAAAACAAATTAGTTAGTTAAAAAAACTAATAATACTGAAGGATAATTAATATTCCCTCTATTTTTATTGATGTGTCACTTAAGAAATTATGCTAAAAACTTTGATTATTAATATTTAATTTATATAATGATTCATCATATAAAATTAGATTCGTAATAAAAAATACTATTAGAAAAGTGTAATATTTTAATTTTTATTAAATTTTTATATAAGAAATTATTGATTAAACATTAACCTCGAAACACATAAATAACAAATAACAAACCCGAGGGTGTACTTGATTATAATTAGTTAATTCAAGGTCAAGTCATATAAAAGTCACTTTTTATTTATGAATTTATTATTTGTGTTAGATATATCTCTCCATACTTTAAGTGTCAATGAGGTAAGGGATGATTTGGGTGTGATCATATCAGCACTAATGCACATGATCTCATCAGAACTATATCGGTAGGGGATGATTTACTGGTATTTAATTATGAAGAGATTGTTTTCTATTTCTTTTTCAAATGATTTATTAGGCAACTATATAGAGTTATAAATAAAAATTACTTTGACTTTAAAGTCTTGCATGAAGAATTAATCTAATTATATGACAACATGTTTCATCAATAATTAAATTATATTCATCACAATCAACCGTGTTATAAATATCTTGTAATTATGCATTAAAGATAGCTCATATGCATATAATCACTTCATCAAAAAGATCTATTCATCTATTGGGTATGAAATTTATGGTTTCCATTGTATTGGTATAAATCCCATTTAAGATGAGAAAAAATTTCCCATTGGTAGCTAACGTTATCCATTAAGCGGGGAATCTTATTTTTCGGGCAAAAAAAATTATGCTCCCATTCTTGCAAAAACGGACTAACAGGGCCAGTTATCTAGCTAACCTTCAAAATTAAATACCGTTACTGTATACGTGGATCTCATTGTGAAAGACCTATAACTGGATAATTCATGGGTAGAGCCAAAAAATATATCAACCTCTAAACATGTCGATATTGACATGATGCGTCATTTAATTTTCATCGCATTTACATGATGATAACGATAACACATTACAAATAAATTAAATCACGTATATCAATACATTTTGTGACAATAAAATCATTCCTATTCCAATTAAAGTAAACCACATGAAAACACTCCATCAAGTAAAAATTATAAAGATAAGAAGCTACTTTATTCTATTACTTTTAAGTTTTTACAATTTTTAATATTTTTCTTTGATCAATATTTTAATATATGTTTTAAAAAGTTATTTTTTTATTTAAATATTTTTCATTACAAATCTGATGATAACATTTTTTTTATATAAATAGACCAGTAGATACTCCCTTCGTTCCAAATTAATTGTCATTTTTGACTAATTTTGAACGTTAATTATTCATAAAATTACAATGAGTTACAATATAAAATTACCTTTATTATAATTATTAGAAAAATATCATTCTAATGATGATAATTTCATATTGTAACTCATTATAGTATGTGAGTAATTAACGGTCAAAACTTAGTCAAAGTGACAATTAATTTGGAACGGAGGTAGTATATTAAAACATAAATAATTAAAATTTTTAAAAATTAAATGTATCATAGTTTACGATAATAAATACTCCATATTCCTTAGCTAATAATCTTACACCTTAATTACCAATAAATGAAGATTGCAAAGGAAAACACATTAAATTAATATTCAAGGATACGAAAGAACTATATGACCAATTATAATGGACATACATATATTCCAATGATCCTACCCTTCATCTTAAAAGCTACTTTAAATGTTTTGTAAAGTATTTGTATAGAATAAGCTTTTTTATTTTAAATAATTCATAAAATATATGTATATACTTTACTCTTTGCTTATTTTAATTGATTAGTAAAATATATTCTACATTTTAATACATTTTTTTAAAAAAAACGTTAGTCAATTAACTTAAAGATTAACATATAATAGGTGGGGTTTCCTATATTATAAGTTATCCATTGATGAAATAATATTGGATTGCTTGAGGCTTTTAAGAAGAAAGATTCTTGGAAATGACTCAGCTTGAAACGCACATATTGGCAATGTGAGGAATATGTGGCATGCAATTAATTTAAATGTGGGCCTGAATGCGGGTCAACTTTTGGGCCAAGTTGGGTGGATTACTTGTAAACCATTTGCAAGCCAACGTCATAATTTGTGGATGCTGACATGCTTTTCTGTTGTAGCCAAGTAATCACCTCAATACACCTTGTATAGCCACGTATTCATCCTTTGTGTAGTATACACCTAACTATCCCAAATCCATATGTTTCCTTTCACTATTTTTGATACGAATTATTATTATTATTATTATTATTATTTTTATTAGTTTAGGTTATGGTATCGCACTAAATCACACCGTACAAAAGAACTAAGCTTTTTTTCGATAATTAAAAGTAAAAAAAGGCTAAAAATGCATTAAAGATTTTACAACAATTTGAAAAAAACTGCAATAAAAAAACAGCAGGCCAAATTTCAAAACGGTTGAAAGATACAACCAACGTACAAAAAATACTAAAGACAACAACAAAAAACACCAAAGAAAAAAACGAAGCAGAATACCAATATATATTAGATGCACCCGGAGCATGTGCTCCAGATATTTGCGAGTGAACAATCATATTAATCAGAGTGAACAATCATAATAATAAGAGTGAACAACCTAATACATAAGAGTGAACAATTGTTGAATCTGGAACACATGCTCTGAGAGCACCTAATAAATTGTAGCAGAAGACTTCACAACTTCTTAGAAGAAATAACTTTTAAACCGCAAATCTCTTTCACCTTGGACTTCTTCGCAAATATCGATTCAATAAGGTCATGTTCTTTTCTGCGGTACCGCAGTTTGCTACAACCCGCCACATTTTATCGCAAATCATTACTTTTCTCTCTCTTCACTTTTTCTCCTCTACTTTTTACATCATCTCTCATCCCCTACCCCACATACCAATAACCCACCACAATTCCACCACACCTCACCACACCATTCCGCAAAATACCCCATAAAAGAACAGGGCCTAATTAATATTTCTCGATTCTTTTTATCATCATTCTGATTTTGAGATCAATCTTTAATTTTTTATATAAAATTTTTATAGAAAAATATAATATTATACTTTTTCAATTGTATTTTTTATTACGAATTTAATGACATCAATTTTATATGATGAATCATTATACAAATTAAGATATTCACGGTCAAAATTTTTTAACATAATTTCCTAAACGAAAAATAAATAAAAACGGAGGTAGTATCATTTAAATCCTTTTCACTAACTTTGATGCTTGGAACATACTCCCTCCATTTCATATTAATTGTCATAATGTTGACTTTCATGATCTCTAATGTCACTTTTTGATTAATAATTTCTTGCAATATATATTACTAACAATTATAATATTATACTTTTATGATAGTATTTTTAGTTATAAATCTAATGGTAATAATTTTATGTAATAACTCATTATATATATTAAAAAATTTATGACTATTTTTTAAATTTAACTATATAATTTTTAAATATGACAATTAATATAGAATTAATGGAAGGGAGGGAGTAATTCAATCACATTATCCCAATTATCCACCTGGATATAACCCAACCTGACATATACGTGCTATAAATAAAACCAGAAAGAAGGAAAACTCATCCACGTATTTCCCCTGTTCCTCCTAAAATCATCAAGATAGTTTTGGTGCATTCTAGATTATTTAATTAATTAATCAATTTTCCAAAACCCCCCCAAAAATACCGACCAAACTAAAAACCTTAACTAACCCAATTTCTTCCCACAAAGCAGAAATAAAACCACACGCAACCCCACCCAAAAAACCCCATTTCGCCTTTCCATTTTCTCCATCATCCTCTGATCGTTCTTCCTCCGAACCAAATTTGAATCCATCAAATTCAATTCGTTGATCGTTCTTCCTGTTGAATTCTTAATTTGTGCATATTGAAAAGGAAAGTTTGATTGATTGATTGATTCTCAGTGATTAATTTAGTTTAATCAGTTTAGTTTAATCCGAAATTGATAGAGTATAAATTTGGGAGTGTTTTCGAGTCTTCAATGGCGTCGTCCACGCCTTCTGGAGTGGAGTTCAAGGAATCGCCGTCGTCGGAGAGGATGGCCGGCGCCGGAGTTGCCTTCAGTTTTCCGGTGAGTGATTCCTCGTCGCCGCCGTCGCCGTCCAAACTGCCGCGCCGTCTCCGTCGCCGGCTTTCCGAGTGCCGGGGACCTTCCACCGCTGAGGAAATTGAGGCGAAGCTTAAAGAAGCCGATCTTCGTCGTCAGGTGAAATTTTGGTTTTCAGTTTTTTGATTTTCTCAAGAAAGAATAAAGATGACATTCTGGAATGAATTGTTGTTTAGTCTGAAAAAGTACGGTTAGTTGCCTTAATTAGCAGAGGAGGGGAAGAAACTTGAGTTACGTGTTGGTATTTGCTTTGGGGATTATTCGTGTAATAGTGGAAATTATGGTAATTTTGTTGATTAATGACATGATCTTTGTTGACAGTGAAGTTTGGTAAAGGAGTAGTACCTAAAGTTAGGTTAATTAGCACCTTGTGATTAGTTGTTTAATTATATGGATTAGGCTAAATTCTAAATTTAGTTAGAGTTACATCTGTCTTCTTTCCTGCTTAATTGGTTATCTGTTTCCATGCGCCAAATAGTAGAGGGGAAATTTTGCCCGTTGGGCTAATTAACAAGCCGCAAATTTGTAGTTTGGCTGCTTTTGTTTTCGATTAAAGTTTTAGGGTTCTTTGGTGAAATTGAAATAAAGAAAACGATAATAACTGGTGTTTGCTATAAGAAGGATATTTTTTGTTCATTTCTAAATGTTTGTTCCAATTAGTGGCTTCTAGTGCTTGGAAATTGTTACTTGACAAAACGCTTGAAATATGACACTTTGCAGGAACATGATTCTGGCAAGATAGAGGTTGTGTGTGGTTAAATCATAGCTTCTTTTTATATTTGGTGATTGTGTTTTTAGTATTAGAACAGAGATACATAGATCGAACTTTCTTGAGAGTCTTACGAGAAAATTTGCGCGTTCTGTCGTTGCAGCAATTCTACGAGTTTTTATCAAGCAAAGCTAGGCCAAAGCAGAGAAGTCCCTCCTGGTCATCTGCCCAGGAACTAGACCTTGGTCAACGCCTCGAGGCAAAACTTAATGCCGCTGAGCAGAAAAGGTATAGTCTTGGTTGACAGTGCTGTTGTTTCTACAGCTCTGAATTACTCTGAAATGTTAGTGAATGTTTGTGTGTGCTGTTGTTCTTATTTAACGGATTTTCTGTTGGTGGTCAAGATAATGAAAACGTAATTTCGTGTGGTCAGGATGAGCCCGTGAGATTATGGTTTTGCTGTTTTGTCTGAAACCCCTGTTTCATTTTGTCTAGAATCTTTATATAAAACACAGGGGAAATGCGTAGAATCTGAAATCTGTAGGGATAGATGTTGTAAAGAATTGGCACAGTAGTATTATGTTTTATGTTGAACAAGGAGAAATATCGTTGATCCTATTCCTCTCAATAGAGGATATTATGTTATGAATTTGTAGCTTTATGGTGGCTCTGTTGGAAACATCTTCTTCACCTTTAGGGGGTAAGGATGCCTGTCTACAACTTGTTACCCCAATAACCTAGTTTAGTGCGATCACACTCACTTTGATTGTTAATTTTGTTTTTATATGAGCTTGTGGTGTACTGGTGTTTGCGTGACTTTTTTTGTTGTGGGCTTTCATATTGTTTTTGCTGACGCTGATGTAATGTGATAGAAAGTTGGTAGTTTCCCCAATATTGTGTATAACAGTAAACATTATACTTCAGGTTGAGCATTCTTGCAAAGGCGCAGATGCGTTTGGCTAGGCTAGATGAGATGCGTCAAGCTGCTAAAAACGGGGTGGAAATGCATGTTGAGAAACAACGTGGTGAATTGGGCAAGAAAGTGAAGTCGCGGGTTCAACGCGCTGAACTAAACAGAATGCTGATCCTGAAATCTTGTAGGCAACGGAGAGCTGCAAGGAAAGAGCGGACTGCTCAGTCATTGATGCGAAGGATGATACAGGAAAGCAAGTACAAGGAGCTTGTGCATGCAGCAATTCACCAGAAACGAGTTGCAGCAGAGAGGAAAAGGTTGGGACTGCTGGAAGCAGAGAGGCTAAAGGCTCATGCTAGGCTGGTACAGGTGCAGAAAGCAGCTAAGTCTGTTTATACTCAGCGTGAGATGGAGAGAATTAGAAAGAAAGATCAGCTCGAAGATCGATTGCAAAGGGTAATTACATACGAAAGATCTTTGTTTTTGTGTGCCACATTAATGGCGACTTCTAGAGGCCCTTTTTCTCAAATTCAATTTTGTTGGTGGTGGACAGGCTAGGAAATTGAGAGCTGAACTTTTGAGGCAAAGAAAGAGTCCCAGTTCTTCTCCTCGCTCTAGTGCTACGATGTTGGATGAGCATGCTGAGAATCTTGCAAGAAAATTAGCAAGGTAAAGAATCTTTCTTCTTGTAATTATATTAGGTCTGGATAATGTGCCGATACTGAGATGGTGACCCCAAACAATATAGAGACGACAATTTCAATTTGAAATGAACATCATGGTTTCTTTGTACGAGCTTGTTTAGATAGTGTATATGGTTTCTCTGGACTGCTTTAGCCAATTAATGAAGAGGGACAAAATCGCATTTGAAGCCTGTGGATAAGTTGGCTGCTTGTTATTATTGATTCCTGAATGGAATGGAGTTACAACATTTTTGTTTGGAATTTGTTTCATTTTTGTGTTTGGTTGGATTAATTTTGTAGGAAAGTTGGTCAATTTCCCAAGTTGATACACTTTCTTATGTTTGGTTGTATTAGTATTTTAATGAATAGGAAAATTTTGATGTGGGGTCCATTATTTTACACTCAACCGTCCCAAGGAGGGTGTACGGAAAGTTTTTCCCCATCTTTCCCGGGGTTCTGCCAAATGCTCCATTAGTCTCTACATGGGGTCTATAATATTATGTCAGCCATTTCTTGCAGCTTCTGGGGTTTGACTTCTTTATTCTCTATTAGGTGCTGGAGACGGTTTGTCAAATCAGGAGGAACTACTTATTCTTTAGCCAAAGCTTTCGAGGGTCTGAACATCAGTGAAAAATCAGTCAAGTCAATGCCCTTTGAACAGTTGGCCCTCCTGATTGGATCAGATGTGGCTCTTAAGACTGTGAAGTCATTGCTTGACCGAATCGAAGTCCATCTCAGAGTTCGGTGTTCTGCTGGAGTAGAGAACATAGATCACCTTCTTAGGCGTGTTGCAACTCCTAAGCGTAGGAGTAATGGTAGCCAAGCAGGAAGAAGCAGAGGGCAAAAGAGGCCTGTTTCTGGCGAAGGGAGTTCTCACAACAGCCGCAAAATGTCAAGATATGCTGTGAGAGTTTTCCTCTGTGCATATATGATACTGGGGCACCCGGAAGCTGTACTCAGTGGGAAAGGGGCGCACGAGACTTCTCTTGCTGAATCTGCTGTAAAGTTCGTCCGGGAGTTTGAATCTCTAATGCAAATCATTCTAGATGATAACTGCATGAAATCCTTCTCAGGAGACGGTCATGTGACCTTCAGGTCACAGCTGGAGGCATTTGATAAAGCATGGTGTTCATATTTATATCGGTTTGTGGTGTGGAAGGTTAAAGATGCTAAGCTATTGGAGGAGGATTTGGTGAGAGCTGCCTGCCAATTGGAACTATCTATGATGCATACTTGTAAGCTAAGTTCCAATGGTGACAATAATTCTCTTACACATGACATGAAGGCTATCCAGAAACAGGTGAGAGTCTGACGTCTCTTCCACACTTTTTTGTGTCACATAACTTGAACATTGCCCTGATCTAATTTGTTTTATGTAATGATGATGATGAGAACAGGTAATGGACGATCAAACGCTTCTAAAGGAGAAAGTGCAGAATCTGAGCGGTGATGCTGGCATAGAACGCATGGAAAATGCTCTGTCTGATGTGCGAACTAAGTACTTTGCATCAAAAGAATCTGGGAGTCCAATAGCAGCTCCTGTTGCTCACATTGCATCACCAGTTGGTTCAGTTTTGTCAGAAGCCTCCCCATCTTCAGTCTCTGGTGAAGCAACAAGTAGCAAAACTGTTGTCAGTGAGCGACGGAGTAATGTTGCAAGGTCATTGTTTAAGGAAGATGCTGCATCTATGGCCCAAGTGTCGACTCCATCTTTACCTGCTGAACGTGGTACAGATGTCAAATTGACCAATGAAATGTTGCCTATCACAGAGAATGAAATGTTGGTGAATGAGATAGTGCATGAACATCGTCATGCTTTTGCCGATAATCTGGACATTGGTAACGAAGATGATGACGTCATTAAGGTGTGTATTGTGTATTTTTGCATTCATTGGTGTTGCTTACATATTTGATGGTTGCTGAACTGGGTGTTGTTGTTGATAGGAAAAATCCTCACATCTTTTCATTTGTTTGCTTTCAGGCAAAGATTAAGGAGACCATGGAACAGGCATTTTGGGATGGTGTCATGGAATCTATGAAACAGCAGCAGCCTGACTATACTTGGCTTCTGAAACTTCTGACTGAAGTCAGGGATGAATTGTGTGAAATGTCTCCCAGCAGTTGGAGACAAGAAATTATGGGTACAATCGATGTAGATATCCTCTCTCAGGTAGTTTATTGTGCCCTAGCTCTTTGCCAGTATTATCATATATGCTAATCACCACAGAGGTTAGTGCATGCATGGTACTGATTAATGACTGTATCTCTCGAATCTCTATAGGTGTTGGGTTGTGGAACATTGGACATTGGTTACCTCGGAAACATCCTCGAGTACGCCTTGGTGACACTGCAGAAGCTCTCAGCTCCAGCCAATGATGACATGATGCAGGCTGCTCACCAAAACTTGTTAAAAGAACTCAAAGAGGTTTCACAACCTGGGGATAATTCTGATGCTTCGCTTGCAATGGCTGTGGTTAAGGGTCTCCGTTATGTCCTAAACCAGATTCAGGTGTGTATCCTTTCGTCTCTCCTCGACTCTGTTTACTTGTAAGGTGAAAAAAACTCATTATTTGCTGTTGGCAGACTCTGAAACGGGAGATAAGCAGAGCACGGATCAAAATTATTGAGCCGGTGATCAAGGGTCCTGCAGGGTTGGAGTATTTACACAAGGCTTTTTCAAGCAGATATGGAGCTCCATCGGATGCCGTGGCCTCTTTACCATTGACAAAGAGTTGGCTGTCTCGGGTGAGGACTGATGCTGAGCAGGAGTGGGGTGAACACGTGGATGCAGTGTCAACACTTCCAAATAACGCAACCCCTCCTCAAGGGGTGCCCCTAACTGCGCTTAGAACTGGAGGAAGCGTCTCGGTGGCATCGAGAATGTGGTCTTTGGAGCCTGTTACCAGAGGTCTGTTTCAGGAACCAACTGTTACACTATGTTTTGAACCGTCCTGTATGAAGTAGGAGTTTGTGTCCTAACATGTTTCGATTGTGTCACAGGTAAAGAGCAACCAGAGTGCCAGGGAGAGAGGATTGATTTGTTGGTCAGGCTTGGTTTGCTGAAGCTGGTTAGCGAGATTGAAGGTCTCGTGCAAGAAACTCTGCCTGAAACTCTGAAGCTTAATGTGTCCAGGCTTAGAGCTGTCCAGTCTCTGCTTCAGAAGATTATCGTTATTTCCACAAGGTTGGTTAAAAACCGTATACTGTCTTATGATCTCTCAAATCTACATCTTGATGTTGAACTAGTCGAACCATCTCAACCAAAAGCTTAAGTTGATGGTTGAAAGCTTAACAATGGTTTTATGCTTTAATGTGCCTACTCACGCGAATGGCCTTTGGGTTTGAAGCGTAAATTCTGCGAAGACCGCCTTAAACCTTCCATAAAGAAACATTGGGGTTGTTGCGATTCAAATTTGAGACCTTTAT
This sequence comes from Portulaca oleracea, assembly GCA_029582165.1. Taxonomy (NCBI): domain Eukaryota; kingdom Viridiplantae; phylum Streptophyta; class Magnoliopsida; order Caryophyllales; family Portulacaceae; genus Portulaca; species Portulaca oleracea. Next base: position 3,165,922 of record CM055873.1, on the reverse strand, counting down.
CTCTCAACCAAAAGTTCAAGCCGAGGCTCAATCATGGTTTTATACTTCGGAAGAATTTACCAAACATGATATTCATTCTTTTTCGGTCTTGCTATCTCTCTTTGCAGTGTGCTGGTCCTCCGACAAACCCTGGTGAGCGAGCGCCTAGTGACAACCCCATCAACCATCGAGACCATCATCTCTCAATCAGCCAAACAACTGTCCGAGTTACTCGACAAAGCCGAAGAAGATGTCGGCATTTCAGAGATCATCGACTCCATCATCTTACTCCCTGAAGACATGACCCATCTCGTGGACTTGACAAGGCTGAGGGAAAGGAAAGAAGTGATGGCAAACATGCTGTCGAAGAGCCTGAAATCCGGGGACGCAATATTCACGCGCGTGTCGCGGTCCATCTACTTAGCCTTAAGGGGTGCAGTTCTCGGCGGGACGGGGACCAAGGGCAGGCAGCTGGTGGAGGCGGCACTCCGGCGAGTCGGGGCGGCTCTTCTTACCGAGAAGGTGGTGGAAGTTGCAGAGGTGCTGATTGTGGTGGCAACCGTGTCCGGGAGCGTTCACGGTGCATGGTATGATCAACTGCTGAAGAATATGTGATTGATTTCATTCAGTAAAGAGGGTGAGTAATTTTTACAACTCCCCTAGTTTAGTTCCCAGTTGTACATATGTTATGCCAAGTATAGATGAACTGTAAGTATCTGTGTAGTTAAATAGGGGCATATTGTGAGTCTGTAAATGGATGTAGAAAACATCTGGGGTCAAATAAATGCCTTGTAATGTGTTAATTTAGACTGTAGTAGTACATATGTTGTACTTTAATTCATGTAAACTTGTAGTTGTACAATAAATAATGCCAAACCATGTAATTTGTTACCCTGTTATACATGTATTGTACCTTGAGTTCATAGTATTTGTACTATGCTTCAAGCCTTCCAACTTTTGTGGGTAACTGGCATACATCAAGTTTTGGCGGTTTTTGAACAGTTGAACCTATTCATTGAGTTAAACTCAAATTGGACTGGTCGATTGATCGATTCAGTTGACCGGTTGGTCCGGTTTTAACAACATAGGTCTATTGGAATTGTTTTTGTTTTTCATTTTCAAATTTGTTTATTTTTACAAAGGTAAAGATTATATTCACTAGCCTCTATACACATAGATCATAGTAGACTAAAGTATATACGAAACTGATCATATGAGGATGATTTGATATTTAATAAACATCAAGTTTTATTTTCGTGGACATATGAAGGTTTACCAAACATACAACTTGGAGAGGGTCGCAACAGAACTGGAATATTATTGCTCTCTTCTTTTTGCAACCTTTTGGATAATAACTCCAAATCATTGTGTTGTTACAAGACAAAAGGCATCATCACAAAGCGAAAATTCACCGTACAATGGGCGATACATTGATCCATCAAAACAATTTGTGTTGCTACAACTGGAGAAAGATGTAAAGTAAGTTCAAAGTAACAAGCTTTTCTTGGTGGATTCCTCAACCAATTTGTACTTCATCTTGAAATTCACTCTTGTCCATCCTGCCAAAACAACTTTGGTTAGAAACTTGGAATAGATCCTTAAGAAAGCTTAGCGAATTAAAACCTCAGCAAATTGTGGTAATCACAGAAAGGTATTCACTACTAACCAAAACCAAAACTAATACTCTAAAATCCCGCCTAAGTAGGGCATGGAGTGGCCAGATGTAACAATCTTACCCTATATTTTACAATTTAGAGAGTTTGGTTCCAATTGACTCAAGATTTAGTAATTATAGGCACTCAAATGGGGGAAGGTCGTCAAAAGATCGGATGCTCAACTAGCATCCTATGAAATTATGTACAACCAAAATACAAACTAACCACAAAATCTATCATGTCAAGAGAAGAAGAGTTCAACCTCCCATTAACCCGAAAGAAAAGAGACTTTATGAAATCATCTTCCATGTGTCGACGAGGATATTCATCTCTCAATGACACTTCCGTTCTCTCCAAACACTCCAAAAAATCACATGTGGTACAAGAAGTAGCATTAAAAATTGCAAAATACTATAAATTGGGTATACTTCTTCAAGCTTTAGAAAGAAATTCAAATTTTGAGGACATTTGGAGCCATCATTCAAAGTTTAAGCATCTAAAGAATGACGTGGGTTCCTTGATGAACCAATCAACATGAGTTTAGTACCTAGCCCATCTTACGGATAAAGTAGATTTAAGGAACAATGCGGGTTCCTTGGATGAACCAATCAAGATGTGTTTAGTACTCAGTAGGCATCAAACATGGGCTAATCCTTTTTGAACCAATCAAGATACAAGGGGAGGTGGTTACGTACTTGTATAGTTAGTTTTGTAATTGAAAATAAGAGTACACACTAATTACCTTCATGTTTGAAACTTAGCTGTAGTGATTTTCCTATAGTTACAGTCTTCTGGAGATCCAATTGGAAATATACTTGAATGTTAAATAGAACTAACATTGATACGCTGTATTTTTCGTGGGGATGGGGGTACACAATAATGATTTACACATTCCTCTCTACTGTTCTAACACCTGTCCTAAGAAGCACAGACATTACCAAACTTCAAGTGTGTCACTTATGGGACACGGACACTCTCAAAGACATGGCAAACATATGGATAGAATAAAGAAATATGGTTTTGCTATTGGTGGCTGTAGAATGTACAGACCACAAACAATTTGCTATTATTTTCATCCATACACAATCCTCTCCAAGCTGAAAGCATAAAGTAAGTCATAAACACAGTCTGTAATAGGATTGTCACCACTACGTGTCTACTATACATGTCATATCCTATAGTTTTCAAAAAGTCATGTGTCCACGTGACCGTGTTGTATCGCTGACTAGGCTTCTTAGCCCTTGCCCACCATTTCTCAAGGAAGGTTCTAAGTCTTTTTAAGTCACACAAATTTCTATTAGATGAAACATTACTTCTTTTCAAAGCCACGAGAATGACGCTACAATCTTGCCTATGTATATAATAACAGGATAAGCATTCACATTATTCCCAACTACATTTCCACAATGAAGTGTGCGTCCAGCAAAACAAGACCATCTGACAACAGTCAAATTCTCAGCTCAATTAAAGAACAAAAAAAAAATATATATCATCCTTTTTTACACAAGCCTTGTATGACTATCCCTTTTTGTTCATTGATGAGCTTCACATCTATAAGCTATAGCTGCACGTCACGATCCTCTCTTTGTTACACTCTATATATGTTTCAAATTTTCCACACAGAATGTTTCATGGTCCTTTTAATAGCTCTAACAGAATAAGCACCATCCAAAAAAGGTTGCATAAATACATCGCATGGAACATACCTGAGAAACAGGGGAGTCAGAAACCGTAGGAGGCCTCAAATTTGCTGTAGGCTTACCAAACAGCCGGGAGCAATCGGAGTATGCGGATCCAAGACCCACTCCAGCACCAAAAGCAACAGATGCCCAACGGGTCACAGGACTCCCTGGAAGAAAATAAGTAGCAGTCCAATATCAAAATACCGAGTAAATATTTAACCAGTCCATGTGCTTGACCCTATAACCTTTTTAAAGTAGAGTAATCAGGAGAAGGATGTAAACCCCAAGGACAAAATAGAACCCACAAACATTACTCAATTAGAAAACCCACAATAAAATTCATCATAAGTTCATAACAGAATAGCAACTCCACCCCTCTCCACCCACCCACACACACACAAAAATCACACAATGAAGGTTTTCTTTCAGGTTTAAAGCTATTTGGAAAACACAATATAATACTCAAGTAATAGTCTCTTGAAGTGAGGCACCCCTCCCTCGGTTACCCAATCGTACTTATCCATGACTTTATTTCACTCCAATGCAATACACCTATAGTCCCGCTGTTAAAACAAGTGTTTTTCTTTTCGCGGGGGGTTCAAAGAGACTAGCTCCAATTAATCCAAGAATTTAAAATCATTAACCACCTACCACTCCATGAAGTATACGAGGTTTAGAGAGTAATTTTACTTGAGTCCATTACAATCTAGCTCAAAAATAAATCTTTTTCAGCTATCTGTGAACTTTAAAGACATGTAATTAAGAGGTGAGTTTGATGCAAAAAAACAGTTCCAACTAATCCAAGATTTTAAAATCGTTCACCGCCTACAACTCCATGAAGTAAATGAGGTTTAGAGAGGTATTTCACTTTAGTCCATCACAATCTAAGCTCAATAAACAAATCCTTCTTAGCTATCCATGAACTTTATTTCACCATTATCAACAAATTGGGCAAAAGTTAAGGATTTAAGACATTTAATCACTGATAACACTTCATACCAATCTCTAAATGCATATATACAACATGCTGAATCCAAGAGACAATGCTTGCTGTTTTCATTTGGTCAAATTTACACACAACAACAATCTTATCTTTCACCAAAAGCTACCCTAATCTCCAATGGATTCTCCAATTCAAAACCCTAAGCAGGCCTACCCATGAACAGCAATTGTGGGTTCTATCTAATCAAATTCAGTAAACCAGCTGCAAAGATTAACCAAACTAATAGTATCCAAACACCGATTGCCACTACAACCCACAAAATCCACCCTCACATACACATACGGGGAAAACCACACAAATCACAAAAAATTAAAAACACAACACCCAAAACAAGATAAATTAACTATGAAAGACGATAAGCAATTCGAATTCGAATGCTCACACAGCACAATAAAATGAAAACTAAGAAAGGAGAAAAAAAGTAATGGAGGAAGAAGAACATACGGAAGAGGAGGAGGCCGGAAAAAGCGCCGGCGAGAGAGGAGTAAGCAAAGCGGCGAAGAGAGAGATCAAGACAGGCATCCCATTTGGCATCCAAGTCGTAATCTTTTTGGATTTGGGTTTCTTTGACACTATCCGCCATTGTTAGGGTTCCTTGCTTTCGATTAGATTGGGGGTGGATTTACGAATTATTTTTCCCCAGTGACCACTTCCTGGGCTCTTTGTGTTTGTCTTGCTTTTATTCTTCTCCGGTGGGATTTGATAGCGACGAGTTCTTCGGCCTTTTTCTTAAAAGTCATATGAGGCCAAAGGGCTATGGCCATCGCTAGCAAAAATTCGAATTCGGTAAATTTGGAGCGGACAAATTTGGACAATGTCAAAATTTGAACAAAAAATTTATGTTCAGACCTGGTTTTATTTCGGGTCGGACAATTTAGACAGCTAAAATTGGGTTTGGACAATAGAAAAAGAAAAATTTTATGTTCGAATATTTGGTCAATTTGGACAAAAACACAATGTCCAGACCCAATTTTTCCAAGGTCGGACAATTCAGGTAATCCGAGTCGGATAAATTTTTGCCAACTCTAGCTATGACTATCACAATTTAGGGCTGTAAAAATTCAAATAAGGTGAGACATGACAACTTATAGGGTGATCTTTCACATAAATTTATCATGAGACTTTTAAGATTGTTTCTAGTATAAGATTGTTTCACATAAATTTATTGTGAGACAGACAACTTATATGGTGATCTTTCAAATATGTTATCTATTAATTCGTGCGGGCTGGTCGGGTTCGATACAGGTCAGCTTCGGGTTTATTTATGTTTTAAGTTTGAAAATTTCAAGCCTAAACTTAAAACTTTCGGGTAGGTTCGGGTTGATTTTCGAGTCATCAAATTTTGTCAGCTCTCTATGACTAATAAGTGATATTAGAAAGATTTTTTGATACGAATGTGATTAATAATTTATTAAGGAGTGACTTTTATCAGAGCCAACCCATATAAATTATTAGTCACCCTGTATTCATAAATAGTCACCAAAATATTATACGTCTTACGGAAAATTTATGGTGAGACGTTTTATATAAGAATTACTGATATAGTGTTATCAGAAGGGGTGCAGTCAAGTGACAACTACCCCAATAATCTAATCTTAGTGAAAGTAATTTTTTTCATTAGTGGAGATTAAAGGGTTGATGAGTCAACTATCCACAATTCAATACATCCCACATTTGTCCTGTAAAGCTTACTGGTATGACCTATGAGATAATAACCCTGTAAGCAGGTCAAATTTATTTAGAGTAAAAAAAATATTTGGTTAAGTGGCTCCCTAAACATAAAAAATATGAAAAAAACATATAATTTTATAGATACCCAGAATTAAAAAAAAAACATATAATTAGATTTCAATACCCATGTAATCCTGATGTCAATTGCATATACAAGAAGTCAAACCAAAATACTGTTATTTGCAATCAAATCTGTACACATACAATTCATACTCTTCAGTCTTCCCCAACCCTAAAAGGAAACAGATAGATTACGAGGAGTCAATGACATAGTTACCAGGAACGCTTTCAAATGCAGATCGCTAATTTTTATACAAATTAACTAGTCTATTCTTGACTTCAGAGTGTTCATTCCTGGGGATCATAGGGATATGTAGCGTTCCCGGTAACTATGGGCAGAACAACGAGATGCCCTAAACCTAATCAAACCAAAAAAAATCTAACTCGGCTTATATTATCAGGCCTGAACAGTTAACCCATTGACCCACTCAAACCGAACAGTTCAAGAACCGGGTCAAATCTGACAGCATAGATCGTAACAAGACATAAAACACCCCTAAGTCGAATGTCATGAACAGAACCCAAACTTCGATTCATGATTCGTCTGACAGAACTAACCACCCATGCAGAGACAGCCCATCCTCTGCATTTAAGTTGAATGGCATGACTCGAACCCTAACGAGAAGCTTCTTCTTCTTTGAATCGTGTTATGAATCGTAAACACCAGCTTCCCCGGCTCGACAACCCTGACATTGTCAGAAATCACAGGTTCATCAGTAGGAGCCATCTTTCTGAGCTTGGATATGTTTGTGATGTATCTTCCTTTTGTGCTTGGGACAAACTCTGCTTCATAACAGACATCCCAATCGATCACTCTGAGCTCCCAGATTACGTCGCATTCCTGCATTTCGACAGCAAAATTATGCACAAAAATTGACAGACCAACAAGTATAGAGTTGGAGGTACATAAGATTGCTTACTTCTGCAAATGAGAACTCAGAAATGTGTTTACTAGCAGGCTTTATGGTGATCTCAGAAATAGGGTCATCTGAGGTAAACTGACTGTCTTTTTTGTTTAACCCACCATACTTCACAGGCACTTGCCCAGGAGAAATGTGTCTGTTCTCAACATTAAAACACAACCAAGTTACTAGAATTAGAATCGTAGAACCGGATCAAGAATGTTATAAAAGCATAAAGCATCAGGAATAGACAACAAAAGGAGTAGGATTTGTACTAACTTGAAAAGGGTGGCAATGGTTTTCGTCGAGCCAGCGAAAAAAACTTTGTTCGAGCTCCATTCATCAAAGACAGCAGAGTAAACCCGGCAATTAGTCCGATACCACCAAGGAGCATTGATCCATAACTTGCACAACAAAATCAAACCCAGGTTAAGTAAACTCAACGACGACAGAAGACATAATTTTTGGCTCATGGATTCGATTATATACCTGTTTGGCCACAAATAGGGGGTAATTATCTTTCAGTAGTTCAAGGAACTTGTAAATGACCCTGTACAAGTTTCTGTACTCGTAATACGAAAAGTTCTGAAGATCAACAACCAAATGAAAGGAATTTGTACTCCTGAAGCTGAATTCAAGCTGCCTTATGTTCTTCTCCACAAACTGAATAAACCAACGAAGGAGTTTTCGTTGTTTTTCGACATTAGTACATATATTTGGAACCTTCAAAATCTCCTCCAAAGTTAAGTACCACACAGGAATTCCTTCTCTATCATAACCATTGATGAACAACATCTTCTGGTATATATAATCATCATCTTCAAGGTGTTGTTCTATGAGGGACTCCATACAAACTCCCTCCCTCCAAAGAATCATGTTCTTGATCATCTCAAACGCATCCAACGGGTCGAAATCCCTGGCTTTCAAGAACCGTAGGATGACAAGATCGCTTCGTTCGTCTTCTAGGATTGGAATCCCCCACATTGTGATCAACTCTCCTTGCATATAACACCCGAGTTCGTACCTATCAAGGGCATCTCGAACTAGTCTCTTTAGTTCTTGCAGGGCTTTTTTCTGGGTCTCTGAAAGTGTTCTTGTGATTGTTGTGCTCTCTTCTTTGAGTGTGAGTGTAGTGTAATTCTGGGTTGCATTGAAATCTTGTGAAACATCCCCCATCTGGGTTGGATTGGTGTGATTTTTGGCTCAGGTTGATGGGTTTTTGAGTTGTGATGAAGATGAATTGAATGGAAATGGTCTGTTGGGATTTTGCATATAACAATGACTTGTTCTTCACAGAACAAGCACCCCACTATGTAATGTAAAATGCTTGAGCTTTCATTGAATTCCCAGAAAAATGGAGATTTGAATCAGTCATCATTGAGTTCTGCTGTCAAAAACTAGGTCATCATCAAGAAATTACCTCCTTTGTTTGCTTTTTGTTGGATGTTCTATTAATGTAACATGTAATGCATCCTATAGTAACTTGAGGAGAAGCAACAGATCCACATGAAGGTTTATGATAATCTTTTACATAGAATATATTAATTGATAAGAGGATTAGGACGACCCCATCTTCGGATTTCTGAGCATGTAAGAAAATACATTTAAGTAGAATTTGTGACTTTTCATTAGCACGTCAAACCTGAGCCGCCCGTTTGATCCGAAAAATTTATTTTTTAAGTTCAACTTTATTAGAATTTGTGACTTTTCATTATAATTTTTAACTATTAAACTAAACTATATGCGCAACTTATTTATTCGTTATTTCTCTAATTTAAGTTAAAATAGTTACAATAATCTATTGTTACGATTGTAGGAGAAGTAATATTTAGAGACTATTGTTATAAAAAAAATGAAAAAAAGGTCGTAATCATAACTCATTGGGTTGATCCGAAACCGAAATACAGCGTCCATATGTACCTGAACACGATATATGCCCAACCCGAAACCCACCCGCCTGATCAAATTAACAAGTCTACACATACATACGTAGATAGGTTGATCATGCGGGCTACATATATTTATATATAACACTATGTATACCATGTTCGATCTTATTGTAACAGCCCATCATTGCCTAATTGTAATATGCATATATTCATAAAGAAGTTCTAGTAAGAAAACAGTACAAAATACATAGATCGATTTATACATTATTACAGAGACAACAGTAGATAAACCAGGTCGATCGATCTTAAGGGCGCTATATAAATCCCATATATGCGACCATCAATCGATCTTATATTTATATTTATTGTAACAAACGGATTTTTGGATAATATAATATTGTAGTTATGCATATATGTAGACCGAGATCGACTGAAGTTGCAGGTCTGACAAGTAGGCTCACTTAATTACGGCGCCAAGGGCCCCACGGATCAGGGGAAATTTCTACACAGACCGAGTTGAATGGACCGTTTGAACAAATGCTGCCTTCACAACATGCTACACCGTTCCAACAACTTTCACCTGGGTTTGCGCATGCTCCTAGTGCTTGTGATCCAACTCCCTTTGCATTTTTTAGGATTATTTCTTCGACGATCACCTTCGCAATATTGACATTGTTGTTGTTGTGGTCGTCGACGATTTTCAGTGGCACTCTTGCCATGATTGGCACTAATACATGTAAACATATATATATATAAGTATAACTTTAAGTACTTATTATTTGTCTTTAGGCATGTAAAGTTTACTAGTAGTAATTATTGTTAGAGTACAAAACTATCATTGTAATTTTTTCAACCATCAAGTTAAGTTTTTGACTGAAATCGTTCTATATAGTATTAGAGCTAGTAAAAGGCCAGTTTCGAGTTCATATCTCAGCAGCCTCTGTGTTTATTTGCGTAAGGTGAGGGGAACTAGTCTTTACTACATCCACGCTTTAAGTTCAAAGGGCATTCATGTGAAAGGACGTATTTATTAGGATATAAAATAATCATTGATGTTCTAACAATCGGTTTAAATGTTCTAATGAGATGGTTCTACACTAGTGATTCCCTTGAAATATGGGTTTAGTGATCATATATACATATATGAAACATATCTAGTGGGCAACATGTTACAGTGAGCAGTTAGGCAACATTAATCACATCCCTTGATTTTATATCATGTACGTATTGTTTAGTATATATATAACATAAGTTAAATTACCCCATTAACTAAATTAGGGTGTTAATTATGCATAAGATGATGGATAAAAATAAAGACCTAAAGGAAGGAAATGAGAAAATATGTATTGAACCTGCAGATGCGATGAGCAAGAAAGTTGCCAATACCACCAATTTCTCCATTTTCTCTCTGAGATGACAATTGGATATGTATGTGTGGGTTGAGACTTGAGAATGATTTTATGCACCATATTTTTGTGCTATTTATAATTGCACAAAAATAAATCATGATTAGCATCATGCATGAAACCATGCATGTCTCGTGGTAGAGGTCGTTTTCTTATCTAGACAGCAAGATTAATAATGCAATCTTTTTTTGATAAATAATGTAATCTTGATATTACGTTTATTGGTGCCTAATTTGTACACGTTTTTACATTATGGTACTTTGAAATCTTTAACATTAGGTTCTTTTTTGGGACCTTATAATTTTAAAAAAATTGTTGGGTGGTGTTATATGCTTTTGAAAACTTATTCGAAGGGGACAATATTATTACAGCGCACTCGGTTGATTCCAAGTTTTCCATTAAATGGCTGTTGGGTGATTTCCGACTATTTTAATCGAAATTCGTCCAAATGTGTATAAAAAGGCAAAAGTACCCTCAACTATTTATCTAATTACCACACCGCGTTGACCCAACCGAACCCTACATAGCCAATAGGCCGATCCTAACCTTGACCTGATCTACTCATTGCTCACCCCTGGCTAGTTGTGTAATTCTCCCTCTGTTCCCTATTATTTGTCCTTTTATTAATTGTCACGGTCTCCGATATTACTCTTTAATTGATATTTTATTAACAATTGTAATATTATACTTGCAAAATAATATTTTTCGCTACGAATCTAATGGTAACTTTATTTAACAAATTCTTATATATATTGAGAAATTTATAGCTAACTTTTTTTAAAGTTTGGCTGTACAATTTTCAAAAGATACAGTAATATAGAACGGATGCAGAATAACATACTAACATTTATTAGTTATTATATACTTATATACTTATATCTTATAGGTGGACTGGACTCTCTCCCTATTCGTGTTTGTAAAAGCCACATGCATGACCCATGAGCACCAGGCCACCCTACCCAGAGTCTCAAACATTTGGGCTGGTTTTGTCGTTAATTCATTCAGGCCCATATTCAGGTATGTTGATTTTTTTTTTACTTTTTTTTTGGGGGGGGGGGGGGTGAGGGAACTAGACAATGAATTTTCATGATTGCATTTTATAACAAATATAAAGTATGTTTTCTTTTTGTGTAAACATAAAGAATGTTTACCTGGCTAAGCTGAATTTATACGAGCTAAAATGACAATGGTAGCAAATTATCACATTCAGCGGTGTTGAATTACCACATTCAGTAACAAGAAAAATAAGTTAAATTAACTTTAGAAAATAGACCCATTTAGAATCCATTCAAGATCTGAGGACTCATGGATCCGACATATTTGAATTTCAGTCTAACTTCTTCGGGCTGATTGATCTGGATCCAACTCTAAAAAAAAAGTTCGGATCTGAATCCACATGAATTTGGGTCAAACCCGACCCATTACCATCCCTAATATATAAAAAAAAGGGTTAATTGCTTTGTGGTGTTGGGTTTAAGATTTATTTACAATGAGTTATTTTCTTTACAACTTGGTGTTGCCATCAATCAAACTCACATTTGACCAAAAAGCATCTACAGTTTGGTGTTTTTTAGTAGAGCTTAACCTATATGTATAGCTGTAATGATGGGAAATGAATATTTAACAATTGAAATTGCGTTTGCAGCTACCTTATTCGTTCAACTTGTTAATCAACTGTATTTTGGGTTAATCACATCATTGGTCTGGGTTAACTACATGAACTTCACGTATTCCTAACGCATAGTTCCAACATAAGGTTTGTATACTGAAATTGATAATTAATAAAGTAAAAACTACATAAGTTATGCTTTAGGGTTATGAAGATAGGCCATATGGGTAATGATGCTAACATGAAGCACTCAACATGGACACCATGGACGGCTAACCCATAACAAGTTCATGTTAACCTAATGTATTTTGGGTTAATCACCTCATTGGTCTGGTTAACCTACAATGGACAGTTAACCCATAATAAGTTCATGTTAACCAAGTTATATTGGGTTAACCACCTCATTGTTTTGGGTTAATCTACATTGAAGTTCACCGACTTCTTATATTAAATACATCAGACATGTCACATCAACAGCAGACCTACTTGCTTTTACCAAATTTTAATCAAAAATAAATTCTTGGTCAAACCAAGTTGATTGATGACAACACCTAATTGTAAAGAAAGCATCTCATTTTAAGTTCAATCTTAAGACCAATACTAGAGAGCAATTAACCCAAAAAAATAGTGTTCCTCCAATCCTCCTCCATGGAACATCAAAATGCAAGACAAATAAATTAAGTTTGTAGGCTTGAAGTGAAATGAATATGTTTTTACTTCTAACCAACTCCAATATTATTATTATTATTATTATCCAATATCCATAGATTAATCATGATAAGTGTCTTAATTTATACTGGTTATTAATTATTTTTAAATTTCATTAAAATTACACTAAAAGGTATATTTATTTTATTTAAATTGTTGCAATTATATGTTTCATTGTTTTAAGCATTGTAAAACTCATAAATTACATAAATTCTATTATTGGTTTATTTTTTATTATAATATAAATATAGAATTACACATAGAATGTGCCTTCTCTGTAATAGTTTATATGATTAGGTTTCATTAATACTTTTTTTTATCTAATCAATGATGAGGATACTCTTATACTTGATAAATATGAATAATTCCTTATAAAAACATTATTTAAAATCATAAAAACATAAATTTTAGGTAATTCAAGATGACTAATAACTATTTTAATTAATTCACAACGCATATATCATGATCCCTTATTCATTTACCTGCTCTTTCAAAATAGATTTTTATAACACCTCAACATCAGAAGGCTTTGTCTTATTTGCCAAAATTTGGTTTCTACATTAATAAGAGCGTTTTTGTCGAGATAAAATTGTTTATATCTAAGATCGTTGTCCTTTTGTACGATGCGGTGCGGTATCACAACTCATCATACTATTCAATATTCTTTCATATTTTACCATACCATACCATACTATACTACACTTTAGCACTTTTTTCTCTTCACTTTTGTGCTCAACTTTTCACATTCTACTCACTTAACACATCATCAACCACACTTTCCACAGATTTTTCATATCATTGCACACCTTACCGCACTTTCCACTAGAGCTGGCTAATAGGTTAGGTCGAGTCGGTTTGTGTTCGTGTCAAATTTAAACGGGTTCAAAATCCCCCAACCTGAACGTAATTCATTTATTAAACGAGTTGGAAATTGAAACCATTTACCGTTTAAATTTTAAACGGGTTGACCTTATTTTGACCTGTTTACCCATTTAAGTAAATGTGTTGGAATAAAGTTACCAATTTACCCATTTAACCATTAATCATTTATACAAAACAACTCATTGTGGGATCGAAATAATGACATGTATCGTACTCAACAATTTGTATGGTAACATAATTCAAGTTATATATAAGGAGATGTCTTTTAATTCATAGTAAAATATAAATACAAGTTAAAATTACAAATCTTACGTATATTTCAAAGAATATTAACTGTAAGTTTCACCTAAGTTTATTGATAAACGGTATAATTGGGTAACAATTATCGAACAAATGACTTGACCCATTTAACATGCCTAATTAAACGGGTTAAGTAGGTGTTTTTTCGGGTGTCGAAAATCCTGACCTGAACCTAACCCATTTAATTAAACGGGTTTACTGTGTCAACCCGTTTAATTAAACGGGTTGAAAATTTCTACCTAAACCCGTTTAATATCGTGTTAGTGTCACTTTTAAATTTCTACTTTTCACTATTTCATCGTATTGCACCATTTCCGCACCGTACCAACCGCATAAAAGAAATTAACCTAAATCTCTCCAAACATGGTAAACCCCACAGAAGACATTGACATTTTTGTTATATATGTAGATCAAATTTTTGGACCAAATAAAACATGGATAGATTATACTCAGATCCTCAATGAGTTGGAGCACATGCAAGAGTTGAATGAAATCGGGGGGTCAGAATTTATTGTTGGTTGTTGTGTCGTCAATCATGCAATGAAAAACAGTACCCGAAACATGCATGTAAACAAACAACTTCAACAACCCAACAACACTGCCTGCCGTTGCAAACAAATTCATAAACCTTCCTATGTATGTTTTTCAATTCGAGGTTGATAAGGATTTGTTTGGATCCTAAGCCAATTTGCTATATGTCACATGCAATGCAATTGTTTCGTATGATAGTGACTACACCTTACCGGCTAAATATATGGGGAAAATCTTTGACATATCCAAACACTTCATTGGATTCTTATGTAGGTTTGTTTTGACTATAACAGTTCCAGAAAATAATTTTGCGATGTTTAATTAACAAGTAAATAAGCAATCTTACTAGCTAGAATAATCCCAAGAATATGGTCAGCGTTTGTCCCATAAGAAAATCATATATAGATCGTGTTTTGTAAAACTTATCACAAATTCTTGGATGAGACTATCACATGTAAAATTATCGTGAGATGACTCCTTCTAAGCTAAATATTTTTGATATTTTATAATAACTAAAACTAAAAGTAATATTAGGTTTGACTTTTTAATATGAATGAGGCAAATAATTCATGAAAGGATGACTTTTATCAAAGTCACCCCAAATAAATTATAACCGATATTTATAAAAAGTCACCCCAAAATGATATCTCTCATAATAAATTTATAATGAATCAATATCACATAAGACTCACTGAATTTTCAACTTTATTTGACTAAAAGGAACAAAAGAGATTGAACATGTATTGGTATATATTATAGTCGATCACCTCTTTCTTGAGTGACAAGAGGTCAACCTCCTATCCCAACCTTTAAGAGTTCGATTCCTGAGATGCATTCCTCCCTTACCTGTTTGGATAAGGCTGCGGGTGACGATGGGCCCAACTTTGGACATTTGCACCCAGCACCTCGTCTACTACATATCTGTTTGAGTGTTTGGGTTAGATCTCTGTTGTTAGAGTATAAAACTATTATTGGATCTTCAACCATAAGTTAGTTGAGATGGTTTCACATGGTATCAGAACCATACTAATGAACAAGAGGTCTTGGGCTTGAATCTCAGCACCGGCCCCATATTCATTTGCAGAAGTATCGACGCTTCAAGCCCGATGGGCGCGTAAGGGGGCGTGTTAGAGTATAAAACCATTACTGTACCTTCAACTATCAATTTAAGTTTTTGGTTGATATGGTTTCACATGGTATAAGAGTCAGATTAATGAACAAGATGTCTCATGTTCAAATCTCAACACCGTCCTATATTCATTGTGCAAGGTAAAGGGGGCCTTTGCAGTATCTACGCTTCAAGCCCAAAGGCATTCGCATGAAGGGGAGTGTTACAGTATAAAATTATTACTGGACCTTCAAACATAAGCTCAAACTTTTGATTGAGATGATTCACAGATGATAGGGCCTAATAGATGGACTACTTACCTATCTAAAAATAAAATGTATTGGCATTATAATACCAATATTAAAAGGTAGCCGATAGAAAGTTTGGATGTATATATCCAACTACATTATGCACCCACTACAAATAATTTTTCAAATTAAATGCTGAGCTAGCTAGTAGCTAGAGCAACTTTAAATGAACATGCTTAAACACACCCATTGACATCGATGTGTGATTGTAAGGACCTTTCTTGTCCATCTTCCTATCCTACTCCATTAATTTTAAGTAGGGTGTGGACTGCACCCTCTTATGTTAAAAGGTTCAATTGCGGTTAACAATCAAAAGATGCCTTTAAGCATACAAGCTAACCAATTTGTTAGCAACTTAGCATATGTATTTATCATTGGATTTTCAATCATTAGTTTGAATTTTTAACTAACGTAGTGGTAAAAGTATAAGTATCATATATAATATAAACATTGAAAATATGATCAGCACAGGTCCTTAAAAGATCAACACGGGTCGTGTTGGTCTCCAGAATGTAAGAAAAACAATCATGGGCTCAACATGGACCGTGCTACAGTCACCACAGACCGTGTAGAGACCCATGATTTGTTTTTAATGCTAATAACTATATAATCTTGTGTATTAAGTTTATAATATCATTTTTAAGTCCGATATTGTGTTCCAACAGCTATATGTTATGACCATTTGACTAAGTCAAGGTCGTGATACTCCATTAAGGTCCTTAATTGTGCCTTTGACTAAAGAGTGTAATTAGGGGCGAGAATTCTCCTATAAATAGGAGACATTCCCTAGCCATTTGAGAGCACCAACTTTTTCTATCTATAAACATATCCTCTCATTCTAGCATAGACTGCAGTTATACTAGAATGAATCAAGTGAGAAACAAGTTTTTCTTGAGTGAGTTAAGCGCTAAATTTTATCCCTCGGAACATTTACGGTATAGTAAATAATTCTTAAGGAAAATGTGTTTGTCCATAACTCTTAGCAATATCCAAACAAGATCACCATTTGGTTATTAAGTTCAATTTCCATCTTGTCACATATACCGCAAAAAGATCAAGAAGTCAAGAGAAGATGATGAATGTTCAAGCCGGTGTCAAACATTATTTTCCCAATACAAGCTGAGAGGTTTCAGATTCAAACTCTTACACCCTCTATATTTGTTAGCACAAGGTGAAATGGGTCTTTGCAACATCCACGTTTCAAGTCCAACAGACATTCGCGTGAGAGGCGTGTTAGAATATAAAACTATCATTGGGTCTTTAACCATTAGGTCTTTAACCATTACGATTTACGGTATTGCTTTAATCTTTTGGGTGAAATGGTTATACAAGATCAGATAGAAAATTTAGGTAGGTTGAATAGATTTGGCTAGTTTATGTAGAAAATGTAAAAGTAGTTACTGAATTGTTTTTGAAGTAAAGAAAAAGTTGATTTAAGTAAGGTTAGATGGAAAACGTAGAATTAAATAAAAGTAGGTAAAAAAAATATTGTGAGTAGCTTCCCCTTATATAGAACAGAGCCAGAGTCACCTTTACATTAATTTTAAATAATAAACTTAAATATATATAATCCTGAACACTTTTAGTCCCTTCATGTAAAAATAATTTGTCATAAATATGTTTTGTTCGCGTACATTCAATTCTAGTAAAGGATTTTGAACTCAGATAAGCCATGGTGGAAGGTGACTGTCTCCCACTTATCACCAAGTTCTGAAGAAGCTCCCATGGCAGTAACACCTTAGGCCTTATTATTAAAGAAATTTTGAGGGTGTCAAATTTCTTCCTTTTCAGTTTTAGAAATCATGTTCTTAGAGTTGAAAATATGTTGCCCCGTCTTTAGCTCGCCTCCAACCCAATAATGTACGAGCAAATTTGGCTGGAGGATGGACTTAAGGCTTCCATGACCTCGGCTTGAAACAATATGTCAATCTTTTTGAATGATGATAAATTAATTTTTTTTTCAGTTGGCGACTTCCCAAAAAAAAAAAAAATTCTAGTAATGGGATAAAGTGTACATCCCTTTTATTTCTTACAAAGCCCAACCACAATGCACCATATTATAGCCACCCAGCCCTATTCTTTTAAGTTAATAGGATGAAGCTTTATTTATTTATTTTTAATGGGAATGAAGCTTTATTGTAAATGATTGAATATTGATCATGACCAAGTAGCTAAAAAAGTTCATTAATTATGAATGAATATATGAACTAAAGTTGTACAAATAATTTTTCATCAAATGGCATGGTGGAGCAAATGACAAAATTGGATTCCCCTACCTATAGAGAGGAATAAACCACATTTATGTCAAAATATAGGGGAATCTTATTATGACTAACCTATACTAATTTTTCCTCAATTATTTACAAAATTTGAGGTCATTTGCACCCAATAAAAACCAATAAATATTGTAATTATATGTTCATTTTCATGAAGAAAAGCTTGATGCATATTTTATTTTCTTTCTTTTTTATGAGTGTAACTTGCTAGATGGACCGATAATATTTAATTTCATCACTATATTTTTGCCTTTTGCATGGATTCCCATTGACAAATATGCACTCAATTATTCTTGCAAGATGAGTTCCTATAAGAAAGAAACAAAGAAGAAGAAAAAAGAGATCCAATTTAAGATCGATTGGTGGGGATGGTGGACCAAAGAACATTTGGTTAATTGGAATCACTCAACTAGGTTAGATTTGATGATGATACCTCTTCAATTGAATATCTAAAAAGTTTAAATATATGTTTTGCCTTTTCTTTTTATTTTTGTCTTAAATATATGTCTGGGTCTTTATCAGGAATGGAGCCCTTCATCAGTCCAGAGTATAATTTAGGATAAAAATTATCAATTATATATTTATTGAATAAATATAGTAATATATTGAACCCCTTAATTTAAAAGCTAGATCCGCCACGGTTCAGTCTCTAATCTCTATCATATCACCAACTTACCATGGTCAATCAATTGTTGACCCATAAAGGAACAAAATTAATATGTTTCATCAAGTATTTTCCTTCATGCACACAACATAAATATAAGTATTAATTAAGAAAAATCAATATTAAATTGCTTAAACCAATACATAAGAGGTTCATATATATATTTATTATTTTAAATATTAATTTATATATATTATTTTAAAATTGGTGATAAAGGGTATAAATGGAATTTCGACAATTATTTTTTCAAAAACAACTAATTTTATTAAATACAACTTTTCCAAACGATCAATAAAACCAACTAATATAAACATCCAATCTAAATAGATAATAGTAAACAGTCAATACAAACAGCTAACAGCCAACAATATTAACTCGAAAGATTTCTTTGTGCACCTATGATGGTAGAGGGAACCTTGTACAAGCATATAAGTTCAAAAGGTCGCATTCCTTTTATAATCCTTAATTAGCATAGAAGATTACTTACCCTATATTGGGGAGATCCAAGGGGGGAGTCAACTTCAACCAAGGTCTATGATATACAAGTTAAGTGAGGTTCCATCTTAAAACCAATGTGTTAAGAAGAGTAATCCACTTGACTTATCTTTTCTCTTTTACTTTTTCGATGTGGACATTTTTATTAATAGGCGAATCCCAACACCATAAAAAGCAAAAATCCAAAGACTGTATTAGAAGAAACCTAGGAAGCTCTAACTAAATGCTCATATAATACGATAAATTTGTACATCTATCTATCCCCATCATTTCACATGCATATAGGTCGTTCTCAAAAATTATCTATAGATGATTATAAGTGAAATATCAATAAGTAAATCTCATCTTTTCATTTTGCATTATATCGTTTCAATTGTCCCATCTTGATTCCCCATCTAGCCTCAATCTTCAATGATCGATCGAAGTTAATCTTACACTGTTTGTACGTGTAAATGATGTAAAAGGACTAGTCCTAGTAGAAGGATATTACGAACTTGTTGAGCTGGTAAAAATTCGGATCCGAATAATTTCAAGTTCAGATAAATTAGATATGGGACGAAAACTTGATGTTCGATGCCCAGTTTTTTCATGTACTATTGGGTCCGACAAATCAGATAAGTATAAATTCGGGTTTAAATTGGATTTAGATAATAAAATTTTCAAAAAATTTTGTTTGAATTTTGGGTCAAAATGGTCAATTAACGTTAAAATTTGGACGAAAATTAAAATCTATGACCTTACCCTATTTTTTCGGATCAGACAAATTCGGGTTATCGGGTTGGAAAGATTTTTACTAGCCCTACGTACAAACTGGCAAATTTACTTAATACGTATCCTTTTCAATTTATCATGAAATATTAATTATCAAGATCAACTCTGATTATCACCCTCATCAACACCAACTCTTCATTGACCATCAACTTTAATTTTAATCCTAACTATATTTTCGAGTTTTTTTCGATAGTTGGAAGCCAAAATGCTAAAAAGCATCAAACATACTACAAAATATCCACAAAAAACAGCAAAAACGTACAGTATGAACAAACAAAAAAAATAAACAACACCAGCTGGAAGATACATATAAAAAACCCGAAAAAGACAACTACAAAATAGATAATAGGCCACCCAAAAAACACTTCACTTCTTCTTGGTTGGTAAAACCTTGAACCCACAAACTTCTCTCACCAGTCTTCTTTCGGTCAAGCACCGCCTCAATATTCTTTGGGTCCTTCAACTACCTCGACACTTCAATAGTAGTCGACTTAGTCTTCCAAGAAGCATCCAAAACCAACCTCTATTTAGACTTCAAAAACTCCTTACTGCTCCTTTTATGCCCAACACCAACCTTTGAAAGTACCAGGATAGAATCCTCAAGATCCAGAGAAACATTAGTCATAGATTGGATCGACACTACGTCCTCATTATCATTAGTAACAAGATCACATACCACATCCGAGAATATTTTCGAGCTACATTCTTATCCTTTATCAACACTAATATACTAAAAGGATTCCATTTGAAAATTCGAAAACATTTATAATTTGTAACTTAGGACAAGATAAGATGCTTCAATCTCAATCTCAATCTCAATCTCAATCTCAATCATGATAGAATGGAAATTAGGTTAAGGAGCAAATTGCTTTTTTGGTCCCCCAACTTTGATTTATAATTGCCACATATATTGTACAATATACCTGCAGACACTCTTTTTCCACAACTTTCAGTTTAATTTTGACGCATCATCTTGCTTTGACACACCCATGGCCCCAACATCACACACCTTGTCATCAACATTCCTTTTGAAAAGAAAAATTACAAAAAAAAAAAAAACCATTTCTTTAGTTGTTAGGAGTTAGGACCGTGTTTAGAGCTGACAAAATTTTGTCCGACCCAAAAAATTTGAATTGTTGACCCTGAAAAATTGGGTTCGAACATAGATTTTTCGACTGAATTTTGATATTGAACGAATATTTGGACATAATATATTTTTTTTTCTATAGTCTGAACTCGAATTTAGTATCGTCTGAATTGTCCGACCGGGTGTGCACCCGAATAAAAACTGGGTCTGAACATGAATTTCTCATCCGTATTTTGACATTGACTGAATTTACCCGGACCTGAATTTTTGTCAACGTTGACCCTATCTTTTCTTTGAACAACCTATTGTTCCATATTATATTATAAATATAAGAGTTCATGCATCAAATAGTTGTTTGGTCCTATGGAGTTTTGTAGGAGACATTAGGATAATGATATGATATGATATATGTGACTTATCATAATGTATGGAAACTCGATTTTTTGTATTTTGTGTAGAGTGCAGTTCTAATAATGATCTAGCATGTTAGAAATGTTTGATGATCAATCAAGATCAACGCCAGCTGATATAATATAATGTTTGAAATTTGTTTGTGTGTATTTTATGAAATCTAGTTTATATTAGAATGATGCCATATTGTGTAAAATGGCATGTGTTTATATATAGCATTGTATTTACTTTAGAGATTCTTTCTACGGGAGAATTTATTTGTATATGTACATAATTTGCGAGATTTTACATTGTTTACTTTACTTTATTAATCAGTAGAAATATACAACTTAGCCCAGCTAATTGAACAAACTCCTTGTCAGATTTGTTCTATTTACTTAAAAAATTATAATACGTAGAGTATATATTAAATCATTTTTTTATTCATTTTAGATATAGGATGTTCGAACAACAACATCAATTTTTTAAGAAAAAACGTTTAATGCAATTTAAGAGACAAAAAATGAAGTTTATGTAAAATTTAATTATTGTGTAAAAATTTTTTTTGACAAAAACTTAGTTTATGAGAAATTAACTAATAATTTCATTTCTAGTTTTGTTGGTTGTTATTTGGTGAATTTACCTTAAAAGAACAAAAAGCCGGGTAAATTGACAGATTTACAGGTGAAATTTACTGACTACTGCAGTTGACATTATGGTAAACTATTTGAGACATTCTCTGCCAAATGCCAAAGTTTTTTTTTACAGTAACAGACTTTGTTCCCATTTTAGGTTTTACTTTATGTTACCCTTTTTTCAGATAAATGGCAGAATAGGCTTTCCCTCTTTACCCATTTTTCTTTTTTTTTCTTTTTCTAACCAATGTACCCTTTTTACCCATTTTTGAAACACATAATTCAAACCCTAGCCTTGATTAGTAACATAGGTCAAAGAATCCAAAACATTCATTGCTGTTATTTGTTTAACATATTATATACATTTCAAACTGTAGCTTTACTTGGAAAAAAAAAAAAAAAAAACTGTAGCTTTACTTTACCAAACACATGATCTCAATCAATCATCCAAACATGCCTGCCCCCACCTGAAAGGTGGCCACATGCATCCTTATATAATTCCACTCCCAAAAACAAAAATAATAAATGGAAAATTTGAGGGACAAAATACAATAATTCAATATAATCTCGTTAACACAACTGCGCTATTTAGTAAGTATCTTATTAAACAGTTTATTGCAAAAGTTGATATATTATCTAATCAAGATGTCAAATAAGTTATCATGTATTTGGTAAACAGGTTATTTGGTTGGCTGTTTTGCTACAATCAGCCAATTCAATAGGATTTCTTTAACAGAAAGGCTCTATTTGATGTTCATTTTATCAAACAACTTATTGTCTCATTAAAGTGTCGAATAGATTATTCATGTGTTTGGTAAACGATTTATTTGGTTGGTTATTTTGTCCAAATCAACCAATTTCCAATAGACTGGTTAGGGTCGGCTAAGTAGAATTATTTATTGCAGAAAAAAAAAAAACATTTTAGTCCAAAATTGTCTAGAATTACATTCCTAAAAATATTATTTATGATAAAGTTTCAACAAATACTTTTTCAGAAGCAATTAAATTTTACCAGACACAAATTTACTTTTCCAAACAATCAATATAGTAGACAGTCAATGATAAAACTAATAATTAACAGATGCTCACCAAACAAGCCAAAGTCATAGAAGATCCAAATATAAACATACTTATACATAGAAGGATTGATTTCGACGAAATTTATAAATTCTTTTTAAAACCAAAAACCAAAACAATTTTGAAAGCCAAATGAGAGAAAGAAACAAATGATAATAAATAAATTTAGCACAAGGTGAACAACCATAATTAATTTACACATAATATACAGACAAAAAAGAGTATATCAATTTAAGTACACACAAATTTTGCACCCCCTTTTCTTCTTCTTCCTCTGTATTTGTCCTCAAAAGTTTAGCAACCCACACCATCAATCAATAGACAACACCCAAAAAATCCCAACACAAAAATTGAAAAAATTAAATATAAATAATGAAACCCAAAATTTAATTTCAAAAAGAAAAGAAAAAACCCACTATAGGAGGAACCCTTACAATTAAACCAAAAACATAGACTTATTATGTAGATAAAGAGTCACTAAAGATTTGAAAAAATGGAGGATTTTGACAGTTGAATTACTGAGAAGCAGCCTTGGTCTTGGTCCTGTAGAGCAACTTCTTCTTCTTGGAGCTTTGGTTGTCAATGGTGATGATCACTTTCCCGGCCTCGGTCACCTTGAAGGAGTCATAGATTACGGGTTCTTCGGTTGGGGCTACCTTCCTTGGCTTGGCTATGTTTAGAGAGTATGATCCTTCCTTTTCCGGTGCGAACTCGGCTCCATAGGTTACATCCCATCCAATCACTCTTAGCTCCCACACCAGCTCGGACGCCTGTATATTATGGCAAATGATCTTAAAATAGTTAGAATCTTACGATCTTGGTTTTGTCCAAACACTATGTGCTTCAATCACAAAACAATCCTACACTAGTTCCGATAATATTTGTGCACATTATGAGCTACAATCCTACACTTGTTAAAGAGATTGTATTAGAATTTTACGATCATCTATCAGATCCTAACACTCGGATCTCAATTACCAATCGTTGATCTTAACAAGAATTTCGATTCTAACAACCTTATCTATACGACACAGAATTGAATTTGTTCCATATTACTTGACTGTATTAGAATTTTACGATCCTCTTATCACATTCTAACTCTTGGATCTCAATTACCAATCTTTGATCTTAACAAGAATTTCGATTCTAACAACCTTATTTATACGACAAAGAATTGAATTTGTTCCATGTTACTAACACGTACCTCGGTGAAGGCGAAGTCAAGGGAGTGTTTGGTGCCGGGTTTGATGTTAACTTCAGTGACTTGATCAGCAGGGGAGAACTCATGCTCACCATCTTTGCTGTGTCCACCAAATTGAATTGGGACTTGTTCTGGGGCTATGTACCTGTGGGTTTTTTCACCACCAACATGCAAAATTAGTTTTTACTACAGGAGAGGTAAAAAAAGGGGGTGAAAAAATTAGTGTGAGGAAGTGGGAATTACTGACTTGAAAATAGTCTCAGGGGTCTTAGAGGGGCTAGCAAACACAAACTTGCTCTTGCTTCTTGGGGTAAATACTGTGAGGTAGATCCAGTTGTAGGCCAAATACCACCAGGAGACATTGATGCACAACTGTTGTGTACAAACATACAAAAAAAGAAACAAACCAATGTTTAATTATTCCAAACATGAAATTCAATCAAAACCAAACATACCCAGGTCGAAATTAATGCTCAAGATCCAATTTTGATCGTAACCCAGATCAAATCAGCTAGAAAAACATAAACCCGGCTCAAAAAAAAGAAAAAAAAATCCAACATGAAATTCCATCAATACGAAACATACCCAAGTGGAAATAAATGCTCAAGATCCAATTTTGATCCTAACCCATATCAAATCAGGCAAGAAAACATAAACCCAGCTCACAAAAAGGAAAAAAAAAATCCCACTTGAAATTCTATCAAAACCAAATATACCCACATCAAAATTAATGCTCAAGATCCAATTTTGATCATAGCCCAGGACAAATCAGGCATTAAAAACATAAACCCAGCTCAAAAAATTCAATCCCACATGAAATTCAACCAACCCCAAACATACCCACATCAAAATTAATGCTCAAAATCCAATTCTGACCAACACCCACACCAATTCATGCAGAAAAACATAAACCCACCTCAAAAAATACAAACCCACATGAAATTCAACAAAACCCAAACATGCCCACATCAAAATTAATGCTGAAGATCCAATTCTGACCAATACCCACACCAAATCATGCAGAAAAACATAAACCCACCTCAAAAAAGGAAAGAAACATACCTGTTTGGCAACGAATTCAGGGTAATTATCCTGCAGAATCTGCAAGAACCTGTCAATAACCTTGTACAGATCCCTCTTCCCATACCCAGGCGAGTTCTTCAGATCATTCACCAACACAAACGAATTGATCCCTTTAGGATCAAAATCCAGCGTCCTGATCGTCTTCTCCAGGAACTGAATCAGCCATTTCAGAAACTTCTTTCTCTTCTCTGCATCAGCAAAGGTGTTCTGGTAGAGCTCCTTGTTCTGGAACTCCCCGAACACGTTGTAGCACACGAGGCGACCCTGCCTGTCACGGCCGTGCGTGAACACCGCCTTGTCGTAGTCGTGGCCGAGGTCCTCCCCGAGGAGATCGTCCACGCCGAACTCCTTCCGCCACCGCACGGTGTTCCGGAGCATGGCGAAGGCCTCCTTGACCTTGAAGTCCCGTGCGCGAAGGAATTTCAGGAGGATGACGTCGCTGCGTTCGTCGGCTAGGAGAGGAATTCCCCAGATGGAAACCTCCTCTGGTTCGACCGGAACCGGTGGCTCCTCCGCCGCGGGTGGCGGAGCATCCGCCGGAGCTGCCACCTCCACGATGATCTTCTCCTCAGCTTCTTTCTTCTCTTCTACTGCAGCAGCTGGGGTTTCCTCTGTTTTTGGTGCTTCCTCTGTTTTTGGGGCTTCCTCTACTTTTTCAGTTTTTGGAGGTTCCTCTGTTTTGGGTGCCTCAGTTTTTGGGGCCTCCTCTGTTTTTAGAGCTTCTTCAGCTTTGGGTTCCTCTGGCTCCTCTGTTTTGGGTGCTTCCTCCTCTGTTTTGGGGGCTGCCTCCTCTGTTTTGGGGGGCTCCTCAGTCGCCGGCGCCGCCGTGGAAGGCGGAGCTTCCTCCTTCTTCTCCTCCTCCTTCGCCGGAGCTGGCGGCGGCGGTGGGGCGGAGAGTTCGTGCTTGTTAAGAGCATCCTGGACGAGCTTCTTGAGCTCCTCAAGAGCCTTCCTCTGAGTCTCAGGAAGCTCGCTGACAACATTCGTCTCCTCCTTGAAAGACAACTGCTGGGTCATCTTCTTCACCTCCTCCTCCTCAGCCGGCTTCTCCGCCGCCGCCTCAGCCGCCTCAACCACGGCCTCAGCCGGTGGCGCTTCCTTCTCAGCTTCCGGCACCGCCGCCTCAGGAGCCGGTGCAATAGCCGGCGCCGGGGCTGCTTCTACTGCAGCTGCTTCTGGTTTCTTGGTCTCTTCCGCCATGGATGCTTCTTTTTTTCTTCTTTTTTCCCTTTTTTTGGGGTTTTTGTTGTTTGAGTATAACAAATAGATAGAGATAGAGAGAGATAATAGTTGAGTTGAGTTGGGGTTTGTTTGGCAATGGAGGGGGATTAATATGGAGGTGGGGATTGTGAACGTTGGGGAAGAGAGAGAGAGGGAACAGACTGTCAGAAATGGACTGCCAGCTACAAAGGAGGGGGAGGGGGAGGGAGTGGGACCCGGTAACCCCAAACTAAAACGGCTACAAAGGGAAAGGGTGAAGAAACATACACTAATCTCAATTTTCATCAAAATCTCATGTCATGGTAGTGTAATTATAATGTGACTGGGGCATCTTTGTGATTAAATTCTGTTTGTTTAAGTTTGCAATTAGCAACGGGCAGTTTAGGCCAGCAAGTATAGGAGTGGTTTGGTGCTACTTTTACATGTAAATCAGGGAAGAATGGAATTGCAAATTAGCATGAGTAAAATTTTATCGGATCATAATTTTTTTTTCAATTATTAAAAGTTAAAATGCTAAAAGTTCATAACAAACAGCAACTCGTAAACACAACAACAAGCATCCATTATAAAAAGGGTTACAACCAAACTGCTAAAAAACACTGTAAGAACTAAACATGAATCGCAGTCAAACAAACCATTACATCGCAGAAAAAGCTAGATTAATGAATTTAGTTGTTTGGGTCTTCAAGAAATCGCACACCAATATCATTGTCAATAATCGTCTTCCTTCTTTCAATCTCATCTTCAATACCATCAAAACTGTCCAATTAGAATATTTGAGGTGGTTTGACTCTAAAAAGATCTGGTTTGGTTTAAGGACTCGTTCTTTTATGGGATAGGTTGTAGTGCGATGCGGTGTCATGCTGCACCACACTCTTTAATTTTTCACCACACCACAATTATTACCAATATATTTTTTCATTTTTCTCTGTTCTCACTTTTCTCCTATATTTTTTACATTCTTTCTCTTAATCTACCACAACTTTTACCACAACTCACCACACATTTTCATATTCCATTGCACCGCACCATTATCACACTGCAACCAATTGTATAAAAGAACAAGGCCTAAATCTGAGTATGACATTGGCTGAATTAGGTCGAATATTTGGACACAATATTTTTCTTTTCTAGCCATGTTTATTAAACAGCTGTTGACCGTTTACATTGATTGTTTACTATTTATTGTCTGTATTAGTTATTTGAATTGACTATTTGGATTAATGATGTGTGTTTGGTAAAATTAGCGGTTTTTGAAAAATATTTGTTGTGATTTTATTTATACCATTTATAAATAATATTTTTAGGATGGCATATGTGTAATTTTAGACAAAAATATTTCTCCGCAATAATTAATCTTAATAAGCTAGTCTAATCAACCTTTTGAAAATTGGTTTATTGAAATAAAACAGTCAATCAAGTAAAGGCCCTCTTCTTTTCTGCGGTATTTTACGGTATGGTGTGGTGTGGTATGGTGAAATTGTGGTAGGTGTGGTGGAATTGTAGTAGGTTATTGGTATGTGGGTTAGGTGATGAGAGAGAATGTCAAAAATAGATGAGAAAAGTGAGAAGAGGGAAAAATAATGATTTGTGGTAAAGTGTAGTGAGTTGTGGCAAACTACCGTATGCTGTGGTACCACAGTTTACCAACCACAAAAAAGAACAGGGCCAAAGTTGTTTACCAAAAACACATTAATTTTGATGAGCTATTTACCAAATAGAGATTTTACATTGTCCCAACCAAACTTTGAGTAGGATTTAATTTTGTCCAAATAATTCCATCTTAAAATTGAATCTAAACATCACATCCTTGTGAAAAATTTTGATATTAAGTTATTCTTTTCCTAATCTTTTGCGCAATTCCGTTTGACAACTATCGCAGCAGTAATTGTTTACCACTCTTCTAGTTCCATTGTGCATACTGACTGATTGATGTATCCACAATTCTGTGGGCAGAAAATTGCAAAATAAACCAAAAAAGATATTAGTTGTTTTATTGATTGGATCAAAATTATTTTCTAGCATAATCATCTTTTGATTTGATAAGGATTCCATTTTATTTTACCCAGTTATATTCATAATAAATATTATTATTATATTCCTTTTCATCTTTACTCACCGATGTGGATATATGAGTATATATATGAAATATATATAGCTCCTTTTTCTAAGTGCGGGAGAAAAAAAAGGAGAGAGAAAGTCATCCACCATATTATCTTTGATCAGGAATTGCATGTGAAATCAAATACTGTACCGATTGTATAGTCTACATCTTATCCCTTGTAAGCAAAATGTTTTTATTTAAGACCATAATAATTTTTGAAATATAAAAATGCTAATTTATCTAGAAAGTTGAGTATTAATTAATTAGCAAAGTTACTATGAAATAATATAACTCTATAGCATTTTTTTTCATATATACAATAAGGCCTCGTTAATCACGATATTGGTATGTGGGGCGAGAGAGAGGATGTAAAAAGTAGAGGAAAAGTGATATGAGAGAAAAGTGAGTAAAGAGAAAAGTAAGGATTTGCAAAGAAATGCATGGCCAAAGAAATCGCAGTAAACGCAGACTAGCTTCACAACCACGTAAAAGAACAATGCGCTAGGAAAATTTACTAAAGCAAAATCATACATCGTGAAAGAGAGTTTTGACGTGCAATGATTTAGTTGTCGCTGTATGATCGTGAAGTTATAAGTTTATTAATTCCTATCTTTGAACCTTCGAGCTATGTGTTTTTTTTTTTTTTTTACTTCATTGTGTTTTCTTCCAAATTCATCGAGCTATAATTTGACTCCACGGAGTAGAAAAATACTTGATACAACGGAATATTATTGAATAGAAAATTTTCATAACATGTGAACTTTCATTGTTGATGCATGCTCCAATCAAACGCAAGTAGCAATATAATAATGATCAATCGACTTCCACTGGTTAACTTTTACATATGTACAAAAACTTGCAAAGGAGTGAGAAGAAAAATGTGAGACCAAAAACTTAGGGAACGCATGATTGTAAAACTTTTTCAAGAAAATAATTTAATTTTCCATGTTTGATTGTGTCTAATAGATCGAAAAATTTTAATACTCTCAAGTTTAACAAAGACATTCTCAAGGGAAGCTAAGGAAAATCTGTTCCGATTTTCTTTGTCTAGAAAGTCTTTCATGAAAAATTACTAAATAGGCCTGACAAAAATCTACCGACCCAAAAATCCAGATTTGTTCGACCTGAAAATAATAGGGTATGATCATCATAATTTGAATGAGTAAAACTTGGATTAATCGGGTCTAAGTTTTAATCCAGACCTGAGGTTTGGGTCCGGGTTGTCCGGATTTCAAAGACGCTTCGAGTTCAATTTAATTTGGACAAACAAGTCTGAGCATGATTTATAGATAGTTTTGGTCTAAATATTCCAAAAAATCTTTTGAAAAAAATTTTCTTCGAGTCGCATAAAGTTTTAGTGAAAATGTCAAAAATCGTACTATAACTCAAATATTCGGACAACCAGAGGGCAAATGTCATACATTTGAGTCCTAGTTTAATGATTATGTCTGAACAGACTTTAGATTTGTTGATATTGTCTGATGTCCGATTTATCCAGACACAGTTTTTATTCCAAACTGATTACAAAATGCTTTCTTACTCTAAAAAGTTAAAAATGACAAATATTATATATATATATACATGGGCGGAGATAGAGGAGGGTTGGTGGGGGCCGCGGCACCCCCCATGATTTAGTAAATATGTAGTACTGTGTGTGATCTATGGCATGAAAAGTAGATAGCTCAATTGGTAATATGTGTTCTAGTGTTTTAGTCCTTGACATCAAGGGTTCAATTCCTTGTAGAAGACTCTTTTTTCCTTCTTTTTCTTTTGGTGAAATCTCTTTGTAATACAAGAATTCTTAAGGCGGATTGTCATTTGCGCCTAATGACATTTTTCTATTTATTTGTTCTTCATTTTAATTTAAAATTTTCTTAAATAATCTTTTGAGTTATATTATCAAATCTTGTATCTTAATTTTTTTTCAACTTCTAACTACATATATTTTTTGTTCTTACATATATTTTTCAATTCTTAATATATACAATATCAAGTGTTAAGATTTTAACAAGATCTAAATTAACTCTTTTCAATATATTTTAGAGAGGTATGTTTGAATACTAATTTTATTTTCATATTTCATTGTGAATTTGATTAAAATTTGACAATAATTTAATTTGTTTGGATGTGATATACTAAGCATCTAACCCCTATTCTTTTCTGCGGTTGGCAACTGCGGTGCCACAACCTACCGCAATTTGCCACAACCCACCACATTTTACCGCAAATCATTACTTTTTTCTCTCCTCACTTTTCTCCTCTACTTTTTACATTCTCTCTCCTACCTACCCCACATATCAATAACCTACCACAATTCCACCACACCCCACCACTCCATTCCGCAAAATACCGCATAAGAGAACAGGACCTAAGCATTTAGATTGATTTTATAGTGTTGTATATTACATTGATTAATATGCTTACGAGAATATTAAATTTAAGAAGAATAGGGAGTGAAAGAATTATATATATAGGATAGTCATAATTTGGTTAAAAATATTCATAAATTGAAAGAGATGGGGAAGCGAAGTTAGAAAATTAATGGACGATAATAATGTTCGGCTCCCCCAATTATTATTTTCTAGCTCCGCCCCTGTATATATATGGAGCATTTATCTAGTAATATATATCATTATATGTTTTTTTAGATATTATTGGGTTGGGGAGAAAGAGTTAATGTACAGGGTGACATGGGGGACACATATACAGATCAAAACGACGAGGACCACCAACAAACCCAGCCCTACTTCGTGCTTACCACGACCACCAACATTCTCCTACCGCCGTCTGCCACGTGTCGCCTCACCCTTCCCTCTCTCTCTCTTCCTATTTTCGGTGCCAGCCTGTCTTTTTTATTTTCTCCATTATTTTAATTTATAGTATTTTTTATTATTTCCAAAATTAATTAGGAGTAATAGGTTTGGATTATAGATTAGATTAGATTAGATTAGATTAAGAAATTAGATTAGACAGAGATTTGTAAATTTAAAACGACGCTGTCAAAATGCTGTTGTAATTCATGCGAATTGGAGTAATTAATTAAAGGGAAATGATAAAGTTTCATGCAAAGCATACATATTTTGGCTCACATTATAAAACCTATATATTTGTGAATTAAATTGGAAAAAAGTTACATGATTGACTTCTATAACTATAATAATATATATAAATTGTATAAAATCACACTTTTATCTATATTTTTAAAAATTTACAAAAAAGCGTCTAAAATATGTCCAACGGATGGGGTTCATTCGTTAGGGTGTCAATTTTAATTGTTGGCGTAGCCAACACATTTCAAGCTTCTTTTAATTGATAATTAATAGTATCTGTCAAAAAAATTGGGGTTAAAAACGATAATAAGTATTGATTTTATAAGGGAGAAGACATTTAAGGAGTGTCTTGGGGCAAGACACTTATCATCACCCTTAAATAAAGGCAAAAGCTAATTTGCAAGCTAGGGTTGGTCTTTTTTTGCATGTCTTTTTCTCCTTTGAATTTTTCCATAATTTCATACGTAACCTTTTTCAACTTTAGATATTGCGGATCAGGACATTAATATTCACCTTTCATTGAACACAAAAATATGTGTCGTAACACAGTATGAGCTAGTTATCTACTCTCTGTTTGGTTGGAATCCCCGGGGGAAATTTTTTTTGGGGAAATTTTTTATGGAAATTTTTTTTTTAGCCTTCTAAGTGAAATTTTGCCTAGGAAAATGAAGATATTTTGCCTATTATGAAAACTTTGCCTATAGTGAAAACTTTCCCGAAATCAACCCGCACCCAAATATGGGAAAAGTAAGTCAACTCGAAAAAATTGACCATTTCCCAAAGATTATTGACCAACCAAACGCACCCTATATAAAAAAATAATTTAACCCAATCTTTTCGAAAGTATTATAGCAACATCTTTTCAATGAGGATATTGTACGTGAATCCTACAAAGTTTTATCTAATTTCTATATGATATGATACTTTATCCATTTCTTACACTTTATTTCATAAATTTACATTTTATTTTACATATTCCCCGTTCTTTTGTGCGTTGCGTTTGCGTGGCGGTGGAAATAGTTAAAAAGTGATGGTAATTTGCATTATGTTGCGGTAGGGTCGGGATAAGTTGCGTTGCGTTTAGCTGTGTTAACACATAAAAGAACGGGGCCATATTTTATCCACTTTATCCTACGTACATTCATAACAATTCGCTAACATGTCACACAAAAGAACGGAGTCAACCCCAAATACGAATATACTTGATATCATCATCTTGTGTTAGTGTTAAGGCAAATGTTTCTGTATCATACAAATGTATGATTAGGTTGCATATTATAAATATATATATTAAAACTAAAACTTTGATAAATGATGATCAATGAATGTACATTGCTAAATTGCTAATCATTAATTGTTGATTACAGTTGATCAAAATAAAAATGTGACTTCACAATATGATTGAGGGCCGATTGATGTTAATAATTACTCATGAATAATGATTTATGTTGATAAATCTTGATCAATACTGTTGATAAAAATTGATGAGTGCTTAATTCGTATAATCGGTACTTATAATACGGTTAAATGAACAAGCACATAGTTATATACTTATATTTATAGAACTATGTACTACATGATTAGTCTCCACAAAAATCAAATTGAAATATCATTTTCTAATACCGTTTAGAAATGGTTACTCAAATTAAGATAGGTACCTATCTAGCTAATAGCTACAAGTTAAATGATGAAAAGGATTAGGTACTTGCATTAAGTACAAATTTAGCAATCATTTTCATCAAGAACAAGAAAAGACTATATACACAAACCCAAATTTCATACTCCCTCGTTCTATATTAATTGACATTTAATTTATTTTTATTTCAAAATAATTGTCACTTTCCATTTCCCAATACCTAATTTAATTATTTTAACTTTAATAATTATGTTAACTTTTTATTTTTTCAATCTAAACTACTTCTACTCACATTTTCTCACTACCTACACTTGGTATCCGAAAAAACACTTTGAAAAATAGTGATATTTAATTATGAGAGTAGTTTTTTAGTTAAACCTTGATATATGAAAATTTTTGAAATGTGTCAATTAATATGGAACGGAGGAGTAGCTGTTTATAGATGTTTGGAGTTGTCTTTTCTGGTTTTCATATATGTATCTTCCAGTTGTTGCTGTTTTTGGTTTTGTTTCTGCGGTTTTTACTATTTTGCAGATATTTTGTAACATTTTTGATATGTTTTATAGCCTTTTTGGCTTCCCACTACTAAAAAAAACAAACCCAAATTTCATTTTCAAAAGGGTTAATGCATGAGACAATAATTTAAGTGTGTTTATGCATGCATATATGCATGGATGATATGGAGAATTAGGGTTAGATATTTGTAGGGAGGTTGGTCGTTGTTGCAACCTACACTTGCCCTCTATGTGAAAGAACCCACTAGTAACTTCCAATTTTGTTGATATATATAGCTAGCTTCCTCCAAAAAAATCTGTCATGGGGTACCTTATAATAAATTCTGGAAAAGAAAGGATAGTCCATAACTAATTATATATGGTTTTGTTTCAAAATGTGTGTATTGTTTTATGTTTTGAAAAATCAAAAGCAAGTGGGTTGAATATTGATATTTTGTATCAAATATTGGATAAATTTTGTATAAGATCTTATATATTGTCTTAAATTTATTGTAACACGATCATTTTATAGTGTCTTTTGATAAATAAGTAGAATAGAGTAGATTTTGTATAAGATTTTATTGTCTTCTTTTTTTTTCTAAAGGAATATCTTATTTTTATTTTTTTTTGATAGAAAGGAATATCTTATTGTCTTAACTTTATGCATGAGTTAATATTCTATAAATGATTTGATTAGACAAACAATTTGTCTTGGATAAGCAAGAGAAAATACAGTTATATACTTTTAATTATGTGGATTGTGTCACACAACGATAGTGGAGTGCCACTACAAACGTTTGAATAAAAGATTGCGGCGGGATAATTAGAGGTTAAGAAGTCACTAATCAAGATAATTAACGTCAAAATCTACATGAAAATTAGTCCAAAGTTTTACTAATTATACGACTATATATATACGACTATTGATTCAAATTCTTGATCATTTCAACAAGACGTGGTGTACTTCTAATTAAGCCAGCAGATCCACAGCATATTTTGATTTTTGTCAAATCAGAATTGATTACAGAATTTTCTTTATGGTTTAATCAAATGATTATGGATATTAAATTAGGATAATCTTCAAAATAAACATTATTATAGTATAGAATATACATTATATGTACTATTTTTTATGCTTTCTAGGAGTTTCTATGAGATCATATATAATAATGAGTCAAATTTTGGTTTATTATTGATGTGATATGAGGGTGAAGTGAGTCAAATAAGGTTCACGATGCTGGTGAAATTTGGAATAAAGTCGTGAGTAGATATTGAGTTATTCATGAGATGAGTTAAATAATGAACTGCTCACACTTTTTTTATTATTTACATTTTTTTTAACTCATTTTATTATTCATATAATAAAATCTTGGCACATCTCAGATTATTCATATAATTAAATAAATTTATTATTAAATAGAGTCAATGTACTTTTTTTATTGATATAAGTTAAACTCATATTTTTTATTTGATAACAATTTTTTAATATACAAAAATATTATCTATAGATTCGTAATGAAAATAAAATACTATCATAAAAATATAATAATATTATTTTTTAATAAAATATATCATAAAAAGCTTTTAATTAAAAATATTATTTTAAACGGTTGATATGAAATGGAGGGAGTAATTAAATAGAGAAATAAATTTTAATTCTGCTAATGGGTTAAAATTCTCACCTTATCAAAATTCTGGAGTTGGGAGGACCGACCTGAAGGTTTTTAAATTAATAAATAATGCTAGCATATATATCCTCTTTTCATAATCACATTGCTCGATGGGTACGTGTCCTATTGTTACTTATCTTTTGTTTTATTAATAAAAATATATAATATTTATATGTAGTATAAAATTCATCTTAAACTTTTACTATACATCCCCATGATATCGGCTCATAAAGCCTTATCAGGAGGATAATAAATGTCTTGATTTTTTATTTACCATGGTTATCGATCATTTTGAATTTTATATTTATATATATTTAAATTACTATAAATATATATTCATTGTTTTAAGGGTTATATAACTTATAAATTATATATACTGGTTTATAATTATTTCATAAACATAGAATTATATATAAAATGTACAGTCTTTACAGTAATTGATATGATTAGATTACAGTTAGTACCTTTTGATCTAACTGAGAATTGTGATACTCTTATATTTGATAAACATGTGTATTTAGTTGAAAAAGCATTATATGATTCAAAAGTATACTAATTATATATATATGTATATATATATATATATATATATATATATATATATATATTGTTGGGATTCACCCACGAGTAAAAATGTCTCACATCGAAAAAGTAAAAAGAAAAGACATGGTATATAAGTCAGGTGGGCTATTACTCTTAACACCAATTGATTTTAAGATGACACCTCACTTAACTTGTATATCATGGGCCTCGGTTGAAGTGGACTTATGCTTTGGATCTCCCCAACAAGTGGTATTAGAGCCGATGGTTTGTTCGGCTAGGCGTGCGCAAGGTGCGGGAAGATCACCATGGACAGGAGCATGGACTATACATGTCGCGTGTGCGACTGGGTCTCCTGAATAGGTAGAGTGGTGGCATGAGACTCAGGTGGAGTAGAGTGTGGCCAGTTGTGGAGTAATTAAGGTGTTGCTGAGACTCTTGAGGCAGAGTGGTGGCATGAGACTGATCAGGTGGAGTAGGGTGCGACTATGATGGGCTCCTAATGGTGGCTTGAAACCTTGGTAAAAAGAGGCTTCCGATTAAGGGGGAGAGATTCATGTGTGAAGGGAGAGATTGTTTGGATTCACCCATGAGTAAAAATGTCCCACATCGAAAAAGTAAATAAAAAGGACATGATATATAAGTCAAGTGGACTATTCCTCTTAACACCACTTGGTTTTAAGATGAAACCTCACTTAACTTGTGTACCATAGGTCTCAATTGAAGTGAGTTTCTGCCTTAGATCTCCCCAACACAGCCAAACACACACACACACATATATATATATGCACGCGCATATATATCACACACACACTTCATTCCTTATCAATGATTAATAAATACTAAACGATCTCCAATATTCTTTTTCTATTATAATTTTTTTCTATTATATTTTATTTAAAAATTATAACACTATACTTTTATAATAGACTTTCATTACTCTAATAATAATAATTTTATATAATATAACACTATAAATGTTGAGAAACTAAAGATTAAAATTTTAAAAGTTTGATTAGCATGTAGATTAAAGTAAGTAGGGATATATTGCTTGTAGCCTACTTGTAGGTATCTAACCATGTATGATTATAACGTCCAACTGTTAATTCTATATATTCATAAATCATAACGTCAAACTGTTAATCATATATATATATATATATAGGATAATTGGATTCTAATAATCTCTACTTTTACCAATTGGACAATGGTGGACCGTACTTTCACTTTGTATTCTGGTGGTCCAAAAAAAAAAATTGAATTGTGGTGGGATATTTTCAAGGGAATCATAGATTTTGTGTGACATTTGATTCAAAACTTAGTATAACACTTTACAATGATTTTTAATGAATTTACAGCGTTTCTCCTATTTTTTTTTCATTTTTTTACTATTTTTTCACTTTATTATTTTAAAAAATCATAATAATTATTCGGAGTCTCAAAAAAATAATTTAAAAAATGTTTTAGAAACTACAATTCATTAACTTTCCAAGGGCAGGAACGAAAAAATCAAAAACAATATAGTGTAGGAATGAAAAAAATAAGAAGAATGTGGAGGTGGATTTGGTACCACTACAATCCAATTTTATTTTTTTTTGGACCACCAGAATACAAAGTGAAAGTACGGTCCACCATTAATTGTCCAATTGGTGAAAGTATGGATTATTAGAATCCAATTATCCTATATATATATATATATATCACCAACGTTAGATTTGTAACGAAAAATACTATTATAAAAGTATAATATTGTAATTGGTAATAATATATTATGTAAGGAATTATCAATCAAATAATGATATTAAAAACTGTGAAATTAAAATCACGATAATTAATATGAAAGAGAGGGAGTAATATAAAACCGTATTAATTTCATTTTCAAACATTTAATTACTTGGTTTATTCTCATAATCATGATCACCATAATTAAATGGCTTTGGCATGCATAATGTAACCTGAATCAATGGAGTATACAGGCCGACATGTATCTAATTGCTTAATTCTCTTGTTGTCCTTTCTTTTTAAAATAACTTTCCCTTTTATGTTTAATTTGCCGAATTACTTCTTCCGTTTTATATTAATTGTTATAATTTTAACTTTCACAATTTGTAATGTCATTTTTTGATTGATAATTTTTTACATAATATTTTATTAATAATTGTAATATTATACTATTATAATAATATTTTTTGTTATGAATTTAATGATGATAATTTTATATAACAACTCATTGTATATATATTGAAAATTTATGTTCAAAATTTGACTGCACTATTTTTAAAAAGACAATTAATATGAAACGGAAGAAGTATTTTCTACTATAGTATTCAATTTTTTTTTTTTTTGCAGCTTGATTTTTGACGTAATCTCCGCCGCATTTGGAATGATTAAGTCAAATAGTTGAGTGTGTAGACATTGAATATAACAAGAGAAAAATTATGTATACACAGTGGACCAATATGTTAGGCTTGATCATGGTCTAACTTTGCTGTATATATGCATGCATAGCTGCTTTATATCATAAGTTACAGATCAAACAATGCTGGCTTATATGTATTGCCAGCTTTTGTTTATATCTACAAATCCTTAAACCCTAAGTCAACATATATGTGAGAACATATACATTTAACTGCCTAACTATTCTTCCATTTTCCAAGTTTCTCACAAAAGATTGAGTATGGTTAGTCAAAAATGTTGGAGAAATGATAAATTTTCTCTATATTTGATTGTATTTTGATGTTTGGAAAAATTTTAAAGTGGGCCCACAATTCCCTACCTTCACTAGGCCGGAAAGTTTTCTCTTAGGAAAGGATACAACAAGAGTCAACCCCAGTGTATGTGATCCCACTAGTATGGAGTCTGAGAGAGTTTAAATTTATATAGTCTTTTCCCATGCATAAAAATGCATGAAAAAACTGATTCCGACATACATTAAAGACGAAAACTCTTGAAAAGATAGTAGAAAACCAATTTAAAAACCATGCAGAAATTTTCTCCGAAAAACTTTCTCCAAAAAAAAAGTTTGTTTGAGATGTTTAACAAATGCTCTCTAAAGAAATTTTCACATGAACAAATCATACTTTAATCCCAACCCAGTTAACCTTTACAAAAAAACCTATCTGGCCAATGTTTGGTCATGAATAGTTTGCATGTTTTGTGTATTTCCATAAATTTTGGAAAAATGAAGTCTTGTGGCTTTCTTTACTTGCCAATTGCAATGCTTAA
The DNA here is from genome assembly GCA_029582165.1 of Portulaca oleracea. Classification (NCBI taxonomy): domain Eukaryota; kingdom Viridiplantae; phylum Streptophyta; class Magnoliopsida; order Caryophyllales; family Portulacaceae; genus Portulaca; species Portulaca oleracea. Next base: position 3,126,550 of record CM055873.1, on the reverse strand, counting down.
AGTTGTGCTGTAATATTGTATAAGTCTTCTAGTAACAGCCATGATGCAGTATTATTATTGTTAAAAATGCTCTAATTCCATTCATTTGTACTAGGGAAAAAATATATATAAATCAAGCATCTCATGAAGAGGCTGAATGGGTGTGATGCACTGTTTACAGCTAAATAGTACCCCTTCAACTGATCTTGCGCATAATTTAGGTTTTCAGCAAATTTTCAGTACCATAAATATATATAAGTTAATGAAAATATTCTCAAGGTACCCTTACTATATATGATATAATATATAAAACAATGTATGTACTTACGACATTAAAATTTATATCATAATTGTAAGGAAGTTTAGTTGGCAAAAGGGTTTTTTCAATTTTGTATATGTAACTTGTAAGCAGCCCAAGTGATCTGGCAATTTCTCAAAAAAAAAAAAAAAATTGGTGATCTGGCAAATCTGACCATGATCACAATTCACAGGTAAGCTACAATCCTCATACAAATATGACAGTGTGCGGCACCATTTCCTGATTACCGCCTTCGTTATATTGGCCATTTTTTAATGTGGTAGATTGCTATGCGGTACCATATCGTACGGTAATTCTTTAATTTCCATCATACCTTACCACAATTATTATCAATATATCTCTTCATTTTTCTCTCTTCTCACTTTTCTCTACTTTTCATATTCGCTCTTCTTACCTACCCCACTTACCATAATTCTCATCACAATTCACCACAACTCACCACAATTCACCGCACTTTTTCAAATTCCACCGCACTGCACCATTACCGCACTGCAACCAACCGTATGAAAGAATGGGGCCATAATATTTGCTACTGGTGTAGTTATGTTATCATATTTATGGGAATTTGGATTCTAGTAATCTCTACTTTGATCTTTTGTATGTATGACAATAATCTTTACTTTATTTTTGTATTTTGGTGATTTAAAAAAATAAAATTATATTCTGGTAGGATACCACCAACTCAAGTGGAGGTGACTTGGTGATTTGTTGACGTGTACCGGTGAAAGTACGTTTGACCAAGAATTGTTATTTTAGTTTTAGTCTAGTGGTCCCATTAAATTGCTATTGTATTATAGTAGACTAGTTGTCTAATTGACATATTAATTGTATTTTGGTGGTCTCATTTCATAGTTGATTATGTTCTGGTGGTCCTAATTCTTGGTCAAACACACTCTTACCGGTACATGTCAGCAAACCACCAAGTCACCACCACTTGACTCGGTGACGTCCCATCAGAGTACAATTTTATTTTATTTTTTGACCATTAGAATACAAAAACAAAATAAGGATTATTAGATCCAATTTTCCTATAATATATTTTGGTCTCTAATTCTTATAACACCCAAATGGGGAAAAAAAAAAGAAACAAAGAAAGAAAGGGGATGAATAAACACTAAGGAGCTGGAACATGGCCCATATTAAAGCTTGACCCACTAATATAAGGAATGTGACCAAAGCAACCGGATAAGATTGTTTATATCTAGATTTCTTCGTATCCAACAAAAAGGGTTTTATACTAGGAGTTATTGTTGGTATTGTTGGATTTATAGAAATTAAACAGTTTAATACTCCTTTTTTAATATCTATTACTTTTTACTCTGTTTTTTCATGATATCAAATGCACCGCTCTAAACTTCAATTTCTAACGAAACATATTGGAATCTAAATGGAGTGTCAATTCAATCTGTGTCTGATTTCTCTCTTGATCTTGAGGGTTCTGTTATGATGCTTTCAAAGGCCGATGCTAGGAGTAAAAGGAGAGGTAAAACTGTGTTAAAATCTAAATGAAGCTTGGTCTTGGAAGCTTTTCGGAAGAATAAGTAGTCTATTATTGAAGCGCTGAGGAAGTTGATGGATCCAAAGATTCTCGAAGCGGTTCTCGATCGAAAGAGGTCTTTGGTGAGAGAGGCCCGTGTGTTAAAGATTTTACCAACCAAGAAGAAGTGATTGCTTTTTGGGTGGTTTCTTTGTTGTTTGTAGGTGTTTGCAGTTGTCTTTAGCTGTTGCAATTTATTTTTGGGTTTTCTTCATGCTGTTTTTTCTGTTTTGCGGATATTTGAAGCATCTTTGATGCTTTATAACCGTTTTGGCTTCCAACTATATAAAAAAAAACGAAATATATTGGAAAATATTACATAAATACTCTCTGTGTTTTCCAGTTTCCCACATGAACAATTGATGTCCCAAGCTAAAACCTCTTGTACATGGTTCTTATTGCTTTCCCTACATGTAATTCAGATACAACAGCAACTATACATACAACTATACTTTCACTTCATCACTTCACTTACTGTTATGTATTGGAACTTCCACACAACACACCCCTACATACTCACCTGCATACTCTTCTTGTATTTATACCCCTTGGCAAAAAACATGAACATGGTAAGCCCTACAGCACTGAGCCCAGCCACCAACCAGTAAAAGTAATCGAGACGAGCCCGATTCAGATCACTATCCAACCAACTCACTCTTCCATCCCTACCACTCACTTCATTCACGACCGAGACAAGAAGACTACTCAAAAGACTCCCTACACCGAACACACTCAGGTACAGAGCCAGCCCGATGCTCCTGAGTTTGCTGGGGGCCTGGTCGTAGAAAAACTCCTGCAGTCCGACCATGGCAAACGCCTCTGAGACCCCGAACAAGACGTACTGAGGAAGCAGCCACCAGATGGTCATAGGAACAGGCACGTGTTTGGCGGCTGTGCTGAGCAGTCTTTTTTCTACAACGGCTGCAGCCACCATGCAGAGGGTGGACGTGAACAGCCCGGTCCCGATTCTCTGGAGGGTGGTTATGCCGGAGGGTTTTCCGGTCAGGGATCGGGCGGTTGGGACAAAGATGCGGTCGTAGATTGGGATGATGGCGAGGGTGGTGATGGGGATGAATGACATAAGGGATGCAGGTGGGATGGTGAAATTCGGACCGATGGATCTACGTTTAGGGTTGCACCTTACTTGGTGAAGAAGGTCGGGATCTGTGAGTAGACGACGGCAAAGATTAGGGTTGTGGCCCAGATTGGGAACAGCTTGAGGACGGATTTGGCCTCTTCGACGTCGTCGATGGTGCAGATTTGTGTGTCTTCTCCCTTGGAAGAGTCCGGGCGGATAAGAGCTTTGTTGAGGAACCTTGCAAGCAAAACAAAAATTAAGGGCATCATTCATTTTATGTTCCTCATTCTCAAGAATCACGGTTGTCAAACTTTCGTGGAAAAATTGGCCGACGTACTTTTCCAACTTGACCAAAATTTTCCCGTGTTTGATTGAGTTTAATGGGCAGGAAAGTTTAACGTGGGGTCTATTATTTCAAACTCAGTAAAATTTTCCCAAATGCTCCAGAGTTCAAAGAAATGTAACTACAAATCTCAAAGCATGCAGTAAATCTCTCATCCTTATTAACAAGACAAATTAGTACCTGAATTGGTGAGATTCTGAGACAGGTGGTGGGGATCCAGCAGATTTCTCCTTGTCTTCGCCTAGAGAAGTTGGATGTGCAGCGCGAAAATTCTTTGCTGCTGCAACGAACACTCTCCCAATCCTCCTGAACGGGCTTTGCCCGTCACCTTTAGCAACAAAGCGATAAGTCATAGTCCCGCACATAAATATCACCAAGGTGACCGTCATGATAATGCATGGGATCCCAAATCCGAGTGCCCAACTGAGGTTATCCTGAACGTAGCTCAAGATTGCAATTCCGATCAAACCGCCCACGCATACCCCGAAATACCACCAGTTGAAAAACGAGCTCTTGGCTTTGCTCTCCTCGGGATGTTCCCCATCGAACTGGTCGGCTCCGAAGGCTTGGACACAGGGTTTGTGCCCACCTTGTGCGACAGCCACTGTGTAAAGGGAAAAAAAGAAGAGTAATTTCTGCAGACGGAGTGAACATCCTGGAGAAGTTTGGAGGCCGCCTTCGTTTTTCATGCAATCGGTAGAAGGTAGCACAGCTGATAGGGTGAGCAGAGCCATTCCCTGATGAACATTCAGACTAAAACATAATATATATATATCTAGTAGCTACACCCGACTGACTAGAAATGACAGTGCAACATTTGTGACAAGTATTGACCATAGATGACAGCAAAAATGGAGATGGAACATCGAAAGCAGATGAAATGGCATGAATATTGGCAAATAAAATCAACAATTCGTGGCCTCGTGGGTATGAGTTCATTTATGTGAATAACTTTCACTTTGATTATTAAGGCCATTAATCAAGTATAAATCAAACTGAACACTGAAAATAACACATAGGAATCATGTATAGCAGCAATACAATCACATTTTTCCTGATTCCCTCCTTTTTTTGTGGTCTCACTCCTCAAGCATCAAATTGCAACCTTTTGAAAACAAACGCTCGCTATATGTTCATCAAATGTGCAAATACCCATCATTGTCGATAAATAAGAATTATAAAAAGAAATTCAAGTCAGACAAGCAGAATTCCAACGCAAAACCGTATAAATACCACCAGTTCCTCATTGGCAAGTTGTGATGGGGACCAGAAAAATATGAGGGGGCCATGAAACTGGGTATAAGAGTTGCGTGTCGAGCAAACGATGGAATCTTTATTAGCTAATGAAAGAAACAAACACCCAAATTGAGCTCCACCTACACATTCTCTTCTTCGGTCCCAAACACATACGCATACATAAAAAAGATTAAAGTGGATAGAAAGTAAGACTCACCAGGATGTAGAGCAGGGTAGAAGCAACTATGGTATGGTATTTGCCAATGAAAGAATCTGCAATAACAGCCCCCAAAATAGGCAGAAGAGACGCCACTCCATTCCAAGCATTGATATTCGCAGCCGCCTTTGCAGTTGACTGCCCCAGTTTTCCGGTCAAGAAGGTGATCAAGTTGGCGGATGTCCCGTAAAAAGCGATCCTCTCTGCCATCTCCACCACTTTTTGCAAAAACCCGATTTCAAATTTACGGAATTCAGAGTGTTTTACTGAACAAAATTAAAAAAAAAAAGTTGGAAAAGTTTTGAATGGGGGAACCTTACCTATGATAAAACAAGCCGATCTCCACCGTCCATGCTTTGATCGAAGGGCTGGACGGCGCTTGTAGTACTCTGCATTGAGAACCGTGTTTTGAACCGTGTTTTCGGCCGTGGAAAGAAGGGGAGTGACATGAGGGAGCTCAGTCGAAGTGGAAGCCTTAGCAATGGCATCGGCATTCCCCATTTCTTAGCTTCTTCGGGTGTTCATGTCAGAATTATGAAAATGCATGCAAATACACTGTCCATCAGTACTTATACACAGAGATGATACAAAAAGAAGAGCTGAATCAGCTGCAATCGAAATCTCTAGGGAAAACGTAGCAATCAGTAAAGAATCTGTCCACAGAGATGCCATAAATATCTACACATTTTTGGCTTTTTTACTGGCCAACTTTGCCTTCGATTTTCCAGATGAACTAATCAGGACAAGATCACAAGAATTCATTCTAGTTATGGTAGATGATCTAAGCTATTCTTTTCTAATTATAGTTACAAACACTATCTAAATCACTATTATATACCGTTTCTGTAACTTACTATAGGGCCAAATAGGAGAAGGGAGACAGTTAAATTTACCGGATGGATTTGGCCTCCTCAATGTCATCAATGCTGCAAACTTCACCATCTCCTCCCAAAGCAAAGTTTTGTCGAGAAACCTAACAAAACACGAGGCATTGTTAGTTTAAAAATTCCATCGTTCATCAACATATTCAGGAAACCCTTGTAGAGCTTTCAGAGCATTACAAAAACTTCCATAGCGAGAGTAAGAAGTTCTAATGTCCATCTACAAATTCCCAAGTAGACTACAGAAAATCAATGTAAGCATGTAGACAATCCTACTTATTTACATTTGATATGTTCCTTTATTATTCATTATATTCTTCCAAATGCATACACTTTCCACGGTGTCGGATGTAGTTTCAGAGCTCCCTGCTTCTTTTACATACGTGCATATACGGTCGCATCTTTGGTTCTTCACCTTGCTATTCAGTACATTGAGTGATACACCACAACACAAAGCTATATATATACTGCCTATACATACATTCGAGTGCTTTCCACAATCCACACCTACAAGTTTATACACCGGTTTTTTTTATACTTATACGCCTTTGCGAAAAACACAAATAAGGCAAACCCCACAACACTAAACCCAGCAATCAGCCAGTAGAAGTAATCGAGATGAGCTCGATTCAGATTACTGTCCAACCAGCTCACCCTCCCATCTCCACCGGTCACGTTATTGACGACCGAGACAAGAAGGCTGCTCAACAGGTTCCCGACACCAAACACACTCAGGTACAGAGACAACCCCACGCTCCTGAGTTCGCTTGGGACCTGGTCGTAGAAAAGCTCCTGCAACCCGACCATGGTGAACGCCTCTGCGATCCCAAACAGGAGATACTGAGGAAGTAGCCACCAAATGCTCATAGGGACTGTCGCATTTGGCAGATCAATCAGGCCGTGTTTGAAAGCAGTGTTGAGCCGTCTTTTTTCTACAATGGCTGCATCCACCATGCAAATGATCGACAGGAACAGCCCAGTTCCGATCCTCTGGAGGGTTGTTATGCCGGCCAGTCTCCTGGTCAGAGACCGGGTGACTGGTACGAAGACGCGGTCGTAGATGGGGATGACCATGATGACGCTGACGCCGATGACTGACTGTAGTGAGGCTGGTGGGATGACAAAGCTGGAACTGATTGATCTGTTCAGTGTGGCGCCTTGCTTGGTGAAGAAAGTTGACGGCTGTGCGAAGACGATCGCGAAGACCAAGCTTGTTTCCCAGATTGGAACCAATCCGAGCACGGACTTGGCCTCTTCCACGTCATCAATGGTGCAAACTTCCCCATCTCCCTTTGCAAGCAAAGCTTTGTTCAGAAACCTAGCGAAAGAAAAGAAAAGGCGAGAATATAAGCTCAAGGAGACAACAGCTAGTCTCTCAGAACTACCATCTTTTTGTTCCTTTTAACAATTTTACCTAGAGCTGGCAACTGGGTCACTCAGGTCAACAAGTTTAGGGTTTGGGTTGGGTCATTTTCGGGTCGGGTTGAGTCGAGTAAGTTTATTCTATTGAGAAGTAGAGAGGGCAGGCAGGGTTCCATGAGATTCTTCCCTGTCTTCAATCACAACAGAATCATGGGTCTCACGCCGATTCTTTACTGATTCAACAAAGACTCTACCAATCCTCCTGAACGGGCTTTGATTATTCTCGCCTTTCATAGTGTAGCGATATGTCGTAGTTCCACACAAAAATACCACCAAGGTAACCATCATGATGACACACGGGATCCTGAACCCAACGGCCCAATTGAGGTTGTCCTGAACATAGCTCATGATTGCAATTCCAATCAAACCGCCCACAGATGACCCGAAATACCACCAGTTAAAGAATGAGCTCTTGGCTTTGCTCTCCTCCGGGTTTTCTCCATCAAATTGGTCGGCCCCGAAAGCTTGGACACAAGGCTTGTGCCCGCCTTGTGCAGCAGCCACTATGTAAAGAGCGAAAAAGAAGATTATCGTCTGCAAACGGGGTGCACACTCGGGGGTGTTCTCAAGGCTTTTTTGGTAGTTCACACAGTCAGAAAAAGGCAACACAGCTGATAGTGTGAGCAAAGCCATTCCCTGATAATCAATTAATCTAATCATTCAGATTGAAACATATATGTATGTATAAACAGTCACACTCAGGTGATCACTGACAAAATGACAGGGATCTAAAGCTTTAATGTTTACATTAGCAGAAATTCCTCACCCAACATCCCCTGAACAAAAACTAACATGCAATTGAAGTCAGACAAGGAAATAGATTTTTTTTTTGGTTTGCCCGTCCCGCATCCGGAGCTTTGCCCCAATTAATCTGGACGCGACCCGGGTCACGCACCAGGATATGGTGGGTGAGTCTCCCAGCGGCGATAACTGAATACGCTACGTCTCAAACTTGAGACCCGCTTAAGCAAATACAAGCACTAGGACCAACCCCCGTTGGTCTTATGTGAAACCGTCTCCCTTCGATCAACTATTAGTCACATTTTTATTGAAAAGTCATTTTAATATCACTTATTAATCATACTAAAATATTAAAAAGTCATCCTATAGTAGTTTCGTAATAGAATTTGTGCAAGAATAGTGTTTGGGGGCCAAACAAAAAGTTGAACCAACTTAGACTATGTATATTGGCATACTTGGGAGCAAAAGTATGGATGAGAGAGAAAAAGAAATAAGGGAAAAATGGGGAAAAAAATGGGTTGAAGGACGTGGACGCGTCCTAGGAGAAAAAATGGGCAAAAAGACGTCCAAAAGCAAAGGCCAGTCGCGGGGGGAGTGGTGAACTGCACCGCCTTTTATTTTGAGTCAGGTGCGTGCAGTTCACAGCTCCTAAGGCGCGTGGGTGCTTTTCCGCATGGGGCCCGCCTTGTCTTCCCCTTTCCTTTCCCATTTGCGTGCAGATTTTAATTTCTTTTTTCTTTTTTTTCCTTTTCTTTCCCTTTCATTGCCTTTGATAGATGATTTTTTTTGTAAGTTTATTTTATTTTATTTTATAATTCAAATTTTTGTAATTGTAATAATTTTGAGTTTGTAATATTATTTGTTTCAAAATAATTTTGAGTTTGTAATATTTGTCAAAATTTTGTTTCCATAATAAATTAATTTTTTTGTTTCCATTGTAAATTTAATTTTCAAAATTTTGTAATTGTAATAATTTTTTTAAAAAAATTATATAATTTAAAAAAATAATGTTTTTAAGTTTGTATTATTTTTGAAAATAATTATAATCTACAAGTAGGTCCTATAATATAATAAAATATTATTTCTACCCCACTCATCCTTCACCTTATCCTCCAATTCCAAGGATATCATTACCAATAGCATACTTCAAAACCCATTAAAATAATATTATTTCCACTGTTCATATCCCCCTCATCTCTCAAATCCAAATATGCCAATACACATAGGCTTAAAGATGGAATCTTCCTACAGAAAACCCACTTAATTATTTCAACAAAAATCTCTAGATATGGAATTAGAGACCTGATTCAAGCTCCACATATATATCAATTTACTACTTTCCATCACATACATATACACCCAGCAACGAAAGATGCGATAAAAAGTAGTATTAGTAATAGTACCCACCAAAATGTAGAGCAGAGAAGCAGCAAGAATTGTGCAGTATTTTCCAACGAATGAATCCGCAATAACAGCCCCCAAAATTGGTAGAAGAGATGCAATTCCATTCCAAGCGTTGACATTCGCCGCCGCCTTTGCCGTTGACTGCCCTAATTTCCCGGTCAAGAAGGTGATCAAGTTGGACGACGTCCCGAAAAACGCGATCCTCTCCGCCATCTCCACCGCTTTTTGCGAAACCCCGATTTCGAAATTAGGGTTTTACGAATCAAAACCAACAAAACCCAGATCAAAATTAGGGCAAATTTTAAACGGGAAAGCTTACCTATGATGAAAGAAGCGGATCTCCACCGTCCGTGCTTGGATGGAAGTGCTGGGCGGCGCTTGTAGTCGACGGCGTTGGGGACGGTGGTTTCCGGCGGAGGAAGAAGTGGGGAGGTTTCAGAGGCGGTGACAATGGTGGCCAATCTCCCCATTTCGGACACGCAATTGCAATTGCTACCATTACAAGTGCCCCAACTAGACCTGTCAATACGGGCGGGCGGGTTACGGGTCGGTCGTATATCGGGTTAGGGTAAATACGGGTCGGGTGTATTCCGGTTTCGGGCGGTTTGGGTCGGGTTTACGGGTCATGACCGCCATTTTTCTCAGTCACTTACAACTAATAAAATTGATTATAATTAGTCAAAGACGCCTATGTAATGTATCATTCCATTCCAAGTTCGACCACCATGATATGTCATAGTTGTATTGACATATTAATATATACCTAATGGACAAAATTTAACAATCTTCAAGTCTACAAGTATTATGCGGTTTACATCAACAATCACGAATAACAATACTTATGAAATATATACGGTTTTGGGATGCTAATATACTAAACTTTTGGTGTATTGGACAATAATGCACTGAACTTTGACATTTGACAATAGTACACTATTTTACTGAAAGAGATGAGAGAGGCGGGACTGCAGGAGTTTGAGGGTTCACTGAAAGAGTGAGTGAGTGACAATGTTAGTGTTTGTTTTGGTCATTTGTTATTTGATTATTTCATTTGTATATCTCTCTCTACGCATAGCTTTTCAAAACCACCCAATATTTTATTTTTGGCCTTAATTTTCATGGAATGGGCCCTTTTTTTGCACAAGGCCAAAGTAGACAAAACACTTAAAATTAAAGTGTCGACCATCGGCCGACGAACTCGACCGACGACCCGTTTTTTTTTTTCTTTTCTTTGGGTCATTTCGAGTCGGGTCGAATTTCGTGTTCAAAACCCACTTTTTGCGGGTCGGTTTAGGTCGGGTTTCCAGGTCGGGTCGAGAATTGCCAGGTCTAGCCCCAACTGTCGAAATTGGTAGGTGTTGATCAAACAAGTATCGAGAATGATGTTCATAATGAATGTGAAAGGGAAAGAAAAGGAATTTAGGCACATGGGATTTGGAGAAGGTGGAAGAAGACAAGGAGGCCTACGTAGTACAGTGACATTAATCTGTTTGTGATAAATGATACTACTCTGCTATGGAGTCTCATTGAAAGTGTTGGTGTACGTATCTCATCCTCAAGATTCCAGCTTTATCGCACGTAAACGGAACTTTGCCGCCTTTTTTACAACTTCATGTAACATTTAGGCCCGGTCAAATTCATGAGTAAGTCCAACTTATCCAAATTTATCAGTTTTTACCTAAATTTATCAAAACTTACCAAAAATTACCGAACATATAAAAAACAAAAAAAATTAGTTTTGATATATTGCCATCATTTTGCCAAAAGTTACCAAAAGTTACCAAAATTTAACTTTTACCCAACTGTATTTTACCCATGAATTTGACAGGCCCTTAGGATGACATACACGTAAATTCAAATATCTTTTTGACTAAAAGATCTTTTTCACAATTAACACCCTGTCAAATTCATGGGTAACTCCAATTTACCCAAATTTACCAATTTTTACCAAAACTTATCAAAAATTATTAAAAATTATCGAATATAAAAAAACAAAAAAAAAAAATATTTGGCATCATTTTGCCAAAAGTTATCAGAATTTACCAAAAATTATTAAAAGTTATCAAAATTTAATTTTTACCCATGAATTTGACATGGCCTTAGTCATTGGTATTAAAAGTTGGCTGCTTAGGACCAAACAATCAACAAAATAGACTTTTACCAAACACACAAACCATTTATTTGACACCTTAATAAACCTACTTTTACCATAAGATCATAAGATGTTAAATAGGTTGTTTGCAGAACAGGACCCTAAGCAATCAAGCTATCAAGTTGGCACAAATGCACAATGCCATATTCCCTCGTGTCGTCAAATTTCTTCAATGCAAAAGATGACCCAAAAAACAGGTCTCCATTTACATCTTTTATGTATAACTGAGTTGGGTATTACTAGACCTGTCAATTCGGTCGGACGGCGCGAGGGGTTGATCGTATGTTGGGCTCGGGTAAATGCAGGCCGTATATTTTAGTTTCGAATCAACTCAACGGGTTATGATTGCGACATTTTTCTGTTTTTTCTTCTTAAAAAATGGTCTCTAATACTACTTTTTTGTACAATATACATAACAAAATATGATTATCTTTTAGTAACGATAGATTATTGTAACTATTTTTACTTAAATTAGAGAAATAACAAATAAATAAGTTGCGCTTATAGTTTAATAGTTAAAATTTTCAATGAAAAGTCACAAATTTTAGTAAAGTTGAACTTAAAACGTTAATTTTTCAGGTCAAATGGGCGGGTCAGATTTGACCTGCTAATCTTCGGGTTCGGTATACTTCGGGTTTAGTTGAAAAAATCGTGTTCAAAACCCAAAAAATTTTGGCAGGTTCGGGTCGGGTCAGAAATTGCCAGGTCTAGGTATTACAGTTAGCTTTTGCAGTTTTGCCTATTCACACTGTTTCTTCACTACACAAAAGGATACAACACAAACTATACATTCAAGTACATACTATGCACCACATTTACAGGTTTATGTGCCGAGTTTTCTTATAATTGTATGCCTTTGCAAAAAACACAAACAGAATGAATCCCAAAACACTAACACCAGCAAGCAACCAGTAGAAGTAATCAAGATGACCCCGGTTCAGATTATCATCCAACCAACTAACTCGTCCTTGTCCGGCGGTTATTCTGTTAACTACAGACACAACGAGGCTGCTCAACAAGCTCCCTACACCGAGCACACTCAGGTACAGAGACAGCCCGACGCTCCTGAGTTCACTCGGGACCTGGTTGTAGAAAAACTCCTGCAAACCGACCATGGTGAACGCTTCTGCGATCCCAAACAAGACGTACTGCGGAAGCAGCCACCAGATGCTCATAGGGATCGTCGCATTTGGTAGATCGATCAACCCGTGTTCGAAAGCAGTGTTGAGTCGTCTCTTCTCTATGAGGGCCGCGTCTACCATAGAAACGATGGATATGAACAGCCCGATCCCGATTCTTTGGAGCGATGTAATGCCGGCAGGTTTTCCTGTCAAGGATCTGGCGACCGGGACGAAGGCCCAATCGTAGATCGGGATGATGATCGTGATGCTGATTGCGATGAATGATTGGAGTGACGCGGGGGGTATGGTGAAATTTGGCCCGATTGATCTGTTCAGCGTGGCGCCTTGCTTAGTGAAGAAAGTCGATGTCTGTGAATAGACGATTGCGAAGATCAGAGTTGTGGCCCAGATTGGGAACAGCCTGAGCACTGACTTGGCCTCCTCAATGTCATCGATGCTACAAGCTTGCTCTCCGTCTCCTGTTGTCGTAAGCAAAGCTTTGTTCAGAAACCTGGAAAAACAAAGAGGCATTGGAAGTCTCAAAACTCCTCCCTGTGTCCAACAATTTATCCGAAAAACATGGCCCATGAGAGCATAGAATTTTATCCATTTTCTTCCAAAAAGGGATCCAATATGCGAAGGATCCTCAAGTTTTGTTCTTTTCGGTTCACTTAGACCAATACATTTGATATGAGAACACCTAAAAATAGTGATAAGAAAAACACCAAATGTAATTACCTGAGCTTTCGAGAGAGGGTAATCGAACCATGAGTTTCCTCCATGTCTACAATTATAGAATGATTAGTAGAACGGCAATTCTTCGCTGATGCAACAAAGACTCTACCAATCCTCCTGAACGGACTTTGCCCCTCGCCTTTTGTAACATAGCGATACGTCCTAGTTCCACACAGAAATACCACCAAGGTAACCGTCATGATAATACACGGAATCCCAAATCCAAGAGCCCAACTAAGGTTGTCCTGAACATAGCTCAAGATCGCAATCCCAATCAAACAGCCCACACATACCCCGAAATACCACCAGTTGAAGAACGAGCTCTTGGCTTTGCTCTCCTTGGGGTCGTCCCCATCAAACTGGTCAGCTCCAAAGGCTTGCACACACGGCTTGTGCCCACCTTGAGCAAGAGCCACCATATACAGTGCAAAAAAGAACGTCGTCTTTTGCAAATCCATTGAACATCTGGGAGAACTTTGGAGCCCCCTTTCATTGTGCACACAACCAGCAGAAGGCAGCAGAGCTGATAGGGTGAGCAAACCCATTCCCTGATACCCATTTAGATTGAAACATAATATAATATATAAGTAGCAACACCCACAAACTAAAGAGCATAATCTCTCACCCAATTACCCAAGCATCAAAATTTACTATCACTTCTTAACTCCTACTCCAAAACCAAAACTAAAACTAAAACCAATACTCCAGATTCCTGCTTGGTCAAGGTATGTATGGAGGGGCAGGATGTAGCAGTTTTACACCTAAATTTTGCTATTTAGAGAGACCGGTTTCAATTGACCCAATATTTAGAAATCATTCCCTAAACCCTAAACCCTAAATTTTACAATTTAGAGAGACCGGTTCCAATTGACCCATTATTTAAAAATCGTTCCCTACCTACAACTCCATGGTTCAACAGAGTTATTTTACTTTAGTCCATTACAATCTAAGTCCAAAAACATAATTTTTTTCAACCATCCAGATTACGAACATAATATTTGAACTCCTACTCCAGGAAGAGGAAACATTGAAGAATACAACACAAGCTTAGAAATGACATTAACATGGAGACTTAAACTAGGGATTCATTCACCATAGGCTATGTTTCCCATATAGATTGAGGTTCATTCATGCCTCTTATTTAGACATATAAAGTCACCATTTTTGCCTCCCATCATCATAAAGAGACATACAAACTCAAAAGTAGAGAGAAATAAGTTGAAGAACCAACCAAGATGTAAAGCAGTGAAGAAGCAAGTATAGTATAGTACTTGCCAATGAAAGAATCAGCAACAACAGCCCCCAAAATAGGCAGAAGAGATGACACCCCATCCCAAGCATTCATATTAGCAGCAGCTTTTGCAGTTGATTGCCCCAATTTTACAGTCAAGAAGGTGATCAAATTGGACGACGTCCCAGAAAACGCAATCCTCTCCGCCATCTCCACCGCTTTTCGGAGAAACCCCAGTTCAAAATTAGGGTTTACGAATCAAAATCAACAAAACCCAGATCAAAATTGGGGCAAAATTTAAATGGGAAAGGTTACCTATGATGAAAGAAGCGGATCTCCACTGTCCGTGCTTTGATCGGAGGGCTGGGCGGCGCTTGTAATCGACGGCATTGGGGACGGTGTTTTCCGCCATGGGAAGAAGGGGAGAAGTGTTGTCAGGGAGCTCAGTTGAAGCGGAATTCATTTTAACAATGGCGTCCAAATTGTACTCTTTATGTAATGACTAATGAGTAGCTCAATAGAAAGAAGACAAAATTTCGCAGCAAAATCTCTCCATTCTACTATTTGGATTTTGGAGTATCATCTTGTTGTAAATGATAAGCTGTACTGCTAAGTGCTAACAGGGAGTATGATGGAACGAATTAAGAATCTAACTCACCAAATTACGAATGAATTGAGCCCCATTTTAGTGGTATATTTAAATTGATGCCATGGATAAGTTTTAGTATCTTGAATCTTGGGGGGCGTTTGGTACGGGGGAGTTGGGAGATAGGAATGAGAATACATAAATAGGTAATACAACTCCCATGTTTGTTTTAAGGAATGATAAAAAAAAAAATGAGGAATTGGGAATGAGAATAGAGAACCTCAACTCCCAACAATCTATTACCAAGGGGAGGGGTGGTAATTCATACTAGAAATTCATAAATCATCTTAAATATCAATATTATCCTCGTATTTGATTAATATTATCAATACTACCTCACTCTATTCAAATTAATCAAAGATATTTTAGTAAATGTGCATTTATTCCCAATTCCACTTCTACTTTGAATTACCATGTAATAAACAGAGAGTTTGGGAGTTCATAAATTCATTCTTATTCTCATTCCCATTATGAATTCTAATTCTCATTGTTAATTCGCATTCCTATTGTTAATTCGCATTTCCATTAGATACCAAACAGGCCGTTGATGTCATAATCTGAAATGAACAGGGACGACAAAGAGGGTTTGATTCACTTTGAAGTCTAGAGGAGGGCTTGTTATTGTCTGTATAATGCAACATTTGTATAGGGGTGAGCCTCTACATGATGTGATTGATGCACCCAATCTTAAAATGATATTTAGGCCCTGTTTTTTATATCGCTGGTTCCGGTGCGGTGTGGAGGAAATGTGGTGGATTGTAGTGGGTTGGGAAAAATTGTGGTGGAATATGGAAAGTTTAACTGTTAATAAAAAGATAAATTAAATTAGAAAAAGTAAGTTGTGGTGGGTTGTAGTAGATTGTGGTGGGTTGTAGTGGAATTTGGAAAGTTACGGTGCAGTATGACACCGCAGTCTACCAGCATTATAAAAGAATGGGGCCTTAACATATAAAATGAAGGTTACTGAAAATTACCAAAATTTGTCAAAATTAAATTAGAAGAAGAAGCAGATGATAGGTTATGGAGATGGTTGGTTATGGTGATGATAGGCGTTCGGTGGTGTCTGCGCGAAGAAGAAGCAGAGAGGGAGATGAGAGGGAAAGGAAAAACGAAGGAAAGGGAGAAATGAAGTTAGAATTAGGGTTTTGGGGTGTTGGGGGGCAAAATAAGGGTAAATTGGGCACTTCAATATATTTTCAAGGGTAAGAATGACTTTTCCTTTTTTCCGGCCATTTTTGGCCGGTTTGTCACCCCCAGCCAATTATGTAAGTTTAATGTCACCCGTGAATGCATTAAAAAAAAGTGGTGACCCGCGAGTCAATTAAAAAAGATCTGTGGCACCCCCCAACAATTTTTTGGGGGTGAGCCTCTACATGATATGATTTATGCACCCAATCTTAAAATGATATTTAGGCCCTGTTTTTTTATATGACTGGTTGCGGTGCGGTGTGGAGGAAACGTGGTGGATTGTGGTTGGTTGGGAAAAGTTGTGGTGAAATATGGAAAGTTTAACTATTAATAAAAAGATAAATTAAATTAGAAAAAGTAAATTGTTGTGAGTTGCGGTAGATTATGGTGTAGATTATGGTGGATTGCGGTGGGTTGTAGTGGAATTTGGAAAGTTACGGTGTAGTATGGCACCGCAGTCTACCATTCTTATAAAAGAATGGGGCCTTAACATATAAAACGAAAGTTAATGAAAATTACTGAAATTTACCAAAATTTGTCAAAGATAACATATATCATATCTACCATTTATCACTTAACTTAACAGGCAACATAACGAAGCTGTTAACCACTTGATACACATGTACACCAATATTGTCTACAATCCATACCATATGAATATGTGAATTGTGGAATCACACACCTATAGGTTTATGTCTCGACTCTTCTTGTATTTATATGACCTTGCAAAAAACACAAACATGATGAATCCTAGAACACTCAGACCCGCAATCAACCAATAGAAATAATCAAGATGAGCGCGATTCAAATTACTGGCCAACCAACTCACTCTTCCATGTTTGCTGCTTACTTTGTCGACAACCGAGACAAGGAGGCTACTTAAAAGGCTCCCTACACCAAACACACTCAGGTATAGAGACAGCCCGACGCTCTTGAGTTCATTTGGGACCTGATCGTAAAAAAACTCCTGCAACCCAACCATAGTGAAGGCTTCTGCGGTCCCAAATAGAATATACTGCGGAAGTAGCCACCAAATTCTCATGGGAATTGTAACATTTGGGTGATCGATTAGGCCGTGTTTCAAAGCAGTGTTGAGCCGTCTTTTCTCTATGATAGCTGCATCTACCATACAAATTATTGATATGAATAGTCCAATTCCAATCCTCTGAAGTGTTGTTATTCCAGCTGGTTTTCCAGTCAAAGCTCTAGCGATTGGCACAAAAGCGCGATCATAGATGGAGAGGACAACGAGAATACTGATAGTGATGAATGAGATTAGAGAAGCCGGTGGTACGACAAAACTCTTCCCAAGTGTTCTGTTCAGTGTGGCGCCTTGCTTGGTGAAGAAAGTCGATACCTGTGCAAAGACGATTGCAAAGATCAAACTTGTAGCCCATATCGGAAACAATCTCAACACGGACTTTGCCTCTTCAACGTCATCAATATTGCAAGCTTCTCCATCTCCCATTGTAAGCAAAGCTTTGTTGAGGAACCTAGCAAAACAATAGACTTCTATTATGTGATGCAGATGATCTTTTACGAACATCACAAGTCAACAAATCATCACACTAAGCATCGGTTTGTTCTTTAAAAATGTAAAACATCGAACGTTAAACAATACCTAAACTGTCGGGATACAGAGGGTGGCACAGATCCATGAGGTTTATCAGTGTTGTCAACTGTAGGGCGACGCCAATTCTTTGCTGCTGCAAGAAAAACTCTACCAATCCTCCTGAACGGACTTTGATTCTCGCCTTTTGTAGTGTAGCGATAAGTCATGGTTCCGCACAAAAACATCACCAAAGTCGCGACCATGATAATACATGGGATCCCGAATCCCAAGGCCCAACTAAGGTTGTCCTGAACATAGGTCAAGATCGCAATTCCAATCAATCCACCCACACTAACTCCGAAATACCACCAGTTAAAGAAGGAACTCTTGGCTTTTCTCTCTTCAGGGTCTTCTCCGTCAAATTGATCTGCCCCAAAAGCTTGGACACAAGGCTTGTGCCCGCCTTGCGCAGCAGCCACCATGTAAAGCGCAAAAAAGAAGAGTATTTTTTGCAAATGCAATGAACACCCTGGAATGTTTTGGTGGGTTTTTTCATTCACACAACCGGGGGATGGCAATGCAGCTGATAGAGTAAGCAAACCCAATCCCTGTCGATCATTCAGATTTACATGTTAATCAAACTTTAAAAACCTTTGATTATTAATTTATCACTATATACAATGTTTTATTATACAAAAGTATTATCATTGCATTCTTAACAAACAAAACACTATCATAAGAGGATAATGTTGTAATATTTTAATATAATATGGTATTAGAAATTCTTAGAAAAAAAAAATCTCGAAGACCGTGTAATATTTATTAAGACACACTTAACATAAAAGTGGGTAGTAATTACTACATTCGTCCCGTTTTATTTGTTCATTTACCTAACTGGAGAAGATTAATGCATATTGAGAATGAGGTAAAAAGTTTGTAATATACCCAAATTATCCCTAATTTAATAGAAGATAATAGTTGTTGGAATTGTAAAAAATGATAAGTGAATTTATTAATTAGGGGTAGAAAAGAAATTAAAGCTATTGAAATTGTAAATATGACAAATATTTTGAGACAAAAAAATTAGGTAAAATAACAAATAACTTGGGACCGAGGTAGTGACATTTGGGATCTTCTGCGCACACTTTCAGTTGTACGGAAGACAAAATTCACTCACAAGATCATAAGGATCAAAGTCTAATGGTACTTTACTACTTTTCGGCCTTCACAAGTATCCAACATTTGGTTGTCACCAAATTTTTTCATGTTTAGTTATAAAATGAGTATGAAATTTTTTCAGTGGAGTCTAAAATTTTTCTATGATTTATGAGGAAAAAAAAATTAATCGGGGAATTGAGGAAATTTTTCTCATAAAAAAGTAAAACTATTTATAATATTTTATAAAATATCCTTGAAAATTATTTTATAAATTTAATAGTTAAGGGTAATTTGAACATTTGAAATAAATTTCCCTACCACTTTTTTTGTATTTTCAAATGTAAACCAAATGTTATAATGTATTCTTTGCCATCAAAAATTTTCCCTTAAAAAATTTCTCCAAGGAAATTTTTTTGGGAAAAAACCAAACATACAAAGTACAACACATCTATAGCCTGAATTCACAACTTAGGGTGTGCTTGGTGCAAACGAAAATTATTTTCTAGGAAAATGGTTTTCTTTGTAAAATGGATTTTCATTTGATATTTTCCCGTGTTTGGTACACATGAAATGATTTTCCTGGATCATAATGGTGTTTACCTGTTTGACAATAAAGAGATAAAGATTAAAATGTGTGTGTAAGGGAGAGAGAGATTAAAATAAGTGTATGAGAGAGAGAAAGAGGAGAGAGAGAGAGAAAGAGGAGAGAGATATATATTAAAACCAAAGTTGTTAAAATCGGGATCCTAACTCGGATCCATGGGGTAGTTAGGATCGATATTAACCCACGTAGGATCGTGTATTGGAATGTAGATAGTAGAATCGCATCGAGGATTTCCGATCATAAAATTGGAAGATCATAGATCAGAATCGGGATTTTAATAACTATGATTAAATCATGTGCAATATAGAGAGTGGTGGAAGAGAGAAAAATGAGAGACAGAACATATTAAAACGGATGTATGAGAGAGAATGGTGGAGAGAGAACAAAAGAAGCGAGAGAACGAAGGAAGAGAGAGAGTAGCGGATAGAAAGTAGGGGAGAGAAAGAAAAGATGATTGCCATTTAGTTAAAGGTAAAAAAATAATTTACAAAGAAATAAGGGAAAATCATTTTCTTCCTATCAGCAAACAAGGAAAATGAGAGACCAAACCAAACCAAACACACCCTTGATTACAATTTACAAATATTACCTCCGGCCCAAAATATTTATTCTTTTACCTAACTTCTTTGTTTCAAAATATTTATCCCATTTTACAATTCCAATGATTGTAATTCCTTTTTTTACCCCTAATTAAAAATTTTACTTATCACTTTTTACAATTCCAATAACTATTATCTTCAATTAAAGTAGAGCTAATTTGAGTAAATTACAGACTTTTTACCTCAATTTCCTATATGTATTGATCTTCTCAAATTAGATAAATGGACAAATAATTTGAAACGGAGGTAATAGTTGATCACTTGGTCAAACATTCATCTTATCAAGAGAGAGCAAAAGTCAACAGTACCGACGGCTAGAGAGACCTGCCATGGCGGCTTCATTTCATGCCGTTGACTTCCTGATTCTCACTATTTCATCCATGCATAAGCAAACCAATAATAAAGACAAATCTTTAAACAAAACCCTATTCCAAACATGACAAATTTGACCCAAGATTGGAAATTTACGCCAATCTCATGTTGGAATTGATATCTGAAAGGATGATTTGATATTGACCCAAACTCAAAGAAACCCGACTCGATCATGATCCACGTCCAAATAACCTCAAATCAAATAAGAACTCAATCCGAAAGAATCTCACCTGAATTAGTGCCAGCAAAAAATTCAGATCGAACAAATGCGGTCAATGTTAAAATTCGGACGAGAAATTTATGTCTGCACCCGGTTTCATTTAGGGTCAGACAATTCAGACAAAACTAAAATCGGATTTAGACAATAGAAAAATGATTATTGGATGATAATACACTGAACTTTAGGGGTATTGGACAATAATGCACTGAACTTTTTTCTTGGACTCTAGTACACTGAACTTTGAGAGTATTGGGCAATAATGCACTCAGACCAATTCAGCTGGTGGTTGACGCGGTGGTTGTCTTACTTTGAAGTGTTTTTTTTAATTTTTTTTCAAAAAAAACTTTCGCCGTGTAAGAAAGTACACATAAGTAGGATGACTAATATATTTTTTTTGAAAATAAATAGAAAAACGATACCTCAAAGTAGAACAACCACCGCGTCAACCACCAATTGAATTGGTCTAAGTGCATTATTGTCCAAAACTCTCAAAGATCAGTGTATTAGAATACAAGAAAAAAGTTCAGTGCATTATTGTCCAATACCCCTCAAGTTCAGTGTATTATCATCCAATAAATATCCATAGAAAAAAGAGAAATTTTATGTTTAAATATTCGGTTAATATTAAAATTCGGACAAAAAATGTATCAACATATCCAATTTTTTTGGGTTGGGACATTTCGGGGCAGACAAAATTTTACCGGCTCTAACCCGAGCCAACCCGAGTAAGACTCATCCCAAGTCAACCTGAACCAAAATTGGTTGACCCGACGCTAACTCGAACAATCTTCAACCAACCCGAACCGATTGACTTGTTTGAGAGGTCTACACCATGGCCATAGATGACAAAGAGTACTACTTGAGAGAAAAAGAAAGAAAGAAGCACCGACCAAGATGTAGATCAGGGAAGAAGCAACTATGGTGTAGTATTTTCCGACGAAGGAATCCGCAATCACAGCCCCCAAAATGGGCAGAAGTGACGCCACGCCACCCCAGGCATTCACATTCGCCGCCGCCTCCGCCGTGGACTGCCCCAGTTTTCCGGTCAGAAACGTTATCAAGTTCGCCGACGCTCCGTAAAAAGCGATCCTCTCCGCCATCTCCATCACATTTTAGGGTTTTCCCCATCAAAATCAATAAACCCAGATGGAAATTAAAAAGTGGGGAAATTTTGAAGCAGAAAAGCTTACCGATGATGAAACAGGCGGATCTCCACCGTCCGTGCTTTGATCGGAGGGCAGGGCGGCGCTTGTAGTCGATGGCACTGGGAACGGCGTCGTTTTCCGCCATGGGAGGGAGGAGTTGAAGGAAATTAAGGGAAACAAATTAAACCCAGCAACAATGGCGTCAACCCTCGTTTATTATCACTCTTGCTTGTAGTTGTTGTGCAACAATTGTTTATTTAAGCTCCAACTGTCAATTTTGAAAGATCCAACTGTCAATGTGAACGTCCAGAAAATGCGGCAAATTGTTTATCATGCCTTCTGTTTTTCCTGCTATTAGCAGCCATTCGTGGAATGCAGTAGTAAGTGTAATAAGTATTAAGTATTAACTGACTAAACGTGATCTTATAAAGATTCCAACTTTTTCCCACCAAAAACAATTCCCACCTTTTTACTATTTTTGTTTGTTTTGTTTCAAAGTTTAGTTAGTTAATAAATGGGCTAATCACTAATAGGCCCCACAAGAATATCCTATAGAGATGCCAGTAATTCTCATGTAAAACCGTTTTACCATAAATTTATCATAAAATATATAATTTTGTGGTGATTATTTATCAATAGAGAGATGACTAATAATTTATTTGAACTGACTAAGATAAAAGTCACCCCATAATAAATTAGTCATATTCATGTTAAAAAGTTATTTTAATATCACTTATTAGTCATAATAAAATATTAAAAGTGTCACCCTTTAAAGTGTCCGTCTCACGAAAAATTTACGTAAGACGGTCTTATGATAGAATTTGCGTAAGGTTGATTAACAATTTAACATCCAAAGTTCCCTTCCAGAAAAAAGTTGGGATTAGGGATTCTAACCAAAGATATTAAAATTCTGATCCTGATCTACGATTTTATGATCCAAAATTATCGATGCGGTTTTACTATCTACATTCCGATCCATAATCATACGTGAGTTAATTTCAATCCTAACTACCCCATAGATCCGAGTTAGGATCCCGATTCTACCAACCTTGATTCTAACGTATAAAAATCTAACTTAATTAATTATACTCTTATAAATTTTAATTTGAGAGTTATAATTAATTATAATATACATTTTTTTTGTGAAATTTTATACACAAAACAGGCTAAAGTAAATTTCTATATATAATTCTAAGTTTCTAACATATATGCACACTTTTGAGAATTGGACGCAACAAAAACAAAGATAAAACAAAGCTATACAAACAACCTTATACATACAAACTGTTGGGTTTTATGGCCCAAAATCTCCTTGATTGAAGAATTGGACGCAACAAAAACACTACCCCTCTCTTCCAGCGCTACCAACGGCATCAACAGACAGTTTCTTATACAAACACTGCCAGCGTTTTTGGGGCGCTGCCAGTGTTTCTGCCTAGGGTTTTCGTGCGCAACGGTTTCTTCTATTTTGCTGCTTAGGTTTTGTAATATTTAACCTAGTTTCCCTTTCATTCATTCTACTATAAATAGAGGTCGTCTTTATTCTCTTAGTAATATACGGTAAGCGACCAATGTAGTCGATGTGAGAGCCTTCAAAACTCCCCATGAGGGAGGTACGGTGTTATTTCTACATCACCCTACTCATTCCTAGGTTGTGAGAGTCTACGAGAGTTCACATAAACTCTACCTCTTGTAAATTTGTAATATCTCCTTTTTCTACTAGTGGGTGGATATTGGTTGCCGTCCGTGGGTTTTTCTCCGAATTCTTCGGTTTCCCACGTAAAATACTTTATCACCCATATATCTTTATTCTTGCCTCTCTATTATTATCCTCGATTTCATAATCATCCTGTTTTTTCTTTCGCTGCATATATGGCTCTATTTTACACCCTAACAAGTTGCTAACAACTGGCAACAAATCTGAATCCGATCCCTAACACAAACTAATTGTGGAAAACACTCCTACAACTCTGTATCCCTAGTGTTTTTGTATTTATATGACTTTGCAAAAAACACAAAGAGGGCGAATCCCACAACACTAAAACCAGCAATCAACCAGTAGAAGTAATCGAGATGAGCCCGATTTAGATTACTGTCCAACCAGCTCACATTTCCACCTTCACCGGTCACTTTGTCTACAACCAACACAAGAAGGCTGCTCAACAGGCTCCCAACACCGAACACACTCAGGTACAGAGATAGCCCCACACTCCTGAGTTCGCTCGGGACCTGGTCGTAGAAAAACTCCTGCAACCCAACCATGGTGAACGCTTCTGCGATCCCAAATAAGACATACTGAGGAAGCAACCACCAGATGGTCATAGGAATCGTCACATTGGGTAGATCGATCAGGCTGTGTTCCAAAGCAATGTTGAGCCGTAGTTTTTCTATGACGGCTGCATCTACCATACAAATGATTGATATGAACAGTCCAGTCCCGATTCTCTGAAGTGCTGTTATGCCAGCTAGTTTTCCGGTCAAAGCTCTAGCGATTGGCACGAAAGTGCAATCATAGACGGGAAGGACTACAAGAATAGTTATGGTGATGAATGACATTAATGAAGCTGGTGGTATGACAAAACTCTTCCCAATTGATCTGTTCAGTGTGGCGCCCTGCTTGGTGAAGAAAGTTGATACCTGTGCAAAGACGATAGCGAAGATCAAATTTGTAGCCCAGATTGGGAACAACCTCAGCACAGACTTAGCCTCTTCGACATCATCAATGCTGCAAACTTCTCCGTCTCCTTTTGTAACCAAAGATTCATTGAGGAACCTACACATACAAGAGACCCGATTTATTTCACAAAGGGGGGAAAAGTCGCATGGACCTACTACAAACAAGTGCTAGGTGAATCTATGAAAGCAATGTTGTACAAATCTCAGACCTCGTTCTTTAATAACTACTAGCAATATCTAGTACTTCAAATTTATGCAGGCGGTAGCAAATCAGGACTCTAATTAATGTTCTTACATGTTTCAGATCCACAATTTAAGTTTGATTTATTCAGATTTGCCCATATTCTTTCAAATGAATAGACATTTATCCAAATTTCTGATTTCATATATTACTGCCCATACCAATGACGTTTGCCAATGTAAATTGACTACGTCTAAATCTCCTAAGACCCTATAAAAGCAGGACACTCATTTTATAAGGATTAACACTCGTTTGTGACAGATGAGAGGTGACTGAGATAGAAACAAACTGACAGATAATAAGTCAATACCCGAGCCGCTGAGATTTCCCCTGATCTTCAATGACAGGATGATCAGCAGCAGCGCGCCTGTTCTTTGCTGCAGCAAGAAAGACTCTACCAATTCTCCTGAACGGGCTTTGATTCTCGCCTTTTGTAGTGTAGCGATAAGTCACGGTTCCACACAAAAACATCACCAAAGCAGCCGCCATGATAATGCATGGAATCCCGAATCCCAGAGCCCAACTGAGGTTGTCCTGAACGTAGCTCAAGATTGCAATTCCAATCAAACCGCCCACGCAAACTCCGAAATACCACCAGTTAAAGAACGAGCTCTTGGCTTTGCTCTCGTCGGGGTGTTCTCCGTCAAACTGATCAGCTCCAAAAGCTTGGACACAAGGCTTGTGACCGCCTTGTGCAGCAGCCACCATGTAGAGTGCAAAAAAGAAGAGTATTTTCTGCAAATGCAATGAACACCCACTCGGAATGCTTTGGTGGGTTGTTTCACCAGACAAATAGTCAGAGGATGGGAGTGCTGCTGATAGAGTGAGCAGACCCAATCCCTGTTAACCATTCAGATCGAAGTGTTATATATTACCAACATCCAGGCGACCAAAAACTAACACTTTGAATAGTACAGAAGCCGAAATTCGCTACCAAGTATCAAAGTCTATTACATTTTGCCCTTCATAAGATGTTGATTCAGTAATGAGAAACACAACACCAGAGTAAACAGACTAGATCAGTAGACCCACAAGCCAGTACAAACTAAGGGTGCCCTTGGTTGATCAAAAACCCTAGAAATTTCTAGATTGACTTATTTTTCCTATGTTTGAATATAGGTTGATCTTGAGAAAAATTTTATGGTAGACCCACCACTTACTACATTTTCCTAGGAAAAATTTCGGATTCTACCAAATGCTCCTTTACAATCATCTAAAAGAACCTCAACCCAAACCGAACAGAAACTGGTTGACTCAATGCCAACCAGAACCGATTCACCTGTTTGAGAGATCTACACCATAGCCATAGATGACAAAGAGTAGAGAGAAAAAGAAAGAAAGAAGCACCAACCAAGATGTAGAGCAGAGAAGAAGCAACTATGGTGCAGTATTTTCCGATGAAGGAATCCGCAATAACAGCCCCCAAAATCGGCAGAAGAGACGCCACACCACCCCAAGCATTCACATTCGCCGCCGCCTCCGCCGTCGACTGCCCCAATTTTCCGGTCAGGAACGTTATCAAGTTCGCCGACGCCCCGTAAAACGCGATCCTCTCCGCCATCTCCACCACTTTTCAACATTACCCATTTCACAATTTAGGGTTTTGCCCATCAAAATCAATAACCCTAGTTGGGAAAATTTTGATGTGGGAAAGAAAGCTGACCTATGATGAAACAGGCGGATCTCCACCGTCCGTGCTTCGATCGGAGGGCTGGGCGGCGCTTG
This sequence comes from Portulaca oleracea, assembly GCA_029582165.1. NCBI lineage: Eukaryota > Viridiplantae > Streptophyta > Magnoliopsida > Caryophyllales > Portulacaceae > Portulaca > Portulaca oleracea. The sequence continues at coordinate 3,100,028 of CM055873.1, read as the reverse complement.
TAATCGACGGTGTTGGGGACGGTGGTTTCCGCCGTGGGAAGGAGGAGATCGTACGGTGGAGAGAGCTCAGTTGAAGGGGAACCGACGGCAACAATGGCGTCGTCGTCGTCGTCAACCCTCATCTCGTTGATTGTTGGGTTTTACAGTGAATTAATTAAGCTCCAATTGAGCATGTGAAGGGTGAGAAAATACGGCAAATTGTTTATCAAAGAGTATCCAACTGAACAGCCTTCCGTACATCGTGGGATCTCTTGAAATGGAAGCAGTACTTTATAAAGATTCCAACTTTATACCCACCAAAATCAATTCCCACCTTTTTCTTTTGTTTTTTTATTCAAAATTTAGTTAAATGATGGGTTAGTTATTAATAGGCCCACATCAATGAAAGCATAGAGTAATGTTAGTTGACATTCTAAATTAAGTTTTAGATGCCTTTGTTACCATATAATTTTAGAAGATTCCATTCAATCAAAGGGACATTTACGTGGATGGTGTTCGTATAACAGTAGAAGTTGACGATTACTTCATTATTATTATTGAAGGTGACAATCAGTCATTCATTAAAGTGTTGAAAGGAAAAACTCAAATTTTATGGGAGATTTAAACCCTAGTTGATGATATCAAGCTATATCTCAAGTTTTGCATCCCAGTCCATATTGAGCATATCATGAAGGGGATCCCGCTATGGATTTGATTGTCAAGTTTGACCTTTTTATTCATTCTTCACTTGCATCACTTCCTTATTCTTCTTTTTGTTATCTTCTCATTATGGCTTGTGAACAATATAGGTGGAACCCTTCTAATCGCCAACTTCTCGTCGCTTCAAAAAAATTTCGAGGATTTTATGAAAAGCAAAAGAAAAATGTAAAATATGACGTGACTTACTACCTTGACCCTTCCCTTCCCTGTGCAATATCATAAAGCCATTTGCTTGAACAAACCATCTTTTGATGCAAATCGAATCTACATAGTCTACCCAAGATCCGGATGCAAAAACCCGCGGTTCTAAATGGGCATGGGTATTAATATTTGAGGAAAAAGGGTATATCCAAAGGTTCCTAAATTGAAGGCAGCTAATATTCAATGCCTGATTGAGATTATTATACAACTAACTACCAAGTCATTCTTCTTGTAATATGAATGCTGCAACAGACATTAAGCACAAGTATTTGCTGTTTTGATATCACATCTTTGACACTTTTTCCCCTCTTCTGAGTTACAGTAATGCACTGTGATCATCATAAATCATAATAGAAAAAAAGAAAACAAGGACGACTCCACTGGGGATCGAACCCAGAATCTCTGGTTCCGTAGACCAGCGCCTTATCCATTGGGCCATGGAGTCAAACAGACTAATTGGAGATGCGGGGTATCGATCCCCGTACCTCTCGCATGCTAAGCGAGCGCTCTACCATCTGAGCTACATCCCCTTGCTGTTCAATTCTTGATTTGAATCATTTATGTATCTGATCAGATCATGCATTCCTGTTCCCTCACTCTCATCATACTCTATGATGCTGTTTAACTTTTCAAGTTTGCCATGAATATTGTCTCAACATCAACAACACTACATCCAAAATTAACTTTTTGATGTTGTTTAACTTTTTATATGTTTCTCTAGGTACATCCCAATTCCCCATATTTATGCCATTTTCTACTTCCTGTCACTTAAATTGTAATTGTTATTCTATTCTCAGTAAATAATATTTTTCAGGTAAAAGGACCTCCACAAAAACAACAAATTCATTACAGAATTTCTGTGACCCCAACAGCTGAGCTTCTTCAATTAGTATGTCTGAATCTTTTTTAGTACATAGTAATAAGACTGTTACATCAGACCTCACGCACTTCATTAATGTGTTAGTTTCTGGTTAATACGGTGTTGCTAATGATGTAATGGTTTCAATCGGAATGGTAAAAACAGGGAATGGGCATGCTGACTCTGTAACATTCTTTGCTGCCCTTTACACGGTAGCTGTTGGGCAATCTGGGCACAAGCCTTGTCTTCAGGCTTTTGGAGCTGACCAGTTCGACGAAGAAAATCCTGAGGAGAACAAAGCCAAGAGCTCGTTCTTTAACTGGTGGCATTGTGGGGTGTGTGTGGGCAGTTTAGTTGGAACCAAGATGTTAAGCTATGTTCAGGACAACCTCAGTTGGGCTCTCGGGTTTGGGATTCCGTGTAGTATCATGGGGGTTGCCTCGGTGATATTTTTGTGTGGAACTATGACTTATCGTTACACGAAAAAAGGCAAGAATCAAAGTCTGTTTAGGAGGATCGGGAGAGTCTTTGTTGCGGCAGCCAAGAACTGGCTCGCTACTGAAACTTTTCTGCTGTAATTGAGGGCGAGGAAGAATCCCAACAGTTCAGGTATTGACAACTTCTAGTCATTATGGATTGATTCATGAAAGTTATAGAAAAGACCTAAATATTTTGTTGCAAAACACGTAAAAGATGAGTTAAATCATTTCTGTGTTATATAAGTTTGGATGTTCATTCGTTTGAACTTTTGAGTTTGTCAAATATGTCACTTATTCGAAAATTTTGAACATATGACACAAAGGTGATCAGCTATACAAAGCATGACAATGACAATTGAAGGGGCTTATGTGACAAACTTGTGACATTTTTGACAATTTTTTAAACTTGGGGGACGTATTTGACAAACTTAAAATTGTGGCAATTCTCAAAAATCCAGATTTAATTAGCTGACATAGAAAGGATTCAACTCCATAAAAGTTGATATTCAAAAATTAGATACAGTAAATGAACAAACTAACTTATGTTATCCTAGGTTCCTCAACAAGGCTTTGCTCCCAACTGACTCTTCATCCAAAGGGGATCAAAAAGCTTGCAGCATTGCTGAAATCGAAGAGGCTAAGTCTGTGCTGAGACTGTTTCCAATCTGGGCGACAAGTTTGATCTTCGGAGTCATCTTCGCACAACAATCCACTTTCTTCACCAAGCAAGGCGTGACACTAAACAGATCAATCAGGCCTCATTTCGCCATACCTCCTGCAGCTTTTCAGTCATTTATTCCCGTCAGTATCATCGTGGTCCTCCCCATATATGACCATGTTTTCGTCCCAATTGCTCGAGCCCTGACCGGCAAACCCTCCGGCATAACAACACTCCAGAGAATCGGGACCGGGCTGCTCATATCCACCCTTTGCATGGCAGATGCAGCATTCATAGAGAGAAAACGACGCAACACTGCTCTGAGACATGGGCTAATCAATCTCCCAAATGCAACAGTCCCCATGAGGATATGGTGGCTACTTCTTCAGTATGTCCTGTATGGGGCCGCAGAATCGTTCACAGCGGTTGGGTTGCAGGAGTTTTTTTACAGTCAGGTACCGAACAAACTGAGGAGTGTTGGTCTGGCTTTGTACCTGAGTGTGTTTGGAGTAGGGAGCCTGTTGAGCAGCCTCCTTGTGTTGGTTGTCAACAAGGTAACAAGCAGAGGAGGAAGGGTGAGCTGGTTGGACAGTAATCTGAATCGGGCTCATCTCGATTACTTTTACTGGTTGATTGCTGGTTTTAGTGTTGTGGGATTCATCCTCTTCGTGTTTTCTGCAAAGTTGTATAAATACAAGAAAAACATGCTCGTGAACTACGGTAGGTAGTTTAGTACGTTAGATTATTCTCAGTCACAAGGACTTTAGTACGGGTTATTTAGAGTCAAAAATATCAGATCAGTACAGGAACCTGAGCAAACAAGAGGCAGAAAGAAATTGAAAAGATAGGAAAATAAGGTCGACTCCACTGGGGATCGAACCCAGAATCTTTGGTTCCGTAGACCAGCGCCTTATCCATTGGGCCATGGAGTCAATGAAATTAACCTGGAGATGCGGGGTATCGATCCCCGTACCTCTCGCATGCTAAGCGAGCGCTCTACCATCTGAGCTACATCCCCTTGTTGTCAGGCTGGCAATTTGCATTTTATATGAGTTCTGATCTGATCATGCACTGCTTCAAACTTTGTGATCATGTGCACATTTATCCAAATTCTCAATTTCCCATATTATTATCGCTGGCAAAAATCCGGGTTGGACAAATTTGGACAATGTCAAAATTCAGACGAGAAATTCATGTCCAGACCCAGTTTTATTTCGGTTCAAACCGGGTCGACAATTTGGACGAAGCTAAAATCGGGTTCGGACAATAAAAAAAAGAGATATTTTATGTCCGAATATTCGGTCAATATAAAAATTCGGACGAAAAATCTATGTCCAGACCAGGTTTTTTCCGGGTCGGACAAAATTTTGCTAGCTCTACATATTATTGTCCATAATGTTAGAGCCTAAAACTCTGACAATCTTAGGAGAAACATTAATTTTGAAGAAATGAAAAACATTCCTGAGTTCGAAACAAACTGATATGCAATACACCAACTGTCAAATACAAGAACTGAGAACTATAAGCAGTGTGATATGCAATACACCAACTGTCAAATGCAAACTGTTATGCTATACACCAAATGACAATATCTCAGAACTGAGTAACTATGAGCAGTGTGATATGCAATACACCAACTGTCAAATACAAGAACTGCTGAGAAGTGAGAAGCCAAGATTGACAAAGATCCCTAGGTTTACATACTTATGATCTACAAATTTCGATTACTATTACAAATGCTCTAAGAACATGATCTAATAGATACTTGTACAACAAGTGTTATACAAATGAATACTTTACATATCATGTATACATGAATTGCTTGCAGAAGTCACACCTACAAAATAACGCTACGACTTTTCTTATAATCATATGACTTTGCAAAAAACAAGAAGAGGGCGAATCCCCCAACACTGAGACTCGCAACTAACCAGTAGAAGTAATCAAGATGAGCTCGATTCAGATTATCATCCAACCAGCTTTCTCTTCCGTTTTCACCGGTTACATTGTTGACAACCGAAACAAGAAGGCTGCTCAAGAGGCTCCCGACACCAAACACGCTCAGGTACAGAGCCAGCCCCATGCTCCTGAGTTCGCTCGGGACCTGGTCGTAGAAAAACTCCTGCAACCCGACCATGGCGAACGCCTCTGAAACCCCGAACAAGACGTACTGAGGAAGCAACCACCAGATGCTCATAGGGATTGTCACATTTGGCAGATCAATCAACCCGTGTTCCAGAGCAGTGTTGAGCCGTTTTTTCTCTATCACGGCTGCAACTGCCATGCAGAGGATGGATACGAACAGGCCAATTGCGATTCTCTGTAGGGTTGTTATTCCGCCGGGTTTTCTGGTCAGAGTTCTGGCGACTGGTACAAAAACACGGTCATAGAGAGGGATGACAAGAAGAATGGTGATGCCACCGAATGATTGTAGTGATGCAGGTGGGATGGTGAAATTTGGCCCGATTGATCGGTTCAGCGTGGCGCCTTGCTTCGTGAAGAAAGTTGATAGCTGTGAGAAGACGATTGCGAAGATTAAACTTGAAGCCCAGATTGGAAACAGCCTGAGCACGGACTTGGCCTCTTCAATGTCATCAATGCTACAGACTTCACTGTCTCCCTTTGATGCATTGGGAGTATGCAAAGCTCTGTTCAGGAACCTAGCAAAACAAAACAAAACAAGAACTTATGATCATTTCTGGTTTTCTTTTCTGGGTCTGTTCTGGATCGGAAAATTTGTGCAAGCTTAAATCAGGGTCAGGCAATAGAAATCAGCAAAATATTGTGTTTGTTGAGGAACCTAAATAAATGTGTTTTCCATGTCATGACTGAATCTGTCAAATTAGTGTTCTACAAATGTCAGACCTTTCAGACTTTCAGTAAATCAACTTTGATAGTTTTTAATAAAGATTTTTAGTCCTAATTTAAGCAGACAATAGTAAGTGATTACCTGAACTGTCTAGATCTTTGAGACTCCTCCTTGTCTTCTCCTACAGAATGATCAGTAGCCCGCCAATTCTTTACTGCTGCAACAAAAACTCTACCGACCCTCCTGAAGGGGCTTTGATTCTCGCCTTTTGTAGCATAGCGATACGTTGTAATTCCACACAAGAATACCACAAAAGCAGCGAGCATGATAATACACGGGATTCCAAATCCCAAAGCCCAACTGAGGCTGTCCTGAACATAACTCATGATTGCAACTCCAAGTGTACCGCCCACACATACCCCAAAATACCACCAGTTGAAGAACGAGCTCTTGGCTTTGCTCTCCTCGGGGTGTTCTCCATCAAACTGGTCAGCTCCAAACGCTTGGACACAAGGCTTGTGCCCGCCTTGTGCAGCTGCGATCGTGTAAAGAGCCAAAAAGAATGTTATTTTCTGCAAATGAAGGGAAGACCTGGATGCAGTTTCGAGGGCTCTTTCGCTGTTCACAGAATCAGAAGAAGGCAGCACAGCTGATAGAGTGAGCAAACTCAGTCCCTGTTAAGCCATTCAGATTGAATGTCATACAATTTGCAAACACTTGAAACTATAGAAGTCAAATTTCACACAATTATGGAAGTCTATTGTTGCTTTGGGGCTTTTTGCAAGACGAACAAGCACAGTTATTAAGATCCCGATAAGACCCTACGATTTTATGATCCCAAAATCCTCGATGCGATTCTCTGATCCACATTCCGATCCACGATCCTACCTGAATTTATTCTGATCCTAACTACCCGCTGGATCCTAAGTTCCTAACTAGGATCCCGATTCTAATAACCTTGCGAACAAACGAGTTCAAACAGAGAACATTCTCTGCACCGGATCCCAAAGAACGAACAGCAAAGTTTCCAGCAGCTACAAAGCTGGATTCATTTGTGGTTGGCTTTCTCCTTCTTACTAAAAGCATGTATACAATAATACAACAAACCTAGACTAAACACAATCTTTGAGAATCATGGGTTGCCAATATAGCCACACTTTCCTCTTTTCTTGATATCTGATCTCCTTAAGCATCAAAATCCAATATTTTTAACACAATGTTCCATCTGTTTTATCAACCAAATAAGAACTCAAATACCCACTACTGCATACAAACTACCAAACAAGAATTCCCACATATTTGACTGATAAACAGACCTAATTCAAGCTCTAAAACTTACTCACCAAGATGTAAAGAACAGATGAGGCAAGTATAGTGTAGTACTTCCCAATGAAAGAATCAGCAATAACAGCCCCTAAAATTGGTAGAAGAGAAGCCACACCACTCCAAGCGTTGACATTAGCAGCCGCCATTGCCGTTGACTGCCCCAAGCTTCCAGTCAAGAAGGTGATCAAGTTGGCCGACGTCCCATAAAATGCAACCCTCTCTGACATCTCCACCACTATCCGCAAAAACCCAATTTCAAAATTAGGGTTTTAGCAGGTGAAATCTGGGAATCTTTGAATGTCGGAAAGCTTACTTACCCATGACGAAACTAGCAGATCTCCACCGTCCATGGTGTGATCGGAGAGATGAGCGGCCCTTGTAATCGACGGTGTTGGGGACGGTGGTTTCCGGCGGAGGAAGAAGGGGGAGTGTCGAGGAGGTCGATCGAAGTTGAGCCCATAACAATGGCGTCCTTCAACTCTGAACTCTCCCTAATGTTTGGTACGTGTAGAAGAGTGGAGGAGATAGCAAAAAATGAATGAATGAACGAACACAATTCATTTCTTCACAAAAGTAGAGTACATCAGTGATCAATCGATCTCAATGAAGATCACAATCGATCTGTTCGTACAAAAGATGAAACATGACAACAACCTGTGTTTGTTTCCCACCATTTTTTTTTGTTTTGTTCCCCCCCCCCCCCCCCCCCACAGCACATGATTGTAGCCCATAAGTGGCGCGGATAAAAATTCGTGTCTGAGTAAGTTCGGGCGGGTCAAATTTAATTAATATCAAAACTCGAACTAAAAATTGATGTTTGAGTCTGATTTTATTTTTGGTTGGACAATTTGATAGAACTAAATTCAAGTCAAAATTGAATTTGAACAATAGAAAAAGAGAAATATTGTATGTGAATATTCGGTCAATTCGATCAATGTCAAAATTGAGTTCAGATCAAATCGGTTTTTCCAAATTAGACAAATTTGAGTATTCGGGTCAGACAAAATTTTACCTGTGCTGCCCATATGGAACTTTGAACAAATCTTAACTTCTTTCAAAAAATTTTAGACCATGAACGTCTCAATTCGGAGGAAAAATTAGTTTTGGATCGGATTTAGTACAAGTTGTTTTCGGGTCTATTTAGGTTTGGGTTTTGGAACCCAAGTACAAAATCCTAAACTTTCATATGAATTCAAGTCGATTTTCGGATTGAATTAAATTCTGTCAAATTAGGTGAAAAGAAAGACAATTTTAAACAAATTGCCAACTTTGCATGAGGTTCGTCTCAACATCAACAAAACAACCAGTCTCTTTTTGTGTTTACATCCAAATTTCCCATTTTCCTCACAAATTTTGTTTAACATGTTTTCTCATTGTATCCAAATTTTCTACTTCCTTTGGCTTGTTGAACTGTCATTGTTTTTCTCAGTAAACAATTCTTTTTTCAAATGAAAAAAAGCTTTACAAACACAACCAAACTTATCACAGAACGTATTTGAGCCCAACAACATAGCTTTTTGAAAGAAGAATGCAGATCTACCTTCCATTTACACCATTACATAGCTTGAATCAGTATAAGTAACATTCTGCTGAGATAAACACAACACCTAACTAAACTACCTACTCGAATTTACGAGCACATTTTTCTTGTACTTATAATACTTTGCAGACACCAAGAACAGGATGAACCCGACAACACTGAGCCCCGCGATCAACCAGTAGAAGTAATCGAGACGAGCCCGATTCAGATTACTGTCCAACCAACTCGCTCTTCCATGGTTACTGCTTACTTTATTGACAACCGACACGAGGAGGCTACTTAAAAGGCTCCCTACACCAAACACGCTCAGGTACAGAGCCAGACCAACACTTCTGAGTTCATTCGGCACCTGACTGTAAAAAAACTCCTGCAACCCGACCATGGTGAACGCCTCTGCGACCCCAAACAGGACGTACTGAGGAAGCAGCCACCAGATCCTCATGGGGATCGTCGCCTTTGGGAGATCAATCAGGCCGTATTTCAGAGCAGTGTTGCGTCGTTTGATCTCCATGAGGGCAGCATCTACCATGCAGAGGATGGATATGAACAGCCCGGTCCCGATTCTCTGGAGTGTTGTTATGCCGGAGGGTTTGCCGGTCAGTGCTCGGGCGATTGGGACGAAAGCGCGGTCGTAGAGAGGGAGGACGACGATGATGCTGATGCTGATGAATGACTGTAGTGCTGCAGGGGGGACAGTGAAATGGGGGCCGATTGAACGGTTCAGTGTCACGCCTTGCTTGGTGAAGAAAGTGGATTGTTGCGCGAAGATGACCCCGAAGATCAGACTTGTCGCCCAGATTGGGAACAGCCTGAGGACCGACTTCGCTTCTTCGATTTCAGCAATGCTGCAGACTTTTTGATCTCCCTTGGAAGAAGAGTCTTTTGGAAGCAAAGCCTTGTTGAGGAACCTAGGAAAACATAAGCTAGTTTGTTCATTTACTGAAACTTATTTCTGAATGTCACTTAAGTTCAAAAAGTTGTCAAAAATGTCACAAGAACAGACGACGACCTGCCACGCCGCTGAAAATTCGGTTGCCGTGCTTTGTATAGAAGGTCATAATACATTTTCATGCATTTTAGAAAAAATTTCGAACAAGTTGCAAATTTGACAAACTTAAAAATTTGGTAGCAGAACGAACAAAAATCCAAACTTGTATGATTCAGATGTTTTGATCTTTTTTGTAAGTTTCACACTTTCACGAATCAACCCATAAAAACAAAAGTTGTCGATACCTGAACTGCTGGGATTCTTCCTTGCCCTCGAGTACAGCAGAAGGTTCAGTAGCGCGCCAGTTCTTGGCTGCAGCAACAAAGACTCTCCCGATCCTCCTGAACGGGCTTTGATTATCGCCTTTCATAGTATACCGATAAGTCACAGTTCCGCACAAAAATATCACCAAGGTAACAACCATAATACCACACGGAATCCCAAACCCAAGAGACCAACTGAGGTTGTCCTGAACATAGCTCAAGATTGCGATTCCAAGCAGACCGCCTACACACACCCCGAAATACCACCAGTTGAAGAACGAGCTCTTGGCTTTGCTCTCCTCGGGATGTTCTCCATCAAACTGGTCCGCTCCAAAGGCCTGAACACAAGGCTTGTGCCCGGCTTGCGCAATAGCCACCGTGTAAAGCGCAGCAAAGAATGTCACTGTCTGTAAATGCAGCGAACATCTGCCTTTGTTGTTGACACAATGGGTAAAGGGCAGTGCGGCGGACAGAGTCAGCATGCCCATTCCCTGTTTTTACCAATTCCAATTGGATCCGTTATATGATTAGCAACATCTTATTGACTAGAATAGACATATTACATGTGTTCTTTGCCAGGTAAGGTAAGATTGCATAAAGTGTGGGTAGGTGAGCTTAGGTAAAAGTTGAAATATCGGTAAAAATTGGCTAAATTTGAGTTGGATTGGGTTACTTGGGTACATGAGGTATTTACCCCTCTAAAGAATCCAAAATCCGACTGTAAAATCCAGTGTGTGGAGTTTGATGTAACAATCTAATCTTGAATTAAAAAAAGATTGAAATAGACCGGTTCCGATTGATCCAAGAGTTCAAAAACACGTGCAGAATCCAAACATACAATTAATATTAGAGGACAAAGAAAGAAAAGAAAAAAAAAGAAAGAAAGAAGAAAGAAAGAAAGAACGAAAGCGGTACTAACCAAGATGTAAAGCAGGGAAGAAGAAAGTATGGTGTAGTATTTGCCAACAAAAGAATCAGCAACGACAGCCCCCAAAATAGGGAGAAGAGCTGCCACCCCGCCCCAAGCGTTGACATTAGCAGCCGCCTTTGCAGTTGACTGCCCCAATCTCCCGGTCAAGAAGGTTATCAGGTTCGACGACACCCCATAAACCGCAATCCTCTCCGCCATCTCCACCACTTTTCAAATATAATTACAGGGTTTCACCGATCAAAATCAACACAACATACCCAGACAAGAAAAAAGAAGTTTGCAAATTACACAAACCGAAAAGCTTACCAATGATGAAACAAGCCGATCTCCACCGTCCATGCTTTGTTCGAAGGGCTGGACGGCTCTTGTGGTCAACGGCACCGGGGACAATGTCATCAGCCATGAGAAGAAAAGGAGGACAACGAATCTCCGTTCAAGTGGATCCCACAACAATGGAGTCAACCCTAGTCGTTTTCAGGAGATAACTGATCCAACAGTACATGTGCAGTAGAGTAAATGCCGCCAAATTGAAAATGTTTATAAAAATGCGAAACAGGACAAAATTTCGACCGTTAAAAGCACCATTTGTTTTTATCCAGGTGATCTAGGGAGTAGCACTCTTTAAGATAAATGACGAGAACTTCTGACCTTTTTTTTTGGCACCAAACTTAATTCTGACTTTTTTAACAGTAACCCTCTTTATAAATACTCCAGTTTTTCACACCAACCTTCATTCTAACAATGTTCTTTCCTTTTCTTGAAGTTTCCTAGAAGCAGTGTATCAGATAAATGCAACTGTAAATTCAGGTTTACCAAAGAGATTTACACTCAGATAAAATTATGAATGCATCTCAACAAGAAGACTAGTGCATATGCTATCATAATAGTTATACATGCCAGTGTTTCCTTAGAGTAATAAAAGGGTTAATATTGCACGAAAGTGGCAACAGTTTACTACATGTTTGAAATGGGAGCAGAACTTTTCTTATATTTATACGATTTTGTGAAGAAGATGAAGAGAGCCAAACCAAACGCGCTAAGACCAGCAATGAACCAGTAAAAGTAATCAAGATGCGCGCGATTCAGGTTGTTCGAAAACCAACTCTCACCCCCGCCAACAGTGGTTACTCTGTTGATGACCGTGACAAGGAGCCCACTTAGAAGGCTCCCGATGCCAATTATACTTAGGTATATAGAAAGCCCCACGCTCCGTAGTTCATCTGGAACCTGGTCGTAGAAAAACTCTTGCAACCCTACAAAAGTGAACGCCTCTGCGACCCCATTCAATACGTACTGAGGAAGTAGCCACCATATGCTCATTGGAATGGTCACATTTGGCAGATCAATCAGCCCGTGTTCCAAGGCAGTGTTGAGCCGTTTTTTCTCTATGACGGCTGCAACTGCCATGCAGATGACGGACAGGAACATCCCAGTTCCGATTCTCTGAAGTGTTGTTATGCCAGTAGGTTTTCCAGTCAAGCCTCTCGTGATTGGGACAAAGAGGCGGTCATAAATGGGGATGACAATGAGAATGGTGATGCCTATGATTGATTGTAACGATGCAGGTGGGACTACAAAGCGGGACCCTATTGCTCTGTCAAGTGTCGCGCCTTGCTTGGTGAAGAAAGTCGAGTGCTGGGAGAAAAAGATCGCAAAGATCAGACCCGTGGCCCAGATTGGAAACAGCCTAAGCACGGATTTAGCCTCTTCAATGTCCTCGTTGGTGCAGATTTGTTCATCTCCCTTCAAAGAATCGGTTGTGAGCAAGGCTTTGTTGAGGAACCTAGCAAAGCAACGGGCTTTGATTATTTCATATAACCAATTTTAGAGCCATTTTTACGAAATTTTGAGGGCTCAGAGTCCCAATCAAAGATTGAGAACTCTACTAAAAGTTATGTATACCAGTATGTCACTAATGCAAGACTTCTCTACAAATTTTGAGCTCATTTGCAAAACTTGTGATTAGTATCATACTATGTCACCAATGCAACTCCTAGCGTGGGTCTCACTTTCACAAGCCTGGAGAGACTCGACAAATTTCAGACCCTTTTCTATTTACTTGAGTTCAACATATGCAAACTATGCAATCAAATGCATGAGACCATGAGCACCTAAATGGACAAATACAGACATACTAACACATTGACATTTTACTCACCCGAATTGCTGTGATCCAGAAGATGGTAAACTTCCATACAATCCTTCCTTGTCACGAAGAACGTCCGAATCATTATTACTCACACTCCAATTCCTTGCTGCAGCAACAAACACACCACCAATCCTCCTGAATGGACTTTGCCTATCACGCTTCTCGACGAAGCGATAAGTTGTAGTCCCACTCAAAAATATCACAAAGGCAACCACCATGATAACGGACGGGATCCCAAATCCAAGGGCCCAACTGAGGTTGTCCTGGACATAGCTGAGGACACCAATGCCAAACACAAGGCCTCCAGAGGTCCCGAAATACCACCAGTTGAAGAAGGAGATTTTGGCTTTGCTCTCATTCGGGTCATCTCCATCGAATTGGTCGGCTCCAAAGGCTTGACTGCAAGGCTTGAAAGATTGTGCAGCACCCACCAGATAAAGGGCGACGAAGAATGTTACGATCTGCAGTTGATGAGGAGATCCTCCCAGGGTGGTTTGTAGTGGTGGGGGTTGCACCCCCTAGTGGCGTCAATGCCCCCCGGTGACGTCTCCCTCTTCTTCCACCTTTCTACCTCCTTCCTTCTCCTTATCTGGTCTCCACTCCCAACAAATTGGTCTTCACTCCCACACACATAGAGTAGTTCATACTTCAATCAATTTTGGGTCTTTTTCTAGTTGCTGCAAATTGACCATGGAAGTTGTGTTTTACCCAGATTTTATGTAGTTAACATTTTCTGGGAATGAATTTTGGTTCCATTTTTGTATTTTGAAATCTGGGTGTAAATTCATCGTGTACTGTTTGTAGGTTCCATCTATGCTGCCAGCAGGAGCATTCACGGTTGTTAGGAGGACATGGAGAGAAGTAGGGATGACAATGGGTCGGAGGCGAATCGGAGGTAGGTAACTCCACATTCGCTCCAATTAATAATCGGAGGTGGAGGTCCTCTTCCAAATCCGATTAATCGGAGGTCGGAGGACCTCCAAATCCAAATTCAATCGGAGCTAATCGGAGTCGGAGGTAATCGGATTACCTCCGACTACGATTAGCTGTATTACATTTCCATAAAATGATTTCCTCCGACTCCGATTACCTCTGATTATATATCATACTTGTTAAAATAAAACACCAACAATAGTTCTTAAAAATGTTTATGTGCGGTGGTCCTAACGTCGCGGTCGAGTGTCGTGAGGGGATGCGGCGGTCGGGTGTTGTCAGGCGGTGCAGCGATCGGCTGAGACAGAGAGAGGAGAGTCGGTTGAGACAGAGAGAGGAGACGAGGCCAGAGGGCAGGTGTAAACAAAGAGAGGTAGTGAGGACAGAGGTCAGAGGAGACTGAATTGGAGATGATGGTGGTAACGACGTTGAACTCAGAACTCGAAATTCGGAAGAAGAAATCAAAGGCGGTGAAGTGAAGGTGGTGGATGATGGTGATAACGACGCTGGGATGGGAGCCTGGGGGTTGGGATGCGCAGGTGAAGAGCAGAAGAGGGCAGTGAAGTGAAGGGGACGATGGGAGCCTGGGGGGCGGGGGCTAGGATGCGCAGGGCAGGTAAAGTGAAATTGATGAAATGAAACCCTAATGACTAATAGTGATACACGATTTACCTTTAAAAAAAAAGAAAAAAATAAACTTTTACAATCTACTATAAAAAAAATTTGGTCATTTTAATTTTATTTTTAAATTTTTTTTATATTAATTATTATAATCGGACTTAATCGGACTTAATCGGATCGGAGGTGGTCACCTCCATACCCGCCCCAATTATAATCGGAGTCGGATTTTTTTAATCGGATTCGAATTCGGAGTTTTTTTAGTCGAATTCGGATTCAGATTTTTTAGTCGGAGCGAATCGGATTCGCTTCGGATTCGGACTTGACTGTCATCCCTAGAGAGAAGAGAGAAATGGAGAGAAAAGGAGGACAAGCCATGGCCATGGCCATGTCTTCTCTGGATCGAAGAAGAGGAGGGGAGGAGAGAGAAAGGGGAAGGAGGAGAGAGAAAGGGAAAGGGAAGAGAGAGTGATGTGATGATAGTCGAATCTTTATTGTAATGCATAATAAAGTCAAAATATATTATTCCCACGCGTCGTCATCAGCTTAAGTTCAACTTAAGCAGCTCGGTGGTGTATTCAGTAGAGGGTCAATGTTTATATTATTCAGAACCTAATCGAAAGTTCGTATTATTAAGTCTTATATGGTCAAAAGTTCGTATTATTAGAATCCAATTTCCCTATCCAAAAACAAAAGTCAATACTCCCTCCATTTTTTTTTATTTGTCTTTCACGCTTTTTGAGGTCCTTCTTTAATCAATAATTTCACACATAATACTTTTATAAAAATCTACGATATTATACTTTTCTAATAGTATTTTTTACAACGAATCTAACAACATCAATTTTGTATAATAAATCATTGTACAAATTAAGATATAACAGTCAAAGTTTTCAACACAATTACCAAGGTGACAATTAAAAAAACGGAGAGAGTATATTACAATCAAATATTTTCAAAGATTCATATATTATCAATATCCGTTATTTATATAAGTTGGAAAAGATGTCACCCAAACACCAAAGTTTTTGACTTTGAAGTTTGATGACTGCAGCAGCCGGAGGCCCACGCGTTTTAGAATCTCCATTGTTTTGTTTACAATTACGCTAAATGCAACCCCATGCATCCGGCTAATATCTCATCAAATGTACAAATCAAAGACAAAGAGAACAAAATTAACGACTACTTTATTAATTAATAACACTCATTATCAACTGTTTCACACATGATTCGTTGCTCATGCATATTATAATACCATTATTGTCTACAAATCATGCATGGTGTATTGGACTGCCCTGTTTTTTCGGTGGGTATGCAAAGGATGAATAAATAAAATTGGACATTCAATAGAATTCGGTAGTTCACGTAAAAGTAAATAGGGGTAGGTAATGAGTTGTTTGAGAAATGAGAACAGTATGCAAGTTTAACTAGTTTACATAGAAGCAATTATAAATTGACATTTGACACTAAAATATTGTGGGAGACTGGGAGTATGTTACCCTTGAAAAAAACAAGGTCACAAATGGCAAATTATACTGTCCACCATAACAAATAAGGTAGACCAATGCATTACATGCTAAATTTGTGTAAAAAATGATGAATTTTATAATAATGTTGATACATTTAAGATGAAGTTTACAATAGATATTGATGGTTTTTTTAACGCGTTAGTGAATCTAATTAGGGTCTTGTTCTTTAGATTGGTAGGCTAGGTTTAATTATACTTTATCATTCAAAAGAATATGAATATAGTTTTAAATAATTTATATTTAAAATTATTTACTCAACTTACATAATTTATTTAAAAATAAAAAATAAATAGTTGATGTGACATTTATGTACCTCTATTATTTTCCTAACCTGATTACCTAACTTTGAGTGTCTTCTCCTTTCATTTCCTTTCCTAATCTCACACCCTTAAATAACAGGGCCTAAGGGTGTGTAAAATTAATGGGTAAAAGTTACATTTTAGTAACTTTTGATAATTTTTTGGTAAATTTTGGTAACTTTTGTCGGATTTATCCTAATATATCAAAATTATTTTTTTTTGTTTTTAATTTTGGTAAGTTTTGGCAAATTTTTGTAAATTTAAGTAAAAACTGGTAAATTCGATTTACCCATGAATTTTACAGACCCTAAGTATTGCAATGTGTACCATATATCAATTGATTTTAAAGTGCTAACTACCTACAACGCCAAAAAGCCCGGGCTGAACAAGCGCCTGCCCGCTTCCATAACGTAGACTTAAGTGGTCATATTGGATCCTTGGGAACCATCACAAGTACGGCCGGCCTATATTTAAACGAGAATGCCGTGTCGTCCAGCGGAGCCTAGAAGAAGGTGACTCGCGCAGCCAGCTGACTCCTTTTCAATAGAAAAGAATAACCAAACCAACCCATCCGCCTGATCAATCGCAAAGATCTTATCAGCCAGCAAATCGGAGATGAACGACCACAATCCCTACCTTATCAACACCGAAGGTATACTAATCAATGAATTTTCAAAACCTACTTTTTCTTTTATGACAAAATCAACCAAGCTTAAGTGGTTACGACAACATTTAAAGATAATCTTTTGATTCAGAGGATAAGGAAGAGCATGTACGAATGTCGAACACTACATAAATTGCTAATATTTTTTTATTTATTTATGGAAATAAATTGCTAATGTTATAGAACCCACCTTAATTTATCCAAAATAAAAAAAAATTATGCTCCCTAAATTTTACGCTAAAAAAAGTAAAAAGGAGAAACAAAACCGTTTTGCGTTGGCGGGAAAAAACAAAGGAAAACCCGCCGGAGAATCCGAAGCACATTGTCCAGTCTTCAGCCCCTCACTCTTCTTCACTGTCTGTTGCCATGGAGGTTGACATGGGCGACGAACCCGCCGCCATGGAAGTGGAGCCAACAACCACCATTGAACCTCCCCAAATCCGCCGTCTAGAGGAGTCCGTCGTCAACCTTATCGCCGCCGGGGAAGTCATTCAACGCCCTGTTAACGCAGTCAAGGAGCTTGTCGAGAACAGCCTTGACGCCCGCTCTTCCGCCATTAACGTCGTCATCAAAGACGGCGGTCTCAAACTCATCCAGGTCTCCGACGACGGCCATGGCATCCGGGTAAGCAAGAAGGAACATCAATTTGGGGCATTTTGTGTTCAATTGAGGTTTTGGTTTTGATGTATGTGTTTTGATTTTAGTGTTTTGTTAGCAAGAAGGAACACAATTTGGGCGTTTTGTATGTAATTGGGGTTTGATTTTGATGTCTGTGTCTAATTCTAGGGTTTTGTACTTTTGATTGTGTTGTTGTGTTAGCATGAGGATTTGCCGATACTTTGCGAGAGACATACGACGTCGAAATTGTCGAAGTTTGAGGATTTAATGTCGATTAAATCAATGGGGTTTAGAGGAGAGGCTTTGGCAAGCATGACGTATGTCGCTCATGTTACGGTCACTACTATTACTCCTGGTCAGTTGCATGGATACAGGTGGGTTCAGTGTGATGTTTACCTTGGGAGTTGTTTTGAGCTCCAGATGTTCGATGAAATGTCTCTTAGAAAGTTCGAATATAGATGGGGTTGAATTTTGAGCTTTTTTGTTGTAGGGTGTCTTACAAGGATGGTGTGATGGAGCATGAACCCAAGCCGTGTGCTGCTGTGAAGGGCACTCAGATTGCGGTATGATTCACTTCTTTTTGTTCTTGTTGCTTCCATAGTCACTCATCAAGGCAGGACGGAAATGGGTTTAGATTTATATTTGATTACATAATGTATGTTGCGTCTCACGGTCAATCTGGCATGATCTTAGTGCGCAATTTTGTTCAATATTGTGCTTTGTGAATGATCATATAGCACGGCTCATTCAGGGGCGGAGCCAGAAAATATTCATTGTTACGAACTTCATCGAAATTATTTTTGAAATTTTTTGTACAATACTTTTTTAAATAACTTATCGGTAGTCATATGATATTAATTTTTTAACATGGAGATGGATAGAAGTAAAACTTGTAGAATTTACTTTAGTTGCACTCAACATGATATTAATATTGTTGTATTCTAAATAAGGAAAGAAAATAAAGGGGAAAGAACAAGACGATAGTTAGAAAGTTTAATTTTTAGAATACAATATTGTTTCAGTCACAAGGCAATTAGAAAAGAGAATTAGAAACTTTAAATTTTATATTTAAAAGAGATAAGATAGAAAAAGTAAATATTTCGTAAAATTGTGAAACAAATGTTAAAACCATAAAAGTTAAAAAGAGAAAATTAATGTATAAAACAAGAAGATATTGTTGATGCAGGACTTTGAACCCTTGACCTAAGCTATTCAATCATGGATTCATGGACACTTACTAATTACACTACCACATGAACAATGTATTTAGTTATTTCCAATTAAGATATATTTTGTTCTTTTGAGCATGGGGGGTGCCAATGCCCCCACAAATCCCCCCTTGGCTCCGCCACTGGGCTCATTGATGGATAAATGTGATCTTGGGTATCTTTTCTCCCTTCTTTGTTTCCTCTGTAAGCATCAAAAGTCCTAACTTCGAGAGGTTTTTGGAAAGTTAATTAGTGCCAGAGAATTAGAAACATTTTCAAATAAACCTCTTTCCACGCAATTTTGTAGATTGAAAATCTTTTCTACAACATGACTGCGCGGAGGAAGACGCTTCAGAACTCTGCTGATGATTATTCGAAGATTGTTGACTTGCTTAGTCGGTTTTCCATTCACCACATATGTGTGGGCTTCTCTTGTAAAAAGGTTAGACTTTAGTTTATTCCTCCCCCCCTCTCCTTTTTCCTCTTCTTTGTGCTGGAATGTTTGATTCTTCTGAAGCCTTACATTTTGTGTTTTTGTTTGTATTAGCATGGGGCTGCAAGAGTTGATGTTCACACTGTTCCCACTTCATCCAGGCTTGATACAATCAGAACTGTGTATGGTGTATCTGTTGCACGTAATCTGCTGCAAATAGAGGTCTCAGATGATGGTCGAACGGGCTCGGTGTTTGACATGAAGGGTTTCATTTCCAACGCGAATTATTCAGCCAAAAAGACAACCATGGTGTTATTCATTAATGGTCTGTGTCCTTTCTTTAAAATTTTATTTTATGCTGTGGTGTTTATTGAGATATATCCTGTTTAATGTACTGTTTTCATTTGTTCTTGCAGATAGACTAGTTGAGTGCAGTCCTCTGAAAAGGGCCATTGAAATAGTCTATGCGGCAACACTACCCCAAGCATCAAAACCTTTTGTATACATGTCAATTGAATTGCCATCTGAACATGTTGATGTGAATATACATCCAACAAAACGAGAGGTGAGTATGTCGAATATCTTGTAAATTGGCTTATAAACTTGCGTGTAGCACTCTGAAGGTTGGCCTTTTGGTCTTTACATGCTCTTTGTGATACTCTGTATTCCTGCTTTTAAGTTTTTTCTTAAAAGAAATTTAATCTTTTTTTTTGGTTGTCTTAGGCTCTGTGTTTTTGGTGTCATTCATACTATTTCCATAATTTGAAACTTATTTCTCCTCCTTGAGAAATGGCTAAATGGGCTCATTATGGAATAATTGTATCTTCACATTTTCTGTACATGATGCCTGTATGGTATCCCTGTAACAATGAAGCCATAGTACTTTAAATCTGATGGACACAAGATTAGTGCTCGTTTCTTATCAACCAATCTTTGCTGCTTGTTCTGTTTTTGTTCTCGCTACATGAATTATTGGTAGCTTTTCTGCCCCTCCCCCCTTCTTTTGGGGTATTTTCATCCTTCATACTTACCCGAATGGCTTATGTGTCTAGACTTCTCTAATCTCTAGTCCTCGCTATTGATTAATTCCAAATGAGGCGGTCTAGCTGACATTGTATGTAAGAAGATATTTTATTTATCCTATTCTTCATTTGGCAGGTAAGCCTTCTAAATCAGGAAATTATCATCCAGAAGATACAGGCAGAAGTGGAGTTACTATTAGTCAACTCCAACGACACAAGGACATTTAAAGGAAAAAGTGCAGTCCAGGTATTTCGTAGTAGTAGCCATCTGTCATTAGTTTATCTTGGCTTGTCTCAGAAACTTCCTGCCCTGTTGGTTTATGGAGTAGTTGCTTAGCTTACTCAGAGTTACCTTTCATATTAAGTATCCTTATGTTGCTTTGGTGGGATTTTTCCATCTGAGGTTTTGAGACGTTTGACATCCCTTTGCATAGACCGGTGGCAGAATGAACCCAGAGAAACTCAGTTTAAGAGTTTGACTGGGAGCTGCATTATATTTGTGCGATTCTTGAGGTTGTTGGAATTGCTATTGGACTTGTAACATTGTAGTGTTACGATCTTTCTCATATTGGGTTATTGAGAAAGATGCTTATGGGTTTCTTCCCCCATCTCCCACTTGAAAGGATAATGTCTTATAGTCATCTTCGCTATTTTCTGTCTTTTTTCGGTGTATGATTTATTACTACCGGAGTTTTTTGTTTACCCCTATTTTGTGCTGCATGAAACAGCTGGTAAACCCTTCCTCATCAGTCCTCACTGGAGCAAACAGAGATTCGCATTCTGGTCCACCAACTTCAGGTACAGGCAGAGAGGCTCCCAGAGTTCCAGTATTCAAAAATCTGTACCAGCCTTTCTTATGCTTCAGATGCCACTGTCAAAAGTCAAGAATTACGTCTTAAAATTGACTTAAATTTTAAAAAGCAGACTCATTTTTTAAATCCTAATTTTCTCACTTCATTCTTGGTTTGTCAGGAGGTTCTGAAGTTCTAAGTTAGTCAGAAAGAAAATGCATTTCATGACATATTCCGTTGTCAGGTCTAGTTGGGTAAGGTCAGATTGATAAGATGTGAAATGATCTAAGAAGAATCACAAGAAAAGAAGGCACAATGCCAATGTCTCAAATGCCAATGTCAATTAGTACGCTAGTGAAACTGTTCTGTGTCTTTGAATTAGGTAGTTAGTTACATGATGGTTCCCTATATCATACACTGAAATGAACCTATTTGCTTCCTAGTCAGAGTTGTGTATCATGAATTTTCTTTTGACAATTGGTGTGCTTCCTCCCAGGCTCTGCAGCTTCCGCATTGAAGTCGCAGAAAGTTCCTGTGCAAAAGATGGTTAGAACTGATGCACTTGATCCAGCTGGGAGGCTGCATGCGTATATGCAAGTTAAGCCGTCTACTCAGGTGGAACAAAATGCAAGCTTAAACACCATAAGGTTGGATTTCAAATGATGTTACACTAATATTCAAACTTGATGCTATCTTGCTTTTGTGTTCTAGAGTTTCACCTATGCCAGACCTTTTTGACCTGCCCTTTTTGGCTGACAAATAGACAGTAATTTAATTCTATACCAGGCTTAGTCTTAACTGAGAATTCTTTTAGATAACTGATAAATCTGTTTACAAAGTATAATGAAAGATTACTGAATCATTCAAAAAATTCAGTTACAAAAAACTCACAGGGGAACAGGGTCACTCATGTGGAATGTTCATATTATGTTTTGCATTCATGGGTGGAGTATTTTCTAGTTCTTGAATAACCACTTAAGGACCTAAGGTTAGATTATATTTATTCTAGATTTCTGAATGTCATGTAACGGGGTAATTGGATTTGATGATATAATTTGGATGCATGCCAGAGAATGTATGTCATTGTCATTGTTGCAATTAGCATATGTGCTTGTGTAAGGTTACGTTAGTCATTTCTGAAGATGACTTCTTGTACAGCTTCTTGTACAATTATACTTCGATAATACATATGCCGAACAACATTGTAGGTCTTCTATCTTAAAAAGGCGGAATCCTAGGGAAACTGCAGATCTGACTAGTGTCCAGGAACTTATTGAAGAGATTGACAGTAGCTGTCATTCTGGTGCGCGTCTTGTCAATTACATTTTTTTCCTCGGCGACAATCTTTGTTTCATTCCCAAGTTTCATGTTCAAACTGCTGAGTTACTAATGGGTTATTGTGCAGGCTTGCTAGACATTGTCAGAGGATGCACTTACGTTGGAATGGCTGATGATGTTTTTGCTTTATTACAACACCAGACTCATCTTTATCTGGCAAATGTGGTGGACTTAAGGTACTGATATTACTGTCTTCTTTTCTTACTCAGCATTCAGTCTTTTTGGGCATACTCATAAACAACCAAGCGTAATCAGAGGAGTGAAGCGCCTGTAGGCCGCATCTTTATATCATGCATGCCATCTGGGCTTTTAAATGTGACAGCTAATTCAGATCGATGCCTTTTTTTCTTCTCTTCATGCCGGTCGATGTAAGTTTTCTTGATCTTAGTTTTTCTTTTCCTATGTCCAGCAAAGAGCTCATGTACCAGCAGGTCCTGCGTCGTTTTGCCCACTTCAATGCCATACAGTTGAGTGAGCCTGCCCCGCTGCACCAGTTATTAATGTTGGCACTGAGGGAGGAAAATATTGTTGGAGATTCTGGTGAAAGTGACGATATGAAGGAAAAAATTGCAGAGGTTATTGCTACTCCCTTTTCCTTTTCAGATATACTGCAAGGCCCTCTTACCTAGCTCACCAGTGACTGACTAAACTATTCTTCTCCAGCTGAACGTGAAGCTACTCAAGGAAAAAGCTGAGCTGTTGGAGGAGTATTTCTGCATTTACATAGATCAACAGGGGAGTCTTTCAAGGCTTCCTGTGGTTCTTGAACAGTACACCCCTGATATGGATCGCCTTCCTGAATTTGTTCTTTGCCTTGGCAATGATGTAATTACTATTCTCATTCAGTATGATTTTCTTACAAATATTGTGCAGAATGAAGTACATAGCAAGTAATAGAGTTTCCGTTGGATAGGATTCGCAAAACGAAGAATAATCTTGATGGTTGCACCGTTGTAGGCAGTTCTGCGTTTTATTGATGGTATCTTTTGTGAGCTTCTGATTGATTCTTCGTCTTCTTCATCGTAGGTCGACTGGGAGAATGAAAAGAGTTGCTTTCAGACAGTCTCAGCTGCTATAGCAACTTTCTATGCCATGTATCCTCCTATGCTGCCAAATCCAGCTGGTGATGGCCTGCAGCATTACCGGAAAAAGCCAGTGACGGGGCTACTTGAGGAAGAAAGTTCTACAATGAAACTAGGTACGAGGCTCCTAATCGAAGTACCGCATATGCAATTGCAGCTGTGTTATGATTTATGAATCTTTTCACATCTTCTGTACCATTAAGCGGCTAATCCTTTGGCCGTTTAAGTTTTGTCCTTGATCTGACATAATTACATAAATCTGAACTTTGTTGACATTGGGGTTTCCTCTTAATGTTCGTTTCTACGGCCTGCAGACAGTAGCAAAGAGGATGAGATTGAACACGAATTACTTGCAGAGGCAGAAACAGCATGGGCTCAGCGCGAATGGGCAATTCAACACATCTTATTTCCGGCCATGAGACTCTTTCTTAAACCCCCTAAATCAATGGCTAAAGACGGGACATTCGTGCAGGTAAATCACAAAAACTATAACTGAATCTCTTACAAAATCAATCACCATGTTGTGTTTCACGTGAATAAGCATTGAGTCTGAGAAGTTATTGTCATCAAATCTAGATTTGGTATCACAATTATTTCCTACCGAAAATGACTGCTGGCTTACCTTCCCAACTACAGGTGGCTTCTCTAGAGAAGCTGTACAGAATCTTCGAGCGATGCTGACATAACCAGCTTGAAACCCATGGACAGATCAGAATTCTGAAGTGTGTTAGGATAAGGATATTTTATGTACAAACTTTGTCTGTTTGATCAGATAATCATTGTGGGTCCCGCAGTTTGTGTGAATGCATGTTTTGCGAGGTTGGAGGTGTCTGAAATTTTCCTTAGACCCCAGCACCCCTGCTTACGACAGACTTTCATGACACGGGACAACTTCTCGCAATATGGGTCCCACCTATACAGGGGCATGGGAGTTATCCAGTATTTTACTCTAGTGCAGTATCGACATGTTCATATGTATTGCAGATCAAGGAGATGCTCTGGAGCCAATGTAACTAGAATTTTACAGTACTGCAAATTGCTAACTAAAGTCTGCAGTGTTGTCACTCAATTGCTCTTTGAATACGAGCTTCTGTACATAATACATTCCGGGTTCATCTGCTTAGTAAACTTCTCGGGTCCGTTTGCATTTTACATTCTATTGTACGGTGCTTGTCTAAGGCTAAGTTTTTGGTCTAATAACCAGTAGTGCAAGTGGCATGGGGTGAGTAAATCCTCTGCATTTGGATTCTAGTGGTCATAACTTTTATGGTGACAATTATTCGCGCTTTTGTGAATTTTTTGTGAGTCTACTTTCAAGGTTAAATCTCGTTTGAGCTTATTCTGATGCTTGTGTTATCCCCTTTTCTCAAGTAATGAGCTCATTGGGTTTACATTATGTAAAGGTGCCTAAAAAAGAGCTAAGATTTCGACCAATCGGTAACACCCCCCCAAGAAAAAAACCTCTATTATTGGTGACTTGTAGTTTGTTGAAGTCAATAGGTGGCATCTTTGATGTATAGTTTGTAGGATTGATATGTCATCCTCGTTTGTTTTGACCTATAACTTATGGAATGGGAACTCATTAATGTCATATGGGACTCAAAAGATGTACTATAATTATATTTTACTCATTTTCTTTTCCTCTTTGAATATGATTGCTTTGGCTTATATGCTTCTTAGAAGGCATGGCAAGCGAGTGGCGTGTATACTGTATAATAGCAATGAAAATAATGTCATATTTTTTTTTTATCTTATCTTAACTTAATAAGTTTTTGGATGAAATTGTCTTCGATCTTCTTTAGGGTGACTTTCTATAAACTTTGATGTGATTAAGGATTTGTTCTTTTTAATTGTTATGTTATAAGCAACTTATTGTGATTAGTTCTGATCGAAATTAAATGTACAACGTCAAAATATAGCCAATTGTTGATTAGAATTATTAAGTGTTGATTGATACTTATCAATGTTAATCAATACCCATCACTAATCATAAATATTTATAATAAATTAGAAAAAAATCATAATAATACATTTGGAACAATATGAATTTCAATATATAGAAGTGACGAATAATTTATTCAATATAAATTTCAAATTCGACGTTAACTAATAATTAATCTATCTAACATACACTTTAGTAACTGTGCTAATTGAACTATACTCAATTATCATTAAAGTCAACATTTGTATGAAGAAATAAAGAAAAAAAAATAGAGGATAAGCATTGGATAATGATGTTTGAGCACTTGTATATGTAGACTTGGCACTCTGGCAGAGCCTGACTTGACCTAGTAACCCGACTCGAAAACCTACCCGGAAATTTTGGATTTTGAACACGGTTTCTCGATCTTAAATTCTAAATTAATTTTATCATACTTTTTTTACTGTTATAACTTTTATATGACAAAATATATCATATTAGAGATGTACAAACTCATTCTTCTTTGTTTTTCTTGATAATAGTGAGTCAGAGAAGGATAACAACATAAAATACTTTTAGCGATAAAAGAAGGGCAAAAGAGTAGTGAAAACGATTGAATAGTCGACTTATATTCAATAACTTTAAGGGCCTGTTTGGTTGGAAGAAAAGGAATGGAATTAGATATCTTTGGGTATCAAGTTCTCAATTTTTATGTTTGTTTGAATCTTTTAGGGTTTGGGACTTGATACTTAGGGGTTTCAAGTTCCTCCCTTTGGAGAGGAATCCCATATCTCTCATATTTGGGGGGAATGAAATCTAATTCCCAAAAATAATACAAAGATAGAAAAGTAAATATTATCATAATATTCTCACACCACCTAATGTTTTTCTCTGCCATCAATATACGTCTCTATCTCCTACCAAGAACCCTAACCCTTCTCCCTCATAGTATTGCCATTGTCGTCTGAAGAACAAACCGTTAGATTTGACCGTTTGTATTTTAATTTATATAATGATTCATTATTTAAAATTAATGTCGTTAGATTTGTAATACAAAATACTATTAGAAAAGTGTAATATTATATTTTTTTAAAATCTTATATGAGAAATTATTAATTAAAGATTGACCTTGAAAAACGTAAGTGATAGATAAAATAAAAATTATTACAAGAATGTTATAATTAATGGTAATTCAAATAATTAATATTAAAGAAATTTCAATTTTTATAATATTAAAAAACTATAATATTCAAATAAATTAAGAGTTGATTCCATTCCATTACCGTACCAAACGATAGGAACTGGGTACTGATTCCATTATTTAAGTGCACCAGACAACTGATTTCAAGTATCAAGTTCCATTCTTTTTCTTTTCAGGAATCAAGTTCCATTCCATTTCATTCCTGAATTGGTGAACCAAACAGACCCTAAGTAGTATTGAGACGGTTATGAGTACATCTAGTATCTACTAATGAAAATGGGATTTCAATTGGAGATATGGTGGATAAGATATTGGTGGGATAGTCGAAGGTCGTGCAGTGAAACAATTCAAGTTCTAAAAAATAGTGATCTATCTTGTGAGGTCACCAATATTATCAATATATATGTATAAGACTCTTTCATTTATTGTAATTGTGAAACTTGGAATGGAATTAGTGGTACATTACATACATAGCCATCTTCAGTTAATTACAATCAATTTTATTAATTATAAGTGACTGAGAAAAAGAGCAATTATGACCCGTAAAATCTACTTAAAGCGACTGAAATCACAATAGACCCGTATTTACCTGAACTCAGTATACACTCGATCCGTATTTACCCAAACCCGATATACACCCGATCTAAAACCGACCCACCCATCGGAATTGACAGGTCTACTTGTATGTTAATATTATTGGTCAATCAATGGCATGTGATAGCATTTAGCCAGCTGCAAGCCTATAACTAGGAGGTAAGTAGATTCAAATATTCCAATTGACCATATGTAGCTTATATTCTTATATATATAGCTTGGTCCACCAGATACTAATTCAAAGGTGGAATTATATGTATATATACGTATACCACACACGCGTAAATGGAATTATCCAAACTGCTTCATAGAATGAATACAAATTGTTTGGTAGAACTGGGGAATTTTATTTATTACTATCTTATAATTGTAAGCAAATTAAATGCATGCTAGCTAGATACACAATTTTGACAACGTCAATCTTCTTTCTTACTATACCCTCCCAACTCGTACAAATTACATTGACATCAGTAGGGTTTTTGCATATGAATTGATTTTAATTTTGAGACGTGACATGCTAAATAACCCACATTTCTGATATACACAATAATAATATAGACTTTATCGTGTCGGATTTAGTGTTACTGTCACCAAATTCCAACCACTTTAACTTAGTAGCTGTAGAGTGAGACAACGATGAAATTTGCTTCATTTCGGCATGCAATAATACATGTAGGGCAACTCCGATTGGCTGTTGCATAGTCTCTAATACTCCGAGTTCAAATAGTTGGAACTCGGTGATATTTATTTAAGTCCACCACCTTAAAAATGTATATTGAAAGTTAGAATTATTCACTATATTATAATGTAACTTCAAGACCAATAAAATTCACAACTCATTTTATTTAGGGTTTTTGGATGCTAATATACTGAACTTTCAGGGTATTGGACAATAATGCACTGAACTTTGACCTTGGACAATAACACACTGTACTTTGGAGGTGTTGAACAATAATGCACTTAGTATGATTTTGACAATGGCTAACTTGGTGGCAATCCTATGTAGCGGGTGGAGGAGATGAATTGGTCCAAAAATATTTGTCTTCTCGGTCTGTCACGTAAAATTATCACTAAGTTCGCCACCGTCGAAATTGTCTCGTGTGCATTATTGTCCAACACCCCCCAAAGTTCAATGCATTATTGTCCAAGATTAAAGTTCAGTGCATTATTGTCCAATACCTCAAAAGTTTAGTATATTAGCGTCCAAAATTCCTTTTATTTATGAATCAACTATCGCGGGTATTTTTCTTTTAACTTAAGCTTTAGCTAATAAAGAAGTGGAGACAGGCAAAGAGTATGTTCGCAACAATTGAATGGAGCAAGAAGCCATGCAAGATTAAGGTCTAAAACTAGGAATCTCATAAGTTTCTCTATGTTTACCTTTACTAGATAAAATTGTGCCCAATTGTTGTTACTAGTTTACATTGTGAGGAGTAAATTACATTTACCCTACCTGACATTTGTGGTAATAATTTTTGCACACCCGACATTTGGGAAATAATTTTCACCCTACCTGACATTAAGTGAAAGTGATTTTTAATGGCAAAATCCGATCACTTTTCATCAGAAATAAAAACGATGAAAGGATCATTTAAATCATTTCCTTTTGAATATTAATGGACAACATGATACATTCTGATAGTCATATAGGGGCATTATTGTATTTCCTCATTTTCGATGAGAAGTGACAAGATTTTACCGCTAAAAATCACTTTCACTTAATGTCAGGTAAGGTGAAAATTATTTCCCAAATGTCGGGTGTGCAAAAATTATTACCACAAATATCAGGTAGGGTAAATGTAATTTACTCACACTGTGAGTGTCACATTTTTCTGGGTCTATATTCAAGTCCATATAAAAAAATTCTATCGTAGCAAATATTGAACGTATAGTTTCAACAAATATTGTTAAGGCTTAGGATAAAGTGTGTTTTTTTTTTATGTGACTACGTAATATTTAACTTCTGATTATATATTATTGTACGTGTAAGAGACTAACATATAATTAAAATAAAACATAAATTTCTCCTTAAATAAAATATAATTAAAATAAAAGAGAGTTGCAACATTCATGTTTAATAAGCCTCGTTTTTAAGGCATGATAGTAAAATATGTTTAGAATAAAAGATGAATGTTCCGCATGAATAACTTCTCCACATTTATGGTTGACATTCATATAATAATAACACTAATTTTATACCAACAATTTTTCATTGGTAAGTTTAGATGTTATTTTCTATTTTTGTTTATATTTTGTTGTAAGGCCCATTGAAAATAACTTCTCTAAAACTTGACGAGGCTAGGCTATCTGATAGGGCCGGACTTCATTTTGTACAAGGCACCGGTATACCCAGTGGCAGATCTAGACACTAAATTTAGGGGTGTTCAATATATTTGTCATTACTAATATCCAATTCATTGACTTACTGATACCCGATTACTCAATTCATTAATTTACTGATTCCTCAAAAGAAAATAATAAAATTTAAATAAAAATAATAAAAATAAAAGTAAATATTAAATGACATATTTACCAACTTAACAAAATTTCACATCATCATACAAATATGTACACCAAATAAATTGAAATTTCACAGTAGCTAGATATTTATATCTTAAACTTATACTGATACCCAATTACCCAATTCGTTGACTTACACTTTTTGTTTATTAAAAAAAAAACTGGTACCCCTCCGTCCTAATTAATTTGTTCAGCTTACTAACGGTCTTCGATGCAACATTTTGACCGCTAATTTTTCACATTTTATCTTAGCAAGACTAATAATATTGTATTCAGGTATAAAAATATTTTTCATCACAAACCTAATAGTGGTAGTGTGGTAGTCTTTTATAATAACTCAATATACAATTTGATAAATTAACGGTCAAAATTTAAAATTTTGACCTAACTAATAAAACTTAGACGATTTATTTGGGACAGAAGGAGTACTATTTTAGGGTTTTTGGGTTGCTACTAAATTGGACACCCCTATTATATTTTTTGGAACTTTTTTTACGGTGCTCACTTGCTCCAATTAAGAAAATTTCTTCTGAATAATATTAGACCATCACAAATTTTTCTTCGGCTAGGGGTGTCCATGGACACCCCTACATTAGCTATGTATCCACCCCTAGGCATACTATAGGTCCGTCGAGGGTAGCCACGGCCACCACGTAATGCCAAAAATAATTAATAATTTAATATATTTTGGAATCAAAATTATAGATTTTATATTTATCATATAAAATAATTAGCAATGTATTGACCATTCCTAATCAGAAGACCGAGATCCTTCAAAGGATATTATGGTAAAAGAATAATACACAAAACAATGTATTGTCAAATATAGAATTGCGTATATATACTTTTTACAAAATTTTAACCCTCATTACTAGATCGAAATAAGCCAAACCCTATTGACTATTTAGTATTGAGCAACCGCTTTTCATAATTTATGATAAGATTATCTAATAATTTTTAGGCCCTTATTTTAGAGCTACTGCCTACTTATCACATTATAAGGTAAGGAGGTGAATATCAAATCGTCCATTAAAAACTCGATTTTTAACGTTGGAATATTAATTACATAGAAAAATTTTGTACTTTACCCAAAATTTGAAGTTTATTTTGAAAAGATTTGGATAGTACTGTAATAATTAACTTTGTTAGTACCTTTTTGGTTTATATTAGGGTGCGTTTGGTAAGATTTCCACTTTTTCCGGGGAAAAATTTCCCTTAACCTCCCCCAAGGGAAATTTTCCCTAGGAAAACCATGCAAATGGTGGGCTCCTTGTAAAAACTTTCCCGAGGTCAATGTACAACCAAACATGAGGAAAATAAGTCAACTCGGGAAAATTGACCATTTCCCCGGGGTTTTTGACTAAACAAACGCACTCTTAGTGTTATCCTTATCATACACATACATACTTATTTTGTAGTGGATATTGGCCAACCTAAGGAGCTAGCAAGCTAGGACTAGGTCAAATAAACTAAGTATGAACACATGAATCAAGAAGCTTATGATTAGTATCAATGATCCAGCTAGGGCTAAACCTTAGGCTTGTTATGTTATTATGTAGGTGTACCCTAAACTATTAATGAATAATGATTGGTTTGAATCAATGGTTGGTCCAAAATCTTAAAAGATTTTGTGTCAAAATCAGGTATGGATCGCATGGTTAATGTAATACTAGTTCAAGGCTGATTTAATTTAATTTGTTAAATTAATCTTGGTTAAACTGTTAGTACTGTCTCCAGTCAACACACGAACAAATCCCATTCCCATCTGAGATCAGCATGACCTCAACACATAATTTACATTTACTCGTTTCATAACTATTTGTCACAGTGACTAATTCAGAATAACTTTCAAATTGCTATAGCACATGTTGTGAGGTTTTTTTATCAATGTTAAAGATGCAGAGTCATCGAAGAAATCGAAATGGAAGGTCAGTAAGATTAGTATTAGTCATTTGGAAGTTAAATTTCATATCTACATTTTAGCTAGATTTACAATTGTTCACTCACGATTTTCATTGTAAGTTTCATATTACTTTCTATTAATGATATGTTTGATTTCAAAAAAAAAGTTGAAAATTTACTAGGTACCAAAATATCCTTCAAAATACCATTGGAATGAGTTAAAGGACTTATTTATTAGGGATAAAATGAGTATTATAGTTGTTAGAATTATAAAAATGAGTTAATTTGAAATTATTTAATATGAAAAATAAAAAAGAATATAGGTAGTACATTTTATTTATTTATTTGGTTACCTTGTAATTCAAAATCTCCATGAAAACCTGATAATTGTTTAATTAATTTTTTTTTAAAAAAAAGGGAGGAAACGTCCACCACAACCAGAAGCAAAGAAAAATGATGTCAAAACAGTGTTTAAATAGTAGCTGATAATTAATAAATGGACATCTCATCTAATTATATACTTCTAATATCACTAAATTGCTCCACTGAGTAATAACTAATTACAACAGTTCTTCTAGCCAAAAATAAAATAAAACAACATAACACATACACTAAGCCAATCCCAAATTTTAAAACTAAAAAAATGATCAAGGCTAGGGCAGGTCCAAAATGTTTGGTAATAAACCATTTTCTCCCTTTATTTATTATGAATAAACAAAGTCAAGCAAAATGCATGGGTCAAATAATGGACAATTCCTCTCCTTCTCTACTATAAATACATGCATATATGGACCTCCACATCTCTAGGTTGAATTATCCAACCTAATTTCATACCCAAAAAAAACTAAGTTGATCACTTTCACCTTATAAATCTTGTTTTGTTTTTGTGATCTTGTTTAGTTAAAGAAAGTAATTAATTATCTAGTAATAAACAAAATTAAGGAAGAATATAATTGAATAATTAGAATATAATGGGAAAAGGAAGAAGACCATGCTGTGACAAGGAGGGAGTCAAGAAGGGACCATGGTCTGAAGCTGAGGATTTGAAGCTCATCGCCTTCATACAACGCCACGGTCACAGCAATTGGCGCGCTCTTCCTAAACTTGCTGGTAATTAATCTATCTCGATCTTTAATTTGATCTCGATCTTTTTCTCTTGATCTCGATTATTATTTGATCTCCCCCCATTTATTTGTCTATATAGGACTTATGATGTATGTATAGGTATTCATATGCTAGGGATATGACTTATGATGTGTTATAGCATGCATGCATGCATGGTAACATGTTTTTGGTAGCTATATTACTGTATCTTCTTCTGCTAGCTTGCTAGAGTAATGTGTGAATGGTAGCTCCCATCTTCTTATGTTAATCAGAATATTATGATCATTTCTACACTAAAGTTAAGTGTATATTTTCATTATTGACATGCAAAAAGCTTAGCTTACATAAGATTACATGAGGAGAACAAGAAAAATAATATAACTAAATCGACACCCAGTTTTGTAATTGGATAATGTGAAACCATCTCAATTAATGAAATCCGTATGCCGATGATTAAAGGGTTTTGAAATATGATCATTACAAAGCCTCCTCTTAACCTTATGCAAATGAATACGGAGCTGTTGAGATTTAAATATAAGAAGACCTTACTCAGTCTGACTCTAATATTATATGTAGAATCATTTCAATCAACTATTTAAATTGATGGTTGAAAGCCTAATGATGATTTTATACTTTAACTGATAATAATATCATTTTTTTAATATATATGGTGCTAAGTTTGGACCGTTTGCCTGTATTTTCATCTAATTTACTCTCACCCTTCTTTCCTTATTTCTAATAATTTATTGCAAATTTACAATACAGAATGCAAGTTAACCATAATCAATTAATATTTATTAAAAAAATGCCATGTCTTAATAGCTTAATCATACTTTGAATGAGGGGCAGGAGTCAAAGCTTCATATTTGAAGATGTTGTCATATTTTGCATTAACTATTGTAAATTTGTAATAAATAATCAATTAATATTTATTAAAAATATATATATTGCAATTTTTTTTCAGTTCCTTTGTATTTTGAAAGTAAATCACTGCTGCTCTTGTTGGTATTTGGGCTAACAAAAATATATACTGACTTAGGATTATTTAAAGTTAATTTTATTGGTTCTTAGATTTTGTTTCCGTAATCCTAATTAAGCTTTGCTAATGAGAAAATAACATTCTTCTATTTTTTTATCTTCTCTTTGGGAGGTTAAGGTTGAGATCAGAGTCAATTCCATAGTAAAAAAAACTCAATTAAACCAATCAACCAGGAAATACTTAATTAATTAGCCAATCAATCAAGTTTTTAGTACGGAAATATAATATAATAATTAAACTGAGAATCAAAGTATTGCCATAAAAGTAAACA
The DNA here is from genome assembly GCA_029582165.1 of Portulaca oleracea. Lineage (NCBI taxonomy): Eukaryota > Viridiplantae > Streptophyta > Magnoliopsida > Caryophyllales > Portulacaceae > Portulaca > Portulaca oleracea. Next base: position 3,066,039 of record CM055873.1, on the reverse strand, counting down.
TACAAATGTTAGGTACTAAACCAGGTCAAATTAGTGTACACGAGCAATTAACTAACTGATCTTGTATTAATTAATATGATTATAGGTAGAAAATTCCAACATGGTTGAGTAAAATATTCCCATGCAGTCTACGTCAAGGTTGTTACGTGATGTCCCCATGCAAACTAAAACAGAAAGGATCAACCCATCCACATACTAATTTCATTTATAGTTTTCAATATACTCCCTCCGTTATATATTTATTGTCGTTTTTGAAAAATCGTATAGTTAAATTTCAAAAATTTTGACCATAATTTTCTCAACATTTACAATGATTTGCACAATAAAATTACTACCATTATATTCGTAACGAAAAATACCATTATAAGAGTATAATATTGTAATTGTTAACAACATATTAGGTAAGAAATTATAAATCAAAAGAATAATATTGAAAATTGTGAAAGTCAAAATTATGACAATTAATATGAAACGGAGGGAATATATGTTTTCCAACCAAACATTTAATATGATTAATCTTTCACTAATTGTTGCATAATAATAAGGCTTTAATTAGAATGTTGCTATCATTATTGATTTATTGATCTATTTGGGTCCACTAGCTACATTGCTTAAACTTGAATCTATTAATAATTAATTAGTTTGTAAAATATGTCATAGATTATAATGTACACATAATTATTTAATTTCAGGATTGGCACGAGGTGGAAAAAGTTGTCGATTAAGATGGGTCAATTACCTTCGACCGGATCTAAAGCGCGGCAATTTCACTCCTCATGAAGAAGAAGCCATAATTAAGTTACATGAAACACTTGGAAATAAGTAATGTTCCATCCCAATTACATTTTCAGTTTTTTTTTAAAGTTTATTTTTTCTTACCATCAAAAAGAGTTTTTTTTTTCCTTTCCTTTGACCGTTAGCCTAATTATTAGTTGTTATTTTTTATCATTTAGGTGGTCAAAAATAGCTTCTCACTTTCCAGGAAGAACAGACAATGAGATAAAGAATGTCTGGAACACTCATTTGAAGAAACGTGTTAAATCCAAAAGCTTGTCTGCTGAGAAAAGTAAGGAAGAAAACAACAAAGATTGCCAACCCATTGATGACATGCTCATCACCATGGATATCGAGCCGTCGAGCTCTTCTTCTACATCATGTAGCTCACAAACCTCATCTACGACTACTGAGCATCAAACAACCGACACCAACAAAAGTTCACATCAAGAAGCCCAAAACCCTAATTCAGATACTTTTACTAATCACGAGCTGAGAACCGAAGATTCACCAACACTAGAAGAACTCATCGAAATCCCTTTCGAGCCGGATTTGGATTTGTGGAGCTTGTTAGATGATGATTACTCTAACATCTCATCAAATACTCATGAATTAGTCCAACTCAATGAGACCCCTCTTGAAAATGACAAGAAATTTAATTATGTGGAAGATGGTACAAATTGGTGCCCATGGTGGGTAAACTACTTAGAAAATGAACTTGGTTTTGATTCTTTCTAGCAAATCCAAGCTTATTGTTTGTAATTAATTGAGTTGATTGCTTCAACTAAAGGTTGAAGTCAAGTTAATTGGTAGTGAAGTAAGTACTACCAAACACATACACATACCAAAGATTTATTTTATTTGTCAAAATCCGTTTGTTCATGTTGGATCAAAAATTGATCCAACTCATTATTATATAATTATTACCTAAATATGTGAAAGTTGGTCCAAATAATTGGCCACCTTTTTTTGTTTTTGATTAATTGAGTTATAAACACAATGTACACTACCCATTATTCTTCTGTAATTCTCAATTTCTTTGGTCAAATGTCGTCACCAAATTGTTGGCAATAGTAAATTGTCAAAGGAGATATATTTTTTAAAGCTCTTTCTAGTGTGTACCTAATAAATATACTCGAAAATTAAAGGGTTTTCACATTCTTTGTTGTTGTAGTATATTGATAGCATTATTAAAAGTGTTTCACTTGATTCAAACTTCGGTTATATTAGTTGAAAATTTTTTGCACACTAGAGGGGGTGAATAGGGTTATGAAAACTTTTTGCACACTTGCATTCTGGATGTTAGGGCTTCTCAACCTTTGGTTAAGAAGCAACAAACAGTGTAATCAAAATAAACTTTTCTTTATTGAAAAAACTTGAAGGGCATTACACTATTAAAGAGAATTAAAAAAAGTAACCTCATTGCACAAGGGATAGAGGTCCTTGTTGCAACTACAAACAGAAGAATGCCTTATAGAAGGACACTTTAAGTTTTCACAAATCAACGCTGTTGGGGAGATCCAAGGCGGGAGCCCACTTCAATCAAGGCCCGTGCAGGTACACAAGTTAAGAGAGGTTCCATCTTAAAACCAATTGGTGTTAAGAGGAGTAGCCCACTTGACTTATATACCATGTCCGTTCTCATTGTTTTTTCGATGTGGGACATTTACTCATGGGTGAATCCCAACAATCACCCCCTTCACACACGAGTCTCTCCCCCTTGGTCGGAAGCCTCTTTTTGTCAAGGTTTCAAGTCACCATCAGGAGCATATCATAGCCGCACCTTACTCCACCTGAATCCCAGGCTACCATTCTGCCTCAAGAGTTTTAGCCGCACCTTACTCCATAGAGCCGCACCTTACTCCACATGAGTCTCATGTCACCACTCGGTGCATTCAGAAGACCCACTCGCGTGCGCGCCATGGTCTCTACTTCTGCCCATGATGATTTTTATGGGCCCACCTTCGTACCTTGCGCCCAGCTGAACGAATCATCGGCTCTGATACCACTTGTTGGGGAGATCCAAGCCGGGAGCCCACTTCAATCAAGGTCCATGGTACACAAGCTAAGTGAGGTTCCATCTTAAAACCAATTAGTGTTAAGAGGAGTATGCCACTTGACTTATATACCATGTCCTTTCTCATTGTTTTTTCGATGTCGGACATTTACTCATAAGTGAATCCCAACAAACGCACCAACATAGCAATATGCTTTCACTCACAGAACTAATTTGTTTAAGGTTCTGCTACCAACAACTCGCCAACTCCCTTAGGCTACGACACACTCAAATACTCGCCTCTCAAAGACTACACTCAGAAATTCTCATGGATTTCCTACTCTTCGATTTCTTCCTTGGAATCGATGCCTTCTTCAATTCTTCAATCCAATGTATTTATACTTGCAGCTTTGTTGACCATTTGAAATAAATCTTCATGATCTTCCTTCCTTTCTTGCTTTGGATTTTCCTTCCTTATCTTGAAGTTTCCTTTTTGTAGCAATCACGATCTTCTTTCCTTCTTATATGTTGATTATATGCAGCAAATCTGTCAAGGCAATCGGGAAAATATCACTTCTAAGATATCCAAATTATATGCCAATAATATACGAATTTCGACTTTCATTCAAAACCGATCTAGTTGTCAAGTTCCTTGAGCCTAAGTCTGCCAAGGTCCTCGAGGAGTTCTACTCTGATTTGTCAAATTACCTAACTTTTACAATTCTAACAACCATAATACCAATTATATCCGTAATAAATAATCTCTTTACCTCATTCCAAGGATATTGTTAAGGATATTTTTGATAATCTGTAAACTTTTCACCTCATTTCCATGTTTATTGATTTTGATAAATTAGTTTTTTTGACATACAATTAGGGATGGAGGTAGTATAAAACAAAAAAAAAATATATGAAAAAATAAAACTTAATAACTAAGTTGTTTGTTGCAAGATGTGTATCATTTTACCAAAATAAAAACTGTTGAAAAAATGAAAAGGAAGAATTTTCTAGAGATTGTGATGCAACTATGCAATAACATATATACTAATATACATTATGCTCAAAGTTGAGCGTGTACATAATTTGGATATTTGGACCGAAGCAAAATAAAATACAAAGTCACGGTTTGCGTTGTTTATTTGTTATTTTTGGATTGAGCAATGTGAGGCTGGCAATGAAGGCTTTTATACTATTCAATGATTCAATTATATTTGTCATATTGAAGAGATAGTTTATTCTTGAAGACTACAATGGATCAATATATCTGCATTTTTTTGTGCAAATATATGGATTTGCTGGTTGCTATACAATTAGAAAACAATTCATTAAATTTAGGGAAATTGGATCAGAAATTGATTTTGTATTAGTATTTTTTTTTACAAAGGTAAGCGGTTCAACTCATTAGGCCTCTATCTTAGGATATAACCCAACATGTCTGTAGCGGACGAGGAATGAGGATGCCAAATGGCCCAAAGTTGGACCCACTCTTACCCACAACATTCTTCGAATAGGTAACGGAAAAATACCTCGCCCAGAATTCGAACCCTGACCTGCAGGAATAGGAGGTGAATCTCCAAGCAAGGGATAATTGGCTTTGAATTAATAATGCAAGGGAGACTTTTTCCCTTTACTTTTTTGATAGTAAGCTTTTTTTTCCCCTTTTAATGATTAAAAAAATGTACGTTACAAATATTTTTAGGGGAGCGTTCGGTAAGAATTTCAGAAAAAAATTTGATAGAGAAAAATTTTCATAAGAAGTTTTCCATGAGAAAAATTTCTCGAGAAAAAAGAAATTTCTCTAGCCTCTGCTAAGGGAAATTTTCCCTATGTGAAGGTGGAAAATTGTGGGCTTCCTGTAAAAAATTTTTCAATGTCAAAATACAACTAAACATGAAAAAATTGGCCAACTAGAAAAAAATTTGACCAATTTTCTCAGGAATTTTTTTACATATTTGGTTGTATTTTAGTGACCAATTTTTCCATATTTAATTAATTGTGTTTTAACATTGAGGAATTATTATCGATATTTTTTTTTGTGGGTGCATATACATTTATTTATTATTTTAAACATGTGGCACGTACGTTTGATTTTTATAAACTTATATAGAAGGCCATGAGTGGCAAAGGCCACCAACTATGAACTATTCCATGTCAACTAAACGCAGGCACAACTAGTGAAATATTTAAAGCATGAACCTTCCTAATTTTTGCACTATTTGTCAAACATCAAAACCATGAACTTTCCTAATTATTTGGAATTATGTTAATGAAACAAATCATTTTGATGTCATCATATTTGTAATTAGTAACTCAATAGATTTAAAAATATATAATATTTAGCAAGCAATCCAAGATTATTCCTCCACGTTGAAAACTAGAGAAATTTATAGATTTGTTTTGAATTCTATCATTATCAATAAACAAAATATATGTGTGTACAACCATAATTTGTTGAAAATACCAATGGACTTATAAACAAAATAATCAATAGCGTATCTATCAAAATAGAAAAAAATAATTAATGTCGTAATAGCTTACTTGATATGTAGTTTCGAGAAAAATGATATTGAACATTTAAGACTATACATATTTGTTGTTCACAACATCTATTCATTAACAAAATTATACTAAATAGCTCTCAAAAAAAGTATATTGAATAATATGACATATTGTGATTTAGTTGATTCTAGATTTATGATTAAAAAGCCCTATAATTTTCACTTATATATCAATGACAGTTCCACATTGCACCACTATTTATTTCGATTTGTATACTATATTTAGAAGGTCAGATTGTTTTGTTGTTATTATAGCTCATGTCAAACCATATAAATTTTAAATGTAATTTATGTAATGGTCCATCGAGACTTATACCAATCCATTTCGAAACCTAAACTTTTAGAATAAATCAATCATTGAGATGTTTTCATCGAAAAAGTTGCATTTGCCTCCTATCAAGGTTGAAGACATCCTTGACATGTTCAACGACTTTAAGGGGCTCAGTAAGTTTGATCGTGCAAATCAGTTTTGAATTTAAAGCCAAAATCAATCTTGGCATATGCGGACCGCGGGCCTGACTCGTGTAGATCACTTACATATTCAAGGATTTTGTCGAAGATCTTTTGCTCGTTACCTAAAATATTTGAGATTGCCCTAGATCATTTTATTAGCTTATTTTCACATCCTTTTTTTATTATTCAAAATTTGAACAGGCTGAAGAGTTCAAAACAACATCCCATAAACAACAAGTGATAACACCAAAACAACTACTGAAAAACAAAAAGTAACATTACAACATAGACAACTAAAATGACAAATCAAATTAATTCTTTACTTCGGTCTTCCTTTCTCTTCGTCATTTCTCTTTAAAAAGATCCACTACAGTCTCAGGATCCTCACAAGTGAAGCCAGTACCACAACCAAACGTTGCCACTTTGTGCCTCTGAACTATCTTGAGGAACCTCTAAAGAAACATCTACCAAAACAATACTCTTTTCCTTCCGTTTGATATATCATCCTAGATCGTGTAGAATCGGCCGTGCACACTGCTTGCTAACAAGATGTCATTTAGAGTACTTTAGTAAAGTCTTCTCCCTCTTCTTTCTTCTAGCATGTACTTTGGGACCCTCCAATAAGAATTCCTCGAGATCAACAAGGGTATTAGGTTTAGAGTGAACCAACAGAGGGTCAGCTCCCTCACTGTCACATGGATCACACTCAGGGACACTTGTGGCGCCTCTGTGATGGTTCGGGACAACACAAAGTAGGTCTAAGATGGTTCGATCAGAATTCATATAATCACCAGCGTACAGTTGGAACCTCAGAGGGAAAAACAATTAGCTTGAGCTGAGAATTCGCAAGGTTATCAGCAACACCTCAATAAAAATATCATTCTTATCTTTAGTGGACCCCCCCACCCCAAAACACCTATTTGAGCAGCTTTCAGTGATTGAGAAGCACTGAGCACTGAGAAGGGGAGGTTTTGGTATTAGAAGAATTGAGGCAGTTAACTTGCCTTAGCTTCATGTATAAGCAACTTTGGAAAATTCTTTTTGGAAGTGGTTTATTGGTGGAACAAATGGGGATGAAATATTTATACGAGGATAATCTTTTTGAGGTTAATCAAAAGCAAAACAACTCTTGGATTTGGAAGTCCATCTTTAAAGCTCATTCAATTTTTTTCTAGAGGTTTACGTTGGAAGGTTGGTAATGGAAATAACATAAACTTCTAGAAAGATAATTGGTGTCATTATGATAATTTACTTTCTGTAAATAATGTTTTGAGGAGGACAATCTAGTGGATCGAATTTAAAAGTTTCTGATGTTATTCTTCCTGATCGAACTTGGAACATTCCTTTATTACAAACTCTTGTAAATGTTGAATCTGTTAATTTGATTAGTAAGATCCATATTCCTTATACTGATATAGGAGATGACATGTGTTGGGATTTATCTAGTAATGACAAATTTTCTACTAAATCTGCCACCATAGCTCATAATATTTCGCTTAATTCTCAACCTTGGAAGTCTAACTAGATATGGAAGTTGGATATCCAATATTTTCTAAAATTATTGTCATTTCAGTAAACATATTTTGTCACAAGTCACACCTTCACCGAAAAATTGATAAATTAATGGGAAAAATTGCTAAATTAATTTGGTTCAAAATATTAATAGAAGTAAACAGGGTCATGTTCAAATGTTTCATTGCTTGTTGGCTCATTGTCACAGGCTGTTTGCATGCCCATCTAGATTATGACATTTGGCATTGGTTGTATGATCAACGGCCCCTATGCTTTCACATGGTTTGGTTGAGATTAGCTTTCAAGCCACTAACGTGACCTTTTTTTCTAGTAAAAAAATCACCATTATACATGAATGCTTTGAAATATCTTATGTATATTATATTATTAAGAAGAGCATAGCTAACTAACTTTGCTTGACTGTAATACCCCGTATATGTGGTTAAAGTGTGGCTTAAAAAGATTGAAGTGACTTCTTATATCACCAAGGTGCATCTTCTTTTATAGTAGCTCATCCGTTGAAAACTCCTCAGTTAAGCGTGCTTGGCTGGGAGTAGTCAAAGGATGGGTGACCTCCTGGGAAGTTTTCCCAGACTGCGAGTGAGCGAGGACGAAGCACGCTGGAAAGACTCGTGGTGATTTGTGGGGCCAGTCAGCGATCCTTGAAGCGGTTATCAGTAATGTCCACGGCCCGGGTGGGGGTCGGGGCGTTACAGCTTCTATCATATTCCTTTTCAAATTTATAAAGCTAAGCAAGATTCAAAGGTTATACATAAGTCATCTCTAAGACCTCACACTATATGCATATGTAAAGGAGTACTCACATTTAGACTCCACATAAAAGACTTATTTTAAAAGTAAGGTTACACTCCTAATGAAATCACCTACAATAATGTGTATCAAGAAGCATATCAAACTTGTATCTTTTGATCATTGCAAATTAAAAAACTTGCTTTTTATTTCTTACCTTCCTTTCCTCGTTCATATATATGCCTAATTTTAGCACATTATTATATTAATCTATGTCTCCATAATATTTATCACTTTTCATAAAATATTAAATATAAAATTTTATTCAATATTATACAATATTATATTATGAAAATATTTCTCATTATCATTAAAATTCTAAATGTATATCACAATTATAAAAATAATACAATGGAGGCTAAAGGGAGCTAGAAGTTGGATAATATACCTGAGATTACCATATTTCACGGTTTCAAAGTCTATACTGACACATAAACAAAGCATTAGTCCATAAACAACAATTAAAACAATAAATTTGGAAGCATGTTGCATTGTGGTCCTAGACCACAGTCTGATCTCTGCAGAGGGAGCATAGTACATTTATACTTTTTTTTTTTATGAAAAGTACATTTATACTCTAAGTCTATAACAAACTATATCATACTTTCTAATTTTAAATTTCAGAAAATTCATTCCTAACTCTTTAAGCTAGGGAAAATCATGTAGACGAGACCATTTGACCAAGAGCCATAGCTACATTCTTCTCGACTCTAACCCAGATGTAAGGGATAAAAAAATAGACATTTTCGCTTCAATCAATATTGGTCCAATTATATCCAAGTAAACAATATTGTTAAGAATGGTTGGAGAGGTAATTTTCAAGGTTACCCTATGTTTAGAATTAGTAGACGTCTCAAGCAAATAAAATTTGAGCTCAAAGCTTGGAGTAGATCTTTCTTTCGTAATTTCAATGAAAAAGTAGAGCAAAACGCTTCTAAGCTCCAAATGGTGGAGGAAAAACTGATAAATGATCCTAACAGTATTCGTCTTAATCAATGACATAATAGACTAATTACCCAGAGGGAAAAAATGTTGTTGTTCAATCAAAAGTATTGGGCAAAATTCTCAAGGAAAAAATGGTTAACGGAAGGAGAAAGAAATTCATCCTTCTTTCATAGGGCAGTTACTTATCGTAAGCGAAAATCTACAATCTTAAGACTTAAAGACTCGTCAGGGGTTTGGATTGAAAATGAAAAGGATATACAAGAGCAATTTATTCATGAATTTGAAACTAGATTTACTTCTAGTAAAGGCAAACCTTGTTGGAAAGGAGTTAATCTTCCTAAATTGAGGAACGATCAGGCCAACTTGCTCATAGTAAATGTTACTAAGGAAGAAATTAAAGAAGCTCTTTCAAATGGATCCAGCTAAGGCTCCAGGGCCGGATGGTTTTGGAGCTGTGTTCTTCCAAATTTATTGGGACCTCGTGGCTGAAGAGCTGGTTTCGGCATCCAAGATTTTTTCTGGAATGGTAAACTTCTGAAAGAAGTAAATCACACCTTTATAGCCCTTATTCCAAAGGTAGAAGACCCAACTTTGCCTAATCAGTTTAGACCAATAAGTCTTTGTAATACTGTTTATAAAATTGTAGCTAAGGTCATGGTAAACAGACTGAGACCTCTCCTGGATTCCTTAATCAGTCCAACTCAGAGTGCTTTTGTTCCTAATAGGCACATTCATGATAATGTCATTTTGGCACATGAAATTATGCATAAATTTGGAAAGTCTAATAACAAGACCCCGTGGATAGCACTAAAACTTGATATGGAAAAAACTTATGATAGAGTTGAATGGAATTTTCTAACAGATGTTCTCAAATTAATGGGTTTTCCCGTTAAGTGGATTAAGTGGGTTTACGAATGTATTTCTACGGTCTCTTATTCAGTTTTAGTTAATGACCAGCCGTGTGGTTTGATAAAACCCTCCAGAGGGCTTAGACAAGGAGACCTGTTGTCCCCATATTTGTTCCTCCTTTGTATGGAAGTGCTTTCCAGACAACTGCATGACCTTAGCAAGATTAAAAAGAATGGAATCGGAATTAAAATTTGTAAAGAGGCCTCAACCATTCCGAGTCTATTTTTTGCTGATGATAGTCTTTTATTTTGTAAAGGCAAAGTTAGTGCGTGCAATCTGCTTAAAAAAACTCTTGACAATTTCTGTAAGTCTTCAGGCCAACTTATTAATTTTCATAAGTCAGTGATGGTATTTTCCGCCAAGACAAATAGTAGGAAAAAAGTTATAGCTCAAGGAATCTTCAACATTCCTATCAGACAATCGTTGGGAAAATATCTAGGTTGTCCTTCTGTTAGTGGGCAAAAGAAAGTTGAATTGTTCTCACCAATTATAGATAATGGAAACAGAAAACTTTCTAATTGGAAAGCAAATACCTTGTCAAAAGCTGGAAGATCAATCCTCATTCAGACTAATCTAGAATCGTTACCTGCTCACACTATGCAATGTTTTCTAATGCCTCTAAAAACAGTAGAACATTTAGATGACATAAATAGGAACTTTTTCTGGAAGAATTCTGGTAAAGGGATGCCATTGATAGCTTGGGAAAAAATTTGTAAGCCAAAAGATCAGGGGGGCCTTGGCCTTAGGAAAACTCAAGCATTTAACCTAGCTTTTCAATGTAAGTTAATTTGGAAACTTTTTCATGATGATAGTAGCTTGTGGGTAGAGCAAATGAGACTTAAATATGCTAAGGATATAGACCCTTTTAGTAACCAACCTAAGTCTTCCGACTCTTGGGTATGGAAGAATTTACATAAAGCTTTTAAGTTTTATAAGCTAGGCATTCGTTGGAAACTTGGGAATGGTACCAGGATCAAATTTTGGACTGATAATTGGTGTCATCAAGATCCTTTAATTGACATTTGTAAGTTGAATAGAGAAGATATTGATGATGCTCTTCTAGTTAGTGACTTCATTTTGGATAAGAAATGGGACGTTCCTAAAGTCAGGGATGTCCTGGATTATGAAATTGCTAATCTTGTTTTTTCTACCCCTATTCCCTCTTTTGATCAAGAGGATGAGTTGTGTTGGGGTCTTACAGGTGATGGTTCTTTTTCTGTTAAGACGACCACTTGGCTTTGCCATGGCATTAGTAAAAGTAACAAATGGGAGGGCAGGTGGATTTGGAAACTGGATGTTCAACCTAAGCTCGAAACGTTTCTTTGGCAAACGTTCCATGGTAGCCTTCCTCTTAAAGGTAACTTAGCCCGACGAGGTGTCAATATGGACCCCACATGTGCTTTGTGTTTGGAACACATTGAAACTGATCAACATTTGATCCATCAATGCCACTTTACTAAAAAAGTGTGGGAAACTGCAATGGATCACAATTGGTTAAACTCCTCTATCGATTGGCCACTTGATTCTAGTGGTAAGGACATCCTTTTAAATCTCCACGCAACTCTCTCTCTGAGTGAGCTCAAAAGAGCCACCTACCTTCTCTGGAGCATTTGGAAGGAGCGAAATGACTGTACCTACAACAACTCCATCTTCAACAAAATTAGAGTTATTATTCGAGCAAAAAAGAATTATGCGGAGTGGCAAGCCAGAAGATCCTTCAATGCTTCTCCTTCTTATTCTCAGATAGGGCGAGCTTCTACCTCTAGAGCCCAGAATACGTTGCTTGTTGGTTGGGATCACCCTAAACCGGGGTGGGTTAAACTCAATTGCGGTGGCTCAGTTAATCAACATGGGGCAACAGCAGGTTTCGTCATTCGAGACTTTCTAGGTAATCTCATTCGCGCGGGGGCCTTCAAACTACACGTTGAGCCTATTCTACTTGCGGAAGCTCTAACTCTCAAAGTAGGTCTTCAGCAGGCGTTGCAAGCAGGGTGCAACAGGATCCAGGTTGAAAGCGACAACTTGATTCTTATTCAAGCAATCAAAAGTGTGTTTAAAGTACCGTAGCAGATTGATATGACTGTTAGAGATATCAAGATGTACTTACAAATGTTTGAGGATGTCTCGGTTAAACATATTTTTAGGGAAGCCAATATGACAGCAGATTGGTTAGCTAACAATGGGCACTCCACTCAAAACCTAGATATTTGGAGTATTAGCCCGTCTTCTGAGTTTTCTTTTATTTTGGTTCATGATAATTTAGGAAGACGCCTTGCGAGAAGGGTCTCCTAAATTCCTCTGCACTTTTCTTTTACCCGGGTTCAAAAAAAAAGAAAAAGAGCCACGTTCAAGCACCACTCAATGCATTTTTCCCTCCACTTTACTTTGACCACATCCCCACTACAATTACCTAACTTAACTGCCAATTCTTCACACTATATAAACACCCAACCCTAACCCTAACCCTAACCCTAAACTTTGCTCTGCTTTCCTAATCCACATACTTCTGGTACGATCTCATCACCCAAACTCCCTTAATTTGTAACCTAGATTGACATCAAACAAAAAATGGCTTTGTTTTCATCAAGAAAATCATCCAAATTTTCCCTAATTTCCTCTCTTCTCTTCATGATCTCCACTGCCATTCATGTATCCTGCTTTCAGTACGAAGTTGGCAAGAACAAAGGGTGGATCAAGCCGGATGGAAGCGAATACGAGTCTTACAACGAGTGGGCCCAGCAGAACAGGTTCCACATCGGCGATACCCTCCGTAAGTTTAGATGTTTCAATTTAAGCTTTGTTCTTTCCTTAGGTAAATTACGCGAATTTTCTACCTACTTAACTTTACACAATTTTACTAACCTTTACTTAATTCTATCTATATATCCAAACTTATCCTAACATTTATCCAACTTCAGTTTTACCTAAAGAAAGGAAGAATAGTGCCTTGGAATCACAAATGGGTCATTAACTCAAATTGGGTTTCTTTCAAATTTGGAATATTACCTCACTCAATGTGTCTTTTATTCTGATTTGTGTGGGTGTATCTTCTAGCTGTTGTTTCTTTTAATGTTGTATGGTTTGTTTCTATTGTTTTTTCTGTTTTTACGGATATTTTGTAACATTTTAAATGTATATGATTTGGAAGCGCTCAACCCTCATTGTTGGGTTATTTGTTGTTCCTACATATTTCAAGTACTCCAATGAGTCGGTCCTCGTCGTGAACAAAGAAGACTATGCTAATTGTGCTACAAACAACCCCATATGGAAATTTGAAGATGGTAACACAGTGTTCGAGTTTGATCATTCGGGTTTCTACTACTTCATAAGTGGCGAACAGGGTCACTGCCAAGCGGGTCAGAAGATGATTGTACGGGTCATGGGAGATCATCACCACTCCACCATCAGCGCTTCCCCAGCCACCTCTCCCGCTTCTTCCGGCCCCACCGGAAGTCTCGGACAGAATCCTGACTCGTGGGGCCCAGCATCTCAGACCCTGTCCGAACCCAACTCGTGCAACTCGAACACTACCGGATCCATTCTACTCCACCTGTTCATGGGAGCAATGATTATCTTCTACATCTTATCATGAACGAGAGCTTTGTTTATTCTATCACATATTCACATTACAATATGAAATCATGCTATTTTGCATGAAGTTAGGGTAGATACATTCCGTTGAAGGCAATTAATTGCATTGTTACGATGTAATGAAAAAGAAAAACGCAGGCATTTCAAATTAGAAGAAGGGAATCGGGAACGTTTCATTGACAAACAAACACGCAGCCTTGGAAGAGAACCGAAATAGTAAACAAATCAACAGGTTTTCAAAGTCATAATGCCTTCAAAAATGGGGCTCAATGAGCCACCAATGGATGCGTACGCTTGAGATTCATTCGCATAGGTAATGAAAACTTTCTTTCTAGTACTCTTGACAGTAAGTGGCGGATCTAGGGTTCAAAATTAGTGGAGTCAAGTAGTCAACAATAATTTGTTAAAAAAAATAATTTTTAATAGTACTAGGTATATACAACACAACCCTAAAGCATTAAAAAAACTAACAAATAAAGTAATGTGAGTGTCACAAAACCAACACAAGTGAAAAGTTAACAAGTCTCCCAAATTCTAATTTAACCGTATTGATCCATTAATAAGTTGAATAAATTAAACATTTAATAATTCAATTAGATAGCAAGTAAGTATTCAAAATCCCAAAGATTTACAATCTCCAAAATCTCATATAGAAAAATAGTAATATACACATTACCGAATCAAATTTGATTATATTGACTCGGTTAACGAATAACAAATCAATTTAAAATATAAACCCTACTTTATCCACTAGAAAATTGAGAAAACTAGAAAGCCTAGAGAATTGAAAATGAATTGATGATGAATTATGGAAAAATCGTAAACGATAATAGAAATTTAGAACTTAGAGAGTAATATATTTATAATAAAAGTCACTAGAGGAGGTTGAGTTGAGACTTGAGAGAAGAGGCATAGAAAGACCGAAAGACAAACAGGTAGAAAATTGACTGGTGGTGGTCATGCACCAAGCGCCCAACCACGGTCTGTCTTGAGAGAGGGTCGGAGATGGAACTTTGGAGTGTAGACAGTAATGAAGTTTTGAAATTCATTTGTGTTTGGGAATTAAGGAGAGCACAGAGCAGCAATCTAGCTTAGAAGGCTAAAATAAAAAAAAAAAACTCCAAAACTTGCCTCTTGAAAGTCTCGAACTCACCCCCTTACACTCCATAGGCTAGCTGGTAATAATTTCAAAATTTCCTAACCACTAAGCTACTATTTGTTAATTGATTTTGTGAAGACCGGAACGTATATCTTAATTAACAAAAGGAGCCAAGGAGGCAAGTAGAGATTAGACCAAAAAAATGAAATCCTTGCATTTAGGGCTTAGGCGGACTCTAACTCTCGCCTCATAAGTTGCTAAACTTGCACACTAACCATTTAGCTACCCTTCGCTTCATGCTTTGTTCCAAACACATTCAATATATATTCTGTATATGTGTGTTTTCAATTTTGAAACAGTTTTTTTTTTCCAAAAAATTCCAGTGGAGTCCCTGAAATAACGTAATGGTGACTCCTGACCTGATTGTCTAGATCTGGTGTCAAAGCCATGATCCCTTCGAAAATTGGGCTCCATGAGCCACCCATGGAAGCATACGCTTGAGCTCCATCGGCAGAAGCTATGCACACTTTCCTCCCATCCACAACCTCTTGGTCATTCCAAGACACTGTCTCCCAAGATTCAATCTTCGCAAAGCATACAATCAACTTCTCATCAAATGCACAAAAAGGAAGAAAAACAGCACGTACAAAAGCAAGAAAAACATACCCTATTGACAGGATCATCGTTCTTCTGCCTCCATGCAAAGACCCACTTACAAGTTTCACCTTTGGCATTAGTGCCACTGTAGGCAACACCAGCCATGGTTGTATTCCCACCAAAGTGTGCATGCTAGAACACCGGATCTAAAGAATCGGAGTGTCCCATCTACATATGCATCCCAATGACCATTTTGGATGACAGTTCTGCGCATATACGCTCCACAAAACTGCGAGCATCGACGTCTTTGGATCCGGTGTTCTTCATCATTAAGGCTACAGAAGCTTTGTCTGTGTTTGTTATGTGACAAAACTCTCATCTCTTCTGTGACATTCCTTTGATGACAGCAGCACAAAGCCACAGAAAAACATTCTGTAATTGTTTGGATAATTACTTCATATATCTCACCTCCAAAAGGATACAATCAATCCCTTTATAAAGGGAGAAAAAGAGAAGAAAGAGAGAAAGAAAAAGAAGCTAACAGAAAAATAAGAGAAACTTAACTAATCCTAACTAACCTAACTAACCTACCCACCAACACCCCCCCTCAAGCTTGGATGGGGAAATCTCCCAAGCTTGTGCAAAAGATGCCAGTGTTGATTCGAGGGAAGAATTTTAGTGAGGACATCTGCAAGTTGATGTTGAGTAGGAAGGTAACTGAGTTGTAGCAAGCCTTCCATGACTTTGTCTCGAGTAAAATGACAATCCACTTCAATGTGTTTTGTCCTCTCGTGAAAAACAGGGTTCTTGGCTATATGCAATGCCGATTGATTATCACAGTGAAGAAGAATAGGCTTTGTGATAGGAACTCCAAGCTCTTTCAAAAGATTTGTCAACCAAGTTACTTCTGCAGCAGCTTGAGCCATGGCCCTATACTCAGCCTCAGTTGAAGACCTTGCCACTGTGGACTGTTTCTTGGACTTCCAGCTGATGGGAGATTTGTCCATCATGATGAGATAACCTATGACAGATCTCCTGGAAATTGGACAGTGCGCCCGATCGAGAATCGAGCGATGAGTTGCAGTTGATCAGTCCCTTTTAGCAAGATCCCTTGGCCTGATGTTCCAGCTACATATCTAATGAGGTGATCCAAAGCATCCAAGTGAGGTGCCCTAGGATTCTGCATGAATTGGCTAAGTGTTTGAACTGCAAAAGAGATGTCAGGACGTGTATTAGAAAGAAAGTTAAGTTTGCCAATAAATGTCCTATAAATACTAGGATTTGTTAACAAATCTCCTGAATCAGAATGTAATTTGAGATTTAAAGGAAGAGGAATGGTTGTAGGCTTGGAGTTGAGATGTCCTGATTCTTTAAGGAGATCTTGAGTGAATTTTTTTGTATCAAACTGATGCCTTCTGGCAGATAGGAAACTTCAAGGCCAAAGAAGTAATTGAGGAGGCCAAGATCTTTGATCCCAAAAGCTTTATTCAGCTGATCCTTGAGTCTCTCAATCTCAAAGATAGATGATCCTGTATGCAAAATGTCATCAACATAAACTGCTACAATTGTTATATCATCAGTTGTTTACTTTGTGAACAAGCTATAATCATTTTTTGACTGAGTGTACTTGTACCCTTGATCCTTTAAAAAATGTGCTAGCTTAGAGTGCCACTTTCGAGATGCCTGTTTAAGGCCATATAGAGACTTTTGAAGTTTGCAAACTTTATTTTGAGGGTTGTGAATTCCTTCTGGCATTTTCATGTAGACCTCTTCATGTAAATCATCATGCAAAAATGCATTGTCGACATCAAGTTGAAAAAGAGACCATTTTCTTGCTGCTGCTAAAGCTATTATGGTTCTGATGGTAGTCATTTCACTACAGGGCTAAAAGTCTCATTATAGTCGAGCCCTTCTTTTTGTGTGTTGCCCCTTACAACCAATCTAGCCTTATACCTTTCCAAGGAACCATCGGACTTTAACTTGATTTTGTATACCCATTTGGAGCTGATGGCTCTCTTGCCTGGAGGAAGATCCACCTCAACCCAAGTGTTATTGGTGAGTAAAGCATCAATTTCTCTCTTCATTGCTTTTACCCATTCCGGATGTGTAGCAACTTGTTTGTAGGATGTAGGTTCTTCCAAACAATCAAGTTGGGCTATTTGTTTTTGCTGTGAGGCATTGAGTGCAGTGAATTGAACTATATTGCAGATCTTGGGAAATTGGACTTCATAGTCTCTCAGATATGCAGGTTCTTTAATGATCCTTGCAAATTTTCTAGTTGGGAGGATATTCTCAGCTGGGGATTGTGAGTAAGTTTGTATGAGAGAGCTTTCTTCTGTACTAGATGAATGCTGATGCTGTGTGACTTTTTCTTCATCCTCAGTAATATTCTACCCAACATTTGATAAAAAAAAATAGAATCAGGCAACACAAGATCGTTAGTATCAGAAACTTTATGATATGGAAAGTGTTCTTCATAGAATTTCACATCTATGCTATATATAATCTTCTTATCAGATATATCATATAATTTGTAGCCCTTTTTATTGAAAGAATATCCCAAGAAAACATATGGATGGGCTCTTGGGTCAAATTTATGTCTATTTACATTCAAGGTAGAGGCAAAACATAGACATCCAAAGATCCTTAATTTACTGTAATCAGGAGTAGCTTTATATAACATTTCATAAGGTGTTTTAAAATTAATTGCTGAGTTTGGAATTCTATTGATTAAGTAGGTGGCAGTCATAACACAATCACCCCAGAATTTTAATGGTAATTTAGCTTGAAGCAGAAGGGATCTAGCAACTTGTAATATATGCTTGTGTTTTCTTTCCACAATTCCATTCTGCTGTTGTCTTCCAACACAAGATGTTTGATGAAAAATTCCATTTGAATTATAGTAAGAATTAGCATATGTATCACAGAATTCTTTTCCATTATCAGTTCTTATAGTTTTCACAGTAGCATCAAAGTGCTTAGTGACAAAGGAAATAAAATTTTCTAGCATAGGAAAGGCATTAGTTTTGCTGGCCAACAGATATACCCATGTTGTTCGAGTACAATCATCAACAATGGTTAAAAAAGAATGAAACCCATCATATGTATGGACTCTAAAAGGTCCCCAAATGTCTACATGCAGCAATTCAAACTTATTAGTTGCTCTACTGCTGCTAGAAGAGAAGGGAGATTTATGCTATTTTGCTTGTGGGCAAACGTGACAGACAGATGTACTAGGGATATTAGACAACCCAGGAATTCTTGTGAGGTACTCAGGAGAAGGGTGTCCTAATCTGCAGTGCCATATCTCTGATGCAGACAGGAGAGCAGTGCCCTTTTCTTGATTTTCACATGTATTCTTGATTTTAATGGGATTATTGTCCAAGTAAAGACCTCCTTGCTGCCTACCAAGGGTTAAGTGTAGGGTCTTCATAGGGTCCTGGATATAACAGTTTCCAGGAGTAAAGACTAAATTTGTTCTAAGATCCTTGGTCAATTTATACGCAGAAATAAGATTAAAATGAAAAGAAGGAACATGCAAGACATTTTGAAGTGTAATTCCAGATTGAAGAGTTACATTTCCTATGTTTTTAACAGCTACTTGATAACCATTGGGCAATGTAATAAAGCAAGATTTGATAGTAGGAGTAAAAGAAGAAAAAAGATGTAAGTGAGGGGTTATATGATCTGTTGCACCACTATCAATCACCCACTGAATATTCTTATTGTCAGATACTACCAGAAGGATTTACCTGCAAGAAATGCAGATTGTTGTGGATCCATTTGATCAGTAATGTGCACATTTTGCTATCCAAGAAGTTGCATCAATTGTGCATATTCTTCACTGCTGAGAGTATGTCGTGGCATTTCTTGAATCTCAGATGAACTAGAAGCAGTGTCAAAATTAGTTTGAACATTTGCAACAATCTTTTGTGATTTCTCAGCTTGTTTCCTAGCCAGTTTGAAACATTTATCAGTAGGATGCCCAGGCTTTTTGCAGTAATAATAGTAGGGTCTTCTATTCTAATTATTTTGGGAATTAGAATTGGCATTGGGTGTTCTAGGTGCATGCTGTGGTGCTGGATAGGTAGGATTTCCAGAATTCCCTTGTGGTGTATAGCCTGATTGCTGATATTGATATGAACTTTGAGCATTTCTGGAATTTTGATTTCTAGTTACATTGAAAGCCACAGAGGCTTCTTCAGGAAAGGATGGTTTCTTGATGTTTTGTTGTTGTTCTTCTTGAAGAACAATACTATAGGCTTGATTAACACTTGGTAAAGGTGTTATCATAAGAATACTCCCCCTTACAGTTTTGTATTGATCATTCAATCCCATTAAAAACTGAAATAATTGTTGTCTGCCTATCAATTTGGATGCAGAACATTCAGAGTTGCAATTACAAGGGGTGACAACCATCACATACTCATCCCAAGTTTGTTTGCATTTGGTGTAGTATCCAGATCGAAATGGACATATTCCCTTGGCTAAGGTTATTCATCTCCTGCTGGAGTTGATAGATTTTTGCACCTTGATTATAGCTAAATCTTTCCTTTAAATCACTCCAGATTGCTGTGGCAGTCTCAGTATAAAGAATGCTTGATGCTATATCTTTTGAAACCGAATGAAGGAGCCAGGATATAACCATACTGTTACATCTTTCCCAAAAAGGTAAAAGAGGGGAATTAACAGTAGGTTTTTCAATTTTGCCTTCTATGAAGGTAAGTTTGTTCTTGGCTCTTAAAGATACTACACACGACCTACTCCATTGCCCATAGTTTGTCCCAGTTAGAGGCTCATTAGTTAGGATTGAATTGGGGTTATCTGAGTGATGAAGATATAGAGAGTGATCATGACCTATTGTAGTTGGAACTATAGCCTTTTCTTCACTCATTTCAGGAAAGAAGGAACGAAGGGAAAAAGAAAGAATACCGCAAACAAGATTCCAGACACAAGAGAAACAGAAGAGGAAGAAAAGAGCACAGTGAAAGAAAGATATCACCAGATCTTTTTCAGCGAGCTGAAGAAGTCAATTTGCAAGGCTTTGATACCATGACAAAACTCTCATCTCTTCTGTGACATTCCTTCGATGACAGCAGCACAAAGCCACAGAAAAACTTTCTGTAATTGTTTGGATAATTACTTCATATATCTCACCTCCAAAAGGATACAATCAATCCCTTTATAAAGGGAGAAAAAGAGAAGAAAGAGAGAAAGAAAAAGAAGCTAACAGAAAAATAAAAGAAACTTAACTAATCCTAACTAACCTAACTAACCTAACTAACCTACCCGCCAACATTATGTATGGCTTCTTTTTGTAGAATTCCATTCTTCTGAGGGTTTGTGTTGTTATCGGCTCCCCAAACACGTTGTTCGCCATGATGAAACGGAGAAGAAATGATGAAGAAACTAAGAAAGGAAAGGAAAGGAAGGTAAGTTAGCCTAATTGGTATATCTAGGGAAGGGGAAGAGATAGACGAAGAATCTGTAAGGATTTGATCTTTATACTAGGTGGGGATGGAATTGGATGTTCAATCGACTTGGTAGTTCAAAAAACTTTTACTCCGTTTCAAATTAATTGACATTTTGACTAAGTTTTGACTGTTAGTTATTCACAAATTACAATAAGTTGCAATATGAAAGTACCTCCATCGCAATTTTTAGTAAAGTATCTCTCTAATAGTGTTAATTTCATCTTATAACTCATTGTAATTTGGGACGGAGGAAGTAATTAATATTTTGCTTCTATGTCCATAGTTAATGCTTCATAATCATGACTACTGACTACTCCCTCCGTTCCATATTAATTGTCTAAAATATCATCTTTGACTAATAATGTCTTAATAGTATATTTTATCAAAAAGCTACAATATTATATTCTTATAATAATATTTTTCATTATAAATTTAATGATGGTATTTCGTATACTAAAACATTATATATATTAAGAATTAATGACGTGTCGGAACAATTAATATGGAATAGTGGGAGTAGTCTTTTCAATTGGGAGTATTGAGGGTTCCAACTTCCAGGTTCCAATGCTTCACTAGTCTTTTCAAGTTTCAATTAATCAAGTTAACCGAATCACATTTATAAACTCCTGGAAATTTCAATTAATCAATTTAGCTGAATCACATTGATAAATTCATAGGCCGGGTGGTGGATCTACGTACTTAGGTTTACCATATCTATGAAAAAAAATAGACTAACGTTTTTTATATGATTAATTTTTATAAAAAAAATATTGATGAATTTTATTATAATTAATATTGATAAATTTATGATGGATTTTATAAAAATTTAAAAATTTTAACACTTTGGTGGATCTAAGTAGATAGTCTATGGTGTATCATATGACAATTGTTTTTTTAGATGTAGCATAAGTTTACCTTACCTAATGTACTCACTCCTACATAATCATTCTTACCTTATTTACCTGTTCTCAAACTACCTTACATACCTTACATACTTTAGTTATGGTGTTGGGTTTGCTAGATTAGTCCCTCACGAGGATGCTTGTAGAGTTTATGATTTTAGGAGCTCACACTTCCATATCCATAGATTCTCGATCGATGACTATATACATTGAGGAGTTCAATCACATCATGAGAGCTAGGGTTGAGAAAAGAGCTACTTCGGAGGTCAGCATCCTGCCTTTTTCAAGAACTCATGTACATTCAAGAAGGGTGGGGTAATGAGGCCCTGTTCTTTTATGCAGCTTGCATTCTGCGATGCCACAGCCCACCACTTTGCCACAACCCACCACTACATACCATTCCACCACAATTCACCACAACCCACCACAAATTACTTTTTCAAATTTATTATACATCTTTAATAAAAATTTTCAATCAATACTTTTTCAACTATTTTTTAATCATCCAAAAATAATACAATATTTCAACTCACTTTTTCCAATTACTTTTTCACAATTACCAATACAATATATATATATATATATATATATATATATATATATATATATATATATATAAAACTCACCACAACTTATCAATAACACACCACAATTTCACGACACTATACTGTGCCATACCGCAACACACCGCATAAAAGAACAGGGCCTGAGTGTGATCGTCTTGGAGCCTTTAGAGCCACTCTACTTGGGACTATCAACGCATGAGACTTGCATTGGATTCTACCCCCAAGAGTTGAGGGCAACTCTTGTCAACAAGGGGAGTCTGATCCATATTTCGTGAGGGTCCTTTTTTTTGACGAATTCGTAAGGGTCCTTAAGACCTAAGAAAAATGACGGGAGTGGGTCCAAGCTAGTTTTCCGTCAAGTTAAGCTCAGATTGTTTTTGAAACCCCAAGTAGATCGTTTAGGAAGCGTTGGGGTGCTTTGATCATTACAAAAGGGTCAGGATGGAATCATGGTAGGTCAAGTCAAGCCCCAAAAACCAACCCAAGGAGACTAAGAAGAAGTCATGAGGGAACAAGGTCAAGCCAAGAGAAACAAGTTGAAGAATATCATGTTTTTGGGCAAAATTAGGCAATAAGAAAAGACATGTCTTCACTCTTTTGATCATAACTCTTTCAATACAACTCCGATGACCATCAAATTTGGTAAGCTTATAATAAACACCGAGAGATTTCCATCTATATATTATATGGCCAAATCAGAGTTAAAACGAAGAAGTTATGCATGTTGGAAGTCAGAAGACGCCAGTGCACACAGCCAGGCGTTGGTTGCACCCAGATAGGCGCTGGTCGCGCCTTCTATGTTTTCCCAGCTCCGTTGTTCAATTGAGGCGCTGACCGCGCCTCTGATTTCTTCTGCAGATATCACACGATTTTCCCTCCTTTTTGTTGTGTTTTCTTCCCCCATTGAAAACACTCATCCCCTCATTTTATTGTAGGAACTTTTGAAAACTAAACACTTATGTTTATGACTTATTGAGAGGGTATTTGGGGCTCTAATTTATTTGTAATTGAGCTTAACCCTTTGTGGGAGTGCTTAATCAATTTCCTTTTCATTTGTGAGTTTGATCGATATGCATCTTTCAAGCTCTCTTTAGTTGAATTTCATGGAAGAACAAGTGTGAATATTTGCGAAGGATTTCTTTGCAACCTCTTGTGATTCCTAGGCTATTGGATGAATCATATCCTTCTTTTAATTGTTCTTGTTATCTCTATCTCAAAAACCTAGCTTAAAAATTAGTGGCAGTTTTATGAGTTCTGATTTGGAGTTTCCTTAAATCCTAGAGAAATTGTGATCCTTGTGTCATTAATTTTGCTTGTCTAGTCGTTTCATGAATCATTATTTAAGCTAGAGTTCATGAAGATGTTGATTCTTGAACAATTATAATTGGAATATAAATATTACTCCTACCACTATATATTTATTATGTTTAACTTTACTTTTATCATTTGCAATTTTAAAAATCCTTTAACTATAGTAAAAGGCACAATTTTTTTTGTTGGTATGCTGCTCTACCTGTCTGCTTGCTTGTTTGTGTTCACACACGAATGTACTATTTTACCCTTGAATAAAATAATTAATTGGCAACTTGCCTTTAGCTTGTGCTCACACACGAACTTACTCTTTAACCCTCGAGTACAAAGCCGACTATATATCTGGTTAGGGTAAACACGGATCGGGTGTATTTTGATTTTGAGTAAATTTTAATCTAAAAACATAACTCGGGTGTATTTCAAATTCAAGTAAATACAGGTCAGATGTTCTTTAATAGTAAAAAAAATATCTTTTTAGGGTAAATACGGGTCGGGTGTATTTTGGTTTCTGATAATTTCACTCTAGAAACGTAATTGGAGT
This sequence comes from Portulaca oleracea, assembly GCA_029582165.1. Classification (NCBI taxonomy): domain Eukaryota; kingdom Viridiplantae; phylum Streptophyta; class Magnoliopsida; order Caryophyllales; family Portulacaceae; genus Portulaca; species Portulaca oleracea. The sequence continues at coordinate 3,042,001 of CM055873.1, read as the reverse complement.
GTATCTCGAGTTTAGGTAAATACGATCGAGTGTATTTCAAATGCAGGTAAGTACGTGATGAGTGATTCAATGTTACTTGCAAAAGAATAGTCAGCCTTCCAACTAAACAAACTTTGACATTTGTAGAACAAATTTTTCATTGTTTCAAGTCACTGTAAATTTATTATGTTTACTTTTATTCTATAATGACCAGCATAAGTAAACTTGGGATGTATTTATGAATATTTTTTTTTCCTTAGTTAATCAAGAGCCACAAGATATAAAGTACTTCCTTCGACCTAAATAATTTTTCCCTTGTATTTTTTACGGTCTTCGAGGCAAGACTTTGACTATTAATTTTTCACGTTTTATCTTAACAAAACCTGTAATATTATATTTGAGTAAAAATATTTTTCATTACAAATCTGATAAAAATAATTATGTACAATAACTCAATATACAATTTCAAAAATTAATGGTCAAAATTTAAAAAATTTGACCAATTTATTTGGGATGGAGAAAATACTAGAAATATCCCCGTGCCCCCATCCATTGGATGGGCCTTCTCACTAGTATTTAATAAAAGTATTGGTATTATTTCTCAATATCTCCATTAATTTTCATTTTGAAATATTATCTCAAACTTAATTATTATTTTGTAATATTATCTCAAATTTAAAGAATGATAATTATTTAAAAATAGAGTTGGTACACCCTTTGTTCCATATTAATTATCCCCTTAGCGTCATTAATTTCTCAACATATTACATTTTCTATTATATAAAAGTACTATCATTACATATTCATAACATAAAATACTATCGTAAGAATATTAATGTCGTAATCTTTTGATAAAATATAGGATTTTTGGATCGTAACATACCCAACTTTTGGGGTATTTGATCATAATATACCCACGTTTACTATTGGATATTAATAAACCGACCTTCGTACTTAAGTGATTTTAATGTCCTTGCAATGACTTAAAGTGGTGGTGAACCAATTTCAAGTATAATGTGGGAGGCGTTTGACATTTGGGTCCCAAGACCCATAAAAAAAATGTAAAAAACAATACAAGCTCACGTCATTTAAGTCATCCTTGTGATCGGTTATCCAACCATTAAAGTTAATTATGGTAAATATGTCAAAATCACTTAAGTATAATCGTCGGTATATTATTACTAACTAGTTTTTGTGACGGTGCCATGCACGAGTTATTTTGCTTTTAAATTTGCGAATTGTGTTTATGAATTCATTGCTATTGCCCATATATTTTTTTTATGTTTGATTTAATCATGAATTATCATTATTATCTATTTCTGGTAATTGCTTAATTAGAGAGGAATCTTTCCTTTTATGAATTCTTTGTGAGTTTTATGTACATTCTAGTTGCGAGTTATGAGCATTAGGCATAGTAAAACCTATGGCCGGAGGCATCGACTTGTTTGTGATGGAAGCAAAAGATAAACACTATGGATTAAAGGGTCGCGGAAAGAATTGGGTCGAAGACGCTCCTTTTTATTCTTTGTGAGTTTATGAGCATTCTAATTATCAGTTATGAGTGTTAGGCATAGTTTACGTATGGTTGGAGGCCGTGGAAAGAACTGGGCTAGAGGGACGCTAGCAAATTCCGAATTTCATTAGCAGGTTTCATTGTTGGGCCACGAAAATGGGCCTCGGAAACCACTGGAGCAAAGGTGTGCCCAAAAAATGCTAGCGTTTGATGACATCATCACAATAGGACGCACAATTTTTCTGCGCGCAAATTCTAGTATAAGATCATCTCACATACACTTAACGTGAGACAAACTCTTTCTAGGGCGATATTTTTAATATTTTACTATGACTAATAAATAGTATTAGAATGATCTTTTAATACGAATATGACTAATAATTTATCAATAGGTGACTATTATGAGAGTCAACCTAAATAAACTATTAGTCACCCTGTAATCATAAATTAGTCACCACAATGTTAGACGCCTTACGGTAAATTTAAGGTGAGACGGTCCTATATAAGAATTCTTGTGATCCCGTTTGTACAATCTACACATCCCCCCCCCCCAAAAAAAATAAATTGTAATTAGGGTTCTAAGCTACTCCCTCTGTTCCATCTTTAGAGTTTCTAACCCATGAGCTCTTAGCTCATTTGGTACGAGCTGCACTGTGGTATCCCACAGGTCCCGGGATTGATTCCTGGGAGCAGCAACAGGCGTGTATGCCTGATTTTCCCCCTTCTCCATAAGCTAGTGGACTCATTGGGCTTTCCTTGAGTTAGAGGGTCTAGTGGGTGACCCGACTTACCATTGTAAAAAAAAAAAATCATTAGAGTTCCTATGTTTTATATGTTTCTATCTCCATATTAGTACTCTCTTCGATAGGATCACGTTTTTACTGTTTTACATCTATTGATCGATATAATAGGATAGGGTTTTAGGTGTTTGAAAATCTCTAACCGTTGATTACTTTATATATATAATAATTTATTATTATAAAATTACTATAATTAGATCTGCTATGAAAAATTATACCTTTAAAATGTATATAATATTATAATTATAAATAAAATACAATATAAAAAAAATTATTAATCAAACAATGATATTAAAAAATATAAAAGCCAATTAAGCAGTAAAAACAGTACCCTTTCTTTATCCTTTTTCCCCTTAACCCTCGTTTCTGAGGGAGGAAGTAGGAATTCCCTTGTTCCTTTCTTTATTCAACTCCTCAATAATTCCCCATTAACTCCTCATAAGAAAAACAAGGATTGTCATCTTCTACGGCCATGATTGCTTCGAAGATGGGGTCATTGGTATTGCCAATGGAAGCATATGACAACGCTCTTTCAGACTTAACGTGATGAGCCACCTTTCCACCGTTGAGATTAGCCTTCAGGGAATCCCATTCCTCAGATCTATCTCCTCTAACAATCTCAGTCCAGCACTGCAATGGCACCCAATATTGTAACCCAAATGATGTGAGTTTTGTTATAAAAAAAAATGATTAGAAGATCCCTATATTTTGATGTAATTATTTTAAAGACTCTATATTTGTTAGAGTATAAAACTATTCTTGGGGCTTCAACCATCAGTTTAAGCTTTTGGTTGAGTTGGTTCCACATGGTATCAGAGCCAGACCTGAGCAAGAGGTCTCAGGTTCGAATATCAACACCCCCATATTCGGTTGCGCAAGGTTAAGAAGGCATTTGCAACATCCACGCTTCAAGCCCAAAGAGCATTCGCGTGAGGGAGCGTGTTAGAATATAAAACCCATTCATGGGGCTTAAGCTTTTGGTTGAGTTGGTTCTACAATATTTTGACAAATAATTGTACGTGGAGTGACATTATCGTTACTGTAATTATTTATAAGGAACATTCCGACTCATTTTCCGGTCAAAAGTAGGGGAAACAATAAGTTTTGTGTTTAGGATTGTTTTGATTGAAGTCAACTATCATTTCAAGTCTCAATGTTCGGTTGGTAAAAGCTACATAACCCTAATCAATTATGCAATTAATGCTTTGTGCATTGGAAAATAGGTTGGAATTAGGGGTGGGCACCATAAACCTAAACCGCAAATTGAACCGCAAAATGCAGTTAGCCGAATTGATTTTTGCATAAAAGCGGTCTAGGTTAACCAAACCGCTATAAGCGGTTTAGGTTTAGGTTTTTTATTTTCATGAAACGGTTAACTGCTCCCAATTAAGTTGAAAAAAAATGGATTTATTAGTAACATGAATTTAATTTATCCGCATATCGTCGTATCAAAATATGAATTTATTAGTAATATGATTGCATTTATTTGCATAAATGTTATTGTAAATTTCTAGGAAATCGGTTAATCATAAACCGTGTATGTTAACCGGGTTAATTTTCAGATTTTAAAAGCCGTTAACCGGCACCGCTTCTAAATTGCGGCTTGAGGTTTGGTTTAGGTTTCCAGATTTCAAAAGCGGTTAACCGCATATTGTGGTTGCGGTTTAGGTTTTCAAAATCCAAAAACCTCAAAAGCGGTTAAATGCCCACCCCTAATTGGAATGTCTCCATAAATAATTACAACAAAGATAATAACATGCATGATTATTTGTTAAAATACAAGAACTTAAAATAATTACATTAAATATGAAGACTTGTTAGTCGTATTTTGGAGTTTTAGGTGGATGGGCAAAACTCTTCCCCAGGGGTGGAGTTTTTTTTTTTCTCATGGAAAATGGAAAGTCTTTACAGCTTTACTTTCCAAAATGCTCATAAAAACTATTTTGTAAATTAATATGCAAAATGATAAACCTCTAAAGTCATCAAGATGGTTAATAACCAAAATTTCACCTAAATTACTCAAAAAATTTAAATATAAGGACATTCAAATCATTACTCCGTATAAAGGTATGTTGTATAACTTAAAAAATTATTATGACTTATAAGCTATATAAAAATAATTATTTTATATATTTTTTTTACAAATATAAACTATGCATAAAAAATGCATTATTTAGTATGGTTGATGAAATGAGGCCATTATTTATATAATTATACTGTTGATCCACCTAATAATTGTTATACTTTTATAATCGATAAATATATGCAATTACTAGTTACTAGATAAAATATTATTAAAAGAAACAAAAATATGAATTTTGAACAATTCAAGATGTTTATTAACCATCTTAGCACAAGATATATATCATTGTCCAATTAATATATGATGGCAGTTTGAACATTTTAAATAAACTTTCTCATATTTTCGAATACTGCGAATTATTCTTTGCCTGAAAATATTTTCCAAAAAATATTTTTCCAAGAAAGAACCAAATGCACCGACATAGAATTCTTACCGAACGCTCTCGTACATATTGATAGGGAGAGGACAATTACCCGATTGACTAGATCATCACTGTTGTTCCACGCAAAGACCCAACGGTGAATAAGCCTTAAAGGGTCAAGACCCTCATAAACAAGTGCAGAAGAAGAAGAGTTAGACCCTGAATCACAGGCATGGAAGAAGGCACCCCACTGTCCATTCTCGAGCCTCGTAGGGTAGGGAGACTTCGCCACGCTCCCGGACCAGTCGTGGCAATCGACCAATGACACCGACCTACCTGTGGCATTGTAAATCAGGCATGTCGTGCCCTTGGATCCGGAATTTTTGCCTATGTTTTCTGCATATTGGCGAGCTTTCGATCCCTTGTTACCGGCGTTTTTGTCCTCCAGGGCGACTTTGGCACCCTTTACAGCTACACCGAACACGTTGGTTGCCATGGTGCATGCGATGGTGATGATTCGAGTGTTAAGTGGATGCTCTATTCATATATAGGGGTATCGAAAACGAGATTTTTTAGGTATAGCTAAAACGGATTTTAAGACAATTTTCAGGTAAAAATGTTGATCGATTTGAAGTCAATTTGAACTTTTCTGGACTTTTGCGAGGAACTAATATAATAGCGTGTGATATATATATAGGAGTGCATTTAGAAATACACATTCATGTAGACTTTACAGTTTGAACATGATGATCGAGGGTGTTTGGGTAAGCTGTCATTAGAGTCGTGTTTGAAGACTTGGGCAAATTTTATTTAATTAGTACATTAGGAGTAATTAACTATGCTTTAGTACTAGCAAGTGGCGTAGATAAATAATTGCCCCCTTTCATTTGATTAGTTGCTTTGAGACTTTTGGGTAGCATTAATGCATGTTGCATAAAAATATCAAAAAACGACTAAAAGGTCCCTATATTTTGATGTAATTATTTTCAGGGTTTTGTATTTTTTATAAATAATTGTAGGGTGACATTATCTTTGTTGTAATTATTCCTGAGGGACATGATAGGGATGTGTTAATCATTTAATTTTTTGTAAGTTAAAAGATATAATGGTCTTTTTTAAGCTCCTATTGGTATTCTTTTGTCCCTCTGTTTGTTTGTTTGTTTGTTTGTATGTGTATGTGATTCTTTTGTTGGCTTTTAGACTTGTCTTGGGAAGTACCACTTGAACAAAGAAAGTATATTTGAACAAACTTTATGTAATTTATATATGATATTATAATTATAGAGTTCAATTATATCATTTAATTTTATTTAATGTATAATATTATAATTTTGATGATAGGGTAAGACATTGTCCCAAGACTGATATCATATCTGGATATACATATAAATGCTCTCGAAGTCTTTGCACCTAGTAAGTATCACTTGGATAAAGAAAGCATATTCGAACGTGCCAACTTGCTTAATAGTTGGCTCATATATAGTCAAACTATCAAGGTCAATGAATATTGTATGATTCACTCTAGTAACAATTTTCAGTTTGTTATATATGTAGTTGGCTTATCAAACTATCAAGGTCAATGGATCAATGATATATATACTGTAACGCCCCGAAAATTCAATTATAGAAAAGTCAAAGTCAAACTAACGTTAACAGACAAAATTTAGCGGAAGACTCAAACTCTTATTGGGCGTCACTGCCGTATCCCCGAAGGAATACAAGGCGAGAAGGAAAACTACAACTGTCTGTCAACGGCAAACCAACTAACAAACTTATACTTAGAAATAAACCTCAAAACTAACTTAAAGTCTTTCAAAAAGAAGCTTAACATATTTAATAACTTCTAGACATGTCGTCCTCACTTCTAATTCCCGTCCCCCGCATATTGATCATCACCTGAAAACAAAACATTTCAAAAATGAGGGGGAAATCTCAATAATGTCTACCCCTAACGTTAAAAACAAGTTAAGTTCATTTCAATTCATTTGAGGGAGAGGGAACAAGTCAAATCATTTCACAAACCTTTAATCCCTCAACTACTTCCCTCAACCCAACCAATCCATATTTTATTATGCGGGCGGGATACCATATCCCTTAGAGTAACATTCGCCTACCAAATGCATCAAAACAATCGCCTACCAAAGGCATCAAAAATCATCTATCCTATATCAAGGATGAAACCCTGATCTCCTGACACATAACCCATACAGATATCAAATCCTAGTCTCCGGGTTATCGCCCGCAAAAACATTAGCCTATCAAAGGCGTCCAAACAATCGCCCACCAAAGGCATCAAAACATTCGCCTACCAAAGGCATCACAAACATCTAACCTATATCAGGGATGAGACCCTGATCTCATGACACATAACCCATACAGGCATCAACTCTTGGTCTCCGGGTTATCGCCCGCAAAATATTAGCCTATCAAAGGCATTAAAACAATAACCCGCTTAATGTTTCACTTTGAATTATTAGTGTCTTATGCAACACTCAGCTCACAGCTCTCAAGTCAAACCCAACCCAGGTTATCAAAACCAATAAGAAAACCACTAATAAAATACCATCTCCATTTCTCAACTCAATAAAAACAAAGTACAACAATTATAAACAGTTATCTAAAATAGATGGTCACATTTCCACAAAAGTCCCCTTTCGGGATACAATTCTCAAAACATATTAGAAAACATTAAAACACATTTAAAGAGCATCCCAGTGGGGATTAGAGCATAGACATTACCTGGTTAACTTCACTTCACAGCAAAACGAACACACTTGAGCTCACTAACGATGCGAGTTAGCTTGGGTCTAAAATAGAATAATTATTCTAATCAAAACGCGCCCTTCGAAGTTAGTATTAACTACCTTCTAACTAACCCTCCCCTAGGAACTCTATAGGTTCCTATCAATCATGAATTTACACTTTAAATTACCTAACACATTCCAAGTAATCGCATAGTAATACCAAGTAAACCTTTTCAATCAACAACACATTTATTAACAATTTCACATAACAAGACAGATTACAGCATCCACACAAAAAGGATCGTAACTTGACTTCCCGACATCCTATGGGTCTGTTTTTGGACTTTTCAGAAACCTCGGAATGTCTACTAAAACTCTTAAGTTGAACTCGAGACCCAACACACGCTTTAAAATCCTCTAAAACCGTTATCTTCTCAACCTGTCCAGATCTAACCTAGGTCTGGTAATCGGGGTATAACTCTACTTATAAAATTCCAAAGCCCGGTCCGTAAAATTCCTATGAAATCTAACATCTAAGGGAAACTTCAGTCCAAAGGGTTCGATCAAAAGACATCTACAGTAACCGTGGTGACCCGATCTTTAGACCCCATCAAAACTGTCCCGGTACCGGTTTCCATTCAATTTGCAAATTCGGTTCTAACTTCCACCAATCCGATCCCGGGGTCCTAATTTGGGTTTAAAACAGTAACTTCGGTCCGAAGTAATTAACCTAACCCAACTAAGGTCCAAACATCAAACCTCCTATCATCAAAACCAAAAGGTAAAACATGAAATCAACTTTAATATTTCTACTAACCCTAAAAGCATGCATGAAATATTAACACTAACCTAAACATGAATTTCTTAACCAATAACAAGAAAGAACTTAAAGAACATGTACATGTGAATAACTATAAAGAACATATAAACATTTAAACTACTAATCAAGAATCCCAACAACCAATTGCTTTAAACAAGATTAAATCAAGAATCATAAATTTATAATCAAGAATCGAACTTTAGTAATTCAATCAACCTAACTTATTTAACAAGATTTAAACATGAAACTAAACATGAATGAACCCTAAGAGAATTAAAGAACATGTGAATATTTAACTAACAATTCAAGAATTAATCTAGGTAATTACACTTTAAAGATTCGTGCATACAATAATAATAGTTTTTTAAAACCCTAAACATGCTTCACAAGAAAACAAATATATCAAACAATTGAACATTAATAATCTTACTACAACTATTACAACCCTAATACACCAAATTAGAACATAAAATTACACATAATAATTTATACAAAAATTACAAGTAAATAATACAATACAAGAACAATTAATTACAAGTAACAACTTAGTAAAAATTACATCCTAATTACCCAAAATACAAGATTAACCAAAATCAAGAGATAACAATAATAATAATAATAGTGATAATAATCAGAAACAAAAAAAAACAAGAAAGGTTTCAAAAGAAAATATTAGGGTTTACGTCAAGGGGTTTTTGGGCGACGGTTCCGGCCCGGGTGTGGCCGATCGGCGGCGCGTCGAGCGGCGAGCGATGCACGTCGACGGTCAGGCGTTGATACTCGTCGGAGGTGGTCGCTGGGCTTCGGACAGCAGCAACTTCCCCTAACTACGCGTCTTTTCGGTCGGTGTGTCGCCGTGACGTCAGCGTTGCGGCGAGTGGCGAGTCGGCGATGCGGCGCGACAAGCGCGGGTGGGTGCGGGCAAAGGTAGTCGAACGGAGGGAGTGAGAAAGAGAGAGAGGGGGGTCGAGAGAGAGAAAAGAAAAGCGGTGATGGTGTTTGCGGTGGCCGCGGTGGTGTCGACGGCCGGTTGCGTGATTGGGTGGCGCATACACGACACGAGGAGAGAGGGAGGAAGAGAGGAGTGTAGGGTTAGGGTTGTTATTAGGGTTTTGAGAGAGAAAGAGGGGTTTTTATATTAGCTAATACTTAAGGCCCAATTAAACACTCTTAATCCTAACCCAACCCAAAAAAAAAAACAATTAAAATCTGATTTTTCTGGAAAACAACTAATAATAATAATAATAGCAATAATCATAATAATACTAATAATAATATTAATAGTAATCACATAGCAATTAATATTCACATAATTAATCATATAACATAATAATATTAATAATAATACTAAAATAGAGTAAAACTAATAATACTAAACCCACGAAATTACTGATATACCCTTGTTAGTCTCTCACGATCCTACGAGCTCAAGTGTTAGCAAAAATAAACACAAACGAATAATAATAAATAACGATCATTACCTCCTTAAAAGAAGTTCCGTCCTCGAAAGTTAAACTTAAACCTAACAGTTCGGTAACAATCCTAACGGTTCCGTTCTCCCTAAAACTCGAGGTTTTATATCATTACCTCATTAAAAGAAGTTTCGTCCTTGAAACTTGACGTACCTTTAAAAGTGAAACTGGTGAGGGTATCTCGTTCTCATCTCTTCTTCTGTTTCCCAGGTTGCTTCCGTTGTGGCATGATTTGCCCATCGCACTTTCACCAAGGGGACCACTTTCCTTCGAAGTTGTTTTTCCCTACGATCCAAAATTTCCAGCGGCTGCTCTTCATAGCTCAGATCTTCTTGTAGCTGAAGCGGCTCAGGATCAATCATATGAGTTAGGTCTGGAACATATTTCCTGAGTTGTGACACATGGAAGACATTGTGCACTCTTGGAAGTTCTCCTGTAAGTTGCAACTTGTAGCCAACTTCTCCGATGCGTTCTAAGATTGGATATGGCCAAATAAACCTTGGTGTCAACTTCCCCGACTGACCGAATCTCATAACTCCTTTCGTGGGTGAAACTCGTAAAAACACATATTCTCCTACTTCGAACTCCAAAGGTCTCCTCCTCCTGTCAGCATAGCTCTTTTGTCGACTTTGTGCTGTCTTCATTTTATCTTGAATGGTTCAAACCTTCTTAGTAGTGGCCTGTATTAGGTCCGGTCCCATCGTTAGAGCTTCATCGATGTCCTGCCAACAGAGGGGAGTCCTACATCTCGTCCCATATAAAGCTTCGAATGGTGACATCCCAATACTAGCATGATAACTGTTGTTGTAGGAGAACTCAATGAGAGTCAACTCGTCATCCCACGAGTCTTTGAAATCTAATGCGCATGCTCGCAGCATATCTTCAAGGGTTTGGATAGTCCTCTCGATCACGCCCATCGTGATCGGGTGGAAAGCGGTGTTAAACTTGAGTTTGGTACCAAACGCCTCTTGCAACTTCTTCCAAAATCCAGACTGGAATCTGGTATCTCTGTCCGAGACTATAGAACTGGGGACTCCATGTAGTCTTACTATCTCTCTTACATAGGCTTGAGCTAGCTGGTCCAAGGACCAGTTGTTGGCGATGGCTAGAAAATGAGTCGACTTGGTTAATCGATCCATAATTACCCATATTGTATTGTGTTTCCGCCTGGTCCTTGGCAGTCCCACTACGAAGTCCATTGATATCGAGTCCCACTTCCATTCGGGAACGTCTAGTGGCTGCAGAAGTCCGGTAGGTCGTTGATGTTCTGCCTTGACCCGTTGGCAAGTGAGGCATTTCGCCACAAAGTCCGCCACTTCTTGTTTCATATTACTCCACCAAAACATCTGCTTCAGATCCTTGTAAAGCTTATTTCCCCCTGGGTGCACAGAATATGGTGTATTGTGCCCTTCTTCTAAAATCTTCCTTTTTAACTCCTCCATGTTAGGTACACAGACGCGGTTATGGAAACGTAATGTACCATCCTCGTGAATCACGAAACCAGGGGCCTTCCCTTGCAAAGCCTCCTCCCGTATCTTGACAAGCTGCAAATCCAGCTCTTGAGTCCTCTTGATCTCTTCCATGAGAGTAGGTTGCAACTCCATGGCATTCAATACAGCTTTCCTTCCAGGTGTCACCACGTTAATTTCCAGCCTCCTAAACTCCTCGCACAGCTCGTGCGGCATCATCATCAAGTGGTTTACAGCAGGATAGGGTCTCCTCCTCAGGGCATCAGCCACTACATTTGCTTTCCCGGGATGATATTGAAAGTTCACATCATAGTCCTTCAGAAATTCTAACCATCGAGTTTGCCTAAGGTTTAGCTCCTTCTGTGTGAATAGATACTTCAAACTTTGATGGTCGGTGAATACCTCGCAGTGTACTCCATAAAGGTAATGTCTCCAAATCTTAAGTGCAAAAACCACTGCTGCCAACTCCAGGTCATGAGTGGGGTAGTTCTTCTCATCTGTCTTCAGTTGTCTGGATGCATACGTAATCACTTTCCCATTCTGCATGAGCACACAACCCAATCCACCATGTGATGCGTCACTGTAGATAATGAATCCTTCGTTCCCTTGAGGTAGAGCGAGAATAGGGGCTGAGGTAAGTCTCTTCTTCAGCTCCTGAAATGCTTGCTCACATTTTTCCGACCATGCGAACTTGATTGACTTCCGAGTCAAATTGGTCAAAGGGGTGGCGATTTTCGAGAAATCTTGAACAAATTTCCTATAATAGCCTGCCAAACCCAGAAAACTCCTAACCTCAGTGGCATTCTTCGGCGTCGGCCACTTGGTGATAGCCTCCACCTTTTGAGGGTCCACTGCTACTCCTTCCTTAGACACCACGTGTCCTAAGAACGCTACTCGCTCCAACCAAAATTCACATTTCTTAAACTTCCGTAAAGCTCGTTACTATGCAAAGTCGTCAGCACTTCTTTCAGGTGGTTCGTATGCTCCTCCCGTGTTCCTGAGTACACCAATATATCATCGATGAACACCACCGCAAACTTGTCCAGAAACGGCTTGAACACTCGGTTCATTAAGTCCATGAAAGCGGGTGGTGCATTTGTGAGCCCAAACGGCATTACTACGAACTCGTAATGACAATATCGAGTTCGGAAGGCGGTTTTAGAGATGTCCTCCTCTCGGATTCTTAGCTGGTGATATCCTGATCTCAGGTCTATCTTCGAAAACATTGTTGCATCCCGCAACTGGTCAAAGAGATCATCAATGCGAGGTAGAGGGTAACGATTTTTGATAGTAATCTTGTTCAACTCCCGGTAATCTATGCATAACCTCATGCTACCATCCTTCTTCTTCACGAACAGTACAGGTGCTCCCCATGGTGACGTGCTTGGTCGTATGTAACCCTTTTCTAGCAGCTCATCCAGCTGGGTCTTCAATTCCTTTAGCTCTGCAAGCGCTATTCGATATGGGGCTTTTGAAACAGGTGCTGCCCTGGGCTCCAGATCGATGCAGAAATCCACCTCCCTGATTGGGCGTATTCCCGGAATCTCCTCCGGGAAGACATCAGGAAATTCCTGAACTATCGGAATACTCCCAATCGTAGGCTCCTCCGCCTTGGTGTCGATTACATTGCATAAAAACCCTTCACAACCTTGGCCCAACAACTTCTGAGCCTTGAGGGCAGAGATAATCCTTACACCTTGAAGATGCCTATCACTCCAATGCACTACCTTCTTCCCGTTCGGTCGTACTAAGGTCACCTTTTGCTTGTAGCAATCTATCTGAGCTCTATATTTTGCTAACCAGTCCATCCCCAAAATAACATCAAACTCCATTAGATCAAACATATAGAGGTCTGCCTCAAATTCCTGACCTGCTATCATTATAGGACATCCACCATATAACTCCCTACAACTAATGGTATCCCCGGTGGGTAGGGCTACCGACATAGGCTTACTATTCTCCGAGGGTTTCATCTTAGCCTTCTCTACTATAGCTCGTCCAACAAAAGAATGACTAGCACCAGAATCAAATAAAACAGAGACATTGTAGAGGTGGAGAGAGAAGGTACCCGTCATGACGTCCGCTTCATTCTCAGCCTCATCTTTTCTCATCACATACACTCGTCCTCCTGCATTACGCAGCGGTTGTTGTTGCTGATGAGGCGGGTTTGCTGGCCTCCCTTGGTTGCTCTGATTTCCACCGGACCACCCCGGTTTTGTTGTTGCAGCTTTTAGTTTCCATTATAGCCTCCCCGATTTTGATATGTAGTCTGCGGGGCTCTCCAGTTTCCGTTGTTTCCATTGTTTCCACTATTATTGCCCCCTGAATTCTGTAGAGGGCACTGCCTGATGTGGTGTTGGAAACTCCCACACTTAAAGCATCCTCCCTTTGCAGCTCCTGCTCTACAATCTCAAGGATAATGGCCGGGTCGACCACAAATCCTACAGATAGGCACATGCGATGGCCCACGCCCCGAAGGTCGGTTGCTCTGCCAATTATTGGGGCAGAACCTCTTCTCTTGGTAGGGTTGAGGTGGGTTGAAACGGGGCGACTCGTTCCTCTTATGCCCTTGTATACCAAGTTGTCGCTCCATGTCGTGCATTACCCTTTCTACAGTGAGGGCAACATTCAGCATGTTCTGGTAAGATGTGAACTCACGTGATGACATCCGATACTGAATCTTGCAGTTTAATCCATCCCAGAAGCGATCCATCCTCAATTGTTCTTTGAACACAAGAGCAGGTGCAAACCGAGATAGTTCGGTGAACTTAGTGGAGTAAGCAAGCACACCACGCTCTCCTTGGCGTAAGTCCATGAATTCCTTTTCTTTCGCCTTTTGAAGAGACATAGGGTAGAACCGATCCTTCAGCACGACCTTAAAATGGTTCCAGTCAAAACCCGGTTCGGTCCGTATCTCCTTCACACTTGCACACCATAGGTCGGCCTCCTCCTTCAGGTGGTATGCAGCAAAATCCACCCTCAACTCCTCAGGACAGCATGTCGTATCAAAAATCTTTTCCATCTCTCTAACCCACTCTTCAAAGACTTTGGGGTCAGCTACCCCTGTATAAGTGGGCGGGTTAAAGCTATTGAACCTTTGGAGAAGTGCGGAGGGATCATCTTCTCTTTCTCCTCCTTGTCGATCCACCACCCTCTTCAGTAGATCCTCGTGCTTGTTAAGCATCTCAATCATCAGTAGGCTAGCAAGGTCATTCCCTGGTGCTGTTGTACTCGGCCCTGATATTAAGTGAGGAAGACGCTGGCGCATTCGATCGCGGGCGCTGTCGATCGCGACTTGCGAGCGCTCCCAATTACCGTTGTTGGGTTGAGAACCGTTCACGTCCGACATCCTGGTTCAAAGGGTCGATTTAGACTACTTAAGGTTTAATCTCACAGCGTAAATCACCAATTCTAAGGAGAGACTATTCAATCCAGCTATCTCATAAAAAATCTAAGCAGATACAAAACTGCAACATATTTCAACAGATAAGCCCAGGTAATAGCATCATATTCCACATACTCTTTCATCGCGCATCATTTGAAAAGAAAAGAGAAGACATATACTATCACCTCTAAAATCAAGACTATTATTTATAATACTTGCACACCAGCGTCGTAGTATGTAAATCTATCCCCTATATTGGGGTTATCACACAAAGAAACAACACACCACACTTATAGATGTATCACAATCAAGCTAACCATGCATAAATAAGTTACAGCAACCAATCCTAATACTACTATTACTGTCCCACTCATATGATCCTCCTACACAGAGGGTTCTTCCTAGCTGCGATCGGAGTCCAATCTGGATCATCAGACTCATCCCCCGAGTTCTCTTCGGGGTCTTCTTCTATCTCCCAGTCCACCATAACCTCATCCTCGGGTTCGGTCTCCTGTTCAGGCTCATCTGCAGGTGCAACTGTAACTCCAGAGGTCACCTCGGGCTCAGAATCCTCCACATAATCCTCCTCTAGATCTTCCTCTGGGTCACTCTCGGGATCGATGTCCATGACAGGTGCTGGGGCTGGGTTCACTTGAACTTCTTCCACATCACGCTTCCAAATCCTGACAATCTCAGAGAAGACCTCCGGAATTCGATGCTCTGACCCCACTCGGTACCTCTTACACCAACAACACGAGTGGGGATACTCCTCGACCGGGAGAGGGGGTGGTAGCAATAATGGTACAGTATGGCCCCACCGAGGGTCGTCCCGAAGCGTGAGCAAAAATGCGTTCGCCTGACTCTCCTCTTTACCACGAAGGCATGAGTTCGGAACGTCTTTGGTGTACTTGTCAATCGCGTCGTAGAAGTTTATCATATGAGTTCCCAGTTTCTCCATGGGGGGAATGGGAGTATAACGGTGAAAACACAGGGTGGGATGATGATAACAGTGTGTGCGTTGAGCCATCCTAAAGGATTAGAACATATTAGCAACATAGAAAATTAAAGACATAATCATGTGATAATAGGAAAGCATAAACCCTTTTCCCATCCTACGCTCATCACTCCCACTTAGCTTCATAGGGTCCAACTAAACCTACAGGACTCTGAGGAGCTACTAGGTCGCAACCCAGAGCTCTGATACCATTCTGTAACGCCCCAGAAATTCAATTATAGAAAAGTCAAAGTCAAACTAACGTTAACAGACAAAATTTAGCGGAAGACTCAAACTCTTATTGGGCGTCACTGCCGTATCCCTGAAGGAATACAAGGCGAGAAGGAAAACTACAACTGTCTGTCAACGGCAAACCAACTAACAAACTTATACTTAGAAATAAACCTCAAAACTAACTTCAAGTCTTTCAAAAAGAAGCTTAACATATTTAATGACTTCTAGACATGTCGTCCTCACTTCTAATTCCCGTCCCCCGCATATTGATCATCACCTGAAAACAAAACATTTCAAAAATGAGGGGGAAATCTCAATAATGTCTACCCCTAACGTTAAAAACAAGTTAAGTTCATTTCAATTCATTTGAGGGAGAGGGAACAAGTCAAATCATTTCACAAACCTTTAATCCCTCAACTACTTCCCTCAACCCAACCAATCCATATTTTATTATGCGGGCGGGATACCATATCCCTTAGAGTAACATTCGCCTACCAAATGCATCAAAACAATCGCCTACCAAAGGCATCAAAAATCATCTATCCTATATCAAGGATGAAACCCTGATCTCCTGACACATAACCCATACAGATATCAAATCCTAGTCTCCGGGTTATCGCCCGCAAAAACATTAGCCTATCAAAGGCGTCCAAACAATCGCCCACCAAAGGCATCAAAACATTCGCCTACCAAAGGCATCACAAACATCTAACCTATATCAGGGATGAGACCCTGATCTCCTGACACATAACCCATACAGGCATCAACTCCTGGTCTCCGGGTTATCGCCCGCAAAATATTAGCCTATCAAAGGCATTAAAACAATAACCCGCTTAATGTTTCACTTTGAATTATTAGTGTCTTATGCAACACTCAGCTCACAGCTCTCAAGTCAAACCCAACCCAGGTTATCAAAACCAATAAGAAAACCACTAATAAAATACCATCTCCATTTCTCAACTCAATAAAAACAAAGTACAACAATTATAAACAGTTATCTAAAATAGATGGTCACATTTCCACAAAAGTCCCCTTTCGGGATGCAATTCTCAAAACATATTAGAAAACATTAAAACACATTTAAAGAGCATCCCAGTGGGGATTAGAGCATAGACATTACCTGGTTAACTTCACTTCACAGCAAAACGAACACACTTGAGCTCACTAACGATGCGAGTTAGCTTGGGTCTAAAATAGAATAATTATTCTAATCAAAACGCGCCCTTCGAAGTTAGTATTAACTACCTTCTAACTAACCCTCCCCTAGGAACTCTATAGGTTCCTATCAATCATGAATTTACACTTTAAATTACCTAACACATTCCAAGTAATCGCATAGTAATACCAAGTAAACCTTTTCAATCAACAACACATTTATTAACAATTTCACATAACAAGACAAATTATAGCATCCACACAAAAAGGATCGTAACTTGACTTCCCGACATCCTATGGGTCTGTTTTTGAACTTTTCAGAAACCTCGGAATGTCTACTAAAACTCTTAAGTTGAACTCGAGACCCAACACACGCTTTAAAATCCTCTAAAACCGTTATCTTCTCAACCTGTCCAGATCTAACCTAGGTCTGGTAATCGGGGTATAACTCTACTTATAAAATTCCAAAGCCCGGTCCGTAAAATTCCTATGAAATCTAACATCTAAGGGAAACTTCAGTCCAAAGGGTTCGATCAAAAGACAGCTACAGTAACCGTGGTGACCCGATCTTTAGACCCCATCAAAACTGTCCCGGTACCGGTTTCCATTCAATTTGCAAATTCGGTTCTAACTTCCACCAATCCGATCCCGGGGTCCTAATTTGGGTTTAAAACAGTAACTTCGGTCCGAAGTAATTAACCTAACCCAACTAAGGTCCAAACATCAAACCTCCTATCATCAAAACCAAAAGGTAAAACATGAAATCAACTTTAATATTTCTACTAACCCTAAAAGCATGCATGAAATATTAACACTAACCTAAACATGAATTTCTTAATCAATAACAAGAAAGAACTTAAAGAACAACTATAAAGAACATATAAACATTTAAACTACTAATCAAGAATCCCAACAACCAATTGCTTTAAACAAGATTAAATCAAGAATCATAAATTTATAATCAAGAATCGAACTTTAGTAATTCAATCAACCTAACTTATTTAACAAGATTTAAACATGAAACTAAACATGAATGAACCCTAAGAGAATTAAAGAACATGTGAATATTTAACTAACAATTCAAGAATTAATCTAGGTAATTACACTTTAAAGATTCGTGCATACAATAATAATAGTTTTCTAAAACCCTAAACATGCTTCACAAGAAAACAAATATATCAAACAATTGAACATTAATAATCTTACTACAACTATTACAACCCTAATACACCAAATTAGAACATAAAATTACACATAATAATTTATACAAAAATTACAAGTAAATAATACAATACAAGAACAATTAATTACAAGTAACAACTTAGTAAAAATTACATCCTAATTACCCAAAATACAAGATTAACCAAAATCAAGAGATAACAATAATAATAATAATAGTGATAATAATCAGAAACAAAAAAAAACAAGAAAGGTTTCAAAAGAAAATATTAGGGTTTACGTCAAGGGGTTTTTGGGCGGCCGATCGGGTGGCGGCGTCGGCGGCGAGGCACGCCGACGTCGACGGTCAGGCGTTGATACTCGTCGGAGGTGGTCGGTGGGCTTCGGACAGCAGCAACTTCCCTAACTACGGCGTCTTTCGGTCGGTGTGTCGGCCGGCGACGTCGCAATGGCGCGAGGGTGGCGAGTCGGCGATGCAGGCGGGAGACAACGCGGTCGTCGGTGGTGGCGCGGCAAAGGTAGTCGAACGGAGGGAGTGAGAAAGAGAGAGAGGGGGGTCGAGAGAGAGAAAAGAGAAAGAAAACGGTGATGGTGTTTGCGGTGGCTGCCGGTGGTGTCGACGGCGGTTGCGGCGGTGATTGGGTGGCGCGGCGGCAGACACACGAGGAGGGAGAGAGAGGGAGGAAGAGAGGAGTGTAGGGTTAGGGTTGTTATTAGGGTTTTGAGAGAGAAAGAGGGGTTTTTATATTAGCTAATACTTAAGGCCCAATTAAACACTCTTAATCCTAACCCAACCCAAAAAAAAAAAACAATTAAAATCTGATTTTTCTGGAAAACAACTAATAATAATAATAATAGCAATAATAATAATAATACTAATAATAATATTAATAGTAATCACATAGCAATTAATATTCACATAATTAATCATATAACATAATAATATTAATAATAATATTAAAATAGAGTAAAACTAATAATACTAAACCCACGAAATTACTGATATACCCTTGTTAGTCTCTCACGATCCTACGAGCTCAAGTGTTAGCAAAAATAAACACAAACGAATAATAATAAATAACGAAGTCAAACCTAATTTACTAACAACGTCACGGTCAACATCCTTGGATTTTTCGGGGTTTTACATATACTAACACCAACTTTTTTTTCGATAATTAGCAAGTCAAAAAGGCTAAGAATGCATCAAAGATGCTACAAGACCGCAAAAACAGCAGAACACCTAAAAACCAGCAGCCAAAGAACAAAACACAAAACTGCGATAACGGACTACAACAAAGCAAAAGAAACCAGCTATCTAGTAAGATCCTTCTTTTTTTTCCAGCATATCTTCTCTGAAAGTTTTAGCCACAGTCTCCAGGTCATCACGAGACAAATTTAACCATATTATCTAATACCAACTTTCAGTTTGTTATTGACAGGCCCCAGGGCATGAGGTGTATCACTATATCGGAGCATGTTTGGAGATATAGGGTAAAATTAACGTTATAAATATTGGATAGTACGTGATTTAGGTATTAGATAATGGTTTAAATAGTGGATGGTTAGGGTTGTCAGTAAATCCGGGTCTGGGTGAATCTGGGTTCGGATAAATCGGACATCGGACGAATACTTGATGTTTGATACCTAGTTTTTTGAAACATTTTTCGGATCGAACAAGCATAAATTTGGGTCTAAACAGGATTCAGACAACATATTCCAACCATATTTACTAAAAATAGGGGGGAAATGAATATTATATGAATCAAATATGACATTAGTGACTGTAACAATCACTACTAAAAATATGTATATTACCAACCACTTTTTTCCAAATTTCAAACCAATTTAAAATGGTTGGAAAAACCAACCATTTTAGCAATCATTTCATATTCCAACTATTTTTCAAAAATTTTATGTGGGAGAAAGGGTTGGCAATTCCAGCCACTTTTGTTAACATGGTGGAAAATTTTTCCTACTATCTTTTTTCCTATTGTTGAAAATGGTTGGAAAAACGATCGGATTACTGACTGCTTTCCCAACCAATTTTGAACAGTAGAAAAAATTTTGGTAGAAAAAATTTCCCACCATTTAAGTAAAAGAGGTTGAAATATTTCCAACCAATTTTCCCACCTAAAATTAGAAAAATAGTTGGAAAATTAGAAAAACGTAAAATGATTGTTAAAACAGTTAATTTTTCCAACCGTTTTAAATTGGTTGGAAAATGTAGTCGGTAATACACCTATTTTTTATAGTGATTTTTATGGTTTCTAACATTATTCTTTGATTCATAATTTCTTATAATTTATCAATAATTGATATATTATATTTTTATGATAATTCTTTTCATTACGAATTTACAATAAATTTATTTAAGAGGTCATTATGTATAATGGAAATTAATGGTAAAATGTTTTTAATTTAACCTTAAAAATTTTAAAAGATGTTGAAATTTAATGGTAAAATTTTTGACCTTAAAATTTTAAAGGAGACAAATATGGACCAGAGGTCTCCACTACGTTATTCCATCTATTGCTTTTTATCGGTCACTTTAATTTCTGCATCAGTCAAACTTTAAAACTTTGACCATTAATATCTCAGTTTTCAACATATACAATATTTTATGATACCATAATATTGTTATTATACTCATATACTTGTGATTCCAATTTCCATCTACCGAACTACCGATACTCTTGATTTGTAATGTTTAGATTATTTTTTAATAGGATATTTTGCTTAGAGTTAAGGTAATTGCATTCTCTTTAACTATGGTGATCACTTCAATATCAGTTACCACCTTTCTATCGTAATGCATGTGTGTGTGGTGAATTCATATACGTGCATGTTCTGTTACTAGAAAAACAAAGAGAAATTGATTCAAAGTAAGCAACGTACACTTCACCAACAATGACACAAACTAACCTCGAACATGATTTAGGTTTTGTTCGGCAAAATTAGTGTTTTAGATAGCGGTTTGTGTAGTATGTAGCGATTTAAACAGCGGATAGTGGTTAAGTGGCGGATAGCAAATGAATGTTCAAAATGAAAATTGTATTCGGTAAATTTAGCGGTTCAATTAACAGATTAATGTGAATTGACATGAAAGGATATTAATAATTTCCAAAGATAAAATTTACAAAGGAAAATTTTTGACTGAAAAATATGAGACGCTACTTCAAACGCTAAACGTTAACTTTATTAGCGTTTTACAAAATGCTCCCCAAAACGCTAATTACTGAACGCTAATATTTATGTAATTAGAGTTTTGACTTGGTCAAGACAAAACATTCCTCAAAACGCAAGCTTACCGAAAGCTTACTGAATGTTAATATTTATGTAATTAGAGTTTTGACTTGGTCAATACGCTAAACGCTAACCCAAACGCTCTTGCTGAACACAGCCTTAAGCAGTTTTGCAGAGATACAAAACTTCATACGAGACACTACGGTGTCAAAGCCATAGTCCCTTCAAAGATTGGGCTCCTTGAGCCACCAATGGAGGCAGACGCTTGAGCTCCATTAGCAGAAGCTATTTCGATGTCACTCCATGACACTGTCTCCACTAATTCGATCTTAGCAAAACACTGCAACAAAACAACCCACAATAGATTAGCGCTGTCAAAATTTCATCTAAATCGAATACATGAATTTATCTTATAAGAATTAAATCATGTTTAGATCAATTTCATTTTAAATTCGGACAATTTAGTCATATTCGAATTTAAAACTAGGTCCAGTTTGGGTCTCGAATAAGAAAAATCGGGTCCTAATTTTGTGTTAGATTCAAGTTCGGACATACTTGAACAATGTACTAACTCTAACCCTAATTTAAAATACGGACAAAATATTGAAATCCAAGTTTGGACATGACAAGTTGTCCGAATTTAAAATTTGAATAGAACTTGGGTCTAGGAAGTTTAACCCAATCTCCAAATTATCCGGACCCGAATGGACCCAAACCTAAATATTTGCTACCCCTGCAATCAACTACTCATTCATCTCAAAACAATTACCCAGCAAAGCAAATGTAGACCCAAAAAGAAGGAACAAAAGCAAGAAAAACAGACCCATTACTTTATGATCTCAATTCCCGTAACATTCAATTATCCTGATTGGTAGATTTTGGGAAGGGGAAGAGTCGACCAAGAATCTGGAGGGTGTTAATGGAGGTAAAGCTGGGAAGTGGCTACGGATTGATCTTTATACTGGAGAATGGGGAGGGAATTGAATGTTACGGGAATTGAGATGGACATTAAGGGGCTTTAGAAAAACTTTTGATCAATGTTTTCCTGGTTTTTATGTCCATAGTTAATGCATCATTACTTTTCTCTCTTCAATTGCTGACTTTTGAGGATTCCAACGCTCTTCATAGCCATAGGTTTGGGTCTTCATAGTTGGAAATATGGGTGAGTGATACCGGATTGGATTATGAACCTGAAACCGGTCAAATAGGTAGGTTTTGGAATTTGAATCGGTTAAATGGGTAATGGTAAAGTTACTAAAATTTAGGAATCTGTTAAATGGTTAAGGGTAAGGTTCCTAAACTACTATCCTAAATCGGAACCTAGAAGCTGTCAATTAGAGTTAGGTTTTGAGTATTATCACTGAATTTAAAATTTTCGTGGAATTTTAAGCTTATTATATGACTTAGGCCATGTTCGGCAAAAAGAGCGGATTTGATAGCGGATAGCTGTTTGGGGAACGGATACCTGTTGTAGCAGCGGATAGCTGTTGCGTATTAGTGGATAGCATATAACTATTAAACTAGCTGTTTGTAAATAATGTGTTCGGTAAAATTAGAGGTAGTATTTTCTACAATTTACACCACCACCAACTACAAACCCTTAATTTCAGAATTCAAAAAAGTAAGCAGAAACTCCACAAATCAAAGACTATAATGAACACTTTAATAGTATTTAACTGCAAAATAAGCAACTGAGGGTTTAAATATACTCAACAAACTTGCAAACAAACCTCTGGGTTGCGCCCATCTATTCATCAATGGTTTTTCCTTGGGAAATTGGGAGGTCTTGGAGGAGAGAAGAGTTTGAGCAGTCTGGAGGAGTAAGTGATGACTTTTATATTAATGGCAACAAATGTAAAATTAACTAAACACTTGAGGGCACTTTAGGAACCAGAAAGTCCAAACGCTATTGTCTCCGCCAGACGTTACTAATGGTAACGTCTTGTAAAAGCGTCATTAAACGCTATTTGTCAATCCAAAATGTTATTTTACCGAACACCAAAAATTTGATAAAATAGCGTTTTGAGATGTTAAAACACTAAACGCTACTCTAAACATTGTTGCCGAACAGGGCCTTAGTTATTTTTCGAGAATGTTGTAATTTATGTCGAGGCTATTAAGTCTATTTGTAATTTTGAACATTTGTTTCCGTAAAACCAACTTGTAAGACTATTTTAAATGTTTGGTTTGTTTGTACTTTAGAGCAATGTGGAATGAGTATATGGTAGTCAATGTATAAATGTTATGGATAAAATATGACACGTTAGACTTTATTATCTATTCTATTACATACTCCCTCCGTTTTTTTAATTGTTTTTCACGTTTTTTGAGGTCCGTCTTTAATTAACAATTTCACTTATAATACTTTTATAAAAATCTACGATATTATACTTTTCTAATATAGTACTTTTTATAACGAATCTAACAACATCAATTTTGTATGATAAATCATTGTACAAATTAAGATATTAGCGGTCAAAGTTTCTGACACAATTATCAATGCGCAATTAAAAAAAACGGAGGGAGTATATTAAAACAAAATCTTCTAATGTGAGCTTTTGCCATGTGTCACCATCAAATATTTTCAAACAATAAAAGAAAAAATAAAAATCATAATTAAAATTTTTTTATTTATCGAATCAATTAAAAACCTTATTAGTTATTACACACATGAGCACAAATTTACACAATTGAAACAATATACATTAGCTTTTACAAAAGAGCCAACATGTAAAAGTATTTTTTTTTCAAAATTATTCAATCGACATTTTAGATTATTCAATTTTAATAAGTTTAACATACATAATTTCCAATAGTTTAATAAGTAACATTCCCGTGCATCCGCACGGGATATATAGCCCTAGTTCTTTTTTTAAAAAATGCTAGACTTTGACACAAAATACTTTTTTAAAAAAAAATAAAAAAATGTCAAAAAATATATTTAGTGTATAGTAGGTGGGTATCCGGGATCGGAACGGTAGGTAATGGTAAGTTTCTTAAAAGGGAAATTGGAATCTAACAAACCGACCTTTGATGGTCCTTTGAAATAACGAACCAACCTTGAAAGCTAATTTACAACAAACCCACCTTAACATGTTAATTTTTCTAACGAACCGCCACCGAGTCTGACTCGTCGGAAAGCTGACGTGACGATGGCGGATGATGACTTGGATTATTTTAGAGCAAAAAAAAAAGGAAAACAGGTTCAAGCATGTGCTTATTTTTTTTTTCTTCAGCCAAGTCACTATTCTCCTTTATTATCATCACTATACACCTCACCCATCCCTCTACTTCTCTATACTCCATCCTCACCAGTTACCACTACCACCACCACCTCTACTGCCGCCATCTCCAGCCCCACAACCTCCCTAATCCCATGTAGAAGCTTGCCACCACCTCTCTGTAGTCCTCCCCTGAATCTCTCTCTCTCCCTCTCTCCATCCCTCTCTCCCTCTGTGTCTTTCTCTCACACAGTATTTCTCTTATACAAGTATCCCCTCAGCTACCAGCCCACTTCACCTTCCCCCCATCTCTCTCTCTTAACCCAGAAACAACCAAATTCGACCCCATCAAAAACAAAACCCAACAACAACAATGGTGAGCTTCAATCTCCATCTCAGATAACCTTCTCCCCTCTCTTCAATTCCCCCAACTCATCTCCTACAAATGAATTAACTCCCCTTTTTTCTTTTTTCCTTTTTTTTCCCAGAAAGTCGAAAACCACCAGGAAGTAGAAATACCATTGGAGGTGGTTGAGGCTTCTCAATTTTTCGAAGCTGGAATTTGGGGCTCGCCTTCTCATTTATTTCTTTTGAAGAAGTGAGTTCAGAATGAGTGAGAATTGATCCTGGAATCGAGTTCAATCAACTGGAATTTGGGGCTCGCCTTCTCAATTTTTCGATTTGCAGTTCTAGGGCTTTATTTTGCTCCTGGGAACGAGTCGACTCAACTGGATTTAGGGCTCGTTGTTTCGATTTGAAAAATTCTAGATTGGGTTGTTTATTTTGTGATCTACAATTTGTGATGTGGGTATCGAAGTGGAGATTTGCTTAATTTACTACTTGTTCTGTTCTCGAAGCTGAATCCTGGAACAGATTATTACTTGTTCTGCTCTAGGCATGTTCTGGGTTGGAGCTACAGTAAATTGAATATCTCAAGCTTGAATTGAACCCCTAAGTGTTCGCTGTGATTGTTTTTCTCAAGCTTTGTTACCATACTGGGATCCTAATTCTGGGAACTTATCTCATCTGTTGGATACTCTACTGGGTGACGAAAATACTGAGTAATGACCGTATGAGGTGGTTGAGGCAGGGGAGGCAGAGGAGAAGTGAGATCTTGACGGCCAGCAGCGGGAGTTCCGGCGAGGTCTCCGAGGCAGAGGTGCGGCCGGTGGCGGAGGTAGGGTTTGCCACTCCGGCGAGAGTTTCCGACGATGGAGAGGTTTCCGACGATGGAGAGGTGGTGGTGGTGAGGGAGAGGTGTGCCGAGGTCGAGGAGCTCCGGCGTGGAGGCTCTTCTGCGTTTTCTTTTTCTTGGTAGAGAGAGAGAGAGAGAGAGAGAGAAAGTGAAAGGGGAAAGGCTGGGGGAGAGAGAGAGAAGGGGGGAGAAGGGTGTGAGGTGGACATTTTAAAAAATGAAAAATACTTCCACATAAGTAAAATACATGTCCAATTTATTTTTCTTTTTTTTTTGCTTAAACAACCGCCACACAAGCATCCACCGCCGCCACGTCAACTTTCCGACAAGTGAGACTCGGTGGCGGTTCGTTAGAAAAATTAACATGTTAAGGTGGGTTCGTTGTAAATTAGCTTTCAAGGTTGGTTCGTTATTTCAAAGGACCATCAAAGGTCGGTTTGTTAGATTCCAATTTCCCTTCTTAAAATTTAGGAACTATAGGTAAGAGTAAGGTTCTTAAAATTAAGGAACCGGTTTAAACGTGTAGGGGTAAGGTTTTTAAAATTTAGGAATCGGTCAAACAGATAAGGATAAGGTTCCAAGTTTTAGGTGAGGGTACCCAAAATCGCTCACCCCTAGTTGGAATTCAGGTTTGCTCAACTGTAACAAATTAGTACCTCCGTCCAAAAATATTTGTCCTTTTATCTAACTTCTTTGTATCAAAATATTTGTATCATTTATAATTTCTATAACTAGTAATTTTTTTACCCCTAATTAATATTCCCTTCGTCTCTAAATAAATGTCAATTTAACTAAGTTTTGATCGTTGATTGCTCACAAATTATAATGACTTACAATATTTTTTTCTACAGAGTGAAAAAGGAAAACCTTCTCAAGGGATCCTTCTGTCATGACATCGCCCTGAGATATCTACGAATACAATACAATAGAAGAGAAAGAGGGGGAGGGGGAGAGGGAGAGGGAGGGGCTAGAAATCCATAAGGTTACAACCGGATAATTGTAACCATGGTTGACCATCCAATCTGATGCGCAATTTGCTTCACGATAAGTGTATTTTAGATTGTATGCTTCGAGGGTGGAAGTAATAAATTAACATCATTGTAACTTTTAAAACAGTATCTAACGATGATAATTTCATCTTGTGACTCATTATAATTTATAAGTAATTAACAGTCTAACCTTAGTCAAATTGACATTCATTTAGGGATAAAACTATTATCTTCAATTAAAGTATGAGTACTTTGGTTAAATTACAAACTTTTTACCCCAAATTTCAATATAAATTGGTCTTTTCCAATTAGTTAAATACTCCCTCCAAATTCCATATTAATTGTCGTCTTTGCAAATTGTTCAGTCAAGTTCCAAGAATTTTGACCACAAATTTCTCAATATATATAATGAATTGCTATATAAAATTATCACCATTAGATTCGTAAAGAAAAATACTATTATATAAGTATAATATTAATATCAATTGTTAATAACATATTATGCAAGAAATTATCAATTAAAGAGTGATATTGGAGACCGTGAAAGTCAAAATTATGACAATTAATATGGAACGAAAGAAATAGATAAATATAATTGAATAAAGGGAGTAAAAGTCGTAATGTTGACAATGTTTGACACAATTTACAAAATCATCTACTGTTATCAAACCAAACCAATAGAAATAAAAGTGTCATCGGCAATGTGTGCGAGCTTTTAGTAATTCGAACAAATGACAACAACAATATTTTTGTAGGGAAACACGTTTGAATAAGGTTTGAAAATCTAAACATAGGCAATTCTTCTCAATAAACTAAAGTTTATGAAGAAACTAATTACACATTATAGGCATTTTGTGTTGGAGTATTTCAAGAGTTAAGAGGCATAAAATACAAGTTATAAGCATAGGATCGACCGGATAGGTCGAAATCAAGCTTAACAAGATAATTGGACCCAACACGGATCGTGCTAGGTGTGACACGACCTGTGTTGGCGTCCAGAGAGAAAGAATTTCGTGCACTGGATCAACACGGTCCGTGTTGATCCAGCACGGGTCGTGTTGGCATCAACACGGACCGTGTTGATCTGACACGCCCCGTGTTGCACACTGACGGGATTGAATTTCAAATCCCATGATTTATGCCTCGTGTTGAAATGTTTTTGGTCATGATTGTGGATGATATTGACTGAGAAATCAGTCATGATTTCTCATTAATATCATTCAAACATAATCCCTTGGATTATGCCCATTGTTTATGGAATGTTTGACCACTTTATGACTCCAAATTGTGCCTATATAAGGTGGATGAATTCTCCATTCATCTACACCCTCAATCTTTCTCTTCTTCCTCTCTAGAAAGCATTCAACACACTCCCAAGGTGTTGACTGCAGCAACTCCGTAAGAGTTCTTTGAGAAGTCTTGTAACTTTGCTTACAATAAGTTAGGTTTTACCCTTGAGTCTTTTCATGGTCTAGTGAATAAGTCTTAAGGGAAGCCGGTTTATCCGTCGACTTCTAGCCACCCAAGTGATCCCCCATCTTCCGTGGTTCCTTTTTCCCATCTCATTGTTATTTCCACAACATTTTGGAGGGTCATTATAGCTTCAAAGACCGGACGATTAGTATTGCCAATGGAGGCATAGGCATGTACGGCGCGTGCGAGCATTTGACGGACCGTCCCTCCGTCGTTGACAATGTTAGCGTCAACAATCCCCCACCCCATTGCGTCCTTAGCTTGATAATCATCTTCTTCATGAATTTTAACATAACACTGCCATCCAACAAGATAAACAGTAGACAAGTTGTTAGAATAAAAGAAAAATATATCCGCTAACAGGCTCACAACATTGAATATAAGACGAAGGTAACAAGTAGTAAATGATACATGCTATTGGATTAAGGATGAGTAATACATTATTAAATTCATTTGGTAAACATACCGTCTATAAGTTCCATTCCAAAGTATATTAAATTTAATTTAGATCATTATAAGATTAAGAGTGACCATGATCATCTTTAAACTACACGGAGATCCACAATTATGAATATGGTTGTTGATTGACATTGACTAGCTAAATTGGATTTTCTCTTGACAGTTATTGTTGGTTTGGTGTATTTAGTAGAATCTTGGGGAAAATTTACTTGAGAAAAATTTTGTATAAAAAAGTGTGTTTTATAGTGTTTATTTTAAATCTAAAATCCAAGACTATTCAAACAATCCTTATAATTGAATATTGAAGGGTATTTTGAGAAAATACAATGATACGTGTCTTGCACTAACATGGTTAATAAACATTTTGAATTTCCCATAATTCATTTTTTTGTAATTTTTATTAATATTTTTTCTAGTAATTATATATATTTATCATTTATAAGAGTATAACACTTATTAACTAGGTCAACAAATATTAATAACAATCTTATTTTATCAATCATACTAGATAATGCATATTTTATGTATATTTTTATTTTATGAAAAAATATAAATACGTAAATATTATCGAGGATAAGTTTTCCTTGAAACATTTTTCAAGGAAAGAATCAAACACTCCATAAACATACCTAAACATAAGAGAGTTTGTCGAGCTAAGAAAGTTTGATTAAGCTTACGTTTATCCGTGCACACTACATTTATCTACATTATCCAATCACTTGTTCAGTTGTTTTCACCTCACTTCACCTACCATAAATATAATATATGTTTAAAAATCTCAATCCAAATCAACGATTCTACGAGTTTACAATCTAAAAAATTTCCATTGATTCAACTCTTATTAGGATCTTAAGTAGTTATGATCGATCTTAATATCATGGTTTGACATGAATATTATGAGTTAGAATCGCAATACGCTCTCACTACTAGAAATTCCTTTATTTACGACCACTCAGTACGACGGGGAAGGAATATCCTTCGCAAATACTCACATACTTACGACGGGGAATCAATTCCGTCGTAAATAAAGGACATTAATGACAGGGGTACAATCCCCGTCCTTATTGCGTCAGCGACCCGTCGCTGAAAATCTTATATTCGACGGAATCATATTTTCCGTCGTTGAAAATACTACATTATTTACGACGGGGACCATTTCCGTCGTTATTACGACGGGGTTTTACCTCGGTCGAAAAACCCGTCCTTAATGCATCAACGGTCTCGCTGAAATTATTATCTACGACGGGAACAACACACCTTCGTTATTTATTGGTTCCGCCACAGTTTTAGAAAAGCCTTAATTATGGACGGGGTAGAAGACTCCGTCGTAAATATACTCATTGCAATAAAATTAAAAAAGTTCACCAGCTGGCCTGGTCTTGGGTACTGTTGCACATGCATGCTCCTATATATATATAGCTAGATAGCTACATATAGCTCTCGGACCGATGAGAGACATATATATACATAGAATTAATTAATCGCTTTAATTCCAAAAAATCATTCATTTACGACGGGACTTAGATCCTGTCGTAAATATACTCCCACTTGCAATAAAATTAAAAAAGTTCACCTGCTGGCTTGGTCTTGGGTACTGTTGCACATGCATGCTCCTATATATATAGCTACATAGCTACATATAGCTCTCGGACCGATGAGAGACATACATATACATAGAATTAATTGATCGCTTTACTTCCAAAATATCGTTCATTTACGACGGGACTTGGATCCCGTCGTAAATATGCTTCACCTGCTGGCCTGATCTTTGGTACTGTTGCACATGCATGCTCCTATATATATAGCTACATAGCTACATATATAGCTCTCGGACCAAAAAAATTAATTGAACGCCTTATTTCCAAAAAATTGTTCATTTACGACGGGTCTTGAATCCCGTCGTAAATATACTCATTGCACCATTAATTAATTGGTTCGTTATGGTAAGAAAAATCATTGCCTTAATTCCAAAAAATTGTTCATCTCAACAATTAATGGTGTTGATGATTATGGTAAGAAAAATCAACATATATAGAAAGGTTATAGAAAAACGAAGTAGAAGATAGACAAGAAGATGTACGTACGTACTACGTACTCGAACCTCGAACCTAAATTGTTGTAACTTGTATCAAGTTTCAAACCCAAACCACTACACATTTGACCAATGTTGATCAACATAAAAGGGATTATCTAATGGATCATAAAATGGACTTTCAGTCTCGTTCAATACGTAAATAGAATTCGCCACATATTCTCGGAAGACCTCCATGGAGTCTGTTGAATGATGTCCGATTTGCACCATTGGTTCGTTAACGTAGTCATATGGCGTCACGGGTGGTCCAAGTTTTTGGAGTTTCAGGAAGTTGTGGAGCGTGAACACAGCGAAGATAATCTTGACTTGTTGATCTATGTCGCATTCAGGCATGTTCTTTAGAATACGCCATGTTGACTTCACTTCCCCAAAAACCCGCTCAACTATTCCCCGCAATTTGGAGTGTTTTTTGTTGTACACACGTCGGTATGATAAATTTGACACCCCACCGTTAGCCAACCGTTGAAACGAAGGCGGATGGTAAGGTTCCCCTTTAAAGGGGGCTAGATATCCTTCCGTGTTAACGTAACCAGAGTCAACCAAGTAGTATTTTCCTGTAATAATTAGTAATCAGTCATTCATATGTCATAACGACGTTGTGGGAGCCCTAAATTGAAAAAGGAAAGGGAATATATATATACACACCTTGGGCGGGGTGAGGGAAGTTCATTTCTGGTTTGTGCACAGAATCCCGGAGTACTGTCAAATCGTTGGCACTCCCTTCCCAGCCAGCATTTACAAACACAAACCTTCCGTCAAAGTCCACTACGGCTAAGACATTGAAAGATTTATTTCCCCTTCTGTCAAAGTATGCAGTCCCGTCGTCGTCATTGATGACACATTCAATATGTGTCCCATCTAGGGCTCCTATAGCATCCTGCATTAGAAGGGTTTATTAACATAGATGCAATGAAAACATATATAATAGACTTATAATTTAATGTGTTTAGAAACAAACCCGCAATGGGTACAACCCTTCGTTTCCCGATTGATAAAACACGGGGTGTAAATCATATTGGCTGCGGTAAGGTTTGATAATGTCGTTCGACAGGCTGCACAACGCGTCTATTATTTGGTTGTGGTAGTTCCAAATAGTAGACATAGATCGGTGGAAACGTGTGTAGACGTCGGTGTAGGAAGCTCCACGGGCAAATATGTACAAAGACATTGCCAGTATCTCTGGCATGCGCAATTCACGTCCTTCGGATATATTACATCTAGTACGTAACAAATCAACTAATGATTGAAAAGCTTCCCTATTAAGCCTAAACAACTTATGGGAAAGATCAGGTCTATTGCCATATAAAACCCGATGCACAAATTCGTCACCCCTTTCCCCACCTATAATACGAGGAAGACGAGTAAACCCACGTTGTCTCTGTCGGGCACGAAGCTCTTGTAGGGCATGACCAAAATAACTATCCAACGTATGTTCGTCCTCTTCTTCATCAGGAAATGTGTAGTAATATCTCTCTGTTTGGTTGAACATTTTCTAAACAAAACATAAATATGATTAACACCATAACTAATGTTTACATCATCAATAAAAACAACATGTCCACAAATTTAACATAAACATTACAAAAAAAAAACTTTAAAAACACAACAATCACCAACAAATGACAGAAAAACAGTTAGACATCATAAAATAACATGAAAAACACAACAATCATCCCCGCCACAAGTGACAGAAAAAACAGTTAGACATCATAAAATAACATAAAAAAACACAACAATCATCCCCGCCACAACCACCATGAACCTGCAACAATGGGTCAATGACCACCATCAGCCCCCCCTCAACATCCACCGGTATTCCCCTTGTCCACAATCTCATCTCTCACCCAATACTCCAACAATTCGTCGGCATAATCGTACACATCTTGGATCTTGTTGTTTTCCTTGATGTATCGCAGACATTGGTGTATAAACTGAGGTCCCATGGAGGTGAAGTATGGGTGGGCCAACATCCTCCTTTGTATGGTTGTGAACATTAAACGGACGTTAGTGGTCATTCGTTGAGGTTCAGCTACACTTTGAGGATGCTTAGGTGGTTCCGGCGCAAAACTCCCAACAGTTTATCTGTCGTTGGATTGCGGTGTTTGGTATGCCATGTTATCGACGTCAATGCATGGGCGCTTGTTACCACCCCCAACCCATTCATCCCAATCCCCAACCGCTGGTTCCTGATTGTCGTCACTGAAGGCTGGCACTTGATTCATGGAACTCCCTTCACCGCGGCACGATCCACTATGCCAAGAGTTTCCTCCTACCCAGCTTCCTCTCCAACCACCACTACCATCGCTGAAGCATGATGGGGACATTGCATGCTTCCCGGTCGCAAACTTAAAGTATGGTCCTTGTTTTCACATCAGTTGATAGCTAACCAAGGGAATCCACAACAATTGGACGGGCATACAAAATCAAAATTATACCAACAAATCTAAAATGGAAGTTGACAGCTAACCTTATAGAATCAACATACATGGTGACAATGTTTATTGAAACAAGTTGAATTAGTAATAATAATAATTACTGACAGTATGTTCTTTGATAGCTAACCAAGGGAATCCACAACAATTGGACGGGCATACAAAATCAAAATTATACCAACAAATCTAAAATGGAAGTTGACAGCTAACCTTATAGAATCAACATACATGGTGACAATGTTTATTGAAACAAGTTGAATTAGTAATAATAATAATTACTGACAGTATGTTCTTTGATAGCTAACCAAGGGAATCCACAACAATTGGACGAGCATCAAAATTATACCAACAAAAAAAAAATTTAGCATATACGAAATTCCAAGGATGTATATTCTATGGTACTTTTTTAGATCTTGGAGCTTCTAGTCAATGCTTAAAATTTATGGCCAAAACAAACACCTTGCAAAGTTGCAATTTGGGATAAGATTGTATATTCTCTTCCTCTCTAGGTGTGACTTAGGCTGAAGTTTGGTTTGCTCTAAAAATGTTCATTCAACTGTGAGTAAAACTCTTTTTCTACTATGTTTTGCTGCTTTTACAAGTTAGAACTTAAAAAACACGAGATAAATGTTTATAAAATAAGCAATTCTATGACCCAAGTGAAACATCTTTCATATGTTCAGTGCTCCAATAGTCCAACTAGAGTGGTTATTGAGTTCATCATATTATTACATTCCGCCAATGATTTTGTAAATTTGAACTTGTGTTGCTATGAAAATTGGTGGGTACGGTGTCATGTGTTACATATAAGGGAATCCACAACAATTGGAAGATTACCAACATATACATGGACGGAATCCACAACAATTGGAAGATTACCAACATACATGGACGGAAAATGTTTATCTGAAATGGAAGTTGACAGCTAACCTTATATAACAGTTTGAAATCAGTCCTTTAGGTAATCTTCTCCAAGCTGGCATCATTAATACATATCGGAGTCGCCGATTATCAATTCACCAATCAACAAAACTCAAGTCAATAAATTAACGAGAAATACTGAACAAAAAAAATTAAGTATAATTTCATGAATACTCAGAATCATACCTTCACTTGACTCTTTCCCAGATCTCAACCTTGGCAATCGATACATGGATCTTACTGAATTTATAAGCGCTGAGTTCATAGCCTTCCTACTACGGTACCCTACCGACCTCCCATTAACATGACCCGTCGATGAAACGTGATGCAGAATCAGGGCCTTTAACTCACGCATGCCTGAACCACCTCCCATTGATATTTCACTTCCGCCTGACACTCCTACTCGCCAGCTACAACGACTCCTTTCCACCATTAACTCGTGTATTTATTCTGCACTCATCCACCGACAGCTACTGTACGTGGGAGGGCAGCAGTGGAAATCGCGGAACCCAAAATCGCAGGATTCCCTGGTGATATCGGACAAAATCCACACAGGACCTTCAATTATTCATACCTTTTGCGCTTTTGAACAATTAGGTTTTCAAAT
Source organism: Portulaca oleracea (assembly GCA_029582165.1). Lineage (NCBI taxonomy): Eukaryota > Viridiplantae > Streptophyta > Magnoliopsida > Caryophyllales > Portulacaceae > Portulaca > Portulaca oleracea. The sequence goes on along the minus strand of CM055873.1, from coordinate 3,007,181 downwards.
CCTTGCTTTGACCATTAATGGTTGAAAGCTACAAAAGGACTGATTAGGATTAGGGTTACAGCCATGAGAGCAAGAGAGGGAATACGGCAGAGATGGAGAAGCAATGGTGAAAAAAGTTACCAAAAAAAAAAACAGTGAACGAAGAGGTTGAAAGAAATGGTGAAAGATTGAAAGGAAAGAGGGATGGGGATTGTTGTGTCGACGGTGCTGGTGGTATTCAATGCCCCACCCGTTTTTTTTCACCCTTTTAATAGCCCTATTAATTTAATTTCATGTTTTTTTTGATTGGTAACTCTTTCCCGTTCAATCCAATTCAATTTCTCTTTGGTATCTTTTTAACATTTTATTTTATTTTCCATTAATATAATATTAAAATTTTATGTTGCGTCTGGGGAAGTGGAATTGGATTTGATTGAAAAAAGTTACCAAAAAAAAAACAGTGAACAAATTAATAGGGTTGTTAAAAAGGGGAAAAATGGACCTAAAATTGAAAATCTAGAGGGAATTGATCTTGGCCATCCATTCAAAATTAAGTCTGACGGTTGAGATTGAGTTTTTATTTGCCATGTCAGCAATCCCTGTTCACAACCAATAATTGGACATTATGTTTAGTGTTATTTTCATTAGTGTCATTTGACGCAAAATTGTTATTGGTGACAAATTTAATATTTTGATTTCTATTGACTATTATTTTTAAAACAAATAATTTATTTCTTGTTGACATATATTTCATGTTTTTTTAATTGGTAACTCTTTCCCGTTCAATCCAATTCAATTTCTATTTGGTAACTTTTTAACATTTTATTTTATTTTCCATTAATATAATATTAAAATTTTAAACAGTGTCTGGGGAAGTGGAATTGGATTGGATTGAAAAAAGTTACCATGATAAAAAAAACAGTGAACAAATTAATTAATAGGGTTGTCAAAAAGGGGAAAAAATGGACCTAAAATTGAAAATCTAGAGGGAATTGATCTTGGCCATCCATTCAAAATTAAGTCTGACGGTTGAGATTGAGTTTTTATTTGCCATGTCAGCAATCCCTGTTCACAACCAATAATTGGATATTATGTTTAGTGTTATTTTCATTAGTGTCATTTGACGCAAAATTGTTATTGGTGACAAATTTAATATTTTGATTTCTATTGACTATTATTTTTAAAACAAATAATTTATTTCTTCTTGACATATATTTCATGTTTTTTTTTTTTAATTGGTAACTCTTTCCCGTTCAATCCAATTCAATTTCTATTTGGTAACTTTTTAACATTTTATTTTATTTTCCATTAATATAATATTAAAATTTTAAACAGTGTCTGGGGAAGTGGAATTGGATTGGATTGAAAAAAGTTACCATGATAAAAAAAAGTGAACAAATTAATTAATAGGGTTGTTAAAAAGGGGAAAAAATGGACCTAAAATTGAAAATCTGGAGGGAATTAATCTTGGCCATCCATTCAAAATTAAGTCTGACGGTTGAGATTGAGTTTTTATTTGCCATGTCAGCAATCCCTGTTCACAACCAATAATTGGACATTATGTTTAGTGTTATTTTAATTTCATTAGTGTCATTTGACGCAAAATTGTTATTGGTGACAAATTTAATATTTTGATTTCTACTGACTATTATTTTTAAAACAAATAATTTATTTGTCTTCTTGACATATATATACTATTTTTATACTGTGTGTGTGTTAGAATATTAGTAGAGTTTAATATATATGTGTAAATCATGTTTAAAATGTTGAAAATGTTTAATATATTATTATTATGTTTCGTAATCTTATTATTTAGTTCGTAAGTCAATAAATTTCGTATTATTGTTAAAGTATTTAGAAACATACAGTGAGAATTAATTATTATTTGTGCATATTATTTGGATATACAGTCTGAAAATAATATCATTTGGGATATAAAATTACACCAATCTCCAGACCAAGTGAAATATACACGAATTTGGGATATAAATGTCGTGTTCGATCACAAACAGACCTGAAATTCATGTATTAAACACCCAAATAACCCTATAAAATATAGGGTTATCAAATCCCCCCATGCTTAGTTCTTGATTGTCCTCAATCAAGTTCCAAACAAGATAGCAAAAGGAGATAAAAAGGACTCAAATCTAAAAAATTAAAGACTAGACCGGGAGACTTGGACTCCGATTCAAGACGACCCGACTCAAAGAAAACAAGAAAAACAGGTTTTATACAATCCTCCTCAGGCTAACTACTCTAGTCACATCATTTCAACCAAGCGCAACGAAATGTGATCCGGATATGAATCAAATCAGTTCAGATTAAGAAGAATTAATGAGGTCGTTCCATTTTCACAAGATATGCACTTTCTAGACTCAAAGAAAACAAGAAAAACAGGTCGTTCCATTTTCACAGAAGGGGGACGGGACATCTACTCTTCAGGGGATGGGGGAGGGGTCGGGAGGAGGTAATCAATGAGAGTTTGGAGCAGACCTCGCAGGTTGTTGTACTGAATGTCTTGACGCTCGATGGCGAGGGTGACGGATTCTCGGAGAGTATCGAATCGGTCATTCAGCCTCCCCAACTCGGTTTCGAAGCCTTTCATCACTACATCAGCTTCGTCCAGTGGTGGTTGATTGGAACTAGATGGAGCATCAGAAGGAGGATTTTGCGTGGGTTCCTGATTGGAGGAGCTAGGTTCCCACAAAAGGTTTTCTCGATCTTGGATGGTGACATGATTGTGCGACAGGGCAACTTTGAGGTTGTTGGGGTAGATCCAAAGACATTCGCCGGAGGGGGGTAGGGTACACATGCTAAAGGATTTACATTGTTTTGCATTTATCAACATGTTTCCTGGAACTACATCCTCGGCCTTGGGGTTGGGGCGGAAACCATATTCACGAGCGATACGGGTAATAAGCCCACCTACAGCTATGCCGGCATTGGTTCTAGGTATACGGGCGAGGTGTTGTGTTAGCATAGCAGCGGGGTCGGCGCGGGAGTCAGAATTGAGCATGGCGTGGAGCATATACATGTCAGATTTGGTTGCTTTATTCGAACTACCCGCCCTAGCAAAAATACCACAAGAGAGCACGCGATGGGTGTATCTTAGGACTGGGTTTTTTTATATGGAAGGAAGGTGTACTGCGTGGGTTCCAGTTCTCTACCCCGGATATGGATTTAAAGAAGGCAACCCCATCCCAACCCGGGTCAATAGGGTCAGCAGGTCTAAAGGTTCGCTCGGGAAAGCCAAAGAGTCTAGCGAATTGTGATATGGTTAGGCTCCGCTGCCTCCCTAACAACTGGAATGAAATTTGACCATCCGGACCAGTAAGGCGTACCTCGACAGGGCTGAGGAACTCGAGGGTGATCTCGCGGAAAGAGAGTTCCGGAGTTCGGGCCACCAGAAGGAGATGACCGGCACTCAGAAGAGTCCTCACATCATCGTACATTCCCACATTGCGCAAGAAGGCATCATCGGGATAGCGAGTGGGGATGAAAGTGCGTTTGCAAAGGATGTCATACCTCTCCTTGGCCTCCCCTCCAAAACCGTGAGGATTGCTTTGTCGTGTTGTTCTTGAGGTGGTGGCAGTCTGTTTCCCTTTCTCAGCAGCTGTTGCTTTGCGCTTTCTCCCTCTCCCGTTGCTGTCATCGCTAGGTGGTTGAGAGCCAAGTGTTGTCCTTGCCATCTACATATAAAAAGACAGAATTTCAAGTAACCAAAAGCAAAGTGAACCAAGTCAGAATTCCCTACATACTTGATCAACATTGTTGCTCTACACAATTAGAATCAAGTATCGAATATCTCATCATAATAGCTTGTTTAAATATCCACAAAAATCTATGAATATCATATTAGACATGTTGCAGGTGGGGGGAATTTAAATTGATGTAGGAATTTAAGCACGAAACAACCCCCCATGCTTAAGGCATACTATCATAAGGCGAGTTTGAATTAATTATGCAAAACAGACCACATTCATTCACTAATCGTTCAGTGCAACAGTCATTTAATTTCAGTCGCAATTCACCCATTTAACTAGATATACATCTCGAACAGCATGAGTGCGTCATGGGGGGGGGGAATCAGGACAGTAATGTTACGTGCAAATTAGATATTCTTCACATCCCCCATGCTTTGAACCATACCACACAACATAGCAGAATAGACACCCACTTTATCGAAACGGATATTGCAATGTAATTACCAGCCACTATACCCACTAGTATATGAGTAAATCAAAATTTCAAACAAGGAAGTCCCGCACAACAACCATCTCACAAGTTCAAAGAGATTGAGCAGAATTTCAAGCCAGAGGGTTATTAGCTTCACTAATCAGAAATTCTATGCAAGAAACTCAGTTAAAGACTCAATCTTTTAAGCTTTTTTAAACACCATCAATGGTGTTGATTCCCACCGTGAATGCGGAAAATCCATGTAAATGATACTATCAATACCGTAAAATATGGACATCAAGCAGCGAATTTCAGCAACAATTTACAATATATTGCAATATCAGTCCAGCTCTTGGAAATGCAACAGTAGTAGCAACACTTCGACAGCCAACAAATTCACACACAAAACAAAATTCACGCAAGTAGCAGCAAAGTACCCCCTTGCCAGCGTCTAGCATAGATAGAAACCCAAGACTCATATTTCAAAATAGATTCATCCAATTTTCGCTCTCAATTTCCCAGTAGATTTTAGACCAAATTTTCCATAATTCACGCATTCTTGACACAAATTCGTCCCCCTGACTTTCTTGACACAACTTTCCACCCTCAATTTGAATCAAGCATCCATGTTAGACCCAAGAAAAAACCAAAGAAAAATTCCCAAGCAGATTTAGGACAGAATTTTGCACAATTCACGCCACAAACTTCGACCAAGGCTGACCTCAATGTCAACACTCATTCAAACACTACTTCAGCCCTAATTTGTGAACAAAACATCAAGATTGAACTCAATTTCGAACCATAATCCAATTATAAATTAAAGTTGAGTGAACGAACATACCTTGAGTTGGAGAGTACAAATTGAGAGCAAATTTTTCACAGGGATGCCCTAATGGAGAGTATAGATTGAGAGTGTAAATTGGGAATGGGTGTGTGCGAGTGTGCAGGGGTGGGTGGTGGCGGTAGTGTCGGAGGGTCGCCGACGGGCTTTTTCCGGCGTGAAATCGCGACAGCTGGGTGTGAGCTGGGCTGGGTCGTCGAACAGAGACGAGGGACCAAGTAGGGCATTAACAAACACAAAATTACATCATCTTAGTAGTTCTTCATGGCTACAATGACAAGGACCAACACAAGATACATAACAATCGCCACTTTTACTACTGACTTCACATACTTGGTCTGTCTTGCAACCATCTTCTTCAAGATGCCAATGTCCCCATCGATGGGGCCTTGAACACTTGAAGCCTCACCATACCATTCACATCTCCCATTGTCTTTTCCATTAGAAATTATGTGTTCCTCACCAGCCCATTTGAAGAAGTAACAATCTCCACATCGAAAATATACCCCATTCGGGTTTGCCTCTGATTCGGATATCTTCAATTCAGCCTTCTTTCCACATTTCTTGCAATGTTGCGGTCTCAACCATAACTTTGCACCCCCGCCGGAATTCGAATATCTAGAAGGCATTGCACCTGCAAGTTCATAGCATAATCAATAAACAGATGGTCACATTTAAAATAGACGTTACAGAATGACAAATCCAATTAAACTTGCAAAAGACATTGTTAGAATGTTGACATTTTTATGCTTCCAATTGGAAGCAATTGTTAGAATTGCAAAAGACGGTAGCTCGTACTCTACTACCTCAAATTAGTCAAATATCTTAGCCAAATCTTTCCGCCACATCCAGCCCCCATCATTGAAACCAAAAACCTGCCAAATTCATGTCATATTTTACTCATCCGAGGTACTTGCCCCCAACTCTGATACATACGTTGGGTGCAGACATGCAGTGCAATGCACACATTTAAGTCATTTGAGGTACTTGGCCACAGAGAAGGAAGGCAACATCTCTAACTCAATTACTGAATAAGCACTATGTTATGTCAATGACAAGGACCAACTATTGTAGCTTTATTGCTCATGTATTTTGATTCGTTCTCTAATTTGACAATAAGTTGGACGGGTGTAAATCATTTTGTTAAAATTCATGTTTGCTAGGCCAATGGAATGAGAAAAGAATTATGGACAAATGGGCTCGAAGCTGACATGTAGAGGCTCAAGAAATATATAGTATCATATAGTACTCAACAACCTGTAGCAATTTTTAATGCAATATCATACACTCTACCTAATTCATACTCAATATCCATCCAGAAACCCTTGAAACCAACCCAAAAGAAACCATAATCCTTAATTATCACAACTTGACGATAGTTACCAAAAGAAAAACAAGAAAAAAAAAGAAGCAAAAGTACCTTTCAAAAAACACAATAATCAAATTCAATATATGCTTAGCAACCAAGTTATTAAGGTTTTGTAACCCACCAACAAATGACTATATTTCAAATACTCAACCACAGGTCAACAAGCTATACCACATGGATGAAATTAAGCAGTTGATATATCAAAGCTTGAATTATGAGTAGAAAAGATAATATTATCAAACCATTCACAGCAAATCCCACCTATTCAACAAAAACTTCACATTTAGAATAACATAAGCAGCCCAATACATAGTGTTTATTCAATCATCATTAATGACTGCAAGAAATTGCAGCATATCAATTAACCTTTCCACCTGTCAAATATCTCAACCATCTACTGCTCCTTATAACAAATTTAACAATTAAACTCCACGAAATCGACCAAGAAATAATGAATTCAATCACACAAATAACGAAATTAGCTTAAACTTAAAAGGAGCGATTAAAACGCACCAATTTAGTGGAAATAATTCAGAAGAACATAGAATCATATTTGAGAGAAGGTAAATTTAAAATCAGAGAACCCTAATTCACCAAACAGTGATCCCATGTACCAGGACATTCTTGCAAAGAAACAACCTCCGTACAAACACTGAGTATTACAATTTTCACGTCTAAGGCAGATAGAGAGGGCGGAGAGCATATGGAAATCAAGATCCAAACAATGGAAAAAAGTGGTTTCTATGCAACACAAGAAAGGAGCATTCACAAGTTTATTGCACCCTGTGTTCTATATGCTTCTCCCAGTTCTAAGTTCCATAGTTATCTCTTCTCCCCACTGAATGCATTCCCACATCTAAACTCGTCGTTCTACATCAAACCATAAAAATGGCTAACTGAAAAACTAAACTCGTCGTTCTACATACTCAGCCATAAAATTATCCACCCCAAAATTAAGCATCAATCGGCCTCAATCAACAAAGCAACCACCTCAATAATGAAAATTTATATTGCCCAAAACTCAATTTTAGTAATTTAGTATCCCAGAAAATTCAGTACATTACTCAGGTCAGTACAATCAAAATCCTAAACCCTAAACCCATTCAAAAGTTAAAAATTTTACACAACCTACCTCTATTTAGGATCTAAGTCCGCCGGCAATGGAGTGGTTGCGACCGCCGGAGACAGATTCAGGCCGGGGAAGGTTGCGACCGCCGGCGAAAGAGCTGTTTAAGGTGGCTCGTCTGGGTCAGGCCTGTGTCCGCTTCAACCGTCGTTCGTCTGCAACGGTCGATCGTCTGGGCGATGGAAGAGCAGGCAGCAGTAGTCGTTGGTCGTTGGTCGTTCGTCTGGGCAAGCAGGCCAGGCAGAGAGAATGAAGGAGACAGAGAATTGAAGAAGAAGACTCGTCTTCGCTCTAGACACACAGAATTTCAAAACTCAAATTTTATTTATTATAATTTACTGATTTAAAATTATTTAAAAATAAGAAAACTCTTTTTCAAAAAGTCAAAACCTATATACACCTAGCTATATGCCATCATTGCTATCTACATCAGTGACCTTTTCATATTGTATCAGTGAATTGAAACTCTTCTTTCATCAGTTTATCGCTCAATCTCCCCCATTACCGCGCTGTTGAAGGACGACACCAATTCACCCCCCATTACCGCGCTGCTGCTTGCGAGGTCGATCGTTGGGCACCGACGTCACCGACGTCCTCCTTCCTTTCATTCTTCTTCCTCCATTGTCACCGACGTCCTCCTTCCATTCATTCTTCTTCCTCCATTTTCATCGATCGATATGCTTGGGTTTGGTCCTTAAAACCTCCACATTTCTTCAATTTCACATATTTTAATCATTTGCTAACAGTTTCTGGTTGAATTATTTCATAGTGAAAATCAGTCCCCTCGATCCTCGCCGGCGATTTAAGCTCTGTCGATCCGGCCGAATTCACCACTCGCTTCTGCATTCTTCCAGTTTCTCTCTCGAGGTAATACATACTAAAAGTGCATTTCAATAACTGCATTGCAATTTCATTCTATGTCTGTTTCTTAATAAGATGATTTGGGAACGTGCATGAGATGCAATTTTGGGATGTTCTATTGTTAAATGTGAAAGGATAATGACAGCTTTTCTGAGTTACACTTTAAGGTTTGTTTTCTGATAGGGAATCGTCAGTGATGCTATCAAACCATGTGTACTGATCTCGTGATGGCTATATATTATGTTCTGTAAAACCCCGAAAAATCCAACAACGTTGACCGTGACGTCGTTAATAAAATAGGTTGACTTCGTTATTTACTGTTGTTCGTAATGTGTTTAGTTATGTTAACGCTTGAGCTCGTAGGACCGTTGAGGGGCTAACAAGGGTAGAATAGTAATTTCCGCTGACTAATATTATTATGTAAATAATTACGTGAATATTATTTGTTATGTGATTATGTGATTATTAAAATTAATACTATTATTACTATTATTAGTATTATTAGGAAGAAAATCAGGTTTTTTTTAATTGTTTAGTTGGGTTGGATTAGGATTAGTTTTGGGCCCAAAAAGGGTTGATAGTATAAAAACCCCCCTTAACCCCTCTCAAACCCTAAACCCTAATAATCCCTCCCTAAAACCCTAGCCCTCTCTCTCTCCCTTCTCTCTGCCGTCCGCCCAGTCAGCCGGCCGCCGCCACAGGTCGCCGGAAATCGCGAACCACCGCCACCAGCCTCCCTCTCCTCCTTTCTCTTTCTCTTTCTCTTTCTCCTTCCTCTTTCTCCCTCTCGGTCCCCCTGCCTCTCGCCTCTGCCCAGTCGCGCCACCACCGACGCCACCAGCACCGTCTGCGCGCGCCGTCGCATCGCCACGCCGACGACCGTGCCGCCTTCTTCTTCTCTCTTTTCTCTCTCCGATCTCCTCCTTCTCTCACCGCTTTCTCTTTCTTGAGCGCCCGTCGCCGTCTGCATGCCGCCCGTCCATCATCATCGCCGTCATTGCCCGACCACGACGACCCTCGACCGCCGCCCAGCGTCGCCCGTCGATCGAAGAAAGGCCGTCGAACCCGTCATTCTTCGCCAAGAAACCGACGTCAAACACTCCTCGCCGCTGCCACCTCGCCCGAGAACCACCGAGCCTAACCTACGTAAACCCTAAACTCTAACCCTAACCCTAACTGTTCTTTCCTTCTTTTTCTTTTCTTTTTCCTTTTTCTTTTCTTGTTTTTATTATTATTAATCTGATTTTATTTTGTAATTTTTTATTGTCATTAATATTATGTTTTTATAATTATTGTATTGTTAGTTTTGTAATTAGGAAAATTATATGTAATCTTGTTTTGATTGAAATTATGTGTAATTATTTTCTTGATTGTAATTTTGTGTAAATTGTTTATATTTTTCTTTATATGTAATCTTTTGTGCAATTTGTAATTTTATGATGTAAATTATAATTAGTTTTTTTTGGTTGTAATAGTTAATTGTTAAGGTTAAATTATTTTATTGTTCTTTAACTTATAAATCATGTTAGGTTAGATCACAATGTTATTGTATGCGAATTCGATAACTAAATTACCTAGGTTAATTTCTTGAATACAATTAGTACTAAACTTTCTTGTTCTTGTTCGTTAAATTAAATCGTTAGGTTGCTTAATTGGTAACCTACCATTAGTTAAATTTTTGATCTCTTGTTAAGTTATAAAAGAATTAGTTATTCGTTTCTTGATTAGTTAATTACTTGTAACTCGTTGTTTTCCTAAAGCTCTTTTAAATCTTTTATTAAAGAAAATTTCCGTGTTAACCGCTTTTGTTATTTTCTTGAAAATCTTGGTTTATGGTTACAAACCTATAACTAATTTTGTGTGGTTAAATTCTTGAGATCTTGTTAAGTGTTTTATGTTTTAAGAAAATTATTTTCTTTTGTGACTTAAAGGTTTTAATTAAAATTTTGTTAAGGTGTTTCATGCTTTTAAATTAAGTTTAGCCCTACAAGTTTTAATTGTTGGACCTAAGATAAGTTGGACCTTAGGTATAAGACCCTAAGTATTGTTTTGAGTCCCAATTAGAATTCCAAGACCTTTTGGTAAAGATTTGAACCGGATAAGTAATTAGATTGATAACCGTCACCGGGACAGTTTTATTAGTGTCTAAAGTTTGGAATGCCACGACTAACATAGATGTCTTTTGACCAAGCCCTTCTTACTGGAAGTTCCTTTAGGTGTTAGGAACCATAGGAATTTTACGGGTCGAACGTTTGACTTGTGTAACCCGAGTTATAGCCGTTTTACAAAAACCTGTCAGTTCTGGACCAATTAGGAAGATGTGAGTTTTTAGAGTCCCTCGGGACTGAATTGGGCCTAGTCATCAACATAAAAGTTTTAGTAGACATTCTGAGGTTTCCGAAAAGTCCAGAATCAGACCCGTAGGATGTCGGAAAGTCGTTTTATGAACCGTTTTGTGTAAGCGTTATATTCTGTCCCTGCTTGCCTTTATACATGTAAATTGTTGATTAAATTTCTATGCATGCTTTGTTCTATGTTTCCTAAGTGTAGTATTTTAATTGATAGGAACCTAAGTGTTCCTAGGGGATGGGTTAGATAGTTGGTAGTTAATACTAACCTCGCTAGAGCAGCGTTTTGATTAGATAATTACTTTCATTCTAGGCCCGAGTTAGTGCGAGACGTTAGTGAGCTCAAGTGTGCCCTTCGTTACTACTATCTTGTGAAGTATTCAGGTAATTGTCTATGCTCTAATCCCCACCGGGATGCTCTTTAAATGTGTTTTGATGTTTTATAATCTATTTTGAGAATTGCATCCCGAAAAGGGACTTTTGTGGAAATGCGACCATCTATTTTGATAATCTTTTGTTTCGTTTGTGATCTTGGTTTATTTGAGTTGAGAAATTGGATGGTCTTTCATTCAAAGTTTTGTTAATGGTTTTGATAACTTGGGATGGGTTGACTTGAGAGTTGTGAGTCGAGTTTGAATACTGTTAATTAATTCAAGTGGAAACGTTAAGCGGGTTTCGGGGGATAACCTGTTGTGCAGGTGTAACAACCTGCAGGTTATGGACAGAGATCAGGGCTTCCTTCCCTGATATAGGATAGTATTTTGATGCCTTTGGTAGGCGATGTTCGTGATGCCTTTGGTAGGCGATGTTCTTTATGCCTTTGGTAGGCGATGTTCTTGATGCCTTTGGTAGGCGATGTTTTTGATGCCTTTGGTAGGCGATGTCCGTGATGCCTTTGGTAGGCGATGTTTATGCCTTTGGTAGGCGATGTTACTTTAAGGGATTTGGTATCCCGCCCGCAAATTAAAATATGGATTGGATGGGTTGAGGAAAGCAGTTAAGGGTTAAAGGTTTGAAAAACGTTTGATTTGATCCCTCTCCCCAAAATGAATTGAAATGAACTTAAACTGTTTTAAACGTTAGGGGTAGACATTATTGAGATTTCCCCCTCATTTTCTGAAATGTTTTGATTTCAGGTGAAGATCTGAATGCTGGGGACGGGAATTAGAAGTGAGGACGACGAGTTTAGAAGTCCTTGAACCTTTTATATTGTATTCGTTAGGAATTCTTAAAGTTTGTGGAGATGTTAGTAGTTGCCGTTAGCAGACAGTTGTGTTTTCCTTTCTCGCCTTGTATTCCTTCGGGGATACGGCAGTGACGCCCAAACTAATTTTGAAGTCTTCCGCTAAGTTTTGTCTGTTAACGTTAGTTTGACTTTGACTTTTCTATAATTGAATTTCCGGGGCGTTACAGAATGGTATCAGAGCTCTGGGTTGCGACCTAGTAGCTCCTCAGAGTCCTTTAGGTTTAGATGGACCCTAGGAAGCTAAGTTCGGAGTGATGAGCGTAGGATGGGGGAAAATGGTTCCATGCTTTCCTTGAATATGTTGTTTGATTATATCATCAGTATTTTTATGTTTAATGCGTTCTAACCTTGTAGGATGGCACAACGCACACACTGTCACCAGCACCCCACGCCGTGCTTTCACCGTTACACACCCATTCCTCCTGGTGGGTATTTGGGGACACACATGTTGAACTTCTATGATGAGATCGAGCGGTACACCAAGGATGTCCCGAACTCCTGCTTGCGTGACAACGAGGAAGCCCAGGCTAACGCTTTCCTGCTCACCTTACGAGATGATCCCTGGTGGGGCCATACTGTACTGTCATTGCTGCCACCCCTGCTTCCGGAGGAGAGGTACCCACACCCGTGCTGTTGGTGTCAGAGGTACCGGGTGGAGTCGGAGCATCGAATCCCGGGGGTCTTTTCTAAGATCGCCCGGATTGGGATGCGCCGAGTAGAGAGGGTCCAGGTGAACCCAGCCCCTGCACCAGCTGAGGATCATGAGGATGACCCTGAAGAAGATCCGGAGGAGGACGACGCCCAGGTTTCTGAGCCCGAGGTAACCTCAAGGGTCACGGCTGCACCCGCCGTTGAGCCCGAGCATGATATTCCACCCGAGGAGGAGGATGAGGTGGACCGGGAAACAGGAGAAGACCCCGAGGAGGGCTCAGGGGACGAGACGAGTGATCCTGAGTGGACTCCGCCTCTGAGGAAGAACCCTCGATGCAGGAGAATCATCTGAGTGGGATGACTACTATGTGTTGAGTGTTGATGTATAGTTGTTATGTTGATATTTTTGTTAAACTGTGAAATAATCTGAGAATATTGACTTGTTGCCTCTCTTTGGAAATATTGTACATGAATACGTTGGTGTATAGAAATATTGTTTTGTGATCTTGCAAAATGCGATGAGAATTCATGAAATAAACTGTTGACATAAGAAGTTACTTGGTGAAATAGAGTTACGCTTACGTATTGTTTAGCACCCTATGAGAAGACCGGACCAAGTAGCTACCTTAAGTATAATGTTGAGAATATGGATTGGAACCCTTTAAATAGACTAAATCGACCCTTTGAATCAGGATGTCGGACGTGAACGGTACTCAACCTAACCATGGTAATCGGGAGCGCCCACCAGCTGTGACCGAACAGCGCCCTCAAACTGCAACTGAACTGCGCCAACGCCTGGCTCATTTAGTACCAGGGTCGAATACAGCAACACCGGGGAATGACCTTGCTAGCATGCTAATGATTGAGATGCTCGGCAAGCACGAGGACCTACTAAGGAAAGTGGTGGATCGACAAGGAGGAGGGAGGGAAGATGACCCCTCCGCTCTTCTCCAAAGGTTCAACAGCTTCAACCCGCCCACTTACACAGGGGTAGCTGACCCCAAAGTCTTTGAAGATTGGGTTAGAGAAATTGAGAAGATTTTCGACACCACACACTGTCCTGAGGAGTTAAGGGTGGACTTTGCTGCTTACCACCTGAAGGAAGAGGCCGATTTGTGGTGGGCCAGTGTGAAGGAAATAAGGACTGAACCGGGTTTCGACTGGAACCGCTTCAAGATTGTGCTAAGGGATCGATTTTACCCAATTTCCCTCCAGAAGGCAAAAGAAAAAGAATTTATGAATCTGCGTCAAGGGGAAACTAGCGTGCTTGCCTACTCTGCAAAGTTCACTGAACTATCTCGTTTTGCATCTGCTTTGGTAGCCACTGAACAGCTAAGGATGGACCGTTTCTGGGACGGACTGAACTGCAAGATTCAGGATCGCATGTCATCACGGGAGTTCACGTCTTACCAGAATATGCTGAACGTTGCCCTCACTGTAGAAAGGGTGATGCATGACATGGAACGACAGTTAGGCATACAAGGGCAAAAGAGGAAAGAACCACCCCGCTTTAACCCACCTCAACATTTTCAGGAGAAGAGGTTCCGCCCTAGCAACTGGCAGGGAAATCAGTCTTCGGGGTGTAGACCGTCGAATACTCCAATCTGCATAGTTTGTGGTCGACCAGGCCATTATCCACGGGATTGTAGAGTAAGGAACGTGCGAGGAGGATGTTTCAACTGCGGAAGTTTCCAACATCAGGTACGTCAGTGCCCTCGACCAACGGGGCGAAGTGGAGGGAACAATGGAAGCAACGGAAATAATGGGAACAATGGGAATTGGAGAGCTCCGCAGACGACATATCAAAACCGGGGAGGCTATAATGGGGACCAAAGGCCACAACAGCAAAACCAAGGTGGATCTGCGGAGTCGAATAACGAGGAGGCCACAAACCCGCCTCGTCATGGCAATGACAGCCGCAAGAACTGAGGAGGACGAGTATACGTAATGAGGAAAGAAGAGGCTGAGAATGAAGCAGATGTTGTGACGGGTACCTTCTCTCTCCACCTCTACACTATATCTGTTTTGTTTGATTCTGGTGCTAGTCATTCTTTTGTTGGACGAGCTATAGTAGAGAAGGCTAAGATGAAACCCTCGGAGAATAGTAAGCCTATATCGGTAGCCCTACCTACCGGGGATACCATTAGTTGTGGAGAGTTATATGGTGGATGCCCTATAGTGATAGCAGGACAGGAGTTTGAGGCTGACCTCTATATGTTTGACCTAATGGAGTTCGACGTTATTTTGGGGATGGGTAGTTAGCAAAATATAGAGCCCAGATAGATTGTTTTAAGCAAAAGGTGACCTTAATGGGACCAAACGGAAAGAAGGTAGTACATTGGAGTGATAGGCACCTTCATAGTGTACGGATCATCTCTGCCCTCAAGACCCAGAGGTTGTTGGGTCAAGGCTGTGAAGGTTTTCTATGCAACGTAATCGACACCAAGGCGGAGGAGCTTGCGATTGAGAATATCCCGGTAGTACGGGAGTATCCTGATGTGTTTCCAGAGGAGATTCCGGGTTTGCCCCCAATCAGAGAGGTAGATTTCTGCATCGATTTGGAGCCCGGGGCCGCACCTGTTTCAAAAGCCCCATATCGCATGGCGCCCGCAGAGCTTAAGGAGTTGAAGACTCGGTGGGCCGCTAAAGGGATATATCGACCCAAAGACGTCACCACGGGAGCACCTGTACTGTTCGTGAAGAAGAAGGATGGTAGCATGAGGTTGTGCATCGATTACCGGGAGTTGAACAAGATTACCGTCAAAAATCGTTATCCTTTACCTCGTATTGATGATCTTTTTGACCAGTTGCGAGGAGCAACAACGTTTTCTAAGATAGACCTGAGGTCAGGTTATCACCAGTTAAGAATTCGCGAAGAAGATATCTCTAAAACCGCATTCCGAACTCGGTATGGTCATTATGAGTTCGTGGTAATGCCTTTTGGGCTTACAAATGCCCCAGCCGCCTTCATGGATTTGATGAACAGAGTGTTCGAGCCGTTCCTGGATAAGTTTGTAGTGGTGTTCATCGACGACATATTGGTATACTCAGGAACACGGGAGGAGCATGCGAATTATCTGAGAGAAGTATTGACGACCCTACGGAGCAACAAGCTTTATGCGAAGCTTAAGAAGTGTGAGTTTTGGTTGGAACAAGTAGCGTTCTTAGGACATGTGGTGTCTAAGGAAGGAGTGGCAGTAGACCCTCAAAAGGTAGAGGCCATCACCAAGTGGCCGACACCGAAGAACGCCACGGAGGTTAGGAGTTTTCTGGGTTTGGCAGGGTATTATAGGAAGTTCGTGCAAGACTTCTCGAAAATCGCCACCCCGTTGACCAATTTGACTCGGAAGTCAATAAAGTTCGCATGGTCGGAAAAATGTGAGCAAGCATTCCAGGAGTTGAAGAAGAGGCTTACCTCGGCCCCTATTCTTGCCTTACCACAAGGGAACGAAGGTTTTGTCATCTACAGTGACGCATCGCATGGTGGATTAGGTTGTGTGCTCATGCAGGATGGGAAGGTAATTGCATATGCATCCAGACAACTGAAGACGCATGAGAAGAACTACCCCACTCATGATGCAGGTTGGCGCGATGGTTTTGCACTAAAGATTTGGAGGCATTATCTGTACGGAGTGCACTGCGAGATATTCACAGACCATCAGAGTCTGAAGTATCTCTTCACACAGAAGGAGCTCAACCTCAGGCAGACAAGATGGTTAGAGTTCCTGAAGGATTACGATGTGAATTTTCAATACCATCCCGGAAAGGCAAATGTAGTGGCTGATGCCCTGAGTAGAAGACCATATCCTGCTATAAACCACTTAATGACAATGCCGCACGAGTTGTGCGAGGAGTTTAGGAGATTGGAAATTAATGTGGTAACACCTGGGAGGAAAGCTGTATTGAATGCCATGGAATTACAACCTACTCTGATGGAGGAGATCAAGAGAACCCAAGAACTGGACTTACAGCTTGTCAAGATACGGGAAGAAGTGTTGCAAGGGAAAGCCCCTGGCTTTGTGATCCACGAAGACGGTACATTACGGTTTCATAACCGCATCTGTGTACCCAATATGGAATAACTGAAAGGAGGATTCTAGAAGAGGGACACAATACGCCATATTCAGTGCATCCAGGGGGAAATAAGTTGTACAAGGATCTTAAACAGATGTTCTGGTGGAGTAATATGAAACAAGAAGTGGCAGACTTTGTGGCCAAGTGTCTTACTTGCCAGCGAGTTAAGGTAGAGCATCAACGACCAGCCGGACTTCTGCAACCGTTAGACGTCCCTGAATGGAAATGGGATTCAATATCAATGGATTTTGTGATAGGTCTACCAAGGACCAGGCGGAAAAACAATGCAATATGGGTGATTGTAGATCGTTTAACCAAGTCAGCTCATTTCCTAGCCATCGCCAACAATTGGTCCCTAGATCAGCTAACTCAAGCCTATGTAAGGGAGATTGTAAGGTTACACGGAGTACCCAGTTCTATAGTCTCAGACAGAGACACTAGATTTCAGTCGGGTTTTTGGAAAAAGTTACAAGAGGCGTTTGGCACAAAGCTCAAGTTCAGCACCGCTTTTCACCCAGCTACAGATGGACAGACAGAGAGGACCATCCAAACCCTCGAAGATATGCTGCGAGCATGCGCTTTAGATTTCAAGGACTCGTGGGATGACGAGTTGACTCTCATTGAGTTCTCATACAACAACGGTTACCATGCTAGTATAGGGATGTCACCCTTCGAAGCCTTGTATGGAAGGAGATGTAGAACTCCCCTATGTTGGCAGGACATCGATGAAGCTCTAACGATTGGACCGGACCTAATACAGGCCACTACTCAGAAGGTTCGAATCATTCAAGATAAGATGAAGGCAGCACAAAGTCGACAAAAGAGTTATGCTGACAAAAGGAGAAGACCTCTAGAGTTTGAAGTAGGGGAATATGTGTTTTTGCGGGTTTCACCCACGAAGGGAGTTATGAGATTCGGCCAGTCGGGGAAGTTGACACCAAGGTTCATCGGGCCATACCCAATTTTGGAACGCATCGGAGAAGTCGCCTACAAGTTACAGCTGCCGGGAGAACTCCCCAGAGTGCATAATGTCTTCCATGTGTCACAACTCAGGAAATATGTTCCGGACCCGACCCATGTGATTGATCCCGAGCCGCTTCAGCTGCAAGAAGATCTGAGCTATGAAGAGCAGCCGCTAGAAATATTGGACCGTAGAGAAAAGCAGCTTAGAAGGAAAGTAGTTCCTTTGGTAAAGGTACGGTGGGCAAACCATACTACTGACAACTGACACAGGAAGCAGGAAGGCGAAATGAGGAGGAAGTACCCTCACTTGTTCCAAGCCTAAGACGCGTCAAGTTTCGGGACGAAACTTCTTTTAAGAAGGTAATGTTGTAAAACCTCGAATTTTAGGAGAAAAGAAACCGTTAGTTTCCTTCTGGGACCGTTAGGGTTAAGTTTAAGTTTAAGTTTCGAGGACGAAACTTCTTTTAAGAAGGTAATGATGTAAAACCCCGAAAAATCCAACAACGTTGACCGTGACGTCGTTAATAAAATAGGTTGACTTCGTTATTTACTGTTGTTCGTAATGTGTTTAGTTATGTTAACGCTTGAGCTCGTAGGGGAGTTGAGGGCTAACAAGGGTAGAATAGTAATTTCACGACTAATATTATTATGTAAATAATTACGTGAATATTATTTGTTATGTGATTATGTGATTATTAAAATTAATACTATTATTACTATTATTAGTATTATTAGGAAGAAAATCAGGTTTTTTTTAATTGTTTAGTTGGGTTGGATTAGGATTAGTTTTGGGCCCAAAAAGGGTTGATAGTATAAAAACCCCCCTTAACCCCTCTCAAACCCTAAACCCTAATAATCCCTCCCTAAAACCCTAGCCCTCTCTCTCTCCCTTCTCTCTGCCGTCCGCCCAGTCAGCCGGCCGCCGCCACAGGTCGCCGGAAATCGCGAACCACCGCCACCAGCCTCCCTCTCCTCCTTTCTCTTTCTCTTTCTCTTTCTCCTTCCTCTTTCTCCCTCTCGGTCCCCCTGCCTCTCGCCTCTGCCCAGTCGCGCCACCACCGACGCCACCAGCACCGTCGTCGAATCGCTTCTTCTTCTCTCTTTCTCTCTCCGATCTCCCTCCTTCTCTCACTGTTTCTCTTTCTTGAACGTCCGACCGTCGCCGTCTCTGTCGCCGGCCACGTCCATCATCGCCGCCGTCGCTGCCCGACCACCAGACGACCCTCGAACCGCCGCCCCGACGTCGCCAGCGCCGTCCCAGTCGAAGAAAGGGGCCGTCGAACCCGTCGCTGCTGCTGCTCAAGAAACCGACGTCAAACACTCCCTCGCCGCTGCCCTGACCGTCCGACAACCTCCCTCCGACCGCCGCCCGTCGCCTCGCCTGCCGCCCTGCCGCCCAGAACCACCGAGCCCTAACCTACGTAAACCCTAAACTCTAACCCTAACCCTAACTGTTATTTCCTTCTTTTTCTTTTCTTTTTCCTTTTTCTTTTCTTGTTTTTATTATTATTAATCTGATTTTATTTTGTAATTTTTTTATTGTCATTAATATTATGTTTTTATAATTATTGTATTGTTAGTTTTGTAATTAGGAAAATTATATGTAATCTTGTTTTTGATTGAAATTATGTGTAATTATTTTCTTGATTGTAATTTTGTGTAAATTGTTTATATTTTTCTTTATATGTAATCTTTTGTGCAATTTGTAATTTTATGATGTAAATTATAATTAGTTTTTTTTGGTTGTAATAGTTAATTGTTAAGGTTAAATTATTTTATTGTTCTTTAACTTATAAATCATGTTAGGTTAGATCACAATGTTATTGTATGCACGAATTCGATAACTAAATTACCTAGGTTAATTTCTTGAATACAATTAGTACTAAACTTTCTTGTTCTTGTTCGTTAAATTAAATCGTTAGGTTGCTTAATTGGTAACCTACCATTAGTTAAATTTTTGATCTCTTGTTAAGTTATAAAAGAATTAGTTATTCGTTTCTTGATTAGTTAATTACTTGTAACTCGTTGTTTTCCTAAAGCTCTTTTAAATCTTTTATTAAAGAAAATTTCCGTGTTAACCGCTTTTGTTATTTTCTTGAAAATCTTGGTTTATGGTTACAAACCTATAACTAATTTTGTGTGGTTAAATTCTTGAGATCTTGTTAAGTGTTTTATGTTTTAAGAAAATTATTTTCTTTTGTGACTTAAAGGTTTTAATTAAAATTTTGTTAAGGTGTTTCATGCTTTTAAATTAAGTTTAGCCCTACAAGTTTTAATTGTTGGACCTAAGATAAGTTGGACCTTAGGTATAAGACCCTAAGTATTGTTTTGAGTCCCAATTAGAATTCCAAGACCTTTTGGTAAAGATTTGAACCGGATAAGTAATTAGATTGATAACCGTCACCGGGACAGTTTTATTAGTGTCTAAAGTTTGGAATGCCACGACTAACATAGATGTCTTTTGACCAAGCCCTTCTTACTGGAAGTTCCTTTAGGTGTTAGGAACCATAGGAATTTTACGGGTCGAACGTTTGACTTGTGTAACCCGAGTTATAGCCGTTTTACAAAAACCTGTCAGTTCTGGACCAATTAGGAAGATGTGAGTTTTTAGAGTCCCTCGGGACTGAATTGGGCCTAGTCATCAACATAAAAGTTTTAGTAGACATTCTGAGGTTTCCGAAAAGTCCAGAATCAGACCCGTAGGATGTCGGAAAGTCGTTTTATGAACCGTTTTGTGTAAGCGTTATATTCTGTCCCTGCTTGCCTTTATACATGTAAATTGTTGATTAAATTTCTATGCATGCTTTGTTCTATGTTTCCTAAGTGTAGTATTTTAATTGATAGGAACCTAAGTGTTCCTAGGGGATGGGTTAGATAGTTGGTAGTTAATACTAACCTCGCTAGAACGCGTTTTGATTAGATAATTACTTTCATTCTAGGCCCGAGTTAGTGCGAGACGTTAGTGAGCTCAAGTGTGCCCTTCGTTACTACTATCTTGTGAAGTATTCAGGTAATTGTCTATGCTCTAATCCCCACCGGGATGCTCTTTAAATGTGTTTTGATGTTTTATAATCTATTTTGAGAATTGCATCCCGAAAAGGGACTTTTGTGGAAATGCGACCATCTATTTTGATAATCTTTTGTTTCGTTTGTGATCTTGGTTTATTTGAGTTGAGAAATTGGATGGTCTTTCATTCAAAGTTTTGTTAATGGTTTTGATAACTTGGGATGGGTTGACTTGAGAGTTGTGAGTCGAGTTTGAATACTGTTAATTAATTCAAGTGGAAACGTTAAGCGGGTTTCGGGGGATAACCTGTTGTGCAGGTGTAACAACCTGCAGGGTTATGGACCAGGAGATCAGGGCTTCCTTCCCTGATATAGGATAGTATTTTGATGCCTTTGGTAGGCGATGTTCGTGATGCCTTTGGTAGGCGATGTTCTTTATGCCTTTGGTAGGCGATGTTCTTGATGCCTTTGGTAGGCGATGTTTTTGATGCCTTTGGTAGGCGATGTCCGTGATGCCTTTGGTAGGCGATGTTTATGCCTTTGGTAGGCGATGTTACTTTAAGGGATTTGGTATCCCGCCCGCAAATTAAAATATGGATTGGATGGGTTGAGGAAAGCAGTTAAGGGTTAAAGGTTTGAAAAACGTTTGATTTGATCCCTCTCCCCAAAATGAATTGAAATGAACTTAAACTGTTTTAAACGTTAGGGGTAGACATTATTGAGATTTCCCCCTCATTTTCTGAAATGTTTTGATTTCAGGTGAAGATCTGAATGCTGGGGACGGGAATTAGAAGTGAGGACGACGAGTTTAGAAGTCCTTGAACCTTTTATATTGTATTCGTTAGGAATTCTTAAAGTTTGTGGAGTTGTTAGTAGTTCTTAGTTAGCGCAGTTGTGTTTTCCTTTCTCGCCTTGTATTCCTTCGGGGATACGGCAGTGACGCCCAAACTAATTTTGAAGTCTTCCGCTAAGTTTTGTCTGTTAACGTTAGTTTGACTTTGACTTTTCTATAATTGAATTTCCAGGGCGTTACATGTTCACTGTTAAATTGGCATACCCAAGTGGGGACCAACAATGGCTCATCTAAAAAATTAGACACAAAAAGTGCGATTCATGAATTGGGGGAAAAAAAACTCAGACTTAGACTATGTGGTCTATTTGATGTTTAATGAAATCATTTGTCTGTTTTTATGTTCTGTTTTTGGTTGTTTGTGATGTTAAAGAAGATCTTAATTATTGTTGTAACAGTTTGTAAATCATTCTTCGCTCATTGCTAATTGTTAATTGGTACTTTTGGTTGTTTATGATATGGATGTCCTTAAGAAGCTAATGATCCGATTTTTGAACGTGCAGATGTCTATAGATTATATCATCACATTGCACCTCCATTATGGGGGTAAATTTGAGGAAAGGAAAAATAAAGTTCATTATGTGGGGGAGTTAGGTTCGAAAACACTTGACTACGATTATGACAAGTTGTCTTTGACTGAGTTGAAATCTATTTTCAAGGAAGATTGCAATTACAAGGGTAATGTGAGTGAAATTTGGTGGAGATGTTCCGATAAGGGTAGTGAGGTGAGGAGGATATTTGGTTCGAAATGCATTATAGATATGGCACCTAAGCTTAAAAAATGCAGAGTAGTTCATATATATGCAGTAGATGAGCCAGTTGAAGGCCTTGCTTTGCTTTTGATTTCTCGTAACTTTGTCGATGTAAGTGATGTCATAACCATTGACCATCATAGTTCTAAAGTTCCACCTGCCGCAACCCTAGAATATGGGACACATATAGATTCACTACCACCAAGTAAACAAGATACCCAACGGTCATTGACTTCAACACAAAACGGAGGTCTATCATCAAATGCTGCAGGTGTGGATGGTAAGCAAAATCCAAATTTATGCTGATATGTACTTGTGCACTTAAATTGTTTAATTTGTGGGATCTTTTCCTTTAGTTTTGAGTTGATATGGTTTTCTGAGGTCATGTGTTTTCTCTGATAGTAGACGTTAACATTGATGGATTTTTCCTCACATGTAGATAGTATGAATTTTTTCTGTCATTGTTATATCCTAATATGCATTGTTTTAAAGTACGATCTCCATACCATATACCCTAAAACTCAGATTATTCCAATTTCATTGTTGACAAATAGGTGCGAATAATCAATTTCTTTGCACATTCATGGCACCAAATAAGAGTTGGATGACTTTGTCCTCTATTGATCGCCTTAGTGATGAATATAGCCAAGGAGTGAAGGAGTTCCTTTCGTTTGCTTTCAGTCGATTAGGTGAGGGGATAGATATAGTCAAGTGTCCTTGTGTTGGGTGTTGTAATTCAAATGAGCACAGAAGAGAGGTTGTTGAGATGCATCTTATAGCATATGGGATACTTGAGGGATACACATATTGGTATCATCACGGGGAAGGGCCCAATGATCTTGATTGTGACGATCATGATATGGAAGAAGAATTTCATGGTGAAGAAGAATAAGAGAATGAGTCGAATTCACAAAGTGACGTTAAATGGATGAAATGGTGAGAGACTTGTTCCCAATTTACTATGGATTAACCGAAAAGGCGTTGAGGTGGGAGCTTCTAGCCGACCATAGTCTGAGGTACCTAATGATGACGCAAAGAAGTTTTTATGTTCTTGAAGGACTTGGACCAACCTTATCACGGGATCTAAGTGTTCTAAGTTATCCGCAATGGTCAAATGCTGCATATTAAATCTTTGGGTCGGTGGAGTAATGAATCCTTTACAATGTTGTTGGAGTTTTTGAAGGAGTTGTTGCCCTGGGTCCACATTAGCAAGTTCGTATTATGAGGCGAAGAAAACTATTAAGAATCTAGGTCTCGTGCAACAAGATTGATGCATGTAGGAATGATTGCATGCTATTTTGGAAAGAAGATGCAAATCTTGATGCTTGTAAATTGTGTCATGCGTCAAGGTGGCAAGATGAGAAGCACAATGAGACGAAAAAATAGGGAAAATGGTAAAAATACGGTGAAAGTATTACGCCATTTTCCGTTGAAGCGTATGCAACGTCTCTTCATGTGCTCTAAAGCGCATCGAAATGAGGTGGCATCATGAAGAACGTGTTAAAGATGGGGTAATGAGACACCCTGCTGATTCAAAAGCTTGGAAACATTTTGATGTGCTTCACAAGGATTTTGCTTCAGAACCACGCAATGTGAGACTTGGGTTGATGAGTGATGGGTTTCAACCATTTTCCAATACATCGACTCCTTATAGTGTTTGGCCTGTGATGCTTATTCCATACAATGTAGCTCCGTGGAACTGTATGAAACAGAAAAATTTTATCTTGTCCCTAATCATTCCCGCCCGAGGGTCCTGGCGACGCGATAGATGTATACTTACAACCCTTGATAGAAGAATTGAAGGAGTTATGGGAGATAGGGGTTGAGACATATGATGCATCTTTGAGGCAAAATTTCAAGTTGTTTGTGTCATTAATGTGGACGATAAATGATTTTCCAAACATGGAATTTTATCCGCCGAGTACGAAAGGAAAACTCGCATGTCCTGTTTGTCACAAATACACTCACTCTCTTAGATTACAACATAGTGCTAAGGAAGTTTATATGCGACATAGACGTTTCTTGCCTGAAAATCACAGTTGGCGCAAAAAGAAAGATTGGTTTGGGGATGTAGAGCTTGAAGGTCCTCCTAAACCACTAGCAGGGAAGGATGTGGAGAAGCAGTGCAGCGATCTTAAGGGCATTCCCCTTAGCAAAGATCCCCGTGTAAAGGTAAAAATTGACCATCAAAAGAGGGGGGATAATTGGAATAAGAGAAGTATCTTTTTTTAGCTACCTTATTGGGAAACCAATTTGCTCAGGCATAATTTGGATGTCATGCACATTGAGAGGAACGTGTCTGATATCCTTATTGGAACTTTGATGAACATGAAGGGGAAGACAAAAGACAATGACAAATCTAGATTAGATTTGCAAGCATTTAATATTAGGGCAGACTTACATCCTCGTCAAAAGGGTACCAAGCTTGAGTTACCTCCAGCTCCTTATGTATTATCCGTGGAGCAAAAACAAGAGTTGTGTAAATTTCTGAAGGAAGTACAGGTCCCAGATGGATTTTGCTCAAATATATCAAGGTGTGTAAATGTGAAAGAATGTAAGATCTCAGGATTGAAGAGTCATGATCACCACATTCTTCTACAGAGACTACTTCCCTTAGTCATTCGCACAGGCATGCCCATTAAAGAAGTTAGTGAGGCAATCATCGAAATGTCTATGTTTTTCAATGTCCTATGTGCTAAGACATTAAAGATTGAAGACTTGGAGATGATCAAGGCCCAAATGCCACTAACTTTGTGCAAGTTAGAAAGGTGGTTTCCTTTGGCATGTTTTAATGTCATGCTACATTTGCCTATACATTTGGCAGATGAGGCTATTATAGGTGGGCCGGTAACATTTCGTTGGATGTATTCTGGGGAGCAAAGCCTCTATGAACAAAAGTCACGTGTTCGTAATAGAGCACGTCCCGAGGGTTCAATGGCTGAAGGCAATGTTGCAAATGAGTGTATGACTGTTTGTGCAAGATATTTACATGGCAATGAGAAGCATTCAGGGCGATATAATGACGGTGGTGTACAATATAATAAAGTTCTAAGTATTTTTTCACATCCTAGTAGGCTACTTGGAGCTCCGAAACTGTTGGACATGGATGAGCGTGAAAAATATAAAGCCCATATGTATGCTTTGATGAATTGCCCCGAAGTTCTACCTTTTATAGAGTAAGTTACATCTTTTATATGTATTTCATACATATTATAAGTATCGAAATGAAATACTAATGTTTTTAATTCCTTAGAGAACATGATTTTATGTTGGAGAATGATTCGAAGGAAATGACCCAAGATGAAAAGAATGATCACTTTGTCAAGTGGTTTAAGGTCAAAGTGAGTTGCTAATTACTGGATATATAGTGTTTTCATTCCCTTTTGTGTGAACTATTGGATGTCTTATATATATTTTTTTCCTTTGCAATCATAGGTAGAGGAGTTGGACCAAAAAGAAGCTTGTCCCCATGGAAATGAATTATTATCATTGGCTCAAGGGCCAACTCCATATGTGAAGAGTTATAGCGGTTGTGTTACTAATGGCTATAAATTTCACACACTGAGTAGAGATACTGGTGCGAAGACACAAAATAGTGGAGTTTTAGTGGTTGGTAATGATGGGGATGGAGGAGCTAATATAGACTACTATGGGGTACTCAAAGAGGTGTTTACTTTGGAGTACACGGGGGGCAATGAGGTTGTATTCTTTCGGTGTAATTGGTGGGATATAGATCCAAAAAGGGGAGTTAAGGTCGATAAGTTTGGCTTTGTGAGTGTAAATTCTCAACGCCTTCTCAATATTGATGATCCTTTTGTGTTGGCAGCTCAATCATCACAAGTTTTTTATGTGAATGATATTAGTCAAAAGGGTTGGCGTGTTGTGGTGAAGGTACAACCGCGAGATTCCTATAAAGCTATCGATAGAGTTGACGGTCAAGCAAATGAAGATGATACTGAAGCTTATCAAGAAAATGCTTCATTTACTACCCAAATTGGCACACATGCTTCCAATGATGACCTCGAATATACAAATGTTTGCCCTCCTGTTGATGCTCAAGCAGAAGTTGTTGATGTATCTTCATCGGCTAGAAAATCCAAAAGATCTAGGCGAAAATGAGTTCCAAAAACCTTATGGTTATGTAACAAGACATACATATGATGTTTTGGTTTTGGCTTGTGCACTCTGTCTTAATTGTAATTTTATTTTATATTTTTGGGTGAATGTCATTTTGTAGGAAGTTATTTATGTTTTGAATTTCCTTATATATATGTTGCTGTTGGTTTTTTATGTCCTGATTTATATGGTAATATGTTTTGATTTATGTTTTGCGTTTTTTGCCTGAAATAGGGAATACGACACCCCAAGGGAAAGGTTCAAGAAAGTTGAGATTTCTGTCTCCTGGTGCACTCTCTCGAGGGCGACTATCGGGCTTAAAACCAACAATGCATGAGACAGATGTGGTAAGTGTTTCCCTTACCATTTATGGGGGCCATAATATGAAAAACCAACTCAATTTTATCGAATTTGTAATATTGCATGGCCATAAAATAGGTTGCCTACAAAAAATCGAGGGTTGGAAGCTATGAGGCTTAATTTGTATTTTTTGTTGGAGTGTATCATTATATCTAAGTTATATTTAGACTGCATGATCTTTCTTATATATAGATAACCATCTGTGCACTTACCATTCATTTTCGCATTAGAATGGATCAAACGTACAAGGTGTCAATAGAGATGCACAACTGGAAATTCCAGAATGGTAATCAAGATTTACTTGCCTTCTTAAGTGTAATCCTTTGTCAGGAAAGTTGTATAAATGATAATGCTTTTGTAATTGTGAAATAGGGTCCTACGTGATGTTATAGGACCTCTTATGGAAAAGAATGGGGAATCTTCTGTAGAGGTGAATGGTGGACATGCCATCCACAAGAAGAATGGGGTGAGTGTCTCCCTCGAACATTAATTATTCAGGTTGAGTCGTATGCCTTGATAATGATATTTCAATGTTTGCTTATTTATTTTTCTGTTGGCATTAGAATGAGTCAAAGGAACATTGTTTGAATGGAGATGGCAAAGATGTAGCTAATGGGGATGCTGATCAATCTTGCCAAATGACTGAAGGTTTGATAACCATTTATGTCTTTAGCTTTTGTTGGTATTTTTGATACAGTAGCTGCTGGTTAAAAACACAGTATTCAAATACTAACCAAATATATCATTTCATTGCTCATTGGAATGGTCAGCGTGAGATTCTCTGTAAGTGCCCATTAATCTGTAATCATAACTGGTTCTTAATGATTTTACTGCTACTATGTGCTCATCTATTGTGTTTATTGGGGAAATTGTTTAATGGACATCGATTGTGAGTTATTAGCCCCCTTCTAAGTCTTCCCCTCTCTCCGATTTGGGTTCTTGGGTTTTGATGGAAACTTATTTCCTGATTTTTGAGATGAAATTATGGAATTAATCTGCTCAAAATTGTTGTCTTCTAATATTATCAGGGAACTCTTTGAAATGTGTGATCTTGGGATGGAAGAATCATGGTTGAGTTATTGCATGTTGTTGTTTAGGATTGTTGTTGAGTTGAATTTTATCTTTTAAGAATACATTTTGGGTGATGATCATATGAATAGAGCCTTTGGGGAAATCAACTAATTTCTGTGAGATTTGCATAATGACGACGATTAAATTCGATTATGACCAGTGAATACATTTTGATTATGACCAGTGAAATCAACTAATCTTTTAAGAATACATTTTATCTTTTAAGAATACATTATGACCAGTGAATTCGATTAGCTACCAATTTTGATTTTTGGTTATATGAATAATAATTTGTTAGCTAATATATTACTTCTCCATTATAGTTAATAATTTAATAATTTTATGAACCGTATTATCCATTTTAGTCTTTGCTGAATTGATTAGCTTTTATTGCGTTTCTTTGCATCCAGTATTGCATTTCATTGGCATTCTTCAATTATTCTTAGTAAAGGTGACTGACTGGGTGAAGTGATTAGCATTGTACGTGGGAACGTGGGAGTGAAGACAATCTGTGACAAATTAATGGGAACTTACAGTGCCTCGTGCTGACGATTTCACAAATTAATATGGATCCAGGTGTTTCTTTAGTCATTTGAGCACAAAATGCTTAACACCCTCTTCAAATTGAGTGCAGATATGATTACAGATGGTGGTAGTGGTACTGGTGAAACAAGAAAAAGAAAACGAAATTCCAAAGGACGGGGTAGGAACAAGGTTCGGCAAGTGGCAACCCTTAAGCATGGCCAAAAACTTGAATTAGCTTTCTACAATAATGGTCCAGTAGGTGAAAACCAATGCCCACTTTCAAGGCATATCGGCAAACTCGTTCGTGATCGAAACATGCTACCGATCCAAGTGCGTAATTGGAGTGCAATATCTTCTGGGGATAAAGAAAAATTATGGAGAGCTATTGCAGTAAGAGATCCATATTCTTATTAATATCTCCTTATAATATGATAAATAAATGTTTTAGTGATAGCTTGCCATGTTCGTATATTATTATGTGGGTTTAGGATTCATATTATATATGTGCAACAGGATAAGTTTCATGTAGAAGGTGGTCTTGAAAAGCATCGTACAAGCATCATGAGTAAGGCTCGGACTGCATGGAACAAATGGCGCGGGGAAATGAGTCAACTACACCTGAAAAATGTGTCCACCCTTGACGCCATTGCACCAGACAACATTCCTAAAGGTTTACTTAAAGAAGATTGGGAATGGTTGGTGATGGAGCATTACAGATCGAATTTATTATGCGTACTCGATAATTTGTGACTTATTAAATGTGAATTTTTATGGTTTCTCTCCCTTTTTTATGTCTTAGGGAAGTGGTCAGTGTCTATTATATCATCTTGTTTAACTCATCGAATTGTGCATGAAATGTAGATAAAGAGTGTAAGAAACTCTGAGAATAGAGCTAACTTGACCAACCTTCCTCCACTTGGCAGTGTCGATTCGACAAATTATATCTGACGAGTGGTATATGTACAATGTTTTAATAAGAGTTTTTGGTGTTTTTAATCAAGCTAATATGAAGCATTCTTTTAATGTCTTTTATATCTTTACGTTAGGGGAAAGAGGAAAGCAACCAAGCGTTGCGATATCTTCAAAAGAACACGAAGAAGGAAGGATGGTACATTGACCGAAGAGGCAGAAGCTAAACATGTATTATTTAAATTTTGTCATTTTTCAACAATTTTGTATTGTCGAAGCATTGATTTTTCATTTACTTATCTAAGTTTGTATACAATATATTGAACTTTGAATATAGGATGACATTCAGATAGAATTGGAAAAGAACCAAAGGCTCTGCTATTGATATAGTGGAGAAGTGTTTTGGCCTTCAAACAAAGGGTCGCGTCATTTGCTTCGGAGAAGGGGTGACTCCTCGGGACTTTAGGGGTCCTCTACCAAGTAAGGCTGAATTAAGAGCCGAACTTCAACAGAAAGACCAAGTTATTGCTGAGTTGAAAGATCGACTGGAAAACGTTGAGGGTCGTGAAGATGAACATCAAAAAAAGATTGCTGAAATTGAAGCATCTCATGAAAAAAATATGAATTGCTTTTCGGTGAAATCCAAAAGCTAAAAGACAAACTCAGTCACATCGAATGAACCGGGTCACCATCTTCTAACCCGGTAAGTGCAACTTCTCTCTTCTTTCAGGGCTGTGAATTTTACATTGAGTTGGAGTTATAATGACTTTGGATATATGCAACTTGAAGGATCATAGTTACTTGGATGTGATTGACTGTTTGAGTTGAATAGGGTATATATTTGGTTGAATTGGGGTGTGCTAATTGAGTGAGTAGGTTAGTGATTGTAATCTGATCCATTATTTATGGGTTTTCTTATTTATAGTTGATAAATGAGAGATTAGCTAATTATTAAGAACACTAGAGAGAGAAAAGCAAACCCATCGATCTCCCTTTACAATATGGCTTTGGGTTATCTTCCAATTAATGTAGTTTGAAAAACCTAGATCTATTCTTCTGCCATGGATACTATAAAGCGTCCAGATCGTCATCATCCAGATCGTCATGCTTTGTCCAATTCTTTCGTCAGTCCCATCACCCTTCTTCCCATATATATGTTTGTCTTGCTCGACCACCGCCAAGTCAGTTCAACCATGGCACATAAGTCTTTCTCATTTTTTAACATAATGCTGCAGACCCCGTTTTTGTCTTCAGTCCTCTTTCTTGCTCGAAAAAAAAAGAAACCTTCTTTACTACCGAATTCAGCCTAGATCGACTATATATGCTGTGAAATTGGACCACTCCTTGGAGTCAATTTGAACGAGCTATTTAATCTCTCATTTGTAAACTATATTATATGAAGCAAAAATGAAACTTTTCTCAATATATATAAACTCTTTTTGCTTTCATATATGTAGGTACGATAATAGTGTACGTGGACATTTTGATTGCTGAGTACAATCTACAGAACTTTTGGGACGCTTTGACTTGGTGACAGATCATATGCATTTTGGGGTATATTATACGCAATGGCTTTATGCGCCATGGATATTATCAATTAACAGGATGTACCTTTTGTGGGGTAATGGATGTATTGGTATGTTGCATGTGTTTTGGTTATGTCACCGTATGCAAACTTGGCGTTGTAAACGTTACATTTACGGTCTATGAGAATGACTTATGATTTTGACTTTCATATGTATTATATATATAATGTTTTATATATGTGGTTGACAGGGAATAGATGATAATATTGACTGTTATTTAAATTTTACAGGTTAATTTAGCAGGTTAATTTAAAAATACTGTTTAGTGGGCCATCAATACTTTTGCGTCTGGGACAAAATTCGGTCGTAAATATTGTAAACAACGAACATGGTCAGTAATGAATGGTAAACCCGTCGGTAATGTTGATGAATAATTATGACGGGGTTGAAAACCCATCGTAGCTAAGCGGGAAAATCCCGTCGTAGATGGGCTCTGATGGGATTACATGGGGGTTACTTTTTAGGACGGACGAAGAAATCCCGTCGTAGCTGAAAGTTAATTTTCTGGACGGACCATAACACCCGTCATAAATAAACTCAGGTCTTTTCCGTCGTAGATGGGCTCTGATGTGAGTACATGGGCGTTACTTTTTAGGACGGAAAAAAATCCCGTCGTAGATGGACGTTAATTTTTTAGGACGGACCATAACACCCGTCACAAATAATCTCAGGTCTTTTAAGACGGGATGGTCGTAAATATCTTTTAACGGCGAGGCCTTTTGTGACGGCTGGTGACGGGAGCTAACCCCGTCGTAAATTAGCTTTACCGACGGATAATAGTCCAGTTGCGACGGTATTTCCCTTCGTAAAAGGCTGAAATTCTAGTAGCGTCTTACGATTCGATCACGATCTAACTAGGTGAATTTGTTAATGTTTGTGCACATTATCATCTTTAAAATTTTGTCGTAACTATATAAATTTTATATTAAATTTATCCATTGACATACAATTTAACGTATTACTTCATCACCAATGGATAATGTTAAGATTCAAACTATCATACAACTTTATTATTTGATATTTTCATAATGTATTAGAATCTTACGATCCTCGATTTAATTCTATGATTCTGATTCTAATTACGCTCATCGGTTCAAACTAAAATTCTGATTTTAACAATCGTGACCGACACCAATTTACCAACTTATCCATTCAATGCAACCAGTTAATCAACGGTAGAAAAGAACTAGCCCATGAACAAGCATACTTAAAAGGAAAAAGAAAACCAAGAAAAATAAACAGCAAATTCAAAGATTAATGTAGGCCACACCAGATTGGGTCCATCAGTTGTTCTCTGTCTCCATGCAAAGAGCCATCGACGAGGGATTTCACCCTCACTTTTTCCCTCGTAAACAAACGCACCGGCAGAAGAAGCAGCACCGAAGTTACAATGGATGAAGACACCCCACTGGCCGTTCTCCATCCTGGTCGGCACCGGAGTAATCCCCACTCGACCCGACCACTCGTGGTAGTCGACCAGAGTGACTGGTCCTCCGGTGGCATTGTAAACCATGCACATTATGTATAGTTGATCCTGCAAATTGTGTATGTATGTATGTATGTTTGTTTAGGTTGCCCCCGAAGTCTTTGCGTGCCAACTTGCTGAATAATTGGCTCGTTAAACTATCAAGGTCAATGAATCAATGATTCACCAACAACAATTTTCAGTTTGTTATATGTATAGTTGGGTTATCAAACTATCAAGTTGACATTCCCTTTTTGTCGGGCCCTTGACTTTGAAGACTCTATGAAATAAAAAGAGGGGTTTTTTTGTATTTTGGACCCCAAATTTTAGGGTATTTATATTCTGAACCCTTGGTTTTCAATTTTAATTGTTTGGACCCTAAAGTTTGTCGAATAAAGAAAAAAGAATCCTAAAATTTGTGAGTTAAAAAAAAAGTCCCTGACTCATTCTTTGTTTTCCTCCCATGTCTGAATTTGTCTCCCTTTTGACGTCAAAGTTCAGGATTATGGTTAAAACTGATATTGAAGCTATAATACACCTCTCTTATTCATGTCAGGGCTACTTAGACCCCTAATTATAGGATTTAAGTAACTCCAATATGAATAAGAGAGGTTCATTATAACTTTAATATCAGTTTTAACCTTAGTTTTGAAATTTGACGCTAATCGGGAGAGAAATTTAAATATGGAAAGAAAAAGAAAAACGGGAAACAAGCTTTTTTTCAACATCACAAACTTTAGGGTCCTTTTTTTCATTCTACAAACTTTAGGGTCCAAAAAATTAAAGTTGAAAACCAAGGGTTCAAAATATAAATACCCCTAAAGCTCATGGTCCAAAATGCAAAAAACCCATGAAAAGAATGTTCATGAACGTAACCCGAAATTTTCGATATGGATTCTTTTAATCCCTCCATTTCTCACATTTGTAAGAGTTAATATAAGTTTATATTAATTAGCGGAAGTAAAATAAGACGACTATTGGATGTTGAAAAAAATAAATACAAGATAGGAGGGATAAGAATTTAACATGGAAATCCAAATCAGGAGAACACCACGAATGACGCAGGCATTAAAATAGATCAAATTTCTATGTGATTAATTTGGGTAAAAAATTAATAACTTTAAAAAATATTGGTATATTTTACAATAATACTCCCTCCGTTTTTTTTAATTGTCTTTTACGTTTTTTGAGGTCCGTCTTTAATCAACAATTTCACCCATAATATGTTTATAAAAAAATTCGATATCATACTTTTTGAATATTACTTTTTATTACGAATATAGTGATATCAATTTTGTTTGATGAATCATTATAAAAATTAAGATATTAACGGTCAAAATTTTTGACACAATTACCTAGGCGACACTTAAAAATAAACGGAGGTAGTATTGATTTGTAAAATTTAACACCTTGTAAAAGTACATTAGATACTCCAAGACATTCCATATAACAATGGCTTAAATTTAAAGTCATTAGTCTATGTTTACCTCTGAAGGGGCTGCTTACATATTGCTTCTATCCGGGAGGAATAGTAATCCACCTAGTCAACTTCCCTAAAGTTAGTGGTTACATCCTCTTTTTCTTTTTAACTCTCATCTAAATGTTCATATTAAAAACTCAACCGTTAATATTTTAATTTATATAATAATTCTTCATCATATATATATATATATATATATATATATATATATTTTTGGGTACAAAGAGTGAGGAGTGTAATATGTGTGTTTGAATGAGGGCATTTTGGTAAGTGTATAATAGGTCATTTATACTTTTTTTAAAAGTAAATAGGGAAATTGGAAAAAAATAATCCAAACTTTGTAGGTATTGGAAAAAGATAATCCGAACTTACAGTTTTGTTAGGAATGAGCTGAATTTTAACTTCTATTATTTTTAGCATCCATCACCTAATTAAAGTCCTCCGAAAAGTGACGTAATTGTGACGATATTACACTCTGAACATACTTTTAACTTGCTTTTGAGCTGTCAAAAGTTCCATGTATAATATCGTCATCACCATGTCACTTTTCGAACGAGTTTAACTAGATGGTGGATGTTAAAAATAATAGAGGTTAAAGTTCAGCTCATACATAACAAAACTACAAGTTCGGATTATTTTTTTCCAATACCCCCAAAGTTTGGATTATTTTTTTCCAATTTTCCAAATAAATATTGTCTCATTTATTTATAAATTAGTTAAACTTTATTTTTTAATAGAGATATTTATGATACATTACAATTAATGTATAACTTATAACTTATATGTTTTTTTGAAATATTATCTCACGTATATGCCGTTTAAACTCTACAAATAGACAAATGTGGGCCAATAGTAGTATATATTTGAATGGCAAAGTGCTAACTAATAATACTCCCTCTGTTTTTATTTGAGTGACGTCTAGGTAATTGTATCAAAAACTTTGACTATTAATATTTGAATTTGTATGATGATTCATCAAACAAAATAGATATTATTAGATTCGTAATAAAAGATATCATTGGAAAAGAATAATATCGTATTTTTTTATAAAAATATTATGTGAAAAATTATTAACTAAAGATGGACCTAAAAAAACATGAATAACAAATAAATAAAAATAGAAGGAGTATTTAATAAATTTCATTTTTCCCTTTCATAAATATCATATTATCAATGGTCATCATATCTGTTTTTTAAAAACAAAAAACCTATTAACTTACTCCGTATTGTTTTTCCTAATTAATACTACCTCCGTTTTGTTTTATCTGTCGCCTAGGTAATTGTGGCAAAAACTTTGACCGTCAATATCTTAATTTGTATAATGATTCATCATACAAAATTGATATCATTAGATTCGTAATAAAAAATACTATTAAAAAAGTATAATATAATATTTTTCTATAAAAGTTTTATATTAGAAATTATTAATTAAAAATTGGCACTGAAAACCATAAATGACAGATAAAAAAGAAGGGAGGGAATATTTAGCTAATACTCCGTAGTACTCTTTTCCATAATAGTGGAAGAAACAAATACAGTTTTTTTGTTAGTCGCAACTCATGAAGTACTTTGCCGTTCAAACTCTATATTCTTAATTGCTCATTATTACATAGATTTGTAACTTACACCATTTTTTGTTTAGTAATGTCATTAATTCAATTTAATTGGTGATTATTACCAATTGACCATTTTATCAAATACTCCCTCTATTCTTTTTTATCTGTCATTTACGGTTTTCAGTGCCAATTCTTAATTAATAATTTCTAATATAAAACTTTCATAGAAAAATATAATATTATACTTTTTTAATAGTATTTTTTATTACGAATCTAATTATATTAATTTTGTATGATGAATCATTATACAAATTAAGATATTAACGGTCAAAGTTTTTGCCACAATTCTCTAGGCGACAGATAAAACAAAACGGAGGTAGTACCAAACACATTTCTTATTTAAGCCCCAATTCTTATTCTTTTTTTGGTACACATATAGTTACGTTCTCTAAAAAAATTTCAACCCAACATTGTGTATTTCTTATTCTTCTTTTTCTCATATATATATATATATATATATATATATATATATATATATATATATATATATATATTTACGTTCTCTACAAATTATACTAAGTTTTGTGTAAATAATTAATTTATTGATTTCTCTTGCAGATTTTTATCCATAATTTTTCCTTAAAACTGCATATGTTGGATAACATTCTTTTACAAGGTATTTTCTTCCATCTCTAATTAAGAAAACTCTAGCATACTTCAACCCAACTCCACTATTTTGCTACCTTAGTACGTGTAATACGCCTACAAGTTAAATCCAAGATTGCATTTTCTATGTGATTTTTCTTCATATAGGTATATTTACGTTCTCTAAAAATTATCGATCCTACCTCGCTTATTTTGTTTTTCCTCATATACATGTGTTCACATTTTCTAAAAATTATGCTAAGTTTTGTGTAAATAATTAATTTGTTAATTTCTTTTGCAGGTTTATATCCATAGTTTTTCAATAAAAATGCATATGTTGGATAAGATTTCTTTACAAAGTATTTTCCTCCATCTCCTAATAAAACTCTAGCATACTTCAACCCAACTCCACTCTTTTCCTACCTTTTAATTTTTATACATCTACAAGTTAAATCCAAAATTTTATTTTTTAATGATTTTTTAATTGTTGTATGCATATGTTAATATGGTATATGCATATGTATTTTCCTCCGTTTTTATTTCTGGGTACAAAGGGCGATGATCGTAATATGTTGTTTTATGAAGGGCATTTGAGAATATTATAATTGGTGATGTTTACCTTTTTTAAAGAAAAGTCATTATTTACATATTAATTACTAATATGAGTTACTACCAACAACATTAACTAAATAAAATTAACTAATTAGAAAAAAAATCAATAATATAATAAAAAAGAAAATTACCTTCTCCATATATATATATATATATATATATATATATATATATATATATATATATATATATATATATATATATATATATATATATATATAAAGGATGAGGATTGAAATTTATGTATGTTGTATTGAGAGGACATTTTTAGAATGGTACAATTAATCATACTTATTTTTTAAAATGAAAATTACTCATATATATTAATTTATGATAAGTAACTATTGTATATAAATGAAAGCATATTATTTTACAACAGTATGATAGATATTAGAATTCATAAAAAAATATGTGATTCTCTTTATCACCGAAGGATATAATAGATATAAAGTGAATTAATAATGAGAATAAATAAATATCAAAAATATATTACAAAAACACAAATAAAAATAAAAATTGCATTTACGATTGTGGTAAATAATTTATTTTAGATTAGATGAGTTGGAAAGTTGCTATTGGCTATTTGAATTTCTTCTTTTACACATTATTATTATTATTATCATTATTATTATTATTATTATTATTATTATTATTGTTATAATACAAAAAGGTAGAAAGTTCCGTTTTATTGTGGGTTTAA
Organism: Portulaca oleracea; assembly: GCA_029582165.1. Taxonomy (NCBI): domain Eukaryota; kingdom Viridiplantae; phylum Streptophyta; class Magnoliopsida; order Caryophyllales; family Portulacaceae; genus Portulaca; species Portulaca oleracea. Next base: position 2,969,914 of record CM055873.1, on the reverse strand, counting down.
CATACTACTGCGAAAAAAAGTTAAGTGAAGACAAATAAAATGCTAATAGTTATGGTAATTATTAAATATTTAAATCAATACTAATTATCATAATAATTGTACTTAACTATTTGTTTTCACCCACAAACAAAACCGTTATTTTTTGGTCAAAGCATCTTTAATTTTATTAATAAAATTTTGTTTTTTAATTATTTTTTATCATCCACTTAAGATTGGCTAGATTTATATAAATTGATAAGGTGTTTTAAGTCTTGAAAGTTTAAACACACATCTTCTCACTATCTATTTTGTAATTTATAATAGGATAGATTAGATATACTAATTTTGATATTGATTTGTCTCTTTATCATGAGAAAGCAAGTCTCACTACTTTCTATCATACAAGTGAGCAAAAATCTTGTTCAAACCTTGAATTTACATTCATTTGGTATGTATTGTTTGGGCATTGCATTTCATGAAAAGAATATAATTTAAGCTAAGGCAACGTTTAAAAATTATGTTTACGTTTATTATTATTATTATTATTATTATTATTATTATTATTATTATCACCATCTTTTTTTTTTTATGTTTTACATAATGTCTTTATATCCTACGACTAACAATATGTATTTTGGCTTCTAAAATACTTTTTTAAAATAGCGAGTGAGTAATTTATTCAATGTCTATATATAGTGATATTATGTTATTGTTTTAGTTTGAACAAGGATACATGGTTGTATAAGAGGAAATTATGAGCCAAAGTCGTATAATTAATATAATCATATTATACATTGTTGTATAATTATATTTATTATGAACAATGATACATTGTTATATTATGTTATTGCATTTAGAATATTATTAATATTTTTTTAATGTGCTAAAGTTTGTACATCTTGAGTTTGTCTTCGAAAAATGTCCTTATCTAAGCCACTAACTTATTTTAATCAAAATGTGTGAAAATTTTAAAATTTATAAAGAAATAAGATGGGATAAAGGGAGTTTGAGAAAGTAAAAGGGGATGACATACTATATATTGCTTTATTATAACTATATCACATAATCAGTTTTGTAAAATATTAAGAATAAAGTATTACGGAATATTTATCTAGAAGAAAATTAAAGTATAATTCCAATTCAATTATAACTTAGCGAGATATATAAAAGTTTCCATTTTTTTAAAAAAAATAAACAAAAGTAACTTTATTTTTTTCCATCATTGCTTTCTTTTTCATATTTATTTTAGGTACTATTATTCATGTTTTTAATGATTATTAGTTATATATAGTTATTCGTTCTAATATTCCCACTCATATTATTTAAGATATAGTTTAAATAATATTTTCAATATATGTGTGATTTATCTTTGTCCCGTGCAACGCACGGGTACAAGGACTAGTATTACAAGATTAATATCCTTAAATTAATAATTAAAAAATATAAAAAATAATTTAATATTATACATTTATAAAAAACTTTATTTAGGACTTGTCAAATACCTGAGTAAAATAAGTTCTTACCAAAATTTACAAAATTTACCAAAAATTATCAGAATTTAAACAAAAAAATTAATTCTGACATATTAAAATGAATTTGTCAAAATTTATTAACGCTTATAAAAAATTATTAAAATTAACTTTTATTCAATTACCATTTACCGTAGAGCTGGCTAATAGGTTAGGTTGAGTCGTGTTCGTATTCGTGTCAAACTTAAACGGGTTCAAAATCCTCTAAGCTGAACCTAACCCATTTATTAAACGGGTTGGAAATTGAAACCGTTTACCGTTTACGTTTTACACAGGTTGACCTTATTTTGACTTATTTACCCGTTTAAGTAAACGTGTTAGAATAAAATGATCAATTTACCTATTTAACCATTAACTCATTTATACAAAACAACTCATTGTGAGATCGAAATATGACATATCATACTCGACAATTTGCGTGGTAATATAATTCAAGTTATACATAAGGAGATATCTTTTTAGGGAAATTGGATTCTAATAATCCCTAATTTTGCAAATTGGAAGGCAATAATCCCTACTTTCAATTTTTGTTTTGGACCACCATAATACAATTTTTAAATTATTTTTTTGAAATTCTGAGCAAATATTATGATTTTTTAAAAGGAATAAAATTGAAAAAATCATAACAAATAGAAAAAAAATCGAAAAAAATCGGGAGAAATACTGTAAATTCATTAAAAATCATGGTAAAGTGTTATACAAAATTTTGAATCAAATGCAATACAAAATCTATTATATCTAGGGTATACTTTCGATTATGTCCCACTACAATACAATTTTATTTTATTTTAGACCACCAGAATACAAATTGAAAGTAGGGATTATTGTCATCCAATTTGCAAAAGTAGGGATTATTAAAATCCAATTTCCCTATCTTTTTTATTCATAGTCAAAGATAAATATAAGCTAAAATTACAAGTCTTACGTATATTTCAAAGAGTATTAACTATAACTTTCACCTAAGTCTATTGATAAACAATATAATTGGGTAACAATTATCGAGCAAATGACTTGACCCATTTAACATGTCTAATTAAACGGGTTAAGTAGGTGTTTTTCGTGTTGAAAACCCTGACCTGAACATAACCCATTTAATTAAACGTGTTTATTGTGTCAATCCATATAATTAAACGGGCTGAAATTTTCTACCTAAACTCACTTAATATCGTATCAGATTCAAGTCGGTGATCATATCGGGTCAGCTTTTCCCAATTCTTATTTACCCTTAATTTGACTGACCGTAATCTTCCAAGTATACATAAAACCCATCCCCAGACCGCAACAAAGACACGTATCATATTGTATGACAAATTCCAACTTTTATACTGTCACCTTGGTACAGGGCAGCCATGGTAGCAGCGGTTGATGCTAGACAAGATCATAAAGCAATTCCCAAGTACGGATTCCTGGTACATATCCCCATTTCTACCGACATTCTTACACGCTGCAGTGCTGCACCGATAACTACAACTGATAACACCACCGAACCATCAATCAATCAACCGCCATCAACATCTCTCTCGTATATATCCAACACTTTTTGCTTCATTTCATCCCCCATTTCCAGATTTCCTCTTCACTACCCAACCAAACCAACAATGGCTTCCTCCATCTTCTTCTTCCTCGCTCTCTTCTTCTTCTCCATCTTCATCCTCTCCCTCAGACTACTCTCCCACATCTTCCCACATAAATCCATCCACGATCGAATCAACAATCACTCCACAGCAGGTGAAGAAGTGGTCGTTTTCTGCGGGGCTAAAGCCAACAAATTCATCTTCTCAAACGATGACAACCTCTTCAAGACATGGTGGCCACCCTCTGTTTCGCAATCCTTGCTTTTTGCGACGAACAACCCAGATTTGGAGCGAGATCACTCGTTTCTCAGGCTCGATTCGATGCAAAACTATGTACCCATCATGGATTCCATGGCGAAGGAACATGTTCAAATCAACTGGGTTGGATTCGATGAAGTTAATGTTGACCCATTGGCGCAAGAGTTCACATTTGCTCTCGCATGCCGGATTTTCATCAACTGTGAGAACCCGAATTGGGTTCGGGAGCTCATGGTGCCGTTTTTTGCCGTCGCCGGCGGGTTCACGTCGGTTCCGGTGAACTTTCCGGCGACCCCTTTTCCTGTTGCGGTCGATGATGGTAAGGTTGTTAAAGAAAAGCTTGTGGAAATCATAAAACAGAGGAGGGTCGAGATTGCTGAAAACAGGGGTTTTAATGGTGATTCGAATGACATGCTAAGTAGGTTGGTTGTTAGTTTGGATGAAGATGGCAAGTTTTTTGCCGAAGAGGAGATTGCGAATAAGATCATGTGGTATTTGATTGCTAGCTTTTATACTACAAGTTCGACAATCACATCTGTGCTTAATCACCTTGCGGAATTACCCCATGTTTATGACAAGGTTTTACAAGGTAGTAAGTAATCAATCTGTTTAGTTGTGATTAGGGTTATGATTTTGTTTACTGAGTTCGGTTTGTGTTGATGATTAGAACAAATGGAAATCGAGGAGTCGAAAGGAGCAGGGGAGATGCTGACATGGGGAGATGTTCAGAAGATGAAGTATACTTGGAATGTGGTGTGTGAATCCATGAGATTGTCACCTTCTGCTCAAGGAGGTTTTAAGGAGGTTCTTAGGGAATTTACCTTTGCAGGGTTCAAAATTCTCAAAGGATGGAAGGTACATTAATGATATAAACTACCATACTTGAAAAAATAGTATACATCGAATATCAATGATGAGTACTTAGGATGGGTGTTATGTGGTGATGATTAGGTATTTTGGACGGTGAATTCGACGAACAAGAACCAGGAATACTTTCCCGAGCCTGAAAAGTTCGACCCGTCTAGATTCGAAGGTCATGGACCGCCACCCTTCACGTTCGTGCCATTTGGTGGAGGGCCTCAGATGTGTGCCGGAAAAGAGTATGCTCGGATTGAAATACTTACATTTTTGCATAACGTGGTGACCCGTTTTAGATTGAAGAAGGCAAATCCTACTGAAGGCCTCAAGATTTGCCTCGAATCTCATGGGAAAAGAGTAAAGACACGATCTTTTGCGCAAGACTAAGTTTGCTTTGTACAGGGCGACCAATGCATGAGCATGAATTCTGCCATTTTTAGGGAAGTTTCAGTTTGTAGTAGTTAGATGCCACACAAAATGAATGATTTTGGCTGTATATATTAGTAATTGAGCACCCTGATGAATGTAAATATATGCATGTAAATATGTGTTGTGCTCTTCTTCCTCTGTTTCTGGCTTTGTTTGGTTTTTGTTATTTTTTTGGTTACTCAAGGAAGGCTTTGTTGGAATTTGCGATTGTCCTAATTACTGTCACTACCCTCCTTGTTCTTGCGCTCATCTTGTCGAAATTCAAGACTCGGATGAAGATCAAGTCTAGATAAACGCGTACGCGATCATATGAATTAGAACAAACTCTCCACTTTCATATTCAAAATTTCTGCAGATAAATGCATCATTATATTCGCAGTCAAAGGTTTGATTGATCAATGTGTTTTGCATATCTCCTCTGTTTGTACTTCTCCAGTGCTTCCTATACTAAAGGAAGATGGTGAATATGAAAACCCTGTAGAAGACACATGAAAAGGAAAGATCAGAGTGTTCTTATGAAAATGGCAATGTCCAATGTCTGTCTACCTTAAAGACAACTCTGAAATCTGTAAAGAATAACAAATTTGTGGTTTTTGTAGTTGGGCTGTTTATCAAATACAATGTAGAAGTCTGAAGCCAGGGTCAGATACAATGTGATACACTCATATAGTCATATGTTTGAGACAGTAGTGTCACCTTTAAAATTGGATTGTTGCAACTTGCAAGGGTTGAATAATCTTCATTTGTGTATGAAAAATTTATAACAAATGATGATTTAGGGTGTGCCAAATTTATGAATAAAAAATAATTAGCGCCCAGTTCTTTGGATTAGTAAATCTTTCCAATTCAATTTAATCTAATCTAATCCAATCCATCTAAATCTCATTTTAACCAATCCAAAGAACATGACTTTTAAAGTTAAATTTTGATAACTTTTGGTAATTTTTGTCAAATTTACCCTACCTAATATATTAAAATTATTTTTTTTAATTTTAGCAATTTTTGGTAAATTTTGATAAATTTAAGTAAAAGCTAGTAAATTCTATTTACCCATCAATTTGACAAACCGTAATAGTAAAAATATTTAAAATATAACGTTCTTAAGCCTCGTTTTTTTATGGCTGATGGGTTTGTAGACATTGTAGTGATTGTACCATAACTTTCAAATTTCCACTACAACTCACCATAACCTATCAATTTTCCTTTTTATTAAAAGTGAAATTTTTTCTAATAAAAAATCAAAACTTTCATTTTATTGTATCTACTATTATTTTCAAATTAAAATATTTCGACCGACCTTCCATTATTTCACTACAACTTTCCACATTTCACCACACTTTTCAAATTTCCACCACACCGCAACCAACCGCATAGTAAAAAAGAACGGGGCCTTACACAAACCATGGATATATTAGCAAAATTCATGGTAATTGCAATTTACCGAAATTTACCAGTTTTTGTCTAAATTTACCAAAATTTATCAAAGCTCACCAAAAATTACCTAAGTTAAAAACAAAAAAATTTTTTTGGATATATTAACGTAATTTTGTCAAAAATTACCAGAATTAAACAAAAGTTACCAAAATTTAACTTTTACCTAATTGCTTTTTATTCATAAATTTGACACACTAGTACATTTTTTTTCTTTTTCTAAAAAAGAGAAATTAAATCATTAAAAAAGAAAAGAAAATATTCTGAACGGGTGTATTTTCGGACCAAATGGAGCCCTAGAAATGGTGAGCTCACTGACCCAACTGTTCAATTCTTCATCCCTTCCGAGCTGATTGCTGAAACCTGAGAAAACTATCGATTCTACACCCTCTCGCATCATCCTCTCCTCTTCAAATTATCTCCTTTGTTTTGAGCCCTATAATTTTAGGGCATGGAGAGCAATTTAGCCCTAGTTTCCCCAAAACCCCTTCTGGGTTTAACCTATTCACCTAATCCCACCAACCTTTCCCCCAAACAGACCTTTGGCATTCCTCTTCTCCCCAGAAAACCTTCTAGGTCGCTCTCATCTTCAGCACCCAGGTCAAGAACAACAACCCTTTTTGCTTTATCTAGTCCCAAGTCAGGAAGGAAAGTTGTCGATAATACTAGTGATAATGGAAAAAGAAGTAATGGGGTTGCTGCATTTGCAAGCACTTCTACATCGAACAAGGGTAGTAGTATGCAAGAGACTACTTCGGTTGGTGTTAGTCCGCAGACTTATACTCCCCCACCACCTTCCCAGATGTAATTTCTCTCCGATTTTGTTTCTGGGTGTTGTTGAATTTGTTGTTTTTGGGTTGAAAGTTGAATCTTTGTGATGTTTTTGATGTCGCTTTCAGTGGGTCGCCTCTGTTTTGGATTGGTGTTGGGGTTGGTGTTTCTGCACTCTTTTCCTTTGTGGCTTCCAGAGTTAAGGTGAGTTTTACACTCTTGTAAACTGAGTGAATGTCTAACTTCTTAATGGAGAGCAGTGTGATTTGAATGATGTTATTGAATGAAGTAATTTTTGTGTTTCTAGTGTAATTGGGTTCTCTTGTTGTGTCCAATGTAGTCTGTGTCATCACCTTTTGCATTGTATAAATTGAACTCCTGTGCCATATGGCTAGCGTATTTGTATAAATTGATCAAATTATTGTAATCAGTATTCTGTTTGGAAGTTGTGGTGGATTCTGCAACAATTGAATGATCGATCATTTCTGCCACGCTGTGATCAAGCTTTCTTATGTTGCTTATGTTATGGTACCAAACTTTTCAGGTGATTCATACTCAATAATCTGTGTAGAATGTATCCATCTACTTGTGTGCGCCTGAGGATTGTTCTTCTGCCTTGCTTTTTGATGACTGACCACTTACTAGCTTAGTATTATCAGTGGAGCATATGAACTTATCTAGTCTAGGCTGTGGTTTTTTGATGGCTTTCTGGGACGACCCTTCCTAGTGGTGTCAAAAAGGCCCTATATAAGGTTTACTGGTAAAATGTCCGTCTCATGATCATTTTGAGACTCGACTTTTGTTTCCTCTTTCAGCAATATGCAATGCAGCAAGCTTTCAAGACCATGATGGGCCAAATGGGCACTCAAAACAATCAATTTGGTAACACGGCGTTTCCACCTGGATCACCTTTTGGATTCCCCCCTTCATCTGCATCTGGACCAAGTGCTCCTGCCGGTTTCCCTTTCCCACCATCATCAGCAACTCGACCAGGTATTGTTACTGGTTTTCCTTATCAATCGTCATCTACATTAGGACTTAAGTATCCCCGGTGGTTTCACTAGTGCATGCTATCTACTGCAGGGCCAAGTGCCTTCACGGGGTCGGCTTTTTCTACTGGGCCTGTCCAAGCTCCTTCTTCCTCTCCTCCAGCCTCTGAGGCTACTGTCACTGTAGATGTTTCGGCACCCAAAGTAGATACTGCTGAACCTGTGGTTTCCAAAGATGAGACTGAAGTTAAGACCGAGGCAAAACGATCGGGTAATATTTTTTTCCCTTTTGGTAGCAGTCTTACCCCTACGTTTTGCTATTTAGGCAGACTGGTTCCAATTGAGCCAAGATGTAAAAATTGTTCACTACCTACAACTCCATGGAAAAGAAGCATAGGTGGTTTAACAAGGCATTTCACTTTAGTCCATTACAATCTAAGTTGAAAGAATAATCTTTTTCAACTATCTGGATTATGTACATAGGGAGGGTTTAATGAGGCATTTCACTTTGGTGTTATCAAATATATTTTTAAAAAAGTGCTGTATGAGGGGGTAAAAGCATGAGAATTGTACATATTTGGACACCATAGTAGCTTTGTAACACCCCAACTATCCTTTCAAACTAGATCTTCTGCACTCTTTCAATGCTGGCCTTTACGAATAATATGTGGTTGCTTTAAAGCTGCTTCACTCTTCATTGAGTGAGTAGTAGTGAAAACTGGTTTTGACGAGTGTTAACTGTGCAGCTTTTGTTGATATCTCTCCTGAAGAAACTCTTCAAAAAAGCCCATTTGAAGATGTTGTTTCTTCACAAAATGGAGCTGCCTCAAAGGAGGCCACTACTTCACAGACTTCACAGGAAGCAACTTCTGATTGGTCTCAATCTACACGTAAGTGACACTTTGAGGCCTAATATTGATAGTTGGTGCAGATCTTCATTTGTTCAAGTTTTAGTCGAGTATTTGACATTAGTTAATATGCAAACAAGTGGCCTTATAATTGTTTGGAGGCTAGTCGAAGTTTTGAGGTTGGCTTTTAATTTTCTCATGGTTGTTTATTGGACTGTTCAGCCTCTTCGTGTTTTGGTGCGGTTTTCTTAGCATCATGGAGTAATGCTTGTGATTCTGTGTGCTACCAGGTAACACGGGCTCTCCCTTATCTGTGGAAGCTTTGGAGAAAATGATGGAGGATCCAGCCGTGCAGAAGATGGTTTTCCCGTAATATAACCTTCCATTCTAGTGATTTTACAGTGTTACCTTTTGAATACCTACTTTGGCTTTCAATATGAATGTCCTATGTGAAGTCTCCTTCTTTCACATACACCAACATATTCAAAATGAGGAGGCATTCTATTTGTCACTGTCGAAATCTTCTATTGCTTTTGGCGGAAAAAGAAAAAAAGGCTTTTCCCAGAAAGAATCTTATAGTTTGTGAATGAGTTGGTGGGTTCTCAAATGATAGTCAAGTGTCTTCAAGCATGTGTCCTGATAAATGGTCTGGCAAAATAGAGGCTTGAAACCTCTGTTAATGGTTTCTGAAAGTGTTGTCATTGCCATACAAATCACTGGACAAAGTTTATTGTGTATCTTAGACTCTTAGACCTAGAATAGCTTTGAGTAGTAGATCTATTGAAATGAAGATGATGGGCATATCAAGTGTATAGTGGAGTGCGGAGCACATAATTATGTAATTATTTTCTTAAATTTTCTCCTTTCTATCGCAGACATTTGCCCGAGGAGATGAGAAACCCAGCTACCTTTAAATGTAAGTCTGCAGCGTATTCACGTGTCATCTGTGTCGTAATTATGGATACAAAAGAAATCTTATGTTTTGTGCGAACTAACTGGTCAATATCCGTCTTCCTCTCTCGTTTTTTCTTGGTGGCGTGAGATCTTAGATGCTTCTTGTTTTGCTGCTTCTTCTGTGGGAAGCACATGATGTTACAACCTTAGTGATGATAGTTTTGTTTCTTCCTTTGGAAACGTGTGATGAGATGTTTCCTCTTGACCTCCTGAAGGTTGAGACGGGAAATTGTTTGGTTTTTCCATGTTGAAAGCATGATTGCTGGTGCTCCTCTAGTCTTATTTAACCTCAGAATTCTGCCTTATCTATGGTTTGATGACTTGGATTCACTTGTTTTGTTGTCTCTTCTCATACTAAAACCAAAACTGATACTCTGAATCCTGCCCATGCGAGGTATCGAGGGGTCGGATGTGATAGTCTTACCCCTAAATTATGTAATTTAGAGAGACTAGTGGCAATTGACCCAAGATTTAGAAATAGTTCACTACTTACTAAATGGAACAGAAGCAGAGGAGGTTGTTTGAGACATTTTACTTTAGTCCATTACAATCTAAGTTGTCTCTTCTCATAATGTTCAAACTTAATATATGCGAGTGATTGGGAGCAAAATCTGATATGTATTGCAGCAACGGACAGTTCCCTATAGGTTGCACTAAACTAGTCATTGGTGAGAACATATGATCTGCCATTAATCTATTGAGTTCAATTTTCTCTCATATGGAAACTGCTCCCTTCATGCAAAGATAGCCATTGTTGCTAGAAAATATCTGTGTTGACATTGACTGATTCATTTATGGTAGATTGGTTGCATTCTTGCGTACCCGTTAGCTTTTCATGTGATTTACACTACTCTCGAGACTCTAAACCTAATTTATGGCAGGGATGCTACAAAATCCTGTATATCGCCAGCAGCTGCAGGAAATGCTGTGAGTCATCCTTTTTCTCTCCTCCTTTTCTTCTCTGGATCTCTTTCGTGCAATTGCGCATTTGATCATTTTTCTGGTTTTCTGTTCTCATTGGTGAAACTTCCGTATTTGTATTCTGCTAGTAATCCACTGCATGTTTCAAAATATGTGGAAGTCTGGCCTGCATCGGCGCATCGCACATTCTAGTTGGATGCGGTGATTTCCTTGAGCAGAGTGATGCTCATTGCTATAAATGTTTCTCTAACCGGATAATTTTCCTTATAATTCTTTTCAGAGATAAGATGGGGGGAAACGCTGAATGGGACAGCCGCATGATGGAAACTCTGAAGAATTTCGACTTTAATAGCCCAGATGTTAAGCAGCAGTTCGGTAAGTTTCATGTTTCACCATTACTCTTAGCATCCCTTATATCTGATAATCGTTTGGGATCATGGTCAAACCCAGAAAGGTTGTCGTATCTTATTAATCATTCATGCATGGTTAATCATTCTAGATGAAATCGGTCTCTCCCCGGAAGAAGTGATCTCAAAAATCATGGCCAATCCCGATCTCGCAATGGCATTTCAAAACCCTAGAGTTCAGCAAGCCATTATGGACGTATGCTCTCTTCCTTTTCCAGCACATCCCTTATCTATCTTATGATTTCTCACATTTTCCGTTTTTGATTATTTGTTTTTCCGTTCCAGTGTTCACAAAATCCCATGAACATTGCCAAGTATCAAGACGATAAGGAGGTAAGCATAGTTTTTCCCTTTGACTGTAACTTCTATCCCGGTGTCGGAGCTTCGGTGGTTCTCTTGGTCTTTCTTGGTGGCACGAACGATCCGGTTTCTTATTTTTCTTTTACTTCTTTTCAGGTGATGGATGTCTTCAACAAAATATCGCAACTCTTCCCAGGGACACCAGGTCCAGGTGGCTTCTGATGCTTCGGACAATTCGACTTCTTTTACCACGTCATCACCCTGCAGTTACTGTAATTGCTGGTGTGTACTATCATCTGGCTATTCAGCAGGCCAAGTGAAACAGCAATCGGGTATATACGGGCATGGTCCAAATATGGGGTATACGGGTATGGTCCAAATATGGGGTCATTGTATTTCAAGCCCGAGTAAAATATGGGTCGGATGTATCTCGTTAGCACAGTTTTGAGTGGCCTCAACAGGTTTATAATCATTTGTGTTTCTGAGTCAATTGTGCTAGATAGATAGATACATTATTTAATGATTTGTTAATCATCTCTTGCTGATAAATAAGGTATCAGTAACAATGGAACATAATATACAGTGCTTGAGATGTTGAGACAATTTGGGTAACAAGCTGAGTTTCTAATTTGTAAATTGTCCTGTAGATTGGTTGTGTGTCCCACTAGACTTGTCAATTCGGGTGGGTGGGTCGGGTTCGGTATGCACGCTGGGTCGAGTCAACTTTTGCCAGGCCTAGTTCCTACATTCTCGTCTCTTAGATCTCTTGAAAGAATGAACTACCTTGTTTCTTCCATGGTAGCAAACCGTACTTACCAAAAATTACCACACTATTCACAAATTATAGTAATTTACCATACAATATCACACTTTACTATGATAATCATAACTTTTGCTCTCTAACTTTTCACTTTGCTTTTTCCTAATCTACCACACTACCCCGTTCTTTTATGCGGCTGGTAGGCTGTGGTGTCACACCGCATCACAACCCACCACAATCTACTACAACCTATCACAATCTAATTTTTCTAATTTAATTTATTTTTTTATTAAAAGTTAAACTTTCTATTTTCCATCATAATCCATCACAACTTTTCCCAACCTATCACAATCCACCACATTTCCTCTACACCGCACTGCAACCAACTGTATACAAGAATGGGGCCTAATTATTCTTATCACAAATTTTACTACAATCTACCTCATTGTACCGTAACATATCATACTTCCCACAATTGATCAATTACCATAATACACCATTTCTACATTTTACCCATTGCATAAAATAACATAACCTATGTATTGTATTTTACTACCCTAATAAAATAGGAAAAAGCAAAGCAGGCAAATGTGTCATGAAAGCAAAGATACAAGGTGTAAGGTCATTTTTTTAGCTCTCTTTTGTAAATCATTATCAAAATGTGTATGCAAAAGATTTGCTTATTGGAATTTTTTAGGTTGATTGTGAATGTATCTTGTTGTCCTAACATACAATGTTTTAAGTCCATAGCAAGTGTTTGACTTATCTATAAAGTGGGATCAGTATTGAGAGTTGTAGAAATACTAGTTAGACAAAATTGCCTGGTTTGGTTTAAAGTATGTTGGACTTTGAAATGAAAGTGGAGTTTAAAGACATTTCACTGTAGTTTCTTGTTAATGGTGGTCCAAAAAGAATGGTTTATTTCATTATTTGTGATGTGTTTGAAGCAAATTCAGATGAATGACTAAAATTCTCATAATGGTCCCAAATGCTAAGTTAGAGCTTCCCCACTACCATCTACTTACCATTTTTATCATTGGCAACTTTATTATTACTAAATACCTGTTCTTTTCATTCAAACCATATTATTTGCGATGTATTTAAGCCTCTCCATGAACTTCAAATTATGGGCGAAGACTGTTTATATCTGGATCCTCCGACCGTGCTTAAAACGTGTTTTAGTTGGAATTGTTGTTGACAATATATTATATTTTGGGTACTGTCTTATGTATTTTTAACAAATTGTGTTCATATTTTCTTGTCCGTTAGATGTACCATTAAATTCCTTGAAAAAATTACTAATTATGTATTGTATTGGGTTATGGACTATAATATACTTTACTTTGAGGTTATTTATAATCATGCGCTGTACTATTTGTTTGGATTCTGATACATTGTATTATGGGGTTGGGTGACGTTGGTGCACTGAACACGGGGATCTTTCATGACTCATTGTCATCTGGACTCGCTCTAAGTGCACAGACTGCATCTACCCCAATAGTACAGTGTATTAGAGTCTAAAGAAAAGTATACTGTATTATTTTTCAATATCCCAAAATACAGTATATTGTAGTCTAATAATCCTATTGTATTTTACCCTTAAACGTTGTTATCACTGTCCAAACGCATGCAAAAGATTTGCTTCTTCCAATTTCGTTTTCGTGCCAATGCTTCTCGTTGTCTAAGCTCCATACTATGCATCTATCCCTTGAGCATATAAGCATGAAATCAGGCATCGGATTTTCAACCTCGTAAAAGTGGGAGCTGTCAGCTGTATGAGAGTTGTAAAAATACGACAGCCAAGATACAAAATTGTATACTTAGACTAACATAATCTTGAATATGAAAGGAAATAATAATGGAGATTATTGACATTTCACTGTAGTTGCTTAAGTTAATGGTGGTCCAAAAAGGATTATCTATTTGTGTTGTGTTTGAAGCAAACTCAGATTATTGGCCAACTCCTAATGGTCCCAGATGCTGTGCGAGGACTGCGAGAGCTACAGATATTACAATTTGGGCATGATTTTCGAGTCTTTGTTCAACATTCGTCCACAAATCTACTTGGCTAGTTTTTCATGGGGAACTTTGCTACTGTTGTTGTTAAAGTGGTTTCATTTATGCCTTTAGAACAGGGGTGACTATCTCAAACCTAAACCGAATTGTGAACCGCAAAATCGGTAAAACCAAACCGGAAAAAGCAGCTAACCGAATTGTTTTTTTTGTAAAAGCGGTTTAGGTTAACCAAACCGCTTTAACTGGTTTAGGTTTAGGTTTTGGATTTTTAAAAAACGGTTAACCGCGGTTAATCGGTTTTAACCTTTAAAATTTAGATGATATTTGTTTTGAGGAACCATGCAATGACCTTTCTAGCGTATATGTATATCAGTATATATAGAAAAATTGAATTCTAATAATGCTTATTTTCACCGATTGTTTGACAATAATTTATAGGGAAATTGGACGGTAATATACCGACCTTTAGGGGTGTTGAATAGCAATATACCGACCTTCACTTTTGGACAGTAATATCACTGACCTTTATAGTTTGGTGACATTAATGTACCTTCAAGGATTTACACCATAAAAACTAACAACAAAACTAACCCCCTAATCCTAAAAATACCGAATACAAACATTCAACACCCTTAAAAATACCTAAAAATGGCACCAGTTTTTTTTGCACTGCGTGCCACGTCAGACCGTCAACTGGTTCGCCACCCACAAATCCTTTAAGATACATTAATGTCACCAAACTATAAAGGTCAGTGATATTACTGTCAAAAAATGAAAGTTGGTATATTGCTATTCAACACCCCTAAAGGTCGGTATATTACCGTCCAATTTCCCTAATTTATATTTTCATTTTGGATTAGAGTGGTAAAGTAAAAAAATGAATTCTTGTGGGACACCACTGAGTATATATCATAAATATCATAGATTTTGGCTTGCATTTTAATTCAAAATTTAGCATAATACTTTCCCACAATTTTTAATGAATTTACAATGTTTGTCCCAATTTTTTTTGATTTTTTTTATGATTTCTTCACTTTTACTCTGCCAAAAAAATTTATAATAATTGATCGGATTTTAAAAAAATAATTTAAAAAACTTTTAGTAAATGCATTTCATAACCTTTCTGTAGGCATGAATAAAAAAATATGAGAAAATAATGAAAAATATATAAAAAAATCGAGGTAAATTTGATACCACTAAAATATAATTTTTATATTTTTGGATCATTAAAATACAAAAACAAAATAGAAATTAGTACAATACAAAATGTGAAATTAAGGTATGGGTGGTAGGTGAGCTAGGAGAGTTGCACCCAAAATATATATGATGAGCCTTACTATATTTAGCCATGTTGGAGGGAGCATACAGCTAGCTAGGGACGGTGGTGTTATGTAGTACATTTCTGTCATAATGCCATGCATGGATGAGTTGGGTAATTGATGGGGGTGAGATTATGACATTTATGAGAATTAATGAGGCTCAACTCCCATGCCTATTTGCGCTAGTGGAATATATATATCCTCTCATCTAAATTTTATCTCTTACATTGATTAATGTGTCAAATTTGTAGGATCAAAGAAAAATATTGAAGACCGTAAAAGATTGGTTATGAGATTGATAAATTAAGTGGAGAGATAAGTGTTATGCATATACTGAGTACATCGAGTTAACCAAGTTCGGGTTCGAGTTCAGGTCGGTTGAAGATCGGTTGACATCGAGTTAGCCAAGTTCAGTTCAGTCGGGTGTGTGCTAGGGTACGGGTTAACTTAATGTGAGTTTTATTAGAGTATGCATGTTCGCCAAGGTGAATGTATCATCTCCTCCCATTTTATCTCTTTCATTGATTTATGTGTCAAATTTTTGCTGTCAAGAAAAAATATTGAAAATTGTGAGACATTTAATATGAAACGGATAAAATAAAGAAGTATGTTGGCCAGTCATTTGATAAATTTCACAATCCACCAATTTCTATTTTAAGATTGATCATCAGTAAATTATGTAGGTTGTAGTAAAAGGAAGACGTCAAACCTGCCATAATAAACATGACCCATAAATTCTATGATTTACACCGAATAAATTTCTTTTTCACTTCCACCAAAATTTTAACCTTATCGAAAAGTTAGATGATAGCTATGATTGTGGATTAATTATCACCACTCTAGCATTCAACTCCAACTACTTGCACTGGGGTATTCATTTCATATTATATTGTTACAATGTCAGTACGTACCTTCTAGTCTTGGTCCATGCTCATCCCTAATTCTTAAATGCAACCCTAAGCTTAAGATCAAGATTCATGCCATCTTCTCTTCTTTGATTCTAGTACTAGTACTAGTTAACTAGTACCTCCCCCTTATGTGTGCCCCAAATGGATCAACTCAAGGCTAGTGTCCCAAACTCGATTCCCCTAACTCCCTTATCCTTTCTAGAGCGTGCAGCTGTTGTCTACGCTGATTGTCCTTCCATTGTGTACGATAACACAACCTATACATGGAGTCAGACTCACGTCAGGTGCCTACAAATTGCCTCCTCAATCTCCTCCCTTGGTTTAGGAAGGGGGGATGTGGTCTCGGTGTTGGCCCCGAATGTCCCGGCTGCCTATGAGCTACATTTCGGGGTCCCCATGTGTGGGGCTGTCCTCAACAACCTCAACACACGTCTTGACTCTAGGACAGTGTCTGTGCTCCTACAACATAGCGAGTCGAAACTCGTGTTCGTCTATGAGCAGTTCCTTTCCCTTGTTCTCGATGCCCTTTCTCTCTTCCCGTCGGGATGTCCCCATCCTATCTTGGTCCTCATCCAAGAAAATGAAAAAGACCCTTGTATCCTCATTCCATCCCAAATTACAACCGCTTCAACAGAACCTGTGTCCACAAAAACAATACGAGATTTGACAGAATTTAGATGTGGACAACCTATTCAGATATTAACCACCTATGAAGAGATGGTTCGAAAGGGTGACCCGAACTTCGAGTGGGTTCAACCCGAAAGTGAGTGGACCCCGATCGTGCTGAACTACACGTCGGGGACCACTTCCTCCCCGAAAGGAGTGGTGCATTGCCATAGGGGCACATTCATCACTGCAATGGACTCCCTAATCGACTGGAGCGTCCAGACGCAACCCGTCTTCCTGTGGACGCTCCCGATGTTCCACTCCAACGGGTGGTCCTTCACCTGGGGGATGGCGGCGGTCGGCGGGACCAACATCTGCCTCCGTCGGTTTGACGGCGCCAGCGTCCACGCCGCCATCCGCGCCCACCACGTGACCCACATGTGCGCTGCCCCTGTGGTCCTCAACATGCTTCTCAACCTTGATCCCACCCCTCAACCCCTCCCCAACCCCGTCCACATCTTGACGGGCGGGTCGCCCCCGCCCGTCCGGGTCATCCTCCGTGCCGAGTCCCTCGGGTTCGCGATCAAGCACGGGTACGGGATGACCGAGACCGCCGGGGTCATCATCTCCTGCGCATGGAAAACCCAATGGGACAAACTCCCAGCCTCCGACCGGGCCCAATTGAAGGCCCGGCAGGGAGTCCGGACTCTCGGGATGTCCAAAATGGACGTCGTCGACCCAAAAACGGGTCGACCCGTGAACCGCGACGGAAAATCCGTGGGAGAAATCGTCCTCCGGGGAGGCTCCGTCATGCTAGGGTACCTTAAAGACCCGATCGGCACATCAAAATGCATCACAAAAGACCGCTGGTTTCGAACCGGAGACCTGGGGGTGATCCACCCAGATGGGTACCTAGAAATCAAGGACCGTTCGAAGGACATAATCATAAGCGGCGGGGAGAACATCAGCAGCGTGGAGGTGGAGGCGGCGCTGTACGCTTTTCCGGCGGTGAACGAGGCGGCGGTGGTAGCGCGGCCGGACGAGTTCTGGGGAGAGACACCGTGCGCGTTCGTCAGCCTGAAACGCGGAGGCGAAGACGGCGGAGGAGGGGCGGTGGTGGGTGATGAGCGGGAGATGGGGCGGAGGATAATCGAGCATTGTAGAGAGACGATGCCGCATTACATGGTGCCGAAGACGGTGGTGTTCAAGGCGGAGCTGCCCAAGACGTCCACCGGGAAGATTCAGAAGTTCGTTCTGAGAAAAATGGCACAGTCCTTGGGAGTTGATGATGCAACTGGTGGGTCTGTATCGTCGTCACTTGCAAGTCGTTTGTAATTTCGACGTCATAATTTTTGCTGCGTTGCAATTTCTGGTTTTGTTGTTCCTTGTTTAATTCCTTGGTCATTAGGTAATTTGTTGGATCTTCTAAGCAATTTATATGTTTATTAGGGAATTTTTTTTTTCTCGGTCATATTTATTCATGTATTAATTAAGGAAAAAATTATATGTTTATGAAGGAAAAGAATTAGATCTCTGAGTTATTGATATATGTGATAACAACTATGGACATATATTAAGACCCTGTTTTTTAGATGAGTTATTTTCAAATTAGAATAGTTAGGTTATGATAAGTTATATAAGTTAGAATGTTATTTTGGAAAATTGTATTTTTAGAGTTGATATTTTTTTTTGGAAAATTGTGTTAAATTAGAATAAGTTAGTATAGGTTAGATAAGTTGCAATAGTTATATTTAACCTAGTAAAAGAACATCGCCTAAAGAGTAATTGAAATTAAACAATTTATATTTGGGATCAATGAAACTTATAACGTTATTATTGCTAAGCTTAATTTTGACCCCTACTTTTTTGTTTTCCATCACAGAGTTAAACTCGGTGAAGAAGATATGTGGTGGACTGGTGGTGGAGCTATTTCACCTAGAATTTTTACTAGCTCATGACATGAAAAAAATATGTCTTTGTTATGTCAACTTGATTAAGTAGAAAATAAACACCTAATAAAATAAACTTTATTTTCACGGGAATTGGGAAGATCCAAGACTTGAGTATCCTATCAAGCTAACATATCAGGGGAACACTTTTCCGGTTTTCTTAAGCTAATAAAAGTTCTAGCTAGGTGCAATACCAACACGTTACTTTTTCGATGAGTTTAACTCGACAATGGACAATAAATACTGTTAGGGTCAAGGT
Source organism: Portulaca oleracea (assembly GCA_029582165.1). Lineage (NCBI taxonomy): Eukaryota > Viridiplantae > Streptophyta > Magnoliopsida > Caryophyllales > Portulacaceae > Portulaca > Portulaca oleracea. The sequence continues at coordinate 2,950,849 of CM055873.1, read as the reverse complement.
GAAGCTTAGCGAAAGAAACGTGTAAATTAAAATTATTCTTGTCTAGCCCCTCTAAAATATGAATAATTTAATTCCAATTTTCCTTATATTAAATATAAGCAGTTATTAGGACTAATATTTTGGTAGAGAAATTTGCGATGTTGTAATAGAAAGTTGTAATGCCCTGTGTAAGTGGTTAAAGTGTGGCATAACAGGATTAAAATGATTATTTGTAGTACCAATATTGTGCACCTTATTTTACAGAAATCATTCATCAAAACCTCTCGATTAAGTGTGTTTAGGGTGTGTGGCGAGAGCGGAGCATCTTGCGAAAAGCGTGGTGATTTGTAGGGTCAGTCAGCAATCCTTAAATCAGTTATCGATAATGTCTGCGATCCGAAAGGGACCGGGCGTTACAAAAATATAACCTAAAAGTATCCTGCATATGTGACAAATTGACTTTGGTCTGTAGTGGTAAACACTAAGCAACAGTAACATCAATAGTGAGTAGGCATAAATCTAGTGCTTGCGTGTTAGAACAGTAATCACTATTCTGTCAAGAATAATTCTAGATTGTCTGTACATACGTTCATTTTTGCATTAAGGGTAAATACTGTGAATAAGCACTCTACAAGTCTTTTATATTTTGTCCCCTTGTCACTTTTCTATAGGTACAATCACTAGGGTAATGGTTGCAATAGGGTGAATTAGGGGTGTAAAAGAGCCGAGCCGAACCGTGCTGCTGATCGAAAAAGTCTAGATTTCAGACAAATTTAGAAGTATCCTAAAGATAACAAATTTTATTATATAGACAATTTGTTCTTTTTTTACGGATGATAAATTGTATATGCGGATAAATTGATATAATGAACTAGAAAAGTGATGTGAATAATTGTGAATAGTGCGAATACTACCACATAAGAGAATAGGAACCCAACAACTACATTTCTTTTCTTTTTTTATTGTGAGCCCTCAATTTTTCCTTTATATATACAAAATGAATACAAATATGTCTACCTTACTCTCTATATATACCAAAGTCTACTAGTGACAACAGTTTATGTACATCATATCATATTAGCCAAAAGATATCCGCACACATGTAGACCTGCCAATTCTCGACCCGACTCGGAAATTCGACCCACAAAAATGAGTTTTGAACACGAAATTCCGACCCGGGATCCGAAAATGAACAAACCCAAAGAACCCGGTAAAAAAAGGGACTGGTCGGGTCAAGTTCAGGTCGACCCGTTGGGTTAGACAATTTAATTTTAATTGTTTTGTCTACTTTGGCCTTGTGCAAAAAATGGGCCCATTTCATGAAAATTAAAGCCCCAAAAGTAAAATATTGGGTGGCTTTGGAAAGCTATGCGTGAAGAGAGACATGCAAATAAAATAATTAAATAACAAATGACCAAAACAAAACCCTAACACTGTCACTCACTCGCTCTTTCAGTGAACCCTCAAACTTTTGCAGTCCCGCCTCTCTCCTTTCTTTCAGTAAAATAGTGTATTCTTGTGCAAGGTCAAAGTTCAGTGCATTATTGTTCATTACCCCAAAAGTTCAATATATTAGCATCCGATAACCCTATATATTTCATAAGTGCTGTTATTTGTGGATTGTTGACGTAAACCGCATAATACTTGTAGACTTGAAGATTGCCAAATTTTGTCCCTTAGGTGTATAGTAATATATCTATACAACTATGAAATATCGTAGTGGTCGAACTTGGAATGGAATGGTACATTACTCTTGACTAGGGGTGTTCATTATTCGGTCCGGACTGGTTGAGCCAAAAAACCCGGACCAAAAATCCGGACCAAACCCAGACCGAATGGTAACCAGTCCGGTCTTCAGTCCAATTTTTTTATGTTTTCGGGTTTCGGTCCGGGTCGGTCTAAACCCGGAAAAACCCAAACCCGGACCGGAAACCCAATTATTATAAAATTTAAATTTATTCAAGAAAAATATTCATGATATCGTAGACGCTAATCATGCATATAAAAAATATTATCACCTAAAAGAATATTATATCCTAATTCAAAGATCCTCCCCTCATAATTAGAAAGATAAATATTTTGACATATATTCATCCTATTTTAATTTTGTATAAATTCACGTAAATGGTAATTAAATTTTAGCCAACTTTTTATGTATTTGTGTGTGACTGCAAATTGTGTCATATTTGTTATGTATTCTACCATATTATTATAACATTTAAATTTTTATACTTCATTATTTTCTAAAATTTCCCACCATAATTCCATAAACAATAACTTACAATACAAAAAAATGTAGTTTCTAACAAATTGACATATATTAATTAACTAATCAATCATTTTACGAATTTGAATAGAAAATTTTTAAAAACATCTCAAATGGTCCAAATCGGTCTGGGTTGGTCCGATTTAAATCCTAATTGGGTTGGTCTGGGATGGGACCAGTTATTTCCGGTCTGGTCTTTGGTCCAAAGTTGTGGCTATTTCAGGTTCCGGTCCAGTCTGTTCTGGTACGGGTTGGTCCGGGTTTGACCCAATGAACACCCCTATCTTTGACTAATTATAATCAATTTTATTAGTTGTAAGTGACTGAGAGAAATGGCGGTTATGACCCGCAAACCTGACCCAAACCGCCTAAAACCGGAATACAACCGGCACGTATTTACTCGAACCCGAAATATACCGACCCGTATTTATCCGAACTGATATACGACTTCCCGTAACCCGCGCGCTCGCATTGACATGTCTACACATATGCATGCATAGTAAACTAGAATAGGTTAAAGTTTTGTACACTTTGCCCTCTGTTTTCAGTATAGGTTGGAGGTATAGGTACATATTTGCTCCTTATTTAGCTTTACTGTTGGTTCTATCCTATAAAGTGATTAGGATATGCTCGTATGGTCATACCTACTTTGATCAATAATTGGAGAAAGTAGGGCTGAGGTTTTGGCACTAGAGAAACAAAAAAGTTTGTATCTTATCTCAATCTAAGTTTTGTATCTCATAAAAAAATTGTCCACTTTATGATTTTTTATCTTTAGGTATGGTAGAGCTGGAAGGAAAGCCATTCGTATTCAATTGAACAGCTTGCAATGAACTTTCATCAAATTTCAATTATTTTTTGGTACGTTGGGTGGCAATGCTTGATCTTCTGTCTTGCTCTTGATGTATGTTGTTGAAGGGATTCTGGTGTGTGGCTGTGTTTTGCCATAAACCTTCATTTTGTTGCTGTGATATCTCAGGCTGTTTGGTCTGTATTTTGGCTTACTTTAGCCGTTGAATAAAAGGGTTTTGTGGCCGCTAATTATCAAAAAATAAAAAGGTATGGTAGCTAGAGCTAGTAAAATTTTGACCAGCTTAAAAATTTGAATTCTACCATCCAAAAAAGTTGGGTATAGGCATAAATATTTTGTGTGAATTTCGACACTGATTGAATTGATACACAACTCAAACACAATATTTATCTTCTTCATATTATTCAAACTCGATGTTAACATGAATTTAGAACAATATAGATTGTTTGACCTAATTTGACTCAGAAAATACACTAGGTTGCAAGTCATAAGTGTATTATTTAAATTACGACACTAGAGATTTAGTGGATGAAATTTGATCCAAACCAATTTTTCCTTGCAGTAGCTACGATCATAAATTTCGACATGAAACACTAGCATTAGAGAATTTAACCAAGCAAAGTAGAGTTGTTCATCAGTTTAAAATCGAATAAGATCTAAAATCAAAATCGAAAACCGCATAAAATAGGCTGAATCGAACTGAATAAGAAACAAATGCTTTTGAACGTCATTTCCGTACTTCCATTATTATTGGGCATTGGCTGCTGCTATACTAGTCTACTACTCTCGCTCTTTTTAATTTTTATTCGATTTTTCGGTTTTGAACCGAAAAACAAAAGCCAAATAAAACCTTGAACCGAAAACCGATCGGAAACCAAATAAACCATTCGGTTTAGTTTGATTTGATTCGATTTTCGACTTTTTCGGTTCAAAACCAAATAATGCACAACCCTAATTCAAAGCTCAGAAAAAGGGGCTAATAAAGTACAAGCATAGTTTTGAAATAACTCTCCACAAAGGTATAGTAACAACGCCAAAGCTTAGCAACTAAACATAGAACATAAATTGTCAAAAAATAAACACTATTAAGAATCTCACTACACATTAGCCACGTCTCTCACATAATCATACACCTGCTATTCTTTTGACATTTGCACCTTTCTTTCCTTCTTCATTTTTTGCTTGAAATGTCTATTTCTTTTGTCAGGGCCGTCGGTTTTCAGGAAGACAAATTCACAATCAAGCTCCATAGTTTTGTGAGATAACAATTTTATCGTCGATGACTCGATGTACATGCTCTCATAAGATTTTTCGATGATTCCCGGAATGATGTTGCAATACCGTGTGTTGTGTTTGTGTTACGTTGTGTTGCGTTTGCGTTTGTGTTGCGGTAGAAATAGTTAAAAAATAATGGTAATTTGCGTTATATTGCGGTAGAGGTGCGGTAAATTGCGTTGCGTTTGGGTACGTTAACGCATAAAAGAACGAGGTATGAGTGGTCTCCCTCTAGCATTTCAACTAGCATTCTTGTGGAACAGTATTGCAACACTCACTGCGTTGTCTCCCACTAGCATTTTGACTAATATTACTCGATCACGGACTAACTCGAGTTGCTTCTCTCATCAAACGCCACTTAGTTCTCGTCTCGTTGTAAATGCTACAAGTTAGCCTTTTCAAACAATATTACCTAATAATTAATTACTACTCCATCTATTTCAAATTAATTGACACTCTAACTAAATTTTGACAATTAATTATTTATAAATTAGAATGAGTTACAACATGATAATTTACCCAAAATACCAATTAATTTGGGAGGGAGGGAGTACTATAAAGACTTGAAAAGTTTTACCCTCAGTTGTCGATTCTCTCCCCCACTCTCTCTTTCTCTCTCTCTCTCTCTCTCTCTCTCTCACACTCAGACTGCCATACAATTGCACAGCTCCATCATTTCTGCACTTCAAATAAGAGAAGATTCAATCGTATTTGCTCCCAAAAACTTTTTACTCCTCCATCATCTTCTACTCCTAATCCTACCCTCCTTTGTTCTACAATATAATACAATCATACAGAGAGAGAAACAGAGACATACAGGGAGCTGCTCTGTTTAGTAGCCAACTCATCAAGGTACTTCACTCTCATAACTTGATTCATAATTCATCTTTTGATATCATTTGCTTTTCAGTAGTTAATTTCCAGTAGGTTTGGTAAGTGTTCTTCGTTGCCTGATGAGTGATTAAATGACCCATAAAAGTTTCATATCTTCAACATATTTTTGATCATGCATGGACTCTATCTTTCATCTGATTTCATGCCCATCTATAGAACGTGATTATTGCTTATTAAGATCAAACTGGGAGTTCGTAAAGTGTGATTCAATGACCCAAAAAAAGTGTGAAGAACTGACTAATTGATCAATTTGGTCTTTTGCAAAAGAAGCATGCATCAAATATGTAGATGGATTTGCTTGTTTTACTGTGATTCAAACGGACATAGCAGAATGCCCATCTCCTGTTCGATGAATTGCTTCAAAGAAAATTTTCAGCCTTTTACAATCATCAAAAACCCAATTGTATTATGACAAATATAACTTTACACCCTTTTTGTAGTTTTTTTATAATTAACTTGTAAGCCTTAAATAATTAGTTTGACAGTGTTGAATATATCCTGTTTAACTTTGTTTTTTTTTTTTTTGGGTGCTTTTTTTTCCTTAATTGGTCTGCCAGTAGGTTATGGAGGAGGCACTGAAGCAACCATGGAGACTTCCAACAACATAATAGCCTTCCTACTGAATGAGTAGTAGAATGACCCTTTAGCCCTTCTCTGTTTTTCAACACAATGGGACTTCCCAACCACCAATCTGTCCTCTTCTTACTCCTCCTCCTGCTCTGTATTTTCCCGCCAAAATCTGCATCTCCAATGGTCGAAAAAACGGCCCTTCTTGAGTTCAAATCTCACCTCAAAGACCCCACAAACTACCTGAGCTCATGGGTTGATTCCAATCATCTATGCAACTTCTCTGGAGTGTCCTGTGACCCAGAAACTGGGAGTGTCACTGGGATGTTGCTCTTCAATCTCTCATTGAAGGGTGAGCTTTCTCCTTCTTTGTGTAGGCTTCAAGGGCTCAGGGTTCTCAATTTGTCCAGAAATTGCTTCACTGGTGAGTTTCCTACCTGGGTTGCTAACTTGACTGGGTTGACATATCTGGGTCTTGGACAGAATAACTTCACTGAGGGCAAAATCCCAGAGAGTCTAGGCAATCTGAAGAATCTGACTTACCTGTTCTTGCAAAACTGCAATAGGGTTGGACAAATCCCGGAATCTATCTTCGGGCTGATAGAGCTGAACACGATCGATTTGTCCATGAATGGCCTATCAGGAACATTGTCTAAGTCGATTTCGAAGCTGACAAAGCTTACCAAAATCGAGCTTTTTTCTAACCACTTGAGTGGAGAAATACCTGCTGAGCTAGGCAACCTCAATCTTCTGCAGGAGTTTGATGTCTCTTTCAACCAGTTTTATGGAGTGTTGCCTCGGGAGCTTGGCAACTTGAAAAACTTGACAGTCTTTCAGGTGCATGAGAATCACTTCACGGGGGAGCTTCCCCCGGGTTTTGGAGATTTACAACACCTCGATGGTGTTTCGATTTACAGGAACAGTTTCTCGGGGGAGTTCCCTGCAACTTTTGGGAGGTTTTCTCCGTTGAGAAGCTTAGACCTTTCAGAGAATAACTTTACTGGCCCCTTCCCGGAGTTCTTGTGTGAAGATCGAAAGTTGCTGTATTTGCTTGCTTTGGGGAATGCTTTCTCCGGGCCATTTCCTGCTTCTTATGCCAAGTGCAAATCACTTGTGAGGTTTAGAGTGAATCAGAATCGTTTGTCCGGGAAACTCCCAGATGGCATATGGGAAATGCCTGCTATACAAATCATGGATTTTAGTGACAATGATTTCACAGGGCATGTATCTCCAAAGATAGGGAGCTCAGTTTCTCTAAGTCAGTTGATTTTGGCGAACAATAGGTTTTCAGGGGCGCTTCCTGCTGAGCTAGGAAAGCTCACCAAACTAGAGAGGCTGTATTTGAGTAACAATTCATTCTCAGGCCACATACCGCCCGAGATTGGAGCCTTGAAACAGCTTTCATCATTGCAGTTGCAAGAAAACTCGCTAAGTGGATCAATCCCATCAGAGCTTGGTCAGTGTTCCAGGCTTGCAGACTTGAATCTTGCAAGGAACTTATTAAGCGGTAACATTCCTGATACACTCTCCCAGATGAGCTCATTGAACTCTCTCAATCTTTCTAGCAATCGATTCACAGGCCCAGTTCCAATGAGTCTAGAAAAGTTGAGACTGAGTTTGATCGATTTGTCTAATAACCAGCTGTCAGGAAGAATCCCTCAAGATCTTTTACAGGTGGGAAGCGAAGCCGCTTTTCTTGGGAACAAGGAATTGTGCATTGAAGATGGTATACAACCCTCTACAAATGACACGATAAGAGTGTGTAGAAGTGAAGAAAACCACAAGAGGGACATATCAAAGAAACTAATGGTGGTTTGCATTGTTTTGGCTATTGTGGCAATTACTCAGTCTGGGTTAATGCTCATGAACTACAGACACTACAGGGTTTCAGATTTTTTCCCAAGAGACGATACTGAAAGGAGAAATGATTTGCCCTCGAACTGGAAGGTTCAAACTTTCAACCATATGGAACTCGATGTGGATGAGATATGTGATCTCAATGAAGGGAACTTGATTGGAAGTGGGGGCACCGGAAAGGTTTACAAATTGGACCTACAAAACAATGGCAGAACAGTTGCAATAAAGCAACTACGGAAGGGGATTGGATTTAGGGTCATGTCTACTGAGATTAGTATTTTGGGGAAAATCAGGCATAGGAACATACTGAAGCTTTATGCTAGTATACTCAAAGAAGGCACCGGGTTTCTAGTGTTGGAGTACATGGAAAAGGGTAATCTATTTCAAGCGCTTCACCGGGATACTACCAATGGTGAAGAATCGGAGCTAAACTGGAACAATCGGTACAAGATAGCTTTAGGAGTTGCAAAGGGTCTTGCATATCTGCATCATGATTGCTTGCCACCCATCATTCACAAAGACATAAAATCAACCAACATTTTGCTGGATGATGATTATGAACCAAAAATTGCTGATTTTGGGGTTGCGAGACCTACAGATTGTTCAACAACGGGGTCTGCCCGTGGCTGTTTTGCTGGCACTCATGGTTACTTGGCTCCCGGTAAGCTATTGATATCGTCTTTTATTGAGGGTCGTCGATATGTTTGGTAAATAGTTGTTAACTATTAGCTGCTTGTTTACATTGATTGTTTATTATTGGTTGTTTAGATTAGCTATTTGTTAGTTAAAGTTAACTGTTTTTGTAAACGATATTTGGTGAAATTCATTTATACTTTTTGTCACTAGATCAAACTAATTTGTATTATTTATTTAAGTCTTGGATACAATTGTTACTTCTAGGAGCTCTTTCTGATAGGTTGTTCTTTTCTCCCTATTGGAAATTGGTTGTTTGGGTTTAAACAACCAAAATCTTCCAATACATCAATTTTTTTTCCCAATAGGCTATTGAATGTACCATCTGCCAAACATCCCTTTTATTTTGCGCTTGACTTTTACTCCTAGTTGATTTGATCTTCCTGCAGAGCTGGCGTATGCTTGCAAGGCCACCGAAAAAAGCGATGTTTACAGCTACGGAGTCGTGCTTCTTGAACTACTCACCAGTCGAGCCCCCATTGAAGAGCAATATGGAGAAGGGAGAGACATTGTCAGCTGGGTCAGGAATTGTCTGAATCATGAGCAGGAACTGTGGATGAGTATTCTGGATCAGAGGGTGGTGGTTTCCGAATGCGTCAGAGAAACTATGATGAAGACGTTGAAGATCGCTATTCATTGCACAAATAAGCTCCCATCATCCCGCCCTACCATGAGGGATGTTTTGAAGCTTCTCATTGATGCCAATAAACCCTGCTCTTTCAGGTCTGTTACTGAGCAATCTAACTGAGCCGAGTTTATGTGTTATATATAGTTCTGTTAGTTTCGATGTTGGTAATGAAATATGTCGTGTATAATATCTAGCAACAACCTTAAAGAAACCTTAAAGGTATCCATGTATAGTTATCTATACTCTTTTGTTGGTCATCTGTGGAGTGAATAATGTTAATGTTAGCTGTTGAGCTTGATTGTCATGTCTGATTTCCATCTTTAAGGTGTATATCATGAAATAATGACGAAAAATGTTTCACACAAATAATGCTTCATTCATAATGAATAGGAGTACGACACATTACAATGAGAAATCACCTCATCCTCACGCACACTTAACACAAATAAAATAATAAAAAACAATGACAAATCATATAAGTTTGAGGCTTTCAAATTAGTAGCCGTAAGAAGCGGCCTCGTAGACTGGTGATGGGGAGTAAGTTGGGGACTTGTATACTGGTGATGGAGATTTGTAGACAGGTGATGGCGAGTATGATGGAGATGGAGTGTAGGCTGGAGACTTGTAGACGGGGGATGGAGAGTACACCGGAGACTTGTAGACTGGTGATGGAGAGTATGATGGCGATGGGGTGTAGACTGGAGACTTGTAGACTGGGGATGGAGAGTAGACTGGAGACTTGTAGACGGGGGACGGAGAGTACACTGGAGAGTAGACTGGTGATGGGGTGTAAACTGGAGATGGGGTGTAAACTGGAGACTTGTACACTGGAGATGGAGAGTACACTGGAGACTTGTAGATTGGAGATGGGGTGTAAACTGGAGATGGGGTGTAAACTGGAGACTTGTACACTGGAGATGGAGAGTACACTGGAGACTTGTAGATTGGAGATGGGGTGTAAACTGGAGATGGGGTGTACACTGGAGACTTGTAGACTGGGGATGGAGAGTACACTGGAGACTTGTATACTGGTGATGGAGTGTAAACTGGAGATGGAGTGTAAATTGGAGACTTGTAAACTGGGGATGGAGAGTACATTGGGGACTTGTAGATTGGTGATGGAGTGTAAACTGGAGAAGGGGTGTAGATGGGAGACTTGTAAACTGGGGATGGAGAGTAGACAGGTGCTGGAGTGTAAACTGGAGATGGGGTGTAGATTGGAGACTTGTAAACTGGAGATGGAGAGTAGACTGGAGACTCAGAATCGTGATGGAGTGTAAACCGAGATGGGGTATATTGGAGACTTGTAAATCGGGATGGAGAGTAGATCGGGTCTTGTAACGCGATGGAGAGTAAATCGTGATGGGGTGTAAATCGTGATGGGGTGTAGGTGGAGACTCAGAGACGGGGATGGAGTGTAAATCGAGACTAGATCGTGATGGAGAGTAAACCGGGGACTTGTATACTGGTGAAGGAGTGTACACTGGAGACTTGTAGACTGGTGATGGAGTGTAGATTGGAGACTTGTAGACTGGTGATGGAGAGTAAACTGGGGACTTGTAGACTGGTGAAGGAGTGTAGACTGGTGATGGAGTGTAAATTGGGACTAGATCGTGATGGAGAGTAAATCGGGGACTTGTAGATCGCGAAGGAGTGTAGATCGAGACTTGTAAATCGTGAAGGAGTGTAAATCGGGACTTGTACATCGTGATGGAGAGTAAACGGGGACTTGTACATCGTGATGGAGTGTAGACGGAGACTTGTAAATCGTGATGGAGTGTAAATCGGGACTTCAGATCGTGATGGAGAGTAAACCGGGACTCAGATCGTGATGGAGTGTAAGCTGGAGATGGAGTGTAGACTGGAGAGTTGTAAACTGGAGATGGTGAGTAAACTGGGGAGTTGTAGATTGGTGATGGAGTGTACACTGGGGACTTGTACACTGGTGAAGGTGAGTAAGATGGAGATGGAGTGTATATTGGAGACTTGTAAACCGGTGATGGAGTGTAAACAGGGGATTTGTAGACAGGTGATGGAGTGTAGGCTGGTGAAGGAGAGTAAGATGGAGATGGTGTGTAGATTGGAGACTTATAAACTGGGGTTGGAGAGTAAACTGGGGTCTTGTAGACTGGAGATGGAGAGTAAACTGGGGACTTGTAGACTGGTGATGGAGTGTAGGTTGGTGAATAGTAAGATGGAGATGGAGTGTAGACTGGAGACTTGTAAACTGGGGTTGGAGAGTAAACTGGGGTCTTGTAGATGGGTGATGGAGAGCAAACTGGGGTCTTGTAGACTGGTGAAGGAGAGTAAGATGGAGATGGGGTGTAGACTGGGGACTTGTAAACCGGGGTTGGAGTGTAAACTGGGGTCTTATAGACTGGTGATGGAGAGTAAACTGGGGTCTTGTAGACTGGTGATGGGGAGTAGTATGGAGATGGAGTGTATACTGGAGACTTGTAAACTGGAGTTGGGGAATAAACTGGGGACTTGTAAACTGGAGAAGGGGAGTATGATGGAGATGGAGTGTAAACAGGGGATTTGTAGACCGGTGATGGAGAGTAAACTGGAGACTTATAGATTGGTGATGGAGTGTAAACTGGTGATGGAGAGTAAACTGGTGATGGAGTGTAGACTGGAGACTTGTAGACTGGGGATGGTGAGTAAACTGGTGAAGGAGTGTAAGTTGGGGTCTTGTAGACCGGTGATGGTGAGTAAACAGGAGTCTTGTAAATTGGGGATGGAGTGTATACTGGTGATGGGGAGTAGGTTGGGGTGTAGACTGGTGATGGAGTGTATACGGGGGTCTTGTAGACCGGTGATGGAGAATATGTTGGCTTCTCGTATGCTACCGGTGGGGTGTAGGACATTTTGTGGTAAACTGATGGGGTGTAAGTTGGTTTGTGGTGGTCAGAGTGGTCGCATTTCTCCTTAGCTGGCTTCTTGTAAGTGGATGATGGAGTGTAAGATTTAGGTGATTTGTAAACAGGCGATGGGGAGTAAGTCGTCGGTGCCTTGTAGGGTGTGGATGGGGTGTAACTGTTGTAGTAGTCACTGGCCGAAGCAATGGCAAACAGTGACAAAAGAATGCAGCAGGTTATGGAAGAGCGGTCGAGAGCCATCTTTCTGTTTTTTTGGATTGGGAGGTTGTTAAACTCCCAAACACTTTAGGGAAATGAAAGTGAGGATAAATGGATGAATGGATGGATGGATGAATGAAGCCTTCCATCCTGCCCTATTTATAGAATCAAACTCAGTTGCTATATCATCTCAACTCATCGTTATGATTAAGAAATTAAATCATTAATTATATTGTTGGCATGTAATTGCCTGCACGTCTATTTGAATGAAGGGATCGCAATTGGTGACAAATTAATTAATCCTAGTTGTTTTAAAATATTTTCTATGGAATAACTTAGTGTAACAATTATTGCAAAATGATCGTGTTTTTTATTGAATGTCATTAGGAAGCTAAAAATTCGTATTAAAGATACTAAGAAGATATGTAAAAATAGCAAAACAACACCAAAGATAGCAAAACAGTACACACAGTAAATTAAAAATGACTAACTGTTTATTTAAAATTCAACGCTCCATAAATTTTAATTACAATAGTGGTAAGAAACCACTTTACTATGACTAGCACAATGTGGATTCAAATTAAACATAGTTGTCTTACCATCATGGTCGGACACACATTATACTTAGGGGTGTCTATGTACACCCTGAACCCGGATTTTTTTTTATAAAAAAAAATTGTCTATTATATTGTGGGAGGTGTTGTTTATTTATGTCAAAAGAACGCCCTAAAAAAAGTTCTATAATATTGGTTAACAAGTTCAATTTAGAATAATAATATAATCATCTATGAAAAATTTTAATAGCCTATAATACATAGGGAGAATTTTCTTTGTCATATATATGTAATAGTAACTATTATTAAGTGAACATCCTTCATTTTAATATCTAGATCCGCCACTGCAGTTACAATGTGTAACTTTTAATGATATGGTCTCATTTTAAATTTTGTTTCTTTAATGTTGAATCTTCAATAAAATAAAAAGAGCAAGAACAAATTAAAGAATTGAAGAAATTTAGTGATCATGCTTACCATGAAACCTTTTTTTTTTTGGTCGAGACCATGTATTTGCAGGGAGTGGCACTCAATTACGAAGATCATGCTTAGCATGTCTACAATATGAAAATTAATAAATATTTGTTGATTTGTAATTCATTTTTATAATTGATTTGCAAAAATATTTTTAGAGCATATTATTTTCATTTGAGAGAATATATCCGATTTTTTTTATATTGAAAATGAGTTGACAATGCAATAGGCCAACACATAATTGCCACAGGCAAAGTGTATTCTTAGTTAGATTAAATAGCAGATGAAAAGTTTGGTTCTTAGAGGTTCACGTCAAGTATTTTGGTTGAATGGTATTTTTTTTATACACTCCATCGGTTTCATATTATTTGTCTCTTAGTTGACTGTTTCAATCGTCATTGTTACTCTTTGCTTGATGATTCTCATACAATATTTTTAATTATTAACAATTGCAATATTATATTTTTAGGATAATATTTTTCGTTACGAATCTAATGATACTAATTTTATATAACAAATTATTGTATATATTGAAAATATTACGGTCAAAACTTTTAAAATTTGACAATAATATTTTCAAAGAGGACAAATAATATGGAATAAAGGTGATACTCTAGAAAAAGATTCGAATGATAGAATAATATTTGAATTTGTCCGAGGAAAGGATAACTTATATTCTAATGGGAAATGATAAATGTCTTGGACAAGACACTTGTTAAGTGTCTTGTGATGCTACGAAATCTATATATTTGTAAATTAAATTGCAAAAAAAATGACATGATTGAGTTCTACAACTATAATAATATATATAAATGTTATAAAATCACATTTTTATCTATATTTTTTAAAATTTATGAAAATGCGTCCAAAGTATGCCCAACGGATGGGGTTCATTCGTTAGGGTGTCAATTTTAATGCGTCCAAAATATGCCCAACGTTATGAAAATCCAAGCTTCCTATAATTGATAATTAATAATATCTGTCAAAAAATTGAGGTTAAAAATAATAATAAATATTAATTTTATAAGAGAGAAGACATTTAAACAGTGTTTTGGGGCAGGACACTTATCATCACCCTATTCTAATTTGGCTAATAATCTTACCTATAGACCAATCAGCTCTTTTTTAGGGTGAATAATGAAGGGCAAGACATGCGTTTTTATTGCAATAAAGAAAATGGAAGACAAGTTCCCCTTTTTCATTATAAATGATATATTATTATTATTATTATTATTATTATTATTATTATTATTATATAATTCGATTGAATAATCAATTGCAAAAAAATAATAATTAAAAGGCTTAACTTTACAAATTCCAAACCTAACTATTAATATAAATAGCAACATATATGACACACACAATCTTGCATTTATATTCAGTCAAATATCATTTGATAAAAACTAATTACTACCATTTGCACATATTCTACTATTCTCATTATGCCAAGCACGTAGCTTCTCAAAATTTTCCTACAATTTATAAGGCACATGTAATAGTATCTACTATTCTCATGATGTAAAACGTATATTATTATTCTATGCTTTCTTTAATAATTGTAATAAGAAAATAAAATTACAACTAGTATTATGATAAAAATTACATTATTAATTACATAAATAATATAGCTAGACAATAAAATTAAAATGAACAACAATTTACAAAGTATCGAAATTTGTCTCAATGTATAAGACAAAAAATTGAGAATTTGAGATCATTATGGTCATTTACAACAAGTAAAATATTATTTCTTATTAGGAAAATGGTGAATAAATTACAAATATGATCATCATTAAATACATAAATTGTAAGTTCATAAAAAAAATAAACCCTAAGATTCTTGATTTATTCTCCTAATTTAATTATACAAAACTAATTATAGAAAAAAACTAAAATATAATTAATGTACATTAAAATAATATTCATAAGCTTTTTATAAAAAAAAGTGTTCATGAGTCTGTCTTTCTTCCACCAAAATTACAATTATAATATATCAATCCCAATATAAAAATTAGTTTAAAATAAAATGTAACAGCTAGATATTAAAGCATAAAACTCTCATAACTATATTATTGTGGTATGTTTTCTTTAATAACTAAAAAAAGAAAAAAAATACTAATATTGCGATAAAAAAAGGGTTTTTGGATAATAATATGGGTTTTTGGCTGGGAAAAATCCGTACTGTGGGCCTTGTGATTGAAAATAATCCAAAGTGACTTTTTGGCTGGTGGCAGTCTATACTTATTCATTATTTTTTCGTAGTATCCCAGTTTGAAATTTCGGCACCAGAATGCTGATGTGGCAACCGGAGCACGAGCCCTTTTAATTAAAACATGCCACGTCAATTTTTTTAAATTCTATTTTATCGTTTAACTTACATTATTCACATTGCACTTACATTATGGGGGAAAACATTAGCAATGAATTAAAAGCAAAGCATGCCACACCCATTTTTTTAACGATAAAATAGAATTAAAAAAAATTGGCGTGGCATACTTTTAATTAAAAGGGCACGTGCTCCAGTTGTCACATCAACATTCTGGTGCCAAAATTTCAATCTGGGATGTTACGAGAAAATAATGAATAAGTATAGACTGCCACCAGCGAAAAAGTCACTAGGGATTATTCTCGATCACAAGGCCCTCAGTACGGATTTTTTCCAGCCAAAAACCCTAATAATATACCAACCTTTGGAGGTGTTGGATTGTAATATACCAACCTTTACTATTAGACAGCAATATCCATGACCTTTATATTTGGGTGACATTATTATACCAACAGTAACTAATTAAGGGTGTGGTGAACGATCTCCATGCGCGCTAACGTGGTTGGCGAAGGGAAAAAATTGTCCCAAGCCAATAACTTCATTAACCCCTTAGTTTTTCTCACTAACCCACATTCCAAGACATTTCTTGGTTGTGTTTCACGTCAGTATGAAGACCGGTTCACCACCCTGTTAATCACTGTGTTAGAGCTGATTTTTTTTTAGCGTGGGTTAGTGAGAAAAACGGAGGGGTTGACGGGGTTATTGGGCGACGGCTGATTTTTTTTTTCTCCGCCTTTCACGTCAGAATTGAGACCAATTAACCATTCACCACCTCCTTAGTCACTGTTGGTATAATAATCTCACCTAAGTATAAAGGTAAGGGATATTGTTGTCCAATAGTAAAGGTCGGCATATTACAATCCAATACCCCCTAAGGTCAGTATATTTTCATCCAATATCCAAAAAAAGAAAAAATTGTAAATTAATCTCTCTTTGCTATAAAAAAATAAAAGTAATGCAACTTTGTTTTTATTGATGTTGCGATTGTTGACATATGCTTAAATTTAGAATTAATCATTACTTTAAAATTTATAATTATTAGATTTTACTATTACATGGTATAATTATTTATAATTTCTCTAAAACTTTTTTTTTTATTTTTATTTTTTTTATAAACATTTTATATTTATTTATGAAAATAAATTTCCAACAAAACTATATTTGTAATGTATATACATAGTTTCTATTATTTTAATCATTTATTTCGATGTTTAAAATTAATATTTTTTGAATTTTATTGAGAAAGATTTAAAGAGAATTATAAAGTTGCTTGAATTTATTTAAATTAAATAATAAAAATTACTATTATTCTTTATTATATGTAATTAAGATCATATTAAAAATAAACATAGTTTTAGTATCCTTTACTAATATATTATGTAAATTAATTTTGAAGACAATTTGTATAAAACAAATCTATATATTATAATAGAAATCATTGTGGGTCCCACAAAATAGAGCCACGGGAGTGACTGTAGAGGAATTGGCCAATTACAACGTAGAAATTTTTTTTTCTCTTTTCAATTTTTTTTAAATTTTCAATCCGATTGTTTAAACTTAAAAAAACCATAAAGTATCACTAATCCTTGACTCTTTTGGACTATGAATTAAATTATTTTGGTGTAAATAACAATAATTATTTTGGTGTTGCCTATAATCTATCTATATATCATAATAGAAATCATTGTGGGTTCCACGAAATAAAGCCACGGGAGCATTTCTCGGAGTCTAGACCAATCACAACACAATAAATTGTGTTTTATTTTTAATTTCTTTCCAAATTTTATTTACAATTAAAGAAATTAAAAAATATATCTTCAATCCACGTCTGCTTGACAGTAGTTACATTCAAAACGAGTCCTACTAAGTGTCAAATAGTAGTGTTCAATTTTAATTTAAATCGTATGTTATTTTCTATTTCATTCCAGATTTTATTTTCAATTAAAGAAATTAAAAAATCTATATAATATTAATAATAAAGTTTGTGGAGCTTGCAGATTGGAGAAAAGAGATTGATTGTAAGGATTCTGACCAATCAAAAAGCAGATAAATACTAAATTATAAATACTAAATTAAATTATTTTGGTGCAAATATTAGTAATTATTTTGGTGTTATCTACAATATATAATAATAATAATAATAATAATAATAATATATCTATATATATATCTATATAATATTAATAGTAAATTTTGTGGGTCCCACATAATGGAGAAAAGAAATACAAAATTAAATTATTTTGACCAATCAAAAAGAAAATAAATACTAAATTAAATTATTTATGTGCAAATATCAATAATTATTTAGGTGTTATCCATGATGATGACGATGATGATGATGATAATAATAATAATAATAATAATAATAATAATAATAATAATAATAATAATAATAATAATAATAATAATAATAATAATAATAATGTTGGAGCCCAAGAGGGGGTGAAGTTCACAATTAAGATCTACACACTAGGTAAGGACGTTAGAGCAAACTTCTTTGGTCTGAAACCAAGGATCAAAACACAGTGTAACTGAAATACCTCATTAGATTTATAACAATCAAAGAACAAGTTACACTTACAAAACAAAACAAGAATGTACCAAGGCGCATCGATAGGATCACCGATCAAGACCAATGTCCTTGAGTCAGCTACATATAACGATCGTCGTAGGAAAAACCCTAGCGGCGATTTGGAACATGATGGATTACATTGAAACACAAACACACACAGCCTTAGTCCGTCAAGGCTCTGCTACACACCATCTCTCCACCACATGTGGACACAAAGAATGTTCACCAAGGTCCTTGGCTATACCTTCACCAGAGGTCCTTTACTGGCTACCTATACCACCGAACCATTGGTTACACACTCGGAGAAATCCCACCGGATTTCTTACTCCGCGATTACTTCCGTGGAATCGCCTAAGTTCTCAGTTCTTCAATCGTCCTTTTTATAGAGGGCTTTGGATGCTTGAACTTGAGTCATTCCAACGGTAACTTGCCTTCATTGTTGATTCTTCCCTTTTGTGTTGATGCTTCCTCAATCATCAATCATCCAACGGATTCTTTCCTTTTGGGTTTATATTTGATTGCACAATCCTCTTGATTTGTTTTCCTTATGCTTTCCTTATGATTTGTATCTACAAATAAATCACACAATCAAAATATATCCGAATATATATTATACAATCAGAATATATAATTAGAATATATAATATAAGGCAACTTCCCTTTTCCGGATTTTGGCTTTCATCAAAACCTAAGGTCCTTCACGGATGCGCGGTGAAGGACCTTGACCCTGTCTTCAACAAATAATAATAATAATAATAATAATAATAATAATAATAATAATAATAATAATAATAATAATAATCTATCTATCTATCTATCTATCTATCTATCTATCTATCTATCTATCTATCTATATAATATTAATATATAGTATCATTTTTGGGCCCCACAAAATGGAGATTAATTGTACGGACTCCAACCAATCGAAAAATAGATTAATACTTAAGTAAATTATTTTGGTACAAATATCAGTATTTATTTTCATTCGAATAACTTATTATATTGGTATGTACATATATAATTTTCCATTCGAACAACTTATTATGTATTTTATGCAGTTTCATTCGTGTAACTTACTATTATAGAACACAATAGTACTCTCTTTCATTTAATAGTATCATATAAGTCGTGATATTTTTAATTTTCGTAGGTTAGACTATGAGATATAATGCTATTTATTGTTTGTTTTAATATTGATATGTAAATATTTGTAACAATATTGGTACATACATGTATATTGAATTCATAATGTCATTTTATAGTTTCCTTTTAAATTGGGATGCACATGCATATTTCTTAATTAAATTGTTATTTTTGTATTTTTTTTTCTTATAATTAGAATGTATGTTTATATGTACGTAAATTTATATTATAGTTGCTTTTTAATTATTAAACACATTTTTTAATATACCCGTGCAACGCGACTTTCTATGGACAGTTACTTATCCATGATTTTTATAAAATTTCAAGTAACTAATTTAGTTCGTTCCGTACATCGTACGGGTTGAAGCCTAGTATAAAAATAATGATAGTGTGATTGTTGTATAATTATTTTTATTAATTTTTAATTATTATTTTAATTGATAATTATTATAAAATTTCTCTGAAAAAATTACATATAAATACTGAAAAATTTCCCGTGCATGCATGGGATATACAATGTTAGTTGTATATTAAAATGAAATGAATTATTTGATTGAATTTTATGACTATAATATCACATATAAATTGCACAAAGTTATAATTTTATTCATTATTTTTTGTATTTAGAAAAACGCTTAAAATAAACTTAACGAAATGGTTGATTCCATTAGGATATCATTTGTGGTCATTGACACAAACTTCGCATCCAGAGCTTCTTATAATTGATAATAATACTTATTATTAAAATAAATAGTATCAAAAATTATGAGAAATGTCAATTTAGTGAAAGGTAGGACACATAAAGACACATAATATCTTGAGGCAAGACTCATATTATCATCCTACGTCCATATATTTTCGATTTACTTTTAGATGACTCTTGTAACATTTCGTGAATAATGAATACAGTTTATAAGTATTCCCATAAAAAAACCCCTAATAATACAACTTTCAAAATTCTGTTTGGAATAATTCAAAGAGACAGTATGGAGTACCATGTAAATGCACTTCCACTCTGGAGTAATTAACAGTATTTTAGGGGAAGTTGTCCTCAAATCAAGATGTTGAGAATATGGTCACTGTCAGAGTTAGCTCCCTAATCCCTATCCATCATCTGATTGGTATTGGGACCACTCAAAAAAGCATTCTTGTAAGTCAACATGCTTGCATGCTTGTTGCTATCCAAAGAACATTAATAGGGTCCGTTCGTTTTGCTAGAAGCATCCCCTGACCCGTCACAATTGGAAGCTTCAAGAGAGTCAGACACAATCGTATCAACATTCTCAAAATTCCTAAAACCATTGTTAACCTCACAAGGGGACGAGATGTGCAAAACATTCGAAATGAGAGCACCATCATCACTTTTCTTAGGGATCCACTTCTGAACATATTTTGCATTAGCATGAGGTTTAACAGCTTGATTTTTATTGAATTTGGCCCAAGAAACAAAGAGCCTCCTGTGATCAACAATTTTAAGGTTCATCTCATTAATGACTTTTTCTCCCCTCATCCCAGTTTGCATACCGCACATAGACAAATTTTCTACCATTTTTGCCAACTTTGTAGGAATATACGCATCAATAACACCTCCAAACTTGCTAAACAAACTTTTCAACCTCATGTAGCGCATATTGATAGGAAGATTATCAATAAAAAGGGAGTACAAATACTTATTCTTAACAGGCATATTAGACACCATATCACCAACCTTGATGGGTAAATCATTGACAACAGCACCATCACTACTAAGTATATGATTTTGAACTGGAGAAGTAGATAACAACCCTTCACGAACCTCCCCCAACTCTTTCAACACAGCAACAATCTCGCAAGCTCTATTCAATGAGGCCCAATACACAACCTTTGAAGAAGTATTTATCAAAGAAATGGAGGAAACAAGAATTTCAAGTTCAAGTCTCAACACCTTAAACCTATCAAGGATCCGGCTGCACAAATCCATGTCTAAACTAGTAGGAAAAAAAACACATGGCCAAGACCGAACACCAACAGCTAAGACCAGGACACACCAAACAGAACACTACCTACAAGCCCCCTAAACCAAATCCCAACAGATAAGGAGGAAAAGTTGAAAGGAACACCTAGAAAGCTTGAGCAAAAGCATCACCCTGAAGGAGTTGAAACTGAAGTGCAGAACACCGACCAGCATCAACCAGAAAGAACTCCGATCTCTGAGCGAAAAGGACCCCACCCAGCAATGAGAACCCGACCCTTAGAACAGCCCAAGGACGACAGCCAAAGAATACCCGGCGACCAAGGGCAGCAACCAAGAGCAGCCTGACGACCAGGACGGCGGCCAAAGCGGCACATGGGGGGTTGGAAAGGATGCGAATGGTCGGAAATTGGTGGGATGCGAAAGGTTGGGAGGAGACGCGCCTCCCGGCAACCAGAGCATCGACCTCCCGGGAGGCCAATGAACCCATCCGGCGACCATGGATGGCGGCCGAAAATGGTGGGTCTGGTTTGGAGAGGAGGCAGAAGGTCACTACGTGATGTTCCCGAGAGGACGATGAACTCTAGAGTTATATGTTCTAAATCCAGTTGCTGAGAGTAGGGTCACTGTCAGAGTTATAAATTCCCGGGTAGGCGAGCGTGACTTACTTGCTGATCTTGAGGATTCTATCCTTGAGGCCTCGAAAGGTAAAACTAGGGATAAGAGAAAACAAAACATATTGATGAATTTTAAGTGACAGCTTGTCAGAGAAGCAACTTCTAGAGCTGTTCGTGGCCAAAAGGATGGTTAGAAGCTTAGGATCGCCAGACGTGCGAACAATTTAGAAGTTGATAGTCATGATGATATTGATGCTAAGATAGATCGTATGGATGAGATTATTGACAATGATATAGGCGTACAAGTCCTTGATGATCCATCAAAATGAAGTTATTGATCTTTTAGCAACATGATTGAGTTGTGATGTTTTTGACAGTCGTGGGTGCGAATGTCCTTGTTGTGCTATTTATGTTTAGCAGTGTTTGCGATGTTTAAGTTTCATTTGACTATTGGTCTTGCAAAGTCTTTGATGTGTTATGTTTTTAGCAGTTTGGTTGTATCATTTTTCTTTTGGTTGTGGTTGTTTGCTGTTTTAGTATGCATATTACTGTTTTATATGAATATTTAAGCCTTTTCTCTTTTAATAATCGAAAAAGGGGAAGTTGTCTTCCATTTTCTTTATTATAATAAAAACGCACGTCTTGCCCTTTTTATTCACCCTAAAACAGAGTTGATTGGTCTATAGGTAAATTATTAGCGAAATTAGAATATAAGTTATTCTTTCCTCAGATAAATTCAAATATTATTCAATCATTTGAATCTTTTTCCAAAAGTGTTGCGCGCCCTCGTTCCATATTATTTGTCGTCTTTGAAAATTGTACAGTTAAATTTTAAAAATTTTGACCGTAATATTTTAAATATATAATACAATAACTTGTTATGTAAAATTAGTACCATTGGATTCGTAACGGAAAATATTATTCTAAAAATATAATATTGCAATTGTTAATAAAAATATTGTATGAGAAATCATCAATCAAATAGTAACATTAAAGATTGTGACATTTAAGAGATAAATAATATGGAACAGAGAGATTATATAAAATAAAAAATATACTCAAGCTTTGTGAAATCGATATTTAGGTTTACTTAATTTTATTTTCACCTTCTTCATATATTACAATTCAACCGAAATTGTTTGACCTGAACCTATAAGAACCAAACTTTTCATCTGCCATTTAATCTAACTAAAAATAAACTTTGCATGTGGAAATTATGTGTTGGCCCATTGTGTAGGAACCCAAGATGAGGGTTGAATTTGACAAATAAGATCTACACACTGGGTAAAGACGTTAGAGCAAACTTCCTTGGTTTCAAACCAAGGATCAAAACACAGTGTAATTGAAATACTTCGTTATATTTATATCAATTAAAGAACAAGTTACACTTAGGAAAAAAAAGCAAGAAGTAACAGCCCGAAGGCAGTTACTGATAAGTTCACTAACCAAGATAGAAGGTCCTTGAGTCAGCTACATATAAGGATCGTCGTATGATAAGACAATTTTTTATAGAGTTTTTAGGGCTCAAATCATGTCAGTTTCATGTTTTTTATATCCGAAATTCCGTATTTTTATGTCAACTTCTGTGATTTATACACTTGTTCGCGAGTTTGGTGTGTTTCACAGGAATTGGTAGAATTATGTCAAAAGGCATGAAGAATTGAAGGAAAAGTGGGAAAAGTCAAAGAAAATAAAAAAGAATTGAAGAAGAAGAAAAGAAAGAAGAGGAAATGGCCCCAAACAACTCGGCCCAAGTCCAATTGAAGCGGAGAGGCAAGGCGCATGCAGCGTTTTTGGAAACGCAGGCCGCGCCTTGTCCAGAAGGTTTGGCAACCGAGAAAAGGAAAAACGCAGCCCGCGCCCTCTCACGGAGAAGTTCGCTATTTTGGGCAACGCAGGGCGCGTTTTGTGCCCTCATCCTGCCGCTATAAAAGGGCTTCATCAGCCGACGTTTGAGGCATCGATGAGCAGCGAGAAATTTCTTCCGATTATTCTAGTTTTCGGAGAGATTTTTAGGTAGCCTTTAGAGTAGATTTCAGATCAATTTATTTACAGTTGTTCCAAAAGATTGTTATTAGATTAGATTACTGTTCGTGATCGAAGAACACGAAACAGATCGATTCGGGTGACACGAAGAGATCGATTCCGCCAATTCGAACACGGTTTATTTCTATTCTTCTTTAATGCTTTCTTGTTATTTAGATTTTACTATGTTTCCCTTTAGAATTATGAGTAGCTAATTTTCTTAGTTTAGAGGATAAACTCGATGTCAACTGATTGAATTTGAATACAATTTCGGTGTTAGGTTATCTTTTCATTCGTTTAATCTGCGTGTTTTGTATGTCATGGTAATTTGACAATAGAACGAAAGTTTGAGTCTGTACCTGGATTTAGATCCTTGACAATAGAACGACAATTTGAGTCTTCAATCGGATTGCGTAGATTGAATAGGTTAGAAAATAGTTAGACATAATGATTCTTGCCTAGGGTCAATCTATAGTCAGTTCTTATCTCTGATTAGGCTAAATAGTTAGAAATAATGTTTAGGCTAATCACTGCAACTCACCTAGGATTGAAATATCGAAGTGATAGGGCTTAAAAAGATTATAGACCCCGAATTATCTTGTTACCTACACCAGAATTGTTGATAATTTGATTAGTTGACTAGAGTGGACTCCCCTGAACGCTTCCCTTTATTTGATAAAAACCCCAAAAATTTCTCCTTTCTTAGTTTAATTTAGAAAACTTTACAACACCCTTAGGATCGATCTAGCATTCTTTGTAGCGAACTAGTTTAGTGCGTGATTGAACACAAATCACTGAGAGAGAACGATATTTTATTACTACACAGACCCGTACACTTGCGGTACACAGACACCTATATCTTTTAGGTCTGTCATCGTAGGAAAAACCCTAGCGGCGATTTGGAACATGATGGATTACATTGAAGCACAAACTCACAAAGTCTTAGTCCTTCAAGGCTCTGCTACACATCAACTCACCACCACATTTGATTACAACGAACACTCACCAAGATCCTCGGCTATACCTTCACCAGAAGTCCTTTACTGGCTACATTCACCAAGGAACCATTAGCTACACACTAAGAAATCCCACGGATTTCCTACTCTACGATTACTTCTGTGGAATGGCTTAATTGATTCAATCTTCAAGTCTTCTATTTATAAGTGTAAACTAGATGTCAGCCAGTTAGTAGACGTTGGTGATTGAGTCTTTCCTTCTTCATACTCGGCTCTTCTTTCCAAGCTTGTTGATCTACTTTCCTTCTTTTTGAGATTTCTAGGAGTTGCAATCTTTTCTTCCTTCCGATTTCTTGATTGATTGTTTCCTACAAATTAGATAGTTGCAATCAATTAGTCTAATTAGAAATACGGATAGGGAAATCAAATATCAAAACAGAACATATTTATATTAAAATAGAGTATACTTCCCATTTATTGTTTCGTCTAATTTGACTTTCATTAAAACCTTGTATAAGGTCCTTCGTGGATGCGTATGTGACCTTGACCCTGGTCCCAACAATCTCCCGGCCCCTTTTTGATGAATGACAAAATTCAGCAACAATAAATCCTTTTTCCCTTTTTGGATTATCACAAGGTCAGTAGGGAATCTCCCCCTTGATACAACATCTAGTATATTTTTAGAGGTTGTCTAGAAACCTTTAGCGCTTGATAAACTTGTCAGTACTGAGAGGGAGTCCTCCCCCTCAAATCATGCCATAAATAAATTTGAACAATGAATGGTTTACATATGAGATACCTCAAGGTTTGTGCCAGATGAAAGACATAAGGATTATGATTGACGTTTTATCTTATCAATGTCCCTATAGCTGAATGCATCAACGTCCGTGACTTACCTTGTTGCTTTCTCTATCCCCCGTGATCTTTTCCACAGAGCGATTAGAGTCTTCTTGAGTGAACTTGCTCTGATACCACTTGTAGGAACCCAAGAGGGGGTGAATTTGACAAATAAGATCTACACAGTAGGTAAAGACGTTAGAGAAAACTTAAATGGTTTCAAACCAAGGATCAAAACATAGTGTAACTGAAATACCTCGTTATATTTATATCAATCAAAGAACAAGTTACACATAAGAAACAAAGCAAGAAGTAACAGCCCGAAGACAGTTACTGATAAGTTCACTGACCAAGACAGAAGGTTCTTGAGTCAGCTACAGATAAGGATCGTCAAAGGATAAACCCTAGCGGCGATTTGGAACATGATAGATTACATTGATGCAGAAACTCACAAAGCCTTAGTCCTTCAACGCTCTGCTACACATCAGTTCACCATCACATTTGATTACAACGAACACTCACCAAGGTCCTCGGCTATACCTTCACCAGAAGTCCTTTACAAGCTACATTCGCCAAGGAACCATTGGCTACACACTAAGAAATCCCACGGATTTCCTACTCTGCGATTACTTCCGTGGAATCGCTTAATTGATTCAATATTCAAGTCTTCTATTTACACTTGTAAACTAGATATCAGCCAGTTAGTAGAGGTTGGTGATTGATTCTTTCTTTCTTCATACTCTGCTCTTCTTTCCAAGCTTGTTGATTTACTTTCCTTTTTTTTGAGATTTTTGTGAGTTGCAATCTTTTCTTCCTTCCAATTTTTTGATCGATTGTTTCCTACAAATTAGATAGTTGCAATCAATTAGTCTAATTAGAAATATAGATAGGGAAATCAGATATCAAAACAGAACATATTTATATTAAAACAGAGTATACTTCCCATTTATTGTTTTGTCTGTTTTGACTTTCATTAAAACCTCGTATAAGGTTCTTCGTGGATGTGTAGGTGACCTTGACCCTGGTCCCAACACAGTGCATCGTCGACTTATTTTCGTTATAAAAAAATTAAAAAAAAATCGGATACACTCTCAAATGAAAATAATATGCTCTAAAAGTATGGCAAATCAATTATAACAATCAATTGCAAATCAACAAATATTTATTAATTTTAATATTTTAGACATGCTAGGCATGATCTTCGTACGAATTTGAGTGCCACTCCCTGCAAATACATGGTCTCGACCAAAAAAAAAAAAAAGTTTCATGGCAAGCATGATCACAAATTTTTTTCAATTCTTTAATTTGTTCTTGCACTTTTTATTTTATTGAAGATTCAACATTAAAGAGACAAAATTTTAAATGAGACCATATCATTAAAAGTTACATATGGTAACTGAAGCGACGGATCTAGATATTGAAATGAAGTATGTTCAATTAATAATAGCTACTATTACATGTATATCACAATGCAAAGGAAATCCTCCCTATGTATAATAGGCTATTAAAATTTTTCATAGATGGTTATATTATCAAAAAATTACTCTAAGATACCCTAACTTTTCGTGAAATGTTTTTCTGGTACCCCAACTTTTCAAAAACTAATTTTGAGGTACCCTTACTTTATAGGTTAGTAATTATTTAGTGATTTTCCGGCCATTGATTTTAGTAAGTGATCAAAATGCCCTTGTTCTTCTCTTTTTGAAGAAATACCTTTGAGGAAGAATGAGGGTATTTCGGTCACTTAACAAAATTAATGGCCGGAAAAGCACCAAATAATTACTAACTCAAAAAGTAAAGGTACCTCAAAATTAGTTTTGAAAAGTCAGTATCGAAAATAATTTCCCCAAATATTGGGGTACCTCCGAGTAATTATTTGTTATATTATTATTCTAAATTGAACTCGTTAACCAATAATTTTGAACTTTTTTTTAGTGCGTTCATTCAACATAAATAAACAACACCTCCCAAAATATAATTGAAAATTCTTTTTTTTAAAAAAATTCCCGGGTTTAGGTGTACATAGACACCTAAGTATAATGTATGTCCGACCATGATGGTAAGACAACTATTTTTAATTTGAATCCACATTGTGCTAGTCATAGTAAAGTGGTTTCTTACCACTATTGTAATTAAAATTTATGGAGCGTTGAATTTTAAATAAACGGTTAGTCACTTTTAATTTACTGTGTGTACTGTCTTGCTATCTTTGGTGTTGTTTTGCTATTTTTACATATCTTCTTAGTATCTTTAATACGAACTTTTAGCATTCTAATGACATTCAATAAAAAACACGATCATTTTGCAATAATTGTTAAACTAGGTTATTCCATAGAAATATTTTAAAACAACTAGGATTAATTAATTTGTAACGAGTGGTGCGAGTGAAATGAATCTAATTATTTTGTCACCAATTGCGATCCCTTCATTCAAATAGACGTGCAGGCAATTACATGCCAACAATATAATTAATGATTTAATTTCTTAATCATGACGGTGAGTTGAGATGATATAGCAACTGAGCTTGATTCTATAAATAGGGTAGGATGGAAGGCTTCATTCATTCATCCATCCATTCATCCATTTATCCTCACTTTCATTTCCCTAAAGTGTTTGGGAGTTTAACAACCTCCCAATCCAAAAAAACAGAAAGATGGCTCTCGACCGCTCTTCCATAACCTGCTGCATTCTTTTGTCACTGTTTGCCATTGCTTCGGCCAGTGACTACTACAACAGTTACACCCCATCCACACCCTACAAGGCACCGACGACTTACTCCCCATCGCCTGTTTACAAATCACCTAAATCTTACACTCCATCATCCACTTACAAGAAGCCAGCTAAGGAGAAATGCGACCACTCTGACCACCACAAACCAACTTACACCCCATCAGTTTACCACAAAATGTCCTACACCCCACCGGTAGCATACGAGAACCCAACATATTCTCCATCACCGGTCTACAAGACCCCCGTATACACTCCATCACCAGTCTACACCCCAACCTACTCCCCATCACCAGTATACACACCATCCCCAATTTACAAGACTCCTGTTTACTCACCATCACCGGTCTACAAGACCCCAACTTACACTCCTTCACCAGTTTACTCACCATCCCCAGTCTACAAGTCTCCAGTCTACACTCCATCACCAGTTTACTCTCCATCACCAGTTTACACTCCATCACCAATCTATAAGTCTCCAGTTTACTCTCCATCACCGGTCTACAAGTCACCTGTTTACACTCCATCTCCATCATACTCCCCTTCTCCAGTTTACAAGTCCCCAGTTTATTCCCCAACTCCAGTTTACAAGTCTCCAGTATACACTCCATCTCCATACTACTCCCCTTCACCAGTCTACAAGACCCCAGTTTACTCTCCATCACCAGTCTATAAGACCCCAGTTTACACTCCAACCCCGGTTTACAAGTCCCCAGTCTACACCCCATCTCCATCTTACTCTCCTTCACCAGTCTACAAGACCCCAGTTTGCTCTCCATCACCCGTCTACAAGACCCCAATTTACTCTCCAACCCCAGTTTACAAGTCTCCAGTCTACACTCCATCTCCATCTTACTCTTCACCAACCTACACTCCATCACCAGTCTACAAGTCCCCAGTTTACTCTCCATCTCCAATCTACAAGACCCCAGTTTACTCTCCAACCCCAGTTTATAAGTCTCCAATCTATACACCATCTCCATCTTACTCTCCTTCACCGGCCTATACTCCATCACCTGTCTACAAGTCCCCTGTTTACACTCCGTCACCGGTTTACAAATCTCCAGTATACACTCCATCTCCATCTTACTCACCTTCACCAGTGTCTGAAGTCCCAGTGTACACTCCATCACCAATCTACAAGTCCCGCTTACTCACCATCTCCGGTTTATAAGTCTCCGTCTACACTCCATCTCCATCTTACACTCCATCACTCTACAAGTCCCCGATTTACTCTCCATCACCGGGCCTAAGTCTCCGTCTACACTCCTTCACGATCTACAAGTCCCGATTTACTCTCCATCACCGGTCCTACAAGTCCCCGCCTACACTCCATCACCAGTCTACACTCCTTCACCAGTCTACACGTCCCCAGTTTACTCTCCATCACCAGTCTACAAGTCCCCAATCTACACTCCTTCCCCAGTTTACAAGTCTCCAGTGTACACTCCTTCACCAGTATACAAGTCCCCAGTTTACTCTCCATCCCCCGTCTACAAGTCACCAGCCTACACCCCATCTCCAGTTTACACTCCATCACCAGTTTACCCTCCATCACCCGTTTACAAGACCCGCCTACTCTCCATCCCGCCATAAGTCTCCAATCTACACCCCA
Organism: Portulaca oleracea; assembly: GCA_029582165.1. Lineage (NCBI taxonomy): Eukaryota > Viridiplantae > Streptophyta > Magnoliopsida > Caryophyllales > Portulacaceae > Portulaca > Portulaca oleracea. The sequence goes on along the minus strand of CM055873.1, from coordinate 2,921,005 downwards.
TCTCCAATTTACATTCCATCACCAGTCTACAAGTCTCCAGTCTACTCTCCATCCCCAGTTTACAAGTCTCCAATCTACACCCCATCTCCAATTTACACTCCATCACCAGTCTACAAGTCCCCCATCTACTCTCCATCCCCAGTTTACAAATCTCCAATCTACACCCCATCTCCAGTTTACACTCCATCACCAGTTTACAAGTCCCCAGTCTACTCTCCATCCCCAGTTTACAAGTCTCCCATCTACACCCCATCTCCAGTTTACACTCCATCCCCAGTCTACAAGTCCCCAGTCTACTCTCCATCCCCAGTTTACAAGTCTCCAATTTACACCCCATCTCCAGTTTACACTCCATCCCCAGTATACAAGTCTCCAGTGTACTCTCCTTCCCCAATTTACAAGTCCCCAATCTATACCCCATCTCCAGTTTACACTCCATCACCAGTATACAAGTCTCCAGTTTACTCTCCATCCCCAGTGTACAAGTCTCCAGTCTACACCCCATCTCCATCATATTCTCCATCACCAGTCTACAAGTCTCCGGCGTACTCTCCATCCCCCGTCTACAAGTCTCCAGCCTACACCCCATCTCCATCATACTCTCCATCACCAGTCTACAAATCTCCAGCTTACACTCCATCACCCGCTTACAAATCCCCAACTTACTCTCCATCACCAGTATACAAGTCCCCAGTTTACTCTCCATCGCCAGTCTACGAGGCCGCTACTTACGGCTACTAATTTTAAAGTCTCAAACTTATATGATTTGTCATTGTTTTTTATTATTTTGTTTGGGTTAAGTGTGTGTGAGGATGAGTTGATTTCTCATTGTATTCTGTTGTACTCCTTTTCATTATCCGCGTCATTTTGGCGTTGAAGAGTTGTTGGACTCGGAAGACTCTATCGAGAATCTAAAGAATCTTTTACAAATCACTAAAGACTCTTTGAATATTCACAGAAGAGACGAAAATAACCTCTAGGAAAAGGCATCAAACACATCAAATATCATATCGCCGGCTCCTAAGAGATCATATACTCATCTTGATTGAGATCAAGTCATCAAGATCTTCTTTCAATATCAGTTTCATTCAAGTTCACTCAAGGTGATCGAATCGGAAGATCTTTTTTGTATCACAACGGTGAATTCACTGTTTGCCATTGCTTCGACGGTGACTACTACAGCGATTACACCCATCCACCTACACCGCAAGCGACTTACTCCCCATCGCCTGTTTACAAATCACCTAAATCTTACACTCCATCATCCACTTACAAGAAGCCAGCTAAGGAGAAATGCGACCACTCTGACCACCACAAACCAACTTACACCCCATCAGTTTACCACAAAATGTCCTACACCCCACCGGTAGCATACGAGAACCCAACATATTCTCCATCACCGGTCTACAAGACCCCCGTATACACTCCATCACCAGTCTACACCCCAACCTACTCCCCATCACCAGTATACACTCCATCCCCAATTTACAAGACTCCTGTTTACTCACCATCACCGGTCTACAAGACCCCAACTTACACTCCTTCACCAGTTTACTCACCATCCCCAGTCTACAAGTCTCCAGTCTACACTCCATCACCAGTTTACACTCCATCACCAATCTATAAGTCTCCAGTTTATTCTCCATCACCGGTCTACAAGTCCCCTGTTTACACTCCATCTCCATCATACTCCCCTTCTCCAGTTTACAAGTCCCCAGATTATTCCCCAACTCCAGTTTACAAGTCTCCAGTATACACTCCATCTCCATACAACTCCCCTTCACCAGTCTACAAGACCCCAGTTTACTCTCCATCACCAGTCTATAAGACCCCAGTTTACACTCCAACCCCGGTTTACAAGTCCCCAGTCTACACCCCATCTCCATCTTACTCTCCTTCACCAGTCTACAAGACCCCAGTTTGCTCTCCATCACCCGTCTACAAGACCCCAATTTACTCTCCAACCCCAGTTTACAAGTCTCCAGTCTACACTCCATCTCCATCTTACTCTTCACCAACCTACACTCCATCACCAGTCTACAAGTCCCCAGTTTACTCTCCATCTCCAATCTACAAGACCCCAGTTTACTCTCCAACCCCAGTTTATAAGTCTCCAATCTATACACCATCTCCATCTTACTCTCCTTCACCAGCCTATACTCCATCACCTGTCTACAAGTCCCCTGTTTACACTCCTTCACCGGTTTACAAATCTCAAGTATACACTCCATCTTCATCTTACTCACCTTCACCAGTGTACAAGTCCCCAGTGTACACTCCATCACCAATCTACAAGTCCCCAGTTTACTCACCATCTCCAGTTTATAAGTCTCCAGTCTACACTCCATCTCCATCTTACACTCCATCACCAGTCTACAAGTCCCCAGTTTACTCTCCATCACCAGTCTACAAGTCTCCAGTCTACACTCCTTCACCAGTCTACAAGTCCCCAGTTTATTCTCCATCACCGGTCTACAAGTCCCCAGTCTACACTCCATCACCAGTCTACACTCCTTCACCAGTCTATAAGTCCCCAGTTTACTCTCCATCACCAGTCTACAAGTCCCCAATCTACACTCCTTCACCAGTTTACAAGTCTCCAGTGTACACTCCTTCACCAGTATACAAGTCCCCAGTTTACTCTCCATCACCAGTCTACAAGTCTCCAGTTTACACTCCATCCCCCGTCTACAAGTCTCCAGCCTACACCCCATCTCCAGTTTACACTCCATCACCAGTTTACTCTCCATCACCCGTTTACAAGACCCCAGTCTACTCTCCATCCCCAGTTTACAAGTCTCCAATCTACACCCCATCTCCAATTTACACTCCATCACGATCTCTGAGTCTCGCCTACTCTCCATCCCCAGTTTACAAGTCTCCAATCTACACCCCATCTCCAATTTACACTCCATCACCAGTCTACAAGTCCCCCATCTACTCTCCATCCCCAGTTTACAAATCTCCAATCTACACCCCATCTCCAGTTTACACTCCATCACCAGTTTACAAGTCCCCAGTCTACTCTCCATCCCCAGTTTACAAATCTCCAATCTACACCCCATCTCCAGTTTACACTCCATCACCAGTTTACAAGTCCCCAGTCTACTCTCCATCCCCAGTTTACAAGTCTCCCATCTACACCCCATCTCCAGTTTACACTCCATCACCAGTCTACAAGTCTCCAGTCTACTCTCCATCCCCAGTTTACAAGTCTCCAATCTACACCCCATCTCCAATTTACACTCCATCACCAGTCTACAAGTCCCCCATCTACTCTCCATCCCCAGTTTACAAATCTCCAATCTACACCCCATCTCCAGTTTACACTCCATCACCAGTTTACAAGTCCCCAGTCTACTCTCCATCCCCAGTTTACAAGTCTCCAGTCTACACCCCATCTCCATCATATTCTCCATCACCAGTCTACAAGTCTCCGGCGTACTCTCCATCCCCCGTCTACAAGTCTCCAGCCTACACCCTATCTCCATCATACTCTCCTTCACCAGTCTACAAATCTCCAGCTTACACTCCATCACCCGCTTACAAATCCCCAGCTTACTCTCCATCACCAGTATACAAGTCCCCTGTTTACTCTCCATCGCCAGTCTACGAGGCCGCTACTTACGGCTACTAATTTTAAAGTCTCAAACTTATATGATTTGTCATTGTTTTTTATTATTTTATTTGGGTTAAGTGTGTGTGAGGATGAGTTGATTTCTCATTGTATTATGTGATCAACAATTTTAAGGTTCATCTCATTAATGACTTTTTCTCCCCTTATCCCAGTTTGCATACCGCACAAAGACAAATTTTCTACCATTTTTGCCAACTTTTGTAGGAATATACACATCAATAACACCTCCAAACTTGCTAAACAAACTTTTCAACCTCGTATAGCGCATATTGATAGGAAGATTATCAATAAAAAGGGAGTACAAATGCTTATCATTAACAGGCATATTATACACCATATCACCAACCTTGATGGGTAAATCATTGACAACAGCACCATCACTACTAAGTATATGATTTTGAACTGGAGAGGTAGATAACAGCCCATCATGAACCTCCCCCAACTCTTTCGACACAGCAACAATCTCACAAGCTCTATTCAAGTGAGGCCCAATACACAACCTTTGAAGAAGTATTTATCAAAGAAATGGAGGAAAAAAGAATTTCAAGTTCAAGTCTCAACACCTTAAACCTATCAAGGTTTCGGCTGCACAAATCCATGTCTAAACTAGTAGGAAAAAACAACACGGAGCCAAGACCGAACATCAACAACTAAGACCGGGACACACCAAGCAGAACACTACCTACAAGCCCCCTAAACCAAATCCCAACAGATAAGGAGGAAAAGTTGAAAGGAACACCTGGAAAGCTTGAGCAAAAGCATCACCCTGAAGGAGTTGAAACTGAAGTGCAGAACACGACCGACATCAACCAGAAGGAACTCCGACCTCTGAGCGAAAAGGACCCTACCCAGTAACGAGAATCCGACCCTCAGAGCATCCCAAGGACGACAGCCAAAGAATACCCGGCGACTAAGGGCAATAACCAAGAGCAGTCTGACGACCAGGACGGCGGCCAAAGCGGCATATGGGGGGTTGGAGAGGATGCGAATGGTCGGAAATTGGAAGGATTCGAAAGGTTGGGAGGAGACGCGCCTCCCGGCAACCAGAGCACCGACCTCCCGGGAGGCTGATGAACCCATCCGGCGACCAGGGATGGCGGCCGAAAATGGTGGGTCTGGTTTGGAGAGGAGGCAGAAGGTCACTGCGTGATGTTCCCGAGAGGCCGATGAACTCTAGAGTTATATGTTCTAAATCAAGATGCTAAGAATAGGGTCATTGTCAGAGTTACAAGTTCCCGGGTAGGCAAGCGTGACTTACTTGCTGATGTTGAGGATTCTATCCTTGAGGCCTCGAAGGGTAAAACTAGGGGTAAGAGAAAACAAAACATATTGATGAAGTTTAAGTGACAGCTTGTTAGAGAAGCAACTTCTAGAGCTGTTCGTGGCCAAAAGGATGGTCAGAAGCTTAGGATCGCCAGACGTGCGAAAAGTTTAGAAGTTGATAGTCTTGATGATATTGATGCTAAGATAGATCGTATGGCTGCGATTATTGACAATGATATAGGCGTACAAGTCCTTGATGATCCATCAAACTAAGTTATTGATCTTTTAGCAGCATGATTGAGTTGTGATGTTTTTCACAGTCGTGGGTGCGAATGTCCTTGTTGTGCTATTTATGTTTAGCAGTGTTTGCGATGTTTAAGTTTCATTCGACTGTTGTGCTTGCAAAGTCTTTGATGTGTTATGTTTTTAGCAGTTTGGTTGTATCCTATTTCTTTTGGTTGTGACTGTTTGCTGTTTTAGCATGCATATTACTGTTTTATATGAATCTTTAAGCCTTTTGGCTTTTAATAATCGAAAAAGGGGAAGTTGTCTTCCATTTTCTTTATTATAATAAAAATGCACGTCTTGCCCTTTTTTTATTCACCCTAAAAAAGAGTTGATTGTTCTATAGGTAAAATTGTTAGCCAAATTAGAATATAAGTTATTCTTTCCTCTGACAAATTCAAATATTATTCAATCATTTGAATCTTTTCATAAAAGTGTTGCGCGCCCTCGTTCCATATTGTTTGTCGTTTTTGAAAATTGTACAGTTAAATTTTAAAAATTTTGACCGTAATATTTTAAATATATAATACAATAACTTGTTATATAAAACTAGTACCATTGGATTCGTAACGGAAAATATTATTCTAAAAATATAATATTTTAATTGTTAATAAAAATATTGTATGAGAAATCATCAATCAAATAGTAACATTAAAGATTGTGACATTTAAGAGATAAATAAATGGAACAGAGAGATTATATAAAATATAAAAAAAATACTCAAGCTTTGTGAAATCAATATTTAGGTTTACTTAATTTTATTTTCACCTTCTTCATATATTACAATTCAACCGAAATTGCTTGACGTGAACCTATAAGAACCAAACTTTTCATCTGCCATTTAATGTAACTAAAAATAAACTTTGCAAGTGGAACTTATGTGTTGGCCCATTGTGTAGGAACGCAAGATGGGGGTTGAAATCGACAAATAAGATCTACACAATAGGTAAGGACGTTAGAGCAAATTTCATTGGTTTCAAACCAAGGATCAAAACACAGTGTAATTGAAATACTTCGTTATATTTATATCAATCAAAGAACAAATTACACTTAGGAAAAAAAGCAAGAAGTAACAGCCGGAAGGCAGTTACTGCTAAGTTCACTGACCAAGACAGAAGGTCCTTGAGTCAACTAAAGATAAGGATCGTCGTAGGAAAAACCCTAGCGGCGATTTGGAACATGATGGATTACATTGAAGCACAAACTCACAAAGCCTTAGTCCTTCAAGGCTCTGCTACACATCAACTCACCACCACATTTGATTACAACGAACACTCACCAAGGTCCTCAACTATACCTTCACCAGAAGTCCTTTACTGACTACATTCACCAAGGAATCATTGGCTACACACTCAGAAATCCCACGAATTTCCTACTCTACGATTACTTCTGTGGAATGGCTTAATTGATTCAATCTTCAAGTCTTCTATTTATAAGTGTAAACTAGATTTCAGCCAGTTAGTAGACGTTGGTGATTGATTCATTCCTTCTTCATACTCAGCTCTTCTTTCCAAGCTTGTCGATCTACTTTCCTTCTTTTTGAGATTTCTAGGAGTTGCAATCTTTTCTTCTTTCCAATTTCTTGTTCGATTGTTTCCTACAAATTAGATAGTTGCAATCAATTAGTCTAATTAGAAATACGGATAGGGAAATCAGATATTAAAACATAGTGTATTTATATTAAAACAGTATACTTCCCATTTATTGTTTCGTATGTTTTGGCTTTCATTAAAACCTCATATAAGGTCCTTCGTGGATGCGTAGGTGACCTTGACCCTTGTCCCAACAATCTCCCGGCCCCCTTTTTGATGAATGACAAAATTCAGCAACAATAAATCCTTTTTCCCGTTTTGGATTATCACAAGGTCAGTAGGGAATCTCCCCCTTGATACAACATCTAGTATATTTTAGAGTTTGTCTAGAAACCTTTAGCGCTTGATAAACTTGTCAGTACTGAGAGAGAGTCCTCCCCCTCAATTCATGCCATAATTAAATTTGAACATTGATTGGTTTACAGATGAGATACCTCAAGGTTTGTGCCAGATGAAGGACATAAGGATTATGATTGACTTTTTATCTTATCAATGCCCTTATAACTGAATGCATCAACGTCCGTGACTTACCTTGTTGCTTTCACTATCCCCGTGATATTTTCCATGAGTGGTTAGAGTCTTCTTTAGTGGACTGCTCGATACCACTTGTAGGAACCCGAGAGGGTGAATTTGACAAATAAGATATACACACTAGGTAAAGGCGTTAGATAAAAATTACTTGGTTTCAAACCAAGGATCTTTTCCTGAGCGATTAGTCTCTTCTTGAGTGGACTGCCTCGATACCACTTATAGGAACCCAAGAGGGTGAATTTGACAAATAAGATCTACACACTAGGTAAAGATATTAGAGAAAACTTGGTTTCAAACCAAGGATCAAAACACAGTGTAACTAAAATACCTCGTTATATTTATATCAATCAAAGAACAAGTTACATTTAAGAAACAAAGCAAGAAGTAACAGCCCGAAGATAGTTACTGATAAGTTCACTGACCAAGACAGAAGGTCCTTGAGGCAGCTACAGATAAGGATCGTCATAGGATAAACCCTAGCGGCGATTTGGAATATGATAGATTACATTGAAGCACAAACTCACAAAGTCTTAGTCCTTCAAGGCTCTGCTACACATCAGCTCACCACCACATTTGATTACAATGAACACTCACCAAGGTCCTCGGCTATACCTTCACCAGAAGTCCTTTACTAGCTACATTCACCAAGGAACCATTGGCTACACACTAAGAAATCCCACGGATTTCCTACTCTGCGATTACTTCCGTGGAATCGCTTAATTGATTCAATCTTTAAGTCTTCTATTTATAAGTGTAAACTAGATATCAGCCAGTTAGTAGACGTTGGTGATTGATTCTTTCCTTCTTCATACTCTTCTCTTCTTTCCAAACTTGTTGATCTACTTTCCTTTTTTTGAGATTTCTGGGAGTTGCAATCTTTTCTTCTTTCCAATTTCTTGTTCGATTGTTTCCTACAAATTAGATAGTTGCAATCAATTAGTCTAATTAAAAATATAGATAGGGAAATCAAATATCAAAACAGAACATATTAATATTAAAACAGAGTATACTTCCCATTTATTGTTTCGTCTAATTTGACTTTCATTAAAACCTTGTATAAGGTCCTTCGTGGATACGTATGTGACCTTGACCCTGGTCCCAACAATCTCCCGACCCCTTTTTGATGAATGACAAAATTCAGAAACAATAAATCCTTTTTCCCGTTTTGGATTATCACAAAGTCAGTAGGGAATCTCCCCCTTGATACAACATCTAGTATATTTTTAGAGGTTGTCTAGAAACCTTTAGCGCTTGATAAACTTGTCAATACTGAGAGGAATCCACCCCCTCAAATCATGCCATAAATAAATTTGAACAATGAATGGTATACATATGAGATACCTCAAGGTTTGTGCCAGATGAAGGACATAAGTATTATGATTGACGTTTTATCTTATCAATGTCCCTATAGCTGAATGCATCAACGTCCGTGACTTACCTCGTTGCTTTCTCTATCCCCCGTGATCTTTTCCACAGAGCGATTAGAGTCTTCTTGAGTGAACTTGCTCTGATACCACTTGTAGGAACCCAAGAGGGGGTGAATTTGACAAATAAGATCTACACAGTAGATAAAGACGTTAGAGAAAACTTAAATGGTTTCAAACCAAGGATCAAAACATAGTGTAACTGAAATACCTCGTTATATTTATATCAATCAAAGAACAAGTTACATTTAAGAAACAAAGCAAGAAGTAACAAGATAGTTCGATAAGTTCAGCGACCAAGATGAAGGTCCTTGAGGCAGCTACAGATAAGGATCGTCATAGGATAAACCCTAGCGGCGATTTGGAATATGATAGATTACATTGAAGCACAAACTCACAAAGCCTTAGTCCTTCAAGGCTCTGCTACACATCAGCTCACCACCACATTTGATTACAATGAACACTCACCAAGGTCCTCGGTTATACCTTCACCAGAAGTCCTTTACTAGCTACATTCGCCAAGGAACCATTGGCTACACACTAAGAAATCCCACGGATTTCCTACTCTGCGATTACTTCCGTGGAATCGCTTAATTGATTCAATCTTTAAGTCTTCTATTTATAAGTGTAAACTAGATATCAGCCAGTTAGTAGACGTTGGTGATTGATTCTTTCCTTCTTCATACTCTTCTCTTCTTTCCAAACTTGTTGATCTACTTTCCTTTTTTTGAGATTTCTGGGAGTTGCAATCTTTTCTTCTTTCCAATTTCTTGTTCGATTGTTTCCTACAAATTAGATAGTTGCAATCAATTAGTCTAATTAAAAATATAGATAGGGAAATCAAATATCAAAACAGAACATATTAATATTAAAACAGAGTATACTTCCCATTTATTGTTTCGTCTAATTTGACTTTCATTAAAACCTTGTATAAGGTCCTTCGTGGATACGTATGTGACCTTGACCCTGGTCCCAACAATCTCCCGACCCCTTTTTGATGAATGACAAAATTCAGCAACAATAAATCCTTTTTCCCGTTTTGGATTATCACAAAGTCAGTAGGGAATCTCCCCCTTGATACAACATCTAGTATATTTTTATTGGTTGTCTAGAAACCTTTAGCGCTTGATAAACTTGTCAGTATTGAGAGGGAGTCCTCCCCCTCAAATCATGCCATAAATAAATTTGAACAATGAATGGTTTACATATAAGATACCTCAAGGTTTGTGCCAGATGAAGGACATAAGGATTATGATTGACGTTTTATATTATCAATGTCCTTATTGCTGAATGCATCAACGTCCGTGACTTACCTTGTTGCTTTCTCTATCCCCCGTGATCTTTTCCACAGAGCGATTAGAGTCTTCTTGAGTGAACTTTCTCTGATACCACTTGTAGGAACCCAAGAGGGGGTGAATTTGACAAATAAGATCTACAGAGTAGGTAAAGACGTTAGAGAAAACTTAAATGGTTTCAAACCAAGGATCAAAACATAGTGTAACTGAAATACCTCGTTATATTTATATCAATCAAAGAACAAGTTACACATAAGAAACAAAGCAAGAAGTAACAGCCCGGAGACAGTTACTGATAAGTTCACTGACCAAGACAGAAGGTTCTTGAGTCAGCTACAGATAAGGATCGTCATAGGATAAACCCTAGCGGCGATTTGGAACATGATAGATTACATTGATGCAGAAACTCACAAAGCCTTAGTCCTTCAAGGCTCTGCTACACATCAGTTCACCATCACATTTGATTACAACGAACACTCACCAAGGTCCTCGCCATACCTTCACCGTAAGTCCTTTACAAGCTACATTCGCCAAGGAACCATTGGCTTACACACTAAGAAATCCCACGGATTTCCTACTCTGATTACTTAGTGGAATCGCTTAATTGATTCAATATTCAAGTCTTCTATTTACACTTGTAAACTAGATATCAGCCAGTTAGTAGAGGTTGGTGATTGATTCTTTCTTTCTTCATACTCTGCTCTTCTTTCCAAGCTTGTTGATTTACTTTCCTTTTTTTTGAGATTTTTGTGAGTTGCAATCTTTTCTTCCTTCCAATTTTTGATCGATTTTTTCCTACAAATTAGATAGTTGCAATCAATTAGTCTAATTAGAAATATAGATAGGGAAATCAGATATCAAAACAACATATTTATATTAAAACAGAGTATACTTCCCATTTATTGTTTTGTCTGCTTTGACTTTCATTAAAACCTCGTATAAGGTTCTTCGTGGATGTGTAGGTGACCTTGACTGTCCCAACACGTTGCATCGTCGACTTATTTTCGTTATAAAAAAATTAAAAAAAAAATCGGATACACTCTCAAATGAAAATAATATGCTCTAAAAGTATGGCAAATCAATTATAACAATCAATTGCAAATCAACAAATATTTATTAATTTTAATATTTTAGACATGCTAGGCATGATCTTCGTACGAATTTGAGTGCCACTCCCTGCAAATACATGGTCTCGACCAAAAAAAAAAAAAAGTTTCATGGCAAGCATGATCACAAATTTTTTTCAATTCTTTAATTTGTTCTTGCACTTTTTATTTTATTGAAGATTCAACATTAAAGAGACAAAATTTTAAATGAGACCATATCATTAAAAGTTACATATGGTAACTGAAGCGACGGATCTAGATATTGAAATGAAGTATGTTCAATTAATAATAGCTACTATTACATGTATATCACAATGCAAAGGAAATCCTCCCTATGTATAATAGGCTATTAAAATTTTTCATAGATGGTTATATTATCAAAAAATTACTCTAAGATACCCTAACTTTTCGTGAAATGTTTTTCTGGTACCCCAACTTTTCAAAAACTAATTTTGAGGTACCCTTACTTTATAGGTTAGTAATTATTTAGTGATTTTCCGGCCATTGATTTTAGTAAGTGATCAAAATGCCCTTGTTCTTCTCTTTTTGAAGAAATACCTTTGAGGAAGAATGAGGGTATTTCGGTCACTTAACAAAATTAATGGCCGGAAAAGCACCAAATAATTACTAACTCAAAAAGTAAAGGTACCTCAAAATTAGTTTTGAAAAGTTGGGGTATCGAAAAATAATTTCCCCAAATATTGGGGTACCTCCGAGTAATTATTTGTTATATTATTATTCTAAATTGAACTCGTTAACCAATAATTTTGAACTTTTTTTTAGTGCGTTCATTCAACATAAATAAACAACACCTCCCAAAATATAATTGAAAATTCTTTTTTAAAAATTCGGGTTTAGGGTGTACATAGACACCCCTAAGTATAATGTATGTCCGACCATGATGGTAAGACAACTATTTTTAATTTGAATCCACATTGTGCTAGTCATAGTAAAGTGGTTTCTTACCACTATTGTAATTAAAATTTATGGAGCGTTGAATTTTAAATAAACGGTTAGTCACTTTTAATTTACTGTGTGTACTGTCTTGCTATCTTTGGTGTTGTTTTGCTATTTTTACATATCTTCTTAGTATCTTTAATACGAACTTTTAGCATTCTAATGACATTCAATAAAAAACACGATCATTTTGCAATAATTGTTAAACTAGGTTATTCCATAGAAATATTTTAAAACAACTAGGATTAATTAATTTGTAACGAGTGGTGCGAGTGAAATGAATCTAATTATTTTGTCACCAATTGCGATCCCTTCATTCAAATAGACGTGCAGGCAATTACATGCCAACAATATAATTAATGATTTAATTTCTTAATCATGACGGTGAGTTGAGATGATATAGCAACTGAGCTTGATTCTATAAATAGGGTAGGATGGAAGGCTTCATTCATTCATCCATCCATTCATCCATTTATCCTCACTTACATTTCACTAAAGTGTTTGGGAGTTTAAAAACCTCACAATCCAAAAATGTAAAGATGGCTCTCGACCGCTCTTCCATAACTCGCTGCATTCTTTTGTCACTTGCCATTGCTTGACGGTGACTACTACAACAGTTACACCCCATCCACACCCTACAAGGCACCGACGACTTACTCCCCATCGCCTGTTTACAAATCACCTAAATCTTACACTCCATCATCCACTTACAAGAAGCCAGCTAAGGAGAAATGCGACCACTCTGACCACCACAAACCAACTTACACCCCATCGCTTACCACAAATGTCCTACACCCCACCGGTAGCATACGAGAACCCAACATATTCTCCATCACCGGTCTACAAGACCCCCGTATACACTTCATCACCAGTCTACACCCCAACCTACTCCCCATCACCAGTATACACACCATCCCCAATTTACAAGACTCTGTTTACTCACCATCACCGGTCTACAAGACCCCAACTTACACTCCTTCACCAGTTTACTCACCATCCCCAGTCTACAAGTCTCCAGTCTACACTCCATCACCAGTTTACTCTCCATCACCAGTTTACACTCCATCACCAATCTATAAGTCTCCAGTTTACTCTCCATCACCGGTCTACAAGTCACCTGTTTACACTCCATCTCCATCATACTCCCTTCTCCGCCATAAGTCCCCGCTTATTCCCCAACCCAGCTTACAAGTCTCCAAAGATACACTCCATCTCCATACTACTCCCTTCACTCCTACAAGACCCTGGGCCACTCTCCATCACTACCTATAAGACCCCGCTTACACTCCAACCCCGCCATAAGTCCCCGCCTACACCCCATCTCCATCTTACTCTCCTTCACCAGTCTACAAGACCCCAGTTTACTCTCCATCACCCGTCTACAAGACCCCAGTTTACTCTCCAACCCTGGGCCATAAGTCTCCGCCTACACTCCATCTCCATCTTACTCTTCACCAACCTACACTCCATCACCGCCTACAAGTCCCCGCTTTACTCTCCATCTCCAATCTACAAGACCCCGCCACTCTCCAACCCCAGCTTTATAAGTCTCCAATCTATACACCATCTCCATCTTACTCTCCTTCACCGGCCTATACTCCATCACCTGCCTACAAGTCCCTGCTTACACTCACACCGGTTTACAACTCTCCAGTATACACTCCATCTCCATCTTACTCACCTTCACCAGTGTACAAGTCCCCAGTGTACACTCCATCACCAATCTACAAGTCCCCAGTTTACTCACCATCTCCAGTTTATAAGTCTCCGCCTACACTCCATCTCCATCTTACACTCCATCACCGGGCCCATAAGTCCCCGCTTACTCTCCATCACTGGCCTACAAGTCTCCGCCTACACTCCTTCACCGGGCCTACAAGTCCCCGCCATTTCTCCATCACCGGCCTACAAGTCCCCGCCTACACTCCATCACCGCCTACACTCCTTCACCGCCTACACGCCCCGCTTTACTCTCCATCACCACCATACAAGTCCCCAATCTACACTCCTTCCCAGCCATAAGTCTCCAGACACTCCTTCACCAAGATACAAGTCCCCGCCACTCTCCATCCCCGCCTACAAGTCACCACTTACACCCCATCTCCGCTTTACACTCCATCACCGCTTACCCTCCATCACCTGCATAAGACCCCGCCTACTCTCCATCCCTGGGCCATAAGTCTCCAATCTACACCCCATCTCCAATTTACATTCCATCACTGCCTATAAGTCTCCGCCTACTCTCCATCCCCCCACAAGTCTCCAATCTACACCCCATCTCCAATTTACACTCCATCACCACAAGTCCCCATCTACTCTCCATCCCCGCCATAAATCTCCAATCTACACCCCATCTCCGCTTTACACTCCATCACTGCATAAGTCCCCGCCTACTCTCCATCCCTGGGCCATAAGTCTCCCATCTACACCCCATCTCCGCTTTACACTCCATCCCTGGGCCCATAAGTCCCCGCCTACTCTCCATCCCTGGGCCATAAGTCTCCAATTTACACCCCATCTCCGCTTTACACTCCATCCCCAAGATACAAGTCTCCAGGTACTCTCCTTCCCAATTTACAAGTCCCCAATCTATACCCCATCTCCGCTTACACTCCATCAAAGATACAAGTCTCCGCTTTACTCTCCATCCCAGTGTACAAGTCTCCGCCTACACCCCATCTCCATCATATTCTCCATCACTGCCTACAAGTCTCCACAGACTCTCCATCCCCGCCTACAAGTCTCCACCCTACACCCCATCTCCATCATACTCCATCACCGCCTACAAATCTCCAAATTACACTCCATCACCCGCATACAAATCCCCAACTTACTCTCCATCACCAGTATACAAGTCCCCAGTTTACTCTCCATCGCCAGTCTACGAGGCCGCTACTTACGGCTACTAATTTTAAAGTCTCAAACTTATATGATTTGTCATTGTTTTTTATTATTTTGTTTGGGTTAAGTGTGTGTGAGGATGAGTTGATTTCTCATTGTATTCTCGTTGTACTCCTTTTCATTATCCGCGTCATTTTGGCGTTGAAGAGTTGTTGGACTCGGAAGACTCTATCGAGAATCTAAAGAATCTTTTACAAATCACTAAAGACTCTTTGAATATTCACAGAAGAGACGAAAATAACCTCTAGGAAAAGGCATCAAACACATCAAATATCATATCGCCGGCTCCTAAGAGATCATATACTCATCTTGATTGAGATCAAGTCATCAAGATCTTCTTTCAATATCGCTTCATTCAAGTTCACTCAAGGTGATCGAATCGAAGATCTTTTCAGAATCACAAACAAATAATTGTCACCGTCACATTGCTTCGCCGATGACTACTACAAAGCTTACACACCATCCACACACTACAAGGCACCGACGACTTACTCCCCATCGCATGTTTACATATCACATAAATCTTACACTCCATCATCCACTTACAAGAAGCCGCCAAGGAGAAATGCACCACTCGACCACCACAAACCAACTTACACCCCATCGCTTACCACAAAATGTCCTACACCCCACCGGTAGCATACGAGAACCCAACATATTCTCCATCACCGGTCTACAAGACCCCCGTATACACTCCATCACCAGTCTACACCCCAACCTACTCCCCATCACCAGTATACACTCCATCCCCAATTTACAAGACTCCTGTTTACTCACCATCACCGGTCTACAAGACCCCAACTTACACTCCTTCACCAGTTTACTCACCATCCCCAGTCTACAAGTCTCCAGTCTACACTCCATCACCAGTTTACACTCCATCACCAATCTATAAGTCTCCAGTTTATTCTCCATCACCGGTCTACAAGTCCCCTGTTTACACTCCATCTCCATCATACTCCCCTTCTCCAGTTTACAAGTCCCCAGATTATTCCCCAACTCCAGTTTACAAGTCTCCAGTATACACTCCATCTCCATACAACTCCCTTCACTCCATACAAGACCCCGCCATTTACTCTCCATCACCGCCTATAAGACCCCGCTTACACTCCAACCCCTGCATAAGTCCCCGCCTACACCCCATCTCCATCTTACTCTCCTTCACCACCTACAAGACCCTGATTTGCTCTCCATCACCAGTCTACAAGTCCCCAGTTTACTCTCCAACCCTGGGCCATAAGTCTCCGCCTACACTCCATCTCCATCTTACTCTTCACCAACCTACACTCCATCACCGCCTACAAGTCCCCGCTTTACTCCATCTCCAATCTACAAGACCCCGCTTACTCTCCAACCCCAGCTTATAAGTCTCCAATCTATACACCATCTCCATCTTACTCTCCTTCACCAAATTTATACTCCATCAATTGCCTACAAGTCCCCTGTTTACACTCCTTCACCGGTTTACAAATCTCAAGTATACACTCCATCTTCATCTTACTCACCTTCACCAGTGTACAAGTCCCCAGTGTACACTCCATCACCAATCTACAAGTCCCCAGTTTACTCACCATCTCCGCTTATAAGTCTCCGCCTACACTCCATCTCCATCTTACACTCCATCACCACCATAAGTCCCCGCTTACTCTCCATCACTCCTACAAGTCTCCGCCTACACTCCTTCACCACCTACAAGTCCCCGCTTATTCTCCATCACCGGCCTACAAGTCCCCGCCTACACTCCATCACCGCTACACTCCTTCACCGCCTATAAGTCCCCGCTTTACTCTCCATCACCACCATAAGTCCCCAATCTACACTCCTTCACTGGGCCATAAGTCTCCAGTGTACACTCCTTCACCAAAGATACAAGTCCCCGCTTTACTCCATCACCGCCCATAAGTCTCCGCTTACACTCCATCCCCGCCTACAAGTCTCCACCTACACCCCATCTCCGCTTTACACTCCATCACCGCTTTCTCCATCACCCGCTTACAAGACCCCGCCTACTCTCCATCCCTGGCCATAAGTCTCCAATCTACACCCCATCTCCAATTTACACTCCATCACTGCCTACAAGTCTCCGCCTACTCTCCATCCCCGCCATAAGTCTCCAATCTACACCCCATCTCCAATTTACACTCCATCACCGCCACAAGTCCCCATCTACTCTCCATCCCCGCCATAAATCTCCAATCTACACCCCATCTCCGCTTACACTCCATCACCGCCATAAGTCCCCGCCTACTCTCCATCCCCGCCACAAATCTCCAATCTACACCCCATCTCCGCTTACACTCCATCACGCCATAAGTCCCCGCCTACTCTCCATCCCCGCCATAAGTCTCCCATCTACACCCCATCTCCGCTTACACTCCATCACCGCCTACAAGTCTCCGCCTACTCTCCATCCCCGCCATAAGTCTCCAATCTACACCCCATCTCCAATTTACACTCCATCACCAGTCTACAAGTCCCCCATCTACTCTCCATCCCCGCCATAAATCTCCAATCTACACCCCATCTCCGCTTTACACTCCATCACTGGCCATAAGTCCCCGCCTACTCTCCATCCCTGGGCCATAAGTCTCCGCCTACACCCCATCTCCATCATATTCTCCATCACTGGGCCTACAAGTCTCCTACAGACTCTCCATCCCCGCCTACAAGTCTCCAGCCTACACCCTATCTCCATCATACTCTCCTTCACCAGTCTACAAATCTCCAGCTTACACTCCATCACCCGCTTACAAATCCCCAGCTTACTCTCCATCACCAGTATACAAGTCCCCTGTTTACTCTCCATCGCCAGTCTACGAGGCCGCTACTTACGGCTACTAATTTTAAAGTCTCAAACTTATATGATTTGTCATTGTTTTTTATTATTTTATTTGGGTTAAGTGTGTGTGAGGATGAGTTGATTTCTCATTGTATTATGTGATCAACAATTTTAAGGTTCATCTCATTAATGACTTTTTCTCCCCTTATCCCAGTTTACATACCGCACAAAGACAAATTTTCTACCATTTTTGCCAACTTTTGTAGGAATATACACATCAATAACACCTCCAAACTTGCTAAACAAACTTTTCAACCTCGTATAGCGATATTGATAGGAAGATTATCAATAAAAAGGAGTACAAATGCTTATCATTAATGCATATTATACACCATATCACCAACCTTGATGGGTAAATCATCGACAACAAAGACCATCACTACTAAGTATATGATTTTGAATCGAGAGGTAGATAATGCCCATCATGAACCTCCCCAACTCTTTCGACACAAAGAACAATCTCACAAGCTCTATTCAAGTGAGGCCCAATACACAACCTTTCAAGAAGTATTTATCAAAGAAATGGAGGAAAAGAATTTCAAGTTCAAGTCTCAACACCTTAAACCTATCAAGGTTTTACCGCACAAATCCATGTCTAAACTAGTAGGAAAACAACACTGAGCCAAGACCGAACATCAACAACTAAGACCGGGACACACCAAGCAGAACACTACCTACAAGCCCCCTAAACCAAATCCCAACAGATAAGGAGGAAAAGTTGAAAGGAACACCTGGAAAGCTTGAGCAAAAGCATCACCCTGAAGGAGTTGAAACTGAAGTGCAGAACACGACCGACATCAACCGTATGAACTCCGACCGAGCTTAAAAGGACCCTACCCAGTAACGAGAATCCGACCCTCAGAGCATCCCAAGGACGACAGCCAAAGAATACCCGGCGACTAAGGGCAATAACCAAGAGCAGTCTGACGACCAGGACGGCGGCCAAAGCGGCATATGGGGGGTTGGAGAGGATGCGAATGGTCGGAAATTGGAAGGATTCGAAAGGTTGGGAGGAGACGCGCCTCCCGGCAACCAGAGCACCGACCTCCCGGGAGGCTGATGAACCCATCCGGCGACCAGGGATGGCGGCCGAAAATGGTGGGTCTGGTTTGGAGAGGAGGCAGAAGGTCACTGCGTGATGTTCCCGAGAGGCCGATGAACTCTAGAGTTATATGTTCTAAATCAAGATGCTAAGAATAGGGTCATTGTCAGAGTTACAAGTTCCCGGGTAGGCAAGCGTGACTTACTTGCTGATGTTGAGGATTCTATCCTTGAGGCCTCGAAGGGTAAAACTAGGGGTAAGAGAAAACAAAACATATTGATGAAGTTTAAGTGACAGCTTGTTAGAGAAGCAACTTCTAGAGCTGTTCGTGGCCAAAAGGATGGTCAGAAGCTTAGGATCGCCAGACGTGCGAAAAGTTTAGAAGTTGATAGTCTTGATGATATTGATGCTAAGATAGATCGTATGGCTGCGATTATTGACAATGATATAGGCGTACAAGTCCTTGATGATCCATCAAACTAAGTTATTGATCTTTTAGCAGCATGATTGAGTTGTGATGTTTTTCACAGTCGTGGGTGCGAATGTCCTTGTTGTGCTATTTATGTTTAGCAGTGTTTGCGATGTTTAAGTTTCATTCGACTGTTGTGCTTGCAAAGTCTTTGATGTGTTATGTTTTTAGCAGTTTGGTTGTATCCTATTTCTTTTGGTTGTGACTGTTTGCTGTTTTAGCATGCATATTACTGTTTTATATGAATCTTTAAGCCTTTTGGCTTTTAATAATCGAAAAAGGGGAAGTTGTCTTCCATTTTCTTTATTATAATAAAAATGCACGTCTTGCCCTTTTTTTATTCACCCTAAAAAAGAGTTGATTGTTCTATAGGTAAAATTGTTAGCCAAATTAGAATATAAGTTATTCTTTCCTCGATAAATTCAAATATTATTCAATCATTTGAATCTTTTCATAAAAGTGTTGCGCTACTGCTCCATATTGTTTGTCGCTTTTGAAAATTGCGCTTAAATTTTAAAAATTTTGACCGTAATATTTTAAATATATAATACAATAACTTGTTATATAAAACTAGTACCATTGGATTCAGAAACGGAAAATATTATTCTAAAATATAATATTTTAATTGTTAATAAAAATATTGTATGAGAAATCATCAATCAAATAGTAACATTAAAGATTGTGACATTTAAGAGATAAATAAATGGAACAGAGAGATTATATAAAATATAAAAAAAATACTCAAGCTTTGTGAAATCAATATTTAGGTTTACTTAATTTTATTTTCACCTTCTTCATATATTACAATTCAACCAAATTGCTTGACGTGAACCTATAAGAACCAAACTTTTCATCCGCCATTTAATGTAACTAAAATAAACTTTGCAAGTGGAACTTATGTGTTGGCCCATTGTGTAGGAACGCAAGATGGGGGTTGAAATCGACAAATAAGATCTACACAATAGGTAAGGACGTTAGAGCAAATTTCATTGGTTTCAAACCAAGGATCAAAACACAGTGTAATTGAAATACTTCGTTATATTTATATCAATCAAAGAACAAATTACACTTAGGAAAAAAGAAGTAATTAGGAAGGCGCATCGCTAAGTTCATCACCAAGATGTAAGGTCCTTGAGTCAACTAAAGATAAGGATCGTCGTAGGAAAAACCCTAGCGGCGATTTGGAACATGATGGATTACATTGAAGCACAAACTCACAAAGCCTTAGTCCTTCAAGGCTCTGCTACACATCAACTCACCACCACATTTGATTACAACGAACACTCACCAAGGTCCTCAACTATACCTTCACCGTAAGTCCTCATCGACTACATTCACCAAGGAATCATTGGCTACACACTCAGAAATCCCACGAATTTCCTACTCTACGATTACTTCTGTGGAATGGCTTAATTGATTCAATCTTCAAGTCTTCTATTTATAAGTGTAAACTAGATTTCAGCCAGTTAGTAGACGTTGGTGATTGATTCATTCCTTCTTCATACTCAGCTCTTCTTTCCAAGCTTGTCGATCTACTTTCCTTCTTTTTGAGATTTCTAGGAGTTGCAATCTTTTCTTCTTTCCAATTTCTTGTTCGATTGTTTCCTACAAATTAGATAGTTGCAATCAATTAGTCTAATTAGAAATACGGATAGGGAAATCAGATATTAAAACATAGTGTATTTATATTAAAACAGAGTATACTTCCCATTTATTGTTTCGTATGTTTTGGCTTTCATTAAAACCTCATATAAGGTCCTTCGTGGATGCGTAGGTGACCTTGACCCTTGTCCCAACAATCTCCCGGCCCCCTTTTTGATGAATGACAAAATTCAGCAACAATAAATCCTTTTTCCCGTTTTGGATTATCACAAGGTCAGTAGGGAATCTCCCCCTTGATACAACATCTAGTATATTTTAGAGTTTGTCTAGAAACCTTTAGCGCTTGATAAACTTGTCAGTACTGAGAGAGAGTCCTCCCCCTCAATTCATGCCATAATTAAATTTGAACATTGATTGGTTTACAGATGAGATACCTCAAGGTTTGTGCCAGATGAAGGACATAAGGATTATGATTGACTTTTTATCTTATCAATGCCCTTATAACTGAATGCATCAACGTCCGTGACTTACCTTGTTGCTTTCACTATCCCCCGTGATATTTTCCACAGAGTGGTTAGAGTCTTCTTTAGTGGACCTGCTCTGATACCACTTGTAGGAACCCAAGAGGGGGTGAATTTGACAAATAAGATATACACACTAGGTAAAGACGTTAGATAAAAATTACTTGGTTTCAAACCAAGGATCTTTTCCACAGAGCGATTAGTCTCTTCTTGAGTGGACCTGCTCTGATACCACTTATAGGAACCCAAGAGGGGGTGAATTTGACAAATAAGATCTACACACTAGGTAAAGATATTAGAGAAAACTTGGTTTCAAACCAAGGATCAAAACACAGTGTAACTAAAATACCTCGTTATATTTATATCAATCAAAGAACAAGTTACATTTAAGAAACAAAGCAAGAAGTAACAGCCCGAAGATAGTTACTGATAAGT
Organism: Portulaca oleracea; assembly: GCA_029582165.1. NCBI lineage: Eukaryota > Viridiplantae > Streptophyta > Magnoliopsida > Caryophyllales > Portulacaceae > Portulaca > Portulaca oleracea. The sequence goes on along the minus strand of CM055873.1, from coordinate 2,899,106 downwards.
TCACTGACCAAGACAGAAGGTCCTTGAGGCAGCTACAGATAAGGATCGTCATAGGATAAACCCTAGCGGCGATTTGGAATATGATAGATTACATTGAAGCACAAACTCACAAAGTCTTAGTCCTTCAAGGCTCTGCTACACATCAGCTCACCACCACATTTGATTACAATGAACACTCACCAAGGTCCTCGGCTATACCTTCACCAGAAGTCCTTTACTAGCTACATTCACCAAGGAACCATTGGCTACACACTAAGAAATCCCACGGATTTCCTACTCTGCGATTACTTCCGTGGAATCGCTTAATTGATTCAATCTTTAAGTCTTCTATTTATAAGTGTAAACTAGATATCAGCCAGTTAGTAGACGTTGGTGATTGATTCTTTCCTTCTTCATACTCTTCTCTTCTTTCCAAACTTGTTGATCTACTTTCCTTTTTTTGAGATTTCTGGGAGTTGCAATCTTTTCTTCTTTCCAATTTCTTGTTCGATTGTTTCCTACAAATTAGATAGTTGCAATCAATTAGTCTAATTAAAAATATAGATAGGGAAATCAAATATCAAAACAGAACATATTAATATTAAAACAGAGTATACTTCCCATTTATTGTTTCGTCTAATTTGACTTTCATTAAAACCTTGTATAAGGTCCTTCGTGGATACGTATGTGACCTTGACCCTGGTCCCAACAATCTCCCGACCCCTTTTTGATGAATGACAAAATTCAAAACAATAAATCCTTTTTCCCGCTTTGGATTATCACAAAGTCGAGGGAATCTCCTCGATACAACATCTAGTATATTTTTAGAGGTTGTCTAGAAACCTTAGCTTGATAAACTTGTCAATACTGAGAGGAATCCACCCCCTCAAATCATGCCATAAATAAATTTGAACAATGAATGGTATACATATGAGATACCTCAAGGTTTGTGCCAGATGAAGGACATAAGTATTATGATTGACGTTTTATCTTATCAATGTCCCTATAGCTGAATGCATCAACGTCCGTGACTTACCTCGTTGCTTTCTCTATCCCCCGTGATCTTTTCCACAGAGCGATTAGAGTCTTCTTGAGTGAACTTGCTCGATACCACTGTAGGAACCCAAGAGGGGTGAATTTGACAAATAAGATCTACACAGTAGATAAAGACGTTAGAGAAAACTTAAATGGTTTCAAACCAAGGATCAAAACATAGTGTAACTGAAATACCTCGTTATATTTATATCAATCAAAGAACAAGTTACATTTAAGAAACAAAGCAAGAAGTAACAGCCCGAAGATAGTTACTGATAAGTTCACTGACCAAGACAGAAGGTCCTTGAGGCAGCTACAGATAAGGATCGTCATAGGATAAACCCTAGCGGCGATTTGGAATATGATAGATTACATTGAAGCACAAACTCACAAAGTCTTAGTCCTTCAAGGCTCTGCTACACATCACCACCACCACATTTGATTACAATGAACACTCACCAAGGTCCTGCTATACCTTCACCGTAAGTCCTTTACTAGCTACATTCGCCAAGGAACCATCATTACACACTAAGAAATCCCACGGATTTCCTACTCTGCGATTACTTCCGTGGAATCGCTTAATTGATTCAATCTTTAAGTCTTCTATTTATAAGTGTAAACTAGATATCAGCCAGTTAGTAGACGTTGGTGATTGATTCTTTCCTTCTTCATACTCTTCTCTTCTTTCCAAACTTGTTGATCTACTTTCCTTTTTTTGAGATTTCCGGAGTTGCAATCTTTTCTTCTTTCCAATTTCTTGTTCGATTGTTTCCTACAAATTAGATAGTTGCAATCAATTAGTCTAATTAAAAATATAGATAGGGAAATCAAATATCAAAACAGTAACATATTAATATTAAAACAGAGTATACTTCCCATTTATTGTTTCGCCTAATTTGACTTTCATTAAAACCTTGTATAAGGTCCTTCGTGGATACGTGATGACCTTGACTCGGTCCCAACAATCTCCGACCCTTTTGATGAATGACAAAATTCAGCAACAATAAATCCTTTTTCCCGCTTTTGGATTATCACAAAGTCAAGAGGAATCTCCCTCGATACAACATCTAGTATATTTTTATTGGTTGTCTAGAAACCTTTAGCGCTTGATAAACTTGTCAGTATTGAGAGGGAGTCCTCCCCCTCAAATCATGCCATAAATAAATTTGAACAATGAATGGTTTACATATAAGATACCTCAAGGTTTGTGCCAGATGAAGGACATAAGGATTATGATTGACGTTTTATATTATCAATGTCCTTATTGCTGAATGCATCAACGTCCGTGACTTACCTTGTTGCTTTCTCTATCCCCCGTGATCTTTTCCACAGAGCGATTAGAGTCTTCTTGAGTGAACTTTCTCTGATACCACTTGTAGGAACCCAAGAGGGGGTGAATTTGACAAATAAGATCTACAGAGTAGGTAAAGACGTTAGAGAAAACTTAAATGGTTTCAAACCAAGGATCAAAACATAGTGTAACTGAAATACCTCGTTATATTTATATCAATCAAAGAACAAGTTACACATAAGAAACAAAGCAAGAAGTAACAGCGAGACGAGCATCGATAAGTTCACCACCAAGATGTAAGGTTCTTGAGTCACCATGATAAGGATCGCCATAGGATAAACCCTAGCGCGATTTGGAACATGATAGATTACATTGATGCAGTAAACTCACAAAGCCTTAGTCCTTCAAGGCTCGCTACACATCGCTCACCATCACATTTGATTACAACGAACACTCACCAAGGTCCTCGGCTATACCTTCACCGTAAGTCCTTTACAAGCTACATTCGCCAAGGAACCATTGGCTACACACTAAGAAATCCCACGGATTTCCTACTCTGCGATTACTTCCGTGGAATCGCTTAATTGATTCAATATTCAAGTCTTCTATTTACACTTGTAAACTAGATATCAGCCAGTTAGTAGAGGTTGGTGATTGATTCTTTCTTTCTTCATACTCTGCTCTTCTTTCCAAGCTTGTTGATTTACTTTCCTTTTTTTTGAGATTTTTGTGAGTTGCAATCTTTTCTTCCTTCCAATTTTTTGATCGATTTTTTCCTACAAATTAGATAGTTGCAATCAATTAGTCTAATTAGAAATATAGATAGGGAAATCAGATATCAAAACAGAACATATTTATATTAAAACAGAGTATACTTCCCATTTATTGTTTTGTCTGTTTTGACTTTCATTAAAACCTCGTATAAGGTTCTTCGTGATGTGTAGGTGACCTTGACTGTCCCAACATTGCATCGTCGACTTATTTTCGTTATAAAAAAATTAAAAAAAAAATCGGATACACTCTCAAATGAAAATAATATGCTCTAAAAGTATGGCAAATCAATTATAACAATCAATTGCAAATCAACAAATATTTATTAATTTTAATATTTTAGACATGCTAGGCATGATCTTCGTACGAATTTGAGTGCCACTCCCTGCAAATACATGGTCTCGACCAAAAAAAAAAAAAAGTTTCATGGCAAGCATGATCACAAATTTTTTTCAATTCTTTAATTTGTTCTTGCACTTTTTATTTTATTGAAGATTCAACATTAAAGAGACAAAATTTTAAATGAGACCATATCATTAAAAGTTACATATGGTAACTGAAGCGGATCTAGATATTGAAATGAAGTATGTTCAATTAATAATAGCTACTATTACATGTATATCACAATGCAAAGGAAATCCTCCCTATGTATAATAGGCTATTAAAATTTTTCATAGATGGTTATATTATCAAAAAATTACTCTAAGATACCCTAACTTTTCGTGAAATGTTTTTACAATTCAACTTTTCAAAACTAATTTTGAGGTACCCTTACTTTATAGGTTAGTAATTATTTAGTGATTTTCCGCCATTGATTTTAGTAAGTGATCAAAATGCCCTTGTTCTTCTCTTTGAAGAAATACCTTTGAGGAAGAATGAGGGTATTTCGTCACTTAACAAAATTAATGGCGAAAAGCACCAAATAATTACTAACTCAAAAGTAAAGGTACCTCAAAATTAGTTTTGAAAAGTCAGTATCGAAAATAATTTCCCAAATATTGGGGTACCTCCGAGTAATTATTTGTTATATTATTATTCTAAATTGAACTCGTTAACCAATAATTTTGAACTTTTTTAGTGCGATCATTCAACATAAATAAACAAAACCTCACAAAATATAATTGAAAATTCTTTTTTTAAAAAAAATTCACGGTTTAGGGTGTACATAGACACCCCTAAGTATAATGTATGTCCGACCATGATGGTAAGACAACTATTTTTAATTTGAATCCACATTGTGCTAGTCATAGTAAAGTGGTTTCTTACCACTATTGTAATTAAAATTTATGGAGCGTTGAATTTTAAATAAACGGTTAGTCACTTTTAATTTACTGTGTGTACTGTCTTGCTATCTTTGGTGTTGTTTTGCTATTTTTACATATCTTCTTAGTATCTTTAATACGAACTTTTAGCATTCTAATGACATTCAATAAAAAACACGATCATTTTGCAATAATTGTTAAACTAGGTTATTCCATAGAAATATTTTAAAACAACTAGGATTAATTAATTTGTAACGAGTGGTGCGAGTGAAATGAATCTAATTATTTTGTCACCAATTGCGATCCCTTCATTCAAATAGACGCAGGCAATTACATGCCAACAATATAATTAATGATTTAATTTCTTAATCATGACGGTGAGTTGAGATGATATAGCAACTGAGCTTGATTCTATAAATAGGGTAGGATGGAAGGCTTCATTCATTCATCCATCCATTCATCCATTTATCCTCACATTCATTTCACTAAAGTGTTTGGGAGTTTAACAACCTCCCAATCCAAAAAAACAGAAAGATGGCTCTCGACCGCTCTTCCATAACCTGCTGCATTCTTTTGTCACTGTTTGCCATTGCTTCGGCCAGTGACTACTACAACAGTTACACCCCATCCACACCCTACAAGGCACCGACGACTTACTCCCCATCGCCTGTTTACAAATCACCTAAATCTTACACTCCATCATCCACTTACAAGAAGCCAGCTAAGGAGAAATGCGACCACTCTGACCACCACAAACCAACTTACACCCCATCAGTTTACCACAAAATGTCCTACACCCCACCGGTAGCATACGAGAACCCAACATATTCTCCATCACCGGTCTACAAGACCCCCGTATACACTCCATCACCAGTCTACACCCCAACCTACTCCCATCACCAAGATACACACCATCCCCAATTTACAAGACTCTGTTTACTCACCATCACCGGTCTAAGACCCCAACTTACACTCCTTCACCGCCTTACTCACCATCCCCGCCTACAAGTCTCCGCCTACACTCCATCACCGCCATTACTCCATCACCGCTTTACACTCCATCACCAATCTATAAGTCTCCAGTTTACTCTCCATCACCGGTCTACAAGTCACCTGTTTACACTCCATCTCCATCATACTCCCCTTCTCCAGTTTACAAGTCCCCAGTTTATTCCCCAACTCCAGCTTTATAAGTCTCCAAAGATACACTCCATCTCCATACTACTCCCTTCACCGGCCTACAAGACCCTGGGCCATTTCCTCCATCACTACCTATAAGACCCCGCTTACACTCCAACCCCTGCCATAAGTCCCCGCCTACACCCCATCTCCATCTTACTCTCCTTCACTACCATACAAGACCCTGCATTTCTCCATCACCCGCCTACAAGACCCCAATTTACTCTCCAACCCTGGGCCATAAGTCTCCGCCTACACTCCATCTCCATCTTACTCTTCACCAACCTACACTCCATCACCATCTACAAGTCCCCGCTTTACTCTCCATCTCCAATCTACAAGACCCCGCTTACTCTCCAACCCCAGCTTATAAGTCTCCAATCTATACACCATCTCCATCTTACTCTCCTTCACCGGCCTATACTCCATCACCTGCCTACAAGTCCCCTGCTTACACTCCACACCGGTTACAAATCTCCAAAGATACACTCCATCTCCATCTTACTCACCTTCACCAGCAGTACAAGTCCCCAGCAGTACACTCCATCACCAATCTACAAGTCCCCGCTTACTCACCATCTCCGCTTATAAGTCTCCGCCTACACTCCATCTCCATCTTACACTCCATCACTGGGCCATAAGTCCCCGCTTACTCTCCATCACTACCTACAAGTCTCCGCCTACACTCCTTCACCGGGCCATAAGTCCCCGATTTACTCTCCATCACCGGCCTACAAGTCCCCGGGCCTACACTCCATCACCGCCTACACTCCTTCACCGCCTACACGTCCCCGCTTACTCTCCATCACCACCTAAGTCCCCAATCTACACTCCTTCCCGCCATAAGTCTCCAGACACTCCTTCACCAAAGATACAAGTCCCCGCCACTCTCCATCCCCGTCTACAAGTCACCACTTACACCCCATCTCCGCTTTACACTCCATCACCGCCACCCTCCATCACCCGCTTACAAGACCCCGCCTACTCTCCATCCCTGGGCCATAAGTCTCCAATCTACACCCCATCTCCAATTTACATTCCATCACCACCATAAGTCTCCGCCTACTCTCCATCCCTGGGCCATAAGTCTCCAATCTACACCCCATCTCCAATTTACACTCCATCACCATCTAAGTCCCCATCTACTCTCCATCCCTGGGCACAAATCTCCAATCTACACCCCATCTCCGCTTACACTCCATCACTGGCCATAAGTCCCCGCCTACTCTCCATCCCCGCCATAAGTCTCCCATCTACACCCCATCTCCGCTTACACTCCATCCCGCCCATAAGTCCCCGCCTACTCTCCATCCCCGCCATAAGTCTCCAATTTACACCCATCTCCGCTTACACTCCATCCCCAGATACAAGTCTCCTGTACTCTCCTTCCCAATTTACAAGTCCCCAATCTATACCCCATCTCCGCTTACACTCCATCACCAAAGATACAAGTCTCCGCTTACTCTCCATCCCGGTGTACAAGTCTCCGCCTACACCCCATCTCCATCATATTCTCCATCACTACCTACAAGTCTCCACAGACTCTCCATCCCCGCCTACAAGTCTCCACCTTACACCCCATCTCCATCATACTCTCCATCACTGCCTACAAATCTCCAAATTACACTCCATCCCCCGCGTACAAATCCCCAACTTACTCTCCATCACCAGTATACAAGTCCCCAGTTTACTCTCCATCGCCAGTCTACGAGGCCGCTACTTACGGCTACTAATTTTAAAGTCTCAAACTTATATGATTTGTCATTGTTTTTTATTATTTTGTTTGGGTTAAGTGTGTGAGGATGAGTTGATTTCTCATTGTATTCTGTTGTACTCCTTTTCATTATCCGCGTCATTTTGCGTTGAAGAGTTGTTGACTCGAAGACTCTATCGAGAATCTAAAGAATCTTTTACAAATCACTAAAGACTCTTTGAATATTCACAGAAGAGACGAAAATAACCTCTAGGAAAAGGCATCAAACACATCAAATATCATATCGCCGGCTCCTAAGAGATCATATACTCATCTTGATTGAGATCAAGTCATCAAGATCTTCTTTCAATATCAGTTTCATTCAAGTTCACTCAAGGTGATCGAATCGAAGATCTTTTTTGAATCACAACAAATAATTGTCACCGCTTGCCATTGCTTCGCCGATGACTACTACAACAGTTACACCCCATCCACACCCTACAAGGCACCGACGACTTACTCCCCATCGCCTGTTTACAAATCACCTAAATCTTACACTCCATCATCCACTTACAAGAAGCCAGCTAAGGAGAAATGCGACCACTCTGACCACCACAAACCAACTTACACCCCATCAGTTTACCACAAAATGTCCTACACCCCACCTGAGTACATACGAGAACCCAACATATTCTCCATCACCGGCCTACAAGACCCCGTATACACTCCATCACCGCCTACACCCCAACCTACTCCCATCACCAAGAGATACACTCCATCCCCAATTTACAAGACTCTGCTTACTCACCATCACCGGCCTACAAGACCCCAACTTACACTCCTTCACCGCTTACTCACCATCCCAGCCTACAAGTCTCCGCCTACACTCCATCACCGCTTTACACTCCATCACCAATCTATAAGTCTCCGCTTATTCTCCATCACCGCCTACAAGTCCCCTGCTTACACTCCATCTCCATCATACTCCCTTCTCTAGTTTACAAGTCCCAGATTATTCCCAACTCCGCTTTACAAGTCTCCAGATACACTCCATCTCCATACAACTCCCTTCACCGCCTACAAGACCCTGGGCTTTACTCTCCATCACGACCTATAAGACCCAGCTTTACACTCCAACCCCTGCCATAAGTCCCCGCCTACACCCCATCTCCATCTTACTCTCCTTCACCACCACAAGACCCGTTTGCTCTCCATCACCCGCCTACAAGACCCCAATTTACTCTCCAACCCTGCCATAAGTCTCCGCCTACACTCCATCTCCATCTTACTCTTCACCAACCTACACTCCATCACTACCACAAGTCCCCAGTTTACTCTCCATCTCCAATCTACAAGACCCCAGTTTACTCTCCAACCCCACTTATAAGTCTCCAATCTATACACCATCTCCATCTTACTCTCCTTCACCAGCCTATACTCCATCACCTGTCTACAAGTCCCCTGTTTACACTCCTTCACCGGTTTACAAATCTCAAGTATACACTCCATCTTCATCTTACTCACCTTCACCAGTGTACAAGTCCCCAGTGTACACTCCATCACCAATCTACAAGTCCCCGCTTACTCACCATCTCCGCTTTATAAGTCTCCGCCTACACTCCATCTCCATCTTACACTCCATCACCACCTACAAGTCCCCGCCACTCTCCATCACCGCCTACAAGTCTCCGCCTACACTCCTTCACCGCCTACAAGTCCCCGCTTATTCTCCATCACCGGTCTACAAGTCCCCAGTCTACACTCCATCCCCAGTCTACACTCCTTCACCAGTCTATAAGTCCCCAGTTTACTCTCCATCACCACCTACAAGTCCCCAATCTACACTCCTTCACCCCATAAGTCTCCAGTGTACACTCCTTCACCAGTATACAAGTCCCCAGTTTACTCTCCATCACCAGTCTACAAGTCTCCAGTTTACACTCCATCCCCCGTCTACAAGTCTCCAGCCTACACCCCATCTCCAGTTTACACTCCATCACCAGTTTACTCTCCATCACCCGCTTACAAGACCCCGCCTACTCTCCATCCCCGCCATAAGTCTCCAATCTACACCCCATCTCCAATTTACACTCCATCACTGCCTACAAGTCTCCGCCTACTCCATCCCCGCCATAAGTCTCCAATCTACACCCCATCTCCAATTTACACTCCATCACCAGTCTACAAGTCTCCAGTCTACTCTCCATCCCCAGTTTACAAGTCTCCAATCTACACCCCATCTCCAATTTACACTCCATCACCGCCATAAGTCCCCGCCTACTCTCCATCCCGCCACAAATCTCCAATCTACACCCCATCTCCGCTTACACTCCATCACTGGGCCATAAGTCCCCGCCTACTCTCCATCCCCGCCATAAGTCTCCCATCTACACCCCATCTCCGCTTTACACTCCATCACTACCATAAGTCTCCGCCTACTCTCCATCCCTGCCATAAGTCTCCAATCTACACCCCATCTCCAGTTTACACTCCATCACCAGTCTACAAGTCCCCATCTACTCTCCATCCCCGCCATAAATCTCCAATCTACACCCCATCTCCAGTTTACACTCCATCACCAGTTTACAAGTCCCCAGTCTACTCTCCATCCCCAGTTTACAAGTCTCCAGTCTACACCCCATCTCCATCATATTCTCCATCACTACCACAAGTCTCCCACAGACTTCTCCATCCCCCGTCTACAAGTCTCCAGCCTACACCCTATCTCCATCATACTCTCCTTCACTAGTCTACAAATCTCCAGCTTACACTCCATCACCCGCTTACAAATCCCCAGCTTACTCTCCATCACCAGTATACAAGTCCCCTGTTTACTCTCCATCGCCAGTCTACGAGGCCGCTACTTACGGCTACTAATTTTAAAGTCTCAAACTTATATGATTTGTCATTGTTTTTTATTATTTTATTTGGGTTAAGTGTGTGTGAGGATGAGTTGATTTCTCATTGTATTATGTGATCAACAATTTTAAGGTTCATCTCATTAATGACTTTTTCTCCCCTTATCCCAGTTTGCATACCGCACAAAGACAAATTTTCTACCATTTTTGCCAACTTTTGTAGGAATATACACATCAATAACACCTCCAAACTTGCTAAACAAACTTTTCAACCTCGTATAGCGCATATTGATAGGAAGATTATCAATAAAAAGGGAGTACAAATGCTTATCCTTAACAGGCATATTATACACCATATCACCAACCTTGATGGGTAAATCATTGACAAAGACCATCACTACTAAGTATATGATTTTGAATCGAGAGGTAGATAATGCCATCATGAACCTCCCCAACTCTTTCGACACAAAGAACAATCTCACAAGCTCTATTCAAGTGAGGCCCAATACACAACCTTCAAGAAGTATTTATCAAAGAAATGGAGGAAAAAGAATTTCAAGTTCAAGTCTCAACACCTTAAACCTATCAAGGTTTACTGCACAAATCCATGTCTAAACTAGTAGGAAAAAACAACACGGAGCCAAGACCGAACATCAACAACTAAGACCGGGACACACCAAGCAGAACACTACCTACAAGCCCCCTAAACCAAATCCCAACAGATAAGGAGGAAAAGTTGAAAGGAACACCTGGAAAGCTTGAGCAAAAGCATCACCCTGAAGGAGTTGAAATCTGCGCACACGACCGACATCAACCAGAAGGAACTCCGACCTCTGAGCGAAAAGGACCCTACCCAGTAACGAGAATCCGACCCTCAGAGCATCCCAAGGACGACAGCCAAAGTATACCCGGCGACTAAGGGCAATAACCAAGAGCAGTCTGACGACCAGGACGGCGGCCAAAGCGGCATATGGGGGGTTGGAGAGGATGCGAATGGTCGGAAATTGGCAGGATTCGAAAGGTTGGGAGGAGACGCGCCTCCCGGCAACCAGAGCACCGACCTCCCGGGAGGCTGATGAACCCATCCGGCGACCAGGGATGGCGGCCGAAAATGGTGGGTCTGGTTTGGAGAGGAGGCAGAAGGTCACTGCGTGATGTTCCCGAGAGGCCGATGAACTCTAGAGTTATATGTTCTAAATCAAGATGCTAAGAATAGGGTCATTGTCAGAGTTACAAGTTCCCGGGTAGGCAAGCGTGACTTACTTGCTGATGTTGAGGATTCTATCCTTGAGGCCTCGAAGGGTAAAACTAGGGGTAAGAGAAAACAAAACATATTGATGAAGTTTAAGTGACAGCTTGTTAGAGAAGCAACTTCTAGAGCTGTTCGTGGCCAAAAGGATGGTCAGAAGCTTAGGATCGCCAGACGTGCGAAAAGTTTAAAAGTTGATAGTCTTGATGATATTGATGCTAAGATAGATCGTATGGCTGCGATTATTGACAATGATATAGGCGTACAAGTCCTTGATGATCCATCAAACTAAGTTATTGATCTTTTAGCAGCATGATTGAGTTGTGATGTTTTTCACAGTCGTGGGTGCGAATGTCCTTGTTGTGCTATTTATGTTTAGCAGTGTTTGCGATGTTTAAGTTTCATTCGACTGTTGTGCTTGCAAAGTCTTTGATGTGTTATGTTTTTAGCAGTTTGGTTGTATCCTATTTCTTTTGGTTGTGACTGTTTGCTGTTTTAGCATGCATATTACTGTTTTATATGAATCTTTAAGCCTTTTGGCTTTTAATAATCGAAAAAGGGGAAGTTGTCTTCCATTTTCTTCATTATAATAAAAATGCACGTCTTGCCCTTTTTTTATTCACCCTAAAAAAGAGTTGATTGTTCTATAGGTAAAATTGTTAGCCAAATTAGAATATAAGTTATTCTTTCCTCTGACAAATTCAAATATTATTCAATCATTTGAATCTTTTCCTAAAAGTGTTGCGCGCCCTCGTTCCATATTGTTTGTCGTTTTTGAAAATTGTACAGTTAAATTTTAAAAATTTTGACCGTAATATTTTAAATATATAATACAATAACTTGTTATATAAAACTAGTACCATTGGATTCGTAACGGAAAATATTATTCTAAAAATATAATATTTTAATTGTTAATAAAAATATTGTATGAGAAATCATCAATCAAATAGTAACATTAAAGATTGTGACATTTAAGAGATAAATAAATGGAACAGAGAGATTATATAAAATATAAAAAAAATACTCAAGCTTTGTGAAATCAATATTTAGGTTTACTTAATTTTATTTTCACCTTCTTCATATATTACAATTCAACCGAAATTGCTTGACCTGAACCTATAAGAACCAAACTTTTCATCTGCCATTTAATCTAACTAAAAATAAACTTTGCAAGTGGAACTTATGTGTTGGCCCATTGTGTAGGAACGCAAGATGGGGGTTGAAATCGACAAATAAGATCTACACAATATGTAAGGACGTTAGAGCAAATTTCATTGGTTTCAAACCAAGGATCAAAACACAGTGTAATTGAAATACTTCGTTATATTTATATCAATCAAAGAACAAATTACACTTAGGAAAAAAAGCAAGAAGTAACAGCCGGAAGGCAGTTACTGCTAAGTTCACTGACCAAGACAGAAGGTCCTTGAGTCAACTAAAGATAAGGATCGTCGTAGGAAAAACCCTAGCGGCGATTTGGAACATGATGGATTACATTGAAGCACAAACTCACAAAGCCTTAGTCCTTCAAGGCTCTGCTACACATCAACTCACCACCACATTTGATTACAACGAACACTCACCAAGGTCCTCAACTATACCTTCACCAGAAGTCCTTTACTGACTACATTCACCAAGGAATCATTGGCTACACACTCAGAAATCCCACGAATTTCCTACTCTACGATTACTTCTGTGGAATGGCTTAATTGATTCAATCTTCAAGTCTTCTATTTATAAGTGTAAACTAGATTTCAGCCAGTTAGTAGACGTTGGTGATTGATTCATTCCTTCTTCATACTCATCTCTTCTTTCCAAGCTTGTCGATCTACTTTCCTTCTTTTTGAGATTTCTAGGAGTTGCAATCTTTTCTTCTTTCCAATTTCTTGTTCGATTGTTTCCTACAAATTAGATAGTTGCAATCAATTAGTCTAATTAGAAATACGGATAGGGAAATCAGATATTAAAACATAGTGTATTTATATTAAAACAGAGTATACTTCCCATTTATTGTTTCGTATGTTTTGGCTTTCATTAAAACCTCGTATAAGGTCCTTCGTGGATGCGTAGGTGACCTTGACCCTTGTCCCAACAATCTCCCGGCCCCCTTTTTGATGAATGACAAAATTCAGCAACAATAAATCCTTTTTCCCGTTTTGGATTATCACAAGGTCAGTAGGGAATCTCCCCCTTGATACAACATCTAGTATATTTTAGAGTTTGTCTAGAAACCTTTAGCGCTTGATAAACTTGTCAGTACTGAGAGAGAGTCCTCCCCCTCAATTCATGCCATAATTAAATTTGAACATTGATTGGTTTACAGATGAGATACCTCAAGGTTTGTGCCAGATGAAGGACATAAGGATTATGATTGACTTTTTATCTTATCAATGCCCTTATAACTGAATGCATCAACGTCCGTGACTTACCTTGTTGCTTTCACTATCCCCCGTGATATTTTCCACAGAGTGGTTAGAGTCTTCTTTAGTGGACCTGCTCTGATACCACTTGTAGGAACCCAAGAGGGGGTGAATTTGACAAATAAGATATACACACTAGGTAAAGACGTTAGATAAAAATTACTTGGTTTCAAACCAAGGATCTTTTCCACAGAGCGATTAGAGTCTTCTTGATTGAACTTTCTCTGATACCACTTGTAGGAACCCAAGAGGGGGTGAATTTGACAAATAAGATCTACACAGTAGGTAAAGACGTTAGAGAAAACTTAAATGGTTTCAAACCAAGGATCAAAACATAGTGTAACTGAAATACCTCGTTATATTTATATCAATCAAAGAACAAGTTACACATAAGAAACAAAGCAAGAAGTAACAGCCCGGAGACAGTTACTGATAAGTTCACTGACCAAGACAGAAGGTTCTTGAGTCAGCTACAGATAAGGATCGTCATAGGATAAACCCTAGCGGCGATTTGGAACATGATAGATTACATTGATGCAGAAACTCACAAAGCCTTAGTCCTTCAAGGCTCTGCTACACATCAGTTCACCATCACATTTGATTACAACGAACACTCACCAAGGTCCTCGGCTATACCTTCACCAGAAGTTCTTTACTAGCTACATTCACCAAGGAACCATTGGCTACACACTAAGAAATCCCACGGATTTCCTACTCTGCGATTACTTCCGTGGAATCGCTTAATTGATTCAATCTTTAAGTCTTCTATTTATAAGTGTAAACTAGATATCAGCCAGTTAGTAGACGTTGGTGATTGATTCTTTCCTTCTTCATACTCTTCTCTTCTTTCCAAACTTGTTGATCTACTTTCCTTTTTTTGAGATTTCTGGGAGTTGCAATCTTTTCTTCTTTCCAATTTCTTGTTCGATTGTTTCCTACAAATTAGATAGTTGCAATCAATTAGTCTAATTAAAAATATAGATAGGGAAATCAAATATCAAAACAGAACATATTAATATTAAAACAGAGTATACTTCCCATTTATTGTTTCGTCTAATTTGACTTTCATTAAAACCTTGTATAAGGTCCTTCGTGGATACGTATGTGACCTTGACCCTGGTCCCAACAATCTCCCGACCCCTTTTTGATGAATGACAAAATTCAGCAACAATAAATCCTTTTTCCCGTTTTGGATTATCACAAAGTTAGGAATCTCCTCGATACAACATCTAGTATATTTTTAGAGGTTGTCTAGAAACCTTTAGCGCTTGATAAACTTGTCAGTACTGAGAGGGAGTCCTCCCCCTCAAATCATGCCATAAATAAATTTGAACAATGAATGGTTTACATATGAGATACCTCAAGGTTTGTGCCAGATGAAGGATATAAGGATTATGATTGACGTTTTATCTTATCAATGTCCCTATAGCTGAATGCATCAACGTCCGTGACTTACCTTGTTGCTTTCTCTATCCCCCGTGATCTTTTCCACAGAGCGATTAGAGTCTTCTTGAGTGAACTTGCTCTGATACCACTTGTAGGAACCCAAGAGGGGGTGAATTTGACAAATAAGATCTACACAGTAGATAAAGACGTTAGAGAAAACTTAAATGGTTTCAAACCAAGGATCAAAACATAGTGTAACTGAAATACCTCGTTATATTTATATCAATCAAAGAACAAGTTACATTTAAGAAACAAAGCAAGAAGTAACAGCCCGAAGATAGTTACTGATAAGTTCACTGACCAAGACAGAAGGTCCTTGAGGCAGCTACAGATAAGGATCGTCATAGGATAAACCCTAGCGGCGATTTGGAATATGATAGATTACATTGAAGCACAAACTCACAAAGCCTTAGTCCTTCAAGGCTCTGCTACACATCAGCTCACCACCACATTTGATTACAACGAACACTCACCAAGGTCCTCGGCTATACCTTCACCAGAAGTCCTTTACAAGCTACATTCGCCAAGGAACCATTGGCTACACACTAAGAAATCCCACGGATTTCCTACTCTGCGATTACTTCCGTGGAATCGCTTAATTGATTCAATATTCAAGTCTTCTATTTATAAGTGTAAACTAGATATCAGCCAGTTAGTAGACGTTGGTGATTGATTCTCTCCTTCTTCATACTCTTCTCTTCTTTCCAAACTTGTTGATCTACTTTCCTTTTTTTGAGATTTCTGGGAGTTGCAATCTTTTCTTCTTTCCAATTTCTTGTTCGATTGTTTCCTACAAATTAGATAGTTGCAATCAATTAGTCTAATTAAAAATATAGATAGGGAAATCAAATATCAAAACAGAACATATTAATATTAAAACAGAGTATACTTCCCATTTATTGTTTCGTCTAATTTGACTTTCATTTAAACCTTGTATAAGGTCCTTCGTGGATACGTATGTGACCTTGACCCTGGTCCCAACAATCTCCCGACCCCTTTTTGATGAATGACAAAATTCAGCAACAATAAATCCTTTTTCCCGTTTTGGATTATCACAAAGTCAGTAGGGAATCTCCCCCTTGATACAACATCTAGTATATTTTTAGAGGTTGTCTAGAAACCTTTAGCGCTTGATAAACTTGTCAGTATTGAGAGGGAGTCCTCCCCCTCA
The DNA here is from genome assembly GCA_029582165.1 of Portulaca oleracea. Taxonomy (NCBI): domain Eukaryota; kingdom Viridiplantae; phylum Streptophyta; class Magnoliopsida; order Caryophyllales; family Portulacaceae; genus Portulaca; species Portulaca oleracea. Next base: position 2,882,752 of record CM055873.1, on the reverse strand, counting down.
AATCATGCCATAAATAAATTTGAACAATGAATGGTTTACATATAAGATACCTCAAGGTTTGTGCCAGATGAAGGACATAAGGATTATGATTGACGTTTTATATTGTCAATGTCCTTATTGCTGAATGCATCAACGTCCGTGACTTACCTTGTTGCTTTCTCTATCCCCCGTGATCTTTTCCACAGAGCGATTAGAGTCTTCTTGAGTGAACTTTCTCTGATACCACTTGTAGGAACCCAAGAGGGGGTGAATTTGACAAATAAGATCTACACAGTAGGTAAAGACGTTAGAGAAAACTTAAATGGTTTCAAACCAAGGATCAAAACATAGTGTAACTGAAATACCTCGTTATATTTATATCAATCAAAGAACAAGTTACACATAAGAAACAAAGCAAGAAGTAACAGCCCGGAGACAGTTACTGATAAGTTCACTGACCAAGACAGAAGGTTCTTGAGTCAGCTACAGATAAGGATCGTCATAGGATAAACCCTAGCGGCGATTTGGAACATGATAGATTACATTGATGCAGAAACTCACAAAGCCTTAGTCCTTCAAGGCTCTGCTACACATCAGTTCACCATCACATTTGATTACAACGAACACTCACCAAGGTCCTCGGCTATACCTTCACCAGAAGTCCTTTACAAGCTACATTCGCCAAGGAACCATTGGCTACACACTAAGAAATCCCACGGATTTCCTACTCTGCGATTACTTCCGTGGAATCGCTTAATTGATTCAATATTCAAGTCTTCTATTTACACTTGTAAACTAGATATCAGCCAGTTAGTAGAGGTTGGTGATTGATTCTTTCTTTCTTCATACTCTGCTCTTCTTTCCAAGCTTGTTGATTTACTTTCCTTTTTTTTGAGATTTTTGTGAGTTGCAATCTTTTCTTCCTTCCAATTTTTTGATCGATTGTTTCCTACAAATTAGATAGTTGCAATCAATTAGTCTAATTAGAAATATAGATAGGGAAATCAGATATCAAAACAGAACATATTTATATTAAAACAGAGTATACTTCCCATTTATTGTTTTGTCTGTTTTGACTTTCATTAAAACCTCGTATAAGGTTCTTCGTGGATGTGTAGGTGACCTTGACCCTGGTCCCAACACAGTGCATCGTCGACTTATTTTCGTTATAAAAAAATTAAAAAAAAAATCGGATACACTCTCAAATGAAAATAATATGCTCTAAAAGTATGGCAAATCAATTATAACAATCAATTGCAAATCAACAAATATTTATTAATTTTAATATTTTAGACATGCTAGGCATGATCTTCGTACGAATTTGAGTGCCACTCCCTGCAAATACATGGTCTCGACCAAAAAAAAAAAAAAGTTTCATGGCAAGCATGATCACAAATTTTTTTCAATTCTTTAATTTGTTCTTGCACTTTTTATTTTATTGAAGATTCAACATTAAAGAGACAAAATTTTAAATGAGACCATATCATTAAAAGTTACATATGGTAACTGAAGCGACGGATCTAGATATTGAAATGAAGTATGTTCAATTAATAATAGCTACTATTACATGTATATCACAATGCAAAGGAAATCCTCCCTATGTATAATAGGCTATTAAAATTTTTCATAGATGGTTATATTATCAAAAAATTACTCTAAGATACCCTAACTTTTCGTGAAATGTTTTTCTGGTACCCCAACTTTTCAAAAACTAATTTTGAGGTACCCTTACTTTATAGGTTAGTAATTATTTAGTGATTTTCCGGCCATTGATTTTAGTAAGTGATCAAAATGCCCTTGTTCTTCTCTTTTTGAAGAAATACCTTTGAGGAAGAATGAGGGTATTTCGGTCACTTAACAAAATTAATGGCCGGAAAAGCACCAAATAATTACTAACTCAAAAAGTAAAGGTACCTCAAAATTAGTTTTGAAAAGTTGGGGTATCGAAAAATAATTTCCCCAAATATTGGGGTACCTCCGAGTAATTATTTGTTATATTATTATTCTAAATTGAACTCGTTAACCAATAATTTTGAACTTTTTTTTAGTGCGTTCATTCAACATAAATAAACAACACCTCCCAAAATATAATTGAAAATTCTTTTTTTTAAAAAAATTCCCGGGTTTAGGGTGTACATAGACACCCCTAAGTATAATGTATGTCCGACCATGATGGTAAGACAACTATTTTTAATTTGAATCCACATTGTGCTAGTCATAGTAAAGTGGTTTCTTACCACTATTGTAATTAAAATTTATGGAGCGTTGAATTTTAAATAAACGGTTAGTCACTTTTAATTTACTGTGTGTACTGTCTTGCTATCTTTGGTGTTGTTTTGCTATTTTTACATATCTTCTTAGTATCTTTAATACGAACTTTTAGCATTCTAATGACATTCAATAAAAAACACGATCATTTTGCAATAATTGTTAAACTAGGTTATTCCATAGAAATATTTTAAAACAACTAGGATTAATTAATTTGTAACGAGTGGTGCGAGTGAAATGAATCTAATTATTTTGTCACCAATTGCGATCCCTTCATTCAAATAGACGTGCAGGCAATTACATGCCAACAATATAATTAATGATTTAATTTCTTAATCATGACGGTGAGTTGAGATGATATAGCAACTGAGCTTGATTCTATAAATAGGGTAGGATGGAAGGCTTCATTCATTCATCCATCCATTCATCCATTTATCCTCACTTTCATTTCCCTAAAGTGTTTGGGAGTTTAACAACCTCCCAATCCAAAAAAACAGAAAGATGGCTCTCGACCGCTCTTCCATAACCTGCTGCATTCTTTTGTCACTGTTTGCCATTGCTTCGGCCAGTGACTACTACAACAGTTACACCCCATCCACACCCTACAAGGCACCGACGACTTACTCCCCATCGCCTGTTTACAAATCACCTAAATCTTACACTCCATCATCCACTTACAAGAAGCCAGCTAAGGAGAAATGCGACCACTCTGACCACCACAAACCAACTTACACCCCATCAGTTTACCACAAAATGTCCTACACCCCACCGGTAGCATACGAGAACCCAACATATTCTCCATCACCGGTCTACAAGACCCCCGTATACACTCCATCACCAGTCTACACCCCAACCTACTCCCCATCACCAGTATACACACCATCCCCAATTTACAAGACTCCTGTTTACTCACCATCACCGGTCTACAAGACCCCAACTTACACTCCTTCACCAGTTTACTCACCATCCCCAGTCTACAAGTCTCCAGTCTACACTCCATCACCAGTTTACTCTCCATCACCAGTTTACACTCCATCACCAATCTATAAGTCTCCAGTTTACTCTCCATCACCGGTCTACAAGTCACCTGTTTACACTCCATCTCCATCATACTCCCCTTCTCCAGTTTACAAGTCCCCAGTTTATTCCCCAACTCCAGTTTACAAGTCTCCAGTATACACTCCATCTCCATACTACTCCCCTTCACCAGTCTACAAGACCCCAGTTTACTCTCCATCACCAGTCTATAAGACCCCAGTTTACACTCCAACCCCGGTTTACAAGTCCCCAGTCTACACCCCATCTCCATCTTACTCTCCTTCACCAGTCTACAAGACCCCAGTTTGCTCTCCATCACCCGTCTACAAGACCCCAATTTACTCTCCAACCCTGGGCCACAAGTCTCCAGTCTACACTCCATCTCCATCTTACTCTTCACCAACCTACACTCCATCACCAGTCTACAAGTCCCCAGTTTACTCTCCATCTCCAATCTACAAGACCCCAGTTTACTCTCCAACCCCAGTTTATAAGTCTCCAATCTATACACCATCTCCATCTTACTCTCCTTCACCGGCCTATACTCCATCACCTGTCTACAAGTCCCCTGTTTACACTCCGTCACCGGTTTACAAATCTCCAGTATACACTCCATCTCCATCTTACTCACCTTCACCAGTGTACAAGTCCCCAGTGTACACTCCATCACCAATCTACAAGTCCCCAGTTTACTCACCATCTCCAGTTTATAAGTCTCCAGTCTACACTCCATCTCCATCTTACACTCCATCACCAGTCTACAAGTCCCCAGTTTACTCTCCATCACCAGTCTACAAGTCTCCAGTCTACACTCCTTCACCAGTCTACAAGTCCCCAGTTTACTCTCCATCACCGGTCTACAAGTCCCCAGTCTACACTCCATCACCAGTCTACACTCCTTCACCAGTCTACACGTCCCCAGTTTACTCTCCATCACCAGTCTACAAGTCCCCAATCTACACTCCTTCCCCAGTTTACAAGTCTCCAGTGTACACTCCTTCACCAGTATACAAGTCCCCAGTTTACTCTCCATCCCCCGTCTACAAGTCACCAGCCTACACCCCATCTCCAGTTTACACTCCATCACCAGTTTACCCTCCATCACCCGTTTACAAGACCCCAGTCTACTCTCCATCCCCAGTTTACAAGTCTCCAATCTACACCCCATCTCCAATTTACATTCCATCACCAGTCTACAAGTCTCCAGTCTACTCTCCATCCCCAGTTTACAAGTCTCCAATCTACACCCCATCTCCAATTTACACTCCATCACCAGTCTACAAGTCCCCCATCTACTCTCCATCCCCAGTTTACAAATCTCCAATCTACACCCCATCTCCAGTTTACACTCCATCACCAGTTTACAAGTCCCCAGTCTACTCTCCATCCCCAGTTTACAAGTCTCCCATCTACACCCCATCTCCAGTTTACACTCCATCCCCAGTCTACAAGTCCCCAGTCTACTCTCCATCCCCAGTTTACAAGTCTCCAATTTACACCCCATCTCCAGTTTACACTCCATCCCCAGTATACAAGTCTCCAGTGTACTCTCCTTCCCCAATTTACAAGTCCCCAATCTATACCCCATCTCCAGTTTACACTCCATCACCAGTATACAAGTCTCCAGTTTACTCTCCATCCCCAGTGTACAAGTCTCCAGTCTACACCCCATCTCCATCATATTCTCCATCACCAGTCTACAAGTCTCCGGCGTACTCTCCATCCCCCGTCTACAAGTCTCCAGCCTACACCCCATCTCCATCATACTCTCCATCACCAGTCTACAAATCTCCAGCTTACACTCCATCACCCGCTTACAAATCCCCAACTTACTCTCCATCACCAGTATACAAGTCCCCAGTTTACTCTCCATCGCCAGTCTACGAGGCCGCTACTTACGGCTACTAATTTTAAAGTCTCAAACTTATATGATTTGTCATTGTTTTTTATTATTTTGTTTGGGTTAAGTGTGTGTGAGGATGAGTTGATTTCTCATTGTATTCTGTTGTACTCCTTTTCATTATCCGCGTCATTTTGGCGTTGAAGAGTTGTTGGACTCGGAAGACTCTATCGAGAATCTAAAGAATCTTTTACAAATCACTAAAGACTCTTTGAATATTCACAGAAGAGACGAAAATAACCTCTAGGAAAAGGCATCAAACACATCAAATATCATATCGCCGGCTCCTAAGAGATCATATACTCATCTTGATTGAGATCAAGTCATCAAGATCTTCTTTCAATATCAGTTTCATTCAAGTTCACTCAAGGTGATCGAATCGGAAGATCTTTTTTTTTGTAACTGTCAAACAGCGAATTGTACCCACATATATTCAAATATTAATACAAATTAATTTATTTTTCAATTTCCTGTCTTATTAAATTTTTGACCAGAAATTTGTGTTTACAAGTACAAATTAAACAAGAAAGAATACAAATTTACAAGATTACATGATTAAAATAAATAATTTGACCTTGGGTTAATCAGACATGTAACACACAAAGAAAAGGAAGGTGAAATAAGTGGCGGATCCAGGATTCAAAGTCAGTGGTGTCAGATAATTTTTTTTAAAAAATTGAATACAAATAAACGCTAAAATAAACGTCAAAATATAACCAATTCATGATAGCCTAATACATAAACGTCAAAGCAAGCAATTAGCAAATCCTAATTTAATCATATTGATTTAATCACAAAAATCTAATTTATAAATTACAACAAAATATGATAATGAATTCAATCAAGAGGAAATAGTATTATTCGATTTATAAGTGTACAAACGATAGTTTAACAAAATTTGTTCATTCATACACATATAACTGATACAACAAGCAATTAAGTGAATTAACAAATCATAATTTAATCACATTGACTTAATCACATAAATCTAATTCATAAATTGCAACCAAGTAATAGAATAAATGCAATAAAGAGGAAGGAGTAATTTGGAGTTAGGGTTAGAGAGATTGAAGAGGTTGCTTTTCAAGCGTGAGTAAAAAAAAAAAAGGTCTGCGTTAAAAATTGTCAACAGTCAGCTAACTATTTATATCTACCGCCACCCGCCTATGTAAATTTTTTTTAAAAAAATAGCTAAAAAGGCCGGCGCTAGGGACTAAACCCGCAACCAACTTTGACAAGTGAGCTCCTATTCCCTTGCATAAGCACTAACAGGCTACACATTCTTTTCTAATTTTGTGTGGTATCAAATGATATATAATCTAAATATTTTTCCTTTTTTTCTAAAAATTTTTTCTAAAAATTTTTTTTAGTGGTTTCAATTGACACCACTCCTCTCCATGTGGATCCGCCCTCGGGTGAAATAGAGATAGAATTCTTAGTGTCAATACTCCTCAAAGTTTTGGGGGGGGTTTTTACGGTAAGTTTTGGGTCTAAGTACGTTGCAATGGTACGTAGAGTTGTGCAACATGATCCAAACTAGGCCGACTCAAACAACACCAAGACTAGACCAGCGATCCCGTGTACGGATCAAAACATGCGACTGGCTTTTCGCAAAGGATACAAAAGTGGGTTCGAGTTTGGGCCAAACTTGCCAGTCATCCTAATGGCTCTATTGTGAGTTTCAAGCCGTTTGTGAGGTTAATGTTTGTGGGTTAGGTTTTATGGATGGGTCACGTGCTTTACCTTAATCCAAGTTCTACAATTATTCTACATTTAATCTATATATTATAATAGAAATTATTGTGGGTCTCACGAAATAGAGCCACGGGAGTGATTGTAGGGGAATTGGTCAATCACAACGTAGAAAATTACAAATTTTTTTCTATTTTCTATTTTTTTATTTTCAATCCAGATTTTATTTTAAAATTTAAAAAACCAAAAAGTATCAATAATCCTTAACTGCTTTGGACTCTGAATTAAATTATTTTGGTGTTGCCAATAATAATAATAATAATAATAATAATAATAATAATAATCTATATCTATAATAATATAAAATTAATATATTCGAAATTTGAAATACTCAACCCAGAGTGATTGTAGGGGTTATCGACCAATTAAATTAAAGAAAAAAAATTGATTTAAAAATACAGTAAAAAATTCCCGCAGTACATGAAATAATAATAATAAAATCGTTTTAAAAAAATAATAAATAAGAAGTCTAACCAGATTAAGAGTCTACCTTATCTAATTAAAAATCTACTTCCCAACCCAATTAGGAGTCTAACTCCCATTCAAATCTAATTAGAACTCTACCTCTCACCCAAATCTAATTAGGACTCACTAGTAGAATCAGGGTCGAAAAACGTCTGTGATTTGGCGTCTGATAAAAAGTCAGACGCCAAATCTACTAAGTAAATTTTTAAAAAAAAATTAAACAAAGAATGGCGTCTCTTTGCTGTAAAGAGACGCCAAACGTTTGAATTTAGGCGTCTCTTTTGGCCTGGAACAGACGCCGTTACTTTTCGGCGTCTGTTCCAGGCCAAAAGAGACGCCTAAATTGGCAAATACAAAAAAAAAAAACCTAGCCTGCAACTCTGAGACCTCGACTGCCGAAACCCTATTTAGGGCCAAAAATGGCGTCTGTTTGAGGCTCAACGCCGATTAGGTTTAAATTGGTAAAAAAAATTTCATTCAGTCACTTGTCTGCGGCGCCATCGACGAGAAGAAGGAGAAAGAAGCGAGAAGAAGGAAAAGACGAAGAAGGAGACACACCGGCGTTCAATCAAAACAATAGGTAATTTTTGTTTCAGATCTGTTATAATTTACTTATTGTTGTGAAAAGTTTGAAAAATTGTAAGAATTTGATTAAAATATGATGAAAAACGAAAAATTTGAATATTTGTAGAGTTTATTTTTTGTGGAGCATAATTTTAGATCTAATTTGGTTGATTGAGTGAGTATAAGTTGAGAAATTGAGCAGTTTAGTTAATTTGTATGAATTGTAATATATTTTGGATGTTGTATTCGAATTTTATTTGTGAAATTAGGGCTCGTGATGTATTGTTTGTATGTTTTAGTTTGAGTTTAATTGATTGTGTGTATGTTATGTTTAAGTTTAAGTTTTAGTTTTAATTTATAATGTTGTGAAGTATATAAGTAAATATGTTTAGGTTGAGTATAATGTTGAATTTTATATGTTTTGAAGTAAATTAAAATATGCATTATTATATTTATTGTTCCAAAAGAATATATATATTAATGCATGTAAAATTTGTTTAACTTTGAGCATTATATAAACGTTAGTATGTAATATATATAAATTTTGAATGTTTTGTATGTTCTAAATTTGTGGGAAATTATAATGTGTTTTGATTGAGTAAAAAATATGTTATATTTTAGGATGGTTTTTAGGAAATTTAAAAACTATTTAATTAGTTAGCAATATACAATTAGCTAGGAATACATATTTAGTTTGTATATAAACTATTATTCAATTTTGGTTGAATTTATAATTCAATTTGTTTAGTTAATAAGTTAATAATATTAAAAAAATTATTATATATAAACTATTATTACGTACGTATTAAATTTAATTATAAAACTATTTATAATTGTTTAGTTTTGTTAATAAGTTTATAAGAATTAGTTGTCATAAAAGGAGGTTGAGTTTGGATGATTTTGGTTGTTATTAGTAAGTGAGTTAGCGTTTAAAGTTGGTTGAGCGTGGAAATTTGCTGCTAATCCAACCTAAGTGCTAACTTAATTATTCATAACTCCAAACGAAGACATAAATTATGTAAATAATTATGTCACGTACATCCATATTTACTTACGTAAGTACTCAACAACCAGTAGCTACATACTTAGTGAATAGGTTATTTATGATGGTAATTTAGGTAGTAAGTAGGGGAATTTATATATATATGTCATAAAAAGAGGTTGAGTTTGGATCCTGTTAGTGTCCAACGAGTGTGTGTTTCGTGATCTGATAATCTATGGCTGAAAGGGACTTGCATGAGGCGTGTTGGCTCTCCTTTATTCGTTTGGTTCCTAAAAAGCAACTGTAATTTTCCTAAGTGGACTTGCACGAGGGCTATACAGTGCTTTGGGAGTAAGAAACATCTCTGATTCGATACAATGGAGTACGTGTTTATATTGCGCAGATTGAGGGGTAGCAAGAGAAGGTGGGTTTGAAAGAGAAGCTCTTCGTAAAAGGTCTAATAGAAATGCATGATGTTGGATTTCTATATAGTAAAAGGTCTAATATATAGAAATCCAACACCATGCATTTCTATTAGACCTTTTACGAAGAGCTTCTCTTTCAACCCCACCTTGTCTTGCTACCCCTCAATCGCAATATAAACACGCATCCATTGTATCGAATCGAGATGTTTCTTACTCGAGCAATCGTATAGCCCTCGTGCAAGTTCACTTAGAAAAATCATACGCTCGGGAACCAGACGAATAAAGGAGAGTCGGTACGACTCATGAAAGTCTTTTTCAGCCATAGATTAATAGTTAACAAACACACTCTCCTTGGATAATAACATGATCCTCTTGCCTAGTGACATAGCTTAATTAAATTCATGGTCGGCTTGAATAATTTATTTTTGATTATTAATTAAATTCATGGTGGGCTTGAATAATAGATTCACGTACATTATGGACGGGCCCCCACACCGCCGTTGGATGTACGAGAGGTTTGAACCGGGTAGGAGGGTTATCAGGGCTGAATGGGCTGCTGGGGTAGCTATGTTTGATGAATTTGCAAAGAGTAATTCGTATGAGTATCCGAGGATTGGAAAGTATCGGTGCCCATGTGTGAAGTGCAAGAATAAGAGCGGACTTAGTCCTGAAGAAGTTAAAGAACATTTGTATAGGCGAGGGTTTATGGAACAATATTGGTGTTGGACGAGCCATGGTGAAGAATGGGGTGACTTTGATGATGAGGATGACAGTGGTGACGATGCGGAAGGTGATTGGGAACCGTCTGCAGGTACTCCTCCGACAAACGAGGAACCGAATCAGCCACCGTTCATCGACAGAACGGAAGAGATGATGAATGATTTCATCATGGCGAATGAGGCGCCTAATGCAGGAGCTCAACAATTTTATGATATGCTACAATCTGCTCAACAGCCTCTGTGGGAAGGGTGTACGACCCATACTAAGTTGTCCACTGCCGTGAGGTTGATAAGTCAGAAGTCGAAGCACAATTTGTCGGAGCAGGCAATGAACGATATCATGGAATTGATGAGCGAGAGCTGTCCCCAGCCGAACCTAGTGCCTAGAAACTACGATGAGTTGAAAAAGAAGGTTAAGAAGTTGGGGATGGGCTATGAAACAATTGATTGTTGCCCTACTGGATGCATGATATACTATAAGGACGATGCACATCTCACTGAATGTAAATTTTGTGTCCATCCTAGGTATAAGCCACAGAAATCGTCAACCACGACAAAGAAAGGCGTCCCGTACAAGAAAATGTTTTACTTTCCCTTTACGCCTAGATTGCAGCGTCTGTATGCCTCGAAGAATACGGCCGGGCATATGATATGGCACGCGGAGAACAAGCGCGAGGAAGGTGTACTTTGCCATCCGTCGGACGGCGCCTCTTGGAAAATGTTCGACATCGTGCATCCAGAGTTCGCAGGGGAAACGCGAAATGTAAGGCTGGGCCTGTGTGCGAATGGGTTTAGCCCGTTCAACATGACAGGGAGGTCTTATTCGATATGGCCGGTTGTAGTTACTCCTTACAACTTACCACCTGAATTGTGCATGACAACACCGTACATGTTTCTTACGTGTATTATTCAGTGTCCAAGAACCCCGGAAATAAAATTGATGTCTTCCTCCAACCCTTGGTGGACGAGCTGCAACGCTTATGGGTTGGTGTTGAAACATATGACATCTCCAAAAGACAAAATTTTAACATGAGGGCATCTTTGATGTGGACGGTGAATGATTTTCCGGCCCTTGGCATGCTTTCTGGGTGGAGCACGCATGGTGCTATGTCGTGTCCTGTTTGCATGGATGGTTTGAAAGCAATTCATCTGAAGCATGGGAGGAAAGCCTCGTGGTTTGACTGTCACCGACAGTTTCTTGCAAAGGGGCATGCTTTGAGAAGAAATCGAAAGGCATTTCGAAAGGGACACACTTGCCCAGATAGAACTGTCCCACCGTGTAGGAAAAACGGTTATGAAATCTACGAGGAGGTGAAACACTTCCCCAAGGTGACTACCAATGGCGACTTTGTTGTCCTGGGATTCAGAGAGATTGCTCATAATTGGAAAAAACAAAGTATATTTTGGGAGTTGTCTTATTGGAAGGATCACATGGTTCCACACAACTTAGATGTGATGCACATTGAGAAGAACTTTGTGGACAACATCGTTAACACGGTGATGGGGGTGGACAGCAAAACGAAGGATGATGGAAATGCAAGGAGGGACGTGGCGGACATATGTGATAGGCCGGAACTCCATCTATTGCCCGGTCCTAACGGTAAACCCCTACAGCCCAGAGCAAATATGCTCTTCCTGAGGATAAGCGAACAGACGTTTGTAACTGGGCACAGCAGCTGCGTTTGCCGGACGCTTATGCTTCGAACTTCGCAAAATGTGTTGATGCATTAGGTAAAAGATTTCAAAACTTTAAAAGCCATGACTGTCATGTGTTCATGCAGACATTGTTACTGTTATGCTCCGCACTTCCGATGATGTGTTGGAGCCACTGCTTGATTAAGCCAATGGTTCAAGACTGTGCTCCACAACATTGAAGCGGTGACTTAGTCCGGCTTGAAAAAGAAATTCCCATAATAATATGCAAGTTTGGAGACCATATTTTCACCGGCTTCTTCAACGTAATGGAACACTTGCCCATTCATCCGTCCAGAGGCATTCTTTGGTGGTCTGTTCAATATCGTTGGATGTATCCCTTTGAGAGGTATTTGGGTAGTTGAAGAAAAAATAAAGAACAAGGCACACCTGAAGGATCTATGGCCCAAGCGTACCTCATGTTTGAGATTTCCCACCGCATCTACATACTTTGGGACGGATAATGTGTCGTCTTCTACATCAACAAGTATGCGAACGAGGACGATGGGGATGAGCCTATGTTATTGTCGGTTTTTAAGGATGTGGGAGCCTGTGGGAGGTGTAAACACGAGGTGGCTCGATCAAGAGTATAAAGCAAAGACACCTTCATGTTCTCTCGAATCGCAAAGAAGTCAACCACTACTTAGAGTAAGCAGTAATGCTCACTACCGACTTCATTAAATTTATATGTATTATAAGTGTAATTAATGAGCTTGCTTCCCTCGCAGCTTGTTTAAGAATTACAAGTTGACTTCATTTCCGAACACCACGGACACTCAATTGGATCAGATGATCGAAGCAGAGTTCGCTCAATGGTTTTATCAGCTATCTGTGAGTAAAACAATCATTTACATAATTTCAATTTTGACCATATGTAGCCAAAAGTTAAACCATTCAACTTCTTATGCGGTTCTCCCAATGTAGGAAAATTGGGAAGCGTTTCGGTTTTACGAAGATGAGCGTCATGAACACCTTTATCAGTTAGCCCGAATGCCTTCCCCTAAAGTGACTACCTGGAGTGCTTACCGAATCAACGGGTTCTTATTTCACACACAAGCAAGGAGTAACTCGGCTTCAGTATAGTGCGGGTGTGTGTCAAAGGCACCGTGGCGGTGGATTTGTCGATGACTTCTATGGTGTTCTCCAAGAAGTCATCAGACCGAATATGTTGGGCACAACAAGAAAAGCATCTTGTTTAGATGTGATTGGTTTGACAATACCCGCACGAGGTGTACGTTCACCAAGGTTATGCCCGTTTGTTGAATTACACAAGCGACGCATTGCATCGAAGTATGACCCATTTATCATGGCAGGATGCGCAACCCAAGTGTTGTTCATGAATTACCCGACAGGGATACGAGATAAAGCTAACTGGTGGGTTGTGGTTCCAAACAAACCATCATATGCACAGTACAAGCAGTTCACCCTTCCGTTGGCCATCTAAGATGACCAACCAAGAGCTGTTGTCCCGATCAACCCCAATGACGGTACCGTATCACAAGTACTCGCTATTGAAGGGGTGTTCGATGAGGTCATGGACATGGACAACGCACAATTAATAGTGGGTGGTAATACGTCCGATGTAGCCAATGAGGACGATGAAGACATCGAGGATGACGAAGATGATGAGGGTGATGACGAGGTTGATGAGGACGATGAAGACAACGAAGACTATTAAATAACAATATACCTTTATCGAATTTTGATTGTGTTACAATATTGTCTTCAACGAACACATATTATGTATTCTATTTTCTAAGTGAAACGAATTGATTGTGTGCCTAAGTGAAACTAATTCAATGTTTTTCATATTCTACCTCAATGTGTGGTCGATCTCTTTTAATACATTGTATTGTTTGGGAGTGGTTACTAGTTCACAGTACCAACCATTTTATTTCGTGCATCCTGATACTAACTCAATGTTTATTCTACTTTTATTTTGCAGTTGCATTATGTCAGGAAGAGACGGATCACGCAGACCTCGGACCCGTGGTGGGTCTAGACCGAACACGAGGGGTGGTTCTTCATTGGCCCCAGCACTCCATACATTCCCGCTTGATCCAGCCACGGCCGCTTCTCAACCCGAGGGAAGCAACTACGACTTCTTTTCACAGCTAGACCCATCCACGCTGGAGCTCATGCCGTTTTTTGCGGGTAGTACTGTGCCAGCAGGGAACGAGACGATGGGCAGGTTAAATGCTCAGGGGCTTCAGGGAGGGGCCCAAACTGATGATGGGGGTGACCAAACTGATGTTGGGGGTACCCAAACTGAAGGGGATGGACCCCAGGCCGAACAGGGTGGGCCGCGGACTGAAGGGGAGGGCGACACTACCCAAACATCGGGGAACGATATCTCCGATCGATATCGAATTCAACTGGATGTTCGGGCGGACGCTCAAAAAACACCGGATGGGAGGTTCATCATTAGACCTTGTAATGGCGCGTGAGTATCAATCTAAACTTTGATTATGCATTTATAACTTAATTTGTGTTTAAATATATATAATTTTGTATGCCTCAATCTAATCGATGTTTCATTTCAAATTGATTTAAGTGTGGCGCCATATGGGGCACACGCAACCAGGGCCATCATGGACAATTGGACATAGTAAAGCAGAATTTTCAAGGGTTCTGGCCGGTATGGAGCAAAGTGCCCAGGAGGACGGTGGATTTGATATACGACGAGTTCCGGGTAAAACTCTCACATTTTTTATCTCTTTAGATTTTTGCATACGTACGTTGTCTTTCGTATTGGTGTATGTTTGTATATATATATAATGCGTACGTGTATGTTTGTGTATGGTTATCCGGTGTGTGGCCGTTCGGATATATTAATATGAATTAGTGTATAGTGCAATGGTTTAATTTATTTGCATGTTTAATTCTTCAGGTATGGTTTGAATGCAGAAAAAATTTTGGTGGGATGACCAACACGAGACCTATATGCGTGATTGGTTCCTTAGGAGGGCCCAAAAACAGTACGCCGACGCTATCGGCAAATCCAAAAAAAGATGGTTGTCGGGGAGGGGCAAACCCAAATGGATTGTCAACGACGAGATTTGGGAGAAATTCATTGCCCATTAGCAAGACCCCAAATTCGTCGAGAAGAGCAAGAATATGAGCAAGGCGAGGAAAATGAACCAAGATAAGGGCCCACCGTCACACACAAGGGGCCCAGTTTCCTTCGGCATCGTTAGAGAGAAGTTGGTAAGTTAATTATGAATTTAATTATGACTTTAATTATGGTTTAATTTAACGTTTAATTTATATTCGCACTTACGTACAGAAAGAAAAAAACGATGGAAAGGACCCTGACATATGGGAGCAATTCCAAGCGACCCACATGAAGCAGGGCACCAATCAGTGGGTGCACGACAGGTTCCGCCAGCTTGGGGTAAGTACCTTCATCATCCAATATTTAAGTTATTATAATCGTACGTACACGTATGAACATTAACTTTAATTCACTCATTCCAAATACTCTTTCTTTGTATCGACCAGGAGACGATGCATAGTGATTATGAATCGCATGTAAGAGAGATGGAGGCAAAGCAACGGAGGGCGGTCAACCGTAAACTCCCATTATGTCCGAGACGAGTTCTGGTTGGACAAACAACTGCAAAGTCGGGGACACGTCGTGGGGATGGGGGTTGTGGGGGAAGCTATGAAGACGCAGTTCCCCCACATCTCATCGAGGAGACGTCCACGACGTCGTAATAACACCGATAACGTCGACGTCCGAGCCTCTATTACGGAGCTGAACAGAGAGCTTCAGCGTCAACTCGAGGAAGAGAGGCAACAACGCGAACAAGATAAGCGCATGCTGCAGGAACAATTCAAGAGAGAATTAGAGGAACAACGGCGCCGATCTGATGCAGCCTTGGAAGATAAGGTGAGGCAACAAGTAATGCAACAAATGTTGCAAATGCAAAGAATGATGCAACAGCAAACAAGTCAGAGCTGGCAAGCCCCTTTCCTCGCTGGATCTTCCTCTGGAAGTCAAGTGTCATACACTGGACAACCTCCTCCACCGCCGCCCCGCCGCCGCAGTACTTCTCGTCGGACCCCCGTCTCTCAAACCCCACAACCTCAGCACACCGTTCCTCCCGAGGACTCGTTATATGCTTACCCAGGTAAGCATATTTTTTTCCATAAACACAAAATTAAATTACTAATTACACATTCCAATAAATTACTTAATTCATTTTGATTGTATTTCATACCTTTAATTTCCAAATTGTTGTTGTATCTCAGGAGGCCAATACCTATTCCATAGCCTCGAAGAATTGACACAACGCCAGAATCAGGGTGATAATGACGACGATGAGGAGGAGAGCGAAAGTGATGATGACGATGCCGCCGCCGTGTGACGACATTAATCGATCATTTTAATTGTGTTTATATTTTACATTGTATAGACGAACAAAATATTTAAACTCTTTCTTAATTACGTTCATACTTATTAGCTAGTACATATTTAATCCAAACATCGAAATATTTTTCATTATGTTTGCGCACATACGTACGTACAAATTAATTAACTTAATTAATTAACATATATATATATATATAATAACACGTACGTACACATAAGAATAATTATAATTAACAACATAATCGAGAGTGAAACATATATATATAAATTAAATTATCTACCTAGAAAAAATTACAATATAACTAACAATAATAATAATTAATAATTAACTATACCTAAAAAATATACACATATATACATCATAATTAGTTATAACTAAAATTAAGAATATATAACAGTAATAGTATCAATAATAATAATAATATCAATAATAATAATAATAATAATAATAGCGCGCGCCAGCCAGCAGCGAAAATTTTTTGAAAATTTACCCAATTTAGGCGTCTGTTTTCCCGCCAAACAGACGCCCAAATTATTGCGCGCGCCCAGCCAGCAGCGAGAAATTTTCAAAAAATTAACCAATTTTGGCGTCTGTTTTCCCGCCAAACAGACGCCCAAATTATTGAAATTGAAAATGGCGTCTGTTTGGCGGGAAAAACAGACGCCATTTTGCCAGCACCTATATAAACCTTAAGCCCTCAAACTTCCCTCCGAATTTTTCCCACCCATCTCCATTTCATTTCTCTCATCTTCTCTCATCAATTCTCTCATTTCCCCTAAACCTTCACAACACCTCAAATCCATCCAAGATTGATGAACATTGGAGATTGAAGATTTAAGATACAAGATTGAAGATTGAAGATACAAGATTGAAGATTGAAAAATCAATATTGAAAAATATTGAAGTCATATATTAATTGTAATTTAGGTTTTTATTTTGTTTGTATCATTTAATTTAGTAAAAAATATCATTAATAAAATTGTATTATATTTTTTTTATTTGTTAAAATATATATTCATTATCATTTTATTGTTGTTATTTCTATAAAATGTATATATATATATATATATATATATATATATATGAAATTGTACATACATGAATATTTGCACACATATATATCATTTATTATTATATAAAATGTATTTATTTTCATTATTAATGTCTCCACAATTCTTATTAAACAATTTAATTACAAATACAAAAATTTAATTTTAACGCTTTATTTTATAATTAGAACACTCAAAATATACTATTTATTCTAATTATTTTCATTATTGAATTCACGCTTTATTTTATATATATATCATTTAAGTTTTTTTTTTTTGTTTCTGTAACAAAAATTGGCTTCTGTCTGGCATGAAACAGACGCTGTTTTTGCATAAAAAACAGCGTCTGTTTCATGCCAGACAGACGCCAATCTGGGTCTGACACAACCCTCGTAGTCTGCAACAATTTTGGCGTCTGATTGAAACAGACGCCATTTACAGACGCTTTTTTAAAAAAGGCGTACTAGGTTTTGGCGTCCGTTTTAATCAGACGCCAAAACAATTTTGGCTTCTGTTTAACCCCTTTCCAGACGCCATTTACAGACGCATTTAGGGTTAAATTCTACTAGTGACTCTACCTCTCACCCAAATCTAATTAGGACTCTACCTCCCGACCTAATATATAAACATCGAAACATCTTTCATTCTCTTCCAATCTGTCAACTATTAATATTTGCAGCAACCATTGAATTCTTGACAATCTGCAAATACAAACAGGTTAGTTTTCGAAAAGTACTATCAATTTGAAGGAACCATTGAATTCTCCATTTTCCCAAAAGGAAAACCCTCGCTCCAAAATTATGTTTCTGCAATGGTGTTACCCCTTGCTTTTCATCCAGCTCTGATGTTATTACTACTTCTTCCTCTCCATAATTTTTTTTTTGCAATTGCGGGAGAGATTTGCTGTGAATGAAGATATGGTGTGAATTTTGGATGAATTTAGGGCTTGGATTTAAAATTTGTGTAGAATTCGTATACAGAAGTTGCAAATTTTATGGTTTTAAAGTCTCATGAGCGTGTAAAATATGTGTTGAAGGGGTCGATATTGATCGAACATGATAGTCAAGATGCAGTGGTCAGGTGTCAAACGATAGCGAGCGGTGATTTCACGGAAGAGGATATATCAATGATTAGGGTTATTCCCCATTTTTTCAATGACGAGTTTCATGGAAGAGGATATAGTCAAGATTTTTGTTTTTACTTAACTTTGTAATTTGGATGTTGAATCGTCATTTGTATATCATATCATGTCTTTTGACGTATCAAACAACACAAGAAGATGTAAGCTTGAGAGATCACAACACCTCAAGTTATTGTATTGCTTATGTATAAACACCTTAAGTTGTTATTGATGTATCTCAACAGTGAATGTTGAGCTTGTGTTATTGTAGTTATCCTTAAGTTTGTACTTTATACTTTTAATTTTTCACATGACATGTACCTTACTCATCAATAATGATAGAATTGATATACTTCAGTTAAGAGATTCATTTATAATATATGGTTATTTTATTTTCATTATTGTGGATAGCTACCTACGAGGTTTTGAGTTGGATTGAATTTTTTCTACTTGCAACTTATATGTTATGATATTGATTTGAAAATATCATTTATTTATATTTACTGTCACACTTTTTACAAGTTAGATATGCGTTATACAATCGTTGGAAAATTTATTTATATCTATAATAATTAAAAAGTAATATATTCGAAATTTGAAATACTCAATCTAGAGTGATTGTAGGGGTTATTGGCCAATCGTATTAAAGAAAAAAAATCGATTTAAAAATACAGTAAAAAATTATCGCCCATAAAATTAAAAAAAATTGATTTTAAAAAATAATAAACAAGAAGTCTAATCAGATTAAGAGTCCACTTTATCTAATTAGAAATCTACTTCCCAACCCAATTTAAAGTCTAACTCCCACCCAAATCTAATTAAGACTCTACCTCTCACTCAAATCTAATTAAGAGTCTACCTCCCAATCTAATATATAAACATCGAAACATCTTTCATTCCTTTTCAATTTGTCAACTATTAACATTTGAAGCAACCACTGAATTCTCGGCATACCTGCAAATACAAGCAGGTTAGTTTTCGAAAAGTACTATCAGTATGTACCACACCATAATTATTTATTTTTAAAAAAATAAAAATAATTTGTTTATTTTATTTATTAAACTATTTAAATATCCCGTGCATCGCACGGGTTAAAGACTAGTAATAATAGTAATAATAATATAATAATAATAATAATAATAATCAATCTATATATTATAATACAAATCATTCTGGGTCTCACGAAATAGAGCCACGGGAGTGGCTGTAGGGGATTTGGCTAATCACAATGTAGAAAATTATTTTTTTTTTCTATTTTCAGTTTTTTTTTAATTTTCAGTCCAGATTTTATTTTAAAATTGAAAAACCAGAAAGTATTCCTAATCCTTAACTACTTTGGACTCTGAATTAAATTATTTTGGTGCAAATAACAGTAATTATTTTGGTGTTGCCTATAATAATAATAATAATAATAATAATAATAATAATAATAATAATAATAATAATAATAATAATAATCTTCTATATATTATATTAGAAATCATTGTGGGTCCCACGAAATAGAGCCGCGGGAGTGACTATAGGGAAATTGGTCAATCACAATGTAAACATTTGTATTTATTTTTTATTTACAATCCGGATTTTATTTAAAATTAAAAAAAACTAAAAAGTATCACTAATCCCTAACTGCTTTGGACTCCGACTATGTTTACAACTCTTCCATAACCAACGTAACTAATCCATGACTGCTTTGTACTCCGACTAAGTTTACAACTATTCTATTACTAATGTAATCGGTTAGGTCAATTACATTCATAATTTTTTGAAAACATATAAATACAATACATCTGCTTGGGATTAAACTCTTTTCATCTACTATTCCGAGCAATCAACATCATAATTGTCGCACTTCAACATATCTATATATTATAATAGAAATCATTGTGGGTTCCACGAAATAGAGCCACGGGAGTGACTGTAGAGGAATTGGTCAATCACATCCTAGAAAATTATATATATATTTATTCTATTTTCAATTTTTTTTTTTAAATTTTCAATCCGGATTTTATTTTAAAATTAAAAAGACTAGAAAGTATCACTAATCATTGACTCCTTTAGACTCTGAATTAAATTATTTTGGTGCAAATAACAGTAATTATTTTGGCGTTGCCTATTATAATAATAATAATAATAATCATAATAATAATAATAATAATAATAATAATAATAATAATAGTCTGTATCTATATGATATCATATAAATACAGACTATTATTATTATTATTATTATTATTATTATTATTATTATTATTATTATTATAATAGGCAACGCCAAAATAATTACTGTTATTTGCACCAAAATAATTTAATTTTAGGGATTTCGACCAATCATAAGATAGATAAATACTGAATTAAATTATTTTGGTCCAAATATCAGCAATTATTTTGACAAAATAATAATAATAGTAATAATAATAATAACAAGAACAATAATAATAATAATAATAATAATAATAATAAACTATATATTATAATAGATATCATTGTGGGTCCTATGAAATAGAGCCACGGGAGTGATTTTAGGGAATTGGCCAATCACAACGTAGAAAATGATTTTTTTTTCTATTTTCATTTTTTTTATTTTCAATCCAGATTTTATTTTAAAATAAAAAATCAGAAAGTATAGCTAATCCTTGACTGCTTTGGACTTTGAATTAAATTATTTTGGTGCAAATAACAGTAATTATAGTGGTGTTGCCTATAATAATAATAATAATAATAATAATAATAATCTATATAATAATCTATATAATAATAATCTATATAATATTAATAGTAAATTTTTTGGGTCCTTCTAAATGAAGAAATGAGATTAATTGTAGGGATTTCATCCAATCAGAAGATAGATAAATACTGAATTAAATTATTTTAGTCCAAATATTAGTAATTATTTTGGCAAAATAATTTATATATTATAATAGAAATCATTGTGGGCCTCACAAAATAAAGCCACGAGAGTGTTTCTCGGAGTCTAGACCAATTATAGCGCAATAAGTTGTATTTTATTTTTAAATTCTTTTCATATTTTATTTACAATTAAAGAAATTAAAAAAAGGGTTATTGGACAACAATAATACCATCTTTGGGGGAATCGCCCGATAATAATACCAACAATTTTGTTGGAAACTAGTGGTACCTACTATGGACCTATTTACCAGCAGTAGTATGCCGCCAAGTTGATAGGTGTTTAACTTGATGAAAAGACGACTTGTCGCCTAGTTGTCTGAGCTTGAAGTTGGAGCAAGTGGAAAAAATGTTGACCGCCAATTTTTTTGCCATCTAAGCAGCGTTGATCAATTTTTCTAGAAAATAATCAAATTGTTGTTTTTAAATTATTGTATAGCAAAGTTTGTTAATGTTGCTTCTGGCAAAAAAAAAAAGTCACCATTAACGTTTTTTCAACTTACTCTGGTCTTTAACTCAGACAATTATGTGATATATAATCTTTCTACGTAATAAGAAACCTAGCAGCTCGGTCGTATACTATTGCTGGCAAATATGTTCATAGTTGGTACTACCAGTATCCAACAAAATTTTTTGTATTATTATCGGCCAATACCCCCAAAGTTAGTATTATTCTTGTCCAATAATCCTTAAAAAAAGTATCATTAATCCACATCTGCTTGACAACAGTTACATTCAAAACGAGTCCTATTAAATCTCAAACAGTAGTGTTCAATTTTAATTTTAATTGTATTTTATTTTATTTCTATTTCTTTCCAGATTTTATTTACAATTAAAAAAATTAAAAAATATATGCTAAATCCACGTATGCTTGATAATAGTTACATTCAAAACGAGTCCTGCTAAGTCTCAAACAGTAGTACGTGCTCAATTTTAATTTTAATTATATTTTATTTTTGGAATATTGGACGCTAATAATATCAATTTTGGGGATATTGGAGACCAATAATACAAACTATTTTCTTGGACACTAATGGTACCAACTATCGACCTGTTTTCCTTCAACAGTACACGATCGAATTGTTATAGTTTTAACTCGTCGGAAAGATGATGTGGCTCCATGATGTGAGACGTGGAAGGCGGAGGTTGGGTAGAAAATGTTGACATGGACACTAACATGTCTTCCATGTCACATATTATGAAGCCACATCATCTTTTCGATGAGTTAAAATCATAACAATTTGACGTTGTACTATTAGAGGAAAATATGTCAATAGTTCGTACTGCTAGTGTCCAAGAAAATAATTTGTATTATTAATATCCAATACCCCTAAAGTTGGTATTATTGATGTCCAAAAACCCTATTATTTTTTATTTCTTTCCAGATTTTATTTACATTTCAAAAAATTAAAAAATATATCCTTAAACGACTCCCACGAAATCTCAAACAGTAGTATTCAATTTTAATTTAATTACACCGCTAAAACAAAACCATCCATAACTAATGACTTTAATATCCAAAACAATTCAAAACAATTACCAATTAGATTATTAATATGATCCTTGCGGTTAAGTCAATGAGATTCATGAGTTTTTGTAGATATCTATATAAATATAACACATTTGTTAGAGGTTATATCTATTTCCCATATATTAACCTATTAAGGCTATTATTATGCATCTACTTTCACAAACAACATATTAAATATCCCAAAATTAAACATCTCTTCATCTACAGTCAGGAGCAAACAATATCAATCTTATCGCACTTCAGAATCATATAGACATAATCCTTTACCTTGCCCATCAATAAGTTTCACATTCATAAACGTTTTCCTCAATATTCATCAGTAAGTTTCAAATTCATGACTTTTATAAAATATCAAAAGTAACTAATTGAGTTCACTCCGTGCATTACACGGGTTGAGGCCTAGTAATAATAATTGAAATCATTGTGGGCCCCATGAAATAAAGTCACGGGAGCGATTCTCGGAGTCTGAACCAATCACATCGCAGTAAATTGTATTTTATTTTCAATTTTTTTCCAGATTTTATTTACAATTAAAGAAATTAAAAAATATATTCTTAATCCACGTCTACTTAACAACAGTTACATTCAAAACGAGTCCTACTAAATCTCAAACAGTAGTGTTCAATTTTAATTAAATTGTATTTTATTTTCTATTTCTTTGCAGATTTTATTTACAATGAAATAAATTAAAAAATATATCGTTAATCCACGTCTGCTTGACAGTAGTTACATTCGAAACAAGTCCTACTAAGTTTCAAACAGTAGTATTCAATTTTAATTTAAATTATATTTTATTTTCTATTTCTTTCCAGATTTTATTTACAATTTAAGAAATCAAAAATATATCCTTAAACGAGCGAAATCTTAAACAGTAGTATTCAATTTTAATTTAATTACACCACTAAAACAAAACTGTCCATAACTAATGACCTTAATATCCGAGACACTTCAAAATCATTACCAATTCGATTATTAATATGACCCTTGCGGTTAGGTCTATGAGATTCATGAGTTATTGTAGATATCTATATAAATATAACACATGTTAGAGGTTATATCTATTTCCCGGATATTAACATATTATTATGCATCTACTTTTACAAACAACATACTAAATATCCCAAAATTAAACCTTTCTTCATTTACAGTCAGAAGCAAGCAAGATCAATTTTATCGCACTTAAGAATCATATAGACATAATCCTTTACATTCCCCATCAATAAGTTTGACATTCATAAACGTTTCCCTCAATATTCATCTGTAAGTTTCACATCTATGACTTTTATAAAATTTCAAAAATAACTAATTGAGTTCACTCCGTGCATCGCATGGGTTGAAGCCTAGTTTTAATAATGACTGGGAACAAAACCCGATGTCTATAGATGTGACACATCAATTACTAGCTAGATAAGCTTTAATTTGTAGGGTTTTTCGCTAATGAAAGTTGGCCGATTGAAGCTAGCCTTAATAAGGTCAAAGATGGTTTTATTGTTATCCTCACAGTCATCACGTCAATCTACACATCACCATTGTTAATGTTGTCTAAGGGTTCGTTTGGACTTAGAAAAACAAAATGGAAAAAAAGTAATTTGGAAAACGAGAATTTTTCCTTTACTTGGATTGAAGAAAAATGAAAGGAAAAAATAGTTGAAAAGCTACATGGAAAATTTGGGAAGACAAAGAACAAAAAAATTTCCCTTAAAAAAATGAAAGGGAAGTTGAGAGAAAAATTTTGGATCTACAAGTCAACATTTCCCTCCGTCTTCTCTCACGATTCTCTCGATTCTCTTTCTCTAACGCTCCTCTCAAACTCTCTCATCTCTCTCTTTCTCTAACGCTCTTCTCTCTCTCTCTAACTCTCTCATTTCTCTCTCTCTCTAATGCTCTTCTCTTTCTCTTTCTCTCTCTAACTTTCTTATCTCTCTCTCTCTCTCTCTCTCTCCCCCAAATCATACATATGATCTAGAAAAATGGAGCTTGACATTTACAAGTTTTCATACAAATTTTATTTTTCCATGTATTTTTCCTCAAACCAAATAAAGAAAAGAAAGTTGAATAGAAAATCAATTTTTTTCCTTCAAAATTTTACTTAAACCAAACAAGAGAGAAATTTACTTTATCCCAAATTTTCTTTTCCTCTTAATTTTTTTCCACGAGATTTTTTTCCATCCTGTTTTCCTAAGTTCAAACGGACCCTAAACGATCAGCACACGTAACCCCAGGAAACTCTGTCCTATTATAGTCTTCCAAATTGCCCCATGTCCACCTCTATAGTCCGTTTCACAAGATATTTGGGTATCCATTTTCAAACCCTTCTATTACGACCATTGGTTTCAGACAATAACAGAGTGCTGCGATAAAAATGCCACTAATATTTCTCAAAATGTCAAATCTGCCATTAATATTTCCAAATTATCAAAGCTGCCACTACAATTTCTAAAATTGTCAAAATTGTCACTCATCCCATCCTTTTACCTGTTGCATCCGGTTACCACTCTCTCTACTCCATCTCCCTCTTCTTCACAAGCAGCCATGGATGACACCACCACCGCTGACAACGACAACCACCACCACCGTCGGCGACCAGCCGACCACCATGGGAGGATTGGTGATCATACTAGTCCTGAAGTCTGCAGAAGCCATCCCCATATGATCATTTCTGCTGCTGCTGATTTGTGCAATGTGCATTGTGAATTCAAGATCAAACCATCCTGAAATATTTGGAAAACATTTCAGAAACCATTTGCTATAAAACTACCACAATGTTAGGTCTTCCAGCATATACCCATCTGGTAAATGATACAACTCTACTAGGGTTCTGTATCATACTACTAAATCTTAAAGATTTTATCAATTATAAAATCAAATAAATAGCAAATACTTAGTTACTTACTGTACATAGAGGAAGATTTTTAGTGCCTGATTAATTCTCCAATTAGATTCGCCAAGATTGCAATTTGACACTTCCCCATCGACAAATTCCGCTGAACCTCGCTTAATCCACCCTAATCTCTCATTCAATTCCAAACCCTTCACAACCAAAGATCTCTCAACAACACCCTTCACTACTTGCCCCGAGAATCTGGGCATCAAAACCCTAAAACCCCCTTTCGAACCCCCAAATTCAAACCCTAAAATCAGTGCAACCAACAAAACCCACCTCAAAAACTTCAACCCAAATGGAAGAGAGCGAGCTTGTTGTCGGCGGTGGTGGTGTCATCCATGGCTGCTTGTGAAGAAGGGGGAGATGGAGTAGAGAGAGTGGCAACCGGATGCAGCAGGTAAAAGGGTGGGATGAGTGACAATTTTGACAATTTTAGAAAATTGTAGTGGCAGTTTTGACAATTTGAAAATATTAATGGCAAATTTGATATTTTGGAAAATATTAGTGGCATTTTTATCGCAACACTCGACAATAACATCTTTCATTATTTAGCCCAATAAACATTTCATTTCTGGCCGTTCAGAATCTGAATTCAAGTTGCTAATATTTAGCTTCGTCACTTATATGACAAACTTTTGGAAACCCTAACTTTAAACCACTCCATTTACATGTTTTTGGAGGGATGTATATTGAAATCGACTTTAAGCCATAAGTCACCTGTTAGAATATTATTCATAAGTCAACTTTCATATTAAAAATTGAAAGTTGTAGGTTCTTTTTCTTCTATTTTTCACTATTCTAAATTTAAAATAAAAATGTTATAATAGGTTAAAATCTTATTTGGTGGAATTTTTAACAAGTTTTCAAAATTAGGTGACATTTTTTTACAAGTTTTCAGAGTTATGTGACATATTTGACAAATTTAAATGTTAGGTGGCTTTTTTGACAAGTTTTCAAAGTTATGTGACATGTTTGACAAATTTAAAAGTTGTATGACAAAATTGACAAAAATTGAAAGTTGTATGACACATATATGATTTAACTTGATGAAAGTTAGAAATGTTAGGTGGGATAGATGGAATTTATGTATTCTACTTAAACTCCAGGCACTGTGCCTATGATTAACCTATGACACCTAACATTCCACCGACCATATGTCACGCATCGAGTTATGTGTGACCGAGAAGACGAAGAGCGTGCTATAACTGAGTTCCGTCGTTGGGAAGAATGGTTCCGGCACTAGCGTTAAATTGCCTTGTATGTGTGTGTCCTATAGAGTTAGACATGTCAACCTAGTTAAGTTAGGGGAGCTTAGCACTACTTAGGGACTTGATGATGAAGGGGGCTATGACTCTATGAGACATACTTGGCACAACTAGTTGGGAGTTGTTATCGCTTATTTCATGGGCCTACGGTAGGGCGAAACCAAGTGTTTTTTGCATTTTAGACCCCGAATTTTAGGGGTATTTACATTCTGAACCCTTGGTTTTCAACTTTAGCATTTTGAACCTTAAAGTTTGTAGGCTGAAAAAAAAGGACCTTAAAGTTTGTGAGGTGAAAAAAAAGCTCGTTTCCCGTTTTTCTTTTTCTTTCCATGTTTGAATTTCTCTCCCTATTGATATCAAACTTCAAGACTAAGGTTAAAACCGATATTAAAGTTATAATAAACCTCTTTTATTCATGCTGGAGTTACTTAAAACCATGTACTCAGGGGTCTAAGTAGCCTCGACATTAATAAGAGAGGTGTATTATAGCTTCAATATTAGTTTTAACCATAGTCCTAAAGTTTGACTTCAATCGGGAGATAAATTCAAACATGGGAGGAAAATAAAAAATGCAGACAGGGGCCTTTTTCTTCAGTCCACAAACTTTAAGGTTCTTTTTTATTCAACCTACAAACTTTAGGGTCTAAAATGTTAATGTTGAAAACCAAGGGTTTAGAATATAAATACCCCTAAAACTCGGGATCCAAAATGCAAAAAACCCGCGACACCAAGTACAACTACCGCACAAGTCACATCCACCTAGATATAACATTCAACATTCCGAAATTCAAACATAAAACCCTAATGGGTTTTCTATTTTTTTTTTCATATATATTAGTGGGTCAGCAGGCTGAGCCGGGTCACAAACTATTAAAATTCATTTATACTTTTTGTCACTAGATCAACATATTTTGTATTAGTTATTTAAGTCTTGGCCAAAATTGTCGCTTCAGGAAAAACTCTTTCTAATAGGTTGTTCTTTTTGCCCTATTAGAAATTGGTTGTTTCGGTTTAAACAGCCAAAATCTTCCAATATATCAATTTTTTTCCCAATAGGCTATTGAATGTGCAATCTGCCCAATATCCCTTTTTTTGAGCTTGAAATTTTACTCCTAGTTGATCTGAATATCTGATCTTCATACAGAGCTGGCATATGCTTGCAAAGTCACCAAAAAAAGCGATGTTTCTGAATGCGTGGATGAATATTCTGGATTAGAGGGTTGTGGTTTCTGAATGCGTCAAAGAAACTATTATAATGGTGTTAAAGATCGCTATTCATTGCACAAATAATCTCCCATCATCTCGCCCTACCATGAGGGATGTTCTGAAGCTTCTCATTGATGCCAATAAACCCTGCTCTTTCAGGTCTGTTGCTGAGCAATCTAATTGAGTTGAGTTTATGTTTTCTCTATATAGTTCTTTCGGTTTCGATGTTGGTAATGAAATATGTTGTGTGTAATATCTAGCAACAACCTTAGAGCAACCTTAAAGGTATATACGTATAGTTACCTATACTCTTTTGTTGGTCATCTGTAGAGAGAATGATGTTAATGTTAGCCGTTGAACATGGTTGTCATGTATGATTTCCATCTTTGATGTGTATATCATGAACTAATGATGAAAAATATTTCACACAAATAATGCTTCATTCATAATGAAAAGAAGTACTACACATTACAATGAGAAATCCGCTCATCCTCACGCACACTTAACACAAATAAAAGAATAAAAAACAATGACAAATCATATAAGTTTAAGGCTTTCAAATTAGTAGCCGTAAGAAGTGGCCTCGTAGACTGGCGATGGAGAGTAAGCTGGAGACTTGTATACTGGCGACGGAGAGTAAGTTGGGGATTTGTAAGCGGGTGACGGAGTGTAAGCTGGAGATTTGTAGACTGGTGATGGCGAGTATGATGGAGATGGGGTGTAGGCGGGAGACTTGTAGACAGGGGATGGAGAGTATACTGGAGACTTGTAGACTGGTGATGGAGAGTATGATGGAGATGGGGTGTAGACTGGAGACTTGTAGACTGGAGATGGGGTGTAGATTGGAGATTTGTAAACAGGGGAAGGAGAGTAAACTGGGAACTTGTAAACTGGTGATGGAGTGTAAACTGAAGATGGGGTGTAGCTGGGAGACTTGTAAGCCGGGGATGGAGAGTAGATTGGGGACTTGTAAATTGGTGATGGAGTGTAAACTGGAGATGGGGTGTAGATTGGAGACTTGTAAACTGGAGATGGAGAGTAGACTGGGGACTTGTACAGTGGTGATGGAGTGTAAACTGGAGATGGGGTGTAGATTGGAGACTTGTAAACTTGGGATGGAGAGTAGATGGGCGACTTGTAGATGGGTGATGGAGTGTAAACTGGAGATGGGGTATAGATTGGAGACTTGTAAACTGGGGATGGAGAGTAGACTGGGGACCTGTAGACTGGTGATGGAGTGTAAACTGGAGATGGGGTGTAGATTGGAGACTTGTAAACTGGGGATGGAGAGTAGACTGGGGTCTTGTAAACGGGTGATGGAGAGTAAACTGGTGATGGAGTGTAAATTGGAGACGGGGTGTAAGCTGGAGACTTGTAGACGGAGGATGGAGTGTAAACTGGAGACTTGTAGACTTGTGATGGAGAGTAAACAGGGGACTTGTATCCTGGTGAAGGAGTGTATACTGGAGACTTGTAAACTGGTGAAGGAGTGTAGACTAGGGACTTGTACACTGGTGATGGAGAGTAAACTGGGAACTTATAGACTGGTGAAGGAGTGTAGACTGGTGATGGATTGTAGACTGGGGACTTGTAGACTGGTGATGGAGAGTAAACTGAGGACTTGTACATTGGGGAAGGAGTGTAAATTGGAGACTTGTAGACTGGTGATGGAGTGTAGACTGGGGACTTGTAGACCGGTGATGGAGAGTAAACTGGGGACTTGTAGACTGGTGAAGGAGTGTAGACTGGAGACTTGTAAACTGGTGATGGAGTGTAAACTGGGGACTTGTAGACTGGTGATGGAGAGTAAACTGGGGACTTGTAGACTGGTGATGGAGTGTAAGCTGGAGATGGAGTGTAGATTGGAGACTTGTAAACTGGAGATGGTGAGTAAACTGGGGACTTGTAGATTGGTGATGGAGTGTACACTGGGGACTTGTACACTGGTGAAGGTGAGTAAGATGGAGATGGAGTGTATATTGGAGACTTGTAAACCGGTGATGGAGTGTAAACAGGGGACTTGTAGATAGGTGATGGAGTATAGGCTGGTGAAGGAGAGTAAGATGGAGATGGTGTGTAGATTGGAGACTTATAAACTAGGGTTGGAGAGTAAACTGGGGTCTTGTAGATTGGAGATGGAGAGTAAACTGGTGACTTGTAGACTGGTGATGGAGTGTAGGTTGGTGAAAAGTAAGATGGAGGTGGACTGTAGGGCGGAGACTTATGGCGGGTTGGAGAGTAAATTGGGGTCTTGTAGACGGGTGATGGAGAGCAAACTGGGGTCCTGTAGACTGGTGAAGGTGAGTAAGATGGAGATGGGGTGTAGACTGGGGACTTGTAAACCGGGGTTGGAGTGTAAACTGGGGACTTATAGACTGGTGATGGAGAGTAAACTGGGGTCTTGTAGACTGGTGAAGGAGAGTAGTATGGAGATGGAGTGTATACTGGAGACTTGTAAACTGGAGTTGGGGAATAAACTGGGGACTTGTAAACTGATGAAGGGGAGTATGATGGAGATGGAGTGTAAACAGGGGACTTGTAGACCGGTGATGGAGAGTAAATTGGAGACTTATAGATTGGTGATGGAGTGTAAACTGGTGATGGAGTGTAGACTGGGGATGGTGAGTAAACTGGTGAAGGAGTGTAAGTTGGGGTCTTGTAGACCGGTGATGGTGAGTAAACTGGAGCCTTGTAAATTGGGGATGGAGTGTATACTGGTGATGGGGAGTAGGTTGGGGGGTAGACCGGTGATGGAGTGTATACGGGGGTCTTGTAGACCGGTGATGGAGAATATGTTGGGGTGTAGACCGGTGATGGAGTGTATATGGGGGTCTTGTAGACTGGTGATGGAGAATATGTTGGCTTCTCGTACGCCACCGGTGGGGTGTAGGACATTTTGTGGTAAACTGATGGGGTGTAAGCTGGTTTGTGGTGTTTAGAGTGGCTGCATTTCTTCTCAGCTGGCTTCTTGTAAGCGGGTGATGGAGTGTAAGATTCAGGTGATTTGTAAACAGGTGATGGAGAATAAGTCGCTAGTGCCTTGTAGGGCGTGGATGGGGTATAACTGTTGTAGTAGTCACTGGCTGAAGCAATGGCAAACAGTGACAAAAGAATGAAGCAGGTTATGAAAGAGCCGTTCGAAGCCATTTTCGGATCGGGAAGTTATTCAACTCCCAAACACTCTAGGGGAAAAAGAAATGGAGGAATGGAGGGGATGTATGGATGGATAGGAAAGCCTTGCATCCTGCCTTATTTATAGAATCATGTTCAGTTGTATATCATTCTAAATTCACCCTTATGATTAAGAAATTAAATCACTAAGTATACATTTTGGCACGTACTTGCCAGTTGCCTGCACATCTATTTGCACGTTTAATTAGAATTATGGGATCAAAATAATTAGATTCATATCACCTATACATTCTTGAAGCAAAATTAGTTCTTGTTCTTTTAGAAAAAGTTTACGTAAAATTGGTAAAAATTACATATACCCTTCTTCAATATTATTTTATGACGTTTATAAGTTCTTCTCTAATGTTTTTGAGTTAATATTTACTCATCCTATTTTTTGAACTAATTTCATTTGGCTGTTTTTCCGGTAAATTTAGAGTTTTTTTTCGTGAATGTGTGGTACGTGATGAAATTTGTTTGCCGAAATTATCATTATTTCTATAAATAAATTTCTTCGGAAATCACATACTCACCAAAAAAGTCACTAAATGAAATTGATTCAAAAACTTAGGTTGGTGAATATTAACTTAAAAATATCAGTGTTGGATTTATAAATGTTATAAATTTGAATAGGGTATATACAAATTATCATGTAAAACCGTCCACATTTTAAAATAATTGTAAGCCAATGTTTTATGATAGCTATTGTTAAGTATAAAGGCAACCAATAATCTAATTAATCATGACCATTTGATTAATTAATGACTACATTTGTTATAAGATCAATTAACTTTTGTGTCATGTACATTTTTCTTTTTTGATAAGTTCACCAAAAAATGGGGTAAAAACCATACAATGGTTCTCAACAAAAATAAATTACAAGAATATATATATGTTTTACCATAACTTTTAGTGTCATGGTTAATTCATTCCTAAAATTCGTGTTATTAACCACAGAATTATTAAAAATTTATAACCCAAAAACAAATCAAAGAATTGCAGAAATTCAAAGATCATGCTGAGCATGTCTAACTTTTTTGGTGTAATGAGCATGTGTTACAGAAAGTGGCAATCAAATTCAAATACACCTAACGCAGTATGAATGTGTGTCGAGCCTGAATTAATGGTGCAGAGGTAGGGCAATAAAAAAAGAAATGGATGCATATCTAGCCCTGCAAAAATTCGAGTCTGGATAAATTTAGGTTGGACGAATTTGATCAATATGAAAATTCGGATGAGAAATTCATGTGAAGACCCAGTTTTTATTCAGGTCAGATCATGTTAGACATTTTGAACGGAGCTAAGTTCAGGTTAGAATCAGGTTCGAACAATTGAAAAAAGAAAAATTTTATATCCGAATATTCGATGAATATAATAATTCGGACAAAAAATTACTTTTTCAGACCCAACTTTTACGGGTCGGACAATTTGAATTTTCCAGGTCGAACAAAATTTTACTAGCTCTATGCATATCATATTATCATAGATTGCTTTAACTTTGTACCTTTTTATTTTATTGTTCATAGTTAAAAAGATTGTTTGATACATAAATATGTTCAACATAACATTTCGATAAGTGAAGAAAATACAGTGCAAATAACATCCAGTATCAGAGTTAGCCGACCATGACCATACACATTTAACCAAAATCTTGCTATTCTTTTGAGGAATTGCACTTCGAGTTTGCCTTTTTTTTTTCTCTTGCAGATATTTCCTAAAATATCTTGTTAGGATCATATTCAGATTTGTTGCCAGTTGTTAGTCACTTGTTAGGGTATAAAATAGAGCAATATATGCAGCAGAAGGAAATATAGGATGATTATGGAATTGAGGATAATAATAGAGAGGCAAGAACAAAGATATATGGGTGAGACGACAATATTTTTACGTGGAAACCCAAATCGGGAAAAAACCACGGGCGACAATCAGTATCTAACAGTAGAAAAGGAGATATTACAAGAGGTAAAATTCAATCTCTCATATACTCTCACAACCTGGAGATAAGTAGGGCGAAAATGTGGAAATAACACCGTACCTCTCTCACGGGGGAGTCTTGAAAGCTCTCACATCGACCACATCAAGCACACATCACAAGGTGAATAAAGACATCTATTTATAGGGGTAAATATCCTATAGATCTAGCTAGACTTCCACTCCAAATACAATTAGGTCTTAGTTAGAATGCTATTACTATTAGAAAACTGACCTAAATATAACTAATTTCCTAATAGCAACCAATAACTTGGAGTTCAAACAGTTTTAGGAAACTTGCCAAATAATGAGTCAAGAGAATTTGGGCCATTAAACCCACAATCTCCACCTTTGGAACAAATTCTTCGATTACTGTCAAAGAACCCTGAAATTTATCTTGCCAACGAATTTCTCGTCGTCATCCTGTTAACAACACTCTATCACCTCTGATCTAATAACCAATTTCTGACTTCATCCTAAATTTTATTGAACCCAGCTTTGAAGGAATTTGACCTAACTCCGGCAAGATTAGAATTTTATTGAATTTGGTTGTACCGGCTCTGAAGGAATTTCACCTGACTCCGGTAGGATAGAAATTAGACTGAATCTGGCTGTACTCGACTCTGGAAGGAATTTAACATGACTCCGGTAGGATCTGAATCTCATTGAACCTGGCTCTGATACTACTTATTAGGATTAGATTCATATCTGTATCAGTTGTTAGGTTGTAAAATAGAACAATATATGCAGCGGAAGGAAATATATGATGATTATGGAAATCAAGGATAATAATAGAGAGACAAGAACAAAGATATATGGGGTGAGACAGTAGTTTTACCTGGAAACTCAGATCGGGAAAAAACCACGGGTGACAACCAATATCCACAAGTAGAAAAGGAGATATTACCAGAGGTGAAAATTAATCCCTCATACACTCTCACAGCCTAGAGATAAATATGGTAAAGATGTGAAAATAACACCGTACCTCCCTCACAGGAAGTTTTGAAGGCTCTCATATCGGCCACATCAATCACATATATCAAGGTGAATAAAGACCTCTATTTGTAGGGATAAACATCCTATAGATCCTGCTAGACTTCCACTCCAAATACAATTAGTTTTAGCTAGAATGCTATTACAATTCGAAAAATGACTAAATATAATTAGAAAATAAAATAATTTCCTAATAGCAACCGATAACTTAGAGTTCAAACAGGTTTAGAAAACTTGCCAAATAATGAGACAAGAGAATTTGAGTCAATAACCTAACATATCTCATAGCTCCTTTTGGATCATAGGTCATGAGGAATCTTATGTTA
Organism: Portulaca oleracea; assembly: GCA_029582165.1. Taxonomy (NCBI): domain Eukaryota; kingdom Viridiplantae; phylum Streptophyta; class Magnoliopsida; order Caryophyllales; family Portulacaceae; genus Portulaca; species Portulaca oleracea. The sequence continues at coordinate 2,848,172 of CM055873.1, read as the reverse complement.
CTATCAATCTCCACAACTTCGCGAGCAATTTGACTGTCGATATAGAGTGATTATTTTCATCAGTTTCTTCCATGCTTTCCTAACATTTCTTGTTGCCCATGCTAGGTTTTTTCCCCCTATCATTCAACTTCTCACTTACATTCAAAACAAATACATTTTTTAAATACATAAGGGGGGGGGGGGGGGGTTCCCCTACAAGTTTTAATATGGGGTAATTTGCACATATATCCCCTCAGTATTTAGACATTAATAAAACCCTAATAAAATCAATCATAATCTTTTCGAGTTACAATTTACCTTTCTTGACTTTTTAACCAATATAATTTAGCTCCTTTTCTAGTGACTTTTACGACAAAGTTATTATTTTTATTGTTGTTGTTGTTGTTGTTGTTCTTCTTCTTCTTCTTCTTCTTCTTCTTCTTATTATTATTATTATTATTATTATTATTATTATTATTATTATTATTATGTGTGTAGTAGAGCCAAGGGAAAAGGGGTAAAAAGGGTTAAAAATTATAAAAAAATGATCATAAAATATTGTACAACTAATTATTGGGGGAGGGGGGATATGTTTACCTGATAGGAATCATGAGGTTTATTTAGGTAGGGATCCAACAATTTTGTAATCTCTAAGTACGCCTAGAGTAAGCTGTAATTGATTCTATCTTGAAATGGAAAAGACTCTCTCCTTTAACCTACACATACACATACACATACTCATACTTATGTATGTGACAATTAATAATAATAACTTTGTCGGAAAAGTCATCTAAAAAGGCTACAAATTATATTGGTTAAATAGTTCCGGAGAGGTAAATTGTAATGCAAAAAAGTTAGGGTTAGTTTTCTTAATGTTAGAAACCCTAGGGTAGGTAGGTGCAAATATCCCAAGTTTTGGTAATTAATGAAGTTCTACGTCAAACTTGTCGGATATGCAATATATACTCCCTCCATTCCATATTAATTTTCGTATAAAATTACTATTATATATTCGTAATGAAAAATACTATCTTAAATGAATAATATTGTAATTGTTAACGAAATATTATAATAAAAAAAATTATCAATCAAATAGTGACATTGGAGATCGTGATAATCAATTAAGTGGCAATTAATATAAAACGAGAGAGTAATTAATATCGTGTTAAGATGCATACTCCCTCCGTTTTTTATTTGTCTTTCACGCTTTTTGAGGTCCATCTTTAATCAATAATTTCACGCATAATACTTTTATAAAGATTTACGATATTATACTTTTCTAATAGTAATTTTTATAAAGAATCTAACAATATCAATTTTATATGATAAATCATTGTACAAATTAAGATATTAACAGTCAAAGATTTTAACACAATTACCAAGGCAACAATTAAAAGAAAAACGGAGGGAGTATTTGTTAATTCTAATTCATTATTAGTTTGTTACTCGTCATATTTTGAAATCATTAATTCTTATTTGAGGCTGTCTCATTGTAATTTATTATGAGATGTACAATTTTACGGAGACCTTTTTTATGAATATAAGGGGGTGACTAATAACTCAGTTGAAGTGACAATTAATATAAAATGGAGGCGACATTGTGAGTCCTAATCTAGAAGAGGGTAATGGCTCCATGAGATGATCTGGGGAGCGTTATAAGAAGAGAGTAATGGTTCCATTCAAGGCATGTTTTGTATTATTTTCTTATCTGCTTATCTCAATTCTCATGGCACGGAGGGGCATGTTTTTTATTATTTTCTTATCTCGCTCCTTAAAATATAGGTTTGCGATAGTCAATTTTTCTTTTTCCAACTACCGTATATTATGACTTGCTTGATCTATTAACATACCCAAATGACTTAGTTAACGCTTCCCCTCAATAAGCTTGCATAATACTCGGGCGTAGAAAACCACAACAATCGACAACGAGAAAATTTAACGTTAATATTAGTTGTTGTACATGCTTGTCATGTTCGGATTCGTTCTTTGAAATTTTCAATATATCATTCTTAAATGATGATAACCAACGTTTCTGTAACGCCCTGGCCCCTCCCGGATTGCGGACATTACCGATAACCGCTTCAAGGATCGTTGATTGGCCCAACAAACCACCACGAGTCTTTCCAGCGTGCTTTGTCCTCCTTCATACGCCGCCTAGGAAAACTTCCCCAGGAGGCAACCCATATTAAGACTACTCCCAGCCAAGCATGCTTAACTGAGGAGTTCCGAACAGATGAGATACCATAAAAGAAGGTATACCTTGGTGATATAAGTAGTCATTTCGATCCTTTTAAGCCAAATTTAACCACATAGCCGGAGTGTTACAGTTTCAGTAATCAAATAACTGTATCTATTAGAAAAAATGCTTCGTTCATTATGAATAGAAGTACAACACCTTACAATTAGAAATCAACTCACCCTCGCGCACATTTAAAACAAACAAAATAATCAAATACAATGACAAATCAAATAAGTTTGAGGTTCTCAAATTAGTAGCCGTAAGAAGCGGCCTTGTAGACTGGTGAAGGAGAGTAAGATGGGGATTTGTATACTGGCGATGGAGAGTAAGTTGGGGACTTGTAAACAGGTGATGGAGTGTAAGCCGGAGATTTGTAAACTGGTGATGGCGAGTATGATGGAGATGAGGTGTAGGCTGGAGACTTGTAAACAGGGGATGGAGAGTACACCGGAGACTTGTAGACTGGTGATGGAGAGTATGATGGAGACAGGGTGTAGATTGGAGACTTGTAGACTGGGGATGGAGAGTAGACTGGAGACTTGTATACTGGTGATGGAGTGTAAACTGGAGATGGGGTGTAGATTGGAGACTTGTAAACTGGGGATGGAGAGTAGACTTGGGACTTGTAGACTGGTGATGGAGAGTATGATGGAGATGGGGGGTAGATTGGAGACTGATAGATTGGGGATGGAGAGTAGACTGGAGACTTGTAGACTGGTGATGGAGTGTAAACTGGAGATGGGGTGTAGATTGGAGACTTGTAAACTGGGGATGGAGAGTAGACTGGGGACTTGTAGACTGGTGATGGAGTGTAAACTGGAGACAGGGTGTAGATTGGAGACTTGTAAACTGGAGATGGAGAGTAGACTGGGGACTTGTAGACTACTGATGGAGTATAAACTTGGGATGGGGTGTAGATGGGAGACTTGTAAACTGGGGAAGGAGAGTAGACTGGGGACTTGTAGACTGGTGATGGAGTGTAAACTGGAGATGTGGTGTAGATTGGAGACTTGTAAACTGGAGATGGAGAGTAGACTGGGGACTTGTAGACTAGTGATGGGGTGTAAATTGGAGACTTGTAGATTGGTGATGGAGAGTAAACTGGGGACTTGTATACAGGTGAAGGAGTGTAGATTGGAGACTTGTAAACTGGTGAAGGAGTGTAAACTAGGGACTTGTACACTGGTGATGGAGAGTAAACTGGGGACTTGTAGACTGGCGAAGGAGTGTAGACTGGAGATTTGTAGACTGGTGATGGAGTGTAGACTGGGGACTCATAGACTGGTGATGGAGAGTAAACTGGGGACTTGTAGACCGGTGAAGGAGTGTAGACTGGAGACTTGTAGACTGGTGATGGAGTGTAGACTGGGGACTTATAGATTGGTGAAGGAGTATAGACTGGAGACTTGTAAACTGGTGAAGGAGTGTAGACTGGTGATGGAGAGTAAACTGGGGACTTGTAGGCTGGAGAAGGAGTGTAGATGGGAGACTTGTAGACTGGTGATGGAGTGTACATTGGGGAGTTGTACACTGGTGAAGGTGTGTAAGATGGAGATGGAGTGTATGCCGGAGACATGTAAACCGGTGATGGAGTGTAAACGGGGGACTTATAAACGGGTGATGGAGTGTAGGCTGGTGAAGGAGAGTAAGATGGAGATAGTGTGTAGACTGGAGACATATAAACTGGGGTTGGAGAGTAAACTGGGGTCTTGTAGACTGGCGATGGAGAGTAAACCGGAGACTTGTAGACCGGTGATGGGGTGTAGGCTGGTGAAGAGTAAGATGGAGATGGTGTGTAGACTGGAGACGTATAAACTGGGGTTGGAGAGTAAACTGGGGTCTTGTAGACTGGCGATGGAGAGTAAACCGGGGACTTGTAGACCGGTGATGGGGTGTAGGCTGGTGAAGAGTAAGATGGAGATGGAGTGCAGATTGGAGACTTGTAAACCGGGGTTGGAGTGTAAACTGGGGTCTTGTAGATGGGTGATGGGGAGTAAATTGGGGACTTGTAGACTGGTGAAGGAGAGTAAGATTGAGATGGGGTATAGACTGGAGACTTGTAAACCGGGGTTGGAGTGTAAACTGGGGACTTATAGAATGGTGATGGAGAGTAAAGTGGGGTCTTGTAGACTGGTGAAGGAGAGTAGTAAGGAGATGGAGTGTATACTGGAGACTTGTAAACCGGAGTTGGAGAATAAACTGGGGACTTGTAAATTGGTGAAGGGGAGTATGAAGAAGATGGAGTGTAAACAGGGGACTTGTAAACCGGTGATGGAGAGTAAACTGGAGACTTATAGACTGGTGATGGAGTGTAAACTGGAGACTTGTAAACTGGTGATGGAGAGTAAACTGGAGTTGGATAGTAGACTGGAGATGGTGAGTAAACAGGTGAAGGAGTGTAAGTTGGGGTCTTGTAGACCGGTGATGGTGAGTAATCCGGAGTCTTGTAAATTAGGGATGGAGTGTATATGGGGGTCTTGTAGACTGGTGATGGAGAATATGTTGGCTTCTCGTACGCCACCGGTGGGGTGTAGGACATTTTGTGGTAAACTGATGGGGTGTAAGCTGGTTTGTGGTGTTTAGAGTGGCTGCATTTCTTCTCAGTTGGCTTCTTGTAAGCGGGTGATGGAGTGTAAGATTCAGGTGATTTGTAAACAGGTGATGGAGAATAAGTCGTTGGTGCCTTGTAGGGCGTGGATGGGGTATAACTGTTGTAGTAGTCACTGGCTGAAGCAATGGCAAACAGTGACAAAAGAATGAAGCAGGTTATGAAAGAGCCGTTCGAAGCCATTTTCGGATCGGGAAGTTATTCAACTCCCAAACACTCTAGGGGAAAAAGAAATGGAGGAATGGAGGGGATGTATGGATGGATAGGAAAGCCTTGCATCCTGCCTTATTTATAGAATCATGTTCAGTTGTATATCATTCTAAATTCACCCTTATGATTAAGAAATTAAATCACTAAGTATACATTTTGGCACGTACTTGCCAGTTGCCTGCACATCTATTTGCACGTTTATTAGAATTATGGGATCAAAATAATTAGATTCATATCACCTACACATTCTTGAATCAAAATTAGGTCTTGTTCCTTTAGAAAATTTTATGCGAAAGTATCGCATTTTAAATTATTGTGAAACGTTTTCGTTTTATGATAGCTTTTGATAAATACAAAGACGACCAATAATCTACTCAAATGAATCTTAAGAAATTATCATTCCATAAATTAACAATTGCATTAATTCACTTTTGTTTCATGTACATACCATCGAAGTAAATTAACGACATATATTTTACTTAATTTAAACCCAAAAACAAACCAAAGAATTGAAGAAACTCATAGACAATGCTGAGCATTTCTAGGTTTTTTTGGTTGAATGAACATGTTACAGACCAGACACGATTCAATGGAAGGGTGGGCGTCAGTTCAGTACAAGGAGTCTTGTGGGCGAGGCGGAACGACTGAAATATCAACACATTCAAGTTGACACAATTTCATCTACGGTATGGAAGAAGATTGCCCCACCTAAGGTGGAATTAATGGCATGGCTGACATTGCTAGGGAAGCTGAATACAAGATCACAGTTGAAAAGAAAAGGAATAATCTCTGATGAAGAGGATAAATGCCCCTTTTGCTTGGATCAGGGTGAAACTATTGACCACCTACTGTTGAACTGTCCATTTTCATGTGAAATTTGGAACAACCTTATGAAAGATATGGGATATTATATACCGCAACGACAAACCCTGAAGGAAATGTATGAGGAATGGATGCTGACATACTTTCGGAACAGGTTGAGGAGGAAGATATGGATGGCAGTGTGGTTTGCAACTGTATGGACGCTATGGCAAGAAAGAAATGGGGTGGTGTTTGATGGTGTGGGAGTTCATAAGGCAATGGTACTGCAGAAGACAAAATGGAGGGTAGCTGTTTGGGCAACTTCTTGGAGGACGGCAGTGGGCTACTCTGCAACAACTTTGGTGGCAAATTTCTCAGCCATACCATATATTTTTGCATAAGAAGAGGAGCAGAGGACTGTCTATGAGAAACAAAAATGGAAGTTTGTGGGTGAAGATCTGGAAATCTCATATTGTGGTGGTCAATCGTAGCAAGGAAAGTGGAGGCACAATTTTGGAAGTTACAAAGGGATTTGAGATTTAATGATTCTAAGCAAATTTGGTATTGAGAGGATGTGTGTCTTCTGTGTTTGATAGGTGTATTTGGTATGTTTGCTTTCATGATTTAATCCCCGTCAACTTTGCACGGGTACCCCTTTTGGGCCGTGAATTAGCTATGTATTGGACTGCAATGGCTTGACATTGGTGTGCTTCTTGGCACTGTGCAAGCATCTAATAAATAAATGGGCAGTAGGCCCTATTGATCGAAAAAAATGAACATGTTACAGAAAGTTTCAATCAAATTCCAATACACCTAACGCAATATGAATGCGTCAAGCCTTAATTAATGGTGCAGAGATAGGACAATAAAAAAGACATGCATCCATATCATATATTGGTTTAACTTTGAACTTTTTTTATTGTTCAAAACTAAAAAGATTGTTTAGTACATGGACATTTTCAAACATAAAAATCGCAGCATTGAAAGAAAATACAATGCAAAATAACATCCTGCATTAGAGTAAGCCGGCCATGAACCCGAAAATCTTGCTATTCTTTTGAGGGATTATCCTTCAAACGAGTATTTCTTTCCTCTTGCAGAATTTATTTAAAATATATCTTCGCTTTTTTTTGGGTTGCGTCATTATCTTAAGAAGTCTAATGTCACAGTCAATCTCCACAACTACGTAAGCAATCAGAGTGTTGGTAGAGTGATTACTCTTATCAGAATCTTCCACGCTTTCCTGAACTTCTCATTGCCCACACTAGGTTTTCCCTTCATCAACCTTGCACTTGCATTCAAAACAAATACAGGGCCCCTTTTTCTTAACACATAAGGGTTTTTTCCCTTCATGTTTTGGTAATTAATAAAGTTCTACGTCAAAGCCATCGGACAGATGATAATTAAAATCGCGTCAAGATAAATCTTTGTTAATCTAAATCATTATTAGTTTGTTACTCACCTGTCATATTGTTCAAGCTATAATATAGTCGGGGTTGTTTATCATATTAACAGGGAACAAGGTTTTTTTAATTAAAACTTTCACTACTTTGCCTAGTTTAAGGTAAAAAAGACGATTATGAAAGGATGGAGGGAACAAAGACAGATTAATAGATAAAATCAAAGAAAGAGGGGTCCAAGGGTCGGTTTTCGCTTCCCAATAGTCACCCTAACACAAGGGGTTCTGATTATGACACTAAGCCGAGATAGAAGTTGAGTTATTGCAACGAAAAGAACACTCCGGGGTCTCTCCCGAGGTATACCCGAATTTAGCCCTAGAGGCTCGTCCACTAAATGAATGAGGACTCACCTAAAGGGCTTAAAAAATCACCCTACCCGAACTTCTCCACTAAATGAATGAGGAGTTGTTCGAATATCCATCCAATCACCCTAGATCAGAGACCCTGTTTAAGTAGGTTTAGCAGGTTTCCACTAGATACTAAACCCCACGATCAAGAGAGTTATTGGATGAAAACCTCATAAAACATGGCCTAATGCCTTAACTAGACCCAACCTTAGAAAAGGGATCCTATTAGGGGCTTAACCTCCTCCTAAACCTTAAGAGAACTAGCCACTAATCATGCTAACATTAAAACTAATAAACCTAGAGCAAGAAACCTAAACATGATACTAAGGAAAGAAACACAACAAGGTTAATCACAAAAGAACTAACTAAGACAAGTAATAAGAGAAGGAAAGAGATTTACCCAAATAAGAACTAGGATGATAATAATAAAAAGAAGAAATCCAAAGCTTGAACAATAAGTCTTCAAATTAAAGCTCCTTGATTGCAATAATCCAAAACCAATACAACAAAGGAAGTGTTTGAGAGTAAATGAAGAGAGAATCTACCTAGGAAAAGGTGTTAAGTAGCTCCCAAAAAGGAAATGAAGACTGAATCGCGAGAGGGAACTCTAGGCACCAACGAACTTAGAATTTGAGTTCTGGACATTTTGTGCACCTGACTATCTCTCATATTTATTTCAGTGTATATAAATTACAAAGATTATATAAATGTCATATAAGATTTAAATGTTTTGTTACCCTTACCTTTGTACGTCTATGTATATGATGATATATTTCACAGTTCCTTATTTTAAGGTTGACATTTGTTAGAGACAATTTGTTACAGTAATGTTAATATTGTTGAGTTTAATTATACGTTATTTGAGATTTATTCTCCAGTTGGAGCTGACTTCAATTTAGCTTGTAACCCTCTTTGACTTCATTTCTTGGATTATTTTTCTTGGTGTCTGTCTACACACATATATACCTTACAAAACGGTGCATAGAATATTGGATCGTAAACATTAGGGTGAAAGGTCAACCCCCTTGCTTAGTTGCATTCTGACAATCATGCACTCCATTGCTTCGCTGCGCTCAAGTTGGTATTTAATTTAATCGATGGTGTACACAAGAATTGGTCGAAATATTGCTCCACTAGTCTTAAATTAAATCAAATAATGTTATGAGCAACACTATAAATAGGTCAGGTTGATGGCTTCATTCTTCATCCTCATTCTTGTTTTACATAAGTGAAGAGAGTCACAAAACATAACCTTCTAAACCTAAAATGGCTCTCAAATCTTTGATCACCATTTGCATTCTCTTATCGGTGGTTGCAGTTTCTTCTGCTGACTACCACAAGGCTCCAACACCTGCTTACAAGAAGCCGGTATACCGCTCACCATCTCCTGGATACAAGGCTCCAGTTTACCATCCAACACCTATTTACAGGGCTCCGGTTTACACGCCAAAACCAGTTTACAAGGCTCCAGTTTACCGTCCAACACCTGTTTACAGGGCTCCGGTTTACATTCCAAAACCAGTTTACAGGGCTCCAGTTTACCGCCCAACACCTGTTTACAGGGCTCCAGTTTACATTCCAAAACCAGTTTACAGAGCTCCAGTTTACCGTCCAACACCTGTTTACAAGGCTCCGGTTTACATTCCAAAACCTGTTTACAGGGCTCCGATTTACTCTCCAACACCAGTTTACAAGAAGCCCGTATACACCCCAGCTGTGTACCATAAGCCAACTTACACCCCAGTTGTGTACCACAAACCAACCTACGCTCCTTCACCAGTCTATCACAGGCCAACATACTCTCCAGCACCATACTATGGACCTGTCTACAACGCTCCATACGGCCACTAAGATGCGCACCCTAAAAGACTATTTATATATGTCTTATTATTTTATCATTGGTTGACAATTTAAAAAGTTGACCAATTAGGGGTATTTTTATGTAATGATCAAATGAGCGTGGTTTGATTTATCGTTCTATTTGTTGTATTTTTTTTCTTTTTCCTGTATGAATCAATTCAAATTACTCAGTAAACCATTTCTTTGAAACAATTCAATACTTATTATTAAGATCTTATAATGCATGGAGCAACAATTGTTAGGATTGTGCCCTAAAATTAATTGATCAGGTTCATTACCTAATTTATTTCCTATTTGTATTAGCAAATTACTTAGGTTTTGGCTTTACTATATTCTTTTTATTAATTATATTAGATTCGGTAAATCTAATATGAGGGGTGGTCAAGGTTTGGTTGTAGTTTGACGGTCAAGACTTTGTTTTGACAGTTTTGTGACCATGCAAGGTTCGTTTTCCTATAAATACTCAAGATGTTGGAGGTTATTACGTGTGTCTTGTGGAGAGAAGATCGACAAGTTTGCTTTTGAAGAGCACCGAACGAGTGTTGGGACGAGTATTTCTTAAACAACATTGTTGAAGGTGAGGGTCTATGGTTGAGAATTAGGATGAATATTAATTTAACAGGGATATGATTATCCTCATAAATGCTCTAGTTAGTCATTATAGCACTCTAAAGTCGATCTGATTAATGCATTATTTGTGACTTTTTTTTTCCCAATTTGTGTTTTTCCACATTAAATCTTTGTGCCGATTTTATTTACTTTCTTGTTTATTCCGCATTGTTTTTTGTGATCTTTAACTCCAAATTCTAACAGTAATACCATGCCATTTATGTTTTTCATTGTAAGAGTTTTGCTTAGAACATGTCCATACGTACTAGCTTGTATGTCAATGTAAAATCCCTCTAGTTGTCGTTTCAGCCTCTTGGTTGAATTCTATCATAATATAATATATCACATATAAATTTTAAAACATATAAATTGGAAAAAAAAATTAAAACATATAAATTTCAAGGATGGGAGGAAGTTATAAATATATATTTACATATTAAATTGAAAAAAATGATATGATTGAATTCTCTAACAATAATATCACATATTAATCATTGTATAAAATCATGTTTTTAACTAAAGATTTTAAAATTTGCACAAAAAAAGAAGTATGAAACATCCCTGATAGATGGGGGTTCATTTGATTACAGTCTCATTTGTAATTGCTAGCGTATCTAACGCATGCCAAGCTTCTTATAATTAATAATTAATAGTGCTTATTAAAAATATTTGATGTAAAAAACTCACAGTAAATATTAATTTCATTAAAAGTAAAACACTCAAACAATATCTTGCCACAATACAGGTACAATCCCCTGTTTATAAAGTTAAAGTTTATGCCTCCTACTTTCCAATTCAATAATGAACATTTCATATGCACTCTTATGTATATTAATTAAGTAATATAGGGACGAAATTTATATTATATTACCAATTTGGTAAGCGGCTAAGCGCAATTTATACCATAAATAGAAATTATCTAGATCCACCACACACATAAAAATAGGTTATTTAGATAAATTTTGCAATGACATTAATAATTTACCATAAATTTAATAATAAATATTAACAAAAAATTTTTGAAAATTTTAACACCTTGAAGGATCTTGGTATTTTATGTATGTCAAACGGCAATTTAGAAGAGGCAATGCCCTCACCAACTCTCCAAGAGTACGTACTTGGTTGCAAGCACGAAGGCCAAAAGTTCCATAAAAATTAAGTCAACTCCCATACAATTTCTTTTATAATCGTGCTCTCTACTACTTCATGGAGATGCACAACTTTTCCGGAATTATATCATTACATGAAATGTTAGGCAACATTATAAATAGCATAGAATATAAGGTTTCACTCATCCTCATCCTTGTTTTACATAACTGAAGAGAGTCTTACAACTTAACCTAATAATCCTAAAATGGCTCTCAATTCTATGATCATCGTTTGCATTCTATTGTCAGTCGTCGCAGTTTCTTCTGCTGACTACTACAACAGCTACACCCCATCCACACCCTACAAGGCCCGGACCTCTTACTTTTCATCACCTACGTACAAACAACCAACTCCCTACTCTCCATCTCCCGCTTACAAGAAGCCAGTATACTACTCCCCATCGCCGGCTTACAAGAAGCCAGTATACTACTCACCAAGCCCAGTCTACAAGGCTCCAGTTTACTCTCCAACCCCCATTTACAAGAAGCCAGTCTACTACTCACTATCTCCCGTCTACAAGGCTCCAGTTTACTCACCAACACCAGCCTACAAGGCTCCAGTTTACTCTCCAACACCGGTTTACAAGAAGCCAGTGTACTCCTCACAATCTCCTGTCTACACGGCTCCAGTTTACTCACCAACACCAGTCTACAAGGCTCCAGTTTACTCTCCATCACCAGTTTATAAGAAACCCACATACACCCCTGCAGTGTACCACAAACCAACCTATACCCCAACAGTGTACCACAAACCAACCTACTCTCCTTCACGAGTATACCATGCACCTACAACTTACAAGGCTCCAACCTACTCCCCGTCACCAGCATACCATGCACCTACCTACAAGGCTCCTGTTTATTCTCCATCACCTGCTTACAAGCCATCGCCTGAATACAAAGCCTCACCATATGGCTACTAATCTTAGCATAGTTGATCCAAGAGATCATTATGTCTTATCAATTTATCGTTGGTTGATTTTTAAAAAGGTTGACCAATTAAGTATATTTGAAATATGACTCATTTATTGGGTTGATTTATCATTATCATTTGTTGTACTTATTTCTTTTCTGTATGAATTGATACAGAATACTCAATTTATTGAGCTTCTTAATTTTATGTTTAATTGGGTAATTAACTTTTAGTTTATAAAATATAAAGTCAACATTATCAGCTCACCCATTCAATTTGGGAAAGTGTTTTACATTGTGTAGGACTTCTCAAGTGAGGGCAGTGTTCGTGGCATAAGGAGATGTCCAAATGATATATTCTTGAAAGAATTATTGGTTAGGAAATATAAATTTAAATAAATTCCTTAATACCTAAAATAAGCACGTCATTTAATTTTGGACAATATTTTAACAGCAAGGATAGCTAGAACATAAAATTTTTGCAAAGTATTTCTCCAAGAATAAATAAGGAAAACAATGTTAAGAGTAATCAAATTTTTCTTTGATTTTGGAAGATGAGTACATGACTTTAATCTCCTCTAATTCCTTCGAGATTTATGTAAAATAATCTCAAATAACCCCATCCAAATTTACGCAAACATTCTAATTTGAATTTTGACTTTCACTTGAAACCACTCTAGTTGCCGAGGTACTTGACCTTGTCGAGCAGCTTGTTAGGGTATAAACCATTATTGGACCTTCAACTATCAACTTATAATTTTGGTTGAGATAGTTCTACATGGTATCATACCCAAACTGAGCAAGTGGTCTCATGTTCGATTTTGAGCTGCCCCCATGTATATCTGCATAACGTAAATGGACCTTTGTGTGCAGCATCCCAAAGGGCTTTCGTGTGTTAGTTCCACACAGCTTGGTCTCGTGTTTTTTAATGAAAGACAAAAATTCGATGAGGAACTCAATAATTTCCTTCGTTTTGAATTTCATCGAAAAGATTTGATAGGAATATATTATGAAGATGATGAGTTGCCCCCCCTTCGTTTAACGCCGTTTCTAATGTCCAACGAAAATTTAATGAACTTTTTAGTACTAAGTGAAGGTGTTCGGTGTTCCTCCTCAATCTATAAGTTCAATAAAGTACGAACAGATGATGTATCTCAATTCTCAAATCTTGCAATATATGAAGAATATAAGAACTGTGTTTGATTCTTTACCAAAGGTTGCAAGTGTGCCTCGGAGATGCCATGCATATTCAAAAATTTCCAAAGTTCTTTAACTATGGAACTCCTTAGTTAGCGACTAAGGACATTGGATCTGATCGGAAAATTTGTCGATGACGTGCATGTGGTCCTTGATTTTGGGAGATATGAGACCATAATCTCCTCTAATTCTTTCGAGATTTATGCAAGATATTCTTAAATAACCACATTCAGATTTTGCAATGTACGTCGACCTAATTAAGTTTTAATTTGGTAGTATAAATTCAATTACAGTAGTTGTTGGGATTCACCCATGAATAAAAATGCTCCACATCGAAAAAGTAAAGAGAAAGCACAAGGTATAAGTCAAGTGAGTTACTCCTCTAAACACCAATTGGTTTTAAGATGGAAACTCATTTAACATTTTAACTTATGGACCATGGGCCTCGCTTGAAGTGGGCTCCCGTCTTGGATCTCCCCAACAATGCTTTAACCAGTTATATTTCCAAAACAAATCTTCTGGCCATCTTGCTACGAACATATATAAGCCTATCTTGAGTTGTTAAAGACAATTTTAACGCCAAGCATAAATTAGACAGACTCAACAATTGAGTCATTTGTATTAATTAATATAGAAGACAAAAAGAACAACAAACATAATTGGATCATATGTAAAATATAGTTAATTGGCCAACTTTTTTAATAATAATCAACCAACGTAACTATAGATTAATAAGAAGTACATAAATCTTTTAGTTCATTTGTCCTCAACTTTATTAGTAGTTTGGAGCACTGTAAGTTGGTGCATGGTATACTGGAGATGGAGAGTATGTTTGCTTATTGTAGACTGGTGAAGGACTGTAGGTTGGTTTGTGGTACACAGCTGGGGTGTAGGTTGGCTTGTGGTACACAGCTGGAGTGTAAGTTGGCTTGTGGTACACAGCTGGGGTGTATGTGGGTTTGTTATAAACGGGTGCTGGAGAGTAAATTGGAGCCTTGTAGACTGGTGCTGGAGAGTAAACTGGAGCCTTGTAGGCTGCTGCTGGTGAGTAGTACACTGGCTTCTTGTAAACCGGGGTTGGAGAGTAAACTCGAGCCTTGTAGACTGGTGTTGGAGAGTAAACTGGAGCCTTGTAAACTGGGCTTGGTGAGTAGTATATTGGCTTCTTGTAAACGGGAGTTGGAGAGTAAACTGGAGCCTTGTAGACTGGGCTTGGTGAGTAGTATATTGGCTTCTTGTAAACGGGAGTTGGAGAGTAAACTGGAACCTTGTAGACTGGGCTTGGTGAGTAGTATACTGGCTTCTTGTAAACTGGTGATGGGGAGTAATAAACTGGCTTCTTGTAAGCGGGAGATGGAGAGTAGGAAGTTGGCTGTTTGTAGGCAGGTGATGGGGAGTAGCTTGTTGGAGCCTTGTAGGGTGCGGATGGGGTGTAACTGTTATAGTAGTCAGCAGAAGAAACTGCAACAACGGACAACAGAACGCACACGGTGATCAAAGAATTGAGAGCCATTTTGGGGTTTGGAGATTAAGCTATAGGGCTCTCTTCAATTATGTAAAACAAGGATGAGGATGAGGAATGAAGCCTTACATCCAATCCTATTTATAATGTTGCCTAGCATATGGTATTAATATTTGAAAATAGACCAACAAATTAGTTAAACATATATGATAAGTTGGACAAATAAGTTTCATGAGTATCAATAACAAAATACCCACTTGTGCATGAAGATGAAGTAGTAGAGAGCACGATTGAATACATGGTAAGGGAGATAACAGCACGTTTGTAAATTATTTGGTCCTTGTGCATACAACTTTGGAACATCATTGTGTTGGCACTCTTAATTTGGAAATAGCTTGATCTTGTCAGAGGTGTCAATAATTTTGGTGTCAAATTAGAGTGTCACAATTTTTATTTTTTTTTTTTGCAAATAACTTAAAAAGAACAATTATTATATGAAAACTAACTATTAAGCTATAGTATCACAAATGAAAGAGGACATAAAATAACGTAAAAATTACCATAAATTATTGAATGAGGAAATTTCATTTTTTTGAGAGTAGGTTTTTATTTACTTAGCAGCAAAAACAAAATTTTTAGGAGTGGACGGCCTCAAAATAATTATATAAATTAAATTGTCACCTTAAAATTATTTGTAAGTTAAGTATGTCACTTTGTTGTTATTTTTTAAAAATTAGGGACTGTTTGTGAGAAGGGAGGGACTGTTTGTGAGAAGGGTGGTATTAGCAAAACAAACAATAATAAAGCTAAAATAAAAATAATGATTGACATACGATTTTAATATGGAAAAATAGCTAGGATTAAATCACAAAATAAATGCACTATCAGAGGATTACAATGTGTTTAATCATAGTTTACCTGATCTCTCACTATGTGTTACAAACAACTGTCTAAACACTCACAGACACAGTTGATCTCGCTCCCTCAAGCCACATAGATATACAAAGATTAAGAGATACAATCTCTAGTAGTATCTAGATGAGCCAGTCAACTAAATTTATAGCATACATACTTGCTCCCCAATTCTTTGTTTATAATAATGGCTACAAAAATAGATCCAGGGTTTAATTAAGAGTCTTCCTTGGCCTCCTAGCACCTCCATAAGTCGAAAAATAAAATATGAGATCAAACCAAATTAGGAAACTATGAAATGAGAGATGTCAAATAAGATCGATTTTCATCACCGCCTCACTGACACGACCCATGTTATCAGTGACACGTTCTATGTCAGGCACGACACTATCCATATTGCTTGCATGCTTCCTTTTCCTACTCTTTGACCCTACATGAACCGTCGGGTCAAGAGTACGTCCATGTTACCCTTAAACATGCTCAACCCAAATCGGATGGGGTTCCGTACCAAACCCTAGAAACTTGTACGTAATCTTTTACACAAATTGTAGGTCACCTCATAGTCATTTCTTGGCTAAAGCAAGCAAGGAATGAACTTGCTAAGTTGTTTTTCCCATGGCAAGCGAGAATCCCCTCTTCAAGTTAGCGACGATCAACCTATCAACATACAAAGTATTTTTGAGGTCCATGTTTTTATGACCTATTTTATATAGTCAGTCTGTTGTTCCGTTAGCTTCACAAAAAATGGGTGAGCCCGTGACAAGTTGAAACATAACTAGAAGCCTTTTGATGTCTTGGATTAATCTTCATATTTGCCAAGGAATAGAAAGGTTTCTTGAAAAACAACTAATTATGTCTTGATTATGCATCATGGAGAGTACGTAAGTCTACGACGTCCCAAGTTCAAATTCGGTAGTATAAATTCAATTATAGTAGAGTCTTCCACGGAGACCGTTGTGTCTTCGGTTCAACAAATTCCTTTAGATGTTATTGCCTAACAATTATCTTTCCAAAATACTTTTCCAAATAGTTAAGACAATTTAAACCCCAAGAGGCTCAATCAATTGAGTCTTTGTATTGATTAATATAGAAGAAACGTACAAGAACAAAACGATAACGATAAATCAAATCACTCATTAATTGTATCATAAGTAAAATATAGTTAATTGGTCAACTTTTTTAATAATCAACCAACTTAACTATAAATTAATATGAAGTAAATAATCTTTTAGTTCATTAGTCCTTAGCTTAGTAGTTTGGAGCATTGTAAGCTGGTGCATGGTATGCTGGAGTTGGAGAGTAGGTTGGCTTGTTATAGACCGGTGAAGGAGAGTAGGTTGGCTTGTGGTACACAGCTGGGGTGTAAGTTGGCTTATGGTACACAGCTGGGGTGTATGCGGGTTTGTTGTAAACGGGTGCTGGAGAGTAAACTGGAGCCTTGTATATTAAATATAGTCCCCAGTTTACTCTCCAGCACCAATCTACAAGGCTCCAGTTTACTCTCCAACACCCGTTTACAACAAACCCGCATACACCCCAGCTGTGTACCATAAGCCAACTTACACCCCAGCTGTGTACCACAAGCCAACCTACACCCCAGCTGTGTACCACAAGCCAACCTACTCTCCTTCACCAGTCTACAACAAGCCAACCTACTCTCCAACTCCAGCATACCATGCACCAGCTTACAATGCTCCAAACTACTAAGCTAAGGACTAATGAACTAAAAGATTATTTACTTCATATTAATTTATAGTTAAGTTGGTTGATTATTAAAAAGTTGACCAATTAACTATATTTTACTTATGATACAATTAATGAGTGATTTGATTTATCGTTATCATTTTGTTCTTGTACGTTTCTTCTATATTAATCAATACAAAGACTCAATTGATTGAGCCTCTTGGGGTTTAAATTGTCTTAACTATTTGGAAAAGTATTTTGGAAAGATAGTTGTTAGGCAATAACATCTAAAGGAATTTGTTGAACTGAAGACACAACGGTCTCCGTGGAAGACTCTACTATAATTGAATTTATACTACCGAATTTGAACTTGGGACGTCGCAGACTTATGTACTCTCCATGATGCATAATCAAGACATAATTAGTTGTTTTTCAAGAAACCTTTCTATTCCTTGGCAAATATGAAGATTAATCCAAGACATCAAAAGGCTTCTAGTTATGTTTCAACTTGTCACGGGCTCACCCATTTTTTGTTAAGCTAACGGAACAACAGACTGACTATATAAAATAGGTCTTAAAAACATGGACCTCAAAAATACTTTGTATGTTGATAGGTTGATCGTCGCTAGAACAAGCAAAATTTTGTCCGACCCGGATTACCCGAATTGTCCGACCCGGAAAAAACCGGGTCTGGACATAAATTTTTCGTCCGAATTTTTATATTGTCCGAATTGACCGAATATCGGACATAAATTTCTCTTTTTTCTATTGTCCGAACCCGATTTTAGCTTCGTCCGAATTGTCCGACCCGGTTTGACCCGAAATAAAATCGGGTCTGGACATGAATTTCTCGTCCGAATTTTGACATTGTCCGAATTTGTCCGACCCGGATTTACCCGGACCCGGATTTTTGCCGGCGCTAATCGTCGCTTACTTGAAGAGGGGATTCTCGCTTGCCACGGGAAAAACAACTTACCAAGTTCATTCCTTGCTTGCTTTAGCCAAGAAATGACTATGAGGTGCCCTACAATTTGTGTAAAAGATTACGTACAAGTTTTTAGGGTTTGGTACGGAACCCCATCCGGTTTGGGTTGAGCATGTTTAAGGGTAACATGGACATACTCTTGACCCGACGGTTCATGTAGGGTCAAAGAGTAGGAAAAGGAAGCATGCAAGCAATATGGATAGTGTCGTGCCTGACATAGAACGTGTCACTGATAACATGGGTCGTGTCAGTGAGGCGGTGATGAAAATCGATCTTATTTGACATCTCTCATTTCATAGTTTCCTAATTTGGTTTGATCTCATATTTTATTTTTCAGACTTATGGAGGTGCTAGGAGGCCAAGGAAGACTCTTAATTAAACCCTGGATCTATTTTTGTAGCCATTATTATAAACAAAGAATTGGGGAGCAAGTATGTATGCTATAAATTTAGTTGACTGGCTCATCTAGATACTACTAGAGATTGTATCTCTTAATCTTTGTATATCTATGTGGCTTGAGGGAGCGAGATCAACTGTGTCTGTGAGTGTTTAGACAGTTGTTTGTAACACATAGTGAGAGATCAGGTAAACTATGATTAAACACATTGTAATCCTCTGATAGTGCATTTATTTTGTAGTTTAATCCTAGCTATTTTTCCATATTAAAATCCTATGTCAATCATTATTTTTATTTTAGCTTTATTATTGTTTGTTTTGCTAATACCACCCTTCTCACAAACAGTCCCTAATTTTTAAAAAATAACAACAAAGTGACATACTTAACTTACAAATAATTTTAAGGTGACAATTTAATTTATATAATTATTTATGGGCCATCCACTCCTAAAAATTTTGTTTTTGCTGCTAAGTAAATAAAAACCTACTTTCAAAAAAATGAAATTTCCTCATTCAATAATTTATGGTTTTAACGTTATTTTATGTCCTCTTTCATTTGTGATACTATAGCTTAATAGTTAGTTTTCATATAATAATTGTTCCTTTCAAGTTATTTACAAAAAAAATAAATAAATAAATAAATTATTGTGACACTCTAATTTGACACCAAAATTATTGGGACCTCTGACAAGATCAAGCTATTTCCAAATTAAGAATGTCAACACAATAATCTTCTAAAGTTGTATGCACGAAGACCAAACAATTTACAAACGTGCTGTTATCGCCCTTATACCATGTATTCAATCGTGCTCTCTACTACTAAATGTTCATGCACAAGTGGGTATTTTGTTATTGATACTCATGAAACTTATTAGTCCAACTTATTATATATGTTTAATTAATTTGTTGGTCTATTTTTAAATATTAATACCATATGCTAGGCAACATTATAAATAGGATTGGATGTAAGGCTTCATTCCTCATCCTCATCCTTGTTTTACATAATTGAAGAGAGCCCTATAGCTTAATCTCCAAACCCCAAAATGGCTCTCAATTCTTTGATCACCGTGTGCGTTCTATTGTCCGTTGTTGCAGTTTCTTCTGCTGACTACTATAACAGTTACACCCCATCCACATCTTACAAGGCTCCAACAAGCTACTCCCCTTCACCTGCCTACAAACAGCCAACTTCCTACTCTCCATCTCCCGTTTACAAGAAGCCAGTTTACTACTCCCCATCACCAGTTTACAAGAAGCCAGTATACTACTCACCAAGCCCAGTCTATAAGGCTCCAGTTTACTCTCCAACTCCCGTTTACAAGAAGCCAGTATATTACTCACCATCACCCGTTTACAAGGCTCCAGTTTACTCTCCAACACCAGTCTACAAGGCTCCAGTTTACTCTCCAACACCAGTTTACAAGAAGCCCGTGTACTACTCACCAACACCTGTTTACAAGGCTCCAGTTTACTCTCCATCACCAGTTTACAAGAAACCCACATACACCCCTGCAGCGTACCACAAGCCAACCTACACCCCTGCAGTGTACCACAAACCAACCTACTCTCCTACACCAGTGTACCACAAACCAACTTACTCTCCATCACCAGCATACCATACACCTACTTACAAAGCTCCAGTTTACTCTCCATCACCTGCTTACAAGCCATCGGCTGAATACAAGGCCTCTCCATACAACTACTAAGCAGAGAACAAACAACTATAAAAGATTATTCATATGTCTTATTATTTATAGTTGGTTCATTCTTAAAAATATGGACTAACTTTTAATATTTTAAGTATGAGCGGATCTATTGCTATTTTTTGTTGTATTTGTTTCACTTCAATATGAATAACAGAAAATCGTTATATATTTAAAAAGATTTAAGGGAAATCCAAACCTAAAAGGATTTTTGGATGATAATATACCGACCTATTGGGGTGTTGGATTCTAATATACCAACCTAAGCAATATACCAGACCTTTATATCTATGTGACATTATTATACCAACAGTAACTAAGTGGATGGTGAACCGATCTCCATTGTGATGTGGCTGGTGGAGGGAAAAAATTGTCCCAAGGCAGGTTAACCCCTCCGTTTTTCTCACTAACCTACATTACAAGACATTGGTTAGTTATGTGCCACGTCAGTACGAAGACCGGTTCACCACCCCCTTAGCCATTGTGTTAGGGCTTATTTTTTTAACGTGGGTTAGTGACAAAAACGGAGGAGTTAACACGGTTACTGGGCAAGGGGCGGTTATTTTTCCCTTCGCCTGTCACGTTAGAATATTGACCAGTTAACCAGTCACCACCCTTTTAGTCATTGTTGATATGATAATCTCATCTAAGTATAAAGGTCAAGGATATTGTTATCCAATAACAAAGGTCGATATATTACAATCCAATACCCCCAAAGGTCGGCATATTGTAATCCAATATCCCAACCTAAAATTTACGAGGTTTTTGGTTACTCATACTCTACTTTGAAACATAAGTAATTCACAAATATTATTCTTTAATGCACAATTAATAAAAGTGACATTATAAGTTCTTTTTATGTAAATGTCATGTTATAATTTTTTATGTAAAAGAAATACTATAAGTTATTCTAATTAGTATGATTATATGTCAATGAGCTTGTAGTTCAAGTGGCATAGAAGTGGGACATTTATCATCCTCTCAAATATTCAACACTAGTAACACATTTGCTATTTACCAAAAATTAATTTTTGGTCTTCCAAGTAGAAAGTGAAACAAGAACCAACAAACATATATAGAACAATTTTTTGTATCACCCATTCCTGCATTGGAACTAATTTGATAAATACTAAAAACATTTGGATAAAATATATATTAGAATGAAAAAAACCATAAAAGAATGAATGAACTACGGGTTTTGTTAAGTAAAAAATAGTTATAATACCACTTGTAAAGTTTAAAAATAAGGGCAAATGATGTGGAGCCGAGTTGAGGTCCTTGAGGATAATATCCAAGATAATCAAGACAAGAACAGATATACAAATTCCCAAATATATTATTTTACATGCAAATTTAAATTGAGAGACAACCATCTTACGTTGGCAAAAAGCACATAAAATCTACTATTGAAATGGGGGAATACAAATTAAATGATGTAAGGGAATCAATTACAATAGGAGAACAAATCCCAAACCACATAAAGCTCAATGAGATTAACACACAAAATTTCTCCAACTCTCAACTTAAAATGTGAAATATAAACTATACACATAAAATTAGAATTTCAATCTCTAAATTAGTCGATCAAAACATCAAAACATAGACAATGACTAGGCTCTGTTATATTGTATGGTATTATACTGCACCTATCACAATTTGCCACACTAACCACAAATCATCACATATTACCATAGCGAACCATAATTTACCACAACTATAACTCTCTCTACGTACTTACTTTTCACTCTGCTCACTTTTTTCTCTCTTCACCGATCACATTAACCATTTTTGCCACAAATTTTACAATTTACCACACGATACCACATCTTATCACACTATCCACATTTTTACGAAATCATATCATATCAATGTCATACATTACCCGCCGCTAAAAAGAACAAGGTCTGAGTAGGCATTGCACACTTTTTATAACGGGATCTCCTTCGCATTTTTTTTGGAGGGGGGGGGGCACCGAAGACTAGTTAAGCACTGCCGTTAGCAGCATGGGCTGGGCCATGGGAGCGTCCACCACGTCCACGGCCTCCCCTCCCACGACCACGACCACGGCCACGATCACGACCACGACCAAGTGGCCCTCGGTTGTACCCACCCATGTTCTGGCGGGTATCAACGAGAGGGCCATTGTGACCATATCCTCCCTTTCCACGACCGCGAACCCTACCTCCCCTATAATACCCTCGATTCCGATCATCATACTCTGTAGACATAAACCCATTTCCATCTCGAGCACTCGGAGAGCCATCTCCTTGATATTCACATTCGTCGGACATTTTCACTTCCTCAACATGAAGTGGAGGCTGATACCCAACCGCAGACGCATCCAGCCGCTCCTTCGAAAGCCTTACTACGATCGTTGAAACATGCCTTGTGGTTTCCAAAGGAAGAAGACCTTCCTCTAGCGGCTCCCATGTATCGGTCATGTCAGTGGATCCAATCGACGTCGTCTGGTGTAGACCGGCGAATCTTCTCTTAATCAACTCGACAATCGTCACCGTCTTATTGATTGCTCTACCCATTGCCTTGAAAACAACTTCATTGCAACCCTTTTCTTGAAGAAGAGTCATGGCGTATGCGATATAACTACGCATCATGCCTTGACTAGTAATGCGAATCTCATTCTCGTCGATGGGTGTCGTCGCTTTCGGCTTCTCTACCCTCGTGTAACGATCCATCTTCCGATCAGCCCAAGTGATCGGAAGATACTCCCTCCTTCCCGACTTAATTGACACTCTAACGACTGTAATTGTGATAACCAATGCAAGCGTTAGTTTATTTTTTCTGGAAAAAAATACCCCTTTACGTTGATTGAGATACTCCAACCTTTACTTGTCTACTCCATGGTTGCTGCTTTAAAGAATTGAAATTGTTGGGTTCATAATCTTCTCTCCCCAAAACCCACAAACCAAAAATAGGCCTCAACTTCTCTCAATTCTTTATGGACCCTCCCTAAAACCCATTGAATTATGTGCAATTTATTATCATTATTGTTATTTGCACGACACTTTCACCAAAACACCTTAGGGTGCGTTTGGTTGGTCAATAA
This sequence comes from Portulaca oleracea, assembly GCA_029582165.1. Taxonomy (NCBI): domain Eukaryota; kingdom Viridiplantae; phylum Streptophyta; class Magnoliopsida; order Caryophyllales; family Portulacaceae; genus Portulaca; species Portulaca oleracea. The sequence goes on along the minus strand of CM055873.1, from coordinate 2,824,600 downwards.
TTCTGGGAAAATGGTCAATTTTCCTTGGTTAACTTATTTTCCCATATTTGGATGTGGGTTAACTTCGGGAAAGTTTTCACAATGGGCCCACCATTTTCTCTAATTTTCTAGGGAAATTTTTCCCAGGGAAATCTTTCTCATGGAAAAACTTCCCATGAGAAATTTTCCCCGGGAAAAATTTCCCTGGAGTTCCTACCAAACACTCCCTTAGTTTACCGGGATGAAGTCAAGAAGAAGTACCCATTTCTGAAAAGTCTCTAAAAAAACTCAAAAAAAAAAGTTTCTTAATGACTAAATCTCTTGAGGATTAACTCATACGTGAATAAAGTTTGAGATGTTCTTTGTAACATTTAAATCTCCTGGGATTAACTCATATATTTCATATTAATTGTCATAATTTTGAAATTTTTCGGTCTCTAGTATTACTCTTTAATTGATAATTACTTACATAATATGTTATTAACAATTACAATATTATACTTTTATGATAGTATTTTTCGTTAAAAATCTAATTGTGATAATTTTATACAGTAATTCATTGTATATATTGAGAAATTAATCGCCAATTTTTTTAGGAACACGCAATTTTCGAAGACGACAATTAATATGGAACAAAGGAAGTAATTGAAAAATGAGATTATTGAGGAATACACATAAAACAAAACTAAGACAATTGAACCTTAAGAGACCCTTTTATCGAGAAATCTCCCTAAGTTACTTGACTGAATAATAAAAGAAAATGTGATGATATGAGTCTTGCCCTAAAATACTTCAACCGGGGTCCAAAGTACACAAGTTAAATGAGTTTTCATCTTAGAAGAGCCAATTGGTGTTAAAGAAGTAGCTCACTTGACTTATATAAAATGTTCTACTTTTTCGATGTGCGACATTTTTACTCATGGGTGAATCACAAAAGTTTCGTTATACTTATTTTAAGCGTTCTTTTGAAATATAAAAATTAATGGATAAATTTATAAATTAAAAAGTATCTTGTAACAAAATTTATATAATTTTCGTAAAAGAATATGTCACAGCCAACAAATTATTAATTACAAGACCATATCAACTATCTCCAAAGAATGCCAACAAATATGGTAAGCACGACGGCCAAAATATATATAAACATGTTGCCAACTCCTTTATCATGTATTCAATCGTGCTCTCTACTACTATTTTGTTGTTGATAGTCATGAAACTTACTAGTCAATATTATTATGTTTAATTTGTTGGCCTATATTTAAACATTAACACGATATGCTAGGCAACATTATAAATAGGACTGGATGTAAGCCTTCATTCCTCATCTTCATCCTTTGTTTTATATAATATAATTGAAGAGAGTCCTATAGCTTAACCTCTTAAACCCAAAATGGCTCTCAATTCTTTGATAACTATGTGCGTTCTGTTGTCGGTGGTTGCAGTTTCTTCAGCTGACTACTACAACAGCTACACCCCATCCACACCCTACAAGGCTCCAAAATCCTACTCTCCATCACCTGCTTACAAACAACCAACTTCCTACTCTCCATCTCCCGCTTACAAGAAGCCAGTTTACTACTCCCCGTCACCGGTTTACAAGAAGCCAGTATACTACTCACCAAGCCCAGTCTACAAGGCTCCAGTTTACTCTCCAACCCCAGTTTACAAGAAGCCAATATACTACTCACCAAGCCCAGTCTACAAGGCTCCAGTTTACTCTCCAACCCCAGTTTACAAGAAGCCAATATACTACTCACCAAGCCCAGTCTACAAGGCTCCAGTTTACTCTCCAACCCCAGTTTACAAGAAGCCAGTATACTACTCACCATCTCCCGTCTACAAGGCTCCAGTTTACACTCCAACCCCAGTTTACAAAAAGCCAGTATACTATTCACCATCTCCTGTCTACAAGGCTCCAGTTTACTCTCCAACACCAGTCTACAAGGCTCCGGTTTACTCTCCAACACCGGTTTACAAGAAGCCCGTTTACTACTCACCAACTCCTGTTTACAAGGCTCCAGTTTACTCTCCATCACCAGTTTACAAGAAACCCACATACACCCCTGCTGTGTACCACAAGCCAACCTACACCCCTGCTGTGTATCACAAACCAACCTACACCCCCGCAGTGTACCACAAACCAACATACTCTCCTTCACCAATTTACCACAAACCAACATACTCTCCATCACCAGCATACCATGCACCTACTTACAAAGCTCCAGTTTACTCTCCATCACCTGTTTACAAACCATCAGCTGAATACAAGGCCTCTCCATACAATTACTGAGCAGGGCACAAACAGCTATAAAAAAATTATTTATGTCTAATTATTTATAGTTGGTTCATTCTTAAAAATATGTACCAATTAACTTTTAATATTTGAAGTATAATTGAATGGGCGGATTTATTGTTATTGTTTGTCGTATTTGTTTCTCTTGGATATGAATAAAGAAAATCTATATATGTTACAAAGAAATTATTTAAATGAAATCCAAACCTAAAATTAAGGAAGTTTGGTTGCTCAAAGTCTAAACCAGAAGAATAGAGTGATCAAGATAAACTATGCAAAACTCCAAGGAGGCAACCATGGTTGGGGGATTGTTGCCAGAGACTTCAAGGGCGAAGTGATTTTCAATGCCATTCACTAAGGCTTGAGTAGATTCGGAAAAATAATTGAACAAAAATCAAAAATAATATTAGGAAGAGGTATTGAATCCTCGACACCATGCTTAAATAAATAGGCTATAGTCAATACTCTACAGATAATTGACTAGATCTTATTGCGAATAATATGATTTTATATGGGGAGGGCCATGGCTCTGGTCACCCCCCCCCCCCCCCCGGCTACGCCCATACTCCTTGAATCTCATTTCAAAACTGAAGAAGAAGCAAGAACTAGAAAATGAAGTTGGGTTATTTATTTCAAGAATTTTAAATTTAATTTTGAGTTTTGCGTTCTTTCTCATGTTTGTAGGAGTGGTAATAGAGTAGCTCATGTCTTGGCCCATGTACATTCAACCAATCATCCTAACCACTAGAAGTTGGGCGAATGGAGGGTCAGAGTGCATCTTGAACCTTGTCACATATGATGCCTGTAATGTTTCATTGAGTAACAAATAACTTGCTTGTTGTTGCTATTAAGAAAAAAAGATACGGTAAAGATCAGCAAAACAACAAAATAATAAAAGAACATTGGAACATAGAAAACAACTAGATTCTTTCAGAGAAAAAGTTTGTCAAAAGCTATATTCCCAAGGTGTACGTCTCACCATAAGACTCTCATAAACTTTGCTATATTACAAAACACATGGACCATCCATAGTTATACAGTAAATCTTACTAGCATTGACAAAAGTTTGGGTCTGGATAAATTTGGGTTTAGCCAACAGCAAAATTCAGACAATATTGATTCATGTACTCGGTTTTTTATCAGGTCAAAGCAGGTCTGACAATTCAGATAGAGCTTATTTCGGGTCAAAATAATAGAAAAAGAGAAATATTTTTTTGGATTTTTGGACACTAAATACTGAACTTTTGGAGTATGGGACAATAATACACTGAACTTTGAATTTGGACAATAACGCACTTAACTTCGAGGGATGTTGGACAATAATGCACCTGAAATAATTTCGACGTTGGCTGACTTTGTGGCGATCTTACGTGGCAGGCCGAGAAGATGAATAAACTAAATAATTTCTAAATTTATGACATGTCAGCTAATTTACGCATATAAATTAGATAATTTTATACAATTACAATAACAATCTTTCAGGCAAAACACGTTTAACCAAATGTGATTTTTTTTTTTACTTTTTTCAAAGTTGATTATCTTTGGTTATGTCTAGATTAGCTCACATGTCAAAAATTCAAATATTTTTGGACAAATTGATCTCCTTCACCTGATACATAGGATTGTCACCAAGTTAGTCACTGACGAAATCGTTTCGAGTGTATTATTGTTCAACACCAACAAAGTATATATATAGTGTATTATTGCCTAAGGTCAAAGTTTAGTGCATTATTGTCAAATACCCCAAAAATTCAGTATATTAGCATCTAAAAACCCTTTTTTAATATTCAGTCTATTTAGTCAAAGACAAATCAGATTCGGACAAAACTAAATATTTTTCAAATGGAACAAATTCGGACATTCAAATCAACAAAATTTTGTCATAAACGGAAATTACGACAAGACAATGTCAACTAACTCGAAAGAGTGCCAACAAATGTTGTAACCACGAAGGCCAAAAAAAACATGCTGCCAACTCCTTTATCTTCTATTCAGTCGTGCTCTCTACTATTTCATTTTAGTGCCCAAGTGAGTATTTTGTTATTGATAGTCATGAAACTTAATAGTCAAACTTATTATGTTTAATTTGTTGGCCTATATTTAAATATTGTCAAGATATGCTATGCAACATTACAAATAGCACAGGATGTAAGGGTTCATTCCTCATCCTCATATATCCTTGTTTTACATAATTGAAGAGAGTCCTATAGCTTAACCTCTTAAACCCAAAATGGCTCTCAATTCTTTGATAACAGTGTGCGTTCTGTTGTCGGTGGTTGCAGTTTCTTCTGCTGACTATTACAACAGCTACACCCCATCCACGCCCTACAAGGCTCCAACACCTTACTCCCCATCACCTGCCTACAAACAACCAACTTCCTACTCTCCATCTCCCGCTTACAAGAAACCAGTTTACTACTCCCCATCACCAGCTTACAAGAAGCCAGTATACTACTCACCAAGCCCTGTCTACAAGGCTCCTGTTTACTCTCCAACCCCAGTGTACAAGATGCCAGTATACTACTCACCAAGCCCTGTCTACAAGGCTCCTGTTTACTCTCCAACCCCAGTTTACAAGAAGCCAGTATACTACTCACCATCTCCCGTCTACAAGGCTCCAGTTTACTCTCCAACCCCAGTCTACAAGGCTCCAGTTTACTCTCCATCACCGGTTTACAAGAAGCCTGTGTACTACTCACCAACACCTGTTTACAAGGCTCCAGTTTACTCTCCATCACCAGTTTATAAGAAACCCACATACACCCCTGCAGTGTACCACAAGCCAACCTACACCCCTGTTGTGTATCACAAACCAACCTACACCCCAGCAGTGTACCACAAGCCAACCTACTCCCCTTCACCAGTCTACAACAAACCAACATACTCTCCATCACCAATATACCATGCACCTACTTACAAGGCTCCAAGCTACTCTCCATCACCAGCATACCATGCACCTACCTACAAAGCTCCAGTTTACTAAGCAAAGCACAAAATGCTATAAAAGATTATTTTGTATGTCTTATTATTCATAATTGGTTCGTTCTTTAAAAGATGGACCAATTTTTAATATTTTACGTATAATCCAATGAGCGGATTTATTGTTATTGTTTGTTGTATTTGTTTTTCTTCAATGTGAATGAAAGAAAATCTACATATATTAAAAAGAAGGTATTTAAGTGAAATCCAAACCTAAAATTAAGGAGGTTTGATTACTCAAAGTCTACTTTCAAACTTAAGTAATTTACTATTCTCTTAATTATTGTTCTTTAATACACAATAAAAAGTTATATTATATATTATTTTTATATAAATGTGATATTATAAAATTTTTGTGTAAAAACTATATATTATAAGTTTTATTGTAATTAGTATGATTATGTAGCTAAAGTAGTATGGGAGTGGGAGGGTTTTCTTTTTTAATCTTAGTGGTTTTCTTGGTGGAAATTGTTCGATGCTGTTGGAAGGCCTCTTGTGTGCCTCGTGATATTTTAATATTGTGCCACCCTCGCACCCTCGTTAAGCCTTATGTACAAATTCCCCAATTTTACATGGAGATTTTAATTGAGAGAAAATTATTGTACAAAGGCAAAAGGCACATAAAATTTGCAATTGAAATGGGAGAGTCCTGTTCTTTAGAGTGGTGGCTAGGTTAGGTTTTTTTTACACAACTTTACTTTACCTTATTCAATTCCCTAAAAACATTTTAATAAAAGTCAAAATTTTATCTTTACCTTTCCTTACCTTACCTTATCAAATATAACTCAATCCTCACACTCTAGAAAAACAGGCAAATGATGTAAGGTGTAGTGTGTCAGAAGAAAGGTGAGGCAAATGCCGCATAATCTGACACAAGTGACAACCTTATAATTAAGAGAAAACTATTGCATTTTGGATATTCCATTTTAGAGTTATTAATTTTCTAGATCTTTGGTTTTAAATGTTAATATTTTAGACTTTAAAATTTATGGATTGAATGAAAAAGCACAATAAAGTTTGTGGCTTGAAAAAAGATGTGTCTCATCCTTTTTTTCTTCCCATATTTGAATTTGTTTCCTGATTGATGTAAACTTCAAGAATAAGGTTAAAACTGATATTGAAGTTATAATACACATTTCTTATTCATGTCGGACTACTTAAACCCCTAAGTATCCTTGGGAGTAGCCCAAAACGTATTTTAGGTCCAAAGGTCAAATACATATCAGTTACAAAAGGATTGATAGGTTGATTGTTGTAAAGTATATTATTTCAATATCAGTTTTATACTTACTCACTTCTTTCCATTTATCTGTCACTTACAAAATATTTTATGGTCTCTAACAAGCTAATTTTACTAAACCTAATTGTTAAAATTTATTAAATATTGATTGGCGTCAAACTTCACGATTAAGGTTAAAACTGATATTAAAGTTAATACACTTAATAATTGTCATCTTACCAATCAATCGCTTTATAATTGATCCGTATTTGACCCTTGGACCTAAAGTACGTTTTGGGCTACTCCCAAGGGTATTTAGGGTCTAAATACCTCCGACATAATCGATAAGAGATATGTATTATAGCTTCAATATCAGTTTTAATCTTAGTCCTGAATTCTGAAGCCAATAGGGAAAGAAATTCAAACATGGGAAGAAAAATAAGAACGGGTAACAGACTTTTACCAGGCTACAAACTTTAAGTTCCATTTTTATTCAGCCCACAAACTTTAAAGTCCAAAAATTAACATTAAAAATCAAAGGTCTAGAAAATTAGTTAACCTGAAATAAAAGATCCAATATATAAATAAAAATAAAAACTTTGTAATCATACATTATATTTTAAAAGCAAAATGATAAGCATCTTGACACAAGATGATGAATAACAAGCTTGCATTTCACCTAAATCATTCATAAAATTAAATATAAGTATATTTAAATCATTATAAAGGTATATTTCAATACTTTATGGGTTATTACACCTGATAAACAATATAAATATATTTAATTTTTTTTTTTTTAAAAATATGAAACTATACATAAAATATAAATTTTTTACTATGATTGATAAATTTAGGCTATTATTTATATTTTTACCCAGCTAATGAGTATCATACTCATATATATAATTGATAAATATATATCACTATTAGAGAAAATATTATTAAAAGTTACAAATATGTGAATTATGGACAATTCAAGATGATCATTAACCATCTTGAGTCAAGATATATATCATCATATCGTCCATCTTTCAAATGTATCAAACGACAATTCAATACTAAAGTAGAAGGGAATGTTAACTGTTGTGTGTTGTGAAGGTCTATCTGCCTGCCTGTGATTAGACTCATTTTTGAGCCTTATACCTCCATGCTTGGTCTTTCAGCTCGTTTTTCACATTAATAATGCCACTTATACTATGTTTTTCCCCTGTTTTGTAGGCCCCGAGTGTGAGACCCAAAAGACTCGGGAAAAGAGCGAGATCCTTAGAGCGAGAAGCTGGCCCGGGACTCAAAGTTAGATGCCGAGATCATGGAAGAAGTCGGGAGCCGGGAGGAGTCAAAAAGGCCGAGACATCAAAGAAAACAGGGGGCACGATCGTGCATCATATCGGCACGATCGCGGCGATCCCTTGATTGAAGCTCTCCATTTACGCACGATCGTGCGGTTTCAAGTGCTGCGATCGTGCACCACCTTCTGGAAGATCCGCACGATCGTGTCGCTTTCGCACGATCGTGCTACTCGCCTCGGGAACCGCGGAATTTTCAAAACGGCACGATCGTGCCGAATTTCCGCACGATCGTGCCGATATCGGATTTCAGCCCCTGTTTCCGGATTCAAAACGACGCACTTTGGGGTGTTTTTGGGGAACTATTTATAGATTTTTAGGGTTGAAATTCAGCATCTTTTATCATTCCCTAGGTTACTTAGTCACCATTATTGGTATTCTCCCTAGTTTTAGCCCTAAAACCCCTTTTGATTAGAGCACTCTTAGCTTAATTAGTGTTAGTCTCTCTCTACAAACCTCTCTTTTTATCTTCATTTATTGCTTTGTGCTGGTTTATTTTCATCATTTGAAGACTTTGGAAGGATATTTAAGTTATTTTGGTAGCATTTATTGAAGGAAAGTCATCTTAAGGTATAATTAATCTCATTGTTACTGTTTTATTGTTTTCTTAATCGTTTTATGTTAGGTTTAGTGTTTTATTTGCTGAATATGAGTTGTTTTGCTAGCTTAGGTTTGAATGTTATTAGTTTAATGTTTGTTAATATGATTAGAGGCTAAGTTTTTCTGGGCTTGGGGGTTTAATGGCCCCTAACGGGGTCTAACCTTGAAGGTTTAGTGAAAGGGGGTGATTATTTTGGATTTAAGGATTCTCTCACCTTTTACTCTATCATTGTGGGAGGTTTGGTTATCTGGAAAGTTGCCAAAACTCTTCTAACACATTGATTTGGGTCCTTGGTGGAGTGATTTACCTTACTCTCATGAGAATGAGAGTTGGGTGGATTAGGGGTGTTGAACTAATTACTCCAAATTGCTTTCCTTCATGGAAATGAGGGGAAGTAATTCGGTTACAATCTAATGTCTCCTTTGGAAGAGGGAGCTTAGAATGGTTTAAATTTATCAACAACCCATTCCGAGCCTTGTTTGATCACTTCGTCTTCCTTTATCTTCTAGGGTTAGGCTAAGTTAGGTGGCTAGAACAACCCTCGGGTCTTTCTTTCTTGTGAGTGTTCTCTTAAGTGTTAATTCCTCATTAGTTTTATCTAGTTAATCTAAATCTCATCTCTGGTGAAAACTCTTGTTTAAACCGAACTTTTTTGCTTAAAACGGACCGAACTTGACCTAGTTCCCTGAGGATACGATATACAACCCCGGCTATATTATAGCTTAAACAACCTGCTAGCTTGTGTTCACACACGAATTTACGATTTCATCCTTAAATATAATAATTAATTAGTAGCTTACCTTAACTTATTTTTACACGTAAGTTTATTATTTTGCGCTTAAATACAATAACAAAGGATCCTATCATCAAATGAATATTTTGTTACTAACCCTATCAATTTAGACAGGCGGGTTAAATACAGGTCATATGTATATTTGATTATGGCAAATACAATTTAGGTATATTTGATTGAATTCGGCTAAATACCTATATTTTTTGTACACGCAAAAATTTTGGTATTCAAATACAATAACCAATAAGAATTATAAGATCAAATAAAAATTAAGCTACTAAATCTATCAATTCGAACAAACGAGTTAAATATAGGTGGAGGACATATTTGATTATGGCAAGTACTGTCCGATTGTATTTCAAATCCATAAAAATTTCATGTTAAAAAGTTGTGTATATTTTGGATTCAAATAAATACATATTAGATTTATTTAATTAACCCGTCGATGAATATTTAGTTATTAACCTTATCAATTCGGACGGGCGAGTTAAATACAGGTCATACGTATATTTGATTATCGCAAAAACAATTTAGGTATATTTGATATTAAAAACACGAGTTAGATCTATTTTGAATTTGGCTAAATACCTATATTTTTTGTTCACACACAAATTTTGGTATTCAAATACAATAACCACGAATTATAAGATCAAATAAAAATTAAGCTATTAAATCTATCAATTCAAACGAACGAGTTAAATATAGGTGGAGGACATATTTGATTAGGGCAAGTACCGTCCAATTGTATTTCAAGTCCATAAAAATTTCACATTAAAAAGTTGTATATATTTTGGATTCAAATAAATACAAATTTGATTTATTTAATTAACCGTCGGTACGACGGGTTTGTTAGCCAGTAATTATGACAAAAGAATGTCAACTATCTAGAAAGAGTGCCAACAAATGTTTTAAGCACGACGGCCAAAAAAATTGAAAACATGCTGCCAACTCCTTTACCAGTATTCAGTCGTGCTCTCTACTATTTCTAGTTCATACCCAAGTGAGTGAGTATTTTGATATTGATAGTCATGAAACTTACTAGTAAAGCTTATTATGTTTAATTTGTTGGCATATAATTAAGTATTAACATGACCTGCTAGGCAACATTATAAATAGCACATGATTTAGGGGTTCATTCATCATCCTCATCCTTGTTTTACATAATTGAAGAGAGTCCTATACCTTAACCTCTTAAACCCAAAATGGCTCTCAATTCTTTGATAACTGTGTGCGTTCTGTTATCGGTGATTGCAGTTTCTTCTGCTGACTACTACAACAGTTACACCCCATCCACACCTTACAAGGCTCCAACACCCTACTCCCCATCACCTGCTTACAAGCAGCCAACTTCCTACTCTCCATCTCCCGCTTACAAGAAGCCAGTTTACTACTCCCCATCACCAGTTTACAAGAAGCCAGTATACTACTCACCAAGCCCAGTCTACAAGGCTCCAGTTTACTCTCCAACCCCAGTTTACAAGAAGCCTGTATATTACTCACCATCTCCCGTCTACAAGGCTCCAGTTTACTCTCCAACACCAGTTTACAAGGCTCCAGTTTACTCTCCATCACCGGTTTACAAGAAGCCAGTGTACTACTCACCAACTCCTGTTTACAAGGCTCCAGTTTACTCTCCATCACCAGTTTACAAGGCTCCAGTTTACTCTCCATCGCCGGTTTACAAGAAGCCTGTGTATTACTCACCAACTCCTGTTTACAAGGCTCCAGTTTACTCTCCATCACCAGTTTACAAGAAACCCACTTACACCCCTGCAGTGTACCACAAGCCAACCTACACCCCTGCTGTGTATCACAAACCAACCTACACCCCCGCAGTGTACCACAAACCAACATACTCTCCTTCACCAGTGTACCACAAACCAACATACTCTCCTTCACCAGCATACCATGCTCCTGCTTACAAAGCTCCAACCTACTCTCCATCACCAGCCTACCATGCACCTACCTACAAAGCTCCAGTTTACTCTCCATCACCTGCTTACAAGCCATCGGCTGAATACAAGGCCTCTCCATACAACTACTAAGCAGAGAACAAACAATTATAAAAGATTATTTATATGTCTTATTATTTATAGTTGCTTCTTTCTTAAAAATATGGACCAATTTTTAATATTTTAAGCATAATCGAATGAGCGGATTTATTGTTGTTGTTTATCTTGGATATGAATAATTAAAAGAAAATCTATATACATTAAAAAGAAATTATTTAACTGAAACTCGAATCTAAACTTAAGGAGGTTTGGTTACTCAAAGTCTTCTTCCAAACATAAGTATTTCTTATTGTCTTACTTATTTTTCTTTAATGAACAATTAAAAGTTAAATTAAAAGTTATTTTTATGTAAATGTTACTTTATAAATTTATTTATGTAAAATTTATATTATAAGTTTTATTGTAATTAGTATGATTATATTATAAGCTTTAACTCTAATATCATATTTAAATGAAGTGGTTTACTACAGGGGCGGATCCCCATTGATGCTAAGGGTGTCCACGGACACCCCAAGCTCTGAAAAAAATTTAAGAAACCTATTATATTTTAGGAAGTTATTATATATTTATGTTAAGTGGACACCTTAAAAAATACTGAAAAAATATTAATAAGGGTGTCCAATTCAACATGACAGTCCAACTATTCAAAATATTATTAAATGAACATCGCTAATTTTGTAGTTTAGATCCGCCACTAGTTTACTAGATAGTTTCCTGTTATTCATATAAAATTATCCAAAAGAAGTACAACAAACATAAGGATAAATCAAACCACTCACTCATTTGATCATTATATAAAATTATATTTGATTGGCCAACTTTTTAAACAGTCAACCAATGATAAACTAAGGCCCTTTTCTTTTCTACGGTTGGCAAACTGTGGTGCCACTGCATACCGCAATTTGCCACAACTCACCACATTTTACCACAAATCATTATTTTTCTCTCTCCTCACTTTTCTCTCTCCTCACTTTTCTTCTCTACTTTTTACATTATCTCTCCTCGCCTACCCCACATACCAATAACCCGCCACAATTACACCATAATCCGCCACAATTTCACCACACCATACCGCAAAATACCGCAGAAAAGAACAGGGCCTAATAAGACATATAAATAGTCTTTTAGCATGCGCATCTCAGTTGTTGTCCGGTGTATTGTAGGCAGGTGCATAGTATGCTGGTGATGGAAAGTAGGTTGGTTTGCAGTAGACTGGTGAAGGAGTGTAGATTGACTTATGGTACGCAGCTGGGGTGTAGGTTGGCTTATGGTACACAGTTGGGGTGTAAGTTGATTTGTGGTACATGGCTGGAGTGTATATGAGTTTCTTGTAAACTGGTGTGGTGAGTAAACTGGAGTCTGGTATATTGGAGTTGGTGAGTGGTATTCTGGCTTCTTGTAAGCAGGTGATGAAGAGTAGGGCGTTGGAGCCTTGTAGGGTGTGGATGGCGTGTAGCTGTTGTAGCGGCCAACAGAAGAAACTGCAACCACTGATAAAAGAATGCAGATGGTGATCAAAGAATTGAGAGCCATTTTGAGTTTAATAGGTTAAGTTCTAGGACTCTCTTCACTTATCTAAAACAAGGATATGAGGATGAGGAATGAACGCTTGCATCCTGTACTATTTATAATGTTGCCTAGCATATCATATTTGACTTGACTTTTAGACAACTTTAACATAGTTTCGACTAAGTTTCTATAACAAAATTTCCACTTGGGTATGAAGAAGGTTAAAGGTTAACTATTAACTTGCAATGATAAATATGACCAATCAATTTCGCGATTTCCATCTACAGAAAATTTCTTATTTGTCTTTATTGTTCTTCATAATGCTTTTAGGCCCTGTTTTTTTATGCGGTATTTTGCAGAATGGTGTGGTGAGGTGTGGTGGAATTGTGGCGGGTATGGTGGAATTGTGGTGGGTTATTTGGTATGTGGGGTAGGTGAGGAGAGATGATGTAAAAAGTAGAGGAGAAAAGTGAGGAGAGAGAAAAATGAGGAGAGAGAAAAGTAATGATTTGCGGTAAAATGTATGGTTGTGGTAAATCATGGTAGAGCCATGCAGACTTGCCAACCGCAAAAAAGAACATGGCCTTAAGTGAAAAGATTTAATAGTAAAAAGTATGATAGATGTACAAAAGCATTAATTTTTAATTGATTCAACAACAAGTCGGACAGTTTCGAGTTTGGGTCTGATTAGACCAGTTAATTTTTTATTTTCGTGTTCGGTTAATTTTTGGTTTCGAATCTAGAAATTGTGTTCAATATCCCTGAATTTTCGTATGAGTTCATATTGGATTTTTAGGTCATGGTCAATTTTTATCTGTTCTAATCACAAGTAAACCTCTTTTAGTCTTTTACCTTTTAGCTTCCAGTGTTGCTTAAGAGCATATAGGAATTAGGAGCTAGACACGGACTAATCCAGGTTTTAGATGATGCATCCAAGATCATGAAGCACCATGGTCCCATTGCTCATTTAATATCTGCTTTGGGCTCTTTTTATTTTGTCGGGGCTTCATGAGATTTAGGTCAAGTGTTAGATTTAAATTATAATCATGAAAGTAGATGATCCCATTTATATTATCTAATTTTTACGGACTAATTACAGTCAAAAAAAATTTAAAAAAAATTGTTTTAGAAAAGTTCGTTAAATTTGAAAACCAATAATTTGAGACATGGCAACCCCACTGTAGCGACTGATCCAAACTATTTTATTGGACCATTCACAAACGGGCTAAGATTTGGCCCACTTTATCTCTTCACAATTCACTAGCTTATACTGCCCATCATCTGGGCCAAATTCTATCAAGTTTATTAGTTTATAGTTTATACATGATACATCACTTTTACTTTTCATCAAACTAAACTAGCTTACCTGATCACCAATGCTAAATAACAAATTATCTAGGGTCAATTGTTACTAGATAAAACTTCCTGTTAATATGCTTAGGTGAAAATAATGTATTATTCGCAATGAACCTTGAAATATATGTGAGACTTATAATTGCAACTTAGGTTTGTTGTTCGTTATGAATTAAAACCTCGATCTCTATGTATATAACTTGAATTCAGTTCACCACACAGTGTTGAAGCATAATATTTCATTATTACGATCTCATAACCGGTTGATTTGCGTAAATAAGTTACTATAAGTAAACAGATCAAAAAAATAATAGTAAACAATTTCAATTTCCAGCTCGTTTAACAAATGAGTTAGGTTTATGTCACGAAACTTTGAAAATGTTCAAGTACAAGTGTACAACACATTTATTAGCCGATTGCATCGAAAATTATATGAATCCAAGATATAAACACATGAAATTTGTGTTTTTTCCTTTTCCTCTTTTGAATAAGCTTTAGAATATATTTTTTTATACAAATAAGGGGTCCAACCCATTGGACCCTATCTCAAGGAAATAACTTTACAGGCTTGTAGCGAAAGAGAAACGGGGGTGTCGATCGCTCAAAGCTGGGCTCCACTCCTATCCACAGCATTCTTCGAAATGATGAAGGAAAAAATGTTCCCCCAAGATCAGAACCCTAGAACACACGAAGAAAAGGTGAACCTCTTCCCATTGAAGCAAAAAGTGATTGGCGAGTAAGCTTTAGAATATACAACTTGATAGCATAATATAATATTCTAGTGTAAGAAATACCCACATGTAACACCTTGAGACTTTAGAGTCTAAACCCAATAACCCCACCATTCAAGCAACTCGTCCGAGTGAGTGAGCAACTCGTGGTTGAAATCTCTGCTTAACCCACCCCGTGATTTGAAAATTTGACCCTTTACAACATCATCAAGTCATAGATTAGGTACTTCCTTTCTGACCCTAATCATCCATATTCATTCTACTAATCCAAAACCCTCCAAAAAATTCTCTCCTACTTTGATCACAACATCTTCTTTAACATTTCTTCTTTTTCTGGTTAAGAATGATCCCACCATTTCAATGGCTTCCACACTCAAAACATCCCTCTGTTTAGCATACTTCTTCCTCTGTTTTCTTCCCCTACAAATCAACTCTCTATCTACTGTCTCAATCTCCAACATCTTCAACCAAACACTGATTTGTGCATTAATACCATCATCTAAACAACAATCATTCCTCAATTGCACCACTTTGTCACCCGGGTTCCCTCGAATCCGGGTCGAATCACGCAATGTTTCGTACAGTCGAATCGTGGGAGGAACTGGGTTTCTCTGTGGAGTAAGATCTCAGTCCAATTCAGTGATGGAATGCTGGAGATTCCCACCCAATGGGACTAGAATTCTGCACAAAAGAGTCTATCGAGGGTCGGTTTTGAGTGATCTTGAAGCAGGGGATTCCCATGTCTGTGGTCTTGTAAATGGCAACAATACCCTCAAATGTTGGCAATGGAGACACAGGAAATTCAACCTGGGTCGAGTTTCGGGTACCGGGTTTTCAAGCATTGCTGTTGGGGAGGATTTCGTGTGTGGGTTGGATAAAAAGGATGAAATCTTTTGCATAGGGAATGATCCCAACATTGTGGGGAAGAAACCAGGTGGGAAATACAGTGTTATAGCGGCTGGATCGCGTCGAGCTTGTGGTATATCTTTGAATGGTAGTTTGGATTGTTGGGGAAATAATTTGGTGGGGAAGAAACCAGCAGGAATTTTCACTGATGTAGCCCTTGGAGATGGAAGAAGTTGTGCTGTACGAATCAATGGAACAGTGATTTGTTGGGGGGTTGATGGGTTTAGGATGCCAAGAGGGTTACAGGAGATTGATTTTACGGGGATTGTGGCGAAACGAGGCGTTTTTTGTGGGGTTGTGGCATCGAATTATTCACTGTTGTGTTGGGGAGATGAAACCCTTGATGGGTTTGTCTTGGTTTTCCCTTTTGTGATGCCGGGGAGTTGTACGATTCAATGTCCATCTTGTGGTCCTTTGCCCGGGTATGGCGACCTTTGTGGACAAGGTTTGATGGTGTGTCAACCTTGTGCTAATCCGAGCATGGGTCGAGGTGTTTCTTCGATGGTGCCATCGCGTTCGTTGAGGCATTCGAAGGGGAATAGGAGTTGGAGTGCGACAATGGTGGTTTTCCTAGTGATAGGATGCTTGGGGTTGATGTCTTTGGTGGCATCTATTGCGTTTTTGGTGGTAAGATGTCGTAGGAGGAAGAGGACTCAAGTGCATGTTATAGAGCCTCCTCAAGTGGTTCGAACCCAAGGAATTGGACAAGAACCTAGCAATCGACATCAAGCAATGGTGCCAAAGGTTCTAAAGAAGAGGTTGAGCCATATGTATAGTCTAGGCAAAGGAGGGAACCTAGAGGAGTTTTCTTTGGAAGTGTTGCTCCAGGCAACCAACAACTTCTCTGAGGATCATAAGATGGGAAAAGGTAGTTTCGGGTCTGTCTATCGAGCTAAACTAGCAGATGAGAGAGAGGTGGCTATCAAGCGAGCAGAGTTCAACGGCCCACCAACAGAAAGAATGGGGAAAACCCATCGTAAAGAGCACAATCACCACAAGGACAATGCATTCATGGCTGAGCTAGAGGCCCTATCGCGCCTCAACCACAAACACCTAGTCAAATTGATTGGCTTTTACGAAGACACAAATGAAAGGGTCCTTATTTACGAGTTCATGAGTAACTCCACACTCCACGACCATCTTCACAAGCTTAAAGCGATTTCTCCCCTTGCTTCATGGCCAGCTCGACTCAAGGTGGCCTTGGATGCAGCTCGAGGGATTGAGTACCTTCATCAATACGCTCAACCACCAATCATACACCGTGACATCAAGCCCTCAAATATACTCCTTGACGGGGAGTATACTGCTAAGGTATCAGATTTTGGACTCTCCTTAATGGGACCCCAAGACGAGGAGTCTCATCTATCCCTTCAACCTGTTGGCACTTTTGGATACGTAGATCCTGAGTACTATAAGTTTGACCAATTGACCACAAAGAGCGATGTCTACAGCTTTGGAGTAGTCCTCTTAGAGCTGCTAAGTGGCCACAAGGCGGTCCATCCTGGCGAGGATGGGACACCGACAAACATAGTTGATTTTGTGGTTCCATACATAATTAGAGGCGATATACACAGGGTATTGGATCCAGTCGTACCAACTCCAACACCAGTGCAAATAGAGGCAGTTGAATGCATGGGATACCTAGCAGTAGATTGCATCCGCCTAGAAGGCCGATATCGGCCTACAATGTCGGAGGTTGTTTGTCGCTTGGAAAGAGCATTGGCAGTTTGCTTAGCTCCACCAGCTATGACCTCATCATCAAATGGGTCCTTTAGATCATGACCACAATATTTCCTTATCAAATATTCTTGAAAATGCTTATGGTGATTTTTCATGTTTTTCAATCATCGAATACAATCATTTTCCCGCCCTTTTCAACTTTGATCATGTCATAGACACTTTGCAATGCGACAACGAATATATGCTTATGTCATTTAAACGGACATAAACAACATCCAACATAGGTCGTGCTGATATAACTTCTAGAGAGATCAAGTTGTAAGCAGCCCTTGATTCATTCCTTGACTCTTCTTTTCTTGTAGATTTTAACTACTTCGAAAGTCAATGGTATGGTTTTTCAAATGGTGGTGGAAAAACATAGAAACAAACAAGCAAAATCCCATTAGAGGTAGGCTAGACTTGTTCAACATGTATTGAACAGTACTTTAAATATACTAATAATGTACACAATCTGAACGTACTCCATAAGGTTGACATATTTCTATTGTTCTACCCAACCTTCTTGTCATCGAGTTAGCAATATGGTTTCCCAAGTCAATGTACAGTTAAAGTTTCATAATATACATTTCCCAACTTTTTTTTTTTTCTTTTTTTTTGCCCTTTAAAAGACTTTGTCAATCTTAGAAAGTAGAGACTTTCAAACCATAGCGTATGACTCGTGATTCATGAACACTAGGGTATGTTCTTTAAAGTTTAAGGCAGAGTTTGATAAAACAAGATTGAAAAAGTTTACGATAGAGTTGAAAAGTTGAAAAGTTGAATGTCAGAAAATATGGAAAGAATGAATAAATTTAGATTAGATTAGGTGAAATGGATGCTAGCAAGTTACTTCATGTATCGCTTTGATTATTTGATAGGATTGATCCTAGACTAACGAGTCCAAGGATTCGGGTTTGATAAGATAGTCTCGCCCATCATCTCTGTCATGGAAATCTTAAGTTGGAGCTTATGCCTTACACTAACTTCATAGAAATTTATAAGATACATATATTAAATAAAAATGAGATGAGTCTTGCTACAAAACAACATTTAAGTTTCTCTTGTATTGTCAAAATTATATTATTGAACACTAAATTTGAAAAAAAAATACTAAACTAAATTTTATTAGTAATATTATCACCATAGATTGATCAGATTATGATGTCAGTAATATTGGCATGGTCAATAAATTGTACGCCTAGATAATTAGTAATTAATCATACCCATACAAAATTGATATAAATCATCATCATAATAATAAGTATTAATATGAGAATAAGAAGACATTTACTCTTATCTTCCTAAAAAAAATAAAGAAAATTAAATTTTCAGTTAAATTTGATCAAGAAATACCCTCATGTAAATTGTGGAAAATTGGGCTGGGCCTGCTTCCAAGTTCAGCCCACTACCATCATCACGAAATCAAAACTATATAAGGAAATCAAATCGAACTTTCGTGAGTTTCTCCTCTCTCAGTTTTAGTAACAATCGAAAAACTTAAAATCAAAAACCCAAAAAAAAAAAAAAAAGTCCTCTGTGTGTCGCTTAACCCTAATCTGAAATCCCGCGTTAAAAAAAAAAAAAAAAAAAAAAAAACCCTAATCTGAAATCCCAATCGATCGATTCGATTCGAAGCTCCCAAATTGGGGAACTATGAGTAGCAGCATCACGACGGCGACACCGGCGAACACGATCACCCAGACCCTAACCCTAGAATCCCGAATCCCATCTCCCAATCGCCAGCAAGAACAGCAAGAATCGGAAACCCTAGTTCTTCGTCTGAAGCGCAAGAAGAAGAAGGTGACATGGAAAGAAGGCACAATCAACAACGAATTCATGAACAAGAAGAGCTCCAAGAAATGCTGCATCTTCCACAAAGAAAAGCCCTTTGATGAGGACGATAGTGACGACGAAGAAAAGAAGAATGATGGTGGGCACCATCACCATGGATGTTGCTCGCATGATTCTGGCTCGAATAACCCCATTGTTTCTGGTTGATGAATGAATCGATCTTGTTTGTTGTAAGTTTAGAATTTGATTCTTGCTCTGTTATAGAATCGTGTTATGTATTCAATGGAATAGCAATTGCTGTGTGAATTAGGAATTTGAGCTATTCTTTGTTGCCAATTTTGTTGGTTTAGTTGCATTATGTTCTTGATTTTGGGTTGTGTTAAAATTGGGTCTGTTACTATATGAAAGAATTAATTGCTTTTTAAGTAAAATGTAAGATGATGATAAATTGGACAACAGAAAAGCTTCATATCTTGTCCAAGATTGCTCAATTTCATTTTCAGGTATTTCAACAAGAATAACAATGCACAAAAGTAAAAAATTATTGTTCACATTGTACAATTGAAGATTAAAATGCATCTAATATATGTCGAAAAAAAGTGAAGAATGATGGTTTTGAAACTAATTTAAATAGCTAATAGCGAACAACGGTTTGCCAAACATGCCTATATCATGTTGAAACCTGACAATGCATTCAAGGTTAAAACCTTGACAAAAAGCAGAAAATTAGAGACTACTTGGCAGAATTTTGACAGAATTTAACCCAACCCGAAAATCGGCGAACCTGCCCTGAAAGTTTATATCAACCAAATGACCCATGAAACACACAATTTTCAATTGCATGCATGATATATAAGAGCAATAATGATAAACCAACAATCACAAACCCTACTCATTTGCTAAAATTCAATCACATGCATACTGTATAATAGTAATTCTCATTTGTGTAAAGAAACTCCCATTTTATATCTACCATATAGCCTCCACAGGTGAAAGTGCAACAATTCCATTTATAGCACCTCGCACTACACCACAAAACTTCATCACAAATTCATTGTTTACCCTCTGATATACACGAATCTACACCTCCTTAGTCCTTACATTACACACCTATACTAACCGAATTTCTCCTCATTTGCTCTCGCTAAAATCGGCATCGATGACATCCCCTTCACCGTCGTTGCCTGACCTAGCAGACCCCGTGGCTCCAGCTGTGGCTCCTGCGGTGGGACCCTCCCCGGGCGTGGCCCCTGGTTGGCTGTACAGAGCCTGGCCCAACTGCATCACTTCTTGGTTGAGTGCTGCCATGGCATCCTTGATTGTCTGAGTTGCGCCCCCTGCGAGGGCATCCTTGAGATCCTTCAGTTTGGTTTCGACTTTGTCCTTGACATCACCTGGGACTTTGTCCCCTAAGTCCTTGAGCTGCTTCTCGGTTTGGTAGATGACGGACTCAGCTTGGTTCTTGGTGTCAATTGCCTCCCGACGCTCCTTGTCTTCCTTGGCATACTGCTCCGCTTCTTTTACCATTCGTTCCACCTGCAGAAATCCATCAACAACTCGTCAGTATCGGTTCATAGTTCAAACAGTCTCTCAGATTGTTGTCTATAATGGCGCCCGGCAACAACACCACAGGTAGGACAGTCAAGAAGAATCCCGCTTCAGGTTCACTCAGTGTTTTTCAGTCCGTATAATTTGGACAAACATAAACTTGGGTCATAATCGGATTGAGTTTTGAAAATATGGGTGGAAATGGGTAAATTTGGATTGTGGTGAGTCAGCGAAATGGAGTGTTATTTAACCCTCTAAAGAACAAAGCCTAAAGCCTGAACATGGGTTCTCTCTTGCTAAATCAAGGATTTTACACTATTACCACCATGGAGTCATGGACCAGAAAATCCCAAGCATCTACTCTGGAAACATACCTCATCTTTAGGCAAGGTGCTAGCACCAGTGATGGTAATGTCCTGCTTCTTTCCTGTTCCTTTGTCAATGGCAGTAACAGAGAGAATACCATTGGCATCAATATCGAACTTGACCTCTATTTGCGGAACCCCACGCGGGGCTGGAGGGATTCCGTCCAATCGGAAGCTACCAAGTGATTTGTTATCCCTAGCAAACTCTCGTTCGCCCTGAAGAACATTGATCTCGACACTAGTCTGCCCATCGGCGGCTGTTGAGAATACCTCTGTCTTGGATGTGGGCAAGGTTGTGTTTCTTGGAATGATCTTTGTCATGACGCCGCCAAGGGTTTCTAAACCCAAGGACAATGGAGTGACATCCAAGAGAACTATGTCGCTTACATCTCCAGCCAACACACCAGCCTGAAACATACCATATTGCGAAGAATTAGGGTTTTAAATCCCTACAAAAATGCATATACTTTCGCCCTATCACACCTGTTATCACATAACAGAATCATGTCCTATACAACAACTCCCAGTATGAGTCCACTTACACAAGGACCAGAAAAATCCAAATGTTGGTAGTTTTACATTAGCACAAATTGCCACATGTAGAGAAATTAATTCCAATAGACTCTTGGAAACAATTTTGAGAAAACATGTTTAAATTGAAAACCCTTTGAGAAAGAAAAATCTCAATGCAACCAACAACAAACACCAAAAAGAAAGCTAAATGGATTCTTCATTTCACTTGACACAAAACTGCATACCTGAACAGCAGCCCCAAGAGCAACTACTTCATCTGGGTTGACAGTGCAGTTGGGATCTTTGCCAGTCATCTTTCTCACAAGATCTTGAACTGCTGGTATCCTTGTTGAACCACCAACAAGGATGACTTCATCTATGTCTTTAATCGAAAGTTTTGCATCATTCAAAGCATTTTGAACGGGCGTCTTCAACCTGTAATTCAAAAAAACAATCAGAACAGAGATCAAATGATTGCAAAGTAAACTCAGCAATTCAGAGAGTTAAACTTGAACAACTTAATTACTGATGAATAGACTCATATACCTGTCAAGTAAGTCTGAACACAATTCTTCGAATTTCGCTCGTGTTAAAGTAGTATCAATGTGTTTGGGGCCATCTTGTGTAGCTGTAATAAATGGCAAGCTGTTGACAAACAATTATCTTAGTGCACCATTCAGTGATCTGAGAAAAACAGCACAAAGAGGAGCAAGTTCAAATCTTTACCTAATGTTAGTCTGAGTCAAAGTCGAAAGCTCAATCTTCGCCTTCTCAGCAGCCTCAGTTAGACGCTGAAGGGCTTGCCTATCTTTCCTAAGATCAATGCCCTCATCCTTCCTGAAGTTATCAGCTAGAAAATCAACAATCCTCTGCAATAGTCACAAGAACCAAGTATGTCATTCAGCAATATCTTCAATAGTGAAGATTCAAAATATTCATATCCATATCCAAAACCCCAAAAGTACTGCTACAAAATAAGGAATTTGGAGTTGGTTTGATTTCAAGAGTTCGAAGGGACTAGTTCTAGTTGGCCCAAAAATTTGAAATCTTTCACCACCTACTATAGTTAGAATACAAAACCATTATTGGGTCTTCAACCATCAGCTAAATTTTGTCTGAGATGGTTCCACGTGATATCAAAGTCAAGTCACAAGTTAAGTATCAACAACTCCATGTTTATCTGCATAGGTTCACAACATTCACAAAGGGTATTTGCGTGTGTGGGTGTAGAATATAAAACCATTACAGGGTCTTCGACCACCGGCTTAAACTTTTGGTTAAGAATTGAGATAGTTGCACAACTACTACATGGAAAAGAAGATTCAAAGTATGCAAGGCATATATAAAAAGTCACTTGGATACCAAGTCCCAACCTTGTCGAAGTCATCACCACCCAAGTGAGTGTCCCCGGATGTAGATAGCACCTCAAAAACTCCATCTCCAACTTCAAGAACTGTAACCAGAATACACAGCATCATGCATCCATCCAACATCAAACATTCAAACTAAGGAACAAACAATTTACTGAATCTACAAGATTAAACATCTTCAAACAGAGAACTTACCTGAAACATCAAAGGTACCACCACCAAGGTCAAAAACAAGAATTGTTTCATTGTTCTTCTTCTCAAACCCATAAGCTAACGAAGCAGCAGTGGGCTCATTGATGATCCTAAGCACTTCTAACCCAGCAATTCGACCAGCATCCTTGGTTGCAGTTCTTTGAGAATCATTGAAATAAGCAGGCACAGTAATAACTGCTTTGTTAACAGTATCATTCAAAAACTTTGATGCATCATCCACAAGCTTCCTCAGCACCTAATCCATTTCAAAACCATGCAATTTCAGCAAACTAAACTCAAATTGAACAAACCCACCACATCATTCGATTCCTCAAAATGTTTAGCATATGGGTAGGACAAGGCAAAAAACTGTCTGTCACTCAATAACCTGAATTTGTCTGATCGGAAAAAAGGAGGGTGTGGTCACCAAGTGCTAGACTGAACTTAAAATTAGGACAAAAAGTTATGTCTGAATTGAAATCCAGGCCGGGTTCAAGTTTTGTAATTAAGGTCCGGGTTGTCCGGATTTTAGTGACAATTCAGGTTGGATCAAATTGGAACAATCACACAACCAGGTTTGGACATGAACACACTTGATTTATGGATATTTTTGGTCCAATTTAATCTTTCAGACAAGGATCCAGACATCAAACCTCCCGGTCCAGGTACAGGGTCCGAATTGTTGATATTGTCCGAGGTCCCGAATTTTAACCGGACCCTCTGTTTTTCTCAGCATACATTACCGAATTTTTCCAATCCAAAAACATTAGACACAAGATTTGCCTTTTTTCCAGTGCCAGAATCCAACTGTGACAAGAATTTCCCCAATTTTCTCAACCAAGAAAACTAGGTTGACTCAATGAACTAGTTTGTCCAAACATTGATGTGTCCAGCCCTAATCTAACCCAAAGATGAACATTTCGACACCTCGAATCATACAGGAATGCGATGAAACTTTTTGTGAAATATGTGAGCATGAAGATTGAATACAGAGAATATATCAGAAACATTACGATTGCTATTGTCATCTATTCTTCATACTCTCTGTATTCGATCTTCATGCTCACAGATTTCACACATTTCGACACCTCTAATCGGTTTCAAACTCAACTAATATCATGATCAACGAAAATTTTAAAAAAATTCACGACAGCAATTACTACATACCTGCGCCGAAATCTCTTCGGGAGCAAACAACTTCCCAATCGCAGGACACTCGAGCTTAACATTCCCATTCTCATCCCTAACCACTTTATACGACACCTGCTTCGACTCCTCATCAACCTCCCCCATTTTCCTCCCCACGAACCTCTTCACCGAGAAGAACGTGTTCTCCGGATTCACCACCGCCTGCCTCTTCGCGATCTGTCCGACGAGGCGGTCGCCGGTCTTTGTGTACGCCACCACGGACGGCGTCGTCCGCTGCCCCTCGGCGTTGGTGATGATCGTCGGCTTCCCTCCCTCCATCGCCGCCACCGCCGAGTTGGTCGTCCCGAGGTCGATCCCCACCACCTTCTCGTTCACCACGCGAAGCTTCCAGAACCTTCTGGAACTCGCCCTCTTGGAGGTTAGAAACGCCGAGAGCTGGTTGTTGCGGGTGCTGTTGAAACTGAGCTTTGAGGCGGAGGGGAAGGAGGGGATGTTGTTTGAGGGGAAGTGGATTTGCGCTGCGGAGGCCGCCATGGTTGTACGGATTACGGAGCTTGGGTGATTGGTAATGGCGGATTTTCGTGTGAGTAGAGTAGATTGATCAGTTGATCAGTGAGACTGCAGTGAGACGAGGAATATGATCAAGGGGGGAGAGGAAGTTATAATAGAAGAAGTTTTTGGAGGGAGAGAGTTCTAGAAGAGTCGTGAGCTGTTGGATCGAATGCGAATGCTTTCGGGGTCTGTGGTGGCCGTTGGATTTGAGATATTTTGTTGCTTTCCTAGTTTCATTTTTGGCATTTGTGGAAGGCTAGCATAGTCGAGTAGCTTCCTATTCGAGTTATCCGGCAATTTTTGGGATAAAATTTGACGCGAGCGGTTCCAGATTTGAAACCCAGAACTTGAGCACAATTGATCAAATGAGTAGGTTCTGAAATTTGAATTGATCAAATGGATAAGGGTAAGGTTCCTAAAATTTAGGAATCTGTCAAATAAGTAAGGGTAAGATTTCTAAATTAGTACCCTAAACTGGCACCAGAAACCTGCCAATTAAGGTTAGATTTCAGGAACCTGTCAAATAAGTAAGGGTAAGTGACAACGAATCACTTATCCCATACTTTAAATTTGAAATACACCCAATCATTTTTACCTAAACCTGAAATACACCCGAGTCATGTTTTTAGAGTGGAATTTGTCTGAAATCAAAATACATCTAACTCGTATTTACCCTAAAAAAAAGTTTATTATCAAAGAACACCTGACGCGTATTTACCTGAATTTGAAATACACTCGAGTCATGTTTTTAAAGTAAAATTTACCCGAAATCGAAATACACCTGACCCGTATTTACCTTAATCAGATATATAGTCGACCTATATTGCCTAGTTATTGTAGTTGAGGATAAAATAGTAAATTGGTGTGTGAACACTACTGTACAAATGAAAATTCTATCATAGTTGAATTTATTTTTAACTATGATAGTTGAAAACTTTATGCCATTCATTTATCAAAAATAAATCATATTTGTTAAAAAAATTTATATCCTCCTAAATATGGTTAATTATTGTATCAAGTTACTTTGATCAATCTACATTTATTTTGAACTTTTATGGTAAAATTAATGGTATTTTCACTTTTCAACTACGATAGTTGAAAAAAAGTCCATTATGGTAGAATTTCCTTAAAAATATTCAATTTCGTAAAAATAAAATATAATTTAACATATAGATTTACTTATTGTAACAATCCTATGGTGAATATATATATTAATTTTAATTTTTAATGATAAAATTAAGGGTAATTATACAATTCAACTACCATAGTTGACAATATTTTCAACTATGATAAAATCTCCCACAAAAGCAGGCAGGCATGCAGAGCAGCAAAACATAAAAATGAACTTCTCATTTTTATTATAGAGTATGATATGATATGAGATTATGAGTTTTTACATTTTCTTGGCACCATGTGTCATATTTTTTATTTCACAAATAAAATTATACTTTTTTAAGTAAGGTAGACAGGGTTGGATTAGTCGCTTTTACAAGGTAAATTGATGAGGGGAACAATAGATGGTTGAAATCTCCTACTTCAGGGTCAGTAGCTGAGCAAAACTCCAATAAAAAAAACTAAAAACTTAAACTTATTACAAACAAGATAGCGACAAACAGTCTAAAGATAGTCAAAGGAAAAGGTGTTCATGCTTAGCGTAGAACGCTCGATTAGACCTCTGCATCGACAAAACGAATGCATGCCCACTAGGGATGGCAACGGGGCGGATCGGTGACGGGGGAGTATATCCCCCGTCCCCATCCATGCTCCCAAAACTCGTCCCCATCTCTGTCCCCATCCCCGCTTCGGGGAATGATTCTTGCCCCATCCCTATCCCCGCGGATTCCCCATCCCCAACGAGAATTTTTTAGAGCTAACCAAATTTTAATCGGACCCGATTTTTAACATATTCAAAATACAATGTATTTAACTTGCTCAAACAATAATACATCAAAATCAAACAATAATACATCAACAAGTGTTATTCGGAATAAAAATACAATAATACATCAACAAGTGTTATTCGGAAAAAAAAATGGAATTATGGAGGAGGAGGGAAGCGAGTTTAGGTTAGGGTTTCTGACTTAAAATTCGAAAATTACTACTTTATCCATGCTATTAATATATATATATATATATATATATATAATATATATATATATATATATATATATAGGGGAATTGGATTCTAATAATCCCTACTATCACAAATTTTATGGCAATAATCCCTACTATCATTTTGGATTCTGGTGGTCCAAAAAAAAAATAAAATTGTATTGTAGTGGTACCAAATCCATCACCACATTCTTTTTATTTTTTCCATGCCTACCCCATATTGTTTTTGTTTTTTTGGTTCCTACGCCTAGATAGGTAACGAAGTGTAATTACTAAAACATTTTTTAAATTATTTTTTTGAGATTTCGAGCAATTATTATGATTTTTTTAAAAGGGATAAAATTGAAAAAATCATAAAAAATTGAAAAAAAATTGAAACAAATTGGGAGAGATGCTGTAAATTCATTAAAAATCGTGTTAAAGTGTTATACAAAGTTTTGAATCAAATGCAACACAAAATCTATGATATTTAGCATATACACTCGATTTTGTCCCACTACAATACAATTTTATGTTTTCTTGGACCACCAGAATCCAAAATGATAATAGGGATTATTGCCATACAATTTGTGATAGTAGGGATTATTATAATCCAATATCCCTATATAATTAGAACTAAAATAAAGGTTATTTAGTAATTTTAAAATTTTCGGGGACGGGGATGGGGAAAATTTTGTCCCCATCCCCGCCCCGTCCCCGAGCGAATTTTGAAAAATCGTCCCCGTCTCCGTCCCCGTCCCCATCCCCATCCCCAATGGGGGCAGAGATTTTTCCCCAAAGCGGGGGCGGGGGGGGGGGGGGGGCAGCGGGTTCAGGGATTCCCCGCCCCATTGCCATCCCTAATGCCCACGCAGTGTTCTGCATCCCAGAGCCCAACAAGAGGCCATAGCCCGACTGAGCCGCACGTGTACGGAGGCAATGTGCGGGCGGACGAGGACCCCGACTTTTATGTCCACCCCACACCCAATGAGGACATTGACGAACGTGTTTCACGTCAAGGTCGAAGTCTTGCCTTACCGAGGCAGCCAAATATATCTTGTGCTATTTTCACGAAATACTGGCTCTATCTTACCAAGTTGGCTGACATGAACGAAATAAAATGGGGAAGGATCCGAGCAAGCTCTTCCCCTTCTTCAACCACTTCTAAGATGGGGAGAAAAAAATTTGCCCTCTTCTTCATTGACATAGCTGGAAAAGAGCCTCAAAGTTGAAAGGAGACTCCACCTTCACAACTGAACCAGTCGTGGTGTGTGAAGCTGGAAGATTGACATCTAGAATAGGTAAGGAAGACGAATGTGTTTCCTCTAAAAAAGGAGATCTTCCAATTGTATGTATTAAAACCTTAAAAAATTTTCTGAAGAAAATTTTCAATGAAAAATTTTTTATAGGAAAAATTTATCCGAGAAAGTTTCTCTTAGACCCCTGTAGGAAATTTTCCTTTGAGAAATATGGAAAATGGTAACTTCTTAGTAAAATTTTTTATTTTTCTTAAGGTCAACATGCATCCAAACGTAGAGAAAGTAAGTTAATAGGTGAAATTGATCATTTTTTTCATATTTTTGCTCAACCAAATAGTTACAATTTTTTCCTCAATTGTAATTAATACCTCGTAATTTAATAGTTACAAACTTACAATTTTTTCCTCAATATATTTTAAACTCACGTAAGAAAACAGAGGCATAAATTATTCTTTTTTTAAAAAAAAAATCCTTTTTGTAATTTGTATCCTCTTTGTCTCCCTTAGATTATTTTATTTAAGGATGATAAAAAATAATATTTTTTAAAAAATCCTCTTTAGTCCTACTTCTCTCTCTAAATCTAGGACAGTCCAGGTGGTAGGCTATGTTGCCTCTACTTGGCAATTCCACTTCCAGAGCCTTTTTCTCAGCCACTTACTTCTCTCTAATCTCCACCTCATGCACTCCATTTTTTTCCTTTTCTTTTCCAAAACTCAATTCTCAAATATGGATGGTCAAAAAATCCCAAGTCCCTCACTTTCTCATTCAGTCTAAAAAATTCAATGACCCCCATGATTACTTTACTTACTGTTCCCCAACTAATCTAACATTAAACTACAGTAATTACCCACAGTAATCATGGCTAATTTGCAAGCTAATCACCACATAATCCTATCCCTTTCCAGAACACTCTTTTCTCCACAACCCAGAAACTTTAACAAAAACCCACTTCAAAGATCATCATCATCATCATCATCAACAGTAGTGACTCCACTTAATTACCACCTTAATCATCATTCCTTCAGATTAAGGAGTAGTATTGGGGATGGAGGGAGTGCTCTGGTGCAGCAGCGTCCACTGGACACAGGTGAGGACGTGGGGATTGCAGTGAATAGCATGATTGATCAGATGGCGGGGTTGGAAGTGGTGCGGGTCTTGATGATCATCATGATGGGGATGGAGAAAAGGAGGAGATTTTTTATGGGTGTTTGGTGAGGGAGTACGGTTGGAAGGTGAGGAGGATGGTAGAGGATAAGAGTGAGATTAACAAGGTGGCGCTGATTCAAGCGGAGGCTTTTCATGAACCTGCTTTCTTCTTCGATGATTTCTTCTTCACGTTTTTTCAGGTGCATTTTTTCTCCTTTTTTTTCTGATTTTCTCCCTCTATTTTTCAACCCATTTGATTGAGAAAATGGGTTAATTTGTGATTAAATTTCTGGGAAATTTGAATTAGAAACTAATGGTGCATTTGGTAGTTTCCCGGTAAGACTTTCTCATCAAAGACTTTCCATAGCTGAGCTTGAAAGTGAAATAATGGGTCATACACTAAAACTTCTCAATCTATTTGTCACGACCAAACATGAAAAAGTTTGTGCACTTACTAACTTTCCTGGGAAAGTTTGAAATGAATGTCAAATTAACACTATAAATATTATGTAATCTGTTATTTACAGGCTGAAGTTCTTTCTGGGCTTAATTACAGACTCAGGAATTCCCCACCAGACAGGTAATTTTGTGTTTTCAATTCTTTTTTCTTGTGTGATTTTGTCTATGTATGTGTAAATAAATCCATATAAATGTGTATTGCTGAATGCTGAGTTTTATACAACCTTTGATGGACTCATTTTTAGGATGTAATGAAAACAGAATCAAGTAATGCAATTCAGAGATGATCATTCCAACTGCTCTGATCAATTTAATTATTTTGAACTTGTTTTATTGAACTTATTTTCTAAGCTTATTCCGAACCTTTTTTGAGATTTTTTTTTATAATTTTGATATTTTATTGTGAAATTGTGAACTAAACTTTTTCTTATAAAACTAAGAAGAAGAGAAGAGCCCCTCATTTTCTGTGGCCCATACAAAATGCAGACCTGAAATATCATTGCAAGATGCAATAATGTGGCCAACATAGTGTGAATATTAATCGCGCCATAAAAACACAGTTTTAAGTTTACTATGAATCCGTCTATTCAGTAATGTTTGGTCAAGTACTACCTCCGTCCCTAAATAATTGTCCATTAAAATAAACTTTGACCGTTGATTACTCACAAATTACAATGATTTACAATAGGAAATTATCGTCATTAGAAAGATATTGTACTAAATTACAATGATATTAATTTTATATTGTAACTCATTGTAATTTGTGAGTAATAAACGGTCAAAGTTTAGTCTAATGGACAATTATTTAAGGACGGAGGTAGTATACATTTGGATCTCCTCGTATCCCTAAAAGTGGGACGCACAGTGAAAGGATCTGTTTCTGTTGTTGTTGTTGTTATTGTTGTATGTATGTATGTATGGAGCAATACTATTAGGCCACGACTAGGAAAAATGGCAACCTAGATGGCTAAAACACATGCCGAAATCTATGTACAAGTTCAGTAATCAAGTGAGTGTTCTCGTTTAATAACACGAGAAATAAAAACAGGTATGCATGTCTGGTGGAAGAACCAGCAGCAAAGGAGGACCCAGATGACGCTGCGTCCACAAAGCCTTATAAAACACATCAGAAGCTCGTAGGTGTCGTAGATGTCACTGTGTTAAGAGACAACGATGTTGTCCGCCACCTCCAAGGAGCACATGAGTATCTCTACGTCTCTGGAATCGCCGTTTCCCACAACTTCAGGTTCAGTTTTAAATCCTACTCTTTCTGATCAATTTCCAAATACATCAATCACTGACTGACGACATTCTGAATATGTACGTAACTACAAATGCGTGATCAGGAGACAGAAAGTGGCAACTGTGCTACTGAAAGCGTGCGAGGTGATGTCGGTGTTGTGGGGGTATGAGTATCTGGTGCTGAGAGAGTACGAAGACGACAGAGGAGCCCGCGCCCTGTACACCAATGCAGGGTATCGTGTGGTCTCGAGGGACCCTCCTTGGGTTGCTTTGATTGGCAGGAAACGACGCGTCCTGATGATCAAGCGTCTTTGGTGATGATCTTATCAGCTTTGCGAGTTTGTGTAAGTACTTCAGAATCCTTAACCAATATGTTTTAGCTAGGGCCCTATCCTGTTGGTAAGTTCAGTTGAGAATATGTTTTGAAACAGAAGTCAGTGAAGAAGTTGTCAGAACATTGTCTCACAGTTCAGAATAACTTCCGGAAAACAACCCTCTGTTTCTAATTATCTGTCATTTTAACTAACTTTCATCGTTTCTAATTATCTGTCATTTTACAATCCCAATAAAACATAATAATTACTTATACCTTTCCTTTTACCTTTCTTTTCCTCTTACCCTTACTTTTTATTTGGAGTAGATGTTTTTCCACACAATAATTACTTACCATGTCAAACTGTATTGCAACAAGTGGGGGCAAGCATGTATTGCTGAGAATAACGATAGGGGAGAGAGAATAAAAGTAGGGCATGCTTTTTAGTTGTCTTGGTTTTCCCCCAAATGAGGAAAATGTCATATAATTAAAAACAGAGGGAGTATAGAATAAGCTCAGTTCAGAATAAGTTCAGTTTTGTAAGTCAGTCAATTAGTCCAAACTGTAGTTCGGAATACTTAAGCAAAACAAGTGTAGAAAAGCTCAATTTTAGAGTAAATTTGGTTCGTACGTAGGTCAATAAGTTCAGAACATTGGCCTGTAGTTCACAATAACATCAGCAAAATAAGTTCAGATAGCAAGTTATAGCGTAAAATTGTTTTCTGACCGTTGTTTTGGGTATGGTTTCAGGCGGACAGCGAATCAACCAAATATACAGAATCAGTACAGAGAGACTGTTGGTATAGATGTATAGATGTATGTGTTGTGTATAAACTGGTGAAATTAGTGATCATGCTAGAAATCGTGCTTTCCCATGAAAGCACGTGAAGATTGAGCAGCATTTGGTTGTTTGTAATTAGCAGATCAAACTCGAAGCTGCATTTTGGGACCATGTTGGAGTCATAGGGTGAGATCAGATCGAGCTCATGACTTTGGCATAACTAATCCAGGTTCAATTGGATCACGAGCTGGTTCTAAATGATTTTCTTAGGCCATCCTCGGTTATATTTTACTTTGTTGAATGTTGATCATCTTTCTTGATATATAAATTACGAGGTGAGTAAGAGTTGAAAGTTCGCGTGAGCAAAGATAAAAACTAGGTGAGGTAAGGGGATGAAAAGAAATACTTGCAAGTGTCAAAACTGTTTGGTTTAAAAGTTGATCAAATGAAATGAGCATAGGGGAAAATGTAGAGATGGCTTCTCTTTTCTAATGTATTTGACGTTGGTTCAAATCCAGTCTATTTAGAGAACTTGTTTCCAATGTTGACTTAAGTATGTGTACATCACTACATATGATTCAAACCCTACTTTGAGGTTATGATATTGTTAGATCGAGCTTTACTCCCACGAATATAATACAGAATAAATGAGATAGAAACAAAATTGAGACAAGGATTTAAAGTCAAAAACTATGAAATCGAGGAAAACAACTCGCCTTATTTCATATCGAGTTAATGTCATATTGCTACCCTCATTCTCAGCCTATTTTAAATTTATGACACAATTCGTCTTATTTCATAGAGAGTTCATGTCGTATTGTCATATCGTGTCAGCTTTTGCTACCCTTATCCTCAGCCTAATTCATGAGGATATACTTACAAAGACTCACTCATGATGATACGTATGTTTGATAAAGTGTTTTTTTTTTTTAAAAATTAATTTGCTACTATTAAATAAACTTTGTCCGTTGGTTCATGATATTTGCCCCTCACATTCCAACTTAACTTCGTCCCTGCTACTCTTATCTCTTATTTTTGATACAAAACTTGACTTCCTTTTAGTAATGAGACATTAAAGAAAAGAGGGATTAGGAAAAACAAATTGATACATTGATGGGTTACCATTTACCAAGCGTCCAAGCATGCATTGATTTTTACACGCCCATGTAGCTTTGTTGTTTCAATTGATTATGATGATGTTTTCTTCACGGCTAGCAATTTGGACAATGTCAATATTCGGACGAGAAATTCATATCCGGACACGGTTTTCTTTCGGGTCAAATCGAGTCGGATAATTCGGACGAAACTGAAATCGGATTCGGACAATAGAAAAAAGAGAAATTTTATGTCCGAATATTCGGTCAATATAAAAATTCGGACGAAAAATCTATGTCTAGACCCGGCTTTTCCGGGTCGAACAATTCGAGTAATTTGGGTCGGACAAAATTTTGCCAGCTCTATCACAGCAGAAAAAGAATGACAATCGAGCATGAATATATGCGTGCATTTCGGAGGTCAAAATCATCTAAACTTTAAGCCCTCAATTAGCACGACAAGAAATGAAAAGGGCAGCTGGTTTGAAAGGTAAAACCGTAAAACCGTAAAAGAGGTTGTAATAATGACATGTTTTTCATGATCCTTGATGGATGATCTAATCTTGATTATCCAAAACTAAAACCGACCCGAATTGTAATCCAACCAGCGAGCCGATTAAGATCCACACCCAAATGATTCCAAATCAAATCATAACCCAATTGAAAAGAAGGTCACTCGGATCAACCCGAATAAGATTAACTCGAACCTGAAACCGTACCCGAATCGAGCTGAAATTGGGTGACCGATACCAACCTGAATCTATCTTCAACGGACCTAAACCAGAACCGATTCACCGAGCTGTCAGGTCTAGACTTAGAAATGGGTGAGATAGAGGTAGGACAGGCCAACATATAGAATTATGATTATACACACAGGTCACTTTATATTATGATGATGATGCTGGAAGAATCACTAATCAATACCCTCTACCTAAGCAAATCTTCCCTAATCAATAATTCCGCTAATTAAGTGTACTTTAATAAATAATATTTTTTTATCTGTCATTTACAGTTTTCAGTACCAATTTTTAATTAATAATTTCTAATATAAATGTTTTGCAAAAAATATAATATTATACTTTTTTAATAGTATTTTTTATTACCAATCCAATGACTTCAATTTTTATAATAAATCATTGTACAAATTAAAATATTAACGGTCAAAATTTTGACACAATTTTCAAAGACTACTAATAAAACCAAACATAGGGAATATATAGCTAGCATAAAATACTTATTTAACCCTGGTTAAAGCTTGGAACCGAAAGAAATCCAAAGCAATCATTGCTAATGTCATGGAGATATGCCATGAGGCCAAATGGGCATCGAATGGGTTGTCCATGAAAAAACTTAAACCGAAAATCAAACCATAAACTGCAATCAGTAAATCATTTAGATTTTTTTGAAAATTGTACGTAGTTTAGGCTACTTGAACTGATTTAGTATTGATTTTGTATTTTTGTGAAACAGTTAACCGGTTTTAATTAATTTAGTACCAAAATTTGAAAATTTAAAGCGAAATGTTCATTTTTCTTCCTTGGATGTTACTTTAAATTTCTAGGATATGTATGGTTCACCGCAGTTAACCGTAGAACAAGCCCAAACAGCGGTTAAGCGCATTGTCAATACGGTTAATCGACAGTTTCAGTTTCTTATTTTCAAATGCGGTCTAAGTTTAGGTTTATAAAAATCCTTAAACCATAAAAGCGATTAACTGAAAATGTGGTTAACCGATTTAGGATATTCCTAGTATCATATCCAATCTCCTAGTTGTTAGAACGTTGGTTTTTAATTGATCTCAAAAAGCTGAAAACTTAATCAAAGTTTGAACTTTGAAGTGGCAATTTCAAATGGTTTAGGATAAACTAAGTAAATTAGCATAAAATCCAATGGAGATGCTTTGCGCCGTTAACAAAAGAAAGTGGTTGCTGAAATGCTTGCTAATGCTCAATTAAAGATGGATTAAAAACTACTACCTCCGTCCTAAATTGTTTGTCCATCTATCTAACTCTCTTGTCTCAAAATATTTGTCTATTTTATAATTCCAATTATAGTAATTCCTATTATACCCCTAATAAATACTCTTTTGTTTCTTTTTTATTTTTCTTCACATAAGAAAAGTAAGGACAATTCTAGTATATTACACATTTTTCACCTCATTTCCCGTTACCATTGAACTTTTAAATATAGTTGGATGGACAAACAATATGCGACAGAGCTAGTAAGTGAGATGCAAATCTAGGTAATTTGGGTGAGTATGCCTATGCATATCGCATAGTATAGATGCCATAAAGAATTAGGAATGATCATTAGGCCTATGCTATGCTTTTTAACCACTGCTTCGGCCGCCAAAAGGGATGCTTATGATTGCATCCTAAACCTAACTTTATGTGTGTTCTAGGCATCTCAGGAGTAAAAGAAAATATAATATGTTGATGAAATTTAACGCAGAATATGTTGATGAAATTTAAGTGATATACATTTTGTGAGAGAAACAATGTAGAGTTGCTCTTTTTTTTCGATTATTAATTGCCCAAAAGGCTAAAAGTTCATAACAAACAACAATCCGCAAACACAACAACAACTATCTACCATCAAAAAGGTTACAACCAAAACTGCTAAATAAAAACGCTTCAAGAACTAAACATGAACCACAGCCAAACAACCAATACATCGCAGAAAAGCTAGATTAATGAATTTAGCTGCTTGGGTCATCAAGGAATCGCACCCCAATGTCATTACTAATAACCGCCTTCCTTCGTTCAATCTCAGCTTCAATGTCATCAAAAATGTCCTTTCCTAACAAGTTTGCATGCCTCTTCATCCTAACATTTTGACCACTTTTTTGTCCATGAGTAACTCTACAAGTTGGATCTCTGACAAGCTGCCACTTAGATTTCATCAATATGTTCAATTTTATCTTACTCCCGCCTTTACTCTTTGAAGCCTCAAGAATGGAATATTCAAAATCTGCAATTATGTCATGCTCAGCCACTCTATCAAAGGAATCAATCGGGTTGCTAAGAGTGCGATCATTATCAGAGTCGGCCTCCGGGTCCCTAAAAGTCGACCGATTGATTTTAGAGTGTAACGCCCCAATCTTAAACCACAAATTAAATGCTTACTTAGCACCCAAATTCATGATTAGCGCAGCGGAAAAACTTGACCGGGGCATTACCGCCGTCCCGAAAGAGACAAGGCAACCACAAAACACTAACACTTTTTAAACCACAAGGAAAACTAACTCCAAACCCAATACATAATTGATACAATCCGTTGAAAAATATAGATACATAAACTTAAACATTTGCGAGAGTCTTCCAAAGCGCAAAATTTGGCTTCCATCCATAACTTAGCTTAGGGACTACCTCAACCTGCTGGAGCTACTTTGGAACAGACTTGCTTGGACCCTGAGAACTCGAGCCTCCTAAAACAAAACATTAAAACAACGCGAAAGGTGAGTGGGGAAACACTCAGTACGAAACCTCCAACACGTAAAACCGTTCGAAAACGGTTTCAGTGCCGGCATTTAAATTCATTTTGAAAACGGGAAAGGGGATAAACATAAATAAACTTAAAGAATTAAGCATAAGATATAAATAAGTAAAGCTGAACTTAGCTATATGAATGAAAAACGTGGAACCCTCATGATCGGTGCAAGCACCTCACACACGCGTATGCCCAAATCGATCGAGATTTGGATTGGGTGACCGTTAAACGGTCGACACTGGCCAGGTCGGGACACTCTGATCAGGAGTGCTAAAAACATAATTAAACTTTATATAACATAAGATGGGTCCACTTTAAAGCATAAAAGACTTGCATAAAGCATAAAACTTGGTAGAACATGAATTAACTCGCACGAAGGCGGTAAAGGTTGGACAATTTGCGTACCTTGAGACGCTAAAAACTTGGGTGGTGCGGCTCGGCTTGGAGATGGCGCTTGCAACTTGACGGCTAAGACGGAAATAAATAATAACGAAGAACCAACAAGGTTCTAAATTAGAATCATAAACTTAGAAACTTAGTAAAATAATTAAAACGACTTTTTAGAAATAAAATTTCAGGTTTAAGTAAAGATAATGTTCAAGGTATAACTCGGGCTAGGAAAATCGGAATAAAGCAAAAGAGTATATCCCGGAATAGGGAAAAATGAGATCTACAACTTTGATGAAAGGGCCAGAGGCTAAAAATGAAGGGAAGGGTCCCAAAATGGGCCCGGACAGCAGCTGAATCAATGAAAATAAAGGGTTTCGGGTTGAAATTATATAGAGAAATTGACGTAGAAAGGTAGAATTAATAGATGGAACTTGTATCTTTTGAAGGATAACTTGATTGATGAAAGATGAGATTAAAAGATTAGAGGTTGAATATGAAATTAGAAGAATTCCTTGAGATTTACTTAGAAGGATAATATTGATGGAGTAAACGATGGAAGAAAGATAGGTAATGTAATTTGAGGGGAAAAATCCATGAGTTGAGACTTTAGGAAACTCATCATAAGAACTATTTAGAACTTGGACGACCTTAGGTAGATAGATACTTTAACCAACTCAAAGGTATCGAATTATTAATTTAATGTTCACCGGGAGACACGTAAACTTATTCTCAAACTCTTATTTTTGGATAAATAACTTTGGGACATAACCCGGTTTCTAACTATACTTCTCCACTTAAAGGCTTAACTCGAGGTTATAATCTATAATCATCATTTATCAAGGCTTAAGGACCCTTATTGACTTAGCTTAGAACCTTAGAAATGGGTTTTTTTACCACTTATAAATTGGGCAGAATATTCACACAGGACAACCCGGTTTCCGGGGCTTATAACTTATACTCCCGATATCGTATGACTACAAACCATACCTTTTCGGAAAGCTCGCGGCATAATCTAAAACTTTCATGTTTTCCTCAAAAACCAAAGAAATCTCTAAGAGGTCGAAAAATAGCTCATAACCTACTGACTTTAAACTCGTATGTAAAAATCTGGTTTCACGGTTTTGCTCATAACTTGGTCGATTCAAGACGGAATTTAGAAATTCCAAAGCCTATGGTTTTCTAATACTTTGGGCTATCTAATGGAGCAAAAATCTGGGCAAAAATCCAACTTTAAAAACTCCGAAAATTTCCAGAACTGGGCAGAACGTTTTTAGCTCTTGAAATTGACTCTAATGGTGATTTAAGCTCCCAAACTTGTAATCATTCTCCATTAAACTCTACTTGGCTAAAATCTACCATATTTCCAGAAATTATAACACTTAAATAAGCTCATCAAAAGCCTCAAGAATGACATGCAACCATGAATTCAATACCAATAACACATTCTAGTAATTTTTACCTCAAAATACACTTAATTCACCCAAATTAAACCTTATAACACTTGAATCAACAACTTCATACGTTATAATCTGTCCTTAAGCTTAGAAATTCACCAAGAAACAACATGCAACATGATTTTATCATCATCCAACATAAATCCATCAAAGATATCTCAAGAACAACCCAAATTACACATGTATCTCTTTCAAAATTAAACCCTAATAACCATAAACTGAAAATTACACTAAAAGAGAGTAAAAGAAGTAAAATTGACAAGAATAACATGTAATTATCATGAAAATCAGATTAGGGTATAAAAGAGTGAAATTGGGGTTTTAGAAATTACCCTTTGGGTTAAAATTGGATGAAATTCAAGAGAGGAGGAGAAGGGGTGGCCCGGTGGATTAAGCGACGGCGGCCGGAAAAGGGCGGCAGAGGGTGGTGGCGTGGGCTGGTCGGGGCAGCAGCAGAGCAAGATGAGGGAGATGGAGTTTGTAGGGAGAGAAAGTGGAGTGTGGGTGTTTGAATTAGAAATGAAGATAATAACCTCTTCTACTATCTAATATACTCCCTCATTAACTAAACCACTAATATA
The DNA here is from genome assembly GCA_029582165.1 of Portulaca oleracea. Lineage (NCBI taxonomy): Eukaryota > Viridiplantae > Streptophyta > Magnoliopsida > Caryophyllales > Portulacaceae > Portulaca > Portulaca oleracea. Next base: position 2,785,381 of record CM055873.1, on the reverse strand, counting down.
TTAACTAAAATCTGAAAATACAAATGAGTAAAATAATTATAAGAGTAGTAAAAATTACCCATTTAGTTTGATACTAGGTAAAATTAATTGGTAACATTTGGGTTGGAATAAGATAGAACTTGAATATGGAAATTAAATAAAATGGAAAATAAATACCACTTGTACTTAAATTAAATAAAATAAATATAACTCAAATAAAATAAATTGAGTTTTGGAATAATAAAATATAATCTTCTAGAAGTAAAATAATTAAACCCTTTTACCGACTAAAATTACGTATACGGTAACCCGATACGAATTTACTTAATAGGTAAATAAAATAATTTTGGAACTTATAATTCCGATACTTGATACGCTTTGCCATCTCCCGCATCTAAACCCGACAATCGATAAAATAGATAATACTTGAAAATAAACGAAAAATTTATACGCAATTTAGATAATTACGGTATTAACGCTTAATTAATCGCGATTTTGGGGCGGGTTATTACATCCTCCCCTAAAAGAAGTTTCGCCTCGAAACTTGACGATGATCATAAAACGCGTTTGTTTACCTTAGAAGAGATGGGGATATTGTTTCTTCATGTTTTCTTCGGTCTCCCACGTGGCTTCCGACGTGTCTTGATTCGCCCATAGCACTGTGACAAAGTGAACATCTGTCGTACGTAGCTGCTTGATTCGCCGATCCAGAATTTGAATCGGATGTTGCTTGACGGTTAAATCTTCAGCTAGAAGCGGTGGTTCCCCACTAGAATATGACTTGGGTCCGGTACATAATTCCGAAGCTGCGACACATGAAAAACATCGTGGATTCCTCCTAAGCTAGATGGTAACTCCACTCGGTATGCTACCGGGTTGACTTTTTCTATGATTGGGTATGGCCCAATGTAGCGTGGGCTTAGATTCCCTTTGACATTGAATCTCCGGATCCCTTTGGTCGGAGAAATCTTGAGAAAACGTGATCTCCAACTTGAAACTCGAGGTTTCCGCCTCTTATCTGCATAGCTCTTTTGCAGCTCGGGCGGTCTTGATGTCTCGTTGAATAACTCGAACCTTATCTGCCGTGTCCGAATTAATTCGACCTATGATTAGTGCCGTCTAGCTCTCCCCAACATAGCGGGTTCAAAGATCTTCTACCATAGAGGCTAAAGGGGCCATCTTAATGGTGGCTTGATAGCTATTATTATACGAAAATTCGATGAGGGAGGAATTCATCCCAATTTCCTTGAAAGTCGAGGACGCATGCTCGTAGCATATCTTCTACAATCTGATTCACCCTTTCGGTTTGACCATCACTTTCCGGATGATAGGAGCTACTGAAATTGAGTCGCGTGCCAAAAGCTCCTTGCAGCGCGCTCCAAAACCTCGATTGAAATCTCGTATCCCGATCAGACACTATATCTTTTGGAATTCCATGTAGACGAACAATCTCCTGGAGGTAAATATTTGCCAATTTATCCACTTTCCACCCTTCATGGATGGGAATGAAATGTGCCGACTTAGTTAGGCGGTCCACGATGACCCATATAGCATTCTTTCTCGACATGGTGAGGGGTAAACCCATGATAAAATCCATAGAGATCGACTCCCATTTCCATGTGGAATTTCCAAAGGCCTAAGTTCTCCGATGGCCGTTGATGTTCCGCTTTGACTTTTGACAAGTTAGGCATCTGTCCACATAATTAGCTATATCCTTCTTCATATTGCCACCAAAAATTTTCTTTCAAATCCCTATACATCTTAGTACCTCCTGGGTGTACTGAAAACAATGAATTATGGCTTTCCTCCAAAAGCTTTAACCTTAAGTCTCTCTTGTCAGGTACACACAATCTATCCTGAAATCTTAGGGTTCCATCTTCTTGGATCAGGAATCCCGGCATCCTTTTTATTGCAAGATTGTCCGTGATTCTCTTGAGCTCGAATCGTTCATTTGCTCGCCTTGATTTCCTCAATGATGGATGATCAGAAGGATAACGCAGCGAGCTTCTCCATGACTTCCCCCTGCTTGACTAGCTCGATGCTTTCCTTACACAATTCCCGGTGTAATCTCGGATGAATCCTCAGATTGGTCAACTTTACATGCTGCGTCTTTCTGCTTAACGCATCAGCTACCACATTTGCTTTACCAGATGGTACCGATATCCAAGTCATAGTCCTTGATAAGCTCTAACCATCGCCATTGCCTTAAATTCAACTCCTTCCGAGTGAATATATATTTGAGACTCTTATGATCCGTGAAAATGGTCGTATGGACTCGTATAAATAATGCCTCCATATCTTCAAGGCAAAAACCAACTCGCGAGCTCTAAATCATGAGTCGGGTAATTCTTTTCATAAGGCTTTAATTGCCGAGACGCATAGGCGATCACTTTGTTATCTTGCATCGACACAACCTAATCCTTGATGGGATGCACTATATACCACATACTCCTTTCCTTCCTGAAGGGATAACACTAGTGCGGTTTTGACTTTTCTTTAAGCACTGGAAGGCTTCTTCACACTTGTCGGTCCACTCAAAACGTGTGGATTGCTTGAGAAGATTAGTCAACGGAAGAGCTATTCTTGAGAAATTCGCACGAACCTTCGATAATATCCGCCATACCTAAGAAACTTGGATTTCACTAATCGTAGAGGGCCTTGTCGACTTTGAACCGTAGAAATCTTACTAGGGTCCACTTGATCCCTTCATCGGTGACTATATGGCCTAGAAAAGCCACTTCTTTCACCAAAACTCACACTTTGAAAACTTAGCATACAATCGTTGTTCCCTTAAGGTTTGAAGTACAATCCTTAAATCCGCTCATGCTCCTCTTGACTCTTGAATACACGAATGTCGTCAATAAACACCACTACAAACTTGTCCAAATGGGGTTTGAATACGATTCATTAGATCCATAAATACGGTGCATTGGTAAGCCCAAACGGCATCATCAGAAACTCATAATGTCCATACCTCGTCCTAAAGGCGGTCTTGGGTATGTCTTGACTCTAACTCGAAATGGGTGGTATCTGACCTCAAGTCTATCTTAGAAAATACTCCGGCTCCTTGAAGTCGGGTCGAATAGATCATCGATCCTTGGAAGAGGGTACTTGTTCTTAATAGTAACCTTGTTCACTCTCTGAATCGATACATAACCTTAAGCTACCATCCTTTTTCTTCACAAATAATACCGAGCTCCCGGGGTGATGTGCTCATTCGATGAACCCTTTACTCAATAAATTATCTAATTGCTCTCTTAATTCCTTAAGCTCCGCAGCGCCATCTGTATGGTGCCTTGGATATAGGCATAGTCCCCGAACTAACTCTATTTCAAAATCAATCTCCCTCCTCGGGGTTAGTTCCGCAACTTCTTCAGAAAAAACATCTTGGAAATCTCGTACCACGGGGATTTCTTCTATTCTGGGCGGATCTTTGGATCTTCACTTACTAGGCATAGGTAACCCTCGCACCCATGATTAAGCAACTTTCGAGCCTTCATGTAAGATATGATAGGACACGGGTTAACCCCTATGTCCCCTACGAATTGAACTTCCTTGCCTAAGGCGCTCTTGAGAACAACTATTCCTCGCCGCACCTAACTGAGCTTGCGTACGAGACCAACCACCCATACCTAGAATGATATCAAACTCCTCTAGATCTAATCAATAAGATTAATAAAAGATATCTGCATTCAACCTAAGAGGGACACCCACAAAACTAGTCGTGCATGGTATCGCTTGACCATTAGGTAAACTGATAGAGTAATTCACTGCATGGGCTAGATTTTGTAACTTTAGGTTCAAAACAGCTTTGGTTGAGATAAACGAATTGGTTGCTCGTAATCAAACAATGCAATTAAAGGTTGCGATATATATAAATCGTCCCAAGAATAACCATACGATTTTGCCGCTTCTTTTCTCGCCTACGACGTAGGCTTGACCCACGGTTCCTTGCGCGCGCTGCTCATTGGCGGTGTTGGACGAGTGGTTCCTGCCCGTCTTGGGTTCTCTTTGGGCATTCCGATGCCTTATGATCTGAGGCTCCACACCATAGACAGTTTCCCGTACCTACCCGACACTGGGCGGTAGTATGATTAGTCCTGCCGCACTTCTTGCAGGGCTCCTTGGCAAGAGCTGGGGTAGCTTGGTTTCTCGGAATTGGTGGCATTGGCCGCTTAGCTTGACTATCTCCTTAACAGCGCACTGGCGCTCCTTATCATTCCATTTCCTCTGCACTGCTCTGTGGTTCGTGGCTTTCAACTCCTTTCACTCTTTCTACTTCGGCTCTTTCATACATCTCTTGCATCGAGAAATGATGGGATGACAACGTTACGGATGTATGGCGCTAGGCCTCCTCATAGCGGGTTAACTTCACTTTACGATGCAACGTAATCCGGAGCGAAACGAGCTAGCTCATTAAACTTTGCCGTATATTGCACCACTGAGATGTCCTTATTAAACATACTCCACTCTAAAAATTCTTTCTCCTTTTGACGTCTAAGGAAAATAGGGTAGAACTGAGCCCTCAAATCTCCTAAGAAGTCATTCCACGACTTTGTGGTTCCTTGGTACTTATCCTCAATGGTTCTCCACCAAATATCAGCTTCACCTTTTAAATAATAGGTCCCTATGGCCAACCTTTTATCCTCGGGCACTCCAATCACCTCAATGATCTTTCCCATCTCACGAATCCAATCTTCAAGCACTACGGGGTCATAACCCCCTTTGTAAAAAGTCGGGTTTCTTCGGGCTACCCTATCTGCATAATTCTCTTCCCTAGATTGGCTCGCTTGTCCCATAGATGGAAGGGGTACGCGTTTGAGTAATTCTTGCATGAATATCCCAAAAGGGTCCGGGTATTGGGGTGGATTGAGAGGGACGGATCCTAAAGAAGATTCGGGGTGACTAACCACTCCCGGGTTAAGCTGAGGTCCTTGCAATTCGAGTTGATTACCCCCTGACACCTCATTTCCAGGTTCTTCATGGGAGGGCGTATTTCTTGAGCTTTGCGACATACTACAAGATTACACCAGACATATTATTTCCCCATATAACCTATTCTTGTCCTCTTTTATACCCCCTTTCCATAAAATTCAAATTTTAATTAAACATCCCTATTTAGGATCCTTGTTTCTTTATAAAATCACATTACCCACATACATACATGCATGCTTAAAATACCAATAAAATTCTTGTAATCCCATAATATTATAAAGCATAATAATTCATGAGGTCGCAAATCCCATCATACCATTGCACCCAAGCATAATATTTAAAAGGTAACAATCCCCACGTCATTGTTCTTACTTCATCAAAAAAATCCAAAATAATACTCCTTGGTTCGCTCAAATTACAACCCATGCTCCCGCTCACAACATAATCATAGGAGGTTACAAAATTAATCATAGTTCGCCAATTTCATCAATGACCCAAAACAAGATACCTAGTCACCACTAGATTCCACTAAACATGGGAATTCGATCCTCCTGCTCTTGTTCCCTAGTTCCTTCCACGCGTAGCCGTGAAGGACGACGTTCTTCGCGCAAGGTGTGGCGGATTATGGGTCCCAAGGTGGTCCATTCAAGGTTTACCGGCCACAGTGTAGACGTTCCCGCTTCATTCTCCCCGGGTTGCCTAGGTTGCGGCGTACCTCATCTTGATCAAGATCCATGCTAGGATCTTCTTCTTCTCGCATTGCTCGCGGTAGGGGTCGCCTCTCCATGGGAAGATACGTTTGGAATAATTGGTCGGCCCGTGATAAGTGGCGAAATGTAGGTGAACTTCATCCGCCGGTGGTGAGAACACGCAACGGCGATTCGCGTTGGGTGGCGCGGTTAATCCTAACATCTCATGAAGAAAGGGGCCTAATTTACTAACGTGGAGAGTTAGTGATCGCGCTTGAGTGATTATAACTTCCATCGCGATTTGATTCCACGCCCGACGTAATTGAGGCACCATGCGTGGCGCTCGCTCTCCTCGACGAGTAATCGACCGATCGATTCTCGATGTCGTCCCACGGACTCGTGGAAGAGTCGCTAATAAGCACCGGCTCGGCAGATGTCATCATGGTATTCGAATTCGGATTCGCCGCACAATGCGCATCTAACGATCTTGTAGAGTCTTGAGATGATCTTGCACATTGGTGTCGGGGTCCATAAACATCGCAAAGGGATTCGGAAGAGGATTGCCGTTGGTATCCATCTAATTCACATATAAAACGTAAACAAGCTCTTAAAATCCGCACGTAATAAAAGAATTCGTTAACGAAAAGAAACAACCTTATAACGAGATTCAAGACTCAACCAACTAACCCCTTATGAGCAACTTAAAAGGCTCTTACTTTAACTTTAAACTTGCCTTAAACTTTTCTTTACGCTTCCTAAATCCCATAAATTGTACCATTTTGGTTTCCTTAAAGATTTTATTTCCGTGCTATGATTTAGAACTCATTTTACCCTATACCAAATCCCACTTGGGACTTGCTTGTAATCTTTTTGTAAACTATCAAAGACTTTTTAGGACGACACCTTGCCATACTTTATAATTCCCAACTATACATCCACCACTTTACTTGTTTAACTTACTAGGCTTAACTCAATCCCACCTAGTTTCTTCTTAAAATTTGACTTAAAAGTCGCTAAAATCCCGGGAAAATTTGACAAAGACTTCCCCTATAAATAGAGCTATCCCCAATTTACAAAATCTTGAAACCCTGCACGAAAAGCAATTTATATTCCATATAAACATCTAGAGCTTCATGCTCTCCACCATCCCCAATACAAACACCACTCGGTGCACCAACCAAAGATCTACTCAATTCTCACACACTTACTTTTCTTCCTAAAATCATAACACAAAGGATCAATATCCTAATAAACTTCACAATCCCAAATTCCACTAAACCATGGCTCTGATACCACAACTGTAACACCCCAATCTTAAACCACAAATTAAATGCTTACTTAGCACCCAAATTCATGATTAGCGCAGCGGAAAAACTTGACCGGGGCATTACCGCCGTCCCGAAAGAGACAAGGCAACCACAAAACACTAACACTTTTTAAACCACAAGGAAAACTAACTCCAAACCCAATACATAATTGATACAATCCGTTGAAAAATATAGATACATAAACTTAAACATTTGCGAGAGTCTTCCAAAGCGCAAAATTTGGCTTCCATCCATAACTTAGCTTAGGGACTACCTCAACCTGCTGGAGCTACTTTGGAACAGACTTGCTTGACCACGAGAACTCGAGCCTCCTAAAACAAAACATTAAAACAACGCGAAAGGTGAGTGGGGAAACACTCAAGATTTAAACCTCCAACACGTAAACCGCTCAAAACGGTTTCGGTCAGACATTTAAATTCATTTTGAAAGCGGAAAGGGATAAACATAAATAAACTTAAAGAATTAAGCATAAGATATAAATAAGTAAAGCTGAACTTAGCTATATGAATGAAAACGTGGAACCCTCATGATCGGTGCAAGCACCTCACACACGCTGTATGCCCAAATCGATCGAGATTTGGATTGGGTGATCGTTAAACGATCGACAATCGCCGTGTCGACACTTTGATCGAGTGCTAAAAACATAATTAAACTTTATATAACATAAGATGGGTCCACTTTAAAGCATAAAAGACTTGCATAAAGCATAAAACTTGGTAGAACATGAATTAACTCGCACGAAGGCGTAAAGGTTGGACAATTTGCACTTGAGACGCTAAAAACTTGGGTGGTGCGGCTCGGCTTGGAGATGGCGCTTGCAACTTGACGGCTAAGACGGAAATAAATAATAACGAAGAACCAACAAGGTTCTAAATTAGAATCATAAACTTAGAAACTTAGTAAAATAATTAAAACGACTTTTTAGAAATAAAATTTCAGGTTTAAGTAAAGATAATGTTCAAGGTATAACTCGGGCTAGGAAAATCGGAATAAAGCAAAAGAGTATATCCCGGAATAGGGAAAAATGAGATCTACAACTTTGATGAAAGGGCCAGAGGCTAAAAATGAAGGGAAGGGTCCCAAAATGGGCCCGGACAGCAGCTGAATCAATGAAAATAAAGGGTTTCGGAATATAGAGAAATTGACGTAGAAAGGTAGAATTAATAGATGGAACTTGTATCTTTTGAAGGATAACTTGATTGATGAAAGATGAGATTAAAAGATTAGAGGTTGAATATGAAATTAGAAGAATTCCCTTGAGATTTACTTAGAAGGATAATATTGATGGAGTAAACGATGGAAGAAAGATAGGTAATGTAATTTGAGGAAAAATCCATGAGTTGAGACTTTAGGAAACTCATCATAAGAACTATTTAGAACTTGGACCTTAGGTAGATAGATACTTTAACCAACTCAAAGGTATCGAATTATTAATTTAATGTTCACCGGAGACACGTAAAACTTATTCTCAAACTCTTATTTTTGGATAAATAACTTTGGGACATAACCGGTTTCTAACTATACTTCCACTTAAAGGCTTAACTCGATGTTATAATCTATAATCATCATTTATCAAGGCTTAAGGACCCTTATTGACTTAGCTTAGAACCTTAGAAATGGGTTTTTTACCACTTATAAATTGGGCAGAATATTCACAGGACAACCCGGTTTCCGGGCTTATAACTTATACTCCGATATCGTATGACTACAAACCATACCTTTTCGGAAAGCTCGCGGCATAATCTAAAACTTTCATGTTTTCCTCAAAACCAAAGAAATCTCTAAGAGGTCGAAAAATAGCTCATAACCTACTGACTTTAAACTCGTATGTAAAAATCTGGTTTCACGGTTTTGCTCATAACTTGGTCGATTCAAGACGGAATTTAGAAATTCCAAAGCCTATGGTTTTCTAATACTTTGGGCTATCTAATGGAGCAAAAATCTGGGCAAAAATCCAACTTTAAAAATTCGAAAATTTCCAGAACTGGGCAGAACGTTTTAGCTCTTGAAATTGACTCTAATGGTGATTTAAGCTCCCAAACTTGTAATCATTCTCCATTAAACTCTACTTGGCTAAAATCTACCATATTTCCAGAAATTATAACACTTAAATAAGCTCATCAAAAGCCTCAAGAATGACATGCAACCATGAATTCAATACCAATAACACATTCTAGTAATTTTTACCTCAAAATACACTTAATTCACCCAAATTAAACCTTATAACACTTGAATCAACAACTTCATACGTTATAATATGTCCTTAAGCTTAGAAATTCACCAAGAAACAACATGCAACATGATTTTATCATCATCCAACATAAATCCATCAAAGATATCTCAAGAACAACCCAAATTACACATGTATCTCTTTCAAAATTAAACCCTAATAACCATAAACTGAAAATTACACTAAAAGAGAGTAAAAGAAGTAAAAATTGACAAGAATAACATGTAATTATCATGAAAATCAGATTAGGGTATAAAGAGTGAAATTGGGGTTTTAGAAATTACCCTTTGGGTTAAAATTGGATGAAATTCAAGAGAGGAGGAGAAGGGGTGGCGGCCGGTGGCTTCAGCGCGACGGCGGCGAAAAGGGCGGCAGAGGGTGGTGGCGTGGGCTGGTCGGGCGTGAGCAGAGCAAGATGAGGGAGATGGAGTTTGTAGGGAGAGAAAGTGGAGTGTGGGTGTTTGAATTAGAAATGAAGATAATAACCCCTTCTACTATCTAATATACTCCCTCATTAACTAAACCACTAATATATTAACTAAAATCTGAAAATACAAATGAGTAAAATAATTATAAGAGTAGTAAAAATTACCCATTTAGTTTGATACTAGGTAAAATTAATTGGTAACATTTGGGTTGGAATAAGATAGAACTTGAATAGGGAAATTAAATAAAATGGAAAATAAATACCACTTGTACTTAAATTAAATAAAATAAAGGGAAATTCCAAATGGTAGGCACCAATTATTGGGTATTTTCCAAGTGGTGATCATCTTTTTAACAAATTCCGAATGGTAGGCTTAATAATCAAAATATTCCATTCCATAAGCTTAGTTGTAACTGAGGTTAAGTATCAACAAAAAGAAAAAAAAAAGAAAAAAGGATAATGTTTTGAATGAAGAACGCTCATATCAAACGACTGAAAAACACAGAACATCATCACTGCTCCTCCTCACTGTCATCCCTTCCCCTGAAACACTTGGAATACCCACTTTGATGATGATAGCCATTTCCCCAATTTATTTCAATAAATATATTTTGAAGCACATGGCTGGGAAGTTGGCTCCAGGTGCAATGGAGCACTGGTTGGAGAGTTGACGAAAATACACTTGCCGCAGTTGCTCGCCGGCGATCGCATCCTGCCCCGGCCTGAATCTCTCACCTGCAATGCTAGGTCTCCTATTGTCTGTGGTCTGAAAAATAAGCGTTTACATCTTCTGAAATAGGTATGCTTTATGAAAAGATTTAATTTTTGAATAGGTGGGAGAATTGACGAAAATAGCGTTTTGATTGTACAATTTGAAAATGTGAGGGTATGAATTTGTAGATTGTTATTGGATTGGGAAAAGATTTTGATTGTACAAGTACGTTTATTTCAAACTATTAGTGTATTAATTTGTAGAGTGTTATGAGTGTTATTAGAATTTAGGGAAAGCAGCCCAGGAACCGTTTGGATTGCTTTTTCACCTTCAATAGCAAAGGTTCTACTTGCCACCGTATTGCTCTGCTCCCAGTACCATACCAATTTTGTGTTGGTTATGATCCAGAAGTTGAATACACATTTATTAGTTGCATTGCCTTGCCTTCTTTTTCATCAAGTAAAAGTTGAATATTGGGTGGATTAGTTTAACACCCAAATTTGAGACTCTTTTCGGTATGGTGTTCTAAGTTTTTCAGTCATTCGATATGAGCGTTCTTCATTCAAAACATCATCCTTTTTTTTTTCTTTTTGTTGATACTTAACCTCAGTTACAACTAAGCTTACGGAATGGAATATTTTGATTATTAAGCCTACCATTTGGAATTTGTTAAAAAGGTGTTCACCATTTGGAATACGCAATAGTTGGTGCTTATCATTTGGAATTTCCCTAAAATAAATATAACTCAAATAAAATAAATTGAGTTTTGGAATAATAGAATATAATCTTCTAGAAGTAAAATAATTAAACCCTTTTTCCGACTAAAATTACGTATACGGTAACCCGATACGAATTTACTTAATAGGTAAATAAAATAATTTTGGAACTTATAATTTCGATACTTGATACGCTTTGCCATCTCCTGCACGAAACCTGACACCGATAAAATAGATAATACTTGAAAATAAACGCGAAAAATTTATACGCAATTTAGATAATTACGGTATTAACGCTTAATTAATCGCGATTTTGGGGCGGGTTATTACATAGAGCCACTCAAGAGAGCATTCTTATAAGACAACGTAACCTGTATGCATGCTTGTCGCTATCCAAACTAACATTTATAAGGTCCGTAACGGTTTTGCTGGAATCATCCACAAACCCGTCACAACCGGAAGCCTCAAAAGAGTCAGGCACCACCGTGTCGTCTTTTCCAAAATTCCTCAGCCCATTGTTAACCTCACAAGGCGACGAGGAGTGCGTAGCATTCGAAATATGAGCATCACCATTATTTTTCTTAGGGAGCCATTGCTGGCTAAATTTTGCAGTAGCAGGAGGGCCAACAACTTGTATTTTATTGAGTTGCTCTTAATCAAAAGGATGGACATAATATTAAGAGGAATAGGCGCACAGACAAGTTGGAAGATAATAGTCTTAATGATATTGATGCTGAGATAGATCGCAAGGCTTTGGCTATTGGCAATGATATAGGCGCGCCGGTCTTTGATGACCACCCAATTGAAGTTGTTGATCTTTCAAGGTCGCAATTGAAAAGAGAAGTCATTCGTGTCGTGGGCATGCAAGTCTTTATTGTATGCTTATGTTTTAGTAGTGTTTAGTCTTTGATATTTTAGAGTTGGTTGTATTATTCTCAAAGTTCTTGCTCAAATTAAGAGGACTCCACTTTCATATTAAGGTCTTCGTGATAATAATGGCGACTTCAATTTTTCTTTCGTCATATTAAGAGGGAAAGGAATAAGGTAACACATGTTATCGCTCATTAATACCATCCTATGAAGAGAAAGTTGAGAGTTCGGGTGGTGGAGGGGTCTAGAGGCAATCAATGATCCGACTTTGTAGGACATGTGTAATTTTATCAACAAGTCTTTAATATAGTTCCCCTTCTCATTTTCCATTAAAAAAAAAAGCTTCACAAATGTGTTTGTATACATGAGTTAAATGGTCTGTGTGCTACATAAGTTTCATTTTTTTTTGTTAGTTTGGAGTTTTAATTTCTTTTCTTTTCAAATTCTACCATTAAATTTTAATATTTATCAAATATACCATTTAACTTTTAAAATTTATCAAATACGCCACAAAATTTTGTAAGTTAAATGGTCTACGTGACACATAGTACATGTGTATACACTCAAAGGGAAGTTTTATCTTGGGGGACCACATTTTTTTTTAATGATGGGAGGTATCATACATTCTTAATTACTGGCTCATAAATGAAAAATGACTGAAAAGGCACTTGGGAACCATTTGTTTGACAACTTGGTCCCTCTGAATACATTTAAAAAATGTGATCTCCATGAATTAGTTGTTAAAAATGTATGAACTCTCAGCAAATTTTTGAATTGGGCATGATATGTATGTAAAGTCCATTATTTGCATGGTGTGGCCCTTCATTTATGAACTTTGAAGGGCCCTTGATGAAGCAAAAGTCGCAGAAAGCAATCAGTTGAACAGTGAGCATCCTAGGCACCTACAGAGCTATAAAATGGCGTCCTCTATCAACCCAATTCCCACTCCTCACATTTCTGATTTTCACACTCTAATTTCACTTCACGAACAATTTCATCACCACAAATTGTGTCAATTTCCATAGAGTATTGATCAAACATTCAAACACCATCAAAACAAGATGGAAAAAGTCAAAGGCAAAGACAATCATCACAGCAACCTGAAGAACGCCATGATAGCATTCATAGTCCCTCTTCCTTCCATCTTCTTCTTCCTCGCTTTCCTCCGCCATTACAACGATCCTCACCACTCTCTCTCCTCGCTGTGGTTATGGTGCTACAACAACCCTCTTCTTCTCGCAAATGCCTTGTTCTTCTTCAATGTCAACGTCCTCTTCTGGGTCATCGGCAACCTCCAATCCAGCCACTGGGTATGTACCGATCTAAGTAATTTCCCCAATTCAAATCTGGGTTGTTTTGGGTTGTGATTGTGTATATGATTTTGTGATTGTGGTTGTGGGTGCAGATGATTGATCCGTATTGGACTGTGATCCCGGTGATGTTGGTTCATTACTATGCGAAGCACCCATTGGCTAGTTATGATCCATGGAGGTCGAAAGTTGTCATTTTGTTGACGTGGGTTTGGAGTGTGAGGCTTTCGCATAACTATTTCCGGCGTGAGAATTGGCAGTGGGGTGTTAGGGAAGACTGGCGGTTCACTGATATGAGCCGCCAGTATGGCCGCCATTGGTGGTGGATCTCTTTCTTTGCCGTTTATGTCGCTCAGCAGGTAACTACTCTTAATCTTTCTCTTTGCACTCCAAGTGTTCGACGAAATGCCTGAACGAGAGTACCTGAATGAACGCTTTCCCTCTATTACTGGAGTTTTCAAATGGGTTTGCACTTTGCATTCCAATTGTTCGATAAAATGTCTGAATGAACTGTTTCCCTCGATTGCTCAACTTTTCAAATGGGTTTGCAGTCAAGTGTTTGATGAAATGCCTGAATGAACTCTTTCCCTGTATTGCTGAACTTCTCAAATGGGTTTGCATTAAAGTGTTTGATGAAATGCTTGAATGAACTCTTTCCCTCTATTACTCAACTTTCCAAATGGGTTTACGTTTTGCAGTTTTTTCTGATTGGTCTAAGCCTGCCCTTCTACATCGTTCACTCAGTCGAAGCACCATTGAGCATATGGGACTTTGCTGGCATTGCTGTGAGCTTGACAGGTATAATTGTTGCATACTACGCCGACACGCAGCTTCATGAGTTTGTCACCAAGAACGCCGAATCAAAGGCTTCTGGGAAGCCGATTGAGGTCACTTTGGAGACGGGTTTGTGGAGGTATTCGCGCCATCCAAACTACTTCGGAGAGCAGCTCTTTTGGTGGGGGCTCGTGATCTTTGCCTGGAGCCTTGGACATGGATGGACCTTTGTGGGTGCGCTTGTGAACACCTTGTGTTTAGCGTATATGACGGTCCTTGTCGAGGAGAGAATGCTCAAGCATTCCTTCAGAGCTGAAGCTTACCGGCAATACCAAAAGAGTACCTCGGTTTGGGTCCCGTGGTTCAGGTCCGAGTCTAAGGGCAAGGTCAATTGACCTACAACAACAATTTCCAGTGTAGGTCTCACTTTCGAGGACTCTGGGGAGATCTAGATGTAGTTGGTTTTACTTCGACAAACATCCTGATTGCAAAGAGATTGATAACGTCGTAATCCATGGTGCTTTGTTGATTATGTAATTGTGTGTTCCTTGGTATTTTTGCTTGTTGGATAGACGCGTCATGTTGTGGTGTTTCTCCACCTTCGCCTACCTTACTAGTGTATGTATGCAATTGTATAGATGAATTTCGGTTCCATTCTTCACTTCCTCAAACAATCACTCACGATGTGGTTAGGAGTTAAGATCAATTTCCATAGAAAAAAGAGTTAAGACCAATAGTCATACAAAAACTTCAAACTTTGGTCGTAAGGTTAAGCATATGTGTTAGGGATCTGATTGCCAGTTGTTAGTCACTTGTTAGGGTGTAAAATAGAGCAATATATACAGCGAAAGGGAAATACAAGATGATTATGGAATCGAGGATAATAGTAGAGAGGCAAGAACATAGATATATGAGCGAGACATTATTTTACGTGGGAAACCAAAGAATTCGGAGAAAAACCCACGGGCGACAACCAATATCCACTAGTAGAAAAAGAAGATATTACAAGAGGTAAAATATATGTGAACTCTCGTAGACTCTCGCAACCTAGGGATGATTAGGGTGAAGATGTGAGGATAACACCGTATCTTCCTCATGGGGAGTTTTGAAGCCACTCACATCTCTTACATTAGTCACTTGCCGTATGCTACAAAGTGAATAAAGACCTCTATTTATAGGGGTAAACACCCTATAGATCTGGCTAGACTTTCACTCCAAATACAATTAGTTTTAAAATGCTATTACAATTAGGAAACTAACACAAATATAATTAGGAAATAAAATAATTTCCTAATAGCAACCAATAACTTGGAGTGTTTAAGAAACTTGTCAAATAATGAGTCTAAGAGAATTTGGGCCAATAACCCAACAATATGTTATAAATTTGTTGGTTTCTTATGCAACCTTAAGTTTCTATAATTTGGCCGAACAAACTAATGCAATGATTGGTTGCGACATTGACATCATTCACGAAGATCAAGAAACTGCGACAAGACTCTTCATCGAGCAGTGGCAAGAAGATAGGAGGGCAATTTGAATGATAAATCTTATTTGCTGTTTTGTTTGCGGTTTTTGTTCGGGTGAAACTTATTTATTTTACTGTCTTGCTGTTTATATGCAACCTTTGTTGCAAGACATCTTGCCCCTTTTGGACTTTAAATAATCGAAAAAAACTAATGCAATGTCTGGAAACAACGTTGATCTCCATAGTACAATGACAGACACTAGTGAGTAATGTGTCCGAAATCCAAATTCATGTCCTTCATGACTTACATTTTTAAAAAGTTAAACAATGTACGATGCTTCGTTGCATGGAAGCTTGTACCTTTGATTATGTTTGGGTTCTAATTGGCAAAATATAGTACCTTTGATTATGTTTGGGTTCTAATTAGAAGATCATATTCAAATGTTTGGATTGAGTTTTACAATTTTGTATGATTTGATCATAATTAATTTAGGCCTTGTTCTTTTATGCGATATTCTGCGATATGGTGTGGTATGGTGTGGTGAAATTGTGGCGGGTTGTGGTGTAATTGTGACGGATTATTGGTATGTTGTGGTGGATTTTTTTGTATATATATAAATATTGTATTGGTAATTGTGAAAAAGTAATTGGAAAAAGTGAGTTGAAATATTGTATTGTTTTTTGATGATAAATATTATATTGTTAATTGTGAAAAAGTGAGTTGAAATATATATATAAATATTGTATTGGTAATTGTGAAAAAATAATTTGTGGTGGGTTGTGGTAAATTGTGGTAGAATGATATTTTATGGTGAGTTGTGGCAAACTGCGGTATGTTGTGGCACCGCAGTTTATCAACCGCAGAAAAGAACAGGGATCAGTACGCATTGAACATGAACTAGGATGCTCGGATGTTCTGATTGAGTTTTTTCGTTTCCTTGAGCAACAGTTGCATTAATCTTGTCCATTAAAATTTGAATTTGGACCAATGATATTCTTTCTTTTTTGTCGTGGGTGGGGTCAACTTGGTTCACACCATCAATGGTTTCTATTTTATGGAATTTCATCACTTACTTACAACAGTTGAAACTCATTTTAACTTTTTTTATCATCAAACAATTATTTATACATCATATACTATAAATAAATTGCTTTAACTTTAATTTTTATTCTCATAAATGCACAAAGGACAAGATTTGAAAGATAAAAACTTAAAAAAAGGAAAAGAAGGGGCAAGTTTCATAACGCTACAACGTTCTAGTTTCACGTGCCCATTCACTTCGTTCATGACTGTAGCAAAATGCATGAACTTGGCACATGTTCCAAGGAAAAGAAGTAGCCACTGCATTTGCTCTTATATAAATGTGTTCAACTCATGCTAGTCCTCACATCCAGAGCATTCGAACTTGAGATGTTGATAAATAATGTAATGTTATTCTCTTCAAACTTAGACAACAACATTACATAAGTCATGATACTCAAAATGTTATAATGTAACTATGTAGGATTTCCAATATGTAACGTTAACCATTGATTTTTTGTATTTATCTTTTCAAGACTTATAATATTATATTTAGGTGTAAATATTTTCTATTACAAATCTAATGATGATAGTCTTTTATAAGTTTTCAAATACTAACTGTCAAAGTTATAAAGTTATAAATATTTTCTATTAGTGACCGCTTGGCATTTCTGTTGGTGGAGTGGTTTGCTATTTTCCTCTTGATACTGAGGTTTCTTTTCTTAAGGCCTTCAAAGTCAAAAGCCGTAAAAAAAGAAGGTTAATTTGCTGTGGAACCCGAAGTGGAGTTTGGTTAGCAGAGCTTCGGGTAGGGCCCGTTCAAGCAACCCTTGTCGTGTTAAAGGTGTTAAAAAGCCTTCTCGAAGTTGTTCTATCAGTAATGATGTGGTTGATAGTATTGCTGAGAGATCTTTGAATGCAGTGGATATCTCCTTGGAGAGGCTGAATGAGGAAGCTTGTAGAGCGGCGAAACGTGTGTGTCGATTAAGGTTGTCTCGTGATGATCAGGAGACTGTGACGAAAACCTTTAGAGATGACATGTTGGAAAAAAAGAAGAATCTTATTAGATAACTGTTTTTGCTTTGTTATAACCCTTTGTTGCGGTTTGTGTTTGTTCTTTGGTTCTTTGGATTCGAGTGTTTTCTTTGTTTCTGTACATTGCATTTTTTGATGCTCTTTAAATTTCTTTATTAACTAACTATCGAAAAAAAGTTATAAAGTTTTTTTTTTCTTGGGAGGAATCAAAGTTATAAAGTTTGACCCTATTAATCAAACATGAAATTTTTTTTTGGGCGGTAGGGACTATTTTTTATTTTTTTTAAAAAAAAACCTATTACCCACCCAATACTTAATTCGGGTGGGCAGGGTCATAAGGGTGGATTACCGGGTACAAATTAGCTTCCCCAGCAACTGCAAAACCCTCTCCGTTTTCTTCCGCCATAGCCGACCATTCCTACCACTCTCAATCCGAGATGAAAGGAGGAAAAGGAGGTAAGAAGAGAGACAGGGACGACTCCATCAATGGCGGACGAGATGGTTCCAACTCCATCTCCAACCCTTCTACCTCTTCTTCCACCGCCATCGAAACAAAGAAGCAGAAGCAGATTCTTCCTTCCATGATAAAAAACAAGGAGAAGAGGTCCGAGATTCACTCCAAACTCAAGCATCAGAAGAAGCTCGAGAAGCGCAAGAAGCTCAAGGCTCGCGACGCCGCCGAGAAGCGCGCCATCGAGCTCGGCGAGGAGCCGCCGGCGAGGCAGGTCCCTCGAACCCTAGAGAATACCAGGGAAGCCGACGAGACTGTTTGCAAGCCCGATGATGACGAGGTTAGGGTTTTTCTTTGCGTTTTTTAGTGTTGTTTTTGAGGAGTTTGTGGTGATTTGTTTGGTTTTTGTGTGGTTTTCAGTTGTTTGCGGAGATTGAAGCGGATGAATTTAGCGCTGTGTTGAAAGGGGAGCGTGCTCCTAAAGTTTTGATCACCACTTGCCGTTTCCATTCAACTGTATGTTGTTCTCTGGCTTATTTTGCAGTTTAGCTTGTTTTGATTGTTTGGATATGTGTATTGTTGGTGAGTTTAGTGAAATTATGAGCATTCTGGATGAAATGGTAGCTAACATAGTCTAATAACACTTAGAATTAGAAATACTGAATTTGAAGTTAAATTTGAACTATGAAAGTGTTGTTTTTCCTGCCTTCAGGATTAGCTATTCCTCAAAATCTCAAATTTTATGGTGTTATGCATACACTTCCAATAATTCGGGATTTCGGCCAGTGGAACTAAGAGTGGCATCTAGCTCGTTTATATGCTTCATTTGCAAGCCTGTGAACCTTTATTTTCCAGTGGCCTAAATGCCCAATTGATTAGCAAGAGGCCGAATTTGACGGGTAGCTTAGCTCATGATGTTTGACACCACACTATTGCTGTGCAATTTTGCAAAATAGCATGCTTCTTTTTATTCTTGTTATCGATATGGAGTTGCAGTAAGTTGTATATAGTTATCTATGGAGTTCTTGTGTTTGTGGATGTGGCAATGGTAGTTCTGAACTTCTGATACCTATCTGTTTATATCCCCTCTCATGCTTCATAATCGTGAAGTTCGCCGTCATAAGTCATGACCCTGGTTCACTGTTGTGCAACCAGAGGTTCCAGTTCACTGTTATTAGAATCATCATCTCTTGTTCATGTAAGGGGGGTTGTATGAGTTGAAAATTAAGTGCCAAAAGCTTTATTGCGCTACTGTTTCCTATGAATTTCATCATTTTCATGTCATGTTTTATGGCTGCTACAAATAAGGGAGTCAACATTAAGGTTCCCAGCTTGAAGCCAATGCATGTTTTTTTATTAGGTTGTGAGCTACCTCTGTATCAACCACCACTTTAGTGATATGTACTTCTGCGCTTATGGCTCCATTTTTCTGTATTGAAAGTCTTGTGCATGGTTTGTTTCTGTTTTTTTTTTTCTTTTTGCCGAGTGGGGGGAGGGATCTCATTCACTAATGAAAGCAATCTAATTAAGTGCCTTTGAAAATGATTGTTAAATTTGATGTAAATTGGAAGATACTAACACACTGTGAGCTATGTACGTGCCAAGTAACTAACTCCTTTTATATTGTATATTCTGCAGAGGGGACCTGAATTTATCAAAGAACTACTTGAAGTGATTCCTAATTCACATTACTATAAGAGAGGGACCTATGACTTGAAGAAGGTATAAACATGTTCTCTCCTACACCACACCAAAGGAAACACAACTTTTAATTTTCTATATTTAAGAAATACCTGATGGTCTTTGCTTCTTAATGATCCTGTCAGATTGTAACATATGCAACTAAAAAGGACTTCACTACTCTAATTGTGGTCCACACAAATCGAAGAGAACCAGGTTAGTACAGTTTTCTTTAGAATCATGTATATGAATTGATAGCTTTCAAAGGGATATCATGTGGCTGCCTTATATTAGCTGTGGGATTTCTTTCTCTTCCACCCTTGGGCATTTTGGAATTTAAATATCTTCTTTAATGCTTATTGCAGATGCGCTATTAGTTATCGGCTTACCTGATGGACCCACAGCACACTTTAAGCTATCAAAACTTGTTTTACGGAAGGATATTAAGGTTAGTTGATTGCTTTGTTGGGCATGTTACTCCTAATCCATAGTGCTACATGCTTATCACATGTAACTGTTCTTAACTGAAACTGCCTCTGCCTTTTGTTTTGCTTCTCCATCTTCCATGATACATTGAGATGCAAAGATGAATGAAGAACACACTTTGTCCCTTTTTTTTTGTGTGGGGGGGGGGGGGGGGGGTGGGGTTTAAAAACTATTTCGTATTTGTTGCCTTTTCAGCTTTGATATTAAGGACTTGTCTAGACCGGGGGGAAAAAATGAAGGCTGTCTAGTTTATGTTTGAATCAATTGTTTAGCATTTGTGGTATGTGTTTTTTACCTTCTGTTTGCCATCTTTCGAAGACGTACTGCGTGCACCTTTCTCATCCGGCGACGCTGTTTTCCTATGATTGGTAGTAGGTTGTCATGTCTTGCTGCATAGTTATTGCTTTTCTTTGGACTGGATATATTGATTTTTGTTTTCCTATGATTATTTCGACATTCCTTGTATCGGGGCCATGCCAAGCAATCTTTCTGTTCTTTCTGTCTTTCTGTGCCTAGATTTTCCCCTGAAGTGCTGCTGATTAGAACTTTTTACGTTGGGTTTTTATGTATTCTCTATGCTCATTTGTCATTGCATTTGCAGAATCATGGTAATCCAACCGCCCATTGGCCTGAGCTAGTGCTAAATAACTTCACAACAAGGCTTGGTTACCGTGTTGGAAGGTCTCCTCCATTTCCTTGTTTATTTTAGCATGCAAATATTCTTGATTTAGTTAGCAACTTTCACATCATTGGGGTTTCCTCCATATCTTATAGTTTTCTTTGTCGTGCCTGTTTCATTCAGGATGATTCAATCTCTCTTTCCCCAAAAGCCTGAATTCCGTGGCCGTAGGGTCGTCACCTTTCATAATCAACGAGATTATATCTTCTTCCGCCATCACAGGTATGTTGTTATGACCCTTACAGTTCCCTTTTTGAGGGGAGGATTCATTTTTGGAGTTTCTTGTTTATTCTGCTGTGCATTATTTTATTTTCTTTTGGTGTCTTGATACTAAGGTATGTCTTTGAATCCAAAGAAGTCAAACAATCAGATCCACCCCAAAAGGGTAAGGATTCCAAGGCAGCAAAGAAGTCTGAAGAAAAAGTTATTGCGCGTCTACAGGTATGCATTTTTTGTTTTGATTTTGTTCCTCTTCCCATTAAAGGTGTGTTTGCTCATTACTGAAACCATTTATCTTTCATTCAAAAATATGGGTTAGTGGTCTAATTAGTTGTTTTCTCCCATGCAGGAATGTGGTCCTCGATTTGTTTTGAAATTGATTAGTCTTCAACACGGGACATTTGATTCCAAAGGCGGGGAATTCGAATGGACTCATAAGGTAAGTTTACTTCATATCCTATTCTAAGAGGAAGAAAACTCTGAACAATTTGATCTCATTAATTGTCTAACATACCAACTAAATTCTCCGTCTTTACTTTTTCTTTTCTGTCTCAAACAGCCCGAGATGGACACCAGTCGGAGGAGATTTTTCTTGTGATATGCCGATATGGATTTTCAAGGTCACATTTTTGTGTCGTCTAGAATTGTAGAGGCTAAAGTTTTCTTGGGTTTTAGAACCGCATATTTTGCAAAATCCAGATGAAATCTGAGTTTGTTGAAGTTTTGACATGGAGGATGGATGTATGCTTTTATATTTTCAACTAATCTATTAACGAAACAGAATTCATTCAAACGTGTTCGGTTTCTTTTCCATTAGAATTTGCAAATAGCCATATTGATATTGTCCTGGTTGCCCAAGAGTTGAAAGGTTTTCCTTGGTCTTAGTTTCTTCTTCTATCACAATCTGCAAGTAATCTGATTGGTATTGTCATGGCTGCCATGGAGTGAAGAGCTTTTGCTTTGTTTTGTTTGAAGCCAGAGAGAAATCAAACAAAAAGCACCATCTCGCCGTGACGTATGTTCGACCTGAACATCTGTATTTTTTTAACCCAAATTGAATTGGGTTGTCACCATTTTTTCTTCCGAATTTTTAATTTGATCAACTTGGACATGTTCGAATGCAAAATAGGTTTGGGTTTGGGGTCATAATTTCGGGTTGTCTGAATTGTGAGTCAACTTCTTGTCAAATTCATGTTCGGACAAGTTTGGACAATGTCTGAACCCGAATGTTTGGACAATGTTTAAAATGTTGGGACATTTAGCTAAATCAGTCAATTCACTTCTGTCCGAATGTCTGAGTCTGAATTGATCGTCCTCAAAATTTTGCCCGCATGTTTGTCCGAAGGTTTCTGGCGGAGAAAGTGATTAGTAGGAGTTGATGACCTCTCACCTCCAAAAAAATTTGGGGTATTATCATAAATTTTTCATTTAAAATTCAATGATTTGACTGAAAATTTGTATATAATTTTCGTTTTCCATTGCGTGAGTCCATTTTTGCTGAATTTAACTGTCTAAAGTGTTCGACCTAGTTCAACCCCAAAAACAAACCATTTTTGCTGAATTTAACTTTGTCTAAAGTGTTTGACCTAGTTCAACCCCCAAAAACAAACCGGATAATGGATTTCAATTTCTTGTTGGTGACCCGCGCTACAAACAGTTTAATTGAAAAAGGTCGTTTGGAGGAAGCAAAGTTTAGGCTATAAACTATGGTGCTCCCCATCAATGGAACACATGAGAGATGAAAAACTAATAATAAAAGGAAAGTCGTTTTTTCCCCCTATATTTTAGTTGTTCCTCACCTTGTTCTTCAACCATTACATATGACAAATACCCTACCATCCATTGAAATATCATCATTTTGTACTTGTTATTCCTTAACTTGGAGAACGCCATTGCGCATATATCAAAGCTTATATCAGGCATCTTTCAAAATTTTCAAGAATCGAAATCGTATATATTCATCAACTTAAATTGTGTGTTTACATTATTAGTACTACAACTACCCTGATCTCATGCCTTTTTGACACAGATTGTATTACATTAGGTTCTTATGAGGGGAGGCAAACATTACTAAGTCCTCCCAGATAACTTCTATATATATGTATATATATGGAGCTTGTATCTTCAAACCCGTGTGCTATTTATATGCTTGTATTGTATTCATTCATAGTAATAAGAAAACGGGCGATTTTGCTGATGATGAAGCCTACTTCTTCAGAGTTTGCTGGATGTATTCGCCATACAGATCCCTGCAAGTTAGCCATTCAGAGCAAAGTTCAATTATTAACCCCTTTCGGTAAAGAAAAGCAAGGGTCTCTTATGGAATCCGTCTTTTCACAAACAATGATGTTTGCTGTCAGAAAGAAAAGAGAAACTGCTTACATTGAGTGTTGGATAGCTTCAATGGCTACGCTTGGACCGAGGAAATCGTTGACAGCAACTTCCTTGTTCTCATTCTTCTTATCTGTATTGGTTTCAGTTAACAGAAAATCAAGACGAACAAATCTCAAATCGGAAAACTAGAAAAAAAGGAATGAAGGAGTTTGTTTTCGAGCATACAGTCTTCGAAGAAACGTCTGATTTCCTGAAGTCGGTGTGGGGGGAGTTCCTTGATGTCTGTGTAGAATTTGTACTCTGGATCATCTGCACATACTGCTATGATCTTGTCATCTGCCTCACCCTGCAGGATTAGTGCGTAATTAGCATATTAACAGTTACAATTAAGCTTAGTTTAGCTATCAGGAAGTGTGCAAATGTATTCTGAAGCAGCATTTTCAGAACCTGATCAATCATGGGCATCAGTCCAATCGGCTTTATTCTCATGAAACATCCAGGAAGAACAGGCTCCTGCATAAGGACTAGGACGTCAAGGGGATCATTGTCCTCACACAATGTGCGAGGGATGAAGCCGTAGTTATGAGGGTACACTACGGATGAATACAAGATACGATCAACCTGTAGCGTTTTTTTACACAATGTTGGGTGATTAGATTAGATTAGATGCATGAATAATGCATAATTTGTGCTGCAAGTGATTAGTTTGGTTACCATGATCAATCCTGTCTTCTTGTCAAGTTCGTATTTGACCTTGCTTCCCTTGGAAATCTCGATAACCTGTGGCATAAAAGAGCAAACAGAGGATTCAACATCGATTCAGAACCCCTTACAATGTCTAAACTTCATGACAGTATCAGGAAATTCGAGTTGAACACTCACACAGTTGCATATTTGGGGTGCTTCAGGACCTGCAGCCAAATGCAAAGATGTCTTATCAAATGTGTTTTTTTTTCTCTCCTAGGATTTTAGACTTTAAAAGGTTTTCGAACAAAAAAAATGAAAGAATGTCGTTCTTTTGGAATCAGTCTCTCAGCATGCAGGTATATAACACTGCATTAGTGGGACCCACATTGAGAGTTACTGTGTTATATGTTTGAACATACCAATGTCAAGATCGTGCCATGGGTGAGCCGCGACTTGTCTCTTGGATAGGGATGAGAGGATCCTCTCGTTCAACTTGGCGGGCTTCCTTGGGGTCTCTGGCTGGGCGTCTTCACTCATCTTTGATACTGTTTTACATATCAAGAATTACTAAGTTTTCATATGCACAAACAAATCTTAGATTTTTTCTTCGTATTAAATTAATATATATATACTTTTTAGAAGAATATACTAGGCGTATGGTGACACAGTTTCATGTAAAACTTGCACATGAAATTATGAGCTTTCAAGTGAAGGAGAGATTCAATTAGAGAAATGACTACTTTGTATTACCTGAAAATTTACACAATTGAAAAGAGAAAAGAATGTATTGAAGAAGAATAGTGATGATGATGATGGTGATAGAAAGGATGTTAGAGGGGCTTTTATGGGGGAAGATGGAGAGAAACAAGGAGTGGTGGCTAATTAATGAATGGTCAAAGTTGTCTAAGAACTTAAATAAATCCAATGTGGCTTCTTAGGAGAAAACATAGCCCAAGAAATAGGTGAAGAATTCCCTTAAAACATGAATAAACATAAAACTTTATTTTCTAAGTTTGTCTCAATAATTTAGACTTGTATTCTTAGAAATTTATGGGGGTATGGTACTTATTTCGATTTAAATGCAATAGCAGGAAATCGTAACTTTTATAATGGTAATCAACATACGCGAGTACGCATTTATTTTGAAATATTGGTTTTTTATTACATTAGCACTAGACCAATTTTCATATTGGGTTTGCCAAAATTGTTCTCTCGATGTATGGAAAGACATCTCGTTAATGGGAAGAAGACTGCATACATTAGCGAGACTATATTATGATTTGTTGTTGTTTTAACATTATACCAATTTCATTATATAAATGTATCATATTACACCATAATATGAGACTGTTGACTTGATACTAAAATAAGTTTCCCGCTAAAAAAAAAAGGGAGAGAAATCTTGATAGATTGTCAACTTGATACTAGAAGTTATACAATTTTTGGTGTTCCAACATACTCATTGTATTTGAGATTCTAAATTGACAAAGGTCACCCCTCACACATGAATAAGAAACAACATGCAAATGATGAATAAGTTTTTTTGTGTAGATTTATATTCCTTGTGGCCTTTCCATAACAAGTAATATTTGTAGATTTATATTTTCTTCATACGAATTTTGACGTTAACTGAACCTGAATTTTTGACAACTTTATCATTCAAGGGTATACAGAATAGAATGACTTTAATCAGACATTCATTTTCGTAGTTTCATATCATTTTGTTAATGCCTAAATTAAAAAGTTTCATGTATTACTCTATTATTATGCCTTTAGGCTTTAGGCTCCAATACTAGTGACTAGTG
Organism: Portulaca oleracea; assembly: GCA_029582165.1. Classification (NCBI taxonomy): domain Eukaryota; kingdom Viridiplantae; phylum Streptophyta; class Magnoliopsida; order Caryophyllales; family Portulacaceae; genus Portulaca; species Portulaca oleracea. The sequence continues at coordinate 2,759,549 of CM055873.1, read as the reverse complement.
TAGCCCAATTGGGATTTGGTCCTTTTGGATGATTAAGTTTAACCAACAAGAAGTCATTAGAAAACTCTCATTGGCATCAACAAAATTCTCCATCCAAGTAAAATCCCACAGACAAGCATTACACCCATCAATGATACTAAAAGTCTAAAACAAGACAAAGGAAATAAATATGAGATGCACATATTTTCGAAGGGTAAAAAGGATAGAAACCTTGTACATTGTTTATTTTCACTAGTGATTAAAAGGTTTTTATGAGCAATAAGTCTATGCATGCAGATTAAAAGCTTCAGAGAAGTCTTGAGAAAATGAAAAGAGCAAAGTCGTCATTTATAGTACACACAGCACGAAAATGTCTCGTGAACTTCTTGATCGATGGACTTACATTATAAAAGCTAAACTGAAACCAAACAAACTGATGATGATGATGATAACTGGGGAGACTTCATGGTTGGATCTTCTTGCTCTTTGAAACTTCAAGTAGAAGCCTCCCCTTCCAACCGTAATCTCTTGGGACATTTTTCTTGGTCTTGGTTGCCTGTGTTGATCACTCTGTTGTTTTCTCGCGCCTCCACAGAACATCTCTTGTACGGCTTGAAACCTGTTCCCGTTCTGCGAGCCTTGAGCTGTCCCTGAGCAAGACCGATTGTCAACAGCCCATCTTGTTCGTTGCCTTCACTCAACCGGTCTTTTTCCATGTTTTGGTGATCGCAGGAACACGTTTCCCATGTCGTGTTGTTGAGGTCTAGCTGTGATGCATCTTCATTGTTGCTTCTGTCTGTGTTTGGTGTGGTGGTCATTTGTTGCTCGCCAAGGGCCATGGTTTTTTGGGGTGAAAAGCTTTGGGGCAGTACCTCTCTGGTGAAAAGTGCTTGAAATGCTAGGCGGCCCTGAGATAAAATGGCATGTAATGGCAATGAATGACAAGCATTATAACCAATTCACAAAGTCCAATTCCAATAATACTCCGTAATCCAACCATCAGGCGAGATATGGAGAGGTCTGATATAGCAGTCTTAGCTCTTAACCCTAATTTTGCAATTTAGAGAGACTAGTTCTGATTGACCAAAGATTTTAAAAGAACATGTCGCTACCAATAATCCCTAAATTTTGCAATTCGGTGATACTGGTTCCAATGTAGGCAAGATTCAATAATTGTTTACTACGAATAATCCAATTCATGAAGTGATTTTTGAAAAGAAAAGATGCAATACCTCTTCAGAAACTGCCTTCCAAGATTCAGTTGTGTTGCTCACTATTCGATTGCGACGATTACTAGGCTCACCGGCGGAATGACTTGCATCAGGTTCTTGAGGTTCTTCCTTCTCTTCATCATTCTTTTCCAAACCGTTGGTCTCAACATCGCTCCCCGAAGGTGTGTTTGAGCCACAGGAAGAACGGTCCACCTGTTTCTTGCTTTTGCTCTTACTTGATTCCTCCTGGTCGCTTACTGCAGGCGGGGACTTCTCCTCACTGCTTTTCGCTGCTGCATTTGTGTCCCCCTTTGCACCTAAACTGTTCCCAGAATCGGACGATGATGTTGCTGAAGATTTGGATGCCGATTGCTGCGGCTGTAATGCTTCAGATAACTCTTGATCGGGCTGCTGATCTTGTGGACTGCCATGATTTTGGAAGTTGTTCTCCACTCTCTCTTGTTTTGTTGCTTGGGTCTCGACAGTGTTTGTAAATGGAGCAGCGGCCCCAGTAGGAGGACAAGTGAAGCCATTATGAAGCGGTGCGCACAAGGGCAGGAGTCCATGGGCTGCCCACCAAGCAGTGGCAGCTGCTACAGTTGCAGCAGCAATTGCTGCCATGCTTGGAGCCGGGTTCATTGGTGGTCTTGGAAATCCTCCATTGTTGTTACCTGTAGGAGAATTGGCTGAGCTTTCCATATTCTGGGACGGCCAAAACGAGGCAGCAAAACTTGCGGCAGCATGTGCTGCTGGATTCTGTAAAAGAGCAGACACGATTAAGCTCGAAAAGGTGGATGAGATCTGCAGGAATGAAGAGTAATCTTCGACACCATTCGGGAAATGTGCAAACGGTGGATGGAAACTGGGGAACATGGGGTGACTAGAGGATCTTGCAGAGCTATTTTGGCTCTCAACAGCAGCAGCAGATACTGCTGGATTGCTGAAAAGTGGAGGGTGACCTGGGATTCCCATTCGATGAAAGGCGGCGGATTCTTGGTATGATACATCTGAGGAAGGAGCCTGACTGCATGCTCCTGAATTCCCATCAACTATATGGACCGGAGCATGCCTGGGAAAGTTCTTTGCAGCATGTGGTCCATTTTCTGGAAACAAAACTAATACGATGATTCGTTTTCCCCCATATTAATAAGATATTTAGTGATAGGATAGATGGATCTGGAACCTCACCTGCATCGTTTTGGACAGTCTCTGCATTATTCGGCTTATTATCAGCCTTAAGATTCGTGTTTGATCTATCAGTAACGTGGGAATCAGTATTTCCATTGACCAGCTGTTTCTTCATTGCCACAAACTCCTTAAAATTATTACATGACTTCCTTGATGTGTCCATAGTCGTGCCAGAGTTTTCATTGGCAGATGCAGCAATGGTGGATGTGCCTTCGCGGGAAAGCTTAAAAGCTTCTGAGCAGTTTCCCTCAGGCCCAGCACCACAGGTTTCCTTGCCATTTGATTTCCCATTATCGCCACCAAATTTCTGAGGACCAGCAATATGTACACTTTTACAATACATTTGTAAATAATACTCCTGTTCCATAATAACCGTCACTTTTGCCTTTTTATGGTTTCCAATGCACCGCTTCAACTTTTCAAATTCTAACAGTGTATATTTACAAATCTAATGAAAGCATTTTTGACGACAAATCGAATGATTAATTTTGCAAAAGTTAATTGCATATCGACTAATAATATGGAATGGAGGGAGTAAGTAGTTTAGCATCATAGAACATTAACTGACCTCAGGAAGCGGTTCTTTTTCCAAGTCAAGCGCTTGCTTTGCAGTTTGTGATGAACTTGATGATGCTTGCTTCCCATCCTTTGTCCGGACCTGCGTGTTTGGCGAACTCACGGAACCAGTCTTCCGAGGGTAAGGATTGCTTGGCTTCCTTTTTGGCCGTGGTGGGGGGATTTCAATGTCAATTGCTTGCCCAACTGGAACACCTTTAACAAGGGCCTCCTTTTCCAACTGAAAGCATAATAGATAGCATTTCAGCAACAAAGAATATCCCAATTTAGCTTTTGAAAACCAAAATTGAGTATTCTGAAATAACAGGTAATGCCTCCATTCAAGAATAATTATTTTTGTTCCAGTTTGGATGGCACAAAAGATGTTTCCAGCTGCCTTGTACACTGTACAGTCCCTCAAGCACACTATGAAAATCCACAGTTTTGAAGTTGAGACATCATTTGCATACAAAGAGTAAATTTTGGTATACTGTTCGAAGTGGAATAAAGCCTTATCTCCTAAGGAATTAACTTCTTATCCAAAGCCGCATCATACAAAGGGGCGGCACAACTCCCAGAAAGACTATCAAAAACATGAGCAAATTTGAAGAAAGAAAATCCTATGTTCTAAAAGACAGTCTCCATGATGCTCAGGGCTCAAGGAGCCTTGATTTCTTTCAAACTTAATATGTGAAGAACATCAGCAAACTTGCTGGTAGCTTTTCTTCCTAAAAAGGTTTTTGAAAGCCAAAAACATCAGCAAGACTTGTGAATGACACCCATATATCAATTGGCCATAAAATACCTAAGCAACTAAGTTGGAATTCTGACAATTTCCGCCAAACTGCTGGGTGGTTGCAGGGTGATTAATAATGTCAACCCTTCTACAGATACAACCAAACATAGAGTGTAGACTAGTTTCAGTGCAGAAACATCCCAAGGAGTAACTGGCTTTCAAAGAATCTTTGAAGGGAACTGCTCAACTGAGAACAGTTTGCAGAGGGCTTGAGCTGAACTTTGAAAAATTTTGACAAGGAAAACCTCATACCAAGATGCAATTTCAATACAATCATATCAAGAACAGAACCATGAAGGCAACTAAGAAAGCTTGTTACAAACCTAGCAAGAAAAAAAGGACCCAGATCATGAAAGATAACTGAAGAAATGAAGAATGTAACTATATATACACAGGATCCCAAGGAGTTAAAAAAAAAAAAAAAAGGATCCAGATCATGAACAGTACCCTGAAGAAATGAAGAAAGGATTCAAAGAAACACAGGAGACCAAGAAGACTCAGTTCCTACCCATGATATAATTTTAAAAAATAGAAATCGATGCCAGCTTTGTCCACCACTCGAACAATAAAAGAAGGATAGATCTCAATCACATCATACCAGAAATCTGGTCAAAAGTTGATCAAAAACCATCTCCAACATGAAACAGAACATGCACGTAAAATGGAGCAAGACTGAAATTATAGGCAGATTTGAGAAATATACTATATATGGTCCATGCTGGAGTCAATTGTTACTTCTGTTAAATCCGTATCTAACTCCATACCCCTAGATACTTGCCAAAGCAGGGAATTGGGATCACACCAGAGAAGAGGCTTTTTTTTTTTTTTGTTTTTTGTTGGGGGGAGGGGGGGGGTAGATCCAATATTAAGTAACATTAAGCACCTGTTACTACATGTGACAAAGTAGAAGAGAAGTTTAGGGAGGCCGTTCATTTTAGATCAGAACTTTCAGCTTTACCCAAAAGTGGCTATTCTGATGTCCAAAGTGGACAAAACTATTGTGATTAAATACAAGGAACATAATATAATACACACTTATGCAGCAAAACAAATATCCAGACCAGATGCATTTGAAATCTCTAAGTCGACCACCTATTTGCTACGAAGATCGTTCAAATAATGGAACACAGACAGTTAACATTAGTGCTGCTTGCATATGAAATTTGAGATTTTACTATTTGGTCTTCAGTGCAAGCTAACTCTGCAAAACCTCAAAGGAGGATCCTGCTGACAGAAGAACTTGGGTGGGTGGGGGGTGGTGTTCAACATGTATGCAGACTGAACTCCAAACAACATTTTTTCAATTTTCAGGAAACAATTTGACATACGCGAAATCGCTGAAGTAAAAGCAGTACAGAGCTTATTGCAGCAGGAGCAGTAGCAATTAGCAATAGGAAAGGCAAGGCAGAAAAGAAAGCAACAACTGCGAGTGAAAAACAACGGGTTTTTTTTTCTTTTTTTTTTTTTTGTGTGTGTGTGTTGTTGGGGGTGGGGGGGTGGGGAGCATGCAATATAACTTGAAAGGATAAGAACTACAGAAAAGGAACTCTGTCTATCTCCAGCAAAAATCATAAGGTGCCATAAAATTCTACCAAGTGCTAAGCCTTCACCCTGAATTAAGCCATTTATTAGTCAGGTGAAACTTCTGACATTAAAGGCACGTGTATTTACACTAACCCCTGAATACAACCATGTCGACTAAGTAAGATGACAGTGACATTGAGATAATTGTAACTTCAAACTCTCTGGTTGGGTTACTTGGAAGATTGTCATTTGCCCAGCATCAGGAAGCCAATGTTATATGCTTTTCTTTTATACTCCTCAAAGTAACAAGAAACCACTACATTCCAAAATCCACATAACCAACAAGGAGTGTAGCGCTGCTTTCAATACCACTAATGCAAGGTGAAGCCCACAATGAGATCATGTCAGCGAACCATCAGTGTCTAAATTTCAAAATGTGTCCTTAACTTGAACCATACTAAAATTAAAAAAGGGGGCTGGTCTGGCCAAGCTCTCAGAGCTCCGCCAAACCAGCCCCCTTCTTTATCTGAGTTGGGAGATATTGTTTTATACATTCTGGCCGGGGGGGTAAACTCAAGACAGGACAATGCCATACCAAACTTGGATCATTTTCTAAATTACAATCATAGGAGAAAGAAACAACTACCTCACTGGACTGACTAAGCCTACAAGGGGATCTCATCCACTAGTTTATCACTCCCAAAAATGGTAAGAATATCAACAAGATGATGTCTCAGAACTCGCAACCTTAAAAACGAAAAGGAAAAAAGGGGCGCAAGAAACAAGGATTGAGAAAACACCAAGGCCAATTAACCAAGTTTTAAGCAAGAAGCATCCAGCTATTCCCTTCCCTTTATGATACTATGATTACAACATGTGTCATCAACCCCAAACAATAAACAGGGAACCTACAAGTCCAACCAAGTAAATCATGACCAATTCATCAATATGAACTACCCTGTATCAACGTATAACCCACTACGAAAAAATTACACCCCAAGGACGAACAAAATTTTCTACAATTAAAAGAGAAGAATGTAAGCAGGCTCTTAACTTTGCATGAACTCATGTGTCAACATAATGGAACGAGTCACAAACTCTTGAAGTGTTGACATACAGTAATCCCCATTCTGGCAACTGATCTTCAGTCACAAATGAAAGTGTGAACCATTCGCTTCTACCAGCTGCCAATATATTTGGCCTTTTGTAGTTGACAGCAACATTGTTGTCTATTTCCAAAGAAGCTAAGTCACTAATTTGACAAACTTTTTCTTCGAGTTAACAGCTAAATCAACATGGATCATTAAGTCATTATTTAGTTCTCATGAAAAGTGAATAGCGCATGCAGTTCCAATCAAGGATCCAATGTGCATAGCCTATAATTGACCATAAGCACGGGGATACAATGATGCATATGAATCACAGCCCTTCCCCCTGTCCTGCCTAGACTGGAGACTAAAAAGTAGCACTATGCTAAAGGTATTAAAAGAAATGCGAACTAGTACACAAATCCAATCAACCCATAAAATTTTCCAAGCATAAATAGTTGTAATGAGATGCAGCCTCAGCATGCAGTAAGCTATGAAAAAAAAATTCAAAATCAATCCATTATTCAAAAAGGAACCCCCCCCCCCCCAAACAAAAACAAAAAAAAAAAACTGCTGTGAAAAGGGAAAGTAAAAGGAAACAAGCAAGCAATGTATATTAATGTATTCCTCCCTGCTTGCCCTTCAAGGAATATATATATAACAAATAGGGGCCAAAGACAAGTTTGTCATGAACAATAACGAGTGTCTCAATCATTACATCCTACTCACAGTTTCATAAATACATGAAATTCCCACTAGAATGCAAATATTAGCATTCAACAAGATGACTTGCCTTCTCTAATCTAAACCCATGATTTTTTTTGGCTTGTTCCTCATTCCAATCATGAATTAACAGAACTACATAACCACAAAGCACGATAAAATTGAAGGAATCCAGCAACACCAGATGTGCTACTTATACGTCATTATTACTCCATTATCTATATACATTCTACAAAAGGCTCTCCTCCCTATTTTGTATTCTCCTGCTACAATAACACTTTCTAAGCAACAAGAAAAGCCACATAGACAACTCTGTTCAGCTTTGTATAATGGGAAACTAGAAAAATGTGTTGGTATTACTGCGCCTAGGTAATGAGCAATCGAGTGGATGCTAATCATGCCCCCTACAATAGAAAACCAGAGTAACCCGAAAAAGCAGCCATCATGTACATATATCAATTGAAAGGAATGAAAGTCTTTGGAGCATGGCGCCATGGGAGATGAATTGCTTGAGTCGTTTGTTGAAGAAATAATCACAAAGAACACCAAAATCCAATGAAGAACACCAAGAATGATGAACACTAGATAGAAAACTTGATATGATCTTTGGTACAATCAAGAGTTGGCTTAGTTCACCACTTAACATGAAATTAGGATAAAGATATTAAGACTTTGAGGAGAGTTTTGAGTGTGGTCTCAAAAATACAATTTCATTAATTAGCCAAGTTAAGCTCTTCCTCTTTCCAAATACCCATATATAGGTAAAGAGTGGAGTTAAAACCCCAAGGAGAGTTAACTAAAATGGGCCTAATCAACCCAAAGATAATTACAACTTAATTAACCAAAATGAACACTAATAGAGAGAGGACTAAAGTTGGTCAATAATTAAGGCAAGGGATTACAAAGATAATGGTTTTTAACCCCTCAAAACACAGCTTTCCATCAAGTGACACTAAGGTGGTCACGGACTCACAGTCGTGACCTGTCTATCTAGAGCAATGGGAAACCACTCCAGCTAGGGGTCATAGGCATCACACATGGTGTCACGGTTGTGACCCAAGATTGCTTGGAGAAGGGTACACTTGTCGCGGATGTGATGGTCTCCCTCATGGTCGTGAGTCGTGACGTTCCGTGGGTCACAGGGTGTCGTCGCGGGTGTGTCGTCAACTAGCCGAGGCCCATCACCAGCGTGATGATTGTCTAGAAAACGCCCTGAAACTCCTTAAAAGTTGGCTAAGGCATGGAATAGGGTCACGGTCGTGACCAAAAGGTGGTCATACCAAGTTAAAGAGTGCATGACGTTGTACTGATTCCAAAGGTTTCAAAGCCTTCAAAAGTAGAGTTCCGCCACATCAGCCTGTGTAATATGGTTTACAAGTTGATCACGAGGTGATCCCCAACAGGCTCTAAACTCTCTCGCCTATAATCATCTCAGAGTCCGATAATGCGTTTACTCCACTCGTTTCTAATAATATTTTGATAGCCTATGAGACCTTACATTCTATGTTTGGTAGCTACAGTCAAACTGCATCTATGGCTATTAAGCTAGATATGTCTAAAGCCTACAATAGAGTAATATGGTCACGAATTGACTTGAGTCAGCTACTTTCTCCTTTATGATTACTGGTGATCCTAAGGGCCATATTATACCATTCTGGGGCCTCCATCAGGGGGATCCCATCTCACCTTATTTGTTTTTAATGGTAGTGGAAGGGTTGATTGGTCTCCTTAAGCATGTTGAGGAGGCTGCTCGTATCTATGGTCATCGGGTTTATAGAGAAACTTCAAGTGTTTGTCACATGTTCTCTGCAGACAACTCTATTTTTTTCCGCAGAGCTTTGATGGAGAAGGCTCTTGTTTTTAAGGAATTGCGGAATGAATATGAGAGGGCTTCGAGACAGAAGATGAATCTCTCTGAATCTAGTTTGACCTTCTTTAAGGGGGGGTCCCTAAGAATAGGAGGAATGAGATTTGCCTTACTTTAGACATAAAAGAGGAGTTGGCTCAAGCCAAGTATTTGAGATTGCCTTCTTATATGGGGCAGTCTAAGCACAAAGCTCTTGTTTCCATTAGAGTGGGGAAAAGATTGTTTGGTTGGATAGAAAAATTGGCATCTTCAGCAGGTAGAGAAGTGTCTATTAAGTTATAGCGCAAGCAATTCCTACCTACACTATGAGCGTCATTAAATGACCCAATAGCCTTTGTTTAGCCATTTGATGTGTTATTAGTAGATTTTGGTGAAGTCACGATCCGAGCAAAAAGAAAATCCACTAGGTGAATAAACAAAAATTGCGTTATGTGAAAGTCATGGGGGACTGAGTTTCCGTGATCTGTAGGCATTCAATGATGCGTTATTGGAAAAAAAGAAATGTGGAGACTCGTGAGGGAGCCTAACACTCAGGTGGGATTGTGTGATGTAGAAGTCGGGGAGGGGATCTGGAGGCATTCAATGATGCATTATCAGCAAAATAGAGTGGAGACTCTTGAGGGAGCCTAACACTCTGGTGAGGAGAATTCTTAAGGTTCGTTACTTCCAAATGGTGACATTCTCTCCTCTAGTCTTGGCACTAGACCAAGCTATACTTGGCAGAGTATCTAGGAGCAAAACACCTAATTATTAAGGGTTCGAGGTGGCTTGTCGGGAATGGTAATAATATCTTCGTCTAGTGAGATAGATAGGTTGGAAGACCCTATTCTTTCCAAACCTATTTAGCCGGTCATGGTTTAGCAAACCAATGCAACGGTAGCGGTGCATATACATAAGTATACAGGTTATTGGAGAGAAGACTTGGTTCGAGCTTGGCTCCTCCCGTGCGGTGTTCACCAAATCTCGAGCATCCCGCTTTGTGTTGCATAGTCGAGGGACTTCCTAGTTTGACACTTTACCTCAAATAGGGAATATAACATGAGGTCGGGATACTAAGTGGTCCAGAATATCAAGAAGATAAATAAATTGTCTTTGTCCCAAGAGATTAACAAGCAACTCTTGCAGAGACTTTGGCAACTGAATGTGCCATCGAGAATGAAATCCTTCAGATGGGAGGCCTTCGCTAGAGCATTAACAATCAACGCAAACTTGGCAAGACGGTTGTTCAAGTGATGTACTATCAGTGGAGCAGCATAGGAGACTAATATTCACACGCTCTTTGCGTGCCCTTTTACTGAGGAAATCTGGATTCATACCCCGTTTGGTGACCATCTTTGAGAAGGCAATGATATATCGATCTTTGATTGCTTAGCAAGGGTGGGATTGGAGCTGGATGACGAGAACTTGGGCAACTTGCTAGCAATAATGTGACAATGTTGGAAGGCAAGAAATGAGTTTGTGTTCGGAAGCAGGAACAAGGTGGATGAGAGCTTGGCCGAGAAGCTATAAAGTTAGTCAAGAGCTTCAGAGATGCTAAGGAAAGGGAAATGGCGCCAAAACTGAGCCAAGAACCCATTGTGTGGTAGCCTCCAGAGTCTGGTTAATACAAGCTCAACTTTGATGCAAGGAAGATAGGTGACAATAACTATGGTTAGGGGTTTCTGATCCGGAACCATATGGGAGACATAGAGGTTGCAGGCAGGCTCAAGATGTGGGTTTCGTGGACCCGTTGTTACAACAAGAGGCTAGGGCATGTGTATTAGGTTCATCGAGACAAGGGACCGAGGATACAAGAAGCTTATGGTGGAAGGGGATTCCAAGTTGCTTATCAACCACCTTTGGTCTAGAAGTGGAGACGTCAATGCTTGTTCTTTCTTCATCAATTTTGCTTTGAGTTTATGTGAGCAATTAGACTTTGTTTCTTTTAATCATCACACAATAACGCATCATACGCCTTTATTGTAATTTTTGCGCCATTCTTTTAATCATGTCAAGAGGGGATGTAAGTTGGTTGTTCATGCTTTAATCCATCTTAAACCTATCTCTTATAGCAAAAGGATATGGTTGGATAGGATGCCAAAGTCCGTCTACAACTTGGCCACAAAAGACATCTGTTTATATTTGAACAATGCATTAATTTAAGGTTCTCCCTTCTTTTACCGTCCAAAAAAAGTGCAATGTCATTTTCTTGACAATGACAAGGCATCGTGTTGCGCCTCAAGCTATAAACCACTAAAGGCATTTAAGGTTGTCCCTTCTTTTGTAGTAAAAAAAAAAGTGTAGTGTCATCTTCTTGATGATGACATGGCACCATGTTGTGCCTCAAGCTATAAACCACTGAGATATTTTCTTCTATGATAAACTGGTCTAAGACCAAAACTTAGTAAAACTTCCAGTAAAAGATAACCAAACAAGGCTAAATTTTGTACATTATCTAGATGGTCCATCAAGATGTTCACTAAGACCAAAGATTTAGGTTCTTCAAGCAAAAATGAACAAGTTGAATTCGCTAATGTTTATTGTCAACTTTTCACCCATTGTTTCCCACTTCTAAAGTCTTTTAACCAATGCCGGCAAAAATTACATAATAGCGCAAATGCTCTTACGAAGAAAATGTAAGATAAAGGCGTATGAATTAAAATATACGCCTTCTCCACACATTGGTTTAAATATACGCCTTCTCCACACACTGGTTTTATCTCAATTGCTATTGCTCATCGCCATCGTACTACAAATCAACGGAAGAAGTTGTTCATGCTAGTTAAATTTCATTTGTTTTTCAATTAGACATCCTACAATTCATTAGGATCTTGGGAAACCTATTATCCAATAGAACTTCCAATTTCTACTCTTTTCTACTAGGAAAATAGGGCATGGATGGGGAGTTTTGCAACTAATATCCTGATTGATTGAGAAGGAAAATGATAAAGAATGATAAGAAGAAGGAGCATGAATAAAGGACAAAGTTAACACTAAATTAGCAAAGTAAGGATTAGCAGTAGATGATAAAAGTGGTAGGTTCAAAAGGGAAAGGTTAGCAAGCTAGAGTTCTGAAATATTCATACAATTTCACATGGGACAGGTCCATGAGACAACGACAACAACAACAAACCCCAGTCTAGTCCCGCGAACGAGACAAGTACACGAGAGTAAACCACGAAAACATATCCAACTATTAACACAAAATTTACCGAATTATCTCAAATTTCTTGAATTTACTGCCTTTGCTCCCTAAGTAGCGAAAATCAAAGGAATAAGCCCCAACCCAAGGGGGGAACATAAAAAGGAAAACTATATACAAAAATGATTCAATCTAACTAAAATTGGCGTCCAATTAAAAGGATCCAATTGACACTTCAAAACAGAAAATGACAATGGAATTTGTAAAATCAAATTCACACTTAAAAAATGTTTCTTGACCTGAGGAAGAAGAATAAGATGCTCGCCGCTTTATAACAATTCATCAACAACATCCTTCCCCACCAAGCCATCATACATAGCTCATCAGCAACATCCTCTGCCACCATCTTCCACCAATAGGTATGACAATTGGTCAACGGGTCAGTCGGATAACAATGGGTTAATATGTCTGATCTACAAGTCCTAAACAAGTCTTAAATTGTATCAAGGCTCCAGGCCATTTTTTAGCTATTATAAGTTTATAACCCCTTGTTCACATTTTATCTGTAGATCGTTATTGCAACTTCAAGTGCGGAGATAACCAATTGCGACATTGTGATTTATCAAAATGTCTTTACTCACTACAAGTAATAGGCATAACCACAATCTTACGTACTAATGGGTGAAACCAACAAGGAGTTTAGGCTTGTGATGCACGCTCGCACAGGCGAAGGATAAGGTGTAGTAAATTTATGCACCATAAGTAAACAAGTCGGACCAGGTCGATCCTAGGTTCCAATTTTAGACCACACCCACCCGATACATGTGAACCGAAACATGTTGGGTCCAAATGTATTGAATCAAGACCTATATAATTGGGTCAAGTCTGGTGATTCTGGGTTGAGCCTAAGACTCATTGTTGTCCCTACCCACCACCCTCATGTTATTGATGGCTACATTGTGTCGTTAGCATCATTGTTGTCTTCAACTTTGTCATCCATTGTGAGGTTTGTCCTCTAAACTGGCAACTGGTCTCCGTCACCATTGAAATTTATCCACCAAGCAGTCCAAGCCCTACATTTACTTTTTTGGCGTAAGAACAATGTCCTTTAGATACTTGTAATAAAGTCACTACTCTGAGGGCTTCCCACGGTTATTAAAGTCACTCAGTCCCCAAGGGCATCCCTTCTCTCCCACATCATTCTAGCACCCACCACTTCTAGAGAGGCTACGACTTCCTTTAATCCACTCTCAAAGTTCCATGGTCAAATCAAGTCACCATTCACGGTGAAAGACTAACATTGTATTATTTTTGAGTCAAGGCCAAACATGGTGAACTAATTGAATTAGCTCCAATACCATATAAAATTTAGCCTTTGGATCATATTCTCAGGTAATGCAACCAAAGATTCCCAAGACATAAGCTCTCAAGCCTTAATATGTAACCTATAATGTCTACTTAGGGTCTCTTCAAAAGGAGAATAAGGCGGAAGAATAAGAGCATGGAATTAACATAAGGGAGAGTCTCCAAGACTAAATAGGTTACTCGTATTAGGGAATTTTATAAGAGGGTAAATATGAGTCAGGGAAACTACATAAGAATAACAAAAGCAATTAACCCTAAGTTGCTTTAGCTCCAAATATTTTTGTTTAGATGTGTAAGTTTAAATTTGTCAAATGCGGGGTTTACTCCTCAATCTACTTAACACTTATGTTACTTCAACTCTTCATTTTCCCTATTGTACCCATATCAGACCCTAGACAGCACGACAAGTGAGACTGGACACTCCAAATTAAAATCGGAATCTACCAAGTTTCTTAAAACAACCGCGTTTGGCCCCTATGTTCGTGTCAATATTGGACACCTATACCTTGTCTAAGTAACATAGCTTTACACCCCAATTTAGGATGTTTGAAATTGAGGAATAATAAGGTTTACTCATCACATTGTTGCTTGCCCTCTTAATCAAACTCCTAACTAGAGTAAAGGGTGTACTTATTTACTCCATTTACTCTCCCTTGCCTCCTCACCCTAAAAATCACGATTTGCAACAAATATCATAAGTGGGAATTAGGTGCCATCCATATCAAAAATATGTGAAAATACACCCTACATGGTGGACCAATTCTAGCATCATATATAAGGTTCTAAGTACCATAGCTACTTGTTCTTAGAACATTAGGTGTTATGATGCAACCACAAGAAATATTTCCCTTCTTATTTATGTAGTGACGAATAGGATGTGCCTTGTTTTCATTATAATATGATCAAACTTAGACTCGTGCATTTAGTCCTCCATCTTCTTAATGCACCACCATATCTTCTTATGCACCATAGTAGATGATGATCCTCTTACTAGCTTTCACATGGGTTGAAAATGCTGGCTCTTTTTCAGATGTTGATTGCTAGAAATAGTCAACCAACTAAAAAGTTCATAGTTCAATCTCGTTTTCTATTTTTTTATTTTGGGAATGTTGATAACTTCCCTTACGCCCCTAGTTTTTAGGAGCACACAGGAATTATAGAAAGCTCCACTCTTATTAACATGTCACTTTTTTTTACAGCAAGCAACATCAAGAAATATTTGATGTACGGAGTGAAGTTGGAATTGATTGCTACCACTCCATCACTAGTAGTCTTTTTAGGCTCGCTTAGGTTCGCCTATGTAAGGCCAACCTGTCTTTGTTAATTTTAGAGACAGATCTTTTGAAATCAAAGCTAAAGACGAGGCCAACAACAAAAGAATCCCATTATTGATCATTACATAGTAGGGTTTCAAGAGATCTATGCATACTATCGACTCCAACAAGTGAGTAAATATTCTTAAGCACATAAAGAATGCGGTTCAAGATTTTACATTATGGGAATTCGTAAACCTTTTGTTGGCCTTCATTGAATATTGCTTGTGTTTCTTTATAACAGATAACGGATAAAATTTTGTATATGTAAGGATACTTTCACCGAAATTAGTATCATGATATCTTCAAAGTATATATCCATTAGTGACATAACCTAGTAAATGGGTTGATGAATTAATAATAAGTGGGCAATAGATCTATACCTAACCTGTCCACTTAGTAACATGTGCAAGCTTTTGAGGACAATTATTGCATATCATTATGAATTTGGGTTATATTCCCATTCATAGCACCAACAAATTACTTGGATTAGGATTTAGGGATATGGCTTGATAAAGCTAAATTTATCAATCATGAAAGGGGGAGCAAGGGAGTAGGAATGAAGGTCTCATTCTCATGTTCTTACTCTAGTGAAATTAAAAAAGTGTAACCAGATGTGGGCTTTAACTCCCAGCTGTTGATACCTTTGTAGCAACGACGGAAAACAACAATAATTGGCCACTCTTGTTCTTTTGTTGGCATGGGATATTCGCCAAACAAGTAGTTGTACCCTTAAACACAAGGACGCTTTCTCCTAGGGACCAACTAAAATATTTTGCAGACGTTCTTCGTTGGCCTAAAACCTTTTTTAATTAGAAAAAAAGACATTAAGGAAGAGAGACTTTCATACCTAGTTAATTGGTTCAAATGTGAGCTAGTAAGAATGACTAGCCTCCATCTTCTAAGCCACCTACTTTGCTTTGCAGCATCATGCCAACAGCATCAACCAATCTGCCAGTCTGCTGCCTGTTCACACCAACGAGCCCCTAGCCACAATTATCCAACCATTGCCATCAAGACAAAACTTCTGCAACTATCCTTATTTTCATTCCCACACACCAAACAATATTATGAAACTCATAACTTCTGTTCTCACCAGTGCCAATCTGACTCTTCTATTCCTGCTCCTATTTTTTCCACAACACTTGTAAGAAAGGTTCTACTTTTCAGGCTATGGTTCATGCCAAGTTATTATTTCACACTTAACAACACCACCTGTAGCTATAAATATACTATAGAAGATGCTTATAGCCTTGCACAAAAGCAAAACAGGAAATAAACAGAGTCATGCTTAGACAGACACTTTTAAAAGGTTCTCATTCCACAGCTTTCTACTCAATCTCCTTATCGAGATCCAACCATATAACTTTTGGTTTGCCATTCATAACAAGGCCAAATACAAATACAATATGATACTATCATTCATCAAAAAAGGTTGACAAGCACTATAAGTAACTATAGCACTTTACCCCAAAATTCATCCTTGCCACCAATAATTTCCTTGAAGCACAAAGATAAACATAATACACCTAAAAGAACTCTTCTTTCTCATAATAATCCATAGAATGGCCTACACCTGCCCAGTCCAATCCTAAGCAGACATCTTTTAATAGCTGCAGGTTATATGATAAACTCAATCATGAAGGCAAAATGCTTGTAAGTTGTAAGCTGTAACTATTCCTGTCATCATTCTAATTTGTAACCTCAGGGTTTCAAGTGACGAAACATTATTTGCAAAGCTTCCATCTTCGCCACCAGGTACAGATGTACAAAACAAAGAATAATTTTTTTTTTCCATTCTTTTCATCACACGATAGTGAACTCATTGTGACACTAATCAGTTTCCAGAAGCTATTAGCCACATATAAACGCAAGTAATCTGAATCTTCTTCCAGCTACCATGAGAATAGATCTTCAAATAGCACCCTTCCAACTTGTGTAGATCATTATACACCTGTCGTTTTTATTCTTTATCGGGTTTGTCTTCCTACATGTGACCATTGCAACAAGTAAAACCCCAAGGGGGTTGAACTCCCTCCCTTCATAACACAATATTTCATCCACTCAATCTCAAACCCTAAACAGGTTTGTTTCTTGTTCTACGGGGAAAAGAACTAAACTAAACTCACCAATGAATCAACCAAAAAACAACACTAGCAATTACTAGGTTTGCCAGCTTTGACACCTTCCTGCATGATTGGTGTTGGTTCATTATTCTTCCTGTTCTACTCTCATTCACAATACCAAACTGCTCCCCTACATTATCTGAGTAACCACTAGGTTTGCCGAATTGAAATCTAGACTCTAGGGCATAGTTATATCTGACTGGTCAATAGATAAACCTGTGAGCTCTGTCACTAGAGCAACATAACGCCATCAAAACTTCAGAAGTGCAATAGTTGGAGGGCAAAGTACAGTTAATGAGTAGTTAGAGTTAAATGAGAAGAGTTAACCAATGAGCCGGGAGAACAGGATATCCAAAAATCAAATCCTATGGAGTTTATAGGTGGAATCCGTAGTACGCTTTTTTTCTAAAAGAAAAGGATAGGAAAGAAAAAGGTTTTGCTTGATAGAGGATATCACAGAAACCCCTTGAGTCTAACCATTCTGTGTAACATCATAGTCAATTAACAGTTCTCAATTTAGAAAACTATCATGCTCTTCATTGCAGCTACCACAAATTGACTGCCCCAAATATTGATCGTTTGCTGCAATGACATTAAAGATTATGGGCTATATGCCTATATCAATAAAAAAGAATTAAAAAAAAAGAATGTGAACTTCCAAAGATAGTTTCTGCAACACAAATTGCCATTCAAAGTTCAAATTCCACAGTTTTTCTTCTTCATATGTGTCAATTCCCCTTCGAATAGTTGAACTGTAACAATGGAAGGCCAATGAAATGATATAAAATGGAAACAATCTACAAAGAAGAATGATAATTGAGATCGTAAAACAGCCCTCATTCTTTGTTAAACTACACTTATTCAAAATGAGTCCAAGTTGAGGAGGGCCTGTCTTGCTCAAATTAGCTCAGATTTCAGTCTACCAAACTGACACATAAGTCATAACAGAACAGCTATATGATTCTTCTATTTTGTTGTCAGATATGACCATTAAGAGGAGTAGCGGATAAAAAATTTATGTTAAAAGAAATTCCATTCTTAAAGTTGGCATTTGATGATACCCTGATTAAGAGGATGAATGCTAACCAGACTCAACATCCCCCCGTTGGTACCCTTTTATACAGTCAATCTGGCTAGAAAGGTACTCCAAACCCTTTGAGCTATAAATGAGAATGCTCAAGGAGGAACAAAAGGAGGGGTTGGCAGAAAAACTAAAATACTACAACATTCATTCTAGACAAACTCGTATTCTGTTTTATAAACTCCAACATGTTCGAAGAGTACATAGTAGCATCATATAATAGTAGGCATAACCAAGCATACATACACCACTGCATATGTTCACCCAAAAAGTAGCAATAGTTATTATAACTTCAAAAATCCAAGCATGAGGTGAGAGATACCGATGGACCTTTGAAAAGAACTTCTGTGCATGACTTCTGATTTGGACAGCAGTCTTCGTTCCTATATGTTCTGCAAAACACCAAACAGAAAACAGGGGAACAGGAGAAAGAGAAGGGCAAATCTTCAAGTAAGAAAAGATACAAAGATAAAAAGCACAATGAGTCCATTTGGTAACACAAGTGAATAGAACTGAATGGATGTCATCAATTCCTTGCAATCCATTATTTGGCTGGCTGAACTACTGAGAGTATTGTATTTAGAAGAGATGAAAAGGATTTTTTTTTTTTTTTGGGGGGGGGGGGGCAAGCCAAATAACAGAAACATTTGATATTATCGAATCCAATTCTATCCAGCCGCTCTTGCCATACTCATTTGTAAGCATGAGAAACATAAACATACACTTGTTAATTTGGAAAATTGGAAAAACATAATCTATACTTTGAGGGAATTGGAAAAAATGATCCGAACTTGCAACTTTATTATGGATGAGCTTAACTTTAACTCCTATTTTTTTAGCATCCACCACCTAGTTAAACTTACCTAAAAAGTGACGTGGTGGTGGCGATATTACAAGTGGAGCATACTCTTAACTTTTTTTGAGCTGCAAAAAGTTCTACGTAAAATATTGCTACCACCGCGTCACTTTTCGGACGAGTTTAAATAGGTGGTGGATGCTAAAAACAATAGGGGTTAAAATTCAGTTCATCCATAACAAACTTCTAAGTTTGAATTTTTTTTTTCAATATCCCCAAAGTATGGATTATTTTTTTCCAATTTCCCTTGTAATTTCACATTCTTATCCCTTCCATTATATACTTATGGAGAAACACACATAACTTATTGCCAATGGGGGGCAAGCTTTCCGCTTTTCATCAATAAATCAACTATCAATCACTAAAAACTAGCAAACTTTGAAATTTAGGATCTGGAGAAAAGTTAAGACCTTCGATTCGCTGCCAAGCTCGTCCATATAGTTTGAGGGCCTCCAGAAACCTATTATGCTCCTCCTCTGTCCATCTCTCGCGTTGTTTGGTGATTGTATAAGGTTTTCTTGTCTAACATCCAATACATAAAAATCAACATAAGAGCCGCTATCTATCTAATCTACAAGCAACCCAATTACATATGTACAAGATTGATTCAAATCAAATCAAATCAAGCAAAAATCAAACCACCTTAACAACTAGCTCTTCTCCAGAAGAATAAGCTTCCATACGGACCGAAGCAGGCGGGCGAAAGCTACTGCTACCGCTGCTTTCAGATCCTTTCCGACAAGCAAGCGATAGTAAAGCTTCCTCTCATCTCTCCACACAACTCAGAGTAGTACCAATAGCACTGATCAACATACACTCTCTGAAACCTGGTGAGTAAATCACTACTGCAGAACACAAACAAGTAGAAAAAAGCAAACCAAACAAAATCGATAGCGATCCGCTTTTTCAATATCCCTAATAGTACCAATTCAAACGAGCATTGCTCACCAAATTAAGCAAAAAACAATCACCAGATTTCAAGCAACAAGCTATCAACTAAAAACTAATCGTCACCAAAAGAAATTATGCACAAATTCATTCACAATCCCAACCGCTTTATAAAGCAGTAATCAGAATCCTCACCAAAACAGTCGTGAACTTGCCTGCACCTTCATCAAATCACCAAAAACAAAAACAATCCTCAGCAGCAAGAACAAAAAAATCCTTAATGAATCAACAAAATTCAAAACCCTAGAAATTCGAAATTCGAAGTTCAACAAACCTTCCGTAGATGCCATAGTAGATCAAATTACTAAGCGATCATAAGGCGCACAAATTCACCCCATTTCCTTTATCAATATCTCATACACTGTAATTTCAATTCCTCCACCAACACAAAGAACTCAAGAACACGATTTCGAACTTCAAACTGGAGCTCGAGGAGAGAGAAAAAATGGCGGAGGAGAGGAGAGAGAAAGAGCAGCAAGGAAGAAAGAACAGAAAGGGGGGAAGCAGAGAGCAGAAGTGAGCAAGAAAAACCAGTGTTTCTGAGAAGCAATCTCAGCCACGAATAATTCCTGTGGATTGATTTAATTTTGAGGGGAAAATTAAAATTTTGAGGGAGCGAAAATAAATTTTCATTTTTGAGGCTGAAGACAGCCCCATGGAGGACTCTGGAGAGGCGACCTCACTGGATTGCGCCAAGTGACGCGGTTTTAGTGGCGGATGGAGAGTGTAGAGACCCTTTGCCTACCTTTTGCACTTTTTGCTGCTTTTGCTTGTTTTTTTTCAATTTTTTTAATCACCCAGGAGAGGGACACGTTGAATCTCTGCCACAAACTCGGGCTCCAACGAGTCAGCGACGAGTCGAACTGAGTCATTGAGGGTTCCAGCCAAGTTTCCATTTTTTTCCCTCTTTTTAGGGTCTCTAAAATTCATGTGTGAACTGAATTTATCAATTTTAATCTTTTAACCACATTTATCATAATTTATCATATTATATTTACTAAAGTTAAAAAATAAAAAAAATTGATTTTTAATATATTAGTGTAAATTTTATAAATTTTACAAAATACCAAAAGTTGTCAAAAATTACAAAATTTAACTTTTACTTAATTGTTTTTTACCTATGAATTTGACAAACCTTTACACCAACAATTAAGGTCATGACAAGGTAGGTAAAATTTTATTTTGTATTATCCTTACCTTGTCGTTCAAAAGAATATGGTTATATTTTATATAATTCATATTTAAATTTTTTATTCAACTTATTTAATTTTTTAAAAATAAAAATTAACTAAGTGATGTGATATTTACTTACGTCAACTACGTCACCTAATTTTCCTTATCCAATCTATGCTACCTTGTTTTATCTTACCTTCCCTTGCTTATACTTTCTCTACACTTAAAAGGAACAGAGTCTTAGTTAGTAAATTTACAGATCGAATATAAAGATAAGGTATCAAACTATCACAATAGGTATAAACAATCAACTTTTCACCAATATAAAATATTAATAGTACAATCTTCTACTCCTTTACTAGAAGTCCAATGCAGTGTCTATAGTAATCATTCTCTCTCCATTTTTAAATTACATCTTTATGAATCAAGATTTGTAACTATTAATTTTTAAAATACACATAATAAATCATCTAAAAATATTATTAAATTTAATTATAAATATTTTAATATAAATATAATATCTTAGTTCTCGTAAATATAAATTAACAATATATATATACTACCTCCGTCACAAAATGTTTGTCCTTTTACCTCACCTTTTTGTGCCAAAATATTTGTCTCATTTACAATTCCAACAAATGTAATTACTTTTCTACCCCTAATTAATAAATTTATTTTAACTTTTTACAAATCTAACAACTATTATTTTCAATTAAAGTAGGAGTATTTTTGGTAAGTTACAAACTTTTCACCGCAAAATGTGCAAATATAATGGGATAGAGGTAGTATATTAATTAAAATGACATTTGATAGTGGAAAGTAAAAAAGTTTTTATACTTTGAAAGAGAGGTGAAAGGTAGTATCATTAGTATGTGACTCCAATTTTTTAATATAAAACAATGATGCAAGTTGAACTAACAATCAACTAATTTCTTTCAAAACAATCAAGTAACTTAATTTACCTTATCCTCTATGCATTACACTTTTATAATGTTAGCAGCCACAGTTTAGTCAAAGTTGAGATAGAGAAAAGGAAATGATTAGACTAATAATGACAAAATATTATCCTAATTAAATAGTTAAAGTTACCTAAACAATAAGATGTATTTAACAATCATTATTTAGGAAAATTGAGTTGTATGAAGTCTTATCTAACATAAAATTATTTATACAAATGAATAGTTTAGAAATATTGTGGTAGTAATCAATAGTAGGGGAAAAAACAAAAATTAATCCTCTAAAAATAAGTCAATTTATACTTTATTTTTTGGAATGATAAGTAAAATTTTATCTATCCTTATTTTACCTTTTACATAATTCATATTTAAAATTCTTTATTTAAATCACAAAATTTATTTAAAAATGGATGACGTTACATTTACTTCCACTATTTTACTTATACTGCCCTATTCAACATTACTTACTTTACTTCACATTATCTTATCTTCTCTTTTACTCACTATTCAAAGATTAGAACCTCAATATTTGAGCATAACCAATTTGTCCAAAAGAAAATACTTAACCAAAATTTAAACAGTTTTACATAATTAATTACTCCCCTTGAGTCTATAACTCACTTCTTCTCTTAGTTTCCCTTTTGATTTTCAATTTTTCTTTTTTAGATATACTGAGAGCACAACTAAGTTGGTATTTTCATGTACTTTTGTATATATGGGATGATCGACTATATTTAAATTTCTTCAAATATCGTGTTAACAAGACTATAATGGGTCGTTGCTATTGTGACCTTGTTGTTGTTTCATGAGAAGAATAAATAAATGAATTTATTCACAAAAGTTCAAATAAAAATGAAGGAGGTGTGTGGGGCCGGGCATATCAGGTGTAGAACTGGAGATTCTAGATGTGGGCCCCAGCATTAGAGCATTTACCAGCCAGTAACTTAACCCGTACACCTTGAAAGACGCATCTGGAGAAAAGGCCGCCCTTTGGATTTGCCAGCGTGGCAAAAGCGAATGCTACGTGGCTTCATCCACGCAAACATGGGCCCACCCCCTACTACTTTGTGGCTCATGATTTTTCTTTTTCTACACAGAATTATGCCACCAAGGGCAAGTCTTAGGAAGGAGAAAAAAAGTCGAGGTATTTCCACGTGGAAAAGAATTAACGGTTAGGATTTCTAAGTGTGGAACTGTCACATCATGGGCTCAATCGACGGCCCACCGTGGCTCATTTAATCCCGGACTATACAGCGCCACGTCAACCCTGGAGCACCGAATCAGTTGGCTCCAATTGGCTTTGTCCCAGCCAGAAACCCAGCCCAAGACGCAAAATTTGCTAATTGCTATGCTCACGAAAATAAAGTTAAGGTAAATTCGAGTCTATCATATTTATACTAGTAAATGTTAAAATTTGTAAGACAATTTTACATTCGTTTTTTATTCGGGTCAAATCGAGTTGGACATTTGGACAAAGCTAAAATTAGGGCATTGGTAAATTCGGGTCAGTCAGATTTAGTAAATGTCAAAACTCGGACGAGAAATTCATGTTCATACCCAGATTTTTCGGTCAAATCGAGTTGAATAATTTGAACAAAACTAAATTCGAACAGAATCGGGTTTAGACAATAGGAAAAAGAAAAATATTGTGTCTGAATTTTCAATCAATGTGGACACTATCAAAATTTGGACAAAAATCTATGTATAGATTTGGTTTTGACACTTCGGTTTTTGGACAAAATTTTGCAAGCTCAAGGCAAAATCACTTAGCTATTTTTTATTTTTATTGTTTTGCTCTACTGCTTAGTTAACGAAAATCAGCTTGAAATATGACAGTTCGAAATCATTCATGATAAAAGCTTCTGAAAATTCTGTTTCTACATTGTTCCAGAATATTTACACATCGTTCGAACTTCAACGGAGCAATAATTGATTGTTGTGATAAACCAGGCCCATTTAGAATCCGGCCCAAAGTGAATATTGGACTTGCATTTGATTTGGGCTGATCATGTCTTGTTTAGAGGCAGTCCACACTAAATAATGTTGTGTTTCCTTTTTAGTGTTAAAGCATTTAGAACAACATATCAAACCACTATTAAAATTACTATAGTTAATGAAAGGAGTAATAACATACAAACCAATTAATGGGTTCTGCGTCTATTAATTTGATTCCCCATGTTCATATCCCCTAATATTAAATAAAATAATAATAAATTACGTGAATTAATATTGAAAAAAAAATCCTTTAACAAAATATTTATTATTTTGTTGTCATGGTGTGTACATAGGTACCATTTCGTTTGCAAACCAGTAGAAAGTGGGATAGGTGGAACAAGTCATAAGTGAGATAATGTTTGGAGAGGTAGGTCATATATATATAAGTCATATCAATTAAATATATAATTTTTTTATAAAAAGGGAAATATATTAATTTTTAAATATATAATGGGTAATTTATTATAACGTATTGTGAATGAAATAATTTATATAAGTCACATCACTTATTATTAAATATATAAATTTATAAATATATATTATATATAAGATAGATAAAGTGGAATAAAATGGTGTGAGAAATGTTGGATAAAGTAAAATAAAGTGAAATAATTGACATAAATGAGATCATTTTATCTCATTGCACAAAAGGTCAGGGCATTTTTTTTAGATAATTTGCGGGGAGTTGCCCCAATTTTATTCAAAATAAAAAGGTGCCAAAGGCACAACGTACCAGCCGACACAATCCATGAAAATATTGACCAGATGCAAAGGAACAAAGATCATGAACACCTGAGCTTGTCAGGGAAAGAGAAAGCAAGATGGAAAATACAAGGTCAGGGCATTTATATCGACAAATATATAGTAAACTCATGAACAAACTTTAGGGATTTTGGCTTAAATTAATTTGTACTCATAGACGAGTGTCTGAAAATAATTCAAATTGATTTTTTGGTGACATTTTGCTGTACTTTTAATCTATTTACTGTCACTAAGCTTTTTTTTTCTATTTTTAGCAATCAAAAATCCAAAATTTAGTGCCTAAAATAGAAAAATAGTTTAGTAACAGTAAATAGGTTAAAGTATAACACCGTATTAACCAAAAAATTAGTTTGAATTATTTTCGATCCCTCACCTTATTCATAGGTTAATTGGAGCCCTAAACTTTATTCCGTGGCAGACACAATATATACTCCCTCCGTTCTATATTAATTGTCGTAATTTTGACTTTCACGATCTTCAATTTCACTCTTTGATTGATAACTTCTTGCATAATATGTTATTAACAATTGCAATATTATACTTTTATGATAGTATTTTTCGTTAAGAATCTAATAGTGGTAATTTTATATAACAACTCATTGTATATATTGAGAAATTTATGGTCAAAAGTTTTAAAATTTGAAGGCACGATTTTCAAAGACGACAATTAATATGTAACGAAGGGAGCATTAGGGGTGGAAGAAAAATCCGGAAACCGGATAAAAACAACCGGGAACGGGCAACACCGAACCGGCTTAAAATTCCGGTGCACCGCACCGGAAAAACCGGATACTAAACGGAGCGGTTCCGGTTTGGGATATTCACGCCGACGGGGAACCGGGAGAACCGGATAATATAATTAAATATATATATATATATATATATATAAATTTTGGTTTTAAAAAAAATTTCTATCCAAAATTTTGGGCAGTGGGCGCTAGGTGGGCGTTGGGCAGCACAGACTTTTTTTTATTTATTTAATAGAGATTTTTTGATGTTTGACAGAAATTAATGCGGTTCCGGTTCACCGGTGAAACCGCACCGTTAAAGCTGGTGCACTGGTTTTTAAAAACCAGGTGATTCGGTTCCGGTTCCGGTTTAAGGTTTTACTGCACCGTTTCGTACGGTGCACCGCTTCGGCGAACCAAAACCGCACCACCCCGCACCGTTTTCACCCCTAGGGAGCAGAGTACTTTTTTTTTTATTTTACACAAAGGTAAGCGGGGGAAAGGCAGGCTACCAACGTCTTCTCACAAGAAACCGGTCTGCCCTATCTAGATCAACTAAATTACAGAGATTGGGATTATTAAGGATTGTCATACTGTCCCCAACCCCTCTGACATGTCCTTGATGAGCTAACCAGTCGGTGACCGCGTTGGCTTCGCGGTAAATGTGAGAAATTTTAATCTTGTGGAAACGCTGAAGGAGAATTTATGCATCCTGGATGAGTCCTCTTATTTGTCACGGAATAGAATAGTTTCCCTTTAGAGCCTGAATTACCACCATATTATCTCCTTCTATGTGAATGTGTTGGAATCCTGCTGCCGATGCTGCAACCAACCCATCCCTCAGAGCCCTCGCCTCTGCCACCGAAATGGGGGCATCACCATAGTTCTTCGCTCCACCTCCAAGAACCGCTCCCCGCCAATCTCGAATGATGAAGCCGCCTGCCGCCGAGTTGGTGATGTGAGATCCGTCGAAGTTTAATTTGACGACGCCCACAGGAGGGGTATACCAACGAACCAGGGAAGCAGAATTGGTATACCTACCCCCAATACTGCTACCATGATTATCTACCTCGTTATTGTTCCTGATTTGCCACTCAGCCGCCCTGCTTTTAGCTCGAATGTGACTCTGTAAAGGCCGAAAAATTTTATTTCGAAAAATAGCCTCGTTCCTATTCTTCCAAATCGTCCATAAAAGAAAAATGCCTCTAATTAATTCTCTGTTGCGGTCTTTAGCTTTGTTGGAATCCAGAAACTGCTTAATGGAATTAGTACCATGATTAGTTACAGGATCTATAATCCAGCCATGTTGACCCGCTAAAGCCCAGACTCTTCGGGTCGTTGAGCACTCCCAAAAAATATGACTATCACTTTCGATATCCTCAAGGCAAAGGGGGCAGGTTGGATCCAGATTCATTCCTCTACGCAGCAGGTTGCCACGAGTTGGAAGGGCCTTGTGTAACATAAGCCACAGGAAGATACCAAATTTGGGGGGAGATCAATTTTTCAAATCCAACAGAACTCCCATTTTCGGACTGTTCAAGGCAATCTTGGATAATTCTGATAGCTAATTTCGTGGAAAACGCACCATCGCCAGTAAGACCCCAACAAACTTCATCATTCATATGTGCCATTGTAATCGGTATGCCCAAGATTTTTTGAATAATAATAATGGGGTCCTGAATTAGACTGTATAACTTGTCTATGTCCCAAGTTTTGGCATGAGTAATGAATTTATCTACAGTTAGAGAGTCGTCCTCAATTTCATTGTTCCTATACAAGTCTTGCAGAGGTTTGTCATTAATCCAATTATCCGTCCAGAATTTAATGGTTTTACCATCCCCTAGCCTCCATCTTAGGCCCTGTCTTAAAATATCCCGAGTTTTTAACAGGTTTCTCCAGACGGGAGAATCCATATTCTTGCATTTATAAGAAAACAAGTCACTTGTTCTAAGATATTTTTGTCTCATCAACTCGGGTATGTTCAACGAATGGGGAGCTAATTGAATTCCCAGTCCAGATTTAGAATCGTTTGTTGCTTGTTCAAGCATAGAACTAAACACATTCATACATATCAAGAAAATATAAGGTGAAAGGGGGTCACCTTGACGTAACCCTCTTCAAGGTAGTACTTCTTATCAAACCAACCAATCATAAATAGAGTATTGAAGTTATAGGATGATGGGCAAATTTGGATTAGGCTAGATAGAGAGGGGCCAGAGGACATTAATCTACTATAGCTTCTATATATAGAACACGCCGCCCTTAAGGCTACTTAATTGTAGTACTAAAATTAACAAAAAGTTACTCGGAAGTACCGTAATATTTGGGAAAACTATTTTTTGGTACCCAAACTTTTCAAAACTAATTTTGAGGTACCCTTACTTTTTGGGTTAATAATTATTTGGTGTTTTTCCGGCCATCAATTTTATTAAGTGACCGAAATACCTTTATTCTTATTCTTTAAGGGTATTTCTTAAAAAAAGGAAAAATAAGGGTATTTCGGTCACTTAACCAAATTGATGACCGAAAAAGTACCTAATAATTTCTAACTCAAAAAGTAAGGGTACCCCAAAATTAGTTTTGAAAAGTTGGGGTACCTGAAAACATTTCACCAAAAGTTAGGGTACCTCCGAGTAATTTGTTGAAGTTGAATACTCCTTCAATTCTTCAACATTTGTCACTTAGATCAATTTTCTGTTTTTCACAATATCTGTCACTCTACTATTACAATGCAAAATTAATGATAATTTTTTCAAATTTATCTCTTACTTTTATAATTCCCAATATAATTATATAACTAAAATAGAAATTTAACTCTTACTTTTACTATTTCCAGTATAATTATTATTTTCAATACTATTTTATTAAAATCTTCCAAAAACTCCAAAGTGACAATTAGTAAAGAATGGAGGGAGTATCAATTTATCCTTTGGAATTGTGGGAAATGTTTGATTGTCATTCTTAACAAATACACCATCATTTCCATATTATTTACTCTTTCGTTGACTGTTGCGGTTTTTAAAATTATTTTTTATTTGATAATTTTTTATATAATATTTTATTAACAATCATAATATTATATTTTTATAATAGTATTTTTCATTATAAATCTAATAGTAGTAATTTTATTTAACAAATCATTCTATATATTGATAAATTTATGACTAAAATTCAAATCATTCCATAGTATTTTTCATTATTTTTTATTTGATAATTTCTTATATAATATTTTATTAACAATCATAATATTATATTTTTATAATAGTATTTTTCATTATAAATTTAATAGTAGTAATTTATTTAACAAATCATTCTATATATTGACAAATTTATGACTAAAATTTTTAAATTTTTAAATTTAACAAATCATTCTATATATTGAAAAACTATATGCAACGGACCTAGTATATATCTATCATTTTGTGTATATATATACACCATTTCGTTTACCATTTTTCATCACACATAGGCATGTCATAGTACATACCAAACCAACCAATTAATCATTCATAGTTGGGAAAAAAAAATGGTAGAAACACACAAATTTAAAACCGAAGAATCATCAGAAGAAGAGAAACCAAAGAGGAGTTATCCTGAATGTGATGATGTTCATCATCATCATCATCATCATGCTGCTAATGTTGCTGCTGATTATCATAATGATCATCATGATGATGATGAAATGAGCAGCTATGCTTACGCCATGCAGATAGTCCAGCAATCTACGCTGCCCATGGTGACGAGGACCGCCGTCGAGCTCGACCTCTTCGGGATCATGGGCCGGGCTGGGCCGGGCCGCCAGATGTCGGCGGCCGAGATCGCCTCGTGCCTCCCCGGGAACAACCCGGATGCTCCGGCGATGTTGGACCGGATTTTGTTCCTTCTGGCCACGTATTCTGTCGTCACTTGCACCACAGCCGCCACCACGACCACCGCGGAGGGCGGCACTCGGGGCGGCGTTGAGAGGAGGTACGGACTAGGTGGTGTGGCTAAGTACTTTGTTGCGGATGAGGATGGGGTTTCTCTTGCTCCTTTGCTTCACTTGAACCTCCATAAGGCTTACCACCTTAGTGGGTGAGTTTTCAATTGCTACCTCCGTCCCTAATTAAATAATTGTCCATTTAACTAAACTTTGCCCATTGATTATTCACAAATTGCAATGAGTTACAACTTACAATATGAAATTATCACCATTAAAAATTTAAAATATATAGTACTAAAAATTACAATAATATTAATTTGTGAGTACTTTGCTTTGCTTTGTTTCTCTGAGGAGCATGGCAACAAGTATACCTCGTACGTACATTGGTTGGCCTAGATACATTAAAAATGCACAATAATAATTAATAAGCACTACCTTTGTCTCAGTTTAATTGTTCATTTACCTAACTTTGCTGGGCCAATGTATACGGATAATAGTGTGAATTGTTAATTACCAATATTATCCTTCAAAATTCTTTGCACAAAAAATTTAAAAATGTTGGAATTCTAAACTAATTCATTTATTAGGGATAAATAGGAATGACAATCATTGAAATTATAAAAAGTATAAATAAAAAGAGATAAAGAAATTAGTTATTTGGATAAATAAATTGGGACAAAGGTAATACTAGAATGAATGTGTTATGTAACGTAAAGTATTTTGGGTCGATTTACGTAGAATCGGTGGATGTACTCCCTCCGTTCCATATTAATTGACGTCTTTGGAAATCGTGCAGTCAAAATTTGAAAATTTTGACTTTGAATTTCTCAATATACATAATGAGTTGCTATATGAAATTAGCACCATTAAATTCATAACAAAAAAAATATTATCATAAAAGTATAATATTGCAACTGCTAGTAATATATGATATTAAAAATTGTCAATTAAAGAGTGACATTAAAGATTGTAAAAGTCAAAATTATGACAATTATTATGGAATGGAGGGAATACGCTTCTGTCTGCTTTCAAGTTCCTTGACTTCTTATAATCAATATATATTGCATGCATCCGG
The DNA here is from genome assembly GCA_029582165.1 of Portulaca oleracea. Classification (NCBI taxonomy): domain Eukaryota; kingdom Viridiplantae; phylum Streptophyta; class Magnoliopsida; order Caryophyllales; family Portulacaceae; genus Portulaca; species Portulaca oleracea. The sequence continues at coordinate 2,729,197 of CM055873.1, read as the reverse complement.
AGTATGTGCTCCAGATATTTATAAGTGAACAGTCATTGTAATAAGAGTGAACAATCTAGTATCTATGGTGAACAATCTAGTATATTTGGGTGAACAATCATACAATTTGAAGTATGTGCTCCAGAAGCACCTAATAAATTGCATCTCACAATGGTCCTAATTGTCTGTCCTGATCACCAAGACATCTTCAATTCTAACGTGTTACTCATCTCAATGTACTTTCGTCCTTACTAGTAGTCATTAGTCAATGTTGGTTCCTAGAGGTAGAACAAAGCTAAATGATCAAGTCATAGGCTTAAGAGTAGTAAGTACGAAACTCCATTGAAATATTCCTAATTGTCCTTCTTCATCACCTAGAATCTTCATATTCTAACAAGTTACTTATCGACTTCCCTGCATGCAACTCAATGTTCCCCGGTAGCGAAGTCAAAATTTTGTCGGACTCGAATATTTAAATTTGCCCAACCCGGAAAAAAACTCGGCTTGGTCTGAACTTGATTCTGATGCAGACCGAATTGACTAATATTCGAACACAATATTTCTCTTTTTTCTATTGTCCAAACACAAACTTAAATCTGTCCGAATTGTCTGACCTGAAAAACTGGGTTCGAACATCAATTTCTTGTCCAAATTTTGACACTGATCGAATTTGAGTAGGGGTTGAAATTGATACCGCATATTGGATACCAACCAATTATGGGTGGGTAAAACCCATTAAAGATGGGTAATGGGTAGGATGGATATGGGTTACCCATAATTTGGTGTGGGTATCCATTATTCATGGGTATTCTGTATTCATATACCCATTGATCTCTTAACTATGTGAGAATTTAATATCGAATTGCATTAAGTTTATGTACTAAAATTTAAGACAAATCCAACTTTAACGCTTTGTCATGAAACTTTGTAATTAGATAGTATTGATTAAAACAAGATCAAATATGAATTTTGAGCTCCTTTTTTTTTTATCTAATAACATTTATCGCAACATATATATAGAGATTTTTTTGCCGTTAACGTGTCTCGTGTCAATGCTCATATCATCGTCTTTTTTATTACGATAACTATGTGGCATTGTGGTTTAGAGAAAAGCTCAAGGATGCGATCCTAGGAGGAGGAGACGCATTCGACTTGGCTCATGGAATGAGTGCATTTGAGTACCCGAAGATGGACTCGGGGTATAATGATACATTCAACAAGGCGATGTACCACCATTCTGCTTATATCATCAAGAGTATACTTAGATGTTACAATGGCTTTGGCAACGTCGAAAGACTCGTTGATGTCGGAGGAGGCCTCAGCCTCACCCTTGACATCATTACCTCTCGACATCCATCGATTAGAGGAATCAATTTCGATCTGGCTCATGTCATTCAACACGCACCTCTAATCCTTGGTATGCATTATTTATATACTCGTATTCTCTCTGTTTCACAATATTAGTCACTTTAATTAATTTATTGTGTTCCTAAGTTGCTGGCATGGTTCATTGGGACCCTTAGAGATAAAGCTTCAGCTGAACTGCCCACGTTTATATTTCAAAAAAAAAACACACACACACATGCACAAAAGTGCATAACATATAACACAAAACTTCCACACACGGGAAAACTTTTTACTTTCATCAAGATTTCAAATTCTTGGTAGAAAGTTTGGAAGATGGAGATAAGTGCTAATTAGACTATGACCTGTTAGTATCTAAATAGGGTATATATTGTTTACTTTTCTCCGTTCTAAAATAATTATTATTATGTATGTAAAATTCACGGGTAAAAAGCAGTTGGGTAAAAGTTAAATTTTGGTAACTTTTGATAAATTTTAGTAACTTATGACAAATTTACGCTAATATATCAAAATTAATTTTTTTTTAACTTGATAAGTTTTGGTAAATTTTGATAAATTTAGAGAAATTGGTAAATATTGATAAAATGAAGTTACCTATAAATTTGAAACTTTTATGGATTTTCGATACTTTGGTGCTTATATGAATGACGACCATGACTTGGATTATATATGGTAGGTGTCGAACATGTTGTTGGAGATATGTTCCAAAGTATTCCCCAAGGAGATGCCATATTTATGAAGGTTAGATTCTTCTTAATTTCCATCAAAATTCCAAGTAATCTTTATATGAGACTGTTTCATCGTAAACTTATCTTAAGATTATGTATAATTTTGTGGTGACTCTTTTTATGAATAAAGGGATCACTTTGAAAAAAGTAATTCCTTGATACATTTTTAGTCATATTTGTATTACAAAGTAATTTTATTATCAATCATTAGTCATAGTAAAATATTACTCGATAAGTTTACGTGAAACGGTCTTATACTAAAATCTGTGTCTTTTAAATTGTCACCCCAAATCAAAACAGTGGATCCTTCATGATTGGAGCGACGAGCATTGCCTGAAGATATTGGAGAATTGCTACAAAGCTTTACCCAAGGGGGGGAAGGTGATCCTTGTGGAGATGAACAAGACCGACGAGCTGAGGAGTAGGGCATATGTGAGAAGCATGAGCCAAATGGACATTTGTATGATGACTAATTACCCCGGTGGGAAAGAGAGGACTAAGGAGGAGTTCGAGTCCCTTGCTAAGGCTGCTGGATTTTCCCGATTTCATGTTATTTGTCGTGTTTGCATTTACTGGGTTATGGAGTTGTACAAATGAATCCTCCTATCATGGCGGATCTGGGATTCAGAGTCAGTAGCGTCCGCAATAATGTGCTAAAATTTAATAGCATTGAAAATTTTAAACGCTCTTAAAATAATAAAATTTAATAAGTCAAGTGAGTGATATTTAACATGAATACAATGATCATGCATCTTTTTAAAACGAACAATGATAACCTCATTTGATGCTTTCTGACAGATATTATCTTAGTAGTTGAGAGCATCATCACAAAGCTAACACGAGTGAAAAGTTAAGTCATTTTTCCCAATCCTTATTTAACCACATTGAGTCATTAATAAGTTGACAAATTGGACATTCAATATTTCTATTATCTGACATGAAAGTATTCCAAATCCTGATAATTGAAAATATCGAAATCTAAAGAACAATAGTAAGACATCCTATTACCAAATTACATTTTCACAACATCAACATAATCCCTCCTTTATATGCTACCAGACTCAACTTCGACATACGACTTCGCTGTATTTTAGGACACAGAATCTATCAGAAGGGAATACGACGAACATAATATTACACATAAGATTCAAAGACCAAGCCAAGTAAAACCAAATGCATTATTCATTGATCAGAATTCAGAATACTGAAGTTAGGATCAAGACATTCAAACATATATACATACAAACACTATTTACAAAGGCAAACACATACACAGATGAGAACCTACAAGCACACATACATGTACTAGTGTTTTCACTTTTTATTGTTCAAATGGCTTCTGAATAGAAAGAATCTTGTCTTGATCAAAAGGAAACGATTCGAGTATGGGTTTGTTTGTACTTATACTATTAACAGGTCATCGTACAATTATCAAAATTTAACGTGCTCGCGAGCCTAATCGGGTTATGAATTTGGTGTTTTGTGTTCATAATAATAGTACAAATTGTAGATATGATGAATGATGTGTATCATTAGGAATTAAAACTGGCCACAGTAAATAATGCTGCTTCATTCTTCCTCCCCACCGATGGCATAATGGCCCGTCTTTCGATCCTGAAACACATAATACAGTTCAGTTTTTGACAAAGAAATTTACGCTTAGGAATTTATCATGCATAACATTGATTGTACTTGTTTGTGACAAGAGAGGAAGAAAACCAAACCTGCAACATCATACGCTGTTTGTTCATATGTTGCGTCCGTGCCTTGGCAAGGGCCGAGTTTGGGGACTTGTACAGTCTCTGTGACAATCATAAGGTAATGGTTAGCATATATCATGAATATCGACGACAAAGAATCTAGCGCTGGCAAAGTTCGAGTTTCGGGTCAAATCCGGATTGGTCAAGTCGGTTGATATTGAAATTCAGATGAAAAAATTGGTGACCGTTATCTGTATACAATTCAGATAGACCTAAATTCGGGTAAAAGGCCCTAGTAAATATCAGTTCCAACAATAGAAATATGAAAATATCGTGTCCCGAGTTTCCGATCAAATCGGTCAATGTCAAAATTCACACAATAAACCCATGACCACACCCTGTTTTCTTGGGGTTGGTCAGATCTGATATACAGGTTGTTCAAAACTTTTGCCAACTCTGAAAGAATCTCAACTAGAGGTTGCTCTAAGAACTATGAATGACAGGCCCCTAGAGTATAAGAGGTTGCTCTTAGAAATATAAGTAACAGGCCACTAGAGTAAAGCAGAAACTGAAACCAAAATCTCTACAGCTATGGGTGATTAAGCAACAGAACTGAAATCCAAGGCATCTAACTGAGGGCATAGTTAAATCCCCTACTCAAACCAAGAAGAAATAAATCTATGTCGGTAAATTTGAACAAGAATGTAATCTCTTATAGCATATATGGTGCTGCAGTTGGAAGGTGAAGGGGGCCTGCAAAAGCTAGGTCTAATAATCTACTCATGAGAACAAAATTTAGAAAACGCAAAAGCAGCTAGGGATGAAAGGAATTTAAGGTATCGAATATACATGCGAAGGAATAACTGCGACCTACTATATGTTATGTACCAAGATATTAAGGCGGAAGAAATATACTGCCATGTAAAAGTTGATGACTTGATGCTAATGTGTGAAATATGTCAATTCTTACATTGTAAGAAAATAGTACAATTGTATTATCTTCATGATGCGATGTTTCACATGAGAAGATGGTTCATTCTTTGATCGTAACTTCATAACTATTGCTTATTCCAAAGCAATGGGGATAAAAATACAAGCCGTTCTGTTTAGCAGTCTTCCTAGTTTTTAGTAAGTATTATGTGAAGAAAATAACACATATGAGATCAACGCAAAGTTAAAGAAATATCAAGTCGCATGAAAACCACATCATCAAAGATGTTACAAAAGTTGAAAAGCTACGGCCTACCTTCTCATGATATTTATTCAATGATGATGGATCTTCAATACCGGAATTTGTCTTCTTCTTTGGTGTAAAACTAAAGACATCATGCAAAAATTCATTTTCCTGCATTGTGGATAACCAAAAAGATCAGATCAAGAAGAAAGAAAATATTCAGTAGAAAACGCAAAAAACACTAGTCGTGATAGAAGAATCTACCTGCATATGCTTCACAAATCCGCCCTGAAGAAAATGCTTCAGGAAATTTAACTGTGCAAAATAAACAAAAGGCAGTGTCAGCTGCAGTGTAAGCGTGACAAATACGGAAGAACTCCATTGAAAAAAGAATACTGTGGGAGTATACAAACCCGTATCAGCTGGATCCATGACGAGGTGGTCAGCAACTCCCCGCCAATTTTCATTGATGTCTCTGGGGGATAGTCATCCTGATAAAATAAAGCGCACCAATTCATATTAGAAGAAACAAGCACAATAAGGAACGATCTTTTACATGTTCCCCCTGTTTGTGACTTAACTTTCATACCCTTCACCTTTGCTGCTAAATACATACTTACTCGGTCCATCAATTTCCATCCAAAATATAGTAGTTTGTGAGACTTGAATGACCGAGACACCTTGTTAATGTGGTTTAAGTAAAGTTTTGATGACTCCCTTTGTTTTATTTTTTTGTTTCCTTTTCATTTTTGGACCAACCAATTTTTTTTTGTATTACATATGAATTATTGTAATCCAATAAACCTTTTACAAATGTTCAAAACAAAATTAAGCATATGAAAATTAAAAAGGCATGAAAATTAAACCTGCAAACAATATGACTAACTTTAACCTTAGGGCGCCATATGTGTAAAAAATATATATAAATTAAAAAAATAAATAAATAAAGAAGCCCACAAAAAGGATGAATGCAATACCTCCAAAAAATCCAAGAGATCCCTGAACAAGTTCCTTTGGACATTGAGGTCCTTCTTAGCAGCCCCTTTACCAGCTCCCTCAGATGCAAGATCCCTTACTTGGTTCAACACTTTTCCTTTTAAACCTTTCAGATGTAAATATCCCTCCCTTGCAGTGTCGGTCGAAACCCCTCCTTCACCAGCGAATTTCTCAAACTCTCCAACTTCAAATATGACGCCGAGGGCCTCACCAGCTGCTATACGTACAGACCGGTCTTCCTTGTCTAGGAGGGTGGATAAGTAGGAGATAAACCTGCACCACAACAAGAAACCCCCAAAACCATTATTAGTTTTCACTGCAGAGTATCTGAAAATGCCACTACTTCCCAATTCCTAACAAGATGTACATTTATAGTAAGCCAATGCAATATTGAGGGCATGCCCCATTTGTGGGTAAGGTAACGTAACATAAAGTTCTGATAACTTTTGGTAAATCTGCGTAAGTTTTCGTAAATTTAGGTGAGTTTTAATAAACGTAGGTAAATAGCTAGTAAAGATTGAAAACTTTTACCTACCCATTATTTACCTACCAATTTCTTCTACCTAACCATGTATTAGTTTTCACTGCAGAGTATCTAAAAATGCAACTATATCCCAACACCTAACAAGATGTACATTTATAGTAACCCCAGGCAATATTGAGGGCAATGTCCCATTCGTGGGTAAGGTAAGGTAACATAAAGTTCTGGCAACTTTTGGTAAATTTGGGTAAGTTTTGGTAGAGTTAAGTGAGTTTTGATAAATGTAGGTAAATAGCTAATAAAGATTGGAATTCTTTTACCTACCCATTATTTACCTACCAATTTCTTCTACCTACCCATGATTTACTCCTGAATTGGACAAGCCATGAGAGTCGAAGTTTAAAAACAGAGAGGTAAACATACTCTTGCCAGTCTTTTAAAAATAGACTCGACGGGTCTACGGTAGTGAGAAGAAACGACCATGCGGATACCATGGCTGTTATAACTGCTGGGGTAGGTTTGCTTGCAATCATCTGAAGACCACAATGAGTACATGTAAGTTCCAAACTCAACCACGGATGCACCCGAGGAAAAAAGGCAAAAAAGAGAGGAAGAAATAAACAAAATTCTCAAGGAAAGAGCAAATATATTCAATGGAAACTAAACATACATTTGTACCCAACTTTGGATGAACAACTTGCCACATTATTTGCATTGATCGAAGTGTTTCTTCTGGATCTTCGCCACCAATGAAAGTGATGACAGCCAGACACTCTAACAACTGCAGGTCATTAATCCCAACACACAAAAAGATCGGTACATTTGGAACATCAAGATAGACGATTAGATAAAAAGAAATCAAGCTAGAGATGAACTAACCGAAGCGATCTTTGAGGATTCAGACCTCGACCTAAGAGCTTGTGATATTGTAGGGATGGACTCCTCCAGTATTTCACGAGCATTACCACCACAACCAGTTGTTAAAGCCAATAAACCTGATCATCAGTTTTCAACAATTTGGGGAATATAAGGATCACCCTACACATATAAACAATCTACTGCCAAGAAATAAATATCCTGTAAGCGGATGAGGCCTAACCAATGACACGAGATGCTAAAGATATCTCTTTTGCAGAGCCTTTCTTGATAGAATTTAGGCACTGGTGAAGTAGGGTGGCAAATCTGACAAAAACCGAAACGAATTTCATGATCAAAAAGCAATATAAAACCAGCACCATCAACCATACAAAGATTCCAAAATAGAAACAAATATATGAGAAGGACAAACATGACATCATAGAAGAAGAAGACTTCATATTAATAACATAATTTACAGTGACTGGAAATCATTAAGTAACTTACTTCTTCTCGACAAATTCATGCTGCAAGTTGGTACTAAATGCATTGATAATAGATTCCAAAGCTTTCTCCCTTGTTGAACCCCTTCATTAATAACACAAAGGCACAAGTTAACATATCAATAAGTTGATAACAATCTCTTAAGTTCAACAACCGCATTTATTTAACACTTCCAGAATTAGAACTTTTGAGCTCTACAAGGACTACAACAACAACAACAAACTCCCAAGGAGAAGCACGCATAAGCACAATATTGGGAATCCACGTGTATATAGTGTTCCCCCATAAACTTTAAGGTTGCGTTTGGTTGGAAAACTTTCCCAAGAAAGTTAGTCCGTCTTTCCAAGATGATAAACTTTCCCATGTTTGGTTGTCTTAATAAATGGGAAAGTTTTAACGTGGGACCCGATTATTTCACTTAGTAAACATTTCCCCAATGGGAAGCACGCATAAGCACAGTTTTAGGAATCTACATGTATGTAGTCTTCCCACCTCTTTAAGGCAGGGTTCAGTTGGAAAACTTTCCCAAGAAAGTTAGTCAGCTTTCCCAACTTGATAAACTTTCCCGTGTTTGGTTGTCCTAATAGATGGGAAATTTTTAACATGGGACCCAACTATTTCACTCTGTAAACATTTTCCCAAACGGGAAAGGGAAAGCTTTCCCGGGAAACTACCAAACACATAGACCCCATAGAAAATTAGCATTCCATAAAGTTTGGAGGATTTACCTTTTCTCATATAGAGCATCAAGAGCTTGATCCAACAAGCTATCTTTCTCTATTTCACCATCAAACCCAACGGGAGCCATCTCGGACCGCATCGATGATGTGGAACTAATACTAGCGGTATCATCACTATCCACCATTGCCGCCAAATTCTTCCTCGAGCCACCTGTAAAATGCAATCAAAACAAAACCCCACACGAAAGCAATCCAACGATCAAAAACCCATATCAGATTAACCTTGAAGTTGAAAACCCAACTCAAATCAAGCAGAAATTAGGGTTACAAAAAGACATACGCTTCCCCATTGATACGGAACGAATTGTTCAGCGGCAGCAGTCAGATTGACGAAGAGTGCCGAAAACAAACAAGTGCAAAGCTCAGCAGAAAATCTGGGTCAAAAGAAAAAGACACACGCTTTCCAATTAAAAACTCCGCAAGATAATCTTCCAAGTAACCAATTTGTGCCAATGCGCTCTTACTAATTCAGAAATCCAAATTATTCTCCACAACTCCAACCAAAAACAAACGCAATTCAGTTCACCAATCCTTCAGCTAAGATAGTCGATTACCCAATCAAATACAACACCCAGATACAAAATCTCACAAAAAAACTCAGATTGACAAAGATTCTTTAAAATCAAGCAAAACATAATACTTCAGCTAAGATAGTCTATTACCCAATCAAATACAAAACCCAGATACAGAATCTAGCTCAGATTGACAAAACTTCTTCAAAATCAAGCAAAACACAAGCAAATGACCCAATTACAAACCCTAAATTAACGAGATGAACGCAATCCAATCAACAAATTACGTAACGAAATGAAAGAAGGAAGATTACCCGAATGTGATGAGGTTCGAACAGTCAAGAAATCTGCAGAGGAGTAGTAGAATCAGGGACGAAAGAGCAGAGGGATAGATAGAGAGAGGAAGAAGGAGGAGAGAGAAAGAGGAGGCGTATATAAAGAAGGGCAAAGAATTTTACATACAACAAATGGAAGTGAAGGGGGAAGTTATTTGAACCGGGGGATTTTGTGTAGGATGCTTACCGCATATTCTTGGTTTGTTTTTGCCACGTGTCGGGATCATATGCACACGTGAGACAATGCTGTTGCCCATGGCTGGGAATGAGGGGTGACCAAAATTTGGGTCCGATTTTTATTGGGTTCGGTCAAAAATTTTAAATTTTAATTTAGACAAAATGATCAAACTCGAAGTTGAATGGCTGAATTTAATTTTTTGTCAAAACTAAAAATTAACTAAATATTGGATTATTTGACCATATATAACCGATTGACCGAATTCGATCAAATGAACGAATACGAAATTTGAGCCTCTTTATGTAAGTTATTTTGGAAATTCATCCCATCCCAATCCCAATCCTCAATGGGGGCGTGGATTTTTCCCTAGAGCGGGGCGAGACCCCGACGGGTTCGGGGATTCCCCGCCCCATTGTTATCCCTGGAATGCCTGAGACCTGCGGTTCGATTGTGTGTGTGTGTTTTTTTTTTAAAAATCAGAAGTTTGTTTGTGTAATAATTGTTTTTGGAAAGTTTTGAAAGTTCCAGTACGGATGGGATAGTAAGTTGTTGCCCAGTTAGATACTCCCTCCTTTTCTATATTGTTTTTTATTAACTATCACTTATACTTTTTTAATAATTCATTATTAATTAAAAAATAGTTCATTATTAATTAATAAATTCTCACATAATACAGTATTTATGTAAAAATAAATGACTTTATACTTTTTGAATAGCAACTTTTATTACAAATATAATAATATCAATTTTGTTTAATTAGTCACTATACAAATTAAGATATTAACGATCAAAAGTTTTGACATTAATACCTTGGCAACTCTTAAATAAAAACGGAGGGAGTAATAATTATATCTTATATTTTTAGTTTTTATACAGGGTGTATTTGGTGCAAAATAAAATTGTTTTTTAGGAAAATAATTTCCCTTATAAAATGATTTTCTTAGAAAATGAATTCATTTGATATTTTTTTGTATTTGATTCAGAGGAAAATGATTTTCCTGAAAAACGATTTTCACATGTTTGATAATAAGGAGACAGAGATTAAAATGTGCGTGTGAGAGAGAGGTGGAGAGAGAGAGACTAAAACGGGTGTATGAGACGGAGTGGTGTACAAAGAGAAAGACGAGAGAGAAAAAAAATTAAAACAAGTGTAGGAGAGAGAGTGGTGGAAGAGGGAAAAATGAGAGAGAATATAATAAAATGTGAGTATGAGAGAGAAAAAGAGAGAAAAAAATATTCAAATCGGGGTGTGTGGCATAGAATAGTGGAGAGAGAAAAAAAAAAGGGAGAGAGAGAGAGAAAGAGAGACTAGAGGAAGAGGGAGAAAATTGTTTTCATTAGGTTGGAGTCAAGAGAATAATTTACAAATGGGTGGACGAATGTAATTTTCTTAGAAAATGGTTTTCTCCATTTTCCTGTCACCGAACACCGAAAAATAGGAAAATAGTATTTTTTATAATTAATGACTTTCAAGTACTCTTCTTTTCATAAAAATAATTATTAGACCCCTATAATTTTGAAAATGGTTTTCAACTACCCTTCTTTTTGTGGTAATATTTTATGGGGACATTTGACTTTTTAAATTTACAAATTAGTTTTTGCACTATTTAATCTTTTATTTTTTTGTCTGCTAAAAAGACTTAATTAGTGATTACAGTTGGTTGGGGTAGAATTGAGATTTGAGTAAGGTTGTCGTATCCACAAGGTGGATGTGTAGATAAACATAACATTGGTTCGGTAGGGTTTCAAATCGAAAGAAGTAGACAAAGCAATAACAGCGAATTTAACTCAACTACGAATTGAAAACGGAATTTAACCTATATGAAACTGCAAATTTTAAAACTTAACTAAACTAACATGCAACTAAACTTGCTAATATTCTCGCAATTACCAAGATTAAGGTCATGTAAATTTCGCGAGTAAGTCACATTTGGTGACTATTTACCAAAATTTACCGAAAGTTAACAAAAGTTACCGAAACTTACGAAAATTTATCAAAAATTGCAAAAAATACAAAAGTTTACATTTGAGCAATTATTTATTGGGAGCGGATCCAGTAGGAAGAAAGATACGGTAGGAAGAAGCAATCTGGGGCGTGCAAATCTGATCCAATGGCTGATAATAAAACCACTTTCATTTCCCATAAATCAATTAGTGGTTCTCGCAAAACAAATAAACAAAATCATTTAAGTAGATATGGTTAGCTAGAATCATGCTGGATGAGAGAGAGATTTACTTCCCTAAATTGTAGGGAGTGAGTTATTCAAATTGAACTCAATTATTATCAAAAACTAAAAAAATAAATAGAAGTCAACATTCTATAAGGATGTTGTCGCGAGTCTGTTTCGTCCAATATCATCGTTGTTTCTCACACTTCATAATCACACTTCCTAATATCCATGACCACACTCTCATAACTCAAAATTATATCAAACACCACACTCCCTAATATCCATGACCACACTCCCATAAATCAAAATTATATCGAGGAGCACACACTCCCCTATATACATGACCACAACTCCCTATATCAAATCATATCTTTATTGTCGCATTATATTGAAGACCACAATCACTAATATTCATGACCACACACTGCATAAATTTATCTCATAAATTTGTCCACACGTTGAACGTACTGTGGTCATATTCAATAGATATACCCAACATTGTACATAAATTTGTCCACACTCTGCATATATTTGTCCACACTCTGAACACGCTGTGGTCATATTCTATGGATAGTGTGGTCATGTTGTGATATCTAGTGGTTATGGATATTAGGAATTGAATTTATACTTTTCCAAAGCCTACAAAAGTAAACTGCTTGTACACAAATACTCATATCATATCTATATAATGGAGTATGATCATGGATATTAGGGATTGTCGTCACATATGTATCTTGATAACATTGATATAATTTTGACTTATGAAAGTGTGGTCATACATATTAGCGAGTGTGGTCATGGATTGTGAGAATCAACGATTATGTTAGAGTAAATATAATCCTTACAATTTGATAACTACAATTTAGGGAAGAAAATCTCTCTCTCTCCCTCTAATTCCATGCATGATTCTCGCCAATTATATCTGCCTAACTGATTTTATTTATTTTTTTCGAAAACCACTAACTGATTTATCAAGTAGGAAGGTGGTTTTGTTATCAACCATTGTATTAGATTTGTACGCTCCATATCGCTTCTTCCTACCTTCCTACCATATCTTTCTTCCTACTGGATCCATTCCCTTATTTATTTATCATTTCTTTACTATTATAATTTTTTGTCTTTATTTTTTCTATTTTTTAATTTATGAAACTTTTTGAATTTTTATTTTTAAAATTTTGAATTTTAACAATTTTAACCATATTAAAACTTTAAAATAATATTTAATTTTTTAATTTTTAATTTTAATTTTAATTTTTTAATTTTTTAATTTTTTGAATTTTGAATTTTTAAAATTTTAAACTTATTAAGTTTTAATTTTTAAAATTTTTAATTCTTTATTTTTTTTATAATTTTTAATTTTTAAAATTTAAAATTATAAATTTTTAAAATTTTAAAATTTTAAAATTTAAATTATTAAATTATAATTGTTTATTTTTTTAATTTTTAAATTTTTTATTTGTTTAATTTTTAAAATTTTTAAAATTTAGAAAATATAAAATTACATTTACCCTACCCGACATTTGTGGTAATACTTTTACACACCCGACATTTGTGAAATAATTTTTACCTTACCCGACATTAAGTGTTCATATATTTAAACCTCCTAAGATATTTTATATTTGATTTTTGTTGGATTTTCCGGCAAACATTAAAAAGATAAATATGAATTGACTTTTTTTATCCTTGATATTAATTCTTTTTTATTTTTCATTTTCATTATGAGATATTTCTTCCATTATAATTGATTTTTTACCATTGATGTTTTATAAGGTATTTTATAATTGAGTTTTCATTTTCAAAATGGGGAGAAATTAGGTTCTCGAAGAAATAAAGTAGAGAAAATGTTGGAGTTCAAATGCCATATTAATTAATATTAAGGGTAAAAATGCTAATTCATGTTTAATTGAAAGTTATATGAATTATTATCAAGGGTAAAAAAGTCAATTCATATTCATCTTTTTAATGTTCACCGAAAAATCCAACATAAATCAAATATAAAATATCTTAGGTGGTTTAAATATATGAACACTTAAATGTCAGGTAAGGCAAAAATTATTTCACAAATGTCAGGTGTGTAAAAATTATTACCACAAATGTCAGACATGGTAAATGTAATTTACTCATTTTATATAATAGGTCATTGAATATATTGAGAAATTTATGGCCAGAACTTTTAAAGTTTGACAACACAATTTCGAAACATGAATAAATTATATGGAACGGTCACAGAGGGAGCACTCGTTTGATATTTATTTCCAACATCACTTCAACAAAGTTTTTGACAAAGCCAAATGAACCGTAAGGCGAGCCAAAGATTGTATTACCTTGTTACAAACTCTTCAACTAATCAAGAATCGAACAGAAATAACATGTGAGGAGCCACTCTTCTTCGTCCCCTCAAACCTTCTAACTAGGGTTGTCAAAAAAATGTCCAACCCGAAAACCCGGTTCAGTCAGATTCGGAAAAAAGCGGGTATGGTCATAAAATTTCCGTCCGAATTATTACATTGACCGAAAATTCGAGTACAATATTTTCCAATTTTCTATTGTCCGAACCCGGTTTAAACCCGAATTTATGCTTGTCCGATTTGTCCGACCCGAGTCCGACTCGGAAAATATTCCAAAAAATTGGGTATCGGACCCGAATTTTTGACAGCGCTACTTCTAACGCCACTTGACAATCTAACTCGATCTTTATGTGTTGCAACCCACATTCTTTTGCTAGTTGCATGTTGTGGAATCATCTCAACCAAAAGCTTAAACTGATGGTTGTAGCACCAGGAATGATTTTATAGTCTAACACATGTCATTTCGAATTGCTCTCTAGTTCCTAATATTTTTCAGGAAAAAAAATACTACTTTTTGTTTTGATTTTTATTGTACTTAGTTATATAGATATTAAAGTATTATTTTTTGAGTCAAGAAAGAGCTACATTCCATAATATTTTTCAAGAAAAATAGAGTACTCCCTCCACTACAAAAGAAAAGCCCAATAGCAACGCTTAACATGCTGGATTAGATGCGTGTATACGCGTCACAACAAAAGTTAGTGACGGCTGCAGGGAGCCACCACAATTTTGGGTGTTACAACGGAATTTCATGGCGCCTGCAAACGTCACAGACTCTTGTGACGCGTTTAACTGCCACAATAAGTACTGACAAGTGGAAGCGTCACTCTAACCTATTATTGTAAAAAAAAATAAAGCCTGAAAAGTTGTACCTGCAAAGCTAGAAAAAGTAATTAAAAGTGACAAATGGAGAAAATATAATAAAAGTTAAATCTTTATTATTTTTACAAAAGTGTTTGTACATGCCACATAATTACAAAGATAATTAATGAAAGTACCTAGTTTCTAATTTCTACAATTTACTGTCAACATAAAGTCTCAAGTAAGATGAATATAACCCCAAAACTAGATAACAACAAATCTAAACTACAGATTAACACTCTTTTGGAAGTTTAGCATCCCAGAACATTATGTCCACTTTCTCTTCTTCTTCCTTGACCATGTTTAGTTGTTTACTATAATCCTGAAAAGAAACATGACCAAAGTAACATTAACATTCTTTTAAAAGAGTGACAAAGAACTAATAAAAAATTGCAAAATCAAGCCAAACCAAGGTAAGACATCCAAAAAATAACATAAGATACCCAACAAAAAAGCATTTGAATCCCAAATTATAACCATAATCGCAAATCCTTCACGCCATTTTGCAAGATAAACCTACATGAAAGCCCTTTAGATCTAAATAATTGTTGAAGTTACCTCTTTTTTGCAATTTTTTTTTAGAAAATGTCAACATCATCATCAAATTTCCTTTGTCAATGTCACTAGTCATCATTCCTCTATTATCAAATTGTGCCTTTTACTTGCCATATGAAGAACTCAATGATTTAAAGGAACATGAATTTTTTTTAAAAAAAAAACAACTTTGAATACGTCAACAAGTTAAGCCTAAATTATAAAGTTATATTTTAAAAATTGACTTCATTTTTTTATATATATCATCAAACTTGTCTAAAATTTCAAAAACATTTCAAAAAAATCTAGAAATTTTCAAATCTATCATATATGAAACTGTAAGATGTTAAATAATAGACAAAAGACTAGAAGAGAAAGAAATCGAGAATTCTAGAAGAAAAAGATTCGGATCTGAAGGATGATACTATACAAGAGAGGAGGGAGACCGACCTGAGCATTTCTCATCTACAATTGGATGATGATGAAGTGCAACGACGATAGAGGCCAAAATGCTAAGCATGGATACAATTTTAGAGGAGCCAGATCAAGGAGTTTGTTTCCAGATCTGATGATGTCCTCTGGTTGAATTCCTCAAATACTCCTTAGATTTTCCAGTTTTCATGAATGTTTTTAGTTATGAAGAAGTCTGAAGCAAGAGAAAGAAAAATTATGGGGTGAAAATGGAGAGGTGGACGCCACAGTGCTGGGCGGCTAGAGTTTTTGAGAAAGAGGAGTGAAATCTAATAGGGGATATACTAATACTAATTTCTCATAAAGTGAAAGAGAAAAGAAAAAAATTTAAAGTATATATTTATATGCTTTTTCATTGATCTTTAAATTTTCTAGAAAGTTTGGTTAAGTTATTTCTCTCACTTTATAATTATTTATTATTTTATATTTATATTTAATTGCACGTGGCAAGTGCACAAATAGAATGGAAGGTTTTTGTGGGCCCTAAAACTTGCGTTGTGACAGTTGTAATTGTTTTTAGGCTCCCTGTGACGTTTATAAATGCTGAAACTGTACATTGTCAGCTTTTTTATGCGACGTGTGCGTCGACCGTCACTTATTCTGCGTCGCTATTGAGGGTTTGTGTTGTAGTGCTCTTTCTCAATTTTATGCTCACATTTATCTATCAAATTTTAAAAATATTGAACATTTTTTAATGTAGACAATGATTTATTATATGAAAGTATAACCATTATAGATATTAATAAAAAACACTATTATAAAATTATAATATTGTTAATTTTTGGTAAAATAAAATAATGTATAAAGAGTTACTTAATACTTAAGGTATTAAAGCTTCATATCAAACATGTTTTTCCTAGAAAGTTGGTGTTGAAATTAACATATAAAAGAAACCCGTATATAAAATTTGGTCATCAAAACTTTTATTTATTTATTTTTTGGTTGAGGCATCAAAACAAGTTTTGTTCCAATATGATTATTATGTGTACATATGCGATCATACGACAAGTAATCAATGGAAACAAAATAAGTAAAACAACACGGGGAAGCAACGTCAACACTAGAAAAAGTCAATCAGTTGCTTCTATTTAGAATCCTCTTAGGCAAAAACTAGAATCGTAAAAATTAGTTTAATTCAACCCTGTTTTTTATATACGGTTAGTTGATTGTGATGTCATACCGCACGGTAACTTGTCATATTTCACTGCAATCTACCATAATCCACCACAACCCACCATAATCTACTTTCTCTAATTTAATTTATTCCACTTTTTCCAATTATAATTTCACATTTTCCAACATATTTAAAACTATTAAAATCAAAACCCACCGCAACTTTCCACAACCACCACAATCCATCACAACTTTTCCAAACCCACCATAATTCAGCACAACTTTTCCAAACCCATCATAATTCAACACAACTTTTCCAAACCCACTACAATTTCACCACATCGCAGCCAGCCGTATAAAAGAATCGGGCCTTTGTTTATAAGTTCGAACTAATTGATTATATTAGAACAAAAGAAAGGGATATTGGACGTCTATATTACAAATTTTGGGATATTGAATACTAATAATATAAATTATTTTCTTGGACACTGGCAATACCAACTATCGACCTATTTTCCACCAATAATATACCCTCGATATGATTTGGTATGATTTTGATTCATGGGAAGATAGCGTGGGTCCATAATGTGTGACGTGGAAGGTAGAGTTTGTGTAGAAAATGTTGGCGAGGACAGTAATCCACCTCCACATCACACATTATGGAACCACATCTTCTTTTCAATAAGTTAAAAACCATGACAATTCGGTGGTGTACTATTGGAGGAAAATAAGTCGATAGTTGGTACTGCCAGTGTAAAAAAAAATAGTTTGTATTATTAGTATACAATACCCCCAAAGTTAATATTATTGACGTCCAAAAATCCCAAAAAATGATATTTACTATCTGGGAAATTTGACAGGTTATATCATAGAGAAAATTGGTTTTAGATAACATAATAATAATAGTTTGTATTATTAGTATCCAATACCCCAAAGTTAGTATTATTGACGTTCAAAAATTAAAAAACAGATATTTACTATCTGGGAAATTTGACAGGTTATATCATAGAGAAAATTGGTTTTAGATAACATAATAATAAAAAAATTATATATTTAGATTTTTAGTTAAGTTGGTCAATATTAAAATTTTTACAAAAAACTTTTTTTTTTTGATGGAAAGTTTTTTAACTATATATCATCCAAAATCTATAGCCAAAAAACTGGGAAAAAATGACTTCGTTAAATTTTGTTCAAGAGCTTTTCATTAAGTTTTATCGAGAAATTTTATGTTAATTTTTTATTGATCTTTATGCTAATTGATAGTTCATTTTTATTAATAATGTCCGTTTTTTCTATGTAAGAGCTTTATTATACTGTTATATGAGATTATTAGTATTGTCTTTTGACGAGATCTATTTTTGTTCAATTTGTGTGATCTATTAAGTTGGATGAGATCAATTTTCAAATCAATTTCATTAATAGTGAAGTTGCATTATCATAATATCTATATTGCCAACCATATTTTTCCAATCCATTTAAAATGGTTGAAAAAACCAACCATTTTAGCAACTATTTCTTATTTTTTAATTTTTCAACTATTTTACAAATTTTACGTGGGAAAAAATAGTTGAAAATTTTTACCACTTATTTAAAATGGTCGGAAATTTTTCATACTATCATTTTTCAAATTTTCCTCTATTTGAAAATGGTTGGAAAAACGGTCAGATTACCAATCATTTTCCCAACCATTTTCAAACGATAGGAAAACGATTGGTAGGAAATATTTCCCACCAGTTTAGCAAAATTGGTTGGAATTTCCAACGATTTCCACTTAAAAATAGAAAAATAGTTGAAAAATTGGAAAAATATGAAATGATTGCTAAAACGATTGATTTTTTCCAACTATTTTAAATTGGTTGCAAAAATTGTTTGGTGATACCCATATCTTTAGTAGTGTCAACGATTCATGACAAGATTGTCATTTTATTGGAGCTAGACGTCAGTTAGATTAACATTAATTAGTAACTACGCCTCAACCCGATGCACGGAATATAATAAAATAGTTATTTTGAAAAATCAAAATTTAATAGTAATTGTAAATATAATTTAGAAAGATTATTCCAAAATAATTTTAATTACTGATAGCTGCACCTAAATAATTTAATTCAACAGTGATCTACTTTTTGATTGGTTGTAATCCCTACAATTAATATCATTTTTCCATTCAGCGGGATCCACAAACTTTACTATTAATATTATATAGATTTAAAAGTTGAATATATATATTTTTTAATCTATATTATTTTTTCACAATTTTCATTATCGTTGGCATTTTATTAATAAAATGATTTTATTTTGCTAAAAAAATAAAATGCACTAGAGTGAAACTCGCTGTTAAATTTCATGGCAAAACCTGTATATTCTAAATTCTTCCAGAATATTGATGCATATTCGGATATTCCCATCAACACAAGAGTCCAGTGGACTGTTAGTTGGGCTGCAATAGTGATTTTGGGTCGGCCCTCTATGTTCCCCAGCCCTATTAACCAATCCAACGCAAATTTGCAACGATTCAATTTTGGGTTATTGACTCTTAGGGATGACCCATGAATTAAATAGACCACAAAGTTTTAAGCAAGATTATAAGATTTTAATTTGTGACGTAATTTAGGTGATTTTAGAACAAATTTTATATTAATAAATCCAACAAAAATATTAAAAAATTTAAAATGAAAATTTCTCACAAATTAAAACTTAATAGTCTTACTGGGAACTTTGGTCCATTCACTTCATAGACCATCCCTTCGGGTCAATAACCCTTCAATTTTTGTAGTCGGAATGCCATGAAGGTCCAACAAGGTTGACACTTCATCAACATTGGACTCGTGTCTCACCACTTTTTGGTACATTTCTCCAATCGGTAAATTTAATGGTTTAGATAGTAAATAACGATTCATGTAATAAATAGCCATTTAAGTAACAAGACTGGATAGTTGTTCAAATGAAATTTGTGTTTGGTAAGTTTAACAGTTGACTTAACGGACTAATGTTAATTGACATAAAAGAATGTGGATAATCTCCAAAAGATAAAAATTTCGAAGGGTGGTTTTGACCAAAAGATATAAAACGCTATTCAAATGCTAAATTTTAACTTTATTGACATTGTAGAAATTTTGCTTGAAATGCAAAATGTTATCATCTATGTCTCTATTAATTATTAGAAAGTAGTTTTTGTGACAATTATTATCGGTAAAAACTTAACCTTAGAAAGTAGTTTTTGTGGCAATTATTAGAGATAGAGATAATAGTATTTTGCATTAGGCCTTCAACTATGAACTTAAGTTATTATGTCTTTAATAATTGCCACAAATACTATAACCGCAACCGCAAAAACTTAAGCTCATAATTTTGCTGATGATTGTTTTATACTATAATCGCAACTCATAGTTGAAAATCCTACTATTATCTCTGTCTCGATTCTTAGATTATAAAACCATGATTAGGCCTTTAGCTATGAGCTTAAGTTTTAGGTTGAGAATGGAGATGATTCTACCCGACACACGGTATCAGAGCCAAGTCGAGTAAAATATCTAAGGTTCAATCTCAGCAGCCTCATGTTTATTTGCAAAGGGTCGGCATTCACGCTGCAAGCCCGAAGCGTATTCGCGTGTGGTGACATGTGAGAGTTAAAAGTATCAGCGAACCTTTAACTATCAACTTAAACTTTTGATTAAAATGATTCCATTATTTTTATCATACCTTCAAAATCCAAATGGCCTAAGCTCTCGCCCGTGCCAAAAGAAGCATTCAATAAGGAGAATTTTCCGAAAACCTTGCATTTGTGGTTGGCATAACCATTATTTGAGTCTAGTGGTGATTGAGGATTTCACAACATTAATATGGCCAACCATGATTAATGAAACTAAGGGCACAACTAGACTTATCAAATTTTTACCCAATCGATAACCAAATTCGAACCCACCCGAAATTTTTGAGTTTTGAACATGATTTTCTCAACTCGAACGTGAAATGAACTAAACTAAAAAATTCGCAAGGCAGTTGGTCAAACCCGACCCGCTCGATTGACCCGAAAAATGTATTTTTAGGTTCAACTCTATTAGAATTTGTGACTTTTTGTTGAAATTCATGACTATTAAACTTTTTTTGATTATTGATAGCCAAAAAGACATTAAGGGTTCATAAAATACAACAAACCGCAAACAAACAACGAATAACCACCACCAAAAGAAAAAGGTTACAACCAAACTGCTAAATAAAATAAAACAACAAAGACTTTCACGTGCACCAAAGCCAAACGAAACCATCACATCACAAATATGATGCAAGATCAATGAAAACAACTTGATGATAGGTTCCCCTAGAGGGCAACTCTCGAAGAGAAAGAAAAACAAAGATTTAGAGAGAGAATCTTATAGGATGCTAATCAACTTATGTACAGCAACATGCCACTTCCTAACTCTCTGCCAGTTCATCAATGAGATGGCCTAACTGCCTAACAAATTGACAACCAACCTAACAATGTATTAGATGTCATATGCTAAGCACGTGACTCCAATTCTAAAGCAATAACAACTAAACTTGTATCATTGCACTCCCCCATTCGAAGAAGCTTGTCCTCAAGCTTCCATATTAAAGTCAGGAAATTTCTTCTCAATGTCAGAGTACCATTCCCATGTAGCATCTTCCCTTGACCCATTTGACCATTGAATGAGCAGATACACCACAACCTTGTTTCATCTCTTTCTCAATTTCCTGTCCACGATGGCAACTGGTTCAGCCCTCAAGCAACTCAAATCATCTACATCTGGTATGAGTGGACAAGGAACAATGCTTCCCACATGTTTTCTGAGCAATGATACATGAAAAGTTGAATGTATCTTTGCTGAATCATGTAACTTCAGCTTGTAAGCTACCTTACCCACCTTCTGTAAAACTTGAAAAGGTCCAAAGAACTTGGAACTGAGCTTATGATTAGTCCTTAAGGCCACAGAATGTTGTCTATAGGGCTGAAGCTTAACATATGACCAATCCCCAACTTCCAACTCCCTATTAACCTTATGTTTATCAGCTTGAAACTTCATTCGTTGTTGAGACCGCCCCAAATGATATTTCAACATCTCAATGCATTCTTCCCGTGCCTTGAGACTTCGATCCACTGCTTCTACATTGTTGTCACCAGAGATATAAGGAATGTGCAAGGATGGTGGCTGACCATACACCACCTCATAGGGGGTGATATTAGTGGCGGTGTGCCAATTGGTGTTGTACCGCCATTTAGCCAAAGGTAGCCATAAGACCTACTCATAAGGTCTTTCTCTAGTCATACACCTGAGATAACCTTCCAAGCACCTATTAACCACGTCTGTTTGGCCATCACTTTGAGGGTGATAAGCAGAAGACATATGCAGATCTACCCTTTGCAATATAAACAATTCTTGCCCAAATTTGCTCATAAAAACACGATCTCGGTCACTTACAATGGATTTAGGCAACCAATGTGACTTGAATATATTCTCAAAAAAGAGTTGAGCTACTGAAAGGGGAGTGTAAGGATGAGAAAGTGCCAAGAAATGAGAATACTTACCTAGTCTGTCCACTACTACTAAGATGACATCCTTGCCTCGAGATTTAGGAAGACCTTCAATAAAATCCATACTTATATCAGTCCACACAGCTCCTGGAATGGGTAAAGGTTGTAATAATCCTCCAGTTCGAGATAGATTAGCCTTGTATCGTTGACACACCACACATTGCCGAATATAATTCCTGACATTCTTTGCAAGAGAACTCCATGTAAAAAGGGAATTAACCATCTTGATTGTCACAGTAACCCCTGAATGACCTCTAAAATCCGAGTCATGAAAAGCATGTATAAATTATTGATATAATTGAGGGTTGTGATCCTCTGGAATCCTACCATCTCTGTATAAGATATCCTGAACCAGAGTATATTTCTCATAAAGCTGCCCTTCCTTTAGCTGTTGCAGTATCGGTTTCAGTTTCTCATCTAATTCCCACGAGAGTTTAACCTTCCCCATCAACTCTGTCTGAATACTGCTAATAGCTATGTACGTGCATCAGTTCAGAAGCTAGAAGCCTAGATAAACTATTAGCTACTATGTTATGCTTCCTACTCCTATATAATATATCATAATCGTATCCTAATAATTTTGGCAACCACTTACTCTGAAAAGGAGTGGTTATCTTTTGTTCCAGGAGATATTTGAGGTTGAAATGATCAGTTCTCACAAGAAAATGTCGCCCAGTAAGTACGACCTCCAATTTTCGATTGCTAACACAAGGGCTATAAACTCTTTTCATATGTAGACAGTGCTTGGTGCGATGGAGATAAAGCCTTGTTGAAGAATGCAATGGGGTGATGATCTTGCATCAAGACTGCTCCTATTCCCATTCCCGAAGCATCTATCTCAACAAAAATTCCTTTGTGAAATCCGGTAAAGCCAAGATAGGAGCTGAAATCATGGCCTGCTTTAATTATTGAAAAGCTGCTTGAGCCTTCTCCAACCAACGAAAAGCATCTTTCTTCAATAGAGTTGTCAACGACTTGCTAATTACTCCATATTTTTTGATGAATCTCCTATAGTACCCGATTAAACCCAAAAATCCTCTTTGTTTCACATTCGGCGGGGTTGGCCAATTTTGCATTGCCTCAACTTTCTTTGGATCCGTTGCTACTACTTCCCCAGAAATCAAGTGTCCCAAATATTCAATTTGGGCCTCAGCAAAATTGCACATGCACCTCTTGACAAATAAGGCATGATCCTTTAAAATTTCCAGAGCCATTTTCAGATGCTGTAAATGTTGCTCGTATGTGGGACTATAGATAAGAATATCATCGAAGACCACCAAAATAAATTTCCAAAGATAGGGCTTGAATATGTCGTTCATCAAGGCTTAAAAAGTGGTCGGAGCATTGGTTAACCCAAAGGGCATAACCAAAAATTCATAGTGACTCTCATGGGTCCTAAAAGTTGTCTTCTCAATATCGTTCGGGTCCATTCTTATTTGCTAGTAACCAGCTCTCAGATCAAACTTGGAAAAATAACAAGCTCCATGCAATTCATCAAGCAATTCCTCCACTACTAGAATGAGAAATTTGTTTAAAATGGTTTGCTCGTTGACTTGTCTGTAATCCACACACAATCTCCATGTTCCATCTTTCTTTTTTACCAAAACAATAAGAGAAGAATAGGGGCTGTTAGAGGGACGAATAACAACGACATCAAGCATCTCCTTCACTGTCTTTTCAATAACATTTTTCTATAATGCTGGGTATCGATAAGGTCTAACGCTGACCAGGTTAGAACCCTGCTTGAAAACTATCTTGTGGTCATGAGATCTGTGAGGAGGTAAAGCCTTGGGTTCCTCAAACATGTCCTCATAATCTTCCAGCAACTTATGCAATTGTCCATCTCCTAACTTACTGCTCCCCCATACTTTTCTTGTTTCATTGAACTTTTGCTCCACACCTACATTCTCACAAGCTTTAATTCGTATAGCAAACAACTGAACACAATTACATATGCTTTTCTGCAATTTTTCGCCCATCTATTCCACCCTCAACTTTGTAGCACCCCTGAGAACTTGTTTCTAGCCTTGATAATTGAACTCCATCCTAAGTTCCTTAAAATCCCACAATATAGGACCTAAAGTAGACAACCATTGAACTCCCAAGACCATATCACAACTTCCCAAAGGCACAAGATATACATCTCCCATATAACCTATCCCCATTAAAGACCAAGTAAAATCCCTCACCATCTAACTACACTGTAACTTTTCCCTATTAGCCACTGCTACCACTATGGGGGGAATTTTCCTCACCTCACCAGAGATATGCTTAACAATCCCACTATCTAGAAAATTATGTGTACTTCTCGAATCGACCAAAATATGTAAAGCGTGGTTTCTAACACTGCCCTTCACTCTCATAATTTGCACTGAATTTCCTCCACTCATGGCTTCCAAGGAAATTTGAGGTGTTTCTTCATTGTACTGCTCACCCCCGAATTCCTCACTGTCCACACTACCTTCTAATGGCTCAGTGGACTCACTGCCATCTAATTCCACAACTTCTAAGGCATACACCAGAGTGGAACATTTATGCCCTGGAAAAAAAATTTTCAACACAAATTCTTCAGCCTCCTCCCTTCAATTTCTTTAGGGGTTAATCTCCTAGATTTAGAGTTAACTGATCCAAAAGAAGATGCAGTTGACCCTCTAGGAGCATAACCTTGTGTAGAATATGATCTACTAGAAACTCTCTGACCCGAGTTAATAGACCTAAATTTATTTTGGAAATTAGGGGCTTGAAATTGGGAGTTCCTGTTGTTAAAACTCAACTTTTTAAGAATGAGTTTCTTTCTAGCTATGCCAGCTAAAGTATGCTCTTGAAGCTTAGCTAGGAAAAAAGCCTCATGTAATGTTTGAGACTTTGAGGTTTGAACATTCTGACAGCTAACTGTAGTTCATCCCCAAACCCACTCAAGAAACAACTAAGAGCCTATTTTTCAGATAAATCAACTCTATTTAGCTAGGACTCAAAGGTTTCTTGATATAATTCAACCAGATCCTTCTGCTTAAGTTTCATAATTTCATATAATGGATCTTCAAAGGACCCCAATCCAAATCTTTGAGTCACAACATCCTTATACACATCCCAACCTGACTATATATTTGTAGGACGTGTTTTCGTATATAACTGATGCCACATTAATGCTTTCCCATGTAAATGAATGGAGGCAATCTTAACTTTCATATTTTCATTCACATTATCTATTGTAAAGAATTGCTCACACTTGTACACCCACGCATTCACATCATTACCATCAAATTTGGGGAACTCAACCATAGATAATCGAGAAAGGGAGTTACCATGATTGAGGGTGTTTTCAGTGGTTTGATTACTAATCTGC
This sequence comes from Portulaca oleracea, assembly GCA_029582165.1. Taxonomy (NCBI): domain Eukaryota; kingdom Viridiplantae; phylum Streptophyta; class Magnoliopsida; order Caryophyllales; family Portulacaceae; genus Portulaca; species Portulaca oleracea. Next base: position 2,703,255 of record CM055873.1, on the reverse strand, counting down.
ATAATTTGGACATTCATCCCAGTGATGAGACCTCTAAGCTCTGTAACTACTGATCTTGATGATTTCTAAGCTCGACCACTACTTTTTCTTGATCTTCAGGAATTTGACGAAGATCCCTAGTGAACTTAGATTGTATGTCTTCCAAAGCTTCTTGCATTTCTTGCTGGGCGTCATCAATTCGAGGCATGATGATGATATTTTCTTAGTACGACCAAGCTCTGCGAAATCGAATCGTGATTGATAATCACAACTCAATTTCAGTGAGCAATTTGCGAATTAGATCAACCAAGCTAAAAAGCTCAGAATCCAATTCAAGAACTGGCCAAGGATAGCCGGCTTTGATACCAAATGATAGGTTCCCCTGAAGAGCAACTCTCGAAGAGAAAGAAAAACAGAGATTTGGAGAGAGAATCTTAGAGTAGAGAGAGAACATAGTCTTTTATTTGATTCCATAATACTTGAATTACAGGATGCTAATCGACTTATATACAACAGCATGACACTTCCTAACTCTCTGCCAAGTCACCAATGAGATGGCCTAACTGCCTAACAAATTGACAACCAACCTAACAATGTATTAAATGTCATATGGTAAGCACGTGAATCCAATTCTAAAGCAATAACAACTAAACTTGTATCACTTGATGGGTCATCGAGGACTCGCGTGCCTATAACATTGCCAATAATCACGGCCTTTCAGTCAATCTCAACTTCAATATCATCAAGACTGTCATCTTCCGACATGTTCGCACGCCTATTAATCATAACCTTCTGACCACCCTTTTGGTCATGAGCAGCTTTACAAGTTGCATATCGGACAAGCTTCCACTTAGATTTCATCAACATGTTTAGTTTTCTCTTACTCCTGCATTTACCCTTCGAAGCCTCAAAGATGGGTTCTTCAAGATCTGCAAGTAAGTCATGCTCAGCCACACCCTCAAAGGATTCAATCGGGTTACTATGAGTGCGATCACTGTCAGAGTCGGCCTCCGGAACCTTGTCGGTCGCCCGATTGATTTTGGAACCACGCAAGAGGGCATCTTTATAAGACAATCTGTTTGCATGCAACTTATTCTAACTATTAAACTATAAGCGCAACTTATTCATTATTATTTCTCTAATTTAAGTTGAAACATTTATCAATCATTATTAAAAGATAATTGTACTTTATTATGTATATCGTAAAAAAAATAGATTAGAAACATTTTCTACATTGTACAAAAAATTCATGACTATCAATCATTATTAGCATATAATCATACTTTATTATGTATATTGTACAAAAAATAGAATAAAAACAATTTTTTATAAAAAAGAAAAAACAGAAAAAGATCGCAATCATAACTCGTTTAGTTGATCGAAACTAAAATACACCACCTGTATTTATTTGAACTAACAATATATCCGACGTACATTTACCGAGCCCGATATATGTTCGACCCATAACTCGCCCACCAAATTTAGAGGTGTATACAAACCATGTCCAACATATGAATGAAAACAATGCCATTATTATCAATGTCACCTAGTGGCCAGTGTTGTAAATTATGATAACCAAAATTTTTTTATGACTATAATAGTACAACTCTAATTAACTTTAAACTAACTTTCAAACCACAATACCAATGCCTTTGTGACTTTGTCTTGGCAAAGAAGAGCATGTTGCTATACCACATGAAAGTTGGAGGGTTATCCTTCTTATTAGGGATTCAAATTTTGATGGACATAATTTCAAAAAATTATTCAGAGATATCCCATTTTTTGGGGAAAGTATTTTTGGATACTCCAGAATTTTAAAATTCATTATAGGTGCCCTTAATTTTTGGTATTATTATTACTAGATATTTTTCCGGCCAAAGAGTTAGAGTTTCCAATAAGTTTTATGTGGGAAGTGATTGTGCCATAGAGTTGACTGAAATACCCTTTTCTACAAAGAGTTGGACTTTCTATTTCCCTCATTCACTTCCTCCCTCATCTTCTTCCTCAATTTCATACTTACCCCAGTGTTCGTTCTCCTCATCGCCATTAACGACCTTCAGGCGCTCGACCTTCACCTTCAAAATAAAGGATGGCAGCGGCGGCGGTGCACGTGACTCGACGCACGAGCTCGAGCTCGAACCATTCCAAAGGTACATGGACAAGCAATTCACTTTCTTATCATCATCACCCTCCGTTGCCAAATTCTTGCCCCTCACATGCGTCCGTCGTCCTCTGAACGCCTTCGTTTCTTACCACAAGGAGTTTCGTGTTCTACTACTACTTAAGCATGATTTGTTATGAAAAAGTATTGATCAAGGCTACGGAACGGACACAAATCTGAGTCGTGGACGGACCACTGCCTTGAAAGCGATTACGGCTCGACCTCGGTGCCAATCGAAAATGCCGGTCGCTCCCCAAGGTTAACTCAGATAACCTTTACACTCGTGCACTCGAGAGTAGAGGCTTGGAGTATGATATTCTTATTGCCCAGAAAAGAGAAGAGGAAGAAGAGAATGAGAGGTTGATAAGAACTGACAGCAAGCAAAGGCCTCAACTTATAGAAGAAAAGAGACATTTGGCAAACCGAAATCAAGACAATGGAGTAAAGACGGGAGGAAATCAAGGAGATTAATGAGGCATAAAATCAGGAATTAAAGGAGGATAATATTAGGTCAAAGATTCCAACGGCTAGATTATCCGCAAAAAGATAAGCCGGGCTCAAAACCATCCAACCCACGGCGCCCGGCCAGCCGGCCGGCCGGGACCGGCGGACGGTATGGCGTGTGGATGCCCAAGTCTAGCCCTCCACCATAAAACCACTCACAAGCTAATACACCATTAGCTAGAGAAGAGTGATATATAAACCACAAACAAACTCCTTATTCCTCCTATGTGGGACAAAGGAGTGTGGAAAAGAAACAACTCCCTTCCTTGTTGCCATTAAACACCCACTACCAACAATCCCCACTAATGGCAAACAAGGACAAAAACAAGAAAGAAAAGAAAAATGGGCAAGAATAGGTCGGATACTTACGTCGATATCTTTCGATTTGAATTGACACATTAGTGATGTGAGGCAACAATCAATGATCTAGTCAAGTGGACTAGGCCTTGAACTTGAAAGACCTTAATTGAGACCCCACAACACATATCAACCACGAAGAAGAACATACTCGCGATAGAATACACTTGCGCTTTAATGGCCATGCGCACACCTTGGGACTCATAAGTGCTCTAGAGAGACAATCTTAGTCTCTCAGAAGGCGCCAAACCTTCACACTTACTTAGGTAATTCCATCAAGTCTATCTCAATATAGACCACCGCAGAAAAATGGCTATGGAATTATTAAGAGCATGATAGCTCAACCTCACACACAAAAATCGGTGAATCCTTGATTGCATCTCACAAGCACCCCACAACGGGCGTGGATTCATTAAGAGTATATAAACTCATCCTTAAAGCACTACGACACCATAGGGATAGGAATGAAGTGCATCTTGAAGATTAGTATGGTTTCGTTTGACCACATGTGGATATCCACCATACCTCTTCAAGCCAAAACCATAGGCTTAAGCCCTATTCCCCTCGATGCCTCGAGAACAACTCGTCTGGTTAAGCCCTTAGTGAGCGGATCTGCCAAATTCTTCTCGGACCTCACATAATGCAAAGTTATTACACCTTGCTTCAACAATTGCCTCACTGCACCATGTCTAACACGGATATGTCTCCTCTTTCCGTGTAGACACATTATGTCTTACTCCAATTCTTTGTGAGTCACAATGTATAGAGATAGGAATCTCAGGCTTCTCCCAGAGAGGTATGTCCGCCAACAAACCTCTAAGCCATTCTGCTTCTTGACCTGCCATCTCAAGAGCAATAAATTCAGATTCCATGGTAGAGCGGGCTATGCAAGTCTGTTTTGCAGACTTCCATGAAATAGCCCCTCCACCCAAAGTAAACACATAACCACTAGTAGAACTGACTTCATCATTATCAGAAACCCAGTTTGCATCACAATATCCTTCTACCACAGCAGGAAACTTATTAAAGTGCAAACACCAATCCATAGTACCTTTAAGATACTTAAGCAAACGATAAAGTGCATTCCAATGTTCTTTACTAGGGTTATGTGTATAACGACTCAATCTACTTACAGCATAAGCAATATCAGGACGAGTAAAGTTCATCAAAAACATTACACTTCCAATAATTTTGGCATACTCAGATTGAGACACGCAGAACCATTGTTCTTCTTTAAAGATATGCTAGGATCATAAGGGGTTCTCACAGAGTCACATCAAAGTGGTCGAATTTCTTTAATACTTTCTCAACATAATGTGAGACAACGAAAACCGAACTAGTCTTACGAATTTTAATCCCTAAGATCACATCACCCATATCTTTCATCTCAAACAAAGAAGACAACAATTTCTTAGTCTCATTAACCACATGCAAATTTGGACCAAGGATCAGCATGTCATCGACATATAAACATATAAGCACACAATCTGATCCAAACATCTTTGAATAAACACAAGAATCACCAAAATTTGCCTTAAAGCCATTTTCAACAAGAGAATTATTAAACTTCTCAAACCACTGTTTAGGAGCTTGCTTAAGACCATAAAGGGATTTTCTCAATTTACAAACTTTATCCTCCTGACCTGGGACTTCACATCCTTCAGGTTGGGTCATATAAATTTCTTCCTCTAAGTCACCATTAAGAAAAGTCCTTAACATCCATTTGATGCACAACAAGATCAAACAAGGCAGCCAAAGCAATCAAAGTTCTAATGGTGCTTATTTTGGTCACAGGAGAGTAAGTGTCAAAGTAATCAATCCCTTTCTTTTGGTCAAAACCTCTAATGACAAGTCTGGCCTTATATTTATCAATTGAACCATCAGACCTCAGTTTCTTCTTAAAGATCCATTTACTACTAATAGGTCTACAACCCTTAGGCAAATCAGTTAATTCCCAAGTTTTATTAGACTCTAGAGAATCTATCTCACTTTTAATGGCCTCTTTCCAGAAGGTTGCATCAGATTTAACCTCATCAAAAGTTTTCGGATCTTGCTCAACAAGAAAAACAGAAACAAACTCTTCAGACACAACATCAATTTTGTATTCTTCACATACTTCCACCATAAAAGCAGTAACAAAGTCACGACCAAAATCAGTTGAAATCCTTTGTCTTTTACTTCTTCTAGGTTCAAAGTCAACATCTCTAGAACTAGAAGCAGGCAAGCTCACACTTTCATGCATAGCATTAGGCACAAAGAATAGCTCAACGAGCACAACATTAGGCACAACATTAGGCACATCCTTTTTCAATGGAAAAACATGCTCAAAAAACACAGCATCTCTATATTCAGAAATAGAATAATCACTTAGAGACATAAAACGATATGCAGCACTGTTTTGAGCATAACCAATGAAAACAGCATCAAAGGTCTTAGGGCCTATGTTGGTTCGTTTATGACTAGGCAAAGCTACTTTAGCCAAACACCCCCACACTTTCAAATAATTTAGATTTGGGGCATACCCTTTCCAAAGCTCATATGGAGTCTGGTCTATTTTCTTATGGGGTACTCTATTAAGCACAAAACAAGCAGACAAAACAGCTTCCCCCCACATATTATCAGATAGTCCAGAACTTAAAAGCATAGCATTCATCATTTCTTTAAGGGTACGGTTCTTACGTTCAGCTACACCATTCTGTTGTGGTGTATAAGGGGCAGTGGTCTCATGAATTATACCATTTTTCTCACAAAAAACAGCCAACGAATTTGAATCATACTCACCACCGGTCAGGACCTAAGTCTCTTGATCTTTCCTAATTGGTTCTCAACCGCTTTATACTTTAAAAACATTTCTTCAAATTTCATCTTTAGACCTTAGGAGGTATACTTTTGTATATCTAGAATAGTCATCTACAAAGGTGATATACCATTTTTTCCCTCCTTTGCTCATTGTGTTCTTAAAGTCTGCTAAGTCCGAATGAATAAGGTCAAGCAATTCTGTTGATCTCAGAGTTCTGATTTAAATGGTTTCTTGGCAAATTTAGCCTCAACACATACTTCACATTTAGTGCAATTTTCTGTGCTAACATTCGGAATTAGTTTCATATTCTTCAGTCTGTTAATGGAAGCAAAGTTTACATGTCCAAGTCTCCCATGCCATAAATCAACAGACTCAGTAATATAAGCAGAAGCAGAAGCATTTCCATTAGCATCAGAAACAACATTCAGAACATACAAGCCATTGCTAAGATACCCTTCCCAACAAAACCCCATTACGAATAACAATTTTTCCAGCTTTTTGGTTCACCTCAAATCCAGCAACATCAAGTAAACTACTGGAAACCAAATTTCTACGAAGGGAAGGAACAAACAGCACATTGTTCAAACACAAAGATTTTCCAGAAGTAAATTTAAGGAGAACTTTTCCTTTACCCAACACCGCGGAAGTAGCAGCATTTCCCATGAACACTTGTTCACCACCAGAAACTCCTTCAAAATCATGCATCAGGTCCTTGTTGGTGCAGAAATGCCTCGTTGCCGCATTGTCCAGAATTCACTCGGTGTTGTTGGTAACGAGATTGGCCTCCAATCACACGCACGAACACCTCGAATCCTCGGTCAAGTTGGCTTGATTACATCGCTGTCATCGGGGTTTGTGTTGGGATTTCATCGGTTCCTTTCTCTGTTTGCATTGATACGCTTTGTGTCCTGGTTTACCGCATATGTAACAATGCACTACAGACTTCTGGATATCTTTGTTAGGCTTGTTAATCTGCTTCTGACGCTTGATTTGCTTCTGGTCCTTCTTATTTTTCCCTTTGAACCTGTCTCTGCTAGAGGGTACAGTAGATTCAACAATGTTAGCCTTAACAGAATTTAAAGACAGAGAGGTCATCTTATCTTTCAAACGATTAGCCTCTTCAGTCCTCATATGACTGATCAATTCTTGAAGGGTGAGATCCTTTTTCTTGTGCTTTAGATGATTCCTGTAATCAGCCCAGGACGGAGGGAATTTCTCGATCAGAACATTGGCTTGCAGAATCTCGCACATCTTCATCCCTTCACCCAGAACTTCAGCACACAGGTTCTCATATTCATGAACTTGTTCCATGATTGGCTTGTCATCCACGATCTGGAACTGCAGCCACTTGCCAACCACGTACTTCTTCTTTCCAAAGATCATCGTGCCATTTGATCTCCGTTTCTTCCATATGGTCTTCGCGATTTGAAATTGACGAACAAATCGAGCAATGGTTCGTCATGTTGTTGAGGAGATGACTCCGAGCAACCTTGTTGTCTTTCTCCAATTTCTTCAACTCAGCTTCATCGGGCATCTTGACCGGAGTCTTCGTGGGGTATTCTGGATCGGCCGGCCTCGATAGCATCATCTTCAGCGTCCAGATGAGGAGAAGACAACACATAATCGATCTCCAATTGCTCAAGACAGAGAAGCAATTTTTGAGACCAACGTTTGTAATTGGTTCCATCAAGAAGATCGAACCTATAAATTTCAGAGAGGGTTTTCTGTGGAGCAGCCATTGATCAGATTAATCGCTTTCAAATTGTTATGAAAAAGTATTGATCAAGGCTACGGAACGGACACAAATCTGAGTCGTGGACGGACCACTGCCTTGAAAGCGATTACGGCTCGACCTCGGTGCCAATCGAAAATGCCGGTCGCTCCCCAAGGTTAACTCGGATAACCTTTACACTCGTGCACTCGAGTAGAGGCTTGGAGTATGATATTCTTATTGCGAAAAGAGAAGAGGAAGAAGAGAATGAGAGGTTGATAAGAACTGACAGCAAGCAAAGGCCTCAACTTATAGAAGAAAAGAGACGTTGAAAACCGAAATCAAGACAATGGAGTAAAGACGGGAGGAAATCAAGGAGATTAATGAGGCATAAAATCAGGAATTAAAGGAGGATAATATTCGGTCAAAGATTCCAAACGGCTAGATTATCCGCAAAGATAAGCCCGCTCAAAACCATCCAACCAGCCTGCCCGGCCCGCCGACTGGACGGACGGGCGGGCAGCGGCGCTACAGCGTGTGGATGCCCAAGTCTAGCCCTCCACCATAAAACCACTCACAAGCTAATACACCATTAGCTAGAGAAGAGTGATATATAAACCACAAACAAACTCCTTATTCCTCCTATGTGGGACAAAAGGGAGTGTGGAAAAAGAAACAACTCCCTTCCTTGTTGCCATTAAACACCCACTACCAACATGATTATCGCCTTCATAAACCCCCAATGGCCCCTTAATCGCCGAATAAAACGGTGCGTCAAAGCGCTTGTTATCTGCAACGCGATCATGGACAAGATTGAGCAGATCTGAAAATGGGAAAGGTTATTGAAAATTGTACTATCTGCCCCTTAATCCAAATCCGAAATCTGCATTAGTGGAGGCGCAAATTTGGAAGGCGAAGAAGACCTTGATTGATATGATGATTAGGATGTTGGATGATCAAAAACCGTCTCACAAAAACAGATCATTCGACAGAAACAAGGACAAGAATCATCAAAATTATCAGAATTCATGTGGTCATTCGAGGTTGCTTTCATGGAGTGTTTCCTGATCATAGTCTGCTGCAAAACAACTCCAGGCCATCTCGCACAACCTCCACCTGCCATGCATGTGAAGGGGGATGGGCAAACTTCATCTTTCACTTTGACTAAGCAATGATATTTCAGTCACTTAACAAAACCGATCACACTTTAGCCGAAAAAACACCTTATAATTTACAAACCCAAAAATCAAGGGTATTCCCTCCCCCAAATGAGTTTTGAAAACTTGAGTTACCAAAAAATATAGTTTCCCTAAAAATTGATCGAGGCACATCTGAATAAGTTTCTGACATAATTTTCTAGGTGAATATTGTGATGCTATAAAAACTTCTTGTAGGTTGTTTTCAAGGTTAGGTTTTCAATGGACATAATCTGGTGGTTGTGTGACATCCTCTCTTATTTTTAGCCTACACTAATTTGCCTCTATAGAGACAAATGACTCCCTAGTTGAATAAATTTCATATGTTAGGCATATTTTATGTGTGTTTTTGATATGTGACATTGTAGTTTAGAATTCGAACAACCATATCATTTTTTTTCAATTTCATTATATAACAATATGGGTTTTATACTAATTAGCATAAAATATTCACCCTAATCGATAAACTTCATCCGTTAGATATATATATTTTATACTTTTTTTTGTATGATTGTAATTTTAAAATTTAGCCATATCATTTTTTTTTTCAATTTCATATTAGTAATATAACTTTTTATGCTAATTAAGAAATATGTAAATATGTCTTAGGCGCGGTGGTACAATTGATTGCGGTGTGGTGATATTTGAAAAGTGAGATGAGTTATGGTGAAAGTTGTAGTAAGTGAGGTAGATTAAAAGAAAGAATGTAAAAAGTAGAGCAGAAAAATAAGAAAAAAGAAAAAAGAAAAAATATATTGATAATAATTATATTATGATAGGGTAAAATATGATGGAAAATTAAAAACTACGACACAATAAATATTGCACCGCAGCCTACCACGTAAAAGAAGGGGCCTTACTTTAAAGGTCACATTATTTTCACTATGTTTATCAATTTTCACTATGTTAATTTAATCATTACTAGACTACAAAATCCGTGTTACACGGGCCTTCATACTAGTCCATCAAAAAGATAACACCTATCAATTTGACCTTTACGATGATACTATTATTATACGACACGTAGGTGACAATGTCACAATTGCAATTATAATCAAACCTACCAATTTGAAGTCTCTAGAAAAAGTAGCATATTTTGATCAACCCTATATTTGTTTTTTCCCCCAAAATAATCCATCTATTCCCCATGGCTAGATATTATAATTGTTACAATATAATTTTAGTGTAATAATATATATTAAATTTATTATATTAAGTAGATATTGTCTTAGATTATAAAAAAATATATAAAATTATAAATAATGATATAATATTATGTAATTTATATATAAAATTATATTTATTTTTCAAATACAATATATAACAATTTAATTTTCATACTAATATAAATTTTTTATTAGATTGTCGTATATTAAAAATTTTGACGTTTTCATTGCACAAATATTATAATTGTGTCAAAATATATTTACATAGAATTAAAAGAATTTTTTATTGTCAAAGAAATTTGATCCGTACTTACCTGTATTTGAAATACACCCGACCGTATTCACCTAAACCCGAAAAACACCTGGGTCATGTTTTTAGAATGAAATTTACCTGAAATCAAAATACACCTGACCCGTGTTTACCCTAAAAATAAATTTTTACTATCAAAGAACATCTTACCCGTATAAAACTAAGAAATTTTTATGTCAAATAACATTTGATCCGTACTTACCTGAATTTGAAATACACTCGATTGTATTCACTTAAACCCGAAATGCACTCGGATCATAGTTTTACAATGAAATTTACCCGAAACTAAAATATACCCGACTCTTATTTACCCTAAAAAGAAATTTTTACTATCAAATAACATCTGACCTGTATTTACTTGAATTTGAAATACACCCGAGTCATTTTTTTAGAGTGAAATTTACCCAAAATTGAAATATACTCGACCCGTGTTTACCCTAATTAACCAGGTATATAGTCGACCTATATTACCTACTTATTGTATTTGAGGGTAAAATAGTCAATATGTATATGCAAGAGTAAAATTATAAATTATTGTACTAAAAATTGAACACAAGCTAAAAATAAGTTGCTAATAAATTTTTATATGCAAGAGTAAAATTATGAATTCGTGTGTTAACACAAGTAAGCAGGGCAAACAGGACAGCAACAACACAAACTACCTTTTTTTTTTTTATAATAATCAAGTAAGGATAAGGATTAAGGAAAGGAAGTTAAGGATTAAGGATAATTTTTGGCATTTTACATCTTTTGGATAATTAGTTATTTTGCGATCCTAGCCATGAGCTTCTTCAACTTGTTGTCTCTGAACTTTCTTAATCCTATATCAAGAAAAATTATGGAGATACTAATTAGGTTTTTACCTATTGAGGCTTTGTGAAAGTAGGATTTTAGTCATAAGGTTTTGAAAATTAGTTTTATCCTATCTTAAGTTAGAATCAACTAATAATTAACCCACCTAACATTTGTATTAAAGATTAAATAACATTTTCAGATTAAATTATTGATAAAATTAATGTTAATTGACAAAATTGCCCTTAACATAAAAGATTCAAATTAGATATGACCTCACCCTTGTGTCCTTGGTCCCTTCACTTTGTCTTCTGCCTCTCATTTTTCATAACACGATTGTCCTTCATCCTTTTTCTCTGTATTTCCTCTCTAATTTTCCAGAATATTGCGATTGTGAATTCCTCTCTCATAGTCTCATTCCCAGTGTCTGTTACATATTCATACGAAGGTATGCTTTTTTTCGGTCAATTGTTTTGCCATTCTTACTTGATTTGAGATTTTTATAGCCAGTCGAATTTTGTTCAAATTAGGGTTCAAGTTAGAGTTATTTTCGTTCAATTCTTCTTTCATGTTTTTGAAACTAACTGATTAATTTTTTGGAGAGGTAAAATTATTTTTTCATGTTTTTAAAACTTTTCATATCATCCAATAAGGGTAAAATTGTCATTCACCAGAAAAGGAGTAAAATAATAAAAGGTTCAAACTTCAAGTAGGATAAACCTAATTTCCCAAACATTGGGAGTAAAATTCTTCTTTCACTAAACCTCAATGGATAAAATCCTAATTTGTTCAAGTATTAATAATATATATCAAAGAGTAACAACAATATAAATGCCCTGTTTGGTTGTTTGACAACCAACTGGTAGCTGTTAGCTTGTAACTGTTAGCTGACAGCTGTTTAAATTAGTTGTTTGACTTTAACTGTTTAGGTTAGTCGATTGTAGGAAAAATGTTTGGTGAAGCAACTTTTTGTGAAAAATTAACTCAAAAAGCATCATCAAGTAACTTTTTGGAAACTAGTTTATTGGGTCCAAAAAGCTAAAATAAAAAACTACTTACCAAATCTTTGAAATAGCTTTTTAATTTTGATCAAAAAACTAAAAGCTGCCCAAAATACTGAGTAACCAAACACCCCCCAAACTCCTGCTTGAGTTCGTTGACCATTTTATTACTTGCTCCGAGTCCGTAGCCATATCAACATATCGGTATCATTTGTTCTTTGCGTCCATTGATTTTATTGAGTACTGCTTGCAGTTCTACTTGAGCAGAGTTAGCTGCCCAGAATTTGATACCTCATCCCCAATCCCTCATTTGTTCTTGAGATCATCTTTTCCTTACCCAAGCTGGAGCAATTTTACATGATTTTGCTTTCCAAGCTCCATCCACAATGTAATTGTATGTTTCTACTTCGTCATCAGTAAAATTATTAGCAAGTCTTCTTTTCTACCTTGGTCATTGTACCATGATTTTTCTTTAGGGATATTGGCCACAAATAATTTGTAACGAAGGGTTTGTGACGATTGGAAATAATTTAAAGTAACTATTCGGCCACTGATAATTTGTATTTTTTCATTTTTTTTCTCATAGTAGTTCAAAATCAATTTCCGGCACTGGAAAACTGACGTGACGACCGAGAAGTATGTTTATTCATATTTCAAAAAGGAAATTTCCAGTCGCCGTGTCAGCTTTTCGGTGCCGGAAATTGATTCTGGACTGCTATGAGAAACAGTGAAAAAGTACATACTGCCAATAATCGAAAAGTCACTTTGGATTATTCTCAGTCATAAGCCCCTCAATATGGATTATTTATAATCAAAAACCCTTTTCTTTAACCTCCCATTCCAATATTTCCACTGGCAGCTTTGCATAATTTAGCATACATTAACTCTTTAAGATCATTCACAATAAGGATATTCCCACTCTCTTCTTATTACATCCACCTCATCAAAATTAGTATATATTAAAAATTAAATAGTAATTGACATTTAAAAGGCCATTCAAATATTTTACGATAAAGAGAATACATTATTTTTTAGGAAAACTGGAATCTAATAAACAAAATTTTATTTCCATTTTGATCTAACAAACCAACTTAACTTTTTGTTAATGACAAACTGTACTTAACATAATATTTTTTTTAATGAACCTCCACCAATTTTCGGTTATCGGAAAAATGACATGAAAGTTTTTTTGCTAATTGAAATGAACAATGTGTTGGAAGAAAGACTCGGGCAACTTGTCTGAAGTGACAAGAATGAGAAATGAATTACAGAGAATAAGGGATGAGAGTCAGAACTTTGAACGTCTGGATGAAGAAAATGTGAGGCTCATAACAAAACTTGACAAGGAGAAAAGGTAGAGGAAGTCATCTTCATTTTCCTTTTATTTTTTGCCTATAAAACACTCCACATCAGCAAAAAAACCTCCATGTCATTTTACCTGTAACCGGAAATTGGTGGAGGTTCACTAAGAAAAATATTATGTTAAGTACGTATAGTTTGTCATTAACAACAAATTAAGTTTGGTTTGATAGATCAAAATGGACATAAAATTTGGTTTATTAGATTCCAATTTTCCAATTTTTTATTCTTATTATAAGTTGAGCAATGTATGTACTTCAATTTTTAATAAAAAATTTACTTACAATAAATTTTAATAATTAAATTTAACAATACTAATCAATTATATTTTTGTTTCTAATTTTAAATTATTGACTTAATTATGATTAATATAATAATTAAATTTAATAATTTAAATTAAATTTAATGATCCTAATTAAGGTGTACGTTTTATAAGTTAAATAATTAACTTTTTTGGTTAAGTAATTAAAATAAAATGAAACTTACTCATTTTGTATCTCTTAGTTGAAATTGGCAAGGGTTGGGGGTTTATGTGAAACAATCTCAACCAAAAGCTTAAATTAATGGTTGAAGATCCATTTATAATTTTATATTCTAACAGTATATGAATTGGCCACTTGCATTACTTTAATCTTTTTTTTTCCTCAGTGAAAAGTGTATTTGGGGTTGCCCCAAATTTAGTCCCATATTCTACGGAGATAGTAAATTAACTCGAGAAAATTTAAGCCCCTCCACAATAAGTATGAATGCTAATTTTGTTTTTTCCCCAAATAAACTTGAGATCAAAAGTGGGGTTCTATTGTAGATGGCCTAAGAAAAAAGTTTTTGGTATAACATTACTACATTAGTTTTAATTTTGGCAATTCGACTTTTAATAAATTGAAATTTAAAAACATGCCAAAACACTAAATTTAAAAACAACCCAATGAACCCGGAAAAAAACGGGTCAGGTCGGGTCGGGTCTGGGTCGACCCATTGGATCAGTCACTTTAATTTTAAGTGTTTTGTCTACTTTGGCCTTGTGCAAAAAATGGGTCCATTTCATGAAAATTAAGCCCCAAAAGTAAAATATTGGGACTTTGGAAAGCTATGCGTAGAAAGAGACATACAAATGAAATAATCAAATAACAAATGATCAAAACAAAACCCTAACACACTCTTTCAGTGAACCCTCAAACTTCTGCAGTCCCGCCTCTCTCCTTTCTTTCAGTAAAATAGTGTATTATTGTTCCAATGTCAAAGTTTAGTGCATTATTGTCCAATACCCCAAAAGTTCAGTACATTAGCATCCCAAAACCCTATATATTTCATAAGTACTGTTATTCGTGGATTGTCGACGTAAGCGGCATAATACTTGTAGACTTGAAGATTGCCAAATTTTGTCCCTTAGGTGTATCCGTGTATAGTAATATGTCTATACAACTATGACATATCGTGGTGGTCGAACTTGGAATGAAATGGTACATTACATAGTTGTCTTTGACTAATTATAATTAATTTTATTAGTTGTAAGTGGCTGAGCAAAAGGGCGGTCATGACCCGTAAACCCGACCCAAACCGCCCGAAATCGGAATACACCCGACCCGTATTTACCTGAACCTGAAATACACCCGACCCGTATTTACCCGAACTCGATATACGACCGACCCGTAACCCGCCCGCCCGCCCGCCCGCTCGTATTGACAGGTCTAACGCTAACATCTTACTCAACAATATATATAAACTGTCAAATATGTACCATAATCAAATCACCTAATTAGTTATCAAAGAGGTGGTAGTCAAATCACTCCCATTTTCCAACGTTATCCGGCCATCAAGATTCAAGCGTTGGTAAAAGCAAATATTTTTTATTAGGTGAAAATTGTGGGATTGATGGATCATATTTATCGTAGACACTTTGATATCTTCCCTCTCCCACATGTAAAGCTTATTAGTAACTATCCCTTAGATAGAGGCCCAATTAACGAGACAAATTTACCAGAAGTAAAAAAAAATATTACTTAATTTGGCATAAAATAAAATAAGTGCAAAATTCAGAAAACTATGATATAATTTTAAAATCAAGGTTATCATTAACTAAACTTTTAAGAATGGGGCTATTGTAACACAAAAGCCCTAATAAACCAAATCAAAGTGATATATAGGAGCCTTTAAAAAGTCAAAAATAATAAATATTATGGAACAGAGTATGTAATGGGGAGATCCAAGGTGTAGTTTACTTTAATCTTCCAATATGTAACTTCAAACTCAAAGGTTAATCCTAACAATCTTCGCTTTTACACTTGAATCTCCTATGAACCACATTTTTAGTTTATATCATTTGTTGGGGAGATTCAAGGTAGGAGCTTACTTCAATCAAGATTCATGGTTACAAAATAAATGAGGTTTCATCATAAAATTAATTAGTATTAAAAGTAGTTGTATGCTTAACTTATATAGCATGACCTTTCACTTTAATCTTTCAGGACCTCAAACTTAAAAATTAGGGTGTCTTTGGTGCAAGTGAAATTAATTTCAAGAACATGGTTTTCCTTGTAAAATATTTTCTTAGGAAAATAAGTTTTCAAGTGTTTTCATTTGTTTGGTAGATACATATATACAAACTTTGGGCTGGGTGAGAGAGAAAATGAAAGAAAGCAAAAAAGATGTTGATGAAACAGAAAGAGTTGGATGAGAAATGAACTTTTACTAGCAAAAACAGGAGCAACATGAGGAACTTAGGCCATGAAGAGTAATACGGACCGAGAGAAAAATAAATTTTCTTAAAGTTGGACCTAAGAAAATAGTTTGCAAAGGAATTGAAAATAACTTTTTGTACTTTTTGCCACCAAACACCGAAAATGGAAAAATCACTTTCCCGTGAAAATGGTTTTCATCCCCACCAAACACACGCACAGAGGAATCCAAACACAGGTGCGTAATCCAAACACAAAGTATATGCAAGTAGCTACTGACTAGTAAAACATATGCAAACATTAAAACCAAACCACAAGATTAAGTGCACACATCCCTAATTTCGTAGATCCCTCATTACATAGATGCAATTTGTTAGGTGTGCTCGGAATATGTACTCCATATACTACGATTGTTCACCCATATATATTAAGACTATGTTCTTTTCTAGGTACGGTACGGTTCAATTCGGTGTGGTAATGGTGCGGTGGAATTTGAAAAGTGTGGTAACTTGTGGTAAGTTGTGATAGATGGTGTAGGTGAGGAGAGAAAATGTAAAAAATAGAAGAGAAAAATGAGGATAGAGAAAAATGAGGATAGAGAAAAATAAGAAGATATTTTAGTAATGATTGTGGTAAAGTATGGTAGAGTACGTGTGATGAAGTATGATAGAATATTGAGTAGTGCGGTGAGGTGCGGTATCGCACCGCAAGTTACCGCGTAAAAGAACGAGGCCTAAGTTGCCCACCTACATATATTAAATTGTTCACTCTAATTATTACAATTGTTCACTCGTAAATATGGGTCGGGTGCATGTAATAAATAGTGTTGCTTAGAGGTGAGAATCCCTGCCCAAAGAGCGTATATATAAGTAGCTAGCTAGCTTAGTACTCCTAGCAGCATATGCATGGGACACTGAAAACTGAAAATCAAACCCTGAAAATTACCATATATCATCAACCCTTATTATGGCTGCTGAGATTTCCAACTCTGAAACTAATCCGACAAAACTACTCCAAGAAACAAACATGGCCGTTAACATTGATAATGAAGATCATGAGGATGAAACTTATGCATACGCCACACAGATTGCAGAGTCTGTATCCCTTCCGATGGTCATGCGAACCGCAGTCGAGCTCGACATCCTCGGGATCATGGCCCGGGCGGGCCCCGGCCGTCAGCTGTCGGCGGCAGAGATCCCTGATGTCAGGAACCCGGACGCTCCGGAGATGTTGGACAGGATGCTTTATCTGCTCGCCACATATTCCATCGTCACGTGCACCGCCAGCGCCGGCGGCGAGAGGAGGTATGGGTTGGCGGCGGTTGGGAAGTACTTTGTTCCGGATGAAGATGGGGCTTCACGGGGTCCCGCGGTTTTGTTGAATCTGCATAAAGCTTACCTTCTTGGCTGGTTAGTTCGTGCTACTTTCAATTTCATATATTGATGTATATATATGTATATCTACTCCCTCTATTTTCTATTTTATATTAATGAGGACAATGATATACCTCTTAGCTCGACTCAAGATGGTTATTTGTCTATATTTCATATTTTATTAATTTTTAATAATATTTTTTCTAATAATTATATATATATTTATTAACTACAAGAGTATAATACTTATTAGTTAGGTCAAAAAAATATAAATAATTGCTAATTTTATCAATTATAGTAGAAATATATATTTTATGCATAGTTTTATATTTGTAAAAAATATAAATAAATAAATAATTTTATATTGTTTATAGGTTATAGTAATCTTCAAAGTAATGAAACATACCTTTAAATGATTTAAATATACTTGCATTTAAATTTATAAGTGATTTAGGTGTCTTGCATCAAGATGTTTATCATTTTGCTATTAATAATTGTTGTAAAAGACAACGTGCGATTAATCTATATAATACTACTAATAAAGTCTGTGTGCCCCGCAGAATCGTATAACGAGATTAAAAATAGAAATGTGAGCCAATCAGATTTAAGGTTTGGACGCCTTCTGACAGCATTTGGTCCTTGGTTAGGACGCCTTCTGGCAGCATCTGGTCCTTGGTTAAGATGTCTAAAGAAAGGGTCCGAACTTCGTCCGGACGCCACCCTGGGGCGTTTGGTCCGCGGTTCAAGCACCTTTGGGGGCGTTTGTGTACTCATGTTTCTAATTTTGAATTCAAAAATTTAATCGACAAATAAATAATAAAATTTACCTTTTCTTCATCAGATAATATTCTATTGCTCATTTTGAAGAGATTAGTGAGTGATATTGAGATAAAATTTACAACGGTTGGTGTATTTTTCCTACCAACCATTTTCCCAACCACTTTCAAAAAGTAGGAAAAATGTTGGTAGGAAAATTTCCCACCATTTTGGTGAAAGTGATTGGAATTTCTAACCATTTTTCGCACCTAAAATTATAAAAATAGTTGAAAAATTAGAAAAATATGAAATTGTTACTAAAATGGTTGGTTTTTCCAATCATTTTAAATTGGTTGAAAAAAATGGTCGGTAATAGACACATTTTTAGTAGTGATAATCCCGTACGGACCGAATAAAAGACTAGACCGAAAGGATCGAAGATAGTTCGGTCAGTCCTCGGTCCAAGGAATATTGATTTTCGGTCTTCTGTTCTAGGACTGGACTGAATTAGAGGACCGATGACCACACTACGTGCAAACCAACTTATATATTTTCTATGGTTTTCAACTTTTCATCACTATTCACAATGTTTCTGAATTTATCACAATCTGAAACCCTTGACGCTCCCCAATCACTACTCCACCCTCCGACCTCCACCACCTGCAGTCACTGGGCGCCACCACTAGCACCGTCAAGGCCGCCAGAGCCACCACCTTCCCTCCGCACTCAACCACTTCATCGACGCTCCCCACTCCCTAGATCCGTTGTTTTCTCCTCCGCAGCAGGCCACCACGCGATCCACGCCCGGTCGGCCACGGTCAAGCAGACCACCACACATTCACAACCCCTTCACTAGTTCAGGAAAAAAAATTAATCGTATATCTTCACAATAATTCGGTCCATTCGGTTTTTCGATCGGTCCAATCTAGGACCGAGACCGATCCCCTTGTTCGGTCTTCGGTCTAGTCCAATCCAACCTAATTCGGTCCATTCTTCGACCGATGAGCAACCCTAATCCTATGAGTTCAAGTGTTAAAGATAAAGTTTATAGAATAAACAGAATAAAAATAAAGCATTAATGACATAATGATAAACACATTCCAAATTTTCGAAATTTTAGGTAATAGTTATATAAAACAGATTTATCAGCCTAAACAAAAATGTCTCATTAACCCTTAAGTGAGATGGCTTTACATTTCCGCCCTAGAATTTGTTGTTAGCTTCTTATTAAAGTATTCTTATTGTTCCACGATAACTGTTTTCTTGACCTAACGCACACAACAATCATATTTTAAAAACTTTGATCATTAATTTTTTAACATAAGAATATAATATGGTATTTTTTTTATAAAATATGCTCAATCAAAATCGTGTAACATTTATTAAGTGACAATATTTCATATGGATCAAAGAGAGTAAAATTTAATCCAAATGTTAACCACTTACTACTTGGATGTATGTTTAGGAGCAAATTAAAGGAAGCAGTGTTAGAAGGTGGGATCGCATTTGACAAGTTTCACGGGATGAATGCATTTGAGTACCTGGGACGGATCCAATGTTTAATGAGTTATTCAACAAGGCAATGCGTGGTCTCTCTATTCACACCATCAACAACATTGTCACGAGGTACAGAGGTTTTGACAACATCCACAAGCTCGTTGATGTGGTGGGAGGCCTTGGACACACTCTAAAAGTTATAACTCGTAATTATCCTTCCATCAAGGGTATCAATTACGACCTTCCTCATGTCATTCAACACGCCCCTCCTATTCAAGGTATGCATTTTGTTTTTATATATTGGAGTTGTAGACCATTTCAATAAAAAATTTAAGCTGATAATTGTAGGCCCAATGATGATTTATGAGGGGTACTAAGATTTGAACTTGAGACATCTTGCTCAGGTCTGGCTTTGATACCATGTGGAACCATCTCAACCAAAAGCTTAAGCTAATAGTTGTAGGTCCAATGATGTTTTATACTCTAACATGAGTCACAAAGGACAGTAAAATGTAACCTAAATACAATGGGGGAGCTAGGGGAAACCGAAACTGATCAAGACTAATGTATGTGCCTAGAACTTCAGTCTTTGCTAGAGCTAGTAAGGTTTTGTCCAACTCGAATTATCATAGTTTGTCTGACTTGGGAAGAATGGAGTACAATTGTAGATTTTTTGTTCAGATTTCAACATTGATTAATTTGCTTGAAAATTAAGGCACAACATTCTCTAGCTTATTTCTGTTGTCTAGATCTAATTTCTTTTTTTATATTTTGAATTTAGGTATCTAAATAATTTGATCTGCCTCCACCTTAATAATTTGTTCTGCCTCCAACATTTAATGAGATATTCAACAAGGCAATGCGTGGTCTCTCTATTCACACCATCAAGAACATTGTCAAGAGGTACAAAGGTTTTGACAACATCCACAAGCTCGTCGATGTGGGGGGAGGCCTTGGCCATAGTCTTCAAATTATAACTTGTAATTATCCTTTCATCAAGGGTATCAATTTCGACCTACCTCATGTCATTCAACAAGCACCTCCTATTCAAGGTATGTGTTTGGTTCTTATGTATTTGGAGTTACAAAAGAGTACACTACAATGTAACTAAATTACAATGGGAGCGCCAGGGGAAATCAAAATTGAAGACTAATATGTGCCTAGGACTTCAATCTTAGCCGGAGTTAGTAGTATTTTGTCCAACTCGAATATCAAAATCTATATGACATGGAGAAAATGGAGTACAATTGTAGATTTTTCGTTCGGATATCAACATTGATCATTTGACTGAAAATTTAGGCACAACATTCTCTAGCTTATTTATGTTGTTCAAACCTGATTTTTTTTTTTTGAATTTAGGTATCCAAATAGTTTGATCTCCTCCCTAAAAAACAGGTCATTACCAACAAGAAAAATTACTTTGGGCAACAAAAAAATCTGTTGTCTTAGTCCAATTTTTGCTGTATTTTAACATGAGGCTACAAAAAAAATTGTCACGATTTGATAGTTGTATCTTCAAAGCACAAAGTCCGGGCTACAAATTAGTAAAAATGGTAGCACAATGTAGTTATGGTGGGCAACAAAAAAACTTTTGTTGCCTTAGTAAGCTTAGACAACCATTTTTCTTTCAATTGTCGCCCTATCTATATCAATTGCAACAAAAAAGTTTTATTGTCACTTATAGTGTGTTTAACCATAAAATTATTTGGTTGCCCTATTTTAAATTAATGCAATAATAATTTTTTTGTTGCGCAAAATAATTTAAATTCGTTGCCCACATATTTTTCTTGTTGTGATTGTAATCAATTTCACATCTGAATTTTGATAAATATTGATTTGACTGATATGAACTTAACTTGGTTGCGAATTTTTGCCATTACTAATTGTAATCAAGGGTGTGTTTAGAAGTTTCTCGGGAAAGACTTTCCTAGG
Source organism: Portulaca oleracea (assembly GCA_029582165.1). Taxonomy (NCBI): domain Eukaryota; kingdom Viridiplantae; phylum Streptophyta; class Magnoliopsida; order Caryophyllales; family Portulacaceae; genus Portulaca; species Portulaca oleracea. Next base: position 2,681,686 of record CM055873.1, on the reverse strand, counting down.
AAAAATTTTCCTATGAAAGATTTTCCCTAGCCCCCATCTGGGAAACGTTTTTTTGAGGTTGTGAGGGAAATAATATGTCCTATATTAAAAGTTTCATATATATTTTGGAAAACTAAAGATGGGGAAGTTTGTCAACTTGAAAAAGCCAACTTTCTCAAGAAAGTCTCTCAACCAAACACCTTATAAGTAAAGATCTCATTGACCCTATTAAAGATATTAATATAATATTATAATTGATGATGACACAAGTCTTAGCACAAGGCAATTTTTTAGTGATAGATATATATATATATACTTCCCTCACCTTTGTTGAAATTATAATTTTTGCCCTACCGTTTGTAAGATTATTTTTATTCCCTCACCCTTTGTGATATTGATAGTTTCCCTGTGGCCATCTTCTTTTCGTGAAAATTCAATTTTTTTTTTAACATTTTTTGCTAGAGAAACGATATATTCACTCCCCATTTTATTTTTGGCCAAATTTATTTTCGATAATCGTAGTTTGACTCACCTAAATACCATCTTGGACAATTTAAAAGGAATAAATATGTCATTTCTCAATCATAAAAGTGAAAAAATGATGGCTTACATAGGGAGAGCAAATATCAATATCATAATTGCTTAAAAACGTATCAATATCTTAAAGGTGGAGAGGTAAATTAAATAGTTTTACAAAGGCAAGGGATATATGTATATGTTCCTGAAAGAACCCTTGAGGAGGTAAATAGAGTTGATGGAATTTTCTACGCTTTAATTCACAAAGGATGTTAAGCAAAAGTCTGTTTATAAGAGAATGAACTTTAAGTCAATTCTTGTTGGTCAGCCTCATCAAAGAATTTGGTGTTGCTACAACTCACTAAAGATTGAGTTACTCCCTGTTTAGCTACATGCTTATGATGTTCTCACCAGAAACACACTTCTGGTTACAAAGTTCCCACCACTAAACACATAAGTGGTTACTCTCAGAAATTTTCTTCTAAAATTTCCTACACTTCGATTTCACTTCCTTGGAATCGTTATCTCATCTAGGAGGATAGTCAAGTCTTTTTATAGTCGACATCTTCAGCTACAACGACTCTTTGTTGGCTTTCCTTACTTTGATGATTCTTTCCTTTGTTGAAATGATTTCCAATCTTCATATGTTGGAAGTTGTCTTTTTGACAATTTCATCCAACATCTACAATGGAAAATACGAATATTATGATGTGATATTAGATAAGTTATAAAGATGGAAGGATAAGAGATTATTTGAAAATATTTCCTTGACTCTTTCAGCAATTTTGTTCTATCAATCAAAACCGCTTCAGGAGATCCTCTGCGTCCGGAGGTCCTCTGTGAAGTGTCCATTAAGGTTGACTCATGGTGGAGGCATCAAATTCTACGGTTCCTTTTTAAATTCTCTTTCTTTTCATCAAATCATTATTTACTATGGTTTTTGACAATATTTTCTTGATCATTACGATTGATTATCAATTATAAAAGTTTCAATGGTCGTCAAACATGTATATTTTACACATTGCTTTTAGTAAATAAATTTGAAAAATTATGATTCAAATAATTTTTTACATTTACATGTAGTATTATATTTGTAACCTCCTGCATCTTTAAGAACAATTTATTTTTAGCTATCTTTTTATCTCAGTTATTAGTAGAATATAATGCCTAAATCTTAGTTTTGGTTAATATTAAGCCTTCCCAGTAAGAAATCCACTTTTATTAATTTTAGCTTTTCTTTCAAATTTTCTTGCCAAGTAACAACTAGTCAAATAAAAATAATATTATTTCATGATGAATCCAAAATATCTCTTAAACATTAGCCGAATTAAAGTGTTTTTTTTTTTAAAAAAAAAAAGTTGGATGATACTCTTAGTGCATGTTTGGCCAAGCTTTTTGGGAGCTTTTTGATGGAAAAAGTTGAAATTAAGCCAAACATGAAAATTTTCTAAAATAGCTTCCAACTTTTTAGAAGTTAAAATTAGTTTCCATAACCCCTAGAAGTTGAAGCTACATTTTGTAGCTTTTAACTTCTAGCTTCTTGGAAACTAGTAAAGAAATTTAAGGAAGTTATTTTTTATCCACAAATATATTTGAACTTTCCTAGGAAAGAAAATATATGTATTTTTCTATTTTTAAGATATTTCTAATTTTTTTGTGGGAAAATCCTATTTTCTTATATCATTTGATTTTAAGTTTGCATATTTATTAGTACAAAATATGTAATGCTTGATAATAATATTTTCTTGCTTAGATAGAGTTCAATCAAATTATTTCATATAAATTACATAAAAGTTTTGGAAGAAAAACTACTCTAGGTAATTTTAAAAATAAATAAGAAATTAAATAGTATAAAGAAGGAAATTAAATGTGTAGTATAATAATTTTTTTTAGAAAATAGAAGTTAAATATTATAATGAGAGAAATCAAATATGTATTATAAATTGTTAAAATCAATAAATAAAAAGAACCTCATACTAATTTTTGGATTTTAAAGTAGTAAAAAATATAGTTTGTACTTTTAAAAAATACTTCTATTTCCTGCATTACTAAACACTTAAATTTTTTTGGAGAAACACTTTCTGTAAAACAGTTTCTAAAAAGTTATTTTGAAGAATCAGTAGCTTGGCCAAACATACCCAAAATGTGTTTTATGAGCATATTTATATATTTTTGTGACCACACATGTATAGATTTATAGAATACAATTTTTGTTCTTTGATAGTATATATATATATATATTTGTAGTTTGAGTTCTTAAATATTTGCCCACATAACCAAAGTTGGTATGTCATGGTAATACCATCCCAATGATTAAATTAGGAACTCCAAATTTATCAATTTTAACCTTCGGTTTCAAATTTTCTTGCCAAGTAACAATTTTTAGTCCAATAAAAATGACATTATTTCCTCTAATGAATCCTAAATCTCTTGAACCTTCCCGAATGAATAACATTAGCCAAAGTAAAGTTTATTTTTGATTTTATTCCTGTTATTTTTGCTTTTTTCACAGTTATTTTATAACATCTTTGATGCTTTTTCATCTTCTAGGCATTCAACTATCAAAAAAAAAAAAAAACAGGTGTCTTTTATTAAAAAAGAAAAAAGAAAGGTGGAAGAAACTCCTAGGAGTATCATGCTTCTTTTCCCGAAGTGGATTTTATGAGCGCATATTTGTATATTTTTTGTGACCACACATGTATAAATTTATGGACATACAATTATTATTCTTTGATGGTATATATATTTATAATTTGAGTTCATATGTAATCGCCCACACAATAAAAGCTCGTATCTCATAGTAATACCTTGTATGTGAGGGCAAACATATGAGAGGGAAGGGGGAACAAGGGGTAAGGAAATTTCCCTATGCTTCTATTGGGAATTCAAACCTTATCTATTTTTCAGAAGAGAGAGACAACTATCACTAGACCACCCCTACGGCGGTACTTATAAATTTGTACATAAATGCATATAAAATTATACACATATAAGCTCATAAAACTTATTCTGGAAGTACATGAGCATGGTACTTCTAAGAGTACCGTAATCCAAATTCTACATCTTTAAGATCCATTGTTTGTATTAATCCAATTGAAATTAATCACTACCAGTATACATGTGTATCTTAGGGAATATAGCCTTATTAACTCGAAGAGGGCAAACAATGTTTATTATTTATTGTTTTACTGAGTGTTCATCCAATGTCTGTTGCTTTTTATAATTTCCTGAATTACTCATAACTATGGTGAATAATAATTGCTAGGTGTCAAACATGTTGGTGGAGATATGTTTGAAAACATTCCTCAAGGAGATGCCATCTTCATGAAGGTTAATATTTTGTTACTTCTTTACTATGATGTTCTCATATGTTATTACAATAATAATAACATCCAATGTAAAGTTCATTTTAGCGTACTTATGAATAGCTTTTGATAACAGTATATCCTTCATGATTGGAGTGATGAGCATTGTCTACAAATACTAAAGAACTGCTTCAAGGCGTTATCGGAAAAAGGGAAGGTTATTGTAGTAGAGATGATCAAGGCAGAAGAACCCGAGACAACGAATCTATCAAGAGTCATTAGCCAAATTGATTTGGCAATGATGGCATTGACCCCGGGAGGAAAAGAGAGGACTATTAGAGAGTTTGAGTCCCTTGCCATGAGTGTTGGGTTTACCCAATTAAACTGTGTTTGCTACGTGAGCAATTTTTGGGTGATGGAGTTCTTGAAATGAAATGAACAAATGGTTATGGAAGCAACTCGGAGAACTAATTCATCATCCAATGAAGCTTTGAGAAGTGACAAGGAAATCAAGGATATCGATGCACAAATTGCGCACAGCGTAGTGATAGTTAATCATAATATTGGTGTGCTTATAATTGGGGACCAAATTGAAGCTTTGGAGCACTTAAGAGAGATTTGAAAAATAAAAGGAAAAGAAGACGTAATTGTTGAACCAATTTTGAGTTGGTTTCTGGCTGGTTAGGTTTGTTCTTGTGTTATGCTCTTGATCTTGCTTGTACCTTATTTTGAGGTTGTATGTTTTATTTATTATGTTGTGTCTCCTTTTAGAGCCTGTTTGGTGAACAAAATAGGAATGGAATTGAGCAGGAATGGGTTCTAGTTCCTGTTTTTTCTGTTTGGAGAGCAATTTCTGGAATGGAATTGCAATCCCTGAGGACTTGCTATCCCTCCCAAATAGGGGGATTAGAAACCTCCCAAATGTGAGGGGAATAAGCTATCCCTTTTCTTTCACAACAACAACAACAAAACCAACAACAATAATAATAATAATAATAATTATTATTATTATAATTATAATTATTATTATAATAATTATTATAATTATTATTATTATAATTATAATAATTAATAATAATAATTATAATGACAATTATAATTATAATTATTAATTTTTAATAATAGTTATAATTATAATTATTAATAATTAATAATAATCATTATAATAATTATTATAATAAATAATGAAAATCATAATAGTAATAATTATAATAATAATTATTAATAATTAATTATAATTATTATTATAATTAATAATTAATAATAATTATTATAATAATTAATAATAGTAACATAATGATAATAATAATTATTAGTAATAATTAATTATTAAATGTTATTAATTAATAATAATTTATAATAATTAGTAATTTAGTAATATCAAAATTAGTAATTAATAGTTAATAATTAATAATAAACATATATATTAATAATTAATAAGTAATTTGTAATGCCCCGGAAATTCAATTATAGAAAAGTCAAAGTCAACTAACGTTAACAGACAAAAATTTAGCAGAAGACTCAAACTCTTATTGGGCGTCACTGCCGTATCCCCGAAGGAATACAAGGCGAGAAGGGAAACTACAACTGTCTGTCAACGACAAACCAACCATCAAACTCAATTTAGAAATAAACTTCAAAACTAAATTCAAGTCTTTCAAAAAGAAACATAACAAAATTAACAACTACTAGACATGTCGTCCTCACTGCTAATTCCCATCCCCAGCATTTAGATATTCACCTGAAAACAAAACATTTCAAAAAAAATGAGGGGGAAATCTCAATAATGTCTACCCCTAACGTTTAAAACAGCTTAAATTCATTTCAATTCATTTGAGGGAGAGGGAACAAGTCAAATCATTTCACAAACCTTTAAACCCTTAACTGTTTTTTTTCTCAACCTAACCAAATCATATTTTATTATGCGGGCGGGATACCACATCCCTTAAAGTAACAGATATCATACCGAATCCCAGATCCTCTGCCTACCACAGGCTACGACCAGAATATCAAGAGTTCTCATATCCGCCTACCACAGTTACGACCACTGTGGTCCTGCACTTTGCCTACCACAGCTACGACCAAGGTCCTGCACTTTGCCTACCACAAAGCTACGACTGAATATCAAGAGTTCACATTTCCGCCTACCACAGGCTACGACCAGGGTCCCAGACCCTTTGCCTACCACAGGCTACGACCAGGGTCCCTGACCCTTTGCCTACCACAGGCTACGACCAAATAAACCCGCTTAATGTTTCACTTGAATTATTAGTATCTTATGCAAAACTCAACTCACAACTCTCAAGTCAAACCCAACCCAGGTTATCAAAACCAATAAGAAAACCACTAATAAAAGACCATCAAATTTATCAATTCAATAAATCAAATTATAATAATTACAAACGGTTATTCAAAACAGATGGTCACATTTCCACATAAAGTCCCCTTTCGGGATGCAATTCTCAAAACTGATTAGAAAACATTAAAACACATTTAAAGAGCATCCCGATGGGGATTAGAGCATAGACATTACCTGAATAACGTCACAGTACCGCAATAAGGAGAACACACTTGAGCTCACTATCGTCACACACTAACTCGGGCCTAGAATAAGAATAATTATCTAATCAAAACGCGTTCTAACGAAGTTAGTATTAACTATCAACTACCTAACCCATCCCCTAGGAACACTTAGGTTCCTATCATTTATGATTTACACTTAACACATTCAAGGAATTATATAACAAGTTCACACATAAAATTTTCTCAACAAATTTTTCATAAATAAAAGCAAGCAGAGGACAGATTGTAACGTTCACATAAAACGGGTCACAACTCGACTTCCCGACATCCTATGGGTCTGGTTCTGGACTTTTCGGAAACCTCGGGATGTCTACTAAAACTTCTATGTGATGACCAAGCCCATATCAGTCCCGAAGGACTCTAAAAACACCCATCTTCCCAATTGGTCCAGATCTGACAGGTTCTGGTAAAAAGATTATAACTCGGGCTATACAAATCAAACGTTCGATCCGTAAAATTCCTATGGTTCCTAACATCTAAGGGAACCTCCGGTTAAAAGGGTTCTGTCAAAGAGTAACTATACTAATCGTGGCAACCCGATCTTTAGACACTAACAAAACTGTCCCTTTACCGGTTCTTAATAAATTTGTAATTTCGGTTCTAACTTTTACCAATTGATCTCCGGGTTCTAATTTGGGTCTAAAATAATGACTAAGGTTAAAGTTTCTACCCTAACCAACCATGGTCTCAAAGGTACCACTTATAACCAACAATTTAAACCTTTCTATGTAAAGAACTTAATAATAACGTAATAATAATACAAACACGTACTAGTCATATAATAGTAACATAATTACGTAAAGTTCGAAATTTTAATCTACATAATACATTATTAACAATCGTAAAACAGTAGAAAAGCTTTTAAAAACTCTTTTTAAGAATTATAACATAGTAGTAAAAAAAAATACTAATACTAAAGAAAAACTATACGCACAATTATGAACGATAAACATAAAATACCTTTGAAAACTATAATCAACTTTATTTAAACTATCATACGTATCATTACTCAATTATAAACAATGAGTTTAAATTTAACAAATTAAACTAACCCTAATTGATGCATGGAAATAATACTAACAAGATCATAACATGATTTACATACAATATTAATCATATTATAGTACCTACTTTATCGAAACTACAGTCATAATTCTTTACTTACAACCGAATAACCTTATACTACCTAAACATATTCACGTACGTGTAAAAGAATAATAATATATCCAATCAAGAACCAAAAAACAAAATAGAAACTCCTTCCACTTATTTACCTAGGTTCATGTAACTATAATTACATCAATAAGGTTAATGAAGGAACAGTAACAGAACCAAACTCAATCAAGAATGCATCAGAGACATCAATTCAAAACAGAGCATGAATCGAGCAAGGGATGAAATTCGGGTAAGAGGGTTACGCACGGTGGTGTTGAGTGGTCCTCGGTGTCGTCGGTGAGCGCTTCGACTGTGAGCAGCGGCGGCAGCGGGTGCAACAGCAGCGACACCAGAGCAGTGGCGGCAGCAACCTGGTGTATACGTGCAGGTGGCGGTGGCGGCTGGTGGTCCTGGGCGGAGCTCCAGCGACTTTCCCGGCTTTTGGGGAACTCACGGCAAAGAAAAGAAAGGAAAACGGGAGAGAGAAAGAGGGAGGAGAGGGAATACGTTTTCCTTGGGGAGTTTAGGTTTAGCAACTCTAATTAGCTATTAACCTAACAGTAATCCTAATCTAACTCTAACCTCTTCTAACTGAAAGAAGATCTAAGACCTAACCGATTCTAACTCTGATATGAATCCTACTACTAACTAATGCTAACGATTAATACTAATAATACTATAATTCTATTTTAATAAATCAACCCTACTAATATTAATTTAAACTAATAGTGATAATACCACTGACATCACATAACAATAAGACTCCATGATTATTCACATAAAAAAAAGAAATAGTAATAAATAATAACAATAATAATAATAATAATAATAATAATAATAATAATAATAATAATAATAATAATAATAATAATATAATCACATAGCAAATAATATTCACGTAATTAATCACATAACTCAATAATATTAATAGTAATACTACTAATAAAAAGAGTAAAACTAATAATACTAAACCCATGAAATTACCGATATACCCTTGTTAGTCTCTCACGATCCTACGAGCTCAAGTGTTAGCAAAATAAAACGCAAACGTACAATAATAAATAACGAAGTCAAACCTAATTTACTAACGACGTCACGGTCAACATCTTTGGATTTTTCGGGGTTTTACATCATTACCTTCTTAAAAGAAGTTTCGTCCTCGAAACTTAAACTTAACCCTAACGGCCCGGTAAGGAAACTAACGGTTCCATTCCTCCTAAAACTCGAGGTTTTACATAATTATTATAAATAGTTAATAATAATTGATAATTATTAATAAATAATAAATAATTATAATTATTAAAAATTAATAAATAATTATAATTATTAAATAATAATAACAAATACTATAACTATAGCTTTGATTCCATTCCACTTCTCACCAAAAACTTTCATTTCAAGGTTCTAATTCCATACCCAACCCCCTAGGATTCTAATTCCATACCCAACCCATTCCACTTTTCTCTCCAAACAAGCCCTTAGTTGTTGGACTATCTCTGTAGTTCTTTATATTTTAGCCTTTATGGCTTTGAATAATAGAAAATAAACAATAAAAAATAGAGAAATTGGATTCTAATAATACGAATTTTTGGTCATATAAGACTAAATAATACGAGTTCTTGATTTGGTGATAAATAATACGAACTTTAACCCATGTTGCTTTGAACAGTACGCCACCAAGTTAAGTTCAACCTAACTCGGCGGCGGATGACGTGGCGGCGGAGAAGGTGTGATAGGGCTTGAGTTTTTGGGGGATTCGTCACACCTTCTCCGTCGCCACGTCATCTGTCGCCGAGTTAAGTTCAACTTAACTCGGTGTCGTACTGTTCAGAGCAACATGGGGTTAAAATTCGTATTATTTATCACCAAATCAAAAGTTCGTATTATTTAGTCTTACATGGCCAAAAGTTCATATTATTAGTGTAACGCCCCGGAAATTCAATTATAGGAAAGTCAAAGTCAAACTAACGTTAAACAGACAAAATTTAGCGGAGGACTTAAAACTCTTAATGGGCGTTACTGCCGTATCCCCGAAGGAATATAAGGCGAAAAGGAAACTACAACTGTCTGTCAACGGCAAACTAACTAACAACTCATACTCAGAAAAAAAAAACCTCAAAACTAACTTCAAGTCTTTCAAAAAGAAACATAACATATTTAACGACTTCTAGACATGTCATCCTCACTTCTAATTCCCGTCCCCAGCATATTGATCATCACCTGAAAACAAAACATTTCAAAAATGAGGGGGAAATCTCAATAATGTCTACCCCTAACATTAAAAACAAGTTAAGTTCATTTCAATTCATTTGAGGGAGAGGGAATAAGTCAAACCATTTCACAAACCTTTAATCCCATAACTATTTTCCTCAACCCAACCAAACCATATTTTATTATGCGAGCGGGATACCACATCCCTTAAAGTAACAAATGTCATACCGAATCCCAGATCCTCTGCCTACCACGGGCTACGACTAGGGTCCTAGACCCTTTGCCTACCACAGGCTACGACCAGAATATCAAGAGTTCACATTTCCGCCTATCATAGGCTACGACCAGGGTCCCAAACCCTTTTCCTACCACAGGCTACGACCAGAATATCAAGAGTTCACATTTCCGCCTACCACAAGCTACGACCAGGGTCCCAGACCCTTTGCCTACCACAGGCAACGACCAGGGTCCCAGACCCTTTGCCTACCTGTAACGACCCGCCCTAAAACCCATATTAATTAAATTATAATCACCGTGATTAACCCAAATTACGCTATTAAAATTTTTCGTTTCATTTTATTACCATTGTTATTATTTTTATTGTGGCGACAGGTCTCGAGTAAGGAGGTGGCTAAATGGGTCGGTTATAATATTTTATATACGTATTACCACAGTTGATAAAGTATTCTTATCTTAAATAATTCCTAACATGAGTTTATGGCTATTTATTTATTTTCAAGATAAGTCATATAATTTATTTTACGATTCTTGACCTTACGGTTTGAACCGAGGGAAGTTACAATAATTTTTGTGTACATTTTCGATTATACTTCGAATCATCTAATCGTCCTAATTATATTTTATCGTTCACTTTTATTTTTCCTAAGTATCACCCCACCAATTTATTTTATTTGATTTTAAGTTTTATTAATCCATTTCACCTAATTTAAATTCAAATTACTTTATCTAACTTTGTATTAATTTATTTTACCCAAGTTATTACCAATTGACACTATCTAGTTTAATACCAATTATTTTACCTAATCTAATTTTAATTATCTTGGCTTAATTAGTCTTTTAGTTGTTAATAGAATGGAGGTGTGGTCTTTATATATAAGTAAGTAGGGGGGGGGTGGGGTCTAGTAACATTTCATTTTAATCAATTCAAACACAACTCTCACAAGTCTCTCACTCTTTCTCCCTTGCTCCTTGGCCGACCCCCCCAACCCAGCCATTCCCCCCCCCCCTCTGTCCAGGCGTTTTCCGGCGAGAATTCCGGCGGCCGGAAGTGTTTTCCGGCGACCACCATGCACTCCTCCTCCTTCTCTCTTGTTTTCTCCCTCATTTTCTCCTCCAAGTGGTATAATTTCAAACCCTAACTCAAGCTTTTGTATTCCTAATATGATTTTCATGTTTAATTTGTGTGTCTTTGATGTTTCTCATCTCTTTTAAGGTTCTTACGCATGAATTTATATTGTGGTTAAATTAGGGTTTGAATTTGAAGTTGATACATGTGAATTTGGGTTGATTTTGAGTGTTTAGTGTTGTATTCTTGTGAATGTTTGAAATGGCTTGTTGCATGTGAGTTTTATGGCCTTGATTGAGCAAGATTAAGTGTTTAATTTCTGGAAAATTGATGGATGATAGCTAATTTGAAGATTAGTTGAGTATTATTGCAAATTAGAGGCAAAGAAGCACATGCATGTTGTTTTTAGAGGGCCATTATACTTTCTGGTTACAAACAGTTTGTTACAGAGGACTAAAAGTATGAGTTTAGCCCAGATTTTTACTTAAAAAGATAGCTTAAGTCATTATCTAACTATGAGCTTTGGAATTTCGAGAATCCGATATGTGTAGCCCGGGATATGGCTAAAACCGTATAGGTGTGCAATTATATACGTTTTCTGAGTCAGTAGCTAAATGTCATTTTTTCGTCCATTTGGAGACTTTGTTGGTTTTAATGATAAACATAAAAGTTTTAGGTGACGTTTTAAGCTTTCCGGAAATGTATAGTATGCGTCCATACGATGTCGGGAATAGAAGATACATGGTTTTCATTGAGGAGCTGAAATCGGGGTTCTGTCCAGAATTTTAAGTATGAATTCTGACTTTATGGCTATAATTCGACCTTTTAGGATGCTCTAACCAATTTGTGGTCAACATAAGACTTGAAGAACATTCTGTAGGATTTCCGAATTGGGGTTTTGGGCCATCACTGGATATCGGGTGAGAGAGATATGAGCCTTAGACTAAAGGGCTGTAATCTGAATTTTACCCAGAACTTTAGTTATCAATTTCTTACCTTGTGGATAATAGTGGACCAATTAAGGGTTCTAATCATGTAATGACCTTTGTGTCAATGTTAGGATGATTTGGATATGTATTTTAAGTTGAAGTATGTCAAATTGGTGATTGAGATTACCTCCTAAAGATTTGGTTATTCACAGCGAGTCGTGGAGTAATATTAATATATGTGAAGTTAAGTTATCTCATGGTGACTTAGGGGTTAAAACTTATAGAACTTAGATGTTTATCGGGGTAAAGACCTTCATTGATCATCAATTAGCCTTGAGGAGTAACTTTCTTCCAAGTACTCAACTCCGTTGCATCGTTCTAAAAGTCTTACGACCAATAGCTATTTCTTATAATTTTTCTCCGTCGTTTGACGACATTTTTCATTACAAGTTTAACAAGTTTAATAAATTCTTTATTAACCTTCAAAGATTCAAATTCCATACTACATCATTCTGGTTATTCAAGATATTCTTCACCTTTCAAGCTTTCCGTTAAGCTATTATAGATTTCTATCCAAGTTTCACTCTAAAAATCCAAATCGCTTAGCTTTACTTTAAAAATCAGCTTCTGTCCGGGCTGTTTTTCGAGCCCTTCCTTCATTTTGGACCTCGGTCCTGTTAACAAAGTTGTAGAACTTAATTTTCCTATTCGGAAGTACTCGTTTGTTTAATTCGAGTTTTCTAACCCGAGTTATGCTAAAAACTCTATTTCATAAAAACTCAAATTTTCTTTCTAAGCTTACTTCATTCATAATTTCTTAAGTTACTAAACATTTGAAGCTAATTAGGAACCTTATTCGGTTCTCCACTTTATACTTCTTTTATCTTAGTTTCCAAGCCGCCAAGCCATCCCGAGGCCGAGACAAGCCACTGCTTCTATGCGTTTGAGGTACGCAAATTGTCCAACTTTTAACTCTTTATTTATCCTTCAACACAATTATCATTGTGATATTATGTCTACATCATGAACTAATATCTCATATTTACTTATTATCCAATGGTTATTATTATCTTATCAAGTCATGAACTAATATCTTATATTGAATTATTTTCAAGCGGTCTCGCCCCATCATATTCTAGCTAGTTACGTGAAGTGCTAGCCTATACTTTTAGATGCTCCTGATCGAGTGTCCTAATGACTGCCGTGTCATCGCCTAGCACCCAATCCAAATCTAGATCGGTTTGGGCATGCGCGTGTGTGAGGTGCTTCGGCATCGATCGTAAGGGATACCGCTCATTTCTAATTATCACAAGTTCATTTCAGTTATTTATATTCATGTCTTATACATATACCAATTATTTATATATATATATATATATATATATATATATATATATATATATATATATATATATATATATATATATATATGCAACAATTCAGTTTATTTATGTTTATCCCCTTTCCCGTTTTCAAAATGAATTTAAAGGTAAACCAAACCGTTTTCGAACGGTTTGACGTGTTGGAGGTTTGTGTACTGAGTGTTTCCCCACTCACTTTGCGACTGTTTTCAATGTTTTGTTTTTAGGGGTCCGAGCTCCCAAGGCAAAGGCAAGGGTAAGCAGAGTAAATCTTTCGGTGCAAGGTAGTCTTCTAAGGCGTTTGATGGCCGGTTATCAAGGATCCCCATAGGTTTGAAGACCGTTTATGTGGGGAAATCTCGATATATATATATATATGTGTATCTAAGGGTTGTATAATGTATTTTATTTCAAGTTTGGTGTTGTGTATGGAGTTAAGTATATGTCTAATTGTGGGTTTTGTTATGTTTGGTGACGTGTGCATGCCTTGTCCCGAGTGGGGACGGCGGTAATACTCCAATCTAAAGTGTTCCGATGCGCTAATCACAGGTTTAATTGATGGTTTAAGTTAATCTTGTGGTTAAAGGTGTTGGGGTGTTACACTACCACATGCTACGACCAGAAAATCAAAAGTTCACATTTCCGCTTACCACAGGCTACGACCAGGGTCCCAGACCCTCTGCCTACCACAGGCTACGACCAAATAAACCCGCTTAATGTTTCACTTGAATTATTAGTATCTTATGCAATGTTCAGCTCACAGCTCTCAAGTCAAACCCAACCCAGGTTAACAAAACTAGTAAAAAAACCACTAATAAAAGACCATCTCAATTTCCTCAACTCATAAATCAAAGAACACAAAATTACAAACAGTTATCCAAAACAAATGGTCACATTTCCACAAAAGTCCCCTTTCGGGATGCAATTCTCAAAACAGATTAGAAACATTAAAACACATTTAAAGAGCATCCCAGCGGGGATTAGAGCATAGACATTACCTGGTTAACTTCACTTCACAGCAAAACGAACACACTTGAGCTCACTAACGACGCGAGTTAGCTTGGGCCTAAAATAGAATAATTATTCTAATCAAAACGCGCCCTTCGAAGTTAGTATTAACTACCTTCTAACTAACTCTCCCCTAGGAACCCTATAGGTTCCTATCAATCATGAATTTACACTTTAAATTACTTAACACATTCCAAGTAATCGCATAATAATACCAAGTAAACCTTTTCAATCAACAACACATTTATTAACAATTTCACATGACAAGACAGATTACAGCATCCACACAAAAAGGGTCGTAACTTGACTTCCCGACATCTTATGGGTTTGGTTTTGGACCTTTCGGAAACCTCGGGATGTCTACTAAAACTCTTAAGTTGAACTCGAGACCCAAAACACGCTTTAAAGTCCTCAAAAACCGTCATCTTCCAAAATTGTCCAGACCTGACCTAGGTCTGGTAATCGGGGTATAACTCGACTTATAAAATTCCAAAGTCCGGTCTGCAAAATTCCTATGAAAGCTAACATCTAAGGGAAATTCCAGTCCAAAGGGTTCGATCAAAATACAACTACGCTAACCGTGGTGACCCGATCTTTAGACCCCATAAAATTGTCCCGTTACCGGTTTCGATTTAATTTGCAAATTCGGTTCTAACTTCCACCAATCCGATCCCGGGTTCCTAATTTGGGCTTAAAACAGTAACTAAAGTTAAAAGTCTTCAACCTAACCCAACCCAAGGTCCATACTTCATAATCTCTATAATTAAAACTCACTAGAACCAACTTTAATCAATTTAACTTGATTACACACAACATTAATCATCATATAACATATCACAACCCAAAGAAACATGTAATTACTTACTTAATAAAACAAGGATAGAACTTTGATAACTAAACACCCTAATCATGCTTGACCTATATGAATTACAACCTGGGTAATTATAAAATACAAATTTCTTAAACAAGATTCAAGAAAGAACTTAAAGAACATATGAATAAACTATAAAGAACATATAAACATTTAAACTATCAATCAAAAATCCTAAACAAAACTAATTTCTTTTAAACAAAGATTCAATCAAGAACCAAGAATTAATAAACAAAAATCTCAACCTAACTTATTAACAAGATTAACCTTAAGCATGATTGAAATAAAGAACATAACGATTCGAGAATTAATCTAAATAGTTAAACTTTAAGAATTCGTGCATACAATAATATTGTTATCTAAAACCCTAACATGATTTCACATGAAAACAAAATATAACAACCAATTGAACATCAATAATCTTACTACAACTATTACAACCCTAATACATCAATTTAGAACATAAAGATTACACATAATAATTTATACAAAAATTACAAGTAAATAATACAACACAAGAACAAATCAATTACAAATAGCAACTAAATAATTTACACCCTTAATTACCCAAATTACAAGATTTAAAACAAGGATTAAAATAAATAACAAGGGAAAGAAGATAAAATCGGATTACTAAAACAAATAAAGACTAAAACTGAAATAGGGTTTACTTAGGGCACAAGGGTGCTTGGGGCGGCAGTGGGTGATGACTGCCAGTTTCCGGCGACAGCAAGCGGCGTCTGCGGTGGTCGTCGGCGGTCAAGGAGAGAGAGAGAGAGAGAGAGAGAGAGAGAGAGAGACTAGGGTTAGGGTTTGGTTGGAGAGGAGATTAGGGTTTGAGAGAGGGGGGGGTTTTATATTATCTAATAAAAAAAAAGCCCAACTAATATTAATCCTACTCCTAATCCAACCCAATAAGAAAATCAGATTTTTGGAAAATAATAATAACCATAATAATAGTAATAACAATAAAATAAAACAATACTAATAATAACTAAACACATAACAAATAAAAATCACATAATTATTCATATAACAAATTTTAATAAACACAATAATATTAATAGTAATACTAATAATAATTAGAGTAATACTAATAATACTAAATCCAAGAAATTACCGATATACCCTTGTTAATTCCTCAACGATCCTACGAGCTCAAGTGTTAGCAAAATAAACACAAACGAATAATAAACCAATAACGAAGTCAAACCTAATTTACTAACGACGTCACGGTCAACATCTTTGGATTTTTCGGGGTTTTACAATTAGAATCCAATTTTCCTAAAAAATATCATAAATTGACATTCACTGATTGTTGAGTTGAGCAGGTGAGTTCAAGCCTTTTCTTGTTGTTACTATTGTTGCTACATACCTCTGCATGTATGCAGTTTCAAATGTTTGAATTTATGTGTTTATTGGCTTGGTGATTTGAAGTTTTTTCCTTATGAATTTTCTGGCTATCTACTGCTTAGGATGTGTTTAGTTGGGATTTTCTCATTTTTTGGTGTTCGATGACCGGAAAATGGAGAAAACTATTTTTTTAAAAAAAATGATTTTCCCTCACCTCATAGTAAATTATTTTCTTAACTCTGACCGAATGAAAACCATTTTCTCCCTCTCTTCCCTACTCTCCCTCTCTCTTTTTTCCTTCTCACTCCCTTTCTCTCTCTACCATTCTCTCTCATGCACCAATTTGAATTTTTTTCCTCTATCTCTCCACCAGTCTCTCTCATACACCCGTTTCAATATCTTCTCTCTCTCGTTTTTCTCTCTTCCACCACTCTCTCTCCTACACTCATTTTAATATATATACATATACATACATATATATATATATATCAATTGATTTGAGGAAGGCCTATGACACAGTCAATTGGCAATTCATCAAGCTTCTTTTGGTGGGGCTTGGCTTCCCTGATCTTTTTATTGATCGAATTATGGCTTGTGTTACTTCAACAAATTTTACAATATGTCTTGGTGGGAGCAGATATGGATATTTTACAAGTGGTCGAGGCTTAAGGCAAGGGGATCCCATTTCCCCATTGCTTTTTGTTCTGGTTATGGATTACTTGAGCAGATCTATTTCTTATTATATTAGTGAATGCCCTTCTTTTAAATATCATTCTCTTTGCAAACAACTAAAGTTGGCTCATCTTTGCTTTGCGGATGACCTTCTTCTCTTTTGTGGTGCTAACTCAGAGAGTGTTGATTGCCTCTTGAAAGCTTTCTCTCATTTCTCTAGTTGTTCGGGTCTTGAAGCCAATCCCAGCAAATCAGAGATCATTGTGGCAGGGCTAGGAGTTGAACAGAAAAAGGCTTTGATTGAGCAGACAAGTTTCCAGGAAGGTGCTTTACCTATGTGGTATTTGGGTGTTCCCCTCAAACCTACAAAACTTACTAAGTTGGATTGTCAAGTTTTGATTGATAAAATGACTGCTAGAGTTCGTGGATGGGCTGTCAATAAGCTGACATATGGAGGCAGAATCGAATTGGTCAATAGTATGTTGATGTCGATACATGCTTACTGGGGGCAGATCTTTGCTTCCACGCTATATACTTGATCAAATTGTCAATATCTGCAGGAAATTCCTATGGGGCTCTTCTTCTTCCCCTCCTGTGGCTTGGAATATTTGTTGCTCTTTCAAAGCTAATGGAGGACTTGGTATTAGGGATGTTTACAAATGGAATGATGCAGCTCTTGGTAAACATCTTTGGAAAATTATTGTGGGTAAAGATTCTTTATGGATTCGTTGGATCCATCATATATATTTGAGGAAATCTAATATTTGGGATTCTCAACCTCAACAAAATGCATCTTGGTACTGGAGGCATTTGTTAAAGATACGTGACAAACTTCCTCCTTCTTTTCTACGGGTTGACAATTATACTATCTTGAATGTTTACTATCAATCTTTGGTCAGTGACAATTATCCGAGTTGGGCGAAATTGATTTGGAGCAAATGGCGTATTCCTAAGTGTGCTGTAATTGCTTGGTTGGCTGTTCAAGGAAGATTGAAAGCATCAGATAGATTGATGAGATTTGGATATAATCTTCCTTCTCGTTGTTGGCTGTGTAAACATGAGGTGGATTCCCATAGTCACATCTTCTTTGGATGTGATTTCAGCAGGGAGGTTATTCAGATTGTATTCTTGAAGGTTGATATAAATCTGAAGTTGGGAAAGAATTGGATTTCGGATGCAATTGAAAAAGGGGGTAAAAGCAAGAAGGTCAAGCAAAAGGAATACCTCTATGTGATGTGCTGCGTTTATTACATTTGGTATGAGAGGAATTTTCGAGTTCATGAGGATGTGGAACATAGTGCTATAGTTTTAGATAATATGATTCTAAGAGATTGTAAAGCAAAATTAGAGGGTAATTACATTTTCTAATTTAGTTTTACTCTCGTTGAAAGGTGTTTGATCCTCTAGGTATGCCTAGAGTAATTTGTAACGGATTATTTTGAAATAGAAGGCTCTCTCCTTTAGCCAATATATATATATATATATATATATATATATATATATATATATATATATATATATATATATATCCCCTTCACTCTCTCTCGTCTTTCTCTCTCTCAGACACCTGTTTTTATAACTCTCTCTCTCTCTCTCTCTCTCTCATTTTAATCTCTAGCTCCTTATTTTCAAATAGGTGAAAATTGTTTTCTAGGAAAATCTTTTTCCTGTGTAACAAAGACAAGAAAATATCAAATAAAAATTCATTTTCTAAGAAAATTATTTTACAAGGAAAACCAATTTCCTAGAAAGCAATTTTTCTTTGCACCAAACACACCTTTAGTGTGGAGAAGATAAGCACTTTTCCAACATACTTAAGGTACTAGTTTTGATTAAAGTTTTAGGGAAAATTAAATAAGAGTTTGTTCTTTTTTGTGTTTGTCCAAATTCGTAATAAACAGAAGAAACACATTCGCTTAGATTAGCATGGATATATTGCATTCATTGGAAGCTATCATGCCCAAATTCATAATACTTTGACAATTTTGGTTCGATTTGGATGTCGAAATTCATACAATTGTTCTTGGATTCTTGTTTGAAGGTGTTTGGGTGTTGGGAGGGTGCAGTTGTGGTAGATGGTCTTTGGTTATTAGTACTTTAATTAATGTAGGTCATTGCTTTTCGTCGCCCTTAATTTCACTATCGTTGCCTCATTTTGTCACAATACTTTCCACTTTGCCCCTTACCTTCCTGATTTTTTTCTCTCAACTTCCATCACTCTTTCTCTCTCTAAATTTTCCCTCTCTCTCTCTCTCCCTCTCCCTCTCTCTCTTTCTAAATTATCTCAATTTCACTCACTAATCTCTTCAAAATGAGCAGTGGAAGATCATCTGACGAAGAAAAGGTAAATTTTATTATTTATTTGTCGATAAAATTTTTGAATTCAAAATTTGAAACACGAGTACACAAACGCCCCCAAAAGCGCCCGAACCTTGGACCAAACGCCCCAGGGTGGCGTCCGAACCCAGGTTCAGATGCTTTCTTTAGGTGTCTGAACCAAGGTCCATACGCTGCCAGAAGGCGTCTGAACCTTGGTCCGGACACCACCCCGGGGCGTTTGATCCAAGGTTCATGCGCTTTTCTGGGGCGTTTCGTCCGTGGTGAACGCTCTTTTTGCAAGCGTTTCACTGTTTTTGAAATTACCATACTTATTTGCATAATTTATTTAATATTATTAACATTGTTTAATTATTAGCCTAGTTTAAAATAATATTAGTATTATTATAATAAGTTTATATTTGTTTAATACTGTGTTATGATGAGAAATTAATTTTTTGAAAAATTTGAAAAAAAAATATAGAGATAAAAGAATTTTTTTTAAACGTGGAAACCCAAATTTGGGAAAAAACCACGGACGATACAAGCACAAACGAATCCACTATTGGTAGAGAGTACAACGAACGATCTCGTCCCGAGATCCAACAAAGAGAGTATTACAAAGATCTCAAACACCGAAAGAGATCCACCGGAAACTCTCAACAAAACCTCTCTCACCTATTGGAATACGAAATTTCAGAATATCTGAATACACCTCCTCCCATAGGAGGTGCCCCAAACTTGGCCACACCAAACAAGGGGAACAAGACCCACTATTTATAGGGAAAACTCCCTATAAACCTACCTTGACTCCCACTCCAATTAGATTTAGAATCTAATACAATTAGGAAACCCAACATAATAAGGAAACCTAAATAATATCCTAATACAATTAGGAAACAACTAATTATGGGATCAAGAAACTGGGTGATTTTAGGACACTTTTCTAACAATCTCCACCTTGGACTAAAATCAACGAAGGATCCAAAGTTTCTTCATCGCCAACGAACCTCTGAAAGATAGCACTGCGATGGGTAACCAAACCGCTGAACGGTCACAAACTGGATCCAACATAAATCTTCACAACCCCCATATATGATCTTGCGAGCGAATTTCTTGATACCAACGAACGAATTTCTGAATGTAGTCTTCTCATAACCAAAGCTCTTACATAAACCCTAAATCCACGAAATTTGAACCACCATGGCTCTGATACCACTTGTTAGTGTTTTTAATAAGAGCAGAATTGATCAGCGGAAGCGAAAATAAGAAGATGTGTAGACACCGAAAAATTCGATCGATGACCTTTTTCGCGGCGCTACTTAAAAGTGATTGGGAGCCGACTAGGATTGCTTATCCTTAATTAAGGTTGAACTTTTAAGAATGTTTTCGTTAGCAAGCTAAAAACGATTTATGCGCTCGACCCTAGATTTAAAAAAAAGACGAAAGAAAGAGATAAAAAGAGGAAACAACGAAGAGGACCCGTCTGAGTTCTGCGGAACCAAGACGGGTTCCGGCGGTGAATCCCTACGAAAAGGAAAACAAAAGAAAAAAAAAGAAGCAAAGGAAAAAAGAAAGAACCCGTCTGGGTTCCGAATAAAAAGAACAAAATAAAAGAGAGTTAAAAGGGGTCAGGAACTCGCCTGGGTTCATAGATTGAACCAAGCCGGATTACCTTTGGCGCGAAACGTAAAATAGGTCATAAGAACCAAAAAAAAGAAAAGAAAATCAAAGTACAAAAATAGAGTCGCCAGTTGAATTTTAGGATAAAAACAACAAACCGTTAAAGAAATAGACTCCGGCCTACGAACCCAAAGACGGATTCGGGGGTAAGGTTACGAATTTGACAATCAAAATCGCCAAACCCGTCTATTCAAACGAATAGACTCTACTAGAATTAAATTAAAGCGAAAGATTGAAAAAGAGGGAGGAATTGAATTAATTTCACGAGCTTATCATTAATGTCATGCAAAGAAACGAAAGAAAAGAAAGTAAAATTACATCAAATACTTTAATACAAGAATTTCGCTAACCTTTAATGAGGTAGCATGCAAAGGAGGGAGAAGAGAGAGAATATACTAGTGTCAATACTCCCAGTATATTCTGCCGTATCTTTGGAAGGGAAAGAAGGGTTTAATTTATAGTGGAGTGGGGGATAGGGGGCGCGTTCTAGGGTTAGGATTTTAGTCGTCGCGCCAAAGAGAGCAATCGAACTCAGACGGGTTCACGTGAGTGAAGATGGGCCTTGGACCCAAGAACCCAGACGGGTTCCTGAAGGCAGCGACGGGCCTTGTGCCCAGGAACCCAGACGGGTTCTGTGGGTTGGAGCTGAGCTCCGGCCCATCGAACCCGGTTTGTTCTGGGTTGGGCTTTTGCCTTTCTCTTTCGGGTTTAGGTGGGTGAGGGGCTTGCGTGCCATTTATCGGTTAGCCTATTTTCTAAAACTAACGCTAAAAAAAAGAAAATAAAATCGATACAAAATTCAGCGTCTACAGATAGCCCCCACTTTGATCGAGTTTGAGTAAAACGATGATCAAAGTAGTCTTGATGATCTTGGATATGAATCGAAGCTTCGTTCGGAAGACGCTTGGAAGCTAGGTCTGCGTCGATGTTGAGATATCGTTCATTGCATTGTGAAGGCCCAATGATGGCCCTTGTCGCATTGTGAAGGCCCGACAATGGCCGCTGCGCGTGTGAAGGCCCGACAATGACCCTCGTCGCATTGTGGTCCGACGTTAGCCGCTGTTGATGCTTGGAAGCTGGGTCCTGCGCCGATGTAGATATGATGTTCATCGCATTGTGAAGGCCCGATGATGGCCCTTGTGGCATTGTGAAGGCCCGACAATGGCCCTCGTCGCGTGTCAAGGCCGACGATGGCGCTGACGCTTGGAAGCTGGGTCCTCCGTCGATGTCGATATGGTGTTAATCGTATTGTGAAGGCCCGATGACGGTCGCTGGTGGGGAAATGTCGCGTACTAGCCCGGCGACGGCCGATGGTGTCATGTATTGTTAGGGCGATGGCCGGCGGTGGTGAAGTGGCGGCGTATTAGCGGGCGGTGATGGTGAATGTCGCGTATTAGCCCGGCGGTGATGTGATGTGTCGCGTATTAGCGGCGGCGGTGATGTGGCGTGTCGGCGTATTAGCGGCGGTGATGGTGAATGTCGTATTAGCGGCGGTGATGGTGAATGTCGCGTACTAGCCCGGCGGTGATGGTGAATGTCGGCGTACTAGCGGCGGCGGTGATGGTGAAGTGTCGCGTATTAGCGGCGGCGGTGATGAAGTGTCGCGTATTAGCGGCGGCGGTGATGGGAATGTCGCGTATTATCGGCGGCGGTGATGGTGAATGTCGCGTATTAGCGGCGGCGGTGATGGTGAATGTCGCGTATTAGCGGCGGGTGATGTGAAGTGTCGGCGTATTAGCGGCGGCGGTGATGTGAAGTGTCGCGTATTAGCCGGCGGCGGTGATGGTGAATGTCGGCGTATTAGCGGCGGTGATGGTGAATGTCGGCGTATTAGCGGCGGCGATGTGAAGTGTCGTATTAGCGGCGGCGGGCGATGTGAAGTGTCGCGTATTGGCGGCGGCGGTGATGTGAAGTGTCGGCGTATTAGCCCGACGGCGGTGATGTGAAGTGTCGCGTATTAGCGGCGACGGTGATGTGAATGTCGGCGTATTAGCGACGGCGGGCGATGGTGAATGTCGGCGTATTAGCGGCGGCGGTGATGGTGAATGTCGGCGTATTAGCCCGGCGGTGATGGTGAAGTGTCGGCGTATTAGCGGCGGTGATGGTGAATGTCGCGTATTAGCGGCGGTGATGTGAATGTCGCGTATTAGCGGCGGTGATGGTGAAGTGTCGCTTGGCGGCGGTGAGGATAAGTGTCGCGTATTAGCGGCGGTGATGGTGAATGTCGTATTAGCGGCGGCGGTGATGGTGAATGTCGGCGTATTAGCGGCGGCGGTGATGGTGGCTGTCGGCGTATTAGCGGCGGCGGTGATGGTGAATGCGCGTATTAGCCGGGGCGGTGATGTGAAGTGTCGGCGTATTAGCGGCGGCGGGCGATGTGAATGTCGGCGTATTAGCGACGGTGATGGTGAATGTCGGCGTATTAGCGGCGGTGATGGTGAATGTCGGCGTATTAGCGGCGGCGGTGAAGTCGGCGTATTAGCGGCGGCGGGCGATGAAGTGTCGCGTATTAGCGGCGGCGGTGATGTGAAGTGTCGCGTATTAGCCCGGCGACGGCTGATGTGAAGTGTCGCGTATTAGCGGCGGCGGGCGATGTGAATGTCGGCGTATTAGCGGCGGCGGTGATGGTGAATGTCGGCGTATTAGCGGCGGCGGTGATGGTGAATGTCGGCGTATTAGCGGCGGCGGGCGATGTGAAGTGTCGTATTAGCGGCGGGCGATGTGAAGTGTTGCGTATTAGCGGCGGCGGTGATGTGAAGTGTCGGCGTATTAGCGGCGGCGGTGATGTGAATGTCGCGTATTAGCGGCGGTGATGGTGATTGTCGCGTATTAGCGACGGCGGTGATGGTGACTGTCGCGTATTAGCCCGGCGACGGCTGATGTGAAGTGTCGTGTATTAGCGGCGGCGGTGATGTGAAGTGTCGGCGTATTAGCGGCGGCTGATGTCATGTATTGTTAGGGCCCGATGACGGCCGCTGTATTTCGTGCGTTGTTCTGCAAGAAATAAAGAGAGAAGGCATCAGTTTATTTGAAATTCAAAATGAGTCAGAGAATTTACCTGTCGGTTTGTGTCTCGAAAACGGGCTCGAGTTGAGCATAACTGCATGAGCATAAGCTTGTATTGGGCTCGAAAACAGCCTCGATTGCTTATTTTCGACCCAGCAAACCCGTCTGGGTTTGGTCAAGTGTTGGGCTCTTCTCCTGTTTTTTCGTGAGTCGGGTGAAGTGAAAAGGCCCGGCCCAGATGGAATAAAAGAAGGCCCACACCTGTCTTTCGTCCTGGCTTTTAGGCTGATTCGATCCCTTTGCTTGGGCTGCATAGCTGATTTAGTGGCAGTTCTTGCTAAACTGGGAGTCAATTGATAGTTGTCGTAGTGACTTGCCCCTTCTTGAATTTTTCCATGGTGGACTTTGTGGACCTAGGCAGACTGTTCCAGCCGATTTGTCCCCTTGCTTGGGCTGCATAGCCCCCAGTTTAGTGGCAGTTTGATTTAACTCTTGCTAAACTGGGAGTCAATTGATGGTTGCTGTAGTGACTTGCTTCCTTTTTTGGATTCAAACAGCCCCCGGCTTAATGGAAACTCGATTGAATTTTTTCTAAGCCGGCGTCACTCGAAAATGCAGGCGGTGCCGAAGTGCTGCACCTATCTGGCTCAGGTAGCGATACAGAGATGGTAGACTCCTCTTACTACCAGTGGGACACTTACTTCGGATCTGGTGGAAGCGGGGTCCATAGAGCTGATAACGCTAGTGGCGGTGGCGACACAGAGGTCTGGCGTGATGACGACTGAGAACGATGCGTCTGCAGGATTCTTATGCTATGCTATACACGACTCTTTGCTATGTACTTAGGACAATGCTATGCAATGATGTACTAAATGCATTTTTCTATACTTATGTACTAATGCAGACTGTTGATGCAATGCTCATGTAATGATGGTGTTATGCAATGCAGTTATGACTTTCTATATACTGCTGAAAACAATCCGGGATAAAGGATTTTCGATCAACACAAAGTCGAACTAACAAGCAAGCACAAAGATTAATCTGGACAAGATCAAAACTCGATTCGAAAGAGATAGGAAGAAGTTTTGAATCTTAAGGAGAGAACAAGTAACTCGACGCATAAGTCCACCAACAGTTCGAAGAACAATGCAAATATCTTGCGGTTGGTTATGGGCGTAAGCTAGCGAGAAGCGAACCTCACGGGAAGGAATGAACACTCAAACACTCAATTTTGAATATGTATGTGAGTTTCTCTCATGCTCAAACCAATAGAAGCAAACTACCATAAGCTTGGTAAGAACCTCGCTCTCCACTACTGGTATGCAATGCACAAGTGACAATCAAAAGGACTTTTTCGGGTTGTAACGGGGCTTAGGCTAGGGTAAGGAGCGGTAAAATTTGGGAATGAGGAGTTAAAAGCCATGCTTGGATTGATTTTCAATGAAATCCTCTAAACTCTCCTTCTCACTTAATGTATGCAAAGCGTTTCACCTTCCATCCTAAAACATCTCAACCGAATACAACCGAGTCAAAGTTTTTTGGACTTTAAGTTGAATCTCCCTAACCGCCCTTTTATTTTTTGAATTTTTTTTTTTTTGATTTTTTTTTTTTGGGTGATCAGGGAGAAGAAATTTCTATTACAACCTCGACTTTGAGCAAAGATAACCAAATTCGCTCAAGATATGGGACTTTCATTCTTCCAGACTTCATATTTTGCTCACACCAAACCAATTGTTCCTTCCAAAATGATGGACTCTCTTCCAACCAAGCAAGGCTCAAGGGGTACTGGATATCATAGGCTAAGGCTTGTATTGTCAGGGTTCAATCATGAAAAAAGGGGTGAACAAAGGCTAGGCGGGGCAAAAAGAACGGTAAATACAATGCAGGGAAGGCTATTTGGCTATGTAGCTTAAGAAAATTGAATGCCTTAATCACTTTGTCACAGCGTGCTATGCAAACATGTAGTCTCAAGCAAGATGCAAAACAAGTTCTAGAGATGCAACTAATGGGTGAGTCGCTCAAGGGATCATGGAATTGATGAAAGTAATCAATTCAAGTTTTAGGCAATGTGGACTCACGGGACGGGCTCAATCAACTAAGCTTAGCCCAAAGATTTGCGGCACGCACATTTATACCTTCTAAGATAGTCAAAGCAGCCAGATACGTCTTCTATAACTTGTCTCAAAATCAGCAGGCTTGAAGAAAAGGTTTTTGAAAACTTTTGAGATCTCATCTAGATTTTCCTAAGTGAAACAAGTTAGCGGGAAAAGGTCAATTTTAGAAAAGGTCATGGACTCTTTTTTTTTAATTTTTTTTTAACCTTATGACTAAAGCGATATGATGCTCATGCAATGCAATATCGACCTACATGATGGGAGACATGGAACTTATGCAATATGTGACCTACATGATGGGAGGCGTGGAACTTATGTAATGCAATATCGACCTACATGGTGGGATCATTCCCACTTCCCAAACAAAAAAAGATGATTAAGTAAATTGAACTACGGTTTGGGGCTAGCGAAGACGCATAATTAGCTCGTGGACCCGCATCGCAACCATGTCGGGCCCAATGGAAAAGCGCGAGTTGAGAGCGAAAGGAGTTTTGGCCTCAGCAGATGGGCCGAGGAAGGAAGTCTGATGGCCCACGAACCTGCAGGTTCTGGCAGAAATTGTGAAGGGCCCAAAACCCGTGCAGGTTCTGGCAGGGATCGGTGTGGCAACAGGCCCGAAACCCGTCTGGTTCTGGTTTTGGTAATAGTGCGATGATTTGAGCCCAAAACCCGTCTGGTGGTGTTAGGTCGGTGGAACCCGTGCAGGTTTCGCTAGCATCCTTGCGACGCCGTCACGCATGTGATCTTCGCATTCTAACCGCCACGAAACCCATCCGGGTTTCTCAACACTCTCAAACCGTGCCGCTCTTTCTTCATCCATATTCCACATTAAACTCATGCAGGTTAAAGCCAAGTGTCTAGAGAGAGGCATTCTAGTTGCTTGGCCTAACCATCGATTGTTCTTTTAAGGGTTCATTGTATTTATTATCGATTATTATGGCTCGAGTAAGCGAAATGTTCATCTTATTAAATGCGAAATGGGTACATCAGCGGACTGCAGGTTTGCCCGACCAACTTAGGACTACTAGAACTGACTCTATGACCTTTGGGGACTATCCTCTGACAGTGAATTTATTCTCTTCATAGGTGATCTCATGGTGGCGCCATCTTCTCAATCGCCAGACTTGGATTAAAGCTCGGGTTAGAAAGCGGCGATGGTGGTCGACGGCTTCTTCCTTGTGGGCCTCTTGTTGAAGAGCTTTCCAAAGATGCCACCTCATGAGGTGAGTCCATTCAGGTGGGCGGCTCCTCTGGGCGTGATGAATGTAGCGGTCGTGGTGACAAAGACATTGAAGATTTCTAATCCCGCCACTGATACCCCGAGACTTTAGGTAATGAGGTTCGGGAAGCCGTAATAAGGAAGTCATCACCCTCTCAAGAACCGCCCATTAAGAGTGCATGGATACGGTTTGACTTGGTATAGGGTCGGAGGGTTGTCCAATCTTCTCGCTAGCTTCGCGCTTTACTCCTCCTTAGTTGGTTTGTAGCCTAGCCGAACCTTCCTTTGTTTTGAACACCTTGAAATTTGGCGCCAACTGTTCTTGGGATTTCGCCAAGTGGCATCCGGAAAATGACCTTGCTTCCTCAATATAGCATGGATATTAGGGTTTGAGTAGGGATCGAAGTCAAAGTGAGCTTGATCTGGCTCAAAGCCGCTACCCTCTCAAAGCCGTAGCTCTTCGTCACCGAGCTATGTTCAATCTCGAGTGTGGGTTTCGGGGTCAAAAACAAATACCGAGGGGTTTGCTTGAGATCGTGACCACTTGACCTTGAATGATTAATTTCACCTTACGTGTAAGGTAGAGGCGAAAGATTGCACTCATGTAACGGGGCCTTCCCAACAAAGATGTTGAAAGAAGCGGAATATCGAGCAGCGAAATTCAACGTTTTTACTTATATAGTCCATGGTGATGGGAAGCACAATCGATCCCAGCGACTTGCGAGGGGAGTTATCGTATGCGCAAGAATGAGCGAAGATTTTGTGTCAAATCTGTTTTGAACTCCTAACTTTGCGCGGTTCTCCACGACGACATTGTGGCCAACCATTGTCCACGAACAAGTGGTATGGTTTGAGTAGAGCATGGCGGTGAGGTAAAGAGCTTTGTTGTGAGAACCTCCCTCCTCGGGTAAGTCTTCATCCCCGAAGGTGATGGTAGGCTTCCCGGAGGTAACGTGAGAGATGATATCCTCTGGTGATGCTGAGGTAGGGACCATGAGCTTATTGAAGGCATCCAGCAGTATTTGCCTATGGTCTTGCGAAGCACACAAGAGTTGCCAAATCGTGACTTCGGCCTTGGTTTTCTTCAGCTGTGTGAGGAAAGGATCTTCTGGTGGAGGTGTAGGGGCTTCCGTCGTTTCGGGATTAGGGGTCGCTGCTGGCGAGGTAGTATTCTTGTTATAGTAGCGGCCGGACCGAGTAAGAACTGCAGCCTGAGGAATTGTTACTTCTTCCACATCCCCTCCTTCGTCAGAAGAGTCATAGAATGGATGCTTATTGGTTTCAAGGTCAGTGGACTCTCCACCTTCTTCTTCACTTTCACTGTCCCAAATACCATTGATGATGGGTTCCTCCGTAAGGGGGAGAAGAACTGGGACAAATTGGCCCATTTCGGTGATGAGAGTGGACGGATCAAAAATGTTCTCCTCCAAGAAGACGGCACTGGTGTGATTGGGCAATGGGTTCTCCTTGTTGTTGGGTTTTCGAGACGGGTTTGGTGGAGGAATAACACCGTCTCGGATTAGCCCTTCGATCTTATTTTTCAAAGACCAACATGTTTCGGTGTCGTGACCTCGACTGCGATGGAAATTGCAGTATTTGTTCCCATCCCACTTCGGAGGCTTAACCTCAGGTTCAGGGGTCGGCAGGGGCAATTGAATGATACCCTTTTTCACCAGCCTTTCCAATGCCCTGGCATAGGACATATCCAGCGGGTGGTAAGAGTCGAACCTCGGAGTGTATTGCCTTCGTTGGATGGAATTAGTCTCAACAGTTTTCTGAGGGGGGCTAGGCGCGCTAGTGGCCCTCCTGTTGGAGCTAGATCCAGAATGTTGTGTGCTTTTTTCATTGTTAGCAGCTTCAATTTGAACACACAAGTCCTTTAAAGTCTCAAAGTCTTTGATGGATTGGAAACCAAAATGCCGAGTGATGCGGGGAACGATTCATCCTCCTTTTGTTTCAGGGAAGTTAAATCATCCACAGTGACCTCCTTTTGCTGCAGGCGACTGAAATGGCTTATGAAGGCTCTGAATAACTCATCTGCGTTGGTCTTAACTTGCTGGGGTAGATTTTGGTACCATACCTTGGCCTTACCTTCTAGAGTGGAAGGGAAGACTGTGGTGTAGAGACCTTCATCTACCTTATGGAGGGGAGCCAGCCTCAGGAATTCCTCCAAGTGATGCGATGGATTTTCAGAGGGTCTGAATTTCATGTTTGGCACCTCAACCTTGTCCCTTATTCTCGATACACAATGTTTGGGGATGGCAAAATCCATACAGGGGTCGGTGAAGGTCGGATCAGTTTTCATCATCCTTCTGGTGAGCATATCAACTTTCTCCTCAAGTTTCTTGACGTAAGGGTCCTCCGAAGTTCTGGAGTTATTCAGTATAGATTTGGACCTGACCTCACCAAATGACTTAGGTTTTGGGCCTCCATTTTTGGACTTGGGGTGACCTTCTCCAACCCCATCATCTGCCTCGGCCTCAGATTCGGTGTCATAATAGTTCTCTTCTTCCTCAAGTCCGATGCCGAGCTTTTTGTTGATCTGTTTAATGGCTTCCAGTACGCCATTCATAGTTTGTTGATTTTCATTGAACTTCTTTTCCAGTTTCTCATTGGTTCTGTCCTCCTGATCTGCCATGCAGAAAGCAATTGCTTCCTGTATCCTCTCATATAGCCCATCAGGTAGCTTGTCACCAGAACTCTCCCCAAAAAGGTTGTTGTTAGGAGATCCTGACATGGTGGATTCACTGGATTGAGCCGACAGTCTGTAATTGGGATTGCGAATAAGCCTGCCGGTTTGTGGGTCACGGATGCGGGCCCGGAGATGGTCTGTTATCTTGCCTGCATGGAAACTGATTAGTGCTCGAAAGAACTTTTACGCCACCCGCCCGATGCATGCATGACTTAGCGGACCTATATGAACCTAGGACATGGACACGACGCCTATATGCTGACACAAGGGTGACTCACCCACTTTTATGGGAGTGCATGTCCTAACTCTACATGGACCTAGTATGCGGACTGACAATATTAATCGTCTATTGGGTCCTTACTTAGATCGAGTCACGATCGCTTTCGGGCTCAGATTCAAGTAACGGACGCAATGGGGATTAGACTCAGGGAATATCATAAAGGGCCGAATAGGATCATCAGCAAGGCATTGGGCTGTCCGTGAAGAGAAGAGAGAAGGCCAGACTGGGTTAGAAACCCGTCTGGGTTCCTCTTCCTCTAACTGGGTCCCGTTCTGTCAATTACCAGCAGATGGGCCAGTCCTGATGGCCAAGAACCCGTCTGGTTCGACGCTACCGACCCACACCGACGGACAATTGACACGAATGGGTCGGCTCTGACAGCCGTAAACCCGTCGATTTACGATAAGCCAAAACGCACCTCGCATGTTCCTACGCGGACTAGAACGACTCCCGACTCATGAATGGGCTAGACACTGGGACTCGACTTTTACAGGATTAAATCACATGACATACAGATGCGGGATGAGCCTAACCATGGCTTTAGATTCAAGGTTTTTCTAGGTTTAGGAGATGAATAGGGTACCACATGTTCTCGCCGTGCATTTTCCTTGTATGGAATTCAAGGAAGAATGTGTGGGTGTTGCTCTTTGGGTTTCAAGGAAACCTTTAGAGTGTAACACGGAGAGGAGAGATCAAATGCTTGGCGATGTAAGTGCATCCCGCAGTAGTGACCTCCGCTCTGGATTGATTCCTAGTTTTTAAACCTAAACCAACGCTTTTGTGCTCCCCAGCCATAAAGGCCCAAGAGTAGCCTGGTATGCAATATGCCTAAAAAATGATAAAAATGTGAAATAAATCAATTCCTCCTTTTTTTTTCAAAAAAACACTAAAATTTAATTCTTTCAAGTTTTACCCTCTTTTTAAGTTTAAGTCCCCAGTGGAGTCGCCAATCTGTAGACACCGAAAAATTCGATCGATGACCTTTTTCGCGGCGCTACTTAAAAGTGATTGGGAGCCGACTAGGATTGCTTATCCTTAATTAAGGTTGAACTTTTAAGAATGTTTTCGTTAGCAAGCTAAAAACGATTTATGCGCTCGACCCTAGATTTAAAAAAAAGACGAAAGAAAGAGATAAAAAGAGGAAACAACGAAGAGGACCGTCGAGTTCATGGAACCAAGGCGGGTTCCGATGAATCCTACGAAAAGGAAAACAAAAGAAAAAAAAGAAGCAAAGGAAAAAAGAAAGAACCCGTCTGGGTTCCGAATAAAAAGAACAAAATAAAAGAGAGTTAAAAGTCGGAACTACTTTGGGTTCATAGATTGATCCAAGCCGGATTACCTTTGGCGCGAAACGTAAAATAGGTCATAAGAACCAAAAAAAAGAAAAGAAAATCAAAGTACAAAAATAGAGTCGCCAGTTGAATTTTAGGATAAAAACAACAAACCGTTAAAGAAATAGACTCCGGCCTACGAACCCAAAGACGGATTCGGGGGTAAGGTTACGAATTTGACAATCAAAATCGCCAAACCCGCCTATTCAAACGAATAGACTCTACTAGAATTAAATTAAAGCGAAAGATTGAAAAAGAGGGAGGAATTGAATTAATTTCACGAGCTTATCATTAATGTCATGCAAAGAAACGAAAGAAAAGAAAGTAAAATTACATCAAATACTTTAATACAAGAATTTCGCTAACCTTTAATGAGGTAGCATGCAAAGGAGGGAGAAGAGAGAGAATATACTAGTGTCAATACTCCCAGTATATTCTGCCGTATCTTTGGAAGGGAAAGAAGGGTTTAATTTATAGTGGAGTGGGGGATAGGGGGCGCGTTCTAGGGTTAGGATTTTAGTCGCCGCGCCAAAGAGAGCAATCGAACTCAGACGGGTTCACGTGAGTGAAGATGGGCCTTGGACCCAAGAACCCAGACGGGTTCCTGAAGGCAGCGACGGGCCTTGTGCCAAGGAACCCAGACGAGTTCTGTGGGTTGGAGCTGAGCTCCGGCCCACTGAACCCAGACGGGTTCTATGGGTTGAGCCGAGCTCGGCCATCGAACCAGCACGTTCTATGGGTTGGAGCTGAGCTCGCCACCGAACCTGCACGTTTGCACTGGTATTGGGCTTTTGCCTTTCTCTTTCGGGTTTAGGTGGGTGAGGGGCTTGCGTGCCATTTATCGGTTAGCCTATTTTCTAAAACTAACGCTAAAAAAAAGAAAATAAAATCGATACAAAATTCAGCGTCTACAAGATGACTACTGGGTATCGAGAAAAATAAATGCAAGAAAAAAGGGACACAAAGATTTAACGTGGAAACCCAAATTTGGGAAAAAACCACGGGTGGCACAAGCACAAACGAATCCACTATTGGTAGAGAGTACAACGAACGATCTCCTCCCGAGATCCAACAAAGAGAGTATTACAAAGATCTCAAACACCGAAAGAGATCCACCAGAAACTCTCAACAAAACCTCTCTCGCCTATTGGAATACGAAATTTCAGAATATCTTAATACACCTCCTCCCATAGGAGATGCCCCAAGCTTGGCCAAAATGGCACCGAACTTGGCCACACTAAACAAGGTGAACAAGACCCACTATTTATAGGGAAAACTCTCTATAAACCCACCTTGACTCCCATTCCAATTAGATTTAGAATCTAATACAATTAGGAAACCTAATATAATAAGGTGTAACGCCCCGGAAATTCAATTATAGAAAAGTCAAAGTCAAACTAACGTTAACAGACAAAACTTAGCGGAAGACTTCAAATTTAGTTTGGGCGTCACTGCCGTATCCCCGAAGGAACACAAGGCGAGAAAGGAAAACACAACTGTCTGCTAACGGTAACTATTAACAACTCAAAACAAAACTTTAAGACATCATAACGAAAATAATATAAAAAGATTCAAGGACTTCTAGACTCGTCGTCCTCACTTCTAATTCCCGTCCCCAGCATTTAGATCTTCACCTGAAAACAAAACATTTCAAAAATGAGGGGGAAATCTCAATAATGTCTACCCCTAACGTTTAAAACAGTTTAAGTTCATTTCAAGTCATCTTGGAGAGAGGGATCGAATCAAACGTTTTACAAACCTTTAATCCCATACTGTTTCCTCAACCCATCCAATCCATATTTTAATTTGCGGGCGGGATATCAAATCCCAAAAAGAACATCGCCTACCAAAGGCATCATAACAACTATCCTATATCAGGGATGAAACCCTGATCTCCTGGCACATAACCCATACAGGCATCGAATCCTGGTCTCAAGGTTATCACCCGCATGAAAAATTAGCCTCTCAAAGGCATCAAACAGTCGCCCACCAAAGGCTTCATAACATCTATCCTATATCAGGGATGAAACCCTGATCTCCTGGCACATAACCCATACAGGCATCGAATCCTGGTCTCAGGGTTATCACCCGCATAACATTAGCCTGTCAAAGGCATCAAATCAACAACCCGCTTAATGTTTCCACTTTGAATTATTAATTCATTAATCAAACTCATCTCACACTCTCAAGTCAAACCCAACCCAGATTATCAAAATCAATAATAAAACCACTTATAAAAGATCATCTCAATTTCTCCACTCATAAAACAAGGTACAACAATTACAAACAGTTATCCAAAACAGACGGTCATAATTCCACAAAAGTCCCCTTTCGGGATGCAATTATCAAAACATATTAGAAAACATTAAAACACATTTAAAGAGCATCCCGGTGGGGATTAGAGCATAGACAATTACCTGATATACTTCACAGCACAGCAAATAGACGAACACACTTGAGCTCACTAACGTCACGCACTAACTCGGGCCTAGAATAAGAATTATTATCTAATCAAAACGCGTTCTAACGAAGTTAGTATTAACTAACAACTACCTAACCCATCCCCTAGGAACACCTAGGTTCCTATCATTTATGATTTACACTTAACACATTCAAGGAATTATATAACAAGTTCACACATAAAATTTACTCAACCATTTTCATAAATAAAAGCAAGCAGAGGACAGATTGTAACGTTCACATAAAACGGGTCATAACTCAACTTCCCGACATCCTACGGGTCTGGTTCTGGACTTTTCGGAAACCTCAGGATGTCTACTAAAACTTCTATGTTGATGTCTAAGCCCAAATCAGTCCCGAAGGACTCTACAAATACCCATCTTCCCAATTGGTCCAGTTCTGACAGGTTCTGGTAAAACGGTTATAACTCGGGCTATACAAAACCAACGTTCGATCCGTAAAATTCCTATGGTTCCTAACATCTAAGGGAACCTCCAGTCCAAAGGGCTCGATCAAAAGATAACTAAACTAGCCGTGGCAACCCGATCTCTGAGCACTAGCATAACTGTCCCGTTAACGGTTATTAATTAATTTGTTATTTCGGTTCTAACCTTTACCAAACGGTCTTGGGGTTCTAATTTGGTCTTAAAATGATACTTAGGGTCTAAGATATAAAGTCCAACTTAACTTAGGTCCAACAATTAAACTTTTAACATTAACCCAATTTAGAAAAACATGGAAACACTTTACTAATTTTAATCCATCCTAAAATCAAACAAGAAATATAACACTTTAAACATGAATTATTTACAAGGTTATAACAGTAAAGCAAGAATTTCAAAGAACAATAAAAGGTGGTTAAACATGTGGTTTCTTTAATCAAGAATCAAGAAAGGCTTAAAGAACATGTAAAATAAAGTACAATAACATGTAACTACTAATCAAGAATTCAAGATTTTATTAATAAGAAACAACTTGTAGTAGGTTAACTAATTTATTAACAAACTTAATAAGATTTATTTTTAAAGAACAATAAAGAACATAACGACTTTATAACTAAAATTCAAGAATTAACCTAGGTAATAAATTTCCAATTTCGTACATACAATAATAAGGTTATCTAACCCTAACATGATTTACAAGGACAAGTACAATACCAATTGAACCCTAACAATTTAACTATTACAATCCTAATAACAAAACACATAATAATAATTAAACAATTTATATGTAAATAAAACAATACAAGAACAATAAATTACACATAACAACTTATTACAAATTACACATAATTACAACAAGAATAAAATTATAAATAATTTCCCCTAATTACAAAATTACAGCAATTATAAACATAAAAATTATAACACTACAAATATATAAATCAGTTTTTTTTTTTTTTGAAATTAAAACAAGAAAAGAAAAGGAAAAAGAAAAGGAAAAGAAGGAAATAAAACAGATTATGGTTAGGGTTAGGGTTAGGGTGTTACGTAGGTTAGAGGGAGGCGGTTTAGCGGCGGCGTCGTGGCGGGCGGCAGGCGGGGATGGTGCGACGGTCGGCGGCGGCGACGAGGCGGCGAGGAGGTGCAGTGGTGGTCGGGACTGCGTCGATCGAACAGCAGCAGCAGGCCGGCGTTCGGAAGGCCTGGACGGTGCGACGGCGGTTGCGGTGGCGTCGACTGGTGGCTGCGACGGCGGTAGCGACTGGCGTCGACGACGGCAGGGTCGTCGGTGGTGGTGGCGCAGCGAAACTCGATCAGAGAGTGAGAGAGAAAGGCAGCGAAAGAGAGAGAGAGAGGAGGGAGATAGGTTTCGCGGTGGTGGTTTCGCGGTGGTGGTGGCGGCGCTGCGACGGCGGTGCCGTCTGGTGGTGGTGGCCGGCGGTTTCAGAGAGAGCAAGAGAGAGGGGGAGGGAAGGCTAGGGTTTGGTATTAGGGAGAGAGATTAGGGTTTGATATGGGTTTAGGGGGGTTTTTATACTAATACCCAATTTAGGCCCAAATACTAATCCTATTCCTAACCTAACCCAATTAAAACAATTAAAACTGATTTTTCTAAAAACCCAATAATTCTAATAATAGTAATAATAATATTAATACTAATAATCATATAATCACATAGCAAATAATATTCACGTAATTAATCACATAATAATATTAACCAGCGGAAATTACTATTCTACCCTTGTTAGCCCCTCAACGGTCCTACGAGCTCAAGCGTTAGCATAAATAAACACAAACGAATAATAATAAAACACGAAGTCAAACATAATATACTAACGACGTCACGGTCAACATCTTTGGATTTTTCGGGGTTTTACATCATTACCTTCTTAAAAGAAGTTTCGTCCTCGAAACTTAAACTTAACCCTAACGGTCCGGTAAGGAAACTAACGGCTTCATTCCTCATAAAACTCGAGGTTTTACAACATTACCTCCTTAAAAGAAGTTTCGTCCTCGAAACTTAAACTCAACAGCAACGGTCTGCCAAACGGAACTAACACTGGCGCTAACCAAAAATTTGGGGTTTTACATAAGGAAACCTAAATAATATCCTAATACAATTAGGAAACAAATAATTGTGGGATCAAGAGACTGGGTGATTTTAGGACACTTTCCTAACATCAAATGTAAACCAAACACTATGAATTATTATTTTCCCGGTAAAGAACCAAACGCACCATAAGTGTCTTATCTTTTATCAAATCAATATTTATTAAGATTTTTAGCATTAATTTATTTAATAGTAAGTATTAATTATCAAGTATAGAAAGTGTCGGATGTGTTGGCTACTCTAACAATTATAAATAACACCATAATCGAATGAACTTCATATGATAGATATATTTTAAGTATTTTCCTTACATGTGATATTGTAATTTTAGAATTCAGTCATATTGTTTTTTCAATTTCATATAACGATATATAGTTCTTATACTAATTAAGATTTATACCATATGCGCCCTATTCAAAGAGCTTCATTAGTTATTATTTAAAAAAAAATTATATATGATATTGTAATTTTAAAATTTAACCATGTCATTGTTTTTCAATTTGATATTAATAATATAATTTTAAAATTAATTCTGATAAAAATTTGTAAATTTGTCTTATTTTTAAAATTCATATCATTTTCACTATGTTCAGTTATTACTAGAGTAAATTAATTGTGATAAAAATTTGTAACGGAAGAAAGCATATGCCAAGTGTACCCCTTGGGCCCTTACAATTGTCAAATCCAAACCCGTTAATTTGACTTTTATGATGATATATACCCCACGTAGGTGACAGTGTCACAATTTCACTTATAATCATTCAAACCTGTCAATTTGAAGGGTCTAGAAAAAGTAGCATTTTCTGCTCAACCTTATTTTAAGGGTTTTTGGAAGTGTAATATATTGAATTTTGGGTTATTGGATGATAGTACACTGAATTTTAATTTTAAATAATAATATATTGAATTTTGAGGGGTATTAGACAATAATGCAGTCGGACCAATTTCGATGGTGGTCAACTTGGTGACGATCTTGCATAGCAGGCCGAGAAGATGAATTGACTAAATAATATCTAAATTTATGACATGTCAGCTAATCTACACAAGCTAAGGTGATTTTACACAACTATAACATCAATCTTTTCACGGAAACACGTTTAAGCAAATGCAATTTTATATATATTTTTTTACTCTTTTCAAAGTTGATTCTCTTTGATTATGTGTGGATTAGATAATATGTCATACATTTAATTAAATATTTTTAGATCAATTAATCTCCTTCACTTGCTACGAAGTATTGTCACCAAGTCAACCACTACTGAAATCGTTTCGAGTGCATTATTGTTCAACGGCCTCCAAAATATAATGTATTATTATCGAATGTCAAAGTTCAATGTTTTATTGTCTAATATCCAAAAAGTTCAGTGTATTAATATACAAATCATTAAAACTAATAATTAAAAATTAAATAATAATTACACTTAAATAGCCACCCAATTTTATAATAAAGAGAATACATATTATATTTTTTATTCTTATTATGAGTTTAGCAATGTATATACTTCAATTTTTAATAACTAATTTAATTACTATAAATTTAATAATTAAATGTAATAATCCTAGTTAATCATATTTTTGTTTCTAATTTTAAATTAATGACTTAATTTAATCCTAATTAAGTTTTAAGTTTTTTAAGTTAAATAATTAACTATTTTAGTTCAGTGATAAAATTAAATAAAATAAAGGAAAATAAAATAAAATAAAATAAAACTT
This sequence comes from Portulaca oleracea, assembly GCA_029582165.1. Lineage (NCBI taxonomy): Eukaryota > Viridiplantae > Streptophyta > Magnoliopsida > Caryophyllales > Portulacaceae > Portulaca > Portulaca oleracea. The sequence continues at coordinate 2,643,070 of CM055873.1, read as the reverse complement.
TGCATTCTAGATGTCTCGGTTGAAATAGGGCAGGTTGCCCCAAATTTAGTCCCACTGGGATTATAGATTAGCTTGAGAAAATTTAAGTCCCTCCACAATAAATATGAATGTCAATTTTTCTCCCATATATATAAGTGTGAGATCAAAAGTCCGGGTTGTCTTGTGGATGATCTAAGAGAAAGGTTTTTGGTATAACATTAATTTTAATTTGGGCAATTTGATTTTTAATAAATTGTTAAAAATATGCCAAAACACTCTAAATTTAATTTATACTATATTGAATATTAAATTCATTGAGTTGTTGCTAGCTAAATGAACTTGATCTTTTGCTAATATGGCAAGTTGTTGACAAATTAATTTGTTGGTAATGAATGGTTTAAAGTCTTATTTTTAGTTGACATCCGCAATAACATCTTAATAATAAATATAACTGTTAAATATGTACCATAATCAAATTACCGCCCTGCCAAATTCATGGGTAAATTTAATTTACCAAAATTTATCCAAAATTACCAAATTTTAAAATGTAAAAAAATTTAATTTTGATATATTGGCGTAAATTTTCCAAAAGTTATCAAAATTTTCCAAAAGTTACCCAAAATTATCAAAAGTTACCAAAATTTAACTTTTACCAAACTATTTTTTACCTATGAATTTGACAGATTATCAAAAAGGTGGTAGACAAGTAATTACTCCGATCTTTCAACTTTCTCATCAAGGTTACAACATTGGTAGAAGCAACAAATTTTCATTAAGTAGAAATTATTGAGTTGACGGGTCATGTTTATCATATACAATTTGATATCTCTCCTCCCTTATCTGTAAAGTTTTACTAGTGGTTATTCCTTAAATAGAGGCCTGGTAGGACCTGTAAAATTCATGGATAAAAAAAGTTGAGAAAAAGTTAAATTTTGGTAATTTTTGGTAACTTTTGATAATTTTTGATAATTTTTGTCAAATTTATCCTAATATATCAAAATTATTATTTTTTTTTAACTTTGGTAAATTTTTATAAATTTAGGTAAAAACTGGTAAATTTGATTTACCCATGAATTTGACATGCCTGATAAAATCAAACTTTTAAATTTGATTTACCCATAGTAAAAAAAAATACTTAGTTTGGCAGGAACTAGGTGACGATAAAATAAAATAATTGTAAAGTTCAAAATATTATGATATAATTTTAAAGTCTAGATTATCATTTACTAAACTTTTAATAATGGGACTATTGTCACACAAAAACCCTGATAAAACCAAATAAAAGTGACATATGAGAGTCTTTCAAAAGTCGAAAACAATAATTATTATGGAAGAAAGTATTGGGGAAATTTAAGGTGAGAGTCGACTTCATCTAAGGTTCATAATTATAAATTAAGTTAGATTCCATCTTAAACCAATAAGTGTTAAGAGGAGTACCCACTTAATTTATATACTATGTCATTTTACGTTAATATTTTGATACGAGACTTCGAACTTATGAGTTAATCCCTACAATTTCTTCCTTCACACTTGAGTCTCTTACGAACCACGTCTTTTAGGATCGACTACAATTTCCTCCTTCACTCTTGAGTCTCTTACGAACCACGTCTTTTAGGATTGAGCGTCGGTCTTGGACTAGCCCGAATGAACAAAGGACCGAAGTTAAGAACTGACCTGGACCAAAGACTGGACCGAAAAAAGTTCAGCTCTGAATTGGGCCGACCGAGCTATTTTTGGTCCTGAATTGGACCGACCTGAGCCTATGAAGCGAGATGAGATGGTGGTCTGCTGGAGTGGATTGCTGTAGCAAGTGGTCGAATGTTGAGCAGGGTCATGCGATCTTCCACGATGGACAGACTGAGGGTTGGGCGTGCAATGGCCGGTTGGCGGTTACTGTCAAGACTCCAGTGACGATATCTGTGGCATGGGTGAGCGATTGAGTTACCGAGATGAGAGACTGAGAAGGTTGAGGGCGATTAGGAAGAGACAAAATTCCCCTTAGAATCATGACTCAGTGTGTGTGTGTGTGATTGACTAAGTGGGAGGAAAGGAGGGAGTTACTTAGAGTTAGAAACCCTAAAAATTGAATATCTCATTAAACAATTCGGTCCTTCGGTTGGTCCTCAATCGGTTGCTTTTTGAGGGTTGGATTGAGGACCGAAAATGAAAAATCCTTAGACCAAGGAGGGGATCGAAAAGTTTCAGTCCAGTCCGGTCTTGGTTCAGTCCAATCCAATGTTCAGTCCGTAGTGAACTATCTCAGCCCTATGTCTTTGATATCACTAACTGGGGAGATTTAATACATGAGTCTACTTCAACCAAGGTCCGTGATTACAACAATATAAATGAATTTCCATTGAAGAAACCCACCCATGCTATGAGAACCTCCGCGTATTCACCATTGAGGACCTCCAACAACAACATTATTCTCAGAGCAAAGATTTTGCTTGAAAGGACAAATAAGGGAAGTCTCCGGAACACTATGATTTGTTATCAGAATATTCTCCAAGATAATATATATTGATTCTGATGTGTATCCTTGTAGAACTTGATTTATATGATAAGAATGAAGTTTCCAAAGAAGCAAAGATGGAAGATCAAAGCGAATATGGAAAGGATCAAAGATCAATCAAGAAAAAGGAAAGAATCAAGAGGAGACCGTTGCTGGTTGAAGACCTCGACTATAAATACCTCCAACAGCTCCTTGTGCAAATTAGTCGATTCCAAGCAAGTAATCAAGTGTAGGAAATCTCGTGAGATTTATGAGTGTAGCCAATGAGTCCTTGGTGAGTTATGTAGCTAGTAAGGTATTTCTGGTGAGGCGTAACCAAAGACCTTGGTCAGTGTAGTTAAATATGTTGGAGAGGTGTTATGTAGCAGAGCCTTGAAGCACTAAGACTCTGTGAATTTGATATACATTGTAATCATTCATGTTCTTCTCTGCCTTATCTGTGAGGCCCCTTCATCTCAAACCTCATCTGTGAGGCCCCTCAACAGAAACTGGGATGTAAGCAGCCATCAAAGATCTCACTGTCCTGATTCTGCTGAGTTCCCTAACCTCCTCTATTTCTATTGTACCTCAAGCATATCTAATAAAGAATATTATTCAGTTCAATCAAGTGCTATTAACGTTTTTGTGTTTGTAAGTGCAGAACTCTTTAACAAATCTATTCACCCCCTCCCCCTCTAGGGTTATTTCATCCATCTTAAAACTAATTAGTATTAAAATGGGTAGTCCACTTCACTTATATAATGTGACCTTTCACTCTAATCTTTTGGGACTTCAAACTTACGGTGGGCGTGCTTGGTGCAAGTGAAATCATTTTTTCGGGAAACGGGTATTCCTTATAAAATAATTTTCTAGAAAAATAAGTTTTTAAGTGATATTTTCACTTATTTATTAGTGAATATATACATATAAATCTTTCTTGGACTGGATGTGAGAGAAAAAGGAAGAGAGTGAAAGAGAAGTCAGGTGAGATAGAAAGAGTAAGATAAAAAAAAAAAACTATTTCTAATAAAGATATGAACGAATATGAGGAACTTGAGATGCGAGCAAAGTTGTTAGAATTGAGATTCTAACTCGAATTTATAGGGTAGTTGGGATCGGAATTGACTCACGTAGGATCATGAATCATAATATAGATAGTAGAATCGGATCGAGAATTTTGGATCATAAAATTATTGGATTGTAGATCAGGATCGAGATTTCAATATAGTAACTATATATAGACGCAAGGAATAAATGGACCGCAAGAAAATCGAATTTTCTTAAAGTTGGACCTAAAAAAATGGTTTACAAATGTAGAAAAAATAAATTTTCACTGAAAATGACTTTTATGTATTGTTTGCTACCAACTGAAAATTGAAAAATCATTTATGGAAAACAACTTTTCTCCGCACACCTAAAACATGTAGGTGAATCCAAACACAAAGTATATGAATGTAGCCATACTTGCTACTAACTCCGTCTCTAAATGAGTGTTACTTTGACTAAGTTTTGACCGTTAATTACTCATAAATTATAATGAGTTGCAATATAAAATTAACACCATCGGATTTTTCAGTAAAATATCTTTCTAATGGTGATAATTTCATATTGTAACTCATTATAATCTATGAGTAATCAACAAAGTTTAGTCAAATTGACATTCATTTAGGGATGGAGGTAGTACATAGTACTGCATATGGGACGGTTAAAACCAAATCCAGAAGATTATTATCATCAAGAAAGCTAGTTAGTCCACATAAAGATCAATCATCATCCTCAACCCTTATCATGGCTGCTGAGATTTCCAATTCTAAAACTGATCCGACAAAACTCCAAGTAACAAACATGGCTGCTAACAGTGATGATGATCATGAGGATGAAACCTACGCCTACGCCTCACAAATAGCAGAGTTCATACCCTTCCCCATGGTCATGCAAACCGCGATCGAGCTCGACATCCTCGGAATCATAGCCCGGGCGGGCCCCGGCCGCCAGCTGTCGGCGGCGGAGATTGCGGCGGCGCTCCCCGGCGTGAATAACCCGGATGCTCCGGAGATGTTGGACAGGATGCTGTATCTGCTCGCCACTCATTCCGTCGTCACTAGCACCGCCGTGGACGGCGGCGCCGGCGGCGGCGTTGAGAGGAGGTATGGGATGTCGGCGGTCGGGAAGTACTTTGTGCCGGATGAAGATGGGGCGTCGCTGGGCCCCATGGTTTCCTTGGTTCAGCATCAGGCCTTCCTTCTCTGCTGGTTAGTTCGGTTGCCCACCACTTAGATCTGGCAAAATTTTGTCCGACCCCAAATATTTGAGTTGTCCGACTTGGAAAAAAAAATAAGTTGGGTTTAGACATAAAATTTTTGTCTGAATTTTAATATTGACCAAATATTTGGACATTAAATTTCTTCTATTGTCCGTCCGAATTGTACGTCCCGGATTGACCCGAAATAAAACCGAGTCCGCACATGAATTATTCGCCCGAATTTTGACATTGTCTGAATTTGTTCGACCCGAATTTATCCAGACTTAAGTTTTCACCTGCGCTACCTCCGGTTTTTCGTTTTGTTTTTTTTTTTTTCAATTGATTTCTCATTGTATGTTAATAATTTTGTATTATCTCCATTTCTAACTAAGTGTCAATTAAACTAATCTTTGACTGTTGATTACTCACAAATTATAATGAGTTTCGACTTTCAATATAAAATTACCACCATTAGAAAGATATCTTACTAACAATTACAATGATGTTTATTTTATATGATAACTCATTATAATTTATAAATAATCAACGGTTAAAATTTAGTCAAATAACACTTATTTAGGGACGGTCATAATATATCAATCAGAATTTAACAGTTGTTGCTACAACCCTGTTCTCTATGTGACTAAATTTTAACCGTTATTAATCACACATAGCCCTGTTCTTTTATGCGGTATTTTGCGGAATGGTGTGGTTGGTATGGTGGATTTGTGGTGTGTTATTGGTATGTGGGGTAGGTGAGGATAGAGGATGTAAAAAGTAGAAGAGAAAAGTTATGAGAGAGAAAAGTGATGATTTGCGCTAAAATGTGGCGGGTTGTGGCAAATCATGTAAATGTGGCGTAGTTCTTAATACATGAAAAACAGGGCCATAATAGTTAATTATAATATGAAACTATGGTCATTTTAATTTCTAGTAAGGTATTTTTCTAATAACGGTAAATTTATATTATAATTCATTATAATTTGTGAATAATCAACTATTAAAGTTTATTCAGATAAACTAGTATTTTAATTGAAACGTAGGTAGTACTAAATATTGATGGAAAATACTAATATGAAATGTGAGATATTAAATTTGTATCAATAAGTAATTAAAAAATGTGAGATATTATTATTTCTGAAAGACAATATTACATTATAAATTTTAGTAAAAATATTACGAGAAAAGTTTGTGATGGACTAAAGTAGATATTCTCGTTAATTAAACTTCATTTATTTCTTTTCCATGGCAGTAAGCGACGAACATTTTTTAAAATCTTGGATTAATTAGATTTATTCTTTCTAACTTGTAGAATTTAGAGGTAAAACTGCTATTTCGGACCCTTCATAATCTATCTGGGCATAATTTCAAGGTATTGGTTTTAGACCCTGTTCTTTGGTTGAATTATTTTCAAGTTTGAATGGATAAGTTAGCATAAGTTGAAATATGTTGGGATAAGTTATCATGTTTTTTTGAAAAATTGTGTTTTTAGAGTGGATTTTTTTTGGAAAATTGTGTTAGGTTTGGATAAGTTTGGATAAGTTTGGATAAGTTGAGAGAATTATATCCAATCTAACCAAAGAACATAGCCTTAATTTTGGCTTTATTGCATAAAAATTGATAATTAAAGGGAAAGTGAAGTACTGTGAATAAATTTTTTTGAATTGTAGAAATTATAATATTCAGGTTCCAATTTGGGTCGATCTAACACCGAAATCACCTGAGCCTAGATCCAAAATTCTGTTCTTTCAGAATATATAGCTTTTGATTTTGAAGCAAATTATGTAAAAGGTGAAGAAAAAACATAAAAACTATTGTATTTTGGTGGTCCAAAAAAAAATTGTATTGTAGTGAGATATAATCGAGAGTACACCATAAATATCATAGATTTTCTGTTGCATTTGATTCAAAATTTGGTATAACACTTTACCATGATTTTTAATGAATTTATAACATTTCTCCCTATTTTTTTTTATTTTTTTCTACTTTTATGATTTTTTCAATTTTACTCCTTTTAAGAAATCATAACAAATTGCTCGGAATCTCAAAAAAATAATTAAAAAATATTTTAGCAATTACACTTCATTACCTATCTGAGGACAGGAACGATAAAAACAAAAACAATATAGGGTAGACATGAAAAAAATAAAAAAGAATGTGGTGATGGATTTAGTACCACTATAATACAATTTTTTTTTTGGATCACCAGAATACAAATTGAAAATATGGATTATTAGAATCCAATTTTCCTATATATGTATATATATATATAATTCATATTATGGTGGTACACTTTTTTTTTTTTACAATGATAACTTTATTAAGTAGTTTAGCTTCAATTGGGTCCTATCATAGGATAACCCAATGAGACTACTATGGACAAGGTAAGGTCATATCAAAATTTATTATATGGGCTCAATATTTTACATCACATTTCAAACATTTTTCTGAGAAAATAATGATTCACCTAAAGATTGAACTCAGATAAACAGGGTGGAAGGAGAAATGATTATTGATTACAAAGGACAGCCTAATTGCACAATTGTCCCAAAAGAATTGGAATGGCTGTAGAGTTTCAATTTGTAGGAGTGTAAGTGGACCCAGATGCTGGCTTTACCCTTTCTCTCTCTCTAATTTTTTCTATAATTTGGTTTCATCTTCTTTTTCTTCCTTTCGATCCACCACCACAAACTGCCCCTTGTACCACCACCCATCATCTAGTTCTCCACCACTTCTCATCTGCCGCACACACCACCGGACACCACCATTTTTTACGACCCAAACGCCACCATAACCACTATATCTTCAACCAAAATCACAGACCCAAACTCAATTCCCATTACAATTACAACTACCATTATCAACACTCAAAACCAACAAAATAGCTTGGTCGACAGTCATAACATCTCACTTGCTTTGTACCTAAAAACCCTGTTTTTTCCCCTGTTTTCCTCTGTTTCGACTTGTTTGCTAGATGAACAACTTCTGATTGCTTACTTTTTTATCCACCAACGAGATGCTTTGTTCTTCCTCCACCATTTTGGAGATTGATCGCTTGAAATCTTCAAATGGGTGTGAAGAATTTGCCCATTACATCTCACTCTCGTACCCAAAAACTCTGTTTTGCCTCTATTTCTTCTTGCTTTCCAGATGAACAACCAAATGTATTTGGGCATATTCTACATTTTTTTTAGGTGTTGTATTACATAATTGTTTTCTTTATGTGTGATTGTATCGTATACTTTATTCTATTTTGTTGGGTTTTGGTGTTGATAATGGTGGTTGTAATTGTAATGGCGATTACGTTTGGCTCTTAAATAAAATTGAGATGGGTTATGATTTGGGTTGAAGGCATGGTGGTTATGGTGGCATTTGGGTGGTTGAAAATGGTGGTGCGTGGTGGTGTGTGTGGCGGCTGAGAGGTGGTGGACGACTAAATATGATGGGCGGTGGTTCAAGGGGTGGTCTTTGGTGGTGGGTCGAAAGGAAGAAGAAGAATATGAAACAAAATAAAAATAGTAATTAAAGAGAGAGAAAGGGTCAAGTCGGCATCTGAGCCCACTTACACTCCCACAAATTGGGACTCCACAGTCCCTTCAATCCTTTCGGATCAACTATGCAATTGGGTTGTCCTTTGTAATCAATAACCCAAGGTGAAATCCTTACCAATCACAAAAACTTGTTAGTTATTATGGTTGGCATATCATGCACATTTAACTATGTCTAAACTAAAGTGAGAAATCAATAAAAATCATATATTAGACATATTGGGTTTTATTTACACTGGACCTTTTTCCAAAATGTATACCTTATTATTTGTTATGATAAATAATTAATTCAAGTCTATAATGTGAATTAACATTATATAATTATTAATAAATAAAACACTTATTAATTAGCTTTAACTACTTATTTAATGCATTTTAAGGAGCAAGTTAAAGGAAGCAGTGTTAGAAGGAGGAGTTCCATTCAACAAAATTCATGGAGTGAATGCGTTTGAGTATCAAGGGAGAGACCCAATGTTCAATGATCTATTCAACAAGGCAATGCATGATCAATCTGTTTACATCATCAAGAAGATTATGAAGAGGTACAAAGGTTTCAACAACATCCACAAGCTAGTAGAAGTAGGTGGAAATTTGGGTCACTCTCTTCAAGTTATAATTTCAAATTATCCTTCCATCAAGGGTGTCAATTTTGACTTGCCTCATGTCATTCAACATGCCCCTTGTATTCCAGGTATGATTAATATATATGTTCATCATATGTTTCAGAACAGAGTCTTAATATAATGGTAAAGTTTGTTGAATTGTTCCACATCGGCCTTTGACACCCATATTGTGGTGTTTATAATGGCTTGGGTGCCTCGACCTCCTAAACTAGCTTTTGGGGTTGAATTTGGCTCAAGTCCATAATTTCACATGGTATCAGAGCCAGGGTCATTGATGTTGGGGTCGCGCCTCGTGGTGAGGGGTGTGTGTTGAGTTGTCCCACATCGGCCTTTGACACCCATATTGTGGTGTTCATTCGTTAGGGTGTCGATTTTAGTTGACAGACCTTACCTTGCATTTTTGCAAGAGGCTGTTTCCAGGACTCGAACCTGTGGCTTCACGATCACAAGGCAACAACTCAACCGTTGCGCCAAGGCTCCCCTTCTTGATAATTAATAGTATTTGTCAAAAAATTTGAGGTTAAAAACGATAATAAGTATTGATTTTATTAGATAGAAGACATTTAAACAATGTCTTGGAGCAAGACACTTATCATCACCCATTAATTTTATGATCAGGAAGTAACAGGTTTGAAAATAGCTTCTTTGCAGAATTGCAAAAGCATGCATAAAGCTATGTATATCTCTATTCTTGCTAAACCTATTTTAAGTTTTAAGAAAAGTCTCGGGCACACTAGGTTTCATTTTACGAAATAACAATTTTTTTATTAATGTTAGGTGTTCAATGTGTTGATGGATGTTTGTTTAAGCTTAACTATTTACATAGTTTCTTAAATTAAGGTGGTGCTAGCAATGAAAATTGTTGCAAAAAGATTGGTCGTGGTTTCATAAATTGTTGTTTTGATTTTGTTTTAGGTGATATTTGATTGCAATACCAAAAAGTTAGCATGTACTAATCTTTTGGCATTTTGGATTTAATATGAAAAAGATCCATGAATTAAAGCCCAATATGTACAAAATTTGGTGTATTTGAATGCTAGAATTTTCCTAGATCAAATCCTTTTTAATTATTATAATGCATGTCAGGTGTCGAGCATGTTAGCGGAGATATGTTTGAAAGTATTCCTAAAGGAGATGCCATTTTCATGAAGGTTAGTCAATTATCACCGCTTTGCTATGTTAGGGTAACAACCTTACACCGAAAAGATATTTATACCAAAGACGTGGTAGACAAGTGGCAACCGCCCCCATCATCTAACATTCCAACATTTCTATTAAGGTTTAAGTAATGGTGGAGACAAATATTCTAGCTAACTACGATTGATTTGCATTACATATATATGCTAGAATATCCTCGGGGATTGGAGTGACGACCATTGCCTACAAATACTAAAGAACTGCTATGAGGCATTACAAGAAAATGGAAAAGTTATTGTGGTAGAGATAAACAAGCCAGATGAGCCAAACGCAACCGCTCTAGCGAGAATCGCCAGTCAAGAAGACACGCTAATGATGACAATAAACCCTGGAGGAAAGGCGAGGACTAGAAGAGAATTCGAGTCCCTAGCTAAGGCTGCTGGATTTGCCCAATTCAACCGTGTTTGTTGTGTCGTCAATTTCTGGGTTATGGAGTTTTTGAAATGAGTTTAATATTGTTCAATATTCAAATAAATCGTTGTTGCTTTAATTTTCTTTTCCGTTTGTATTGGGAATAAATGGTTTTGCTTGATGGATAAATAATTGTTTTCTTTATTTGTGTGAATAATTGAAGACAAATATGATGTTTTTATGAGGTAAATTTCGTTGTCCACTGGGCTCTTGTATCAGGGGTAACTACTAACAAATTAAATAGGTTGGTACAAACTGCCATGGAATTCTTTTTCTCCTCTTTCATCTCTTATCATCTCTTCTGTTTCATATTTTCAAGAAGCTCAAAAGGTTCACAAACTCGACCGTTTTGCATGTCTCATGATGATGCTATCAGTTAAGGTGCCGAAAACTGGATAACCGCATTTTTCAGTTAACTACATATGCAGTTTACGGATTTTTCAAACCTAAATCTAAACCGCATTGTGTGGTTAACCAATTTGCGGCAAATCGCGCTTGGAAATAAGAAACCAAATTCAAACCGAAATTGGCGATAGACTGCGTTTTCAATGCGATTAACCGCTTTTAGGTCTGGTTTATGGTTAACTGTCGGTTCTTGGAAATTTAAATAAATTGTGGCTAATACCTTAGGGTTTCTTTTTTCAATTACACATAATCAATAAACCGCGCATAATTGCTTCTTAAAAATCCAAAACCTAAACCATTACCGACTAAATCGGTTCGATTAATCGAACCGACACTTTTTTTTAAAAAAACCTAATCAGTTAACCGATTTTACCGATTCATTTTTTGCGATTTGACGGTTTGGTTTTCGGTTTCTGTTTTTCTTACATAGCCCTAGTTATCATACCTCGATTCAGGGGATTTGGAGTGATATAATAGTTCAATTGTTCTCTTTGTTGTCTCAAACTAGTTATTAGAACTTGTATCATTTCTGCAAGTGTTAGCATCGTTAAGGTTGTTCATCAGTTCAATGCCGAATCAGACTAGTTAATTTGAAAATCGAATAACAGCTAAAGTCCAAACCAAAGACTTAATCGAATATAATGGGTTTGATTTGATGTGGTTCTCAGTTTATTCGGTTCAAAAATTTAATAATGCATAGCCCTACTAAGGTTGTTGAACGATTCAAAATAGAAACGGTTTGTACTAGTTAAACCGAAAACAAAATCAAAGCTAAAGTACAAATCAAAGATTGAACCAACTATAATCGGTTCTATCTGGTTTTCCATTTTTTCCGCTCAAAACCGAATAATATACAACCCTAAGTACCTTCTTCACTATTCATGGAATCATGGGTGATAGAATTTGTCCCCTTATGAACAACATCAATGTGTTGGCCTCAAAGTATTATGTGTTGGATTGTGCTAGTAAAAAATATCGTTTAGCTTGAAGAAACCTTATGATGATATACTGAAATCCGAAAAATAAATATTCAATTTCATGTGATACAATTTTTAAGTTTGAGTCATTATTATTCCTACCTCTATAATTTACATTGTTACAATCCATCTTTCCATATAAATTTTAAAGCGACATCACATACTCCATGTATTCCATATTATTTATTTTCTAACTAATTCCTTCTTTTTCATAATATTTGTTAGTTTAGAATTGGAATGACACATTATCATTTACTATCCAACATTATCGGTTCATTTTGGTTACAGTATCATTATTCTCTTTTCTAGAACTATTTTTAAAATTATTTCGGCTAAGATTGCGTCTGACAGTAGTGTTTGAGATAGCGTTTAGTGTTTTGGCCAAGTCATATTTGATGCTTAATTAATTTGTTTTAAAATCTTTGTGAATTTAATTTTTTTTTAAAAAAAATTCATATGGTAATTGATTTCTAGAAGTAAATGCGTGTTATTTATGGTCTTCCATCAATTTCTATATATTAAAACATTCATAAATTAATAAAAGTGTATTTTAGTCAATGTGTGTTTATTCTCAATCATAATCCCAATTTGAATTATCACAAAACAAACAAGAATGATAGTAATTCATAAAGACATTTTAATCCACATTCTCATTCCCATTATAAATTTTAATTCCATTTTCATCGCATTCGAAACGCCCCCTAAAGTCTTAGGTTATTAGCAATGGCATTTTAAAATCATTCCAAAATTTTGAAACACGTACCAAGGTGGAGAAAAAGAAAAAAAAAAAAGAAAATTGTATGTTCCAATATGTATTAGAAAATTGGATTAATTGTTCAAGAACATAGTGAGAATATACAAGTAAGAAATAGCGAAAAAAAAAAGAGAGAAAGAAAAATATTTTATTTTATTTTTTACTATTTAAACTAGTATATAGATCCGTGTGTTGCATGGGAGGCAAGTAAATCACACATATTGTTGAAAATATTATCGAGGTTATAATTAAAAGAATAGAGAAAAACAATAATGAAAAATAAAAGGAATAATGCATATGAAAACTTTGTAAAACAAAAAAGTGGTAGGATCAACGCATGAAAACTTTGTAAAACAAAGAATTTTTTATATGCTCCTTATAATCATTGTTTGAAAACATATAATAAAATAGTATCATTTGTAGAGCGGTCAAATGTAATTTTTATCTAGACCACCCTGTGTTTAGAGACGCTAATCCAGCAACAGATTGCCTGGCAAAAGCAAGTCTTGGTATAGAGGACAATATTAGTTGCAATTTGTGTAGTGCTCGCCATGTTTCACATTTTGTTCTCAACAATTACCAATGGATAGTTATACGATGCGTAATGGGCAGGTTGGGTCAGGTTAGTTCATTAACTACATAGGGTCTGACTGGATCAAGGTCGATTCATTAAATTTGTGGATCGAGTTAAGGCTTTCTAGCAAAAATAAGGTCAAAAGGGCCTAGATTTAAAAAAAATGGGTCGGTAAAGGTTTAGGTCATATAATAATACTATTTGTCCCCCAATTTTAAGAACACGCTGCTAATGATTTAGAGAATATTTTATACTACATCTATCCCATTTTAATAGTTTAGAGAACGATAGTTGTTGGCATTATAAAAAATGATAAATAAATTTATTTATTAGATATAAAAAAGAAATAACAATTATTAAAAATTTCATAGTTACAAACAAATTGAGATAAAGACCAAATTCTTTAGAAGTGTAAGATCAAGTTAAATAAGGAAGGTAAGTAAGGTAAAGTAATAGAGGTACATAAGTATCACATCATTTATTTCATCGTTACCTAAAGTATAATTATATTATTTTGAATAGTAAAATAAGATAAGACAAGGTAATTAAGGTAAAGTTGAACTTACCTCCCTGTTTTTTTTGGATTGGTTCAACTATCCAATCCAATCCAATCCAAACATATCCAAACATTATACAAAATAATACAAGTCCCCAGAAAACATCGTAACTTTTCCAAACCAATTCCAATCCATCCAAACCTGATTTTAACAAATCAAAAGAACAGGGTTTTAGCCTACCAATATAAAGAACAGTTACCGAAATTTACCAAAAATTAGGAAAATTTAACTTTTACTCAACTGCTTGTTACCCATGAATTTTACAGGCCCTAAATTAGTTAGGGTGAAAAGCAATGCGGGACGGAGAAATTAAATTTACCAAATTTACTACTTTTTATCTAAATTTACCAAAATTTATCAAAACTTACCAAAAATTATCAAAGTTAAAAAACAAAAAAAAATTGTTTTTGATACATTAGCATAAATTTGTTAAAAATTACCAAAAATTATAAAAAATTATCAAAACTTAATTTTGACCCAGTTACTTTTTAGGGAAATTGGATTCTAATAATCCCTACTTTTGCAAATTGGATGATGGTGGTCTCTACTTTCATTTTGTATTATGGTGGTCCAAAATAAAATAAAATTGGATTGTAGTGGGACATTTTCGAAAGTATACCCTAAATATCATAGATTTTGTGCTACATTTGATTCCAAACTTAGTATAACACTTTACCATGATTTTTAATGAATTTACAACGTTTCTCACAATTTTTTTCATATTTCTTACTATTTTTTACGATTTTTTAATTTTATTATTTTTAAAAAATCATAATAATTATTCAGAGTCTCAAAAAAATAATTTAAAAAATAGTTTAGAAACTATAATTCATTAACTTTCTATGGGCATGGACGAAAAAAACAAAAACAATATAGGGTAGGAATAAAAAAATAAGAAGAATGTGAATGTGGATTTGGTACCACTGTAATCTATTTTTTTTTTTTTATCACCACAATACAAAATGAAAGTAAAGACCACAGACATCCAATTTGCAAAATATAAGATTATTATAATTCAATTTTCCTTTTTATCCATAAATTTTATGGGCCCTACATTAGTTACAGTGAAAAGCAATGGGGGACGGAGACATTAAAGTACACGCATGATTGCCCCAAAATCCAAAGCATTGAACAAAAATGAATGATTATCGTCCTCCCACCTCATCAAAAACTGATGATGAGAAACCTGAAGAAAACTGTGGAGAATTGAATGATAACATTGTCAATAATGGTGAAGAAGAAGACGATGATGAAGCTTACACCTACGCCACACAGATTGCAGAGTCTCTCTCCCTTCCGATGGTCATGCGAACCGCCGTCGAGCTCGACCTCCTCGGGATCATGTCCCGGGCGGGCCCCGGCCGCCGGCTCTCGGCGGCGGAGATCGCGGCGGAGATCCCCGGCGTGAGGAACCCGGATGCTCCGGAGATGTTGGACAGGATGCTGTATCTGCTCGCCACTTATTCCGTCGTCACTTGCACCGCCGTGGACGGCGGCGGAGTTGAGAGGAGGTATGGGTTGTCGGCGGTTGGGAAGTACTTTGTTGCTGATGAAAATGGGGCTTCACTGAGTCCTGTGGTTTTGTTGAATCTTCATGAAGCATACCTTCTTGGCTGGTTAGTTCGTGTTACTTTCAATTTGATGTGTATGTGTTATCGTCCACGGTACATTTTTTTGATAGTGTTTTTAGTAGAGCTGCAAAAAATTTGGAGGTTAAGATAAATTTGGGTCGGATAAATTCGGTCAATATTAAAAATTGGATGTGAAATTCATGTCTGGATCTGGTTTTTATTTCGGGTTGGAAAATTCGGATGAAGCTAAAATCGGGTTCGAGCAATAGAAAAAAGAGAAATTTTATGTCCGAATATTCGGTCAATTCGGTCAATATCAAAATTCGGACAAAAAATCTATATCTAGACCCAGTTTTTTCCTGATTGGACAAATTTTTGACAGCTCTAGTTTGTAGCTCCATATAATTCAAAGTAATTTTTTGGTTAATGACAATCTATATTTTTGTCAATGGTGAATAAGCATGTTGGACATGGGTGTCCACGTATACTCTTAGCCAAAAAAAATTTGTGATTCAATAATCTTATTTGGAAGAAATTTTTTAATTGAAATAAGTGAATGCCGTAAAAAAAATCCAAAAAACATAAAAGGAGCGTCCAGTTGAGCAGTAACCCCAAAACCCTAAAATATTACTCCCTCAGTTCCAAATAAACTGCCTACTTTGACTAATTAGGTCAAAAATTTTAAATTTTGATCGTTAATTTGTCATATTATATGTTGCGTTATTACAAGATTATTACTATTAGATTTGTGACAAAAAATATTTTTACCTGAATACAATATTATTAATCTTGCTAAGATAAAACCTGAATAATTAACGGACAAATTAATTGGGATGGATAGAATACCAAATTATATTTTTATAAACAAAAGGCGTAAATCAATGAATTGCGTAATTGGGTATCAATATAAGTTTAAGACATAACCATCTAGTTAATGTGAAATTTCAATTTATTTGGTGAGCATATTTATATGATGATGTGAAATTTTGTTAAGCTCGTGAATATGTCTTTTAATATTTATTTTTATTTTTATTGTTATTTATTTAAATTTTATTATTTTATTTTTCAAAAGCATTAATGTAATAACAAATGTATTAGACACCTCTAAATTAATAGTGTGGATCCGCCGCTGATTTTTATCTTATTTTCCTATAATATAATATTAACATTTTTGGGCATAGAAAAAATGACATGGCTAATGGAGAAAGTGATTTTTCGACCAATGAGAGTCTACAGTACGTAATCCGGTCGCCACATCATTTTAATGTCACTTGTACGTTGTTCATATCTTTCAAGTTAATGTCACTTGTAGTTCATGTAGGAGGCAAAAATTTGCCGACTAATAAGATAATTCCAAGTGGAAAGCAAATTAATTTTTATTTGATCAATTGCAAGCTGCCCCATGTCAAACTGACCCCAGCGGACCTACTTGATAAAAATTAAATGAAATTAAATTTAATCATTCATTTAATTAAATTTTAAATGAAATGTATTTCCAATAGAGTCGCGATCGGTCAATTATAATACATAAAATCATAATTATTTCTTTATTTTAAATAAAGGGATAATTAATTAATTGGCGGCGGCCTGCTCAAACTCAAACCCTATACAACCCTAGACCTCCAGAGGCTATAAATAGGGATCACCTCCCTCATTTTCAAAACACACTCGGCAGTCTACACCCAGCGGCATTCGGCAGTCTACACCCGACGGCATTCGGCATTCGGCACTCCTAAGGCTTCAGAAGATCAAACTGCCAGCGGTCTCCAACTATCAAGCGCCAAGGATCGAAGTCTGCAAAAGCTCAAGATCGAGTCTCCAAGCCTCTACCGCATCAAGATCAAGAACTGCTTCAGAGTTCTTCACCAAGACCTGCAAAGCCTTCAGAAGATCGAACTACGAGCGACATCCAGCTACCAAGCGCCAAGGACCAACGTTTGTTAGTTCAACAGCTTCTGTTCTTCACATCAAAGACTGCAGTTATCTTCTTCATTTGGTTCATCGATCGAGATCTAGCATTCAAGCCCTCGCATCCAAGAACCTGAAGAACTACTGCTCCAAGACCTTCAGCTATCAAGTGAAGATCAACGTTCAAGACCTTCAGCTCAAGAACTGCTACAAGAGTTCTTAAGCTAGACCTACATTTGAGATCGAGATCAAGCGTCCGCGCCCTCAGCTCACCCAAATTTCAGGAGATCGAATCAGAGGACTATTTTATTGTATTTAATACAGAGATTGTACCCGCTTACATTCAAAAATTAATACAAATTAATTTGTTTCTCATATTTCTTGTCTTTATTTACTTTATTACTCGAAATTTGTGTTTACAAATTTGGCACGCTCGGTGGGACCACTCTGCCTCTCATCTCTTTCTCAAAGAAGTTCAAATTCATCTTCAACTCAAGCGACACGGTGGCACCCAAGAAAGTTGTCTCTCAACCCTTAACAAAGTGGAGCGTTCAAGCTTCATCCCAAGGATCGACAACTATGAGTGCTACATCGAGCGGAGTAATGACTCGAAGGATGGCGAAGGTTGCCGCCGCTGCTGCTGCAATTTCTGCTCTGCTGGAAGAACCAACTACCAAGGCACCAACCCCGTCACGGAAGAGTCTGGTTGTTGATTCAAACATTCAGGGAGTGCCTCAAATGACTCCTTGCTCTCGGAGGCCAAGCACTGCAAATACCTTCGGCTCAGTCATGACTACCCCACGTGGAATGGACGAACTCCAAACTCGCTACTGACCGATCTTCGAGTCGAGGACTTTGAAGGCGAAGACTACTCCAGAAGATTCTTCCCCGATGATGAAGAGGAATCTATCTTCTCGGAGGTTGAAATTGAGTCTACTCAAGCGTATCATCATGCGGTGATGACAATCGACGCCTAACGTGGAAGAAAAGATTGCGAGTTGGAGGCTACATGAGAAGACTTGCTAGTGAAAGCGAAGAAAAGACAAAAGATCGACAAGCAAAGCGGATCGCGAACCGATGAGGATAATAGAAGCGCTCTTATGAAGAGTCGATGAAGAAAGCCCGGAGGAGGATCGACAAAGAATCTTCTAAGGGTGATGGTGATGGCGGCGGTGAAATAAAGAAGATCTCCTCTTGGGATCAATGACTGCGGAAGAGATCCAGTATGATTGCTAATGCGGTAAGGCTCAACTAGGAGGCGTCGAACAAGAGTCACTTGTACACAAAGCCCTACACAAAGAGGATCGATGCGCCGGATGCCACTCGGCTATCAACCTCAGAAGTTCACGGTTTGATGGAAAGGTAACCCCAAGCAACACGTTGCGCATTTCATCGAGACTTGCGGCAATGTAGGGGCGGAAGGTGGCCGGTGAAGCGGCTCGTTCGATCATTGAAGGATAGCATTCGACGGTACGGATTGAAACGAGTCTATCAACACCGGGAAGAAATGGAGCGAGTTTCTAAACCGGTTCTCTGACACTCAACGTGTTAGCATGGCTGAGCGAATACCAAACAATGGGAGGAGCGGTCCGAATACATCCATCGTTGGAGGGCTCTTAGTCTTGAGTGCAAGGATCGCCTCCGAGGCTTCATTTGTCGATGTGCGCCAAGGTATGCTGGGATTTGCTCTACGTCCTCAAGATGGTCAAGAAAACCTTCAGAGTTGGCAACTAAGGCGTATGATATGGAGATAACTATAGCAAGTCGACGGAAGGAATTCATCTTCATCGAGAATCAAGGAACGGTGCTAGTGGGTATAAGAAGAATGGCAGTGGCGATGACTTCAAAAGAAGAGTCGATGGCTATTTCAACAAGCGAACCGGTGCGAATCTCTGCTAAACCTAAACCCAAAAGGAGAAAGTCACTTCTTGAAAGATGTTGAAAGGCGTCCTACACTGAAGGAGCTTGAGAAAAGAAGTACCCATTTCGGACTCAGTTGTCGGGAATGCTCGTGACTGTTAGAGGCAGGAGTTATCGAACTTCCACAACCAAAGAGGAAGAAGTGGGAAGAACTACCGATCCAAGATAATCGTTATCATAGGGTAGTCGGTCACCCTCAGAGAAGTGTATCACACTCGAGGCGGATCATGAGACTAGCTGAAGATGGGCAAATTATACTGGACTTGGATGACAATGTCGAGGCTAATTATGTCTCAGCACGACCAATTTCGACCGGTAGAAATGAAGTCTTGATGATCCAATTTGGATGCCAGAAACCAGTTCCCCTTGCTGTACTAGTCCATACCTCTCAAGATGCACATGAGCAAGAAGTAGAAGCTTTTGTTGACGATGGAAAATGGATCTCGGGCACTCGAAGGAAGACTAGGGGGCAAAGGGAAGTCCAAAAACCACGACCCCAAATGCATCAAAGGAGAAGGAAAAATCCTCAATCGCCGATGGAGAAGAAGAGATTTGAAGTCATCAAGAAACAAGAAGTCGGTTCAGCTGAGTTAATTGAGCAAGGTCTTCGTGCTTCCGCCACGCTGGAGGAATACTTTCCGAAGTGCTCTGGAGAAGTTAACAATGTTGCATCCATGAACATGGTCTTCTGCTTTGAGATCGAAGAAGATGATAGTGAAAGAATGGAGTATCAGCCTAAGTCAAAGCTCTCCGTGTTCGATAGGTTGGGTCGGTCAGCTTCCCACAAACAAACTTCTGTCTTTGAGCGGATAGGGTGTCGAGGAGAGCGCAAAGCTTCAGTCTTTAGCAGGATCAAGGATGGTCCGATATCAAAGCCTTCTGTATTTTCAAGGATCAAACAGACTAAAGAGGTGTCAAGCTCACCACCCCACCAAGAACAGTGCTCTGCATTCAGCCGCCTTGGGGTCATCAATGAAGTTCAAAGCTCCATCCCATCTCGCATGAAGCGTTGTTCAACATTGGAAGTCAAGACTGAAGGATCCTTGAGAGTGAAGAGACGCATTGTGATCTTCACTGGTCATCAAAGCAAAAACAACATCGACATGGAGCTTGAGCGAGAGGAGACGTTTTCTTCTGCTGAAGTCAATATAGGAAAAATGAAGATGTAGCTCCCGAGCAAGAGCCTAAACTGTTCAAAAAAAAAAAAGATTTCATTTTCAGTTCATTTGCATTTTAGTTCCCTTCAGTTTTATCACTGTAATACTCCTGGCCCGCAAGAGTATAAACTGTGTACGGCTAAATTAATAAATAAAATTTTCATTTCTCCATTTTTAAATTTGAACTACGTTTGGCTTGATCCTTATGGTTATTCTATCCCTTAAGGTACGTAGGCAATTTGGGTCTAGACGCAAATACAGTCATACCCAAAGAAAAAAATTTTGTCCCAGGTCATCAAATTTTGATGACTTTCCTGGTCCACAAACTACAAGACTTTCAAGTCAACAAATTTTAAGGACTTACAATTCAGCAAATTCAAGACTCACAAGTCGAAGTTCAAGACTTTCAAGTCAAAGACTCTCAAGTCACCAAAGTTAAAGATTCCCAAGTCGAAATTGAAGACTTTCAAGTCAAGGACTCCCAAGTCAATCAAATAAAAAACTCTCAAGTCACCAAAGTTAAAGATTCCCAAGTCGAAATTGAAGACTTTCAAGTCAAGGACTCCCAAGTCAATCAAATAAAAAACTCTCAAGTCACCAAATTCACCGACTTCCAAGTCAACAAAATTTAAAGATTTCCAAGTCAAAAAAAAAATCAAGACTTTCAAATCAACAAACTTCAAGACTCTTAAGTCACCAGGTCCATTGACTGCCAAGTCAACAACAAGACAACGACTTTCAAGTCAGTCAAATCTCGCATCAGCAAGTCTCCAGACTCCTAAGTCGATAAAATGAAAGACTTACAAGTCAACCAAATCGAAATCAACAAAACACAAGGACTCACAAGTTAAAGAAAAAAATCACGACTCCCAAGTCAATAAAATTCGAGATTTTCATGTCACAATGCATATGACTCCCATGTCGTCAAAATCAAATTTTAAAGACTTTTACATCATCACAATGAAGACTCTCAAAGTTAAAAGTATAAAAAATGGACCGACTTCAAAGCCATTAAGATTGTTGGCTTTCAAGTCGCACTCTAGCTTGCCAAGATCTTCATATCGGTGGTTTGCTTCAAGTCAACACCATTAATGGAATACTCAGTTTGGTTGTGATTTCCTTGGCGAGCAACGTGGGGCATCCTAATCATGTTGGTTGAATTCTGCTCCAAGACGACGTCATCGTCCTTCAAATCAGCAGCGCACTCCTTTGGCTAAGCGGTAAACTCTTTCAAGTTGGCTACGTCAATGTCTCATTCAAATCAATATTGGGGGCAAACTAGCTGGCGGCGTCCTTTCTGTCAATCGATGACGATTCTGTCGACTCAAACTCTACTGTCGTTTTTAGAGAGCTGCTAGGACAACTCTACGCAAGTAGGCTGAGGAGTATTCCACTTGAGGCCAAGTGATGACTCAGTCGACCCAGACAGTCCTGAAGAGAGTAAGTTTGTGACTACTCTACGTCAGTACACTGAGGAGTGTTCCGGCTAGGCAATGATTGATCGACCACGGTATCTTGCGTTTTGAGATAGTTGTCTAGACAACTCTACGCCGGCCCAAGGCAAGAAACCGATGAAGACTCCGTCGACCCAGGTTAGTTCTGAAAAGAGACACCTCAAAGATGTCTAATACATCAGAACGTCCCTGAGGAGTAGCACAAAAAGCGGAGAAGACGAATCAGTCGACTGAGAGTGAGTCTATGACCACTCTACATCAGTATACTGAGGAGTAGTCCACTTGCGGCGAAGCGCTGACTCCGTCAACCCAAACTGTACTTTCGTTTTTGAGAGAGTTGTCTAGGAAAACTCTACGTCAGTAAGTTGGGGAGTATTCCACTTGCGGCGAGGCGTTGACTCCGTCGATCCAGGTCAGATCTGAAAAGAAACACCTCAAAGATGTCTAATACATCAGAACGTCCCTGAGGAGTAAACCCGATGATGACTCTGTCGACCCAAACTCTACTGTCGTTTTTGAGAGAGTTATGTAGGACAACTTACGCCAGTAAGTTGAGCAGTATCCCATATAAAGCAAAGATGACATTGTCGACCCAGACAGTCCTGAAGAGAGTAGTCTAGGACTACCCTAGATCAGTACGTTGAGAAGTACGCAGGACACTGGCGAGGAAGGATAACTTCAAATAGGCGATGCCAAGTAATTATAGCTCCCTACATCAAAAAAGATGACAAAAGGACAAGTGTTAATATATATATATATATATATATATATATATATATATATATATATAAGTCAACAAAACAAACAAAAAAAAAGTCAAAAAAAAAGGAGAAAAGAATACGTGAAATCTAAAAGTCACATTAAGTTTTGATTGTTTTTCTCTTTTCATGCACTTGCGGTGGGTCCAAAAAAAAATTAAAATAAATAAAAAAAGGTGGTCATATGTCATCATGTGAAGAGAGGGCAAGGAGTCACGTGAAAATTAAAAAAAAAAAGGGAACATGTTTTGATTAGCATATTGTCAGCCACTTGGATATTTTGCTTGTGTCCCTCACAAAGGCACGGGAACGAATTTTGTCAAAATAAAAAAAATTCTCCAGCATCCCCACTTTCCCTCTCTCTCTAAATCTTCGCCATTAAAACAAAGAAGCAAAAGGCAAGCACTCATCATCATCATCCATGGCTGAGGAAACCATCCAGACCCCAGAGCCCCCACCCTAGAAATCGCCGTCCCAATCGAGGAAGTCGGCGGAGGAGGCTTCTTCAACAGTTAAGCCACCCCAAAACAGAGGAGCCTGCAAAACAGAGAGAACGAGGTCGACCTGATTCAGACCGATGCACGACGGTCGGGCGGCCGGACAAAAGGCCTACAAGTGCACGCGACCGAGTCGACCAGCGAGTTCGGTGTTGGATGCGAGCCAGGTATTGGCGAACGGAGAGGTCGCATCGTCATCGATGATCTCGTCGAAGGACCGCCGTGTTCCGGCAAAACGTGGAAAAATAACGAGGCAGGAGAAATCGGTCCACCACTGGGCTGAATCAAAAAGGGCATCATGGAAGGCATACCGAGAAGCACCACCATCAGATTACTATAAACGCTGCACCCAACCAAGTACCGCATGAGCATATACTCTTCTGCACAAGCATTGGCAATGAATCTCTACTGGAGACGAAGAACTAATCAGATGGTGACCCATATCTGTTGTTGATGGTAAAAAAACCACTAAGATTTGTAAGTATTCGTGTTTTCAAAGGCCGTTGCGGCAAATATATGTGTGAATGGCTTAGTTTTGTCAACATTATATATATATATAATCTTAATTGGTTGTAGAAAGCCAATTAGGGTTTCTAACTCTACGAATTAATTGATGCCTCCATGATTTATCAATTAAGAGAGGGTCATAAAGCTTTTAACCAGTCCAATTAAACTGGGCCCGTTAAGTGAAAAAATTGTGTTGCGATTAGATGGACATGGGTAACTAAAATTGTGTTCTGGTTCATCCTTTTGGCTAACATTTGATCCGGATAATTTATCAAGTCAAGCTCCATGTTAACATCATACACAAAGACCGTGCTTACAGTTTCGACTGCTATTCGAGACTCAACCGCTCTAACCACTTAAAATTCGTGTACGCAGTTGACTCTCGAAGGGGGCATCTGTAGGAGGCAAAAATTTGTCGACTAATCAGATAATTCCAAGTGGAAAGCAAATTAATTTTTATTTGACCAATTGCAAGCTGCCACATGTCAAACTGACCCCAGCGGACCTACTCGATAAAAATTAAATGAAATTAAATTTCGACGGTCCATTTAATTAAATTTTAAATGGAAATGTACTCTGGCCAATAGAGTCGCGGCACGTGTCAATTATGATACATAAAATCATAATTATTTCTTTATTTTAAATAAAGGGATAATTAATTAATTTGGGCCCAAGCCCAAAGCCCGACTCAAACCCTATACAACCCTAGGCCTCCAGAGGCTATAAATAGGGATCACCTCCCTCATTTTCAAAACACACTCGGCAGTCTACACCCGGCATTGGCGATCTACACCGTGGCATTGGCGTGCACTCCGGATGCTTGAAGATCAAGCGCGTGGTCTCCAACTATCAAGCGCCAAGGATCGAAGTCTGCAAAAGCTCAAGATCGAGTCTCCAAGCCTCTACCGCATCAAGATCAAGAACTGCTTAAGAGTTCTTCACCAAGACCTGCAAAGCCTTCAGAAGATCGAACTACGAGCGACATCCAGCTACCAAGCGCCAAGGACCAACGTCTGTTAGTTCAACAGCTTCTGTTCTTCACATCAAAGACTGCAGTTATCTTCTTCATTTGGTTCATCGATCGAGATCAAGCATTCAAGCCCTCGCATCCAAGAACCTGAAGAACTACTGCTCAAGACCTTCAGCTATCAAGTGAAGATCAACGTTCAAGACCTTCAGCTCAAGAACTGCTACAAGAGTTCTTAAGCTAGACCTACATTTGAGATCGAGATCAAGCGTCCGCGCCCTCGGCTCACCCAAATTTCAGGAGATCGAATCAGAGGACTATTTTATTGTATTTAATACAGAGATTGTACCCGCTTACATTCAAAAATTAATACAAATTAATTTAATTTGTTTCTCATATTTCTTGTCTTTATTTACTTTATTGCTCGAAATTTGTGTTTACAGTTCATATCTTTCAAGTTACACTTATTAGATATATGTGTCTATGTGAATATTCACTGCGTGGGTGTTGTTCTTTTATGATGTCTTCGTGTTCATGTATGTTGCGCAGGCTGATAATTTCAACTTTTAAGTGTTCATGTGTGATGGATTGGTTTATTATTGTCGTGTGTGGGTGTTGTTCTTATTTATGCAATGAAATGTTTATGTTAATGTTTATGATTGTTCATGCTAGGTGATGTTTTTATTTCTCCGATGTGTTGATCATTACTGATCAACATGATGTTTATGTTGATGTCACTGGTTGTACATATTGACTTTCATGTCTACTTGTGAGATATTTGTGTGTATTTAAATGTTCATTGTGGGGGTGATGCTCTTTTTTTTTTTTTTATATGATGTGTTCATGATCATGTATGTATGTTGCAGTCGTTGTTTATGTCAACTGCTACGCATTCATGTATAATGGGGGTTGATTATGGTGATGTGGAGGGTAGCGTTATTTCGTTCATGTTGACGTAACTGGTTGTTCATATTTGGATTGGTTTGCTTTTCTTTTCTTTTTTTTTTCTGGTTGTGTTGTGCTGTACAAAGGGATGCACATTTAATGAAGGCAACAGAATTTAATGAAGGAGATTGTATTTAACAAAGACAGTTATGTGTTTAATGAAGGCACTTATTTATTTATTTATTTATTTTTGCAACTCATGTGAGGGTCTTCTCCCAGAATTTTTTAAAAACGTCAGTAATCAAAATTAAGTTTAATCTATGCAAATAATAGACAATTAATGTCTACCTTAGATCTTGTAAACAATGGTTGATTTATCATGATTTCATGCTCACATTTCTCATTTTCTCATTATATAAATTCTCATATATATATATATATATATATATATATATATATATATATATATAATGTTTTATTATACAATAGTACTATAATTAGATTTGTAATGAAAAATACTATCATAAGAATATAATTTTGTTATTGTTTTGATAAACTATGTTATAAGAGATTCTCAATTAAAACTGTATGGTATTTCTTAAGTGATAATTAATATGGAATGGAGGGAAAAAATTTAATCCAAACTAACCATTTACTACTTGAATGTATGTTTAGGAGCAAGTTAAAGGAAGTTGTGCTAGAAGGTGGGATCGCATTTCACAAGTTTCATGGAATGAATGAATTCGAGTATTCAGGGACGGACCCAACATTTAATGAGATATTCAACAAGGCAATGCGTGGTCTCTCTATTCCCCCTATCAAAAACATTGTCAGGAGGTACAAAGGTTTTGACAACATCCACAAGCTCGTCGATGTGGGGGGAGGCCTTGGACACACTCTAAAAGTTATAACTCGTAATTATCCTTCCATCAAGGGTATCAATTACGACCTTCCTCATGTCATTCAGCACGCCCCTCCTATTCAAGGTATGTTTTTGTTTTTATATATTAGAATCACAAATGGCAATATAATATAACCTGTTGGGTTAATTATGTGGAGCCCAAATTATTATTTTGGTGGGATAAATTTTGGAAAGCCAAAATTATGCTTGGTAGACAAATTTCATATGATATTGAAGATCTTCCAACATTGTGTTCATTGAGGAAAGATATTATATAAAGTGAAAAATATTATATTTGTTATCAAATTGTGATGGGGAAATCACATTGAAATATAATATTACTTTGAAATATAGTATCAAATTATTAGGAAACACATGTTTTTTGGAAAGTTAATATTATTATTAACCGCAATATTATGTTGTAGTCTTGACTATAAATAGGACCTAGGTGTTAGGTTTATTAGTACAACAATTGAGAGTGTTTCATCTTATACCACAAGAAATTGACCTGTAATCTCTGTGTTCCTGAGGGAGTTGTGTGAGGCTCAACTATGAGTGTTGAGTTCTTAAGTTGTAACTCTAGGAAGGCTGTGAGAGATTGTGGAGGTCTGGGAATCTCTGAAACACCGTTGTAATCCTCTGATAGTGCATCGTTCGTGGTTTTTTTCCCGGTTTGGGTGTTTCCACGTTAATTCCTTGTGTCGAATCTTTATTTATTTTTCGCCCTTTATTATTGTTTGTCTACTAACTACGCCCTGAGAATTCTAACAAGTGGTATCAGAGCTTTGGTTGGAGCGTGGTTGATCTGCAGACTGAGAAGCAATGGCGGGCGCTATTGTGAAGATTCCGGAATTCGATGAAAAAGACTACGCATGGTGGAGGATGCGCATTAAGGATGTGCTCCGCTAGCAAAAGTTGCATCTTGCGATGGGTGATAAGTCAAAAGAAATGGAGCAGAATGATTAGGAAGAGCTTGATGGTCAGCCATTCAGTACGGTCGGGCTGACGCTAGCTCGAAACGTGGTTTTCAACGTCAAAGATCAGAAAACGACGAAAGATCTGCTCGAGGCCTTGCAAAACACATATGAGAAACCTTCGGCGGTGAACAAGGTATATGTGTGTAGGGCCCGCGACCCCGGAGGGCACGGTCCCCCGCGGAGTGTCGAAACGACGTAGGGTTGCTTATTGGTCCTAGGGTACAAATTTTAACAATTTCCTTTAAGGTATAAAACGTTTTCCGTGCATTTTAATGCTAAATCGGGCCAACTCCTTTACCTCGGAATTTCAGTACCAATATCTATTCGGGAATGGCCCGTGAGCCCGATGTAATTGGAGATCCGCGCGGATTTCCCAGATTACTCGAGGCCCAGGTCCATTCTGAATGGGATATTGGTCACTAGACATCAAAAGGGTGTACTGGGCTCACTAGTAGAATTTAACCCTAAATGCGTCTGTAGATGGCGTCTGGAAAGGGGTAAAACGAACGCCAAAATGATTTTAGCGTCTGATATAAACGGACGCTAAATATTGTTCCGCCTTTTTGAAAAGGCGTCTGATGTTGGCGTCCGATAAAATCAGACGCCATATTTCGCGTCGGTATCGTGATCGACGCCGATAGGATCTTTGTCTACGATTGGCGGCTTTAAGCATAAAGCGGACGCTATATTTGGCGTCTGATTATGCATTTAACGGACGCCAACCCTAAACATAAATTAAAAAAAAAATTAACGATTAACAAAATTAGAAATAATATGTGTTTTTTATATTTATTTGGCGTCTGATTATGCATTTAACGGACGCCAACCCTAAACATAAATTAAAAAAAAAAAAATTTACGATTAACAAAATCAGAAATATTATGTGTTTTTTATATTTATTTCAATAATAATGAAAAACATTACGATTAATAATGAAAAATATTACGATTAATAATGATAAAAAATACAAAAACAAATTATATACGTCATTAATAAAAACTCCAAAAAATACAAACATATTTTAGTAACGAAAAAATATAGTTTGCATAATATATAGTACAAACTAAATAGTAATAATGAAAAAAAATACAGTTTATATGGATTTAAAATGTACAATTTCATATACATATATGTGTGTAAAAATTACAAAAACAAATTATAATAAATATTTATTTTCAGAGTTGGTTTATAACTAATAAGATACAAAAAATAATTACAATCTTCAATCTTCAATCTTCAATCTTCAATCTTCAATCTTCAATCTTCAATCTTCGTAAATTTTATTAATTAGTGGAGTGAATTGATTTGAGGTGGAGGGAATTATTGAAATGATATGGAATTTAGAGAGAAAATTGATGGATGAATGAAGGAGGGAAGAGAAATGAAATGGAGGGAAATATTCACCTGGATGGTGCTTTTATAGAGAGAAATGGCGTCCGTTATGGCACCAAACAGACGCCAATTTACCCCGTTGTAGCGTCTGTTTGGCACCTTAACGGACGCCATTTTTGAAAGAGAATTGAATTGGAGGGAAAATATTCTGTGCTTTTATACAGACAAATGGCGTCCGTTACGGTACCAAACAGACGCCAATTTTAAATATGGCGTCTGTTTGGAATCTTAACGGACGCCATTTTGTTTGAAAATTTTAAATATGGCGTCCGTTTCTAGATCAAACGGACGCCAATTTGTTCTAAAAGTCAATGTTCTGATTCCAAGATCTAAACGTTAACTGTTAGAAATTTTGGCGTCCGTCAAACGTATAAACAGACGCCAAGTTGGTTAAATATACTGATGTTTAGGGTTCCAAGATCTTATCGTAAATGTTACCAATTTTGGCGTCTGTTAATTTGGTCAAACGGACGCCACCTTCCATAATTTCCGTCAGAAAAATCGTATCGTATCAAAATGGCGTCTGATTTTGTGTTAAACAGACGCCAATATTGAAAGTATCTGATAACGTTCTGACAAGAACTGTTAACCAGAATGGCGTCTGTTTAGTAGTCTAACAGACGCCATGATTTTAAAAAAATTTATGATAATAAAGGTCTTTACATTAACTTTATTAATAAAAATGTTATAGATTTTAATATTTTTAATTTTATTGTGGTTATTTATTTATTTATTTTCTTATTATAATTATTGTTATTTATTTATATTATTATATATGTTTTGAAATGGGCGTCTCAAAATATATAGATCGATTAAATTTATTCGTTACATATATAGCATGTTTGGATACAAAATTCGAATATTAATTATATATTACAATAAATTGTGTAACACAACTAATTAATATTCATCGTTGTCTCCCTCGCCCTCATCCTCACCCTCGTCACCATCTTCATATTCGTCGTCGTTGTCTCCATATTCCTCTTCGCTCAATTCGGACGTATTATTGACCACTATTACTTGGGTATTGTCCATATCGGCAACCTCATCGTACACCCCTTCAACTGCGAGTACTTGAGAAACGGTGCCGTCATCGGGGTTGATCGGGACAACAGCTCTCGGTTGATCATCTTGGAGGCCAACGGAAGGGTGTATCGCTTATCTTGTGCATATGAAGGTTTGTTTCCAACCACCCACCAATTAGCTTTATCCCGTATGCCGGGTAATTCATGAACAACACTTGGGTTGCGCACCCGCCAATATGAATGGGTCATACTTCCGATCACTGCATCCTTGTGTAATTCAACAAGCGGGCATAAATTTGGTGAACGGACACCTCGTGCATCGGTATTGTCAAACCAATCACATCTGAACAATATGCTCTTTCTAGTGACGGGCCCAACATATTCTAATGCAATGACTTCTTGGAGAACGCTGTAGAAGTCATCAACAAATCCACCGCCACCCGTGCCTTTGACACACACCCCGGCACTATACGAAGCCAAAGAGTTACTCCTTGCTTGGGTGTGAAACAAGAACCCGTTGACTCGATAAGCACTCCACGTGGTCACTTTAGGTGAAGGCATACGGGCTAACTGGTAAAGGTGGTCATGTCGCTCATCTTCGTAAAACTGAAATGCTTCCCAATTTTCCTTCACATGTTTTAACAGTTACATTTTGAACATATTAATTTTCGTTTAGATATAGGAAAAATAAAAATTGTTCAAAAGGTGTGCGATTCTCACTGATAGCTGATAAAACCATTGTGTGAACTCCGATTCAATCATCTGATCCAATTGAGTGTCCGTGGCATCAGGAAATGAAGTCAACTTGAAATTCTTAAACAATCTGCGCGGGATACAAGCTCATTAATTATATCGAACGGATGGAATATATATTATATCGTAAACATAATGTTGAGCGATGCTTACTCTAAGTAGTGGTTGACTTCTTTGCGATTCGGGGGCGTGCGGTGTCTTTGCTTTGTACTCCCGATCGTCGAGCCACCTCGTGCTTACACCTCCAACGGGGGTCCCACTGTCCTTGAAAACCGACAATAACATAGGATCATTGTCGACATTAATTGCACGCCGTCGCACGCATACTGTTGATGTAGAAGATGATACTTAGGTCCAAAGTATGTGGATGCGGTGGGAAATCTCAAACATGAGGTACGCTTGAGCCATGGATCCTTCAGGGTGTGCCTTGTTCTTGATTTTCTTCTTCAGCCACCCGAAATACCTCTCAAAAGGATACATCCAACGATTTTGAACAGGACCACCAAAAAATGCTTCCTGAACCAGGTGGATGGGGAGGTGTTCCATTACGTTGAAGAAGCCGGGGGGAAATATGGTCTCCAACTTGCAAATTATTATGCGAATTTCTTTGTCGCCGGACTAAATCATCGCGCTTCAATGTTGTGGCGCATGTGCTCTTGAACCATTGGCTTAATCAACGAGTGGCTCCGACACATCACCGGAAGTGCGGAACGCAATGTAACGATGTCCGCAAGAACACATGTGATCATGGCTTTTAAAGTCTTGAAACCTTTTACGATGTATCGACACGGTTGCAAAGTTCGAAGCATAGGCCCGCAAGGTCGTTGTGCCCAATCACACGACGTCGATCGCTTATTCTCGGGAAGAACATATTTGGCTCTTGGCTGCAAGGGTTTACCTGGGTCGGACGAGCACTAGATGGAGTTCGAACATCGCATATATCGGCGTCCCTCCTTGCATTTCCATCATCCTTCCGTTTTGCGGCCACCCCCATCACCGTGTTTACGATGTTGTCCACAAAGTTCTTCTCAATGTGCATCACATCTAAGTTGTGTCGAACAACGTGATCCTTCCAATAAGACAACTCCCAAAAGATACTTTGTTTCTTCCAATTATGAGCATTCTCTCGGAATCCGGGATTACAAAGTCCCGTGGTAGTCACCTTGGGAAGTCCTTCACCTCTCATAGATTGAATGACCGCTTTTCCTAGGCGGTGGGACATTTCTATCCGGGCAAGTGTGCCCCTTTGAAATGCCTTCGATTCCTTCTAAAAGCATGCCTTATCAAGAAAGCGCCGATGGATCAAACCACAGTTTTTCCTCCCATGCTTGAGACGCATTGCTTCAATCCATCCATGCAAGCAGACAAGACATAGCGCCATGCGTGCTCCACCGAAAGCATCCCAAGGGCGGAAAATCATTGGCCGTCCACATCAACGATGCCCTCATGTTGAAATTTTGTCTCTTGGAGATGTTTGAACTCCCAACCATAAGCATCGCACTCGTCCCACCAAAGGTTGAAGGAAGACATCAATTTTATTTCCGGTTCTTGGACTGGAATAATGCGCGTGAGGAACATGTAGCGTTGTCATGCGCAATTCGGGTGGCAAGTTGTAAGGAGTAACTATAACCGGCCATATCGAATAAGATTTCCCTGTCATGTTGAGCAGGCTAAACCCATCCGCACACGTGCCCAACCTTACATTCCGCGATTCCTCGCAAAGTGCGGATCTTGTATTGTCAAACATTTTCCATGATGCGCCGTCCGACGGATGACAAAGAACACCTTCATCGCGCTTGTTCTCCGCGTGCCACCTCATATGACCGTTTGTATTCTTCGATGCATACTGACGCAGCTTAGACGTCAAAGGAAAGTAAAACATTCTCTTATGCAGGACACCTTTATTTGTCTTCGCAAGCGATTTTTGTGGCTTATACCTCGGGTGACCACAAAATTTACATTCACTGAGATGTGCATCGTCCTTATAGTAGATCATGCACCCACCAATGCAACAATCAAATGTTTCATAGCCCATCCCCAACTTCTTAACCTTCTTTTTCAACTCATCGTAGTTTCTAGGCATTAGGTTGGTGGGACAAGTCTCACTCATCAATTCCATGATATCGTTCATTGCTTGCTCGACAAATTGTGCTTCGACTTGTGATTGACCGGTCTCACGGCGATGACAACTCGATGGGTCGTACACCCTTCCCACAGAGGCTGTTGAGCAGATTGTAGCATATCATAAAATTGTTGAGCTCCTGCATTAGGCGCCTCATTCGCCATGATGAAATCATTCATCATATCTTCCGTTCTGTCGATGAACGGTGGCTGATTGGGTTCCTCGTTTGTCGGCGAACTATCTGCACACGGTTCCCCCTCACCTACCGCATCATCACCACTGTCATCGTCATCATCATAATATTCACGCCAATCTTCACCATGACTAACCCAACACCAATATCGCTCCATAAACCCTCGCCTGTACAAATGTGTTTTAACTTCATCTGGAGTCATTCCGCACTTATTCTTGCACTTCACACATGGACACCGATACTTTCCAGTCCTCGAATACTCATACGAATTACTCTTTGCAAATTTATCAAACATATATACCCCAGCAGCCCATTCTTCCCTGATAACCCTCCTTCCCGGTTCAAACCTCTGGTACATCCAACGTCGATGTGGAGGCCCTTCCATAATGTACGTGAATCTGTTCATGAATTAAAATTACTCATGCTTAATCCTCCAGTCGAGTACAATATACATATCACAATGCAAATTCATATTCACCATAATTTTCATTGATCATATCACAAAATTATATCAAAACTCATAAACCCTATACCTCCTAAACATATATACAAAACATACAAAATTCATATCACAAATTCCATTTCAATCTCTACTATTTTAGTTATTCATATCGCAAATTTATATCAAAAATTCATAAAAACATACATAATTCATATCATAAAACCCTATTTTTCACCGTAATTTTCGTTATTCATAACAAAAATTTTATATCAAAAAATTCATACCATAAACCTCCTAAATATACAAAACATACAAAATTCATATCACACATTCATATTCACCATATTTTTCGTTATTCACATATATATCATATATTTATGTCCAAAATTCATAAACATCATAATTCTAAAACATATAAAACATCCAAAATTAATATCACAAATTCATATTCATTATATTTTTCGGTTATATATATATCACAAATTTATAACAAAAATTACAAAAGAACATAACCCTAATAATTTAAAAAACAACAATAATTAATAAAATTACCTAAATTTTGTGAATTGAAATGCTCTTTCGTTGAATCTTCTCTTCAACCTCTCGATTTTTCTCTCTTCCGATCCGTTCAAAAATGGCGAGCAAGATAATTTCTCCATTTTTGAACAGACTGGCGTCTGTTTTACCCAGAATGGCGTCTGTTAAGTATTAAACAGACGCCAATAGGGTTTAATATTAAAAAAAATATAAGAAATAGCCTCACAGCAGCCGAGAAAGCAGCTACACTTTGGCGTCTGTTTCCCCAGAAATCAGACGCCAAAATATTTTGGCGTCTGTTTGCCCCTAAATCAGACGCCACTTTACACATTATTTTAAAAAAAAATACGTTTGGGCGTCTGACGTCTAAACAGACGCCATTTGACGGACGCATAATGACCCCAATTCTACTAGTGGCTGGCAAACTGGCCCAAAATCCGCGAGGATTTTCTAGCCAACATGCACGACCCGGTCCACCATTTTATGTCCAACAACCTATTATTAGAATCGATCGGGCGGGCTCGCGACGAGAAATCCACGCGGATTTACGAGCGATGCTACGGGCCGACCGAAATCCACGCGGATTTACGGGCGATGTCGAACAGCGACGAGAAATCCTTGCGGATTTACGAGCGATCTGGTAAACTTACTGTTCTGGTTATGGGTATTGAAACTGAAGCGAAGTACTAGGCCTGAAAAACATTAATTTGCATAAAAATAAAAAGAGTCGCCAGTTAATTTTCGATAAAATTAACAAAAACAAAAAAAGATGACTCCGGTCTCGAACCAAAATTCGGATCCGGGGGTAAAGCTATCGATGTAGGGGGATGCCCTTGCATCGTCCGCCGTAGCGGCCCTTACTGGGTCGGGTTTATTAAGAGAAAAAAAAGTAAAAAAAAAGGTTGTCACTTTGAATTAAAAAAAACGCATGCATAGAACTTTTAATAAAGTTTAAACAAGTTCGAAATTTAAATTACAGCAGGCGGGGTGATTCGACTACATTTTTACAATTTGATCTACTAACTACGAAAACTGAAAAAAAAAACACAAATGAAGGCGCCCTACCAAGCCTTCGCAAATCCGCGCAACTCCCAAGAGGTATCCGAAAATCTCCACCCAGAACTGCTCAGAATTGCAGAAATACGGTGCAGAAATCTGCGTGGACTTTCAGTAATTGGCTCTCAAGTGTATCTCGCCTTTGTTTCTCTCAGAATTCTCTCTGCTTTTTTCTTCCAGCCCCCCTCTCTTTTCCCCTGCAGGATCCGCGCGGATCCTTTTATAGACAGAGTCGTGAGATCACGATTGCCCCTCACTTCGCTGGAAATCCGCGCGGAGTCCAAGTAGTGGGGCCGGCAGTTGTTGACTACCGAGAAATCCACGTGGCCTTCTGTTGACAAAATCTGCGTGAATTTCATGCGGGTCGAATAATTTGATCCGCAAGATTCTTCGGGTGGAGAAATGGGATCCGCGTGGATCCATTTTCCGAGCGAAGCGCAAATCCGCATGGATATCTTACGTTTGGAAAATGAGATCCGCAAATCGCGTGGATATCTTACATCCAAAATCGGGATCTGCGCGGATTTTGCTTTTCAGGGCCAAAACTGGGATTCTGCGAGGATCCGTTTTCCAAGCCCCATTTTGAGTTGACTTTGATCAGTTGACCTTGACCAAAAGTTGACTGCTATTTTCGGTGTCTACAATTAGCCCCCACTTTGACTGAGTCTGAGTAAGACGAAAGTCAAAGTATACATCTTGAAAAGAACGTTGTAGTTAGCGGAGGTAGTCCATTGTTAACTTTAATTCTTTGGATATTGTCGGTGAGCTATCCAAGGGTAGCTTGAATATCAGAAATTTGACCGGAGGTAGTCCGATGCTGGTTCAGGTGCTGGATATTGTCCAGGCTTTAATACTCAAGGGTAGCTTGAGGATTTATCCGGAGTTAGTCCGTTGCTAGCATGGTTGCTGGATATCGTCCAGGCTTGATACGTTTTCTCCTGAAAAAGGACAAATTTTGTAAGTATATGATAGATAAAATAAAATAAAAAAAATAAAAAGAGAAAAATAAAATAAAATAAAATGAAAATAAGATAAGTAAAATAAGATGAAAGTAAGATAAGGATACTCCCCTTCTATTTATGTCCACCATCCATGCATTATCTTCATTTATGTCTAACCATTATTCACTCTCACACTCTCCTTCTCCATTTCTGCAAGAATCCGCGCAGCTCCAAGCCATTCAAAGAGCAAATCTGCGTGGCTCCCCAGTCCTTAGTATCTTCATCTTCAACCTTGTGCTCAAGCTCAGGGACTTGCAATTTTCAGCACAAATCCGCGTGGTTCCCCATATCCCAGGCCATATCCGCGTGAACCCAAGCAAAATTGCAACCGGGTACGTTCTGTTGTTCGGTCTCTCTTTTTTTTTTGAACTTGAGCTAGAGCTACTTTTTTGAACTTGAGCCTCAAAAGCCCAGATCCGCGTGGATCCGACACAAGTAACCCACCTTTTTTGTGTACCCGCGTGGAACCTCAAAAAATCACGCTTAAATTTCTGGCATTTTTGTGTACCCAGATCCGCGTAGAGCCTCAAAAAAATCCGACTGTTTTTAGCTGCTATCGAACCAAAATCCGCGAGGAGCTGCATCAAAGCTGAACTTGAACTTACATGTTTCAGAAACTGCAAATTGTTCAAAAGTGCTGGTTATATCTAAGCTGGATTTATAATTTGAGCTGCACTGTTGCTGAAATCCGCGTGGATTTCAGTGGCGGTTGAGAACTTTGAGCTTCAAAATTTCAAGTACTTTGTGAAATCTGCGCGCAATTAAACATTTTTGCTGTATTTTAGTGGCAGAAATCCGCGTGGATTTCATTTGTAATTGAGTCGTTTTTGCTCTTGTTTTGTTACTGAAATCCGCGTGGATTCCAATTGCAGTTGAAAATTTTTTTTTCTGTTTTGTTGCTGAAATCCGCGTGGCTTCCAGTTGCAGTTGAGAATGTTTGCTCTGTTTTGTTGGATTCCAATTGCAGTTGAGAATGTTTGCTCTGTTTTGTTGCTGAAATCCACGTGGATTCCAGTTGCAGTTGGGAATTTTTGCCCACGTGATACCCAGCCCGTGATAAGGTTAAAACGGGTTCTTTGAGCTTTTTGTTTGGGCATGCCATAAAATTATGTTTGAGAAATTTAATGTGTGTTGGGTGACAAATCCGCGAGGATCCGACCCAACCCATGCACACGCTATCAAGTCTTGAACTTAAATCCAATAAGATTAAGTTTTGGACATCCCATTCCGTTTTGCTGCTAGATCCGCGTGGAGCTCCACTAAGCCGGGCCAAACAAAAATTTACTTGGCCCAAATCCGCGCGGGCCTCCCCGCTCGAGCGCTTTTTTTGCTTAG
The DNA here is from genome assembly GCA_029582165.1 of Portulaca oleracea. Classification (NCBI taxonomy): domain Eukaryota; kingdom Viridiplantae; phylum Streptophyta; class Magnoliopsida; order Caryophyllales; family Portulacaceae; genus Portulaca; species Portulaca oleracea. The sequence goes on along the minus strand of CM055873.1, from coordinate 2,605,954 downwards.
TTAAATCCGCGTGGAGCTTGATAAATCTGGTATAAAATTTCCATTTTGTCAAATCTGTATTGGCTTTGCTCAACTTGGGAAATTTTTCTTCATTTTGTCTCCAACTTATTTTCTTACTTTGCTCGAGCATTTGAGAAGTTTACGCTTAAGTTGAGTATTGCTTGCAGTATTTCACTATGCCTTCGACAAAACCCGGGAAATACCACCCTAAGAAAGCGGCGTGGGCTGCTGACATAGCCCAAAAGGGCAACATGAGCAGGGAGTGGGCCGGTCCAGACCAATGGGATGGTCATGACCTCTTGTATTGTCGAACCACCCACATTTCCCATTATGCGACTCAAATCCCGGTATGTAACTTTCTTTACCCATTATGGTATTAAGATGACAACTCGTAGGTTTTTTATCGCGTATTGTGTTACCTTGCAGGCGGATAACATCCAAGCCTGTGGGGCTATAGGGAAAGTGATGAAATTGCGACGAAATGGAGCGACTAGACTATCCACCAAATACATTATCCGAGATCTTTGGACTTGGCCATCCGCTTCAACGCTCTGCATGCCATGCGAGAACCTACCGGCCACTGTGTCGTACGTGCATTAAGTGAACGGTTTTGGGATACAACCAATACCTTTCACTTCCCCGAGTACGAAATGACCATCACCCCTTTGGATTTTGCCATGATTACCGGTCTATCTTTTGGTGGTGATCCCCTGTATTACTCCGATGTTTTGGGTCACGACAAGGCCCAAAGAATTGGCCTGCTTGGTCCAATAATGGCTACCGTGCATGACAATCAAGTTTGGATACTGCTCTTTTCGACGAAGTTCAGAAGGGCAACTTCTGGGATGAGGTTTATACTGATGCTCAGAGACGGCGAGTGATACTTGCTATCTTCTTATGCACCACCATCTTCGGAGAACGCGGTAGTCGGGTTTATTTCCATTATTTAGGGAATCTAGAAAATCTAGATAACCTACATAACCTTGCTTGGGGAGCCGCGGCTTACACATGTCTCTTTCGTGGACTCGCTGCAGGTGCGGTCCCCAAGTCAAAACTTGAGCAGAACAACACCTATCTTTCTGGCTTGTGGAAAGTCATTGAGGTACCTCCCTTCTTTTATCCTTCATCCCCTCATTGTAATTCAAGTACTAAACCTTCCTTTCCCGCAGATTTGGTTCTATGAGTACTTTGAGGGGCTTTCTCCCAAGTCTACTGTTGGGGATGTCTTCCCAATCGCTCTTCGCTGGGGGAGTGATGATTTGTTGGAGAGAAAGCGTCGGGTAGAGCATTTAGAGCTCTTTCGTGGCCTGCTGAATAATCCCGGACAGGTATGACCTCTTCCTTTCTTTTCCATCCTGTCCTTGATGTCATTAAATTATCAACTAACCCATTCGGTGCCTTGAACCCTTGGGCTGCCTACGAGGTTACGGAAGACCAACTTTCAGATCTCGACATCCTACAAGAGATCAACTGTCGGAGGGTCCTATTTGAAGGCCCTTTCACCTTTATCTGGTATTGCGGTGAGAGGGTAACCCACCAGTGTATGCACGTATGGCCTCCTCGTACAAGAGATCCCCAAATAAAATGTTCTATCCTCGCTCTTTGACCTTTAAAGAGCTCGAGGTCAACCTTATGGGGATCCCCATTGGGCATTTGCTAATCATGGGCGCCGATTATGTAAACTCCATTCGACCACGCCTCATGGGGCCCATGGTAAGTACAACGATGATCTATTCACGCATTCGTGTTTTTATACTGTGGCTAATTTGATTGACCTGCAGGATACTGGAACGCCGGAGGTTCCTAACCCTCTTGGTTTGAGGCGACGAAGGAGAAATTGTCCCGAGCTTCCTTTGTCCTCAAACAGTCCTGGCGTAAGACTTCTTACCTTCATTATAACGAACAATTTTTACTCTTACTATCCCGGAGTTTGACCTTGTGAAACGAAATTTCTTGTAGTGGAGTCGGGAGCAGACCATGGAGGCTATCGCTCTCATCTATGGCCTTTGCGACGAGCTCCAAGATATGAGGAGACGATTTCGGCGTCGCATGGGTTTTGGACCTCGCCGCGGCGGAGGCGGAGGTAGAGGGCACCACCATGGTGGGGGGCGTCATCATCATCACGGTAGGGGCCATGGAGGTCATAACGCCAATGACGATGATGAAGATGATGATGCTCATGATCACGACTTGGACGGAGGAAGAGCCATACCCATTGCTTTTTATGCACAGGACGACAATCACCCCGGCGATGATGATGAAGAGGAGAGTGACAACGGTCAGGACATTGACTTGGGAGGAGGAGGCTTTTATACAACACCTGGCGCGGGTCCTTCGAGTAGTAGTGGTGGAATGACTGCCTATGGATCCCAACTCCATAGTTATGTTCCTAACATCCCGAATTCTCAAGATGAAGTGAACATTCACGGATCCTCGATAATATGGGTTTTACATCTGCTCGAGGATCATCTCGAACACGCACCTATGGGAGATGTCTTAGCGAAAGTGATGCTTCGCAAGCCTCGACACTTACGCTGGAGCAACTATTTGGTAACATGTCTCTTTCCCGAGGATACCCTGACTACTCTCAACAGAGCTGGTCGCATGATGTTCATCGATCGTCTGTGGATTTCAAGAACGTCCCCCCAGAGACTCCTATTCCAGCCGCCACTGGCTTCTTCGACTCGTCTTCTTCATACTTCTTGGGTAAGGAGGAACCGGTCAAGAAAGAATATGATGACAATTGGAGTCTAACTCCAGTTTTGCAAGCTCCTGTCTTGCAAGGGCACTACCCGGGCTCCTTCCACGTTGATGAATCCGGGCGAGTTCATTCTTATGACACTCCGCTTCTTCGTGGAATGAAGAACCCACCTGGAGGATATCAACCGATTCGACTCAACCTCTTCCTCTTGGGCAACGATGGATGGAACTTCTTCATCGGGCAAGATCTCGCTTCTACCGGGCCGACGCTTTGGTTTCTCGGGCCCAGAATATATAGACTTGGTTTCGGATGAGGGAGATGACGATTAAGGAATTTTCCATGTATAATGCTTAGACTGGTTTTTTTTTTTTTTGACTATTATAAAAAAAGCTAAGACTACATGCGATGCAGAACAAAACAATTAAGACAAGACGTTGAACTGTGGTCAAAACAAGAGTTGATTTCTATAAACATTGTCGGAAGCAAATAAATCTTGATTACACCAAAATTTATATAACTAGCCTCCTTGCAAACAAATAGCTCGGGCTTTTAATCCCAACACTTCGACAAATCTGCGAGAATTAGTATAGGCTTAACTCTGACCGCAAATTTGTGTGAACCCAAGCAATGGCCACAACTTCGACAAATCCGCGTGGATCCCAGTCCGACCCGTGCTTTGGCCCAAAATTTTCCTAATCCGTGTGGACTTGGGCTTGGCCCAAAATTTACAAAATCCGCGTGGACTTGTGTTCGGCCTAAAAACTGCAAAAATCCGCGTGGACCTGTACTTGGCTCAAAATCCGAAAAAATCCGCGCGGATTCCAGTACTTGGCCCAAATCTGCAAAAATCCGCGTGGATCACAGTACTTGGCCCAAATTCTTCTCACCCGCATGGGCCAACTTGCTGACAAATCCGCGTAGATCCTAAATCTGTACAACTTCCACTGCGATCCGAAACTTATCCCACTTGAATTGCCAACCGAGTCTTTGATTCTCATATGGACTGGTACTTTGCAAATCCGGATGGACTTTTACTACAACCATAACACTGCATGCGGACTTCCGCCCTATAAAATCCGCGTAGATCCACCTCCTATATCATCACGAATTTCCCCTACATCTGTCTTTTGGCTTGGCCAATTCTCCAAAATCTGCGTGAGACCCACGTTACTACCCAAAATATGTCGTTCCAGAAAGAGTTAGAACAATGGATGCTCTCCCTTCCGTATGCTGAAAAAGAAGAATTGAAGAGATACAATCTTCATACCCTAATTAGCCTAAGGCAAGTGAGGATTATGTGGGATTTCTTGAGGGCCGCTGCTGAATTCTGGGACCCTGAGTTTCACCTATTTAGGTTTGGGGAGAAAGAACTGTGCCCTCTCCCTGAAGAATTCGGTGCAATACTAGGTTTCAAATTTACTTCAACACCCGTAATCCCGACTTCTTCTAGGAATACCGCCCCTAGGTATATCTCCCTTCTTGGCCTAGAGAAAGATAACCTAGAAAGAATTTTAGAAGGTGAAAGGGTAAACTTTTTGCCTTTAATTTCTTCACTCAAAAGAAGCGACAACGTTGAGAGAAGAACTAGGGCTTTAGTTCTGTGTTTGTTGGGAGGATTCTGTTTCTACCATGGTGGTACAAATAGCGGTCCGGCTTCGCTAATTAATATCAGCGAGAGCCTCCGTTGTGATCAAAATCTAGCACCCATGATAGTAGCTGAAACCATCTTGTGCCTGGATCGACTTTGTGAAGAACCCAAGGGCGAATTCTCAGGAAGCCCCCTGCTTCTTCAGGTAACTCTCTTTCAAATCTCCCATTTTCACCGAAATCAGCGCAGATTTCACTCCTATCACCCAAATTGCTACCTACAAATCCGCGTGGATCCACTTTGTCGTAAATTCTAACTTTCTCTTTTCTTTCCTTGCAGATATGGTTGATGGAGCACACTCGCTTCTTGGCTCCTCAGAAGAACGAACCCACATTCCGGATGACCCAATTTTGCCAGCGCGCCCGTAAATACAAGGAGCGCTCTACGGACAAGTGGTTGAAGTGGTTCATCGAAGAGATGATCGTTAAGTGGCATATCACCTGGTGGAGAATAAGGGAAGTGGTAACCGTTGACCACCGATGCCCTTTTGTGAGGCTTGTGGGTCTAACACATACCACTTATTACTTCCCCGAGCGGGCCAAGCGTCAGATAAGAAGAAAACAATGGATCCCTACACTTGACTGCACTCCACCTAACCCTAAAGTCATCACAAACGATGCTGCAAAGGTTAGATCTTGGCAAGACTATTGGATGAGCAGGCCAACTCTCACCGTTCCTGCAACAGGCGGAAGTACCTATGTATCTACGGCTTATCGCTATTGGATACTTGAAAAAGATCCTGCTACTAGGAAGCAGTTAAAGGAAGATGAAGAGAAAGAATTGAACCCACCAGTGACTCAACCGACCCCTAAAACTACTAGGAAAGGCAAAGAGAAAGCCCCCAGTGACTCAACTGCCAAGAAAAGACAACGAAGAGCGTCTACACAAAGTGAAGGATCTGGGTCAAACACTATTCTAGAGTCTGGAAAGAAACTCAAGCAGGATTAGATCGATGTCGCTTGCCTTTAGCTTTTTTTTTTCTTTTTTTTTTTAGTATATTTTTTTTTTTGATGCCGATGAACGTTGTAGTTGCAAGTTATAAGCTTGCATGCTCTCCCTTCGTTTTTGATCTTTAGGCTTTAGGTTTGTTTGAAATAAATTGCATTTTACGGGATTTCAGAATTTTCAATTATACGTGTGAAATCCGCGGACTTCGCATACGTAAAATTTATTTCCGATCAGAATAATGTAAAATCCGCGAAGATTTTTGCATCAAGAAAGTAACCCACGAGAATGAACAGAAACAAAAAACGGGCCCTGGAAAATATGAGATTCGCGTGGATCCAACCAAGATTGCTCCGAAAAAATATCTGAGAGTATCCGGGTCGTTAAGTCGATCCGCGTGGATTTTAAAAACGAATGGGCCCAGAAAAGCTGAGGATTCGCGGATTTACCCAGAATTGCTCCAAAAATGAGTATCCTGGGCCAGGTCAGTAACCAAATCCGCGTGGACCTCAAGAATAAAGGGTCTAGAAAACAAAGGATATGCGCGGATCTGACCCAAAATAGTTCCAGAAATATAAGGAAGACTGGACTGACGGTAGTTCATACGAACCCTGATTCGGGCCTTGCAAAATCCGCGAAGATCTATGGGGGTTTCAAGACTTAAAATTAAGTCATGCTGTGAAAGGGCATAAAACGGGATTCCATGTACCCAAAAATCCGCATGGACCCAGTTGGGTGGCAAAGGAATCTACGTGAGCCCAACAGAATTGAGGCTTTTTGCATGAATCGAGGCAAAACTGTCCCAAATCCGTGAGGATCTGTTGGACTTTTAAAGCCCCAAAAACTGCATTAGGCTTGGACGAAGTACAACTCCGAACTTAGGCCTCAGAAAATCCGCGTGGACCTGCGGAGGCCTAGGTAAGGTTTTTTTTTTGAAATTTCGAGCCCTACAAAGGTTTTAAGTTTCATTGAATCCGCGAGGAGTCCATGTTGCTTTAAGGGCTCAAAATAAAGTATCGGGAACTTTTTTATTTGTTTGGGCCGGACTTTTAGAGAAGCTTCCTACGTATCCACATTACATGGAATCAGGCCATCGTAGTTCAAATGGTAGTGTAAGTATTTAGTTGCTGACTTAAATAAATCAGTGGCTAATGTTTTGAGGATAGTTGCTGGTTTCGGACACCAGTTTCTACGTCCACTTTTACCCTTAAGCGTAAAACCTCTTCAGTTGATCCAAGTTGGTTAGCTGGGCATACTCTTCACCCTCCAAATCCATTAACTTCACCGCTCCTCCAGGAAGTATCGCCTTTATAATAAACGGGCCCATCCAATTGGGCCTAAACTTCCCCTTTGGGTCCTGAATAGGTGCCCTTACCTCTTTTAGCACCAAATCACCTTCTCTGAGGTCTTTTGACCTAACTTTCCTGTTGAATGCCCTGGATATGCGGTTTTGATATATCTGGACATTATGCATGGCTCTGAGCCTCTTTTCATCGATGTTAACAAACTCCTCGTATCTAGCCTTAGCCCAATCCGCCTCCGGAATTTGACTCTCAACTACAATTCGCAGAGAGGGTATTGCTACCTCTACTGGTAACACCGCTTCTATCCCATATACCAAGGAGTAAGGTGTTGCTCCGGTGGATGTACGAATAGAAGTCCGATAACCCCACAATGCAAAGGGCAATTTGTCTGGCCAGTCCTTATAAGTCGTGGCCATCTTCTCTATTATCCTAATGACGTTCTTGTTAGCTGCCTCAACTGCTCCGTTGGTTTGAGGTCTATAAACCGAAGATCTATGATGTTGGATCTTATATTTAGCTAACAACTCTGCTGTCTCCCTCTTGAAGTGAACTCCATTATCACTAATCAACTCATGAGGTACCCCGTAACGGCATATAATATTTGTAAGTATGAATTTAGCAACGTGCTTAGAAGTCAACTTTGCATATGATGACGCTTCTACCCACTTTGTGAAGTAGTCAATGGCTACAAGCACATATTCATGTCCTCCTGTTCCTTTAGGAGTGATCTTCCCTATGATATCGATGCCCCATACTGAGAGCGGCCAAGGCGAGGCTAAAGTAGTCAAGAATGAAGGGGGATGGTGTTGCAAGTTCGCATAAATTTGACACTTGTAGCACTTCTTCACGTAATCGTGACAGTCAGCTTCCATAGTTGACCAGTAATACCCCATTCTTTGTACTTTTTTGGACAACATCCGTCCATTCATATGCGGACCACATTCTCCTCCATGAACTTCTTCCATCAAATTCTTAGCTTCCTCCCGGCTTAGACAAAGCAAATTGATGCCCATGTCAGTTTTCTTGTACAGTTGACCTTGAATCAAGCAATACTGTGAAGCCAAGAGTCTAATTGCTCTTTGTGACCTCTTAGTGGAACCTTCAGGGTAAGTTCCTTTGGTGAGGTACTGGTATATATCGTAATACCAACAAGTTGGGTCTACCTCACAAACCTCCAAAGAGTACACATAAGCCGGCTGAGCTCTTCGATCTACACATATGGGCATAGAAACGGCTCCTCTCGGGATATTAAGCAATGATGACAGCTTAGCCAAAGCGTCCGCTAATTCATTATGCTCCCGAGGTAAATAAGTGAACACTATTTGATCAAAGTGTTCTGCTAAATCTCTCACATAAGCTTAGTAAAGTGCTAAAGCTTCATTCTTTATCTTCCATTTATTGGAAGCTTGATTGATTATGAGGCTTGAATCACCAAATATTCTTATGCATTTTATGCCCATCTCTACCGCAGCTTGCATACCAATGATGCATGCTTCATATTCAGCCACATTGTTGGTGGCTTCAAAATCCAATTTCACCGAAATCGGAGTATGTGCTCCTTCGGGTGAGATCAAAATGATTCCTACTCCGTATCCACTTTGATTAGAGGCGCCATCAAAATACATTTCCCAAGTTTCTTTCTGTGTTTGAAATACTTCCTCATCGGGAAATTCGAGTTCTTCTTCACAGGCTTCCTCTACGGGTAGCTCAGCCAGAAAATCTGCCACTACTCTTCCTTTTATGGCTTTGGGAATAAATCAGAATCAAACTCCGACAAAGATGACCATCCACCGAGCTACTCTACTATTGACCAATGGTTGCTCCATCAAGTACTTGAGAGGGTTCATGAAAGCGATACATGCAATCGTATGAGCAAGCGTGTAGTGACGTAGTTTCCTCGTTGCCAAACAAGAGCAAGGGACAACCTCTCAATATTGGAGTATCGAGTCTCATATTCCAAGAACTTCTTACTTAAATAGTAGATTGCTCGTTCTTCACCTTCGTACCTTTGAGCTAACATAGCCCCCATTGCTGTCTCTGTGATAATTAGATACAACACTAAGGGTCTTCCAGGCGTGGGAGGCATTAAAACGGGTGGGTTGGCCAAGTATTCTTTGATTCTGTCAAAGGCTGCTTGGCATTTTTCGTCCCACTCAGGCTTGACTCCCTTCTTTAGCTTCTTAAATATGGGGTCACAGATCATGGTCAACTTTGCTATGAACCGGCTTATGTACTGTAGTCGTCCTAGGAAGCCTTTTATCTCCTTTTCTGTCTTAGGCGGTGGCATTTCCTGTATCGCCTTGATTTTTGCGGGATCGACCTCAATACCCCTGGAACTTACTACAAAGCCTAACAGCTTACCCGACGTCACCCCGAAGGCACATTTATGTGGATTTAATCTCATTCCGTACTTACGAAGCCTAAAAAAACTTTCTAAGGCTATCTAAATGTGTTTCGCGATCAACGGATTTAATAATCATATCATCCACGTAAACTTCCGCTTCTCTATGCATCATATCATGCAACAATGTGGTGGTAGTCCTTTGATAGGTTGCCCCTGCATTCTTTAACCCAAATGGCATCACCACGTAACGGAATGTACCCCAATGAGTGATGAATGTTGTCCTCTCCATATCTTCCTCAGCATCTTGACTTGGTTATAACCCGAGTACCCATCCATGAAGGAAAGAAGAGCATGACCACAAGTGTTATCTACCAAAATATCAATGTGGGGTAAAGGGAAGTCATCCTTCGGGCTCGCCTTGTTTAGATCTCTAAAGTCCACACACATCCGCACTCTCCCATCCTTCTTCGGGTTTGGGACTACATTCGCTACCCATTGTGGGTATTCCGACACCCTAATGAAGCCTGCACTTAACTGCTTCTCAACCTCTTCCTTAATCTTCAACGCCCATTCTGGTTTCATGCGCCGAAGCTTCTGTTTTACTGGTTTAGCGTCAGGGTAAAGCGGTATTCTATGCTCAACTATCTCTCTGTCTATACCGGGCATGTCTTGGTATGACCAGGAAAAGACATCTACAAATTCTCGTAGAAGTAGAGTAAATTGCTCTTGCTCCTCGAGGGCTAAAGATTTCCCGATTTTGGTCAATTTAGGTTCTTCCAGGGTACCCAGATTCTGATTATGGTTTCTTGACCATCAAGTTCGATTCTCTTGTTTCTACAAATCTAAAAGATCTTTAGGAATTTGATTCGTTACTGAGATCATCATTATTTTCTTTTGAGGCAAAGCAGTTCAGTGGATGGGGATGAGAAGAGTCGTAGTTAAAAAGTTCTTTTCATTGAATTGAGAAACAAGAACATCAACAGATGACTCAATGACCTTCCGAAGTGGATGCAGACTTAGTGGGCTTAAGGTCCGACTTTAAGAGCACTCGGAAAATGGACCATGAAGAATGAGAACTAGACTCGATCCATGCACGCACTCTCCTATAGCTAGGGTGAACTCTTTATCTCCATCAGCCGATATCCAGGTGACTTGCTTGTTCTCCTGGCCCCATGTTGCGATGAGCTCAGTAGGATCAAAATCCATGCTTGATAAGGCTAGAGAAAGTGCCTCCACAGGTTTCTCCTCTTTTCGTGCCTCTCGACCAAACAACATCCCAAAGACGTTACTCCCGGCTAGATGAGTCCAATCTAGTGGGGTCTTGCTTTCCCGTGCTGGTGTGAAAAGTTCTTCTTCGAAAGATGCGATCCGAAAATCTCGATCTGGAACCAAAATCCCCTTGCTTTTCAAGTAGTATGGCTCTGGAAAGCCGAAGTAGGGAAAATAATCTCCTTCTTTCAAAAACTGACCGTTAAGCGTGAGTGGATACGGCTTTACACCATAAAGCGGTATTGGCTCGCTCTTCTTGACGATCACAGCCTTCTTGGCTAGTCGTTGTTCTTCCTCCGTTGGAGTGTACCCCAATCCAAAACGATAGTTTCCTTTTTGAGTCAAGGGAAAGGATGTGGGCCCTTGTGCTCTCCTTCCTAAAGGTAAACCAGGAAAGTAACCCTGTCTTTTGAGTATAGTGTTGACCTTCCTATTCGAGTAAGGATCGAAGTCCAAAGGTACTTCGTCCTCATCCAAGGCAGCAACAATGTCAAAATGATGGAACTCCTCATCCTTAGAGTTATGTTCTACTTCCAACATCGGCTTCTTAGAAGTAATCATCGCGGATAACTCCTCTCCCTTGATGGTCACCACCTGACCCTTGACTGATAGCTTTACTTTCTGATGCAAGGTAGACGACACCGCTCGTTGTTCATGCAACCAAGGGCGCCCTAGTAAGAGATTAAAGGAAGCCGGAATGTCTTGTACCAAGAACTCAACATTGGTAGAAATTGTATCCATAGTGACTGGCAAGAGGATTGAACCCAAAATTCTCCTAGGAGTATTATCATAAGCCCTAAGTTGGATAGCTTGTTGGGTAAGCTGATGAGGTTGAATACCCAGCTTTTGGGCTGTCCTCCATGGGCAAATATTTATAGCAGATCCGTTGTCAACCAATACCAATGGTATCACCTTATTAGAACAACCCACAGTTAAGTATAAGGCCTTGTTGTGTGCAAAGCCTTCTTTGGGCAAATCTTCATCACTAAAGGTTATTGTACTTTGGCCCGAAGTGACAAAAGATACTACTTCCTCGGGTGTGGTTTCAGGCGGCACTTCAAGTTTACTTAAAGCCTCAATTAAAGCTTGTCTGTGCTTTTGTGAAGCTGCCAATAACTGCCAAACCGAAACATCCATCTTCAATTTCTTTAACTGCTTTAACACAAGATCATCTTCAAGGGTAGGGACCACTATTTCCCCTACTTTTTCTTTCCCTTTGTCTTGAGGTTGGACTTGGGAGGGACCTCCTGGATGATTATGGCGCCCAGACCATGTTAGGAAAGTAACGTTCGGGGCTTTGGTTTCCCCGGATTTTGCTGTTCCCCAAAAGTCGTCGTCACTATTAGAGTCCCAAAAGTTGTTGGTGACGTTCTTAGCATACTGTTCGCCATAGACATCTTCCTCATCGCTAACCCATAAACCATTAACCTCATTGGCCTCGGAAAAGTAGCGCGTGATGTAAGTCGGTTTCTTTGCATCGGTAATGAAATCAGAAGGATCCCATTCACATTCCTCAGAAATAGCATGTATGTGTAAGGAACCTAATGGGTTTCCAGTGTTGCTCGGCTTCTGTGTTGCCTTCGGTAAAGGCAGTTGCTTCGACATAAACATCTCCTCCATTCTATTCTTCAAGGTGAAACATTGTTCAGTATCATGTCCTCGCGCCCTGTGATACTTGCAAAATTTACCAGCATCCCAACCCCGTGGCTTCTCCTTCGGCTCAGGTTTTAAGTCGGGAAGGGTAATCATGCCCTTGCTTAATAGACGCTCCAAGGCTTGAGCATATGAAGTGTCTATCGGGGTATACTCGGTGTAGCGTTGTAAAGCATTCACCTCATTCCCTTTATTAGCCGTCGGATGGGCCGTGACTTTTTATTAGTGTAGGTGTTCTTCCAGCCCCCAGTTGTAACCCCTTTAGCGAACTCACTCTCAATCTTTGTGCCGGCCAATCTCAGTGTGCCAAAGTCTTTAAGGGGTTGAAATCTCAGATGAGTGTTGTACGAGGGTTGCAGGCTTCGAATAAGCATATCCACTTGGTGTTCCTCCGAAGGTCGATCTACCATTTGAGCTGCCTTTGATCTCCACGGCGAAATGTCGAGAAAGATTCCCTTTCTCCTTGCTTCATTAGCTCCATGTCCCTTAAGGTGACAGGCATGTCGATATTGTAGGAGTATTGATGTAGGAACTCCTTGCAAAGTGAGCTCCATTGTGAAGTCTTGGCGGGACTGAGCGTACTATACCATTTCATGACATCTGGACCTAAAGTCCAAGGAAAGATGATGTGATAAATGTCTTCCTCAACTCCTTTGTGTCATAGCCCCGAAAATTCCGTACATGTTGATGTGGGTTCGACACCATGAAATTTGATATCGTGCATGTTGAATTTGGGAAGTCTACCAGAGCAGTGTGAAACCTACATCATCCGTGAATTGATTGTTAAAGAGTGTAGACTCTTTCAACATTTGCTCAATACGATCAAGTCTCGAGTTCGAAACCCCGTGGACTGATCCATCCTTCTCTCTTCCAGATTGTTCTACTTCACTCGTAGGAGGATTCTTCATATTCGAATTTTTCACCTCCTCCATGGCGTGAATGACAGCGTCGATTCTTTGGTTTTGTGCCTCTAATTGAGCATTCATAGAGACTTGCATATTCAGAATTATGTTGGTCAATTGCTCCATTTCGTTACGTGGAGGTGGTGGAGGAGGCACCGACTCCTCTCCATGGTCACTATGCGGATGATCTTCAGGATGATCATCACTGGGATCCGACATTATCTCAGATGGGTCAATTACCAAAGACAACACCTTCCTCAGATGCTTCTTCGTCGGTTGCTCTTGAATTGGTTGCCTCAGACGGTGGCCGATCTTCGTTACTGTCGTAGTGGACGTCAAAAGTTTCCAACCGACCCGTCTTGTCCCGCTGATAAACCCGAAACCAACCTATCCTGCCCCTGAAAGGTGGATGAACTCGAAGACTCAGCTTAACGTCGCTCTAAAACTTCATGCATGCAATGGATGAAGAATTCTATTTGGACCCCGAATGATCGAACTAAAGCTCAAAATCATATGCGAAGCCCAAATAAAGCTCTTATGCAAAATGCAGACTCTGGCCTGGAATGACATATTTAGACCTTATCGGGCCGAGCTTGAAAACGAACTTAGGCCTCATATAAAGGCTAAACATACCGTTTCTAGCCGACTAAACAGACCGAGGAGTCCATTTGGACCACACAAGAGCGGGCTTGCTCAGAAAATCCGCGAGGATCCATGAGGCCCAGCAGCCTTGTGCCGCCCAAATGACCTGCCGACACAAGATAAAAAGACTTCACACACACAGAAATGACCCTAAGGACACCTCAATTTAGGCCCAGTAGCAACCGAGCTCGCTGGGATCCGCGCGGATTTCATGGGCTCAGGCCTACTGAGATCTGCGCGGATTTCCTGTGCTCAGGCTTGCTACTAAGCCTAAATCTAGGTCAAACAAAGAAAGGAGGTGAAGGGGAAAAAAAACGAGAATTTGGACCATACATGGCCCAGCCCAACCTGAGATCCGCGTGGATCCCCTGGGCTCGAGTTATGCATGGGCCAAATACTAAAGACAAGACGACGAAAAAGGAAAGCGGGAATACTGGCTTGGACCATACGGGTTCGACCCTGCCTGAGATCCGCGCGGATTTCAGGAGCCTAAACTCCGTATGGGCCAAGCCAGTCACCACGACCCAACACATAACCCTAGAAAACAACTTGACTTAGGCCCGGTGGTACCCGAGCACACCAAAATCCGCGCGGATTCTGGGCTCAAAAGCACTATAAAGCCTAAACGGAGACTGACGACCATTAGCCTGACCATTAATTTGGGCTATACAAGTCTGACCAATCACGGGATCCGCGTGGATCTCCAGGGTCAGAACTTGTATAGACCAAAGTAATTGTCTCGGCCCGCGGACAAACAGGGACGACCGTACTTGACCTTTTTTTTTACTTTTTTTTTTGTCTAAGCATTACGACATGGTCTCGGGTTCGAAGGTTACAAAGAGCACATAGCACACAAATGAATTCCAACTTAACCAAGGGGCTATGTTTAGAGGGTTAAAGGGTCGGTTCGTCCTAACCTCTAACTCGTGTCCCGAGTATTTGAACTTCCATGGGGTGCATGGCAAGATTAATGTACCCGGGTTGCTCCCTTTTATCATGTGGATTAGGGAGTGATGCACGAGTGGGAAAACAACCACCGGCTCGGTGAAGATCTAAATGGACCCACCAAGTTGAATGGTTTTATTTTCCCAAAAAAATGGCAAAAATGGGGATAAACCTAAACGGTTCCTTTTGTACCCAACAAAGGGGAAAGCCCGAGAAAATGCAAATATGCCTAAAAATAAAAAAAAACGTGACAACTTTTTTTTTTAAAAAAAACCCGACTTTTCAAGTCTTACCCACTTACTAAATAGTTCCCCAGTGGAGTCGCCACCGTAGGGCCCGCGACCCCGGAGGGCACGGTCCCCCGCGGAGTTTCGAAACGACGTAGGGTTGCTTATTGGTCCTAGGGTACAAATTTTAACAATTTCCTTTAAGGTATAAAACGTTTTCTGTGCATTTTAATGCTAAATCGGGCCAACTCCTTTACCTCGGAATTTCAGTACCAATATCTATTCGGGAATGGCCCGTGAGCCCGATGTAATTGGAGATCCGCGCGGATTTCCCAGATTACTCGAGGCCCAGGTCCATTCTGAATGGGATATTGGTCACTAGACATCAAAAGGGTGTACTGGGCTGGCAAACTGGCCCAAAATCCGCGAGGATTTTCCAGCCAACATGCACGACCCGGTCCACCATTTTATGTCCAACGACCTATTATTAGAATCGATGGCAAATCGGGATCGACCGTAAAATCCACGCGGATTTACGGGCTGACAAGATTCCGTGCCATCGACCGTAAATCCTTGCGGATTTCAACGAGCGTTCGGTACTTACCAATGCAGTTATGGGTATTGAAACTGAAGCGAAGTACTAGGCCTGAAAAACATTAATTTGCATAAAAATAAAAAAAGAGTCGCCAGTTAATTTTCGATAAAATTAACAAAAACAAAAAAAGATGACTCCGGTCTCGAACCAAAATTCGGATCCGAGGGTAAAGGTATCGATGTAGGGGGATGCCCTTGCATCGTCATGAGCGCCTCTACTGGGTCGGGTTTATTAAGAGAAAAAAAAAGTAAAAAAAAAAGGTTGTCACTCTCAATTAAAAAAAAAACGCATGCATAGAACTTTTAATAAAGTTTAAACAAGTTCGAAATTTAAATTACAGGGGGCGGGGTGATTCGACTACATTTTTACAATTTGATCTACTAACTACGAAAACTGAAAAAAAACACAAATGAAGGCGCCCTACCAAGCCTTCGCAAATCCGCGCAACTCCCAAGAGGTATCCGAAAATCTCCACCCAGAACTGCTCAGAATTGCAGAAATACGGTGCAGAAATCTGCGTGGACTTTCAGTAATTGGCTCTCAAGTGTATCTCGCCTTTGTTTCTCTCAGAATTCTCTCTGCTTTTTTCTTCCAAATTTCTCTCTTTTCTGCAGATCCGCGGATCCTTTTATATGCAGTCGGTCGTGGTCGATTGCCTCACTTCGCTGGAAATCCGCGCGGATTCCAAGTAGTGGGGCCGGCAGTTGTTGACTACCGAGAAATCCGCGTGGCCTTCTGTTGACAAAATCTGCGTGAATTTCATGCGGGTCGAATAATTTGATCCGCAAGATTTTTCGGGTGGAGAAATGGGATCCGCGTGGATCCATTTTCCGGGCTAGAACTGGCAAATCCGCATGGATATCTTCTGGGCTGGAAAATGAGATCTGGCAAATCCGCGTGGATATCTTCTGTCCAAAACTGGGATCTGCGCGGATTTTGCTTTTCTGGGCCAAAACTGGGATTCTGCGAGGATCCGTTTTCCAAGCCCCATTTTGAGTTGACTTTGATCAGTTGACCTTGACCAAAAGTTGACTGCTATTTTCGGTGTCTACAATGTGTTACGTCGTTTGTTTGAATTTAAGATACAAGAGTCTGGTGATATGCATGATAGTATGAATGTGTTGAATATAATACTATCAAAGTTAACCTCTGTGGGATTTAATTTCAACGATGAGATGAACGCTAACATACTATTGGCTACCCTACCTAAGTCTTGGGAAAATTCCGTGACTTCTGTAACTTCTTCAACTAAGAAGGATGAGAAATTGAAGTTTGGGGAAATTAGAGACTTTGTCCTGAATGAAAGTATTCGTAGAAAAGATTCTAATGTGTCTGAGTTTTCGGGGAATGCTTTGACTGTCAGGGGTAGGAGGAATAGTGGGAGTTCGGGTCGGGGTCAATCAAAATCTAAAGGTCGAAACATGGAGCAAGCGTTGTGTAGGAACTGTGGTGATAGATGTCATTTTCGTAGGGATTGTCCCAAACCTAAGAAGAGCAGCCATAATGACCAGGACTCAATATATTCTGTTGAGGATTTTGGTGATGCCCTAACTGTTAGTGTTGACAAGTTAGAAGGGGGTTGGGTGATAGATTCGGGTGCTTTGTTTCACTCTTCGTCTAGCAAGGAGGCCTTTAGCAATTTTGTGAGTGGGAGGTTTGGCAGGGTTAGGCTTGCAGACGGTCTCAACCTAAAGGTGCTAGGAAGAGGTGATGTGAACATTAAAACTTCTAAGGGTGGAACTTGGAGGTTGAAGAATGTTCGGTATGTCCCGGGTCTGATCAAGAACCTTGTATCTGTGATTCAACTAGATGAGGAGGGGTTCACGACGAGATTTGAAGATGGTCATTGGAGGGTAACGAAAGGATCTCTAATAATTGCAAATGGCAGGAAAGAGGGGAAGCTATATTCTGTCATTGATAACTCTAACATGTCGGTTCATGCTCATCAAAGGCGTGTTAGCTTCTCTGATGAGAGAAGGGTACCAGAAACGAGGAGGTTTCCGGTCGAGGCTATGGGAACGGATGGTCAGCCGAGGAACGCATCTAACTTGCACGAGAATTTGACAAGTTCAACACGAGGTAAAATCCCAATCCAAAACTTCTCTAAGTTGTTGACGATGATGCGTATGTCGAAGTTGCAGGGGCGTGATCAGTTCAAGTGGGAGCCTGTTGCTAAAAGAGGAGTTGATGGGAGGTCAACTGGGACCTCTGTTGATCTTTGTTGAACAAGATCGAGATGAATGCACTAGAGGATTCAAAGACGAGTGGTAGTGGTGGTGATGAACGATGAAGGCTACAATTTGGTTTCCAAGTGGGAGATTGTTGGGTTAATTGTGTGGAGCCCAAATTATTATTTTGGTGAGATGAATTTTGGAAAGCCAAAATTATGCTAGGTGGGCAAATTTCATATAATATTGAAGATCTTCCAAGATTGTGTTCATTAAGGAAAGATATTATATAAAGTGAAAAATATTATATTTGTTACCAAATTGTGATGGGGCAATCACATGAAAATATAATATTAATTTGGAATATAGTATCAAATTATTAGGAAACACATGCTTTTTGGAAAGTTAATATTATTATTAACCGCAATATTATGTTGTAGTCTTGACTATAAATAGGACCTAGGTGTTAGGTTTATTAGTACAACAATTGAGAGTGTTTCATCTTATACCACAAGAGATTGACCTGTAATCTCTGTGTTCCTGAGGGAGTTGTGTGGGGCTCAACTGTGAGTGTTGAGTTCTCAAGTTGTAACTCTAGGAAGACTGTGAGAGATTGTGGAGGTCTGGGAATCTCTGAAACACCGTTGTAATCCTCTGATAGGGCATCATTCGTGGTTTTTTTCCCGGTCTGGGCTTTTCCACGTTAATTCCTTATGTCGAATCTTAATTTATTTTTCGCCCTTTATTATTGTTTGTCTGCTAACTACGCCCTGAGAATCCTAACATAACCAAAATGCAATGGGGGTGCTAGGGGAAAATCGAAAAATTTGGATTGCTAACTTTTTCCAATCCAATCCAATCCAACCCAACCTTACACAATTCCCCAAAAAAGTTCTCTCTAAAAACACAATTCCCCAAAAAATTATCATAACTTATCCAATCTAACCAATCCACCCAAATTTCATTTTATCCAATCCAAAGAACAGAGTTAGTAACATTTTGTCCAACTCCAATATCATAATTTGTCCGACCTAGAGACGATGGATTACAATTGTAGATTTTTTGTTCGGATTTCAACATTGATCATTTTTCCTGAAAATTCAGGCACAACATTCTCTAGCTTAATTTTGTTGTCTAGACCCGATTTTTTTTTTGGTTCGAATTTAGGTATCCAAATAGTTTGATATATGCCTCCACCCTAAAAACTAGGTTATAGCAATCAATTTCTTATCTAAATTTTGATAAATATTGATTTGATTGACCTCAAATTAACTTGGTCGCGAATTTTCGCCATTACAAGGCTTAATCACTAGGTGATGATGTAACGCCCCGACTTGTAATTAGTGAATTATCAATATTTTAACCTAATTAACCTTATTATTAGCGGAAGCGTAAAAGTCAAGAGCGTTACCGCCGCTCTTCCGAAAGTGGAAAAGCAAGGCTTTTTATGAGGAGATAGAAACATAAAATAAAATATTTATAAATAAATAATAGTTGAAAGAAAACACGAGGAAATATTCATTTAAAAGAGAGAGTAGAAAACGATAACAACTAGTCTATAGTCTTGGTGAGCCAACTATTAAAAATTTAAAAAAAAAAACAAACTGAGAGACTATTTACTAAGTGGCGGCCTAATCAGTTACTTGTTGTCCTTGCCACGTATCTGCCCAAAACTCCCGCTGTCACCTAAAAACAAAACGTTGAAAACATGGAGAAAAATGAGTCGAAACTCAATATATTCGACACTGTAATGTAAAAACATTTTATTTAAAACAAACAATTTTATTGGGGCCCAGTGTAAATTCATTTTGAAATGAGGGAGGAGAGAATATAGTCAAACAGTTGCCGGTTAATTATCTGGATGTGGAATCCTACATTGCATACATTGAACATTGGATCATGAGAAGCCAGTCCCCTGCAGAGGTACTGTTTCTCTCATACGCATACTCGAGCCGATCATAAACTCGATTGTAAACTGGTACCAGTATAACATTGCAGACATTGAGTGGATACACATATATTAGCCATGAAAACAACTTTGAAAAATAATAAAACAATAATTATTTCACTTTGATATTAGTAGCTTAAGTTTTTACATAAAAACAACTTTGAAGGTTACAGTCATCGAAATATACCTGTCACTTCCTGATCTTGAAAATGGTTGATAAAATAATGAGCTTGAATATTAATCCAACTTTACACATGTACCAAAAGTTATAAGAATATATAATATTAGTAAAATAGTAGTAGTAGTAGTAATAATAATAATAATAATAATAATAATAATAATAATAATAATAATAATAATAATCAGGGTAGGCAATTACCCAATAGAAGAAATTGGCTGCTGGAACTTTCAGGCCCAATTAAAGTGAAAGTTGATAATTGTTTTCAAAATGGAAAAGGGAGCACCCTCCCTTTCTTCTTTCACGCAGAACAGAGAAGAGCAGAGGGTCTTGGGCTGGGCGGTCAGACGGTCGGTGAGGGGTGGCACGACGGTGGTTGGGTGGCCGGAGGTGTCGGTCGACGGAAGGGAGGTAGCTGAAGGTGGTGGCGGTCGCAGTGGCCGACCGGAATCAAGTGGGTTCGGGACAACTTTTGGATTGGTTTTTTGGGACTGATTCTCCGGCGATTTAACCGGTGTTTTCCGGTGAGCTTTTAACTATTAAAGGTAGGTACAAATTTAGTTTGATGAATTTAAGTTATGGGTGTTCTTTTGATTTGATTTTGGGGATGGTTTCTGGCCTGATTTTTCGTGGGTATTGATGGGTGTTTTGGGTGTTGGTATTCCTGGGATTTCGGTGGTGGGAAGGCGGTTGCGGCTGGTGGCGGATGGGCGGTGCAGAGGTGGTCACGGTGGTGGTATGAGGTGGAGGTCGTCGACAATGGCGGTGCTCGCGATGGTCTGAGGTGGCGGTGGAATAGGGTTTAAAGAAGAGGAAGAGGATGATATTGTAATATTGGTAATTTGTTGAGGTATGATATTTGGAACATAATTGAGGCTGAATTTATAGTGATTAGGGGTGGAATTTTGTCAAAGTATCAATATATTTGGCTAGAGGAAATGTTGCAAGGTGTCTATGCTAAAATGGTGGGCTTCTAGAAAAACTATGGAGGAGGCTTGAGGAGGAAGAAGAAGAAGTGGAGTGAATGAAGAAGGTGGTGGTAATATATTAAATTAACTTATAAAATAAGAAAAATGTGTGAAAATATATAAAATACTATTATTATTTAACAAATTAATAAGTAAAATATAAAAAATGTGGGAATTAAATTTATTTATAATATTTAAAACTAGTAAGAAACATTACTCATATTATTATTTGAAAGGAAAAAGGGTTTAGCTAACAAAATCAAATAACGTACCATAATTAAGGTTAAAACTTTAATTTAAAGGCACTTAATAAACTACTAGATTTTGTTGGCTTTAGAAATATGTAGAAATTATTAATTTTAAAACCAATGTTTTTCGTAAAATAATCTTAATAAACTTTGGCCAAACATTTGAATAGGTTTTCTAAACTAAATTATAGCTTATTTAGCATATAATTATAATTAAGAAATGATTAAATTTTGGGGTGTTACAGATGACCTCATTGATCATATTAAAGATATAGTATAATGAAAATGACGATGATATGAGTCTTAGCACAAGATCTTTTTTAAGTGAAATATATACATATACTTCTTGTTGGAGGAAAGGGAGTAAACGGTATATAAAACAATGGAAACTCGCTTGGATAACGCTAAGAGTTGTGGCCTAGTACTCACTTTCCTTAAGAACTATTTATTATACAGTAAATGTTCAAAGGGATAAAGCTTAGCACTTGTAACATTCAAGAATAATAGTTTCTCTCTTGAATCACTCAAGTGTAGTTGCAGTTTAGACAAGAATGAGGGTGTGATTAACTTAGAATTGATGTGTCTCAAATGGCTTGGAATGTCTCCTATTTATAGGAGACTTCCAACCTCTCCTGATATTTAGTCAAAGGATAATCAAGAGACTTAAAGGAGAGATTATGGTCTTAATATGACCTTGACCAAGTCAAGTCATATAGCTGTTGGAATCTCGTAATAATCGTGCTTAATAACGATATCAAACACTAATTACACAAAATCATATAGCTGTTAGCATTAAAAACAATTCTGGGTTCCAACACGGTCCGTGTTGGGTACAACACGACCCGTGTTGAGCCCATGATAGTTTTCTTTGCTCTCTGGAGACCAACACAACTCGTGTTGGTCTCAGACTCACCCGTGTTGATCATATTCTTGACGTTTCACTTATATATGATCCTTATACTTGTTATATATAATTCTTTAGGCTATATAATTAACTTATACTCTTGAAATATTTCCAACACTTTCTCACCTTTGTTGACATTATAATTTTATCCTCGCATACATTTGTAAAATTATTTTTATCCCCTCACCTTTGTGATACTGATATTTTTCTCTGGCGCATCTTTTTTTTTTTTTTTTTTGCATGAAAAGTTCTTTTTTTCATTTTTTGCTAGAGAAGGAATATATTTACTCCTCATTTTATTATAGACCAAATTTATTTCCGATAAATGTGGTTTGGCTGACATATATATTTTCTGCATTGTTTTAGTAAATTTGAAAATTTATGATTCAAATAAAATTTTACATTTTATCTGTAATATTACACTACTAAAAATATGTGTATTACCAACCACTTTTTTCCAACCAATTTAAAATGGTTGGAAAAACCAACTATTTTAGCAACCATTTGATATTCCAACTATTTTTCAAAAAATTTAATGAGAAAAATGGTTGGAAATTCCAACCAATTTTGCTAAAATTGGTTGAAAAATTTTCCTACCATCCTTTTTCCTACTATTTGAAATTGGTTGGAAAAATGGCTAGCAATCCAACCATTTTTCCAACCATCTTCAAATAGTAGGAAAAAGGGTGGTAGGAAAATTTTCCAACCATTTTAGCAAAATTGGTTGAAATTTCCAACCATTTTTCCCACAAAATTTTTTGGAAAATAGTTGGAATATTAAATAGTTGCTAAAATGGTTGGTTTTTCCAACCATGTTAAATTGGTTGGAAAAAATAGTTGGTAATACACATATTTTTAGCAGTGTTAGTATATTTGTAAGTTGTAAGCTCCTACATCTTTGAGCACAATTTATTTTAAATTATCTTTTTGATCCCAATTATTAGTAGCATATCCTAAATCTTGGTTTTGGTTAATATTTAGCCTTCCCAGTGATTAAATTAGGAAGTCTAGTTTTATTAATTTTAGCTTTTGTTTCAAATTTTCTTGCCAATTAAAATTTTTTAGTCCAATAAAAACGATATTTCATGATGAATCCTAAATCTCTCTTAAACCTTGCTAATGATCAAAATTAGTCAAATTAAGTGTGTCCTTAAAAAAAAAAAGGAAGAAGTTGGATGATACTCCTAGGAGTATCTTGCTCCTTTACATCCAAAATGGGTTTTATGGGAATATTTATTTATTTTTTATGACTATACATATATAAATTTATGGGATAATATATACTACCCATATAGCTAAAGCTCACATATCATGGTAATACCTTGTATGTAAGGGGTAGACATGTGAAAGTGAAAGGGAAAGGGAACAAGGGGCAAGGAAATTCCCCTAGCCTCAATTGGGACTTCAACCTGTATCTTCTTTGTTGAAGAGAGAGACAACTATCAATAGACCACCTCTATGGTCGTACTTATAAATTTATTCATATATACATATAAAATTATAAACATAAGTAGATAAAACTCGACCCATTGGTACTTCTAATAGTATAATCCAAATTTTGCATCTTTAAGACCCATTGTTTATACCGACCCAATTGAGATTAATCGCTACAAGTATATGTATCTTAGGGAATACAACCGTGTTAACTCGAAGAACGCACAATGTTTATTATTTATTATTTTATTGAGTGTTCATCAATGTTTGTTGTTTGTTATATTTTTCTGAATTACTTGTAACTATGATAAATAATAAATGCTAGGTGTTAAACATGTTGGTGGAGATATGTTTGAAAACATTCCTCAAGGAGATGCCATCTTCATGAAGGTCGGTCTTCTATTGCCACTTTACTATGAGGTTCTTGTTCGGCCTCGTTTCGAGCCGAATTTCTTCTCTTTTATAGGGTATATTTGCTTGTTTTAACCCCTATTTATATATTAGATATAATGATTTGGTGTTTTATAGGAAAATAAGGAGTTAGAAGAAGTTTAGGCTTAATTGAAGGTTTTTAGGGAATCCCGAGCTATTTCCCGAGTCAAACCAAGTCAACCCGAGCCGAGACCCGAGTCAAACCAAGTCAACCCGAGCCGAGAGCCGAGGCGAAACCGAAGCCGGAAATTCCATATCAAGATTGGCGCAAAACAGGGGAACGGTACAAACTCAAAGGTTTGAAATACGTGTGCCTTCACCCTTTGGGTCATAACTCCTTCGTTACACCTCCGATAGGTCCGAAATTTTGGGAGCTTAAAGTACATACCGAGAGCTTTCCATCGATATCTTACGGGCCTAAAACGGAGTTCGGATAAAGAAGTTATGCGCGTTTGAAGTCGGCAGGGAAAAACTGCCCAGAACGCTGGCTCGCCCGAGCCACTCTGTTTGCAGACGCGCGTGCTGCGATTTGTCCGAGGGTTTTGGGTTGTATTTTTCCTTCTTCTATAAATACCCACTTGTATTAATCTAAATTATCAATTAGCCTAGGTAGTTTAGGAGTAGAATTAGATTTAGTTGCTTTCCTTATTTGCTTTAATCTCTCTTAATTGTTCTTCAAGTTTTCAATTGTTCTTCATTGTTCTTCAAGCTTTCATTGATTTCTAGCATTTGTATTCAAACTTTCTCAAGCTTTCTCAATTCAAGCAAGTTTCCATTGAAGTTTTACAAAGCTTTCTCTCTCTCTCTCTCTCTAATCTCCATTGTTGACTTGATTTCAAAGCTTTCTAGGGTTAGCCACATCAAATCCATCTTTTAGTGGGGAGGAGGGTCAAGGAATTCCAATTCTACTTCCTAGTGAGAATTTGGGAGATCCTTGGTAATCCAATCCACAATTTCTTGTTTGTTCGGGGGAAATTGCAAAGGTAGATTGAAGGTTAGAAGATTTTGGTCATCAAAGGTATAATTTCTAGTCTCTAATTTTATTGTTCATTCTAGATTTTCATTCCTTACTTTAATTGCTTTATTTTATTTCATGCTTTTAATTGCTTTCTTTGATTCATGCATAGGTTAGATTTAAATGCTTTCTTTACATAATTTATTGCTTTCCGCATTGTGAGAAAACCCCCTTTCCACAAACCGATTACCCTTAATCAAGCCTCACACCCATCCCTGTGGACCGACAACCTTAACTTATAAAACCACAAAAATTACAACCGAACAATGGCTCCGTTGCCGGGGATGGCGTTATTTGGTAGATTAGGCTATTGGTTTGTGTGTACATAGTTTATTGCTTTCTCGATTATGCTAGAAAAATGTAGCGAAAAAAATTGAATATTGAAAAAAAAAGTGAGAAAAGAAAAGGAAAAAAAATAGAAAATTAGAAAAATAGAAAAAAAAGAGAGTTATGGATAGTCTCCAATTCCCTCAATTTGAGCATGAAATATTTTGGAGGTATTTTGCTAGATTGCATGACTACCGTGTTCAATGTGAATTATATGGTATCTTTTATGATACATTATCTCTTTTGGGAATTGTTAGTGAGGGTGTGAATTATGAGACCCAAAACCTTTTAGATTATTACGGGTTTTCTTGTTTAGTTGAAGAAAAAGCATGGGAGTTACTTGAATGGTTGTCTAGGGATTCCTATGAGTTTGAACAACAAAATGTTAGTCCTAGCTTCAAACCTCCTTATGCACCACCCTTTGGGACCGAAACTGAACAATCATGTGAATACCCCGTGTATGTTGATGATCAATCTTATGATGGGGGATATGTGGAAAACTGTTATGATCTTTCCCAAAGTGCCGATGTTGAGTCTCCTTCCGTGTGCTCCTTGTGTGATTCGCCGTATCATAGTTCAATTTCTTGTTTGCAAGCTACAGTGGTTTCCTTCAAGGCGTATAGAAAAATTATGTGCGAACATGAATGAGTATATGCGTGAATTTGTCCATGAGAGTAATCAAAGGGTAGTAACTCCTTCTTCACAAATGGTTGATTCGAATGTTAAAATAGGTCATTCATCGTCTTTGAGTCCTGAAATGCATGTTGATTCTGCTGTGTATGATGAGGATGATGACTATTACAACCGACCATGCCTTGGACTACTTAGTAATTCCTTAGCTCTAGCCCCACCTAGTGACCATGAGGAACATGATGATTCTGTGTGTGATGATGTAGAATTTGTTGAAAACATGCTAGATGACGAACCATTGTCCACACCCTTGTCCATGCTTTTGTGTTAAGAAAAAGTTGAGTTTATCGAATGCCATTATGCTTGTGATGCAATTGAGCATGATCTTGTTCAGGGTGAAATTGAATCTGTTGTGATTGAATGTGTGCTTGATACCGATTTGTTCACTTTCATTGAGGATCATTGCATCAGTGAGGCATTAGCTACCCTTGTATGTGAGCCTATTTATGTGCATACTTGTGATGATGAGCATAATTCTTTGGGGAATGATCATGATTGTTTGAACTTGGTTGTTGACAATGATGCTTTTGATGATGACATGCTTTATGAGTCATTCACTATGAGTAATGACCCTGAACCTTCCACTTTCACTTTTGATGTTGATTTGGATGATGCACCTTTGTCTTTTGATGTTGATAGTTCTTCTTGTGAGTCTGATATTGAAGAAGATGAAGATGTGCTTGTTTGTTGTGATGTTGGGAGTGTTATGATGTGGTCTAACCCTCTGTTTTCCTTATCACCTATTGACGATTATGATTATTTGGATGAAAGTTGTGATTTGGAATATGTGTTTGATGAAAATTGCATGGATATTGAGTTTGAACCATTGTTGGCATCCAAGTATTCACATGAGCATGTTCAGGAATGTGTTGTATTGTTCCCTCCTGTTGATTTGTATACCCAATCTCCATTTACGAGTCAATGGGAGGATCCATTTGTCATGTCTTCTTTCACCGTGCCTAGAAAAGTCTTGTATATTCATGAATTTCATCAGTTCTATGACTTTTCTAAAGCATTTGATAAATTGTTAAGGGCACTAATGTTTGTTTATGTGCTATTGCGAGGGTGCTCTTACCACCACCATTCTGAGATGCATGAGAGGATGCATGATTTGTTACTCCGGGCGTTGAATAGTTCTAACATGATGCCCGATATCTTGAGGTGAGAAGGAGTGAATTTCTTGATAAGATGCCTTTGAGGTAATATCTTTCCTCACCCTTCTTGTATAATTAGTGAGTTGGTCTTTCTTTTCTTCTTTTATGTTCTTTTTGTGTGTGTCTTTTTCTTTTATTTTGGGGTGCTTGCTTACCTACTTCTGTTTCCATTTTGAGAACACGACAACCTCTTTGTGTTGGAGTGGGAGAGTAGTATGCATTCCGGTATTCGAGTCTAAGAAAAGAAAAAAAAGTCGTTTTGTAAATATTTTAGTTTGTTTTTTTAGTTCTTAGTCCTTGGTGTCTTGTATAGTTTGTTTTTCCTTTTTTATTTTGCATGTGAACCATCACACATAGTATGTTTTTCTTGTTTATTTCTAACCTATGGTGTGATGTTCTTTGGATCGTGGATTGAGTGCTTTTAATTGAAGATCTTGAGGTAACTTCTTGCCACCCTCTCTTTATGTGAATATATCGATGATCCATGATGCATGCTTGATTTTCTTTTTGGGTGGCGAACCCCTTGAGTGTGAATGTTGGGATATTATTGTTGTTAGAGCCGTGTGGGCTCGGGTCGCCACCAATTATTGTTTGTTGTGTGTTTTTAGGTTTTCTACCTTATTTGTGACACCCTTCTTCTCACAATGGGGACATTGTGAAGTTTTGTGTGGGAGTGGGGGGTGATACTTCCATTTGTCATGGGTAGATCACCTAGTTTTGAGTCTTTGTTTTCGTTTTTCATAGTTTGTGTCGAAAAATTTGAAAAAATTTGTGTGAAAAGGAAAAAAAAAGGGAGTGAAAAACCTTGAAAGTTTTCGTTTTTCGTTTTGTTTTTGTTTTTGCTTTATTTCTTGGATTTCGTTGTTGAAATCAAGAAGCCGTTCTTAATCTTCTTTAAAAGAAACCGGTTTGAGTATTTTCGACCCTAACGGGGGCGATTGTCATGACTTACCTTAATTAGATTCTTTTCATCAAGTGTCTAGTGAGATTTCATTTCTTCTTTTTATGTTCTGGTTGAAACTAGGAGATTCTAGGGGTTCATATCCGAGCTTGTTTTCCAAAAAGAAAAAGGAAAAAAAAAGAGAAAAAGCAAAAGCCAAAGCAAAAGTAAGAAAATAGCAGCAAAATTAAATAATTTGACTAAGTGGGGCGTGTCGGGTTTACGACATCAACCACCATACACTTAGCCAACCTACACGGGCCCGGTATCAGTGGTACGGCACGGATGCCCCTTAACCCTCCTCCTATATCGCTTTGCGACGGAGAGGCGAATGGAAAAGACCGTGTTGGGAGGGTATACCCCTTATATGGGCCGTCCAATTCCCGAAAATAAGGCTAATACCGACATTAAAAAGAAGAAAAAGTTTGACGTGTTAATAAAGTGAGTGGCTCTTCCTTGCATCACCTGCGGCCCTCACCAAGCCAAGGGCGACCAAATGCGGGGAGGGGCAACTCTTTCCTTTCCTTTGTTCGTTTCGTTGTTTTGTAAGCTCGGGTGTGAGTCTTTTGGGTCGTCCGGGATCGATTAGAACTGTTTAAAACTCTTTCAAATAGGATTAAACTCTACATGAGGTGTAAGGAATCAAAAACTTCTAAGATTGGCAATTGTCTGGGTTAGGCGTTGTGAGATGCTCATAACGGTTCCTTTTGGAGGATTAATACCGTTTTCTTAATTGAAACGACTTGATTCATTGAAACGAGCAGTTCTCTTTTTCTTTTCTTTTAAACTTGTTTTGTTTTTCACTTTCCCTCTTCCCTTTTTCTATGGCTTTTGTGGGTCTAGTTACTATAAACCCTCACGAGACCTACCTCGTCCACCCGGGCTGCCGGGGGGTTTAAAGGGCTTGATGCATATGCTAAATGCATCCGCGATTCCTGCGAAAGTGAGTTAGGTTTTTAGTTTTTCTTTTTAGTCCTTTTCTTCGTTTTTAGTTTACTCGGGGCGAGCAAACCCTTGTGTTGGAGTGGTGTTCGGCCTCGTTTCGAGCCGAATTTCTTCTCTTTTATAGGGTATATTTGCTTGTTTTAACCCCTATTTATATATTAGATATAATGATTTGGTGTTTTATAGGAAAATAAGGAGTTAGTAGAAGTTTAGGCTTAATTGAAGGTTTTTAGGGAATCCCGAGCTATTTCCCGAGTCAAACCAAGTCAACCCGAGCCGAGACCCGAGCCAAACCAAGTCAACCCGAGCCGAGAGCCGAGGCGAAACCGAAGCCGGAAATTCCATATCAAGATTGGCGCAAAACAGGGGAACGGTACAAACTCAAAGGTTTGAAATACGTGTGCCATCACCCTTTGGGTCATAACTCCTTCGTTACAACTCCGATAGGTCCGAAATTTTGGGAGCTTAAAGTACACACCGAGAGCTTTCCATCGATATCTTACGGGCTTAAAACGGAGTTCGGATAAAGAAGTTATCGCGGCGTTGAAAAATCGCCGTAACGCCGCTCGCCGAGCCAAGCTTCGGGCAACAAAACACCAGCGTAACGGCTCGCCCGAGCCAGAGGGTGGCTCGCCCGAGCCACTCTGTTTGCAGACGCGCGTGCTGCGATTTGTCCTAGGGTTTTGGGTTGTATTTTTCCTTCTTCTATAAATACCCACTTGTATTAATCTAAATTATCAATTAGCCTAGTTAGTTTAGGAGTAGAATTAGATTTAGTTGCTTTCCTTATTTGCTTTAATCTCTCTTAATTGTTCTTCAAGTTTTCAATTGTTCTTCATTGTTCTTCAAGCTTTCATTGATTTCTAGCATGTGTATTCAAACTTTCTCAAGCTTTCTCAATTCAAGCAAGTTTTCATTGAAGTTTTACAAAGCTTTCTCTCTCTTCTCTCTTCTCTCTCTCTCTCTCTAATCTCCATTGTTGACTTGATTTCAAAGCTTTCTAGGGTTAGCCACATCAAATCCATCTTTTAGTGGGGAGGAGGGTCAAAGAATTCCAATTCTACTTCCTAGTGAGAATTTGGGAGATCCTTGGTAATCCAATCCACAATTTCTTGTTTGTTCGGGGGAAATTGCAAAGGTAGATTGAAGGTTAGAAGATTTTGGTCATCAAAGGTATAATTTCTAGTCTCTAATTTTATTGTTCATTCTAGATTTTCATTCCTTGCTTTAATTGCTTTATTTTATTTCATGCTTTTAATTGCTTTCTTTGATTCATGCATAGGTTAGATTAAAATGTTTTCTTTACATAATTTATTGCTTTCCGCATTGTGATAAAACCCCCTTTCCACAAACCGATTACCCTTAATCAAGCCTCACACCCATCCCTGTGGATCGACAACCTTAACTTATAAAACCACAAAAATTACAACCGAACAGTTCTCCTGTGATTTTAGTCATTTTACATTAATAATAACACCCAATATGAATTTCATTTTAGCGTACTCATGAATAGCTTTTGATGACAGTCTATCCTTCATGATTGGAGTGATGAAAAATGCATACAAATACTAAAGAACTGCTACAAGGCGTTATCGGAAAAAGGAAAAGTTATTGTAGTAGAGATGAATAAGGAAGAAGAACCCAAGACAACAGATCTAGATAGACTCATTAGCCAAGATGATTTGGCAATGATGGCTTTGAACCCAGGAGGAAAAGAGAGGACTAGTCGAGAGTTTGAGTCCCTTGCCATGAGTGCTGGGTTTACCCAATTTAATCGTGTTTGCTATGTCAGCACTTTCTGGGTTATGGAGTTCTTGAAATGAAATGAGCAAATGGTTATAAGAGCAACTTGAAGAACTAATTCATCATCAAATGAAATTCCGAGAAATGACAAGAAAACCAAGGATAATAATGCTGCGCGGTGATAATTAGTCACGATATTAGTATGCCTATAGTTAGGGACCAACAGTTGAAGCTTTAAAACACTCTAAGAGAGATTTCAAAAATAAAAGAAAAAAGAAGGCATAATAATTTTTGTTCCAATTTTGAGCATATTTCAAGCTTGTTGGGTTTGTTCTTGCATTGTGCTCTTCATCTTGATTGTACCTTAGTTGGAGGCTGTATATTTTGTTTATTATGTTATGTATCTTTTAGTTGTTGGACTATTTTTACAATTCTTTATACGAAATCTTTATCCTATTATGACTTTGAATAATTAAAAAATAAATAAATATTATAAATAAACATTCACCAATTGT
This sequence comes from Portulaca oleracea, assembly GCA_029582165.1. NCBI lineage: Eukaryota > Viridiplantae > Streptophyta > Magnoliopsida > Caryophyllales > Portulacaceae > Portulaca > Portulaca oleracea. The sequence goes on along the minus strand of CM055873.1, from coordinate 2,575,170 downwards.
TGAGTTGAGCAGGTTAATTGGCTAGGTGAGTTAGAAGCTTTTTCTTGTTGTTACTATTGTTGCTACGTACCTATGCATGTCCGAGTTTTGCACTTTCAAATGTTTGAATTTGTGTGTTTATCAGATGGGTGAGTTGAAACTATTTTCTTTTGAATTGTCTGCTAGGAATGTTAGTACAAAAAGGTAAATATTTTTCCAAAACAGTTTTTTTATTTTTTTTGATAATTAGCGGTTATATAATCCAACATTATTAGTTTATTTTCGGTACAATATCATTATATCTTTTCTAGCACTATTTTCAAAACTATTTCGGCCAGGCATATTTTATTAATTTCTTAACTTTTCATCTAATATAAAATCAGATGAAAATGAGTAGAAAGGAAGAAATGTGAAAGAAAAGCACAAATAATTGGAGGCAATATAATGATAGTCCCCTAAAAAAATATATATATATAATGATAGTTACATAGTCCATCGTGTGTCTATTTAGGGGCATTATTTTGAATTAAATTTTTAAAAAAAATTATTAATAATACTAAATATAAAAAGTTATTAATATTATTACAAAATTTATCAATATTTTTTAAAATTATTAAATTTCACAAAAAATTAATCGTATAAAAATTGATAAATTTCAGTATATGTGGTGTATCAAAATAAATACACCCCAATGAACTATATAATTTATGGTACTAAGGCACCGTTCTTTTGTGCGTTGCGTTTGCGTTGCGTTGCGTTGCGTTTGCGTTTCGATAAATTGCGTTTGGGTTGCGTTGGGTTGCGGTAGGAAATAATAACAAGGTGAGTAGAGGTGAATGGTAGATTGTGATAAGTTGCGTTATCTTGCGTTAGGTTTTATTAATTTTGCGTTGCGTTTGAGTGCGTTAACGCACAAAAGAACGGTGCCTAAAGGAGGATGGGGTGGATGGCATTTTTTTAGTGGAGGATGGGGTGACATATTTCTAATTTTGGTCACCAGGTTAGAAATTGACAAGTGGTATTACTTCCTCCCTACGATATTAAAGCTCCGTTCTTTTATACGATTGCTTGCGGTGTGGTAATGGTGCGGTGCAGTAGAATTTGAAAAAGTGTGATGAGTTGTGGTGAATTGTGATAAAAGTTATAGTAGATGGTGTAAATTAAGTGAGAGAATGTGAAAAATGGAGGAGAAAATTGAGGAGAGAGAAAAATGAAAAGATATATTGGTAATGATTGTCGTATGGTGTAGTGTAGTGAAGTGTGGTGGAAAATTAGAGAGTGTGGCGCGGTGTGATACCACACCGCAACCTACCGCATAAAAGAACGAGGCCTAATTGTCATAATTTGATTTCACGGTTTCCAATGTCACTCTTTGATTGATAATTTATTATATAATATATATTATTAACAATTGCAATATTATAAGTTTATGATAATTTTTCCAATATGAATTTAATGGTGATAATTTGATATAACAATTCATTGTATATTTTAAAAAATTTATGATCAAAATGTTTGAAATTAATTAGCTGTATAATTTTCAAATATGACAATTAATATTAGACGGAGGAAATATGTTTAATTTTTTGTCCAAACGTGCGTTAAGTTGACACCACTGAACTTGTACCAAATCCGTCATATTCAAGAACCTGAACTCATCAATGTGAGTCTAACAGCTGATAATTCCTAAAACATAATGCCCTTCAATTTATCACTGAAAATCATGCTTGTCTATGAATTTATATATTTAATAAATGATATGATTTACTTTAATAAGGCTTCATTCTTTTATGTAGTAGGTTGCACATTGTATTTATTTTTAAATTTTTACCACACTTTACTACACCACACCACAATCATTATCAATATATTATCTCCGTTCCATATTAATTGTCTTCTTTGTAAATCGTGCAGTCAAATTTCAAAATTTTTGACCATAAATTTTTCAATATATACAATGAGTTGCTATATAAAATTATTATCATTAGATTGGTAACGAAAAATGATATCATAAAAGTATAATATTTAAATTATTGATAACAATTATGTAAGAATTTATCAATAAAAAAGTGACATTGAAAACCGTGAAAGTAAGGTCACTTTTGGTAAATTTTGGTCACTTTTGGTAAATCTAAAATCCCAATTTTCGAATATTTAAAGAACTTAAAAATTTAGTAATATGAAAATTTAGAATTCAAAAAACTTAATAATATGAAAATTTAAAAATAAAACTAAAAAATTTTAAAAATTAAAAATAATAATAATTAAATAATATAAATTAAAATATTAAAAATTAAAAATTAAATAAAATAAAAAATATAATAATTCAAAAATTCAAAAATCTAAAAATCTAAAAATTAAAAACAATTATGAAAAAATAATAATTAAATAATTAAATAATTTGAAAATGAAAAAATTATAAAATTATAAAATTATGAAATAAAAATACAAAAAATTCATAGATTAAAAATTAAAAATTAAATAATATTAAAAATATACCAATTTAAAATTTAAAATTTTAAAAACCTAAAATTTTACAACTTTAAATTTGAAATGATAAAATTTTAATATTAACTAAAAAATAATTAATTGTTAATTAAAAAATTTTAAAAAATTAAAAATTTTATTTTAAATTTCTAAATTCAGAATTCAAAAATTAAAAAATTTTAAACTAAAGTGGAAAAATAAAATTTTAAAATTACAAAATTAAAATTTAAAAATTTGAAAAATAAAACATTTAAAAAGATTAAAAAAATAAAAAATAAGAATAATAAATTAAAAAATTAGGAATTAAAATTAAAAATTATATTTTTGAAATTTTAAAATTAAAAATTAAAAAGATAAAAACTTTCAAAATCAAAAATTGAATAATTCAAAATTAAAAAATAAAAAACTAAAAAAATGAATCAAAACAAATTTAAAAATAATAAATAAATAATTGCTAAAATGCAAACTTTGGACAAGTTTCAGTAACATTTGGTAAATTACAGTAACTTTGACCACAACTTACCACACTTTATAAAATTCCATCGCATCGCATCATTATCACACCGCAATCAACCGTATAAAAGAACGAGTTATATTACCTCTATCCCATTTTCTTTGTCAGTATAACTACTTTTAAGAGGCTAATGCACATTGAAATTTGAGGTAAAAAATTGTGACTTGTCAATATTGCTCCTATATTAGTTGAAAATGAAAGTTGTTGGAATTATAAAAGGTGATAAATAAATTTATTTATTTGGATGAAAAGAGAATAACAGTTGTTGAAATTGTAAAAATGACAAACAAATTCCGACAAAGACCATGTTCTTTGAAAGTGTAGGATCAAGTTAGGTAAGAAAGTTAAGGTAAAGTAAGGTAAGTACATGTACATAAATGCCACATCACTTATTTCTTCATTACCTAAAGTATAACCATGTTATTTTGGATAATAAGCTAAGATATGACAAGATAAGTAAGATAAAGTTAAACCTAATATCTACCTAGAGGTGAGCAAAAATTTCGGGAATCCCATTCCTATTTCACTCTCGGTCAAGTCTCGATCCCGAAATCCCGTTCCCGGTGGAAATGGGACCGAAAGTGGGACTAGAAATGAAGTCCCGGACAACAACGGGAGCGGGAGTGGGAAATTATATATATATATATATATATATATATATATATATATATATATATAGGGAAATTGGATGACAATAATCCTACTTTCAATTTGTATTCTGGTGGTCCAAAAAAAATAATAAAATTGTATTGTAGTGAGACATAATGGCGAGTATACCCTAAATATCTTAGATTTTGTGTTGCATTTGATTCAAAACATTGTATAACACTTTACCGTCATTTTTAATGAATTTACAACATTTCTCCCAATTTTTTTCGATTTGTTTTTCTATTTTTTATGATTTTTTCAATTTAATTCCTTTTAAAAATCATAATAATTGCTCAGAATCTCAAAAAATAATTTAAAAAATGTTTTAGCAACTACACTTTATTACCTATCTGGGGGGTAGGAATGAAAAAAAAAACAAAAACAATATAGGATAGGCATGAAAAAAAATAAAAAGAATGTGGTGATGGATTTGGTACCACTACAATACAATTTTATTTATTTTTAGACCACCTGAATACAAATTGATAGTAGAGATTATTGTCATCCAATTTGCAGAAGTAGGGATTATTAGAATCCAATTTCCCTATATATATATGTGTGTGTGTGTGTGTGTGTGTGTGTATGTAATCAAGTAGTTCCATGATAATTGATAAACTTGTGTAATTTAATTTGTGTTTGATCTTTTATATTTATTTTATTTATTACTATTTCGAACTTAGGCACCGTTCTTTTGTGCGTTGTGTTGCGGTAGATTGCGGTAAGTTGCGGTGAAAATAGTAAAAAGGTAATGGTAATTTGCGGGTATGTTGCGGTAATTTGCGTTGTGGCTAGTTGCGTTAACGCACAAAAGAACGATGCCTTAGTATAACTTTTTCCGAAAAAAGATGTTATGCGTTAGACATTCCATAATTTTAGTTTGGGAAAAAGTAGCTATGTAAATAAACCAGCGCGCGCCCACAATTGTGAAATTAAGTAAAACTTGTATAATTTATGTGAGTTTTTTTTTATTGAAATAAATCAAATATTAGGTGCAAAAAAAAAAACTGGGAGTAAAAATTTCCTGATTGACTTCCCAGTCCTGGTGGCACCAGGAGCGGGAGCGAATCCTAGCTCATGATCATAGCCGGGACCGAGTCCGGGAGCATTACAACCGAGACCTCCAAAAATCACCGGAATCCCAATCCCCCTCACCCTTAATTATCTACCCATCTACTACCTCCGTTTCATTATATTTGTCAATTTATCTAATTTGGGAGGACCAATGCATATTGGGAATTGGAGGTAAAAAGTTTGTAATTTTTCCAAATACTCATACTTTAATTGAAGATAATAGTTGTTGAAAATGTAAAAAGTAATAAATGAATTTATTAATCAGGGGCAGAAAAAGAATTACAGCCGTTGCATCTTTTTTAACTGACTCGCAGGTCACAACTTTTTTTAATACATTCCGGGTGACATTAAACTTACTTAAGTGGGTGGGGGTGATATTCTGACATGTTTTGGCCAGAAAAAAGGAAAAATCTTGTGTTGCCCTTGAAAAATTGAGTGAAATGTCATTTTTACCCTTAATCTTCCATTCATGTCTATTTCTCTCTTTTCTTCATCCTCTTCCTCCATAATTCAAATTCACCTTCCGGTAAAATCACCAGTGAGATTATTCCCAATCCCTTCTCTGCTCTATCTATGGCGGCACTCTTCTCCCCATTTCTTCATCTCTTTTGCTGTTTATTTTTTTATTTGCATTCTCTGTAATCTTTATTTGATCCCATTTGATTTCTTGGAAGTGGGTTCCGGAAATGTCACCCATTCTCATTGGCTTATTCTCTCTCTTTTACTCACCCTCTTCCTCTATACTTCATTCATCTCAAATTCTCACAATTTTCACCCATCAAATTCTGTTGCTCTAAATGAAACAACTTTGTTTGAATTTGTTGTGTGCTTCCTGTACGTTCGTTGTGTTGTCAAAAATGTGTGAGATTGAATTAGCACTTTCTTTTGGCAGTGGACGTACGTGCCTTCTTTGACTTCCTCCTCACTCCTGTGTCTTTCTTTTGCATTTCAACCCCCCATTCAATTTCATTCTGCCTCTTATGAAAAAAGTGCCCAATTTGAATTGGGAAAGAAAATCGCCAAGATAACATAAAAAGGAGTATGAATTCCAATATGATTAACGACAAGATATTATTTTGAAGGGGGGAAAAGGCAGAGAAAGTACCGATTGTTGAAGTGGGCAGCGATGAGTTGAATCTCCCAACTCTATTTCTCTCCAATTTGATTGATCCCACCCTGAAAACCATAGAAAAAACCACAAAAAACTCTTACAGTTCGGCCGCTTCAGTTATGGAAGAAGAGGATGAAGAAAAGAGAGAAAGAGAGATGAATGACATATTTAGTTAAATTTGAGAAAAAAATAAGGGTATTTTCGTCTTCTTCAACATATCTCGTCGAATTTCAGTGAAAACAAATGAAATGTCACATATGAGTCATTTAGTTAAATATAATGTCACCCGTTAATACATTAAAAAAGTTATGACCCGCGAGTAAATTAAAAAAAATGTATGGCACCCCCGGTAAATTTTTGCAAATATTTAGAAACAAATAAGTTATGTAAAAGGACAAATAATTTGGGACGAAAATGATATCAAACTAGACACAGTGCCAAGCAATGTGGGACGGAGATATTATTACAATACACGCATAATTGCCCCAAATTCCAAAGCATTCAACAAAAATGAATGATTGCTGTCCTCCTCCCCCTTCATCAAAAATTGATGATGAAAAACCTGAAGAAAACTGTGGAGAGTTCAATCATAATATTTTCAATGGTGATCAAGAAGAAGACGAGGATGAAGCTTACGCATACGCCGCACAGATTGCAGAGTCTATCTCCTTTCCGATGGTCATGCGGACCGCAGTCGAGCTCGACATCTTCGGGATCATCGCCCGGGCGGGCCCCGGCCGCCGGCTGTCGGCGGCGGATATCGCGGCGGAGATCCCCGGCGTGAGGAACCCGGATGCTCCGGAGATGTTGGACAGGATGCTGTATCTGCTCGCCACTTATTCCGTCGTCACTTGCACCGCTGTGGACAGCGGCGGTGACGGCGGCGGCGGGGTTGAGAGGAGGTATGGGTTGTCGGCGGTTGGGAAGTACTTTGTTGCCGATGAAGATGGGGCTTCACTGGGTCCTGTGGTTTTGTTGAATCTGCATAAAGCTTTCCTTCTAAGTTGGTTAGTTCTTGCTACTTTCAATTTGATGTCTATGTGTTACCATTCCAATTTTTTTTTATAGGATTTTTGGCTCCAGATAATCTGTACGAGAGCCTTAAAATAATTTAAAGTGATTTTCCGATTAGCCAATATTTATATTTTATTATATTTCCGATTAGGTGATTAATGTAAAAAGTAATTTTTCACCAATTAAAATCTATACTTTTTGGCAGGGGCGGATAAGAAAAATTTGTGATTTTCTAATGTTATTCGAAAGAAATTTTTTAATTGGAGTCAGTAGACGCCGTAAAAAAAAATTCTAAAATATATAATAGGGGTGTCTAATTTAGCAGCAAACCAAAAGCCTTAAAATAATACTCCATTTGTCCTAAATAACTTGTCCAAGTTGACTAATTAGGTCAAAATTTTTAAATTTTTATCATTAATTTATCAAATTATATGTTGAGTTATTATATAAGACTACCACTATTAGATTTATAATGTTTTTTTTTACCTAAATACAATATTATTAGAATACAAAGTGAAAATATCCCACTACAATCCAATTTTTTTTTTAGACCACCAGAATACAAAGTGAAAGTACTGTCCACCATTGTTTAATTGGTGAAAGTAGGGATTATTAGAATCCAATTATCCTATATATATATGTGTGTGTGTGTGTGTTTTATAATACGAAAATACTATAATTAGATTTGTAATGAAAAATATCATCATAAGAGTATAATTTTATTATTGTTTTGATAAAATGTGTTTTATATAAGAGATTCTCAATTAAAATTTTGTAGTATTTTTTAAGTGATAATTAATATGGAATGGAGGGACTAAAATTTAATCCAAACTAACCACTTACCATGTGAATGTATGTTTAGGAGCAAGTTAAAGGATGTAGTGTTAGAAGGTGGGATCGCCTTTGACAAGTTTCATGGAATGAATGCATTTGAGTACCCTGGGACGGATCCAACATTTAATGAGATATTCAACAAGGCAATGCTTGGTCTCTCTATTCACACCATCAACAACATTGTCACGAGGTACAGAGGTTTTGACAACATCCACAAGCTCGTTGATGTGGGGGGAGGCCTTGGACACACTCTAAAAGTTATAACTCGTAATTATCCTTCCATCAAGGGTATCAATTACGACCTTCCTCATGTCATTCAAACGCCCCTCCTATTCAAGGTATGCATTTTGTTTTTATATATTGGAGTTGTGGACCATTTCAATCAAAAATTTAAGCTGATAATTGTAGGCCCAATGATGATTTATGAGGGGTACTAAGATTTGAACTTGAGACATCTTGCTCAGGTCTGGCTCTGATATCATGTGGAACCATCTTAACCAAAAGCTTAAGCTAATAGTTGTAGGTCCAATGATGTTTTATACTCTAACATGAGTCACAAAGGACAGTAAAATGTAACCTAAATACAATGGGGGAGCTAGGGGAAACCGAAACTGATCAAGATTAATGTATGTGCCTAGGACTTCAGTCTTTGCTAGAGCTAGTAAAGTTTTGTCCAACTCGAATTATCATAGTTTGTCTGACTTGGGGAGAATGGAGTACAATTGTAGATTTTTTGTTCAGATTTCAACATTGATTAATTTGCTTGAAAATTAAGGCACAACATTCTCTAGCTTATTTCTGTTGTCTAGATCTAATTTCTTTTTTTATATTTTGAATTTAGGTATCTAAATAATTTGATCTGCCTCCACCTTAACAACTAGGTAATAGTAATCAATTTCTCATCTGAATGTTGATAAGATTTGATTATTTGAACTTAACTTGGTCTCGAATTTTCACCAATACTAGTCTTAATTAATCACTAGGTGAAGACCTCATTGATTCTATTAAAGGTATTAATATACTTAATAATGATATGAGTCTTAGCGCAAGACATTTTTTATGTGAAATATATACATATAAGTCCCTCATCTTAGTTGAAATTATAATTTTAGCCGTCACAATTGTAAAATTATTTTTACCCTCTCATTTTTGTGATATTGATATTTTCCGTTGGCCATCTTTCTTATGGTGAAAAGGTTTTTTTTCATTTTTTTTCTAGAGAAACAGTATATTTACTCCTCATCTTCAGAGGAGAGAGAGAGAGAGAGAGAGAGAGAGAGAGAGAGAGAATACTACCACTAGACCACCCTTATTGTGGCACTATAAATTTAGGATTTTTGGATGATATAATACCGACCTTTGGGGGTATTGGATTATAATATACCAACTTTCACTATGGGACAACAATATCTCTGACCTTTATACCTATGTGACATTATTATACCAGCAGTGACTAAAGAGGTGGTGAATCGGTCTCCGTGCTGACATGACAGGCGAAAAGAAAAAAACCAGCCCCATCCCAGTAGCCCATTAAGTTAACCTTTTCGTTTTTCTCACTGACCCAGGTTACAAGACATTGGTTAGTAGTGTGCTACATCAGCACACAGACCGATGCACCACCCCCTTAATCACTGGGTTTGGGTCGATCTTTTAAAGTGGGTTAGTGAGAAAATTGGGGGGTTATAATTGGGGTTACTGAGCTAGGAACCTTTTTTTTTTCCCTCCGCCTACCATATCAACACGTACGGAAACTAGTTCACCATCTATTTATTCATTATTGGTATAATAATATCACCTATGTATAAATGTCAGAAACATTGGTATCCAATAGTAAAGATCAATATATTCTAGTCCAACTCCCCCAAAGGTCGGTATAATATCATCCAATATCCCATAAATTTATACATACATGTGTAACGCCCCCAGGATACTAACCACTAGATTAAGCTAATGATATACCTAACCCAATGATTAGCAGCGGATAAATACCTGGGAGTATTACCGCCGTCCACGAAGGTGGACAAGGCTAAGACTAAAACCCAACAAAACAACCAAAACATAAACCACTTCAAACTTTGTCATCAGGACATAACTTAACTGGAACCACCTCAAGACAACATAACACAACCCAATAAAACTTATACAAGCCAAACTAACACAAATTTCTCTTAAATCTTTCATAAAGAGTCTTTAGCCACCTTCAATCTCCTTAAGAAGCTCTAGGGTTTCGTCCTTCCGGAGCTTTTCCCTTCTCCTTTGCCGAGATACCTAAAACGAAAACATAAAACTTCGAAAAGTGTGTTAAACTCAGTACGTATACCCCTAATAATGTAAGAATCTTTTCATAACTCGCTTTAGTTATTTAGCGCGGTTCCAAAACATTAAAACGATAATAAATAATAAACAAACATCAAAAGATGGCATACTTACACCGCTTGCCCATACTTAACTTGTGTATGGGAAAAGTAACTTAACCTGTACTTAAACCGCAACTTGAATGAAAATATTTTTGAGTTCTTCCTTGTAAAAGCAACATACATAACTATAGCCTTAGAGGCAATATAACATTAAAGTAATGTAGCATAGTTCCAAAAGATTCTAAAACATTCACGACTTAACATATAACGCACGCACAAAGCCATAGCATAAACTTGATCTTAAGCCCTTATGAACCAAGACTTATAAAAAATTTTGACATGTAAGTCACAAAGCTTTTCTTTAGTTCAAAAGACTTGAGTAACTTAAGAAGTTCTAAACTTGGTTATCCTGATATTTTCCTGAAGGTCCCCTACTTGCGATCATTGGCTAAGCCTCCGTATGCGCATACCCGGACCGATCGGGAGATCCGGATGGTGGATAATAATCCTACTGGCCAGGTTTTCATGGCGTGCAACTAAGGCACTAAAGATATATTTTTCCTTAGGTACACTAAGGCACGACTATAAATAACTTGGGGTGCACAAAGGCACATAAACATGTTTTTCCTTGGTGTGCACTAAGGCACCATAAACGGGGTATGCGCTAAAGCACCATAAACATGGGCGGGGCCTTTATTAAAAACTTTAGAAACTTGGAACCTTGATCTCGGGTTCTCAATAAAACGGAATCTTTATCCACATTATATTCATAACTTAAACTCAACCTTTGAATAAGATTTGTACTTATAACGAATTTTATTCATGGAATATCGTTAACATCCAAATAATGGAAATATCGTAAAAGTTTCTCACATAGAGGGCACACACATAAATACTTAGAAATAACTGTAAAACTATCCTGATAAATCGTCCTTAAAAAATTTAAGAAACCAAGGGCACTTGCATAAAGTTTGAACATAACTCAGGATACTTTATATTTAAACATGAATAACATAATATAAATTTAGAACTTAGCATAAAAGATTAATTCATAATATTACACATAAAAGGTCAGGCAATATACGTACCTGAAAACGAAAACCCACCGAACGAGCAAGGACTTGAACATCGCAAAGGCAACGACCACTTAGCGAAAGCTTAGAAAGAGGAAGGAATTTAGAGTTAGACTTCCTCATCTAGCTAGGAGAAGGGTGAAAAGCTCTTAAAGAATAGCTTCGGTTCGGAAACTAAGAGAATTTTCAACATTCACAAAAAGGAGGTAATTGTTGCTATAGATATCGGATTGCCATATAAGAGTACTTTTCGGAAAGCTCAGGACGCGCCCCACAACTTCGTAGTTAACCTCGAAGGCTAAAAACATGATTATAAAGGTCAAAACCCTCAATCAAGTAATCTTCCCGGAACTTGTACATGCCGACTAGTGTTTTTCGGAAAGTGATATCTTGAGTTGTACTCACCGGTTTTGGGCCTATAAGCTGTCTACGGAAAGCTCAAGACTCACACTCTAACTTTTCTTTTTAATACCAATTGATTTAAGCTTGGGAGGAGGTCTAATTTTAACCCAAAATAGGGGCAACCACTAAACTCTCAATTCTGGAAAAATTCCAGAATTTCTGTCCCTCAATCAAACACTTATAACTTGCTCATCCGACGTCATATGGACGCATACCATACCATTCTGGAAAGCTTAAAGTGCCCCCTAAAACTTTCATGTTTAGACCCAACGCTATATCAGACTTTAACTGGACGAAAAAATAGCCATTTTAATTCTGCTGCCAATGAATTTCCAGATTAGTGCGGTCTTACGGTTTTGGTCATTATTTATTCAATACATAACGAAATGTCGATCCGCAAAAGCCGGGTGTTAGCTAACACTTTCATCTACCTTATTAAGTCTTAATAATACTCAGAATCCTTTTTCTTATTTTCTGGAAAAACAAAACTCCAACAGATTGTAATTTCCAAGGACATCCACCAACACGCAAGTTCAAGCCTTGAGTTTTAACCTAAAAATCCTTCATAACCCTTGACACAATCCTCACATATACCACATTCAGCCTTAAACAGTCCAGAGAATCATCAAATATAACTCTTTTTAAGTCATGCAACTCCACAATAATAATCATTTTCATAATCTAGCACCAAACTTCACATGCACCTCTTTAATACACTCCTTTTCCTCATTTTATGGACAAATTATAGACATGCATTTGCATCTAACAAGTTTCCCATGATTCCACAGAAAATTAACCCTCTAAAATTACATGCATGCTCATTTTCTACAAGAGATTCACTTAAAAACTAAGACAACAAGGATTTATCAAGAACTCACCCAACTTTCTTCCTTTGAACTTGGAAATCTTCACTCCTTCCTTGAAGAACTCAAGAACACCACGCTAAATTCTGGAAATTAATCATCATTTATAAAGAAAACTCAGATTTGATTCATAAACTCTAAAGAAATTGAAGATAAGAGTTAGGATGGAATGATTTACACTTGAATGGAGAGAAACAAGGGAGCACGAGAGCAAAGGGGGGCAAAGGACGTCGACGGCCGGCCGGAAACTGCTCCGGCGACAGCAGGGCGGCGGCAGACACGTGGCCGAGTGGTGGTGGACGGCTGGTGGAGGGGAAGGCCAAGGGACACTCCCAAGCAAGATGAAGAATGAAAAGTTTGAGCAAGATTTCAAAATAACACTTGGTGCTCCCTCCTTCCTTATATAATACTAGTAATATAACAAGGCCCAACTCACTCTCTTTCCCTCCTCCTTGGCCGGCCGAAAGGGTCCCCAAAAGCCCAATAATTTTCATCAATTTAATCTCCCATACCTTATATATATACTTCCCAATTCAATTTTCCAAAATATAATGCCCATAAAATTATCCATGGCGACCAATAATAATCATAGCTCCCGTATCACCTTCTAAAGCACTTCTTAAAGTATCTCATAGGATCATTCTAAAAACGAAAGGGATTGAGCCCGATGAATTTCTCATAATCACAACCTTAAATAAATTCGAATAAAGAAGGACTCGATAAATTGGTCGCAGCAAAAGAATTCATATACGATCAGAATCTTTAGAAGAATTTATCGGTGGAAATTTCTTAAGAAGAGAAAATTAAACTAAACCACTGACGATTGTTGCCCTGTTCAAGTCCTGCAAAACATACACTGGGTTAGAAAAAAAAAGAACACGCGCTTTAATTATTCGTGATTTAATTTTAACCTTGACCATTTAAACTAACTAATACGTATTAGGGGGAATTTCCTTCGGGTTATTACAACATGCATATAAAATTATAAACATAAGTAGATAAGACTCATTCCGGGAATATATGAACATATGATACTTCTAACAGTATAAACCAAATTGTGAATCTTTAAGACCCATTGTTTACACTACCCAATTAAGATGAATCGTTACAAGTGTGTATCTTAGGGAATATAATCGTGTTAACTCGAAGAACGACAATGTTTATTATTTTATTGAGTTCTCATCTAATGGTTGTTGCTGGTTATATTTTCTTAAATTACTTGTAACTATGGTAAATAATAAATGCTAGGTGTTACACATGTTGGTGGAGATATGTTTGAAAGCATTCCTCCAGGAGATGTCATCTTTATGAAGGTCGGTCTTCTGTTACCATTTTACTATGAGGTTCTCCAGTTATTTTACAATAATAATAACACCCAATATGGATTTCATTTTAGTATACTCATGAATAGCTTTGTAATGACAGTCTATACTTCATGATTGGTGTGATGAAAAATGCTTACAAATACTAAAGAACTGCTTCAAAGCGTTATTGGGAAAAGGAAAGGTTATTGTGGTAGAGATGAATAAGGAAGAAGAACCCAAGACAACAGATCTAGATAGACTCATTGGCCAAGATGATTTGGAAATGATGGCTTTGAACCCAGGAGGAAAAGAGAGGACTAGTCGAGAGTTTGAGTCTCTTGCCATGAGTGCTGGGTTTACCCAATTTAATCGTGTTTGCTATGTCAGCACTTTCTGGGTTATGGAGTTCTTGAAATGAAATGAACAAATGGTTATGGGAGCAACTTGAAGAACTAATTCATCATCAAATGAAGCTCCGAGAAATGACAAGGAAACCAAGGATAATAATGCGCAGATTGCGCGTAGGGCGGTGATATTAGTCACGATATTAGTATGCCTATAATTAGGGGCCGACAGTTGAAACTTTAAAGCACTCTAAGAGAGATTTCAAAAATAAAAGAAAAAAGAAGATGTAATTTTTCTTGTTGTTACTATTGTTGTTGCGTACCTATGCATGTCCGAGTTTTACACTTTCAAATGTTTGAATTTGTGTGTTTATTGGATGGGTGAGTTGAAGCTAATAGCACCAAAATCGATAGGTCCTAGTGTCCATCCAACCCCTCTTACACTACTGGGGTCTTATCTCATGGTGCTCTTTATAGTGATTGTATCTAGGGGTCGCACACTTACTCATTTAGCTAGAATTTCACATTTTATGATGGCAAAAGTAGTTGTCCATTTCTTCCAGAGATTCATCGTATAACAGAGAGATTGGTATCAATTTTAAAAACCTACAAAAAAGTATTTGGATTAAATTTTTTTATATATTTAATTTGAACTAAAATTATAAGATGAATGTTAGACAATTTCAAACTATAAATAAATGATCTAAGAAATAACTCACATAAAATGTCAATCGAACATTCGTACTAAAACTCACTAATTCAACACCAAAAGTGGAAAATAAGAAAATAAAACAACAAAACTAAAAAGGCCCACTTGACAAACATTTCAAAGCCCAATTAAGTAGCATATACCAAAGCATAAAGAACAAGGGTTATTGACTCTAAAGGATGGCCTATGAAGCAAATTGACCATAAATGATTAGGAAAACAATGAAGTCCCAAATTATAAAATATATATGGGGATTACCAAGACTGATGTGACATGATTTTTTTATAAAAAAATTTATTTATTTATTTACTTATTTAATTTTTTTAGGGTTTTTAAAGTAGGTCAAATTCATGGGTAAAAAACAGTTAGGTAAAAGTTAAATATTGGTAACTTTTGGTCATTTTTGGAAATTTTCGGTAAATTTAGATAACTTTTTGCAAATTTATGCTAATATATTAATATTAATTTTTTTCATTTTTTAGCTTAGGTAATTTTTGGTAAGTTTCAATAAATTTTAGTAAATTTATTCAAAAACTGATAAATTTTGATAAAGTGAACTTACCTATGAATTTGGCATACCCTTAGAATACAATATTCCTAACAGAATTTTTTTTTAAAAATTCCAAGACAGCTAAGGAAAAAATAAATAAATATAATATAATTGTAAAAAATCATGCCATGTCAGCCTTGGTGATCCCCATATATTTTACAAATTGAGACCTCATTATCCTCCTAATCTTTTATGGTCAATTTGTTTCTTGGACTATCCTTTAGCATAAATAACCCAAAGAACAAACCCAATTAGCAATCTGACAGAAAATAAATGACCCAAAACATAAACCCAAAAAACACAATACACTAACCTGGTAAACTGACCCAGTAACCCTAACTTTAGGGTTACTAACATTCTATACATGTGTATTCGTAACAACCAAGTAGCAAACGCATTGGAGCTCATCCTTTATTTCATGGAATCATGGACGAACCAAATATTTTGGGGGTTTTTGGCTGCCAACCTTTTTAGGTAGCTTTTAGTTTTTTGGACATTGTTACCTTTTTGATCAAAGTGAAAAAAAACTATTTGAGGTGTTTTGTAACAAGTTTTTTATATTAATTTTTTGAATCTGATAAGCTAATTTTCAAAAAGTTATTTAAGGTTTCAGTTTCTTTGTCATCTATTCTTAAATATGATTCCATTGGTAGATCCATTGAGAAAATGCTACCTAGGTTCTATGTACTTACCTTGGTTACACAAAAATAAATAAATAAATAAATGTGTTACATATAAACAAAACGGATGTAGTATTAGGTTTGCTTTAATAATCAATCAGTGTTTTAGTAATATTAACTACCTACGACCTTGTCTTTTTATACAGTTGGCTAGTTGCGAACCGCACTTTGTCACAACTTACCACAATATACTAATCCACCACAATCAATTCTTTCACATTCACCAACACAATTATTAAAAACAAAACCTATCACAATTTACCAAAAACTAACCATAATCCACCACAATTTCACCACACCGCACCACATCATACCGCAACCAGTCGTACAAAAGAAGAGGGCCTTAATATTGAAATACATTTCAATATTTGCTTACACATTTCAATATTTGCCTACAACATTTGCCTACAATGAGAATCTCCCCGTTTTCTCCTGAAGCTCACCAACCCAACTCTTCTGACTTCTCACCCCTCATCATCACATCAACGATGAATTCAGATTCCAAAACTGACGACAAACTCGAAGGAAACAGCAGCAACTTGAACGTCGACATTGCTGACGATGAAGATGAGGATGAGACTTACGCATACGCCGTACAGATAGCAGAATCTCTGTCCTTTCCGATGGTCATGCAGACGGCCATCGAGCTCGACATCCTCGGGATCGTAGCCCGGGCGGGCCCCAGCTGCCGGTTGTCGGCGGCCGAGATTGCGGCGGAGATCCCTGGTGTCAGGAACAGGGATGCTCCGGGGATGTTGGACAGGATGCTGTATCTGCTCGCCACTTATTCCGTCGTCACGTGCACCACCGTGGACGGCGGCGGTGACGGTGGTGTTCAGAGAAAGTACGGGTTGGCGGCGGTTGGGAAGTACTTTGTTCCGGATCAAGATGGGGCTTCAATGGCTCCCATGGTTTCCTTGGTTCAGCATGATGCTTTCCTACTTAGCTGGTTAGTTCATGTTTTTATATATTTTATTTTGGAAAATTGGAAAAATTAATTCATATTCTATGGTATTAGAAAATGAGCTGAACTTTAACTTTTATTACTTTTAGCTTTAATTATGTTATTTTTTGGATGGTTTGAACTAGATGATGGATATTAAAAAAATAGAAGTTAAAATTCAGCTCATCCATCATAAAATTGTAAATTTAAATTATTATTTTCTAATACCTACAAAGTATGGATTTTTTTTCAATTTTTTTTTTAACATGGTAAATTTGGTCGTCTATAAATTGCCTATCTTAGGGTAATCGCTGGCAAATTTAACCATTCAGGATATAAAAAGTAAATATCAAACTAACTAGGATAAATAGGCCCCTCAACCATTATATTTTTGCCCAAGAAAAATATGCTACTTCCAAGAATTTTTTTTTTTTTACTCGAGGTAAATTTGGCCGCTCACTAGACTCTTATCTCTGGCAAGGGTGAGCAAAAACATATAAAGTTCCAAAATCTCACCTTTAATGGGATCGGGAGTTGGACTAAAAATAAAGTTCCAATCAACATTGGGGCAAAAAGTGAGATTTAGCCTCATTTTCCAGTCAGATTCCCAATTATATATACTCTTTTCTTTCCATATATATTGTTACCTTTGAAAATCGTGTGGTCAAATTTTAAAAATTTTGACCATAAATTTCTTAATATATATACAACGAGTTGTTATATAAAATTATCACTATTATATTTGTAATGAAAAATATTATAATAAAAGGAATATAAATGGAAGTAG